>CM055127.1:84499468-89299468 GCA_029206835.1 Rana muscosa | reverse complement strand
AGAAAATCAGATCGTGTGTACGAGGCTTTACTGTCAATGAGAATGTAAACCAACTCTGTGCATGAAGGGCCCCCAGAACCTGAAGTGCCCCGGGCCCCCCAAGGTCTAAATCTGGCCCTACAGCTCTGTATTCAGCTCTGTACTTCTGACTTTTATGCATCTGTATGCATTGTTCCATAGACATCAATGCACCTGTGTTCAGATGAGTAAAAATCATGGTGTTTTTTACTCCTGTGTACAAGAGACTATGCGATTGATTTACTAAAACTGGAGCGTGCAAAATCTGGTGCAGCTCTGCATAGAAACCAATCAGCTTCCAGGTTTTATTGTGAAAGCTTAGTTGAACAAGCTGAAGTTAAGAGCTGATTGGCTACCATGCACAGCTGCACCAGATTTTGCACTCTTCGGTTTTAGAAAATCCACCTCCATTCCTTTTACTGTAGGTCTATTCACATAAATTTTTGCGGTAACATGAACCATACATCATCAGTAAGCATGCAATTCTTTATCAGCGACATCCCAAAACACACCTTTGATGTGACAAAAAACACTCAAAACACAAAGATGTGAATACCCCCTTTGGGGGGGAAAAAAAACGTTCAATTTCACTGTCCGCCACTCTAACAATTGTTGTAAATTGGAAATAATCTCTCAAATGGGGCCACAGACAGCATAAATACTTGAGACAGGTTCCTTTAAAAAGTTTAAGCTAGAGCAGTGGCGGCCCGTCCATAGGGGGCGCCCGGGCGCTGCCCCCCCCCCCCCCCTCCTGTGGTCACCAAAAAAAAAAAAAAAGTTTTTTTTTTTATGTCTTTTTTTTACACATGGCGGCGCGACCATAGTGGGCGCAGAAGCGCGCTACCGCTCGCTTCTGCGCCCGGCCGTCACTCACCACAACAATACATAGGTTCATGCATTGCATGAACCTATGTATTGCTGCCGCCCACTATTCAGATGGCCGGCCCATTGAGCGCCGGCCATCTGAGTCACAGCGTCTGATTGGCCTTTAGAAGTGCCTATCAGAGCCAGCAGGCTCTGATAGGCTTCCCGACTACAGCCTGAGGGCTGTAATCGGCTTCTAAATACCTAATGAGAGGACGCACAGGGGTGCGTTCCCTGGCCAATCAGGTTCACCGGGTCTGGTTACCGGTAACCTGATTGGCTGAAGTGACATCGAGGGTGGGAGAAGACATCGAGGACGGAAGAAGGATGGCGCTGACTCGAGGAAGGTAAGTGCAGGGCTGGGGAGGACAAACTTGCTGTATTATGAGGACAAACTGGCTGCATTATGGGGGAGAAACTGGCTGCATTATGGGGGAGAAACTGGCAGCATATAGGGGAGAAACTGGCTGCATTATGGGGGAGAAACTGGCTGCATATAGGGGAGAAACTGGCTGCATTTGGGGGAGAAACTGGCTGTATTATGGGGGAGAAACTGGCTGTATTATGGGGGAGAAACTGGCTGCATTATGGGGGAGAAACTGGCTGCATTATGGGGGAGAAACTGGCTGCATTATGGGGGAGAAACTGGCTGCATTATGGGGGAGAAATTGGCTGTATATTGGGGGAGAAACTGGCTGCATTATGGGGGAGAAACTGGCTGCATATAGGGGAGAAACTGGCTGCATATGGGGGAGAAGCTGGCTGCATATAGGGGAGAAACTGGCTGCATATGGGGGAGAAGCTGGCTGCATATGGGGGAGAAACTGGCTGCATATGGGGGAGAAACTGGCTGCATATGGGGGAGAAGCTGGCTGCATTATGGGGGAGAAGCTGGCTGCATTATGGGGGAGAAACTGGCTGCATTATGGGGGAGAAACTGGCTGTATTATGGCGGAGAAACTGGCTGTATTATGGCGGAGAAACTGGCTCCATTATGGGGGAGAAACTGGCTGCATTATGGGGGAGAAACTGGCTGTATATTGGGGGAGAAACTGGCTGCATTATGGGGGAGAAACTGGCTGCATTATGGGGGAGAAACTGGCTGCATATGGGGGAGAAACTGGCTGCATTATGGGGGAGAAACTGGCTGCATTATGGGGCAGAAACTGGCTGTATTATGGGGGAGAAACTGGCTGCATTATGGGGGAGAAACTGGCTGCATTATGGGGGAGAAACTGGCTGCATTATGGGGGAGAAACTGGCTGCATTATGGGGGAGAAACTGGCTGTATTATGGGGGAGAAACTGGCTGTATTATGGGGGAGAAACTGGCTGTATTATGGGGGAGAAACTGGCTGCATTATGGGGGAGAAACTGGCTGCATATGGGGGGTAAACTGGCTGCATTTGGGGACAAACTAGTGGTGTTTGGGCACAGTGGCTGTGTTTAATGGGCACAGTGGTGGCAATTGATGATTTTTATTTTTTTCAGTTTGTTTGCGCCCCCCCAAAAAATTTGAGCACCAGCCGCCACTGAGCTAGACATAAGGTGCCCACAGACATCAGACGTTAACACCTAGATTAGGAAATATTTGTAGGGTGATCATGGATAACATTGGCCTGTTCAGGTTCTCTTGGGGGAAGAGGTGATCAACCAGGAGGGGTTTTTCTTGGATTTATTAGAACAATCATTCAGCAGTGAAATCTTGCATAGTTTGCCAGTGGGATTGCTGCAATCTGAAGATGGCTTTAGGCTACAGCCAAGCAATTTTCATCTGACAGATTAATAAAATCTCCTGGAGAAAAAAATAGTGGTTTATTGCTACTGTAGGAGATGTTTAGGCAGTCACTGAAAGATAAGACTCATGAGATTAATCTCAAAGGAGTGAGTAATTCATCACCTACTACCATTCAAGTCTGGAGGTGTGGAGGAGAATCAACGTCATTACTATCCTTGATATTGAAAATCTCCTGTGTAGCATCTCTCATTTAAACTAATGTGATACAAATAAAGCAATCAATTGCAGGATACTTGGGAGGAATGAAAAAAAAAACTTTCAGTGAGTTCAGGGTAAGTGCCTGTAGCTACTTCTCAGTGGAGTAGAAAAATTCAAATCTGCACAACTGTATATGAGCACCACAAACTAAAAACGCTTTTTCATTATTTTTTTACAATTTTTTTAAGGAAAAACGTACTCATCTATCCCTGTCTCCATGCTTTATTTTGTTGAGAAAACATTGAAAAACACCAAAGCTTTTCTAGCCACAGCCATCTTAAGTAATGCCACGTACACACAACCTTTTCTAATGTCATTGAAAAAAACGACGTTTTTCTCGACGTGATTCTTCTCAAGCCTGCCTTGCCTACACACCATCATAAAAAAAAAAATGCTTGAACAAAGCGCGGTGACGTACGAAATGTACGACGGCACTATAAAGGGGAAGTTCCATTCGGATGGCGCCACCCTTTGGGCTGCTTTTGCTGATCCTCGTGTTAGTAATGTTTGGTGAGAGACGATTCGCGCTTTTCAGCCTTGTGCTTTTCAGTCTGTTACAGCATGAGGAATGTGCTATCTCCATTACGAACGCTAGTTTTACCAGAACGAGCGCTCCCGTCTCATCACTTGCTTCTGAGCATGCACGCTTTTTTCACGTCGTTAAAGCCTACACGCAGCCGTTTTTCATGAAGAGAAAAACGACGATGTGAAAAACGACGAGAAAAATTTGCGCATGTTCCAAATTTTTCATGGCCATTTTTCACGTCGGTTTTTTAAAAACCAATTAAAAAAAATGCATTTTTCTCGTCATGAAAAACGCTTGTGTGTACGCGGCATAATGGTCGATGATTCATGTTGCATTTAGTTCCTGGAATCCATCTGCCCTTAGCTCAGGCATACGGACAGGAGAGTGTGCTTAGCTGAGAAAGTCCCTTCTACTGATGAAAGAAAAAAAAAATTGCCCATGGAGACTCGGGGGATGTATGACGTAGCCTAGGCCAGACACCAGGAAGTTACTGAAGAAATGTAAAAAAAACTGTCTAAAGCAAGTAAAAATTAAATACCTTCCTATCTATGTACTAAGGCTAGAAGCATAAAGATTAAAACTACTTTGTTTTATACTGAACCTTCCCTGAGAGCAGTAGAGATGTTGCTATTCCTAATCTTCATCTGAAAATATTGTCTGGCCGTTTCTGGCTCCAGTGCTTTTTGAGAAATTAGCCTGGAACAAGCATGCATATCATGAATGTCGGACTGAAGTTGCAGCTCCTAATCCTCATACCTATCAGTGACTTAAAAGGTATTAAAGCCATTGCATCGGTGAAGGGGAGGTCAGCATTGGCATCTGCCATAATACATTAAGTTAATGTCACAAGACAATTAGATAAGGATTACTGACTTTTCTTTGGCTTTCTTTTTCTGCATATATTGACTGAGCCAGTGACCCAAAGTATAGAACTAATTGCATCATAGTGATGGCCGCAGACCACTATCATTTTTAGTAGAGGTCAACCATGTCACCAACCCCCCCCCCCCCCATTCTCTTAGCAAAGCCACTGGATAAGAATAATAGTCAGGCAACAGGCATTTTCATGAATGGAAAGCAATGGCAACCCCCTATTTCCTTTCATCCTTTTGCCTAATACATGATGTATAGAGATGGATTTAGGCCCCAACAGGTTTTGGGCTTGTGTTGATAGGAGATACAGCCTGCTTGTGACATTAGTTTGAGACACTTTGGAGATCAGAATTCATTGACCTGTAGTTGACCACCTTCTGACCTGCATTTTTATTTTTTTTATCCCAAGAAATTCTGACCTGCAATGTACTTGCTTCCGGCTGCTGACTTGTTTGGGAGAAAAGCAGTTCTGATGTGAAAATAATGCTGAAACAGGTCCTTTACCATTCCTAACCTGTAAGGGTAGGTCCTATGTGTCACAGGGAGGTTGATTTACTTAAAGGGATAGTTCACCTTCACCACAAAACTGCCTATGCAGACAAGGGGCATCTATAGATAAAAACAAACTATGCAGCTCTGACTAAAGTTGAATAAAGCCCTTGCTATAGGTGTAGGCCATTTACATACCTTATGAAACCTGACTGGAATACTCCCAGGACATTTCTAGGTACTCCCAGGATGTTGCTAAGACCCCTTTCACACTGAGGGCATTTTGCAGGCGCTATAGCGTTAAAAATATCGCCTGCAAACCGCCCTGAAACAGCTGCTCCATTCACCCCAGTGTGAAACCCCAAGGGCTTTCACACTGGAGCGGTGCGCTGGCAGGACATCAGAAAAAGTTCTGCCAGCAGCTTCTTTGGAGCGCATTAGGAGCGGTGAACTCACAGCTCCTAATGCGCTCCTGCCCATTGAAATCAATGGGCACTGCCGCTGTATCGCCAGCAAAACGCCGCTGTAGCGCCGCATTGCGGCCGGTTTTAACGCTCGGGGCGGCACAGTGTGAAAGGGCTCTAAGTGAGGCCTAGTCATCCTCCACCATAACAGGAGTGAGCTCTCAAATGCTGAGCTCAGAGCTACTTCATCAGGAGGAGAAAGAGTATGTGAGGGGTGTTCTGTCTCAAGGACATATAGCTTAAACCTTCTTGTCCCATAAACTTCAGATAACATATTTTTTTGATCTCAACTTTATTAGAACAAGCCAGGTGAAACTACAAATAACAAAAATAAACCTCCATAAGTACAATATCTCATACAATACAGCATACATTGCAGAAACAACAATACACACTACAAGATGAGATAGAGAAAACTAACTTTTTAAGTTCTCTAAGGGGTGATGGTGGTAGATTGAACAAGACATGTCCTGCCTCCTGCAGTGTCTTCTCCAAGCATGGTGAATCTGCTTTACTTCCTGTGAAGATTCTACCCAGAATACCTTGTTTACTAACTACTTCCTGGGTTACACATACAATGCATGAAGTAATAAACAAAACTGAAGCAGTACCAAAAAAGGACGCTAGATAGCGCCTGCGCTCTGCATATGATTGTCTATGTAAATTACAACTTTAAATGTAATGTAATTTTAATCACACAAATGCAGATAATCAAAATATAGACATCTGATGGACAGAACACTCCCCGCCTGATGTCAAGTGACGTCACTAACAGAGTCCTCCGTAGAAAGCAACAGAACAAGTTCAGTCACTGGTCTTAAGAACACTTTAGTCTCATTCTGTTGAAAGATCTTGACCTCAACCTTACGGACACGATTGTCCTTGCTTAGGAGTACTTTGGTGACCAGACCTAAAGGCCACATATTCCTTAGTGTCTGGCAATCTTTCATGAGCACAACATCACCAGGTTTAAGATTAGGCTTTTCAATGTGCCACTTTCTCCTTACTTGTAGAGTAGATATATATTGTTCCCTCCACTGACTCCAGAAGGTATTGGCAAGGGTTTGTACTTGTCTTCATTGACGTTTGTAAAGGTCCTTCTCACAAAACTCTCCAGCTGGAGTACCTACAAGACCTGTCTTTTGCGTGAGGTACATGGCAGGTGTAAGAACCACTGGATCTTCAGAATCACTTGAAGTTGAAGTCAAGGGTCTGGCGGTAATGATAGCTGTAACCTCTGCCATAAATGTCACTAAACATTCGTGAGTAAGCCTTGCAGTTCCTACTTGTAGGAAGATAGAGTCAAGAATTCTGCGGGCTATGCCTATCATCCTCTCCCAAACACCTCCCATGTGAGAAGGGTGAGATGGGTTGAAGATCCATGTGCAGTCTTGCTTACTCAAGTATCTTTCTACACTGAGCACATCCAAGTTGGAAGGAATTTGCAGTTCTTTTACTGCTCCTACAAAGTTAGACCCTCTGTCAGAGCGAATGAGTTTCACTGGGCCTCTGATTGCAATGAAACGTCTAAGAGCATTAATGAAACTTGAAGTGTCCATTGACGCAGCTTTTTGAATTTCTAGGTTTGTCTCTGTTGCAATTAGTTCAGCTAGCTCTGTAGCTAATACTGCAGCACAAAGTTCCAGCCTGGGTATGGTGTGTTCGGGAAGTGGTGCAAGTTTTGCTTTCCCCATTACAAACCCTATGTGTTATTGTCCTTTAGTGTCTATGGTTTTCAGGTAAGCTACAGCAGCAATTGCTTTAACAAAAGCATCCGAAAACACACAAAGTCTTTGCATCTGAATGTCTGCAGATGACAGAGGAGCATATGGGCGTGGAATTTTAAGGTTGGATAGAGCTGTTAATGAATCCTTCCACTCTAGCCATAAGTTCTTCCTGTCGGTGGGGAGAGGGTGGTCCCAATCTGGTGACTCACAGGTTAAGTCTCGGAGTAGTGCCTTACCCTGGATGGTGACAGGTGCTGCAAAGCCTTAAGGATCATACAGGCTGTTTATGGTAGACAGGACACCTCTACGGGTAAAGGGTTTTTCTTCTATGTTTACTCGGAAAGTAAAGGTGTCAGATCTCAAGGCCCCTTTCACATGGGACGGATCCGCCCTGTGAACCTCCGCTTGCTCAGCGGGGATCGCTCAGCTGATCCCCGCTGAGCCGGCAGGTGACAGGGCGGTCCCCGCACACTGTGCAGGGACCGCCCTGTCAGATCTCCGCTCTCCCCTATAGGGGGGATCGGATGAACACGGACCATCTGTCCGTGTTCATCCGATCCGCTCTGCAGACGGATAGAAAAATAGGATTTTCCTCCGTCTGCAGAAAAGTGGGATTGCGGACACGGATGAGATCGGGTGTCAGCGGATGTTCATCCGCTGACACCCGCGATCTCATAGGGACCAATGTATGTCCCTTTTTCATCCGTAAACGGATGGATGAAAAAGCGGACATACGTTCCGCATGTGTGAAAGGGGCCTAAGTCCCAAAGCAAACCAAGGCTGCATTGCATGGGAAGTGAGCCTGTGCCTAGATCTAAGTTCTTTAACTCGTTAGAATGATCTTGGACAGGAAAGGCTTCTAAAACTTCTCTACTGTTGGAAGCAATCTTGTAGAGTCTTAAGTTGGAACAAGCAAGCATTGCCTGAGTTCTTTTGAGGAGACTGATTGCAGCTTCATCTGTGGGTAGTGATTTCAAGCAATCGTCTACATAGAAATACTTATCCACAAATTGTCTGACATCTGACCCATACTCTGACTCTCCCACTCTAGCAGAGTGTCTGAGGCCATATATAGCAACTGCAGGGGAAGGGCTGTTGCCAAATATGTGCACCTTCATGCGGTATTCTGTGATGTCTCCAGAGGGGTTGTTGTCCCTGAACCAGAGAAACCTCAGAAAGTTTCGGTGTTCTTCTTTAACAAGAAAGCAATAGAACATTTGTTGTATGTCTGCCATGAATGCGACTGAATCATTGCGGAAGCGGAGAAGTACTCCTAATAGTCTGTTGTTAAGGTCAGGGCCAGAGAGAAGGACATAATTTAGAGAGACACCCTCATGCTTGGCGTTGGAATCGAACACCACTATAATCTGCCCTGGCTTCTTAGGGTGATAGACCCCAAATATGGGTAAGTACTCATCAATGGACATTGCTACCTGGTTGTCCTCCTTTGTTCTCCTGAACACTGAGCGTCCTAAGTCGCTTTGGTCATCGTCATAGGTATTGCTGTCACAGAGGGGACTTAGGAAAAGAAGAGGTACAGGGTTGTTGTGTGGTAGCTCCTTTATGAGGATGTGATTTTGACAGGGTTGGAAAAGAGAAGGACGACCATTCTCGAGGGTACTAGTGAGCAGGTTATTAACAGATGCCGGTTTGTGTGCACCTCCCAGGCAAACATCACCTATAATGACCCACCCAAGATGCAGTTTTTGGGCATATGGAGCGTTTTTAGGACCGTTGATCAGTTTCCTTACTTTGTGGACTTGCAAGATATCCCTCCCTAGGAGTAAGATTATCTGAGCCTCATCTTCAAGTTCTGTTATGAGATGTGCTATGTGCTTCAAGTGGGTCTGGTGAGCTGCTGCGTCTGGTGTGGGAATCTCCGACCTGTTGTCTGGCATCTGGTTGCACTCTATTATGGTTGGTAAGGGTAGGCATGTCTTACCATCCATAGATTCAATTTGTAGGCCGTCAGCTCTTCTCCCCGCCGTTTCCACTGTACCTGCGCAAGTCCTAAGGGAGTAAGGGCTGCTGGGGCCTTTAAGGTTTAGAATGTCAAAAAACACAGATCTAGCTAGTGACTTATTACTCTGATCATCCAAGATGACATAGAGCTTGACTGCTTTGTCTCTGCGTCCCTTTGGGTAAACTCTCACTAGACAGATTTTGGAGCAGGATCTGCCACCTGTACTTCCTTTGCAGACTTCAGTGCACTGCGAAGTGATTGCTGTGGCATCTGTACTAGAGTCTTTGGTCTCCCTGCCTTGCTCCTTGTCACCATGGACAGGTGGGAAGGTTCTTGGAGTAGGCCCTGGGTGTAAAGCTGTGTTGTGCTCTGTGCTGTCACACTCTGTACATTTGACACTGACCTTACAGTCCTTGGCGAAGTGTGTAGACGAAGAGCAGCACTTTTAACAGATGTTGTTCTCTTTGAGGAAAGCTTTGCGATCCTGGATGGTCTTTGTCCTGAAGGCTCTGCATTTCAGAAGAGGATGTGGCATCTTATGTAGAGGGCAGAACTTAGTAGGGCCGTTGTCTTGATCCTCTGGCTGAGACTCTGCAAATCTGTGGGAAGAAATGTTAGTTTTGTGCACTGCTACTGGAGCTCTGAGTTGCTTAGGGCCAGAAGAAGTGGTATAAGACACTGGAAAAATGAAGCTGGGGTCATCTTTCGTTCCTGCTTGTCTGTCTACAAATTCCACAAACTCACTAAAGGGTGGGAAAGGCACATTGTGTTTCCGTTTGTAGTTACAGCCATGAGAAATCCATCTTTCATGTAAAGAAGTTTTTGTGCTAAGGAGTTAATACCTCTGGCAGAGACAAGATAAGAAAGGCTAGGCAAGTCCCCTTCTGCTTTAGCCACTTTGGTAACCTCTGCTAGGTATTTTTGGGAAGTCCTCTATCCTTTTAAACAGTGTACTCTCTATAGCCTCTGGTGAGCCATAACATCTATCCAGTCTGTTCCAGATGTTTGTAAGGCATATCTTAGGGTTTTCTATATTAATGTCTCTGATACTTTTAGCGTGTTCAGCAGAATCATTGCCAAGCCACTTTACGAGGAGTTCTATCTGTTGCCTGCAGGATAGATATAGACCTTGGATGACAGTCTGGAAAGAGGATCGCCACGCCCTGTAGTGTTGAGTGCGATCACTAAATTTGACAAGTCCTTGGGTAACTAACTCACGTTTGGCCAGGAACTTGGCAAAGTCTACAGTAGCCTGATTGGCATTGGGGTAGGCTGCTGGTGTATTGTGGTGCGGTGCATAGGCGTACCTGGTAGAAGTCTCTTCTTTAGGCGCGCTGGGCTCAAACTTGCGCAAGGTTGGTAGTTTGTACCGGCTTGTTGCATACACCTTTGGAGTTAAGACAGGTGTTTGATGTTTGTATGAAGGCTGGGTACCTTGTGGAGTAGAAAGTTTGGTTGGGACTGGAACGTCAGATTTTTATTGCTTGTAGCACTGGGGTCCAAGGTCGGCTTGTTGCTGCTTTATTTGATGTGACTCACTGACGTCATGTTTAATTTCTTGTTGTGGGATGCTGCTTGGGGTCACAGTGCCGGTAGATATAATCTGAAGTGCGTTGCGAAGAATCTTGATGGTCCTCCTCTAGGCCCGGTATGCTGCTACCTGCTCTTGGCTCATCGTAGACGGCTGCTTCTAAAGCTTCTGCTTCTGCAATGGCGGCGGCAGTGTCTCGGTCCACTGCCAGCCAATCCATGTCAGCTTCTAAGATAGCTTGCTGCAATTTCAGAGATGCTTCCTGCTGAGCTAGCTCGTCCTCCAGGCGTATTCTTTGTTGTTCCATGCGTAATCTTTCCTTCTCTCTTTCTTGTTCCTGTCTCACCTTATCTGCTTCCAGGTGTATTCTTTCCTTCTCTCTCTCTTGTTCCTTTCTCACCCTTGATGCATTCAAGGTGTATTCTTTCCTTCTCTCTCTCTTGTTCCTGTCTCACTCTTTCTGCTTCAAGGTGGACCTTTTCTTTTTTCATCTGCAGCTCTTGGTCTGCGAATGTGGCCCTGGCCCTCGCTGCTTCAGCCTTTGAACGGGCGATAGCTGCTGCATTTGCGACAGATGACCTAGATGAGCTCGCTCGTGATCGTGTTTTGTAAGAAGATGTTCCACTGTGAGAAATGGCTGCGGGGAAGAAGCTGTCTTGCTGTATAGAGATCGTTCTAGTGTCGGTGATGCTTGACTGAGCATGTCTCTGTGTAGCGTGGCTGCTTACTTCGCCTGCTGCAGGCCTCTTTCTTTAAGGCTTCTGACTCTATGGGTACTGCGTAGCCCCGGGCTGTACAGACTTCCGAAGTCAGCTTATCTTTCTTTCAGAGGTCAGCTTAAAAATGTCACTGTTCTGTCTCAAGGACATATAGCTTAAACCTGCTTGCCCCATAAACTTCAGATACCATATTTTTGTGATCTCAACTTTATTAGAACAAGCCAGGTGAAACTACAAATAACAAAAATAAACCTCCATAAGTACAATATCTCATACAATACAGCATACATTGCAGAAACAACAATACACACTACAAGATGAGATACAGAAAACTTACTTTTTAAGTTCTCTAAGGGGTGATGGTGATAGATTGAACAAGACATATCCTGCCTCCTGCAGTGTCTTCTCCAAGCATGGTGAATCTGCCTCACTTCCTGTGAAGATTCTACCCAGAATACCTTGCTTACTAACTACTTCCTGGGTTACGTATACAATGCATGAAATAATAAACAAAACTGAAGCAGTACCAAAAAAGGACACTAGATGGCGCCTGCGCTCTGCATATGATTGTCTATGTAAATTACAACTTTAAAATTACATTTAATCACACAAATGCAGATAATCAAAATATAGACATCTGATGGACAGAACAAGGGGGTTTGAATCAGAGAAAGAGCTCATATCTGTGATGGTGGAGGTGAGCAGTGATGACTAGGCCTCACTTAGCAACGTCCTGGGAGTACTTAGCAAAGTCCTGGGAGTATTCCAGTCAGGCTTCATAAGGTATGTAAATGGTCTACACCAGGGATATGCAATTAGCGGACCTCCAGCTGTTGCCAAACTACAAGTTCCATGAGGCATAGCGAGACTCTGACAGCAGCAAGCATGACACCCAGAGGCAGAGGCATGATGGGACTTGTAGTTTGGCAACAGCTGGAGGTCCGCTAATTGCATATCCCTGGTCTACACCTATAGCAAGGGTGTATTCATTTTTAGTCTGAGCTTTAATTTACAATTATCCCTTACCTGCATAGGCAAGTTTTTTGTAAAGGTGAACCATCCTTTTAAGGCAAATATACTGTGCAATGAAGGTGCATTTCGTCTAGATCTGAAGGGAAGCTCAGAAATGAGGGGAAGCTCTGCTGGTTTCTATCATTTAGTCATGTAAAAACATAAATACTGTTGTTTATTTTTCTTGCATGTGATTGAGTATTCTTTGCAAAGTGAAGCTTTACCTCATTTACTTAGCTCTGGAGCAAGTGCACAGTATATTTGCCTTTTTCGTAAATCAACCCCAATGTGTCACAAGGTAATACCACATCCCTAAATAAAATACTCAATCAAGACAAGGAAATTTGTTCAAGCTTTTAAGGATACTGTCTTATTAAAGTGTTGGCCCAGCATTTCCTATTCCTGATATGTGCCTGCTGTACCATGTACTTGTATGAGAAAGTATCATTTTCTCTTTGGATTGCTTCCTTTGTGTGAAATCCCTGGTGTTCCTGCCAGTTCCTCTGCTTTCCTATTAAAAACTGACCACACTAAGCAGGGGAGCACAGTGTTGTCAGTTCTCTAGCTATGCTGGGAACTCGGTCTGCTCTCCTTCAATGATCATACTTTTCCTGACACGCCCCCCGCTGCACAGCTTTTTACTGGGAAGATCAGTGTGCTGCTGCTGCTTCTTCTTCTTCTCCTCCCCCCCAGCTCTTATACAGCTGGGAACAGAGATTATGTGATCACTTATAAAAAAGAGAAAAAAGGTATTTATAATGTTTTTTTTATATCTATACAAAAATGTTTTGCCTTTCATTTAAATTTTAAACTGAATGGATTGTTTTACAAGGTGATTGTTTACAATCAATTTATTACACTGAAAACCTAATATAAATCACTTAACCACTTCAATACAGGACATTTTCACCCCCTTCCTGCCTAGGCCAATTTTCAGCGCTGTCTCATTTTGAATAACAATTGCGCGGTCATGCAACACTGAACCCATATGAAACTTTTATCATTTTGTTTACACAAATAGAGCTTTCTTTTGATGGTAATTAATTAATCACCACTGGGTTTTTTACTTTTTGCTAGATAATTGATAGAAGACTGAACATTTTCATACAAATTGTGTTTTTCTTTGTATCTGTTATAAAATTTTGCAAATAAATAATCTTTCTTGATGAATTTAGGTCAAAGTGTATTCTGCTACTTTTCTTTGGTGAAAATAACCTGAATCAGCGTATATTATTTAGTCTGTAGGAAAGTTATAGAGTCTACAAACTATGGAATATATCTGAAAATGTATCAATCCTGATGTACTGGCGGTCTATCTCATTTCTTGAGGCCCAAAAACACCAGGACAGTACAAATACCCCCAACTGACCCATTTTTGGAAAGTAGACAGTCCAAGGTATTTCGCAAGATGCATAGCAAGTGTTTTGAAGTTGTGTGATCGGTGCATCCTGACAGGACGTCATATGATGCCCAGTCAGGATAATTGAACCACTGCCCAGCTATCAATTTGCTATTGACCGGGCGGGAAGGTATTAAAAACACTGGCAATAGCATATGTAGCGGCCTCACCCTCGCTCCATCTTTATCGGTTACACACCAACTCATGTCTAGGGGTTCCTGGGTTGTGAGAGTGAGATGCGCCACGGCCCATGTCCTCCCCATTGTAGTAGGGAGGTGAAGGCCACTTACTGATGTTTCCTCGGGCTGGTGTGTTCTGTGAATGCACTGAGTCTGTAATTGCAAGCTCACCAGCCTCCCCTTTGCTTCCAGTAACTGGAGTTCACACACCGGAGAAAGGTCCAACACTTGTTTATTTGACACTCCAATACGCAAAGCACAATAAACGGTTCTTTCGCAGCAAACTGGTTGGGACCTATAACCTTGACACCGGTGTGGCGAGCAGATCGAGGCACTTCCTAAAGTTTAAGTTCTATGCCACTGTACTATGACCAGCGGCGCCTAAGCCAATCCGGCTGTTACAGAACAGGAAAGATGGGGTCTCTTCCAGCAACCCCTATGAACAGCAATGGAGCCCTCTTCGATACGCTGTGGCCCCTATCAGGGGGATGTGTCCTCCCAAGAGAGTTCCCAGAGGCCCACTGTCACCGGGTTGGTGCTGCTCCGGGTCTTCAGTGGGTAACCTCCCCGGCCTCCTCACCTCAGGTACGAGTCCCTCCGCTCAGGGACCCTCGGACAGTCCATCCTAGCGGGACCCAGTCGAAGGTACTGGGCCCCAGGCCTCCTCGATAGTACCTCACCCCAGGCTAAAGGTGCCTGGGATGGACGCCAACATGACTCCGGACCAGGCCATGGGCACCTGGACCAGACTCCTGGATCTCCCGCACCCAGGCCTAAGGGCCCTGGGTGCGGGCCGCAACCCTCCTCCTCCGAGGACCTTCTCCTCCGAGGACCTTCTTCTCCGCCAGACGACGACGACGACGACCACCTCGTGGTGAGGGCGTCTCCCCCTTTTATCTCCTCCCATCAACGGCTTGGCGGGTTCCCCGCCCCAGCCATACCATCTCCGAGAAGGGACAAAACAGGGAGCACTGCAGGAGATGATTCTACCTGAAGCCCGTGGGTACCCCGCCACCCACAGACAAATGAGAATACTACATCCTCCAATCCTCCACGAAACAAAAAGGGGTCTGAATCCTAACACAATTATACACCTGGGTCACACTATTGCCCAGGTGTATCCCATCAATTTGAAGACCCCGCTACACATATATTGACATATTTGTGTACCGCTATACATTCTGGTGTGTGCCCTGTTCTACCCACAGTTTTATCAAATTAAATGAAAAACTTACACAATTTTAAATGCCCAAATATTACAAAATTCTGTTGGTCAACTGAAGCACTCAGTGGGACAGGGCACTTTCCCAGCTGGTTTTACAGAAAGCTGCTTCCTCATGTGATGTGGAGAAAAGATATAAACACTATGGGGTCTATGTACAAAAGCAGTTGCTGTGTGGATGTTGTAACCATTCACACAGGCACCAGAAATGTCTTCAGTATTGTTTGTAATATAATTATCTCTTTATTGAAATACCTCAATCACAAAAAATTAAAATTATATATATACTGTGTGTATATATAGGAAGGCCTTAAATTATGGGAGGAGTTCGAGGGGTACTTAAGCAGACCGTCCACCATCGTCAGTGTCGGCTCTAGTGCGCGGTATTCGTCGTCATCAGCCGACGCCATACGACTCGCAACGTCCGTGTAGTTGCTTTCGTTCCTTCCAGCTTCGCTCGCAGTTGATCGTATCCCCGCTCGCTGTCGCAGGTAGGACCGGCCGTTACCATTCGTACGAATCGTAGCGCCGGTACACGTTTCTTCTTTACAAATCACACGGTTCATAACCCCGTGTTTTTCCGTCTGCATCGTATGTATACCGACTAGTCCAGTTGTCTTTCGAAACCTGTCGCACGTACGTTACCACAGTAACGGCCCGCCTAGACACTACGTCTCACAGAGCTGTTGTACGAATTACTCGCAGCTCGCAAGCCTCTTACCTCAAGTGGCACATCCGATACCCAGTCGTCGGACTGGTATCCCACACTTCACTTCCTCATCCCTAGTCACTGATGCCCTACACCTCCTACGATACTCTCCGCTCACCTTACTGATGCCCCACACCTCCTACTACACACACCATACACCGAACAGTCCGGTCCGGCCCTAGTCGCAAAAATCGACACTACAGGTCGGACCCTCGGCAATCACAAGCCCCTTCAAGTTCGAAATACCGAACAGCCGTCCGAGTCCAGCCGTATCTCCGGCGCTATGATTCAGACCCGGCAATTCAAACCCCCTCCTCTTGCACCCGTTATCAGCCCGAATACAGGCACAGCATCGGCTCAGAGATTCGGATCTCTGGCATTCACGTTTGTTCCGAGCACAGTCGCACCACCGGCTCATCGGCTCGGATCTACAAACATCAAACTTCTAACCATCCGAATTCAGTCGTAGCATCGGCTCAAACTTTTGGACCTATGGCATTCCCAATCGATCTGTGTCCAGTCGCAGCACCGGCTCGTCCGACTCGGATCTTTAGCAACAAACCATTCTATCCGATCCAAACGCAGTCGTAGCATCGCCTTGACGTTCGGTCCTCTGGCATCTGCTGACGATCCGAGCACAGTCGCACCACCGGCTCATCCGCTCGGATCTACAAACGTCAAACTTCGAACTGATCCGAATTCAGCCGTAGCATCGGCTCAAACTTTCGGATCCATGGCATTTACAATCGTTCCGAGTCCAGTCGCATCACCGGCTCAATCGACTCGGATCTCTAGCAACAAACCCTCCTATCCGATCCGAACCCAGTCGTAGCATCGGCTCAAAGGTTCGGATCCTCCGCTAACATGACCGATCTGAGCACAGTCGCACCACGGCTCATCGGCTCGGATCTACAAACATCAAACTTAGAACTGATCAGACCCATCCAACCGATCCGAACCCAGTCGTAGCATCGGCTCAAAGGTGCGGATCCTCCGCTAACACGACCGACCCGAGCATAGTCGCACCACCGGCTCAAACGGTTGGATCCGTGGCATCAAACTTTCTAATCCATCCGAATCCAGTCGTAACGTTGGCTCTAAGATTCGGATCCTTTTCAAACACTATCAATTCAAGTACAGTCGCACCTCCAGTGCAGCAACTCAGCTTCCCAGCACTACAGACCCATCCTAACGATCCAAACTCAGTCATAGCAGCAGCTCAGACATTCAGTTCATTGGTCATTCGAAGTGCTAGTACATTACCGGTCGCATTAGCGGCGCCTCACGCTTGAATCGTTCCCCAAAAAAAAACAAAAAACGAAATAAATGAATAAATAAATAACAAATAGTCGAATATAAATAAATTAATAGTAATTAAATGCGACTTTTCTTCATGCATTACATACACGCCTTACTTTAATTACTCCAGGTTCATCACGGACAGTCATCCCTACATACTCACAATTCACAAACTTTCCTTCTTTCGCCTCTCAGCAAGGCTACTTTCCCTCGCAATCGCTGCGAGCATACGACAAGTGGTTCAAATCAGCCACTCATCATCTCCAGTAGCAACACGGCTACTCACCTTTTCTCTGTCGCTTTCCCCACGCAGGTAAGTGTCACAGGTTTCGGGTCGACCCATGTCTCGACCAGACTTAAACTACTAGCGCACAAGTCAGGTGTGTCAATGCAAGGTCCCCCTTGCTTTCTCCTCGCACTCTTTCACGACATATGTTTCTTCACATACACAATTTGACCGCTCGTGAGGCGTTAGTAACTGTCACATACTTCTGTGCACTACACTCTGTTTTCGAAGAGCGATCCGAGATCCTTCACCACACAGACAAGGTTGCCTAACATCCACCTTGCTGGCAGTGCGAGGGTTAGCAGACCGACCACACGTCAACCACTACAGATCAAAACATTCTTACTTAGCATACCAGACTTCAGCCACTCGCCCCAGCACGCCCTGGGGGCTCTGGTTCATTAGTCTGTGCCAAAGAACAGATGGCACCTGAGCCATCGGTTATCTAGCCAGTCACCTCCTGGCTCACCTCAGTTGCCTTGCATTCTTTTGAGTTTTCCAAATTTCACTCAACCGCGCTCGTACGCAAACTAATCTGTCATCTACTCCTATCGCTCCTTGCCCTGTCCTCACTGCTCTCCTTCTTCCTCCCCGTTTTCTTAAACCCTTCTATCCCCTCCAAACCTCGCAAACTTACTCTAAAACATATGCATTCCCCTCCTTTTAGCCAACACCATGCCGCGAGCCGACAGCAAACTTTTGCCTCACCATCACCCTTCGCGGGTCCGGCGGACGGCAATACACAGTCCCCCAGACCTCGGACCACCCCCAGGCCACGGCCGAACTACGACGTATGGGCATCCCCTACCTGGCCTCAGCCAGGAAAGCCAAGCTTAGGCTGCTGTTTCCTCCACCAGCGGCAGCCTTACCAGACACACAAGCTCCATCGCAGTCGATATCCTCTGCAATTATCCAGCTGCACGCCTTGGCGACCACACTGGCAACTGTAGTCACCGATGTCCAGGCTAGAGTAAGGGGCCCTGGAAACACGACCAGCCACGCCCCCCCTTAGCCCCAGTCTCCACCAGCTGGCACAGTGCCAGCTAAACACCAACTGGAGCACTATTGACACAGAACCATTCTACCGCCACTTCACCGACCTTCGCTCCCCACTCTGTACAATCTGTCAATCTGCCACCCTCACGATTAATTGGTGCTCCGAGCTGAGTCGCAGACAATACGCCTCATAGATTATCAGCAAGCCACACAGTCCTCCCAGTCAGGCACACTAGGACGTCTAATTTGTGCACCGGGGGGGGCGCAGTCATCTCCAACGACTTTCTAGGGTTGATTTTACCCGCACTGCACACCTCTGCACATCTGTCTCCTACTCCAGACGGCTCCCCTCGAGGTACCTGCGGCACCGAGCAGCAGAGCCCAGCTTGTCTAGGCCACATGCACGTCGGGCGGCTTGGCTTCTCTCCTCACATCCAACTCCCCCTCTAGCAGCCTTTCTAGGGCAGGAGTTCACTACAGGGTTCCACACCGGACTCATCACATTACCCGACTCTACCCATAGGAAAAAAATAAACGCTCTCAGTAGCCCCGACGTAGAAGTTATCAGCACTCCGCTTCAGATCGAAATGGACCGGGGGCATGCGATCAGCCCCTCCCCTCTTTTCGCAGTCACCGTTCACAGTACGAAGAGTCAGTCTTCGATCTTGTCGAGGGCAAGTTTTCTAATAAACTTTGATTAGTCTACTACTTATCCGCGCCTCATTCTTCTAACGTACCCAGTTAAACTCCCTCATACCCTCACAGGAGTTCTCACTAAATACTAAACCCCCAGGAGTCCTAGGAATTCTAAAAGAGGTCTTTAAATCAATATGCCCATAACTGAGGAAAACGTAGGAAGCCCGGCTTAGCTCATCTCCTTCCGGACATCATCCTAGACCTACGCGCCATGCAGGCCAGCCCGCCTCTCGGTAGATTGACCCGCAACAGGACTGTCGCCCATACGTTACCGTCACGCCAGGGTGCACCAAACACACAGCTACAATCCCTACTGGGCATGCTCAACTTCACGATGAGGTTCATTCCTCAAGGGCGATCCATTATCTCACGCTTCTTAGTGTTCCTCTAGTAGACCCACGTTCATCCCATCAGCATCCCTTCGTCACCACAGATAATCAAGGACATAGCAGCTTCCACAGGCTTCATTGCAATTTTTGGCCATCATTGGTTCACGGGTCCGTGGCCGTCAGAGATACTCACAAATCCGCATTTAGTCAGTCCTCCTCTCTATTCGAGATCTACCCCATAGTTGCAGCGGCTCAAGTATGGGGCCGCACCTGGGCAGGACAGGCCGCCACGTTCGCCACAGATAACCAGGCCACAGTCGTTAAAAGAGGCTGGTCAAAATCGGTGGCCACCATGGCCTTCCTACGCAGGCTGTTGCTACTGTCCCTACAACATCAGTTCAGTATCCCCAGGGTCCACATCCCTGGTAAATGCAATACCTCGGCCGACGCACGTTCCCGCCTAACTATGCCTCATCCTTTCACCGGAGACCGGAGCCGACCATGTCCGGCATCCCACGTTAGTCGCAACCAACTCTGCAACGAGATAGCACCTCCTTGGTGCTACCTCCCTCATCAATGTGTTCTATTCTTCTAATACACTAAAGGCCTACCATACTGCCTGGAAGACCGACAGGTTCCTAGCCGCTAACCCCGGGGTGGTTCCAGGAAACTCAGACATATCTGGCCTTCGTTTCCTACTGTCACACGATACCATCAGACTCTATTCAGCCGGCATCCAGCATTTATCTCTCTACTAGACCCTACCAAACCTTCCCTGTTCGCCGCTCATGCGGTCAAAACCATACCACGTGGCATCCACAGGCAGCAACCACACACTGGTACCTAACGCTTACCAGTGACCAACGCCGTATTCCAGGACATGTCTGCTATGCTTCCACGTTCCCCCTTCAGTTATGACCCAGCCTGGTAATTCAAGCAACCATTACCTAGCCTTTCCCGGTTTTCTGCGGCCCAGCGAATTTACTGTCACGAACCCGAATACCAAGTACTACGCAGGCACCACCTGTCTCACCACCAGAGTAGTTTCATCTTACACCCGACGGTGTCGGGAAACGCTACAATCCGGTCCCAGAGTAGACGTCAAACTTTCCAGACGCACAACGCCTGGTGCCCTATGGCCGTTCTAAAGCAATTGGTATACTCTACTGTCCGACCTATCAGAGGACAGCCTCTACTACGTTTCCCAACTGAACCCCTAAGCAAGTACCAGTTCATCAGTTAAGTCAGAACGCTCCCATGCATCTTAGGCCTTAAACCCAGGTCGTTACTCAGGACATTCTTTCGCATGGGAGCAGCCTTAGCCGCATCGCGTAACTGAGTTCCAGACCACGCAATCGGGATGATGGGCAGGTGGAAGTCCACGCGTTTCGCCCGATACGTCCCCAATCCTCAAACAGATCGTCACGAGTCTCCAACAGACTCGCTCTGTTGTTATTGCCTTGTACAATAAAACAATTCCTTCCCTAACCAAGTGTATTTTAGCCCCTTCTCTTGGCATACCGTCCAACAGGCCAGGCCACACTTCAGGTCTTATCTGTGTTGTTAGTCTTGTGATGTGTTTATGTGATCCATATCTCTTCTGACTGAGGGCTCCGACCATAAATAGGAAGGCCAGTATGCTGGCCTGAAATTATGGGAAGAGTTCGAGGGGTACTTAAGCAGACCGTCCACCATCGTCAGTGTCGGCTCTAGTGCGCGGTACCCACCCTCCCATACCCCTTTTTAGGGCACTTCCCTTCAAACAATTCTCAACAGAATTATTCATTACTTCTATCTTAGGTATGGCCCCTTCTCTTGGCATACCGTCCAACAGGCCAGGCCACACTTCAGGTCTTATCTGTGTTGTTAGTCTTGTGATGTGTTTATGTGATCCATATCTCTTCTGACTGAGGGCTCTGACCATAAATATATATATATATATATATATATATATATATATATATATATAAAATCAAAATATGGACACTAGGGGACAATTAGACTAATCAGCCGACATTCATTATCTGGTAACAATGGCATCTGGAAATCGGTGGGTTCAATTAGGCAGTATCTAAACATGTTGTCCTTGAAGTTGATGTGTTGAAAGCAGAAAAAATGTACATTACAGTTGTTGTGTATGGGGGCTACATAGCCACAGACCAGTCAGGGTGCCTTTGCTGGCTCGTCGTGTCCACAGCCAAAAGTTCCTACAATAGGCACATGATCATCAAAACTGAACCATGGAGCAATGGAAGACGGTGGTCTGTTCTGATGAATCATGTCTTCTTTTACATCATGTGGATGGCTGAGTGCGTTGCTTACCTGGGGAAGAAATGGCCCCAGGATGCGGTATGGGAAAAAGGCAAACCGGTGGAGCCAGTGTGATGCTTTGGGCAATGTTTTGGGCTCAGGTAAGAATTTAGGAGGGGAGGAAGGAGGGGTGCGAAGGAAGAGGACGGGGGACCCCTGCAGTGAAGATTTCACTAGGTTCTATCTGCCTGCACAATGTGGGACACCCTTCATTACAGAACAGTGATGTCACTAAAGCTGTAGTGTACAAAAAATAGCTACATTTCAGTTTTATTACCTCTGGGATTTAGTATAGTGTTGAGAACTAAATCATGCTTGCTTTTCAGTGACGAACATGTAAATCACATCTTAAATATGTGAAACATTGAATCCACTGCACATTTAAAAAAAAAAGCAGATGTGTGAATGTAGCCGAAACCAACATCTCAGTAAGGTCTTCTGCGAGTTCTGTTCAGGTATAGGAACAAAAAAGGGAATATTAATATTGTTAGTATTTACACTAACAATACCATATGTTTAGCAGTCCTTGAGACAATTTCTAATATGCACAAAACCCTTTCTTCTTCCTCTGTGTTATTTTAACTACAGTGATTTATAAGCTCTCTTGTAGAGGTTAATTGAGGAAGAGTAGCACAATGAAAAGAACATGTAATTCTATAATTAGTTCTGTTAGCTTTGTTCCCTGCAATTTGAAAATTACCTTAATTGGTTGCAAGATGGAAGCTGTTGCTTTCACCAAATGAAACAGGTGAGCTTCGATAAAGACTGTTTATATGCAGATAAATTCTGAAAATAATGTATTTACACTAAAATTCTAATATTTATATATACTATGTGTGGAAAGGGCATAATGGCAGAAAGGGCATTTTTGTGTTGTGTCTGACTTATTTCAGAATATTGGCATGCTTCCAGATAATTGTCATAGCATAAAAGCAAACATGCTATAGTAGATGTAAGCTCCATCATGGCCCTGACACATGGCAGAAAAAAGCATTCACTCATTGTGCCAAAAATACATTATTTGTCTTCACACCCTGATGAATGCTTTAAACACCCCATATTTTCAAATATAAGTGATACCACATCATAGGCATCTTTACACAGTGTGGGCCCTAACATTAATTGAGGAGTAGGGCCAAAGCTTTTTTGCTTCTACTTCTCCTGTGGGTCACGGGGGTTTACATCGTTCTGCATCTACTTTAATGTCGGGATCCACCTAGATGCCTGGACCAGTAGCTGACAAAACCTCTCAGCAAGCCACTGAGAGCCTGAGCCAGACCCTCTCACCCCCTCGGCAGCCCAAGCTCCGGTGAGTGCAGGAGGGACAGAACAGATAGCTGTGACTGACAGTCACCACTTTCTGCTCACTGAAGACTGAGAACTGAGCGATCAGTGGTCTTTGATGGCTCTGTTCCCGGTCTTAGAGGTAGCAGGGGACATCCATATATGTATACTGTACAATGTGACAGACTCACCCAGGACAAAGGCTTTTGGAGGGGACTGAATGCTAGCCTCTTGCTTACCGACTATGGGCCCTGGCATTTGAAGGAGCTACAAGCATTTAGGAAGCTGTTCTGTTATGTAGTACAAAAGGGCATTATTAAGGAGGCCATGATGGTCTCTGCCAGCTTGGGACTCAGCTGACAGATAGATGTATGTGAAAGGAACGCTGATTAATGAGATCTGGAAAGCCCTGGGTCTCCTGTTGTCTACTAGTCTGAAGGGTCTTTCACCCATTGTTAATTGTGCTAATTAACACACATTTGTCTCCTGTTGGGGGATGTGTTTACCGTATATACTCGAGTATAAGCCGAGATTTTCAGCCCTTTTTTTGGCTTATACTCGAGTCAGCGAAATTTTACATTGTAAATAGTACCTGAAAAAAAGTTGAGAGGCTGCGGCGTCCATTGTTTAAATCCCGCGGTCTCTTCCTGGTCCCTTCCGTGATAGGCGATTCTCAGCAGACACTCTCCGCCTATCACGAACGTTCTCTCATCCTCAGTTTCCCAGCAGACATCTGTGATTGGCGGAACACCGAACACAGTGTCTGCTGGGAAACTGAGGATGAGAGAATGTTCGTGATAGGCGGAGAGTGTCTGCTGAGAATCGCCTATCACGGAAGGGACCAGGAAGAGACCGCGGGATTTAAACGATGGACGCCGCAGCCTCTCAACTTTTTTTCAGGTACTATTTACAATGTTAAATTTAAACAGTGAGGATGGGAACAGTGAGGATGGGAACAGTGAGGATGGGAACAGTGAGGATGGGAACAGTGAGGATGGGAACAGTGAGGATGGGAACAGTGAGGATGGGAACAGTGAGGATGGGAACAGTAAGGATGGGAACAGTGAGGCATTGTTGACCTTCGGCTTATACTCGAGTCAGTAAGTTTTTCCAGTTTTTTGTGGCAACATTAGGTACCTCGGCTTATACTCGGGTCAGCTTATACTCGAGTATATACGGTACATTTGTAATAATGTGGATTGTAAGTTGTGAACTCAATGCCGGACAGTCTGTTGCTGGGGGTCTCCTGCTATTGTCTGTTTAATAAGGTGTTCTGTGTTTATACTTAGGATAATGTACTCTGCTTTACACTTGTTGCCGGGCAGTCTGTTCACCTTGGCTGGGTTAAGTATGCGTTAATTAGCATGTTAATTATATCATTGTCAGCTAGTAGTTGCTAGAGGAGGGGGGAGTCAGCCCTACCTCGTTATCTAACCAATTGTGTGATGTTTTGGGTAAATATTTGGGTTATTGTGTATGTGGGGGACTGACATACTTTCCAAGTGTATAAAAAGCCTGTATCCTTGTCCAATAAAAAATTCCATGTTCCTACAAGCTAGTTTTGGCTAGTGTTGTACGTTTGGCAATAATATCTGATCTCCAGTGTTCAGACTGGAGAAGGCTGTATACTGACGGACGCAATCAAGAGAAGTGTGGGAAGCGGTTCCGTTACAACAAGTATAAACACATCCCCCAATAGTTTGCTAGGAGACAAAGGTATGTCAATTAGCACAATTAACAATGGGTAAAGACCCTTCAGACTAGTACAACAGGAGACCCAGGGCTTTCCAGATCTCATTATTCAGCATTCCTTTCACATACATCTGTCTACTGAGTCCAAGCTGGCAGAGACTATAGTCGACTAACCAGGTCCCAGACCTCCACCTGGTCTGGACATGCGTTAGTCGGGCAGCGTGAACTCACATAGTCAGTCTGCATGATCTCCATTCTTGGCTGCAAGGAATAGTTGTCATCAGTAGGTGTGGGTAGAGGTCCTTGACTCTTCAGCTAGGTGGTTTATAACATACCTGGGCTCGGTCTGATGCTGGGGAGAGGGGCCATTTGCCCCAGCTCCCTGAAGCTGTGGAGGCACTGTAGGTGCTGGGCACCTGTCCTGTTGCCAGTAGGTCAGCTGGGAGTAGAAGCTTCACTACATCAACTTGTCGCTGGGGAGGGAGGCCGACTGCCCCGTCTCCCTGGAACTCCGCAGTTGTTGCCGGTGCTGGGCAGAGGTTGATAGCACTCTACCCTGTTGCCAGCACTTCTTTTGGGATTCTGTTAGTGGAGACCATAGGCCCATCCACCGACACCAGCTCAAGCTGCAGTTGTGAGGTGCCCATTTGCATTCTTTCCATGGAGCTCCTGCAGAGTGGATTGTTGTGTGCAGAGGCCAGAGTGTTCTGCCCTGTTAGCGCTTCAGTGCTCACACCATCTGCTCTGGATAACTGTTGGGGAGGGAAGACAGTTTCTTCCACTCTGGCTGACTGTTGGGGAGGGAAGACGACATTCTCCTCTCCCTTCTCCCCCTGGATCCTGATCTGCTGCTCAGGAGTGACATACACCTCCTCACCCTTGGCCTCCAGAACTGGGGTAGAGATCTTGGACCCTCTGTCCGTTTGCCAGCGCTTCAGCTGGAAAAGTTTCTTGTAACTCCACAAATGCTGCTGCCAGGAAATCCCATGTCCTTGTCATTGATGTGGGAGGCAGTTGGCTGCCTCTTCTCTCAGGAAGGCTGAAGTTGTTGTTGGTGCTGGGCAGAGCTCAGTGATGTTTTGCCCTGATGCCAGCTCTTCTGCTGGGTTGGTGTCATCATTCTGGGGTGCTGTATGCTGCTGGGACGCCCTTCCTCTGGGACTGTCTCCCAGGTGCTCGAATCCTTGTTGGGGAAGGGGAATGGCTGCTTCCCCTCCCTGCGTCTCTGAAATCCATTGGAGAAGAAGAACCACTACCTTCTCACCTCGGGCCTCCAAAACTGCCACGGGTGTGGAGCAGGGGTCTTCAGTAATCTGTCCTGCTGCCAGCATTTCAGCTGGAGGTTCGCTAGGTGGTTCCTCCTCTACAGAAAAATCTTTAAAATTCCCAGTCTCTCTCCAACACTTTTGCAGTTGACTCATCATCCATAACATCCTCCAATGAAAAGTCAAGTAAATTAATGCTTTCACATACAACAGTCCCAGGCCGCTGTAGCCAAAGCCTTACGTTGGGCTGTCATCCACTATCCAAGGGCTTGTTTGGGATGCATGCCACTGGAGGGCTCTGTAGCTCTGGTCCAACCGCATCTCCGCCCAGACCAGCCTGCTTAACGCTGTCTGCTCTTTGTGTTGGTTTTCTCCCAAAAACAGCACCCGCAATCCATACTGCGACCAGTACCTTTCCTTGATGGAGGGGAGAATTTTTCCCTGGTGGCGCTGTTTACAGGCTAGCATTTCCTTCCAGAGTTTGCAGCGGGTAGAATTATACCATCCCAGCAGGACCTGCTGTGATACTGGTCCTCTGTGCTGTATCTGCATCTCTTGTAACCTCTTTCAGAATTCCTCCTCTATGGCGGCTGGTATCTGTATCTCTCCTCTTCTGCTTATATCCAGACCTTGAATCCCTGTGGAGGTTTGGATGTCCCAGACTGCAGGAGGCATCTCACCGCTTGCCACCAATGTGACGGAACCGCTTCCCACACTCCGCTTGAGTGCGTCTGTCCGTATACAGCCTCCTCCAGTCTCAACATCAGAGATTAGATATTATAGCCAAATGCACAACACTAGCCGACACTAGCTTGTTGGAACATGGAATGTTTTATTGGACAAGGATACCGTTTTTTTTATACACTTGAAAAGTATGTCAGTCCCCCACATACACAATAATCCAAATATTTACCCAAAACATCACACAATGGGTTAGATAATGAGGTAGGGCTGACTCAAGGCTACTCCCCCCTCCTCCAGCAACTACTACCTGACAATGACATAATTAACATGCTAATTAACGCAGCACTTAACCCAGCCCAGAAGAACAGACTGCCCGGCAACAAGGGTAAAGCAGAGTGCATTATACAATGTCCTAAGTATAAACATAGAAAACCTTAATAAACAGACAATATCAGGAGACCCCCAGCAACAGACTGACCAGTATTGAGCTCACAACTTACAATCCACATTATTACAAGTATAAATACATCCCTCAATAGTTAGCTAGGAGACAAAGGTGTGTTAATTAGCACAATTAACAATGAGTGGAAGACCCTTCAGACTAGTAGACAACAGGAGACCCAGGGCTTCCCAGATCTCATTAATTAGCATTCCTTTCACATACATCTGTCTACTGAGTCCCAAGCCGGCAGAGACCATCATGGCCTCCTTAATAATGTCCTTTTGTATTACATAACAGAACATCTTCCTAAATGCTTGTAGCTCCCTCAAATGCCAGGGCCCATAGTCTGTAGGCAAGAGGCTTGCATTCAGTCCCCTCCAAAAGCCTCTGTCCTTGGTAAGTCTGTCACACTTGAAATAATGTGGATTGTTGTTGCTGGGGGTCTCCTGCTATTGTCTGTTAAATAAGGTGTTCTGTGTTTATACTTAGGATACTGTATAATGTACTCTGCTTTACCCTTGTTGCCGAACAGTCTGTTCACCTGGGCTGGTTTAAAGGCTGCAGAAATTAGCATGTTAATTATATCATTGTCAGCTAGTAGTTGCTAGAGGAGGGGGGGGGGGGTAGCCATGAGTCAGCCCTACCTCATTATCTAACCCATTGTGTGATGTTTTGGGTAAATATTTGGGTTATTGGGTATGTGGGGGACTTACATACTTTTCAAGTGTATAAAAAGCCTGTATCCTTGTCCAATAAAACATTCCATATTCCAGTTTGTAACTGGAACCCTACAGGCTAAGACTGGGATGCCATTAAAGTTAATGTGCATGTAAAGGCAGGCCCACTATTTGCAGCAACAGCACCCTACATACTCAATAACCGCTAATAGTAATGTTAGAAAAGGGTACTTTGTTAAAGCGGTAGTGAACTTTTAGAAAAAAAAAATCCCCCTGCAAGGTAAAGCCATAATGTGCTAGTATATATACTAGCACATTATAACAGACTTACTTTTTTTACATGGGGTGTCTATTGTTGCTGGGCAGATCTATTGTTGCTGGTGGGGAATCTATTTTTGCTGGGGAAGGGGGTCTTACTTTGCTCAATTGTTGCTGGGAGGGATCTACTGTTGAGAGAGAGGTCTATTGATGCTGGCTACTGGGAGATCTGTTGCTGCTGCTGGTGGTCTATTTTTTGGGGGGATCTATTGTTGCTGGGGGGGGCTATTGTTGCTGGGGGTGTCTATAGTTGTGGAGGTCTATTGTTGCTGGAGGGGGATCTATCGTTACTGGGGTAGGGTTTATTTTTGCTGGCTGCAGGGGATCTATTTTACTGCATTTCTTGTTATCATTAACAAATTCCATACAAATTGCTTAGCACCACAAAATGATACTTGGTTCTGTATTCTCTAAAAGGAGCGGTACTAGGAGGTGGTTAGGGGGTGGAACCAAGGAACGGTGCTCAGAGGAGAGTAAGGGACAGAGACAAGGGTCGACTCAGAAAGGGAGACTTCCTTCACCTATTTTTTAAGAAAAAAAGCCCTGAGCTTACCTGTAGATAAAAATACAAAATTTTTGTTTACTACCACTTTAGAGGATTGGTCCTCCCAATATCAATATTTCAGGTTTGGGCAAATAATATCTTTTTATAATAAGGTGACTCATTACCTATTGAAGTAGTTACAATATGTAGTCCCAAGACTCCTATATCAGGATGGAGACTTATTAGTTGCAGGAGCTGCCATATATTAATGCCAAAAGTACTTGCATCCAATGGACAAACTCTCCTTCTGTGCAAGCAGATAACATCTAGATGAGAATTATCTCAGAGAAAACAGCATGTGGCTCTTGTACGGTGCAAAAACATATTGTAATAGTGATGCTGTTATTACTCCATTGCTACACGGCAGGCTTATCCTGGGCTGGTAATAAAATTCCTCTTGACATATTCTGACAGGCCTTTCTGACGGTCTGGTGCCGGGACCCAGTTATCAAATATGGTAATCTTTGTTACAGCACAAGTGTAGGAGATGGCTTCCAGCATGCAATGTCTTTGAAGCATTTTGACACATGTCATCCATGTTTACTTTTTGACATAAACATGACTGGATGGGTAAACACAGTAATGGGGTTGTGTTTGAAATAAATCTTCTAAGTGAGTGGAAAATAAAAACCGCCTACAGATTACAAGCATTGCATTTTTACAGAATTTTCAATCAAAGCCTTCATTTTTCTTTTACAAGGGACTTGATTCAAGGGGCACATTTATAAAAGTCCGATGACTCCAGGCACACACTCCTGCATAGGCCCTTATTATTCATAAAACTTTTTAACGGCAGGTCAAGAGGGCAAATGCAAATATAGATCTTTGGCCGAATATTCTTTTTTATTGTGCGACAATTGAGTTTATGCCATCGGGAATTATTGACAAGTTCAACTTTGGGATTAGCAAATATTTTCTAAATACAAGTGGCTTGTGTATTCTTAGTGGAATCCTGGTGTGCTTTCTGTATTTCCTCCAGATCTGTGCAGTAATCCAGTGCGAAATTTGGCCCTTGTGTAGGAGCTTCATGTAATAAACCGGTCGCTGCTGCCCTTTTTCCTTGGGCAGTTTAACTGGTCTTGTGATAGAGGAAACAGGTAATATGCCACCCAGGTGTACTTCAGGTAATGCAGAAAGAGCTTCGGTAACCCCTGAATTCGTGAGAGACCAAATAAGACACAGGGAAACAGGCTTGAGTGTGTTCATAAGATCTCTGACCTTTATTGAATACTACCGTGGCTTATATGCAAAAGAAAGAAGGGAGGGGCTACGTTTTAATGAATATGTTTCTAAAAGTTATACAAACTCAGTACTTTCATATCATAATTTAAACTGATGACTTTAGTTAACAAGAACTAGCTGATAATTTTGCTTATACAACAGGCTGCTCCGTGAATCAGCTTAACCACAATGACTCACAGGGTGTGTTTCTATGCAAACTGTCAGTTATGTCAAAACACATACATTCAAAAGTTAATTTCTACTTAAAGAAAATGGAGTCAGTTATTTATACATTCTATTACAATATCCCCTCTTTTGTCACGAACGTGACAGTCTGGTATCTGCCCCCCTTATGTAGTTTTCTTCAGATAGCCTGCAGGAGGAATATATATTAAGTCCCACCCAAAGCGCTGCTCTCTGAACAAGCTATATGCAGTATAATGATGATGTCACCACTACTTTTATAAGGTGATAACTCGGAGTGCAAAGAAATTTGGTGCTCATAAAGTTTATGTATATTCTTAGTGGCTATTGAAGAATATAGATAAATGGAAGTTTTGTGCCCTGAATTCAGCTTGAAAGTGGAAGAAAACCCTTTTTGTAAACTTGTACCTACAGGTAAGCCTTACCTTAACTCCCCTGCATGTTATCCTATGTGTTCATGCATACATAGGCTTTTATCAGTGACATTTTTAACAAGGGGGCCCCCAGATCCTACCCCTCCCCCCGTACTCATTTACCAAAAAAGTGTGAATAGTAAATAAAAGCACAGCACAAGTTTTTGACAAGTCCTTTATTAAAAAATAAAAAATGATGTCCCCCGGCGTAGATCTATTGTCAATCACCACGCCTGCTCCCACCGCCGACCCGAAAAAACCTCTGATCCCAATGAAGGCTCCCACAGTCTGACACTTTTAAATAACTAAGGGCATGCTGGGTTGGTGATGTCACAAAGGGGCTGGTATGGATTTGGGGGGGGGGGACTAAAAGAGAATACATTAAGTTAAAAAAACTATTTTAACTTTAACTTGTTAATGTAACTTCAGAAGTAATTTTATTATCTTTTTTTCTTTTTTTTTTAAACCTTCCAATAGATTAATACCTGGTAATCCTGTTCAGTCACTTCCCGCTATGGGTGACTTTCTTTCCTGGAAAATCTAAATATAAAAGCCTGAATCTGGTTAGCAGCACTGGAGAAACAAATTATGAAGTTTCCTTTACACATTACAGTCTGGTTGTACAATCTCCTCTAGATTTAACAAAACTATAGCCTGATTAGCTAGAAAATGAACATATACATTAGTTAGGGTAGGCCATTGTCCCATATGTGCCGGTAAATGTAAAGATGATTGTACATAAATTGTGCAATCAGGCCGTAACATGATTGATCATCTTCAGTACTAACATTTTAGTACATGAGATTAATTCTTTATAATGAGCATGTTTCAGCAGTGACAAGTCAGGAAGTCATTCTGTCTAAACGTTTGCCATTATGTTACTGTTCTAATCCACTGTTCCCAATAAGAATTCATGAAAAATAGTCTTGAAATGATTTCCAATTATTTCCACTAGGCAGCATGCTTTTGATATTTGAAAATGTTTGATAAGATTAGTGTTTAAGAACAAATTAACAATTTGAACATTAAGTGCCTGCATGCTGGGACGCCGTCATTCCTGAACCCCTGTAGAAAACAATATTGATTAGCTAACAGAAGTGCTTTGTATACTGTTTGATAATTATGCAGCGGCAATTGTTTATTGTGAAAGCCATTGAGAAACGTGCTGCCTACTGAGACAATAGAAAAATCAACCTGTATTGTGTCAAACAGGAAAATTAACCTTTTTTTTTACACATTCAGTTTGAAACATTAACTTTGTGGAAAGGCAATTTTAATGCAAATTTATGCCGTCTAAAGAACTAATAAATTAACTTAAATATACCCTGGGTACTAGTGGGTCTGTTGGCATAGCAGTTTTGAATGATAAGAAGAATGGGAGCTATCATTTATGTAATTTTGTTATTAGTGTTTCCTGGACTGATTTGGAAAGTGCCAATAGAGGCTGCAGAACAGTTTAAATGTGACCACATAGCATATCAACAAGTGGGCAAGAAGTTATTTGTAACAGAGTCTAAAATGAGAAGTGCACACTGTCTGTGTTCAGGGTTGTGCACCTACATGGCTGTTAAATTGGGAGCATGCAGCCACTGCGTCCCAATTTACGTGAATGGGACTGCCTGCATGGTGATCATAGCCCCCAACTGTCTCTGATTTCAAGGGACTTACCCTGATTTGGAACAAAGTCCCTCTGTTCTTCTTTCCTCCTCATTTGTCTCACATTTTGGTCTGATTTATATAGTTGTATATAAAATGCACTTTTTATCTTTCAAAAAGTGTTTCCCAGTGCCAAACCTTTCACCCAATTTCTAAATTGCTCCATTTGTAAATTTAAAAAGCCAGTAGAAAGAAATAGTAGTGGTAGTAGTGGACTTTGAATGCTCTTCCCCTCCCTCCCCGGTCTTTCTCTGTTTGCTTTACCTCTTCATATTCTGCACCCTAGGCTCTTTTTTACTGTTCTATTGGTAATCAAAATTAGATTTTAGGGTCTCTGTGCGCCTAGACGCGCTCCTAAGGGAGCGCATTCGGCGCAGTACAAATCCCATATCAAATCAAACCAAGAAAAAAAAACACTTGTGGGTTTAACTAAGTCTTTTGTAAATAATTCTCCTTTAACCACTTCAGCCCTGGAAGAATTTACCCCCTTCCTGACCAGAGCATTTTTTGCGATTTGGCACTGCATCGCTTTAGCTGACAATTGCACGGTCATGCAACATTGTACCCAAAAATAATTGCCGTCCTTTTTTTCCCCACAAATAGAGCTTTCTTTTGGTGGCATTTGATCACCTCTGCAGTTTTTATTTTTTGCGCTATAAACAAAAAAGGAGCGACAGTAAATATCCCCCAAAAATATATAAAAAAAAACACGAAATTTTTCCTCAGTTTAGGCCGATACGTATTCTTCTACATATTTTTGGTAAAAAAAAATCACAATAAGCGTATATTGATTGGTTTGCGCAAAAGTTATAGCGTCTACAAAATAGGGGATTTATTAATAGCATTTTTATTAATATTTTTTATTTTTTACTAATAATGGCGGCAATCTGCGATTTTCATCTGGACTGCGACATTATGGCAGACATATCAGACACTTTTGACACTATTTTGGTACCATTGTCCTTTATACAGCGATCAGTGCTATAAATAGCCACTGATTACTGTATAAATTACACTGGCAGGGAAGGGGTTAAACACTAGGGGCCGATCAAGGGGGGGACAGGCTACCACTGACATGACAGCGATCACTGCTCCTGATCACTGGGAGCAGTAGACCCCTGTCATGTCACTAGGCAGAACAGGGAAATGCCTTGTTTACATAGTCATCTCCCCGTTCTGCCTCTCCTCACTGTAATCGCGGGCCGCGGGCGAACATCGAGTTCGCGGGACCCGCGAGCACACTCCCGAGGCACATTCAAAGGTTGGCCCATTTGCTTGCCCGTGCCATTCTGCCAACGTATATTGGCATGCAGCGGTCGGGAATCAGTTAAGGGGGGCGTGGCAGGGTGTGGTTGCTTTGTGCACTGGTCCAAATCATTTGGTAAAGGGGGGATTATGGTGTGGGGTTGTTTTTCAGGGATTGGGCTTTGCCCCTTAGTTCCAGTAAAGAGAACCCTTAAGGCATCAGCATACCAAGACATTTTGGACGATTTAATGCTCCCAACTTTGTGGGAACAGTTTGGGGATGGCCCCTTCCATTTTCAACATGACTGTTCACCAGTGCACAAAGCAAGGTCCATAAAGACATGGGACCTTTGGGAGGATTTAGAGTAGAGACTGCGAGCCAGGCCTTCTCATCCACATCAGTGCCTGACCTCACAAATGCGGTTCTGCAAGAATGGTCAAACATTCCCATAGACACACTCCTTAACCTTGTGGACAGTCTTCCCTGAAGAATTGAAGCTGTGATAGCTGCAAAGAGTAGGCCAACTCAATATTAAACCCTAAAGACTTTTTAATGTGATCAGGGCACATAGAAAACCGTTGTTTGCTCTTGCAGAGATCAGCATTTTTCTGGTTCATAAAAACACCAATCTCTGTACAAGTTTAAACAAGCCCTAAGGCAAATATGTTTTAATTCATATTTCAAAAGGAGTTTTTAAAAAATATAAAAAAGCCTCCCAGCCTGCTAAATTTGTTTCGCTATGGACTGTGGCCACCAATGTTGTTTTTCTACAGATCTGCGACTGATAATGCTAAAGACCTGTGTAAATTTGAGTGCAATTTTTATGGTTAGAAAATAAATAATTACAAACCATTAAATAATGAGATAGATGAATACATCTGTATCATTTTCACTTTAAGCATTTCGTATGTTCAGTACAATGGTTTTGAATTTTCTGTCTTTCTTTCTCAGCGAGGAGACGGGTGATTTTTTCGATAGAATGAGAAGTGTACTTCAGAAACAAGAAAGCATGCAGCGGTATTGGAGGACCGAGGTACAGTATGTTCATCTGTTTGTGTCATTATTATTGCTCATTTCCTAAAATAGCCACATAGCACAGCTGTAATGATGAAGGGAATAACTTGTAAAGATGCCTCATAGAAAGGTGCTCGCAATGAGCCCAATGCGAAACTGACACAATAGCAACACATACGGTGCCAATCAATTTACTATGACAGCAGAATCACTTTCTCTGTAGGAGAAATGGGAGCGATAGCTGTGTTTGCTGGCACATAAATATGCCTGATGGGATCTGGGGGCCCTCTCTTCTAACTCATGCCCAAATTGTTCACAACGCTCCATATTGTATCAAAGCAAGGGAGTGTGGCTTTAGAAAGTGAATTCAAATCAAGAAATTGATGTCGTACATAGATATCTTATTTTTAAATGTAATTCTTTGTCTTTTATTGTTTTATAAGGTTCATAGATGCAAGTTGAGCTTCAGCCAAAAAACATCTTTTGCTGGTTCGGTTGGGGTTCCTGTTGGGACATTTTTTCTCACTTCCTGTCCCAGTGATGCAACAATGAATCAAAATAAATCTTTCAGTGAGATGATGTACCTGGCCGTGAAGTCTGTCACCAGAAAAAAATGTCTACATTGGTAGATTCCCTGTCCTGGTGTCAGCTATCAAAGAAAATGTACTCTCACTTTCATAACTGTAACCAGGACAGGAAGTGAGGGAAAATCTCCCCAGTGAGGGAACACAGGCAGCAGAGGTTTTTATTCTTCCTCTGCAAAAAAGGCTGGAGATCAACTTTTTATTTTTTTACTTTATTAATTTTAATAAAGATTGTTACAGAACAGAGCCTTCTGGGCATTCATTCGCCAGCTCAAATCATACATACCGTATTTTCCGGCGTATAAGATGACTTTTTAACCCATGAAAATCTTCTCAAAAGTCGGGGGTTGTCTTATACGCCGGTACCTGACATGCAGAATCTCAGTCAGACCGTGGCACAGAGGCTCTGCTGGGAAGCTGAGTGTTCCGCCTATCACGGAACAGCACGAGGAGAAGGCGCGGCTTTTGAAAAATGGACGGCCGTGGTCTGACTGAGATTCTGCATGTCAGGGATAAGGTATGGGATCGTCGAGAGCATGCAATGGGCACAGTGAGGTATGCAATGGCACAGTGAGGTATGCAATGGAACAGTGAGGCATGTAATGGCACAGTGAGGTATGCAATGGAACAGTGAGGCATGTAATGGCACAGTGAGGTATGCAATGGAACAGTGAGGCATGTAATGGCACAGTGAGGTATGCAATGGCACGGTGAGGTGAGGTGAGGCATGACTAGTCGGAAGGGGGTCGTTTTATATGGCGAGTATATCCCAAAACCAACATTTTAGCTGGAAAATTAGGGGGTCGTCTTATACGCCCAGTCGCCTTATAAGCCCGCAAATGCGGTAATGTACGAAACTTAGAAAAAGAACTGTAAAGTCGAGAACTCGCCAGTGGTCGACAAACTTGCTCAGAGTCAACCAAGTCAACAGAAAAGGGCAATGTCACAGGAGAATTAAGCTGGGTACACATGGGCCGAATTTAGGGAGACAACAGCTGGTTAAAAAAAAATGCCCGACATTCAGTCTGTGTTTATGTTGGTCTGTCTGACATAAAACCAGCAGCTGACTGACTCCTGATCAGCACTCTCAGTCAATGGCTGAGATCAGTGATCAAAGTGTTCTGGTGTGGAGGGGGGGGAGGCTGTCCCCCTGTCAGAACACAATGGCTCAGCAGTGGAGATCGCTGAACAAACCTTGCATGGTTAGTACAGCCGCTCTGACAGGAGCTGTCAGTTTTTTACATTGCAACCCGCTTTAGTGTCTGTCAGGGAAGGTTCCATCCGCTGATGACACTGCCTGATATTTGGCGTGCAGTACTGTGGTCCACCAGCAGGTGTCTCCTGGCAGTCTGGAACTGCCAGGGGAACTTTCCCCTGGTGGTGGTATTATGTGATCTTTGGGCCACAGTACTGGCGTCCACCATCATCTCCTGCAATCAGGCATCACCTGAGTCTGATTGCAGAATATGTGTATAAATACACGGCAGACACACTCATACTTTGCCTTGGTATCTTTCCTTGTGCCCTGACCATGAACCTGAGAAGCTCTGTATCTGTACCTGATCCTGTTCCTGTCTGTTACCTGAACCCTGAGCCTTGTACCTCTACCCGTCCCTCCTGTGATCCATCCATCCTCTCCTTGGCCTGTTTGTTTTCCCTTTCCCCAGCTGCTGACCTCCCATTGACGACCCTGGCCTGGCCCTGTTTATGATTCTGGTTTTCCCCATTACTTGTATATATTTGTCTGTTACTGTTATTATTTGTGGGTTCTGTTTGGTATTGGTTGTTGTGCACTGTGTGGTATTGGAGGTGGTTCTATTTATATTATTTCACTTATCTTTAATAAATCATTATATTTCACTTACACACGTTTGGGTCTCCTCTGTTGCAGTCCATACAGTTCTGGTCTTATTTGACACGTGACAGTGTCCCTCACAATAAAACCTGGGAAGTACTTAAGGGTAAACTAGTAAATATAGTACCAATAAAATTGTATCTAATCTGACAAGTATAATCAAAGCACAATGCTAGGTGGTTTCAAGTCATCAAGGAAGCTGAACATAAATAAAGCTGGGAAGATCACTTACAGACATATTAAGTAGCAGTATAAGAAGAATCAAGCCATATATCCCAAATTGTATGAAATTTCTTGGGACAACCTCAAGAGAAATATGTACTTTTGTATAGGGGAATAACTGAGTTCACTAGAGATTTCCAATACTCTAAGAAAGGGGCTACAGGTGCCTTCCATTTAAGGACTATTGACTTCCTGGCATAAAATTATAAGAGACCTGACCACACTAGAATGATCCAAGGCCTCTACTAGACCCAAAATGCAAACATCAATCTGGTATGGAACTTGTATGGTGGGAGAGCAACTTTAAATCCATCAACACATTAAAGACATCATTCAATACAGTTATTTGCTCACTTCCAAAAAAAAATATAAACATATTTTAACCACTTAACGACCGCCCACTGTAAATATACGTCGGCAGAATGGCACCGACAGGCAGAATCACGTATATGTACGTGATTGCCTTTGTATAGTTGGGGGGTCCGATCGGACCCCCCTTCTTTACAGTGAGCGGTCGTTTTACCTTCGGGAGCGATCCGGCATGAGGGGACGGCCGTTCGATTCCGGCCACCCCCTCTCGATCGCTCCCGGCGAATGAGAGCTTCCCCTGCCTGTGTACTTGTTTACACAGGCTGGAGGAAGTGATGTCATCTCTCCTGCAGCGCTCACATATACCGAGCGCCGTACAGGAGAAGATGCAGGTCAGTGCACACAACACTACACTGACACCAGGACACATAGGTACATAAATCGCCCCCCCAGGCCCCCCCAGACACCCCCAGATCACCCCCCAGCCCCCAGTCACAGTGTCACTGATTGCAGTGACCATTTATTTACTGATCACTGCAATCAGTGACATTTGTGACTGTAAAAGTGTCAGTACATTTAGTTTTAGGTCCAGTGTAGCCCCCTAACCCCCCCTAATAAAGGTTTAACCCCCTGATCACCCCCCAGATAACCCTTTCACCCCCTAGCACCGCCGTCGCTATGCGATCATTTTTCTGATCAATGTCTTAGCGTCGGTGATGCTGATCGGTAGCCAGTAATTTTTTTAGGTTCGCCGCAGGTTTTTATAGCGTCGGGTACCCCCATATATTACCTAATAAAGGTTTAACCCCCTTGATCGCCCCCCCAGGTAACCCTTTCACCCCATATCACCACGGTCACTAAGCGATCATTTTTCTGATCGATGTTTTAGCGTCTGCGATGCTGATCGGTAGCCAGTAATTTTTTTTAGGTTCGCCGCAGGTTTTTATAGCGTCGGGTACCCCGATATATTACCTAATAAAGGTTTAACCCCCTTGATCACCCCCCAGGTAACCCTTTCACCCCCTAGCACCGCCGTCACTAAGCGATCATTTTTCTGATCGATGTCTTAGCGTCGGTGATGCTGATCGGTAGCCAGTAATTTTTTTTAGGTTCGCCGCAGGTTTTTATAGCGTCGGGTACCCCCATATATTACCTAATAAAGGTTTAACCCCCTTGATCGCCCCCCAGGTAACCCTTTCACCCCCTATCACCACTGTCACTAAGCGATAATTTTTCTGATCGCTGTCTTAGCGTCGGTGATGCAGATCGGTAGCCAGTAATTTTTTTTAGGTTCGCCGCAGGTTTTTATAGCGTCAGGTACCCCAATATATTACCTAATAAAGGTTTAACCCCCTTGATCGCCCCCCAGGTAACCCTTTCACCCCCTATCACCACTGTCGCTAAGCGATCATTTTTCTGATCGCTGTCTTAGCGTCGGTGATGCAGATCGGTAGCCAGTAATTTTTTTAGGTTCGCCGCAGGTTTTTATAGCGTCAGGTACCCCCATATATTATCTAATAAAGGTTTAACCCCCTGATCGCCCCCCAGGTAACCCTTTCACCCCCTATCACCACTGTCGCTAAGCAATCGTTTTTATGATCGTTGTCTTAGTGTCGGTGATGCAGATCGGTAGCCAGTAATTTTTTTTTAGGTTCGCCGTCAGGTTTTTATATAGCGTCAGGTACCCCCATATATTACCTAATAAAGGTTTTAACCCCCTAATTGCCCCTAGTTAACCCTTTCACCAGTGATCATCATATAAGTGTTACGGGTGACTCTGGTTAGTTAGTTTGCTTTTTATAGTGTCAGGGCACCCGCCGTATATAACCCAATAAAGGTTTAACCCCCTGATCGCCCGGCGGGTGATATCGATTAGGTTTTAGTGCCAGAGAGGGTCTGCGTCACACCCCAGGCAGCGTCAGGTTAGTGCCAGTAACGCTAACACCCACGCGTGAAGCATACACCCCCCTTAGTGGTATAGTATCTGAACAGATCAATATCTGATCTGATCAGATCTATACTAGCGTCCCCAGCAGTTTAGGGTTCCCAAAAACGCAGTGTTAGCGGGATCAGCCCAGATACCTGCTGGCACCTGCGTTTTGCCCCTCCGTCCAGCCCAGGCCACCCAAGTGCAGTATCAATCGATCACTGTCACTTACAAAACACAACAAACATAACTGCAGCGTTCGCAGAGACAGGCCTGATCCCTGCGAGTCCAGTGCTGTAGGAGGTGATTTCGCCACCACAGTTAAAAAAAAAAAAGCATATATGCCGAAGCATTGGGGCAGCAGGGGCGGAGGAGTGATTTTGCTCCTAATGCCGCGTACATACAGTCGAAATTCCGACGGAGGCTTGCCCGTGGAAAAGTCTGACCATGTGTACGCGGCATAACTTTTGCGGGAAGATGCCCCCATGCTTCGGCATATATAAATGGTGCATGTATGCCCATCATTAGAAGTGGGTGGATGAAGGGCGGTATTCTAATGGTGGGCATACCCACCGATCAATCTTTTTTTTTCGTTCAGCCAACAGGCTGCATGAAAAAAAAGATTACAATACATGTCCAACAAGGACCAGCAACGTACTGGTATGTTGCTGGACTTTGAATGTTTATACCAGAATGATGCCTGCGGGTTTAGGTATCATCTTGGTATCATTCTTTTCAGCCAGCGGCCGGCTTTCATGTAAAAGCAATCCTAGTGGCTAATTAGCCTCTGGACTGCTTTTACAAGCAGTGGGAGGGAAAGACCCCCCCCCCCGGATATAAAAAGCGCCATTGGGAAATTGGGAAAGCATTTTATCACACCGATCTTGGTGTGGTCAGATGCTTTGAGGGCAGAGGAAAGATCTAGGGTCCAATAGACCCCAGTTTTTTCAAAAAAGAGTACCTGTCATTACCTATAGCTATCATAGGGGATATTTACATTCCCTGAGATAACAATAAAAATGATAAAAAAAAAAAAAAATATGGAAGCAACAGTTTAAAAATAAAATAAAAAAGCAAAATTAATAATAAAAAAAAAAAAAGCACCCCTGTTCTGCCCTGCTCTTGCCCAATGGCGAACGCAAGCGTCGGTCTGGCGTCATATGTAAACAGCAATTGCACCATGCATGTGAGGTATCACCGCGAAGGTCAGATCGAGGGCAGTAATTTTAGCAGTAGACCTCCTCTGTAAATCTAACGGGGTAACCTGTAAAGGCTTTTAAAGGCTTTTAAAAATGTATGTAGTTTGTCGCCAATGCGCGTTTGTGCGAAATTTTAAAGCATGTCGTGTTTGGTATCTATGTACTCGGCCTAAGATCATCTTTTTTATTACATCAAACATTTGGGCAATATAGTGTGTTTTAGTGCATTAAAATTAAAAAAAGTGTATTTTTTCCCCAAAAAATGCGTTTGAAAAATCGCTGCGCAAATACTGTGTAGAAAAAAAAATGCAACACCCACCATTTTATTCTGTAGGGCCTTTGCTTTAAAAATATATATATATAATGTTTGGGGGTTCAACATAATTTTCTTGCAAAAAAAAATATGTTTTCATGTAAACAAAAAGTGTCAAAAAGGGCTTTGTCTTCAAGTGGTTAGAAGAGTGGATGTAAGCTTCCTAATGTTGTGTATAAAATGCCAGAACAGTTCAAACCCCCCCCCAAATGACCCCATTTTGGAAAGTAGACACCCCAAGCTATATACTGAGAGGCATGTCGAGTCCATGGAATATTTTATATGTTGACACAAGTTGTGGAAAAAAGACAATTTTTTTTTTTTTTTTTGCACAAAGTTGTCACTAAATGATATATTGCTCACACATGCCATGGGCATATGTGGAATTACACCCCAAAATACATTCTGTTGCTTCTCCTGAGTACGGGGATACCACATGTGTGAGACTTTTTGGGAGCCTAGCCGCGTACGGGACCCCAAAAACCAATCACCACCTTCAGGCTTTCTAAGGGTGTAAATTTTTGATTTCACTTCTCACTGCCTATCACAGTTTCGGAGGCCATGGAATGCCCAGATGGCACAAAACCCCCCCAAATGACCCCATTTTGGAAAGTAGACACCCCAAGCTATTTGCTGAGAGGTATTGTGAGTATTTTGCAGATCTCGCTTTTTGTCACAAAGTTTTGAAAATTTAAAAAAAAAAAGAAAAAAAAAAATGTTCTTTCTTCATTTTCAAAAACAAATGAGAGCTGTAAAATACTCACCATGCCTCTCAGCAAACAGCTTGGGGTGTCTACTTTCCAAAATGGGGTCATTTGGGGGGGTTTGTGCTATTTTGGCATTTTATGGCCTTCGAAACTGTGATAGGTAGTGAGGAGTCAAATCAAAAATTTGTGCCTAGAAATCCTGAAGGCGGTGATTGGTTTTCGGGGTCCCGTACGCGGCTAGGCTCCTAAAAAGTCCCACACATGTGGTATCCCCATACTCAGGAGAAGCAGCAAAATTTATTTTGGGGTGCAATTCCACATATAACCATGGCATGTGTGAGCAATATATCATTTAGTGACAACTTTTTGTAATTTCTTTTTTTTTTTTTGTCATTATTCAATCACTTGGGACAAAAAAAAAAAATATTCAATGGGCTCAACAGGCCTCTCAGCAATTTCCTTGGGGTGTCTACTTTCTAAAATGGGGTCATTTGGGGGGGTTTTGTGCTATTTTGGCATTTTATGGCCTTCAAAACTGTGATAGGTAGTGAGGAGTGAAATCAAAAATTTACACCCTTAGAAATCCTGAAGGCGGTGCTTGGTTTCCGGGGTCCCGTACGTGGCTAGGCTCCTAAAAAGTCCCACACATGTGGTATCCCCGTACTCAGGAGAAGCAGCAGAATGTATTTTGGGGTGCAATTCCACATATAACCATGGCATGTGTGAGCAATATATCATTTAGTGACAACTTTTTGTAATTTTTTTTTTTTTTTTGTCATTATTCAATCACTTGGGACAAAAAAAAAATATTCAATGGGCTCAACATGCCTCTCAGCAATTTCCTTCGGGTGTCTACTTTCTAAAATGGGGTCATTTGGGGGGTTTTGTACTGCCCTGCCATTTTAGCACCTCAAGAAATGAGATAGGCAGTCATAAATTTAAAGCTGTGTAAATTCCAGAAAATGTACCCTAGTTTGTAAACGCTATAACTTTTGCGCAAACCAATAAATATACGCTTATTGACATTTTTTTTACTAAAGACATGTGGCTGAATACATTTTGACCTAAATGTATGACTAAAATTGAGTTTATTCGATTTTTCTTATAACAAAAACTAGAAAATATCATTTTTTTTCAAAATTTTCTGTCATTTTTCCGTTTATATCGCAAAAAATAAAAATCGCAGAGGCAATCAAATACCATTAAAAGAAAGCTCTATTTGTGGGAAGAAAAGGACGCAAATTTCGTTTGGGTACAACATTGCATGTCCGCACAATTTACAGTTAAAGCAGCGCAGTGCAAAATTCTGAATTCACCTCTGGTCCTTTAGCTACCAAATGGTCCGGGGCTTAAGTGGTTAACATAAGACCAACATAATTAGCAAAATCTGTGTTGATATCTAAAATCTTGTAAATCCTGTATGGTGTGCAGTTGCTCCTACACTATTCAATCACAGTCTAAGGTATCCTCTGACCTTTAGCCCAGGTTCACACTGGGCTGCGAGAGTGAAGCCGTGCGAGTTCAGCTGAACTCGCACAATTTCACTCCCGCTGGTCAGTCCCGATTTCGGCCGCGATTACAGAGACATCTGTGCAGGTTTTTGCACAGATGTCAATGTAAATCACGGGCCAAAATCGCAAAAAGTAGTACAGAAACAACTTTTTGAAATCAGTGCAGCGCCGCAGATGCGGCGTTGCACCGGTTAGGACAGTGCCATTGCCGGCAATTTGCGGCAAATACCGCCATTTTGACATGCGATTTGACATGCCAAATCGCATGTCGAAACGCACCGGTGTGAACCAGGGCTTAGGGAGATTTTCTCTCACTGTTTATAGAGAAAAGGGAGGATAAAGACAAAGTGATGATATAGAACTGAAAGAGGATCTTATCCCCTCTCTGGTGCCTGTCTCCCCATTGGAGATGTTATTCTTACCTCCTGTCCTGAAGCCCACAAAGAAAGTGAGGGAAAAATGGCCTTCTGCCTATAGTACAATTGCCCTGAATTCTGGTTAACACCAGTAACTCACACTTTGGTCATTTATTACCTTGAACCTTATTTTTAAATACATATGTTTAGGAAGTTTCCATTTTCCAGTTGGTTTATGTGCACAAAATAATTTAAAGCATTGTCTTCTGACTTTTTCAACTATTGATGCTATTTTTATCAAACAGTAATTTATACAAAGTTGTGAGTAATGGGGTTTACTTCACTAGAGCAGATGGTCACAAGGAAAAAAATAAGTTATTGCCAAATTATGGAAGACATTCTTCTGTGTTGTGTTTTTTTTTTCTTTCTAGGGTGTTTTAAATAACAGCATCCCTCCTCCATATGAGAATACGGGGGAACACAGAGCAACAGAAAAACTGACACCTTCCAAAAGAGAGGTAATTATATTTTTGTGTATTCTGTAAAGATTTCAATTAAGACAAAATAAAATGATTGTACTCCAGGCAAGAAAATTGGGTTTTAGTCACTAAACAGCTATAGAGTACAACCAAGTACTTCAGTTACGGATGGATACAGGTGACTAGAATCACAACAAGTCCTCTACTGACCTGCTCTGTCATCTTAGCCCCTTAAGAATTTTTTTTTGAGAATAAAAAGCCCTGGCCAGATGAGAACAAAAAAACACCTCTCACTGTCATGCAGCGCTAATCCTCTTCTAGGCTAAATGATGATCAACATCATCTAGCCTACTTCCTGTGAGCCCAAAGCATCATTTGCCAACTGGGTGTACGTCATCAGGTCATCATGGGCTCATACCAGAATGATGCAGAAAGCTGTGTCTTGTCATTAAATATAAGACCTAACCTCTTCCGCAGGAGGAGGCAACCAGACTGAAGATCCCACTTGAAAAAATTTATGTACAGATGCATCTCAAATTTTTTTAATTTATCATCAAAAAGTTAATTTATTTTAGTAATTTAATTTAAAAGGTATATATTTTATAGATTCATTACACACATAGTGATATATTTCACTAATTTTTTTCCTTAAAATTTTGATGATTATGGCTTACAGCTAGTGAAAACCCAAAATTCAGTATCTCAGAGAATTAGAATATTGTGAAAAAGTTGAATATTGTTGACTCATGGCGTCACACTCTAATCAGCTAATTAACTCAAAACACCTGTAAATGTTTCCTGAGCTTTTAAATGGTCTCTCAGTCTGGTTCAGTGGTTCAGTAGGTTACACAATCATGGTGAAGACTGCTGAATTTATGTTGCTGATATAGGATACAAACGCCCTGAGTAACCTCTATCACCGCTGCGCCAAAGAATAAACAATAAAAAAAATAAAAAAAAAAATAACTAAAGCTGCCGCTTAATGTGTAAATCTTGAAAGCAGAAAAATCTTAACCCAAAACACCTAAATGAGATAAGACAATAGCAGCGCTACAAAATGGTGCTAAAAATATAATAAACAATAACATATAAACTCAATAACACCATGTGATAAGTGAAATAAAGTCCATAATGTGATGAAACTGATAGAGAAAATATTGATGAAAAATATCTTGATTCTGTGTATTTTCCACCACACCACTGTGCTGTGAAACCTCCCCTCTGAAAAACGCACTCACAAAATAGATTTGCCTTTCACTCTCGTGTTAGGCTGAATTAGCTTGTATATGATCCTGTAAATGGAAATACGACTCTCTGCTGGATTACCGTGATCAAGCATACACCTCAGGACCACCGTGGCCGCTTAGCAACGCAAAGCCAATTTAACATTTAATGTTTGCTGTGGATTTTTTAATGCTGTTTTTTAATGGTTCACATGTGAGTTCAATGAATGAAGTGTGATTGTGTTTTTTTTAAATTAAACTGGTGATACAATTTTACACTATTGGAGCACTTCTTTTTGTTTTCATGTGAAAATCTGAGAATCATCACGGTAATCATGGTAATCCAGCAGAGTCATATTTCCATTTATGGGATCATACACAAGCGATTCAGCCTAACACGAGAGTCAAAGGCAAATCTATTTGGTGAGTGCGTTTTTCAGAGGGGAGGTTTCACAGCACGGTGGTGTGGTGGAAGATACACAGAATCAAGATATTTTCTCTATCAGTTTCATCACATTGTGGACTTTATTTCACTTATCACATGGTGTTATTGAGTTTATATGTTATTGTTTATTATATTTTTAGCACCATTTTGTAGCGCTGCTATTGTCTTATCTCATTTAGGTGTTCTGGGTTAAGATTTTTCTGCTCTCAAGACTGCTGACTTGACAGATGTCCAGAAGGCAGTCATTGACACCCTCCTCAAGGAGGGTAAGTCACAAAAGGTCATTGCTAAAAAGGCTGACTGTTTACAGAGTGCTGTATCCAAGCATATTAATGGAATGTTGAGTTGAAGGAAAAAGTGTGGTATAAAAAGGTGCACAAGCAACAGGGAGAGCTGAAGCCTTTAGAGGATTGTGAAGCAAAGGCCATTCAAGAATTTTGGGTAGATTCACAAGGAGTGTACTATGGCTGGTATCAGTGCTTCTAGAGCCACCACACACAGACGTATTGGGACATGGGCTACAACTATCGCATTCCTTGTGTCAAGCTACTCCTGAACCAGTGACAACGTCAAAAATGTCTTTCCTGGGATAAGGAGAAAAGGGACTTAACTGTTGCTCAGTGGTACAAAGTCCTTTTCGGATGAAAGTAAATTTTGCATTTCATTTGAAATTCAAGGTCCCAGAGTCTGTAGGAAGAGTGGCGAGGCACAGAATGCAAGTTGCATAAGGTCCAGTGTGAAGTTTCCACAGTCAGTGATGATTTGGGGAGACATGTCATCTGCTGGTGTTGGTCCACTGTGTTAGCGCAGCCCTCTACCAGGAAATTCTAGAGCACTTCATGCTGACCAGCTTTATGGAGATGCTGATTTCATTTTTCAGCAGGACTTGGCACATGCCCACACTGCTAAAAGTACCAATAACTGGTTTAATGATAATGTTATCACTGTGCTTGATTGGCCACTGGCCAGCAAACTTGTCTGACCTAAACCCCATATAGAATCTGTGGGGTATTGGCAAGAGGAAGCTGAGAGACACCAAACCCAATATTTCATGCAAAAGGAGCCCCCACCAAGTATTGAGTGCATACTATACTTTACATGGACATAATTTTCAGTAAGTCAACATTTCTGTATTAAAAATCCTTTTTTTTTATTGGTCTTATATAATCTATTTTTCTGAGATAATGAATTTTGGGTTTTCGCTAGCTGTAAGCCATAATCCTTAAAATTAAAAGAAAGAAATGCTTGAAACGTATCACTCTGTGTGTAATGAATCTATACACTGTAATATATGAGTTTCACTTTTTGAATTAAATAAAAAATAAATTACCTTTTTGATGATATAATTTTTTTTTAAGATGTACCTGTATATGAAACATTTAAAAAAAATTCAAGAGGCATGGGGGGTGTGTCAACCTGGAGTTGGGCTTTAACACAGAGACTTTAGTGGCAGAAACTGCCCAAGTGTAATTCTTAACTTAGCTCAATTACTATGGTCTTTACTAGTGTTGCTCAAACCCGTATCTGAACACCATTGATATCAATAGTGATGGAATTCAAGTGGGTTGTTTGGCAGTCTAGAAGTCCTGTATGGGGGCTTCTATGGGGTTCAGCTACTATTTTGCTATAAAGTCTGCTGCGATCAAAAAGATTGGCAGCCACCATTTTGGCAGTGACCATAACAGAGCTATTAGGCTCTTTTTGTATGTTTCTAAAACTAGAGCTGGGTTTTTATAGTAAAGCAAAGCCTCTAACTGGCCACCTCGTTTTCAATGTCTTTGCTGTGAATAAGGTGGTCAGTCAGAGGCTTGGTTTACTTCTGAAGGCCCACCCCTAGAGTTAGAAGCATAAAATAGAAGCACATTATGGTCACTGTCAAAATAGCCATTGGAAAAGGTGACTGCTGCCAATCTTTCTGATTGCAGCAGTCCCCATAGCAGTAAGATTATACAACACTTAGGGGTACTTTGACGTATCTAATGAGGTATTATATGGTTTACATTTTTTTAACCCATTTGAGCCATGGGTCCCACCCCAGAGAGTTTCAGCAGACCAAGACGGTGGTCAAGGACCCTGTAACCTGTTTTTTTTTTTTAGAATCCCCTCATCCGCTAAGGTTAGGGTTAGAAAAACAATATGGCAATGATTTCCGCCACATAATACTATTACCCCCACCTCCTTTTTGAAGCACATGGAGGTGGGGAAGAGGCCCTTGTACCTTAACTTTGGGCCAAGGGTACTTTATAGCTGCACGCTCACTGCCTTCTATTTCCCGGCCACCCAGGCTCCATGCTTGGATAAGGTTTGGTTGAAATACTGTATTAAGGGAAATTTCTCACGTCATTTTTTTTCTTTTTTAAATTACTGCATTCCCCGAACAGCTCTGGAGGGCTATTTTATTTTGTTTACAAAACATTGGCAAAATATAAATGGCAACATATAAACTAGCCCTGTTCTTATTAATTTACCATAACTCTAATGTAAATAGACCCCCCTGACATTAAAGGGTGGCATGTGTAATTATATTAGCAAAATTCCCGCTATACACATATAATTATGTACACTGCGTAGCTTTTAGTACATTTTTTGTGCCAAATTCAGTGCCCTTGTGGATGTTCATTTGTAGCTTTTCAGAATTTAATTTGTGATGTTTGGAATGAATTTAGCATTTTTAAGAACATGAACACCAACTTTAGTCATTACAAAGCCAAATGGTGGTGTGACACTCCAATAATGGAATACCAAGAAAAGAGGCAATAACAATGAAAGAACTAAAACTTTGTTCCAGCCTTTTGGAGTAATTATAGCAAATAATATTGGAGTATATATAAAATTATATGTGTTGCATGGTGTAGGATTTAAATAGTGAATATATGTATATGTGTAAAAATGAATTTATTCCCTTAAATGAAAATGTATAGCAGTTTAGAATTTTTTTTTTTTTTTATGGTCAAAGATGAAAAAATAATTATAAACAGTCTTTTTTTGTAGTTAGGTTAAAATTAAATATAGCATCTGAAAATGTTGTAAGTTCTAATTTTCAAACATTTGGCTATCATTTCTTATCTACTTGATGAAAGAAACCTGTTGTTTAGCAGCTCCAGTTGAAATTTTTCCACATACAAGTGAACAGGTCAGAGCAGCAAATCGTCCTTCTCCTTCCTGCTGTTTATAGGCCACCAAAGTTTCAATTATCGACAAACAGGCAAACGGCTTCCACTGTGCTCTCTTTATAAAACCAGTTTTGCTCTGGGAATTCTTTGTTGTGGGTTAGCCCAGTATTAAATGTATTTTACAGGCCTATAAACTTTCAAAACAAAGAAATAAAATTGGCCCAAATGTATTATAGTTTCTCTGTACAGTGGAAGTTGTGCTCAAAATGGAAAGCAAAAGAGGACAAAGGGCATTTTACCAGCATTGCCTCTCAGCTATCTGCAGCTGACCTTACCATCGTTTAGTCTGTGATATGACTGTGTGGAGATGCCCATCTTTGGTGGAGGAGCATGATTTTGCTTTCTCATGTCAAGACTGTCCCTGATGACTAATGATCTGATTATTGGTTGGGTAATGAAACAGCAGGAGAGGTGAGTGTAACAAAGATCCACAGAATGGATGAAGCTGAAGCAGGGGAATACTTGTACTGCATGTTCTCATGTACTGCTTTCTCACCAGTTAGCAGTCTAGATTTCACATTACAGGTATACAGAATGAGGCTCAAGGGAATGCTTTAGCAGTCATATGCCAGGAAGTGCATTGCTATGTATTTTTCAGGAGAAATTCAAAGCAGCATTTTCAGAATATTAAAGCGGAGTTCCACCTATTTAAAAGTCAGCAGCTACAAAAAGTGTAGCTGCTCACTTTTAAAAATCTAATGCTCACCTGTCCCACGGTCCAGCGATGCGGACGAACAATGCCCCGGTCCTCTCCCTCTCTGAATGGCCTGACAATCTTCTGGGACCTGTGATGTGTCCCAGAAGATTGCAGGGGGGAGAGGTGAACTTCCTTCCGGCGCCGCAAATCCCCGGGTGGAAGTGGGAGCTGGATGCCTCTAAAAAGACGGAATCCGCCCCCCCCCCCCCCAAAAAAAAATTACATGCCATCACCATCACTTAAGGCAGAAGTTCAATTTTTGGGTGGAACTCCACTTTAAATAACACTAGAATGTCTGACTATGATATATAAAAGCTAGCTAGCACTTCAAGATATTGCTTAGACACAATAAAAGTATTTGTTTTCTCCATAAAATAGCTCAGGCCAAAAATAAATATTTTTTTCTTTATTTTTTGTTTTTTAGCTGGAACTGCTGTATGAAGAAATCATCTACACACTTGTGTACATGGCTGGTATTGTGTCCTCTGAACACATTGCCAATGAAGAGGAACTTTTCTATTACCTACAGAGGGTATGTTACCTTTAGTGCCTTTTCTTTCTTCCTTGAATGTTTCTTGTGATCTTTTCATAAAGGATATAGACAACTATTTGTATTGCAAGCTATGTGGCCAGCGTTGTAGATCAGCACCACGGACAGCTGCCCAGTCACTCCCTGACTAACATACAGGCAGCTTTTCCTTTTCCTTTCAATATTTTTTTTTCTGATGGCTTTTTTATGCACTTATTTTACTAATGGAGTTGGGTTTGTTTAAAGGAGAAGTTTGGGATATAGAAAAAAATATATATACATACTTACCTCAATGCTGCAACATCAGTGTTATCCTGCAGCTGTCCTACACCATCTCACACTAAGAACTGCGCAATCACATGACTGCTTATTGATCAAGTCTCAGTCTTCTTGGAGTGGAGAGCAGTGACTGTCAGTCACCAATCCCCGCTCTGCCTCTCCATTGCTCACTGGAGTGCCGGGCTAAAGAAGGGGTGGGCGCAGTTGGCTTTGGGTCTCAGCCGCAAGCTGAGAGCCAGAGCCAGCTTTTAAACAGGCATCTGGGAGGATCCCAACAATATGGTCAGGTTCCTTCCAGAGCAAGGAGTGATATCAGCTGACAGAAGGCTTTAGCTGATTCTGGGTCACAGAAGAGCAAAAGTAGGTGTGCTCCTATGACCCAGAGTATGGCCAAAAAAGCTTTGGCCATACTTCTGTTTTAAAGCCCAAGGTCACCTTTTTGAAATATTGTATGTAACATTTTGCTGTACATTTCTTATTTTCTCTATTTTACTCAAAACAGGAATAAAGGCATGGTTATGCGGGAACCCAATAATTGTAAAATGTGCAATGTCCTAATTATGAAGTAATAATAAGGTTACCAGGAATCCTGGACTTTTTAGGCAAAAAAACACAAACATATGAAAAATTACAAACCAACTTTATTGATACATCACTGAAATTGAAAAAATCTAAAAAGCACCCTCAAAAAGGCAAGTTATTTTTTAACTCCAGTTTCTAAGCCTTCCGGCTCTGAATAGCATATCCTTCAATTAAGAGCTCAGTACAATACATGTCCAAATCATCAGTGAAATGGTGGGTAATAATCACTGCACGCCGTAATTAGCCACGCGGGGCCATCTAAGGTCCTTTGCTTAACTGCTACAAAGGCTTCCTAGTTTGAAACTATTACACTGTAAGTGACTTTGTATGTCGAAACAGTGTGAAGTAAGCAGCTTAAGCTAGTAAGGAATAGCCAACTTCAGGATAACCGTGGGTCCTCATTTAATATTGTTACTAGGTCCTATTAGGACTACTTTGATACGATAATTAAGTTGATGACATATCTTTATTGGTAAGTGATAGCCCATATATACTGTTCCAATGTTATTCTAGCTACAGATCCTTCTGATCTTTCATGCTTTTAAGTGACTCTGCACCCAAGGAAGCTCCAGAAGAAGCAGTTTTCCGCGAAACATGTCAATCTGAGCTATTAATTGAAGGATATACTGTTCAGAAGGCTTAGAAACTAAAATTAATAGATATCTTGCCTTATTGAGGGTGCTTTTAGACTTTTTCATAGTTCAGTGTTTTAATGATGTATCAATAAAGTTGTTTTTTTATTTTTTCATATATTTGTGTTTTTGTGCCTATACAGTTCATGATTCCTGATAACCTTAGTACAGGGTGCCCTTTGGAAGATTTCTATTACTGTTCTGAGGACAACCCCAAATTCTGGATTTTCTTTCATTTTCAGTGATAACAGTAAACATGAAAAAGAGGGAGGGTGGGAGATAATGATAAAAACCTGACAGGTGTTCTAATCTTTCTCTGCTCTAAAGCTTAAGAAAAAAAAGGTTTTGCCTTTAGTTATACCTTAAAAGCAATTTGTAACGAGATAAAATATCTTACTGTCATAGCTGAACCCTTCACAAATGATAGTTTCCTGGCTATCATCCTGACCCAGTGGCTTTGATAACAGTTAACACGTATTCAGATCAGGAGTTCTGATTTGACTTGCTATATCCTTGTTCTGTGGCTTGGTACCTATTGATACTTACATGATTCTGCCCCTATCATCTTTGGTAGCACTCCCTAAAGACACACATAGATGAATACATACATTCAATGAAATTCTCCCATTCCTTCCAAGCAATAATCTGATGTTGGTACGTCAACCCTCGACAGGCACAAAAAACTTTTTTCAGGGGACAAAGCAGCTGGTCAAGTTGGAAAATCTTGTTTGATTACTATCTTTTGCTGTATAACAGTGACCATAAATGTTGCAATCTGATTGTACATTTTGTGTAAGATATCTTGATTTTTTTTTTTTAAACCATAATATAAGGACAAGCATAAATGATCAATTCAGTTTGTATCCAATGTGCAGGTCCTTAAATTTGTACATGGTTGGTGGTAGAGCTAAAGGAGATTGTAGAATCAAATTGTATATTTTATGGCTAGCTTAAAGGGACACTAAAGTTTCCCGTTAAAAAAGTAAAAATAACAAACATGTTATACTTACATCCACTGTGCAGCTTGTTTTGCACACAGTGACCCCGATCCTGGTCTTCTGGGGTCCCTCGGCGGCTGTCTCTGCTCCTCCCCGCAAGAACTAACCCCCTTCATGGGAGCTCTCTCCCTTGGGGGTTGGTTTGCGGGCCCGCTAACGTGATACAGCTGGCAGCTATAGCCGCAGACTGCATCACTCGGCCCCGCCCCCCCGGCGCACCGCGTCATTGGATGTGATTGACAGCAGCGCGAGCCAATGGCTGCGCTGCTATCAATCCATCCAATCTAGCCAATCAACGGCCGACTGAGTGGAGAAGAGGATGTTGGGGGCGAGCACAGCAGGTGAACGGGCCCAGGTAATTAAACGGGGGGGGCCGTCATTGCCAGGTTTTTTTCACCTTAACCTCCTTAGCGGTAATCCCGAGTCTGGCTCAGGGTGAGTTTTTACTACCAAAAGCGGTAACCCCGAGCCTGACTCGGGCTGCATCGCAGTATCCAGGGAGAGTTACTTACCTTGTCCCCTGGATCCTGCGATGTCTCCCCGCAGTGTGTGCGAGCCGTGTCTCCTCGCTCGATTCACACTACCGAGTGCCGAGCTCTGTTCCCTGCGACGTTGCGGCGCGCGGGGACGGAGTTCGGCGCCAAATTCAAAAAGTGAAAAAGACAGTATAGATACAGTTTACTGTAATCTTACTGATTACAGTACTGTATCAAATAATTACACATCCCCTTTGTCCCTAGTGGTCTGTCCAGTGCCCTGCATGCAGTTTTATATTATAAAAACTGTTCTTTCTGCCTGGAAACTGGAGATTGTCCATAGCAACCAAAAAGTGTCCATTTATGTCAAAAGTGGTTTTAGACCAGCTAGAAAACAGCGATAATAAATTAGAATCACTTGCAGAATTGAGCGATAGCGATTTGTGGGGAAATTCGTCATAAAACACTGAAAGTAATGACAGCGACAATTCTGCAACTGAGCAAATTTCTGTGTTTTTGGTTTGATTACATTGTTGAATAATTTTTATTATAATTACATTATTATTTGTTATAATTATTTATAGTTATTTATTATATTATAATTTATGATTTTGTGTTTCAAACTTTATCATCCCCGGGATGTCTACTAGACTCTTGTTTGGACAGATTTAAGTGTGTTATTACTAAGAATTACAGGCCTACAATATAAAACGCCAAATTTCCATGCAAAATAATTGTATCGCTTTCAGCACCTAAAATCAGAAATAATCATACCGCCAGATTGCTGGTCTTGATTGGCTAGTGCAGGATGACAGTTAAAGTAGAATGTTCTGCTCAAGGTTGCGACAGCACTGGTTAAATTACCAAGCATCAGGACTAGTGATGAGCCGAACACCCCCGGGTTCGGTTCGCACCAGAACCCGCGAACGGACCGGAAGTTCGCGCGAACATTAGAACCCTATTAAATACAATGGATGCGAACGTTCGGATTCTAAAGTGCTAATTATAGCGACTATTATCCATGTTATTGTCCGAAACAGAGTTTGGGAACCCGGCTTCTGCACCAGGGGACATGTATCAATGCAAAAATAAGTTTTAAAAACTGACGTTTTCCGGGAGCAGTCATTTTAATGATGCATAAAGTGAAAAAAAAAAAGTCAAATATTCCTTTAAATATTGTACCTGGGGGGTGTCTAAAGTATGCCTGTGAAGTGCCACGTGTTTCCCGTGTTTAGAACTGTCCCTGCACAAAATAACATTTCTAAAGGGAAAAAAGTCATTTAAAACTGCTTGCGGCTTTAATGCAATGTCTGGTCCCGGTAATATGGATGAAAATCTTTAGGAAAAATGGCATAGCTACCCCATCAACCCCCCCCCCCCCCACCCCAGCCCATTACCAGCCCCTTTGGGTCTTGTATGGATATTAAGGGGAACCCCGCACACAAAATAAAAAAGGACCTATATACTCTGAACAGCCGTATACAGGCGGTGCATACAAGACAGGGACTGTAGGTTTGTTCTTATGTAGAATCTGTTTATAATTTTGAACAGCTGCATTGTTTAAGTGGAGCTCCATGGCAAATTCCTTTTTTTTAGTTTTTTGTAAAACATAGGGAACGGTTATCACCCCTGTCACATTTTTTTTGCTGTCTGTGCCCCTGTTCAGAACATTTCACCTCACTTTGCGTCCCAATGACAACTGTTTTTGAAATGTGGTGTTTTTATTGAAACAAGGATTGGTGATAAAGCATCAGTAGAGAGGAGACACCTTTCTCCCATATTAATTCTTACAGGAGAGAATTTTCCTTCCAAGGGGTAGATTTCCTCTCACTTCCTGTTGTCTTCTTCCGTTTGCAAGTAGTAGTAGTTTGTAAGTTGGATGTTTGAAAGTAGGGACCTTCCGTATATACTCTGCAGAAATTGGCCCCTTAGGTGTTGGTGTTGGCACAACACTGAAAGCACTCACAGTTATTCTTGGTGGGTGCTGGAACGCCCTTCTGTCAAGTATAATATCAGGAATTGTAATAACATATAATTGTTGATCAGTGGTAGTAAAAATTGGGCCTTTGATGGTGGTGCTGGTGCCCCAACACTGTAAGGCCTGACAGTTACTCTTGGTGGGCGCAGCAATGGTCCCTGCTGTGAATTATTAGATCAATAATTATAATTGCATGCCCCTGTTGAACAGGGGCTGAAAAATTGGGCCTTTGGTGGTGGTGGTGGTGGTGATGGTGGTGCTGGTGCCACAACACTGTAAGGCCTGACAGTTACTCTTGGTGGGCGCAGCAATGCTCCCTGCTGTGAATTATTAGATCAATAATTATAATTGCATGCCCCTGTTGAACAGGGGCTGAAAAATTGGGCCTTTGGTGGTGGTGGTGATGGTGGTGCTGGTGCCACAACACTGTAAGGCCTGACAGTTACTCTTGGTGGGCTCAGCAATGCTCCCTGCTGTTAATTATTAGATCAATAATTATAATTGCATGCCCCTGTTGAACAGGGGCTGAAAAATTGGGCCTTTGGTGGTGGTGGTGGTGGTGATGGTGGTGCTGGTGCCACAACACTGTAAGGCCTGACAGTTACTCTTGGTGGGCGCAGCAATGGGCCCTGCTGTGAATTATTAGATCAATAATTATAATTGCATGCCCCTGTTGAACAGGGGCTTAAAAATTGGGCCTTTGGTGGTGGTGGTGGTGGTGATGGTGGTGCTGGTGCCACAACACTGTAAGGCCTGACAGTTACTCTTGGTGGGCGCAGCAATGGGCCCTGCTGTGAATTATTAGATCAATAATTATAATTGCATGCCCCTGTTAAACAGGGGCTGAAAAATTGGGCCTTAGGCACTGGTGGCACAACACTGCAACCCCTCACAGATACTGTACTTGGAGCACAGCAATGAGGCCTGTTGCAAAGTATTGCATCAAAAATTTTAATTACACGCCCCTGTTAAACAGGGGCTGAAAAATTGGGCCTTAGCCACTGGTGGCGTCACCCATAAACCAAAATGATCTTCCAAGCTATCATCGTTAATCGTATCATTGAGGAGGAGGAGGAGGATAGCCAGTCAACATAACAGCACAGGCACTCAGCATCAGCATCAGTCTTGAAGGGATGTGACATTTTAAAATCAATTAGTCTGTTATATCAGCATCTGGTGTGTGGTAGCTGGTGGTGATCCAAGACTGGTTCATCTTGATGAAAGTCAGTCGATCAACCGAGTCGGTGGACAGGCGCACCCTGTGATCCGTGACAAATCCTCCAGCAGCACTGAATGTGCGTTCTGAAAGAACGCTGGATGCAGGACAGGCCAGTAGCTCAATTGCATACTGTGCAAGCTCTGGCCAGTGATCCATCCTCAAGACCCAGTAAGCCAGAGGATTTTCGGTGGGGAAGGTGTCCAAGTCTGACCTTGCCCCTAGGTATTCCTGCACCATGTATATCAGACGCTGGCGATGGTTGCTGGAACCGATCATAGTTTGGGGCTGCGGACTAAAGAATTGTCTGAACGCATCGGTCAGACGGCCACCTTCCCCACCGCTCCTTCTTTGACTGCCCGAAGCCTCAGCAACTCGTTGTCCAGGACCAGGAGTTTGTAACCTCCCAGTCTCTGGGAACGCGTTGCACAGACCTTTCTGCAAGGCCTCCCGGAGTTGTCTCATCCTCTGCTCCCTCTGCGACGGTACGATAAGGTCCGCAACCTTACCCTTGTACCGTGGATCAAGGAGAGTGGCCAGCCAGTAATGGTCCCTCTCCTTGATCCGAAGAATACGAGGATCCTTCCGCAGACTTTGCAGGATCAGGGAGGCCATGCAGCGTAGGTTAGCTGAGGCATTCAGTCCGGAGTCCTCTGGGTCACTAAGGACGACATGATCTGCAGCCACCTCCTCCCAGCCACGTACAAGTCCACTGGTTTCTTGGGACTGTAAATCATCCCTAAAAGACTGCTGCTGATGATGCTGAGTGCCAGCCTCCACCTCCATGCTGACACAATCCTCCTCCTCCTCCTCTTCCTGTGCGATGGGTGGGACAGAAGGAACACTGTCTGGGTAAAGGGGGCCTTGAGAGGCAAGGAAGTCCTCCTCTTCCTGCCTCTGTTCTGCCTCAAGTGCCCTGTCCATTATTCCACGCAGCGTGTGCTCCAACAGGTGGACAAGAGGTACAGTGTCACTGATGCATGCACTGTCACTGCTCACCATCCTCGTGGCCTCCTCAAATGGTGCCAGGACAGTGCATGCATCCCTGATCATGCCCCACTGGCGTGGTGAAAAAAACCCGAGCTCCCCTGACCCTGTCCTGGTGCCGTAGTCGCACAGGTACTCATTGATGGCCCTCTGCTGCGTGTGCAGCCGCTGCAGCATGGCCAACGTTGCGTTCCACCTGGTGGGCATGTCACATATAAGGCGGTTCTTGGGCAGGTTCAACTCCTTTTGAAGCTCAGCCAGGCGAGCACTGGCATTATAAGATCTGCGGAAATGCACACAGACTTTCCTGGCCTGCCTCAGGACATCCTGTAAGCCCGGGTACCTGCCCAAGAACCGCTGCACCACCAGGTTAAGGACGTGAGCCATACAGGGCACATGGGTCAGTTGTCCCTGTCGGAGGGCGGAGAGGAGGTTGGTGCCATTGTCGCAAACCACCATTCCTGGCTTAAGCTGGCGTGGCGTCAACCACCTCTCGGCCTGCCCCTGCAGAGCAGACAGGACCTCTGCCCCAGTGTGGCTCCTGTCCCCCAAACACACCAGCGCAAGCACGGCATGGCATCTTTTTGCCTGCGTACTTGCGTAGCCCCTTGAACGCCTACGGAGCACCGCTGGTTCCGAGGACAAACCACAGGAAGAGGCCATGGAGGAAGAAGAAGAGGAGGGGGTGGAGGAGAGAGGTGTGTCACAACCAGTAGTAGCATTTTGGAGGCGTGGCGGTGGAACAACCTCCAACACTACTGCACCTTGTCCTGCATCCTTCCCAGCTGCCAAAAGAGTGGCCCAATGGGCCGTGAAAGAAAGGTAACGTCCCTGTCCATGCCTGCTGGACCATGAGTCAGCGGTAATATGCACCTCTTTCGACGGTCCAGCAGCTGGGGCAGGGAAATTTGCCTGCTAGAATCGGACGTTGGTGTACTGCTAGCAGAGTGCCCGCAAGTACTTGCCTGTGACACACCTAATTCTACACCTTCATTCCTCTCAGAGCAGGTTTCAGAGAGGAGTGAAGGTATAGTGGGGTTGGAGATCCCAGCTGATGCGGTGCAAGAAGAGGTCAGCTTTGTTCTTTGGTGTGGGTCTTTAAGGTAGGCTTGCCAACGAGCTGCATGGCAGGTCAACATATGTCTGATCAAGCATGTGGTGCCCAAGCGGCTGATGTTTTGGCCACGCGATATACGCTTGAGACATATGTTGCAAACAGCAGCTGTGCGATCTGATGCACTCGCCTCAAAAAAGGCCCACACCAAAGAACTTTTTGCATGACGGGCAGAGGCAGCGCCCTGCACAGGCGGAGCTCTGCGGTGTGATTCCGTCGGTGTGCTGCCCATACTCTGGCCACTCAAGGGCATCCTGCCTCGTTGAAGATGTGCCTCATCCTCCTCCTCCTCCTCTCTCCTATTAGGCACCCACGTGGAGTCAGTGACCTCATCATCCCCTCCCTCCTCATCACTGGAGCCAATCTGGCAATATGCTGCAGCTGCTGGAGCATGACTGCCAGATTGGTGTCCTTCTTGAGCATCCCCTCTCTCTGCTCTCACGCTGCTGCCTTCCTCTAGCTGGGTATCATCATCAGATCCTTCCAAACGCTGGGCATCCTCCTGGAGCATGTACCCAACACTGTGCTCAAACAGTTTGGGGGACTCCTCAGGAGGAGGGCATGGTGGGTCTAGGGAAGGATTGACTAATGAAGATAATGATACCAGAGAAGAGGACGCTTTGGCAGCTGCTTTGCCAGTACCCTGAGCCTGGGTGAGAGAGGATGAGGAGGATGAGGTGGGCTTGGTCATCCACTCTACCAAGTCTTCGGCATGATGTGGCTCAACATGTCCAGCTGCCGAAAACAAGGACAAGCGTGTCCCATGGCCATGTGCTGATGACAATGCACCGCGTACACGACCAGCACTGTTGCCCCCAGACACAGAGCCTGCTTGCCCTCTTTTTTTGCCTCCTGACTGTCTGCCTCTCCTTGTTTGCCTTCCAGACATTTTAATGGATGGCCAGCAGGGAGATGGGAAAAACAGCAATAAGGGCTACCTTCAGGTGTATACTGTGCAGGAGGCTTAGCAACAATGACACTGACACTGTCCCCTGCCTATCCTTCTCTGTCCCTAAACACAAGGATTGAAAATATGGTTCAGCAAAATAGTTTTAGAACAGAATAGCACACTGACACTTTCCCTCACTGTCCTACTCTGTCCCTCCCTACAAACAAGATTTAGCACAGAATAGCACACTGATAATTTCTACGAGTGTCCTTCTCTGTCCCTAAACTCAAGGATTGAAAATATGGAACAGCAAAATTGGTTTAGAACAGAATAGCACACTGTCAGTTTCACTCACTGTACCTCTCTGTCCCTCAACTCAAGGATTGAAAATATGGTTCAGCAAAATAGTTTTACAACAGAATAGCACACTGACACTTTCCCTCACTGTCCTACTCTGTCCCTCCCTACAAACAAGATTTAGCACAGAATAGCACACTGATAATTTCTACGAGTGTCCTTCTCTGTCCCTAAACTCAAGGATTGAAAATATGGAACAGCAAAATTGGTTTAGAACAGAATAGCACACTGTCAGTTTCACTCACTGTACCTCTCTGTCCCTCAACTCAAGGATTGAAAATATGGTTCAGCAAAATAGTTTTAGAACAGAATAGCACACTGACACTTTCCCTCACTGTCCTACTCTGTCCCTCCCTACAAACAAGATTTAGCACAGAATAGCACACTGATAATTTCTACGAGTGTCCTTCTCTGTCCCTAAACTCAAGGATTGAAAATATGGAACAGCAAAATAGGTTTAGAACAGAATAGCACACTGTCAGTTTCACTCACTCTACCTCTCTGTCCCTCAACTCAAGGATTGAAAATATGGTTCAGCAAAATAGTTTTAGAACAGAATAGCACACTGACACTTTTCCTCACTGTCCTACTCTGTCCCTCCCTACAAACAAGATTTAGCACAGAATAGCACACTGATAATTTCTACGAGTGTCCTTCTCTGTCCCTAAACTCAAGGATTGAAAATATGGAACAGCAAAATTGGTTTAGAACAGAATAGCACACTGTCAGTTTCACTCACTGTACCTCTCTGTCCCTCAACTCAAGGATTGAAAATATGGTTCAGCAAAATAGTTTTAGAACAGAATAGCACACTGACAGTTTCCCTCACTGTCCTACTCTGTCCCTCCCTACAAACAAGATTTAGCACAGAATAGCACACTGATAATTTCTACGAGTGTCCTTCTCTGTCCCTAAACTCAAGGATTGAAAATATGGAACAGCAAAATTGGTTTAGAACAGAATAGCACACTGTCAGTTTCACTCACTGTACTTCTCTGTCCCTCAAATCAAGGATTGAAAATATGGTTCAGCAAAATAGTTTTAGAACAGAATAGCACACTGACACTTTCCCTCACTGTCCTACTCTGTCCCTCCCTACAAACAAGATTTAGCACAGAATAGCACACTGATAATTTCTACGAGTGTCCTTCTCTGTCCCTAAACTCAAGGATTGAAAATATGGAACAGCAAAATTGGTTTAGAACAGAATAGCACACTGTCAGTTTCACTCACTGTACCTCTCTGTCCCTCAATTCAAGGATTGAAAATATGGTTCAGCAAAATAGTTTTACAACAGAATAGCACACTGACACTTTCCCTCACTGTCCTACTCTGTCCCTCCCTACAAACAAGATTTAGCACAGAATAGCACACTGATAATTTCTACGAGTGTCCTTCTCTGTCCCTAAACTCAAGGATTGAAAATATGGAACAGCAAAATTGGTTTAGAACAGAATAGCACACTGTCAGTTTCATTCACTGTACCTCTCTGTCCCTCAACTCAAGGATTGAAAATATGGTTCAGCAAAATAGTTTTACAACAGAATAGCACACTGACACTTTCCCTCACTGTCCTACTCTGTCCCTCCCTACAAACAAGATTTAGCACAGAATAGCACACTGATAATTTCTACGAGTGTCCTTCTCTGTCCCTAAACTCAAGGATTGAAAATATGGAACAGCAAAATTGGTTTAGAACAGAATAGCACACTGTCAGTTTCACTCACTGTACCCCTCTGTCCCTCAACTCAAGGATTGAAAATATGGAACAGCAAAATAGGTTTAGAACAGAATAGCACACTGTCAGTTTCACTCACTGTACCTCTCTGTCCCTCAACTCAAGGATTGAAAATATGGTTCAGCAAAATAGTTTTACAACAGAATAGCACACTGACACTTTCCCTCACTGTCCTACTCTGTCCCTCCCTACAAACAAGATTTAGCACAGAATAGCACACTGATAATTTCTACGAGTGTCCTTCTCTGTCCCTAAACTCAAGGATTGAAAATATGGAACAGCAAAATTGGTTTAGAACAGAATAGCACACTGTCAGTTTCACTCACTGTACCTCTCTGTCCCTCAACTCAAGGATTGAAAATATGGAACAGCAAAATAGGTTTAGAACAGAATAGCACACTGACACTTTCCCTCACTGTCCTACTCTGTCCCTCCCTACAAACAAGATTTAGCACAGAATAGCACACTGATAATTTCTACGAGTGTCCTTCTCTGTCCCTAAACTCAAGGATTGAAAATATGGAACAGCAAAATTGGTTTAGAACAGAATAGCACACTGTCAGTTTCACTCACTGTACCTCTCTGTCCCTCAACTCAAGGATTGAAAATATGGTTCAGCAAAATAGTTTTAGAACAGAATAGCACGCTGACACTTTCCCTCGCTGTCCTACTCTGTCCCTCCCTACAAACAAGATTTAGCACAGAATAGCACACTGATAATTTCTACGAGTGTCCTTCTCTGTCCCTAAACTCAAGGATTGAAAATATGGAACAGCAAAATTGGTTTAGAACAGAATAGCACACTGTCAGTTTCACTCACTGTACCTCTCTGTCCCTCAACTCAAGGATTGAAAATATGGTTCAGCAGAATAGTTTTAGAACAGAATAGCACACTGACACTTTCCTTCACTGTACCTCTCTGTCCCTAAACTCAAGGATTGAAAATATGGTTCAGCAAAATAGTTTTACAACAGAATAGCACACTGACACTTTCCCTCACTGTACCTCTCTGTCCCTACAAACAAGGATTAGCACAGAATAGCACACTGTCACTGACACTCTCCCTACCTATCCTTATTTGTCCCTAAACACAAGGAATCCAGGATTAGTAAAGGAAAAATAATGACACTGTCCCTGCATATGCTTCTCTTTCCCTGCTCCGGAACACACTACACAAGGCCGCCGCGCTGGCGGCCTTTTATGGTGTGGGGCGTGTACTAAACCCCCTCAGCAATAATTGGCCACAGGCATCCTGCCTGTGGCCAATCATTGCTCTCCTCGCTGCCGGCGCTGTGATTGGCCAAGCATGCGGGGTCACAGTGCATGCTTGGCCAATCACAGCGCCTGGATGACACTGCGATGGCGTAGTGCATTGTGGGCCGTTCGCGTCACTCGAATTTGCCACGAACGGGCCAAATCGTTCGATCTTCGTCGAACGATCGAACAGCCGATGTTCGAGTCGAACGTATGTTCGACTCGAACACGAAGCTCATCCCTAATCAGGACTGTCGTTTAAAAGGAAAAGAAGGAATTCATGTGCCCTTAAAGGGGTTGTAAAGGTTTGCAGATTATTATTTTTTTAAAACAAACATGTCATACTTACCTCCACTGTGCAGTTCGTTTTGCACAGAGTGGCCCCGATCGCAGTGGCGTAACTAGAAACTTCAGGGCCCCGGTGCAAGAAATCATGAAGGCCCCCCCCCCCCCCGAAAAGCATGATTTTGATACTTTATTTTTTTTTACACTGTACAACAAAGTAAAACATTTATTGGTCATTTGAGAAGAGCACACGGAGTTACCAGCCTAACTAGAGTACTGACCATGCTGTGCGCTCCTGCCTAGTGTGGTAAGTTTTTAATAGGAAAGCAGAGGGACTGGCCATATCACCAGGGATTTCACATAAATGAAGCAATACATTGGTTGCGGATCCTATGAAGCAATCATAGGATCAATTAAATCTGACCTGGGGAATGGGATCAGTAACAGTACTGGTGGGGAGGAGGGATGGGATCAGTGGAAGTGCTGGTGTTGAGGGGGGGTGGCAGCGGTTGTACTTGAGGGGGAGGTGGCTGCGGTGGCAGTGGTGGTGCCATCCTCTCCCACCACCACCTGTGCCTCTTACTGATCCCATCCCCCACCACTGATCTCATCCCTATCCCCCCCCCCCAAACAAAAAATCACGCCCACCAAAATGCCCCCATATTCATTATTTTATATCATGATAACTAAAGTGGACCTGTCATGGCTCTATACATGTATATAGAAGTATAATGAGGACCTGTCATGGCTCTATACATGTATATAGAAGTATAATGAGGACCTGTCATGGCTCTATACATGTATGTAGGAGTATAAAGAGGACCTGTCATGGCTCTATACATGTATGTAGGAGTATAAAGAGGACCTGTCATGGCTCTATACATGTATGTAGGAGTATAAAGAGGACCTGTCATGGCTCTATACATGTATGTAGGAGTATAAAGAGGACCTGTCAAGGCTCTATACATGTATATAGGAGTATAAAAGGACCTGTGCGTGGCCGTTGGCCGCGATGTCAGCCGGCCACCCGCGATCGCTCCACAGAGCCAGAACGGGGATCTGTCAATGTAAACAGACAGATCCCCATTCTGACAGGGGAGGAGAGACAGATCTGCTGTTCCTAGTGATTAGGAACAGAGATTTCTCTCCTCCTCCAGTCAGTCCCATCCCCCCAGTTAGAAACACCTCCCAGGGAACACATTTAACCCCTTTCCTGACAGTGACATTTACACAGTAATCAGTGCATTTTTATAGCACTGATCGCTGTATAAATGTTACTGGTCCCAAAAAAGTGTCAAAAGTGTCCGATCTGTCCACTGCAATGTCACAGTTTCGCTAAAAATCGCAGATCACCGCCATTACTAGTAAAAAAAAATAATAATAAAAATGCCATAAATCTATCCTCTATTTGGTAGACACAATAACTTTTGCGCAAACTAATCAATATACACTTATTGCGTTTTTTTCCCCAAACCTATGTAGAAGAATACATATCGACCTAAACTGATGAAGAAATTTTTATTTTTATTTTTTTGGATGTTTATTATAGCAAAACGTTAAATAAAAGATTATTTTCAAAATTGTCGTTCTATTTTTGTTTATAGCACAAAAAATAAAAACCACAGAAGTGATCAAATACCACCAAAAGAAAGCTCTATTTGTTTAGGTGCAACGTCACATGACCGCGCAATTGTCAGTTAAATTGATGCAGTGCCGAATCGCAAAAAAAATTGAAGTGCATTATTTCTATTATCACATTGTTATATAAAATAAAATAGTTCAACTCACCATAATGCAGAATCAGTGGGAGCCCCGAGTGTGTCACTTGCCCCCAGATGCAGATTGTCACTTGTTGCGGATTGTCACTTGCCACGATGCCATCTGCCACAAATTGCGGATGGTCACTTGCCACGATGCCACACATTGAAATGTGTGGCAAGTGACAATCTGCAGATTGTCACTTGCCACGACGTCACCTGCCACACGTCTGACAGAGAGGAAGAGGGGGGTCTGAGAGAGGAATAGGGGGGTCTGACAGAGAGGAAGAGGGGGGTGGCGGCTGACAGAGAGAAAGAGGGGGGGCTGATAGAGAGGAGGGGGGGCGGCTGATAGAGAGGAGGGTGGCGGCTAATAGAGAGGGGGGGCGGCTGATAGAGAGGAGGGGGGGCGGCTGATAGAGAGGAGGGGGCGGCTGATAGAGAGTAGGGGGGGGCAGCTGATAGAGAGGAGGGGGGCGGCTGATAGAGAGTAGGGGGGGCGGCTGATAGAGAGTAGGGGGGTGGCTGATAGAGAGTAGGGGGGGCTGCTGATAGAGAGGAGGAGGGGGGCGGCGGGCGGCTGACAGGGCAGATGAGAGAGAGGACCTCAGGAGGGGGGGGCGGCTGATAGAGAGGAGGAGAGGGGGCCGTAGGCAGCTGACAGGGCAGATGAGAGAGAGGACCTCAGGAGGGGGGGGGCGTGGGCAGCTGACAGGGCAGATGAGAGAGACAGACCTCAGGAGGGGGGGCGGCTGATAGAGAGGAGGGGGGGCCGTGGGCAGCTGACAGGGCAGATGAGAGAGAGGACCTCAGGAGGGGGGGGGCGCTGATAGAGAGGAGGAGGAGGGGGGCCGCGGGCGGCTGACAGGGCAGATGAGAGAGAGGACCTCAGGAGGGGGGGCGGCTGATAGAGAGGAGGAGGGGGGGCCGCGGGCGGCTGACAGGGCAGATGAGAGAGACAGACCTCAGGAGGGGGGGGCGGCTGATAGAGAGGAGGGGGGGCCGTGGGCAGCTGACAGGGCAGATGAGAGAGAGAACCTCAGGAGGGGGGGCAGCTGATAGAGAGGAGGGGGGGCCGTGGGCAGCTGACAGGGCAGATGAGAGAGAGAACCTCAGGAGGGGGGGCGGCTGATAGAGAGGAGGAGGAGGGGGGGCCGTGGGCGGCTGACAGGGCAGATGAGAGAGAGGACCTCAGGAGGGGGGGGGCGGCTGATAGAGAGGAGGAGGGGGCCGCGGGCGGCTGACAGGGCAGATGAGAGAGAGAACCTCAGGAGGGGGGGGCGCTGATAGAGAGGAGGAGGAGGGGGGCCGCGGGCGGCTGACAGGGCAGATGAGAGAGAGGACCTCAGGAGGGGGGTCGGCTGATAGAGAGGAGGAGGGGGGGCCGCGGGCGGCTGACAGGGCAGATGAGAGAGACAGACCTCAGGAGGGGGGGCGGCTGATAGAGAGGAGGGGGGGCCGTGGGCAGCTGACAGGGCAGATGAGAGAGAGAACCTCAGGAGGGGGGGCGGCTGATAGAGAGGAGGGGGGGCCGTGGGCAGCTGACAGGGCAGATGAGAGAGAGAACCTCAGGAGGGGGGGCGGCTGATAGAGAGGAGGAGGAGGGGGGGCCGCGGGCGGCTGACAGGGCAGATGAGAGAGAAAACCTCAGGAGGGGGTGGCGGCTGATAGAGAGGAGGAGGGGGGGCCGCGGGCGGCTGACAGGGCAGATGAGAGAGAAAACCTCAGGAGGGGGGGCGGCTGATATAGAGGAGGAGGGGGGGCCGCGGGCGGCTGACAGGGCAGATGAGAGAGAGGACCTCAGGAGGGGGGGCGGCTGATAGAGAGGAGGAGGGGGGGCCGCGGGCGGCTGACAGGGCAGATGAGAGAGGACCTCAGGTTTCCTGTGACACACAGCGCTAGTTAGGACGGGGAGCATGCAGGGCTGGCGCGATTACCCACAGTCCAGCTCCTCCGCTCCTCCAGGCGAATCACAAGCCTCATATCTGCCGTCCGTCCCGCCCACATGACCTGCTCGGCCAATCACAGGACACCCGCTGCCCATTGCTGAGCTTGGCTCAAACACACAGCGCAGCAGTTTGAACATTGATTTGCCGCCCCCTGAAAGGTACCATCGGGTCCCATGGTAGGGCCGGCCCTGCGCGGCGGTCGGGCTCCTCTCACGGACGGGTGGCGGGCCCCTGGGACTTGGCGGAATTACAGGGCCCAGTCGCAACTGCGACTGCTGCGACCCTGAAAATTCCGCCACTGCCCGATCGTCCTCTTCTGGGGTCCCACGGCGGCTCTCGCGGCTCCACTCCGCAAGAGCTAACCCCCTCTGGGAAGCGCTCTCCCAAGGGGGTTAGCTTGCGTGCTCGCTCTTGTGCCCTACAATCGGCGTCCATAGCCGCCAATTTTATGACTCGGCCCCGCCCCCCCGGCGGCCGCGTCATTGGATGTGATTGACAGCAGCGGAAGACAATGGCTGCGCTGCTATCAATCATCCAATGAAGAGCCAACACTAGAGCTGGGGGAAAGCAACGCGGGATCGCGCCCACAGAGATTCGGGGCTCAGGTAAGTAAAACGGGGTGCTCGGGGGGGCCGGTGACTGCAAGGTGTTTTTTCACCTTAATGCATAGGATGCATTAAGGTGAAAAAACACGAAGGTTTACAACCACTTTAATATCTTGATCTATGTAAACATGGTATTTATTTGGTTATGGTGCCATAGCGCAGCTTTTCTTTAACTTGAATGACCCGAACCCTGACTTTGCCTGACTCCTATTGCTTACATAGAGATACAACTGCAACAACCACCAAATTGCCTTTGTGCCCTTATAGCACAAGTGTAAAAAGTGAAAATAATTACTGACAATTATTAGACTGTACTAGCACATAGCAGAAGATCTGTCTGTGGCTTTGATTAGGTATAACAATGATGTAATGCCACTGAGTAGGAGAAGCCCTATTGCTCCAACTGAGGCTGACAATGACATTTAGCAGCAGAAAGGAGGTGACCTAAACGACACGCTGTAAAGAACACTGTCCTCCTGCAGTATATTCACTTGTACTAAAAATTTAAATAGAGGTTCCAATAATAAATATCCATAATTTTAGATTTGTTTTGTTCTGACTGCAACCTGCCACTCTCCCTTCTATATCTGCAGTCCATTCCTTATTGAGCAAGTGTGGTGTTGTATTTTACATCCAAGTACATGTTGACATCTGCATTCCCTGGTGAACCCTATTGGAACAGATGGTAGCATCTGGATGTACAAAGCACACTACAAATGGGATTTGAACCCAGTGACATAGCATTGGTGGGGCAACAGAGGCGGTTGCCCTGGGCAAAAAATTATTGGGGGCGCAAAATTAATGAGGATTTGGGGTTAGAAGAGGCAGGAGATTTCTCTATGCATGTTTCCACCCAGGTTCAGTCAGCGGAACGCTCCCTCCTCTCTCTCTTCCTCTTAGGTTGTGTGGATGGGTCTGGCTGACCAGTTCTAGGTTAGAGTGGGCAGAGTTGAGGATAGCAAGTGGCATGTTCCCACTAAAGCCTAGTACTCAAAGTGTTCAAACCTGTTCAACGAAAAAAACCTGACAGCTCAGGTCGGAGCCGCTATTCTAACAATCCTTGCTGTTCTATTGTGTTCTGACCGGGGGATGGCTCGCCAGAACGCTCTGGTCAGTGCTCTTAGCCATTGGCCGAGAGTGCTAATTGGGAGCTGGCTGGAAGACCTTTTTCGGTCATGCCCCTTTGACAAAAGCCAGCTGAATGGCCAGCTGCAGTACACACTGGCTGATGCCGCCCAACATTCAACCCGTGTGTATGGAGCTTAAGTGTGTGGCATTGCGCTGCTTGGGGCCGTTCAGGTAGTCTCTGATCTCCCTTCTACTTTCTCTCCTCCATCCTCCCTGGGGCAGTCGCCAACAGGCATGCCATGCACCTGATGGTAAGGGTGGTTATATGGAGTTGGGGTGCACAATAAGGGGGTGGAAGGTCTAGGGTGCACACTGGAGGGGGTGTATCGAGTTGAGGGGTGTCCAAATAGGACTGTGCATATAGTTACAGAGTTACATTGTAGGTAAGTTTGAATAAAGACAGTCCATCCATTTCAACCTGTGTAGGCGCATGTGAGTCAGTGTCGATAATCAATTCCCATATCCCTGTATATTATGTTCTTTAATCACTTCAGCCCCGGAAGAATTTTCCCCCTTAATGACCAGAGCATTTTTTGCGATTTGGCACTGGGTCGCTTTAACTGACAATTACGCAGTCGTGCGATGCTGTACCCAAACAAAATTGACGTCCTTTTTTCCCACAAATTGAGATTTCTTTTGAAAAACAATTTTGGAAAAAAAGCAATATTTTTTACTTTTGCTATAATAAATATCCCCCAAAAATATATAAAAAAATTATAATTTCTTCCTCACTTTAGACCGTTATATATTCTTCTACATATTTTTGGTAAAAAAGGCGTATATTGATTTGCGCAAAAGTCTATTATTTTTTTTTTTATACTAGTAATGGTGGTGATCTGCGATTTTTATCAGACACTTTCGACACTTGACACTATTTTGGGACCATTCACATATTTACAGCGATCAGTGCTAAAAATAACCGCAGATTACTGTGTAAGGCTGCTTTACACCTATGCAAATTGGATGCAATTCGCATTGCAGGAGAATGTGACTGGCTCTCTGTGTAGTTGGTTCACATATCTCTGGGGCAGCTGCAGAGCACACTACACAGAAACACTTTGCACCTTTAGCTTCATTTCAGGGCCGAATTCAGGCAAAGATTCGTCCCTGATTCGTCCCTGAACCGGAGAATGGGGACCTACAGTGTTCCTATGCGATCCGTAGCCTGTTCCAGTGTGAACCAAGCCTAAATGTCACTGGCAGGGAAGGGGTTAACACTAGGGGGCAATCAAGGGGTTAAATGTGTGTTCTAACTGTGGGGGGTATTGGCTCATTAGGACATGACAGAGATCACTGTTCCCAATGACAGGGAACAGAAGATTTGTCATGTCACTAGGCAGAACAGGGAAATGCCTTGTTTACATAGGCATTTCCCCGTTCTGCCTCTCCTCGACGCGATTGCTGGCCACTGAAGGACATCGAGTCCGCGGGACCTTGCAGGCATGCTTCCGAGGCGCGCGGCATGCACGCGTGACCACTAGCCTGCTCTGAAGGAGGGACTTGCGGGTACACCTATTTGCCCACCCATGCCATTCTGATGACGTACATCGGCGTGCAGCGGTCGGCGAGGGGTTAAGATGCACATCTAGGAGTCTTTTAAAAATATCAATACTCCCCGCTGACACCACCATATATATATATATATATATATATATATATATATATACATATACAGTATCTCACATTTTTGTAAATATTTTATTACCGTATTTATCGGCGTATAACACGCACCGGCGTATAACACGCACCCCAAGTTTAGGAGGGAAATTCAAGGAAAAAAAACTTACATTTAAATGCAGCATGCAGCCTTGCCCAGTGTCCATCTGCAGCCTTGCCCAGTGTCCATCTGTCCATATGCAGCCTTGCCCAGTGTCTATCTGTCCATCTGCAGCCTTGCCCAGTGTCCATCTGTCCATCTGCAGCCGTGCCCAGTGTCCATCTGTCCATCTGCAGCCTTGCCCAGTGTCCATCTGTCCATCTGCAGCCTTGCCCAGTGTCCATCTGTCCATCTGCAGCCGTGCCCAGTGTCCATCTGTCCATCTGCAGCCTTGCCCAGTGTCCATCTGTCCATCTGCAGCCTTGCCCAGTGCCTTCGCGATCGTGTCAGTCCCGGCGGTTTTTAAAATTTGGCGCCGATTTCTGTGGAGAGGAGCGAGCGGGGCCGAGTGTACTTCGGCTAGACTCGGCTCCTCTCGCAGTCCCGCCCATCTCCACTGACTGCGCCGCTGACGGAGAAAGCCGAGTGTACTTCGGCTAGACTCGGCTCTGCTCACAGTCACAGGCAGGACTGCGAGAGGAGCCGAGACTAGCCGAAGTACACTCGGCTTTCTCTATGTTAGCGGCGCAGTCAGAGATGGGCGGGACTGCGAGAGGAGCCGAGTAAAGCCGATTGTACTTCGGCTTCGGCTCCGCTCGCTCCTCTCGCTCGTTTTCAGCAGGGGAATTCGACGGAGTATCGGCGTATAACACGCACCCACGATTTTCCCCTGATTTTAAGGGGGAAAAAGTGCGTGTTATACGCCGATAAATACGGTATATCTTTTCATGTGATAACACTGAAGAAATGACACTTTGCTACAGTGTACAGTAGTGAGTGTACAGCTTGTATAACAGTGTAAATTTGCTGTCCTCACAAAATAACTCAACACAGCCATTAATGTCTAAACCGCTGGCAACAAAAGTGAGTACACCCCTAAGTGAAAATGTCCAAATTGGGCCCAATTAGCCATTTTCTCTCCCCGGTGTCATGTGACTCGTTAGTGTTACTAGGTCTCAGGTGTGAATGGGGAGAAGGTGTGTTACATTTGGTGTTTATCGCTCTCACTCTCTCATACTGGTCACTGGAAGTACAACATGGCAAAGAACTCTCTGAGGATCTGAAAAAAATAATTGTTGCTCTACATAAAGATGGCCTAGGCTATAAGAAGATTGCCAAGACCCTGAAACTGAGCTTCAGCACGATGGCCAAGACCATACAGCGGTTTAACAGGACAGGTTCATCTCAGAACAGGCCTCACCATGGTCGACCAAAGAAGTTGAGTGCACGTGCTCAGTGTCATATCCAGAGGTTGTCTTTGGGAAATAGACATATGAGTCCTGCCAGCATTGCTGCAGAGGTTGAAAGGGTGGGGGGTCAGCCTGTCAGTGGTCAGACCATACGCCGCACACTGCATCAGATTGGTCTGCATGGCTGTTGTTCCAGAAGGAAGCCTCTTCTAAAGATGATGCACAAGAAAGCCTGCAAACAGTTTGCTGAAGACAAGCATACTAAGGACATGGATTACTGGAACCATGTCCTGTGGTCTGATGAGACCAAGATAAACATATTTGGTTCATATGGTGTCAAGCGTGTGTGGCGGCAACCCGGTGAGGAGTACAAAGACAAGTGTGTCTTGCCTACAGTCAAGCATAGTGGTGGGAGTGTCATGGTATGGGGCTGCATGAGTGCTGCTGGCACTGGGGAGCTACAGTTCATTGAGAGAACCATGAATGCCAACATGTACTGTGACATACTGAATCCGAACATGATCCCCTCCCTCCGGATACTGGGCCACAGGGCAGTATTCCAACATGATAACAACCACAAACACACCTCCAAGACAACCACTGCCTTGCTAAAGAAGCTGAGGGTAAAGGTGATGGACTGGCCAAGCATGTCTCCCGACCTAAACCCTATTGAGCATCTGCGGGGCATCCTCAAACGGAAGCTGGAGGAGCGCAAAGTCTCTAACGTCCACCAGCCCTGTGATGTCGTCATGGAGGAGTGGAAGAGGACTCCAGTGGCAACCTGTGAAGCTCTGGTGAACTCCATGCCCAAGAGGGTTAAGGCAGTGCTGGAAAATAATGGTGACCACACAAAATATTGACACTTTGGGCCCAATTTGGACATTTTCACTTAGGGGTGTACTCACTTTTGTTGCCAGCGGTTTAGGCATTCATGGCTGTGTGTTGAGTTATTTTGAGGGGACAGCAAATTTACACTGTTATACAAGCTGTACACTCACTACTTTACATTGTAGCAAAGTATCATTTCTTCAGTGTTGTCACATGAAAAGATATAATAAAATATTTACACAAATGTGAGGGGTGTACTCACTTTTGTGAGATACTGTATATATTCTGGTGGAAGGGACTCCTTACCTCAGGCACTGGAAACCCACACAACACCACTGTCTGAACCGCAAGAATTGAACATATTTGTACAATTTGCTAGGTTTAGGATTCACGGTCAGTATTTTGTCAGTGTAAATATACCATAATGATTTACTGTACCTGTGTTCTCAATTTCCTTTTAGTAAATTTGTCCCAGTGCATTGATGTAAAATGCAGATATATAATGCAAAATTTGTGTTTTCTTAAAACAAAGTTATTATGTTTCTCTTGTGTATCTGATGTGCCACAGGACTAATATGTTTTATTAGCAAATATAGTACATTTGGGAGATGGGCTCAGATTGAATCTTTGCAGGAGACACATAAGCCACTGTCTTTCAATAAATGCTTTTTATACAAACACTGAGCACATTTTCAGCTGAATTATTTCTTTTATTATTGTCTTCAAAATATTGGAACTATATTAGAAAAAAAAAACAAGATGTCTACTAAGCTCTCATAAATAGCTGTAAAATGTAGCCACATTCCAGCTTTACAACAACAATCTGTATGCTAATCAAATGGCATTGTATGTAATGTGGTTTACACAGCACACAAAATAGGAAGATGTCACTGTTATGCTGTATCTTTTTTTTTTTTTTAAAGGTAAATTTTATTTATTTTCAGTACACAACAAACAACAGAGAAAACAAACAAACATGTATATGGAGCGAACAGCGCTCAATCCATTACAAAATATGGTAAACTGGTATACATTTAGTGGATACATAGCAATCCTTTGCTTAATTGAAACCATTCATTGATCAGGTGCTTCATTCAATCTTTCAAGGAGCAGGTGATATGGTACTTTCAGAGCTGACCCAAGAGCCCCAAATCTTTAGGAATTTTTTGGGCATTCTCTGGCTTCATGCGTCAACTTTTATAACAGTATAGCATGATTAATGGTAGGGAGCCAAAAGGCTATAGTGGGCGAGGATTGAGACTTCCAATGGATGGTTATGCACATAAAGGTTTGTACATTTTTAGATATACCTTCATCATCAATATATCCCAGTACACACCGTAGAGGATTACAGATATTGGGTATCTGAGTTAGGGAGCTGATGAAGACCGTGACCTCCGACCAGAACTTCCTAATCGGAGTGCACTCCCACATCAGATGAAAGAATGTGCCATCAGCCATGCCGCATCGGGGGCACAGTGCAGAGGGTAATCTGTTTAATTCACACAGTAAACATGATGTAAAGTAGGATCTGTATAGCAATTTCGTCTGTATCACCTTGTCATGGGAAGAAATGACAGAGGGAACCTGGAGGGGAAGAACTTCCTGCCAGATGTCCTCCGTCAATTCAGGAATGTCAGCACTCCGTCTATTGGCCCTACTGCTGAGCCTATGAGTTGTAGAATGTAAGAGGGTCCTATAATATGTTGAAACTAGTTTGGTGTGAGAAGAGTCAGTTCGTAATCGTTCTAGCGGAGAAAGTTGAACAACTATGTTACGAAGGCCAAACTGCGTTGCCGCAGTGTGGCGTATCTGCAAATATAGGAAGTAGGCCGTACGGGGTAGATTATATTCTCGACGAAATTCCTCAAAAGGGCGTAACATTTTGTCCGAAAATAAATGCATTATAGTTTTCACCCCCCTGTTTAGACCAGAATCCCCCATCAGTTCTTCGGGAGAATTCCTAAATTCGGATTCCCCCATAGTGGAGTATTTGGTGTGTATATATTGCGTTTATTGGATAACAGCATTTTAGTGAGCCTAAAAATCTGTAGGGTCATTGCTAGGATAGTTGTGCCCTCTCTCCCTCTAAGGGTCATGCAGTGAATCAGGTTTTGAAGGGACTCATAGGAGGTAAGTATAGCTGCCCCCAGGGCAGTGGCTGCATTGTTGGCTTCAGGATAAAACCACCAGTGCGCGTGGGCCAACTGCGAGGCGATATTATAGGTTTGAAGGCAGTGTAAAGCCAGCCCGCCCTCCACTACTGGCAACTGTAGGGTGTTTTTAGCAATCCTAACTGCCCCCCCCCCCTTCAAATAAAGGTTGTAAGGATTGAATCTACTGTATATACTCGAGTATAAGCCGAGTTTTTCAGCACATTTTTTTGTGCTGAAAATGCACCCCCCCCCCCCCGCCCCCGGCTTATACTTAAATCATCTTTTTGCGCCTGATCTCCCGGAATTTGGGGACCCGTTACCGGCCGGTCATAGGTCCCCTGGACCCCAACCTTGGCACACATGTAGCCCCACTCTTCCTCTACAATTGTGCAAAGTTTGTTGCCCGGGGGACTTACAGCCGGGGAGCACCGATTTTTCAAATCCGGGCACCCCTTCCATAGACTCCCATGTTAAACGTCAGTCTAGTCATGGGCACAGTGAGTCATGGGCACAGTGAGTCATGGGCACAGTGAGGCATGGACACAGTGAGCCATGGACACAGTGAGGCATGGACACAGTGAGGCATGGACATGGACACAGTGAGGCAAAGTGAGGCACAGTGAGGCATGCAGATGGACACCCTAGGCTTATACTCGAGTCAATAAGTTTTCCCAGTTTTTTGTGGTAAAATTAGGTGCCTCAGCTTATATTCGGGTCGGCTTATACTCGAGTATATACAGTATTTCCTTAAATTTGACCTTAGTGACATATACTGGTGAATTCCTCAGGATATACAAAAATCGTGGTAAAAAAGATAATTTTAAAAATGTTTATCCTACCTAGTAAGAGGGAGATTGGTCCATATCCTTAATGTGGTTCTCATTCTTCCGATAAGAGGATCTAGGTTAATTTTGATATAGGAGGAGATTGGGTGTTGTATCATAACCCCCAAATATCGGAAGGAGCTGACTATTTGTAGCGGACAAGAGGGAGGTAGCACTATCGATGTTGCCAGGTCTATCATACATAGTAGAGATTTGCCCCAGTTGACCTGGAACCCAGAGAAGTGACCAAACCTCTGAATAATTTCCAGCAGGGCTGGGAGAGACGATTGAGGATCCGACAAGTAAATTAACATGTCATCAGCGTAATCTCCTCCAGACCCCCAATCTTGAGTCCCACAACCTCCCCACTGGATCTTATCAGCGCCGCCAGAGGTTCTATCGCCAACGCGAACAGCAGCGGCGATAGGTTATGCTGTATCTGCTTTTTTTCTTCTTGTTTTTTCTTTTATCATTAAAATTGGTAGATATATGGATGTATTACTCCTCTTCTGAGAAATTGAGCAATAGAATTCATTAATAGACTTTAACCCCCTTTTTTTTATTGCTTCTCACACCAACAGAACTCGTCTTCACAGTTTTTTCTCTCTTTTTTTTCTGTCCTTTCTTCTCATTTCTTTTACTATACCCCTTTCTTTTGTCTTCTGATTCTTACCATGAATATTATTGCGCACGTTTTTTGGGGGTCCCCTGATTTTGCAATGAATATATGCATGTTGGGCTGCACTAAGGACAATATCCTCACCCATTTCTCTGCAATTACCCTCATTAATTTCAATGTTGTTTACTGTACTCCTATACTTGTGTTTATATTCTTCCGCTTTGTTGCAGATATCGACCCCCCTGGAGAATTTTCTTTCCAAGATATATTTACTGCTCCGTTAATAATTTTCATGTGTATTTGAACTCACTCATCCTGAATGACTGTAACCGTCTAAAAATGTGTTAATAAAAACATATTCATCCATAAAAATGGTAGATAGTAATTTAAATTAACAGTTATCACTTTTTTTTACAGTTCCTGTTTTCCCCATTTTCTTGGCTGCACAAGCCCCTTTCCCTCTCACTTTTCTTTAAATTGTTTCTTCTCTTGGGTCCTGTATATAAAAATCTATAAATACATTAACTACCAAAATTTTTGATGTTGCTCAAACCGATTTTACATCAGCCTTTCAAGCAGGGTTATGTGGTATCCTAGGGTTTCTGCTCGTGGTTGCTAGAGGTTCCTTGACTGAGGAGCCACTCTAAAATATATACATTTTAGTTTTGGCAGATGCTGGCAAAACCAACAAATCCCCAGGTTTGAAAAAATTTTGTAGACTCTGGTGATGGGTACTCTTCAACCACCCTTTTTTACCAACTTGAGGTCATTGTGAAGGGATCTCACTTTGTCTACTGGACTTTTTATTCCATTTTTCATTAGTGAGAATGTAGCAGAAGGGGTGAGAATAAACAGCCAGTAGATCTTGCTAGTGGAGTCATCAGAAGTATATGAAACAAGCCTGTGGGGAATTCATATTTCATCCATCCAAACGCTAAAAAAACAGTCAGTATCATTAAACACAGTCAGCGTTAAACAAAATCATTTGAAATGATAGAGCGTGAGCTTTCTAATATCATACAGTCTGTTAAATGCTTGTTTAAGAAGAAATCCCACAAGTAGACATTGCACACAAACGTATCGCACATTTTGGATGATGACACAAAGCAGACTTGAGACAAAGGCAATTGGCTCTGAAAATGTCATCCCGTATTTAGTGATCTGCTGCCTTCATAAGAACTGTCGACATGAAGGAAACAAATGGCAGCTTACAGTCAGCTGCACAGGATAATAGGACAGCCAACGTCTATCTCTTGGCTTTGTAGTATTTTTAGCTGTGTGGTCTTGTGTTCCTGCATCTCTGATCCATACTAAAAAAAAAATCTTGTTTGTGTCTGCAGGTTTTTGGAATGAGTGAGAGTGACCATGATTTCATTCTGATGCGTGTCAAAGAGTCAAAGGTAAAGAACTTGTTCCATCAACCTTACGTTCTTGAGTAATATTACATCCAGTAAACTGATAATGCCGCCCAAAAATTTCAATAAAATTAGGAAAGGCTTAAAGAGACACTGTCACCAACTTTGCAGGTAAAATCACAGATTTATAGAGTATTTGAAATGCTTACTTACCCATACACATTTTTTATTGATTTCCAGTGTACTTCAAATTTGATTACTTCAGGAAGAGCCAGTTCCCTAGGAAAGCATCCCTCCCAACCCTCTTGCTAACAGAAGCCAAACATCTTCTGCATCCAATCCCATGCAAGCACTATTTACCCATTCTGACAGCTGCCAGTTCGGCAGTCAAAATACAATAATCAGCAGGGGAGATTCGTTGATCCATGCTGTTAATTGTGGTTGGAGGAATCTGTTGGCTTTATTTCATTCAGCCAGAAGACTTAATAAAATAAATGTTTAAGTGTATGGCCAGCTTAACAACTATACCCCCCAACAGGTGCTTTCTCGCATAGACTTGTATTGCAGTGAAAGAGGGTGGTGTCTACCAAAGTCTGTTATTGATTTTTGATTGCTGAGAGCATTGGGTTTAACTGTTGGTGCTTTATGGACTGCATGGTCATATTTGGACCCTCTTGACAACTGATATAACTGGAAGGTGGAGGAAAAACTATGAAAATGGGGATGGTTAGTGCAACGTATATCTGATTAAATATCTATTTCTGTGAATGGTATTGTATAAAAAAAGTGCTGCAACAAAGAAAAGTAGAAAAGTGGAGCTAAGCATAGGTGTGCGCAGCCTATTGCATTAGGGTGTGCACCCCAAAGCTCCAACACATATGCGTTTGACATATTAACCGGCCTCTTCCCCACTTTCCATCCTGAAACAATGGGAGGAGGGGAAAGCCAGGGAGCACACAGGGGGACCCGTGCAACAGAAAGATGAGAAACAGGGACAGGAGGGGTGGCATATATTGGTACCGATCCCCTTTATTTTCATCCTGTGGCAGCTGAATGTCGACGAGAGGGAGAGGAGGAGAAGCCTACTTTCAGCTGCTGCAGGAGGAAAATACAGATCAGTTCCACTAAATTCCACCCTGCAGCTTTTCCTGTCCAGTTTCTGAGGGTCGACAAGGAAGGATTCTGGTTTACCTGTCACCTGCTCGCCATTGACGGGTTGCTAACCCCAGGATTAGGGTGTGCCCAGGCACACCTGGCACACCCCTTGCGCACGCCTATGGAGCTAAGACTTCATAAAGAGTGCCTGCTAAAGCGTAAAAAGATTTCATAAGTGCTTGTGTTTGCTAGGAAACAAAATAATTTGTTGACTACTTATGTCAATTGTGCTGAGATATCCCTAGAATATCTAGTGCCTTTAAGTGCTAAAACCACTACGGGGCCAACTTATTAAGTGACACTCCCCTGATTGTAACAATGTGCAATAAATTTATACGCACTGTGGAGCCTAAGGGGTTAATCCTCAGCATTGTGTATAAAGACTGTTTGATCCTGTCTTCTCTGATCCTCTTCTCCCTTCACTGTCCCCAATATATTTCATGATAATACAGAGGGTAGGGGACAAGCTGCACATGCTTAGTTTGGTGTGTATTGCTAGAGAGTATTATTTTTTTTTTGGGAGAGTACATGTGATCAGCACAGGTCCAAACAGCACTGTCCAGATAAAGGGTCATGGGTCCTGCATCCTGATAGGACAGTCAGTGCAGAATGAAAACTCCTCCTACAAGCTTTAACCAGACACTCACAGAAGTCACAAGACTGCTATATACTGCTGATGAGAAAAGGTATTTAGCAGTTTATATTTACTAAAACAATTGCATTTCCATGTTCTGTGTACTGTGGGAGACCAGATATAGTGAATGCAGGGTCCTGGGTTTAGTAACACTTTAAAATAAAGGATTACAAGTGTAAAAATAGAACACTAATGCAGCCACCACATCTAAGAACTGGTAAGCTGCAATACTATCATTTTATTTTTGTAGATACATGTTAACCATTTAAGGACCGCCTCACGCCGATATACGTTGGCAGAATGGCACGGCTGGGCACATCAACGTACAGGTACGTTGCCCTTTAAGAGCCCAGCCATGGGTCGCGCACGTGCCGCCGGCGGCGCGCTTGCAACCTGGTCCTGAGCTACGTGACCGCGCCCGTGGGACCCGTGGACCCGATCACCGCCGGTGTCCCACGATCGGGTCACAGAGCTGAAGAACGGGGAGAGGTGAGTGTAAACAAACCTTTCCCCGTTCTTCTCCGTGGCATGTTAGTGATCGTCTGTTCCCTGTCATTGGAACAGATGATCAGTAACGTGTAGCCAGGCCCCCCTACACTAAGAAGCACTTCCTAGGGAACACTTTACCCCTACAGCGCCACCTAGATGTTAAACCCTTCACTGCCAGTGTCATTTTCACAGTAACCAGTGCATTTTTATAGCACTGATCGCTGTAAAAATGACAATGGCCCCAAAATGGTGTCAAAAGTGTCCGATGTGTCCGCCATAATGTCGCAGTCACGATAAAAATCACTGATCGCCGCCATAACTAGTAAAAAAAATATTATTATTAAAAATGCCATAAAACAGTCCCCTATTTTGTAGAAGCTATAACTTTTGCGCAAACCAATCAATATACGCCTATTGCGATTTTTTTTACCAAAAATATGTAGAAGAATACGTATCGGACTAAACTGTGGAAAAAAAATGTTTTTTTTATATATATTTTTTGGGGGATATTTATTATAGCAAAAAGTAAAAAACATAGATTTTTTTTCAAAATTGTCGCTCTATTTTTGTTTACAGCGCAAAAAATAAAAACCGCAGAGGTGATCAAATACTACCAAAAGAAAGCTCTATTTGTGGGGAAAAAAGGAAGTAAATTTTGTTTGGGAGCCACGTCGCACGACCGCACAATTGTCAGTTAAAGCAACGCAGTGCCGAATCGCAAAAAGGGGCCTGGTCCTTTGGCTGCATATTGGTCCGGGGCTTAAGTGGTTAAGCAGAGATAACACTGTAAGACACTGCAGGCACCACATTGTGGTCTGAATTTGATAACTGAAACATTTGCCTTCTCTATCGGATAGCAGTATCTGCTCTGTGCTATAAATAAGTCCCTAAAGATGGTTTAAAAATTGAAAGGTAAGGCTGACAGATCATAGAGAGTCATTAAGCCTGTTAAGCCCTGTACACACGATCGGTTTAACCAATGAAAACCGTCCGATGGATTGTTTTCATCAGACAAACCGATCGTGTATGGGACCCATCTGTCTTTTTTCCATCGGTTTTAAAAAATAGAACATGTTTTTAATTTTTCCGATGGATAAAAAACCGATCGAAAACTCTGATGGGCAAGTCCATCGGATAAAAAACCCACGCATGCTCAGAATCAAGTCGACGCATGCTCAGAAGCATTGAACTTCGTTTTTCTCGGCTCATCGGAGTGTTTTACGTCACCGCGTTTGGAACGGTCGGTTTTTTGACTGATGGTGTGTAGGCAAGACTAATGGAAGTCAGCTTCATCGGATTTCCGATGGACAAAACCATTGGATTAGAATCCATAGGATATCCGATCGTGTGTACGAGGCTTAAGAGTGGGCAGAGGTATTCTGCACATGTTGTTCTCTCTGTGTAGGGCTAAGAGTACTAAATACATCTATTATGATAAACACTTGAATAGGTCAAGAAGATCATAGCTTATGTTTACCAGCAGCAAAATAGCACAATGTAAAGAGCAGTAGCATTAATGAGGTTGGAAAGCAGAATTTTCTTTTTATATTTCTTTCCTTTTTTTGTTTATACAGATCATGAGTTTTTTTAGGGTCATGTCTATTTATATGCATTCTTTTTCAGTTTTAGAGCTTATATATAATTATACACTGCCTGCAAATAAGTTGTAAAGTGGAATTTCAGCCAAGTTCATCTTTGAAATATGTAATATATGTAAAAAACATATAAAGGTGCCACACTAAAAAAACATGAAAGAGAGTCCTTGTCAGTGGCTCATTTAAAAACTCAAGGTAAAGAGTCCAGACAAAAAATCTTGTGAAAGATCCTCCACCAACAATTAATTGATACATGTATAATATGTGAACTGTTTTCAGTTTCACAACATTTTTATTGAAGTATATCAGAAGACAGATAGTACTTTAAAGGAGTATATATACAGTATAAATACTGTGCGTTCAAAAAGTATTCAGAGCGCTTCACTTTTTGCACATTTTGTTATGTTATTTTCTTTAAAATTCTACAAACAATACCCCATAATGACAATGTGAAAGAATTTTGTTTGAAATCTTTGCAAATTTATTAAAAAATCACACGTACATATATTTATATATGTATTCACAGCCTTTGCTCAATACTTTGTTGAAGCACCTTTGGCACCAATTACAGCCTCAAGTCTTTTTGAGAATGATGCTACAAGCTTGGCACACTTATTTTTGGGCAGTTTCTTCCATTCTTCTTTACAGGACTTCTCAAGCTCCATCTGGTTGGATGGGGAGCGTCCTGCACAGCCATTTTCAGATCTCTCCAGAGATGTTTAATCAGGCTAAAGTCTGGGCTCTGGCTGGGCCACTCAAGGACATTCACAGAGTTGTCCCATAGCCACTCCTTTGTTATCTTAGCTGTGTGCTTAGGATCATCGTCCTGCCGGAAGATGAACCTTCGCCCAAGTCTGAGGTCCAGAGTGCTCTGGAGCAGATTTTCATCAAGGATTTCTCTGTACATTGCTGCATTCATCTTTCCCTTGATCCTGACTAGTCTCACAGTTCCTGCCACTGAAAAACATCCCCATAGCATGATGCTGCCACCACCATGCTTCACTGTAGGGATGGTATTGGCCAGGTGATGAGCGGTGCCTGGTTTCCTCCAGACATGATGCTTGCCATTCAGGCCAAAGAGTTCAATCTTTGTTTCATCAGACCAGAGAATTTTTTTTCTCATGGCCTGAGAGTCCTTCAGGTGCATTTTGGTAAACTCCAGGTGGGCTGTCATGTGCCTTTCACTGAGGAGTGGCTTCCGTCTGGCCACTCTACCATACAGGCCTGATTGGTGGAGTGCTGCAGAGATGGTTGTTCTTCTGGAAGGTTCTCCTCTCTCTACAGAGAAACGCTGGAGCTTGGTCAGAGTGACCACTGGGTTCTTGGTCACCACCCTGACTAATGCCCTTTTTCCCGGATCACTCAGTTTGGCCGTCCGGCCCACTCTACCAAGAGTTCTGGTGGTTCCAAACTTCTATTTATGGATGATGGAGGCCACTGTGCTTATTGGGACCTTCCCCAGATCTGTGCCTCGATACAATCCTGTCTCAGAGGTCTACAGACAATTCCTTGGACTTCATGACTTGGTTTGTGCTCTGACATGCACTGTGAACCATGGGACCTTATATATTCAGGTGAGTGCCGTTCCAAATCATGTCCAATCAACTGAATTTACCACAAGTGAAGTTGTAGAAACATCTCAAGGATGATCAGTGGAAACAGGATGCACCTGAGCTCAATTTTGACTGTCATGGCAAAGGCTATTAATACTTATGTTATTTTTTTATTTTTGTATTCATTTGCAAAGATTTCAAACAAACTCCTTTCACGTTGTCATTATGATGGGGTATTGTTTGTAAAAAATTTCATAAAATAATGAATTTAATCCATTTTGGAAAAAAAGCTGTAAAATAACAAAATGTGGAAAAAGTGAACGCTGTGACTACTTTCCAGATGCACTTTATATATACACACACATAGTATCTCACAAAAGTGAGTACACCCCTCACATTTTTGTAAATATTTTATTATATCTTTCATGTGACAACACTGACGATATTACACTTTGCTACAATGTAAAGTAGTGAGTGTACAGCTTGTATAACAGTGTAAAATTTGCTGTCCCCTCAACATAACTCAACACACAGCCATTAATGTCTAAACCGCTAGCAATAGAAGTGAGTACACCCCTAAGGGAAAATGTCCAAATTGGGCCCAATTAGCCATTTTCTCTCCCCAGTGTCATGTGACTCGTTAGTGTTACAAGGTCTCAGGTGTGAATGGGGAGCGGGTGTGTTAAATTTGGTGTTTATCGCTCTCACTCTCTCATACTGGTCACTGGAAGTTCAACATGGCACCTCATGGCAAAGAACTCTCTGAGGATCTGAAAAAAATAATTGTTGCTCTACATAAAAATGGCCTAGGCTATAAGAAGATTGCTAAGACACTGAAACTGAGCTGCAGCACAGTGGCCAAGACCATACAGTGGTTAAACAGCACAGGTTCCACTCAGAACAGGCCTCGCCATGGTCGAACAAAGAAGTTGAGTGCACATGCTCAGCTTCATATCCAGAGGGTGTCTTTGGGAAATAGACGTATGAGTGCTGCCAGCATTTCTGCAGAGGTTGAAGGGCTGGGGGGGTCAGCCTGTTAGTGCTTAGACCATACGCCGCACACTGCATCAAATTGGTCTGCATGGCTGTCGCTCCAGAAGGAAGCCTCTTCTAAAGATAATGCACAAGAAAGCCCGCAAACAGTTTGCTGAAGACAAGCAGACTAAGGACATGGATTACTGGAACCATGTCCTGTGGCCCGATGAGACCAAGATAAACTTATTTGGTTCAGATGGTGTCAACCGTGTGTGGCGGCAACCAGGTGAGGAGTACAAAGACAAGTTTGTCTTGCCTACAGTCAAGCATGGTGGGGGGAGTGTCATGGTCTGGGGCTGCATGAGTGCTGCCGGCACTGGGGAGCTTCAGTTCATTGAGGGAACCATGAATGCCAACATCTACTGTGACATACTGAAACAGAGTATGAGCCCCTTTCTTCGGAGACTGGGCCGCAGGGCAGTATTCCAACATGATAACGACCCCAAACACACCTCCAAGATGACCACTGTCTTGCTAAAGAAGCTGGGGGTAAAGGTGATGGACTGGCCAAGCATGTCTCCAGACCTAAACCCTATTGAGCACCTGTGGGGCATCCTCAGACGGAAGGTGGAGGAGGGAAAGGTCTCTAACATCCACCAGCTCTGTGATGTCGTCATGGAGGAGTGGAAGAGGACTCCAGAGGCAACCTGTAAAGCTCTGGTGAATTACATGCCCAAGAGGGTTAAGGCAGTGCTGTAAACTAATGGTGGCCACACAAAATATTGACACTTTGACCCCAATTTGGACATTTTCACTTAGGGGTGTACTCACTTTTGTTGCCAGCAGTTTAGACATTAATGGCTGTGTTGAGTTATTTTGAGGGGGCAGCAAATTTACACTGTTAAACAAGCTGTGCGCTCAATAGTTTACATTGTAGCAAAGAACACAAAAATGATAGTATTGCAGCTTACCAGTTCTTAGATGTGGTGGCTGCATTAGTTTTCTTTTTTCACATATTTTTTCCTTTATTTTAGCCTTGTTCTCTTGACATTACCACACTTCCTGTCCACTCTTACCATTTCCTGTGTCATTTGTCTATCACTAAGTGAATATATAATTATAGCCACATCATGACAAGTCTAAATACAAATGTATTCCAGTGATATATTGTTTGCAAAGCCAATGTGTTTCGGGGGCTGTAACTCCACCCCCTTCATCAGAGTTTTAGAGTGTTGAGAATTAGCACAGCTGCTCAAAACTCTGATATCTGCAGCAGCTTTAAAGTGATTGTAAAGGCTATTTTTTTTCCATAAAATTAACAAACGTGTTATACTTACCTGCACTGTTGCAGTGCATTTGCACCGAGCAAGCCTGGATCCTTCTCTTCTTGGGTCCCTCTTCTGTGATCCTGGTCCCTCTCTCCTGTTTAGTGCCCCCACAGCAAGCAGCTTGATATGGGGGCACCCGAGCCACACCCGAGCTTTGTCCATTCAGACACGGAGCCCCAACCCAGCCCTGCCCCCTCAGTATTTGGCTTAATTGGCTAGCTGACTTTGATTGAAAGCAGTGGAAGCCAATGGTGCCGCTGCTGTGTTTCAGCCAATCAGGAAGGAGAATCTCAGGCGGCCGAGGGACTTGTGGACATCGCTGGACAGAGAGGGACCTCATGTAAGTGTTTGGGAGTCGAAGGGAGGCTGCTGCACACAGAAGGCTTTTTAGCTTAATGCATAGAATGTATTAAGATAAAAAACCTTCTGACATTACAACCCCTTTAACCATTCTCTGTATGCCCAACTACAGTTGTACAGAAAACAATTAAAGCTGCTGCAGGTCTGTGCAAGCTCACTTAGGTGCCTGTACATTATACCTTCTAGCAGGTACATTTTTTCAAAGTAAAGTTTTAAAACGAGAAAGGAACAAGGTATGTGGCAGGTTGAATATTATACAATATGAGCTAGTCTGGCACTGACCCCATCCCTATAGTATTTAACAAGTAGCAAGGATACAAACACTGCTGTAACTTCTTACAGGCCAGCCAGTGCTAAACACATTTCCCCAGAAATAAGGTACAGGATTATATTTACTATTTTGCAGTGAACATTGAAATTATAGGCTGCCCACATATTAAGTTAAAACTACTCTTTTTCTACAAAAAGACAAGATTTAGTCCAATTCCTGTAGATTGCCTGTAAACCTGGTCATATATAAGCGTATCAGGCTTTCAGACACTTCTTATGCTTGGCTGCACATGGCTTGATCTGAAACACATTTTTCTATTCCCTGCAATGATCTTATCTAATCAATGTGGATGTTCAACACCCACGCTAAATGGATGTAGATGTAGTTGTACATGAACTGCGTACATGTACTGAAGGAGCGTTTGTATATCCACATCTGTGGTCCTAGGCATTGAAAATTCAAGGGAATATCTGTCATCATAAAATATTGACTGTGGGTTCTCTGTTGTCAGAATAAGTTTCAAATTAGTCTTCATGGTCAATAAATGTTTATATTTTTATATAAGTAGAACTCCAGCACAAGCATGTTTTTTTTTTATTTTTTGTATAGCCTTTAGGAGCATTGAGGATGTTGAGGATATTTACCTTTAAGCCTAGAAACACAATGAGAAGTGGGTAGAAGTTTGGGGAAATTCTACCTTTAATACTTGGCATTGTAACATGAGTCCGCATTGGGAAATTTTCCCTCTATTCCTGTCTGTGAGAACAATAACATTTTGGATTGTCCCTCACTCTTTGTCCTAATGACAGTAAAGCATGGTGAGGGTAGATCCACCAAATGTTGAAACAGACAGCAATAAAAATCCTATGAGGTTGATTTACTAAAGCTGGAGAGTGCACCATCTGGTGAAGATGTGCATGGTAGCCAATCTGCATCAAACTTCAGCTTGTTTAATCAAACTTTGACAAAAAAACTGGAAGCTGATTGGTTTCTGTGCAGAACTGCAGCAGACGTTGCACTCTCCAGCTTTTGAAAATCAACCCCTTTTGTGTATCTAACCCTCTCCCCACTCTAGCCAAAACTATAACTAAAAGTTTAGTAGAGTTCATCTTTAACTGTCTTTGTTGTGTGAACTTAGTCCAATGTATCATTACTGTATTCCTGTTTTAAACTGTTCCCATTTTTTGCTTAACCTCCCTGGCGGTATTCCCGAGTCTGGCTCGGGGTGAAATTTCAGCACCAAAAGCGGTAACCCAGAGCCAGACTCGGGATTGCATCGCAGTAATCCAGGCAGAGTTACTTACCTTGTCCCTTGGATCCTGCGATGCCTCCCCGCTGTGTGATCGAGTTGTCTCCTCGCTCGATTCACACACTGCCGAGTGCCGCCGAGCTCCGTTCCCTGCGACGTTACGACGCACGGGGACGGAGTTCGGTGCCAAATTCAAAAAAGTTAAAACATAGTACACTGTAATCTTACAGATTACAGTACTGTATAAAAAAATTACACATCCCCTTTGTCCCTAGTGGTCTGCCCAGTGTCCTGCATGCACTTTTATATAATAAAAACTGTTCTTTCTGCCTGGAATTTGGAGATTGTCTATAGCAGGGATAAGCAATTAGCGGACCTCCAGCTGTTGCAAAACTACAAGTCCTATCATGCTTCTGCCTCTGGGTGTTATGCTTGTGGCTGTCAGAGTCTTGCTATGCCTCATGGGATTTGTAGTTCTGCAACATCTGGAGGTCTGCTAATTGCATATCCCTGGTCTATAGCAACCAAAAAGTGTCCCTTTACGTCAAAAGTGGTTTTAGACCAGCTAGAAAACAGCGATAATAAATTAGAATCACTTGCAGAATTGAGCGATAGCGATTTGTGGGGAAATTCGTCATCAAACACTGAAAAACACTTTCATTATTATTAATATTATATTATTATTTGTTATAATTATTTTATAGTTATTTATTATATTATAAGTTATGTTTTTTTTTTTTTTTACTTTATCATACCCAGGATGTCTACTAGACTCTTGTTTGGACATATTTAAGTGAGTTATTCCTAAGAATTACAGGCCTACAATATAAAACGCCAAATTTCCATGCAGAATAATGGTACCGCTTTCAGCACCTAAAATCTGACAGAATCATACCGCCAGGGAGGTTAACATACTAACTCTACTCCTGGTTCAAGTACTATCTTAATAACAGTTTGTAAAACTGAGACTTGATTCTCTTTCCAGTCACTGACTAAAAAATCCTAAATATAAAATAAAATGAATCTCAGATAACGATATGCCATAGACTCTATTTTGTAATAAACTTCAAAGATTTTCTACCTTATAAGCTTTCCATTTAATGTCTCTTTTCTTCTAGGCTCCGATCTATGCTTTAAAAGTCACAGTTGTTCAGGCCAGAAACCTTCTTGCAAAAGATGCCAATGGTAGGTTTTGTTGAGAGTATAAGGTTTGTTGTTTGTTTATTCAACCTTTTAAGGAAGACCTCCAGCCATACAGCTAAATACACATTTGAAATACATACATAGCCACTGTTTTACCAGCCAAACCCAACCATGTGAAGTTCCACATCTCCCTCTTCCACCCCCTACCTGTCATGACTTTTAAAGTCATCTGTAATACAACCAAAGGGTGTTTTAAAATATTTGCCTGAAGTTCCTTAAATTAATTATTTTTTTATAATTCCAATGTCCTTCAACATTTCCAGCGAGTATTGTTTAATTGTTGCTTCACCTGAATTAGAGTTCTCTTCCTCTGAAGCCAACTGAGGATTCTCGTTGGATGCTGTCACTTTCAGTTGGACCTCCAGAAGTTGTTCTACAGCTGAGATAGGCAGCCTCTGTTGCTTTCCAGCTGTTGTTGAACTAGGCTTGCTGGAACTTATAGTTTAACAACAGCTGGAGAGCCACAGGTTGCCTAAGCCTGGTCAAGACCTGCCACCGGCCTAAAGATGTCACTCTTGCTAGCCTTTGTCGGTATGGCTTTTGCTTCTCACTCTGCCACATATGCTTTAACAGGTCCATGTTTACCTAGGTGTATGAATCTGTAATGTTAGGGCCTTAGAATAAAAAAGTAACTGCTTTTCTGTATTTTGCAGCACTATGTTTAAAGTATATGTAAATCCAAATACTAAAACACATATACTGTAAGGTTTAACATGAAACTATGACTTCAAAAATTATTTTCAATATTTCATAAATAAATGCCCTTAACACGGGCTTCCAATGGAGACTACATGTGGCTGCTAAATTGCACAGGCATGGCCCACTGTTGTCACTACCAGGAAGCCCATCTCCAGAAATGCCATGTAGGCATTGTCAGTGTTCATGTAGACAAGAAATTAATAAAATTAAGCTGCAGAAGATCATCAGCACAGAGACAAGGGACGAAAAAGGTGAAAAGGGGATTTTTATCTAAAAAAGAATAAGGATTGATTATGATACACAATGCTTTAGTAAATAAAATGTTATTTAGTTAAAATCTATATCTAGTTTATTTTAAATAACATGTTACAAATATTTTTACAAAATATGAAATACCAAGAACTGTTTTTATGTTTTATTCACTGTCCCAGGATAAATGTTAATTAATTTCATATTTCTTGTCATTTCCAAATTGCTACACCAAAGCTTCTTTAAGTCCTGTACATACGATCGGATTTCCGATGGAATAAAATCCAATGGATTTTTCCATCTGATTTCCGATGAAGCTGACTTCCATCAGTCTTGCCTACACACCATCAGTCAAAAATCTGACCGTCCCAAACGCTGTGACGTAAAACACTCAGACGAGCCGAGAAAATTTAAGTTCAATGCTTCTGAGCATACGTCGACTTGATTCTGAGCATGCGTGGGTTTTTTCTCCGATGGAGTTCCACACAGACGATCGGAATTTGCTATCGTTTTTTTTCCCATCGGATACATTTAAAACGTGCTATTTTTAATCACCGATGGAAAAAAGACCGATAGGGCCCATACACGATCGGTTTGTCCGATGGAAGAAGTCCATCGGACTGTTTTCATCGGTAAAACCGATCGTGTGTACAGGGCTTTAGTATTATGTCTGGATTTCATTAAATTGGAGGCATAGATAGATAGATAGATAGATAGATAGATAGATAGATAGATAGATAGATAGATAGATAGATAGATAGATAGATAAATATATATGTATAAATTATTATATAACATTTTAGTTTTGTGTATTATTAAAATGTAAAAATGAACAAAAAAGATGATGTGAAAATATAATTTTTGTACTCACCATAACATTCCTTTCTGGAGTTCCTTTTAGAGGCACACATCTGCGGCTATATTCATTGGACACTGGTAAACAAAAAAACTGTATGCCAGCCCAAGACAACCCCTCTTAAGCCTCGTACACACGACTGGTTTTCTCGGCAAGAAAACTGCTGGCAGATTTTTTGGCAGAGAAAACCGTTCGTGTGTATGGTTTCTCGTCGAGAAAACTGCCGGGAATCTCGACGAGAAAAATAGAGAACCTGCTCTCTATTTTCTCATCAGGATTCTCGTTTTTCTCATCGGGATTCTCTTCTCAGCCTCGTGTGTGTGCTTTTCTGAGTCTTAAAAAAACGTGCATGCTCAGAATCAAGTATGAGACGGGAGCGCTCCTTCTGGTAAAACTAGCGTTCGTAATGGAGATAGCACATTCATCATGCTGTAATGGACTGAAAAGCACAAGGCTGGAAAGCGCAAATCGTCTCTCACCAAACTTTTACTAACACGCGATAACACGAGATCAGCAAAAGCAGCCCAAGGGGTGGCGCCATTGGAATCAAACTTCCCCTTTATACTGCCATCGTACGTGTTGTACGTCACCGCGCTTTACAATGACGAGATTTTTGATTGACAGTGTGTATGCAAGGAAAGCTTGGCAAGAATCCCGTCAAGCTTAACAAGAATCTCATCGAGAAAACCGACGTTTTTTTTTACGACGGGATTCTCGGTCATGTGTACAGGGCTTAACTATAAGCATGCCTAATTTTTGTAGTAAAGAGAGCATAATCATAAAAATAGGGTGGGACCTTTGTTTCTCAATGGACTCCAGTAATGATTTTACAGTGAGTAAAAAATTCCTATTTTATTTCTCATTCATTGAGGGACACAGAAAGCTTTTCACTTTTGGGAATTGCAAAACAGTTCAACTGAGAACTGAAAAAAGCATGCGGAACAAAGAGCTGCCTGAAGGATTTTACACCCAAATCTGGCATCAGATGAGGCCCTAACATCCACCTTGTAGAACGTAAAAGAACGTGTGAACAGAAGACCAAATGGCAGCCTTACAAATCTGAGAAACAGTTGCTTGATGCCAAAAAGCACCTAACAGATCCAGTAGAGTGCAGCTTGACAGGAAAGTCTGAGCCTTCTAGAGCAGGGGTCTCCAAACTTTCAGAACAAAGGGCCAGTTTACTGTCCTTGAGGATTTAAAGGAACCAAACTGTGGCCAGTGAGATTAGAAAATGCCATGGTTTTGTTGAGAGAAAACAGTGCCCCATTATTGGTTTTAGTGGAAAGAATAGTGCCCTATTGTATCAGTGGAAGGAATGGTGCTCCATTGTTGGTATTCAAGGTAGGAATGGTGCCCCGATATTGGTATTCAAGATAGGAATGGTGCCCCGTCGCTGGTGTCTATAGAAGGAATGGTGCCCCATCATTGGTGTCTGTGGGAGGAATGGTGCCCCATCATTGGTATCTGTGGGAGGAATGGTGTCCCGTCAATAGTGTTTGTGGGAGAAATGGTGCCCCGTCATTGGTGTCTGTGGGAGGAATAGTGCCTCATCATTGGTGTCTGTGGGAGGAAAGGTGCCCTATCATTGGTATCTGTGAGGAATTGTGCCCCATTGCTGGTGTCTGGGGGGGAATGGTGCCTCATTATTGGTGTCAGTGGATGGCATGGTGCCCCAAGGGCCAGAAAAAGGCAAGCAAAGGGCTACATCTGGCCCACGGGCCGCAGTTTGGAGATCACTGTTCTAGAGGAATGCTCCCAGTGCACCCTCATATAACCTCACCCACTCTGTGGGACTCCGGTTTTTGCTTGTGTCTGTAGATAATGGACCTCTTTTCCTATGGAGAAGTTTTCTAAACCATTCTTTTACAATTTTTTCTCACTACTTCAACTGATGCTTCTATAAATATCCAACTGCTTATTGCCTTAGGGTTCACTAGTAATTTCCGGATCGTTTACCCTTGATATACAGTACATCTTGAGAACTATGCCAGGACCCTCGATCTGCAAGGACGCCCCCGAAAAAGGATTAGCATCGAACACTGAACCACATGCTTGCGCTCACCTTGGAATGCGTGCAGCAAGTGTAGTTAGCTATAGGGCTCAAAAGTGCTCTGAATTTATTCAACTGTATGAAACTGAACCCCTTAACATCTTCAGAGAAGATATTGAGGAAGGTACACTGTAAAAAAATATTGTGCTGGGGCACAATTTGCATCAGCTTTTTAAGTACTGTCAAATAAGGTTTTCTCTTTTGTCCATGGACGGACACAGCTCCTTTTTCTTGTTCATACATCACGGGACACAGAGCAGCATAGTCATTACTATGTGGGTTATATAGAATTACCTTCAGGCGCTGGCACTGGCAACTTCCAAAACAGGAAGTACCCTCCCCTATATAAGCCCCTCCCATCCGGGAGTACCTCAGTTTTTTGCCAGTGTCTAAGGTGTTGGCCAAGGTTAACATGTATTCATCTGGGCTTGTGTACAGGTTCTCTGGGCCTTAGCAAGCTATTCCGGATCCGACCAAAAAAGCTTCATAGCTAAACGGTCGGTACCCGGGCCTTGCAGAGAAGAGCAGGGTTTTGCCTGTAATGCCTCTCTTAGGAGGGCTGGACCCTGGGATCCAGAGCTCTGGTCATACCCAAAACCAAGAGGCTATCTGTGCAGGGTGCTATACAGGTCCAGGGGAGTGGAATCCTTGGGAACCCGGTCCCTGAAGGTCTAGTACAATGCCTGCCATGAGAGGTGAAGTTTGGGCTTCTGTGGACCAAACAAAGTCCTGCGGCGGGGAAAAGGTAAGTGGGGGCCCCTCAGGAACTTGGTTCTATTGAGGGGACCCCCAAGCCTAATATGTCTTTCTGCCTGTTACCTAAAGGGTATTCCCGCTAATAGCTGTATATGCCTAAGAAATCCTAGAAATGTTTTTTCATAAGGGAAGTTTTAAAAAAACTGTAAACCTGGAAATGTTTTTTCATAAAGGAGGTTTTAAAAAAAAAAAAAAAAAAAAGACAAAGGTGCGGTACCTGTGTTTGTCCACTAGAGGCCGCTGTGGAACGTCTTTTTTCTTGGGACTATTCCTTCCATGGTGAAAGTCCAGGCAGATGAGTGAGCTCTCTATCAGGGAAGCTGCATTCCTCTGTCATGCTGCCAAGTAGTTTCCTTCCATCCCCGAGTCCTGGTGAAACAGGGACCCTGGCTCCTCTCCCTACATGGCGCCAAGAGCGCACACGTGCACGCGCGCGCACGCGCACACATGCTTTCCTTTTATAAGGTTTAGCTTCAAAAAAGGGGGCGGAGCCTGGCGGATGACGCGCTCTGTGCGCCCAGCGCTTCTGCGCATGTGCGGGCGTCCCAGCAAGATAAAAGGACTCAGTCCACGCTGCTTGCTATGGACACAGAGCATGAAAAGGAGCTGGTAGCATGGTATAGGGGCTTACAGCGGGCGGTTGATACAGGCATCCCCAGAAAGACGCATTAGTAGACACCCACTGATGTACATAGCAGCAAATTGCATTAGACTATTTCAGTAAGGGGTGTATTGCGGCTGGAATACCTCAGCTTTGAACTAAGGAATATGCCGCCTAAAAAACTCTGAGATATACCTCTCAGGAAGTGTAGGGGGTCTCCATCGGGCTCTGAGGATCTGGAGCAGTCATCTGCACCCTCCTCCCCTGAGAAATCAGAGGTTAATACCCATAAGGAACCCCCGGGAGTGCCAGGTACTGCGGCTGTCCTCAGTCCACCTGCTCCTGCATATATAACAGAGGAGGTTTTTTCCTCAACTCTGGAGGGATTGGAGCAGAGATTGGCTGCATTGATCGCTTCTTCTCTACAGGAAAGAAAGCGCGCCAGATCTCCATCACCTCCATTAGAGTGCCTGTTGGCAGAGCAACAGTCCCAGGAAGGGACCGACCTACCTGAAGGGGATCAGGAGGAGGTTAGCTCTGTTTTTGAGGAATCGACAGTAGATGAACCATTTTCAGCATCACAGACTGAAAGATTGTGGGTCCAGACCCTAACTGACATGGTTCGATCTGCATTTAAAATGCCTCTTGTTGAACCATCAACTACTGCTGTCTCCTCATTGGGGTCGCTAAAAGCTCCCCAGGTTAATTGCTCCTTTCCAATACATCCATTATTGGAAGGACTTATATACCAGGATTGGGAACATCCTGATAAACTATTTGTTCCGCCTAAAAGGTTTCCGGTGATCTATCCCATGGAGGAAAAGTTCACCCAGAGATGGAATGTTCCTACGGTGGATGCAGCCATCTCTTCTGTGAACAAATCACTGACATGTCCAGTAGATAATGTTCAAATGTTCAAAGATCCAGTGGATAAAAAATTGGAATCTTTATTAAAATCTGCTTTTTCCACAGCAGGGGCTGTTACACAGCCAGCAGTGGCAGCTATTGGGGTCTGCCAAGCTTTAAAGGATCAAATGAAAATGGTCCTGAGGGATTTGCCAGACCAGCAGGCCCAGGCTCTGGCTGATCTGCCTAGAGCATTATGCTTTGCGGTTGACGCCATCAAGGATTCTATCCATCAGGCCTCCCGCCTCACGCTGTCTATGGTACATATGCGTAGGCTTCTGTGGCTCAAAAACTGGTCTGCTGAAGCTCCCTGTAAGAAGCTCTTAGTTAGCTTCCCATTTCATGGGGAACGCCTTTTTGGCGAAGACCTGGATAAGTATATCCAGAAGATTTCCAGTGGTAAAAGTACTCTCTTACCGAGTAAAAAGAGGTCTAGGGGTCCATCTTTTAAGAGGACTACCTCTCCTATCCCTGCGACGTCTGCTACTAAGCAGTTCCGACGGCCTCCTCGGTCAAACTCAGGAGGTAAAAATCAGGGACAGCCACAGGGTAATAAAAAGCCCTGGATCCGAAGAGGTACTAAACCAGCCTCCAAGTCTAGCCTATGAAGGGCTGCCCCCACTCAAACGGGTGGGGGGAAGACTTCAGTTGTTCGCAGAGACCTGGCGGGAGACGATCAAAGACAGATGGGTGCTCTCCGCAGTAACTCTGGGATACAAGTTGGAGTTAAAAGAGTCTCCTCCGTCCCATTTTATGTGGTCAGGCATGCCAAGAGACCCTCTGAAAAGAGGGTCTCTCCTATTGGCGTTAGAACAACTATTGCTCCAAGGAGTAGTTATGGAGGTTCCTATGGAAGAGTGGGGGTTGGGTTTCTACTCAAACCTTTTCACAGTCCCGAAGCCAAACGGGGACATAAGACCCATATTGGACCTAAAGAGTCTAAACAAATTTCTAAACGTCCGGTCTTTCCGGATGGAGTCGATCCGATCGGTCACCGCTGCCCTACAAGGGGAGGAATGGTTAGCCTCGATCGACATCAAAGATGCTTACTTGCATGTTCCCATCTTTCCAGGTCATCAAAAATTCCTACGCTTTACAGTAGAAGGGCGCCATTTTCAGTTCAGAGCCTTACCATTCGGTCTGGCCACAGCACCACGAGTGTTCACAAAAATTCTGGCCCCACTGTTGGCCGATCTAAGAACACGGGGTGTAACGATAATGGCATACCTAGACGACCTGTTGTTGATGGACCACTCAGTTGCCAAGCTAGAAGTGGTAATTGTCGATACAATCAAGTATCTAGAGTCTCACGGTTGGGTCATCAACCTGGACAAGTCAGCCCTACAGCCAGTGAAAAACCTGGTATATCTAGGGCTACGGCTGGATTCAGACCAGAGGAAGTTTTTCTTACCTCTAGACAAGGTATCCTCTTTGAGGGCCTTGGTCCGTCTGCTTTGTGCAAAAAGACAGCCGTCCATACGCCTGTGCATGAGGCTGCTAGGAAAGATGGTAGCATCATTCGAAGCTGTGCCATACGCCCAATTCCACTCAAGGAATTTACAAAGGGCCATATTGTCAGCCTGGAACGGAAAAGTTCAGGCTCTAGACTTTCCGATGGCTTTGTCCCCTTCCGTTCAGAAGAGTCTCTGCTGGTGGTTGATCCCCCAGAATCTCCAGAAGGGAAAACCCTTCAGCCCGATATCTTGGAAGGGACAATGCCACAGCAGTGGCATATATCAATCATCAGGGAGGCACCAGGAGTCGTGCAGCCCAGAGGGAAGTAAGTCACATCCTGGAATGGGCAGAAAAGCATGTCCCATGTATATCAGCTGTCTTCATTCCAGGGGTGGAGAATTGGAAGGCGGACTTTCTGAGTCGCCAACAGTTATGCCCAGGGGAATGGTCCCTTCATCCCGAGGTCTTCCGAGCAATATGTCAGCGGTGGGGAACACCGGATGTAGATCTGCTAGCATCCAGATTCAACGCAAAGGTGGACAGATTTGTCTCCCGGACAAGGGATCCCCTCGCTTGCGGCTCGGATGCTCTGGTGTTCCCTTGGGATCAGTTCAGACTGATATATGCATTCCCTCCGCTACAATTGTTGCCTCGACTCCTTCGCAGAGTCAGGTTGGAGAAGAAGCCGGTGATCCTGGTGGCTCCAGCGTTGCCCCGAAGGGCCTGGTACGCGGAGATCATCAAAATGTCTGTGGGGAGTCCTTGGACCCTTCCACGTCGTCCGGACCTGCTTTCGCAAGGACCGATATACCACCCTTCCTTACTAACTCTAAGTTTAACGGCCTGGCTATTGAATCCCACATCCTAAAGAAGAGAGGTCTCTCTAACTCTGTGGTATCAACTATAATCAATGCCAGGAAGCCTGTATCCAGGCAGATCTACTATAGAGTTTGGAAGGCGTACATCACTTGGTGCGAGGCCAGAAAATGGCATCCACGTAAGTACGTTATAGGCAGAATTCTGGACTTCCTGCAGTGGGCTGTAGACAGGAAGTTTGCCTTAAGTACTATCAAGGGCCAGGTTTCGGCCTTGTCAATACTATTTCAAAGGCCCCTGGCTATGCATTCACTTGTCAAATCCTTTATGCAAGGTGTGACTCGTATTATTCCACCGATTAAGGCTCCCATATGCCCATGGGATCTAAATTTGGTTCTGTCGGTTCTGCAGAAGCAGCCATTTGAACCTTTGCGGCACATTTCCTTGGTTCTACTCACCAGGAAATTGATATTTTTAGTAGCCATATGCTCGGCTAGAAGAGTGTCGGAATTAGCCGCCATGTCCTGTAAAGAGCCATATCTGGTTATCCATAAGGACAGAGTAGTATTACGTCCTCACCCAGCCTTTCTTCCTAAGGTGGTATCGAGGTTTCACTTGAACCAGGATGTGGTTCTTCCTTCTTTTTTCCCCAAACCAAGCTCGGTAGAGGAAAAGTTATTGCATTCTTTGGATGTAGTAAGAGCAGTTAAAGCTTATCTAAAAGCCACTGCTCAGATTCGTAGAACGGATTCTTTGTTTGTTCTGCCGGAAGGCCCCAGAAAGGGTCAGGCAGCATCAAAATCTACTTTAGCCAAGTGGATTCGACAGGTCATAATACAAGCCTATGGCTTGAGAAGTAGACCGCCTCCGTTCAAAGTTAGGGCGCACTCCACGAGAGCAGTTGGAACTTCATGGGCAGTGCATCACCAGGCCTCCCTGGCGCAAATTTGTAAGGCCGCAACATGGTCTTCAGTACACACGTTTACTAGGTTCTACCAGGTGGACGTTAGAAGTCAGGAGGATGTCGCCTTTGGGCGCAGTGTGTTGCAGGCCGCAAAAGATCCTCATGCCTGATGGCGCCCAGCTTATGTATGGTGTATCCCCCCCCTCATGTGGCATTGCTTTGGGACGTCCCACATAGTAATGACTATGCTGCTCTGTGTCCCGTGATGTATGAACAAGAAAGTAGGATTTTTAAAACAGCTTACCTGTAAAATCCTTTTCTTGGAGTACATCACGGGACACAGAGCTCCCACCCCTCTTTTGGGGACACGTATTGCTTTGCTACAAAACTGAGGTACTCCCGGATGGGAGGGGCTTATATAGGGGAGGGTACTTCCTGTTTTGGAAGTTGCCAGTGCCAGCACCTGAAGGTAATTCTATATAACCCACATAGTAATGACTATGCTGCTCTGTGTCCCGTGATGTACTCCAAGAAAAGGATTTTACAGGTAAGCTGTTTTAAAAATCCTACTATTCTTGACAGTAGGGTTATATGCCATCTATTAGGAGAGGACTAGGCAGACATGTTAAACAGTTAAAAACATGTAACTACAGCAAAGCTGAACAGTACTGCCCAGGGGGCGGTCCCTCTGGTTATAAACCCTCTCCCTGCACTCAGCAGCTCAGTTTGTCAAAAAGCAGTACAATCATAAAAAGGAGGGATGGGTGCTGTGTCCGTCCATGGACTTCAGAGAAAAGGATTTTACGGTGAGTACAAAAATCCTATTTTCTCATTTGTCCATGGACGGATACAGCCCTTTTATTCTTGACAGTAGGGACGTCCCCCTAGCATAGGAGAAGGACCTGGCTCCCTATGAGGACCATTGGTCCTGGAGATTTTTAATTTTTTTTCTACTTTTTTGATCCTGAGATTTAATGTCAACTGCCGGCTGGGTGACAGGCTGGATAATATAGATCCTTGTAGTCTCCCCAGACCTTTAGCTACGCGATGGGTCTGTCCGGAATGCGTCCAGCAGTCCTCGCAGGACGGGTAAGTAGGGTTCCACCTGTTTCGGCAGGATGGAACAGCTAGGCATTCCTGGGGAGGTCGACTAGGGGGTCTCTCACTCTCCCTTTCTTCTCTCCCTGTCCCTTCCCTCCTACTCATGCATCTGGCTGGGCCTGCTGTGTACCTGACTGGGGGTCCTCCGGGGGGGCTCCGGGTCCTGGCTGGGGGCTGCGCTGGGTGTCCTAGGTCTGCTCTCTGTGGTGGGGTGTTGTCTGTGTGCCATGTGTGGTGGGGGCCCAGTGTGTTTGCGGCCTTTTCTTTACCTCAGAAGTGATCCGGCTGCCATTTTGGGTGAGCCGGCGCCATTTTCTTGTAGCCGCGCTGCAATACAGCTGGCGGCCATTTTCTTGTAGCTCGCGCTCTTTTTTCCTGAGGTGGCCGGTGGCCATTTTCTTGTGGGTTTTGCTTAGTTTTGGCCTCTAGCGCTGGAAATGCCTTTCTGAACGGCGCGAACAGCACAGAACACCTCAGATGCAGGAGAGCACCTCAGTACAGGCTGTGCAGGAGAGAGAGCGGACCGCAGTGCTGTGCAGTACCTGGTTCAGGGTGAGTCCTCTGGGGGGCCCCTCGGTCTGTAGCAGCTAGGAGGGTGGACCTTTTATGCACCTTGCCTTTAGTCCCTAAGTGGCTGTCAGGTGAGTGTGGGTCAGCATGGCGTCAGAAGCTGGCGCTTCTTCCCCAGACATCCCTGTGGTAGCAACCGGTGCCCCTGCACCTGCGGTACCTATGGACGCTTTGTCGGCGGTCCTGGAATCATTTGTTGCCAGGGTGGAGGCGGTGTGCGGGCGAAAGGGGGGTAAAAAATGCCCTCTCCCCCACCATCTTCTGGGGGATGCTCTGATTCAGACTCGGGCCTGGCTGTGGCACACGGCCCCTGTTCTGACGTGTCAGAGGATGCGGACCAGGACCATTCGAACAGTGAGGAAGACTCCGTGTCCGAGTCAGCGCAGGAGAAAGGGCTTGTTGGAGCACTTATCACCGCAGTGCGGGAGACCCTAAAATTGGAAGATACGGCGGGGGCATCTACTGAGGTGTCGGTCCCTTTTGGGTCCCACAAGCCGGCCCGCACTGCTAAGGTGTTTCCCTACCTAACTTATTTTGATAAGTTTATATATAAAGAATGGGAACGACCGCAGAGGGCCTTGGCGTGGCGGTTCGTTACCCCTTTGAGGAGAGTCTCCTGAAAAAATGGACATCTCCCCGATTGTGGACCCCCGGTATCCAGGTTAAACAAGGTAACCACGATTCCGGTAGAGGGGACCCCTGCCTTTAAGGACCCTGCAGACAGGAGGGCCGAGGCAATGGCCCAGTCCATGTTCACAGTGGTGGGGTCAGCATTATGGCCTGTATTGGCCACGGCCCTGGTGTCACAGACACTTACAGAATGGGCAAAATTGTTGCACCATGAGTTGATAGAGCAACAGGCTTCCCCGGCCTTAAATATGTCTGCGATGCGGCCTTAGATATAGCTCCCTTGCTTTCCAGAGCCTCAGTGTCTGCTGTGGTTCTCCGTCGCCTGATTTGGCTAAAATGCTGGTCCGCGGACCAGACTTCCAAGAAAGCTCTGGCGGATTTGCCCTTCCAGGGAGAGAGGCTATTTGGAGCCTTGCTGGATGACATTATTAAGAATGTCACTGGGGGTAAGAGCACGCTGCTCCCACAATCCAGAAAAGGTAAATAGCCGCGCCGTAGGCCAGGGCCCTCCTTTTCCACTCAGAAGCGTTTTTTCGTCAGTCCGGGCCCGCAGATAAGCGTTCCCAGGCCGACAAAGGGCCAGCTGAGGGACAAAAGCGTCCCTGGTTTCGCAAGCCAAACAAGCCTGCGAACAAATCTGCGACAGCATGAAGGTTTGCCCCCACCCGACTCTCGGGTGGGGGGTCACCTTTGGGAGTTTGCAGCTCGGTGGGCCTCCCTTCTTTCCGACCAGTGGGTTTGCGAAGTGGTTTCATCAGGGTACAAGATAGAGTTTCTTTCTTGTCCACCAAACAGATTTTTTCCCTCAAACCTTCATCTTCTTCCAGCTCGTTGGAACGCCCTGTTTGGGGCAGTGCAGGACCTGCTGATGCGCAGGGTAATAGTACCTGTGCCGCTGCCAGAAAGGTTTCAGGGATTCGACTCCAATCTGTTTGTTGTCCCAAAGAAGGTCAAGGCCCTCAACTCCTTTGTAAAAGTACAAAGGTTCAGGATGGAATTAGTTCGCTCTGTGGTCGCTGCACTCCATCCGGGGGATTTTCTGGCGTCCTTGGACATCAAGGATGCATACTTGCATGTCCCCATATATGTCAGGCATCAGAGATTTCTGTGTTTTGCAGTCGGGACGATCACTACCAGTTTGTAGCTCTTCCTTTTGGCCAGGTGTCAGCACCAAGGGTTTTCACCAAGGTGCTCGCCCCGATTCTAGCTTTGTTGAGACAGCGAGGAATCGCTATCGTGGGCTACCTGGCTCCTTCTGAGAGCAGCTTCAGACTCAGAATTAGAGGAGAATGTGGCGATTGCCAGTCAGACCCTTCAAGAATTTGGTTGGGTACTGAACCTCCAGAAGTTGGTGTTGCTGCCGACTCAACACCTGGAGTACCTGGGCTTGATTCTGGACTCCTCAGAGGCAAGGGTTTTTCTCCCTTTGGAAAAGCTGAAGACTCTCCGGACTGCAGTGAAGCTGTTGGCTTCCCGCAGGTGGTCGTCACTGCGCTTTTGCATGCGAGTCCTGGGTCTCATGGTAGCCACCTTCGAGGCGGTACCGTATGCTCAATTCCACACTCAAATTTTGCAGAAGGAGATCCTGTCCAAATGGGACAAATCTCCGTTGTCCCTGGATTGTCAAATCCGGGTGAGCCTGCTAGCCAGGGCTTCCCTGGTATGGTGGCTGAGATCTCCAGCCCTTCAGTCCGGGAAGTCGTTCCTTCCTTTTCACTGGACAGTGATCACGACAGACGCTAGCCTGATCGGTTGGGGGGGAGTTTGAGGTGTACAGTCGACACAGGGTCGCTGGACACAGGAAGAATCCCGCCTGCCGATCAATGTGCTGGAACTTCGGGCGATCAGGCAGTGCCTCTCCACATGGTCACAGAGGCTGCAGGGACGTCCAGTCAGGATCCAGTCGGACAACGCCACGGCGGTGGCGTATGTCAACCATCAAGGTGGAACAAGAAGCTCGGCTGCAGCATTGGAGGTCGCTCACATCCCGAGGTGGGCAGAGCGGAGCGTGCCGGCTCTATTGGCCGGGTACATTCCGGGTGTAGAAAACTGGCAAGTGGACTACCTAAGTCGCCAGATGCTGGACCATGGAGAATGGTCACTACACCCGGATGTGTTTAGACTCCTTTGCCTGAGATGGGGCACACCAGACGTGGATCTCCTGGCTTCTCGACTCAAACGGAAGGTATTGAGGTTTGTGGCCAGGTCCAAAGATCCCTGGGCGGACGCGACAGACGCGTTGGTGGCTCCGTGGGGACAGTATCGGCTAATTTATGCCTTCCCCCCCCACTAAAACTTCTTCCTCGTCTGCTTCGAGAGTGGAGACCGAGGGGATTCCAGTGATTCTAATTGCCCTAGATTGGCCTCGGCGTCCTTGGTACGCCGACCAAGTACACCTGATGGCGGATGTTCCTTGGCGACTGCCGATGTGAGAGGACCTTCTGTCGCAAGGTCCTATACTTCCCCCTGCTTTACAGTCGCTGGCTTTAACGGCATGGCTGTTGCTAAGGGACCAAGGCCTGTCGGATTCAGTAATTTCCACCATGCTGAGGGCATGGAAGTCATCTTCTCGGAAGATCTATCATCGCACGTGGAAGGCCTACATCTCTATGTGTGAGAAGATGGAGTGGCGTCCACGGACTTATTCGGTTTCCAGGATCCTGCTGTTTTTACAGCGTGTAGTGGATCAAAAACTTGCCCTAAGCACCATTAATGGACAGCTTTCAGCCTTGGCTGTTTTCTTTCAATGACCCTTGGCGGCTCATTCACTGGTGAGTACGTTTGTGCAGGGGGTTCGACATGTGGCTCCTCCGATTTGACCACCACTGCCTCGATGGGATTTGAATCTGGTGCTCTCGATGCTTCAGAAACCTCTGTTTGAGAGCATCATAGAGATTTCCCTTTTGACACTCTCTCAGAAAGTTGCCTTTCTGGTAGCTATTACATCGGTCAGGAGGGTTTCTGAATTGGCGGCCTTGTCCTGCAAGTCTCCCTACTTGATCCTCCACAAGGATAAAGCGGTGCTTCGTCCGCAGCCTTAGTTTTTTCTGAAGGTTGTTTCGGCTTTTCATCTAAATGAGGGCATTGTGCTTCCATCCTTGTGTCCTTGGCTGTCGCATCCCAAAGACGTTACGTTGCATTCCTTGGACATGGTCCGAGCGCTGCGAGTGTATCTGTCTGCTACGGCTCCATTTCGGCTCCATTTCAGAGGTCAGACTCACTGTTTGTGTCAGTGGTTGGTCCTAAGAAGGGCCTGGCGGTCTCGCCGGCCACCATTTCTCGGTGGATCAGACAGATCGTGATTCAGGCTTATGCCCTAAAAGGGCGGGCGCCTCCCTTTCCTGTCACTGCACATTCAACCAGGGCAATAGGTGCCTCTTGGGCCTTCCGACATGAAGCGTCTGTCTCACAGGTGTGTAAGGCGGCGACCTGTATCAAAAACTAGAAAAAAACAAACAGAGTAGACCTCCACACACCTAAATGAGTTTACTACAAATATTTATTAGCTTATGAGAGGCAAAAAATAGCTAAAAAACACACATTACTATATCATCCCAGGTTGAAAAAATTGCACAGATCAGACACCCATTTATACAGCCGCCAGATCACTGAAACTACAAACCAATCGGAAGAAGCGCAGTGACTTGGTAGCTGGAAAACCCATTCCCTCCCCCTGTGTGAAAGAACACCCCCTATATGAACCTTATTATACCCCAAGATTTACCCTAATGGACACATTTGTTCCCACATATATGTTTCCTAAACTGTAGCAGCGTACACCTATAATAGGTAATTATCGCTGCCACAGATTGGAAAAGCACAACCCGGGGAGATTACAGAAAATCCCGCAAACCAGTCATAAGTTAGTCAGTCATGAAGGGAGGGGAATGTATCTGGAAATACTTGAAAAACTATATTGTTGATAAACAATGAAGGACCAAAAGATGAGATCAAAGTTATTGATAGGAGAAGTGTGGAAAAATGTTCCCGACTAGAGTAGAAGAGGTCGGCTCCAGTCGTAGAGAAATAGAGATATGATGCTAAACTGCCGTAATGATTAATACATGATGGTATTATTTTGAGAAATATGTATATCGTCAAAGGTGTATATTCTCAAAGTTCACAGATGTAATCTCAAGAAATCCGTTATAGCCGTAATAGATATTCCTGCACACTGCAGGTAAATATCCCTATGGTTATGTGAATCAAGGTACAAGCGGCAGAGTTGTATGTTTACTCACGGTTCCTGTTGAGATCGGCAGTAGACAGTATTCGGGGGTAATCAGCTCAGCTTTATTCCAATCGTTTAGATGGTTTCACAGAGATCACCAAGTGGGATCAATCTGTGTGTGAACATCCCCAGTAGTCTGGTCATTAATCATCGGTGTGCATCAAGTTGATGAAGTTAATTGTTATAGCAATCTCTATTTCCAAATCGCATATAGGTCCTTCAGAGGTTCAGCTTTCAGCTTGCAGGATTTATATAGATCTCAAAATCAAAGTGGTATATTCGGGTAGTGCTCCGCAGGACAAATATAAAGTCATTTTCCAGGGATGTAAATTACTTGGGTAGGTATCGGGAGGGGGTGTTCACCCCAACAGTTGACATGTTTCGTTCCGATCTCCCGGAACTTCGTCAGAACTAAGGGATTGGTCAGTCGTCACCTATTTAAATACACAGCCACAACCTACTTATAACACAGGTGTGTAAGGCGGCGACCTGGTCGTCCGTTCACACTTTCACTAAGTTTTACAAGGTTGACGTGCATGCATCTGCGGATGCTTGCTTCGGCTGCAAAATTTTGCAGGCGGCTGTTTAAGGTTGCAACTCCTCCGTTGAGGAGCTCTGGTTGTTTTGGGGTGAAGTTTGTTTTGATTGCTGTTCCCACCCCTCGTTTTTTCACACTGCTTGGGGACGTCCCTACTGTCAAGAATAAAGGAGCTGTGTCCGTCCATGGACGAATGAGAAAATAGGATTTTTGTACTCACCGTAAAATCCTTTTCTCTGAAGTCCATGGACGGACACAGCACCCACCCCTCCTTTTTATGTTTGTACTGCTTTTTGACGAACTGAGCTGCTGAGTGCAGGGAGAGGGTTTATAACCAGAGGGACCGCCCCCTGGGCGGTACTGTTCAGCTTTGCTGTAGTTACATGTTTTTAACTGTTTAACATGTCTGCCTAGTCCTCTCCTAATAGACGGCATATAACCCTACTGTCAAGAATAAAGGAGCTGTGTCCGTCCATGGACTTCAGAGAAAAGGATTTTATGGTGAGTACAAAAATCCTATTGTTTTTGTCTGACTCATTCAATTTTTCATGTTTTCATATTTTTCTTTGTGGTTTTAAGTAAAGCCAACTAATTTATTTCAGCTTATAGACCATAGTGTTTTATGTTAAGAATACATACCTTTACTTGTCTGGAACTATAGTTTTAAGTAAAGCCAACTAAATTCTTCCAGTTTCTAGACCATAGGTTCAAGTAAAGCCAACCTAATAATTAAAGTTTCTAGACCATAGGTTTAAGTAAAGCCAACTCAATTTTTCCAGTTTATAGACCAAAGGGGTATGTAAAGCCTACTCAATATTTTCAGTTTATAGACCACAGGTTTAAGTAAAGCCTACTCAATTTTTACAGTTTATAGACCATAGGTTTAAGTACATTACCTTGTTAGGAATACATACATTATCTTGTTTGGAACCATAGTTTCAAATTATATTAACTTATTTTTTCTTGTAACTTACTCAGTTTTTTTAAGTTGGTAAAACTTGTTTTTCAAATTTATTTGATATATGCTTGAAGGTTTTTATACAATAATAATACAATAATATGTTTTATTTAAAAGGAATAGTCTCATGAATAGTGAATAGTCTCATGAAACAGGCTTTCAAAACAAATTAACATTTATTATTTATAAAGTGTTACAAATGTAATATTATTAAAGCAGCATCACATGTAGATGTAAACATTGTTTTTTAAAAAAAGGAAAATAAAAAAATGCCTCTTTCTCAGCTAACAAATCAAACTAAAACACACATGTGTACCATACAGTAAATCTGTAAAGAACATAGAACACAGAATGTATTAACTTTTTTTTAAGCCTTTTAGGAAAGTAATTTGCACTTTAAAGTGTTAACTTTTGAACATAGATTCCCCACATCTAGCTCTAAAAAGATCTTCTGAAAAACTTCAAAGGCATATTTTAGGTTTTTAGGGTAGCTCAGGTTAAAAGCATAAATGAGTCCCATGAGAAAAACATATTCTTGAGGTATATCAGAGATTCCAATGAGAACCTCTACTTCCTCAATATCTGTCCCCAAGGTGGTACTATTTTCATCAGTAACTTTGTGGATAACAAAAATATTCAGGATCAAGGTACAGTAGGTCTTCTTGGTTCCGTGAGGCATCCTCATCATCCAGGTCCTGTGGTGAAAAAACTGTGTAATAAGATAAAGACCAGAACAGAATGTCACAGAGGGCATAACAATGTCCTTTATTTGCACCAGCAATTTAATAGATTTATTTAATAAAATCCCAAAGTTAGTTAAATAAATAATCATTACATTCTTACAGCATATAATTTCTTTAATATATATATTTGTATATATATAAATATATAGCAAAATGCATTTCTAAGACATCCACTTCTGTAAATTTAGGGCGATTTAAATCTCGGGTAAAACTACCATTCTCAAAAGAAAGATTAAAAAAACCAGGGGAAATATTTATGTGATATGTAATATGTGAATAAAAATATATAATTTCTTTATGCTTCATTTGTTTTGAGTTGTGCCACAAAAATGAATGTTTCTGACAGTTTGGTTTAGAAGTTATTGCTCATTAAATTTGATATTATGTGACCTCAAGCACCGCCCACTTTGCCATGTTATTACATTTTAAAAACAAATATAATTTGTTTGTGCTGCATTTGGGCCAAAAAAAAAAATGTTTTTGCCGGTTTAGTTTCAGATATTATAGTTATTAAATTTCAAAAACAATTATACCATATGTTTGTGCTGAGTTTGTGCTTCAATAACTGGTATGGGTATAGAGGAAATCACGATCCAGGGTATTGGGGCCCATATATGACATGCTAACTATTTCCCCTACACACAGAATGAACAGCCCATAATCATTCTTTCTGATACAAAATGAGAGTGCTATGTGAAAAAATACACTATGCCAATATGCTTGTTTTTGCTGCACAAATGCAGCACAAACTTTTGGTATATTTGTTTTTGAAAAGTAATGCAAAGTGGGCGGGGCTTTAGGTTACATAATCTAATGTTGAATGTCCAATATCCCAAAAACCGAACAGAAAGTTTGTTTTTGTGGTACAAATCAGCACAAACAAATGGTATTGTCACAATCAATGGGTCAGGCTTCGAAGACCAGTTGCTATAGCAGTGAAAGCTCACACAAGAACCAGCGGGATAGTAACACAGGCAGGTCACCCTGGCAGATGTCACAGGCTCACTTCAGGTGAGGAATCTATGTACTAACCGGTGTTCACCAGAGCTCCTGATGGCAGAGATGGATTTTGCTGCGTGTTAGCACCAGGTCGCGGTCCTCTGGATTGCCCCACCAGGAGGTAAACAAGCCGGGGTCCAGTAGCAGATATAGCAGATAGGGATCAAGCAGAAGCGTAGTCGAGGAACAAGCCAAAGGTTGGTAATGAATAGTTGCAGGTTGGGATTAAGCAGAAATGTAGTCGAGGAGCAAGCCAAATGTCGGTAACGAATAGTAGCAAAGATACAGACAGCAGCAGGAGAGACAAAAGCGAGATATTGGCTGAAGACGACACAATATTCTGGCAACCAGGAAGTGCAGAGGCATGGCTCAAATCAAGAAGTTCATGGAAGGAGCAAAGAGTTCAAGGTTCATTGCAAATAAGATTCACAGCAGGATTATTTAAGGAATTGTCCAGGGATATGTCCTGCATTACAGGTGGCTCAGCAAACTGAGTCATTGTCAGACACAGCTAAGGTCCCATGTTCAAGTCCAGGTCCTGACAGGTGTGATTGCTTTTAAAATCGAATAACACGTGGTGAAAAGTGGGAGAGGTTTGATCAACTATAACACGCAATATCTCTGAAACAAAACCAGCACATATTTTCAATTTTGCAGTACAAACGAATGCTATCTTTGTTTTTACATTTTAATAACATTGGGTTCAAGGTGGGCGGGGCTTCATGTTACATAATCAGAATTGGAAGTCCAATATCTCAAAGACCAAGCTGGCCGAAACATTAATTTTAGTGGCACAAATCAGCACAAATGGTTTTAAAATTTAATAGCATGGGGTGCAAAGTGGGCGGGGTTTCATCAACTATTATTAGTAATATTTCTGAAACCAAAAGGCACAAACGTTCATTTTTGCAGCACAAATCAGCGTTAAACAAAAACTAGATTCGCATGTCATCCAAAAAGTAATTGTTTTCAATGATGGTCGTTCACACCTATGCGTTGTGATTCCTCTCCGAATGCGATGCGATGAAAAAAAGGGTCTTGTGCGAGTTTAGAGCGTTGCGTTGCAAATTTAGTCTCCATAGACATGAATGTAAATCGTTCTGGAATCGCATTTGATGGTTCACATATGTGCGAATTCCACCACACTATTCTCCACAAAAACCAGGAAGTACACAGGAAGTTAACACCTTTTTTTTTAACATTATGATTCCATTGGCTAGAAACATTAAATCGCAGCTATGTCCCACTCCTGAAATTTGCATTAAACTCGTGGTAAAACGCTGTAATTTTGCGGCAAATTCGCACCTCAGAATGGACTGAAAAAACTGAACAAATTCACAGTGCAGCAGTGTGAACCGGCACTAACAGCCGGCGGTCCCTCACCCTGCATCTTGGTTGCGTTCTGCCGAATGCAGTAAGAGCAAACTTTGCATGCGCACAAGTGAGTTGTCTCAATAGGTCTCAATAGGTGTATACAACGGACGTATGTTCATATGTTCATGTTATGGGACCTGCCATTTCTGTTCTCAACAAGAATCTCACTGTTTCTGCTGAGAACATTTCCTCCTTAAAGCTCTGTTTACACCTAGACGTTTTTGGGCATTTTTCTGCTGTAAGCCTCAGCTCTAAAAAAAAACAAAAAGACAAATCCCATTCATTTCAATAGCCCCTGTTCACATCTGAGCGTTCGACTTTCTGCCTGAAAACGATACACTCAGGTGTGAATGCAGCCTTGAAGTGGATGTAAACCCTTGCATACTGTATACCCAGTGAAGTGAACAGCCTCAGCTGATACACAGAGATGAAACAAATCCTCCTACATATGTTTTACATGTATATCTGCTGTCTTCAGCTTTATATACTGTTTAGAAAGTGCACGTCCTGTTAGAATTTTCTCTTCCTGATTCACCTGTGGGTGTGGATTCTTGCCATACACTGTGAGACAGCTGATTGTAGGAAAGGCACACCCCCCTCTCCACCACAAGACCCTTATACAAGAAGTTGCTTATGTTAATTCCCCACTGATAATCCAATGGGATCTAAATCTGGTACCTTTGGTTCTTAAATACCTCTCTTTGAATAGATTCAGGATATCCCATTGGGGGATCCCACACGTATGGTTTAGTGGCCATTACCCCTTTCAGACGTGTCTGTGTGATGATGGCTCGTTTTTGTTAGGAGCCATTTCTTGTCTTACATAGTTTCAACATAGTGCTGAGACCCAGACCCCCCTTTACTCCCAAAGGTGGTCTTTTCCTTTAATCCTAGTGAGGACATTTCACTCCACTATCCTTTTGACCTCCCTGAAGGTCTTGAGAAGGGACATCCTGCTTCCTCTTCCACCTTTTCTAGGTGGCTCAGGCAGCTTATTTCCAGGGCTTACACCCATGTGCTTCAAGCTGTCATCTGAATGTTTTAGGTCCATTGGCCCTTGGTTTTTGTGAGCCTGTTGTTGTTGTTGCTATTCTCAGTTTACTGCTTTGGGATACCCCATGGTCTATGACTTTCTGTCCTGTGTCCTGCATTGTACGATTAAGATATTGGGAATTTTAACTTATCAGTAAATTTCATATAGTGGAGTACAGTACAGGACGCAGAGCCTCCCACCCCCTGCCTGTCTTCTGTTTCTCATTATTGCCTTCTAAAAAAAAAAAGAGTCCCATGATGTTATATAGGGATGCACTGGGGACATTCCCAGCAAAGCTGAAGATGACAGCATATACCCCATGGCCTATGTACTGTCTTGTAGTGTACTCCAAAAAGAATTTACTTGTAAGTCAAAATTCCCATTATTCACGGAGTTAGAGGCCAATGGTCCCTGAAACAAGATTGAAAGCACATAAACCTGGCCCTGAAAGCAAAATGTTGGTCAAGACCCACCTGCAAGAAACAGAGCATTTGTTCCATGGAGAAACTTCTAGGGTTGAAGCCCAGAGACTCCCACTAAATTAACTATGCCTTCTTTGTCAAATGATAGACCTTGCAAGAAGTAGGCTTCCTAGCATTGTAGGAATCACAGACTCAGATGCTTGTGTTCCTCAGAACCTGGGTTTCAACAGTCAGCGACAGTGAAGAAAGATGACAAATCAGTCCTTGGAACACAGGATCCTGATAATCTGGCAAAGCCCATGATCCTGTGAACCTGTCTAGAAATAAATTTCAGTGGAGGAAAGGCATAGATTCGTGTGTACTGGTCCCACTGAGTCACCAGAGTATCCACTGTTTTTGGTAGAGAATCCTTATAGCTGGAATCAAACCTGTCCAGTTTATTGTTGAACCTGGTGGCCAGGAGGTGTACATCTGCTGACTGAGGTCTGGTCTGTCTATGCCTGGGAAGTACACTGCGGGCAAGCCTAGAGCAAGAAATTCTGCCCAGGACAGGATCTGATCTATCTCTCTTGCTACAATGAGACTTCTGGTTCCTGCCTGATGTTTGATGTATACAACAGTCGTGTCATTGATTGACTGAATCCGAATTGGATGACGTTCCAGCGGAATGGTCCAACACAGCAGAGACAGCCAAATCAGCCAGGATGTTAGACTTTGATTTAGTCTGTCTAGGATCGATTTGTCTCACAACGTCAAATAGGTAAATACTACTGGGCCTTCAGTTGAGGTCAGTATTTGTGTTTATCGAGGGCAAGGCAGTAGAAGAAAAAATGTAATGTACCATTACCCCTGAAATTTATATTACATGTTTACCTGAATGGCTACACTTAAATAGTACTCTAAACAGCATATAAATATCGTGATGGTGACTGCGCTGTGGTGACTAAATAATGTAAATAAAATAAAAATAAAATTATCAAAGGAGTGGGAGTGTGATGGGGAAGGGAAGGGAAAAAGAAGAGGGGATAGGTGAATCATAGGCTACAATGTAGCTAAATAGCAATGTTGTGCAATGTGCACAGTGACACGAATGAACTTACAAGTGTAATGTGTAAAAAAACTAATAAACAAATGAAGACATATAAACAGATTCTCAACTCTCCAATATTGCAAACATGATGGAGATTCAGAAAAAATTCCTAAGGTATACTGATAATAAACAACCAATAACCATAAATCAAATAAAACACACAAAGTGCATCTGCGACCTTAAACCAATAAGAAACAAAAATGTCAAAAAAACCTCAAAAAAACTCCCGGATAGGTATGATAAATATACATGAAGTCATATATAAAAATAGAAAAAATATAGTCCCATCACCAAAGGTGTGCTTGGAAGTTTTCCTGTAATGTCCACCCAGTGATCAGTAAGTCACAAAACGCTTACCTCCCTCCTAGGAGGGGGAGCAGTATATGATGGAACTAAATGATGAAGGGTGATGGAGCGTCCTTGTAATGCAGTCTTTATTTCACAGTTTCTTTATAGCTCATTGGGATGCATATGAAAAGATATAAAGCAGAGAGACATCAATAGCGCAACTTTGTGGGTGCGGCAAAGTGAATCGCTGAAGAATATATATTCACACACTCACTTGAATAATAGTGAGCGTGGACCTCAATCCAAACGAGCACCGCGCTCGTACCAATGGAACAGTGGATTGGCGTCTTAATGCAAACAATGCAGTGCGATCCTCAGGTGTCCGCAGCAGCAATCACAAAGTTGTGGTAATAAAAAAGAAGGGAAATATAGTGTGGGTCTGTAAACCCCTAGGGGTATTTATTCATACATAAATAAAAAAACTCACATTTAAAAGTTGGATAACAGAAGGCCTTCGACTCTGTAGAGTGGGGCTACCTCTGGGGGGTGCTCGACAGCTTCGGGTTTGGGCCAGGCTTCCTGAAATGGGTACGCATGTTATATAGCTCCCCATCTGCTAGAATTCGGACCAACGGCTGCCTATCAGACGTCTTCCCCTTGGGTCGCGGCACGAGACAGGGGTGCCCCCTCTCCCCGGGTTTATTTGCCCTTGCTATGGAACCACTGGCCATCCTGTTGAGAGCTGAGACGAGGGTCCGGGGATTGAAAATAGGTCCAATTGAAGAAAAGCTGTCTCTGTATGCGGATGATGCCCTGCTATACCTGGCGGACGCCTCTTCATCCCTGCAGGTGGCTTTAGATCTGATTGATCAATTTGGGGGCTACTCCGGTATTCGCATCAACTGGGACAAATCGGTCTTGTTTCCCCTATGTCCCTCGGCCCCGCGTCCCACGACACGAACGCGGCTCAGGTGGGTGGACGAGTTTACATACCTGGGCATCAAGGTCAGCAGTAAGATTGGTGACTACGTTGGCAAAAACATACAGCCACTCATGACCCAACTAGTGGCCAGGTGCGCGGTGTGGCGGTCCCTCCCTCTGACGCCAGTGGGTAGAGTCAACCTTTTGAAGATGGTCTTTCTCCCGAAATTCCTGTACTTCTTTCGCAATACCCCCTCGTATATCCCTAGGTCTTTCTTCCGGAGGTTGGACAGCCTGCTGATCCTAATTGTCAGAGATGCAGGCAGGAGATAGGTACGTTTTGGCACATGGTCTGGTCGTGTCCGAAACTCCAGCCCTATTGGGTGGATGTGGCTTCCAGACTGACGGACGTGACTGGCTTAAACGTGCCGACTGACCCCAAGATCCTACTGCTGAATCATATGGAGGACGTGGAAGGGGATAGATATTGTAAACTCTGCCTGACCTTCTCACTATTTTATGCTAGGAGGGAAATCCTGCTCAAGTGGAAATCTGAGGACCCCCCCACATGCGCCGCCTGGCAGCGCTCAGTCGACTCAGTACTTTTTCTATATAAATTGACTTATGAGAGTAGACAGTGCCCCGCGAAGTTCGACAAAATTTGGTCTTCATGGCAGACCACTCGCTCTGACTTGGAACTCCCCCCTGGGTGTGACTGACTGGGCTGTTTGTTGGGGATGGCTTCCCTCCCCTACCCCTCTTGGTCCCTGGACTTTATTGCTACTCAGGGTTGTTGTGTGGCCGGGGAGGGGTGAACTAGAGTCGTTTTATGCACGACCGGGTTTGGGCCAATGTTTGTTGATTATTTGCATTTAGCAACGAATGAGAGGGGTGTGATCCCCCGGATGTGACGCATTATCCTGTTTGTTTGCTCTGTACTGGAGGATGTGCTATTTACTGGTTGTATTGTAATGCTGATTTGTCTAATAAAAACTCTCTGTTAAAAAAAAAAGTTGGATAACGGATCTGGTATCCTTACGAGCGGCGAGCTCGTCTCCTCTCGGTTCTGCTGGCGGTGTGTCTGCAGACACACCGCCAGCAGAACCGAGAGGAGACGAGCTCGCCGCTCGTAAGGATACCAGATCCGTTATCCAACTTTTAAATGTGAGTTTTTTTATTTATGTATGAATAAATACCCCTAGGGGTTTACAGACCCACACTATATTTCCCTTCTTTTTTATTACCACAACTTTGTGATTGCTGCTGCGGACACCTGAGGATCGCACTGCATTGTTTGCATTAAGACGCCAATCCACTGTTCCATTGGTACGAGCGCGGTGCTCGTTTGGATTGAGGTCCACGCTCACTATTATTCAAGTGAGTGTGTGAATATATATTCTTCAGCGATTCACTTTGCCGCACCCACAAAGTTGCGCTATTGATGTCTCTCTGCTTTATATCTTTTCATATGCATCCCAATGAGCTATAAAGAAACTGTGAAATAAAGACTGCATTACAAGGACGCTCCATCACCCTTCATCATTTAGTTCCATCATATACTGCTCCCCCTCCTAGGAGGGAGGTAAGCGTTTTGTGACTTACTGATCACTGGGTGGACATTACAGGAAAACTTCCAAGCACACCTTTGGTGATGGGACTATATTTTTTCTATTTTTATATATGACTTCATGTATATTTATCATACCTATCCGGGAGTTTTTTTGAGGTTTTTTTGACATTTTTGTTTCTTATTGGTTTAAGGTCGCAGATGCACTTTGTGTGTTTTATTTGATTTATGGTTATTGGTTGTTTATTATCAGTATACCTTAGGAATTTTTTCTGAATCTCCATCATGTTTGCAATATTGGAGAGTTGAGAATCTGTTTATATGTCTTCATTTGTTTATTAGTTTTTTTACACATTACACTTGTAAGTTCATTCGTGTCACTGTGCACATTGCACAACATTGCTATTGAGCTACATTGTAGCCTATGATTCACCTATCCCCTCTTCTTTTTCCCTTCCCTTCCCTTCCCCATCACACTCCCACTCCTTTGATAATTGTATTTTTATTTTATTTACATTATTTAGTCACCACAGCGCAGTCACCATCACGATATTTATTGTTTCACTGTTGACTTGGACCAGACCTCCCGGTGATTGCTGCAGTATTCCATTCCCTTCCCATTTCCTTGTACCACCCTACACGTAGTATTTTCACTATTCAGCTAGCGCGAGGGTTTCCTTGTTTTTACATTCTAAACAGCATATGCTAAAGAAAACCCATTTTATTATTGATTAGTGAGTAATCAGAAATAAAAATATGGCACCTTTTATTTAATCTTTTGAGCCTATAGCAAAAAGCTGAATTTTGTTTGAAATAGCACTATTACATTGGACCTAAACCTTAATGCATTTGTAGACTACACATAATTTCCCTCCATATTTTGTCACCTTAGCTTTTATAAAATATTGTTTGTCTGGATTGGAGCCTAGTGGTGATGCCATCACATCTGCTGGAGCAAGCATAGTGGTGGATTGTTTGAAACCTGTATAGCACACTGTCTTGTGAGTTGTTTTACCATGCTTTTAAAATAAAGGAGGCACAAAGTTTGCTACACTATGGAGTTTTTCATATGCTTTCTATACTGAGTGCTGCCGATTCTTTTGATGCTGGAAATGATTGTGTGAGGGAGTGTCCACCTGGAGTTGGCTGGGAAATGCTGAGCTTGCTTAGACCTCCATTGTATTGGGGTCTGGGAGTCTAGTAAGTTGCCCTATTACTACTTTGGTGGAGGCACACTGGATTTACTATTGCAACACAGAAGACCTACATGATTGCACATTTATGGGACATTATTTTGTGTGATTATTTATTCCCTTGTGGGACTTTATTTACATCTGTTGGATTTTCTGTTTCACAATTTTAAATAGTTAATTCACATTTGAAATATTATTGTTTTTCGTGAGCACTATTTATGGCAGGGGTAGGCAACCTTTGAGAGGCAGAGATCTACTTGAACAACATGAAAGAAATCAAAGATCACACTACCTTAACCTCCCTAGCGGTATTCCCAAATGTGGCTCGTGGTGAATTTTCAGTACCAAAAGCGGTAACCCAGAGCCACACTCGGGATTGCATCACAGGATCCAGGCAAAGTTACTTACCTTGTCCCCAGGATCCTGCAATGTCCCCCCCGCTGTGTGTGCGAGCCATGTCTCAGCTCGATTCATCACAGTGCCGAGCTCCGTTCCCTGTGAGCATCGCGACGCACGGGGATGGAGCACGGCGCAAAATTCAAAAAGTTAAAAACACATAATGCATGCAAGTACACTGTAATCTTACAGATTACATTACTGTATCAAATAATTTCACATCCCTTTTGTACAGTGATCTGCATGCAGTTTTATATTATAGATACTGTTTTTTCTGCCTGGAAACTGGGTATTGTCCATAGCAACCAAAAGGGTCCCTTTACGTCAAAAGTGGTTTTAGACCAGCTAGAAAACAGCGATAATACATTAGAATTACTTGCAGAATTGAGCGATAGTAATTTGTGGGAAAATTCGTCATCAAACACTGAAAGTAACGACAGCAACAATTCTGCAACTGAGCAAATTTCATTGTTTTTGATTTGATTACATTATTGAATAATTTTTATTATTATTATTTGTTATAATTATGTAGCGGTTTTCCCCCACCTTCTCCCCTCTCTTTATGGCTGGTTGACTCGTCTAGGGGTATCTGGGAGAAGGGGGAAAGATGCACACCACCAACTCGGCTCTCTGATGTAGTATGCAGAGATATGAGCTAACCGTTTACCTTCGGGTCTGCGTTTTAGGCCGGAGCCTCAGCTTCTCCTATGGAGGATGATTGTCACTGTCACTGACAGGGACACTTAGCTTCCAGTAACACGAGTTCCACACCAATAAAAGTCCAACTCTGTTTTATTGCTTTGATCAATAGGTAGGCTGGTTGAACTTTAAAATAACAGACAGGGTGTGGGAAAGAGTAGGTCCAGGCACAACACAATGAATAGAGTTTCTCCTGTTCCATTTAGTGCAAACAGGCTTGGCGCACAGTCGCTGCCACCGACTGTGAATTTGGTCCCTGCCACTGACCTGGGTGAACGTTGAGGCCTCTGCCACAGGCCTTGGATGAGGCCTGCCACTGACCTGAGAAAGATGGGTCTCTGCCACAGACCATGAGAACATGAAATACCTCCTTTAGGACAAACGACCCCTGTCAGGGGAAGACATCCATCCGGACGGTCACCAGAGGCCTCCACCGTCACCAGCCAATGCTGCGCTGGATCTTCGGGGAGGTCACCTCTCTGGTCCCTTACGCCCTGGATTCAGGCACCCAATACCGGGGGCACCTTAGGAATGCTTCGCCCTCGCGGGACCCAGTCGAAGGTACTGGGCCCCAGGCCTCCTGGTAAAGTACCTCACCCCAGGCTGAAGGTGCCTGGGATGGAACTCGACTCCACGCGCCCAGGCCAAGGGCACCTGGGCGCAGACGAACCGCAGCAGCCCCCAGGCCGAAGGTGCCTGGGGAATGGACCTCGTGCGCAAGATGTCCGCCCCCCTATATCCTCTCCCAGCAGGCACAGCGGGTTCCCCGCCCCGCCGTACTACTGCCGTGAGAGGACACAAAGGGAACGGCGCTAGAATGGCAGTTCAACCCCGGTCCCATGTGACAACGCCATCTAGGGACCGCAGGGAACATGACACCATTCATACCTCCCACACTCCAAAGTGTCCAAAAATTCAAAAAATCTATGTATCTGGGCCATCTATTGCCCAGACACGCCCCTCTAAATCTAACACCCGCTACAATTATTTATAGTTTTTTATTATATTATAATTTATGATTTTGTGCTTCAAACATCATCATACCCGGGATGTCTACTAGACTCTTGTTTGGACAGATTTAAGTGTGTTATTACTAAGAATTACAGGCCTACAATATAAAACGCCAAATTTCCATGCAAAACATTGTACTGCTTTGAGCATCAAAACTCTGACATAATCATACCACCAGGGAGGTTAAAATAGAAGTAAACTTCCATCTCTGGCTTTTACCTATAGGTAAGCCTGTAAAGGGTTTACCTATAGGTAGTGTAAATCTCTCCTAAACGTGCACCATTTAGGAGATATTTACTGTACATGCAGCCAGTGACATCACTGGCACATGCGCCCTGAAGGAACGGCCACCCGTGCCGTTTCTTCGGAGCCATGTGCTGTAAATCAAGATGGAGGCGCATGCGTAAGTGTGACGTCATCGCGGTTCCGACCAATCACAGAGCCGGAGTCTGTGAACCCGGGAACCAAGACAGATGAAGATGGGAGCACCTGTAGCTCTGACATCTTGGCGCTGGAATGCTTTGTTTTAAGGTAAGTTTACCATAATGTGCTAGTATGTGATGCATACTAGCACATTATGACATCACTTTGCAGGGTTAATAAAAAATGTCCAGCGGTTTACAACCGCTTCAAATGTGGACAATGCCAGTCAATAGTGCAGTGGACAGTGTTGGTAGGGCAGTGAACGGTGTATGGACAATGTCATTAGGGCAGTGGACAGTATGTGGGCCAGTAGGGCAGAGGTTGGTGTCAGTATGGCAATGGACAGGGTCAGTAGAGCAGTGGATGGTGTAAGTAGGGCAGAGGTTGGTGTCAGTAGGACAGTGGGCGATGTCAGTAGGGCAGTGGACTTTGTCACTAGGGCAGAGGACAGTGTCAATAGAGCAGTGGATGGTGTCAGTAGGGCAGAGGACAGTGTCAGCAGAGCAGTGGATGGTGTCAGTTGTTTTTTTTTATTATTATTATTATATTTTTTTACTTTTTAATTATTTTTTACAATTTTATTTTTGTACAATTTTTTATAAGCATCTAAACAGACCCCAGAGACAGAGAAAAGAACTGAGGACAGAGGTCCCTTTCTCTGCAGCCTCAGATGCACTGGAGAGTGAATGAATGGAAAGTGCTCTGTGCTGAGTGGCTTCCTGTTTATTCCCAAAATGAAGCATAGTAAGCACAATTTACTATGCTCCAGTTATGAATGAACACAGTGAGTGATCAGTACTGGTCATTCACTGTGTTCATTCAGAAAAGGAAGAGGCCAGTAAATCCCATATTTACCTGCCCCATCCCCTGCTCTCCATCCTAAAACAATTTCATGCAGCAACTGGCAGAAGAAGAGAGAAGGGGAAGCCAGCAGTGCTAAAGGGGTGGGGGGGGCCACAGGGAGCACATGGGGCGCCGGGCACCCAAAAGAGGAGTAACAGGGACAACAGGGGTGGCGGGGGCCGAATTTACTGGTACCAATCCCCTTTTCCTCCTGCAGCCCCTGAATGCCAACAGGTGGAAGCGGCTGCAGGAGGAAAGGGGATCACTACCTGTAAATGCCGCCCCCGCAGCCCCTCCTGTTCAAGTTCTGAGGGTCGGCAAGGAAGGATCGCAATCTACCCATTACCTACATGTAATTGACAGGTAGATCACGATCAGTGAGTTGCCCACCCAATTTATGGTATGATAATTTTATCTTTTAGGATAGGATTGTTTTTTTTTTATTAACACATTAAGGCAGTGCAACACAGTTTGCTTACTATTTAAATTGCTACACTGGTATCTGGATGTTGATGAGTGCTGCCGTCTCTTTTTATGTAATTGAGTTTATTTGTGGGCAGCACAGTGGTTAGTGGTTATCACTTTTGCCTAGTAGCACAGGGTCGTTGGTTAAAATCCCAACCACGTTACTACCTGCCTGGAGTTTTCATGTTCTCCCTGTGTCTGCGTGGGTTTCCTCCCACAATCCAAAGACATGGTGGTAGGTAAATTGGCCCTAATATGTGTATGTATGTATGTGAGTTAGGGACCTTAGATTGTAAGCTCCTTGAGGGCACCGATTGATCTGAATGTACAATATATATATGTATAAAGCGCTGTGTAAATTGAGCGTGCTATATAAGAACCTGAAATAAATAATTTGAACTTTAGTGCAGTTTTCTGCTTTTATAATGAAAATTAATTAACATTTTTAGATTTGCAGAGTGTAACATTTACATAGAATATAAAATATTGGCATCATTTATAGCAGTGATGGTCAGCTTGAAAATCATTTAAGGCTTCAAGTGCAATCCCCAACACTTCCAGAGGGCTGCACAACCGCAGTGCATTTTCTTGCATTGAAGTGCATTGTGCTGAGTTAGACAGGCAACTTAGAATGAATGGGCTCTAATGCACCTTGTCATCAAAAAATGTCAGTCCTGCTGTATTTTTTGCAGTGTATTGCAATGCACACAATAGAAATTTAAGTACCAGCGTTAGTGACAGAGGCAATATTAATAACCCCCATTATTGGTGATAATGAGTGCTACAAAAAACCCCCGCACCATGGTGTCAGGGGACTCAATAATAGCCCTTAGCACTGGTGCCAGTACAATGAACTCCTCTCACACACACGTACGTTTTTCGTCGCTGTCAGTGAAATTTATTCCTCCAACCCCCTGCAGTGGTTGTCAGTGGCAGTGAAACTTAACCCACCCCCAACAAAGAACCCCCCCCTTGCTGGTTGGTAGTCAGGGGCGTTAAACATTAAACCCTCTTCCCGTATTTGTGATCCTGCCACAGAAAAAGTTAACACCTACCCCCTCACGAATACTCACTGCATTGGTAGTCATAGCAGTGAAAGTTATAATGTTGGGCCCCCTCCCACTGTAAAGATTGGTGATAAATGTAAAGTAAAAAGTTAGATGTTATACTTCGCTTGCTCCCATCCACCTCTTCTGCTGCCTAGGTGAGTGTGAAATAATATTCCATACAACGACATTGTGTTAAATAAATAAGAATTTAAAATGTAATCAAAATTTGCACTTGCAACGGAGTAGAGTGTCTTCTCATGAGATTTGGGGTACTTCTTGTTCCCCAGGATTCTCTTCAGAAGTACAGCGATGTCACACCCAGCAATGTGGATGACGGGCATTAGGTAAACAAAAAACAGGTATCTTTTGAATATACTATCAGCCAGCAATTTTTACAGGGGAGGTAGCCTGGACATTTTAAACCTAATTTTTAGAATGCCGCAAGATCTACTTTAAGCAGTTAGTAGCTACCCCACCTCTAGTAGCTTATGCACAAATCACTATGTTTAGTACATTTAAGTGGCACTTAATTGTATTTGAGTTAACTATGCTTAAAAATATTCCTTTCCCCCCCGCTTGCTATCTATAATATCTAACAGGGTCGCTGAAAAAGGGGTACAGCCATCCTTCTTGTAAAGAACTCAGGTCCTTTCACTTCAACGGGGGCCCCAGGCACCTGCCGAGCAGGAGGACTGGATGTACTTCCTTATCACTGGAACATATCCTCCTGTGGCTCTGCCAATAGCATAGCTGGATTCTCCTGTGCTGCAGGGAAAACCACAAGAAGATTGGTTCCAGTATTTTTGTCCCACCTTTCCCCTGGTATCCAGGCTCCCTTGTGTGCCCTCCTCCCCTGCAGTGCATCTGACTTCTCCTCCACTCCCTCCAGCCAGCTTCAGCTGCTGCGGGCCACACAGGGAGATTGTTTCAGGATGAAGAGTGGGGAGAGGGGGGGGTTAAATATGAATGAACACTGAGCAACCCATACCGATCACTCACTGTGTTCGTTTGTAACTGAAGCCTGGTAAATTGTGTTTATTATGCTTCAGTTTGTGAATGAACAGGAAGCCTCCAAGAACTTCCTATTCATTCATCTCCAGTGCAGCTGAGGTTGCAGAGAAAGGTATTGGGGAATCTGTGTTGCCAGTCTGTTTCTTTGTCTCAAAGTCAGATATCAGGGGTCTGTTTAGACCCCTGATATTTCACCAGAGTTCCCTCAACAGAGCAATTAAAAAGATGTAAGAAAAAAAAGTTGTAAGAAAAATTTTAAACAAAATTTCACGGTGGGGATGGTGTATTCAGAGTGATGTGCAGTGTTAGTTTTCTGCCACACATAGCATTTTGCTTTTAGACCACAAAGGTCAATTTTGCTGTGTCCCCCACATGGCTTCTCCAAAACTGTAAAATAAATTATGGCTTTCTTTCAACAATGGCTTTCTTCTTGCCACACTTCCATAAAGTCCAGATTTGTGAAGTGCAGGACTAATAGTTGTCTGTGGACAGATTTTCCCACATGAGTTGTGGATCTCTAGGGGGATCTCTAGGGGTATCCGGGTGCTGAATACAAATGCACGCCACACTTTTTAGATATTTATTTGTAAAAAAAAATTGAAAATCATTTATCATTTTCCTTCCACTTCACAATTATGTGCTACTTTGTGTTGGCCTATCACATAAAATCCCAATAAAATACATTTATGTTTTTGGTTGTAACATGACAAAATATGGAAACTTTTCAAGGCACTGTAGTATTAGGTTGAATGACACTTTAACCTTCCTGGTGGTATTCCCGAGTGTGGCTCGGGGTGAATTTTTACTACCAAAAGCAGTATTGCATAGAAGGATCCATGTACAGCGTACTTACCTTATCCCCAGGATCCTGCGATGTCCCCCCCCCCCCCCCGCTGTGTACTCCACCGGATCATCCGCCCGATGTTTTACTTTTCCGGGCTCCGTTCTTTGCGAGCGTCGCGACGCACCGGGGCGGAGCCCGGCGGCAAATTCAAAAGGGGAAAACCACATAACACGTACAGTACATATATAAAGAAATAAGGGTCGCGCTCCAAATAATTAAATATATGAAAACTAACACAACCAGTATAAATGGCTAGATAAAAAATTACATAAACAATATTGTCAAACCCGGCTAAGGGATGACAAATATTGGGCCCTATTAAGGGAATACGTGTAATGAGTGCACATAGACAACCAGTGATGGTGTCCGCACAGAAAATTGATGCAAGTGACGTGAATACAAAATCACCCAAAAAATCACAATTGAACATACAAGTGGAAAATCCCTGAAGGCAAAGGCATATGACAAAAAATATGAAAAACTATATATTATAACAAAAGATAAAAATAACAATTGTCCCAAAACTCATGTGTATCAACACAGATCTTCAAACGCAAAGTTTATAGAAGGTAATCCCAAAAGATCCAAAGTAAATTTCTTTGCAAATGAAACCTTAAAGCCCTGTCTGTACACACAATTGGATTTCCTATGGATTCTAATCTGATGGATTTTTCCATCGGAAGTCCGATGAAGCTGACTTCCATCAGTCTTGCCTACACACCATCAGTCAAAAATCCGACCGTCCCAAATGCCGTGACGTAAAACACTCCGACAAGCCAAGAAAAATTAAGTTTCAATGCTTCTGAGCATGTGTCGACTTGATTCTGAGCATGCGTGAGTTTTTTGTCCGATGGAGTTCCACACAGACGATCGGAATTTGCTATCGTTTTTTTTCCCCATCGGATACATTTAAAACATGTTCTATTTTTTCTCACCGATGGAAAAAAGACCGATGGGGCCCATACACGAACAGTTTGTCCGATGAGAAAAGTCCATCGGACTGTTTTCATTGGTAAAACCGATCGTGTGTACACGGCATAAGAGAGAGCTCAGGAAAAAGGGTGTCAGTGGGTGCATACATCCAACTTCATGTGACTATTAAACACCATGAATCCACCACCAGAAGAAGTGTGCGCTTACCAGCTGCACAGACCAGATTAGCCGGTGGCTTAAACCCAGCCGGGGCCTTTTCCTCACAATATTCACCTTGCCCACACGGATTTTTTACTTTTATTCTGCACTCGATTGCTGCACCTTTTCTGTTTGGTTTATTCACTTATTTACCTGCTTTGAAGATATTAATATTTTTTGGTTGATTTATTTTATTTATTATATATTGGGCAATATTCAATCAATAAAAATGTCCATATAATAATGGGCAATATTCAATCAATAAAAATGTCCATATACGTAAAGTGAGCAATGTTCAATCAATAAAAAACAGTAAATAAAAAATAAAAAATATCAAAAATAATTATAAAATTTTAAATAAAAAGGTGAAAATTAGAAAAATATATATATAATATATAAAATTATACAATATATATAAAATATATATATTTTTTTATATATATTGTATAATTTTATATATTAAATATATATTTTTATAATTTTCACCTTTTTTGGTTGATTTATTTTAGTAACTAAAATAAGGAGGGTCAAAAAACTCATGCAAGCTGCATCTTTGAGGCGCGGTAGGAGCGGTAAAAATACCGCTCCTATAGCGCCCCTGGCCATTGAAATCAATGGGGTAGCGCCTCCGAAACGCCCGCAAAACGCTGCAAAGAGGCGTTTTAGCGGGCGTTTTTAAGCCTTTTTCGGCCGCTAGCGCCCGCAAATCGCGGCAAAAACGACGGTATAGCAGCGTTAAAAATAGCGCCGCTATACCGCCAGCGCTTCAGTGTGAAAGTAGCCTAACTAAAAATATGTGCCCACTGAAAATGCACCATGCTTTTTCTTGTTTTAACCTTTGTAAACTTTATAAAATATTTATGAGAAGATATATCTGCTTCATTTGTGTGCTATAACATATTGTGTAGTGCTGATTTATTTTTTTATTTTTTTACATTTGTATCATATTTGATCTAGGTTTATTATTTTACTTTTATCTGTATGACACAGCAGGGAAAATAATAATGGATCAGCCAACTCCACAGCACAGTGTGATAAGTGATCACTCCTAGACATTGATACGCACTGTGTGGGAGTATGTGTTTGTACTGTGTGTTCCTATAATTGGCTAATAGTACAAACACTGTGCTATGTGTCAATGCTTTTTATTTCTTAAACATCATAATGTACATTAGCTGCTAATTTTATATTAAATAATTGTTCTTCTTGAATTATTTGTGACACACGTCTCTTTAGTTTTTCATTTATCTAAGGTTTGGATTGGTAATTATACTTTGCTGTGTTTTAATGATGATTTAAGCCTTTGAGCCAGGGACATAATAGGGCAGCCAAACGTAGCCAGCACCTTTTAAAGCTGAGTTCCAGCCTCACCTTTGCTTCTTCACAATTGTACAGGCTCTTCTCTTAGACTTAAAATAGTTAGAATGTATTGCACACTGTGAGTTTCTCACAGTGTGCATTAGAAGCTGCAGCAACTCAGATAGAGCCTGCCTCATTTCCAGGCTGGGGGACATCTAGCATCATCCAACCCTGTCTTCCCAGGGATGTTTTCAGGAAGCTATGTATAGCACCCTGCTGGTCCCTTGCACCAGCTATGAGCTGCCTGCATTGCATAGAAAAGTACAAAGACCTAGTGTTGAAGTCACTAGATCTAAAATAAGGTATGTAATGAAAACAGAAAGTTTTTTTAGAAATATAATCAGCATGTAGAGGATAAACCATGGAAGGCAAAATATAAGCAGTATAAACTTCAGCTTTAGGTATGAGAGTATGCAACAGGTCCACATAAAATTGAGTCTGTCACAATAAAAATATAGCAGACTATACCTTTTATAAAGCCAAATCCAGGCTAATTTATTTTATATTGTTAGAAATAAACAGTGAAGCCCTGTACACACAATCGGTTTTACAGATGAAAACAGTCCGATGGACTTTTTTCATCGGACAAACCGATCTTGTATGGGCCCCATCGGTCTTTTTTCCATCGGTGATTAAAAATAGATGTAGCGGCCTCACCCCATCTCCTTGGTCTAGGGGTATGTCACACGACAGGGTGAGATGCGCTACGGCCCATGTCCTCCCCATAGCTGTGGGTGAGGTGAAGGCCAGCACCAGATACTTCCTCGGGCCTATGTGCTTTGTTCTAGAATACAGTCCTGCTGTGTTAACACTTCCCTCTGCTCCCATTAACCAGAGTTCCACACACCGATCACAGTCCAACTCTTGCTTTATTGTACATCTTACAATAAACAGTGCTTCAGTAGCCATCTGGTTGCGACTTGATAACATTTTGATACGGGGAATGAGCAGGTCGAGGCACTATCCTGGTTATCAGCTAAACCACTGCGATCTCGCCAGCGGTTACTATAGCATTCAGCTAAAAAGGACTTAGAATCTGAGAGTCTCTACCAGCGAGAACGTAGATAGGAGTACCTTCGCTGTGTTGCGGCCCCTATCAGGGGAAGATGTCCCTCCAAGGGAGTTACCAGAGGCCCATCCGTCACTGTGTTGATGCTGCTCCAGACTCTCTGAAAGGGTAACCTCCCCGGCCTCCTCGCCTCAGACATGGGCCCCATCCACCTCAGGGACCCTCGGATGTCTCCACCCTCGCGGGATCCAGTCGAAGTTACTGGACCCCAGGCCTCCTAGTTCAGTACCTCACCCCAGGCTGAAGGTGCCTGGGATGGACTCCAACTCCATTCCGGTCAGGCCTAGGGCACCTGAGCCGGAATCCAGAACCCGCCCGCACCCAGGCTTAAGGTGCCTGGGCGCGTGAAGAACTTCCTCCAGAAGACCTCGTGGTTAGGGCGTCTCCCCCTTTTATCTCCTCCCATCGACACCACGGCAGGTTCCCCGCCCTCGCCGTACCATCTCCGGAAAGGGACAAAAAGGCTAGCACTGAAATGGCAAATCTACCTTGAGCCTCCAGGTACCCCGCCACCCAGAGGCCAAGGAGATTATTACACCATCCAATCCTCCACGAACACAAGTGGTCCACTATCCCTATACTTCCACACCTGGGTGTCCCACATAAATTTAGAGACCCCGCTACATACTCCCCCCTGTGATTTGACGCTGGTCCCCAGCGTCTGGTGCGAACCCATGTCTCCCATGGAGTGAGGACACAAGCTTAGCCCCAGAGGCTATCCCTAAAATTTTGAACCTCAACCATACCAAGACCTGCTCAAAGGGAAAGGGAATATAAAACAATAAAACTTTTCCTTAAACATCTACCATGTACACATATACAATCCCTCCCGTCACTGTCTAAGAACCACCCCATACTCAATAGTCTTGACGGACGAATCTCCTGCAGAGGGAAGAGAAAAAAAACAACACACAAGGAAATCTACATCCTGACACTCTTGTGTTAATTTGGAATGAATGGGTCCATCAACCAATAGACCCATTCGCTCCAATGAGTAAAGTGAAGCGTGTGAAAAAAAACAAACAGCCGTTGCACAACACTGCCACCTGGTGACAGTGCCGCGGTAATGACACTTGGTGCAATCTTCACTCTTCCTGCGTCCCTACACTAATTCTACCCCAAAGTCTGTCTTTGAACTGTGAGGAAGAGAGAACAACAAAAACCCCCTCTCATTCCTCCAAAGAGTAGAAAACAAAAGCCCAAATAAAAAACTAGGGCACAGTTCGGATGCTCCGGCAGGAACACTTCTGGAAGATTGTAGAAAAGGAATAAATAGTGAGTCTCTTCTCACAAGTAAAACTTCGGGTCAGGCAAGAACAAGGGCTTCAGATGTTTATCAAAAACCTCAATTGAATAGTCAGCATCATCTCCATCTTTCCTGCAGATGCGCACCTTATCTGAGTGGATATGGCGACCCCACATCCAGTCTGCTCTGCAGTCCCGAAACTTTTTCGACACGGATGGCGAACAGGACAAATATCTTCGTGCATGGGGTACTTTGAGCTTTTCCCAAACAAATTCGTCATACCATCTCTGGCGTATGACCTCAACTTCGAAAAGTAAGTCCCGAGGCAAGTAGGGATATTCCCACCCATACTCACGGGCGACTCTCTGTGAGAAAAGTCGTTGCAATCTGGCCAAAGGAGGCATGGCTTCCCGCTCACCTTCTCCGGGTTGAACGATGGCCTCCGGATGCCGAGGTACTTTCACTACCTCTAATGGCTTTTCTCTCGGTGCTCGTAGCGAGGCTCGCTGCATCCCCGCCATTAAGACGGGCGATGTTGTAGATTGTGGGAAGACACTCTGAGGACTAGACTTCCTCGTAGACTCCGGGGCTTGTACCCGGGGTGTGCTGTCTCCTATTGACATAGGGGAATCCTGCGGTACACGTAACACAGGCAATGGGCGTTTGTCCCAGCCCTTCCGATGAAACAGTTCATCAATCTCCCCGTCATCTCCACAATCTGACAGCGACTCTAGGTCGGAAGTGTCATACATCTCGGCGGGAAGGTAGTCTCTGGTAGACGTGGTACTACCCTCCCTTGCGGGCTCCACCGACTGTGGACCCCCGACACTTCCAACCACCACCACAGTCCCAGCCCCTGGCTCACCTTGACCTTTTGTAGAACTGGGATGTCCAGAACTCTTCCAACCGGATCCATCCAGGCCAGGCAAGCGACGGGGTGAAGCTCGACCACGACCACAGGAGGCCTGCACCAGACCAACTTTCCTCGTCGGAAGTGGGAGCAGAGAATCTGTGGTGACCGAAGCAGCATCCTCGGATTTTTCTCTCTCAGTCTCTGTGTGGGCAGTCACATCGCCCTGGTCAGTGCGTACGGGAACCTCCGCAAAGGCCTGGATCTCTCCTTCTAGAGTAGCGGTACCTGTGAGGCTGTTGAGGCGAAGGGCCCGGGGCCTTACTGTGGATGGCTCCACCTCGAACAAGAACTCTTTGCATGCCTCGCAACGCCCGAATGGCTTCAGGTGGACCACCAGTCCGAGCACCCGGGACAGATCACACAGAGGGCCTCCGTGTCTCTGCATGAGTACAAAGCCAACTGCCCTCGGGGCCTGAGTCTTATCCCCGTGTCTGTAAGGAGAGCAGCGAACATAGTCATCTTCGTGGGGTAGGGAACCGGAATCCACGGGGAGCTTGAGGCCATCCCGACTATCTGCTGCTCCATCACGCACTGACCACGCGCCAAAGTCTCCACGTGAGTTCCTCCACATGGCCAGACTCCTCCCATGACTTGCACGTTTTCGCGGGCTTCCTTCAAGCTCCGCCCACGAACTGTACAGTCACGGGGTGCCTCGTGGTGCAGTGCAATAAAAGCCCCAACATGTAGTACTTCACACGGCTGGACTCCTCCCTCTTCTCGCTCCTCTGCATGGGCCTTTCCCGTCTTAGGGTAATTTCCACGACTTTGAGCAGGGATGCACTTTGGCCGATCACATGGCCGGCCTGCTCGGAACTCCTCCGGGCAGCAAAGTCTAGACACAGCCATTCTTACTTCCAAAGTCAAAACACATATCATCCCGGACTCACGAGCCCCCACGTGTAGCGGCCTCACCCCATCTCCTTGGTCTAGGGGTATGTCACACGACAGGGTGAGATGCGCTACGGCCCATGTCCTCCCCATAGCTGTGGGTGAGGTGAAGGCCAGCACCAGATACTTCCTCGGGCTTATGTGCTTTGTTCTAGAATACAGTCCTGCTGTGTTAACACTTCCCTCTGCTCCCATTAACCAAAGTTCCACACACTGATCACAGTCCAACTCTTGCTTTATTGTACATCTTACAATAAACAGTGCTTCAGTAGCCATCTGGTTGCGACTTGATAACATTTTGATACGGGGAATGAGCAGGTCGAGGCACTATCCTGGTTATCAGCTAAACCACTGCGATCTCGCCAGCGGTTACTATAGCATTCAGCTAGAAAGGACTTAGAATCTGAGAGTCTCTACCAGCGACTCAAGAGAGCGTAGATAGGAGTACCTTCGCTGCGCTGCGGCCCCTATCAGGGGAAGATGTCCCTCCAAGGGAGTTACCAGAGGCCCATCCGTCACTGGGTTGATGCTGCTCCAGACTCTCCGGACGGGTAACCTCCCCGGCCTCCTCACCTCAGACATGGGCCCCATCCACCTCAGGGGCCCTCGGACGTCTCCACCCTCGCGGGATCTAGTCGAAGTCACTGGACCCCAGGCCTCCTAGTTCAGTACCTCACCCCAGGCTGAAGGTGCCTGGGATGGACTCCAACTCCATTCCGGTCAGGCCTAGGGCACCTGAGCCGGAATCCAGAACCCGCCCGCACCCAGGCTTAAGGTGCCTGGGCACGTGAAGAACTTCCTCCAGAAGACCTCGTGGTTAGGGCGTCTCCCCCTTTTATCTCCCCCCATCGACACCACGGCAGGTTCCCCGCCCTCGCCGTACCATCTCCGGAAAGGGACAAAAAGGCTAGCACTGAAATGGCAAATCTACCTTGAGCCTCCAGGTACCCCGCCACCCAGAGGCCAAGGAGATTATTACACCATCCAATCCTCCACGAACACAAGTGGTCCACTATCCCTATACTTCCACACCTGGGTGTCCCACATAAATTTAGAGACCCCGCTACATAGAACATGTTTTAAATTTATCCGATGGAAAAAAAAACTATAGCAAATTCCGATCGGCTGTGCGGCACTCTATCGGAGAAAAAACCCATGCATGTTCAGAATCAAGTGAACGCATGCTCAGAAGCATTGAACTTAATTTTTCTTGGCTCGTCGGAGTGTTTTACGTCACGGTGTTTGGGACGGTCGGATTTTCGACTAATGGTGTTTAGGCAAGACTGATGGAAGTCAGCTTCATTGGAAATCCAATGGAAAAATGCATCGGATTTTATTCCATCGGAATTCCAATCGTGTGTACAGGGCTTTAGAAATAAATAAATATTTAAAATATAATCTCTGCTTGCCACAGTCTGTTCTGTAAACTGATCACAGTGTAATGGTGCAAAGAATAGTGCTGATGTCATCATGTTAGCGCTGTTCTCTGCATCATTGATGACCACCCACCTCCAGAGAAGAGGTAGGAGGTGGAGGACCCCCCCACTAATCGTACAAAACAGCCTGAAGACATCTGGAATGAGAATTTTTTGCTAATATATGTCATTCCAAAGCAGTGACATCTTTTCCGTTTCAAATATTTTATTGAATTTTATAATTATCAACAAAATTCCATTAACAGAGCATGCACAATAATATATTAGACATATATATTCCATGAACAGAACATGTACAGTAATATAGTAGAAAAAGGTGTAATCATTCAGGAAAGTACCTCTTATAAATGTAAATGAAAATAGATAACCTAGCGGATAGCAGTGACATCTTTTCATCTTCACTGTAAGTGGTATCACTGTCCCGCATTGTATCAGCCCAGAGTCAGATTTTGACTTTGTAAGGTTAGAAACATATTACACACGATCATAAAATCAATGGTTCATTATTCTAATGCCGCGTACACACGATCGGAAAATCCGTCAAGAAAACACGGGTTTGTTGGGTCAAACTTGTGTTGCATACACACAAAATTCCGACCGTCAAGAACGCAGTGATGTACAAGATGTACGATGAGCCAAGATCAATGAAGTTCAATAGGCAGTTTGGCTCTTCTGCTTGATTCTGAGCGTGCGTGTTTTTTTGTGCGTCGGAATTGCATACAGAAGATCGGAATTTCCGACAAGAACTTTTCTTGTCAGAAAAATTGAGAACCAGCTCTCAAATTTTTGTTGTCGGAAATTCCGACAGAAAAAGTTAGATGGAGCCTACACACGGTCGGAATTTCCGACCAAAAGCTCACATCAAGCTTTTCTTTTCTGAAATTCCGACCGTGTGTACGCGGCATAAGTTAATCTTCATCTGAATCTGTGATGAGCAGACTCATAAGGACCATGGCCATGATTTGTTCCATTCCAGTGGAAGGAGCACTCATAAGCACCAAGCAATAAGTGGTTGGAAGCCTTTTCTACAAGTCTGTTCCTGCTGGCAGGTCCCATTCTTTATCTTGTTTTAGCTATGGTTTTTTTTTTTTTCCAATCCAATATTCTTTATTTCTTTTCCATTTGATAAAAAAAAAACATACATCCATTTTCCCATATACAGTAATACATACATAACTTAACCATATATTCCTCACTTTGTCCCTCATTTACACCCACCCAACCTCCCAACTCACCTACTCATCCATCCCCCACCTATTAACGTGTTTCCACTTCTAACCATTTTCCCCATATATTATAAAATTTATTTTTATTTCCTCTCTTAATATAAATATATTCTTCTTTTGTCACGGTCCTCCATTCTGTCACTGTGGGAGGTTTTTCCGCCTGCCACTTCTGCGCTATGAGTTTCCTTCCCTGGAACAGACATCTTGTTATTGCTGTTCGTACATCTCCCGAAAGTCCCCTTTCTTCCAGGAGACCCAATACACATAGCCTGACTACTGGTTGCAACGAAGTCACAAACACTGTATTTATCTTTTCAATTATTTGCTTCCAGTATTGATATAACTTGCGGCACCTCCAAATCATTTGCATTAGGTCTCCCCTCTCATCCCCACATCTCTGACATCTCGAATCCGATCTCATACCAAAACTGAAACATCCTTTGGGGTGTATAATATACTCTATGTATTAGGTAAAGATGGGAGATGATTTGAGATGATGACAGCGACACGTTGGGTCCTATTGCTAATATTCTCTCCCATTGTTCCTGTGACAGTGGGCCCACTTCTTTCTCCCATTTACTCTTATTTTTATTTTCTGGTGTTTCCCTCCAATCAGCTTTTACTAAGGAGTTTTCTGCTATGGTTTTGCTTTTTAAACGCTTTTTAAACTCTTAAGTGGTCAAAGTCTATTAAATGGATATGGTCACTACTGCGGCTGATTTCTTGATTGTAGAACATTTGGAACAAATTATTTTTGCCTTAAGCTTTTTAGTTGTGAGGATCTGCTGGAGGTGCTCTGCTGCCATGTCTCATCTCCTGCATGTGTCTCCTTTTAGTACACATGCAGAGGACACTTTGGTTAAAGTGTTTTACTTTGGAATCTGCATCTAAGAAGAACTTGCTCCGCATGGTCTTTGAGGGACAACGTCTCTTTGGATCCACCCTGGTTGCCTCCGCTGTTATTTGTTATTAAATCCTTAGATTTGGAGCTAGCTAGATTTGGAGCTAGCTGTTGTAGCAGCTATTGTTGATTTGCTCCATCACTGGGGCCCTCTGAAGTTTACCGCTAGCTTTCTGGGTAGCAGCTTCTGCAGTGCCTTTAAAACTTTTTCTGCAACATCGGGTGGACATTGTGCTCTGAAGTGCCCAACTTCTCCACAGCTGTAACATTTCTTTCCAGTAGAAGACTTGGCATTGTCTAATTCAGCCTCCCCCAATGTCTCCCGTTCTGAGGCCAAAGCAACCACTGTCTGTCGCATATCAGTAAGAAACTTTTGCATCCCTGCTTAAGTCTGTACCACCTGTCAAACAGTCTTTTGGATTTCAGATAAGGTTTGTTGTAGGGTGAACTGTGATTGGGTCATCTAAATAACAGCCTGAGTGAAGGCTTTCACAGTTGGGGATAGCCCATTCCCGATGCCAGTGTTTACACCGGTACTAGCTTGAGTAGTGTGGGCCACAGCGATTGGCTCATGCCCATTCAAAGCTTTGGAGATGATCAAGGCTTCTGCCTCCTGAATTGTCTTCATCAGTTGGGCGTAGGTCAGAGGGTCATTCTGGCCTCTTGCCCGAAGCTTGAGCGTTATCTGATCTAATAGTTGTGCTCCACTCAGAACTTGAGTTAGTAAGGCTTTGCTCATGGCTGACGCCTCCATTCCACCCTTCACGGTGACTTGACGAAGGGTCTTATCTAGACCAACAGCTTCTCTCCCTCTTCTTGATAGGTGTGCTCAAAAAGGTAGATCAGGTCCCCACAGTTCTCCACCCTCCCGTAGATATCTCGGACAGCTTCCAAACATCAAACAGGCTTGTCTCGCTTCAACTTCTGATTAACATCTGCAGCTGGAGATTGCAGATTTTAGGTTACCCTCTGTCTCTTTACAGCATCCATCACCTCCCATTCTGCAATGGCTTTCACATTCTTGTCTATCTGGGTGTCAACGTCATCTTCGCCCAAAGATTTGGGGGTCCTCCAAAAGAAAAATCCCAGATTTCTGTACCCAAAGTTGACTAGCGCCGATGCCTTCTTCACATCAGTAAAGAAAAGAAAGAAGCAGGAGGGAACCCTGGGTTTGTTGCCGGTGCTGTAGTAACCACATCAGGTTCTAGTGGTGACTGGCTGGAACTCTCCGGATTTGAATCCAGTGCTCTAAGGTAGACCAGGGGGGTTTCAGTCTCATTATTCAACTGGAGAGCAACTCCTTAAAAGTAGGCAGTAATTCCCCTTCTCCACCCTAACAGCACAAAGGTGTGAGAGGTGTCTTGATCCATTTTGAGGTCCAGTATGAACACTTTCTGATCAGGAACTAGAGTCCTTATCGCTTCATTGACCTGCTCTTCCATCCAGGTATTTCCAGGGATTTTGACCACCACACTTGACCTTCGGTAACCATTCTGCTCCTCACACTACTGGATTGCAGCAGCGGGGTCCATCTTGGCTGTTCCTGGCTTGTTGTCTTGGTAATTTACTTGTAGAACAGAGATATCCCTGGCAAGCCCCCAGATGTAGCACTTACCCCCGTAGGAGCTGCTGGTGATGTGTTCTTTGTTTTGCCATGACTCTTAAAGCTGCTTGGCCCCCTCTGACACACACAGTTATAGGTAGAAATCCGCTCACACCTGTGTAACTTAAGCGTTAGTATGCTACACTCTATAACACTACACAGGAAATAGGCCCAAGCCCCTGGTGGTAGATTAGATGAATGTATTGAAGCAATGCAGTTAAACAATGTGTAAATCATACAACGAGTAGATAAACAGATTTAAAGGTACTGTAATGGGTAGATGATCACTGACCCATGAACTGGAAAGCAATAGAACTGTAGCAATGTTGAATTAAACTATAACTAGTGCAAGTAGAGTTTAGGTAACAGCATAAATTTACTCAGGAAAATAAAGGTCTCTGTGTGGACACTATGCATATATGCCCATCAGTAGGTGGGCATATGTGTTCCTGGAGTAGGGATATCCTTGAAGGCACCTGAAAGTACCTGGCACCTAATTGTCCACGTTGGCCAGCTAACGATGGGGCACTTCTGTGGGTGGTTCATGTGTAGCTGTCCCTTTAACAGTGTACATCAGGCTTTTTTCAGACACAAAGCACATCGCAATTTCAGGCAGGGCTCTGATAATTGATCATCCAACAGTACAATGTTGCTTGGACCAGTTGTCCTTCACTTCTACACCATTGTTTAATGTTCAGTATCTGCGGAGAGAAATTCCTCTTGCACTGGTCCACATTTCCGCATAGTATTTTTGGCTATGTAACTGTCTACACTTCTTGTAATTTCTAATAATAATAAAATTCAAATGAAAGAAGAGGGTGCATCAGATGGCTAGTGGGCTGCTAAACAAGGGGGGGTCTTTCCTGCATTCATTTGGAGAACAGTGCCAATGTACAGGTTGCACGTTCATATCTGAGTGTAGAGGTTTGCCTTAAGGTTGAGTATTCCCGCACGGTAGCCTCAGACTTGTCCTAGGACATTGATGAAGACAACACAGCACAAAGATACACCGTGAATGTGTAAAGTGACCCTGTAAAAAATGCCTAACGTAGCCCAGAAGAACCCACGTGGGGTAGGCCTCACATGTGACCCAGTACTTGGCGACCAATGAGTCAATGGGAAACATGGAGGATGTGACAAACAGCCCCCGCTACCCCTGTAGGCCCAGGTCCCACCAGCAGCCTACGCCTACACACACTTAAGGATGCATGTGTAAGTACATTTTTTAAATCCTTTGTAAGTATGACCACTTGCAAACGTGCTTATAAGATTTGAACACAAACTGCACGTCTATGTTTTTTTTCCCCTTGGAATGTGGCAGGCAAACGTAACATGTTTCCAATGCTTCGAGTGGCAATATATATTCTCATTTTTTCGCTCAGTGGCAGCAAACAGCCCTGAAGACCAAAGCAACTTTTGCATAGCAGATGTGCATCTTTCTGATCCTATGACTGAGCAAGCTATGGCATGGCCTTGTGCCTATGCTCAGGACAGCAGCTGTAGGCACATGTCAGGCTCCGTTCATCTATACATAAGAAGATGTCATTCTGCTCTAGAATGCAGGTCAGCAGTTACAGTTGAAAGCTTTGGAACTGGTAGTACATGTCCCCTGTGAGTTAGACACACAGATCATCAGTCACACCCACTGCACGTTTGCTGCTTTTTCATTTAATAATTAAAGACATGGCTAAAAATGCCATACTCTGAAGAATTCCACAGGGCCTGTTTAGTGAACTGTCCCAATCTGAAATGTAGGACAGCGTTGAATGAAAGAAGAAAGAAATCTGACGCAGATCCAATAGTTTAATTATAAATCTGTTTCCAAGTCCAGCAGCTCTGGCTGCTGACATATTTTGATAACTTTACCCCAAGGAGAGTAACCGTATTATCCTCAGAAATGTCAAGGTTTGAAAATCTTTCATGTTTGCAGCTCGTCTGATGTTTGTGAAGCCTTGGTTTATTGTGTTCTTGATAGCAATACACAACAAGGTCATCAAGCTGGTCATGGTTGACCCTACTGCATTCTTCCTTACCCAACACAAGGTTTTAGTTTTTTAAAATACAAAATATGTAAAGTATCTCTGTTCAATAAATGTCATAAATAGCTACCTCCTTTATTCATAAACATCTTAGATATTATTGCACTTAGACAAATGGTTATCTAGAAAATTATATCTATAATGCCCCGTACACACGAGCGGTTTTCCCATCGGGAAAAAAAAACGATGGTTTTCCTGAAAGAGTTCCTCTCAAGCCTGCTTTGCATACACACGGTCACACTAAAGTCCGGTGAACTTTTGACTGCCAAGAATGCGGTGACGTAAAAGACTAAGACGAGCCGACAAAATGAAGTTCAATGCCTCCAAGCATGCGTTGAATTGTTTCCGAGCATGCGTGTTTTTTTCCCGTCGGAAAAGCATACAGACAAACGTTTTTCCCGCTAGGAATTTTTCCTGACGGGAAAAAAGAGATCCTGTTCTCTTTTTTTTTCCGGCAGTTTTCCTGTGGGAAAAAGTCAGATGGAGTATACACACGGTCGGGATTCCCGACGAAAAGCTCTCATTTGACTTTTTCCGAGGGGAAAACCGGTCGTGTGTACAGGGCATTACTTTAAAATCTTGTCAGAAGTAGCTTTGGTAGACATAATTGTCAAAATTACAGGAATGTTTTTACTGTGATAATCTCATTCAATGTGTTAGATATATGTACAACCCCAATTCCCAAAAAATAGGGACGCTAAATAAAATCTACAAATCTAAACAGAATGTAATAATTTGCAAATTTCATAAACTCATATTTTATTCACAATAGAAAAAAGAAAATATATCAAATGTTTAAACAATTTTATGAAAAAAATAAGGCAATTTTGAAAATGATGACAGCAACACATCTCAAAAAAGTTGGGACAGGTCCATGCTTGCCACAGTGTCGCAACCCCCCTTTTTTAACAATACCCTGTAAACGTCTGGGAATTGAGAAGACCAATTGCTGGAGTTTTGAGTAAAGAATGTTGCTCCATGCTCTATCTGTGCAACAGTCCTGGATCTTCTTTGTTGTAATTTTTATTTCAAGAGGCACCAAATATTTTCAATTGTTGAAAGGTCTGGACTGCAGACAGGCATGTTAAGCACCAGACTCTTCTAATACAAAGCTATGCTGTTGTCATAGATGCAGTATGCAGTTTAGCATTGTACTGCTGAAATATGCAAGGCCTTCACTGAAAAAGACATTGTATGGATGGGAGCATATGCTGCTCGAAACCTGGATTTATCTCTTAGCATTGATGGTGCCTTTCCAGATGTACAAGCTGCCCATTCCATACTGTTAGGAATGGCAAGCCAGTAAACAAGATGGCAGCCGCAAAAAGATGCCTGTTCTCCACATTCCTATGAAGAAAGTCGCATGACACATGCGCGCGCCGAAACGCACGCATGCACATTGTGACAGTTCTTGGCACCAAATGGGCTATTTAAACAAGGCAAATGCCCAGGATCAATGCTGTCTGGTACAGCATTCCCTGTGACCCCTGCCATCTGTTATCTTGTAAACCTGTTCCAGTTCCTGCTTCTGTCTATTCCTCTGGTTACCTCGCTGCCCGCCTGCTACCAACCTGGCCTGTACCCCGACTTCACTGCAGCTCCTGCATCTGTTCCTTATTTGCCCGTTTGTGTATGACCCGGCCTGCCTGTACCTGCCAGTAATCCTACCTACAGAATACCGCTTCGCTGACTGCTGTGTCCATCTTCCAGTCTGTGGCACTTGACTTCCAGCCTGCTCTAGTCTTCAACCTTCAGCCATTCCTAGTCGTCTTCCTTGTTGGAGGTCCTCCACAGCGCCATCGGAAGTTCCTACCAGCCCCTTCACCAGCGATCCTGCCAGGCACTTATGCCACTCTGCATTCCCGAACCTCCTGTCTGCTCTTTCAGGGGTTCTTGAGTCAGAGGTGTAAGAGAGGCCTTCCTCTGCATATCGGGCTCTACCATCAGGTACGTGACAGTACCAAACAGCCATGTCTGAGCCAGAGCGAGGAACCTCTCCTATGGATGAACTTTGCCAGCACCTTGCTGGACTTACACAGGCTGTTAAGAATCTACAAGAGGGATTTAACCAACTGGAGGAGCGTGTCCAGGCCGTATCGTCCCCTACTGCTCAGGGATCCGCTCATCCATCCGCCTCTTCAGCCGGCACATCTCTTTCACCCGCAGTGGTAATGCTTTAAGCCCTGTACACACGATCGGATTTCCTATGGATTTTAAACCAATGGATTTTTCCATTGGTAATCCGATGAAGCTGACTTCCATCAGTCTTGCCTACACACCATCAGTCAAAAATCCGACCGTCCCAAACGCCGTGACGTAAAACACTCTGACAAGCCGAGAAAAATTAAGTTCAATGCTTCTGAGAATGCGTCGACTTGATTCTGAGCATGCGTGGGTTTTTTGTCCGATGGAGTTCCACACAGACGATCAGAATTTGCTATCATTTTTTTTTCCCATCGGATAAATTTAAAACATACACGTTCGGTTTGTCCGATGAGAAAAGTCCATCGGACTGTTTTTATCTGTAAAACCGATCGTGTGTACACGGCTTAAGAGTTTTGGGTGTTCCCACATGCCTCTACGTATTCCAACTCCTGTTACATATAGAAGGATAAGAAATAATCATACAAACAGAGTAGAGCCCTGTCTTAATAGCCACAGCAGGCTTACAGATCTGTCACCTCAAGACTAGAGATATTACTATGAATCCCCCAAAGATAAAGGAAATTCTCTGAACGCTACCAACTGCCAAAGACAGAAATATTAATTTTCAGTGCACTGACCCTTTAAATATCAAATGCAGATTTTCCATTTGAGTAAATGATTATTCAAAATGGGAACACTGCCTGGATCCCCCAACCTGTTAGAGAGAAGTTTTCATGCTAACTTTTCAGGAGACGCTCCTAACTCTGCTTCATCACTATTCAACTAAAGGCACATCACATCACTGCTGCAGTTCACTCTATGTTTGGCATACAGTCATCACAGCACTTTTTATTTTTCCCTCAGGTAATTACATTAATAAAGTTACATGCGGAGCACAAATATACACATGCAAGAGTTACTATAAGACCCAGCAAAGTGTTTTACTACATTATATACTTTCAAGAAACCAGTGTTAGCGAAGCTGTACAACTAATCTTTGATCAACTTAACTGATGTTACTTTAACTAATGTTACTTTAATTCAAGTCAGAAGGTTATTCAGATTTAAATTATTGCTGTGGAGTACCATAAATATGTGTTCATGCTATCTGTTTTATGTAATGTGAATATTATCTAACTGCAGTATGTAATGTGCCATTAAGATATTTAAGGTTTTTAAAGCTGAACTTAAGGCAAACATAAAAAACATCCCTGATCCCAGTTATGTTTGTAAATTGAATTTAATGGTTTCCTGTAACTCCACAAAGAGTAGGTGCCAGAAAGGGAGTGCCAGCAATGTACGCTGCTTTGCACATTGTTAGTTTGACAGAGCTGTTAAGGTTTCAATGCTGACCGGGGAGAGAACAGAATTAAACAAGGATCTCATCATGGTGGCAATTTTTCATTGGCCAGTCAGCAGGTTGGGGCATGTCAAAGACTAAGCTGTTGTGATTACAGTAGGCAGCATGACTAGATCATGGGACTGGCTATACAGATTCACAAATCTAAAAGAAAAACAGATGATGTATAGAACACTGTGTAACAGGAACAGTATATATGCATCAAAGCGGCGCTCGTAACCAGTTAATAAAAACTGACTGAAAGATATATGCACATAACCATATATATAAAAACAGAAAAAGACACAAAGATCAGTGGTTGATATCAGGATAAAGTCTTTGGTGGAAATAGATGGTAAACAGGGAAACTTTGCAAGTGATGAGTACACCTTTCACCAAAATAGCTTCACACATGTGCTCCACACACCCCTTAGGGGTTCACACTCACCACAATGATGAGAATTGTTAGGTAGTGAGGTAGATAGGGGCGCCCCTTTGACAAAGTCGTAATGATGAAACCGGTCAGGGAGTGATCTCACGGCGCCCGGATACCATACTACTGACGCTGTGCGTTCCAAGACTCGGTGGAGAAGCTGGAAGGAGGAAGTTGATCACGCTGAGACTAATGTGATCTCTCCTGACAATACATAGATTCCTCTAGCTGACAGTAAGAGCGGGAGCACTTATGCACTTTATGCTGACACTGAGCCATAAGATTACTTGTGAACCACCGAATTGTCTGTATATATGTAACTTTTAAAACTTTTTTAATAAACGCTGAAAAACGGAACTAGACTATGTGGAGCCTTTTTCTTCTCATGTCCCTGGATGTCGGAAGGTTGCTGTGAAGCACAAAGTGAACAGACCCTTGGATATCTTTGAGGCTTACAATTCTCATCATTGTGGTGACTGTGAACCCCTAAGGGGTGTGTGGAGCACAGGTGTGAAGCTATTTTGGTGAAAGGTGTACACATCACTTGCAAAGTTTCCCTGTTTACCATCTATTTCCACCAAAGACTTTATCCTGATATCAACCACTGATCTTTGTGTCTTTTTCTGTTTTTGTGTATATATCTGTCAGTCAGTTTTTATTAACTGGTTACTAGCGCTGCTTTGATGCATATATACTCTTCCTGTTACACAGTGTTCTATACATCATATGTTTTTCATTTACAATCTTTTTAAGTGGCTGCTGACGGACAAATCTGTCCATTTTGTTTTATATATTACGTTTTTATATATTATATTTTCCTTTACTGTTATTTATTTACTTGCTGTGCCATAGCGCTGAGATAGAAAGAGTGGGGTAGTGCAAGTTTATTTTTCTTCCTTTTTTAACATAGATTTACAAATCTGTTGACAGGTAAGACAGATCCCATACATGTTTTACAACTGTATTTTCAGCTGTTTACCTGGAGGTCTGCTTTAAGTAACGCTTGGCTGTTTCCTTTTAATTAAAAAAATGTGTTTGATGACTTTTTTTTTTATAAATCTCTTTGTTACATTTTCTTTTCCTCTCATATTAAATTATACATTTTACATCTTACATCATACATTTCACATCTTACTTCCTGTTTCCTCATATCACGTGTTTGAAGACTTTAGGAGATTGCTCAACTACCCCACTTTCCTACTATTTAATGCATGATTGTTGGATCCCCATTTTTATAATAAAAGCATTTATAGGACACATTAACTATGTATTTTTTGTCATTTGTATAAAATACTTTCTTTTGTAAAATAATGTGTAACTAAGATCTTAATTATCTCATTACCACTGCATCTTGTCTGCTCCTTGCATGATTCCTTCCCCTAATCTTGGGAATAAAAGCACATCCCTTATTTAGGAATTCACCTAATTTCCCAGTAAAATTATATATTTGCCAAGCTGCTTTACCTTTTCAGGGTGTTGCCTCTGCGTATCCCTTTACAGGTTCTATGAGATTTACAGAATTAAGTATTACCATTTATTTTGCAAAATCATAAACCCAGAATCTCTTGATAAACCCTCTTTGGTAATAGGCCTCAAGGTGGATTGAGTGTCCCACACCTACAGAAATATTACCAAGCCGCTTAATCGACATGCCTTACTAGATACTATGTCACCTCTGAAAACCCGATATGGGTATCCTTGGAGACTGTGGCTTCCTACAAATAGATCATTTACTGTGGCTTCTCCCATGAGAGCTTTCATACGGAATACCATCATTCCCATTCCCTGAAAATTTGGGAAAAGATATTTTAGGTGGCTACTGTTTCCCCATTTGCCTTTGCTGTCTTTTCCCAGAAACCCTTTCTTCCCACCAGTCTTGGAGGAGTCCTTTCTTTTTAAACATTTGACTCAATGTTACAAGTCTATATAACCTAATGATGAAAGATGGTGTAAAATTATTTTGAACCCTGCAATATGAATACTCACTACCTAACTAGACTTTGTCTCATCCTTATTCCACTGTCAAAATGATAGAACTACCCTAACACCCTTTGAACACCAGAGTAAAAATCTCCCTCATTCCCCGAGCTTAATCTTCTTACTGTATACCTTACTTCCTGCAGGGCCCTCAGTACACAACATGATTATATACGTAACTGGATGAGGGATCTAAATACCCAAATAGAACCAGAACAATGGACCAGCAAAAAAAAAAAAAAAAGAACCAGATAAACGCTCTAGCTCTAGAGTCCAATTATTGATCATTATATCACTGGTACATAGTCCCTACTAGAAATCCATGTTACACTCCAATCCACACAGGGACCTGTTTTTGATGGTGCCCAGACCCAGGGACATATTTCCACACCCTGTTTACCAATAGTACAACAATTGTGGACCCAAGTATATGATATGCTGGCAATTTACATTTTAAATTATGTCCTTATGGCAACTAAAAAAGCAATAGCTAAAGCTTGGTTATCTAACACGTTCTCGCTAATGGCAGTGAAAATAAGGATTTATTCAACAATCATTAATGAAAAGCTGACAGCGAAACAGACAGCTATGATTCCACAAGATCTGGGACCCATGGTTTTCCAATGAACTATCTTCAGATTTTGACCATAGGCTGATAGACTTGTGAAACAGAAGAAGTCTGGTTCTGGCTTGAGAATTAACACAAGGCCCTAGGTGCTCGCCCCCTTTAACCCCATACCCCCTTCTCTTTCCCTCATTCTTTTTTTTCTTCATCATTTCCTTATTTTTTTTCTTTTGTTGCTTTTATATGTCATAAAATGCACACTAGGTTGCCCTGTAGCACGTAGCCTACACATTTGGTATATCAAATGTAATTATGTACACTCTTGACTTTGTATAAGATGTTAGCTTGTTATATCAATGCACTGTTGAATATACAGTATATGACTGACAATGTACCTTTAATGATTTGTGCATCTTGTTTTATTCTTATTTCATAAAACATATTGAACGGAAAAAAAATAATGTGTAAAATACTATCAATGCTTTCTTAAATCTAATCAAAATGTTCTTTTTGGTTTTGGATAGAGTGGGAAAGAGTTAAAATTTCTTTCAAGTTGTCATACCTCTCTTTGACCCCTTTAGAAAGCTTTTCCCTCATTACCTCTCCCTGTTATACCAGATAACTGTTAACAATTTTATTGTCTTTTAAATGCTGGAAGGGTATTACTTTATTAGGGTTTATTTGTGATAGCTGTGTGTGATCCACCAGCAAAATCGTGCTGGGTCCAACAAGCCAGGTGGAAAAAGGAGACAGTCAATCAGGCCTGACAGAGACCTAGACTTTTGGTGAATGTTGTAGCATTGAGAAAAGTTGACAAGGTCCCAGGGAGGCCAGGATCCAAAGGAAGAATAAGATGGAGATCAGGTGGCAGATCTTTATTGGAGAGATTACTCTCCAATTCTGTCCATGTGACAACCTGTTATACCCTGACACATAGGGTTTAACAAGGACAGTGAGTGAGGGAAATCTCCCAATTGGGGACACAATGCAGTACAAATTTGAGTTGAGTTCTAACCCTTTATTACTTTGTTCAGGAAAAGCACCTTTACTATAATTTTATCTCTTTTAGGGAGATTTCTCCCTGACTTTTGTCCTACTGACAAGTGACGGGAACACAGCAAGTGAGGGGAAAACTTTCCAATGGGGGTACCATAACCGTAAAACCTGACAGAAGTTAAAATCTTTGACATGGGTGATAATACTAGGCCCTATTCCTGACCTGGGCAAATTGTGGCCTCAGGGCCACATGCAGCCCTTTGGCTGTCTTTTTCTGGCCCGCGATGCCTATGCTGTCAGGATGCCTCTGTGAGCCTGTCAGCTTCCTCATTGACAGATGTCCGTATAGAGAGCTGCAAGAACTGGAAGGAGAGAGCCTGAGGAGCTGATCAGTTACAGTGGAGAGGCTCAGTTCAGGCAAAAGAGTGTGTCCTAGGAAAATCAACACTTCCGTCACTCTGCAACAGGGCCAATTTCTTCCTGTATTAGCACCTGCACGCTGCAAGTTCAAAAAGCTGTGCACCTGTTCTTCACTCCAGGTTAGGATCTGCCGAAATCCCTGCTGTACCAATCTTAGGCTCTCTCCTTCCAGTCACAGTGCTTGCAGCTCTGCCAGTTATTTGTTTGAGCCCGTCAGTCACATATCATCATTCAGAATAGCAGATCAGTTAATGTACCTCTCAGCTCCCTCACTAATTTCACCAGCCTGCCCTACACCAACATTGTGACCAGCAGATCGGCAGAGGACATTTCTTCACTACTGAATAATCGTGAGTGTGCATACTATTTCATGAGCAGTTGTACCTAATATTTCCAGCACCAGGTGTTTTTTTTAATATGTTTTGATACCTATGGACCTTCCCAGTCCAGTGTTGTTCACCTAAGGCAGCTGGTTTAATCCAAATATTTTTTACTGTACATTAAACTTTAGTTTATCCCTTCACAAGAGTCCAGAGTTTCTCATATGTAACGAGTATTGAAATTGAAGCACCACACCACTGCTAGGAGGTCCGGATACAACTTTATTTCATTAAAAGTCAAGGGTACAGTCCAAAATAGTATCCTACGCATTTTGGGGGTCCAAGCGCCCCCTTCTTCAGGGCTTGACTGGCAACAATAAGAACAAACCATAAGTGAACTGGCCTACAATTGTATTTTTTCAGTGTTGATTACAAGCACACTTCTTATCAGCAGCTTGTTTGGCAACACCCTTTCTCATATGACCACTTGGAAACAAAAATTGCCCACCCCTGCTCTATGCTTTCAGTGATCTTGATGTAGTGGAAGAGGGGAGCTCACAGCCAATGTATATGAGGGCTGCATTCCTTCTTTCAGGTAAGCATTAGGCTGGGTTCACGTACAGTATCTCAAAAAACTGAGTACACCTCTCACATTTTTGTAAATATTTTATTATATCTTTTCATGTGACAAAACTGAAGAAATTATACTTTGCTACAATGTAAAGTAGTGAGTGTACAGCTTGTATAACAGTGTCAATTTGCTGTCCCCCTCAAAATAACTCAACACACAGCTATTAATGTCTAAACCGCTGGCAACAAAAGTGAGTACAGCCCTAAGTGAAAATGTCCAAATTGGGCCCAATTAGCTATTTCCCTCCCCGGTGTCATGTGCCTCGTTAGTGCCTGTGTACCAGGCCTTATTGTGGACCTAGCATCAAATATATTTTTTATATTGTACCTCTCACAGAACTCACAGTAACCCCTCTGAGAATTCCTTCATCTGCTTTCCTCTCTAGTGGGTCAGAGCCATATTTATTCTGGCCTTGTCCAGTGTCAGCATCTACTTCTTGGACTAAGATGTAGATTCATAGATCAAACAATTATGTAAATCCGTATACTTGTGCAGTTTTGGCTTTGTTCACAAGGTCTGACATAAGTCAGCTCCTACTCCAGCCTCTAATGCCTCGTATACACGGCCGGGTTTTCCGATGGGAAAAAGTCAGTCGGAAATCCCGACGGGAAAAAAGAGAGCCAGTTCTCTTTTTTTTGCTGGCAGTTTTTGGCAGTTTTCCCACTGGAAAAACTGCGATGGAGCATACACACGGTCGGGATTCCTGGCCAAAAGCTCTCATCGCAGTTTTCCCGTCGGAAAACCCCGGGCGTGTGTACGAGGCATAAGGCCCCTTTCGCATGGGGATGACTCAGTTTTGATCAGCAGGGATTTGTCTGCTGATCCGAGCAGGCAGATGACAGGTCTGATCAGTTTCTGCCGAGCGGACACAGACAGAGCTTGCTCTGCCCTATGGGAGGCTGGGTGCCAGACTTTGCTCTCCATTTACACTCAACTGCTCTCCTATCCTATCCGCCTAGACCAGTGGTTCTCAACTCCAGTCCTCAGGGCCCACCAACAGGCCAGGTTTGCAAGATAACTGAAATGCATCACAGGTGATATAATTTGCTGCTCAGGGATTGCAGTATTCTAGTCTGCATCTCACCAAGGTAATACTTAAAATCTGGCCTGTTAGTGGGTCCTGAGGACAGGAGTTAAGAACCACTGGCCTAGACGAAGAATGAGGGATACCCTTCTGTTTATTTTTAGTGGATCGGATTGGAGGTAGGCAGGTGTAAACGGACACAAGTTCATTTACACCCACTGGTCCATAGGGGTGAATGGACCGTCCGATCAGGTCTGCCTGAAAAACTGACAGGTGGATCTGATCAGGACAGTCACGTGAAAAGGGCCTTACGTTGTAATTTCTATAATGTTACAATGTTGAAGTCTGACCACTAGGGGAGAGGAGACCGAGAAAATGCTTTCCCTTGCTTGCATTCGACTGACAACATCATCTGAGCCTAGGCAAAGTTATTTGCCTAGAACCCAAGGACAGATTTGTAATTTGGAAATTATGCTGTTGCTGTATAAAGTGTTAAATCAGGAATTTATTCATGCAGATATGTACAATTGCTGAAAGATCCACTTTAACTTGCTGCCCTCTATTGATCTGGGGTTCTTCTTTACCATGTGTAGCTTCAGCCAGACTTTTTAACATATTTATTTACAGAACTGATCGATCAACAGCTATAAAGCCATCGTATAATGAAAATAAGTCATAACCCAGGTTTCTTTATATATGCCTGTTTTTTATAATTGGCATAGGTTTTAGCGACCCATATTGCATGCTGGGAATCATGATTGTGCAAAGTGCGAAAGAAACCGAGGAAAAGAAAGAGAGGAAATTTAGCTTCCGAAAGAAGAAAGACAAAATGGAGAAACGTTCAAGTATAAGGGAAGTGCTGCCAGCAAAGTACATCCAGGTCACTGAGGTCAAGAGCAATACCTTGAATCCAATTTGGAATGAAAACTTCCTTTTGTAAGTGGGGTGACATTCTGCACCTAAAACTTCTTCTGTTTCATGTAACGTATACATTGAATACACCGTGTTCCCCCTGAGAAGTGTTTTAGAAGGTTTCCTAAAATAATATCCTGTGAACAAGACCCTCAGCCATATTTTTGGCTCTATGTCAAAAGCAAGTACTTGCTGTATGGTATAAAACACGGCTGTACTGTATAATACTGAGAGGTTTTTAAAGAAGGGATTTCTGTCTTATTTTTTGGCTTATTGAGTTTCGTCTTAATCCACTTGATAGCTAAAAGATGGTCAGTATTGGACTTCTATGATGTCACATACCAAGGGTCATGCTATCTAAAATGGTCATTCTCTTTTTGGTAGATGCTATTTTTTAGAAGTACATTTGCTGCAAGTACAAAAATTACTTGGCAATCTTGCCAGAACTCCAGAGTTCTTGTAATATCCTATGCACTGAACTGGAATCTCAAATAATAGTATCAGTGCTCCCAGTTTTCTTCTGTGAACTACAGAACACCCCAATATATGTCATGAGATAAGGAGAGGGAGAGGAATTTGTAGTTCAAATTAGGAGAGCAGTCTAGGGTGACAACACTGCTCTTCAACAGACACAGAATAGTGAGTGTTGTCTCTCTAGGACAGAAAGTGTGTTACTGGCAGGATCAGCAGATGAAAAAAATCTGATGTACAGAAATAGAGATGAGATTAATGGAAGATCTCATGATCATAGTGTCCATTTAAGGAGCTAGGTTCCAACTTAGCCCACTAACTAAAATATCATTTATTTTGACAGGTTAACTTTTGTATATGTCTCCCACTGTTTTTTTACTTGCCTGTTGGTTTGGAACCTAAAGCAATGGTAAACCCAAAAGCGAACATTTATTACATTGCAGCTTACCAATTCTTAGATGTAAAACCAAAAATGCAGCGCTTCAATAAGAAAAATCAGTCCATGTGTTTCATAACAAAGGAAATACTGTAGATGCAGGAAATTGAAGAACTCCACCACCAAGAACTTCAGTGTGAACAGATAACACACCACCACATAAAACGTGCTCACTAACTGCTTACCAGAAAGTGAGCGTTCATAAGCATGTAATAGAATGCAGGGAATCACAGGTGGATAAGGCTCTCCAATCTTGATAGGTCAACACCCGAGGTATCTGATATCATCAACATCCAAGGAACTTTCAGGACTTTAGATAGCACTAATGCAGACCTCGGCAGTAGATGTTAAACCCATACAAAAAGAAAGGCAGCATAGTGAAGCCCGTACGGTAAAATATAGGTTTATTTAAAATTCTACTTACAGGGTAAAAGATCATCAAGGCAAAAAGATACAATCCGCGGTTCTTAGCGTGCTCACGTTGGACAACCTAACATGTTTCATCCCATAGGATATCATCAGAGGCGTGGCCTATACTGTGAGCACGCTCATTATATACAGGGAATAACAGTCACACTTCCCTGTGATAGGTCAGCAAAACTAAATACACAGCCTATCCTACCTGTCACCACCCACCCACGGAGCCGCGCATGCGCACCGCCACCGCACCTGTGGTGCTGCCCATAGAAAAAACGAAAAGTCCAAACACGGCTGCGCATGCGCAAACCGCCGTGCTATCCATGGAGACAGGAAGGAGAAACCACAGCGTCATTCTTACCTCCAGAAGGGGCGGGACAAGGATGCAACGCAAGGCGCGGCTACAGGCACTCAATACTGACATCTCTGAATGAGAATGTCAAGCGAGGTGATATCCTCCCTCAATGGGCGAAACGGCATTACCCGGAAGTAAAGCGCCACATCACAGGAAGTTCACCGCGATGTAAACATCCGGCTGGGAGAATAATCAAACCGGAAATGACACAGGTCCACAGTAAAACCAGGCCCTGCGTTCCAAATGCCGATACCGGAAATGGAAGAAAGAAATGACGCTGCTTGAAGTCAGCCAGGATGCCGGTGAATTTCAATATATTAACAAAAGACCATATTAAAATACAAAATGAGATGATCAAAAAGTATACATAATGCAATTTGATACTAAAGTGAGGAAGAACGGGAGGCTCATATAAAGTAAAAAAGGCACAAAAAAAAAAAAAGTTAAAATATAAATGAACACTGCCCACTAGTGTCCAAATCGAGAAAGGCTAATTCTTAGATGTGATGGCTGTGTTACTTTTCTTTATTTTCAACTGGTGATGCTGTCAGTAAGTCTATTGTTTTTCAACACAACAAGCTGTCCTGCAGATGTAGCAGTTAGAGGGTTGAGACATACCATTTACCACTCACTAACACGGGTGCTTACAACGATCAGCTTTCATTTAAGTAAAACCTATCTCTTAATGCTGTCCAATGGTGTCTGTGTTGCTCCTTTATCCAGATCATAGGCACTCTAATACAGGAGGTGTGATACCGGCCAGATCACCAGGTAAAAAAAGAGGGAAAAAGCCTATAAAAAGAAAACTAATGCAGCCACCACATCTAATGATTGGTAAGCTGTAATATATTACATTTTTGGTTTTGAGCCCAGGTTCACACTGGGCTGCGGGAATGAACTTGCACGATTTCACTCCCCGCTTGTCAGTCCCGATTTCGGCCGCGATTACAGAGACATCTGTGCAGTTTCTGTACAGAAATTACTTTTTGAAATCGGTACAGCGCCACAGATGCGGCGTTGCACCAATTGGGACGGTGCCATTGCCGGCTAATGCCGCTGATTTGACATGCGATTTGACATGTCAAATCGCATGTCAAATCACACCAGTGTGAACCAGGGCTAAAACTTCTTTAGGCCAGGGTGACTAAAGAGATTGGTGAATTAAAGAGCTCTCTACAACTGCTAATAATCAAATTTAGTTTTTACTACAGCTGTGATTATGCAATCTGTGACAGAGAAACAATTATTAAATATTATTTAACAACTTTATTAGTATCTATTAAGTATAATTACTTTTTTATTTTATAGTGAAATTGATGATATTTATACTGACCAGCTTCACCTGGATATTTGGTATGTATAATTGGCTCTATTTACCTCTCTCTATATCTCTCCTTTCTCTCGCTTATTCTTTCTATTTCTTCTCTTGCTCTTTTTTTTCTCTCTCTCTCCCCCCCCCCCCCCCACTCTCTCTCTCTCTCTCTCTCTCTCTCTTTCTTTTTCTCTCTTTTCTTGCTTGCTTTTTTTTCTTTCTCTCTCTCTCTCTCTCTCTCTCTCTCTCTCTCTCTTGTTTATGCTCTGTGTGTGTGTCTCTCTCTTCCTCACTTGCTTTTTTCTCTCTCTGAGATATTTTACAGACCTTTAGCCTAGGTTCTCAATAGTGCTGCTGCATGATGATGTGTCTTTAGTGCATTTTTACATGCCTTTTTGATGTGTTTTCATGCTTTATGCATTTTTATTTTGTAGAAGGAGACTATATTTTATACACGAAACTCTGCCAAAAACACACTACAAATGCATATACATATGCTTAACATTGGCTTTGCATTTGTTCCTATCGAAGTCTGGGGCAAAATATTCGCTGCACTGCATCAAAAGAACTCCTGCACTGTTTAAAGTGGAGTTCCACCCAAAAATGGTACTTCCACTTTTTGGAATCCTCCCCCCCCCCCTCCGGTGTCTCATTTGGCACCTTTCAGGGGGAAGAGGGAGCAGATACCTGTCTAATACAGGTATTTGCTCCCACTTCCTGGCATAGATCACCACGGTAATCTACGCCGCTTCCAGCGCCTATTCTGTCCCCCCTTCGCTGTCTTCTGGGAGACACACAGGTCCCAGAAGACAGAAGGGACCAGTGAGGATGTGCCACAATGCTTCACTTCCTGATTCTGGCGGCGGCAGCAGCCGATCCTCGAGCGACAGATCGGCTTTGGCTGTCGACATCGTGGGCGCCCTGGACAGGTAAGTGTCCATATATTAAAAGTCAGCAGCTGCTGTTTTTGTAGCTGCTGGCTTTTAATATTTTATTTTCTGTGGGACCTCCGCTTTAAAAAGAATACACTGTGCTTCGCTGCATTGATGTGAAGAGGCACCATAGAAAATAATGTGATTTCCATTGTCGTGCATATCAGAGGAACAGCAAATGCAGGTGAAAACGCACTAGTGTAAACGGAGGCTTACAGCAATCTCCTTCCAGACTCACAGTTTCCAATAAGGGGCATCAAATCCTCAATAATGTTCATCTAAACCAAAAAAAAAACACTAGAGTTCCACCTTAAATTTTAATTCAGATTTAGTAGCACTTAATATGTATATTTAGCCTGTGATTTTTTTTAAATACAGTGTGGTCTTTAGACCCAGGATGGGTTGGAAGTTTAACAGGGTTTTGTTACCACTGTGTTTTACCAATATGTTTGGGTAATAAAAATCTGAACAAGGACATAGCTTTAATACTATATTTGTATATTTAATAGATCAAATAAGAGAAATACATAGACAGTAGTATGTTGTAGTCTTTTCAATAAGTCCTTTGTTTGTCTGCTATACATTCTGTATCAGTAGACTTCAGACTCTAAAAAAGCTAGAGACCTCAAAAGTATAATTTTGTAGATTACCGTGGGGCTATAAATCTCTCTACATTGCTTGTTAGCCTGGTCTAAAGCTGGCCATATACTAGTAGATTTTCGAACAAACATTCTCATCAGTACATTCGATAGAAACATAGAAGTGTGACGGCAGAAAAAGTAGTAGTCCATCGAGTCTGCTAATAGATTATTGTTTATCCCAAGCATGTTTGAAGCCAATTACTGTTGACTATTTCTACCTCTGTTGGTAGTTTATTCCAATCATCAACCACCCTTTCAGTAAAATAATACTTTCTAAGATTCGTTTTGAACTTTCCTCCAGTTTGGGGTCAGGTCCCCGTGTTCTTGATTTTGATATTATATTGAAAAGACTGCCTTCCTGAACCTTATTCACCCCCTTGATGTATTTAAAGGTTTCAATCATGTCTCCCATTTTCCTTCTTTCCTCCAGACTGTTCATATTAAGTTCCTGAAGTCACTCTCGATATGTTTTATCCCCCAAACCTTTCACCATTTTTGTTACCAGTCAATGGACTCGTTCTATCCTATCAATATATTTTTTGTAAATGAGGTCTCCAGAACTGCACACGGTATTCTAAATGAGTTCTCAATAAAAATCTATATGGGGAACCAGAACTTCCTTCCTCCTGCTGGTGATCCCTCTAGTGATGCATTCTAGAATTCTATTCCTTACCCCACTGCCTGGTCACTAGTGATGAGCCGAACACCCCCGGGTTCGGTTCGCACCAGAACCCGCGAACAGACCGAAAGTTCGCACGAACATTAGAACCCTATTAAATACAATGGATGCGAACGTTCGGATTCTAAAGTGCTAATTATAACGACTATTATCCATGTTATTGTCCTAAACAGAGTTTGGGAACCCGGGTTCTGCACCAGGGGACATGTATCAATGCAAAAAGAAGTTTTAAAAACGGACGTTTTCCGGGAGCAGTCATTTTAATGATGCATAAAGTGAAAAAAAAAAGTCAAATATTCCTTTAAATATTGTACCTGGGGGGTGTCTAAAGTATGCCTGTGAAGTGCCACGTGTTTCCCATGTTTAGAACTGTCCCTGCACAAAATTACATTTCTAAAGGAAAAAAAAGCCATTTAAAACTGCTTGCGGCTTTAATGTAATGTCTGGTCCCGGTAATATGGATGAAAATCTTTAAGAAAAATGGCATAGCTACCCCATCACCCCCCCCCTACCCCAGCCCATTACCAGCCCCTTTGGGTCTTGTATGGATATTAAGGGGAACCCCGCACACAAAATAAAAAAGGCCCTATATACTCTGAACAGCCGTATACAGGCGGTGCATACAAGACAGGGACTGTAGGTTTGTTCTTATGTTGAATCTGTTTGTAATTTTGAACAGCTACATTGTTTAAGTGTAGCTCCAGCCCAAATACCTATTTTTAAGCTTTTTGGAAAACATAGGGAAGGGTTATCACCCCTGTAACATTTGTTTTGCTGTCTGTGCCCCTGTTCAGAACATTTCACCTCACTTTGCGTCCCAATGACAACTGATTTTGAAATGTGGTGTTTTTATTGAAACAAGGATTGGTGATAAAACATCAGTAGAGAGGAGACACCTTTCTCCCATATTAATTCTTACAGGAGAGAATTTTCCTTCCAAGGGGTAGATTTCCTCTCACTTCCTGTTGTCTTCTTCCGTTTGCAAGTAGTAGTCGTTTGTAAGTTGGATGTTTGAAAGTAGGGACCTGCCGTATATACTCTGCAGAAATTGGCCCCTTAGGTGTTGGTGTTGGCACAACACTGTAAGCACTCACAGTTACTCTTGGTGGGTGCTGGAACGCCCTGCTGTCAACTATTATATCAGGAATTGTAATAACATATAATTGTTGAACAGTGGTAGTAAAAATTGGGCCTTTGATGGTGGTGCTGGTGCCACAACACTGTAAGGCCTGACAGTTACTCTTGGTGGGCGCAGCAATGGGCCCTGCTGTGAATTATTAGATCAATAATTATAATTGCATGCCCCTGTTGAACAGGGGCTGAAAAATTGGGCCTTTGGTGGTGGTGTTGACACAACACTGTAAGGCCTGACAGTTACTCTTGGTGGGCGCAGCAATGGGCCCTGCTGTGAATTATTAGATCAATAATTATAATTGCATGCCCCTGTTGAACAGGGGCTGAAAAATTGGGCCTTAGGCACTGGTGGCACAACACTGCAACCCCTCACAGATACTGTACTTGGAGCACAGCAATGAGGTCTGTTGCAAAGTATTGCATCAAAAATTGTAATTACACGCCCCTGTTAAACGGGCTGAAAAATTGGGCCTTAGCCACTGGTGGCGGCACCCATAAACCAAAATGATCTTCCAAGCTATCATCATTAATCGGATCATTGAGGAGGAGGAGGAGGATAGCTAGTCAACATAACAGCACAGGAACTCAGCATCAGTCTTGAAGGGATGTGACATTTTAAAATCAATTAGTCTGTTATATCAGCATCAGGTGTGTGGTAGCTGGTGGTGATCCAAGACTGGTTCATCTTGATGAAAGTCAGTCGATCAACCGAGTCGGTGGACAGGCGCACCCTGTGATCCGTGACAAATCCTCCAGCAGCACTGAATGTGCATTCTGAAAGAACGCTGGATGCAGGACAGGCCAGTAGCTCAATTGCATACTGTGCAAGCTCTGGCCAGTGATCCATCCTCAAGACCCAGTAAGCCAGAGGATTTTCGGTGGGGAAGGTGTCCAAGTCTGACCTTGCCCCTAGGTATTCCTGCACCATGTATATCAGACGCTGGCGATGGTTGCTGGAAACGATCATACTTTGGGGCTGCGGACTAAAGAATTGTCTGAACGCATCGGTCAGACGGCCACCTTCCCCACCGCTCCTTCTTTGACTGCCCGAAGCCTCAGCAACTCGTTGTCCAGGACCAGGAGTTTGTAACCTCCCAGTCTCTGGGAACGCGTTGCACAGACCTTTCTGCAAGGCCTCCCGGAGTTGTCTCATCCTCTGCTCCCTCTGCGACGGTAACATAAGGTCCGCAACCTTACCCTTGTACCGTGGATCAAGGAGAGTGGCCAGCCAGTAATGGTCCCTCTCCTTGATCCGAAGAATACGAGGATCCTTCCGCAGACTTTGCAGGATCAGGGAGGCCATGCAGCGTAGGTTAGCTGAGGCATTCAGTCCGGAGTCCTCTGGGTCACTAAGGACGACATGATCCGCAGCCACCTCCTCCCAGCCACGTACAAGTCCACTGGTTTCTTGGGACTGTAAATCATCCCTAAAAGACTGCTGCTGATGATGCTGAGTGCCAGCCTCCACCTCCATGCTGACACAATCCTCCTCCTCCTCCTCCTCTTCCTGTGCGATGGGTGGGACAGAAGGAACACTGTCAGGGTAAAGGGGGCCTTGAGAGGCAAGGAAGTCCTCCTCTTCCTGCTTCTGTTCTGCCTCAAGTGCCCTGTCCATTATTCCACGCAGCGTGTGCTCCAACAGGTGGACAAGAGGTACAGTGTCACTGATGCATGCACTGTCACTGCTCACCATCCTCGTGGCCTCCTCAAATGGTGCCAGGACAGTGCATGCATCCCTGATCATGCCCCACTGGAGTGGTGAAAAAAACCCGAGCTCCCCTGACCCTGTCCTGGTGCCGTAGTCGCACAGGTACTCATTAATGGCCCTCTGCTGCGTGTGCAGCCGCTGCAGCATGGCCAACGTTGAGTTCCACCTGGTGGGCATGTCACATATAAGGCGGTTCTTGGGCAGGTTCAACTCCTTTTGCAGCTCAGCCAGGCGAGCACTGGCATTATAAGATCTGCGGAAATGAACACAGACTTTCCTGGCCTGCCTCAGGACATCCTGTAAGCCCGGGTACCTGCCCAAGAACCGCTGCACCACCAGGTTAAGGACGTGAGCCACACAGGGCACATGGGTCAGTTGTCCCTGTCGGAGGGCGGAGAGGAGGTTGGTGCCATTGTGGCAAACCACCATTCCTGGCTTAAGCTGGCGTGGCGTCAACCACCTCTCGGCCTGCCCCTGCAGAGCAGACAGGACCTCTGCCCCAGTGTGGCTCCTGTCCCCCAAACACACCAGCGCAAGCACGGCATGGCATCTTTTTGCCTGCGTACTTGCGTAGCCCCTTGAACGCCTACGGAGCACCGCTGGTTCCGAGGACAAACCACAGGAAGAGGCCATGGAGGAAGAAGAAGAGGAGGGGTGGAGGAGAGAGGTGTGTCACAACCAGTAGTAGCATTTTGGAGGCATGGCGGTGGAACAACCTCCAACACTACTGCACCTTGTCCTGCATCCTTCCAAGCTGCCAAAAGAGTGACCCAATGGGCCGTGAAAGAAAGGTAACGTCCCTGTCCATGCCTGCTGGACCATGAGTCAGCGGTAATATGCACCTTACCGCTGACCGCCCTGTCCAGCGAGGCCAAGACATTGCCTTCCACATGCCTGTAGAGAGCCGGAATCGCCTTCCATGAGAAAAAGTGGCGTTTGGGAACCTGCCACTGAGGAACCGCACATTGCACAAACTCACGGAAGGGGGCCGAGTCTACCAACTGAAAAGGCAGCAGTTGAAGCGCTAGCAATTTAGCCAAGCTAGCATTCAACCGCTGGGCATGTGGATGGCTGGGAGTGAACTTCTTTCGACGGTCCAGCAGCTGGGGCAGGGAAATTTGCCTGCTAGAATCGGACGTCGGTGTACTGCTAGCAGAGTGCCCGCAAGTACTTGGCTGTGACACACCTAATTCTACACCTTCATTCCTCTCAGAGCAGGTTTCAGAGAGGACTGAAGGTATAGTGGGGTTGGAGATCCCAGCTGATGCGGTGCAAGAAGAGGTCAGCTTTGTTCTTTGGTGTGGGTCTTTAAGGTAGGCTTGCCAACGAGCTGCATGGCAGGTCAACATATGTCTGATCAAGAATGTGGTGCCCAAGCGGCTGATGTTTTGGCCACGCGATATACGCTTGAGACATATGTTGCAAACAGCAGCTGTGCGATCTGATGCACTCGCCTCAAAAAAGGCCCACACCAAAGAACTTTTTGAATGACGGGCAGAGGCAGCGCCCTGCACAGGCGGAGCTCTGCGGTGTGATTCCGTCGGTGTGCTGCCCATACGCTGGCCACCCAAGGGCATCCTGCCTCGTTGGAGATGTGCCTCCTCCTCATCCTCCTCCTCCTCCTCTCTCCTATTAGGCACCCACGTGGAGTCAGTGACCTCATCATCCCCTCCCTCCTCATCACTGGAGCCAATCTGGCAGTATGCTGCAGCTGCTGGAGCATGACTGCCAGATTGGTGTCCTTCTTGAGCATCCCCTCTCTCTGCTCTCACGCTACTGCCTTCCTCTATCTGGGTATCATCATCAGATCCTTCGAAACGCTGGGCATCCTCCTGGAGCATGTACCCAACACTGTGCTCAAACAGTTCGGGGGACTCCTCAGGAGGAGGACATGGTGGGTCTAGGGAAGGATTGACTAATGAAGATAATGATACCAGAGAAGAGGACGCTTTGGCAGCTGCTTTGCCAGTACCCTGAGCCTGGGTGAGAGAGGATGAGGAGGATGAGGTGGGCTTGGTCATCCACTCTACCAAGTCTTCGGCATGATGTGGCTCAACATGTCCAGCTGCCGAAAAGAAGGACAAGCGTGTCCCATGGCCATGTGCTGATGACAATGCACCGCGTCCACGACCAGCACTGTTGCCCCCAGACACAGAGCCTGCTTGCCCTCTTTTTTTGCCTCCTGACTGTCTGCCTCTCCTTGTTTGCCTTCCAGACATTTTAATGGATGGCCTGCAGGGAGATGGGAAAACCAGCAATAAGGGCTACCTTCAGGTGTATACTGTGCAGGAGGCTTAGCAACAATGACACTGACACTGTCCCCTGCCTATCCTTCTCTGTCCCTAAACACAAGGATTTGCAATATGCTTCAGCAAGATTGGTTTAGCACAGAATAGCACACTGTCAGTTTCACTCACTGTCCTACTCTGTCCCTACAAACTAGATTTAGCACAGAATAGCACACTGAGAGTTTCCACGAGTGTCCTTCTCTGTCCCTAAACTCAAGGATTTCAAATATGGTTCAGCAAGATTGGTTTAGAACAGAATAGCACACTGTCAGTTTCACTCACTGTACCTCTCTGTCCCTACAAACAAGATTTAGCACAGAATAGCACACTGATAGTTTCCACGAGTGTCCTTCTCTGTCCCTAAACTCAAGGATTTCAAATATGGTTCAGCAAGATTGGTTTAGAACAGAATAGCACACTGACACTTTCCCTCACTGTCCTACTCTGTCCCTACAAACAAGATTTAGCACAGAATAGCACACTGAGAGTTTCCACGAGTGTCCTTCTCTGTCCCTAAACTCAAGGATTTCAAATATGGTTCAGCAAGATTGGTTTAGAACAGAATAGCACACTGTCAGTTTCACTCACTGTCCTACTCTGTCCCTACAAACAAGATTTAGCACAGAATAGCACACTGACACTTTCCCTCACTGTACCTCTCTGTCCCTAAACTCAAGGATTTCAAATATGGTTCAGCAAGATTGGTTTAGAACAGAATAGCACACTGTCAGTTTCACTCACTGTCCTACTCTGTCCCTACAAACAAGATTTAGCACAGAATAGCACACTGATAGTTTCCACGAGTGTCCTTCTCTGTCCCTAAACTCAAGGATTTCAAATATGGTTCAGCAAGATTGGTTTAGAACAGAATAGCACACTGTCAGTTTCACTCACTGTCCTACTCTGTCCCTACAAACAAGATTTAGCACAGAATAGCACACTGACACTTTCCCTCACTGTACCTCTCTGTCCCTAAACTCAAGGGTTTCAAATATGGTTCAGCAAGATTGGTTTAGAACAGAATAGCACACTGTCAGTTTCACTCACTGTCCTACTCTGTCCCTACAAACAAGATTTAGCACAGAATAGCACACTGACACTTTCCCTCACTGTACCTCTCTGTCCCTAAACTCAAGGATTTCAAATATGGTTCAGCAAGATTGGTTTAGAACAGAATAGCACACTGTCAGTTTCACTCACTGTCCTACTCTGTCCCTACAAACAAGATTTAGCACAGAATAGCACACTGATAGTTTCCACGAGTGTCCTTCTCTGTCCCTAAACTCAAGGATTTCAAATATGGTTCAGCAAGATTGGTTTAGAACAGAATAGCACGCTGACACTTTCCCTCACTGTCCTACTCTGTCCCTACAAACAAGATTTAGCACAGAATAGCACACTGAGAGTTTCCACGAGTGTCCTTCTCTGTCCCTAAACTCAAGGATTTCAAATATGGTTCAGCAAGATTGGTTTAGAACAGAATAGCACACTGTCAGTTTCACTCACTGTCCTACTCTGTCCCTACAAACAAGATTTAGCACAGAATAGCACACTGACACTTTCCCTCACTGTACCTCTCTGTCCCTAAACTCAAGGATTTCAAATATGGTTCAGCAAGATTGGTTTAGAACAGAATAGCACACTGTCAGTTTCACTCACTGTCCTACTCTGTCCCTACAAACAAGATTTAGCACAGAATAGCACACTGACACTTTCCCTCACTGTACCTCTCTGTCCCTAAACTAAAGGATTTCAAATATGGTTCAGCAAGATTGGTTTAGAACAGAATAGCACACTGTCAGTTTCACTCACTGTCCTACTCTGTCCCTAAAAAAGGATTTCAAATATGGTTCAGCAAGATTGGTTTAGAACAGAATAGCACGCTGACACTTTCCCTCACTGTCCTACTCTGTCCCTACAAACAAGATTTAGCACAGAATAGCACACTGAGAGTTTCCACGAGTGTCCTTCTCTGTCCCTAAACTCAAGGATTTCAAATATGGTTCAGCAAGATTGGTTTAGAACAGAATAGCACACTGTCAGTTTCACTCACTGTCCTACTCTGTCCCTACAAACAAGATTTAGCACAGAATAGCACACTGACACTTTCCCTCACTGTACCTCTCTGTCCCTAAACTCAAGGATTTCAAATATGGTTCAGCAAGATTGGTTTAGAACAGAATAGCACACTGTCAGTTTCACTCACTGTCCTACTCTGTCCCTACAAACAAGATTTAGCACAGAATAGCACACTGATAGTTTCCACGAGTGTCCTTCTCTGTCCCTAAACTCAAGGATTTCAAATATGGTTCAGCAAGATTGGTTTAGAACAGAATAGCACACTGTCAGTTTCACTCACTGTCCTACTCTGTCCCTACAAACAAGATTTAGCACAGAATAGCACACTGACACTTTCCCTCACTGTACCTCTCTGTCCCTAAACTCAAGGGTTTCAAATATGGTTCAGCAAGATTGGTTTAGAACAGAATAGCACACTGTCAGTTTCACTCACTGTCCTACTCTGTCCCTACAAACAAGATTTAGCACAGAATAGCACACTGACACTTTCCCTCACTGTACCTCTCTGTCCCTAAACTCAAGGATTTCAAATATGGTTCAGCAAGATTGGTTTAGAACAGAATAGCACACTGTCAGTTTCACTCACTGTCCTACTCTGTCCCTACAAACAAGATTTAGCACAGAATAGCACACTGATAGTTTCCACGAGTGTCCTTCTCTGTCCCTAAACTCAAGGATTTCAAATATGGTTCAGCAAGATTGGTTTAGAACAGAATAGCACGCTGACACTTTCCCTCACTGTCCTACTCTGTCCCTACAAACAAGATTTAGCACAGAATAGCACACTGAGAGTTTCCATGAGTGTCCTTCTCTGTCCCTAAACTCAAGGATTTCAAATATGGTTCAGCAAGATTGGTTTAGAACAGAATAGCACACTGTCAGTTTCACTCACTGTCCTACTCTGTCCCTACAAACAAGATTTAGCACAGAATAGCACACTGACACTTTCCCTCACTGTACCTCTCTGTCCCTAAACTCAAGGATTTCAAATATGGTTCAGCAAGATTGGTTTAGAACAGAATAGCACACTGTCAGTTTCACTCACTGTCCTACTCTGTCCCTACAAACAAGATTTAGCACAGAATAGCACACTGACACTTTCCCTCACTGTACCTCTCTGTCCCTAAACTCAAGGGTTTCAAATATGGTTCAGCAAGATTGGTTTAGAACAGAATAGCACACTGTCAGTTTCACTCACTGTCCTACTCTGTCCCTACAAACAAGATTTAGCACAGAATAGCACACTGATAGTTTCCACGAGTGTCCTTCTCTGTCCCTAAACTCAAGGATTTCAAATATGGTTCAGCAAGATTGGTTTAGAACAGAATAGCACGCTGACACTTTCCCTCACTGTCCTACTCTGTCCCTACAAACAAGATTTAGCACAGAATAGCACACTGACACTTTCCCTCACTGTACCTCTCTGTCCCTAAACTCAAGGATTTCAAATATGGTTCAGCAAGATTGGTTTAGAACAGAATAGCACACTGTCAGTTTCACTCACTGTCCTACTCTGTCCCTACAAACAAGATTTAGCACAGAATAGCACACTGACACTTTCCCTCACTGTACCTCTCTGTCCCTAAACTAAAGGATTTCAAATATGGTTCAGCAAGATTGGTTTAGAACAGAATAGCACACTGTCAGTTTCACTCACTGTCCTACTCTGTCCCTAAAAAAGGATTTCAAATATGGTTCAGCAAGATTGGTTTAGAACAGAATAGCACGCTGACACTTTCCCTCACTGTCCTACTCTGTCCCTACAAACAAGATTTAGCACAGAATAGCACACTGAGAGTTTCCACGAGTGTCCTTCTCTGTCCCTAAACTCAAGGATTTCAAATATGGTTCAGCAAGATTGGTTTAGAACAGAATAGCACACTGTCAGTTTCACTCACTGTCCTACTCTGTCCCTACAAACAAGATTTAGCACAGAATAGCACACTGACACTTTCCCTCACTGTACCTCTCTGTCCCTAAACTCAAGGATTTCAAATATGGTTCAGCAAGATTGGTTTAGAACAGAATAGCACACTGTCAGTTTCACTCACTGTCCTACTCTGTCCCTACAAACAAGATTTAGCACAGAATAGCACACTGATAGTTTCCACGAGTGTCCTTCTCTGTCCCTAAACTCAAGGATTTCAAATATGGTTCAGCAAGATTGGTTTAGAACAGAATAGCACACTGTCAGTTTCACTCACTGTCCTACTCTGTCCCTACAAACAAGATTTAGCACAGAATAGCACACTGACACTTTCCCTCACTGTACCTCTCTGTCCCTAAACTCAAGGGTTTCAAATATGGTTCAGCAAGATTGGTTTAGAACAGAATAGCACACTGTCAGTTTCACTCACTGTCCTACTCTGTCCCTACAAACAAGATTTAGCACAGAATAGCACACTGACACTTTCCCTCACTGTACCTCTCTGTCCCTAAACTCAAGGATTTCAAATATGGTTCAGCAAGATTGGTTTAGAACAGAATAGCACACTGTCAGTTTCACTCACTGTCCTACTCTGTCCCTACAAACAAGATTTAGCACAGAATAGCACACTGATAGTTTCCACGAGTGTCCTTCTCTGTCCCTAAACTCAAGGATTTCAAATATGGTTCAGCAAGATTGGTTTAGAACAGAATAGCACGCTGACACTTTCCCTCACTGTCCTACTCTGTCCCTACAAACAAGATTTAGCACAGAATAGCACACTGAGAGTTTCCATGAGTGTCCTTCTCTGTCCCTAAACTCAAGGATTTCAAATATGGTTCAGCAAGATTGGTTTAGAACAGAATAGCACACTGTCAGTTTCACTCACTGTCCTACTCTGTCCCTACAAACAAGATTTAGCACAGAATAGCACACTGACACTTTCCCTCACTGTACCTCTCTGTCCCTAAACTCAAGGATTTCAAATATGGTTCAGCAAGATTGGTTTAGAACAGAATAGCACACTGTCAGTTTCACTCACTGTCCTACTCTGTCCCTACAAACAAGATTTAGCACAGAATAGCACACTGACACTTTCCCTCACTGTACCTCTCTGTCCCTAAACTCAAGGGTTTCAAATATGGTTCAGCAAGATTGGTTTAGAACAGAATAGCACACTGTCAGTTTCACTCACTGTCCTACTCTGTCCCTACAAACAAGATTTAGCACAGAATAGCACACTGATAGTTTCCACGAGTGTCCTTCTCTGTCCCTAAACTCAAGGATTTCAAATATGGTTCAGCAAGATTGGTTTAGAACAGAATAGCACGCTGACACTTTCCCTCACTGTCCTACTCTGTCCCTACAAACAAGATTTAGCACAGAATAGCACACTGAGAGTTTCCATGAGTGTCCTTCTCTGTCCCTAAACTCAAGGATTTCAAATATGGTTCAGCAAGATTGGTTTAGAACAGAATAGCACACTGTCAGTTTCACTCACTGTCCTACTCTGTCCCTACAAACAAGATTTAGCACAGAATAGCACACTGACACTTTCCCTCACTGTACCTCTCTGTCCCTAAACTCAAGGATTTCAAATATGGTTCAGCAAGATTGGTTTAGAACAGAATAGCACACTGTCAGTTTCACTCACTGTCCTACTCTGTCCCTACAAACAAGATTTAGCACAGAATAGCACACTGATAGTTTCCACGAGTGTCCTTCTCTGTCCCTAAACTCAAGGATTTCAAATATGGTTCAGCAAGATTGGTTTAGAACAGAATAGCACACTGTCAGTTTCACTCACTGTCCTACTCTGTCCCTACAAACAAGATTTAGCACAGAATAGCACACTGACACTTTCCCTCACTGTACCTCTCTGTCCCTAAACTCAAGGGTTTCAAATATGGTTCAGCAAGATTGGTTTAGAACAGAATAGCACACTGTCAGTTTCACTCACTGTCCTACTCTGTCCCTACAAACAAGATTTAGCACAGAATAGCACACTGACACTTTCCCTCACTGTACCTCTCTGTCCCTAAACTCAAGGATTTCAAATATGGTTCAGCAAGATTGGTTTAGAACAGAATAGCACACTGTCAGTTTCACTCACTGTCCTACTCTGTCCCTACAAACAAGATTTAGCACAGAATAGCACACTGATAGTTTCCACGAGTGTCCTTCTCTGTCCCTAAACTCAAGGATTTCAAATATGGTTCAGCAAGATTGGTTTAGAACAGAATAGCACGCTGACACTTTCCCTCACTGTCCTACTCTGTCCCTACAAACAAGATTTAGCACAGAATAGCACACTGAGAGTTTCCATGAGTGTCCTTCTCTGTCCCTAAACTCAAGGATTTCAAATATGGTTCAGCAAGATTGGTTTAGAACAGAATAGCACACTGACACTTTCCCTCACTGTACCTCTCTGTCCCTACAAACAAGGTTTAGCACAGAATAACACACTGACACTCTCCCTACCTATCCTTATTTGTCCCTAAACACAAGGAATCCAGGATTAGTAAAGGAAAAAAAATGACACTGTCCCTGCCTATGCTTCTCTTTCCCTGCTCCGGAACACACTACACAAGGCCGCCGCGCTGGCGGCCTTTTATAGTGTGGGGCGTGTACTAAACCCCCTCAGCAATAATTGGCCACAGGCATCCTGCCTGTGGCCAATCATTGCTCTCCTCGCTGCCGGCACTGTGATTGGCCAAGCATGCGGGGTCACAGTGCATGCTTGGCCAATCACAGCGCCTGGATGACACTGCGATGGGGTAGTGCATTGTGGGCCGTTCGCGTCACTCGAATCTTTGTTGAACGATCGAACAGCCGATGTTCGAGTCGAACGTATGTTCGACTCGAACACGAAGCTCATCCCTACTGGTCACACTGTTTGCTCATTTTGCAATCATTGAAAGTAAGCACCCCCAAATCTTTTTCTTCTGTAGTGCTGGCTAACACTGTACCCCCCAATGTTGTACTCTCTAAGGGGATTCTTTTTCTCTAGGTTCATTATTTTACATTTAGAAATGTTGAACTGCAGTCTCCACTGCTTTGACCAATCTTCCAGCAATGCCAAATCATGTTCCATGTAACAGACACCCCCATGGATATAAACCCTGTTACACACCTTTGTGTCATCAGCAAAAAGACATACCTTGCCCAACAAACCTTTAGTTATATCACTTACATATAGGGTAAATAGAACATGACCCAGTACAGAGCCTTGTGGTACATCACTAGTGACTGGTCTCTGTTCTGAGTTAACCCCATTTACAGCCACACTCTGGGATCTATCCTTTAACCAACTGTATATCCAGTGAAGTCTTAGCTTGTGCAACTTTTGTATTAGATCATTATGCCAAGGTGCACAACAACATCAACATTGCACTCTTCACTACCTTTTTTGACCTGGCAAATGTTTTTTGTGTTTCAAAAAACATTTGCTTTTAACATTCAATTTTGGAGTGACTGGACTTTTCTGAACAAAAAACAAATTTAGAAATGTGTTGATTTTCATCCTGCTCCTTCAAATTTTATTGACTCTACAGTGGAAAACAAACATCGATTTGATCCCACCAATTATTAGAAAATCGACATTCTTTAAATGAACAATTTCGGCCAGAATTCTACTAGTGTATACCCGTTTAAGACCTGCCTTATCATTTTAAAGGGGTTGTAAAGGTTCGTTTTTTATTTTCTAAATAGGTTCCTTTAAGCTAGTGCATTGTTGGTTCACTTACCTTTTCCTTAGATTTCCCTTCTAAATATTTTTTTTCTTTGTTTTCTTTGTCTGAATTTCTCACTTCCTGTTCCTCCTCAGTAAGCTGTTCAGTAAGCTGTTCTGGGTGACTCCACACCACTCGGATGATGGTGTGAAGTTTAGTGAGGAGAAACAGGAAGTGAGAAATTCAGACAATGAAAAAAAACATTTAGAAGGTAAATCAAAGGAAAAGGTAAGTGAACCAACAATGCACTAGCTTAAAGGAACCTATTTAGAAAATAAAAAACAAACCTTTACAACCCCTTTAAGTATTGTAAAGGTGAAGCAGCACACTGATGAGGGCATTTCTCCGCATTCCATTCCTGTATGCAGGTTCCTGATATGCCATATAACCCTGATTGGCTCCTCAGAGTGCTGGTCCTTTTTCTTCCATTGTAAGTGCTAATGGATTTATATGAGCCTTATTTCAAGACAAATTCACATACTTATTCTAGTTCCATGAAAAAATAAATGACTGTATTGCATGCATAAATGTATTTAGGGCTTGTTCACAATGCACCCTGAATACATGCATAGTAAAATCAATGTTTTCTAATTACCCTAGTTCCCACCACTATATTCAGTACCCGTGCTTTCAACAAAAGTACAGCAGCATGCATCTTTTTGCACTGGAACATGTGTAAATGCACTGAAACACATATAAACACATGTTTTTTTTTTTATATGTGCAGTGCTTAGGAACCTTAAAACAACCTTTTACACATGTAAATGAACAAAAACATACAGTTGTGCTCATAAGTTTACATACCCTGGCAGAATTTATGATTTCTTGGCCATTTTTCAGAGAATGTGAATAATAACACAAAAACTTTTCTTTCACTCATGGTTAGAGTTTGGCTGAAGCCATTTATCAACTGTGTTTACTCTTTTTAAATCATAATGGCAACAGCAACCACCCAAATGACCCTGATCAAAAGTTTACATACCCTGGTAATTTTGGCCTGATAACATGACACAAAGGGGTTTGAATGGCTATTAAAGGTAACCATCCTCACCTGTGATCTGTTTGCTTGTAATTAGTGTGTGTTTAAAAGGTCAATGAGTTTCTGGACTCCTGACAGACCCTTGCATCTTTCATCCAGTGCTGCACTGATGTTTCTGGATTCTGAGTCATGGGGAAAGCAAAAGAATTGTCAAACGATCTGCGGGAAAAGGTAGTTGAACTGTATAAAACAGGAAAGGGATATAAAAAGATATCCAAGAAATTGAGAATGCCAATCAGCAGTGTTCAAACTCTAATCAAGAAGTGGAAAATGAGGGGTTCTGTTGAAACCAAACTACGGTCAGGTAGACCAACTTAAATTTCAGCCACAACTGTCAGGAAAATTTTTCGGGATGCAAAGAAAAACCCACAAATAACTTCAGGTGAAATACAGGACTCTCTGAAAACATGTGGTGTTTCTGTTTCAAGATGCACAATAAGGAGGCACTTGAAGAAAGATAGGCTGCATGGTGGAGTCGCCAGAAGAAACCCATTACTACGCAAATGCCACAAAGTACCCCTCTTACAATACGCCAAACAGCACAGAGACAAGCCTCAAACTTTCTGGCACAGTCATTTGGCGTGATAAGACCAAAATTTAGCTTTTTGGGCACAACCATAAATGCTACATTTTGAGAGGAGTCAACGAGGCCTATGATGAAAGGTACCGAGGTGGATCGCTGATGTTTTGGGGATGTGTGAGCTACAAAGGCACGGAAATTTGGTCAAAATTGTTGGCAAGATGAATGCAGTATGTTATAAAAAAATACTGGAGGAACATTTGCATTCATCAGCTAGGAAGCTGCGCATGGGACGTACTTGGACATTCCAACATGATAATGATCCAAAACACAAGGCCAAGTCGACCTGTCATTGGCTAAAGCAGAATGTCTCCTAAACTCAATACCATTGAGCCACTCTGGGGAGATCTCAAACGTGCAGTTCATGCAAGACAGCCCAAGAATTTACAGGAACTGGAGGCTTTTTGCTAAGAGGAATGGGCACCTTTACCATCTGATAAGATAAAGAGCCTCATCCACAAATACCACAAAAGACTTCAAGCTGTCATTTATGTTAAAAAGGGCAATACACGGTATTAAGAACTGGGGTATGTAAACTTTTTATCAGGGTCATTTGGGTAGTTTCTGTTGCCATTGTGGTTTAAAAAGAGTAAACACAGTTGATTGATAATAAATAGCTTCAGACAAACACTAACCATGAGTGAAAGAAACTTTTTGTGTTATCATTCATATTCTCTGAAAAATAAAATGGCCAAGAAATCATAAATTCTGCCAGGGTATGTAAACTTATGAGCACAACTGTAGTGAAAAATATATCTATAACATTCACTGAGCAATGTATATACAATAACAAAGTGATATACAGTATCTATAAGTTCACTTTGCAACATGATAAAGGGATCCCCAAAAAAACGTTTATGTAAAAAAAAAATGCACTGGAATGCATTGCAAATGGATTACAAGCGTGTTAAAAATGCATTAAACCTGCACGTAACTGTGCATGTGGAAACGCACACTAAACGTAGGAGTTAAGGTGTGAACTAGCCTGAAATACTTTCCTTTCTACCTTTTCTGTTCAGCCTTAGTAGCCGTTTTTATGAGTGGGCTAAAGATAAAAAAGTATTAGCTGCCATCTCTAATTTTTACAGTTACAATTTGATTGGTTGCTAAACTACGTAAGGGGTTCTTTGTTGTCAGAGTGGTGAGCATGTGGAAATCCCTTCCACAGTTGGTGATGTCAGCAGGAAATGTATATAAATTCAAATACACTTTCAGATGAGCATCTTAGCAAACACAATATACAGGGATATGGAAAATGGTAGTGACTTAAACACACACACACTCACTAACACGGGTTGAACTGGAATTACTGGTGTTTTCATTTAATCTTACCAACTATGTAACTATGCTATTGACAACAAGGAATTTATGCCTTACCACACTCTTCATACGTTGCACAATACATCTGTGGTTTTAATGCCTAATTTATTTCAGGGATCATGACGATGATGTGTCTGTGGCAGAGGCCTGCACAAAGCTCAATGAAGTCAGTGGTTTTAAAGGTATGGGCAGGTAAGATATTCAGTTCACCTTCCAAACATCTTGTGTGTTAACCAACTCTCATAATTAGTGACACATCACCAGTAAAACTGTCATGTTTCTGTTATATGCAGTGAACAAAAAAATCTTAGCAAAACAGTTGCCTACTGTTCTCTGCCTCCAGATGAAGATTGCTATTCCTGGATACATATTTGTAGCATTGCATACAAGGGGTCACATGTATTGATTCTACAGTGTCATACCGCCATTTGATACTGACTAGTATTCAATAATCAAAAACCATATAATCTGCCAGATAATTGTGTTGTACTTAGCATAGGGGAGTTCACTAAAATTGTATTTATTTATTTCAAGTAAAAAGGGTAACTTTTTGGATAGAGTGGGGTATAAATATAAAAGCCTCTGTTGGGAAAATTTGTTTCTTGTTCATACATCACGGGACACAGAGACTTAGATAATTACTTAGTGGGTTAGATAGTCACCATCAGGTGATTGGACACTGGCAACCCTAATTACAAGGTGAGTTCCTCCCCTATATAACCCCTCCCATATGGAGAGCACCTCCGTTTTTTCGCCATTGTCTAAGGTGGTTGATCACGTTGAACATGTGCTAAGAAGAGAGCTCTGTTTGATGGTCTATGCGGAGGTCTAGGAGCTATATAACCGGATCCATACCTCGGGACAATACTAAACGCCTAAGATGGATGGTACCCGGGGGGAGGCGTGGTTGCGCGCTCGTGCACAGCGCATCAGTGCGCAGGCGACAAAGCGGCATGATTTAAAGCCCAGCACGCCAGAGCCTTCTGTAAAGCGGTAGGACACAGAGCTGTGGGCTGTAAGCATCTCAGTGGATCGGATCCAGGCATACCTAAGACGCCTACTCTGCATCAGGTTGTGCAGTGAGCTAATATATATATGTATTGTAAGACTAAGAGCACAACAGTGGTTGCACTTGTACTTGTATCTCTGCTTTGCAGCTTAGGTCTATGTCTCCCAGTAGAAGGGTTTCAAGGGCAGGTAAAAGAGGCACTAAGAATTCCCCGCCTAGAGCTAGGGGTTCCAGACATGCCTGCAGATTACCACCCCCCCCCCCCTGACAGACTGGTAGCATACCCCTGTCAGGCTTGGCAGCCTCTCCTAATATTGCAGCTCCTGTATATGTCACTGAAGACACTATGAAAGCTGCTTTGGATGGCTTGGAAGGAAGGATTGCCACATTAATCGCAACCACCTTAAAAAGTGGCAGAAAGCGGGGTAGATCCCCTTCCTCTGCTCTGGGTTCCTTATCAGATGAGCATTCTGATGATGAGATATCCCTATCTGGAGATGGGAATCAGGAGCAGTCTGAGGTTTCAGAGGATGAGGGGAAGATCTCTTCTACCTCTCAGGCACTTAAAATGCAGGTGCAATGTTGTATGGAGTTGGTGCGTACCACATATAAATTGCCCTCTGCTGAAGCTGCCATGTCCTCTGTTTCCTCCTTGGGATCCCGAAAATCCCCACAGGCTGCAAATACCTTCCCAACTCATCCCTTGTTGGAGAAATTGATGTATGACGACTGGGCTCACCCAGATAAGCTGTTTTCTCCTCCTAAGAGGTTTTCCCTCCTTTACCCAGTGGAGGAAGGTTTTGCCAAGAAATGGGGGGTGCCAGCTATAGACACGGCTATTTCTTCTGCGAATAAAAGCCTGACCTGTCCCGTGGACAATGCTTAGGGCTTCAAAGATCCAACTGATAAAAAGCTGGAATCTTTGCTTAAAGCCTCCTTCTCTATGGCTGGTGCTGTGGTCCAACCTGCAGTTGCAGCAATTGGCATGTGCCAGTTCCTCAAGGAACAAATGAAACAGGTGGTTAACCTCCTCCCTGTAGAGGAAGTTGAGGTTTATGCAGACCTTCCTAAGGCCCTGTGTTTTGCGGTTGATGCGATTATGGACTCTGTTCAGCAAGCATCCCGCCTAAATCTCCTGCTGGTACACATGCGCAAGTCCCTTGGGCTAAAGCATTGGGAAGCCAAGGTTTCTTGCAATTGATACTTGGCAGGGTTCCCATTTTATAGGGAACGCCTGTTTGGGGATGATTTGGACAAATATATCCAAAAGATTACCGGAGGCAAATCCATGTTACCGGTTAAGAAGAAAAGTAAACGTCCCTCATTTAAACGTTCTCTACCCCCAGCCCCTGGAGCTTCGACTTCCAGGCAGTGGCGACGGCCTCCCGAGTCCAATACTTGGGGAAAGGCCCAGGGCCAAGCCCAAGGGCAGAAAGGATCTTGGGGTTCAAGATCTACTAAGCAGAACCCCAAAACTTCCCTATGAAGGGGCGCCCCCGCTCGGCCGAGGGGGGGAAGGCTGCTGCGGTTTGCAGACGCCTGGCGGGAAGAGGTTCAGGACAAATGGGTCATCTCCACGGTATCTCTAGGCTACAAGCTAGAGTTCCGGGAACTTCCGCCATCCTGTTTTCTGAAATCAAGAATCCAGAAAAGAGAAGGTCTTTACTTTTGGCCCTGGAGCGCCTGTTGGCCCAAGGGGTAATCATAGAAGTAGCCCCAGAGGAGCAAGGCTCAGGGTTCTACTCAAACCTCTTTACGGTCCCAAAACCAAACGGGGATGTCAGACCTATTCTGGATCTGAAAGAACTGAATCAATTTCTGAACATTCGCCCCTTCCGCATGGAGTCTGTCCGTTCAGTGGTCTCCACCCTTCAGGAAGGAGAATTTCTGACATCAATAGACATCAAAGATGCATATCTACATGTGCCAATATTCCCCGCTCACCAAAAGTTTCTAAGGTTTGCGGTGGATCAGCGCCAATTTCAGTTTTGTGGCCCTACCGTTCGGTCTGGCTACCGCACCTCAAGTGTTCACAAAGGTGCTAGCCCCACCCCTGGCGAAGCTAAGGGCATGGGGCATAGCAGTAACAGCTTATCTGGACGATCTGCTGCTCATAGATCAGTCCGTAGCACGCCTAGACCTAGATTTTACAAGTAAGCTGTTTTAAAAAATCCTATTTTTGCTGTCGAGATTTCCCTTGACTTCCTGTCTTGAACACACAAATTTAGGTTTACCATATCTATGTAATATAAGGACCTACCTATCCAATTAATATTTATCCAATTAGGCAAGCTCTTGCACTACATATTGTTGGCAGATCTAAAGGAGATTGTACAATCAGATTGTAACCTGTGTGGTTAGCAATAGACAGATGTCATCAGAGTAGGTGGCAACATTGAAAGATTTTCTCTCGCCTCCAGTTCTTGTAACATACAAAAAATCTTGGATTTTCCATCATTTTGTGTCCTGTTGACAGTGGTCATCAGGACAAATAGGTTTAATCTCCCTTTGGGGTCAGAGACAGCAAACTTGAGCTGGGTACATACTAACAGTTTTTTTCGGACGGCTGCTGACAGACCGACGTACACATTTTTTTGGAACCGTCCATCATCTCCCGACATTCGGCCCGTGTGTACCCGGCTTTATAAGAGAGCTAATTAAACTAACTGCTTACGTTTATTGCCAGCCTGAAGGAGCAATAACTTGTATGATAATCTTTGTGAATTGACTTATACAGATGAAATACCTACACAATTGCTAAAATAATATGTTTGGTAAATATAATATACAGTTGCGGAAAATATGCTAATCAATTCAGGGGTGCATGCAATAGACTAAAAATGTATTTTTGATTGTTAAAAAAAGCCCAGCTGTACCCTGCTTTGTCAGTGGATTCTAATGTGCTATATTTTAACAGAAGGGCTTGTGCCTTTGAATTCCTAGCTAAACCCACCTTCTACCATCACTGTGGATTTCACTCTTGTCTATGGGTCCTCTTTTTAGTTATACATTCCAGAGGACCCACCTACTTCCTTACTATAGGTTTTCTTAAAAGCAAAGCAACAGGTTTACTTTAATCCCTGCATGCCCAGAAGCCCTATACTCCCCCGAAAACTATTAAGCACTGAGAGCCAAATGAACTACTCAGTAATTCTAGGTATGGAGTAGCATTCTAGTGGGCCAATTACCACTGTACTCCATGCTCCTGCATTAGCTACAATATAACTTTCCTTCATTCCCAGATGGTCTGAATAGAGTGGCAGGGTGGGGGTCAAAAAAGGTCTCCCGGGGGGGGGGGGGGGGTGGCTACTTCATAGTGAACCTTCTGGGTGAGTAAACCACAGGAACACTTTGAGGAAAATGCAGTCGTTAGAAGGGGAGATGCCTAGTTGGCTTTGTAACAGCTGTAGATTATTTAAATATATTTTGGTGGTAGTGGTGGGTTGTAGATTTTGGCAGTGAATTACCTAGACATACAAGAAACATGGGGTCATTCAAATTACTGATGTACACCTAACATTTCATCCAGTTTGGGGTAGACCCACCAATAAAAATGTAACCATCTTGAGATTCTTGAGGAAGACCTGCTTTCCTGTTGTTAAGCCCAGCTCCCATCCGTCAAGTATTAAAATATCAGAGCCTCTACTGTCCACTAAGGTTATGGTATTTGACTGATGAATGACAGAGGGAGGGGTTTAGCAACATGAGTGATGGAGTATAATGGGATTAATGTAAAGCTCACTAATGCCCACCCAACATTTCATCCATTTTGGGGTGGACTCACCATTAAAAGTGTAACCACTTTAAGAGTCTTGAGGACGACCTCCTTTCTTGTTGCTAAGCCCTGCCTCCGTCTTTCAAGTATTTAAATATCAGAGCCTCTACTGTCCACTAAGATTCTGGTTGATGGCTGATGAATGACATTAAGAGGGGTTTGGCAACACAAGTGATGGGGTTTAATGTGAATTAATGTAAAGCTCACTAATGTCCACCTAACATTTCATCCAGTTTGGGTGGACTCGTTGAAAGTGTAACCACCTTACGAGTCTTGAGGAAGACCTTCTCTCCTGTTGCTAATCCCTGCCCACATCCTTCAAGTATTAAAATACCAGAGCCTCTACTGTCCACTGAGGTTCTGGTCTTTGACTGATGAATGGCATAGGGAGGGGTTTAGCAACATGAGGGATGGAGTTTAATATGGATTGATGTAAATCTTGCTTAAAGGAAACATTTTCTGAATGGAATGTGGGGATGACCATCACTGACTCCTTATTCTGCAAGTACTAGTTTCCTGGCTGTCATGTTGACATTCTTGTCAAAGTACATTAGACCACTTGACAAAACAAGAATGTAAAAAAGGACTTCAGACTACTCTAAATTTCTTCTTATATATTCTTGTCTGGGCCAAGGTCTAATACCGCGTACGCACGCTCGAAATTTCCGACAACAAATGTTCGATGGGAGCTTTCCGACCGTGTGTAGGCCCCATCGGACATTTTCTGTCTGAATTTCCGACAACAAAAATTTGAGAGCTGGTTCTCAAATTTTCCGACAACAAAATCCATTCTCGTAAATTCCGAGCGTGTGTAGACAATTCCGACGCACAAAATTCCACACATGCTCTGAATCAAGTACGAGACGGAAGCGCTCGGTCTGGTAAAACTACGTTCATAATGGAGATAGCACATTCGTCAAACTGTAACGGACTGAAAAGCACAAAGCTGAAAAACGCGAATCGTCTCTCACCAAACTTCTAACACGAGATTAGCAGAAGGAGCCCAAAGGGTGGCGCACTTGGTATGGAACTTCTGTTTTATTGTGCTGTTGTACGTGCTGTACGTGACCGCGTTCTTGACGTTCGCAATTTCCGACAACATTTGTGCGACCGTGTGTATGCAAGACAAGTTTGAGCCAACATCCGTCGGAAATTTATCCACGGTTTTGTTGTCAGAATTTCCAAGCGTGTGTACGCGGCATTAGAAAAAATAAAGCTAAAGGGCCTGCAAAACAGGCCAGCAACTAACTTTTTCTGAAGGTCAGTTATGAAAGCCCTCATAATTGTCATTGGAAATGTTTACTTTAACCACTTGCTTACTGGGCACATATACCCCCTTCCTGCCCAGGCGAAATTTCAGCTTTCGGCACTGTCACGCTTTGAATGAAAATTGCGCGGTCGTGCGACGTTGCTCCCAAACAAAATTGACATCCTTTTTTTCCACAAATAGAGTTTTCTTTTGGTGGTATTTGATCACCTCTGCGGTTTTTATTTTTTGCGCTATAAACAAAAAAAAGCGACAATTTTGAAAAAAACACAATATTTTTAACTTTTTGCTATAATAAATATCCCAATTTTTTTTCTCAGTTTAGGCTGATATGTATTCTTCTACATATTTTTGGTTAAAAAAAAAAATCGCAATAAGCGTATAGTGATTGATTTGCGCAAAAGTTATAGCGTCTGCAAAATAGGGGATAGAATTATGGCATTTTTTACTAGTAATGGCGGTTATCTGTGATTTTTGTCAGGACTGCGATATTACGGCGGACAGATCGGACACTTTTGACACATTTTTGGGACCATTCACATTTATACAGCGAACAATGCTATAAATATGCACTGATTACTGTATAAATGTGATTGGCAGGGAAGGGGTTAACACTAGGGGGCGAGGAACGGGTTAAATGTGTTCCCTAGGAGTGATTCTTACTGTGGGGGGAGGGGACTGACTGGGGGGAGGTGACTGATCTGTGTCCCTATGTACAAGGGACACACCATCGGTCTCCTCTCCCTGACAGGACGTGGATCTCTGTGTTTACATGCAGAGATCCACGTCCTTGGCTGTGTAGCTGTCGATCGCGGGTACCTGGAGGACATCGTGGCCGCTAGACACGCGCATCGGCACCTCAGTGACGCGGCGGGCACGCGCGTGATCCGCCGGCGGCGCTCGCGCGCCCCCTAGTGGCCGGAGGAGCCGAGGCCGTCAATATACGGCCTCCCGGACCTGTAGAGCCACCTTGTGGCCGTCATTTGACAATGGCCCGGACTCCAAGAAGTTAATGATCAGATGGCATCTAAAAAATGATGTTGTTCTTAGTCTTCTGTAAGCAGTTTTAGTGTGATAAAATTGCTACCACAAACTACTGTTTATGTTCTTGCCTTCAGTCTAAATAAAGATGAAGGGATGTTTAAGTATGAAATGTTTGGTTGTATTTAGTGACACGATTAATCTCTGGAAAATGTCCCCTATTCATACGAATCCACATATACCACGCTAATGCTTCTATTTAGAAGATATTCCAAATAATGTGTTTTATTAAATGTCCCCGCTTCCTTTTTATGTATAAGATTTCACTGACGATGTCAGCACGGTGTTCAGTGTAGCTCTAGCAATTAGTGGAAAAGCAATTAAAGGAAATATTACAGTTTCAGCCTAACCTAACTGTTTTTCAGCCTGTTCATTTTTAGACCAGTATGTAACTTGTCATTTCACATTCTTTAGGTCAGACTGAAAAACACATTCTTTCGAGGAAAAAAAAGATCAAATGTTTTTCTATAACATTGAAAAGGTTTTTTTCTCTCTTTTTGAAGAAGCTGCTAAAAGTAAATGTTAGATAATGCAGCTTTTAATTCGGTTATCCATTGTTCTGTGGGTTTTCTGAAGGTATCCATAGAGATTAGGTACATGCTATCTGAATTTGTTATAATAAATTTGATATTGTAAGGATATGGATGTTAACAAAGTGTGCCTATGCCTTTAAAGGCTAATTTGGAGTTGAGTGGTTTATTTAAAGTATTGCTTTTAGTTTTGGATAGAGCAGAACTCCTTTTTATATGCGTATGTTGCCACCTGTGTCCAAGAGTTTCCTTCCTAAGGGCCTGTTCACACTGCTGGCATGCTAAATGTTCTGCCACAACAACACAGTTGTCAGTTTTTGGCTGCAGTGAGCCGCTGTGAGGCCTGATTGACACTTGTGCATTTTTAGTGCTTTTTGCATTTTGAAGATTTGCATTACAGTCCATTTAACATGTTTTCCTATGGAACACGTTTTGTAGTGCAAATCTGCCAAATGCAAAAAGCACTAAAAATGCATAGGTGTGAATCAGGCCTGAGAGGGCAGCGTGATGCGAATTTGAAAAGTCGATCACTTGATCAATTTCTTAAAGGGACTTGGATTTTTTTTTTTTAAAAGCAGTGTATGGGCTGCTTTAGGTGTTAGGAATATTATTAGTGATGCTACAGAAGGACAGAAAGCAACAGAGTAAAGGTCCATACAGACAATACAAAAATTGGAAGTAAAATTTCGTCCCACGAACGATCTGCCGATTTTCGGATTGTTAGTATGGTGCTTTCCGGTTTTTCGTCCGACAAAATCTGTGCAGACTATAAAATTTCCGTCGGATGTGATGTGAACACAACGTCCGATTTTCATATAATTAGTATGGTTTTTGTATGAAAAAAATCGTAAGAGCAAGACTACGCATGTTTAGAAACAAAAGAATACATACAAAACTATTCAACACATTACGTCACTTCTGAAGTTATATACTGTCGTACGAGAATTTTGGTATGGTGAGTAACCTCTTCACTTTCGACATGAGACTAGCATGCAACAAAAAACGGACGAATGGTCGTCCGAAAATCTAATCGTGTGTACGAGGCTTAAGGCCCCTTTCACACGGGCGGGTAGAATTCAGATTTTAGCTGTGGATAGATGAAGTTATCTAACGCACTTAAACTCAGACAATGCTTTCCTATGGCCCCATTCACACACTGCATTTAGCAAAGGTTTCGTTGCATGGGGTTTTTTGCAGTTAGAAAATATGTATTTGTCTGCATCCAGGACCGATTTAGCGCAGCTATCTGTACATAACTGCAGGTAATTGCAGTGTACTATTTCACCTGCGGATAGCAGCGGCAACAAGGAAAGAAATGTAACAGGAAGCACATCAGAAATGGTAAGAATGTTCCACCGCAGCTAAACGCAGCCACATGTAAATGCACGTAATCGCTGCTAATGTCAATGTACAACTGCAAGTGATCGCTGTGCCTGGAGTCTTGGAATTTCAAAATAACAAAACATGCTTTTAACAGTGGCAGAACAGTGTGAAAGAGGTCTAACACCAAAACCAAAATCACACTTCTGGACAAAACATCTAGGGGCAGATTTACTAAAACTGGAGCGCTCAGAATCTGGTGCAGCTGTGAATGGTAGCTTATCAGCTTCAAACTTCAGCTTGTTCAAATAAGTTTTGACAAAAACCTGGAAGCTGACTGGTTTCTGTGCAGAGCTGCACCAGATTTTGCACGCTCCAGTTTTAGTAAATCCCATATTCTCCATTAATCTAAATTGAATGGCTTTTCAAAGTTGGCTGGATGGGCATGATGCAACTGCATTATGACTGTCACTCCTCATAGCCATGACCTCACAGGGCAATCTTCATATATCCCTCTGCATGTTTTAATGCAAGTTACCAATCATTAAATTTGATGGCTGAATTTTTCTTTTTTAGGCTCTAGCCTGTAAAACCACTTCCTGTCTGGATGTCTCCACTCTATATGGAAGAGCAACAGAGATACCCTTGGACAGCAGCATTGTCAATCTGAGGAGAGGGTAGCATTAGATGCACTAGCACATTTAGATGGCCTAACAAATTAAAGCCAAGCTTCAGCTAATACTTTTTAAGCAGTTACAGCAACCAGGGTTTTTTTTTTCTTAAATAGCCGGATCACCAGGAGTAAATAAAAAAATGTCTAAAAATAAAACTATTGCACTTCCACATTTAGGATTGATAAACTGTGTGTAAAAATCTACACTATGAAAATGAATTAGGCAAATAAAACCACATATAAATCCATAATTCCATTTGTGGATGAATTAACCCTTTAATACTGCCCATATGCATTTATCGAGGTCGACAGTAGATGCTAAAAAATAACAATTGTTTGTTCTTCAGTAATCAAGACTGAAATTAACAAAATACTACCCACTGCATGAATATCTGGTGCTCAGATAACCTGACTGTTTTCTCTGCTGGATTATATTTAAATTAGATTTGAAAGCCATAATGGCCTAGCAATGGTTTCCTGAATAACTCTGGGATTTAGGGACAAACAGAACCTAATCATTAAACAAATAGGATGCAGAGTCAAAGCAGACGTTTTTGTCACCAGTGACAAGACTTTAGAATGTAGCAGAAAGAGGTCACATCTCTGGAACGTAGCAAGCGTAAGAATCCCAAGCTCACCAGAAATATAAGTAATGTGCAATTTTAAACTCAAATGCAAGTCATCTTAAAGGAGAGCTACAAGTAAAACACAACATTCGTATGGAAAGAGTAAGGTGTTATACATATGGAGATTATTAAAAATGCCCTTTATCTATACTTTACCTAGGCACCGCCTTTCCTTTTCCAGAGTATTAGTGCTGGACATCCTGGGTGGCTGTAAAACCTAGGTGTCCACAATTAGCATATGCTGACTTTTTGAAAAAAGTGTTTAATGTGTCCCACCTGTGAGGGGGTTAACTCAGCAGCGGGTGTGTGTGACCCCCTGGATGGGTTCACCACACAAAAACAGGCACAGCAGACAGTGGTAGGAGAAAACAAAAGGGTGTGGTTTTATTTGAACTATATACAGACAAAAAAATACAGCAAAAACAAAAGAAACAGGAAAATAAATCCTGGTCAATTTGACCGCTCACTACACACGTTGGTGTCCCTAACTAACAACTGGGTACAGCCTTGTGCTGTCCCAGTCCCTAGCTCCTTGCTTTTAGAAGTTCTTAGCAATAACCACACAGGCTTTGGCTCACCGCACAGAGATCATACTCCTGAGACTATCCACACAGATCTGGTTCCAGGTTGGAGCATCTCCCTTAGCATGCTGGGAGTTCTTGTAGAGGCCCTAATGAGCCCACTTACTTCAGCTGGGCTCATTAACTCTTCCCCTGCAAGACTCCCAGCACTCCCCCTAGTGGTATAAATCGGCATAAAGCCTGAATCTAGGACATATATACCTTCCATCCTGGATGCAACCTGGTGATTTTACCTGCCTGCTGTCACATACCCCCCCCTCTTTTTTTAACCTTGGGGTTGGAACACAAGCAATCAGGCATGCATGTACTGGGGACAAAGCATCCACATTCCCCATTTGAACGCCAGGGCGATGCTTTACCGTAAAGTTGAATTCTTGTAGGGTCAGGAACCACCTATTTACTCTCCTATTTGTCTCTTTGTTTTGAGCCATCCACTTTAAAGGAGCGTGATCAGTAATTAGGTCAAAGTGCCTCCCTAGCAGATAGTACCAAAGGGAATCTAGAGCCCACTTCACCGCTAAACACTCCTTCTCAATCGTGGCGTAATTTACCTCATGGGACTTCAATTTCCTGCTGAGGTAAATGACTGGGTGCTCTTCCCCATTCCAGACCTGGGACAATACTGCTCCTAACCCAACGTCTGATGCATCACTTTGTACGACAAAATCCCTAGAGAAGTCTGGTGAGTACAACACTGGCTGGCTACATAAGGCTTTTTTTAAGAAATGGAATGCTGCCTCAGCCTCTGGGGTCCATTTAACCATGACAGACTCTTTCCCTTTTGTCAGCTTGGTTAGGGGCACAGCCTGAGAGGCAAAGTGGGGAATGAATCGCTGATAATAACCAGCGATTCCCAGAAAGGCTCGTACCTGCTTCTTGTTGTTGGGACGTGGCCAATTCTGTATGGCCTTGACTTTATTGACTTGGGGTTTTATTACTCCTCTCCCAATGGTGTACCCAAGATATTTGGCCTCCTCCTGTCCAATGGTACACTTCTTGGGGTTGACCGTAAACCCAGCTTCCCGGATAGAGTCTAGGACTGCTTGCACTTTTGGCAGATGTGAGGCCCAATCTGTGCTATAGATAATTACATCATCTAGGTAAGCCGCAGCATACTTCTGATGGGGCCTCAGTATCTGGTCTATTTTCCGCTGGAATGTTGCCGGCGCATTCTGTAAACCAAACGGCATTCTTTTATATTGGAATGCCCCATCTGGGGTTACAAGTGCGGTTTTCTCCTTGGCCGACTTGGCCAGGGGAATTTGCCAATACCCTTTGGTGAGATCAAGAGTTGTCATGTATCGGGCTATTCCCAACCGGTTGACCAACTCATCTATACGTGGCATGGGGTAGGTGTCAAATTTTGTAACTTTGTTCAGTTGTCGGAAATTGTTACAAAATCGCCAGCTCCCATCCGGTTTAGGCACTAACACTATGGGACTTGACCAATCACTTTGGGATTCCTCTATCACCCCTAACTTAAGCATTTTCTGTACTTCCTCACGTATTGCCTCCCGTCGGGCCTCCGGGATCCGATAGGGTTTTAGCTTCACCCTTTCACCAGGCGGGGTAATAATATCATGCTCTACCCCAGACGTTTGTCCCGGCAGCTCAGAGAAAACCTCCTTGTTGCGAAGCACAAGCTCCTTAACCTCCTGTTGTTGGGGGTTTGACAAGGTGACTGCTATTCCAACCTCAGGAATCACGCAATCAGACTGATCTGGTGACAAAGTTTCTGCGACTAGGGATTCCCTATCCCTCCAGGCTTTCAACAGATTAATGTGATAGATCTGTTCGGGCTTTCGCCTTCCTGGTTGTCTGACCTTGTAATTCACTTTGCTCACTTTTTCCATTATCTCGTAGGGGCCTTGCCATTTAGCAAGGAATTTGCTTTCAACCGTAGGGACAAGTACCAATACCTTTTCCCCCGGGAAAAGATACGGGTCTTGGCGCCACGGTTGTACACTCTCTGCAGTGCCAACTGCGCTTGGGCCAAATGTTCCTTTACCATTGGCATTACCTGTGCAATTCTATCTTGCATCAGGGCCACATGCTCAATCACACTCCTGTGGGGAGAACTCTCACTTTCCCAAGTTTCCATGGCGATATCCAACAGCCCTCTTGGGTGTCTCCCATAGAGTAACTCAAAGGGTGAGAAACCCATAGAGGATTGGGGTACCTCCCTATTGGCAAACATTAAATAGGAAATTAGACAGTCCCAATCCTTTCCATCTTTATCCACCACCTTCTTTAACATTTGTTTTAGAGTTTTGTTGAATCTTTCAACCAACCCATCTGTTTGGGGGTGATACACAGATGTACGCAATTGTGTCACTTTGAACAACTTGCACATCTCTTTCATAACCCGGGACATAAAGGGTGTACCTTGGTCCGTAAGCAGTTCCTTACAAATACCCACACGGCTAAAAACAAGAGATCGCTCTTTGGCTATGGTTTTGGCCGAGGTATTTCGGAGAGGAATCGCTTCCGGATAACGGGTGGCATAGTCCAATATAATCAAAATGTACTGATGCCCCCTAGCGGACTTCATTATCGGACCTACCAAATCCATTGCGATCCTCTCAAAGGGAACCTCAATGATGGGAAGAGGTACCAGCGGGTTACGGAAGTGTGGCATCAGTGCCGACCTCTGACACACAGGGCAGGAGGAACAATAATTTTCTGTTTCCTTCATGACCCCAGGCCAATAGAATCTCTGCAATACTCTCTCTCGGGTTTTCTCTGTCCCCAGATGACCTCCAAGAATGTGCCCATGGGCCAAATCTAACACCAACTTCCTGTAAGGTTTGGGCACCACAAGCTGCTCAATGGTTTCTTCTGCCCTTTTAGCCACCCGATACAGTAGGTCCTTTTCCACGATGAAGTATGGGTAAGTGTAGGTCTCATCTGGGTTCACTAACTCGCCATCTATTGTCCCTTAGAAAGTCACATTGCATGGGTTCATCCACAACCGGGCAATTTGCTGCAATATGTCCCTCTTGTCGGCAGCGGTAGCAAACAATCCTTTTTGCTGCCTCTTGAGCCCCTGACTTCCCAGGATGTTCTCGCCAGACCTTAGGTAGAACTCCCACCCTCTCACTCTCTCCACCCTCACCCCTTGGAATCATCTTTCCCGCCACTGGGGATGGTCTGGTCTTAGGGTGGAAAGTCCGTGAGTCTCTGGAAGAGGCAGTCAGGTTCTCTGTAGCCAAGTACTTCTCTACACGATCCACAAGATTATCGGCCGTTTCTGGGTCTCCATGGCTTACCCATTTTTGGATGGCAGTAGGAAGAGCTCTCAAGAAACGATCCATCACAACACGTTCCACAATCTTTGGTGCGGACAAAGTCTCTGGCTGTAGCCACTTCCTGCTCAGGCGAAGGAGATCATACATTTGAGACCTGGGGGGTTTTTCAAGCCGGAAAGTCCAGTTATGCACACGTTGAGCCCGGACAGCCAGGGTGACACCCAGCCGTGCCAATATTTCAGTTTTTAGCATCACATAGTCTTTTGCTTGGTCAGGCTCTAGGTCATAGTAAGCTTTCTGCGATTCACCAGTTAACAGAGGAGCCACCAGTCCAGCCCACTGCTCCTTAGGCCACTTTTCTCTTTCAGCAGTCCTTTCAAATGTGGTCAAAAACACCTCTGGATCATCCTCTCCAGTCATTTTTGTCAATAAACGACTCACCCCAAAGGACGCAGTATTAGTGGAACTACTTGCCTCACTGGTCTGCGGACGTTGCTGCATTAACGTTTCCATTTGTTGCTTTAGTCTCTGTTTATGCTTCTGTAACAGGTCTATGAAGTGGGCCTCAGATTTCTGCTGGGCTTGTTGCTGAGCTTCCAGACTCTGTTGATGAGCTTGCTGCTGGGCCGCCAGACTCTGTTGATGAGCTTGCTGCTGGGCTGCGAGGCTCTGTTGCAAAGTTGCATTTGTCTGCTGCTGGGCTGCAAGGCTCTGTTGATGAGCTGCAAGGCTCTGTTGTTGAGCTACAAGGCTCTTTTGCAAACCTGCATTTGTCTGCTGCTGATTGGCATTTGCTAGAGCCAGCTGTTTCAGTATCTCTTCCATGCTGGCCTTTAAAAAAAACTGCCACTGGTTCTCCACCAACTGTGAGGGGGTTAACTCAGCAGTGGGTGTGTGTGACCCCCTGGATGGGTTCACCACACAAAAACAGGCACAGCAGACAGTGGTAGGAGAAAACAAAAGGGTGTGGTTTTATTTGAACTATATACAGACAAAAAAATACAGCAAAAACAAAAGAAACAGGAAAATAAATCCTGGTCAACTTGACAGCTCACTACACACGTTGGTGTCCCTAACTAACAACTGGGTACAGCCTTGTGCTGTCCCAGTCCCTAGCTCCCTGCTTTTAGAAGTTCTTAGCAATAACCACACAGTCTTTGGCTCACCGCACAGAGATCACACTCCCCAGACTATCCACACAGATCTGGTTCCAGGTTGGAGCATTTCCCTTAGCATGCTGGGAGTTCTTGTAGAGGCCCTAATGAGCCCACTTACTTCAGCTGGGCTCATTAACTCTTCCCCTGCAAGACTCCCAGCACTCCCCCTAGTGGTATAAATCGGCATAAAGCCTGAATCTAGGACATATATACCTTCCATCCTGGATGCAACCTGGTGATTTTACCTGCCTGCTGTCACACACCATATAACATAAAGCTGTGCAGAGTTTCAGCAACCTACTTAGTTTCCCTGCATTGTAAGCATTGTAAGCAGGCATTGAGTAGAGGTGAAGCGTAGTGGCTACATTTCCAAACATCAAAAATAGCTAAAAGTGTTTGTAAGCTTAAAATAATTCATATGTTTCTTCTTCTTCCCCTCCTTTTCCTCCTTTCTTCCTGGATCTTTTCCTATCGCTCAGTCTCGAGCTCTCATTTCCTTGGATCCTGTATATATTTTTTAGATTGAGCTAATTATGCCAATTCCTTCTAAGGCTAAGGGCTCTTTGAGCCTGCCATTTATGTCTAAGTTAGCCCCGTTTCACACGGGCGTTTTCCGATCAGGCCCGCCTGTCAGTTTTTAAGGCGGACCTGAGTGGACACTTCATTCACTCCTATGGAGCTGCGGATGTCAGCGGTGACATGTCCCCTGACACCCACTGCTATCCGATCCGATCCTACTGTGATATACAGATGGATGGTGACCCAATTTTCCATCTGTCTGGTGGATCGGATGAAAACGGACAGGCGGTCCGTTTTTTCATCTGATCTCCCCATAGAAGAGAGCAGGGCTCTGACAGGTCCGTCTTAGCACAGTGAGTGGAGACAGACCTGTCATCTGCCTGCTCAGCGGGGATCGGCAGATATATCCCCCGCTGAGCAAGCGGAGTCCGCCGAGCGGACAAGCCCGTGTGAAAGGACCCTTATACTCATTAAGGGCTATTCGACTTATCCCTTAGCTACTGACCCACATAGTCTGCAATGCTTGCTATTTTATTGTTTATGCATCATTAGTACGCCCTGTAAAGATTTGTAAACCTTTGTTGAAAAGGATATTGGCATTGTGAATGTATTGGAAAAAAGCAACAACTAGAATGGTGGGACTTTAAATGAAGCAACACTGCTGAGTTGAATGCATCAATCAATAAATTGTTTTAGATACATCCAGCATCAGCTCCTGATGAGTGGTAACAACCACGAAACGCGTAGAGCTTGTTACGATGCGATGTCACAGTGATCATGTTTTAACATTTTTACCTATATAGTTTACCAATATGCACCTATCTATCATGGTTTATATGTTATTATCATTACAATTCTGGTCTGCCTACCTCATGTGCAGTATTTATTATGTTGAGATAATCATTATATTGCTACTGTTTAATAATTATACATTATTAACTATATGTTTATGTTGCTACTATTCAGTATAATGTTTTCTGCTATCTCATGACGTATGTATTCCTTGTATCCATTAAACCCTGTTTTATTGATTGATGCATTCAACTCAGCAGTGTTGCTTCATTTAAAGTCCCACCATTCTAGTTGTTGCTTTTTTCCAAAATATCGGGGGTGGAGGCTAATCCCAGGGATTGCCTCACTTAAAATCCCAACCTACTTAGTTCTATCTCATTGTGAATATATTGTTTTCTTTGGAAAAAACATATAATGCTCAATAAAAATCTTTTAAACTTTAAAAATTATATATATGTGAGTGTTTTATAGTAATAATTTATTTGTGGTTGTAATCCTTCAATATTATCTGGTTGATCCTGCCAGTTCCCGACGTTATTGTAGTAAACTGACTATGCTAAGCATAAGGGTTGAAGGGTAGGGGATATTTACATCCTCTGCATAGCCCTGGGGGAATAGAAAAGATCAAAGAAAGAACACTGTTCAGAAAAATAGGAGAGAATGTGGTCAGTTCTAGTACATCAGTGGTCACCAAGAGATGTAAGAGTTAACCCCTGTACACACGATCGGATTTCCTATGGATTTTAAACCGATGGATTTTTCCATCGGAAATCCGATGAAGCTGACTTCCATCAGTCTTGCCTACACACAATCATTCAAAAAACCGATCGTCCCAAACGCCGTGACGTAAAACACTCAGACGAGCCAAGAAAAATTAAGTTCTATGCTTCTGAGCATGCGTCAACTTGATTCTGAGCATGCGTGGGTTTTTTTATCCGATGGAGTTCCCCACAGACGATAGTAATTTGCTATCGTTTTTTTTTCCATCGGATAAATTTAAAACATGTTCTGTTTTTTAACACAGATGGAAAAAAGACCGATGGGGCCCATACACGATTGGTTTGTCCGATTAAAAAAGTCCATCGGACTGTTTTCATCGGTAAAACTGATCGTGTGTACAGGGCTTAAGTGTAGCCACCTTCCAGACAATGGCTTTCAAACAACATACCAAGTGGTTACAGCTGAAACTCATTTACTGGGGGATCCTGAGCTGGTTCCTATTCCCAACTCTTCATGCTCCATGCTAACATTTAGCCCTGGTTCACACCAGTGCGGCTTGCAAATTGCGCTACTTTAGTGCAATTTCAAAGCCGTCATTTAACAGAAGTCAATGCAAGTCACAATTAAATCGCAGAAAAGTAGTGCAGGAATCTTTTTCAAAGTCGCTGCGACCTGGTTTGGAATGTTTTGAATGGTTCCATTGCCAAAAATAGGATGAACTGTCAAATCGCATGACAAATCACATTGGTGTGAACGAGGGCTTACAGTTAAAGCAGACAAATGCAGGAAACATTATAATCCCTGTGAGGTCAATATACAATAGTACCACAAGTATATAAAATAGGTACTTTATTATAAACAATGGTTGAAACCCAAATAAAAGAAAATGCACCAACACAAAACATGTACATTTAAAAATATCACTTCTTCGTACATCGGTACATTTTGCTCCATACAAATATGTAATTGTGATTAGGATGTACACATCCAACAACTGAGAAACACCATAGCCTCTACGCATTTCATAAAACACATTTACCTTTATCAGGAATTTGATGTCACCGGCCAGGTGTCTGAAAATCTAGAAATAAATCCAAAATAGTAACAAAATATTGAAAGAAGAAGGCTTACCAGTCATCAAAATATTCCGCCAAAATAAGGGGGCCGTAGTTGCCCATACATATCCAAGGACCTGCAGCAAAGGAGTCTATCCCAGTGGCTGTTTATACAGGCAAGCAAGCTAGCATATGACTCAGAGGGAACAAACGAGGAGCAGAGCAAAAAGGAAAAGCGGGACTCTGTGATGTCACATGACCAAGTACTGGGAAAACATGGCAAAGGGCTAGCCCTGCAACTTCCTTATGCAGCTCTTCTTTGGATGATCTGAGGGTACTTCCCCACCTGCATGCTCTGTCTAACTATATGCATAAAAAATAAAGGGGGTCATCGGGGCAGACAAATATTAACACAGGACGGGATACAAATCTATTCAATTTCCACTAGGCAAGATTCACCAAGCACATTTTTAAATATTTTAGACAATTAAAAGCTGTTTTCTGTAAGCCAAGTTGTGTTTTTGGTCTATTTTATCACATAGGATTGATATACATGTATGGTTTCCTTTGTGACAATACTGTGTCACAGTGTTAGAAGAATTCTGTGTCACCTGGGTTCCCACCCATGCAGGTTGATGGGCTTTGGGGTGTGTGCCTCATTAGGAGTGAACTGGCCCTTCATTTTACTCAAGTATTGGTAAATCCTGGTATGAGTTCTGGAGCTCAGAGCCTCCCCAGGTGACAGCCTTAAGGCATGAGAGCAGTTTACATACACACTCAGAGTGTTTCATTGGCTGCCCAGGTCAACACTTGAGAGATATAATTGTTGCAGGAGCAATGTTGTAGAGAGCCAGTGTAGCCCAAGGTGGGTAAAGAAAGACCTGAAACGTAGTTCTGTGACTTGACTGAAGTTCATATAAAGTGGTACCGTTGGGCTGAACCCTCACACTACCTATTTAGTAAAGCCATTGACTTGAACTGTAGAGGTTTATATTTAATATGTGCCTTAGCTCATCCACTCTGTAATAAAGTGATTAGAGCAACAGCTTACCCTATTGAGATCTTTACACAGATACTTCAAGCAGATAGTGAAATCGGCGAGAGCAAACGGAACAGCTGGCTCTGCAGAGGACAATGCCGATGACTTTTTAGGATGCCTTAACATCGCCATTAATGTAAGTAAACAGGAAAGAATTAATTACTGCTGCTCGAACGAGAGCTGTCTGCAATATAAGTAGCATGACTCATCCTGCAATATCAGAAATTGATGTGTGTACGCTTGAGTGGAATTTCAAAACATTTCCTACAACAGACCATTACCGCTTTACAGATTATAAAGATTTATTGTAGCTAAGGTTGGCAGCAATAGCTTTACAATGAGTCTTTTTCAAACGTTTGGATGTGTTTACTACCTGAGAGAACATAAATGAATACTTAGATTTTTTTTCCATAAAGGAGATTCCTGTTGGAGGACTGGATAAATGGTTTAAACTGGAACCACGAACAAGTTCTTCAAAGGTTCAAGGCGACTGTCATCTCATCATAAAACTAATCACAAACCAGGTGAATTAATTGCACCAGCTATAAAGAAAAATATTTAATATATTATGGGATTTTGTAATGCATAATGGCTTTGTATATATTTTCTTTATTTCTTTCTTTAAATGTATTTCTATTTTTAGGCATTTAAATATGAAATATTGCATATTAAGCAGTATTCTGTCCTTTCAGCAGGTGATGCGCTAGTCTCTGTTTATGTGTTATGTAATGTGCCACATTTAGCTATGCTAAAAAAGCCCATTGTTTACAGAGCTCAGTGAGCAGTGACTCTACTGGGTGGATCAGTCTGATGTTTCAATCAGATAAAAAGGAGCCGCAAAGCAAGCAAGTTTTTTTCCCTACTGTCTCTTTAACTAACCTATATGCTCTTGAATCCTTTGTCATAAGTTAAATATCTCATTGTAAAACAGTGTGTGTGTTGTGATATGCGAATTGTTCAGCTTAATGGTAGATGCATTTTTTGTCATGCCAGTCTGAACTTGTGATCTAACGGATAAGTTCACCTTTTAAAAAAAATTGTAAATGCACATTTTTTGCAAGTAGGAGCCTGGAAAGCATTGTACCCATGATCAGCAGATGGCAGGTGTAAAGCAGGGTTCTTGCAGACTTTTAATGTAAGCTGTCTGCTTGTACCTCGTATGAGCAGACAGTTACACAATGATAGGAAGAATCAATGAACTACCTAGAGCACTCAACAGCGCCCTGGCCAACAGCTGCATAGTACTTTTAGTTCATTCATTCACAGAACTCAACTGTGAATGAATGACGGAGCTGCATGGACGTAACCCCACAAGGCCGCGCTCTTTCAAATAGTGACAGCAGGTGTGGCGAGAAGATCCCCAATCTGCTGTCTCGGGGGGGTGGGGATCCGGGAGCCTTAAAAATGGGCGGAACATGTGATATGTTACCAAAGGTAAACTTATCCTTTAAGGGCTTGCTAGCCCACTTTAATTAAGTGTAGCACTACCCCCGTAGGAGCTGCTGGTTTGTTTTGGGTTTGCACTAGGGTTGTACCGATACTAGTATCGGTATCGGAACCGATACCAAGCATTTGCGCAAGTACTTGTACTCGCGCAAATGCTCCCGATGCTTCACCCGATACTTTTTTTTTTTTTTTTGTGGCCGGAGAGGGCGGGAGGAGTCAGTGGCTGGGGAGGGCAGGAGAGAGGGCGGGGGAGTGCGGGCGGAGTCTGGCCGGAGAGGGCGGGAGGAGTCAGTGGCTGGGGAGGGCGGAAGAGGAAAGTGCGGGCGGAGTCTGGCTGAAGAGGGCGGGCACAGTCGGTGGACGGAGTCCGCGGGCGGAGAGCGAGTCCCTCACCTGCAGTTGAACCTGGTAAGCTGGCAGGGGTTCAGGGCACAGCCGCATCAGGATCGGTGACCGGTGCTGTCACATTCGGTCGCCGTCAGCGGCTGAACGTCCCCACGCCCATCTTGGTACACCCTGCACTGGGCTGCAGTAAGCAGCAGCAGACATCTTGTTACACCCAGCCCGAGCTATATGGGCTAGGTGTAACAAGATGTCTGCTGTTGCTTACTGCAGCCGAGTGCAGGGTGTACCAAGATGGGCGTTGCAGCAGTTTTTTTTTTTTTCTTAAATCCTGTGTCATTTCCCCCCCACCCCCCGCAGCATTTCAGTGCCAGCCACCTATCAGTACCCACAAGTGCTACCTATCAGTGGAATCAGTGCCATCTACCAGTGCCACCTATCAGGTGGGCCACCTATCAGGTGGCACTGGTAGATGCCACTGATTGCACTGATAGGTGGCACTTGTGGGCACTGATTGCACTGATAGGTGGCACTTGTGGGCACTGATAGATGGCACTGATTGCACTAATAGTGCAATCAGTGCCATCTATCAGTGCCCACAAGTGCCACCTATCACTGCCCACAAGTGCCACCTATCACTGCCCACAAGTGCCACCTTTCTGTGCCCACAAGTGCCACCTATCTGTGCCCACAAGTGCCACCTATCAGTGCCCACAAGTGCCACCTATCAGTGCCCACAAGTGCCACCTATCACTGCCCACAAGTGCCACCTTTCTGTGCCCACAAGTGCCACCTATCAGTGCCCACAAGTGCCACCTATCAGTGCCACCTATCACTGCCCACAAGTGCCACCTATCAGTCCCCATCTTTCAAACTGTCACATGACATTGAAAAAAAGTATCGGTAATCGGTATCGGCGAGTACTTGAAAAAAAGTATCGGTACTTGTACTCGGTCTTAAAAAAGTGGTATCGGGACAACCCTAGTTTGCACGTTACCTCTTTAGCGTCGTTGTCAGGGTAGGAAAGTCCATAGTAAATGCAATGTCCACACAAAGGTAAAACCTTCAACAGCCAGGCTTTATTATTTTCTTCTGCAGTATAACTTGAGAGAAAGTAGAAGGTAGGAGAAGAATAGGGGAAGGTTCAGGCACGTGGTACAGAATGCACAAAATTTGGTTCAAAGTACTCATCAATCATTCACCACTCTCACCGATAGAGTGGGTATTGCTCACCCGGATAGTCCCCTCTCACATGACCTAGCAGCCGGGATGACGCACGAACCAGTAACAAGACAGCCTCTGCCACAGACTGCTTAAGATGGAGTCGGTCTCTGCCACAGACCTTTTTTTAGAGATAGATAAATGGATAGTCCAGGAATCCTCTGCCACAGGATTTAAAGTCCCAAACTTCCAGCCGTGCAGTAAAAGAGCCTTTAAGCCGATCCGGCGAACTGCGGGGCTTTTGGTATATTGGATGCCCCCTCGACAAGGTCACCAGGCCTCACCCGAGACATCAGCACTTTGCCGGTCTCCTGCAGGGCAGGTCCTCTCCCGGTTTACTTCATCAAGACAGCTTCCTCGCTTTTGGATGGACAGCTTGAGATCACCTCTTGGGATGTAGGCCCCAGCCAGAATAGCCGGGCCTACTTGATAGCGATGCAGCCTTGGACCAACGTGGCCCCGAGACCGGAATCACATACACATACCTCGCGCCAGGAGGGACACGAGGCGAAGAACCCGAACAATGGCGTCTGCCCCTTAAGCATCCCCTCCCAGCAGGCACAGCAGGTCGACCACACCCACTGAACCACTGCCGAGAAGGGTCACCCAATGCACCATGGTTTGCCTGCATTCCAACAGGTGCCTGAGGTGGTAACGCCACCTACAGGCAACAAGGGCAAATGCTATCAGGCAGCACTACAGCCAGAACAGAGGCAAATTTATATACAAATCGACAGTCTGAGCCCAACTATGGGCTCAGACACCCTTAAATTTGAAATAGCGTCCCAACCATTGGGGTAGGGCACTACATACACCCCCCTCTACAGAAAGACACTGTCCTCAGTGGCTGAGGAAAAATTAAACCCTCAAGCCTGAGGGTTTGGTACCTGAACCAAGAAAACTGGGGAGGGGAGAGAAAAGAGGAAAATAAACAAAGTACAATAAAAGGAATGGCATAAATCTCCAGATAAGACATTTGTATATTACACACTATATATATATACACTACCACCCATCACTACCTGTCTAATCCCACTCCATTCTCCAATGATCTTGACAGCAGATCTGGTACCTAAAAGAAAACACACAAAAAAATATGCATAGCAATAATATAATTTTAAGGTATACGACCTATATACACAGAAGCAGAGCTGCATCTCTGAGAAGATGAAGCTTTCCTTCTTTGTGTTTTAAATCAGTTTTAAATCCTGTGTTGTCATGAAAGTCTTTTCCCTATATTTGGCAAACTACTATCATCTAGTGTCAGAGGCAACACAGTGTCCTTTAAGCAGGGTCTGAAACACAAACACAAAAAAAAACATGTTGAACACAGCGTTCTCAGTAACCCTTTTCTATCTGACTGACCCCAAAGTTCAGTAGAAAAAAAAACTTTCTTTCAGAGATGGAGGAAAGGAACCGTTCTCTGTTTTTTTTTTCCTTTTAGACAAACAAATCTTCTACAGTGGAGAACAAAGTCACATTGATCCAGAACACTCTCCACTTGTAGAAAAAAATCAGAAGGCAAGAACAAACAAAGTTAGTTTACTGATTCAAGGCAAATAAAACCTAGGATCCGGCAGCGTCAGGGACTTTCCCTGCTTGTCCAGAGTGGTAATGAAGTATATCACATCGTCCCTTCCTGGCCTGCAGAGAACATCCCGATCGTTGTGGATGTGCTGGCCGTAACTCCAGTCTAACCGGCAACCTTTAAACCGATCGGCCATTATGGGCGAGTGATCTAAGTTCCTGAACGGCTTGGGCACTTTCAGATAGTCCCAGATGGCCTCCCCGTACCATTGCTCACGGCGAGCTTTAATTTACATCATGAGTTCCTTAGGTACATATGGGAATTCCAAGCCGTACTCGGTAGCTACCCTTTTAATAAATATTCGCTGTAGGCAGGCGAGTTTAGGCAAAGACCGGGAACTTTCCATCTTGGGCATTACATAGGAGTCCGGTGACTTCCGAACCAAAGACGTAGCAGACAGTGACACAGTCCCTTCATTAAGTACAGCCTCCTTTTCTACATCCGGGGTCTCCATCCGGGGTGTCGTGTCTCCAGAGTCCATGGGTGACCCCTCTTGGGGACTACGTATCGGGGTGACACATTTTCTATTGTCCCATCTCCTCTCCTGAGAAAAAGTCTCAAACAGATCGTCATCCCCGATATCTGATGAAGAGTCCAACTCCGAGGAGCCCCACTCCTCGGCAGGTAGATAAGTGCAGGTAGCTACAGTCAATTTGTCCCCAGCCTCCTTACCGGTTCCTGATGTGGACTTCCCAGAGACTTCACCGCTCACGAGGCCCGGTTCCGGCAGGCGCTGAGGTAGGCCTTCACAGCGGCCGCGGGAGGCCTAAACGTAGCCCACCTTCCGTTTCGCAGGCGGGATGAAAGCACAGGTGGCGGCGGCAGCGTCCGCTGCGATGTCTGCAGATGGCTACGAAGTAACAGTAGCTTCTACTCCGGATCCACCTGTCGCAGCAGAGGCAGTGCGCGTAGGCGGGACCGCTGGGGCGAAGGCGACTTCCTCCGAAGTAACGGTGCCTGTTATCCAGTCTACCCGATAAGCGCAGGGTGGCACAGTTGGTTGGTCCACCTCAAACAAGTACTCCCCGCAGGATGCACAGCGGCCGAACGAGCGCAATTGTATAGCCAGTCCATCGCATCCAGGGCAGAGCATGCCCAGGGCCTCCACATCTCGACTGGTATAAAGAGTGGAGCGTCCCTGGGGCTTGAGTCGGATCCCCGTATCTGTAAGCGAGGCTCCGGATTGCGTGGCACCCACGGCATTTGGCATTGCGAACATCCTGGGTCCCGATATGGCTGGTGCCTAGGAGAAAGAGGACATGTTGCTCGCTGAACTCCCCGCTCAGTCAGGCAACCTTTGGTCCTTGCACCAAACACTCTCACGTGGTTCACGCGGGTGGCGTGAACTCCTACCAGTTTAGTTCTTTTTTGCACGTAGTCCGCAGGCTTTCTTCTTTCTGGCTCCGCCCATGAACTACGCAGTTGGCAAAGTGATCTCTACCCCTTGACTCCTTCTTCTCTCATTCAAAGCACAGTCCAACACTTTCTCAATGGCAGACTTTCAATAAAGCAAAAAAACAGTAATCCAGTTGTCAGAGGCAATGGCAAATATCCCGGACGAGCCCCCACATGTAGCACTACCCCCGTAGGAGCTGCTGGTTTGTTTTGGGTTTGCACGTTACCTCTTTAGCTTTGTTGTCAGAGTAGGAAAGTCCATAGTAAATGCAATGTCCACACAAAGGTAAAACCTTCAACAGTCAGGCTTTATTCTTTTCTTCTGCAGTATAACTTGAGAGAAAGTAGAAGGTAGGAGAAGAATAGGGAAAGGTTCAGGCACGCGGTACAGAATGTGCAATAAAGAGAAAAAAGTGCGCAATCACCAAAAAAATAAGTTATTTTTGCAACAAAAATATTCCTATTACAGGAACTATTAATGCAAAAAACAAGAGAATAAATTAATATTCACTATGTGTAATACCACACAAAAGATGTATATATGACACAATCCAAAATAATTGTAAAGTGCAATCACAGATATAGTCCAAATAACTGAATATTGGAATAATAGTGTAGTGCAACCAAATAAATGTGTCCTAAATGGATAAAGATATTGTTCAAAATAGAAGACTTCTGGAGTTCAGCTCAAATACAAGACAATCGATGGAAATATTCAGAAGCCTTGATTACTGTGCAGCCAAAATAAATGATATTACTGCCGCTTACCGAATAGTTGGGATCTCAGATTATAGAGATCACGGAAGCGTTTGCATCAGCCTGCCGGCCCCAACAACGATCACTTGGAGGAAGGAATCTTCACGTCCGAGTCCAGAGAAGATAGCCCGTCTCAGCTGTTCATCAACCCACGTCAGGCAAGGAAGAACACAGGTGAGAAATCACTCCAACTTCCCAGGTACATTCCTAGGAATGGTGGCTCGGCAGGAAAAAATTAAGAGGAAGGCTTCATAGTGTAGTATATCCAAAAAACCAAGATATTTATTTATAAAAAACAGCAATGTTCACATCAAGCTAAAAAAACGACAGCGAGTGTCCACAGCAAATAATCATAAAAAGGCAAAAGCTAATCAACGGTAAAAAATATTTTCTATTAAACCAGCTGAGGAACAAACCACAAGCTAGATGAACGTGATAACGTTAGGGGTTAATGCTCCACCCGACGCATTTCCCCAAAAATGGCTTCAACTGGGAACGGAGGCTCTACAGAACAGAATTCACAAAATTTGTTTCAAAGTACTCATCAATCATTTACCACTCTCACCGATAGACTGGGTATTGCTTACCCGGATAGTCCCCTCTCACATGGCTTAGCAGCCGGGATGACGCACAAACCAGTAACAAGACAGCCTCTGCCACAGACTGCTTAAGATGGAGTCGGTCTCTGCCACAGACCTTTTTTTAGAGATAGATAAATGGATAGTCCAGGAATCCTCTGCCACAGAATTTAAAGTCCCAAACTTCCAGCCATGCAGTGAAAGAGCCTTTAAGCCGATCCAGCGAACTGCGGGGCTTTTGGTATATTGGATCTCTCCTCGACAAGGTCACCCGGCCTCACCCGAGACATCAGCACTTTGCCTGTCTCCTCCAGGGCAGGTCCTCCCCCGGTTTACTGCATCGAGACAGCTTCCTCCCTTTTGGACAGACAGCTTGAGATCCCCTCTTGGGATGTAGATAGCGATGCAGCCTCGGGCCAACGTGGCCCCGAGACCGGAATCACACACACATACCTCGCGCCAGGAGGGCCACGAGGCGAAGAACCCGAACAATGGTGTCTGCCCCTTAAGTATCCCCTCCCAGCAGGCACAGCGGGTCGACCACACCCACTGAACCGCTGCCGAGAAGGGTCACTCAATGCACCATGGTTTGCCTGCATTCCAACTGGTGCCTGAGGTGGTAACGCCACCTTCAGGCAACAAGGGAAAATGCTATCAGGCAGCACCACAGCTAGAACAAAGGCAAATTTATATACAAATCGACAGTTTGAGCCCAACTATTGGCTCAGACACCCTTAAATTTGAAATAACGTCCCAACCACTGGGGTAGGGCGCTATATAACTAAAGGAAAAAAAAAATCCATAAAACACAGTTGCCCATGCAGGGGTTTCAGTTTCACACAGACTATCTCATTAGCTCTCCTGGCTCTCTGAAATCACTCCGGAATCACTCCAATGAGCCTTTAGTTACAGCTCCCTGCTGTACAGGCCTGTGATGGCTTCTCAGTAGGGGTTTTCCTGACACCCCAGACTCTCTCATTTCTCTAAGACTTACAGATTCCCACAGTCCCATTGACTCGCCTAGTTATCCTTGCTTTCTCAGTCTCCCAGACTCTCTCTCAGTCTACCAGACTTGTGTAGCCACCTCAACTTTCTCACCCCAATGGACGTAGAATCCCTCCAACATGAAGTACACCGGCCTCCTGGCTGGAGCACACAGCTCTCTCCGGATAGGGCCTTGATCATAGTTACATAGTAGATGAGGTTGAAAAAAGACACAAGTCCATCAAGTCCAACCTATGTGTTCAATGATCTGGTTGTTTATAAAAACCTGCAGGTCTCCAGTAAGAGTACAAAATGATTTCTCAACAAAAAAACGCGTAGAGACGTAAATGGATGGGTGGGTTTGCTGTGCATATTAAAAATTAATGAAATCGTTTTTTTTTTCGGTTTGTGGTGCTTAGATACGGTTTAGTTCCGCTTTAAGACTTCTCTCATCAGCCACTGCATTCTCTTACCTCTACAGCTATTTTAACTAAAATGTCTAGTGGTGGCTGGGTGACAGAAGAAATGAAAAAGCATACACAGTTTGGAAATTGTGTGGCTTGTGGCTGCCACTTTTATCCTCTAGCCCTATGTACTTGAAGGAATAGTACAGCCAAAGCTTGTTTGGCTGTACTTCTCCTCTGAATCACAGGAGTGCAGTTCACTCTGCACTCCTCTGGCCCATGGCCCATTTTCAGCAGACAGTGGTTTGAAGCCCGTTGTGCTGACGTCACATAACCAGTACAGGCCCGGGCAAGATCGTGACAATGAAGTCAGGATCTGCCCACATGCCTGGACCGGCACCCGGCTCAGCCTCTCAGACTGGGCCGGCCGCTCACAACCCCTCCACAGCCAAGCTCTCCAGTGAGTGTGGGGGGGGCAGTGCAAAGAGCGGTGACTGACAGTCACCAGCTCTCTGTTCAGGGAGCCCTGAGAACCAAGCAATCTGCAGTGTTTGATCGCTCGATTCTGAGTGTTAGAGCCGGAGGGGGATAGATGCTGCATTCACCTAGATAAGTATGAATCTACAAAAAAAAAAATCCATACATCTCTTTTAACTGCTGAATTTACACTACAATTCTGCACTGACATGGTTGGGGCGCTGTATTCATATACAGTAGATAGATTCTGAATTGCTCTGTGGAGAACTGTGTAGGAAAGGTTACTTTAGCTTCACTAACCCATTAGCCATAGTTTTCTAGTATATGAAGTGTTGTGAGAAACCCATTAAAGTGGATTCTGTGTTAAACTGTTAGAAATAGCTAAATTGATTTATAGATATAGAATCTGTCTCTCCCTCTGCTTATATTTCGAGGAGGATTGACAAGAAAATGGAACTGTTCAAAACATCATCTTTTTTTGATAATCTCAGGGGGATCTAATTAGGCCTCCCCTGCTTCAAAAATAAAAGCCGGGTATTCCAGCACTGGCAGAGAGAAAATCTGTATAAGAGAATATGTTGTGTTTTCAAAACTAAAGCTGCTTGTCACACCATCATGGAGTACCTCATTTAAGCCTGGGACTCAAGCAAGGGAGACCATATATTAAAGCTGAACTCCAGAAAATAAAGTCCTCACCTGCAGTGGGGCTGCATCTACACTGCAAGGTTTAACTGCTTATGTATGCCTAGGGCACCACGAAAAGCACTTTTACTTACCTGATCCTCCACTTCTGCAGGCCTTCTTTGTAGCTAGTTCCTGCAACCTCTTTTCCCCTATGCTCCTGCAGTCTAACCTCCGACATCATCAAGACTAATGCAGGGACCATAGTCCGGCATGACAAGGGACACTTCACTGCTGGAGCGGAGGGGAGCATTGTTTGACAGGGGAGAAGAGAATCAGGTAAGTAAATGTGCTTTTCCTGTCCCCTAGACCAGGGATCTCCAAACTTTCTAAACAAAGGGCCAGTTTACTGTCACTCAGACTTCAGGGGGCCAGACTGTGTCCAGTGGGAATATACTATGCCCCGCCACCAGGGAGTGAAGACTTTTTCAGGCTAAGGGGTCAGTTAGAGTAAGAAAATTAGGTTGTGGCTGTGGTCAGTAGGAGGAGGAATAATGCCCCCTTATTGGCATTAGTGGGAAGAATAGATTGGTATCAGTGGGAAAAAATAGTGCCCCATTATTGGTATAAGAAATACAGTAGCTCCATTGTTGGTGTCAGTGGAAGGAGTAGTGCCAGAATGTTTATATCAGTCGATGGAATAGTGCACCTTTGTTGGTATTAGTGAGAAGAATAGCTCCTTTGTTAGTGTCAGTGGGAGGAATAGTGCCAGATCGTTTATATCAGTTGGAGAAATAGTGCCGCATCATTGGTGTCAGTGAAAGGAATAATGCCCTATCATTGGTATTATTAAGAGGAAAAGCTCCATCATTGGTATCAGTGGGAGGAATAGTGCCCCATCGTTTGTGTCAGTGGGAGGAATAGTGCCCCATTGTTGGTGTCAGTGGAAGCAATAGTGCCCTCTTGTTGGTATCAGTGGGACGAATAGTGCTCACTGTTGGTGTCAGTGGAAGGAATAATGCCCCCTTGTTGGTATTAGTGGGAGAAATAGTGGCCACTGTTGTTGTCAATGGAAGGAATGGTGCTTCATAGTTGTTGTCAGTGGGAGAAATAGTGCTGTGCATCAGTGGGAGGACTAGTGCATCAGTGGGAGGACTAGTGTCTCATATCAGTAGGAGGAAAAGTGCCCCAAGGGCCAGATAAAGGCAAGCAAAGGGCAACATCTGGGCCTCGAGCCACAGTATAGAGATCACTGCCCTAGACTAAACGAGCTGTTAACTTTTTCGTTTCATAGGGTTCAGCTTCAAGGTCACTGATAGGGGGGTAGAGCCAGCCCTCCTTTACTGGACCCGGGCTCAATCAATTCAACAGGAGGTCCAGGGCAAAAAGGAAAAAGAAAGGGGACTCTTTAAATACCATGCAGGCACAGTAATTTAATGGGCAGTGGCTCTCAGCGATTAAATAAAAGTTCAGTGTGCCTTTTAAGTTCAGCAAGATGGCTGGGGATAGAGAGGGGGCTATTTACTAATTTTCTGAAGCACATAATCCTTTGTGTCACAGCACAGATGATTAAACAACCCGATTCTGAAACTGAGTAAACAGACCTTTCTGTATCCTCGGCTTCCCTGCTGAAATAATGAGGCCCGAGGAACTTTAATTTAATTGTTGGGAACGGCAGCCAGTGGGATTATGGCACGTGCACTAACAGATTTTTAAAGTCCCTTCTCTGTGTGTTGGAGATGTGGGTGTCCCTTTTAGGCCAGCTGTATGGGGTCACGTGATTTCTTATGGTGGCTGTGTTCAGCTTTAAACACTTTTGACTGGACTAGTTTGCACCAGCATGACCAGATTCTGGTCAGGAGGTTTAGCCATCTTTTTTTTTTCTCTCAAGTGCAGAGGCGGAGGGGGGCAGAAGTTCATGACAAAGCAGTTTGGACATGCTGGAGTTGATTTTCCAAAGGATTAGAGTCTGTTCATCTAGTTCAGGAGTCTCCAAACTTTCTAAACAAAGGGCCGGTTTGCTGTCCTTCCGAGGGGGCCGAACTGTAAACACTGAAAGTGGATAATGCCTCAAGCTTTGTGGTCAGTGGGAGTAAAAAATTACATAGCACCCCCCTGGTTAGGTGGAGGAGGAATAGTTCTCAATCATTGGTATTAGTGGGAGGAATAGTGCCCTCATCATTGGGGTCAGTGGGAGGACAATGCCCCATGGTTGGTGTCAGTGGGAGGAAGAGTGCTCCGTCATTGGTGTCAGTGTGAGGAATAGTGCCCTCATCATTGTGGTCAGTGGGAGGAATAACGCCCCATGGTTGGTGTCAGTGGGAGGAATAGTGACCCAAGGGCCAGATAAAGGCACGTAAAGGGCTGCATCCCCTGCATTAAGACCACCGATCCAGTTGATTATGGCTTTGAAAAGTGTATGTTAACAAATAGGAGAAGCTCTGTTCACTTTGAATACTTATTATTATTATACAGGATTTATATAGCACCAACAGTTTGCGCAGCGCTTACCCAATACCCAATCTTGTGCAAGGGAAATTAAATAAAAACACAATATAAACACAATATCATAATCATACAGTACAGGACGTAGGACCTGTATTCACCAATTATGTGCAAGTTTCACCTTTTTCCCTTATTTATTATTATGTAGTTACCAACCCTTCAATTGGCACAATGGCAATAGCAGACGCAGCGTTTATGAGTGACAATGGCAGTAGCAGACTGGTTATAGGTTGCAGAGTTTATGAGTGTATAGTAGTGTATACCTTTAAGTGTACAATACTTTGCTTACTGATGTATGCTCCCACAGGTGTCTGTGTGCACACAGGCAGACATTTGCCCTATACAGTACCTGTCAAAAAAAGTTGAATTCTCACCTTTCTGACAGGTGGAGTGTTGAAATTTCCCACTATTGCTACATTCTGTGTGCATTGCTGCTATCTAGCACTTCTAGGTGTGTGGGATAGTATGTCCCCCCTGGGCCACTGTGGTTCCTTTAGCTGACACATTCATCACTAGTGTGTTCTGTAGTGACATAGGAACTGGTGGAAAAATTACAGTGGTCAGTGGGGGACACTCTTTGTTACACAGAGCTCAGCGAGAAACTGAAGTTTCAACATGCATCCTGGCAAAAAGGGGGTATTATAATTATTTTTTCCATAAATTATTATTGTTATATAGGACAAGCTGATGGAGAAAATAACATTTCAGTAGTTAGGTGGAGGTGGGCTAGGCTTCTCCAAAGAGACGGGTTTTCAGGGATTGCCTAAGGGTGGCTAGAGTAGGAGATAGATTGGATTAGGGTGTTCCAGAGGATGGGAGAGGCTCTGGAGAAGTCCTGGAAGTGAGCAAAGGAGGAGGTGACAAGGAAGCTTGAGAGCACTGTTTAGTTGGCATTTTGAGACTAGGTTATTGTAGTAGCTTGGGGCAGAGTTGTGGATGACTTTGTAGGTTGTTGTTAGTATTGAGCAGAAGCCAATGAAGGGACTGGTAAAGAGGGGTAGTTGACACTGAACGGTTGGTAAAGCCGGGTACACACTCCATTTTTTTTGTTCCTGCAACACGATGGGTTGCACAAAAAAACAAACATAGCTGCGGTCAGAGATGCTGTACTAATGATCCGACATGAGATTGCTGATCGTGAGTCGTCGGGTGCTGGTTTTCCGACTTACACACGGCCGAATGTTAGACATTTTTTTTTTAATCGCCCGATATCTCCCAACTGTCGGCCCGTGTGTACCCGGCTTTAGGGGGAGGACTCTGGCGACAGCATTCATGATAGACTGAAGGTAGGATAGCCTGTGTAAGGCTGGGTTCACACTACAGTACGAAGCGGCTCACAGCAGGAGTCCGGTGCATCTCCATTCACCATTTCAGGTCCGATTTCAGTCCGAATTTTTGGCTGAATTCGGACCTGAAATGGTCCAAAAGTTTTGGTTGGTAAATACAGATACACTTTACTGACTTTTGAAAGAATGTATACATTTCATAAGGTGTCATTATGCTTATAATCCTGTAGTTGCTCTGCCAGAGCTGTGACACACACCAACCTCTCAGCCTGGGTTTGTTAAATCATTATTTGACAGAAAAATAGATGTGTAGAATGCCTGGCCAACAGATGGAATACAAAAATAAAGCAATATACATATTCTTGAAATAAATACAGATTTATTCAGGGGTAAACCATTAATTAAGTAAAACAAGTGGCCTGTACCAACCACTGTGTCCTTGTCCAATTATCCTTAACTCAATAGAATTTTAAAAATATGTTTTGCAGCTTGATATTGTGAGATGAAGGACAAAGGATTGATGATAGGATGGATTTACAAGAAATGTAAGCCTTTGTATGTCACATAAGCAGCACATTCCAGTTTCCTAATGCTGTTTTTAGTACAGCATTTCAGTATCACACCCGCCATCTGAAAAATGTACTAAATGATTTAATCTACGTGTTAAATGCCCAATCTTCTCATCCACATGCTTTGCCAGGAAACAGGTCTCAGCTGTAATTTGATTCCAGCAGTATTAAAACAAATAGCATGGTGTAAATGTCTGAATTAACTAATGTGTTTCAGAGGGACACAGTGCTAAGCAAGAAGGCATCTGGCTCTGTGATTCATGAAATGCTGCTCACCCAGCTGCTCCAGTATGAACACAAGCAGGCAGAGGTAAGTACATGTCTACTTAACAAGCCCCTGCCTCTGGATTTCTGACAACTCTAGATAAAAGTGACAGATGGTTGCTGAGTGGTATCCCTGACAGGTACAATTCCTTCATCAGTGAGGGAGATGTTTTTTCATGAGCTAATTTAGGCAAAAGATGCCAATAGCAACCAACTGAGTTGTGTCTTTCAACTTAAGGCCAAACTGAATGTGCAATTTTTAGTAGCTCAGTCATGCTGCTAAAATCATCTGTAATTCTTTGCCAAGAGTACCAGTTACTCACTGATGGAACAAATGGCTCCCTGGCTCATACATTTTATCTGTTGGTCAGGAATCCAGGGATTGGATCCTTGACGGCAGGAATATTTCCCCGTTCCCCGACTGCACAGAGAAAATATAACATGTTTAATATTTTTAGAAAAAAAATTGAACCTTTACAACCACTTTAGGGGAGAGGATAAGAGACGTTTTGTGTAGTCAGTGGTTCTCACCCATGAAGGGTGCTGAGTTCCAGACTAGTTTGCCTGGAGAGGAGAGGACTGATTGGCATTGGTAAGTTCTAATTTGGGACCCAGAATTCAGAGGCTTGGAGAGACTTTGGGTGGGGTAAAGAAGCTCCAAACCCTGAGTACAGAGACATTGGCCAAAAGGGTTAACCTGCCTACAAGGGAGACTTAAAAAAAAGGAGGAGCAAGTCAGCACCTGGAGGGGAACAGTTCACAGCTGCAAGATAGTGTAGACTGCCTGGCGACTGAGACTTGGTTTGCTAAGCTCCTGCAGCTTTTCTTGGACCCTGAAGCAGATGGGAACGCTACCCTAGGTGTGGGAATGGCACGTTGGTGGTGAAATGTAATATTTCTGCCCATATACCAGAACTGCGGACTGTTTGTATTTTTTTGTTTTGCTAAAGAAAAGCTGTTTTGATTTCCTGATTTTTGAAGAATCAAGACTGTTTCTTTATTACAAAGTGGTTGGTGATCCTGAGCTCTCCATATTACAATATATATATATTTCAGAACATAGATAAAGATCAGGGGTTCTGACTTCACCCTTATTTTAATGGCTTCATAATTGTTCCAGGTTGGATAATATGGAAGCCAGAGATAGATGAATACATTTTATTTTCAGAAAGCAGTCAGTTGTCAGTTTACCACTTATTGGAATTCATGATTATTGCTTATCCTTCTAAATGTTTTCAGCCAAAGTCTATGTCTGTTAGAAAATCACAGGTCACATACAAAAGGTGTTCCTTAGCTTTACTAAAGTAAATTTACAATAAAACATTCTTTTAAATATAGCAATGATTTTACTTGGTTTTTTAACCAATTAAATCCAGTTGTTTATTGTCAGACCTTTTAATGATATGTACTGTATAAATGATTACCATACAATTAACATCCAGTATTATTTAGTGATGTACATAAATGATTACCAAACAACCCCATGTGCCTTCCAGAGAATTGACAATACTTCTGCAGGTCACTTTTCTAAATGACTTAATTTTAGCTTAAAATATAAATCTGTATCCAGCAGAGGTGCCCCCTGAACTTTTTAGCACTATGCCTGGGGGTATATGTACCACTGCTTGAGAAGCTTTGACCTACAGGATGCTTCGCCTATAAATGCAGCTCCCCATTTTCCTCCTATTGCCAGCCACATGTCAACATTACCTACAGCTGTACTCTTTGTCCTCCATAGTTATTCAACTAGTTTGCAATGCTATACAAGGAAACCTGTACTGAAAACAATGCTGCGGCTGCTATTTCTAATCTTCTCTTGGTATTGCTAGATGCCTGGTTGTTTTTTTACTTCAGTATTGTGGTTGATTTACTAAAATAATTCACTTTTAGCAAAGTGCATGTTCACCTTGCTTAGTAAGGTAGGTAACCCTGTGAGTGTTAACTTTGAGTACTCGATTATGTGCAAGGGAAATTATAAAAGCACACTTTTTCCTTGTACATGATTGGATGACTGAAGTCAGAATCAATTTACTTTCTAAGTGAACATTTACTTTGCTAAGTGAACAGTCTCTATTCCTTTAGTAAAGCAACCCCACTGACTTGGAAGAAGCATGCAGATCAGAATGGAATCAGAACACCCAATCTGCACATTTGTGTTGAGCCAAGGAATTAGAAATGACAGAAGTCAAAGGATCAGCAATGGCGGCATCCATCCTACTAATCAGGATATATGCAGTTCAGGCTTGACAAAGGACGTTTACGGCAGTCACAATCGGACACAATATGGAAATACTGATGGCTGTTTTGTTTTAGGTTGAGTACTGGAACTGGAAGGGAGAAATGAGCAAACATGCATTCACATTCACATCCCACCACAGTATGCAGATGGACCTGTCCAGTTTACAGCAGGCTGTCATGTGAGTATTTACAGTAGTTACAATATTTAAACCTGTGTACAGGTGGTCCCCGGGTTACAAACAAGACAGGGACTGTAGGTTTGTTCTTAAGTGGAATCTGTTTGTAAGTCGGAACAGGTACATTTTTTAAGTGTAGCTCCAGCCCAAATTTTTTTTTAAGCTTTTTGGATAGCATAGGGAAGGGTTAACACCCCTGTAACGTTAATTTTGCTGTCTCTGCACCTGTTTAGAAGATTAAACCTCACTTTTTGCCCCAATGACAATTGGATTTAAAAATCTGGTGGATACAAGGATTGGTGATAAAGCATCAGTGGAGGTACATTTTTCCCATAATAACTCTTACAGGAGTGAATTTCCCTTCCTAGGGGTAGATTTCCTCTCACTTCCTGTTGTCTCCCTCTGTTTGTAAATTGGATGTTTGTAACTAGGGGACCGCCTGTATATGGTTCAATACAATATATTGGGTGAGTGAATACTGTATTACATACAGTATATCTGTCTTATAACATGTCAATAATAGCCAGCTACTATTCAGTGAAAGACTGCAAAAATCTTTAGCTTTAAGCCTCATGCACACATGACATTTCCCCCCCCCCCCCCCCCCTGGATGCCTGTGCTCCAGGAGCGGAAATTGCACCTTAAGAAACACACTTAATGCTGATTTTTACACGTGCATTTATGGACATTCATGTGTATTCACATGTTTGGCGTTAATGCATTCTATTGGCCAGAATATTACAGTAATTTATTCTGGCCATTAGAATGCATTAACACGCAAATAGACCTAAACGTGTCTAGTTTTTAATGCACAAACATGCAAGTGATATTTTTTTTCTGCCTTTAAATGCTCCTGCCTCTAAATGCCTGTAAATACCAATGTTTACATATAGGGGGAGATTTACTAAAACTGGAGGACTTAGAATCTGGTGCAGCTGTGAATGGTAGCTAATCCGCTTCTATCCTCAGATTGCTGAATTAAGCTTTGATAATAAGCCCTTGTTCACACTGAAGGCGGGTTTGAAATCGTGCAAGTTCAGCTGAACTCGCACAATTTCAAACCCGCATTTCATTCAGAGGCGATTTGAAAGACATCTGTGCGGGTTCATGTACAGATGTCTATTGAAATCACCCCCAAAGTCTCAAAAGTAGTGCAGGAATTACTTTGGAAATCGGTGCGCCCCTGCAAAGTCGGCATCGCACCAATTCAGATGGTGCTATTGCCGTCAATAGGGTCCGATTTGGCATGTGATTTGACATGTCAAATCGCCCCGATGTGAACAGGGGGCTGAAACCTGGAAGCTGATTGGTTTCTGTGCAGAGCTGCACCAGATTTTGCACGCTCCAGTTTAACTAAACCCCCCCCCCCCCACATAGGCTAACATAGAGGGGCATTTAGAGGCATAGAAGACAAAAGTCAAACGCCTGTAAAAGCAGTGTTTTTGACATCCTGTGGGCATGAGGCTTTATACATAAGGTGTCATTCACACTAGATAGCAGGATTCTGTTACTTAAATGTAATGTATAAAGTTTTTTAGTGACCGTTTTTATATATATTAATATCTGTGCAGAGCATAATGCCCATTGCATTAAAAGAGACGTTCATGAATACAAAAAAATAAACAATCATACTCACCTGGATAGCTGCAACACCAATCCCAGCTGCAGATGTCCCCCAACGGCTCTACATCGAGAACTGAGCGATCAAAAAATGCTGATCACTTAGTTCTTGGTATTCAGTTCACAGAGAGACGGTGACTGCCAGTCACTGTCTCTCCACTATGCCCCTCCAACACTCACTAGAGCACCGGACTGTGAAGGGGCGGGAGCTGCTGGCTCAGTCTGCCAGCAGCTCGCTGCGAGGCTGAGCCAGCTGCCAGTCCAGGCATCTGGGTGAATCCTGACTGTAAAGCTGGGATCTTTCCATAGCCTTGACTGGCTGAGTGATGTCAGCTGACAACAGACTTTAGCCTACTGTCAGCTGAAAATGGGTCACAGGAGTGCAGCTCTTTCATTTGCATGGGAAGGTGCTGTGAGGGGCTATTCAGAATAAATGGCACTGCAGTGCACCAACATGCACAAAGTGTGTTTCAGTAATAAGCTGCAATACAATATTGTGAATTAACGTGTTGCGACATACTGAACATGCAACAAAAATCAGTTAGATGTAATTAATCTCATAATTTTGTTAATGTTTTAATCAGGGCTTTTTTCTCAGGGTGCAGGTACTCCCCCCTTCCAAGTCACCCTTGTCCCGCCCCACCCACCTCCGAGTACTGTCTCTTGGTGAATTAGATCTCCTGAAGCCAGCAAAAATAGATTCCTCCCAACAACAATAGACCCCCGCTAGCAACAATACAGTAGATCTACAAGTAGCCAACATCAATAGAACCTCCAGCAGCCAGCAACAATAAACCCCTCGCTGAACAGTAGATCCCTACCAGCAACAATTGACCCCCTAGCAACATAAGACCTTTCCCCACCAGCAACAGTACACCTTGCCAGCAACAATAGACCCCTGTAGCAGTACATTACATTATCTCAATGCCAGCTTGTCTGCAAGTCTCTCAGTCTCTTCTGGGCCATAGTCTGTGGGTAGGAGGCCAACCCACAGTCCCTTCCAAAACACACCGTGACAGTGGCTTCTGTCACATTTCTCCCCTTTTAAAAACAGACTAACCAGGTCCCTGACCCTCAACTGGTCTGGACCTGCGTTAGTCACAAACTTCCACCCCAGGCATACAGGAAAAGGAAAAGTACGACTCTGGCGCTGGGGAGCAAAATCGCACATACGGTCACCTGTGAATAAAAACAGCCACAGCTGTCCCCACTCCCGTGATCCAGGGCTGGGTTGCAGGTATTTACCAGCCGCTGGGGAGGGATCTTGCAGTGACTATGTCCCGGACTCTCCATCTCTTTTTCTAAGCAGCCAGCAGCAGTAGACCCTCCAGCACACTCCAACACTCAATTCAGTACTAGAGGTGCCAGAACTGCTTTCCTCCGTGTTCCTGCAAAATAAAACGCCCTTGTTTTTATAATCTTGTATCTTTTGCAATGTACATAGGGAAAAAAATTATTTGTTCATTAAATAGGTTGTTTCTGCTTTCTCCTTTGGAGTGTGACACAATGGTTGTGCTTTACTGACCCTTCTTACAATCCAAGCCTATGAGTTGGCCAACTCTTAGAAAAATGCATTCCCTTTATGGCAGTTATCTTCTCTCAACAGCTGTTAAGCAATTAGAGTCTTTGTGGTAACTAATCCACTCTAGTCCTAGTGGGCAATCTACAAGCTTCTAATGTTTATATAATATAAAAAAAGAAGAGCAATCTTGTAAAAATTTGAAAGTCACAAGAAAAATGGCTTTCCTTTAAAGCGTTTAAAGGCTAGGTTCAAGCTTGTAGTTGCTTTCAGGCATGCAAGATGCATCCTGAATGTCTGTATTTTTTTTTACAAAGGGACTATTGTGCTGCAAACGTGGCATCATTGACTTGAGTGGGTAAAATTGACAGGTAGTGACTGTCAACTTGGCATGCAAAGCAAAGCATCGCACCCAATGCATGTGAACAGTCCACTCTGGCTGTATTGAAGACAATTGGTAGGCAATTTTTGGGAGGGGGGTGGTTTTAAAACTGCCCATGTGAAAGAGGCCTCAAATCCAAAACAAAAATGTAATTATATTGCAGATAACAAATTCTTTTATGTAGTTACATAGTCAGTCAGATTGAAAAAAGACACTAGTGCATCTATCAACCAATTTAAAAAATATGGCTGCATTATTTTCTTTTTTTCTAGGTTTTTTCCTTTACTTTCATCTGATGATCTAGCCCGTTTCAACTTCCTTTAAAGTGGTTGTAAAGTCAAAAGGTTTTTTATCTTCATGCATTCTATGCATGAAGATAAAAAGCCTTCTGTGGGCAACAGCCCCTCTCAGCCCCCCTAATACTTACCTGAATCCCATCTCTGTCTCTCTCCCTCCTGGGACACAGCAGTGGCACCATTGGCTTCTGCTGCTGTCAATCAAAGTCAGTTAGCCAATCAGGAGAGAGAGGGGGCGGGCCCGAACCACAGCTCCATGCCTGAAGGGACACAGGGAGCTGCAGCTCAGCTTGGGTGCCCCCATAGGAGCACAGAAGAGGGACCCGAGAAGGGCAGGATGCAGGCTGCTCTGTGCAAATCCACTGCAACAGAGCAGGTAAGGATAATATGTTTTAAAAAAAATTAGAAATTAAAAAGAAGACTTTACAATCACTTTAATGCATATTCTAGGTGCATTTTTTTAATACACGTTTTTGATCTATTTAAATCTCTGGAACTAAAAAACATCACCTGCTGGTGTCTGGCCCTTTCCATAAGAAAGGCAAAGATGTGAACCTGACCCATAGCAAACCATGTTAAATGGACTGTAGTGTGTTTCTGCAAAACTGAAAATGCACTAAAAAATGCATAGGTGTGAGCCAGGCCTAAAAGAACAAGCTGTCCAATGAAAGTAGCAGTTGGGGGCAACGCTGTATCCTGGCCTAGGCCAACACGGCCCAGGCCTAGGGCAGCACTTTGCAGGGGGGCAGCACGGAAAAAGTCCCCGCCGGCTTGTGCTACACTGTTAGTGTAATGCAAGCTGCTTCTAATTTTGACTGTCCTATCATCCTGGACCACAAACCTTCCTCACTGTGCTATGTTTCCTGCTGCACCATTGGCATGGCTATATCTTCTTAGTCCTTTACATAAAATTATCAGAAATTTGTGCTTAAAGTAGAACTATAGGCAACACTTTTTTTTTTTTCATTTTGGATAGAGTAAGGGAGGGTTATAGCTCCTGTCAGTTTATTTTTTACCATCCCTGTCCCATTGCAGAGATTACCCTTCACTTTCTGCCCCATAGCCAAACAGGAAGTTAGGGGAAATCTATGCAAATGAAGGGAATCCATTGCCCCCCCCCCCAGGCCCTAAGAACTAGTGTCCCCACTCAAAAATTTCAGGGTGGGTCCTAAACAGAAAGGGGTGTGGCCTTGACAGGAAGAGGTGGGTCATATTTAAATTAGGGGGTGCACGAGTTTAGTCAGGCCTAGGGTAGCACAAAACTTAAATACACCACTGGTTGGGGGGCTCATACAAATTATGCTGTAACTGCTCAAAGGGTGTTAGCTGGAGTTCGGCTTCAGCCCTGGTTCACAACACTGCAGCTTTAAAATTGCACTACAGATCACTGCGATTTGCACCTCCGATTTCATTGTGGCTTGTGACTTTAGAAGTCTATGCACATCGCAATAAAATAACAAAAAAGTAGTCTAGGAACCTTTTTCAAAGTCGCTGCAACTTGAGTGGCGATGATTTGTGACTTTTCATGGGCTTTTGAGCTATTAAATCACATGACAAATCGCACCAGTGTGAACCAGGGCTTAATATGTAAGCCAGGCCCATCTAAATCTGCTAGTGCATTTAAAACTACCCTCTCCCTTGATAATGCTGCAGTCCAAGAGTGGCTCCGTTGCTCCTCCATCCAAAGTGGAGCCACCCTAAGATGAGAAGTTTGTTACTGTCGAAATTGCCAGGTGAAAATAAAGGGAAAAAGTTTTAAAAAAGAAAAATAATGCAGCCACCACATTGGTAAGATGCAATATATTATATTTTTGCTAATACAAGTTTAATTACTGCAGTAGTATTTAAAAATGCATCCTCACTGACAACATGCTATACTTTTCTTTACAATAAAGTGGGTTAAGAGCTGACCAGGCTCGATACTAGTCAATTACCAGAAGAAAGGAGTGATACAAAAGGAAACATTAGGGGAAAAGTACCTCTAAGCGAAACTGTTTTTTTCAAGCAAAATCCAGAGGATGGTATCCTATAATCATCAAGACATAAACCCATTGTTGGATACAACATTATCCAGGTGCCTCTTACTTTTGACATTTATCTTGTTAGAAGCTATATCTTGCCTCAGCTGCTCACACCTCAAATGAACTGCATGGAACTTTTATTAAATCCTTTGAATGACATCTAGAGCTAGTGAGAGAAAATGTCAGATCCCATTGATTCACGTACTACAGTGATATGGAATAAAGCACTGGCACATCCATCTAATCCACTTTAGGGGCTTGCTGGATACTTATTGATTCAGCAGCAACACCTGGAGGGTTCTTACTATTCTGTTCTAGACACCAGAGGGGTTATATTACTCGCCAAACTATTTTGCCTTATCACAAGTTACTTTGATTAAGACATAATAGATTGATTTTATATAGAGCTTTCCCAGAAAGCAGCTTTTAAAAACAACCATTCTTGCGAACAGTTTAAAAAGAAAGATGTCTATCAAAGAAATGCATTATTTGTGTGAGTAAAGTATAGAAATAATGATTGGAGCATTCAAACACAAACTTCTAGGTCTAGTCCCTACAGAGCTCTCAGTGTGGATGTTACAGCTTGGTCAGAAGCTTATTTGTTCAGACAAAATTTGAACGCTGATCTTGCTGATCTAAAAAAACAAACAAAAAAAAACAGCTCTATAAAAATAAATTGAGGATGTCAAGCATACCAGCACATGCAACCAAAGAATGAACCAATAACAAAAAATAGAAAAATAAAAGTAATTATTATTCACCATATACTAAAGCCCTTAAAACATGGGAGTAACCAGTGACGACCCATCCTTAGGGGGTGTACGGGTGCCACCCCCCCTATCCATGCGTCCGGCCCCCTAATCTACATGCGGGGCCCCGGATGCATGGATTTCAATGAGGTTCTAATTGGCTTCAAAAAAAGGTGGGCCTCAAGCCCACCCACTTGTGTGACAATAGCAAATTAATATTGGCTATTGGCTTCCAGATTCTCCTCCCGGCCAATCAGAAAGCAGTTCCTGAGACCCGATTGGCCAGGGAGTCTTAGGATTCCCGGCCAATCAGGTCTCAGTCAGGACCCACTTCCTGTTCAGCCTGGAGGAGAAGCGATGGCCCCAGAGCGAGGAGCTGCAGCCCGGAACCATGTCTGCCTGATCTGCCTCCTTCCTAAGGTAAGGAGGGGGGTCACTGCCAGTGTTAATTTTGGCAGCAAATTTTGTTTTAGTTTTAGTCTCAAGCCTCGTACACACGACCGAGTTTCTCTGCAAAAACCAGCAAGAAACTTGCTGGCAGAGATTTCTTGCAGAGAAACTCGTTCGTGTGTATGGTTTCTCGTCAAGAAAAGCGACAAGAATCTTGACGAGAAAATAGAGAACCTGTTCTCTATTTTCTCGTCGAGATTCTCGTCAGCCTGTTTCTCGACGAGAAAATTGTGTGTGTGTACACTTACCTGTTCGCCGGGAAGCCTGCGCATGCTCGAAATGACTTTGACGCATGTGCGGTAGCTTCCTAGGCATAGGATAGGGTGTACCAAGATGGCGGCGACGGCATCGAATGTGACGAGCGCATGCTCGTCGTATTCGATGACGTCACCGCGTACGCTCCATTCAAAGAACCGCGGGTTCTTTGAAATGAGCGTGTGTACACTCAGCCGGGACAAGTTTCTTGTCCAAGGATCTCGTCGTAAAAAACGACATGGGAGAAAAAGAAACCCTGGACTGCCGCACTCTGTATAGACAGTTATTTATTCCAAAATTTCAAGTAAAAAATCCAAATTCAAAATAAATCCATAGATCCAAAACAACAAATGCAGATAGTATGCATGCAGGGAAGGGTGGCTAACGCGTTTCACGTCACGAATTGATGCTTACTCATAGCTAAGGTGTGTGGGAATCAATGGAGGTATAAATGAAAAATAAAGTAACTTTACACCAATCAGTACTGAAAGAACACAGCTGACTGGGATAACCTTATGTTTGATTCCGACACTCCCAAGAAAGGGAGAGGGGGGAAGGGAATAGCACTCTTTTGAAGACCATTCACAAGAATACAAAATTACAAAATGTGTATAAATTGTAAACTAAACACTTAATGCTTAAACATAGACACACCAGAGTGTGTCTATTATTTAAAGTGAATGGATATGACAGTGATAAGTATGAATGTCAATTAATTAAGTTCAAAAAATTAACGAAAAAATCTTTTTAAATGAAAAAATAAATGAAAAGTGAAAATGTGAAAATGTTTTTTGGAGATGGTAAGCCATAGATGTAAATATATTCATGTATGTGAAATAATTATTATGTGATATTCGTGTGAATTGAAATAATAATAATAGTAATTTACAAATACTCCAAAAAACCATAATGATGAATTAATTAATAAATAATAAATAATAAAATTTAAATGCACAAAAAGTGCACAATGCGTGCTACTACCAAACAGACTGTGTGACAATTACATGGGTCACACAGGGAAATGTGAAGAATGATAAATGTGAATAAATAAATGACAAGTGATCATGAAGGAGATATATGTGTGTGTATAAAGTGTGAAGAAATGTCCATATATGAATGTCTATAAATGTGCTATATAACATAATATAATCCACCTTGTAATGGGTCAATGGATATAATACAATATGCCATAGAACAAAATAAACATGGATAAATCAATACAATTCAAATAAAAATCATGTGTGAATATATGCATTTACCAGAGACACATTTCTCTCCTGTATGCACACATGAACCTTGAACTTTCAACTTTAAACATAAACATAAATAAGAAATGTATAATAAATGAGTATGAAAATGTACAAAGATATGCACGATAATATACAATAGAATCATGCAAGGGGGTACATGAAAATGTGTGTAAGGAAATTCGGATGTTCAGATCCATATAGGAAAATGGTATTTAACCACACACAATACTATCTAGCAAGATGACAATGCATCTTTGCATAGATGTACCCTCATCTCTGCGGTTTAAGAAGTAAACCCAATATTCAAATAATGATAAAATCATGATATTAACCTTAATTGTCAAGGAAATCTGTTAAAATAGTGTGTATGCACATGTCAATCACCGCACTTATCCAAAATTAAAAATTAAATAATATATGAACATATAAAAGTGTGCATGGTGGCCGGGCATGTGCATAGACACTATGGTACCCAAGTACTGAAAGCCGATGCTCATAATCACGGAATTTCAAATATGTATTAAGAACGGAATTACTGTTAGTTCGAGGACTGGTAGTTGATAATAGCTCGAAAATTGTGGTCGTGGTGTATGGGCATTTATAAAGAAACAAAAATATAAAAAAATGTAAAAATATAATATCGAAAATTGAAAAAAATCAAAAGGATATTTTTATCTTATATAGATATATTGCATTAGAGTTATGTCCATACAAACACGGCGACAAATGAATGGAGTAATTGGCCATCATTGGTTTGAAAACGACATGTTTCTAACGACGAGATTCTCGGCCGTGTGTACGAGGCTTCAGTCTCAGGACTAAAATGGCATTTTAGTTTTAGTCCCAGTTTAGTTTTCTGCAATAGTTTTAGTTTTAGTCGTATTTAGTCGACTAAAACTCCAATTCATTTTAGTTGAGTTTTAGTCGACTAAAAGTCCTTTTAGTTGTCTAAAATCTAATGGGTGTAGTTAAATTGTAATTGTAATGCATCATTTAAGCATTTCTCTACCATTTCCAAACTCATTATTATATAGTAACTGCTGCTTGAGTGAGAAATCAAATATGTTGTTTTTTAATGGTTAGGTTTGAACATGCACTACAGAGACACAGATTTAGTCGTTATATAACGTCTTTATTCAAGTAAAAACTTTTCGTCAAGAATATTGCTGTTTTAATAAAAGGATAAAATACCCCCCCAAAAAAAATAGGAACACTTTGCGTGACATTCATGTGTGCGCGGTTGGCTCTGCTGCTTCTTCTCGGCCAAGGGAGTGTGTGGTGTGCGACAAACTACACTACTGTACCTAAACATCTACATCTTTGAAAAAAAAAGGGTTATAGAGTTAATACAGATTATAGAGAAGTTCTAATGATAGAATTGTTGCTCTCGTGATCGCAGCGATACCTCACATGTGTTATTTGAACACTGGCGTTTACATATGCATTATGCAGGGGCCACTTACGTTTTCAGCTCGTGGGGACAGGATATTCTTATTCATTTTATTTATTTTATATTGTGACGTGTTGCTGTGCTTACCTTTTTATGAATTTCAGGATGAGTTGTCCGCTTATACTCGAGTATAAGCCGAGTTTTTCAGCACATTTTTTTGTGCTGAAAATGCCCCCTCGGCTTATACTTGAGTCACCTTTTTGCGCCTGATCACCCGGACTTTGGGGACCCAGTACCGGCCGGCCGTAGGTACCCTGGACCTCATCCTTGATACACATGTAGCCCTACTCTTCCTCTACAATTGTGCAAAGTTTGTTGTCCGGGGGATCTATGGCTGGGGAGCACAGATTTTTCAAAGCCGGGCACCCCTTCCATAGACTCCAATGTTAAATGATAATTTCTTTGGTGAATTTGGGGACCCGGTACCGGCTGGTCGTAGGTCCTCTGGACCCGAAACTTAGCACACATGTAGCCCCATTTCTCATCTACAAGTGTGCAAAGTTTGTTGTCTGGGGGAGCTACGGCCGGGGAGCACCAATTTTTCAAATCCGGGCACTCCTTCCATAGACTCCCATGTTGAACGTCAGTCTTGTCATGGACACAGTGAGGCATGGGCACAGTGAGGCATGCACATAGACACAGTGAGGCACAGTGAGGCATGCAGATGGACACCCTAAGCTTATACTCGAGTCAATAAGTTTTCCCAGTTTTTTGTGGTAAAATTAGGTGCCTCGGCTTATATTCAGGTCGGCTTATACTCGAGTATATACGGTATATGGATATATATATGGTTATAGTATATATATCTAAACATAATAATTAGTTTATATATACAATTTCTACTGATAGGATATTTCTTATCAGAATAAATACATCACGAGATTATTATTAATCCACTAGACAAAAAATCATGACTTTTATCCATATCATGGGATATGATATATGAGGTTATAGTCTTATAATCATACACTCATATATATGCGGAGATGGTGCGGTTCTTATTAAAATATTATCATAAATACATTAAACAAAAGCTCCACATATTCCCTCTTTGCATATTATGGAACATGGAGGTTGTACATCAATATTTATGTCAATATTCCTAGGGGGATCTCCGTTGTATAGTGTCCACATATATTAAATGGTGCCTGAGCTGTATTTCTCTTCCAGTGGTGAGGAATTTTAGGTGGGAATTTGGGTTTTTCTTAGCCTGAAACTGTTTACCGAGGTATATTAGTAGTTGTAAACATTCCCCAAGGCCTTGTTATACATTGTTTGGATGTGGTGTATTCTAGCCTCGGAAAAGCAGTTGATGCTTTTTTAGAGTTTTATCACTGGTCCAAGGAAGGGTCTTCACATAAATTCCATTTAGCGACCATAAAATAAATGTATCCTTGGCTTTTATATTCCCGGTTCTGCAAAAAGCTTGCTTACAGACCTCCAACAGGGTGATAAAAACACAGGATGTCTATGGCTGAAAATGTAGGTGACTTGTCCTGAAGCCGACCTCTGTTCTCAGGCTTATTTAATCTTAAACATCCATATTGAAATTATGAAAATATATCTATTTCTTCACCATAGTTCTGACAATAGTATACATGATTACAAAGAGGTATCCCATAAGTTGTCTATGCGTTTCTTGGGTCTAGCCCTCTTCTTCAGGAGAAAAGAAACCCACATAATACAACATATTATTTAATACATTTAATTTCTATGCCAGCATGTGTACAAACAGATCAAGAAAACATAGCTGCCTGCCATTATGCATAAACAGAACTTGTTTGCATCTCCTTCCCCCGGCTAACACCCCAAAGTGGGAGATCAGGCACCTGTCCCTCTGGATCAATGGCCATAATGTATATTTTTATTGTGCGTTGCTACAAAGTTTAAAGCCCAACTCCTCTAGTTCTGCCCTTCCCCACTTTAGGCCCCCCAGGAGTATTTTATGATTTTTTTCTATAATACTTCTTTCAAATGTCTTCAGGCTGGTCACTTGCTGGTGATGGTCAGGGTCCTCTTTCTCGTTTGATCTTCTCTTGTCAGTAGGCAGTCATCCGCGATGCAGAAATCTGCATCAGTGTATGTGAGCACATGACGCTGTGGTGACGACCCCTTTAGTGTGTGGGTCCATAACACCCTGCACTCATAGGATTTCCTCAGTCTTATGCTTTAAATGATGGTGGGTGTCATGATAAATAAGTCCCGTTGTCAGTAGTTCGAAGGGAAGGGTTCCTTTTTAAAAGCATGCTCACCCAGCTATACACAGAAAAGGTGTTTCAGCACTGATCTTACTAAATATAACTCAGGCCCCACGTGTAAAAACAAAATGATGATATATTATAAAGCACAGTTTCGTCCTTTATACCTAATATCTGCTTAGTTGATGAGTTTTCTGATTTAATTGTATTTGAGCACATTCAAATTAACTTACCCAAAATGAGACTGTAGTTTGAGATGTTGAGTTGTCACTTTTTAGAAGAATTGACCTACTTTCTTGATAATTAATAGAAAATGGCAAGCTTTCAGCAAACACCACCAAGTGCACCCCATGGACTACAGTTATCTGCTAGCACTGCTGAAGACGGTTGAAGAACAGTGGGATCCTTCTATGTGTCCAAAAGAGCTGGTATGTGCTATGAACAAATATACCAAACATATTTTCTTCTATATTTTTCTAGTCAGTTTTATTTCGCTGTTATTTTTTTTGTAAAAAATATAATTAAGGCTATTGTGCAAAAATTATATGAACCAAATAAGAATCTGAAATACCCTGGGCAGTCTCTGCCACGCAGCTAAATGTTCCACTTTTTCATGTGTTTGGCAGAAGCTGTTTACGTGAAAGTATTTAACATTTCAGAAGCATTGATGGGCTTGACATGAATGGTTGACAGTTTCTGTATTACCAGTTAAATGTCTAAGGTCTAATCACAGATGACATACCATGCTATATTAAATAAAGCGGGAGTAAACCCAAAAGCAAACAATCATTATATTTCAGCTTACCAGTTCTTAGATGTGTTGGCTGCATTTGTTTAATTTATAAGCCTTCTTTCCTTAATTTTCATCTAGTAATCCAGCCAGTAAGTCTTTTGCTTTTAAACAGAACAAGCTCTCCTGCAAAATGTAGCAGTTAAAGTGTTGAGACAAACCATGTACCACTGACAGGAGTGCTTGCATTGACCAGCTTTTATTTATTATTGTAAAATCTTTATTCCAAAAGAAAAAAAAATGGGCGCTGTAACTGCTTGTGTAACTGAAATGTAAGATGGAGTTCTGCTTTAATTTGTTAGTGTATCTAAATCTGCTAACACATCTAACGATCCCCTCCCCCAGGCTGACAATGCCTCTGTAGCACCCTCTAGTATGTGTGCTAGATATATATATAGTGCCTTGAAAAAGTATTCATACCCCTTGAAATTTTCCACATTTTGTCATATTACAACCAAGAACGTAAATGTATTTCATTGGGATTTTATGTGATAGACCAACACAAAGTGACACATAATTGTGAAGTGGAAGGAAAATGATAAATGGTTTTCATTTTTTTTTTACAAATAAATATGTGAAAAGTGTGGCGTGCATTTGTATTGAGCCTCTGTGAGTCAATACTTTGTAGAACCACTCTAGAGAGTGACATTTATGCCCATTATTCTTCTTTGCAAAAAAGCTCAAGTTCTGTCAGATTGGATGGAGAGCATCTGTGAACAGCAATTTTCAAATTGCCACAGATTCTCAATTGGATTTAGGTCTGAACTAACACATTTAGGATGTAGGTCTAACACATAAATATGCTTGGATCTAAACCATTTTATTGTAGCTCTGGCTGTATGTTTAGGGTCGTTGTCCTGCTGAAAGGTAAACCTCCGCCCCAGTCTCAAGTCTTTTGCAGACTAACAGGTTTTCTTCTAAGATTGCCCTGTATTTGGCTCCATCCATCTTCCCATTAACTTTGACCAGCTTCCCTATCCCTGCTGAAGAAAAGCATCCCCACAACATGATGCTGCCACCACCATGATTCACGGTGGGGATGGTGTGTTCAGGGTGATTGTTAGTTTTCCACCACACATAGCATTTTGCCTTTAAGCCAAAAAGTTCAATTTTGGTCTCATCTGACCAGAGTACCTTCTTCCACATGTTTGCTGTGTCCCCCACAGGGCTTCTCGCAAACTGCAAACAGGACTTCTTATGGCTTTCTTTCAACAATGGCTTTCTTCTTGCCACTTCTATAAAGGCCAGATTTTTGGAGTGCAGCCGTGCATAGTTATCCTGTGGACAGATTCTCCCACCTGACCTGTGGATTTCTGCAAATCCTCCAGAGTTACCATGATCCTCTTGGCTGCTTCTCTGATTAATGCTCTCCTTGCCCAGCCTGTCAGTTTAGGTGGACGGCCATGTCTTGGTAGGTTTGCAGTTGTGTCAAACTCTTTCCATTTTCGGATGATGGATTGAACAGTGAGATGTTCAAAGCTTGGGATATTTTTTTATAACCTAACCCTGCTTTAAACTTCTCCACAACATTATTCCTGACCTGTCTGGTGTGTTCCTTGGCCTTCATTATGCTGTTTGTTCACTAAGGTTCTCTAACAAACCTCTGAGAGCTTCACAGAACAGCTGTATTTGTACTGAGATAAAATTACTCACAGGTGGACTCTTTTTACTAATTAGGTGGCTTCTGAAGGTTTATTGGCTCCACTAGATTTTAGTTAGGGGTATCAGAGTAAAGGGGGCGGAATACAAATGCACGCCACACTTTTCACATATTTATTTGTAAAAAAGTTTGAAAACTCCAAGGGGTATGAATACTTTTTCAAGGCACTGTAGGTTTGCTGTTAGAGTAGGCAAAGTTAGCTCAGGGCTAAGCCTGAGCTGTGTAATCTGTAATCTGGGTCAGCGTTCAGTGACAGGGCTGGGCGACTCATCCTAGCAGCTTCTCTGGTACCTAACACTGGCCGGTCTGGACCTGTGTGAATGGGCTTCATTGACAGCTGGTCACACTCGCCTGTCATGCAAATTGGATGTGGGGAAACCGCATCTAATTTGCATATATGTGAACCCAGCCATTGTAAAAATCAACTGCAGCCAAAAATATATATTTTTTTCTTTGGTTTGACCTAAGATATCTTATATCTGCTTTGTTGCTGTGGATTATTGCTTTTTAATTAAACACAAATGTAATCGACTGGGGAATTTCAATCCATGTATGGCCAGCTTAAAGTGATTCTAAAGGTTGTTTTTTTTTTCTTTTTAATAACAAACCTGTTATACTTAGCTGCTCTGTGCAATGGTTTTGCACAGAGCAGCACGATCCTCTTCTATTTGGGTCCCGTGTTGGTGGTTATGGCTCCTCCCCCCTGTTGAGTGCCCCTAATAGCAAGCCCCTCGCTCCTAAGCCACACACCTGAGAATGGACAGTGTCCATTCACACATGGAGCATGGCTCAGCCTCAGCCCCGCTCTCCCCTCATTGGCTCACTGGCTGTGATTGTAACTGCTTTGTGTGCCAATGAGGTAAGAGAGATGCTCTCATGCACATCACTAGATCAAGATGGGGTTTAGGTAAGTATAAGGGGGAAGCTACACCCAAGGTTTTTTATCTTAATGCATAGAATGGTTTCAACAGTAACAAATTTCAATGAATCCAAAATAAATATTAACGAAATTCATTGTTTCATTCAGATGTTTGAAGCATTCAAATGAAACAAATGATTCAAATTAATTTAAAAAGCTAGATGTTAAGGAGCAGAGCGTCCCTACCAACCATAACTTATCTGCTGTCAGGAGGATTCCCAGCTAAAAGCAGAATGTAAACAAAACAATTACCGGCATTAAATATATTTTTTTTAAATGCCGTGGGGTTCCCCACAAAATCCATAATGTTCTCTTATCTGAGCATGCAGCCCAGCAAGTCAGAAAAAGGGGGGTACGAGCGAGTGTCCCCTCCCCCTGAACCATACCCTTCGAGTCGAGTATGGATTTTGAGGGGAAACCTACGCCTAAATTTTTTTTTTAAACCGTGTGGGTCCCCCCTCCCAAATCCTTGCCAGGCCCTTAGGTCTGGTAAAGATTTTAAGGGGATTAAGGGAATTTAGGGGATTATGGGGGTTCCCCCTAAAATCCATACCCTTATACGAGCATGCAGCCCGGCAGGTCAGGAAGGGGGGCGAGCGAGAGCTCCCCCCTCCTGAACCTCACCAGGCCACATGCCCTCAACATGGGGGTTGCTTTCGGACAGGGCCCCCCCAATAACACCTTGTCCTTATGTTGATAGGGAGAAGGGTTTCTTTCCCACAACCCTGGGCAGTGGATGTGGGGGTCTGCAGGTGGGGGGCTTATTGGAATCTTTTTTTTGGGGGGAATCTTCTCATTCACTAAAAAAGTCTCAAAAATAAATAAAAACACGAGCATAGTTCATGGAATTAAGCACACACCCCCCCCCCCCCGAGGCTTTGCATTCTAACAGAAGGACTCTCGGCTGTCAGAATACACTGATCAGTGGCTGCAGCTGCCCATCGACAAAAGTTTTCCAACATTCTTGTTTATCAAAAGTCAATCTAATGATGGACTTCTGAGGAATAGGGGAGGACAGCCACACATGGATCAAAATTTGTCTGGTCTCTGCTAAACCAGCTGAATTTCAATCCATCTATGGTCAGCCTATTGCCACGTACAGAGGATCGGACATTCCGACAACAAAACCGTGTATTTTTTTCCGACGGATGTTGGCTCAAACTTGTCTTGCATACACACGGTCACACAAATATTGTCGGAAATTGCGAGCGTCAAGAACGCGGTGACGTACAACACGTACGACGAGCCGAGAAAAATTAAGTACAATAGCCAGTATGGCTCTTCTGCTTGATTCCGACAACAAGCTCCCATCGAACATTTGTTGTCGGAAATTCCGACCGTGTGTATGCGGCATAAGAAGGATAAAGAATGTATGGCCTGAAATGCTTGTTTTTGAGGGTAAAATTTGCTTTTTTTTTCATGGGGGGGGGGGTTGGTATAACATTGATAAACTTTATATACAATGTAACAACCCCCTTCCCTCTCAATCTGCAGCAAATCATCCTCTGAAAACCAGAAACATTCGAATCAAGATACATAAGATGTTGGTCTCAGATAAGGGTCATTATAAGGAAAAGGAGTTGAGTTTCTGATCTTATTTTAAACCTTGTAATTTCTTCCTGAATGTACTGATAGTTTGGGAACATATTATTGCTTCCATATTATTAACACTATTAAAACTGGCTGAAATTATTAGTACCAGAGATGACATCCACACTTTTGACTAAATCGTGAACAATAGACCACCTGATAAGTTTAAATAGGCAAGTGAAATATTTCCATTTTGAGGTTGTTAATGATATCCAACGTCTAGCAGTGGACATTTTTCTCTTGGTTTAATTACCCAGAAATAAAAATGGTGAACAATTTATGCAATTTCCCATCTCTCTTTCATGAAACTGTACTGGGGAGATTGCCAAGCCATTCTTTGGCTAGTGGCACTACCAGGGAGATCTCAGTACAACAAATTCGATTTGTGACTTGTTTGCAAGTTTACAGCCAAATCAGTCATGGATCCGAAGCATCACGTATTTAGTACACAGCCATGAAATGCATGACTTGAATGCCAATATATTGATTTATAGCACAGTAAGACTATATATGTTTCTATTTACTTTGTTTTTCTTGCCTTGCTTAACTGCTTGGGCAGAAAAAAGAGCAGCTCTGTAAGTCTGTTATTTTTCAACTTTCTTTAACAGACCAAGCTGCCCAGCAAAAGTGACAGTTAGGCCTCGTACACACGACCGATTTTCTCGTCGTAAAACCATACACACGAACGTTTTCCTCGACAAAAAAGCTCTCGCGGCACTTTTCTTGACGGTTTTGGACGAGAAAATCGGTCGTGTGTACGAGGCTTTAGATGGTCTAGACAAAACATTTGTCACTGATAGGAGGTCTTACAATGGACAGCTTTTATTTAATTGTGTAAAACCTTTATCCCAAATGGTTTAAAAAAAATATTGCTGTCTTTAGGCTCCATGCACACTAGCTTAAAAAAACGCTCCTAGCAGCAGCTTTTGAGTTTTTGTTTGCAGTAAGGATGCATTAAGGTGCATTAAGGTTAAAAAACATGAAGCTTTACAACTCCTTTAAGCAAATAGTGTTATTCTTAAGCCTCGTACACACGACCGAGTTTCTCGGCAAGAACCAGCAAGGAACTTGCTGGCAGAGCTTTCTTGCCGAGTAAATCGTTCGTGTGTACGCGGCTTTCAGTTTTCTCGTCAAGAAAACCGACAAGAATCTCAACGAGAAAAATAGAGAACCTGCTCTCTATTTTCTCGTCAGGTTTCTCGTCGGCCTGTTTCTCGACGAGAAACCCGAGTGTGTGTACACTTACCTGTTGCCGTGGAAACCCGCGCATGCTCGAAATGACTTTGACGCATGCGCGGTAGCTTCCTAGGCATAGGTAGGGTGTAGCAAGATGGCGGCGACGGCATCGAATGGGACGAGCGCACGCTCGTCGTAGTCGATGACGTCACCGCGTTCGCTCCATTCAAAGAACCGCGGGTTCTTTGAAATGAGCGTGTGTACACTCGGCCGGGACAAGTTTCTTGTCCAAGAATCTCGTCAAGAAAAACGACAAGTTTTTTCCTGACGCGATTCTCGGCCGTATGTACGAGGCTTATGTGTCCATGCACACTATTTTAGTCTAGAGGCGTTTTTTTAAGCTTAAGTGTTTAGGAGCAGAAAAAAATTATTCTATTCGTGTTTTTGGAAGCGATTTTCTGGCAGAAAAAACACTGAAGGCTCTTAAACGCTCCCAAACTCTGCTAACAGTTGCTAAGCGCCGGTGCCCAGCATTTTTATTTATTTTTCTTAGAGGGCTGTTGTGCCGTTTTTTTTTCTTAGTGGACTGCAGTCTATTGTTATGGAGCGGGCCTACCACCGTGTCCTTAACAACGCATGACTCATCAGTTCCCTGTTGACAGCTGAATGTAGGAGGGGAGGACCTCTAGCGTTTCAGTCCTTCTGCTGTGAATTTGAGGATTAATTGAGGATTAGTTTCTCTACAACGTCTTCAGCAACAGAGGTCAGTCAAGGCTAGTTTTGAAGCTCATTTACTGCTTGTAAGAATTTGCAAATACTTGAGTGTCCAAAGCTAATGGAAAACCTCCTTTTTTCAGCCATTTTCCCAGCCACTTATTGGTTTTGGGGCCTAATTAACCAGCCTAGCGGTATTCCCGAGTGTGGCTCGGGGTGAGATTTTTGTGCCATTATCGGTAACCCAGAGCCACACTCGGGGTTGCCTCGCTGGATCCAGGAAGAGGTAACTTACCTTGTCCCCTGGATCCCGCAATGTATTCCCGCAGTGTACAGTGGCCGGATCTGGGTTGCAGAGGATTTGAGTGACAGCGACTCATGGGGAAGTTCGTCATCAGACGCAGAAAGCGATTTTAGCGATGATCTTGCGACTGTGCCCAGCGATGTGCGGACTTGGTGCTCGATTGATTGCGGTATGGAGCACGTAGCGCCACCAAGATTTCCATTTACAGGAGCACCTGGGATCAAAGTGGAAGTTGAGGACGATAACCCTTTGGCATACCTCGAGCTCTTTTTGACTGATGAAGTTATTGCCAAAATTGTTCTGGAGACGAATCGCTACCAGGAGCAACAAGCTGCTACCCATCATCGCTTTTCAAGGACCAGAAAATGGGAACCGGTAACCAGAGAGGACATCTGGAACTTTTTGGGCCTTATAATACTTCAGGGAGTGGTGGGGAAACCCCTGCAAAAATGGTACTGGACAACCAACAAATTGCTGGCCACTCCTTTTTTTGGCACCGTTATGTCGGAGTACAAATTTTCACTCATAATGAAATATTTGCAGTTTGCAAATAATGAAGACTTTGATGAGAGTTCTTATCCAGCTCCAAAATTGAAAAAAATTTGGGATATTTATCAACTTATTCTGAATAATTTCCAGCAGACCTATGTGCCGGACAGAGACATAAGCACCGATGAAAGTCTTATGGCCTACAAAGGTAGACTTAGCTGGATACAGTATATCGCATCAAAGCGAGCTCGTTTTGGCATAAAGTCATTTATGCTGTGTGAATCCAGCTCTGGGTACATCTGGAATTCAGTCCTGTACACCGGGAAAGGGACCAAATTCAGCAAACGATTTAGCAGTTTTGGATTGGCAACCGCTTCGGTCCTTTCTTTGATTGAGCCACTGCTGAACCAGGGCTACTGTGTCACCACAGACAATTTTTACACGTCCCCAGAACTCTTTGAGTTCCTGCTACTGAACAAAATGGATGCCTATGGGACCGTTAGGCTGCATTCACACCTGAGCGTTTTGTAGCCTGAAACCTGAAGCTACAAAACGCTAGAGGGGAAAAAATCCATTATTCTCTATGGAGATGGTTCACATCTCCACTCCAAAACGCCTGAAGCCGAACCCCTGAAGCTCAAACAAGTTCCGGACACTTTTTTGTTGCACGAATCGGGCAGATTTGGGCGTTTTAGAAGTCATAGAATCTAACGGAAACGCTAGATTCAAGCGTCTAGCACGACGACGAGCGTTTCTACGGGCGCAAATTCACGCGACAAAACTCAGGTAAAAACGTCTGTAAAAACGCTCGAAACGCTACGCTCAGGTGTGAAGGCCTAACCGGCGTGACATGCCGCCAACCTTTGCCAATAAAAAACTCAAGGCAGGAGAAATAGTTGCCTGGCAGAAAGGCAAAATGATGGCACTGAAATGGCGTGACAAAAGAGACGTGTGCCTTATGAGTACCATCCACAACACCTCTACAGGTCGTGTTGGATTACAACAATACCATGGGAGGTGTGGACAGGGCTGACCAGGCCATGACCTTTTATCCTGCGATATGGAAGCAACAAAAAAAATATTATAAAAAAATCTTCAGGCATCTGCTTGAACAGTGCCTGTGGAATGCTTTCATTCTCCTGAAAAAAAAAAGTGACAGGCCTATGATCCATGCGGACTTTGTGTGGAAGGTTACCGAACTTATATTTCTGTAGTACCAGACGCCAACGGCCGTAAACAGATCTGGACGTCGGGCTGCTGGCGTTGTGAACCTGGAACGCCTGACTGGTCGTCACTTTATGGACCACATTCCACCAACTGAAAGGAAGTCAGCACCCACAAGGATGTGTGTTGTTTGCTGCTCCAAGCGTGACGACACCGGAAGGAAAATCCGTAAAGAAACCCGGTTCTATTGTCCCGATTGCGACGTAGAACTTTGTGCTGTACCTTGTTTTAGAATTTTCCATACCCGAGACGTTTACTGAAACAATATGAATACAAATATTGCACCCTTGTTTGAGCAAAAAAAAAATCAGTGTTTTTGATTATATTATTTACTAAAATGTATTGAATAAAAAGTATTATTATTATTAAATTATTCTTTGTTATTATTTATTATATTATAATTTATGATTTTGTGTTTCAAACTTTATCATACCTGGGATGTCTACTAGACTCTAGTTTGGACAGATTTAAGTGAGTTATTCTTAAGAATTGCAGGCCTACAATGTAAAACGCCAAATTTCCATACAAAATAATTGTACCGCTTTCAGCATCTAAAATCTGAAATAATCATACCGCCAGGAGGGTTAAATGAAGTTCTCTTTTTTTTCTTTGGATCACAGGAGCTGCAGATGGTTGTCTCAGAATAACGGTTTATATCAAAAGCTTTTCACACAGGAGTTTTATTTCACAATAGAAAAGCCCTAGTTTAATGTTTTGTGGGTTTTTCTTTTTAATATTTTGTGTTCTTCTTTTACATTTTAAGGTTTTAATCAGTTAAAAAAAAATTGTTATTTTGTCTGCACCTTCCACTTTTTAAAAATTATGCTGGTTGCTATGATGATGCGTTTGCACAGTTTTACAGCAGTGCACACAGAAACCCACACTCATCTGACTGTTATTGCTGGTTGAGCAATGGAAAGCTTTACAAAAGCAATGCTTGAAGGGAAGTATAGAGACCAACAATAAATAGTGCCAAATCTGAAAAGACTGTGGATACAGATACAATGAGGTTGATTTACTTAAGAAGTTTAGAATCTTCACACAATGAATTGTGTGAATATTCACTTTGGTTATCCAGTGAAAAGCTAATTTTCTGTTTACTTATTTCATTTGCGCATGACTTAATAATTAGATTAATATTAACACAAGTTATTGTGTGAAATCCTCAACTACTTTAGTAATTCAGGCCAAATACATTTAGCTGTTTCATCCAAAAATATAACTTTTAGGAGAAAAAATTATACTTTGATATTAAAAGAAATCTTAAAGCCACTCTGTCACATAAATGTCAAAACTAAGCTTTGGGAGCCGTGTAAAATAAGTATGTAGCCCCCTCATAAAATAAGCATGTAGCCTCGTCGTAATGTGGGGGGCGAGGTAAATTTAGATTATGGCTCCTTCTGTAATCAAAGGAGCAGTGATTGTTTGTCCTGACCTGTTCAGGGCTTAACAGGCTGGGAGTTAGATTGTTCCCCTCTGCCTCTGGAAGAAGCTTCCGGAGCTTAGGGCAGGAGATACAAATAACCAGCCTGAATATTTATCATGCTCCAGCCAGAAGGGGGCTGGGGTGATGTAAAAAGCCTGAGATACTAGAGAGCAGGTTCCTTCTCCCCAGGAGGGTTCCAGAGCCTTAGGGGGCTACTGCTTCCAGGCAGCCCATGGGCTGTGCAGCTGTTCTAGAGGTCTCAGAAGTGTCAGAGCTAAGAGCCTGAATGGACTTTGCTAGAAACTGATTGCAGGACCTCACCAAAAGGGGTTTGGTCTGGGGAGGTACCATGTTCGGAGGAAGCTGGAAGTTGGCAGATGTCCTGGGGGACCTGTGGGTAAAGACCCTAAACTGATCTCTGTGACTGTGTGATGTTCAAGAAACTGCACTGGGTACCAGCAGTTGTGCACCAGCGCATGCTAACCAGGTGCCAAAGAGACTTGCCCCATGGTTTTCAGCTATGGGACCTTAGACTGTTCAGAAATTTGCTTTGTGGACTGATCTCTATTCTCATTTACCTAAAGAAAAAATTGTCCTTAAATGGCTGTTTGCTAATCGTTTCTGAGTCTCCCAGGCCCTAATCACCTAGGCTGCTTTATTGGAACCGAAAAAAGGGAAGACTGGTACTTGGGTGGACAGGTAGCCTCTACACTTTTGATAAGAACCAGTTAATACCAGCGGCCCATTTGGGGTGTAGTATTACAGGCAGATAAATACTTTCCTCTCTCAGGTTGGAAGGCAAATCTTTATTTTCTGCAAGAGTTGCAGGCATTACCGCTATCTTACACTTTAGAGTGTGTCAGATAACATGTTCTCCACTGGCTGTTATGTCTTGTAACCTGGGAAAAGTGTATGGGCTGCTCAGGCTCAATAGGGAGGGGGTATGTAGACAGTGCATCCACACCTGCTACTAGAGTGCTGACAGGGGATGGAGCCTGTCCTGGCTCCTGCAGAGATACAAGAAAGGAAGGGTGACCCATGGAAGTCGCACATATAGGGTGTCCTGCTGCAGTGAATGAATGGAGTGGCAACCTCAGCCTGTGAATCATGACTAAGCCCCGGGGTAGCGGAGTGAAAGTCATTGGGGGCATGGCCTGGTCAGAGTTAAGGCTGAGGTTGCCACTCTGTTCATTCACTGCAGCAGGACATCATAGATGTGCGACTTCCAGAGGTCACCCTTCCTTTCTTGTGCTATGTCAGCAGCAATGCCCATGGCACCTAACAGGGGACACGTCATCTGATACATGATAAGTGTTGGTCAGTGACGACCCCCCCCCACAGCCACTGGAGAAGTGAGAATCTAATTATTTTAGCAGGTTTCCCATGCAGTGAGTTTTGTTACAAAGGTTAGGAGATAGATAGATAGATTTATTTTAATATCAAAACTCTTTTTTATGTAATTTTTCAAGAGCAATTCCAGGTATGACTATTTTATACATAGCTACATTGCTCCAGTTAGGACCAACATAACAATGCATACCTGTCTGATGCCTCTGGAAGCTAAAAATAGTAGACACTGCTACTCTTGTGACCTTTATTTTCTTCCAGGTCCTGCACCAAGCAGCTGCCCTGTTGCATTCTGAACACAGGATGTCGACCACTCAGCACAAGCACCATTCAGAAAATGCTTTGCATCTTCTGAATGAATTCAAATAGTTCTCTGATTGGATGAGGCAGAAAGGCAGGGTGGTGTCTACTTCAGTGAATTCCAGCTTCAAGGGGCATCAGTCAGGTATGGTATATACATAGTTTCATTGGTCCAAGCTGGACCTATGTGATCATGTATAAAAATTTCCATACCTGGAATTCTTCTTTATTTTTATTTTAACGTCTAAACTATTGAGTTCAATTGTAAAAGTCTGAATTGTATAGTATATATCAGTTCTCGTGATCTGAGTACAGTTTCTGACAAGGTCTCTGCATTAACCTTAGATCTGTTTCTTTTTAATATTCCAGGTAGAAAGTTTAGCTGAAAGCTTCACGTTCTTCACTGAATATTGTCTCCTACTGCTGAAGAAGCTGAGGGACAATTTCCCTGTCCTTAACTCAACGGTCATTAGTCGCCTGGAATTCATGCTAAGGTAACTCTCGGCTACATAAATATTCTGCTGCAGAAATGTGTCAGAAGTGTTGTGCTCACACATTGTTCTCGCCTGCTGCAGGTGTCTCAGCCAAATCCAAAATATGCAAGCATTTAAGACGGTCTGCCCCTTTCATAATGAACTGCACCTGGAAATAGCAACTGTCTTAAAGGTAATATTCTAGCACGGGAACACACAAAAAATGTGCATGCATGTGTAGCGGCCTCCTCACTCCCCTCTTTCTCTCGTCTCGTCTTTCTCTTGTCTAGGGGTATCTTAGAGGGGAGGGAGCGGGGACACCACACCTGGCTTCCACCACATGTGTCAGTGCGGTATAATCAACGTTCTTGTATTACCTTCGGGTCAGTGCTGTGCACCTGGATCCTCCCTCCAAGAGTCACCTTGAACAATGTCTGTTAGGAAATGAGCCCCACACCATAAAAGTTCAATACTCCTTTATTCTTCTCGAATGAACACAATCAGTTGAACTCCCTTGGTAGAAACAGAACAGAAAAGGAGGTGTGGATGCGAATAGGCCCAGACACAATGTAGTTCTCCACTTTCCTTCCTGAAAGTGGGTTACGGTTTCCGCACGAGGGGGGAATTTCCTTCTAGGCGGTCTCCGACGAGAGGCTCACCTGTCACCGGCAATATGCTGCTTCGGGTCTTCAAGTGAGGAGCTCCCCCCGGTCCATTGTGCCTTCCGGATTCGGGTACCCACTCCCGGGGTTCCCTAGGATCTCCTTCCCTCGCGGAACTCGGTGTTGGGCACTGAGCTCCGGACCTCCATCCGAGTACCTCACCCCAGGCTAAAGGTGCCTGGGATGGAACACGACATCCGATTGTCCTCTAGGCCTAGGCCACCCAGAGGACCGACACGAACCACCGTCCACAAGCTGAAGGTGCTTGGGACTCCGACCCCGTGACAAAGATGGCCGGCCCCTTTATACCCTCTCCCAGCAAGCACGGCGGGTTCCCCGCCCCACCATACCGCTGCCGAGGGAGGACAAAAAGGAGGCACAGCACACAGCAATGATTCAACCCCAGCCTAGGGCGACAGCGCCACCCACTGGGTTGCAGGGAATTACACATCACTGATGTCTCTGCCAAGTTCAAATTTACACCCGGGAAAGTACATACCCGCTACACTCTCCCCCTGGTCCTTTGACACTGGTCCCCAGTGTCTGGAGTAAATCATGCCCTCAACGGCTGACATAATCCAATCCAGAAACCGACTAACAATTGTACAAAAATGTAAAACTTTAGAAAAAACTATCCAACTGAAACATTGTGTCTGAGCCCTGTAAAGAAAAGGGAATAAAGACAAGAGAAAACAACAGCACTGATGCATAACTTTGAATCACATATTCACATTTGACTCCCATCCTGACTAAGACCCACCCCATACTCAGTGGACTTGATGGAATGTTCTCCTGCAGAGGGAAAAGAAAGGATTAATGCATATAACCCTGACACCTGTATTCGTGTAATGGAAAATAAACTTCTCCAAGAAGAAATCCCTTTTCTCCAAAGAGTGAGTGCATGAAAAGTGTCTTAATGTTGCGCAACACTGCCACCTGGTGACAGCACCGCGGTAACTGCACTCGTGGAACTTTCCTCTTTTTCTATGGCCCTATCTACCCCAGAGTCCATAATCTCTTGCAGGAAAAGTGAAGAACAAACAGGAACAGTTCTTCATTCCTCTGGGCACAAAAGCAACGGGCCCCAGAAAGTTCAGCAGCATGATAAGAACGGAGTCTTTTTTTTCTCCTACAGGTAAAAGCGGGGATGCGGCAGAACAAGTGGTTTCAAGTGCTGATCCATAGTTTCCAGATAATACTCCACATCTTCTCCTTCTTTGCGCCAGATCAACACTTTATCTGCATGGATGTGTCGTCCCAACATCCATTCTGCCTTGCAGTCTTTAAAACGTTGAGCGGCCTTTGGAGAGCATGCCAGGTACCTGCGGGCGTGGTGAACCTGAAGGTGGGTCCACACAAAGTCATTGTACCAGCGCTCCCGGCACACTTCCACCTCATACAGCAGTTCCTTCGACAAGTATGGATACTCCCATCCATAGTCTGCAGCAACCTTCTGGCCAAATAGCCGTTGCAATCTTGCCAAAGGAGGCATGGTAGCTTTGTCCCCTTCACCAGGCAAAACTATCGAGTCCGGGTGGTGAGGGACCTTGATCACATCTGATCTGGGCATAGGCGCCCGCAGCAACAGTCTCTTTTCCCTGGCCTTCGGTACAGATGGCACCGGGGATGTAGAAGCAGGCTGGGGACAGGACCTCTCTTCAGGCGCTGGTGCCTCCACCTGGGGTGTACTTTCCCCTGTTGACATGGGTGGATCTCTGATCCTCCGAGATGAAGCGAGAGGTACTTTGTCCCAGCCCTTCTCGGCAAACAAATCGTCTATAGCAACGTCGTCTCCCATGTCCGAGAGCGACTCCAGGTCAGAGGTGTCACACTTCTCCGCAGGTATGTAGCCGGTTGTAGAAACGGAGCCACCACCTCCCGCGGATTCGCTAGGCCATGACTTCCCGACACCTCCGCCCACACACCAAATCTCTCTGCCTGGCTTACCTCGACCTTTACTTGAAGCGGGATGTCCGGAACTCTTGTCGACGGATCCATCCAGGCCGGGCGTAAGCGGGCGAGACGGTCCACCACAACCGCTGGTCGGGGCTACCATGCCGGTCTTTCTCTTCAGTGGTGGACGCTGCGAGACAGTGGTGACCGAGTCAGCATCCTCGGATTTCTCCCGTTGGGGTTTTACGACCTCCTCCGCGGTCGCTGCAGTGTGCGTAGGGATGGCTCTCACAGCAGTGATTCCTCCTCTCTGAGTGGTGTTGTCCGCAGCACGGCTGGGGTAAATGGTTCTCGGCCTCTCAACCGCCGGATCCACTTCGAACAGGAACTCCCCACAGGCCTCACATCGCCCGAATGGCTTCAGCTGGCACACCAGTCCCGAACAGCCGGGACAAATCACACCCAGGGCCTCAACGTCCATGCACGAGTACAGGGCGAATCGACCCCTTGGCTTTAGCCGGATCCCCGTATCTGTTACCGGAGCAGCAGCAGTCAATGTCGTGGTGGAAGGGTGAACTGGAATCCACGATGTATGTCCGAACATGGCGACCTGTTGCTGATCCATTGCACACTGCAAAGTTTTTGCGCCAATGTCCCACGTGTAGTCCTTCACACGTATTGGACTCCTCCCCTTTGCTCCAGTTCGCGGGCTTTTCTTCTTTTCTGTTTCTGAGTCACGCCCACGAACTAAGCGATGGGGGTGTGCCTGGTGGCGCAGTGCAATAGAAGCCCCCACGTGTAGTACTTCACACGGCTGAACTTCCCCCTCTTTCCACTCTTCTGCGCGGGCCTTTCCCTTCATTGGGTCATGTCCACGACTTCGAGCAGGGATGCACTTCGGCCAATGAAGGCCTGCCTATTCGCTTAACTCTTCCAACAGACACGTTCAATACTGTGGTGCACAAACACTATACCGGACCCGAGCCCCCACGTGTAGCGGCCTCCTCACTCCCCTCTTACTCTCGTCTCGATTTTCTCTTGTCTAGGGGTATCTTAGAGGGGAGGGAGCGGGGACACCACGCCTGGCTTCCACCACGTGTCAGTGCGGTATAAGCAACGTTCTTGTATTACCTTCGGGTCAGTGCTGTGCACCTGGATCCTCCCTCCAAGAGTCACCTTGAACAACGTCTGTTAGGAAATGAGCCCCACACCATAAAAGTTCAACACTCCTTTATTCTTCTCGAATGAACACAATCAGTTGAACTCCCTTGGTAGAAACAAAACAGAAAAGGAGGTGTGGATGCGAATAGGCCCAGACACAATGTAGTTCTCCACTTTCCTTCCTGAAAGTGGGTTACGGTCTCCGCACGAGGGGGAATTTCCTTCCAGGAATATGCTGCACGGGGTCTTCAAGTGAGGAGCTCCCCCCGGTCCATTGCGCCTTCTGGATTCGGGTACCCACTCCCGGGGTTCCCTATGATCTCCTTCCCTCGCGGAACTCAGTGTTGGGCACTGAGCTCCGGACCTCCATCCGAGTACCTCACCACAGGCTAAAGGTGCCTGGGATGGAACACGACCTCCGATTGTCCTCTAGGCCTAGGCCACCCAGAGGACCGACACGAACCACTGTCCACAAGCTGAAGGTGCTTGGGACTCCGACCCCGTGACAAAGATGGCCGGCCTCTTTATACCCTCTCCCAGCAAGCACAGCGGGTTCCCCGCCCCACCATACCGCTGCCGAGGGAGGACAAAAAGGAGGCACAGCACACAGCAATGATTCAACCCCAGCCCAGGGCGACAGCGCCACCCACTGGACTGCAGGGAATTACACATCACTGATGTCTCTGCCAAGTTCAAATTTACACCCGGGAAAGTACACACATGCAAGTTCTGACAAAGAAACACCTATATTTATGTCATTGGTGGGTTGATAATTAGCACTTTACATTACATACACTGTATATATATATATATATATATATATATATATATATATATATATACACAGCTATATACAATATGCATAGTTTATCATCACGTATATTGTATTTACACACATGAATGTGAGTTGGTTAAAGTGATACTAAACACAGACTGTTTAATTCACATTGTCCCTTCTATTTCTGTACGTGGACGATGGCACTGCAATTATTTTAATTTAAAAAACATCAAGTACAACAAGTACCTTTTGCCTAATCTATATACAGTTGTCACATGACCCAGCTCTTTCCCAGCCTGTTTGCAGGGACACATAATCAGGAGGAGCTTCTAGTCCTCTGCTGCTGGTCACATGTTCAAAAAAAAGCCATTGAAATACAGAGTAAAAAAAAAAAAATTTAGATCAATAAATTGTGTTAAATTGTCATACATATATATATATTTGAAATGTCACACACCTCCAGCCTGTGTCTTAGCATAGGAGGGAGTTGAAGCCTCCATTTATCTACACCCTGTAATATCCCACCCGCATTGTGTTAAGCTGGTTAGTGGGCATGGAGGAGGAGGGATGGAGTGGGCTGTGATTTGCCACTGTGTATACACCCACATGTGTGACTCTATAGTCACATGGGCTGCTCAGATGTAATAGAGAGGAAATGCTCAGCATAGAAACTCACTGAAAACTGAGCATGTGCAGAGTTGCCACTACAGCTGCAAAATCTCTAGCTGAATTAGGGGCATGGACAGAAGGTGGAGATAAAAAGCAGAAGTAAACAAATAATCCAGTGACTGAGGGAGTATGAACAACATGTAATACAGCATTTATTGATAGTTTTTTATGATGTGGGTTTAGTGACACTTTATGCCTCTGAAATATGTTGAACTGGACATTCAACCATACAGCTGGCACTCTCTTCACTCTACCAAAATTACTACTGACTGCCAGTGAGGTAACAGACAGAATTTTAAGCCTTTCCAGCTCCAAACAAAACTATGATTTTTATTTTTTTACTGCAGTCGGGATTTATTGCTCTCCATTCTCTCTTTTGCTTTCTGCAGTTATATTTGAACTTATTTCCTGTATTGGGAAATAATAAAAACACTATTGTGTGTCCTAACTGACTCGAGAGCTGAGTCCGAACTGCCAGTTTACCTTCTAAAAGGCTCTGCATGCTCTCTTCTAAATCTGGTAGAAGCACAATTGGACTGATTGTGGGGAAATTTAACACCACAAAGGTGCTGTGAAAGAAGGAAAACCTATCATACAGCGATACATTTTGACTGCCTCCCTAATTGTGTTCCAGCATGCTCACATAAGTCTGCATTGGGTACTTTATAAAAGGCAAACAGGCTATAGGGGGAGGGAAGAAAGCCCTTATTCCAGCCCTCAGCCAGAACATTTGGAAACAATACTTTATTTTATTTAGGGATTTGCTAGATAAAGCATTTGTGTTAAAAAATAAAAAAAATCTTTAAAAAAGAAACACTTTTTACAATTTAAGTGTTAAATGTGGTATGCATAAAAAAATCATACAACCACGCTTAATATCCCTCATGAACCAACCTAACTGAGGAGGCCTAAAACTCACATCTGCCACGTGTAATGAGTACTGGGTACAGCATGAACAGAATTACAGGGCTTTTAATACGTTACCACACATTGATAAGAATATTTATATTGGTGTGTAAGTACAACCAAACAATTTTTTTTTAGCTTTGGATGGTGTGCCCAACCAGTGGCCCGGGGGCCACACGTGGCCCGCGGAGCCCTCTGATGTGGCCCACGATCTCCTGCTCTGGGATGGAATAAAATAGAATAGAATATTGTTATTAAAGGTACGTTTTTATTACTAAAATCACAGTGTGTGTATTTATGGGCATATCTGTTCTGCAGTGGTTACTGGGCTGCTTTCAAACTGATCCACAGGTACAGAGAAGTGCACCTGTGGGTTACCTGCCCTGAGCCATAGACTTCTATTACCTGCGAGTTTGGTGTGCTGAGAGTAGAGTGGGCTCTATAGAGCCGAGTGGGCTGTCATTCACCCACTCCACTCATTGTGGCCCGCGACTGGTTACCAAGTCGCTTAAGTGACCCTTGCTCTTCAAAAGGTTGGGCACCCCTGTAGAGGGTGAAAGAGCCCCTGTTGGGCTCTGTTTGAAGATTCCTCTTCAGTGTCATGGTGAAAATTTTAGACAACAGGGAGTGAGGAAAAATATGTTACATTTATTTATTTATTTCAGGTACTTATATAGCGCCATCAATTTACGCAGCGTTTTACATATACATCGTACATTTTCATCAGTCCCTACCCTCAAGGAGCTTACAATCTTAGGTCCCTAACTCACATTCATACATACACATACTAGAGCCAATTTAGACAGGATCCAATTAACCTACCGGTATGTCTTTGGAGTTTCGGAGGAAACCGGAGTACCTGGAGGAAACCCACGGACGCACATGGAGAACACGCAAACTCCAGGCAGGTAGTTTCGTGGTTGGGATTCGAACCAGCGACCCTTTTACATAGACAACAATAAAAAATGTCAGGGGTTCTAGCCTTCCTAATCCTAAAACTACTCTATTTTTGTCTTTGTTACTGTTTAAGATGTTCTCTCACTTTCTGTCAATAGAAACCGTTGTCACTGTGACAATAAGTGAGAAGAAATCTCTCTCTTGGAGCCTCGGGTAGCAACGTAAACCCAGTAGGGGTTTTAATCTTCTCCCCAATCTATCCAAAATAAAAATAAAAAAGTTTTTAGTTGGACATATACTGTACTTAAAACTGCTCACTTTAACATATATACCATATACATACAGTATATATTTGCAAAAGGCATTATATATTCCTAGTAATCTTCGCTTACCCTTTTCAGTTATTTAAAAAAAAAAAAAAAGAGATTTATACTTACCTGCTCCGTGCAGTGGTATTGCATAAAGCGGACCCTGGTCTCTTCTTCTGCTTGTGCCTCCATAGCAAGTTGTGTGCTATGGGGACACATGTGCAGGAGCACTGTTGAGTTGGGCTGAGTGCATCCATAGAAACACACAGTGCAGCTCTGCCCCGCCCTCACTCCCTCCTCACAGGATTTGACTGACAGGAGCAGGAACCAATGGCTCCCATTGCTTTCAGTGAAGCCTGTGAGAGTTGGAACAGGGGAGATAAGAGCTGCAGAGAGGCACAGTGATGGATCAATGTAGGTAAATGTTTTGGGGAGGGGGGTACAGGCAGAGGAAGGTTGTTTACCTTAATGCAGAAAATGCGTTGAGGTAAAAAAAACTTTTGCCGTTATATCCAATTTAATATTAACATATCTTTCTTTGTGCACTTGTGCGCAATCATGTTGGAACAGGAAGGGGCCATACCCAAACTGTTCCCACAAAGTTGGGAGCATGGAATTGTCCAAAATGTCTTGGTATGCTAACACCTTAAGAGTTCCCTTCACTGGAATAAAAGGGCCAAGCCCAACTCCTGAAAGACAACCCCACACCATAATACCCCTCCACCAAATTATTTAGACCAGTGCACAAAGTAAGGTCCATAAAGATATAGATGAGCGAGATTGGAGTGGAGGAACTTGACTGGCCTGACCTCAACCCGTTAGAACACCTTGGGATGAATTAGAGGGGAGACTGCGAGCCAGGCCTTCTCTTCCACATCAGTGCCTGACCTCACAAATGCACTTCTAGAAAATTGGTAAAACATTCCCATAGACACACTCCTAAACCTTGTGGACAGCCTTCCCAGAAGAGTTGAAGCTGTTAAAACTGCAAAGGGAGGACCAACTCAATATTGAACTCTACGGACTAAGACTGGGATGCCATTAAAGTTTATGTGTGTGTAAAGGTGGGCGTCCCAATACTTTTGGTAATATAGTGTACATTTACTACATACAATGCATTTTTGGTGCGCAGTATGAGGTGAAAGAACCCTGAGCAGGGGATGTCTCTAATGATCACATTGTATGGAGCTTCAAGACATCGAAATTGGTCCTGGTATGAATTTTTATTTGTCAATAAAATGTTATTAAAATACATTAAGGATATTATTTTAATTATTCTTATGTAATTCATGAATTGATACATTGGTATAATTAAAATAACATAAAAATCTGTTTCTGTTATATTACAGCCCTGATAAAGGGGGATTTATGCTAATACTGAAACACATTGGCTGTTAGCTCTTGATAATAGGATTTTTATAACAGCTTACCTGTAAAATCCTTTTCTTGGAGTACATCACGGGACACAGAGCGACATAGTCATTACTAATGGGTTATATAGATACCTTCAGGTGCTGGCACTGGCAACTTCCAAAACCGGAAGTACCCTCCCCTATATAAGCCCCTCCCATCCGGGAGCACCTCAGTTTTGTAGCAAAGCAATAAGTGTCCCTACAGAGGGGTGGGAGCTCTGTGTCCCGTGATGTACTCCAAGAAAAGGATTTTACAGGTAAGCTGTTATAAAAATCCTATTTTCTTTCTCGTACATCACGGGACACAGAGCGACATAGTCATTACTAATGGGATGTCCTAAAGCAATGCCCAATGAGGGGGGGATACACCATACATAAGCTGAGCGCTATCAGACATGAGGATCTTTTGCGGCCTGCAACACACTGCGCCCAAAGGCGACATCCTCCTGACTTCTAACGTCCACCTGGTAGAACCTAGTAAACGTGTGTACTGAAGACCATGTTGCGGCCTTACAGATTTGAGCCAGGGAGGCCTGGTGATGCGCTGCCCATGAAGTTCCAACTGCTCTCGTGGAGTGCGCCCTAACTTTGAACGGAGGCGGTCTCCTTCTCAAGCCATAGGCTTGCATTATGACCTGTCGAATCCACTTGGCTAAAGTAGATTTTGACGCTGCCTGACCCTTTCTGGGGCCTTCCGGCAGAATAAACAAAGTATCCGTTCTGCGAATCTGAGCAGTGGCTATAAGATAAGCTTTAACTGCTCTTACTACATCCAAAGAATGCAATAACTTTTCCTCTACCGAAGTAGGTTTGGGGAAAAAAGAAGGAAGAACCACATCTTGGTTCAAATGAAACCCCGATACCACCTTAGGAAGAAAGGCTGGATGAGGACGTAACACTACTCTGTCCTTATGGATAACCAGATATGGCTCCCTACAGGACATAGCGGCTAATTCCGACACTCTTTTAGCCGAACAAATGGCTACTAGAAAAAACAATTTCCTGATGAGAAGAACCAAAGAAATATGCTGTAATGGTTCAAATGGTTGTTTCTGTAGAACCGACAGAACCAGGTTTAGATCCCATGGACATATGGGAATATTAACCGGAGGACTAATACGCATCACTCCTTATCTAAAGGCTTTGACTAGTGATTGCGAAGCCAAGGGCCCTTGAAAAAATATTGACAAGGCCGAAAACTGACCTTTGATAGTACTCAAGGCAAGCTTCCCATCTACAGCCCACTGTAGGAAGTCCAGACTCCTACCTATTACGTACTTATGTGGATGCCATTTCTTGGCCTCACACCACGCGATGTACGCCTTCCAGATTCTATAGTAGATCTGCCTGGATACCGGCTTCCTGGCATTGATCATGGTAGATACCACAGGATTAGAGAGCCCTCTCTTTTTTAGAATGTGGGCTTCAATAGCCAGGCCGTCAAACCTAGGGCTGGTAAGGAAGGGTGGTAAATACGGTCCTTGCGAAAGCAGGTCCGGACGACGTGGGAGAGTCCAAGGACTCCCCACTGACATTTTACAATCTCCGCGTACCATGCTCTTCGGGGCCACGCTGGAGCCACCAGAATCACTGGTTTCTTTTCTACCCTGATTCTGCGGAGTAATCGAGGTAACAATTGTGGCGGTGGGAATGCATATATCAGCTTGAACTGATCCCAAGGGAACACTAGGGCATCCGAGCCGCAAGCTAGGGGATCCCTTGTCCGAGAGACAAACCTGTCCACCTTTGCGTTGAATCTGGATGCTAGAAGATCTACATCCGGTGTTCCCCACCGCTGACATATTGTCCAGAAAACCTCGGGGTGAAGGGACCATTCCTCTGGGCATAATTGCTGGCGACTTAGAAAGTCCGCCTTCCAATTCTCCACTCCTGGAATGAATACCGCAGATATGGCTGGGACATATCTTTCTGCCCATTTCAGGATGTAATTTACTTCCCTCTGGGCTGCACGACTCCTGGTGCCCCCCTGATGATTGATATATGCCACTGCTGTGGCATTGTCTGATTGAATTCTGACAGGGGACCCTTGGATTTTGGAGGTCCATGCTACTAGGGCATACCGGGCTGCTCGTATCTCTAAGAGATTAAAGGGCAGGGCCTTTTCTGCATCCGACCATCTGCCCTGGAGAGACCATTGCTCCAGTACTGCTCCCCAGCCTATAAGGCTGGCATCTGTAGTGACCACCTTCCAAGAAATCGGACTGAAGGATTTCCCTTTTTCCAGATTCTGGGGAACCAACCACCAACGGAGGCTCTTGCGAACGGAAGGGGACAAGGACATTGTAAGTCTAGGGCCTGAACTTTTTTGTTCCAGGCTGACAGTATGGCCCCTTGCAAATTCCTTGAATGGAATTGACCGTAGGGTACTGCTTCGAATGATGCCACCATTTTTCCCAGCAGCCTCATGCACAGGCGTATGGACGGCTGTCTTTTTTGTACCCACTAAGTGGATAAACTCTTTCAAAGACAACACCTTTCCTCAAGGCAAGAATTTTTTTCTCTGGCCTGAATCCAACCTTAGCCCCAAGTATTCCAGACTTTTGACTGGTTTTTAGGGCTGACTTGTCTCGGTTGATAATCCAACCGTGAGATTCCAGATACTTGATTGTCTTGTGAACGACCACGTCTAGTTTTTTCACTGAGTGGTCTATCAGCAACAAGTCATCTAGATATGCCATTATCATTACACCTTGTGTTCTTAGATTGGCCAATAAAGGGCCAGAATTTTTGTAAACACTCGTGGTGCTGTGGCCAGACCGAAGGGTAAGGCTCTGAACTGAAAATGGCGCCCTTCTACTGCAAAGCGTAGAAATTTTTGGTGGACTGGAAAGATGGGAATGTGCAAATAAGCATCTTTGATGTCGATCGCGGCTAACCAATCCTCCCCTTGTAGGGCAGTGGCCACCGATCGGATCGACTCCATCGGAAAGTCCTGATATACAGGAATTTGTTTAGCCCTTTTAGAATTAATATGGGCCTCCCGTCCCCGTTTGCTTCGGGACTGTAAAGAGGTTTGAGTAAAACCCGAACCCTCATTCTTCCAGGGGAACCTCCATAATTACTCCTTGGAGCAATAGTTGTTCTAGTGCCAACAGGAGGGACTCTCTCTTCCGGGGATCCCTTGGCACGTCTGACCTCAAAAATGGGAAGGAGAAGAGTCTTTTAACTCCAAACTGTATCCCAAACATACTGCGGAGAGCACCTATCTGTTTTGATCGTGTCCCGCCAGGTCTCTTGCGAACAACTGGAGTCCTCCCCTCACCCGACTGAGTGGGGGCAACCCTTCAATGAATTTAACTTTGGGGGAGGTTTTGTACCTCCCCTGACCCAGGGTTTCTCATTACCCTGCGATTGTCCCTGTTTTTTACCCCCGGGAATTGACCGAGGAGGCCGTCGGAACTGTTACACAGCCGATGCCCCAGGGACTGGAGAAGCAGGCCTCTTAAAGAGGGACCTCTAACTCTGTTTTTAACCGGCAAGAGCGTATTTTTACCGCTGGAAATGTTCTGGATATATTTGTCCAGGTTTTCCCTGAATAAGCGTTCACCATGAAATGGGACGCTAACCAGCCATTCTTTACAGGGAGCTTCAGCAGACCAGTTTTTGAGCCATAGAAGCCTACGCATATGTACTATAGACAGCGTAAGGCGGGAGGCCTGATGGACTGAATCCTTTATGGCGTCAACCGCAAAGCCTAAGGCTCTAGGTAGATCAGCTAGGGCAAGGGCCTGCTGATCTGTCAAGTCCCTCAAGACCTGTTTCAACTGATCCTTCACTGCTTAGCAGACCCCACTGCTGGTTGTGTCACCAAGCTTGCTGTAGAAAGAAGCAGACTTTCATGAGGACTCCAATCTTTTATCTATTGGGTTCTTGAACATTTGGACATTATCCACTGGACATGTCAGTGATTTATACACACAAGAGATGGCTGCGTCCACTGTAGGGACCTTCCATTTTTTGATGAACTTATCCTCCATGGGATAGACCACCGGAAATCTCTTGGGGGAATAAATATTTTCTCAGGATGTTCCCAATCCTGGTAAATGAGCCCTTTCAGTAAAGGGTGAAGTGGAAAAGAAGACAGTCTGGGGGCTTCTAGCGACCCCAACGAGGATACAGTAGTGGTTGATGGTTCCGCAAGGTGCATTTTTAAATGCTGATCGGACCATGTTAGTCAGAGACTGAACCCATAATCTTTCAGCTTGAGATGCTGAGAAAAGGTTCCCCCACTGTTGGTTCCTCTATAACAGAATCAACCTCATCCTGATCCCCTTCAGGCAGGTCGATCCCTGTATGGGACTGTTGCTCTGCTAACAGGCACTCTGAAGGAGGAGACGGAGATCGGGCGTGCTTTCCCTGACAGGGAGGCAGCGATCAATGTTGACAATCTCTCTCTAATCCTCCCAGAGCTGAGGAAAAAACCTCCTCTGTTACATACACAGGAGCAGGTGAACTGAGGACAGCCACAGTACCAAGTACCCCTGCGGGGTCTCTACAGTCACTTACCTCTGAACTTCAGGGGAGACTGGTGCAGCAGAAGCATGCCCAAGATCCTCAGAGCCCGATGAGACCCCCTTCGCTTCCTGGAAGATTCAGTTCCAGAGCTTCTGGACGGCATATTCCTAAGCCTAAAGCTGAGGTATTCCAGCCGTAATACACCACTTTTACTGAGAATAGTCTAGCACAATTGCTGCTATATAACAGTTGGTGTCTACTAAAGTGCCTTTCTAGGGGATGCCTGCATCAACCGCCTCTGTGTGCCTTTATACTGTTGCTAGCTCTGTCTGTGCACTTCAATAGCCAGCTATGATTGTGCTTTAAAACACGCTGGACGCCCGCACATGTGCAGTAGCGCCGCGGCGCACACCGAGCGTCATCCACCCGCTCCGCCCCTTTTTCCAGATCGCCTCTATATATAGAGGCGCGTGCACGTGCGCCTTCGGCGCCTTTTTTGAAAAAAATATAAGGAGCTAGATGGGAGCCAGGGTCCCTGCCGCAGGGCCCGAGGATGGATGAGCGCAGCAACAGGGCAGAGGAGACAGCTTCCCAGCAGAGAACTTACCAACTGCCTGGATTTGATTTTGGAAGAAAAAAATCCACATTACAAGAAAAAGGACCATAGCGGCCTCTAGTGTCTAACACAGGTACCGCGGTCTTACATTTATTTTTATTTTTTTCTTGCCTACTATTAAAATTTTTACATTTTCTCAGTAGTAACAGGCATACACAGAATATTAGCGGGAATACCTTAGGTAACAGGCAGAAAGACAAAATAGGCTTGGGGGTCCCTCAATAGAACCAAGTTTCCGAGGGCCCCCACTTACCTTTTCCTCGCCGCAGGACTCTGTTTGGTCCACAGAAGCCCAAACTTCACCTATCACGGCAGGCATTGTAATCAAACCTTCAGGGACCGGGTTCCCAAGGATTCCACTCCCCTGGACCTGTATAGCACCCTGCACAGAAAACATCTTGGTCGTGGGTATGACCAGAGCTCTGGATCCCAGGGTCCAGCCCTCCTAAGAGAGGCATTACAGGCAAAACCTTGCTCTTCTCTTGCAAGGCCCGGGTACCGACCGTTTAGCTATGAAGCTTTTTTGGTCGGATCCGGAATAGCTTACTGAGGCCCAAAAGAACCTGTACGCAAGCTCAGTGAAAAACACATGTTACTTCTTGGCCAACACCTTAGACACTGGCAAAAAACTGAGGTGCTCCCGGATGGGAGGGGCTTATATAGGGGAGGGTACTTCCGGTTTTGGAAGTTGCCAGTGCCAGCACCTGAAGGTATCTATATAACCCATTAGTAATGACTATGTCGCTCTGTGTCCCGTGATGTACGAGAAAGAAAGACCCTTTTATTCTGGCAAACTAAAATTCATATCTGGACCAATCCTTTTTATCCTCTCACTGGACTCTCCCAGGGACCCTGTTCTGGCTCCAATAGGAAGCTGCCCCACTATAGCAATCATTTGAATTGTATAGAACATCTACCATGCTTGCAGTACAGCCCTCTACCAACTGAATTCCAGAATAATCTAATGTCCACAGAAATGAAAGTTTGTATATCGCCTTTATATTCATGTTTGTTCACAATTCAATTCCATTCACTGCTTAGATAATATCACCCCATTTTACTGCAAAGTAAATCCAAGCCATGAACGGATGAATAGACCACTGCATGCCATTGTATGTATTCTGTGTACACTTCTGTACAATATTCAATGTGCACCCCCACACCATCCAATGCTGGGCTCATTGACTTCACTATTTACTCTTCTCAAATGACACGAACCTAATTATTTTACATTAGTTGGAGACGCTGAAGTCACGCAGAGCTAAGTAAGAGGAGATCCTGTCTTTTTTTTATATCTATTTAGTTACCGTAAATGCTGGCTTTCAGTGAAAGGAATTAATGCATGGGGGATTGACTTTGGTTTCTGTTTTTCAGAAAGGCACACTAGAATGGTATGAAAAGACATACATGTCCTACAAACCTGTGGAAAAGGTAAGTCCAAAGGTTCACTGCTGTTCTTGTCAAATGGATTCATTAAAGAACCCCAAGCGAGTAAATAAACAAACAATTTAGCTCTCTTAACCTGCTTGTATTTTATTGTATTGTAACTGTGCTGTCTCCCTTTAGATTGTAAAGCTCTGTGCAAACTGTTAGCTCCGTATAAATCCTGAATAATAATAATAATTCTTTGCATAAATACCCATAATACAGTGCAACCTTGGATTACGAGCATAATCGGTTCCAGGAGAATGCTCATAATCCAAAGCACTCGCATATCAAAGCGAGTTTCCCCATAGAGGTCAATGGAAACGAAAATAATTGCAATACCGCATGTGGCCAGAGGTGGGGGGCGCTGGAGATACTTGGAAAAGCTCGGGGACAGCTCGGCTGAACTCGGAAAGGCTCGGGAATGGAGTATTTCCGAGTATTTCCGAACGGCTCCGATCGTCTCTGCTCGGCTCCGGCACCCCCACACCTCTGGCCAAATGTGGTATTGCACACCGCTGTGGCTTGAATCCTGCTCATTTTGCGGAATAACACTCGCAAACCGAGTCAGGATTTAAAAAAAAAAAATGCTCGTATTGTGAAATGCTCGTTAACCGCGTTACTCGCAATCCGAGGTTTCACTGTATAAGATTCCCATCATCCTCTACATACAATCAGAAAATATAAGTAATTTACACAGAATGCCTTTTCTAAGTTTAAAAATGAGAGGGAAAGAGTACAGCACTAATGAATATCACAAATTTAAGCCTAGAGTCCCTATAGATGGCTTAAAGATATACTTCAGCTCAGTTGCACACAAAGGCACTAATGCTGTGATGTCTCAAAATATCCACCCTCTTAACCACTTAACGACCGCTCACTGTATATATACGTCGGCAGAATGGCACCGACAGGCACAATCACGTAGAGCATACGTGATTGCCTTTGTACAGTTGGGGGGTCCAATCGGACCCCCCTTCTGTACAGTGAGCGGTGGCTAAGTGTCCGGGAGCGTTCCGGGATGAGGGGGCAGCCATTCGTTTCTGGCCACCCCCTCGCGATCGCTCCCGGCGAATGGAAATGCCCCCTCTGTCTGTGTCAGACAGAGGGAGCAGGAGGAAGTGATGTCATCTCTGGTGCGGCGCTCACATATACCGAGCGCCGTACAAGAGAAGACATCAGGTCAGTGCACACAACACTACACTGACACCAGGACACATAGGGACATAAATCGCCCCCCCAGACACCCCAGATCACCCCCCAGATCACCCCCCCAGCCCCCAGTCACAGTGTCACTGATTGCAGTGACCATTTATTTAGTGATCACTGCAATCAGTGACATTTGTGACTGTAAAAGTGTCACCAAAGTTTAGTCTTAGGTCCAGTGTAGCCCCCTAACCCCCCCAATAAAGGTTTAACCCCCTGATCACCCCCCAGATAACCCTTTCACCCCCTATCACCACTGTCACTAAGCGATCATTTTTCTGATCGCTGTCTTAGCGTCAGTGATGCCGATCGGCAGCCAGTAATTTTTTTTAGGTTCGCCGCATGTTTTTATCGCGTCAGGTACCCCAATATATTATCTAATAAAGGTTTAACCCCCTTGATCGCCCCCCAGGTAACCCTTTCACCCCCTATCACCACTGTCACTAAGCGATCGTTTTTCTAAACGCTGTCTTAGTGTCTGTGATGCAGATCGGTAGCCGGTAATTTTTTTTATGTTCGCCGCAGGTTTTTATAGCGTCAGGTACCCCAATATATTATCTAATAAAGGTTTAACCCCCTTGATCGCCCCCCAGGTAACCCTTTCACCCCCTATCACCACTGTCGCTAAGCAATTGTTTTTCTAAACGCTGTCTTAGTGTCGGTGATGCAGATCGGTAGCCAGTAATTTTTTTTAGGTTTGCCGCATGTTTTTATAGCGTCAGGTACCCCAATATATTATCTAATAAAGGTTTAACCCCCTTGATCGCCCCCCAGGTAACCCTTTCACCCCCATCACCACTGTCACTAAGCGATCGTTTTTCTAAACGCTGTCTTAGTGTCGGTGATGCAGATCGGTAGCTGGTAATTTTTTTTAGGTTCGCCGCAGGTTTTTATAGCGTCAGGTACCCCAATATATTATCTAATAAAGATTTAACCCCCTTGATCGCCCCCCAGGTAACCCTTTCACCCCCTATCACCACTGTCGCTAAGCAATCGTTTTTCTAAACGCTGTCTTAGTGTCGGTGATGCAGATCGGTAGCCAGTAATTTTTTTTAGGTTCGCCGCATGTTTTTATAGCGTCAGGTACCCCAATATATTATCTAATAAAGGTTTAACCCCCTTGATCGCCCCCCAGGTAACCCTTTCACCCCCATCACCACTGTCACTAAGCGATCGTTTTTCTAAACGCTGTCTTAGTGTCGGTGATGCAGATCGGTAGCTGGTAATTTTTTTTAGGTTCGCCGCAGGTTTTTATAGCGTCAGGTACCCCCATATATTATCTAATAAAGGTTTTAACCCCCTGATTGCCCCTAGTTAACCCTTTCACCAGTGATCACCATATAAGTGTTACGGGTGACGCTGGTTAGTTAGTTTTCTTTTTATAGTGTCAGGGCACCCGCCGTGTATATAACCCAATAAAGGTTTAACCCCCTGATCGCCCGGCGGGTGATATCAATTAGGTTTTAGCGTCAGAGAGGGTCTGCGTCACACCCCAGGCAGCGTCAGGTTAGTGCCAGTAACGCTAACACCCACGCGTGAAGCATACACCCCCCTTAGTGGTATAGTATCTGATCAGCTCAATATCTGATCTGATCAGATCTATACTAGCGTCCCCAGCAGTTTAGGGTTCCCAAAAACGCAGTGTTAGCGGGATCAGCCCAGATACCTGCTGGCACCTGCGTTTTGCCCCTCCGTCCAGCCCAGGCCACCCAAGTGCAGTATCGATCGATCACTGTCACTTACAAAACAAAAACACACATAACTGCAGCGTTCGCAGAGACAGGCCTGATCCCTGCGACTCCAGTGCTGTAGGAGGTGATTTCACCACCACAGTTAAAAAAAAAAAGCAAATATGCCGAAGCATTGGGGCAGCAGGGGCGGAGGAGCGATTTTGCTCCTAATGCCGCGTACATACGGTCGAAATTCCGACGGAGGCTTGCCCGTGGAAAAGTCCGACCATGTGTGTGCGGCATAACTTTTTTGCGGGAGGATGCCCCCATGCTTCGGCATATATAAATGGTGCGTGTATGCCCATCATTGGAAGTGGGTGGATGAAGGGCGGTATTCTAATGGTGGGCATACCCACCGATCAATCTCTTTTTTCGTTCAGCCAACTGGCTGCATGAAAAAAAAAAGATTACAATACATGTCCAACAAGGACCAGCAACGTACTGGTATGTTGCTGGACTTTGAATGTTTATACCAGAATGATGCCTGCGGGTTTAGGTATCATCTTGGTATCATTCTTTTCAGCCTGCGGCCGGCTTTCATGTAAAAGCAATCCTAGCGGCTAATTAGCCTCTGGACTGCTTTTACAAGCAGTGGGAGGGAATGCCCCCCCCGGATATAAAAAGCGCCATTGGGAAATTGGGAAAGCATTTTATCACACCGATCTTGGTGTGGTCAGATGCTTTGAGGGCAGAGGAAAAATCTAGGGTCTAGAAGACCCCAGTTTTTTCAAAAAAAGAGTACCTGTCACTACCTATTGCTATCATAGGGGATATTTACATTCCCTGAGATAACAATAAAAATGATAAAAAAAAAAAATACTTGGAAGGAACAATTTAAAAAGAAAATAAAAAAGCAAAATTAATAATAAAAAAAAAGAAAAAAAAAAAAAAGCACCCCTGTCCTGCCCTGCTCTTGCCCAATGGCGAACGCAAGCGTCGGTCTGGCGTCATATGTAAACAGCAATTGCACCATGCATGTGAGGTATCACCGCGAAGGTCAGATCGAGGGCAATCATTTTAGCAGTAGACCTCCTCTGTAAATCTACTGGGGTAACCTGTAAAGGCTTTTAAAGGCTTTTAAAAATGTATGTAGTTTGTCGCCCATGCGCGTTTGTGTGAAATTTTAAAGCATGTCGTGTTTGGTATCTATGTACTCGGCCTAAGATCATCTTTTTTATTTCATCAAACATTTGGGCAATATAGTGTGTTTTAGTGCATTAAAATTAAAAAAAGTGTATTTTTTAACCCAAAAAATGCGTTTGAAAAATCGCTGCGCAAATACTGTGTAGAAAAAAAAATGCAACACCCACCATTTTAATCTGTAGGGCCTTTGCTTTAAAAATATATATAATGTTTGGGGGTTCAACATAATTTTCTTGCAAAAAAAAAAATGTTTTCATGTAAACAAAAAGTGTCAAAAAGGGCTTTGTCTTCAAGTGGTTAGAAGAGTGGATGTAAGCTTCCTAATGTTGTGTATAAAATGCCAGAACAGTTCAAAACCCCCCCAAATGACCCCATTTTGGAAAGTAGACACCCCAAGCTATATACTGAGAGGCATGTCGAGTCCATGGAATATTTTATATGTTGACACAAGTTGCGGAAAAACGACAATTTTTTTTTTTTTTTGCACAAAGTTGTCACTAAATGATATATTGCTCAAACATGTCATGGGCATATGTGGAATTACACCCCAAAATACATTCTGTTGCTTCTCCTGAGTACGGGGATACCACATGTGTGAGACTTTTTGGGAGCCTAGCCACGTACGGGACCCCAAAAACCAAGCACCGCCTTCAGGCTTTCTAAGGGTGTAAATTTTTGATTTCACTTCTCACTGCCTATCACAGTTTCGGAGGCCATGGAATGCCCAGATAGCACAAAACCCCCCCAAATGACCCCATTTTGGAAAGTAGACACCCCAAGCTATTTGCTGAGAGGTATTGTGAGTATTTTGCAGATCTCGCTTTTTGTCACAAAGTTTTGAAAATTGAAAAAAAATATATATATATATATATTTTCTTTCTTCATTTTCAAAAACAAATTAGAGCTGTAAAATACTCGCCATGCCTCTCAGCAAATAGCTTGGGGTGTCTATATTCCAAAATGGGGTCATTTGGGGGGGTTTTGTGCGATTTTGGCATTTTATGGCCTTCGAAACTGTGATAGGTAGTGAGGAGTGAAATCAAAAATTTGTGCCTAGAAATCCTGAAGGCGGTGCTTGGTTTTCGGGGTCCCGTACGCGGCTAGGCTCCTAAAAAGTCCCACACATGTGGTATCCCCGTACTCAGGAGAAGCAGCAAAATGTATTTTGGGGTGAAATTCCACATATAACCATGGCATGTGTGCGCAATATATCATTTAGTGACAACTTTTTGTAATTTTTTTTTTTTTTTTTTGTCATTATTCAATCACTTGGGACAAAAAAAAAAAATATTCAATGGGCTCAACAGGCCTCTCAGCAATTTCCTTGGGGTGTCTACTTTCCAAAATGGGGTCATTTGGGGGGGTTTTGTACTACCCTGTCATTTTAGCACCTCAAGAAATGAGATAGGCAGTCATAAATTTAAAGCTGTGTAAATTTCAGAAAATGTACCCTAGTTTGTAAACTCTATAACTTTTGCGCAAACCAATAAATATACGCTTATTGACATTTTTTTTACTAAAAACATGTGGCTGAATACATTTTGGCCTAAATGTATGACTACAATTGAGTTTATTCGATTTTTCTTATAACAAAAAGTAGAAAATATCATTTTTTTTCAAAATTTTCGGTCTTTTTCCGTTTATATCGCAAAAAATTAAAATCGCAGAGGCAATCAAATACCATTAAAAGAAAGCTCTATTTGTGGGAAGAAAAGGACGCAAATTTCGTTTGGGTACAACATTGCATGTCCGCACAATTTACAGTTAAAGCAGCGCAGTGCAAAATTCTGAATTCACCTCTGGTCCTTTAGCTACCAAATGGTCCGGGGCTTAAGTGGTTAAGGCGCAGATATAAATGTTCTGATATTTGACAATCTGATCCTGAGAGTTACAGGTAATATTATATATTGTGTTGCATATAATCTAAAACTATATAAGACACAAAATAATGCAGCTTTGAAATTAGTAATACATCATGAAATGTATTTTTTTTAAATACAAGCAGTGTAAGTACCTAAATTTGATCTGGTATCAGATGCTGCAGTGGAGGACCCATGATTAACCACTTTCTTTTGGGGCTAATTCTGGTATTCCTCTCCTACATGTAAAAATCATAATTTTTTTGCTAGAAAGTTACTCAGAACCCCCAAACATTATCTATTTTTTTAGCAAAGACCCTAGGGAATAAAATGGCGATCGTTGCAATATGTTATGTCACATGGTGTTTGTGCAGCAATTTTTCAAATACAATTTTTGTTGGAAAAAATACACATTACTGAATAAAAAAAAACGAAACACAATATTTAGCCCAATTTTTTTGTATAATGTGAAAGATGATGTTACACCGAGTAAATAGATACCTAACATGTCGCGCTTTAAAATTGCACACACTCATGGAATGGCGCCAAACTTCGGTACTTGGGGAATTCCGTACCATAGCATATGCTTTAATTTTTTTTTTACAGGTTACCAGTTTAGGGTTACAGAGGAGGTCTACGTTCACAGCAATACCTCACGTGTGGTGTGAACGCAGTTTACATATGCGGATGCAACCTACGTATGCGTTTGCTTTTGCGTGTGAGCATGAGGGGATGGGGCACATAAAAAAAAATGGCATTATTATTTATGTTATTTACTTAATTTTTTTACACTGTGCCTTTAAGTTTTATTATTATTATTTTTTTTTTTATCACTTTTATTCCTATTATAAGAAATGTAAACATCCCTTGTAATAGGAATAAGGCATGACAGGTCCTCTTTATGGAAACATCTGGGGTCAATGAAACCCCAAATATCCCCTCTACCCTGGAAAGCATGAGATTAAAAAAAAAACATTGATCTCTGCTTTTCAGGAAAAAAACTGGCAGGATTTACATCTGCCAGAGCTGGAAGTGACATCACGACTTCGCTTTTTGGCCTCCCAATATCATATGGTAATCCAGCACCATCACTGGATCGGTAATCTGGCTTCCCAATCTCACCAGAGAGCCCAGAAAGGCAGCAGAGGGCAATCCAGCTGCTTAATAGCAGGGAATCACCGACTGAAAACAAAGATATCTGAATGATGGCTGTAGCTGCAGGCATCATTCAGATATTACAACTTCAACCTAAGGATGTCATATGACATCCTACAGGCGGGAAGTGGTTAAGATCCAGGAGAGAGAGCAAAACATGTTGGGGTCGTGGCCTGGCCAGAACCCAGGCTGAGACTGCCACATACTTCTCCATTAGTGGATTTGCAGCGATATGTGGCTTGAGGGACCTTTTCTTCACTACAGTGGGATAGCATGCCTATAGGAGGAAGGAGCAGAGTGAGAGATGAGCTAATTAGTGTGCATCCTCTCCTTTCACTGTTCAGAAGATCTGTAAATGTAATTTTGGAACTTTTTAAGGCAGCAATCAAAGTTGCCTCAGAAGCAAAGTTCAGGAAATATTCTTGGTCAGATTTGGCAGAGTAAAGGCTAACATTTTTGCAGTAGACAAGCAAAGGGATGCCCTTCCACCCTTTACTAGTTCACCTAAAGAGTTAGGGCTCTGTCCCTCGTTGCACTCTAGGGGGTGGTGCCAAAGATAAAATGCTCACCTTGTTCCATAGTAGGCTTGAGCTTAAAGGCTAAGTTCACCTTTATTCACCTTTCTTTTATTTTTTCTAAATTTCAGCTCCCCTATGTACCAACATAGCATTAATGTACTTATTTTGCAAAATTAAAACAGCTTTAAATGTATTCTACACACGCATAACTCTGTTCATGGATGTTTAAAAACCCTACTCCATTACTTCTGCCTCACTTCCTGGTCAGAATTTAGGTCAATACACAGAAAGGAGTTGACCAGGGTAGATGATGCTGGGTGTGTGCTAATGACATCAGATGGTCAACTACTACCTGTGTCATGACCTAAAGCCTGTCAATGAAGTGAGCAGAAGTAACGGAGCAGGGTTTTTAGACAGCTATGAAGAGAGTGAGGTAAGTGTGTGTAGAATAAATGGAAAGCTGTTTTATTTTTGCAAAAGAAGTACAATAATGCAATATTGGTACATAGAGGAGCTGGAATTTAGAAAAAAAAAAAAAAAACTTGAACTTAGCCTTTAAGCCTGGTGCACACTAATAGTTTTTTTTTTCTGTTAAGCCCAGCGGGATGAACGAAAAAGAAAACTGACAGCTCTGGTTGGAGCCACTGTAGTAACAATCCAACGTTAGTACAGCGATCTCCCCCACTGAGCTGTTGTGCTCTGACAGGGCTCCTCCGACAGAACACTCTGGTCATCTCTCTTAGCCACTTACTGAGAGTGCTGATCGGGAATTGGTCAGCTGCTGGTTTTCCAGCATAATCGTCCGATATAAGCCAGCCAAACAGCCAGCTTCTGTTGGACCGGCATGACATACACATGGGCCGAATGTCGGACGGTTTTTATTGAACTGGCTCCTGACATGTGGCCCCTGTGTACGAGGCTTTACTGTAAATTCCACCGATACACAGTAGGATGTGGAAAGGAATTATCTAGTCAACAAATTATTTGGTCAAAACACTTCTCAATCTCTTTGTAATGTAATTTTCTGTATTATAGAATGATGTGGAGCAGCTGAGGAGCTTGGTGAAGTTATCAGACGCTGTCCATGAAGATGTGGAGAAAAGCCAGAATGTGTACAACAAGCTCTTTGTCAGGTGAGTTCCTTTAAATCAGCGTTCATATGTAGTATCAAGACCATAAACCATGATCAATACAGTACTTATAATCATGGGCTCAAAGATTCCTTTTTCTGGTCAGTGGGTCAGGATTAGTTCTTGTGGACTTTGTGGATTTATACAGTTCAGTTGCACACAAAGGCAGTAATGCTGTGATGTCTCAAAATATTTGCAGCTCAGGAAACATTTACCTTTATTTCTGCTATTATACCACCCTCTAAAGGGGCAGATATAAATGTTCTGATATTTGACTTTCTGATCCCTAGATGTACAGGTAATATTATTTATTGCATTGTATAAAACTATAAGGCCTATGTAGGTCACCTAAAGTTTGTGTATATATATTGATTAATATTTCCTTTCTCCTTAGCATTGTCAAGGTAGATTACTTTAGCATCACTTACCGGCAGCTAGAAAAACTGGTAAGTCACTTTTTGGTACTAACGAGGTGTAATCAGGGGCATTTGTACCTAAAACGTCCTCAGCATTTTACATTGTTAATATAATGGAACAAGTTGTATGCTGCTAAAAAATTCTAAAATTAAAAGTGAAAATGTTTCCAATATACACACTGTAAAGTAGACAATCGGTTGTGAGGTGCATTAAGACTCAATGATGGGATGGCTTCCAGGGTGCCAAGAATCCTAGGTCATACCACTAGGCAAAAATCATTCAGATTTTCTGTTGATATGATGTTTAATTATCTCCTTAGCATCACAAGCACTCTTGGAGCCAAATAAAAAATATTATGTAACATACAGGCTCTAGGAAGCGGTTCACTTTAACCTCACCATACACCAAGTTTTGCTTTAATTGATATCGCTAGCTCAACCCTTAATACAGAATAATAACAAGCGCTAATGAATTTAATTTACATAATGGCCTTGATTCTCTAATGATTCATTAGTGCAGCAGTTCCATCATTTGATCTCTCTTCTCACTTTTCAAATGATTCATCTTTGTCATGCAAATTAATTAATGCTGAACTCTAATTTCCCTTACATGTTAGGTAAATACCTGAGGTGCAGGTGAATTGCACATAAGCCCTCCTCTTTAGCATACCCTCTTGCCAGGGTGCATTTTAATAAGTGACCCTATTCTGGGGATTCCCCCAAAGGCTTACATGATCATAGGGGGTGCAGTGAGCATATCAACTGAGATCTCTGGTTCTCCAAAATCAGGAGGGAGGTGGGTTGAATTTTTTACCCACACACCCACATCAAAAATAAATTTTTATTCTCAGCTGTACATTGTAGGGTAAAAAGTTAAAATAACCGTAACCCAAAAAATAGCTTTTTCACCTAGAGTGTTAATATCAAATTAAACATAAATATAAGTAGAGAGTTCAGGATGTCTCTTCTTTGTGGAACCAAGAGACATCGCACATGATAAGTAATATAAAGATTGATTTATGAAGCTGTATGGTAGTTATAGGAAGCATACAATAGTTCATGATCTACATTTTATGCTGTTTCTTTCACACCTATAGCTAAACTGGCACTAGCAGCAGAGCATTATTATGCAGACATATTCAGTGGTGTTACTAATGAATGGAAAGACTGGAAATCTCTGGGAAACCTATTGTTATTGCTGGCCAATAGTGCATCTTGTCAAATATGACATTTGCTGTATCTTAACCAATGGTAAAAAAAATTAAGTGTTGTGAAAAAGTATTGGGCTCCTCCTCTATCATTGCACATTTTGGACATTGTACGTTTTAGATCTAAACCAAAAAGCAATATAAAGATACCAAATGTATCTCAGGTTTACATACAAATAAGGCACACAGGACTCTTACAAAGCGTGGAAGGAGGGTCATACATCAAATACAAAGAACAGTGAGCATACGTCCCAATAATGGGCCTTATAAAGTGAAAAAAATATAATATCGCCAATTATTGCAGAACTAGCAAGTATAACAAAACAGCATTGAGTAAATGTAAGATCATAGTAATCCGTAACAGCCACACTTGTGAGCACAAACGGATTGTCATTGGATAGGTAAAGGGAAATGAGAGGGGAAGGAAAGGGGATCAAATACATGGGATTACAACCATGTCAATGGCAGAGAAAGCGAAGGAAAGGAAAAACTGAAACTAAAGGAAGGGCGTAGTGGAAAGAAAAAAAATAGAAAATAAAGAATAGAGAAAGAAATGAAGTCGTCCATGAACTCGCTAGTCTACAAATACTGAATTTGTGGATCCCACGTTCGTTCAGACTTTGAGGTATTATTCTGGAGGATACAGGTGAGCCTATCATTAACAATGATAAAGTTCAGTTTGCTTTTAACATAATGCACCATGGGCTGTTTACAATATTTTGCAAGACATGTTTTTTTAATCTTTAGCTATTATTCACTATATACACTGTACATGACTACTGTGTTGTTACATAGTTATATACTGTATTTATTGGCGTATAACACTCACTTTTTTACCCTGAAAATAGAGAGCAAACTGTGCCTGCGTGTTATACGCAGGGGGCTGTGGAAAGTTTTTTTCCTGGTACTTCCCTCTTAAAGTTAGGGTGCGTGTTATACGCCTGTGCGTGTGATACGCCGATAAATACGGTAGTTGCTGTGATTGAAAAAAGACACAGGTCCATCCAGTTCAACCAACAGAGAAAAAAACACAAAACACACAAATCGAAAAGCTCCAAATACACAATCCTATACCCGCAGCTGATCCAGGAGAAGTTGTTTGTGAGGAATGTCCAGGACAAAGTCAGCTTTTGTATGTTACATTATTTTTTTCTTTAAAGGTGGCTGATGAAGTAAGCATTATAATGGAAAACCTAAAGACATCAGAGCATGAAGAGCCTCACGTCACCCATGCTATTGGGGAAACTCTGTTTGAACTTTATATCACCCTCAATGAACTAAGGCGGTTTCGAGATTATCTACCCTTAAAGTATGTGGCTTTTGCTAATTTGTTATTCTTGGTGGGATGTTTGAATGTTGGTAATGGCCTCCTTAATTTATTCCCTGCTTTTAGTTTTTTCCACAATCCAATATGAGAGCCAGTGACTGGGTTGGTGAATTGCCAGGGGGGGGGGGGGGGGTTTAACGTTGTGAAAAAAAAAATTGAAGATCAGTAAAGGAGCTTCCAGGCACCCTGTTCATGCAGTTATATGATCTGACAGGTTTACTTTAATTTCAAATTTTATTTTTAACTCTGTATATCTTGGCTTACGAGACAAGAAAAGGCTTTTTGCTTGGGGTCAAGATGATCTTTTGAAGGTAGAAGCATAGAAAAAGAATACCAAGGTGTCAAATTCGTCTCTCATTTTGCCTGAGCTGGTTTGAAATTACAAGCAAGATTTTTTTTGCTATGGCCCATTTCACACTGGGGCGGGCAGATGCGCTGGCAGTATAGCAGCGCTATTTTTAGCGCTGCTATACCGTAGTTTTTACCGCAATATTCGGCTGCTAGCGGGGTGATTTTAACCCCCGCCAGCGGCCGAAAAAGGGTTATTACCGCCCGCAATGTGCCTCCGCAGAGGCGCATTGCCAGCGGTATTACCGCGGTTTCCCATTGCATTCAATGGGCAGCAGCTGTAAAGGAGCGGTAAACACACCACTCCTTCACCGCTGCAAAGATGCAGCTAGCAGAACTTTTGGAGCGGTCCTGCTAGCGCACCGCTTCAGTGTGAAAGCCTTCGGGCTTTCACACTGAAGACTGCAGGGCACGATTTTTTCAGGCAGTATAGCAGCGCTATTTTTAGTGCTAAACCGCCTGAAAAACGTGTCAGTGTGAAAGGGGCCTATGAGCAGCATTTAAAAGGACATCCCTGCTAAGTCATTATAACACCCATTGATAGCCTTTCTGAAATCTAAACCTAAAGCTGATCTCCAGACAAACAGCTAAATCCATGGATGAAATACATATGTGGGAGCTGTTTTACACATACAGTGTTGTCAGACAGTTTAACCAGGGTGGTGACCTGTCTTTTCTCTACTGTAGTTAAGCAAAACAGCTTGGCCACCTCCCTGCCCCATTTATAATTGGACAGTGAAGGAGCTGAATGATGATGTCATCATGTTCCTTTTCTGTATATTTTCATGCAGCACATCTAATTGATTTGTTGTTCATTTTCATTTAGATTTACCTTCAACTATGTAGTGCAAGGGCCTGCCTGATTGCATGCAATTTGAAAGTGTTTAGGTTTGACCTCATATTACCGTATATACTTGAGTATAAGCCGAGTTTTTCAGCCCATTTTTTAGGCTGAAAAAATTCCCCTCGGCTTATACTCGAGTGAGCGGTACCTTTCATTACTAAAACAGCGTGTGTCTCCCGCTGTGTAATGCATTCTGTTCGCCCGTCCATTGTAACAAAGCCCCACCTCCTCGTCGTCGGTGATAGGCGGAACACTGATACAGTTTCCCAGCATTGTATCAGTGTTCCTCTATCACGGACGGATGAGGAGGAGGCGGGGTTTTGTTTCAATGGACGGCCGAACAGACTGCATTACACAGCGGGAGACGCACGCTGTTTTAGTAATGAAAGGTACGGCTGCAAATGGGCAGAGTGAGACTACAAATGGGCACAGTGAGACTACAAATGGACACAGAGAGACTAAAACTGGGCACAGTGAGACTGCAAATGGGCACAGTGAGACTACAACTGGGCACAGTGAGACTGCAGATGGGCAAGGTAAGACTGCAAATTGGCACAGTGAGACTACAACTGGGCACAGTGAGACTACAACTGGGCACAGTGAGATTGCAAATGGACACAGTGAGACTGTAAATGGGCACAGTGAGACTACAACTGGGCACAGCGAAACTGCAAATGGGCACAGTGAAACTGCAAATGGGCACAATTAGACTGCAAATGGGCACAGTGAGGCTGCAGATGGGCATTGATTACCCAGTAGCTGCTGCATTTTCCCACCCTAGGCTTATACTCGAGTCAATATGTTTTCCCAGTTTTGTGTGGTAAAATTAGGTGCCTCGGCTTATATTCGGGTCGGCTTATACTCAAGTATATACAGTATATGGTTTTGGTAAATCTAGAGGTATATTGTAGCCAGCTTTAGTCCTGCCCTCCCTCTTCCAGACTAAAACCTACAGCACAGAAGATTACACAAGGCTAATTCAATTAAGGTAGCTAAACTAGTTCTTTTTAGAAACACATTTAATAATTTGTAATGAATTCTGTATCTAACTGAATTAACTGGTATATTTTCATATCAGCCAGGAGTTCACCTTTATCGCCTTAGAATTTTTTTTTTTAATTGCATATATTTTATGGTGCATTTTACAAATGCTTATGCCTCAAGATACCCTGGGGTGAGTAAGTTTGGTTTGTGAATTTTGAGGTAGAAGTTCTGCTGTTGAGAGGATAATTACACTGTCTGCAAAGACTTTCATGCCCAGAACACACAAGCACAGAATTGTATTGCAAACAATACAATACATTTTGCTACAGATACAAACCTTTGTGGTGTACTTTTTCTTCAAACACTATCTGAAAGTAGACACAGGTTAAAGAATTTCTAATTTTTAAAGTAGAGTGGATTTCCCCTTTGTTCAAGACTGTCACAGAGGGATCTTTTCTCACCTTGGTATGGCCCTGGCAGGTCTCGGGTGTTTAGCCAAGATACTCATTACTGGCCTGTGAATTCTCCATGGTTTTGAATGGAGAATCTGCTGGAAGCCGTGTAAGATGAAGAGACTCTCCGGTGAAAAGGCAAGTTTTTAGCTTATCTTGGCTGGAGGATGATCTGCTAGCTAAGGTCACAGGCAATAGTAAAGTCCTGCTATAGGGAACTTATTGTTTAGTTCATTTTCATATTCACACAACATTTTTGTTATTAAAGTTTTATCTGGTTATTGTCTGAGTAATACAGATAACACTTGGAAAATAATTAGTTTTTCTGTTGTGTTGCCTTCTTGTTGTGGAATTTTCCTCACACCACAATTTTTTCACAGAGATAACAAGTCACTGGCCTTGACGGGGTTTCATGAACTGTTTAAAGTGTCCATCCACACATGGCTGCAAACTGTGCATGAAAAGACCTGTGAGAGAATACATCGGGCCGTAGAGGCTGATAAGGTAATAAGGATGTGTGTGTTTACAAAATATAATGTATACCTGCCATACAGTATACAATTGTCTACCTGTGGTTGAAGGAAGGAAGGTTACTTGATTCCCCATCAACACAGTCAGTGTTAATGGGAAAGTCTCTCTAGCTGCACAATTGTATTCTGACAGCGGGAGGTTTCCCAGCTGTCAGATTATAATGATCACTACTGGCAGCTATAGTCGCCAGCAGTGATGCACAAAAAAAACTCCACAGGCTGGTTGTACTGAAGTTGATCGATAGATTGACTTCAGTACAAACAACCTGCTCATAGAGGGATCGAAATTTGGCCAGTTCCTGCTGAACCAGTATATGTATTAAGTGTCTTCCAAGGAAATATATCATCTTACTGAACTTTACTTTTGAAAAACTGTTGGCCATTTTAACCACCTCAATACAGGGCACTTAAACCCCCTTCCTGCCCAAGCCATTTTTCAGCTTTCAGTGCTGTCACACTTTGAATGACAATTGCGCGGTCATGCAACACTGTACCCAAATGAAGTAATTTCCCCCCCCCCCCACAAATAGAGCTTTCTTTTGGTGGTCTTTGATCACCTCTGCGGTTTTTATTTCTTGCGCTATAAACAAAAGAAGAGTGACAAGTTTGAAAAAAAACACAATATTTTTTACTTTTTGCTGTAATAAATATCCAAATAAAAAAAAAATTAAAAAAATTCCTCAGTTTAGGCCGATATGTATTCTTCTACATATTTTTGGTGATAAAAATTGCAATAAGCGTATATTGACTGGTTTTCACAAAAGTTATAACGTCTACAAAATAGGGGACAGATTTATGGCATTTTTATTTAATTTTTTACTAGTAATGGCGGCGATCTGAGATTTTTATCGTGACTGCGATATTGCGGTGGACACATCGGACACTTTTGACACTATTTTGGGACCATTCACATTTATACAGCGATCAGTGCTATAAAAATGCACTGATTACTGTATAAATGTGACTGGCACGGAAAAATGGAAAATTGTATACTCACCTTTCCGTAATTTTCCTTTCTTGTCGCATCTTCATGGTAGCATACACCTTTGGGTTGTGGCTCCGCCCCTCACAACCTGATAGGACCGTTTAACTATTAAGCCCATAGCGGGCCCCCGCCCAGGTATTCTAGTATATATATACCTCACCTCAGACGGGTGGGCATCTGTATGCTGCCATGAAGATGCGACAGGAAAGGAAAATTACAGAAAGGTGAGTATACAATTTTCCATTTTCCTGTCGCATCATGGCAGCATACACCTTTGGGTGAATAACTCGCAGACTGGGTGGGTCTGAGCATAAAGACAATTTTTTTATTTACATGGAATGGAGGTGTTGGACTGAATGATTGCTCGTCCAAACTCTGCCGTGGATAATCTGGCAGAGTCCACCTTGTAGTGAGAAATAAAGGTATTCCTTGAGGACCAGGTCGCTGCTCGGCAGATAGTTTCCGAGGACACTCTGCAGTAGGCCGCCCAGGAGGTCGCCATTGCCCTTGTCGAGTGTGCCTTTAAGCCTTCAGGTATTTGTATTTGACTTAGAGAATAAGTCCTTTTGATGATCTTCACTAGCCATGCTGCGATGGTGCGAGAGGTTGCTGCTTGACCTCTTCTAACGCCGTGCGGGATGACTAGGAGGTTTTCCGACTTCCTAAGGTCGTTTGTTGTTGATAGGTAGGCTAGGATGTTAGTTCTTACATCCAGCGGATGTGGATCCCCTTGTTCTGTGGAGAGAGCAGGAAGGTTAATCTCTTGATTGAAGTGGAAGGAGGATGACACCTTCGGAATAAAGCGGTCAGATGGTCTTAGGACTACTTTGTCCGGGTAGACGATCAAGTATGGTTCTTTTACCAGTAGAGCTTGCATCTCTGAGACTCTCTTGGCTGATGTTATTGCGATTAAGAAAGTGACTTTGAGTGTTAGAAAACATCTCCTTGTGGGACTTAACGGAAAAAATGGTTCTTGTGATAGTGCTTCTAGTACTACCGAAAGATCCCAAGTCGGGAAGGAAGGTTTTCTGGGAGGTTTTAACTTTAGGCATGCCCTCTGGAACTGAATGACTAGGGGCTCTTGTGCCCACTTGACTCCTGTCATAGCTGATAATGCTGACACGTGAACTTTTAAAGTGCTCGACCCGAGGCCTTTCTCTAGGCCTAGCTGGAGAAACTCAAGGATTTGAGCAACTGTTGGAGATGATGGATTCCAGTTTTGTTGCTGTGCTATTGAGAGAAACTTATTCCAGATTCTCTTATAGGTATTGTTGGTGGTGTATCTTCTGGCTTGAAGAAGGGTTTTTACCACTTTCTGGGAGCAGCCTTGGTTTAAGAACCTAGCCCTTTCAATCTCCAGGCTGTCAGGTGCATTCTTTCCGGGGATGGATGAAGGAGTTTTCCCTGGGAAAGTAGGTCCGCTGCTGGTGGAAGCGGTAAAGGTTTTGCTGTGTTCAGCTGGAGGAGAGTGGTAAACCATGGCCGTCTCGGCCAAAATGGAAGGATTGCTATCACTGTGGAGGACGACCTCTTGAGCCTGAGGAGGAATCTCGGTATGAGAGGTGTCGGGGGAAAGATGTAACCCAGGTGGAAGTTCCACTCGTGTTGAAGACAGTCTGTCCCTTCCGCTGATGGGCAGGGGGTTCTTGTCAGGTACCTCTGGCACTTCGCATTGTCTGGCGTCGCTGCCAGGTCTATATCCGGCATGCCCCAAGTTCTTGCTATGAGGGAAAAGGCTTGGTGACTCAGAGCCCATTCGTTGTTGGAAACAAAGCTTCTGCTTAGCGTGTCTGCCAGCGCTGGTTCTGCGTTCCTGGGACATATAACGCCGTTAGCCCCGATAGGTTCACTTGCGCCCATTCGAGGATTGGGCGGACTTCCTGCATCATAGATCGGCTTTTGGTGCCGCCTTGCCTGTTGATATAGGCAACTGCCACTCTGTTGTCCATCCTCAGTAGGACTTCTTTCCCTTTCAGGAGGGGACTGAAGGCTAGAAGAGCTTGGAAAGCTGCTTTCATCTCCAGGATGTTCGATACTACATCCTGTGTCTCGAAAGACCAACGGCCTTGAACTGCGAGTTGCATGTAGTGTGCTCCCCAGCCTTCCTTGCTGGCGTCTGAAGTGATCACCTCCTGAGGGGGAGTGACTATGTGTTTGTACCTTTTTAGGTTGTGCAACCAGGTCCACCACCATAGTGATTGTTTGACCTTGTTTTGAATGGTGATTCGTTGGGACATCGATACCCCGTTCCACTGTCTTAGAAATGACATTTGGAGAGGTCTTGTGTTCCACTGGGCCCATTGGACCATAGGAATGGTTGCTGATAGTGACCCCATGATGCTGAGACATTCTCTGGCTGGGAGTGTGTTGGATAAGAGTAATCTCTTTGTCCTCTGGATAATGATGGGAATTTTCTCTCGGGGGAGTTCTATGGTGTTGAGTTTTGTATCTAGTTCTGCCCCCAGGAAGACCATTCTCTGAGTGGGTTGGAGATTGCTTTTTCCCCAGTTTATCAGCCACCCAAACTTTTGTAAGGTTGTTATTAACGTGTCTCGGTGGAGTAGAAGAGACTCTTTGTTGTCTGCCAGCAATAGGATGTCGTCCAGATAGTGGTGGACTCTCAATCCTTGCTCCCTTAGTAGAGCTATCACTGGTAGCAGGACCTTGGTGAATGTTCTGGGAGCGATAGAGATCCCGAATGGGAGACTTTGGAACTGGAAGTGTTGGTGATTTACCGAAAAGCGGAGAAATTTTTGGAATGCTGTGTGAATGGGAACATGCAGGTAAGCGTCCTTTAAATCCACAGAGAGCATCCAATGGCCGACATTTATGGCATGGAGGATTGATTGTAGACTTTCCATCATGAAAGTCTCCACCAGGATTGAGCGATTGAGACTTTTTAGGTCTAGGACGGGACGCAGATCCCCGGTCTTTTTCTTTACCAAGAACAGGGGGGAGTAGAAACCTTTTCCCCTTTGTGGAGGTGGGACTTCCACTATGGCCTGTTTTTGGATTAGATCCTGGACATATTCTGCCAATATGAGTTTCTTTTCTCGGGATGTTGGAATTCTGGTTCCGATAAATTGGTCCCTGGGAGGTCGATTCTTGAACCTCCATTTGTGTCCGTCTTGGATAGTAGCCACTGTCCATGGGTCTCTTATTATCTCCGCCAAAACCTGCTTGAAGTCCTTTAGTCTGGCTCCTACTATGGCTGGTTGGGCGGCGTAACTTCAAAAAGACTTCTGGTCCCCCGGGGTAGGGGTCTTAGATTTTTGGAGTTTTAGGAAGGAAGATTGTGGATTCCTCCAATTTTTTCTGTACTCCCTGCCGGGCTTGTAGGACTTTGCCTCCCTGTATTTATCTGGGAGGTTCCGTCTGAATGTGGGTGCCCTTTGTTGTCTAGGCCTTCTATCTGAAGGAATGAGTCCAGACTTCCCGCCTGTGACTTTTGAAATAGCCGAGTCCAGTTTCTCCCCGAAGAGGTTTGTGCCATCAAATGGGATTTTACACCAGTTGGACTTTGAGGAGGGGTCTGCTGACCATGGCTTTAGCCAGTGAGCCCTCCTGGCCATCACTGAGCTTAACATTGCTCTGGATGTTGACTTAATTATGTCTACAGAGGCTTCTGCGACAAAGTCGCCTGCAAGGCTGAGTTCCTGGAGAGCTGTGATTACTCGCTCTTGTTCTCTTCCTTCTGCTACCAACTTCTCAGCGTTGGAGGACCAACTTGAGATAGCCCTTCCCACTGCTGCTAGTGTTATTGCGGGTCTGCAGGCACCACCTGCGGATAAGTAGGCTCTCTTAAGATCCAGATCGATCTTTCTGTCCAATACATCCTTGAATGTGGTCGCATCTTCTATTGGAAGAGTTACGTGCCGGGCTAGGCGCATCAGGGAGGAGTCCACCACTGGTGGAGTTACTAGTGGATTGGCACTGGATTCCTTTAATGGGTACAGTTTGGCAAGTCTATTGCTGAGACTGGTCTTTTTCTCAGGTTTTTGCCATTCGTCTTTAATCAATTCCTCCAGTTCTTCTATAAATGGGAAGGTTTCTGGTTCTTTTTTGAGATTCGGAAAATATTTATTCGCTTTTTGCGGAGTTTCTTTTTCCTCTTCCCATTCTATAGCTTCCTTCACTGACTTTATGAAGGGTTCTATAAGTGCGAAGTCAAAACCAGTAGATACCTCCAAGTCCTCATTGTCAGATAGGGGGTCTGACTTTTTGGATGTGGAGGGAGTCGCAGGTGAAGTGCCTTGCACTGATCTGCTTGTTTCTGACTCTGCGATTTGCAGGGGTGTAAATATGGCCGGTTCTCTACTTGGCTCCCTCTCTCTGGTTGCTTTGTCCAAGCATGTGCGACAGGCTAGCTTGTCCGGAAGTGCAATGGCACCGCACACCCAGCATGAGTTCCCTGATGGACGGGAATGCTGAGGGGGAGGAGAGCGTCTGCGTGAAGGAGACCTCCGGTAGGAGTGTCTGTGCCGTGAATAGGATTTTGAACGGCTCCTTCTGCGACTTGAGCGACTTCGTCTTATGCGTGAGCGACTTCTACCGCGATCTGAGCGGCTTTGTCTATGGCTTGGGCTCCTTCTAGATGGCTCTTGTCGTCTTGAGTCCGACGATCTGGCCGACCTGATAGGGCTGTCCAATTTAGACAGCATTAGTGGCAGGCTCTCTTTTTCAATCTTCACTACTTAGCAATCTTCCCCCCCCCCTTACCTATTAGGCTGGTGATGGTCTACCGGGGCAGCGACCTCCATGAGGAGAGATATAGTCTTGAGTCCCCTACAACAGATAGTGGGGAATGAGCATGCAGGCAGTGGTAGGTGAGACCCAGTAGGAAAATAGATTTTAGAGGCTTACCTTAAGGAAGAGACAGTAGTGCAATCTATCCCACTGAAAAGCGCTGTTGACGGGTGCAGTGTTCAAGAGGAAAACAGCAGAAAAGGATTTGGTTTTTAAAACTGCCGCCGCCGTCGCCCGGTGATGACGTCATGACCGCGCATGCGCCGTAGCGTCGTGAGCGAGCCGGCGCCATCTTGGAAGCTGGCATGCATAGGAATTATCGATGTGAATGCCTCTCTCTGTCTGCGGAAGTAGCTGGCGCTCGGCGCTATGGCGTGTGTGGGACTACAGGTCGCTGTAGGCCCGTTTTTTATGCAGTTTATCAGGAGAGCTAGAGGCCGCAATAGAGACCCAATTAAGGTCTGTGGGAAGCTGGCGCTCATCAGACTGGGATGCTAAGGAACTACAAGTCTCAGGTTAGTGACAGAGTGCATAGAAGAGCTTGGAGGTCGCAGCCAAGAGAAAACCTATTTAAGGTTTGTAATATAAGGCTGGTACATACCCCTGAGACCATCAGAGTGGGGTTCCTTCCATCTAGCTCATTTAGAGGCTGTACAGGATAGGACTTCCACCCAGGAGAGGCTAAACCTGGCTGGGGCGAAGCGGTAAGGGGGGTTCTTCATCTTTGCTGTCCTTGTCAGGTCTTAGGTGAGGAAAAAAAAGAGAATACCTGGGCGGGGGCCCGCTATGGGCTTAACAGTTAAACAGTCCTATCAGGTTGTGAGGGGCGGAGCCACAACCCAAAGGTGTATGCTGCCATGATGCGACAGGAAATCCGATTGTGTGTACGAGGCTTAAGTCAGCCAGTAAAGTCTGCTGATGCTCTTTGTCTTATCTCAATAAGGCCGTACAGTATACAATTGTTATCTCAATAAGGCCATACAGTATACAATTGTCTACCTGTGGTAGACCCCCTTCCTGTAATCTTTGTACAGTCTGTTTTGGTTTACTAAAACTGTGTAATATGATGACTTTCCTATACAATTCATTCAAATATATTTAATTCAATGAGAAATTTGATAGGGTATGGGGGAGTTGGGTCAACTCCACATCCACTGTGTCAGATTGATGGCCCCATGACACTTGTCACACATTCTGTAAGATGATCTTGAGATGTCTCTATTTAATTTTGTATTGGTTGTTAGTTGACTGGTTTCCTTTATCCTTATGGGTCACCAGGGGCACATTCGCTAATACCTACTGTGAGGGGGTTAGCTCGGCAGCGGGTGTGTGTGACCCCCGGGATGGGCTCCCCACACAAAACAGGCCCAGCAAACGGAGGTTGTGGTTTTCAAAATCAAAAAAAAGGTGCGGTTTATTTTCTATTTACAGTGACAAAACACAGCAAAGCAAAAGAAACATAACCAAAATAAATCCTGGTCAAGTTGACCTCTGACTAAACATACAGGTTTCCTAACTAACAACTGGGATCAGCCTAGTGCTGTCCTAGTCCCTAAGTCCCTGGTTTAGTAAAAGTCCAAACAAATAGCCACACAGGCTTTGCCTCACCGCACAGGGGTTCACTCTCCCTAGACAGTCCACACAGGTCTGGTTCCAGGCATGAGCTAACATCTAATGAAGCTGGGAGTTCTTATAGAGGCCTAAATGAGCTGACAAGCTTCAGCTGGCCTCATCAACTCCCTGTCTGTACGACGCCCAGCCCTCTCCCTAGAGGTATGAGTCATCCATGAGCCCACTAGCCTTAGCTGGGCTTATACAACTCTCCACCTAGTTGTATAAGTCTGCGTAAAGCCTGAATCTGGGCGAAATATATCTACCCCCCTGGATGCAACCAGGTGACTTTACCTTCCTGCTGTCACATACCCCCCCCTCTTGTTTTAACCTCGGGGTTGGAACACCAGCAATCAGGCATTCATGTACTCGAGACAAAGCATCCACATTCCCCATTTGAACGCCAGGGCGATGCTTTACTGTGAAGTTGAATTCCTGGAGGGCCAGGAACCACCTATTCACTCTTCTATTTGTTTCCTTGTTTTGAGCCATCCACTTTAACGGAGCGTGATCCGTAACCATGTCAAAGTGCCTACCTAGCAGGTAGTACCGAAGGGAATCTAGAGCCCACTTCACCGCTAAACACTCCTTTTCAACGGTGGCGTAATTTACCTCATGGGACTTCAACTTCCTGCTGAGGTAAATGACTGGGTGCTCTTCCCCGTTCCAGACCTGGGACAATACTGCTCCTAACCCCACATCTGACGCATCACTTTGTACGACAAAGTCTTTAGAGAAGTCGGGTGAGTACAACACTGGCTGGCTACATAAGGCTTGTTTCAAGAATTGGAATGCTGCCTCAGCCTCGGGGGTCCATTTAATCATGACCGACCCTTTCCCCTTCGTCAGGTTGGTTAGGGGCACAGCCTTAGAAGCAAAGTGGGGAATGAATCGCCGATAATACCCAGCGATTCCCAGAAAGGCTCGTACCTGCTTCTTGCTGTTGGGACGTGGCCAACTCTGGATGGCCTCGACTTTGTTGAGTTGGGGTTTTATTACTCCCCTCCCAATGGTGTACCCAAGATATTTGGCCTCCTCCTGCCCAATGGTACACTTCTTGGGGTTAGCCGTAAACCCCGCTTCCCGAACAGAGTCCAGGACTGCTTGCACTTTTGGCAGATGTGAGGCCCAATCTGTGCTATGGACAATTACGTCATCCAGGTAAGCCGCAGCATACTTCCGATGGGGCCTCAGCATCTGGTCCATTTTCCGCTGGAATGTGGCCGGCGCATTCTGTAACCCGAACGGCATTCTTTTATATTGGAACGCCCCGTCTGGGGTTACAAATGCGTTTTTCTCTTTGGCCGACTTGGCCAGGGGGATTTGCCAATACCCTTTTGTGAGGTCAAGAGTCGTCATGTATCGGGCTGTTCCCAGCCGGTCGATCAACTCATCTATACGTGGCATGGGGTAGGTGTCAAATTTTGTAACTTTGTTCAACTGACGAAAATCGTTACAAAATCGCCAGCTCCCATCCGGTTTAGGCACCAACACGATGGGACTAGACCAATCACTTTGGGACTCCTCTATCACCCCTAAGTTCAGCATTTTCTGTACTTCCTCCCGTATTGCCTCCCGTCGAGCCTCTGGGATCCGATAGGGTTTTAACTTCACCCTTTCACCGGGCGGGGTAATGATGTCATGCTCTACCCCAGATGTTTGTCCCGGCAGCTCAGAGAATACCTCCTTGTTGCGAAGCACAAACTCCTTAACCTCCTGTTGTTGGGGTTGTGACAAGGTGGCTGCTATTCCAACCTCAGGAATCACGCAACCAGTTTGAGCTGGTGACCAAGTGTCTGCGACTAGGGACTCTCTATCCCTCCAGGCTTTCAACAGATTAACGTGATAGATCTGTTCGGGCTTTCGCCTTCCTGGTTGTCTGACCTTGTAATTCACTTCGCTCACTTTTTCCATTATCTCGTAGGGGCCTTGCCATTTGGCAAGGAATTTACTTTCAACCGTAGGGACAAGTACCAATATCCTATCCCCCGGGGAAAAGGTACGGGTCTTGGCTCCACGGTTGTACACTCTCTGCTGTGCCAACTGCGCTTGGGCCAAATGTTCCTTCACGATGGGCATTACCTGTGCAATTCGATCTTGCATCAGGGCGACATGCTCAATCACACTCCTGTGGGGAGAACTCTCACTTTCCCAAGTTTCCTTGGCAATATCCAACAGCCCTCTTGGGTGTCTCCCATACAGTAACTCAAAGGGGGAGAATCCCGTAGAGGATTGGGGCACCTCCCTAATAGCAAACATCAAATAAGGAAGTAAACAGTCCCAATCCTTTCCATCTCTATCCACCACTTTCTTCAACATTTGTTTTAGGGTTTTGTTGAATCTTTCAACCAGCCCATCGGTTTGGGGGTGATACACAGACGTACGCAATTGCGTCACTTTGAACAATTTACACAGCTCTTTCATAACCCGGGACATAAAGGGTGTACCTTGGTCCGTAAGCAGTTCTTTACAAATACCCACCCGGCTAAAAACAAGAGATAGCTCTTTGGCTATGGTTTTGGCCGAGGTATTTCGGAGAGGGATCGCTTCTGGATAACGGGTGGCATAGTCCATTATAACTAATATGTACTGGTGCCCCCTAGCGGACTTGATTATAGGACCTACCAAATCCATGGCGATCCTCTCAAACGGGACCTCAATGATGGGTAGAGGGACCAGCGGGCTACGGAAATGTGGCATCGGGGCCAACCTCTGACACACAGGGCAGGAGGAACAATAATTTTCTACGTCCTTCATCACCCCCGGCCAATAGAATCTCTGTAATACCCTCTCTCGGGTTTTCTCTGTCCCCAGATGACCTCCAAGAATGTGCCCATGGGCCAACTCCAACACCAACTTCCTGTAAGGTTTGGGCACCACAAGCTGCTCAACGGTTTCTTCTGCCCTTTTTGCCACCCGATACAGTAGGTCCTTCTCTACGCTGAAGTATGGGTAAGTGCAGGTATTATCTGGGTTCACTAACTCGCCATCTATTTTCACTACGTTTTCCCGTGCCTTTATTAGGGCGGGGTCTTTCAACTGTTCTGTGGCAAAGTTTTCCCTGTGAACCTCAAGATCAGAAAACTCCACAGACGGTAGGTTTTTGTCTGAGGAGGTGGGCTCCTCTCCAGTTTCTTGAGTCTCCCCTGCCAATACTGATAAGGGAAATTCCGGAGAGTCCTCACCACTCTCAGGGGAGTTCTGGCTATCACATTCCTGGTACATAGGGGCACCAGTGAGGGGCTCAGGATCATCCCACAGTTCCCAGAACTTCGGAAAATCCCTTCCCACAATGGCGTCATGCGGTAACTGAGATACTAAGCCCACTGGATGAGAGAGGGTACCTTTGGGGGTCTCGAAACACACTGTAGTCACTGGATACTCTCGGGTGTCCCCATGCACACAAATAACAGCTACCTTGCTATTCCCAGAGACCTCTGTTTTAACTAACTCAGCCTTTATCAGGGTCACAAGGCTACCTGAATCCAGCAATACCACAACATTTCTACCATTAACACACATTTTGCATAAATGTTTCTCAGTTCCTCGAATGGCAGTGCATGCGACTGTCGCACACAGCGACTGACGTCTGCCCGTCAGAAAGTCACACTGCATGGGTTCCTCCACAACCGGGCAATTGGCTGCAATATGTCCCGCTTGCCGGCAGCGGTAGCAAACGATCCTTCTTGCCGCCTCTTGAGCCGCTGATTTCCCAGGCTGTTCTCGCCAAACTTGGGGTAGAGCTCCCACCCTCTCACTCTCTCCACCCTCACCCCTTGGAATCCTCTTATCCGCCATTGGGGATGGTCTGGTCTTAGGGTGGAAAGTCCGAGTGTCTCTGGAAGAGGCCGTCAGGTTCTCCGTAGCCAAGTATTTCTCCACACGATCCACAAGACCATCAGCCGTCTCTGGGTCTCCATGGCTTACCCACTTTTGGATGGCAGTAGGAAGAGCTCTCAAAAACCGATCCATTACAACACGTTCCACAATCTTTGGTGCGGACAAAGTCTCTGGCTGTAGCCACTTTCTGCTCAGGTGAATGAGATCATACATTTGAGACCTGGGGGGTTTTCCAAGCTGGAAAGTCCAGTTATGCACACGCTGAGCCCGGACAGCCTGGGTGACACCCAGCCTTGCCAATATTTCAGCTTTTAGCATCACATAGTCTTTTGCTTGGTTAGGCTCTAGGTCATAGTAAGCTTTCTGCGATTCACCAGTTAACAGAGGAGCCACCAGTCCAGCCCACTGCTCCTCAGGCCACTTTTCTCTTTCAGCGGTCCTTTCAAATGTGGTCAAAAATACCTCTGGATCATCCTCTCCAGTCATTTTTGTCAATAAACGACTCACCCCAAAGGACGCGGTATTAGTGGGACGGCTTTCCTCACTGGTCTGCGGACGTTGCTGCATTACTGCTTCCATCTGTTGTTGTAGTCTCTGCTCTTGCTTCTGCAACAGGTCTATGAAGCGGGCCTCAGATTGCTGCTGGGCTCGTTGCTGAGCCTCCAGACTCTGTTGCAAAGTTGCGTTTGTCTGCTGCTGGGCTGCAAGGCTCCTTTGCAAACCTGCATTTGTCTGCTGTTGATTGGCATTTGCTAGAGCCAGCTGCTTCAGTATCTCCTCCATGCTGGCTTAAAAAAAAACTGCCACTGGTTCTCCACCAACTGTGAGGGGGTTAGCTCGGCAGCGGGTGTGTGTGACCCCCGGGATGGGCTCCCCACACAAAACAGGCCCAGCAAACGGAGGTTGTGGTTTTCAAAATCAAAAAAAAGGTGCGGTTTATTTTCTATTTACAGTGACAAAACACAGCAAAGCAAAAGAAACATAACCAAAATAAATCCTGGTCAAGTTGACCTCTGACTAAACATACAGGTTTCCTAACTAACAACTGGGATCAGCCTAGTGCTGTCCTAGTCCCTAAGTCCCTGGTTTAGTAAAAGTCCAAACAAATAGCCACACAGGCTTTGCCTCACCGCACAGGGGTTCACTCTCCCTAGACAGTCCACACAGGTCTGGTTCCAGGCATGAGCTAACATCTAATGAAGCTGGGAGTTCTTATAGAGGCCTAAATGAGCTGACAAGCTTCAGCTGGCCTCATCAACTCCCTGTCTGTACGACGCCCAGCCCTCTCCCTAGAGGTATGAGTCATCCATGAGCCCACTAGCCTTAGCTGGGCTTATACAACTCTCCACCTAGTTGTATAAGTCTGCGTAAAGCCTGAATCTGGGCGAAATATATCTACCCCCCTGGATGCAACCAGGTGACTTTACCTTCCTGCTGTCACACTACATATTCCTGATCAGATTTACATGGTGTTTATGTAAACCCTTCCTATGTATATATTTTGCAGTACGATCCGTACTTGTTGCTTATGTGACACACCGCTAGCAATGTTTTTGTAGTCACCAGTGCTATTGTGTTTTTTTTTTGTTTGTTTGTTTTTTTTGTTCTTTGTTTTTACTGGTATGTGTGTCTGTTTTGTTACTTATAATTGCATCACAAATTGAAAAGCAATAAAAAGAAATTTCCCAAAAATGTAATCCAATAAGGCCCTTATACTACGTAATTGTTGGTGAGAGCTAAAAGAATTTACGGTCAGATTGTAACATGTGTGGTTAGCTTTAGGTTAACAAAATTTGCCATGTGTTACAGCGTGCTGGAATGCGGGTGCATTGCCTCAGTACATGGGGGTGCCATTCCTCTGCAGTGTACGCCGTATTGTGTCATGGGAAACAATCACCCCAGTTTGGCTTTCTACTTCTTTAGCTAACTGCAGGGAACTTGCATGGCAATTTTCTTCAACCCTTCTCATCAGAAGATGCTCCTGTCGAGGGGTTAACTTCTGTGGACAGCCTGGATGTCTCTGTGAGATGGTTGCAGTTTCAGCTTTGTTACATTTTTGTATCACTTTTGCTACAGCATTGATAAGTAAAGCTTTGCTGATCTTCTTGTAGCCCTCACCTTTCTTGTGTAAAGAAATTATTTTCTTTCTCAGGAATTGTGACATTTCTCTTCCATGTGGTGCCATTGCTAACAGCATGAAATGGGAAGGGGTTTTCTTTGTTAAGTAACGCCCTTTTATAATCAACTGTCTGCTGGACACCTGTTTAATTAATAATTAGACCAGTGTTTCTCAACCTTTTTTCAGTCAAGGCACCCTTCAAAATTATGGACAGTCTGGAGGCACCCCTTTCTAAAATATAAAAAACTATTCTAATAGCTTTACATTATGCAGCAACATCCACGCGTAGGACACCAACGTTAGAGGTGATTTATTCTTTCAAAGCAAATACACTTTTGCACACTTGTTTTGACTATTATTCCAATGTTTCTCTTCTCCCTCAGTTCAGTTTCTCCCCATCAGTCTGCTAATGTCACCCCAGTGCTGAGGGAGAGGGGCACAGGAAGGACAAACAAGAATACTGTGGAGGCAACAGATATCCTCCTTATTAACTGATGACATCATGGGTAACTTAGAATGCCAGTGTCTAGTCGTGCATAATGAAAACCCCTGGCTTTGTTTAACAAAAAGGCAGGCTTGATTCACCTGCTGGTTTTGTATCCAATTTTTGATTTTTTGCCAAGGCACCCCTGAAGAAACCTCAAGGCACCCCAGGGTGCCTGGGCACCCTGGTTGAAAAAGGCTGAATTAGACTCACCTGTAGTTGAATTCTTGTTAATAAGGATTTTGTTGTCTAAAATTTAGCTTTGCTCCTAAGGCCTCTTTCACACCTGCGGACCATTCAGATCCGACCTGTCAGTTTTTTCAGGCGGATCTGAATGGAGCGTCGGATGTCAGCGGTGACATGTCCGCTGACAACCGATCAGCCCAGATCCGATCCTATCCGCTAAAATGTGACAGATGCAAACCCTATTTTGCATCCGTCTGGTGGAGCGAATCGGATGAAAACGAACAGACGGTTCGTTTTCATCCGATCCCCTATAGAGGAGAGCAGAGATCTTACAGGGCGGTCCCTGCACAGTGTGCAGAGACAGACCTGTCATCTGCAGCTCAGCATGGATCAACGGAGCGATCCCCGCTGAGCAAGCGGATGTTTAAAAACAGATCCTCACGGTATCCGCAGGTGTGAGGGATGCCTAAGACTTTCATTGGGGTGTATTCATTTTTGCAACATGGTCTTGAATGAATTTGTTAGGAAAAATACTTTTTTATGTGTGCAAATTAACAAATCTTGGTTGCAATCAATGGCCCGCATTTGTGGGAGTATTTTGTAGTATAGTGACCCATACTTTTGACTTGATAAACAAGCGATTTCTTGATATACAAGTAGCGTCACGTCACAACTGAGTATAAAAGAGAAGAGAGGCACCTCTAAGTGTTGCAATATAGTTACATTTAATGAAGGTACAACATTTAGAAACATATTGCTACACTTAGAGGCGCCTCTCTTCTCTTTTATACTCTGTAGCTTCTGCTGGATTTTGCTTCTAATCCCCTTGTGGAGGCTTCCATTTGTGGATTGACATTTTATGGGTACACAACCTGGTCACATTGCTATGATATTTTTATGGACTATAAACTGAAGGACCTATGAATAAATGGTTGTGGAATGAATCATTTGAGTTTCCATTATTTCTTATGGGGAAATTCGCTTTGATATACAAGTGCTTTGGATTACAAGCATGTTTCTGGTACTAATTATGCTTGCAATCCAAGGTTTTACTGTAGTTTTATCCACAGTAGCCCTATTTTACCACAAATGGCCAGAATGATAGGTTAAAGAGGTTGTAAAACCCTTACATATACCCACTAAATTGGCTAGCATCAGGTAATACACCAAGATTAAACAAATCCTCCTACATAAGTTGTACTCGTTTATCTGAAACCCGCTCTCCTCTATAGCCCCCTAAAGCACACATTTTACACAGCATTTCTGAGCTTCAGAAAGCAGCAGGTGGGGATATGATGTCACACTGCACAACACAGAGAGGAGAGCTGAGTGTAATTTGAGACCTGTATAGAGGGAAATGGCAAACCCTCCTTTACACATTCTCATTGGGAAACATGCACAGTTGAGGCTGTCAACCACCTTCTGTGGGCTGGAGGGTGGGTGGGGCCGTCTCCCGGAATTGCATGGTGTCAGCATAGACTCCTATAAGTGGCTCATGCAGACAGCAGAGGAATGACAGAGCAGACACAAATCACAATTGGTGCGTTGGATCAAGGCAAGAACACACTATAGAATGAAATGCTTTTAATTTCAGAGGTTTACAGACACTTTTTCAGTTCAGAGGTTTACAGACACTTTTTCACTTCAGAGGGTTTACAGCCACTTTAACAGATTTTTGTAGAATATTTGAGAACTTTTAGGTTCGGTATTTGATTTTTCTATCAGCCCCTTGCAACAATATACAGCTTTTGGATCTTACTTGCATCTTCATACATGGTGCAGCCAGAGGCTGGGTGCTGCACAATTTGTAAAAGAAAACCAATAAGCTAGCTTAAAACAACATAAAAGCCTGAGATCATACATCAGGAACCCTTAGTAGGCTGCAGATCCTTCATCTTTTACGTTCCCCTGGGGACAGTGGCTCTTTCATATGTAAGTAATGGAGGATAAATTTGGAACTAGTGTAAAGTACAGAAAAGAGATCAAGAAACAGAAAACACGATTGGAATTTCTTTGATTAGGCTTTTTTTTCTTTCCTTCACACTTGCAACTAGATGGGCATTCTTAAAATATGTGTTTATCAACTAACTAAATGGCCTGCTTTTTTCAGCTGCATTACATTATGCTAACAACATAGGAAAACATCAGGAAACCAGGGTTATTGATTTATTTGAAGCCAATTCATCTTTATTAAAGTGATTGTAAACCTCTGATCTACCTCTTCTCGGGTATCCTCGATATAAATGTGCAATATCATACAAAACAACTAAATACCAACTGATTAATAATAATAATGTCCTTCATATACTTCAAGTGTTAACAAATATAAAATAAATCAGTTCATGATATTGACAGTTAATCAAAAGTGCATAACTGTGAAATTTACATCCAAAAGATCTTCATAAGATTCTAAACCTTCCCAATCACCACTGTGCTCTCAGTGCTCTCGCCTTAATGGTGTGATATACAGGCATGTAAAATCATACACTTAAGATTACTGTCACCCAGTCTGGCTTCTTAGCTTTCAGGCCAGCCACAGTCAGGTTAGGAAACCTGTCCCAGTTATTTTTCCACTGATAAGCCGGCACCACCATACTGTTCCCCACTCCTCTCCATTGAAGCTACTTGTAAGCTCAACTAAATCCAGCATCACATTCAGGGTGCAAAAAAATATAGTCAAGTTTTCTTAAGAGCCCATTCACACAGGGGCAACTTTGGATCCGACTTCAAATCGCCCCAGGTCGCCCCTAGTTGCCTCAAGTCGCGCTGGCCGAGGAAATCAATGTAAGTTAATGGAGCCGTCTTAATGCACACTACTGCAGTCGCTCCGACTTCAAAAAAGGTCCCTGTACTACCTTAATCCGACTTCTAGGCGACCTGTGCCCATTGATTTCAATGGGAGTTGCCTCTGAAGTCGGATCACTGTCTTAATAGGAGCAACTCTCCAGGAAGAGAAAATACATTTCTCAGGCAAACCTCTCCCTCCCCCCTCCCTCCCACAGAGCTGATTCTTGTTTGATTGGCCACTGGAATGTCTCCTGTCCTGCAGGCAACTTGAAGTTGCCTTGTAAGTAGCTCCAGGTCGTGTTGTGATTCATACTCAAGTCGTGTCTGAGTTGCCTCATAAAATCGTGCTGGAAGTCGTGTTGCCCCTGTGTGAATGGGCTCTTAGTTTCCACAATATAAACATAGGCAACAGCACAGAATTGGGCCAAAAACATAGAACAATCTAGTAAAGAGCACTTTCAATAGATCTAGTAGGCCATACATTTACAAAAAACTATTGTTTATGAATGTATGGTAATGGATTTAGTAAAGGAACAAACAGCTATTTTCAGGCAACAGATCCACATTAAAAAGACACAGCTTGGATTACCAAGCATCAGGAGACATGAATTTGGGAAGGTATTTCAAATTTCAGTGCCTAAAAATACAGATTATTGAAAAATAATTTGGATAAAAATTGTGTTTTTTGCAAAATAACAATCATGTAAAATGTTATAAGGAAATTACCTTAAACAACCCTTAACCACGACACATGCGATAAATTACTGCATGAGAAAAATGCGATAGTTACCAAGCAATCGAAAAAATACAGCATTTGTTATTTAACCCTAAATTCTTAGTACATTGAACTTTTTTAACTGATTTACCGCATGCGTTATTTTACCGCATTTTATTTGCCGTTATTTAACTTTTAGTGAACTGACCCCTGATAGTCTTACGTTGAAAGGCCTGTATCAGGCGAATGCCATCTCATGTCTATGGTAACTTTTGACACTTCTCCAGAATATGGTTTGCTTCATAATCTCATTAGAGATTTGTGTAGATGGCAGGAAGGAAAAGCGGCAAAGGGAACCTGTCATTTTTCCTTCTGGTCCTTTTTTGTTACTGTCAGCCATTCATACTGTATATATCTAGCTTCAGACCTTCTTGGATTTATGTTTGTTTTATGTCAACATAGGCAGCTTTGTTGGACTTTTCTTGTCCTGGTGGCTTGTGAATACCGTGCAGTTTGTTAATTCAGCACTTTTGTCTTGTTCTCACAGCTAGAAAATGTGGACTCTCTGTCCAAGCACAGCAGCTCTGCAGTTGATGTCACAATCTGCTTCTCACAAATCAAAGAGTTCTGGGCACAGCTTGCTTGGCCAAACTCCTCCGAGGCATTCGTATTTTTAACGCAGCTCTCTGATGTAAGTTATGAAACAAATACACAATAAAACAATGGGTACCAACCAATATCTTGAAGAGTATGCACGTTAACATACTGAGGTATTATTTATGTAGGGTAACTTCTAATTCGGCTTTACCGATCCTTTGGGACACAAGATTATGTGTTTCAGTGTGTGGAATTTTTTAATATAATATATTTTTATTAGAATAGAAAGCATTAAAAAAAAAATACATATATATATATATATATATATATATATATATATATATATATATATATATATATATATATATATATATATATATATATAAAATTAAAAGTGCTGCACTATGTGATGTCATCTATGTAATCTAAGTTACTCTTCCTTAAATCATAAAAAACCCACATGTGCATACATCTCATATACCAAAATTTAAAAAAAACAATAATTTTATCCATAATATCCATAAGCTACTGAATATATAAATTGATGTTCACATGCAATATATGAATGCAAAGTGCCAATATAAGTGCTAACATCCGTAATATACTCATCAGTCTCTTATCGAAACACAGCTACTCAATACTGTTCCATTTGTGCACCACCAACAGTATGCTCAATATTGTCCCCTTGTACGCCAGCTGTGACTGTACACCGTAAATGACAATGTGCTCAATATTATCCCACGGGTACACCAACAGTTGATCTTCAATACAAAAGTTTCTCAGGTTATCCACCTCTTCTGTGATTTCCACCACCATACAAACATTGCCCTCACCTCAAACTGTGGACCTTTAAAACTGATTAGGTCTGCCAGATGGAATGACTCAACTTCTCCTTTGCTGATGCTTCCTCGGTGGGGGGCAATAGATATGGATGGCTCAAAAAGAGAAAAATTACTCACTGCATTTAAAATGATAACATCGTTTATTAAAATGTAAGGTAAACAACTTACATATTACTGTGCACTGTCCTGGTGCACTACAGTGAAACTGCTAATAATAAACACCAATCTGGGTATCGGTATCTCACATACAGGGCACTGGTCCAACATCAACCGACTCCCCAATATGTATTTATTGGGGTTTACGGGAACGCAAATAGGTGTTTGCAGCAATGTATATGATTTCACATAATAGTCACTCATTTATTTAAACAAGGTAGCGCGGCAGTTTTATGTTTTTATAAATTAAATAAACAGAGTTACTTAAAACAAAGTGCAAGCAAAGTATAGTAAGATCGCAAACAGGGGGTCAGAAATACAAATAAATAAAGGAGTTTGAAGAAAAAATTTGTGTTCTGTTCTTTCTTGCTCAAACATGTGATAAACCTGATAAAAACAACCGACTACTCTCAACTTAAGCCAACCATAGATAATATATAACATTTTTCTTGCAACCTCACGTAGAGCTATTGTGTTCTTCCGGCAGGAGGGGCATTCCTACCGGGAGAACGCAGTGATTATTGCTAGCGGCTGTAGCTGCTGACCGCAATTGCATCTTAAAAATCCGACAGGCTGGTTGTCAGCCTGCCCATACATGGTTCAAACCTGGGCCAGTTCAGTAGGAACTGGCCAAGATTTGAATTGTCTATGGCCGGCTTATTAAGTAGGTATGTCAGGTTAAGTGGGATACTAGTGAGTAAAGAGAGAAACAAGTAGATAAGAGGGAAGGAGATGGTATTTAGAAAAAGAAGGGAAGAGTCCAACGGAGGTGGGAAAGGATAAAGTGAGTTGTGTTGTTGAAGGTCACGAAAGGGGAAAGCAAGTTTGTAATTAAGAACAGAGTAGAATAGAGTATACAGGATTTAAGAAGAGGGAAAATGTGGTGATGAAATTGCAACTTGTAAAATTCATCAGTTAATTGGAAGATTGGTCTAGTTTGGTATAAACACATTTATATGTTTTATGAAGTGCACAAAAAAGTACAACACTTTTTTAGGCAGTGCAATTTAATTATCTCAGGTAATATGTAGCTCAAAATCTACATTGATCTCTGCTGCCCCCCTTTGAGATAAGCCTCTTGCTTTCTTCCTCCACCTCTGTCTATAGCAACAAATTTATTAATCAGCCAAACTGAGCTGTCATGATTATAGGTCCTTTGCTAAGAACCTATAGTTGAGGTTCTTGTAACAATTTCCAGACTAGGTTGTTTCTGGCTGTATTGGGTGGGTTGATATCATGTCTACAGGGCAGCTTCAGAGAGATCTTGGGTAAAAGTGATTAGACCATTGGCCATTGTTTCCTGCTAATTAGACTGGAATTGAGATTGTCTCAGGCATGTTCTTGTCCTTCCTGTATAGACATAACTATGAACACATTTATTTTGAGTATTCCTGTTTATGGCAGAAGTGGTAGCAAAAGACATTAAAGTGGGTGTAAACCCTCACATACCCAGTGAAGTGAACAGCCGCAGATGATTCACAGAGATGAAACAAATCTCCCTACATACGTTTTATATGTATATCCTTTGTCTTCAGCTTTATTTATTCTTTAGAAAATGGTGTTAGAGATTTTCTCTCCCTGTTCAGCATGGGTTTGGATTCTTGGCATACAGCCAAGACAGCTGATTGGAGGAAAGGCACACACTCCCCCTCCACATAGGCAGAGGCATTCAGAGCTGTGCTGTGACAAGGCAAGCTCTCTGCTAATCTATTTATAGCAACCTCCCTACACAAATTTCAGGCTGGTTTTATCTCAGTTGATGGAGAACTTGACTGAAGTTATCATGCTGATAACAGAACAGCGAAACAGCAGAAACACATGGGACTCAGGGCTTTGGAGAGAGATATAAGAAAACACTACAGATATATGTGCTTAGGTCTAATTTCATGAATCAGGTTTACATCAACTTTAAGAAAATTTACTAAAAAAGTTGAGAATCTTCACACAATAAATTGTGTCAAAGTTGACTTAATCTATCCTGCTATGTGAAAAGCATCGGCACATGATTGGGTATTTAAAGTTGACAGGAATTTTCATTTCACACTTGAAAACTGTAGTGAATATTTACAATTCCTCATGAATTCCTAGTAAATTAGCTCAAATTTATCATGCTTTCACATCTCTTCTTTGTGTGATGGCTATACACAGCTCAACCCTTTCAATCTGTATAATCAATTAAATGTAAAAGAATTTCTAAGTCCTAATTAAATTATGCTTTAATTGAAATGCCAAATGTTAATCTGTGTTGTATGTTTTGTGTAAACTATAATAAGGACCTTTTTTTTTGATAATTGTTACTGATTGTATGTTGCCATTTTGTATGTTAGGATATATGTAAAGCAGCAATCTATTATTCAGAAGCTATCAAGCGGAAAGTCGATAGAAGTCACCAATCAGCGGGGCAGGTTGCTGTCACAGAGCAGGTAAGATATGAGTTGGTGACGAGTGACAAATACTCTGGATCTTGCTATGAAAATTGGTATATTTTTGTCTGATAAAGAAACCCATACATATATGTATTGTCTGCAAAGTTCATTTTAATCCCTTACATAAAATCAGTATAACAGTGGATAACTATGGCCGATTAAATGTAACTGTTATTTTTACACAAATAACTCTAATAAACTTTACAATGTATAATGTCAAGTGTTGGTGTACACTTTTTGGTGTTATATGTGTCCTACTTTTGTTCCTTGAAATAATGGAGACACCATTACACACATACAAAAACTATTTTATTTTAATAAAGAGATGACAAAATGAATAAACACAACCAATTAACATCTTTGCCTACTTTCCTTGCAACGGTAGGGCAGCTAATGTTCAGTCCAGCACCTGACATTCTTGACATGAATATGACTGTGCCTGCCCTCTCCAATTCATCATGTTGATTGGCAGCTAAGCTTTTACCAAGTGAAGAGTTCAAGTTTTGCATTTTAAAATGAAAGTTAATCCTTTTTCTTGGTTTAGACCTACACAGCAGCATATTGAAGAATGGAAGCAATCACACACAAATACAAGAATCCAAATCTATCAACATGTTTCTTGACATGAGGATAACATAAACATACGTTTCTATCACAGAACTGGTCCTAGTTTTTATAATTGAAGTAATTTATCTCTAAATGATTACAACAGAGGCATAAATATAAATGACTGGTCCCACAGGCTGCTAAATCTTCAGGCACCATAACAAATACTGAGAATGTGGAAAATTTATACCTACCTGTACAGCGTAAAATAAATATTGAGCACGTCACCATTTTTCTAAGTAAATATATTTCTAAAGGTGCTTTTTACATGAAATGTTCACCACATGTCAGTACTAACCCATGAAATCTATACATACAAAGAAACCAAAAGAAATACGTTCAGAAATTAAGTTATGTGTAAAAAATGGAATGACACAGGGAAAAAGTATTGAACACATGAAGAAATGTAGGTGCAAAAAGGTATGGAAAGCCAAGACACCAGCTGAAATCTATCAGTAATTAGAAATCCTGCCCCTTGTCAGTGCAAATTAATATCAGCTGGTTCAGTCTCAACTGAGGAGCTATAAAAAGGTGTCTCATTACCAAGGTGTCACTCAAGAAACATCTCATGATGGTTAAAAGCAAAGAGCTCTCTCAAGACCTTCGCAACCTTATTGTTGCAAAACATGGTGGCATTGGTTACAGAAGGATTTCTAAACTTCTGAATGTTCCAGCCAGCCACGAGCAGGTGCTCCTCGCAAAATTTCTGACAGAAGAGTGAAAAGAATTATCATAAGAATTGTCCAAGAGCCAAGGACCACTTGTGGAGAGCTTCAGAAAGACCTGGAATTAGCAGGTACATTTGTTTCAAAGAAAACAATAAGTAATGCACTCAACCGCCATGGACTGTATGCACGCTCACCACGCAAGACACCATTGCTGAAGAAAAAGCATGTTGAAGGTCGTTTAAAGTTTGCTGCGCAATATTTAGACAAGCCTGTGAACTACTAGGAGAATATAGTCTGGTCAGATAAGACCAAAATGTAACTCTTTGGATGCCATGATACACACCATGTTTGGAGGCCAAATGGCACTGCACATCACGCCACGCCAAAAACACCATACCAACAGTGATGTTTGGAGGTGGGAACATCATGGCGTGGGGCTGTTTTTCTCTGAACTAAAGATCAGAGTTCATAGAAGAGGGCCACGGAACCTTCAATATTTGAAGACTGTTTGTGTGGAAGAATGGGCCAAAATCACACCTGAGCAATGCATGCGACTATTTTCTCCATACAGGAGGCATCTTGAAGCTGTCATTACCAACAAAAAATTTTGTATAAAGTATTAAAGTGGTTGTTACCCTAAAAAAAAAAAAAGAGATCCTGTTTCCTTATAGCAGGTTAAACAGCACAGTGCTTGTGCTGTCTAACCTGACCCTCTGGAAGCTGTAAAAAACCTGGCTGATCCAGCCTTCCCCCCTATAAACTGACCACGGATTATCATGGCTGCTGAGCCCTGACACTGTGGTCAGTTTACTTGCCTCCATCATCCGCTGTGTTTCCTCTGTGCTCTCCCCCCTCCCTCCCTGCCTGTCAGCTCAGGAGTCTGTGTCTGTCTCCGCTCCCCACCTCGCTGCTGTTAGTAAAATACAAAAAATTTGCTGCCAGCCCCTCTCTTTTAAGCTTCCATCCTGCGCTGTGTAATTGTTTATTAGAAACAAAGCCTCTAAATACCTTTTTCTGATGTATCTTCAGGCCTGTCACGTGACTCCCGGACGCTCTGACACTCCAATCCAGGGCTACAGCGGGAGGAGCCGAGCAGCCAGCTCCGCGGTCACGTGACTCCCAGCTTCCTGGCTAATGTCAGAGGGAGAGCTCGGCTCCTCCTGCTGTAGCCCTGGATAGGAGTATCAGAGCGGCCAGGAGTCACGTGACCAGCCTGAAGATACATCAGAAAAGGGTATTTATAGGCTTTGTTTCTAATAAACAATTATACAGTGCAGGATGGAAGCTAAAAATAGGGGGGCTATCAAAAAATTCAAATGTAGGGTTACAAACCCTTTAAATAAATATTTGCTTTGGTTTCTTTGTATATAGGGATTGCATGGATTGTTACCAACATGTGGTGAAAATTTCATGTCAATAACACCTTTAGAAATATATTTACCTAGACAAATGGTGACGTGTTCAATACTTATTTTATTCGCTGTATATAACAGCCTACCTACACCTCTTGTAATATGTGACCTTTAAGTTGCATCATCATTGGGAATTGTAATTTAACAGCTTATATTGGTGTCTACACTTGGGTGTCCATTTATAAAGGAGTGTCAGGGTCTAACCACATCTATACGTCTGCTTTAAAAAAAAAAAAAAAAACTCTGCCACATTAATAAAGCACAGTATTTGCTTTACAGATGTGTTTTCTTTTTGCTTGGTTCTGGACTCTAAAGCCTTGTTTGTACACACGCTTAGATTTTCGGACGACCGAATGTCTGTTTTTTGTGGCATGCTAGTCTCATGTCGAAAGTGAAGAGGTTACTCACAATACGAAAATTTTATAATGACAGAATACAACATCTGAAGTGACATAACGTGTTGAATAGTTTTGTATGTATTCTTTCGTTTCTGAGCATGCGTAGCCTTGCTCTTATGATTTTTTTCATACGAAAATCGGACACTGAGTTCACATCCGCCAAAATTGTTATAGTCTGCACATCCAGCTTTTGTCTGACGAAAAAGTATTAACGATCCGAAAATCGTCAGACAGCTTGTCGTACAAATTTTTCCATCCGATTTTATTATCGTGTGGACGGGCCTTAAGACCCCAAACACACTATTAGATTCTCTTCAGATTTACCATGTAGTGCAAGGGCCTGCCTGATTGCATACAAATTGAAACTCTTAAGCCCTGTACACACGATCGGTTTGACTGATAAAAACTGTCCGATGGATGGTTTTCATCAGACCAACCGATTGTGTATGGGACCCATCTGTCTTTTTTCCATCGGTTTTAAAAAATAGAACATGTTTTAAATTTTTCCGATGGATAAAAAACCGATCGAAAAATCCGATCGTCTATGGGCAAGTCCATCGGATCAAAAACCCACGCATTCTCAGAATCAAGTCGACGCATGCTCAGAAGCAGTAAACTTAATTTTTCTCGGCTCATCGGAGTGTTTTACGTCACCGCGTTTGGAACGGTCGGTTTTTTGACTGATGGTGTGTGGGCAAGAATGATGAAAAACAGTTTCATCGGATTTCCGATGGACAAATCCATCGGACGAAAATCCATAGGTTATCCGATCGTGTGTACAGTGCTTTAAGGTTTGACCTCATATTATATGGTTTTGGTAAATATTGTGACAGCAGGAAGGTAAAGTCACCTGGTTGCATCCAGGGGGGTAGATATATTTCGCCCAGATTCAGGCTTTACGCCGACTTATACAACTAGGTGGAGAGTTGTATAAGCCCAGCTGAGACTAGTGGGCTCATGGATGACTCATACCTCTAGGGAGAGTGTGGGGCGTCGTGCAGACAGGGAGTTGATGAGACCAGCTGAAGCTTGTCAGCTCATTTAGGCCTCTATAAGAACTCCCAGATTCATTAGGTGTTTGCTCATGCCTGGAACCAGACCTGTGTGGACTGTCTAGGGAGAGTGAACCCCTGTGCGGTGAGACAAAGCCTGTGTGGCTATTTGCTTGGACATTTAAAACCAGGGACTTAGGGACTAGGACAGCACTAGGCTGATCCCAGTTGTTAGTTAGGAAACCTGTATGTTTAGTCAGAGGTCAAGTTGACCAGGATTTATTTTATTTATGTTTCTTTTGCTTTGCTGTGTTTTGTCACTGTAAATAGAAAATAAACCGCACCTTTTTGATTTTGAAAACCACAACCTCCGTTTGCTGGGCCTGTTTTTGTGTGGGGAGCCCATCCCGGGGGTCACACACACCCGCTGCCGAGCTAACCCCCTCACAGTTGGTGGAGAACCAGTGGCAGTTTTTTGTTAAGCCAGCATGGAGGAGATACTGAAGCAGCTGGCTCTAGCAAATGCCAATCAACAGCAGACAAATGCAGGTTTGCAAAAGAGCCTTGCAGCTCAACAACAGAACTTCGCAGCCCAGCAGCAAGCTCAACAACAGAGCTTCGCAGCCCAGCAGCAAGCTCATCAACAGAGCCTTGCAGCCCAGCAGCAGACAAACGCAACTTTGCAACAGAGTCTGGAGGCTCAGCAACAAGCCCAGCAGCAATCTGAGGCCCGCTTCATAGACCTGTTGCAGAAGCAAGAGCAGAGACTACAACAACAGATGGAAGCAGTAATGCAGCAACGTCCGCAGACCAGTGAGAAAAGCCGTCCCACTAATACCGCGTCCTTTGGGGTGAGTCGTTTATTGACAAAAATGACTGGAGAGGATGATCCAGAGGTATTTTTGACCACATTTGAAAGGACCGCTGAAAGAGAAAAGTGGCCTGAGGAGCAGTGGGCTGGACTGGTGGCTCCTCTGTTAACTGGTGAATCGCAGAAAGCTTACTATGACCTAGAGCCTAACCAAGCAAAAGACTATGTGATGCTAAAAGCTGAAATTTTGGCAAGGCTGGGTGTCACCCAGGCTGTCCGGGCTCAGCGTGTGCATAACTGGACTTTCCAGCTTGGAAAACCCCCCAGGTCTCAAATGTATGATCTCATTCACCTGAGCAGAAAGTGGCTACAGCCAGAGACTTTGTCCGCACCAAAGATTGTGGAACGTGTTGTAATGGATCGGTTTTTGAGAGCTCTTCCTACTGCCATCCAAAAGTGGGTAAGCCATGGAGACCCAGAGACGGCCGATGGTCTTGTGGATCGTGTGGAGAAATACTTGGCTACAGAGAACCTGACGGCCTCTTCCAGAGACACTCGGACTTTCCACCCTAAGACCAGACCATCCCCAGGGGCGGATAAGAGGATTCCAAGGGGTGAGGGTGGAGAGAGTGAGAGGGTGGGAGCTCTACCCCAAGTTTGGCGAGAACAGCCTGGGAAATCAGCGGCTCAAGAGGCGGCAAGAAGGATCGTTTGCTACCGCTGCCGGCAAGCGGGACATATTGCAGCCAATTGCCCGGTTGTGGAGGAACCCATGCAGTGTGACTTTCTGACGGGCAGACGTCAGTCGCTGTGTGCGACAGTCGCATGCACTGCCATTCGAGGAACTGAGAAACATTTATGCAAAATGTGTGTTAATGGTAGAAATGTTGTGGTATTGCTGGATTCAGGTAGCCTTGTGACCCTGATAAAGGCTGAGTTAGTTAAAACAGAGGTCTTTGGGAATAGCAAGGTAGCAGTTATTTGTGTGCATGGGGACACCCGAGAGTATCCAGTGACTACAGTGTGTTTCGAGACCCCCAAAGGTACCCTCTCTCATCCAGTGGGCTTAGTATCTCAGTTACCGCATGACGCCATTGTGGGAAGGGATTTTCCGAAGTTCTGGGAACTGTGGGATGATCCTGAGCCCCCCACTGGTGCCCCTATGTACCAGGAATGTGATAGCCAGAACTCCCCTGAGAGTGGTGAGGACTCTCCGGAATTTCCCTTATCAGTATTGGCAGGGGAGACTCAAGAAACTGGAGAGGAGCCCACCTCCTCAGACGAAAACCTACCGTCTGTGGAGTTTTCTGATCTTGAGGTTCACAGGGAAAACTTTGCCACAGAACAGTTGAAAGACCCCGCCCTAATAAAGGCACGGGAAAACGTAGTGAAAATAGATGGCGAGTTAGTGAACCCAGATAATACCTGCACTTACCCATACTTCAGCGTAGAGAAGGACCTACTGTATCGGGTGGCAAAAAGGGCAGAAGAAACCGTTGAGCAGCTTGTGGTGCCCAAACCTTACAGGAAGTTGGTGTTGGAGTTGGCCCATGGGCACATTCTTGGAGGTCATCTGGGGACAGAGAAAACCCGAGAGAGGATATTACAGAGATTCTATTGGCCTGGGGTGATGAAGGACATAGAAAATTATTGTTCCTCCTGCCCTGTGTGTCAGAGGTCGGCCCCGATGCCACATTTCCGTAGCCCGCTGGTCCCTCTACCCATCATTGAGGTCCCGTTTGAGAGGATCGCCATGGATTTGGTAGGGCCTATAATCAAGTCCGCTAGGGGGCACCAGTACATATTAGTTATAATGGACTATGCCACCCATTATCCAGAAGCGATCCCTCTCCGAAATACCTCGGCCAAAACCATAGCCAAAGAGCTATCTCTTGTGTTTAGCCGGGTGGGTATTTGTAAAGAACTGCTTACGGACCAAGGTACACCCTTTATGTCCCGGGTTATGAAGGAGCTGTGTAAATTGTTCAAAGTGACGCAATTACGTACATCTGTGTATCACCCCCAAACCGATGGGCTGGTTGAAAGATTCAACAAAACCCTAAAACAAATGTTGAAGAAAGTGGTGGATAGAGATGGAAAGGATTGGGACTGTTTACTTCCTTATTTGATGTTTGCTATTAGGGAGGTGCCCCAATCCTCTACGGGATTCTCCCCCTTTGAGTTACTGTATGGGAGACACCCAAGAGGGCTGTTGGATATTGCCAAGGAAACTTGGGAAAGTGAGAGTTCTCCCCACAGGAGTGTGATTGAGCATGTCGCCCTGATGCAAGACCGAATTGCACAGGTAATGCCCATCGTGAAGGAACATTTGGCCCAAGCGCAGTTAGCACAGCAGAGAGTGTACAACCGTGGAGCCAAGACCCGTACCTTTTCCCCGGGGGATAGGATACTGGTACTTGTCCCTACGGTTTAAAGTAAATTCCTTGCCAAATGGCAAGGCCCCTATGAGATAATGGAAAAAGTGAGCGAAGTGAATTACAAGGTCAGACAACCAGGAAGGCGAAAGCCCGAACAGATCTATCACGTTAATCTGTTGAAAGCCTGGAGGGATAGAGAGTCCCTAGTCGCAGACACTTGGTCACCAGCTCAAACTGGTTGCGTGATTCCTGAGGTTGGAATAGCAGCCACCTTGTCACAACCCCAACAACAGGAGGTTAAGGAGTTTGTGCTTCGCAACAAGGAGGTATTCTCTGAGCTGCCGGGACAAACATCTGGGGTAGAGCATGACATCATTACCCCGCCCGGTGAAAGGGTGAAGTTAAAACCCTATCGGATCCCAGAGGCCCGACGGGAGGCAATACGGGAGGAAGTACAGAAAATGCTGAACTTAGGGGTGATAGAGGAGTCCCAAAGTGATTGGTCTAGTCCCATTGTGTTGGTGCCTAAACCGGATGGGAGCTGGCGATTTTGTAACGATTTTCGTCAGTTGAACAAAGTTACAAAATTTGACACCTACCCCATGCCACGTATAGATGAGTTGATCGACCGGCTGGGAACAGCCCGATACATGACGACTCTTGACCTCACAAAAGGGTATTGGCAAATCCCCCTGGCCAAGTCGGCCAAAGAGAAAACCGCATTTGTAACCCCAGACGGGGCGTTCCAATATAAAAGAATGCCGTTCGGGTTACAGAATGCGCCGGCCACATTCCAGCGGAAAATGGACCAGATGCTGAGGCCCCATCGGAAGTATGCTGCGGCTTACCTGGATGACGTAATTGTCCATAGCACAGATTGGGCCTCACATCTGCCAAAAGTGCAAGCAGTCCTGGACTCTGTTCGGGAAGCGGGGTTTACGGCTAACCCCAAGAAGTGTACCATTGGGCAGGAGGAGGCCAAATATCTTGGGTACACCATTGGGAGGGGAGTAATAAAACCCCAACTCAACAAAGTCGAGGCCATCCAGAGTTGGCCACGTCCCAACAGCAAGAAGCAGGTACGAGCCTTTCTGGGAATCGCTGGGTATTATCGGCGATTCATTCCCCACTTTGCTTCTAAGGCTGTGCCCCTAACCAACCTGACGAAAGGGAAAGGGTCGGTCATGATTAAATGGACCCCCGAGGCTGAGGCAGCATTCCAATTCTTGAAACAAGCCTTATGTAGCCAGCCAGTGTTGTACTCACCCGACTTCTCTAAAGACTTTGTCGTACAAAGTGATGCGTCAGATGTGGGGTTAGGAGCAGTATTGTCCCAGGTCTGGAACGGGGAAGAGCACCCAGTCATTTACCTCAGCAGGAAGTTGAAGTCCCATGAGGTAAATTACGCCACCGTTGAAAAGGAGTGTTTAGCGGTGAAGTGGGCTCTAGATTCCCTTCGGTACTACCTGCTAGGTAGGCACTTTGACATGGTTACGGATCACGCTCCGTTAAAGTGGATGGCTCAAAACAAGGAAACAAATAGAAGAGTGAATAGGTGGTTCCTGGCCCTCCAGGAATTCAACTTCACAGTAAAGCATCGCCCTGGCGTTCAAATGGGGAATGTGGATGCTTTGTCTCGAGTACATGAATGCCTGATTGCTGGTGTTCCAACCCCGAGGTTAAAACAAGAGGGGGGGGTATGTGACAGCAGGAAGGTAAAGTCACCTGGTTGCATCCAGGGGGGTAGATATATTTCGCCCAGATTCAGGCTTTACGCCGACTTATACAACTAGGTGGAGAGTTGTATAAGCCCAGCTGAGGCTAGTGGGCTCATGGATGACTCATACCTCTAGGGAGAGTGTGGGGCGTCATGCAGACAGGGAGTTGATGAGACCAGCTGAAGCTTGTCAGCTCATTTAGGCCTCTATAAGAACTCCCAGATTCATTAGGTGTTTGCTCATGCCTGGAACCAGACCTGTGTGGACTGTCTAGGGAGAGTGAACCCCTGTGCGGTGAGACAAAGCCTGTGTGGCTATTTGCTTGGACATTTAAAACCAGGGACTTAGGGACTAGGACAGCACTAGGCTGATCCCAGTTGTTAGTTAGGAAACCTGTATGTTTAGTCAGAGGTCAAGTTGACCAGGATTTATTTTATTTATGTTTCTTTTGCTTTGCTGTGTTTTGTCACTGTAAATAGAAAATAAACCGCACCTTTTTGATTTTGAAAACCACAACCTCCGTTTGCTGGGCCTGTTTTTGTGTGGGGAGCCCATCCCGGGGGTCACACACACCCGCTGCCGAGCTAACCCCCTCACAATATGAATACAAAAATCTGCAGAAAATCTAATAGTTTGTAAGAGGCTTAAAGCAGATAAGGTCTTGTTTGTTTTAACAAATGGGGGAAAGAAGAAAAAGTGTCAGGAGGAGGAGGAAACCTATCACTTCGACAGGTTTATGTGACTGGGCTTTCCCAAATCCTGTTTTGGCACATTATATAGAGAACACTCCAAAGAAGGCCCCCAGCTTCACACTGCATAAAGGAAGGCCCAGTATAGAGTAATCATGTTATTGTTCAGTGGAGAGCAGCTGTTATAAATGCCCCCTTTGGTGTTTTTAAAAGTTTGCATTCAACTTAACGTCTTAACCTCCCTGGCGGCAGGGCCGGATTAACATAGGGGCTATTGGAGCTACAGCTCCAGGCCCCTTCCTTAAGATAGGCCCATTTGCCCCCCCCCCCCAAAAAAAAAATCACAAAAAGAAAAAAAAAATCGACTTCGAGGGTTGTAGCTCGATGACTATGGGTTACAGAGAACCCAAATGTATCTGAACACCTACCCCACAACTGGTCAAAATGTGGGGCTCCTATCATGTATGGTTCCGGAGATACGGGGCTGCTTGTGCATCCTGTCAGAAGCTACATACAGAGCGGCCAGTTTAAATACAAGCTGACATACTCTGGAGTAGACTGAGAGGATGAGCTCACAGTGCTTATAGTAATTATTTGTATATTACTTATGGTAATTAACCCCTTGCCACCCAGGCCAATTATGACACTTCTCTCCTACATTTAAAAATCATCATTTTTTTTGCTAGAAAATTACTCAGAACCCTCAAACATTATATAATAGGATTTTTATAACAGCTTACCTGTAAAATCCTTTTCTTGGAGTACATCACGGGACACAGAGCGACATAGTCATTACTAATGGGTTATATAGTTACCGTCAGGTGCTGGCACTGGCAACTTCCAAAACCGGAAGTACCCTCCCCTATATAAGCCCCTCCCATCCGGGAGCACCTCAGTTTTGTAGCAAAGCAATAAGTGTCCCCAAAGAGGGGCGGGAGCTCTGTGTCCCGTGATGTACTCCAAGAAAAGGATTTTACAGGTAAGCTGTTATAAAAATCCTATTTTCTTTTTCGTACATCACGGGACACAGAGCGACATAGTCATTACTAATGGGATGTCCTAAAGCAATGCCAAATGAGGGGGGGGGATACACCATATATAAGCTGAGCGCTATCAGACATGAGGATCTTTTGCGGCCTGCAACACACTGCGCCCAAAGGCGACATCCTCCTGACTTCTAACGTCCACCTGGTAGAACCTAGTAAACGTGTGTACCGAAGACCATGTTGCGGCCTTACAGATTTGAGCCAGGGAGGCCTGGTGATGCACTGCCCATGAAGTTCCAACTGCTCTCGTGGAGTGCGCCCTAACTTTGAACGGAGGCGGTCTACTTCTCAAGCTATAGGCTTGTATTATGACCTGTCGAATCCACTTGGCTAAAGTAGATTTTGACGCTGCCTGACCCTTTTTGGGGCCTTCCGGCAGAATGAACAAAGTATCCGTTCTGCGAATCTGAGCAGTGGCTTTTAGATAAGCTTTAACTGCTCTTACTACATCCAAAGAATGCAATAACTTTTCCTCTACCGAAGTAGGCTTGGGGAAAAAAGAAGGAAGAACCACATCTTGGTTCAAATGAAAACTCGATACCACCTTAGGAAGAAAGGCTGGATGAGGACGTAACACTACTCTGTCCTTATGGATAACCAGATATGGCTCCTTACAGGACATAGCTGCTAATTCCGATACTCTTTTAGCCGAACAAATGGCTACTAGAAAAATCAATTTCCTGGTGAGAAGCACTAAGGAAATATGCTGTAATGGTTCAAATGGTTGTTTCTGTAGAACCGACAGAACCAAGTTTAGATCCCATGGACATATGGGAATATTAACCGGAGGACTAATACGCATCACTCCTTGTATAAAGGCTTTGACTAGTGAATGCGAAGCCAAGGGCCTTTGAAAAAATATTGACAAGGCCGAAATCTGACCTTTGATAGTACTCAAGGCAAGCTTCCTATCTACAGCCCATTGTAGGAAGTCCAGAATTCTACCTATTACGTATTTACGTGGATGCCATTTCCTGGCCTCACACCAGGCGATGTACGCCTTCCAGATTCTATAGTAGATCTGCCTGGATACCGGTTTCCTGGCATTGATCATGGTAGACACCACAGCATTAGAGAGCCCTCTCCTTTTTAGAATGTGGGCTTCAATAGCCAGGCCGTCAAACCTAGGGCTGGTAAGGAAGGGTGGTATATCGGTCCCTGCGAAAGCAGGTCCGGACGATGTGGGAGGGTCCAAGGACTCCCCACAGACATTTTTACAATCTCCGCGTACCATGCTCTTCGGGGCCACGCTGGAGCCACCAGAATCACTGGTTTCTTTTCTACCCTGATTCTGCGGAGTAATCGAGGTAACAATTGTGGCGGTGGGAATGCATATATCAGCTTGAACTGATCCCAAGGGAACACTAGGGCATCCGAGCCGCACGCTAGGGGATCCCTTGTCCAAGAGACAAACCTGTCCACTTTCGTGTTGAACCTGGATGCTAGCAGATCTACATCCGGTGTTCCCCACCGCTGACATATTGTCCGGAAAACCTCGGGATGAAGGGACCATTCCCCTGGGCATAATTGTTGGCGACTTAGAAAGTCCGCCTTCCAATTCTCCACCCCTGGAATGAATACCGCAGATATGGCTGGGACATATCTTTCTGCCCATCTCAGGATGTAATTTACTTCCCTTTGGGCTGCACGACTCCTGGTGCCCCCCTGACGATTGATATATGCCACTGCTGTGGCATTGTCTGACTGAACTCTGACAGGGGACCCTTGGAGTTTGGATGTCCATGCTACCAGGGCATACCGGGCTGCTCGTATCTCTAAGAGATTGATGGGCAGGGCCTTTTCCGCATCCGACCATCTGCCCTGGAGAGACCATTGCTCCAGTACTGCTCCCCAGCCTAAAAGGCTGGCATCTGTAGTGACCACCTTCCAAGAAATCGGACTGAAGGATTTCCCTCTTTCCAGATTCCGGGGAACCAACCACCAACGGAGGCTTCTGCGAACGGAAGGGGACAAGGATATTGGTACGTCCAGAGCCTGAACTTTTTTGTTCCAGGCTGACAGTATGGCCCTTTGCAACTTCCTTGAATGGAATTGACCGTAGGGTACTGCTTCGAATGATGCCACCATTTTTCCCAGCAGCCTCATGCATAGGCGTATGGATGGCTGTCTTTTTGAACCCACTAAGTGGATCAAATCTCTCAAAGACGACCCCTTTTCTTGAGGCAAGAAAATTTTTCTCTGGTCTGAATCCAGCCTTAGCCCCAAGTATTCCAGACTTTTGACTGGTTTTAGGGCTGACTTGTCTCGGTTGATAATCCAACCGTGATATTCCAGATACTTGATTGTCTCGTGAACAACCACTTCTAGTTTTTCCACTGAGTGGTCTATCAGCAACAAGTCGTCTAGATATGCCATTATCGTTACACCTCGTGTTCTTAGATTGGCCAATAATGGGGCCAGAATTTTTGTGAACACTCTTGGTGCTGTGGCCAGACCGAAGGGTAAGGCTCTGAACTGAAAATGGCGCCCTTCTATCGCAAAGCGTAGAAATTTCTGGTGGGCTGGAAAGATGGGGATGTGTAAATACGCATCTTTGATGTCGATCGAGGCTAACCATTCCTCCCCTTGTAGGGCAGTGGCTACCGATCGGATCGACTCCATCCGGAAAGTCCTGATATGCAGGAATTTGTTTAGCCCTTTTAGATTTAATATGGGCCTCATGTCCCCGTTTGGCTTCGGAACTGTAAAGAGGTTTGAGTAAAACCCGAACCCCCATTCTTCCAGGGGGACCTCTATAATTACTGCTTGAAGCAATAATTGTTCCAGTGCCAACAGGAGGGATCCTCTCTTCTGGGGATCCCTTGGCACGTTCGACCTTATAAAGCGGGAAGGAGGGGAGTTTTTTAACTCCAATTTGTATCCCAGATTTACTGCGGAGAGCACCCATCTGTCTCGGATCGTGTCCCGCCAGGTCTCTGTGAACAACTGAAGTCTTCCCCCCACCCGATTGGGTGGGGGCAACCCTTCATGCATTTGACTTTGGGGGAGGTTTTGTACCTCTCCTGCTCCAGGGCTTCTTGTTACCCTGCAACTGTCCCTGATTTTTACCTCCGGGATTTGACCGGGGAGGCCGTCGGAACTGTTTCACAGCCGATGTCCTCGGGACTGGAGAAGCCGGCCTCTTAAAAGAGGGACCTCTAACTCTATTTTTGACCGGCAAGAGTGTACTTTTACCGCTGGAAATTCTCTGGATATACTTGTCCAGGTCTTCCCCGAATAAACGCTCCCCATGAAATGGGAAGCTGACCAGCAATTTTTTACAGGGAGCTTCAGCAGACCAGTTTTTGAGCCATAGAAGCCTGCGCATATGTACTATAGACAGCGTAAGGCGGGAGGCCTGATGGATTGAATCCTTTATAGCGTCCACCGCAAAGCATAAGGCTCTAGGTAGATCAGCTAGAGCAAGAGCCTGCTGATCTGGTACGTCCCTTAAGACCTGTTTCAACTGATCCTTCACTGCTTGGCAGACCCCTATAGCTGCCACTGCTGGTTGTGTCACCAATCCTGCTGTAGAAAAAGCAGATTTCAATAAGGACTCCAATTTTTTATCTATTGGGTCCTTGAACATTTGGACATTTTCCACCGGACATGTCAGTGATTTATTCACACAAGAGATGGCTGCGTCCACTGTAGGGACCTTCCATTTTCTGACGAACTTATCCTCCATAGGATAGACCACCGGAAATCTCTTGGGGGGAGTAAATATTTTGTCAGGATGCTCCCAATCCTGGTAAATGAGCCCCTCCAATAAAGGATGGATCGGGAAAGAACAAACAGTCTGGGGAGCTTTTAGCGACCCCAACGAGGAGACAGAAGAGGAGGATGGCTCCGCAAGTGGCATTTTAAATGCTGATCGGACCATATTAGTCAGGGACTGAACCCATAACCTCTCAGCATGTGATGCTGAGAACGGCTCCTCCACTGTTGATTCCTCTACAACCGAATCAACCTCATCCTGATCCCCCTCAGGTAGGTCGACCTCTGTATGGGACTGTTGCTCTGTTAACAGGCACTCTGAGGGAGGAGACGGAGATCGAGCGCTTTTCTCCTGTGACAGGGAAGCAGCAATTAGTGCTGACAATCTCTCTTCCAGCCCTCCCAGAGCTGAGGAAAAAACCTCCTCTGTTACATACACAGGAGCAGGTGAACTGGGGACAGCCACAGTACCAGGTACTCCTGGGGGTGCCCTACGGTCACTAACCTCTGATTCTTCAGGGGAGACTGGTACAGCCAAAGCATGCCCAAGATCCTCAGAGCCCGATGGAGACCCCCTATTCCTCCTGGAATTTCTAGTCCCGGAGTTTTTAGACGGCATATTCCTAAGCCACAAAGCTGAGGTATTCCAGCCGAAAATACACCAGTTACTGATAATAGTCTAGCATAAATGCTGCTATAATAAACAGTTGGTGTCTACTAATGTGCCTTTCTAGGGGATGCCTGTATCAACCGCTTGCTGTATGCCTTTAAATGTTGTCAGCTCTGTCTCTGTACTTCATAGCCAGCTTACTGCAATAATGTGGCTTTTTAAAACCTGCTGGGACGCCCGCACATGCGCAGAAGCGCTGCGGCGCGCACAGAGCGTCATCCCCCAGGCCCCGCCCCTTTTTCCGGCCACCTCTATATATAGAGGCGCGTGCACGCGCACGCGCGCGGCCACGTGCGCCTCGGCGCTAATTTCAAACATGGAAACCAGGGACAGGAGCCAGGGCCCCCTTTGCCGCAGGCCGGGGGATAGACGAACACTGCAACATGGCAGAGGAAACAGTTTCCTGTAGGAGAACTCACCAGCTGCCTGGACTTTGCTCTCTGAGAAGAAACTAGTCCATATGACAAGAAAAACATTCTACAGCGGCCTCTAGTGGACAAACACAGGTACCGCAGTTTAATATACTAAACATATATAAAAAAACATTCTTTTTTTTTTTTTTTTCTTGACCACCATTAAAAATTATTACATTTTTTTAGTAGTTACAGGCATGCACAGATATTAGCGGGAATACCGTTAGGTAACAGACAGAAAGACAAATTAGGCTTGGGGGTCCCCCAATAGAACCAAGTTCCTGGGGGCCCCCACTTACCTGTTCCCCGCCGCAGGACTTTGTTTGGTCCACAAAAGCCCAAACTTCACCTATCACGGCAGGCATTGTAATCAAACCTTCAGGGACCGGGTTCCCAAGGATTCCACTCCCCTGGACCTGTATAGCACCCTGCACAGAAAACATCTTGGTCGTGGGTATGACCAGAGCTCTGGATCCCAGGGTCCAGCTCTCCTAAGAGAAGCATTACAGGCAGAACCTTGCTCTTCTCTGCAAGGCCCGGGTACCGACCGTTTAGCTATGAAGCTTTTTTGGTCGGATCCGGAATAGCTTACTGAGGCCCAAAAGAACCTGTACGCAAGCTCAGTGAAAAACACATGTTTCTTCTTGGCCAACACCTTAGACACTGGCAAAAAACTGAGGTGCTCCCGGATGGGAGGGGCTTATATAGGGGAGGGTACTTCCGGTTTTGGAAGTTGCCAGTGCCAGCACCTGACGGTAACTATATAACCCATTAGTAATGACTATGTCGCTCTGTGTCCCGTGATGTACGAAAAAGAAATATTGTTTTAGCAGACACCCTGTGGAATAAAATGGTGGTCTTTGCAACTTTTTTTGTTACACTGTATTTGCGCAGCAATTTTTCAAATGTGTTTTTTTTGGAAAGAAACAGTTTCATTCATAAAAAAAAAAAAAACACAAAAGTTAACACAATTTTTTTTTGTATACTAAGCGATGCTTTACATTTTTTTACAGGTTACATGTTTAGAGTTACAGAGGAGATCTAGTGCTAGAATTATTGCTCTCGCTCTAACGATCGTGGCATATGTAACCTGTGTGTATCTGCCTCTGATACTAGCCAGTGCCTACCCAGCCACTAACTAGTATCTCTCCCCAGCCTGTCCCCACACACCCTCTCACCTGCTGACCTGTGGATGGGGGAATCACTCCTGCAGTGTTATTGTGTTCTGCCAGTGAATACAATGATCAGTGTTGATAACTATAGCTGGCAGCACTGATTGTTTTGGGAAAAACCTGACAGGCTGGTTGTACCCAAGTCGATTAATAGATTGACTTGTGTAAAACCAGCTAGCCCATACATAGATCAACTATGGCTGGTCTCTGCTTAATTGGCTTAATTTCAATCCATGTATGGCCCGCTTAACCACTACGCAGTCCCTAAACATCCTTCCACAAACCTTTACGTTTTTCCTTCCCAGATTCCTTCATCCTCCTCACCTGTACATAGTGCCCACTGTCATACCCTTCACACTCCTCTCCTGTACATACTGCTTACTGTCATACCCTCCACACTTCTCTCCTATACATAGTGCCCACTGTCATACCCTACACACTCCTCTCCTGTACATACTGCTCACTGTCATACCCTCCACACTCCTCTCCTATACATAGTGCCCACCGTCATACCCTCCACACTCCTCACCTTTACATACTGCTCACTGTCATACCCTCCACACTCCTCTCCTGTACATACTGCTCACTGTCATACCCTCTACACTCCTCTCCTGTATATACTGTTCACTGTCTTACCCTCCACACTCATCTCATGTACTTACTGCTCAGTATCATACCATCCACACTCCTCTCCTGTACATACTGCCCACTGTCATACCCTCCACACTCCACTCCTGTACATACTGCCCACTGTAATACCCTCCACACGCTTCTCCTCTACATACTGCTCACTGTCTTACCCTCCACACTCATCTCATGTACATACTGCTCAGTATCATACCATCCACTCTCCACTCCTGTACATACTGCCCACATTCATAAACTCCTCTATTTACATAGTTCCAGCTGTCATACGCTCCACACTCCTCTCCTGTGCATACTGCCCACTATCATACCGTCCACACTCCTCTCCTGTACATACTGCCCCCATCATACCCTCCACACTCCTCTCCTGTACATACTGCCCCCATCATACCCTCCACACTCTTCTCCTGTACATACTGCTCACTGTCTTACCCTCCACACTCATCTCATGTACATACTGCTCAATATCATACCATCCACACTCCTCTCCTGTACATACTGCCCACTGTCATACCCTCCACACTCCTCTCCTGTACATACTATAACCCAACCTTTCCCTCCACACTCCTCTCCTGTACATACTGCCAAATATCTTTCTCTCCACTTTCCTCTCCTGTACATACTGCCCCCATCATACGCTCCACACTCCTCTCCTGTACAAACTGCCCACTGTCATACCATCCACTCTCCTTTCCTGTACAAACTTCCCACTGTCATACCCTCCACACTCCTTTCCTGTACAAACTGCCCATTGGCATACCCTCCACACTCCTCTGCTGTGAAAACTGCACACTGTCATACCCTTCACACTCCTCTCCTGTACATAGTGCCTTCTGCCATACCCTCCACACTCCTCTCCTGTACATAGTGGCCACTGTCAGACCCTCCACATTCCTCTCCCTCACCTGCACATAATTCCCACTTTTGTACCGTCCATACTCCTCCCCTAGGCCTCTTACCCACAAAAACAGTTTTTTTTAAATTATATTGAATATCCTCAATGTTACCAGCTCTAGAATGGTCACACTGTTGTTAGTTCAACTAAAGGAAATCTTCTCAGTCCTCATATTTGTTCTACCCCATTATTAGTACTCATTTATTTTTGTGATTACTACTGTGATGTATAGAGGAACATAGGGGATGTCAGCTACTCTAAATATAGCACTTGTAAAAAAAAGTGTCCCTGAAAATATTTTTGAAATGTTGGTAACTATGCACTTAGGCACTGCCCAAGGGCCACCGGGTCAGTAGGGGGCCCCATGAGAGGCTCCTGGGATCCCTTGATATTAAAGCGGTAGTAAACTTTGCTAACATTACTACTTTTTAGAGGCCCTGAGGTAGGTTATGCCACAATGTACAAGTATGCACAGCATATTAGCACATTAGGGTACACTTAAGCCCTCCAGTGCTGCGCTGTGATCAATACGTTGGGGCTCGGGAGCTTCCATCTTCTCCCGGTCTTCCTTCTGGGTTCTGTGCCTTCAGTCACTTGCCTTGGCCGGGCTGTGTTGATGTCATTCCCACGCATGCTCATGTGTGCTCTCTCTCTCTCCAAAAAATGGGTTGCATTTTTATTTATTATAAAAGGCCCCACCAAAATCCTCAGCACCAGGCCCATGATGTTCTTAATCTGGCCCTGCCTGGCGGTATTCCCGAGTCTGGCTCAGGGTGGAATTTCAGTACCATAAGCGGTAACCCCGAGCCAGACTCGGGCTGCATCGCAGGATTACAGGGAGAGTTACTTACCTTGTTCCCTGGATCCTGCGATGTCTCCTCGCAGTGTGTGCGAGCTGTCTCCTCGCTCGATTCACACACAGTGCCGCCAAGCTCCTATCCCTGCGACGTTGCGGCGCACGGGGGCGGAGATCTGCGCCAAATTCAAAAAAGTTAAAACACAGTACACATACACCTTAATCTTACAGATTACAATGCTGTATAAAAAATGTACACATCTCCTTTGTCCCTAGTGTTCTGTCCAGTGCCCTGCATTGCACTTTTATATTATAAATACTGTTTTTTCTGCCTGGAATTTGGAGATTGTCCATAGCAACCAAAAAGTGTCCCTTTATGTCAAAAGTGGTTTTAGACCAGCTAGAAAACAGCGATAATAAATTAGAATCACTTGCAGAATTGAGCGATAGCGATTTGTGGGGAAATTCGTCATCAAACACTGAAAGTAATGACAGTGACAATTCTGCAACTCAGCAAATTTCAGTGTTTTTGATTTGATTACATTATTGAATAATTTTTATTATTTTTATATTAATATTTGTTATAATTATTTATAGCTATTTATTATAATATAATTTATGATTTTGTGTTTCAAACTTTATCATAACCTGGATGTCTATTAGACTCTGGTTTGGACAGATTTAAGTGAGTTATTCCTAAGAATTGCAGGCCTACAATATAAAACGCCAAATTTCCATGCAAAATAATTGTACTGCTTTCAGCACCTAATATCAGACAAACTCATACCGCCAGGGAGGTTAATTGACTTTTTTTGTACTTAACTTCATTTATTTAGCTCTGCATTATCCTGAACAACATTGAGCATGTACGCAAATGCATGGGTAATGTCCTGAGAGATCTGGACTGGAAATCTCTGGAGACGGCAGTGGAGCAGTCATCTGGGTCGGATGGGAAGCAGCAAGTGCAGAAGACACTGAGCATACAGCTGCAAAACATTGATGTAGATATGCAGAGAGAAGCCAAGAACATGATCGCACACCTAACAGAGAAGGTATTGTATCTGTGATGATGGTGATAATTATCAATATTTTCCTAAAAAAATACCTAAGGGGTTAGCAAAGGTCTTTGGTTCAATACTTTTCAGCAGAACTGTCTGCATAAAGTTTATATTTTCGTGCTTCTGTAGGTTTTCTGCCAGTGTCTGTTTATATAAAGCGGAGGTCTGCCGAAAATTTTTTTTTTTTAAAGTCAGCAGCTACTGTACAAATACTGCAGCTGCTGACTTTTAAAATAAGGACACTTACCTGTCCTGGGTGCCCGCGATGTCGGCACCCGAAGCTGAACTCTCCATTATCTGTGGCTATCTATGCCCGGAGGTGGGAGCAAATACCTGTATTAAACAGGTATCTTCTCCCCCCTCCCCCTTGAAAGGTGCCAAATGTGACACCAGAGGGGGGGGGGGGGGGTTCCGAAAAACGGAAGTTCCATTTTTGGGTGGAACTCCACTTTAAAGGGAAATGTATACCAGTCAGCATGAATTTTCTTTTTTCTATCTTTATTATGGGCAGTACAAAGACATTTAATTTTTGAATTTTTTTTTATTAAGTCCAATAAATTTGAAATATTTCATATAAATATTTTGTATTTTCATCTCAAGTCAGCAAGTGGGTCTTGAGGCTCCTCCTTTCCACGTGTTTTCCAGACTAGACTTTCCTGCACTACTAAAAATTCTGTGTCTACAAAGCTCAATAGCTCAAGCTCAAATTTATACACATAACTGAATGAATCCGCTTTGTAATGCTGTCTTTGCCTGTTCAGAGAAGGCTCTCCAGAGTTTTGCCCTGAGACAGGTTAACTTAAATGATTTGCAGCATTTAACCTAAAGAGGAAATGTTTAAATATTTGCTAGATACATGGGTTATATGTTATCTGGAAAAATACATTTGCTAAATTTGACTAATACATCACGCTAGTTAGTAATGGCAGTAAGTGCAGAAATTGGCAGTGTTTGACTATTGCTAAGTTATTGGGTTGTTTTCATTATTTTTTTTATTTTTATTTTTTACATGTGTTAACAATCATGCATTGTGATCAATGGTCCTTATGACATGTGTCTATGAATCAAAATAATAACAGCGCACCCTAGTGTCTCACACATAGGTGACCAGGAACCATTTAAAACAATGGCTATAACACACAGATCAAAAGTACATATTTGCCAGCACACCACAGATCTTCATCGTGACGATCCGTGGTGTTCGTGGTAATATGTACATTTGATCTCTGATGTTTCCAGTTCCAGCTGGTTGTTGCTACAGCACATGCTACTCCTGAAGTCTTATCCATGAAGGTGTGTGATGGGAATATCGGTACTACTATAAGACACACAGAGGGCAGCTCGGCACCGCCCCCCTGCTCCCTCCTCCATGGCTTTGATTGACAGCTCCCGCTGCTGTGTCTCAGCCAATAAGGAGGGAGAGAGCCAGGAGAGCCGTCAGGATCGGATATTGGCGGATGTCAGCAGACATGTCACCGCTGACATCCGCCGCTCCGTAGAGGTGAATGGAGCATCCGATCAAGTCCTTGTGAAAAACTCACATGATGACCTGATCGAAAAACTTGTGTGAAAGGGGCCGTACTGTCTTTCCTGTCATCATTAACAAATTACATACAAATTACTAAGTAACACAAAATGATACTTGGTTCTGTATTCTTTAAAAGTGGCAGTACTGGAAGGTGGGTACAGGGTGAAATCAAGGGATGGTGCTCAGAGGTAGGCAGGGGCAGAGACAAAGGGTGACTCAGAAAAGGGGAGACGGTAAGGGAAAATGTCAGGGGAAAAGAGGAACTTTTAGGACAGGAACAAAATCAGCGATAAAAACCTTGACAGACGTTCTAATTTTTCCCTACATTACCAAAGCTGAAAAAAGGTTTTGACTGGCGTTAAACTTCAAGAATCTAAAAATGTGAGCTGTATTCGTATTCTAATCCAGTATAACTTTTCCACAAATTCATTGATATGTAGACAGGACAAGAGCCATTAGCTCCATATTTTGAATGCTAAAATTCAGGACAGTTGAGGGGACGTAATAACTGGAAATATAACTAAATTAGGAATTGGAACAATAAATCCTTTCCTTTCTCAATGACATAAAGAACCTTCTTTGTGTGAATGTGTATAATATCTACATTTTGTATATAAAAGGTCTGTGTTATCTCTACAGATGATTGGGGATATCAAGAAATACATACAACACATTAGTCTTTCTCCTGACTCGATTCAGAATGATGAGGTGTGTATATAAATCTACTAAACACTTCTTCTACATTACATAGTGTTGTAAATTTACTTTACAGAATGTAAAAATACATATATGTACAGTTCAAGTCAAGTTAATACTTCTGTGCCTGTGGAGCTCAAGCTAGTGATCACTTTTATGCCACGTACACACGTTCGGAATTTCCGATGGAAAAAGTCAGACGGAATTTTTTCATCGGATATTCCGACAGTGTGTGTGCTCCATCAGACTTTTTCCGTCAAAATTTAGAAAGAGAACATGTTCTCTTTTTTTCAACCGGAAAAAATTTATATCGGAAATTCCGTTCGTCTGTAGGGAACTCCGACGGTGAAAAAAAACATGCATGCTCAGAATCAAGTCGAAGCATGCTCGGAAGTATTGAACATCATTTTTCTCGGTTAAAGGACACCGCGTTCTTGACTGTCGGAATTTGGTGTGACAGTGTGTATGCAAGTCAGCTTGAACGGAATTTCGTTGGAAAAATCCGCCGGAGTTTATCCCGACGGAATATCCGATCATGTGTTTGGGGCATTAATGTCATCTAGAGCTGGTCATAGAAAAAAATACGGATTCCCCCATCCACAGAAGCAAGGTAAATTATGGAATCCTCCCTGCTGTGCTATTGTATTCTGGAAGCAATGACTCTTTTGCTGTGAGAGTACGCTGATCAGTGTTGCAGCCGCTGATCGAATTAAAATTTTCCAACATTCCTGCTCATCAAAAATTGATTGTTAAGCCTCATACACACGATCCGACTTCAAACAAACTTTTCCGTGGATTTTTGTCCGAAGGGAGATGGCCAGGCACACCCATAAGGCCCGTACACACGGTCTGACTTTTTGCCAACAAACTTCAAAATGAACAAGTTTTCCAAAAAATCAGACCGTGTGTACGCTCCATCAGTCAAATTTTTTCGGTTTTCATCAGACAAAAGTTTCGCTCTGCAAACAGACAAACTTTTCGGCAACAAAAGTCCTACGGTGCAAAGTCCTATCGTGTGTACAGAAATCCATCGGACTTTAGTCCGAAGTACAAACACGCATTCCCGGAACCAATGTTAAAATCAACCAACAATAGCAGAAGTTGACCAAAGGGTGTTGGTAAAGAGCAGAAAAACCACGTGATGTTGGGAACGTTTCGGGAAAGTTTGCAGAAAAGTCCTGCCGTGTGTATGCTATGGGTGTGCCTGGCCAACTCCCTTCGGACAAAAATCCACGGAAAAGTTTGTTTGAAGTCCGACCGTGTGTGTGAGGCTTAAGACTTCTGTTGAGTGGAAACAGCCATAGATTGATCAAAAGATGGCCGGTATCCATCTATGGTTCAGAATAAATGCTGAAATGCTATGTAGCGGGGTCCCCTTTAAGACTCCCAGGACTACCTTACCCAGAACCCCTTTCGGCAATGTTTCCACCCCAGAGACTCATGGGAGGGGTTATATAAGGAGGGGGCGAGACGGAGCTCGCTCTCTTTGGGACACGAGACTTCAGTGGTGAGATCTTCCTTAGCGGATCCGCTGTGGTGCAAGGCCTGAAGCCTGGGGCCTTGCACTGCTACCCAAAAGAGCCTTCCACCCCATCTTGAGCCTGGGTGGCATCCGACTCGGTTTCTTCAACTGCTGCTGAGCCGGAGACCCGACCGCTGCGGACGCTGTGTGTGGAGACACAGCGGGTGGGGGTTCCCGGACTGGGATCGCGTCCGGAGGGGTGAGCGAGCACATGCTCAATCCACAAATACTGTATACCATTGTTAGGCCTACAGACTGCCGTGGCCTACCAGTTCCTATTTCAGTTCTTTTCCCCCACTGGAGATCCATAGCAGAACTGAGTCAAACGGATCTTTAGTGGAGTGTACTGTGTTGGCATTTTTACCCCCCCCCCCCCTTGGATTACAAATGTGTTCCTGAAATGTGCACCACCGTTTAAAGACTTGCATGCGAAGAATTTTACCCCCCTAGAGACTGAGTTATATGGTCAGGCCTGGCCATCTAGATAGATTATTTAGTTGCTGCGCCATAGGGTGCATTGTGAAGTATTGTTACACGTGATGCGTGTGCGCCATATCTTACTAGTTGTAGTGTGTCTATTGCTGCAGGGCTCTGCAGAGATATTCCTGTGATTTGTTATAACTGTTGATTTTATTGCCAGTAGAAAGTAAACTCGTTATTCTTCTATCACTGCATTGGTGTCTGAATTTAACCATAGAGCATAAGATATATATATATTACCCTAGACTAACTGTGCCAGAAGGGGGTCGAGTAAATTGCCGGGGGTTGGCGGAGCTGTCTTCAGGGCCCAAACTAAATCTGCGGCCCTCTTAATTGAAGGTATCGCTACACGTGGGGGTTCTCGTCTGGGATCCTGATACAGCAGGTGAATGCCAGAAGTGCCGGCATGGACCCACAAGCAGTAGAAGAGTGGTGCAAAGCCTCTAGGGCAGAGCCAAACAACTCGATAGTCATCAGCCTCCCTGGGGAGGAATGGTCGACTGAGATGGTAGAGGAGTTAATGAAGTCAGTGTCCCCATATCACACACCGTGGGTGATGGAGATAAAGTCAGACCCAGACACCTCATATCAGTATGCACTAGTGGAGTACGGGGACGGGATGCCAGAGGCTTGCAAGCGCAAGTGTGTGCGGACGCCAGACAACAGAACCTACAGGTTGGCGCACACAGTAACTGTAAAGAAAGAACCATCACCAACGGGATCACCGCAGGCTGCGGCCCGTACCTCACAAGAAAGAGGAGACGGGGTGACGCCCCCGGTGGCACCCGCACCTGCCACTGCTATATCACCAGAATTGATAAAGGCAATAGGGGATCTGCTAACCAAATGTCAGAAGACAAGCACGGTGCATGTAGAGACTAGCTACTGGAGACTAAAGACATTCTCAGGGAAGCTCCCTGTCCCTGCAGGGGAGGAAGACTTTGATACTTGGGTGGAGCAGGCATTACAAGCAGTAGAGGCATGGGAGGTGCCTGAAGCACAGAAGAGGCAACGAGTGATAGAAAGCCTTAAAGGCGCAGCAGCAGAAGCGGTGAAAAGTTTCCGGTTTGGAAATACAGACTGCACGGCTCAAGACTGTCTAGCCATGCTCCAGGAAGAGTTTGGTCAGCTAGAAAAGGTGACAGAGATGGTCTACCAATTTGAACATACTTTCCAACAGCCGAATGAAAAGCTTTCAGAGTATGTCAGAAGACTGAACAGGTTGCTGTGTAAGATTGTCTTGAAGAAGGGAATGATGCCCCAAGATACAGATGCAGCAAGAATGAAGCAAGTCTTAAAGGGAGCTTTGCGCTCGGATCCAGTCTGGTTGCACCTGAAAACCTCAGGAGGAGGAACGTCACTGACTTACTCTGATTTGATAAAAATCATCAGAGATGAGGAGGCACTGCAGAAGGATCAGGCAATGATAAAGACAAGTCATGCCCCTACACCAGTGATGGTCAACTCGCTCATGACTCCAGAAAGGGACTCAGAAGTGGACACTTTAAAATCACAAATGTCCAAGGTGTTAGAGATGTTGACCTCTCTGATAGCAAAAGACACAGAGGGCCCCAGGAGAGAAGTACCAAGGAAGGAACTATTCCCAATTGCCTCAGCACCCGCATCTTTACAAGAATGGGGAGATATAGTCTGCTTTAACTGTGGAGGAATTGGCCATATTGCAGCTACATGTTCCAGTCCCAAGAAGAAGAAAACAGATAACCGCAAGCCGGCGGGAAACTCCAGAGGGCCCCGGTGAAGGAGTCAACCGGGTGCCCATCATCTTCAGTGAGCTCCAAGCTGAATGCGAAGCAGAAGGAAAGAGGAGATAAAACACCTCAGAGGAAACACAACATTCCTCAACAGAGATACACCCCAGAGAAAGGGGGCAAGACCCCTCAGAAGAGGCACAACACTCCCCAGAGGGGATGCACACCTAAGAAAAACAATAATATCCCTCAGCGGGTCTATACACCCATTGAAAGGAGGGAAATCAATGCATACCAGGCTCAAGAAAGACTAAAGGCCAAAGGGAGTTGGACGAGAGAGAGTCCGAAGGGAAAGGACCAGAAGAAGGCGACCCCTGCCAGGCCATATCCGGAGAAGCTGGTAGGCCCATCTCCTATAGTGCCCATTCAAGTGGAGGGAGTCTACACCAGAGCCATCTTGGATACTGGGGCACAAGTGACCCTATTATACCGGGATTTCTACGATAAGCATTTGAGTCACCTGCCCATCCAGAAGATAGAGGAACTGGAAATATGGGGGACTGGCACCCAGAGCTTCCCCTACGATGGCTATCTGCCCGTCAAGTTGACCTTTGACCCATCTGTGGCTGGGAAGGCCGAAGTGTTTGACACCCTGGCAGTCGCGTGCCCTCGGCCGCCAGGAGCCAACAAGAGTTCCCTTATAATAGGGACAAACACAGACCTGGTCCGAAGACTCCTGACCCCTCTAGTGAGAGAGAAGGGGCCAGCGGCCACCAAGATCCACCCCATGCTGAAGACGGCCTACCAACGGCTGGTCCTAGAGCGGGAGACCCCTGGAGAGGAGATAGGAAAGGTGTGGAGACTTGGAAGAGAAGGGGTAGTGTTGCAGCCCGGCAAAGTAACCTGTCTCAGAGCCACTGTGAAGCTTACTTGGGAGCAGCCTGGACCCTTTGTCGTGCTGGAGTCCGACCCAAGGGAAGAGTTCTCAGGTCTGGAGGTGATACCAGAAGTGATTCCGCTGAAGGCCCTAAAGAAGGCCCATTGTAGAGTTCCGGTGAGTGTTAGGAACACTACAGGTGACCCCATGGAGATCCCCGCCAGAATGCTGCTGGGCCAAGTGAGCCCTGCTGCCCCGGTTACCCTGTCAGAAGTCAAGGGGGCGGGTGGAGGAGGAGATGTTTGGGAGAAGCTGTCCATGGAAAACCCGAATCTGCCCAGGGCTTGGAAAGAGAGAGCCAAGGCCCAGTTGACCAGATGGGAGAAGATCTTCTCCAAAGATGATTTCGATGTGGGGTGTGCAAGGAGTGCCACCCATCGAATCCGCCTCCAAGAGGACAAGCCCTTCAGAGAGAGGGTCAGGCAGGTTCCACTAGCAGATCTGGAGGATCTAAGGGAACAACTCGCAGAACTCAAGAGGACTGGTGTGATCCGGGAGTCTAGAAGCCCCTATGCCTCCCCGATAGTGGTGGTCAGGAAGAAGAATGGGTCGTTGAGGCTCTGTATAGACTACAGGACTCTCAACAGGAGAACCATACCCGACCAGTACACCACTCCAAGGATAGAGGACACTTTACAGAGTTTGTCTGGAGCCAAGTGGTTCAGCGTTATGGATCTCAAGAGTGGATACTACCAGATCCCTATGCATCCAGAAGACAAGGAGAAGACAGCCTTCATAACCCCAGTGGGGTTCTTTGAGTTCGATCGAATGCCTCAGGGACTGTCTGGAGCTCCTGCTACCTTCCAACGTCTCATGGAGAAGACTGTAGGAGACATGAACCTTATTGAAGTCCTTGTATACCTGGACGATGTCATTGTCTTTGGGAGAACCCTGGAAGAACACGAAGAAAGGCTGGAAAAAGTGTTGAGAAGACTCAGTGAGGAGGGACTCAAGCTTTCGCCTGAGAAGTGTCGGTTCTACCAGTCTTCTGTGAACTATCTGGGGCACATAGTGTCTGAAGAAGGGGTGGCCACAGACCCTGAGAAATTGGAGGCAGTTACCTCCTGGCCACGTCCCACCACAGTAACAGAACTCAGATCCTTCTTGGGGTTCTGCTCCTATTACAGGAGGTTTGTGGAAGGATTCGCCCGAATTCCCAGACCATTGAATGAACTACTCAAGACCGAAGGGGAAGAGGATGACTCAGGGCCCAGGAAGCCGGGAGAGTCAGTCAGAGATCAGTGGAGCCAGAAGTGTGAAGAGGCCTTCCAGGCGTTGAAGAGGAGCCTAACCACTGCCCCAGTCTTGGCCTACGCAGACCCAACCAAACCCTATGAACTACATGTAGATGTTAGTCATGACGGTCTGGGAGGAGTACTTTATCAAGAACACGAAGGACAACTGCGGCCTGTTGCCTACGTGAGCAGGAGCCTGACCCCCTCTGAGAAGAATTACCCCACTCACAAGCTGGAGTTCCTGGCCCTTAAGTGGGCGGTAGTAGACAAGCTCAAGGACTACCTGTATGGGGCGGAATTCACTGTGAAGACCGACAACAACCCCCTTACCTACCTTTTCACCACAGCAAAGCTGGACGCCACTGGACACAGGTGGCTGGCCGCATTGTCTGGATTCAATTTCAGCCTAAAGTACAGGCCAGGGGCTGGAAATCGAGATGCAGACGCTCTGTCCAGGAGATCTCATGGCCCCACCAGTGACACGGAAGACTGGACTCAAGTGGCACCTGACGGGGTGCGGGCCCTTTGTCAAGGGGCTGAATTGCAAGCCAGAGGAGGCTCAAGGGCGGAAGAGATAGGAGTTACCATGGTAGGAATCCCTAAACAATACTGTGGAGTAACCCAACTGGAGGAAGACCATCTGCCAAAACTGTCCAAGAAGGAACTGAGATGCGACCAATTAGAAGACCCCATGGGGAAATTGGTTCTGGAAGCCCTGGAGAATCAGGATCCAAATAGACTCCTGCGCCAATCCTCAAAGGAAGCTCGCCTGTTGAGGAAAGAGTGGGACAGGTTACAGGTGCATCAGGGAGTGGTCTACCGAAGGGGCCCCTCTGATGACCTGGAAGATAAATGGCAATTGTTCCTCCCGGAAAAACATCGAGAAACTGTTCTGATTGCCCTACATGACAATCACGGCCACCTAGGGGCGGAAAGGACCTTTCAATTTGTCAGAAGTCGGTTCTATTGGCCCTGCATGAGGGCAGAAGTAGAAGAGTACTGCCATTCATGTGCACGCTGCATCCAGAGGAAGACTTTACCCCATCAAGCTGCCCCAATGGGCCATCTACAGACAAGGCCCAATGGATCTGGTATGCATTGATTTTCTCTGCCTCGAACCCGACCTGAGTGGACTAGGAAATGTTCTGGTGATAACCGATCATTTCACCCGGTTTGCCCAAGCTTTCCCAACCAAAGACCAGAAGGCTTCCACAGTAGCCAAGGTACTCATGGAGAAGTATTTTGTCCATTATGGGCTGCCACAGCGACTCCATTCAGATCAAGGAAGGGACTTTGAGAGTCGGCTGATCCGGAAACTCCTGGATTCGTTAGGAATCAAGAAAACCTTACCACCCACAGGGAGATGCTCAGCCGGAGAGGTTTAACCGAACCCTGCTCAATATGTTGGGGACTACTGAATAGTGAGAAGAAACAACATTGGAGCAAACACATAGCAGCTATAGTACACACTTACAACTGCACCACCAGTGATGCTACAGACTACTCCCCATATTGACTCATGTTTGGGAGAGAAGCAAGGTTACCTGTGGACCTGGCCTTTGGCACCTCTTTAGACCATTCCTCAGCCACATCCCACAAAGGATATGTGGACAGGCTCAGACACAGCCTGAAAGTAGCCTATGAACAAGCTCAAGCGGCCTCAGATCAAAGGGGAGCTCGAAACAAAAGAAACTTCGACTTGAAGGTCCGGGTGCAAGACCTGCAGCCCGGGGACCGAGTACTGCTACGCAATCTGGGGGTCCCTGGAAAACACAAACTTGCAGACAGATGGAGATCTGAACCCTATGTCATCTGTAGGAAGCTGCCAGGCCTACCTGTCTACAAGTTGAAGCCAGAAGGGAAGATAGGACCACTGAAGACGTGGCATCGAAACCACCTGCTCCCATTGCTGAAGCAGTCAGGATACCTCCAGTGAGGGACTCCCCTGAACCAGTCTCTATTCTGGATACTCCCAGGCCAAACACCCGGTCCCAGACCTCTCGGGCTGAAGATGGAGAGGCCTCTGAACTTAGTGGAGATGAAGGAAGAGAACTTGACTGGCTGTGGCCTTCCCCAACTCCAGGAACTTCTGCTATAGATCTTCCAACCACTGAAGACACTATAGATGGACAACTGAATGCAGAAGCCACTGAGTTCATCCCATCTAGTCCTTCATCAGATTACTGGGAAGATGCCTGTGATACTTACTCTGAAAAGGACCCTAGGGACTCTATGTATCCCTCGGCTCCTAAAGCAGATGTTCTAGAGCCCGCCGTGTTGCCCGAACCTGCTACAGAAGAAGAGCCTGTGGCACCAGAGCCAAAAACCCCAAGAGAGCAAAGGGATGGAAGAGTCATAAGGTCTCCCAAAAAGTTGACTTACCCACAAATGGGGAAGAGCTCAGAAGATTCCGTGGTCACTGCCAGGAGGAGTGCAGAGAATCCGGATCCCTCCACTGTTCATTTAGTGGAGGGCAACCCCCACTCACTCTCTGGCACATTTAGGCAGGCCACTCATGATAGTGTGACCTGTGGGCAAGGGAATTCAACCCCTCGGTTTTGGTGGGAATTCCCTATGCCAACATCATACGCAACGTTGTCTAGGGTTGTACGCAGTGTATGTTAGGATTATCTTTGGGGACCAAAGAGTTTAAGTGGGGGGAGTGTGTAGCGGGGTCCCCTTTTAAGACTCCCAGGACTACCTTACCCAGAACCCCTTTCGGCAATGTTTCCACCCCAGAGACTCATGGGAGGGGTTATATAAGGAGGGGGCGAGGCGGAGCTCGCTCTCTTTGGGACACGAGACTTCAGTGGTGAGATCTTCCTGTGCGGATCCGCTGTGGTGCAAGGCCTGAAGCCTGGGGCCTTGCGCTGCTACCCAAAAGAGCCTTCCACCCCATCTCGAGCCTGGGTGGCATCCGACTCGGTTTCTTCAACTGCTGCTGAGCCGGAGACCCGACCGCTGCGGACGCTGTGTGTGGAGACACAGCGGGTGGGGGTTCCCGGACTGGGATCGCGTCCGGAGGGGTGAGCGAGCACATGCTCAATCCACAAATACTGTATACGATTGTTAGGCCTACAGACTGCCATGGCCCACCAGTTCCTATTTCAGTTCTTTTCCCCCACTGGAGATCCATAGCAGAACTGAGTCAAACGGATCTTTAGTGGAGTGTACTGTGTTGGCATTTTTACCCCCCCCCCCCCCCCTGGATTACAAATGTGTTCCTGAAATGTGCACCACCGTTTAAAGACTTGCATGCGAAGAATTTTACCCCCCTAGAGACTGAGTTATATGGTCAGGCCTGGCCATCTAGATAGATTATTTAGTTGCTGCGCCATAGGGCGCATAGTGAAGTATTGTTACACGTGGTGCGTGTGCGCTAAATCTTACTAGTTGTAGTGTGTCTATTGCTGCAGGGCTCTGCAGAGATATTCCTGTGATTTGTTATAACTGTTGATTTTATTGCCAGTAGAAAGTAAACTTGTTATTCTTCTATCACTGCATTGGTGTCTGAATTTAACCATAGAGCATAAGATATATATAAATTACCCTAGACTAACTGTGCCAGAAGGGGGTCGAGTAAATTGCCGGGGGTTGGCGGAGCTGTCTTCAGGGCCCAAACTAAATCTGCGGCCCTCTTAATTGAAGGTATCGCTACACTACTTTGTCATAAAAATCTTTCCCCATCTTTAAGCAGATGTAAACCCTAACTGAACTATATTTTTGCTAAAGCACTATGCATATTTTTATTGTATATATTTTTTATATATATATATATATATATATATATATAATACTTTTTTTACCTTTTTAAACAGAGGCAAACTCTAACTGAATTATATTTTTGCTAAAGCAGTATGCATATTTTTTTTAAATATACCGGTAATTGGTTTTCTAATGTTAGTATCAGCAATGCTTTTTATCAGCAGCCTCTTTTTAGCCACTATCGGACACCCACGTGACAGAGTGGCAATACAGAACTTCTGGAAGACATTTTTGAATTTTAGTGATTGGGCTTACATATACTTCAATTACATAACTAGACACACAGTTCTACATAGTCCCTTAGCTTATGCAGCTTGTTTGTTATGGATTGCTATAATGTATATATTGCTATTACTTGTTAATCAGCTTACTATACAAGTGGGGCCATCCATGTTAATACCTAAAAAAAATTGTTGTAGAGAATGTGGTAAAAAAAATTACATACATGATTGGTGGTTATGTGTATTAATTAAACAAATTGGAAAAAATAAATATACATTTTTCTCACGCAAAAGTAACAAGAAAATACATTTCAGGGTTGATTTACTAAAAGTGGAGAGTGCAAAATCTGGTGCAGCTCTGCATAGAAACCAATCAGCTTCCAGGCTTGGTTGTCAAAGCTTAATTGAACAACCTGAAGTTAAAAGCCGATTGGCTGCTTTGCACATCTGCATCATATTTTGCACTTTCCAGTTTTAGTAAGTCAGCTATTTATTTTATATATTTATTTCATAACACCTCAGGACTGGTCAGACAACACACACTCAATTCTTCTAGCAATAAAACCTTGACAAATGTTATATAACTTATCTGCACTGCAACCAAAGCCAAAAACAAAGTTTTAATTGGAGTTTCATTGTCTATTTGTTAAGAAAAAAATAAAGTCAAATTGGTCTCCAGCTTTCTTGTCTTTTGTACCTTCAGGAGCAAAGAGCCATCACATAAGTCATAAGCACAGCTGGCACCTTGCTGCCCAAGATCATAAAGACTTGACTCAGAATTCCCTACTGGTTTCACCTGTTCACCTTTCTTATATGAAACTGACAATTTGCTTTGATATTTTTTAACAGTTTAAATGCTCTTTGTTCTCTTTTCCTTATTCTAAGCTGAAGTAGAAAAGGGACAGCTGGATCCTGAAATCAGATGGACAAACAATTCTGTTTTCTCCAGTTTTTATAAACCATGGCCAGTTATTATGGCAGGTTATTAAGGTCGGATGGTTTAGAAACAGCAGCACAAAGTAGAGCATAAGCAATGCACTGTCACTGGTCTGAAGCCAGACTTTGCTTTGTTGAGTATTGTGGTGTATTTTTAGCATGCTGTCAGTGTGATTGCTGTCGTGTTTACAGAGAACTCGCAAATACGTGGATAATTATACCGATAATCATAATTAATGTGGACTTTACAGCTCAGCCATTCAAACATCCGTAATTTATCTGTCATTTTAATCACTAACATATGGTGTGTAATCTGTTTTAGGCTGTGTCTCCTCTCATGAAATATCTAGATGACAAATTAATTATTTTGAGTGAAACTTTGGTGAAAGAAAACCTGTACAGGTAAGATAAGAACGTGCTATACAAAAGTAAAGCTTAAAGTCACTGTGCTCATTCAATCTCATCCACAAACCCTTATAACCTCTGACCATCTGGCTCTACAACCAACACCGCCATGCCCAAATAACACTGCGCCATCATTCACTTCCTATACAGCCACCACCCATATAATCTTCTGTTACTCCTCTTATGCCCAACACTACATCCCATAATACATTCATACTTCCCCCCACATGCAACCATCCATAACTTCTTAAAGGAGAAGTACAGTCAAAGCTTGTTTGGCTGTACTTCTGTGGATCACAGGAGTGCAGTTCCTTTTGCACTTCTGTGACCCATTTTCAGCAGACAATAGGCTGAAGCTGCATCCAAATAGGCAAGTATGATTTCAAAATGTTATACCTCCCTTACGAACAAACTCCACCCCATTGCCCCTCCTAATTTTACACAGGCATCCAAAATTTCCCCTATTGTCTCTAGCATCCCACTAGAACTTAATAGGAATATAGGAATAATTTAGGAGCATGATTGTCTTGTACCAGTAATCAGAGAGTTGTTTAGAGCTGCAGTCCCCAACCTTTTTGTCACCAGGAACCTGTTTCATTGTTCATTTCCATGAACTGGGGGAGGGGGAAGAGGTAATGGTTGGAATGGTTTTGGGATGATTCAGTTGAAGTACATCAGCTCACTTGCCAATATAAAGCCTGCTACCAGATTCAGTTTGTCACTTGCCTCTCACCGATGAGGTCTCTGTGCAGTCAGTGCACCTCTCTGCTAATGATCTGTATTTGCAGCCTCTTCCCAGCACTGCCATCACTGCTCCAGCTCCACCTTTGCCTCAGATCATGAGGCATTCGATTTTCATAGGAGTGTACAACCTAGATCCCACGCATGTGCACTACAAGTTCACGCTCCTATGGGATTCTATTGCTGCCGCTGATCTGCAAGGAGGCGGAGCTCAGGCGCTAATGTAAGCGGTTGTAAGTAAAGATCGAGCCTTGTTCGCTTGCCCACTTCTCACCTCCTGCTGTGTGGCCCGATTGCTAACAGGCCACAAAACCGGTACCGGTCCATGGCCCGGGGTTGGGGACCTCTGGCAAAAAGACCCATGTGCCATCTGGAGCAAAGATCTGGTGCTATCAGTGACTTTCCCAGTTCCTACATAATTAGCATAACTAGTACCTACTAGGAGTTTACCAAGAGCTGGCAACCACTCTGGAGCCATAAAACATTTTAATCGTAATACATCCCAAAAAAAACAGTGATGTCTACGTTTGCCTGATTAGCTATATATACTGTGTGTGTGTGTGTGTGTGTATATATATATATATATATATATATATATATAGATAGATAGATAGATAGATATGGATAAAGGTGTGTTATAGAGAGGCCTGACAGAACACACACTTAGCGCCAGTTCAATCCTGCAAAATGCAAGGCAGCCTGAACACTGAGATCCAAAGTATTTTTATACAAAATACATTAAATGGTAAAGCAGCTGTTTAAAAATAGGTAAATAAAAAACAATTGGTAAAACAATAACACAGAAAAAATACTGAATACTAGGTTTCACACAAAACAGCGCTAAAATATAAATACATAAAAAGACCCGTGGATCATGCCACTGAAAAAAGTCCAGCACGTATGAAGAAATAACCAGTTCAGAGTACTATGGTGAGTAATAACACAAAAGAGTCCAAGTAGGCACTTTCCACCACCAGAGACAACAATTGGAATCCACCGTGTGATGAATAAAACCCCTTAGGTGGAGAGTGTTTGTGTCCTCACAGATCCTGCAGACACTTCCGAATGGTAGCTGTGAGCGGTGGAACGCACGCTTGGAGCGCAGACGTCACTTCCGGGTCACGGGTAGTCGTGGTTACTTCTGACGCGTTTCGTCATCTGACTTCAACAGAGGGCGCCCTCTGTTGAAGTCAGATGACGAAACTCTCCATAGGACGCTGGAAATGGTGATAGCGCCCTCTTGGGCCATTCATTGCTTATTTTACTGCTGTTTTATGTACGTAGTTTGGATAAAGGGGTCTCCTACTGGTGGAATAACAGATTTGAAATAAACAGGATTACACTATTGTGTTGTTATCTTCCTATTATTTTATGGTCGGTTTGGAGCCCATCCACACTGGTGTACCCTGATTGAAGAAGATTTGACTATACAGAGTAGCCGATGTTTCCCCTATATTAAGGCTCATTTATATCTTACCTCTGGTAAGTGTGAACCCCTAAGGGGTATTATTCATCACATGGTGGATTCCAATTGTTGTCTCTGGTGGTGGAAAGTGCCTACTTGGACTCTTTTGTGTTATTACTCACCATAGTACTTTGAACTGGTTATTTCTTCATACGTGCTGGACTTTTTTCAGTGGCATGATCCACGGGTCTTTTTATGTATTTATTTTTTAGCGCTGTTTTGTGTGAAACCTAGTATTCAGTATTTTTTCTGTGTTATTGTTTTACCACTTGTTTTTTATATAGATAGATATCTATATAGATATGTATATATTGTATATACATATATATTGTAGCAGGGAGCAGGGTGTCCCTGTGCTACTCAGTAGAATAGTGGTTTACGCCAGATTTTGGGAGAAGCAAGAGCACTAATGGATCATATGTGCCAGACTTACAGCTCAGGGCCCCACCCTTCTGAGGGAGGTCAGTGTGTCTGAGGGGAGCCCTGTGAGATGCTGTCATGCATAAAGGTGCTCAAAGGAGGCAGAGGAAGGAAGGCCCGTGCCTGAGAGGAAGTCCATGTGGGACGGGAGCAGCTAGGGAGCTGCAAGGAAAGATGCAGAGCTAAAAGTACAGCATTTGCGCATACACCTGGGATGTGTTTGATGGTCAGGAAGACAAAAAGGTGTTTGATGGTCAGAAAGACCGTACAGAGGTACTTGGAGCAGTAAAGCTGCCACAAGAGACCCAGGAGGCTGAATGTTATGTCTTTGACTGATGGTGAGAACCCCCTGCTTGGGAAGAGCTGTCTGTATGACTTGCTTTTAAATAAAAGTGAGCTGCCCTGCCCTTAAAATACAGTTTTGGACTGGCGCAACTTATTTTAAACGCACCTACTGCTTGAGTTTAATCACCCCAATCTTACATATGGTGGAGTATAACTGGGCACAAATGGCAGAGTTCCAAATCCTCACAGACCAAAAACAGTTAGGAGCATAAACTGTGTGTTTTGCTGTATGCAGCAGCTCATGGGAATGCAGTGGAGTCTGCATGTGGAAGAGTGTTGTCTCACAAAGTCTTAAAGAGACTGGACGCCAAATTTTCATGAGTTAAAAAGAACTATGTTAAAAAGTGTTGTGTGCCTGACTGCAGAGATGGGGCGGTCAAAGCGCAAAAAGGAAGCAAGATTTGCTGAGATGAGAGACAGAGCTCTGTACCTGGAGGGGGTTGTTACTGAGAGAACAAGCCCCAGACTGGTGGAAGATGCATTTGGCCACACTAGAGCAAGGGAAAAAGGAAAGCAAGCCATTACTCAGTGCCTGTTTAGCCTTAGGACCTCATTTAGTCTTTGAATCCCTTATTGTTCACCTTTAAAAGCCACCTCTCAGTAATCTCCAGTGTCTCTATAATTGAGCCTGTATGGATGAAATGCAAAAGTGCAGGGCTGTTCTAAGGGGGGACTTTGACAGCATGTTTGTTTGACCTCAGTAAAGTTAGTTTTATTTCAGTCATATAATCAGTGTACCTCCCATAGTTTTTCTGGTGCACAGCTCTGTGAGCGAGGACACGCTCGTGGCCAAGCACCCAATATGCCTGATAGGGTGAAGAGGATATGGGCTCTTGAAATGGTGTTATCCCTAATGCATTCTATGAAGTCACTGGTATTACTCGTAATTATGTTATTTCCTGGACGTTTGCAAATTGCTGACTAGGCAGGGTGGATCACTAAATGTGCATTAAATATTATTTCAGTTAAAACAGAGCTTTTAACTCTATAAGGTCATTGTTTGCCAGTAGTTGAGTAGTATTGGAAATTAAGAGTATGTTTACCTTCTCTTCTTTACAGGGTGCTTGAATCTCTCTGGTGGCTCCTGCTGAAATTTATCATTGATGCTGTGGATTCAAACAGAGGAGTTTCAGTGGAGTTCTATGGACGATTTTATTACACACTTGAGGTAAACCATTTAGTAAAATGTGCTACTGAGTAATGAACTGGAATAAATATTGGGTTTGATTTAGGGATGCCTAAAGGAAGACCAGTTATTGTTGCTAACAACGGTTGATCAGATTTTCTTTTTCATTCTGACACTTTAACTCCCAATAAATACTATCAGGATAGTTTTGAATATTTGTCAATTAGTTATGATATTTTCATCATATTTTCTCAAATTTTGATAAGTAATGTCATTGCATTTTTAGAGTATAATGTGATTAATTTTAAATCTCAATCTTTTCTTTGCATTAGGCACCCAATAATTCAAAGTAAAAATCTTGACTTTGTGCTACACTGCACTTTTCGTTTTCTGTCAGTAACCTTTCATGTGATATATAAAGCCTGAAGTAAAAACTACTAAATATAAAGTGCATTGCAAAAAAAGGGGAAAAGTGCTGGGGTGGTGGTTTTGCTGCGCGGCGGGCGGGTATGCGATTTTTAGCGGGCAATAGCTGGGGGTGGCGCTTCAATCATCATGTCACCAGGTTGATATGGCGTTGGGGTGATTGAAGCACATTATTTCTATTATTAGATTGTAATATAAATGAAATAATTAAACTCCCCATAATGCTGAATCAGTTGGAACACTGAGCACGTCACCTGCCACCAGATGCGATTTGTCACTTGCCAAATCGCCTGCCACCAGATGCGGAATGTAATTTGCCATGTCGCCTGCCCTCAGATGTGGAATGTCACTTGCCATGTCGCCTGCCACCAGATGTGGCTTGTCACTTATCATGTCGCCTGCCACCAGATTCAGTGTGTTACTTGCCACGTCGCCTACCTTCAGATGCAGCTTGTCATTTGCCACGTCGCCTTCCATCAAATGCAGATTGTCACTTGCCATGTCACCTGATGTGGATTGCCACATCGCCTGCCACCAGATGCACATTGTCACTTGCCACGTCACCTGCCACCAGATGTGGATTGTCACTATCCTGCCACCAGATGTGGATTGTCGCTATCCTGCCACCAGATGTGGATTGTCACTATCCTGCCACCAGATATGGATTGTCACTACCTTGCCACCAGATGTGGATTGTCGCTATGCTGCCACCAGATGTGGATTGTCACTGTTAACTGCCACCAAAAAATAGCAGCTTGTCACTAAGTTCATTTAAATGTAAAATCAAATAGTTAATTTTTGCAATAATTACAGGTACACCGCTTCCGACAGCCTCTCTTCAGCATGAGTAAAATGGCACATGTGTTTCGGGTTCTGTCCCATGCAGGCGGTGAAAGATGACGTAATTCTCTCTCTGCTCGCCTGCTGCTGAGCCTCTATGTAGAGCAGCCTTTGCGGCCCTGTAAGTAAGGGCGGAACAGCGGGTATGCGGTGAGGGCAATGAGAGATGATGTCATCTATCTGCTCGCCATCGCACTGCTCACCGAGTTTCCTTCGCGGCCCGGCAGCAGAGGCGTCATGGCCCGGATTGGGGCCGCAGCCCGGGGGTGGGGACCCCCCGCTGTAACAGATGCATAAATGACATTTAAACACTAAAATCCAGCGCTCATGGAACATCCACAATGACACATGTATACTCTTTGTTGAGATGAAGAACTTTGTCCATTTATTAATCAGAATTTCAATGAAAAAGAATCCAATCCCAGATGGATGAACAAAAGGGAGGAAATAAATGTGATATTCACAATAGTCAAACCTTCAATAATATTACCCACGATCCGTAGAGCAAGGAGGGGTTAAAAATTCAAAGCATGTCTTAGTGGTCCTGTAGCATATATGTGGTGTGAACACAGTACCTTGAGATGTCATAGTGTTATCTCTGTGTAAAATGCTGGCACCTTTATATAAACATTAAAGTGGAGTTCCACCCAGAAAAATATGTTTTCACAAAAAATCCTAAAAAAAATAGAAAAAAAAAATAGAAAAAAAAAATAGAAAAAAAAAATTATACTCACCCGAAATACCTGTTGCTATGCGGAAGTCCGTAATCTGCCTCTTCCGTAACCGCGGTCTGTCTTCTTCCCCATCCTCTTCTAGTGAATGGGGCGTGCTGCTTTCTGGGAACTGTGTGTAATCCCAGAGAGCAGCCGCCCATTCGCAAGTCGGCGCGAGACACGCGCATGCGCAGTAGGAAACGGGCAGTGAAGCCTGTGAAGTGTGGATGGCGGCGCGGGACCTGCACCGATCAAGGGATCGGCATCGGGGGGGCCATCAGCGCGGGAGAGCAGGACAGGTAAGTGCCCTGATTAAAAGTCAGCAGCTACAGTGTTAGTAGCTGCTGACTTTAAAAAAAAAAATAATAATTACGGGTGGAGCTCCTTTCTAAAATAACCACAACGCGAAGTAACTACCCATACAGGTAGCACAAAATATTCATAAAAAATAAAAAATAAAATAAAATCTCCATCACATTATAAAAGATAGTCCATGGTGCTTCACTTGTTCAAGTTTCAATGTCCGCAATCAATTTTTTTACTTTATTGATCATGGACATTGAAACTTGCACTGTGGACTATCTATTATAATGTGATGGAGATTTAATTGAATTTGTAATTTTTTATGAATGTTTTGCTCTACCTGTAGGGAGAACTCTAACATTGTGGTTATTAGAACAGTATATGTATAGCATATTACACCAAGGAAGCAGTTTAACATAAGTCATTTCAAAACACTTGACGGTGTATACATGTTCAGAGAAGCTTTGAATTTGGGTGATAGTTTGGTGTCATTAGTGTGAGACATAATCTTGATTGTGGCCATAAAGTAAATGCATAGAGTGGTAAACTCTGTTTCACAAACTAATGAATGTTACTGGAAACTGCATTGCTCCGCAGGACAACTCCACTTCTCATAGTGTACACTCTCTAGAGTAGACAAGCATTGGACACATAGGAAATAATGTACTGGCTTGCCAGGTGAACTGATTTGTGTTAACATGCAGTGATTGGCAACTAATTACTAGGGCCAAAATACAGGGAGTGCAATTCCAACAAATACCTCTTAGTTTTAGATAAAGGTAGGAAGCTATAGCCCCTGCCATGCCTTTATTGCTGTCTGCTACCACTTGGGAGGAGAATTTCCTCATTTGCTGTTAGCTTACTGGGATACACACAGCAATGAAAGAACCTTCCTTATAAGAGCACCGTCAATGTAGCTGCGATGAGAACAAATAACTGAATGAATAACAAAGCTATATCTTGTATAGATCTAACTAGACCTTTCATTATCAGAGGTTTATCCAATAAATTACTTCCAGCCAGGAAGCTGGCCTCTCTCAGTTATTGTGTATAATGGCCTCTCACCTGCTGTGATGCTGTAGAAACAGGATTAAACAATGTAATGCTAGTGTTGTGTTGCTGCAATCCAGCTGGTCATCATATCCTTAAATGCTGCTGTTTCTCCAGGCATACTCCAGATAGATAATAAATCCTAATTAACGTGACAAGAAGAATTCTTAGATACGTGAGCTGTCATGGCCACTGCCGCTGAGAAATCAGTTTAATAATGGCATCTGCTTAACCATTACAGATAACTCCTAATTTGTGTATTGCATTTGAAATCTACTAGTATGGCTGGGTATATGCCCAGGTTCACACTGGGCTGCGGGAGTGAAGCCGTGCGAGTTCAGCTGAACTCGCACGATTTCACTCTCGCTGGCAGTCCCAATTTCAGCTGCGATTACAAAGACATCTGTGCAGGTTTCTGCACAGATGTCAATGTAAATCGTGGCCGAAATCACAAAAAGTAGTACAGAAACTACTTTTTGAAATCGGTGCAGCGCCGCAGATGCGGCGTCGCACCGATTAGGACGGTGCCATTGCCGGCAATTTGCGGCAAATATCGCCGTTTTGACATGCGATTTGACATGCCAAATCGCATGTCAAAACGCACCAGTGTGAACCAGGGCTTTATCTGATTTGTGAAAATCTCTTAGGATATATAGTTAGCATCCAGAGATCTCCCAGCATGTCTTAAACACCCACATCTCATCAATTAGCCTTTTATTTTTCCTGTTAAAATGTACACTGATCAGCTATACCATTACAACCACTAACAGGTAAAGTGAATAACCATGATTATCTCATTACAGTGGGAGCTGAAAGTGGGTGGGATATATTAGGCAACAAGTGAACAATATTGTCCCTGAAGTTAAAGTGTTAAAAACAGAAAAAAAGGTCAAGTATAACGATTTAAGCAACTTTAACAAGGGCCAAATTGTAGTGTAGGTGACTGGGTCAGAGCAACTCTAAATCTACAGCTCTTGTGGGATGTTCTCAGTCTGTTCTCAGTCTGCAGTGATCAGGACCCACCAAAAGTGGTCCAAGGAAGTAAACATTACTGTATGGGAGGGGCAAAAGCTGGCCTGTGTAGTCTGATCCAATAGAAGAGCTACTGTAGCTCAAATTGCTGAAAAAGTTAATGCTGGTTCCAACAGAAAGGTTTCAGAGCACACAGTGCAGGGTGCCAATGCTGACCCATGTACACAGCCAAAAGCACCTACAATGGGCACATGAGCATCAGAACTGGACCACAGAGCAAAAGAAGAAGGTGGCCTGGTCTGATGACTTCAAGAATGGTTTGAGGTACACAATAACGTGTTTGAGGTGTTGACTTGTCCTCCAATGTTTTCTAGCTCTCAATTAAGCATCTGTGGGATGTGCTGAAAAAACAAGTCTGATCCATGGAGGTCCCACCTCATAACTTACAGGACTTAAAGGATCTGCTACTGAAGGCTTGGTGCCAGATACTACACCATACCTTCAGAGGTCTAGTGGATTCCATGTCTCTATGGCTGATCGGTGTATACAGTGGGTATAGAAAAGAATCACCCCCCTCCCTTTAAAATAATCACATTTTGTTGCTTTGCAGCCTGAAGTGAAGACAGACACAGTTGTTGTCTTATCCAGCTCTATTTACTCAGTGCAACTTATAACATCCATGTGAAAGATATAACACCAACATGTAAAAAAAAAACATCAAAAACAGAATCACTAAGTTGCAAAAAGCATCACCCGCTCTTAAAAATTACTTGTAAACTCAATAAGGTCGGTTTCACACTGGGGCGGTGGGGGCGGTGGCGGTATAGCGCCGCTATTTTTAGCGGCGCTATACCGTCGCGATTGCAGAGGTATTCGGCAGCTAGCGGTGTGGTTTTAACCCCTGCTAGCGGCCGAAAAAGGGTTAATACCACCCGCAAACCGCGGCTACATCCGCGGTTTGCGGGCGGTATTACCGCGGTATCCCATTCATTTCAATGGGAAGGAGCGGTGGAGGAGCGGTAAACACACCGCTCCTCTCACCGCTCCAAAGATGCATCTAGCAGGACTTTTTTTTAAGTCCTGTTAGCGCACCGCTCCAGTGTGAAAGCCCTCGGGGCTTTCACATTGGAGAGAAAGGAGCCGCTGTTTAGGCTCGGTTTGCAGGTGCTATTTTTAGCAAAATAGCGCCTGCAAACCGCCCCAGTGTGAAAGGGGCCTAAGATGTAGCTAATCACCTTCTAAATAGCACACAAAGCCATTTGACTTTCAACTGTGATCAGCTGTGGTCATTTTAATTAGCTCAGCATGAAAATAGCTTTCCTGGAGCATTTCAGTCCCTGGTAGTTCAAGCAAACAATCAACTATGAGTGGCAAGTAGGGATGAGCTCCAGCGTGTTCGCATTGAACACGTGCAGAGCCCGCCAGGAAGTCGGCACCGCGCTGCGCTAATGACAGGCAGGGAGACATTTCCCGATGCTCGGCTGCAGAGATCGGGAAATGTCTCCCTGGCTGTGATTAGCGCAGCGCAGTGCCGACTTCCTGGCGGGCTCTGCACGTGTTCAATGCAAACACGCCGGAGCTCATCCCTAGTGGCAAGGCACTGTCAAACGATCTCTGCAATAAATTTGTGGACAGGTACAAGTCAGGAGGCTACCAAGAGGCCTACAGCAACTCTGAAGCGGTTGCAGGAATTTATGACAAAGAATGGTCATTGTGTGCATGTGACAACAATATCACAAATTCTCCACAAATGTGGCTTGTATGGGAGGATTGTAAAAAAAAGCTACTCCTCAAGAAAGACCACATGCAGTCATGACTGAACTTTGCCGAAATGCACCTTGAAGATTCTGAGGCCACATGGAAAAGGGTGCTATGGTCAGATGAGACTAAAATTGTATTATTTGGCCTCAACTCCAAACGATATGTCTGGCGGAAATCCATTACAGTTCACCATCCAAATAACACCATTCCTACAGTAAAGCATGGAGGTGGTAATATCCTGTTATGGGGGGGTTTCACTGGAGCACTTGTCAGGATAGAAGGAAAATTGCATGGGGGAAAATACCAATAAATTCCTGAGTAAAATCTGCTGCCCTCTGCCAGAAAGTTGTCAAAGGGTAGAAGGTATACCTTTCAACATGACAAAGTAAATACAGCTGGATAAAGCAAAAACGGTGTCGGTCTTCATTTCAGGCTGCAAAGCAACAAGATGTGATTGTTTTAAAGGGAGGTGATTTTTTTCTTTACCCACTGTATGTGATTTTAAAATCTAGGTCTACGTAGGTAGAAGTAGAAAAAAACTTGCACCAGAACAGTACTTACATTGAATCCTAGCTGGTGCCGGCTGTCATACTTGAAATCCTCTGTCCTCTGCCCCCTCCTATAGCCCACAACCATAATCTTCCAGTGCTGTGAGAGGTTACTAAAGCTGAAGGACCTGTCACAGGTACTCATCAAGATTGCTGACTATGGCTGTGTCTTATGGACACAAAGAGCGGGGCTCGGGAGCGAGCAGCATGCATGAGTGCCGCTATAGCAAGTGGCTTGCTATGGGGGCACTCGGCTTGGAGGATGGGCTCAGGGTGCCAACAGAGGACCTAGGAAGAGGAGGATCGCTGCTCTGTGCAAAATCTTTGCACACAAACAATTTAATACTAAAAAAACTACCGTAATAATTGTGGATTATAGTAGATCAAGGAATACAAATCATTCCTAGTTATAAAAGGTGCCTTGAAAAAGTATTCATACCCCTTGACATTTTCCACATTTTGTCATGTTACAACCAATAAACGTAAATGTTTTTTGGGGGATTTTATGTGATAGACCAACACAAAGTGACACATAATTAAGAAGTGGAAGAAAAATGATAAATGGTTTTTAATTTTTTTTTCACAAATAAATATCTGAAAAGTTTGGTGTGCATTTGTATTCAGGCCCTTTTACTCTGGTACCCCTAACTAAAATCCAGTGGAACCAATTGCCTTCAGACGTAACCTGAGTAGTTACTAGAGTCCACCTGTGTGTAATTTAAGCTCTGTGTAAACACAGCTGTTCTGTGAAGCCCCCAGAGGTTTGTTAGAGAACCTTAGGGAACAAACAGCATCACAAAGGGCAAGGAACTCACTACACAGGTCAGGGATAAAATTGTGGAGAAGTTTAAAGCAGGGTTAGGGTATAAAAAAATATCTTAAGCTTTGAACATCTCACAGAGCACTGTTCAATCCATCATCTGAAAATGGAAAGAGTATGGCACAACTGCAAACCTACCAAGACATGGCCGTCCACCTAAACTGACAGGCCGGGCAAGGAGAGCAATAATTAGAGAAGCAGCCAAGAGGCCCATGGTAACTCTGGAGGAGCTGCAGAGATCTACAGCTCAGGTGAGAGAATCTGTCCACAGGATAACTATTAGTCGTGCACTCCACACATCTGGCCTTTAAGGAAGAGTGGCAAGAAGAAAGCCATTGTTGAAAGAAAGCCATAAGAAGTCCCATTTGCAGTTTGCGAGAAGCCATGTGAGGGACACAGCAAACATGTGGAAGAAGGTGCTCTGGTCAGATGAGACCAAAATTGTACTTTTTGGACTAAAAGCAAAACGCTATGGAGCTGATTTATGAAAGGCAAATCCACTTTGCACTGCAAGTGCACTTGGAAGTGCAGTCACTTTAGATCTGAGGGGTAGATCTGAAATGAGGGGAAGCCCTGCTGATTTTATCATCCAATCATGTACAAGCAAAACATGCTGTTTTTTATTTTCCTTGCATGTCCCCATCAGTTCTACAGAGACTGCACTTGCATTGCACTTGTAGTGCAAAGTGGATTTGCCTTTAGTAAATAACCCCCTATGTGTGGCACAGCACATCACCTCCACTCTGCTTTAGTGTAGTGAAAACAGCACAGTGGTTATGGTATGTCCCTATCCATTCTGGATATAGTTTACAACATGTGCCATTATTTAAAAAAAGGGCAAAAAACATTGGTGGTGATCCCACCCATCTGAAATATAGTGTGTTTGTCCCGTTGCCACCAAGCAAAAGATATAGGACAATTAAAATGCACACAGATTGTTTGAAGTACAGTTTTTTTATTTTTCCCCCCCAGGGCTATATTATCTATAAATCCACCAGGTGCAAAGTTTTAGAAGTTGTATGTTGGAAAGTGTTCTTTTCTAATTATTTTTATTGAAGATTCCAAAAGATTACACTTTTCCAATACTTATAAATATAAAAAAGGAAGTATGCCAATATAGTAACAATACATCAAGGTTCAGGAAATACTGAAGGTATACCCTTATGAATATATTTTGATGAGCACACCTCATTCATTACTTAGCTCCATGAGCTATCTCAAAATATTCAACAAAAATGAGATATAAAGAGAGAGGAGTATACCCGTGCCCATTTTCCCTGTCGCTCCTGTAGGTGCAATATGGAGAGAGAGAGAGGGAACATGGGATGACAAGACTATAAATCCATTGCATAGGTCCCCATGAGTTATAAACCCAACGGGGGTGAGAGGGCATAGCGGGAAGAAGCCCCGGCTGTTAAAGTTCTGGCACATACCCTCCCATACTATACTTGTAGCCAGGCCCGGACTGGCCATAGGGCAGACCGGGCAAATGCCCGGTGGGCCGCGACACCATGTCACGTCTACCCCATCATCTCCAATGTCTCCGGAGGCAGCCGGAGTTGGTGGGCGGAGCTGGGCGTGTGGCTGCCCCCTCCACTCCTCCCACAGACTCGTTCACTCTGGCTGATCCCACAGCTGAAGGAGAAAGAAACGAGGACACAGCAGCCAGAGTGTCTTCATCTCCAGGCATGCTCACTACATAGAGTCCTAACCTGGCACCATACCACCCCAGCCTGCCCTATGCCACCCCAACCTGCCTTATGCCACGAACCCTGCCCTATGCCACCGCAACCTGCCCTATACCACTCCAGCCTGCCCTATGCCACCGCCACCTGCTCTATACCACCCCAACCTGCCCTATGCCACCGCAAACTGCTCTATACCACCCCAACTTGCCCTATGCCACCGCAAACTGCCCTATACCACCGCAAACTGCCCTTTACCACCCCAGCCTGCCCTATGCCACCGCAACCTGCCCTATGCCACCGCAAACTGCTCTATACCACCCCAACCTGCCCTATGTCACTGCAACCTGCTCTATGCCACCACACCCTGACCTATATCACCTCAACCTGCCCTATGCCACCCAGCCTGCCATATACCACCGCAAACTGCCCTATACCACCCAAACCTGCTCTATACCACCCCAGCCTGCCCTATACTTCCCCATCCTGCCCTATATCATCGCAACCTGCCCAATATTACCCAACCTGCCCTATATCGCCCCAGCCGGCCCAATACCACCCTATACTTTCATTTACAGGGGTCATTTGGGGTGCGCCTCGTGACCGTGCGCTGCCTGCAGGGCGCTGGGCAGGATAGACAGGAGGGGGGTGACACTATGTTTTGCCGCACCAGGTGACACCAACCCTAGTGACACCACTGCCCCAGTGCACTCTCAGCTGCGAGTCGGAGCTGCACTCGAGTGACAGTGACACCCGTCGGCACATCAGGGGGCCGGGACCCGCAACGATCCCCTTCTCTGGCAAGGTGGCCGCGCCACTGATGATCTGATCAGTCTCGGCTCGGCTGTCTCATACAGCCGAGCAGAGTGAAGCCTCCTCCCCCTCCTCCTTTATGTCCACTCAGGGGGAGGGGACACAACATGCAGTCCCGTGCTGATCTGAGGTACATTATGGGTCTGAAGGGGGGGGTCTGTATTGTAGGGGGGTTCTGTATTGTAGGGGTGGTCTGAAATGTAATGGGGGTTTTGTATTGTAGGGTTGTCTGTAATGTAGGGGGGTTCTGTATGTAGGGGGGGTCTGTATTGTAGGGGGGTCTGTAATGTAGGGGGGTTCTGTATAGTAGGGGGGTTCTGTATTGTAGGGGTATCTGAAATGTAGGAGGGTTCTGTATTGTAGGGGGGTCTGTATTGTAGGGGGGTCTGTAATGTAGGGGGACTGTATTGTAGGGGGGTCTGTAATGTAAGGGGGGTCTGTAATGTACGGGGGGTCTGTATTGTAGGTGGGGCTCTGTATTGTAGGGGGTCTGTAATGTAGGGGGGTTCTGAAATGTAGGGGGGGGTTCTGTATTGTAGGGGGGTCTGAAATGTAGGGGGGTTCTGTATTGTAGGGGGGTCTGAAATGTAGGGGGGTTCTGTATTGTAGGCGGGTCTTAAATGTAGGGGGGTCTGTATTGTAGGGGGTTCTGTATTGTAGGGGGGTTCTGTATTGTAGGGGGGTTCTGTATTGTAGAGGGGGTCTGTATTGTAGAGGGGGTCTGTATTGTAGGGGGGTCTGTAATGTAGGAGGGGTCTGTACTGTAGGGAGGGGGTCTGTAATGTAGGGGGGGTCTGTATTGTAGAGGGGTCTTTATTGTAGAGGAAAAAAACAAAAAATGCCATCGCTAAGGATGTATGCACAGGAAATCACCGTGAACAAAGGCACATATATAGAATATATATATAGAGGAAAGTGTCCACAGGCAAGCAGAGAGGAGATGGATTTTTAAAGCGCTTCTGCCCAAAGGCAGAAAGACAGCTGGCCAATCACTTAACTAGTATACCGGACATGATAAATAATGGGTGTATACAATAAAACTAGGAAGAAATATCATTATTTTATTATCATTTTATTTATTTATTTATTTTTTCCTCCCATATGTGTATATGTGTATATACTTTGTATTAATGATCGTACATTGTTATAAGTTTTGGTTCTAGATGTACGCCGCTCTTTTGATATTTCTTCCTAGTTTTATTGTATACACTCATTATTTATCATGTCCGGTATACTAGTTAAGTGATTGGCCAGCTGTTTTTCTGCCTTTGGGCGGAAGCGCTTTAAAAATCCATCTCCTCTGTTCCTCTGCACACTTGAGAAAGGAGCCGCGCATGCTGTGAAACACGTTGTGGTTCCCCATACAACCTGATCCAGCTGAAGTCACACGCTCCTTCACGGGTTGATTGTCGCCATCTCTAGCTATGGACATAGCCAGCTCGCACTCAGGCTTCTTGCGGATGCTACAGCCGGGACTTGGGATACTCATGGAGAGGCTACATAGACCCTGGATCTAGCAAGAATACTGACTCTACTGGAGCATGCCTGAACTTACCTAAATTTAAGTGCTGGATATGATCTTTTTTACCTGTCAATAAACCAATTTACTTAGAGGAGCTTTTCTATTTTTTGTATTGTAGAGGGGGTCTGTACTGTAGGGGGTCTGTACTGTAGGGAGGGGGTCTGTACTGTAGGGAGGGGGTCTGTACTGTAGGGAGGTCTGTGTAACATGCAGGGGGTCCAGAACTGTTAGGGGGTGTCTGTGTAACAAACTGTGGGGGGCTGTGTAATGTAAAGGGGTCCAGAGGTGCGGTGCTATGTAATGTAAAGGGGTCCAGAGGTGCAGGGTGCCGTGTAATGTAAAAGGGTCCAGAGGTGCAGGGTGCTGTGTAATGTAAAAGGGTCCAGAGGTGCAGGGTGCTGTGTAATGTAAAGGGGTCCAGAGGTGCAGGGTGCTGTGTAATGTAAAGGGTTCCAGGGGTGCAGGGTGCTGTGTAATGTAAAAGGGTCCAGAGGTGCAGGGTGCTGTGTAATGTAAAGGGGTCCAGAGGTGCAGGGTGCTGTGTAATGTAAAGGGGTCCAGAGGTGCAGGGTGCTGTGTAATGTAAAGGGTTGCAGAGGTGCAGGGTGCTGTGTAATGTAAAGGGGTCCAGAGGTGCAGGGTGCCGTGTAATGTAAAGGGGTCCAGAGGTGCAGGGTGCTGTGTAATGTAAAGGGGTCCAGAGGTGCAGGGTGCTGTGTAATGTAAAGGGTTGCAGAGGTGCAGGGTGCTGTGTAATGTAAAGGGGTCCAGAGGTGCAGGGTGCTGTTTAATGTAAAGGGGTCCAGAGGTACAAGGTGCTGGAACCCCACATCCCATCATTTACCTGCCGCAAAGCGCCTCCCCCCCCCCAGGGCTTCTCAGTCTAAAATGCCCAGGCCTATTTTTTGTCCCAGTCCGGGCCTGCTTGTAGCGTAAGGTCTCTTATTGTATAGCTCACTGGCAGATCAAAGGGAGCATATGAGATAAAGAAAATGCAGAGGAAGAAACAGAAGGGGGAGAGAAACCAGTAAAGGGAGAATAAAGTGACAGAAAAAGTGCACCCCATTTTAATCGATATTATGTCATAAAGCATCCGATAAATAGTCAATCCAGGACTTCCAAACATTATAAAAATAAGCCTGTTTGTCAAGTAATATTGCTGAAAGGCATTCATTAACCATGACCCAGGACAATTTATTTTTTACCAGGTCTAGGGGAATGTTGGAAAGTTTTTCATTATAATTATTTTATACTGAATTTTAGCATATTTATATTATTGCTTTATGTAAGGATGGACATGATGATCAATATAGCTGCTGTGAAGAGTACTATGAGAATTTTCATTGTATGTACTGTATATTGAATAATGTCACAGTATTTGTCACTTATATGCATCATGTACAATGATCATTGTGCAGTTTTTTTGTTCAGCTAGAAATTTGTATGTACTCAGTCTTCTCCAAAATGGAAGCTAAAGCCAAGACTTGGGACATTTTTGTAATCGTGGCTGAAATCGGGACTGCCAGCGAGAGTGAAATCGTGCTGAACTCGCACTGCTTCACTCCCGCAGCCCAGTGTGAACCTGGGCTAAAGGAAAGAAAAATTATGTAAATAACTGTGGCAACTGATCTCAGTACTACAACTTCTGCTACTACTTTCAAGTCCCTTATTTAATAACTACCAAACATAGGTCTTTGCCACTTTGTTAGTTTCCACAATAACTACTGAAGTAGGAACTTTTTTTTTCTACAGTAAAGCCCAACAACCTTATTGCCATTTCCAGTTTTTCTAATTCAAAATAGATTGCTGCTCCTTTTGTGCTGTATGTGCCTACAGATGGATTCCTGAAGTAACCACGCACTGCAGAATATTATTAAGTACCCTTTCTAATGCTAATATCTCTTACACATGTTAACTTTGCAGTAAGTTGAATGAATACAGCATAGTAAGATCGGCACATTAGAGATATTAAAGTGTTTGTAACGTTTTTTCTTCCTATAAAAATAACAAACATGCTATACTTGCCTGCTTTGTTGCAGTGAATTTGCACAGAGCAGCCCATATCCTCCTCTTCTTGGGTCCCTCTTCTGTGCTCCTGACCCCTCCCTCCTGTTGAGTGCCCCCACAGCAAGCAGCTTGCTATGGGGGCACCTGCGCCAAATCATAGCTTTGTGTATTCATTCAGACACAGAGCCCCGACCCGGCCCCATCCCCACTCTCTTCTGATTGGCTAGCTGACTTTGATTGACAGCAGCGGGAGCCAATGGCACTGCTGCTGTGTCTCAGCCAATCAGGAGGGAGAATCTCATACGGCTAAGACACTCATGGACATCGCTGGACAGAGAGGGACCTCGGGTAAGTCTTAGGGGGCTGACGGGGGCTGCTGCACATAGAAGGCTTTTTATCTTAATGTATAGAATGCATTAAGATAAAGGTTCTGCCTTTTCAACCACTTTAAAGAGGTTGAAAACCTCTCTGTGGAAGTTGTACCTATAGGGAAGCCTAGAAAAAGGCTTACCTATAGGTACTGTAAATATCTCCTAAATGTGCGCTGATATTTACTGTGTTTTGCGCTGATGTCATTGGCGCATGCGCTGTGATGAAACGCCCCCACCCGTGCCGTTTCTTCACGAGCGAGTGCCATGACTGGCGGCTCCCGCACGCATGCGCGGAAGTGACGTCACGTGGCTCCAGACCAGTCACAGAGCCAGAGTCCGTGGCCCCGGAAGGAAGAGGGGCAAACAGGGATGCGGCTTGCAGCAAGGACGGCACGGGCTTCGTTTGCAGGTAAGTGTCACATAATGTGCTAGTATGCAATGCATACTAGCACATTATGCTTTTACTTTGCAGGGGCAAAGGAAGGAAGTAAAACTTACTTACTCTTTAATAGACAACCTAAAAAAAAGATTAGGGGCTAGAGGGCTTCAAATTAATCTTTCAAAAGAGAAGTATGGGGACTTTCTTTTTGGCCTCCTTCTGTAAATGTTAGATGCCTGCCAAATAAAATCACAGAGAGAGCAGAACAACACACTATAGTGTAGTAAGTAATGCACAAATCTATAAAAAAAAAGGTGTAAAATGAACTCACAAGTGTAAACTTAAGGGAGGTGGTAAGTATTGACCAAAGGGCACAGAAAGTCTTGTAAAAACCACTCGTCCTGTCCTGGCCACAGGTAAGGAAACAGCAATCAGTAGGATGGAATATCTGACCTTAGGAGAAGCGACCAACAGCATCAATCCTCCACTTGCCACCCAAGTAGTTAATGCCTATGTCCAAAGTGTTGATTCAAAAAGAAAACAAATGTGTATAAAATGAAAGAGTTTCCCTTCAGTGTAGTGTCTTGTAAGCAGCTAGTTGTGGCTCCCTCTACCTTGCTGCCGCACTGCTCTGACCCGGCAACACAGTCAAGGAGTCTGGGTTCTTGCCTGAGAATGTATGACAAACTGACAGCACTGTACAGTCTTCCTATTAATAAGTGTTCTCTTTCTGACAGGCTCTTGTAGACTTTTTCCACGCGGAAGGACAGGGGTTACCACTGGACACCTTGCGGAACGGAGATTACCGGGTGATTGACTCTAATTACTATATTTAAAGCTTGGTATTTCGGGCTTGGGAGGCATCTACACTATTTGCCAAATAGCAGCTTCACTTAAATTGCTCCTGTAGAACAGACAAGAGCCTTTATTTCAAAATCAGAGTTGCATTACTAAAACTGTGATTATATTGGAATACCTTTGAAACCTGGTCTTTTACAACTTCCCTTTGAAGAGAAGAAAACACATTTAGACTCTACAGGAGTAATATCAATACTTTCAGTTGCTGTCCAAAAAAGAAAAGAACAAAAATTGTATTTGCGCCCCGTTCTTGTTTCATTTGCTGCCTGAAGAAGAAAGCTTGCCATATTAAGGTCACAACTTTATTACCTTTTTGATAAGGGTTTTCTCTGGATATGTCCTCCACCTCTAAAACCTAGTTTGAGCAGTAGATATGAATGAACTGACCTAAAATCATAATTCTTTTAATAAGATAAAATATGTAGCATTTAGTACCTGTTTAACTGGAGGGCAGACAAAAGAGCAAGTTCCCTGATATACTGCTACTAGCCAGTACAAAAAAATAAAATCACATTCTCTTTTTTTTTCAAAGCATTAGAACAAGCATTGACAAGGGGGCTTTCAGTGCACATGTATGGCTCCCAATGTGACAATAGGGGACAGAGAAATCACATACTGTAGATGGGGAATGAAAGACACACAGGAAGCATCAGAGAGAAAACTAATGTAGGTTAAAGTGGCTGGGGATTGATCCTAAAGCAACTGTAATGTACATGTCATTGCTCATGACATGCTTAATTTGTCTTCATTTTCACACATATACAAAACTATGAGAAACTGTTTTTAAAGTACCGTATATAATGGAGTATAAGCCAACCCGAATATAAGCCGAGGCACCTAATTTTACCACAAAAAAACTGGGAAAACTTATTGACTCGAGTATAAGCCTAGGGTGTCCATCTGCATCCGGGAGATCAGGCGCAAAAAGGTATCTCGAGTATAAGCCAAGGGGGGCATTTTCAGCACAAAAAAATGTGCTGAAAAACTCGGCTTATACTCGAGTATATACGGTACACATGCACATAGAAAACATCAATATTTCATAGTTCGGAAATTACCCACTTAGGACATATGAGCTAACAATTTAATTTACACAGCTCAAGGGGTTCTGGTTCCATTTCTGAGTCATGCTTATAAACATTTCTTGTCTGCAGTTAAATCTTGTGATATTAATGAAATATACTGTTTTGTTTTCAGTTTTTAGAAGAAGAACTGCGTTTAAATAAATGTTCAACAAGTGAACTAATTGAAAAATATTACATGGACAATATCAAGGAGCAGGTAATTGTGCTGGAAATATATTTAAAATGTATTTATATTCTAACAGAAAATTATTTTATTTGCTCTTTTTTGATCTTTTAAATATACAGTACTGTGCAAAAGTTTTAGGCAGGTGTGAAAAAATACTGTAAATTAAGAATGCTTTCAGAAATAGAAGCGTTATGCCCCGTACACACCGTCAAAAAAAAGAGCTTTTGGTCGGGAATTCCAACCGTGTGTATGCTCCGACAGAAATAGATTGAGAGCAGGTTCTCGATTTTCCCGTCGGAATTTCCGACTGACTTTTCCCATCGGAAATCCCGACCGTATGTACAGGGCAATAATATTTTGTTTTTATCACTTAACAAAAGCAAAACAAATTGCCTCCCGCTAAAACCAAATATTTCAAATTTTGAGTCCAGAGCACCTGCTGCAATTTTTCTGCACCCCAGTTCCTATGTTTTTGTGCATAGTTGAGTTGCTTGGCCTTGTTTCCATGTCAGAGGTGTGGCTTTTTGGCCGCAATTCTTCCATGAAACCCACTTCTGGCAAGACGTCTCCAGACAATAGATGGATGTACCTGGGTCCTACTAGTTTCTAGACTTGTGCACAACGGAAAAATTCGTTCCGTTTCGGTTCGTTTCTTTCCGGTCCTGTTGATTCGTAATCATTCGTAATTTTGCTAGACGGGATTTTTCGTGTTCGGACTCATTCGTATTTTTGCAAGCGACATTTTTCGTTGAATTTTTTGTTGCTTTATAATTCGTACTTTCGGTAGAGTACGTTGTTTTTCGTTGATTCTGGACACAACTCCTACTTTCGTAACTTTTTTTGGGTTCGTACTTTCGGTAGAGTACGTTGTTTTTCGTTGATTCTGGACACAACTCCTACTTTCGTAACTTTTTTTGGGTTCGTTGATTCGTAATTTTCCGTGTCTCTCTCACAACGACGCTGCCTATTATGCCTAATGTGCTTCGAATGGATTTGTACTTTTCTAAATACATTGCGGTTATTTGTAACGATTCGAAATCTCGTATTTTACTTTCGTTTTTAACATGCGGCTATAGGCTCCGCCCCTGTACACCATTTTCAGAGGGTTCAGCACGGTGAGGGAGAAGCAGAGAGCAGAGCAGAGTGAGTGTTATTGTGCTTCGAATGGATTCGAAATCTCGTATTTTACTTTCGTTTTTTACATGCGGCTATAACCTCCGCCCCTGTACACCATTTTGAGAGGGAGTTCAGCACGGTGTGGGAGAAGCAGAGAGCAGAGCAGAGTGAGTGTTATTGTGCTTCGTATGGATTCGTACATTCGTAACTTTTTCATAACGAATTATGCCGAAGACATTCGGGCATTCGCTATTTGCGGTATAATTTATTTCGGATTCGGTCTTATTCGTAATTGCTTTGTTCGGAAATTCGAATGCTTCCGAATGTCCGAAAGTTGCTAAATTCGGACGAATTTCAATTCGTTACGAAACGAATTGCACAAGCCTACTAGTTTCCACCAGTTCTTTGCTCATGGCACTGCTGGACATCTTCCGATGAGGAAGGGAAAGTAAGCATGATATGTCTTTCATCTGCTGCATTAAGTTTCTTGCCATGATGTTTGACCTGTAAAAATTAAACTGTCTTCCACAACCTCACCTTAGTAGCAGAGCCTGGCTGTTCTTCAGCCAGTTTTAAGCCTCCAACACAGCTGTTTCTGTTTCAGCTAATGATTCAACAAACATATGAAATTGATGATCATTAGCACCTGCTTGGTGTAATTGGTTAACCACAGGGCCGCCATCAGGAATTGGCCCCCTGGAGCAGAGGAGAAATGGGGGGGGGTGCTGCCGCCGCAAATTGAGAAGGGGGGGCAGCCGCGAATTGAGAAGCGGGGGTGCTGCCACCGCGAATTGTTCGGTGGGGCTTTGGGTGTTGACAAACAAAGAAAGAACAACACAAAAAAGGGGGGGGGTTGCCCTTGGGACCTCTGGGCCCCTTACAAAAAAAATAAAAAATTTATTAAAAAAAAATATTTTTAAAAAAGGGGGTTGGTTGCCATCCAGGGCCCTGGGGACCTACGGGCCTCTGGGCCCTTTACAAAAAATAAATAAAAACTTTTTTTTTTTTTTTATAAAAAATACATAAAAAAGGGGACCTCCGGGCCTTTGGGCCTCTTACAAAAAAAAATTATAAAAAAAAAGGGGGGTTGCCATCCGGGGCCCTGGGGACCTCCGGGCCCCTTGCAAAAAATAAATATATATATTTTTTTTTAATAAAAAATACATACAAAAGGAGGGTTACCATCCGGGGCCCTGGGGACCTCCGGGCCCCTTACAGGTGTACTGCCTGTACCCCGCTGATGGCGGCCCTGGTTAACCATACACCTGACTCTAATTCTGTTTCAATGTGTTTATTGAAAGTTTTTTTCCAAAAAGGATACAAATTGTAGGCAAAGAATGACATCAGGGATAAGGTCCATAATGCAGGTGGAACATACCAAAACATTTAGAACAAGTATAAAAAGGGATCCAAATAGCTCAGTCTTTTTCAACACAAAGGGTTGCCGTATAAAGTATAAGTTCAACAAAAACATAAAAGTTCTTATAAAGCATACAACAATCCTATTCAGCAAATCCCCACTAGGGTAAATATTAGAACCTATATTTCGCTACCACCTTCCGGCTAGTCAGTATGAGCGTGAGTATACCTGACTCTAATGCCTTGTACACACGATCGGAAAAAGTCAGACGGAATTTTTTCATCGGATATTCCGACCGTGTGTGGGCCCCATTGGACTTTTTCCGTCGGAAATAGGACGTTTTATTTTTTTCCGATGGAAAAAAATCCTAATCGGAAATTCCGATCGTCTGTTTGTAACTCAGACGGAGAAAAAAACACGCATGCTCAGAATCAAGTCGACGCATGCTCAGAAGCATTGAACTTAATTTTTCTCGGCTCGTCGTAGTGTTTTACGTCACCCCATTTTGGACGGTCGGAATATGGTCTGACAGTGTGTATGCAAGACAGCTTGAACGTAATTCCGACGGAAAATTCCATCGGATTTTATCCCATCAGAAATTCCGATCGTGTGTACAGGGGCATAATTCTACCAAATCCCTGTGCAAGTGTAAGAATTAATGCTAATTTGAAGCCAAAGGGCAGCCATACCAATAAATTTATTTGATTTAAATTTTTATTCTGTTCTCTTACTTTGCATTTTATAAATTGTTAAAAATAAACAATTCAAATATATATTTATGAAAGCAGTCTTACCTTACAGCATTTCTTCACACCCGTCTAAAACTTTTGCACAATACTGTACAATTGAAAGGTAGCTGTTCATCCAGCCAGAAATCTCTTGAGCAATTAAAATTCATATTTCACTGAAGTCATTGGAACAGCTTTTCAAACAGGCAATTAGCATTTTCAGAAGGAAGCACAGCAACGGCAGGCTTTTCTTTTCCCTCATGACAGATTCCTTTAAAGAGATCATGTCACCAACTTAAAAAATTGCAGGTAAATGCACATTTTAACCACTTGCCTACTAGGCTAATTCTGCTATCTCCCACTTACATGTAAAAATAGGCTTTTTTTTTTTTTTGCTAGAAAATTACTTTGAACCATTAAATATTTTATATTTTCTATCAGCAAAGGCCCTGGAGAATAAAATTGTGGTTTTTGCAATTTTTAATGTCACATGATAATTGCGAAGTAGTTTATCAAATGCAAATAATTTTTAGGAAAAAATACACTTTAATGAATTGTAGTGCACACAAACACGATATATTGCTCAATTTTTTTTTTACTTAAAAGATGATGTTACGCCAAGTAAACAGATACCTAACATGTCACGCTTTAAGATTGTGTACCCCCGTGGAAAAGCAACAAACTACAGTACATGAAATTACCCAAAGGCAACTGTAACGGGTGGGCCCGTGGAACCCAGAAGTTCTTAGAAAGTATGAGCTGGAAAAGTGTGTTACCATGTGCTTGCAATAAAGATTCATTCCCTGTTTGAACCTCATACAGTGCGTTTGTCTCGTATCTGGGGGAGAATTATTCCTATGGGTCTCGGTCGCCTGACAGTGTCGGTAGCTGATGTGTGTTCGGGAATGGAATATATTTAAACAACGTTAACCCCTGTCGTTACAGCAACGCTTTAAAAGTCTTTACAGGTTGCCAGTTTAGGTATAAACAGGAGGTGTGGCACTAGAATTACTTTTTTAGGAGTGTCTATTTACTTTCCATGCTGGCCCAGCCCATTCACTCCTCCCTTCCCGAAACCTTTTATGTACTTGCTGGGGGAGGAGGGAAGGTATAGAGTGGCACTTGTTACAGCTCTGAGTCTGCTGAGGCCGCTATCACCACGTTCTATAGTCGGGTTCAGAAGCAGTCTCAGAGTTTTTGGATGTCTACACAAAGAAGGCTTTTATAGGTAGAAAACATGCCAAAATAATGTTAAATTCACATATAATCTGGCGACTGGCAAAAGTCAGCCCACAGCTCACACAAAAGCATTTTTTCATCAGTTTGAAAACCCTTGAAAGACCTGTTTTCTATGTTTAATAATTATTATTGTTTTTACAAGATAGCACATAGAGGTCCAGTGCAAGGCCATGGACGCAGTAATGGTCAAGTGTTGAAAGACTTTTTTTAAGTAATACAACAATCACATGGCAGTCTGAAAATTACAGTACAGGTTATTTGAAAATTTCAGACCTGTCCAGTCGATATTTGGCCTTATATCCCAGGATTATCTGTTACAGCTGTGTTCTGCTCTGCACTTTTCTAATCACTTGTATTATGCAGCAGTCTGATCTCAGCTATTGGTAAGTTTATCCCCTTTTCTCTTGTGCTAATGCGCATATGGGACAATGTTTTGTCTTTCCAGAGGTCAGCTGAGCACAGTAAATATGGAAGGATTAGTGTGAAGTGCTATTATGAGACCTCGGAGCAGAAACTCTATGTGGAAGTGCTTCACGCTGCAGATCTTATCGCACTTGATGCAAATGGTGAGTTTTAAGTACCTGAAAGTGTAACTCTATGTTTTGGGTAGTATTCAGTGTGAGCATGCATTTAGCAGCCTTTAAGAGGCCCAGAGCTACGTGTTTTGAAGGATCCCCTCACCCACTACTGTTAGGACTCAATGTACCCTGCAAGCAGCAGTCCAGCAGTGTGCACAGGTGTTTTCTTTTTTTGTTACTGGGAACACATATTTTCAGATGATTTGCACTGTGCTGATGGCCATGCCTGGAAGGTGCCACTAGGTAAGCAGTAAGAAGTGTGTGATGGTGCCAAGTGCAGCTGTCATACAGGAGCCTATGTAGGCATAATTGGGTTGTGGGGAGGTGCAGCATGGTGCGGCCGTAGTAAACACACGGAGAACAGAACTTGTATTAATGCAGAATCCAGTAATTCACAACAACCCTGCGGAAACACTCACAGCATATAACAGCAGTGTGTAGCCAAGCAGGTCTCAGACATGCAAACAGCGTCTTTCTTGGGGTGCGGAATGCAGTCTGGCTAGTCTGTACTTCCAGGAAGGATGGAGTGACCCTATCCTTTCCCTACATGTTTGGAACCTCTCCCTTTCACTAATCACTGTCCCTGTCAGACAGGTGACCTGTCCTTACACTACCCACACGCAAAATGTGCGCCAAGCCTGGGAGCAATGGACTTAAATAGACCCTACCTTACCCAAGATGGCTGCCAAATGGGATGACAGTATCCAACTGGATAGCTCCCCAGTGACCCAGGAAACCATAGAGGAACCATGTTCCTGTTGACTTTCTCTCCCCTGTGATGCTGCTGCGGTTTAGTGCCACCTGCAGACTGCACCTGCCTACGGGGTGGCCCCTTAAACTGCCATCTAGACTTGCTGTACTAGTCTAAGGCATGGGTCATGTGATCTCTGCTGATTAGCCAAACTTAAAGTAGAACTAAACCCCTCTAACCCTTTGAAGTAAAAAAAAAAAGGCAAAAGTTAGTAAGAGCCTGTTTCATTTTTCTGAGGTCTCAAGGTCCAAATCCAGGGCCAGAACTGGGCTCCAAACCTGCCAAATCCAGCAACATGTTGTCTTATGCCGCGTACACACGATCGTTTTTCATGCCATTTTTTTTAAACCGATGTTTTTCTCGTCGTTTTTTTTCTTGTTTCCTCTCAAGCCTGTCTTGCATCCACACGATCATTAAAAAAAACGCGCGAGCAAAGCGCAGTGACGTACAACACGTACGACGGCACTATAAAGGGGAACTTCTGTTCGGATGGCGCCACCCTTCATGTTAGTAAACTTTGTTGAGCGGCGATTCGCGCTTTTCAGCCTCGTGCTTTTCAGTCCGTTACAGCGTGACGAATGTGCTATCTCCATTACGAACGCTAGTTTTACCAGAACGAGCGCTCCCGTCTCATACTTGATTCTGAGCATTTTTTTCACCTCGTAAAAGCATACACACTATCGTTTTTCACGTCGTTAAAAAAAACGACATGAAAAACGACGTGAAAAAAAAGAGCATGTTCGAAATTTTTAATGGCCGTTTTTCACGCCGTTAAAAATGCTCTGGAGCATACACACGATTGGTTTTAATGGCCACTAGTGCGACTTCAAAGTCGAGCGATTTTACCGCAATTTCGTGGCCGCGATTTTAGGGAATGCCTGTGTAAGTGGCATCAAAATCGGACTTAAAGTCGCACTAATATGAATGGTTGTCATTGGAAATCATGGGAAACGACTTGTCATGCTACTTTGCCATCACAAATCGTGAGACAAGTCGTATAAGTGTGAAAGGGGCCTTAATGAGTGAGTGGGGCACTGTTCCTACCATTGATATCAATGATGGGGCACTATTCCTCCCACTGATATCAATGATGGGGCACTATTCCTCCCACTAACACCAGTGATGGGGCACTAATCCTACCAATGATATTAATGACGGGACATTATTTATTTCACTGACACCAATAATAGGGCAATATTCTTCCCACTGACACCAATGATGGGGCACTGTTCCTTATTCCTTCCACTGACACCACCAATGGGGCAGCATTACTTCCACTGTTATAAATTATGGAATACTATTTCTTCCACTGACACCAATGATGGGGCACTATTCCTCCCACTGACATCAATGATGGGGCACAATTCCTCCCACTGATACCACCAATGGGGCAGTATTACTTCCACTGTTATAAATGGTGGAATACTATTCCTTCCACTAACAAACACCAGTGATGGGGCACTATTTCTCTCACATGATTGAGCACTGTTTCTGCTCTTGCTAACCAGAAGTGCTAGGTAATTTTTTTACCCCCACTGACCAACAACCCAAAGACATTATTTAATCTCACTGACACTTGCATTTTCTACTCCCACTGGCCCCCCTAAAGTCTGAGGGACAGTAAACTGGTCCTTTGTTTAAAAAGTATGCAGACCCCTGGTCTAAGAGTTAAAGTAAATGCTTTAATGTATGTTTTAGAAAATAGGATTTTCTTCTTTTCTGTAAACTCCTTTTTGGAGTATATTACAGGACACAAGCACCCCCCCCCCCTTTGTTTCTTATAAACCACAACTATTATTGTTTGCTGAAAAATTGAGGCTTAGTGGGAGTGGGAAGGTTTTGTATAGGGCTGTTCTTACAGCTCTGTGTGCCAATGTCTAATCACCTAAGGACAGCTGCATAACCCAGTGATCTAAGACTTAAAGTGGATGTAAACCCAATTCATGAAATGTGAGCTGGGCACATATATCTGCAGTATTTTGTTATCTCTCTTCAAAGAGCTAAGTCCCATAGTTCTCTCCTGGACCGTTCCTCTGTTATCAGCCTGATAACTCCTGACAAATTTTCTGACACGTCAGATAAAAGCAGCCTGACATTTCTGTCTGGGGAGGGTGCTAAAATAGATTAGCAGGGAGCTGGCCCTGCTACAAAAACACCTCTGAGAGTCTCTGCCTATGTGGAGAGGGGGTGTTTGCCTTTCCTCCTATTAGCAATGTTAGCCATCTTGGCTGTATGCCCAGACATCACACTCTGTGTTAAACAGGAAGAGAAAATCTAACACAATCTGAACTTTCTAAACAGTATATAAATGTGAAGACAGCAGATATAAATGTAAAACCTATGTAGGGAGATTTGGTTCATCTCTGTGTATCATCTGAGGCTGTTCACTTCACTGGGTGTATGGAGGGTTTACATCCACTTTAAAAAGCCTCTGTCCTGTTATGTTCTCCAAGAAAAGGATTTTACAGGTAGACAAAATTCTATTTTTTATTTACAAAGCTTGTACTATGTTTTTAGGTCTCAGTGACCCATTTGTCATCATTGAGCTCTGTCCTCATCACATCTTCCCTTTGGTGAAAGGTCAGCGCACTCAAGTTAAAGCCAAGACTTTACATCCAGTCTTCGACGAGTTGTTTTATTTGTGAGTAGTTTATCACTTTTTTTTTATATGAAATACTTTATTATATTTATAAAAAATAATCCGGAAATATGCAGCTTATAGGGTGCAGTGAATTATATTGACTCATATTCAGGGGAGTGTGATGCACCACCCTATCTTCCTCGGCATCCTGTATTTTGCCATCACTGACCCTAAAAAGTAAATGTATAGCTAAGTAATGATCTGAAATCTATCCTTACATTCTGTTGTACACCAACTGAAAGTTAAAATTATGTGTAGTGGAAAGGGATTAACAAACCAGTACTTTGCCTGGACCAGTGTTTGATAGCACTACTAGGAGTTAATACTGACTTTCCTCATGCTCACACGCCACCCAGATCCACTACCAGAGCTTGTCAACAATTTGTATATTTGGGAATGGCTGAAAACATGACAGCCCCATCCCCTGCACACACTTCCTTTCATGCAGTGCTTGGTGTCTGTCCAATGACCAGGCAAAGCATTGTCACGTGAGGATACATAACTATGTGCAAATTTCAATTTAGTAGTAGTTGGAATTTTCAAAGGATCAGGACAGAACAAAGGATCAGAACAGTGCAGGAACATTGAAAAGGTAGATGTATACTCTCTGTGGAACTTGCTATCAAGTAAGCTGCCATATTTCTATCTTGACCGAATCCCATTAAAAGGTTTGAAGGTGAACTGTTCTTATAGTCCAAAGCAACTGATCAGATTCTGTCATTCTTCAATACTTCTCTGAAATAAGGAAAGGAAGAACCTGCCTGATGGGCAACAAGTCGAGATCTTCTTTATGATCCTCTGTAATTTTGTTGCTCATTACAGAGAGACTGATCTAGTGCTTCTAATATCCCCTGTCATAGCTCAGTGTCATCAGAGCAGTGCCGGAGAAAAGCTGCCTGCATCGTCTTTACAGTAATGGATCATGACTGGTTGTCCACAAACGACTTTGCCGGTGAGGCTGTCCTTCCTATGAATGTCATCTATGGGCTGAACCGACCACACATCACCGGTGGTGTAAAAAATGTCCAACCAACTGTATTGAAGTTAACAAGACCTAAAGCCAATGGTAAGCATCATAATCACTGGGTTCCTCTTTAATTGTGCTTTTTAGAGATACAGTAGCTAGAAAAGCTGAGAGCAATTAGTAATTTAATCATAAAGATAAAAATCTACTTAAAAGTACAGTTGAGGTTCCCACTTCCAGTGAGTGGCAGCTTTACAGAAAAGCAGTCAAGGCATACTGTATATAGGACTATGCAGTACAGCGTTATAACAGCGCTGCCTTTAGGCACATGTTTTGCTGCATATTTTTATCTTTTGCCCATTTAAAGCCCAGCACCTAACCAGTATATTGGACACTGGATTTCCACTTTTTGCTCGAGTATCAAACTGCAAACCTTAACAAATAGCACCATTATAAAAAAATTTGTCCACACCAACATGATTTGATCTTATCCTAAAGTGTATCCAAAGCCAAAACGTCTTCTTTCCTTTTGGATAGAATGGTGATGGTTTTGAACCTCTGGTTTTTATTGTTGTCTGTGCCCCCATGGGGGAGATTAACCCCATTTGTCCTACAGACGTATCTAGAACAGGAGCAGAGGGGAAACATCCAATGGTGACACTTATTCCAGTGACAACTTTATAAGAGGAGATTTCCTCTTAAAGGGGTTGTAAAGGTTTGTTTTTTTATTTTCTAAATAGGTTCCTTTAAGCTAGTGCATTGTTGGTTCACTTACCTTTTCCTTAGATTTCCCTTCTAAATGATTTTTTTTCTTTGTTTTCTTTGTCTGAATTTCTCACTTCCTGTTCCTCCTCAGTAAGCTGTTCAGTAAGCTGTTCTGGCTGACTAACCACCACTCGGATGATGGTGTGAAGTTTAGTGAGGAGAAACAGGAAGTGAGAAATTCAGACAAAGAAAAAAAACATTTAGAAGGGAAATCGAAGGAAAAGGTAAGTGAACCAACAATGCACTAGCTTAAAGGAACCTATTTAGAAAATAAAAAACGAACCTTTACAACCCCTTTAAGTACTATTGCAGTTGATTTACTAAAACTAGAGCGTGAACAATTTGGTGCAGATGTGCATGGCAGCCAATCGGCTTTTAACTTCAACTTGTTCAATTAAGCTTTGACAAAAAACTTGGAAGCTGATTGGTTTTGATGCAGAGCTGCACCAGAGTTTGTACTCTCCAGTTTTAGTAAATCATCCCCATTGTGTCAACAGGCAACCTGTATTTTTGACTTTGGCGTGTACATATTGTTAGTTAGGGAAAGGGAGGAGAACCTTTCTTTTGTTTTTAGAAATAAGTGTGTCCATTACTGTTCAAGTCCTGTATCACATTTAAACAATGGTGTTTTGGGAAATCTCAGACAAGTGAAAACCTTTTTTTAATCAATTAATTCTTATGTACCATGCAGCTGTAAATCTCTGTGGCAGTGAAGTTATATTAAGCCCTGGTTCACACTGGTGCGTTTTGACATGCGATTTGGCATGTCAAATCGCATGTCAAAACAACGGTATTTGCCGCAAATTGACGAAAATGGCACCGTCCTAATCGGTGTGGCGCTGCACCGATTTCAAAAAGTAGTTTCTGTACTACTTTTTGCAATTTTGGCCCGCGATTTACATTGACATCTGTGCAGAAACCTGCACAGATGTCTCTGTAATTGTGGCCGAAATCGGGACTGACCAGCGGGAGTGAAATCGTGCGAGTTCAGCTGAACTCGCATGGCTTCACTCTCGCAGCCCAGTGTGAACCTGGGATAATAGTCTGTTACACAGATGGCAAAAGAATTTAGAGGGGTTTTAACCATTCACTACTCTATCCAAAACAAAAAAAAATAAGTTGTGGCTTTAACCACTTCAGCCCCCCTTTATGACCTGGCCATTTTTTAGCTTTACGTTTTGTGACAGTTGAGTGGGCGTGCAATGCTGTACCCAAATAAAATGTATACAATTTCTTCCCCACAAATAGAGTTTTCTTTTGGTGGTATTTGATAACCTCTGCAGTTTTTATTTTTTGCGCTATATACAAAAAAAGACTGACTAATTTGAAAAAAGAACAAAACAATATTTCTTACTTTCTGCTATAAAACATATCCAATAAAAAAATGTGAAAAAATCTAATTTCTTCATCAATTTAGGCCAATATGTATTCCGCTATATATTTTTGGTAAAAAAAAATCCCAATACCTGTATATTGATTGGTTTGTGCAAAAGTTATGGTGTCTACAAACTGTGGTATGTTTTTATTTTATTTTTTTACTAGTAATGGTGGCAATCAGCGACTTATAGCAGGACTGCGATATTGCAGGGGACAAATTGGACACCTGACACTTTTTGGGGTTGGGGACCAGTGACACCAATACAGTGATCAGTGTTAAAAAAATATGCGCGGTCACTGTACTAAGGACACTGGCCAGGGTTAACATCAGAGACAATCAAAGGGTTTAAATGTGTTCCCTGGGGAGTGATTCATATCTGTGGGGAATGTGCTTTGACTGGGGGTGGGGAATATAAAGATCTGTAATCCTGCTTAGCAGGAACACAGGATCAGTACATTCCCCTCTCAGAGAACAGCGATCTGCCTTGTTTACATAGGCAGACCGCTATTCTGCCCTTCTCCCGAACGATCGGTGGGTCCTGGCAGACATTGCTTCTGCCAAACCCACCGATTGGCTCCCTCTGTGTCCAATCACAGCTGGAGCGAGACACCGGCGGCGCGCGCCCTAGACCCGGAAGTGTTAGATCACGTACGTGATCTGGCACAGTGCGGCCACCCTGATGCAGTATGTGCGTGGGGCAGTCGCTAAGCGGTTAATTATAATTAAAATTATATAATAAAATATTATATATCCCCAGCAGCAACAAAAAAAAAAACTGTACCCAAATCTGGAAAAGCATTCTATATGACAGATCTGACCCAAACACCAGCACTGTCATATGGGAAGAACCTACAGCCATTTGTAAGCTACTACTGGAACAACTTACACTTAGTGGCTTCTTCTACCCCGGCATCTAAAAGAGAGGTTCTCTTTAAGCAAGTTGTAATATACCATAATAAGTTTTGTTTTTTTCTTGTTCAGTGAGGTCAATATTGAAGATGTTGGATGGAAGGATGGACAAAGAAGCACAAGATTTTGTGAAGAAACTTAGAGAACTGGAGAAGTATATGGAAGATGACTGAATTATTCTTTATACTGTGAAAAACACAATCTGTGTATATATTGGTCCCCTCAGCTGCCAGGGGAGGCAGCACAGTTGTGCTGTATTGTGCTAATGCCCCATTTGAAAGGGGAAGACTTAAAGCTTGAGTTTGTTCTGATTTTATTTGTTACCTGTTGGTAAGTTTTTGGTCTATTTATGAGAACTAAAGTTTTACATATTAAGTGTTGGATGAATATTGTAATAATCGGTATATTATGAAATTAATTTCTGTTACACTAGCTGAGTAAAGGACTTTTTTTTCCATAAACCTATTCAATGGAAATTCTGGAATGCATTGGTACCTAAAACATGATGACCCCATTTTGCCTAGGAACTAGTCACAGGTATGGCTTTACTGCCATCTGCTGGTCACTAGCAATAATTCACACAAAGCAAAACCTATATAAAAGAAACATAAAATATTCGGGAAGAGATAACATCGATTTTTTAGAAAAAACACAAACTGACAGAATGACTACCATGCCTACCTTAATTAAATGCTTTATAAAAATGTCACTAAAGGTGCTCTTAAAGTTGAATTTCTACATGACAAGGTCAGCTAAGCAAAATATTACTGCACTAATGTAACATTTCCTATAACATTAAAGCAGATGAATTTGTGACATTTTTCCAGATAATGTCATACCGTTTGGTTCTGCTGTCCTTATTGCTAGCACAGGAAAAGGAGAGAGGGGTGGTTTGAGAGTGTCAGCTGGAGTCTATTGCAGACAAATAAGTCAGTCAGTAGGGAGGTCAGGGCACAGTGCCTGCTTCTATGTGAACATATAGGGGGTTATTTACGAAAGGCAAATCCACTTTGCACTACAAGTGCAAAGTGCACTTGAAATTGCACTGAAAGTGCACTTGGAAGGTAAGTCGCTGTAAATCTGAGGGGTAGATCTGAAATGAGGGGAAGCTCTGCTGATTTTATCATCCAATCATGTGCAAGCTAAAATGCTTTTTTATTTTCCTTGCATGTTCCCCTCAGATCTACAGCGACTGCACTTCCAAGTTCACTTTGCACTTGTAGTGCAAAGTGGATTTGCCTTTCGTAAATAACCCCCATAGTTTTTTGTTGGGAAAACCAGTCTACTTTTCCTCTAGGCCAGGGGTCTCCAAACTGCAGCAACTTTGATTGCCTTTACCCGGCGCCAGGAGCACTATTCCTCCCACTGATACAAGATACTATTCTGCCAACTGACATCAACAATTGGGCACCATTTCTTCCACTGACAGCAACAATGGGGAACTCTGCCCCCCAATGATACCAAGTGATGGGTCACTATTCATCCCCCTAATCCCAAATGTGCTGATGTATTCTCCCACTGATGCCAGGAAAATTTCCACTCCCATTGGCCACAGTTCGGCCCTCCTAAAGTCTGAAGGACAATAAACTGGCCCTTTGTTTAGAAAGTTTAGAGACCCCTGCGTTAGGTTCCAACCTTCTGTGTTAGAGGAACCGAGTGGAAAAAGGGAGCTTGGCTTCTATACAACGACTGTAAAGTGCATGATAGAATGCTCTGTGACAGTTAGGTGGGTGCACTGAAAGTTTTCTATTCTACTATTAGTATTTAAATAGACATCTATAAAAATAGAAATCCACTAAGTGCCTAGTATTCTTACCTGCAGGAACAAAAAGGTATTGTAAATAACAGTAGCAATCCCTACCTGCTGTATACAATGCCTGGAGTACTGCCATCCTTTACCCATGAAAAATATTCCCATAGAGATTTACTGTATTTAACTTAACAGTTATAATAAGTACAGGCTTCAGGGTGTGATGCTTTTCACACAGCTCTAATACCCAATGAGCACTCAGTTCACTTAAGCTTCTGGTAATCCATTTGCTTTCTCACAGTGCATCACGTCATAATGAACGTAAACTGTTCAAGTCTGCAGTCCAGTCAGTTGCTTAAAAAATGCCTTGGCACCAGTGCTGGGAGGAATTTTGGACAAGATGTAGACACTGAATAAAAATCTGCATTCGGAACCTGCAAATTTAAGTGAAGGTAAAATCTGAAATCATAAAACTCAGATTTTAGAAAAAAAACCTTGCAAGATGGGTTAAAGTTCATAAGTCCTCATTCACACCCTATGTGAATAAAAACTGATGGCAAAAAACATGCAGATTTGACTTGCGTAGAATTTTTTGGGCTTGTTCACACCATGTGCCGAGACCTGCATTTTTCTAATGTAGGTCTCTGCAAGAACACAAAGAAAACAATTATTTTCTACGTGCCCTGTTCACAGCACAATGTTGATGGCATGTGAATATTTTTTTCTGTACAGAAGAATGCAAACATTGATTAGCCATAACATTATCTCCCCACACCATAACCCTTCGAGGCATGGAATCCACTAGACTTCTGAAGGTTTGCTGTGGTCATCAAGCCATCAGTAGCAGCTCCTTTAAGTCCTGTATGTTGCAAGGTAAGGGCCTCCATGGATCAGACTTATTTTTCCAGCAGATGCTCCATTCGATTGAGATCTGGAAATTTGGAGGCCAATCAAGACCTCAAACACGTCATTGTGTTCCTCAAACCATTTTTGAATTCATCAGACTCTGTCAAATTCTTCCATTGGTCTGTGGTCCAGTTCTGATGCTCATGTGCCCATTGTAGGTGCTTTAGGCTGTGGATATGGGTTACATGGGCACCCTGAGCAGTCTGCAGCTATACAGCCTCATAGACAACAAACTACAATGCACTGTGTTCTGACACCTATTGTAACCAGCATTACCTTTTTCATCAATTTGAGCTACAGTAGCTCTTCTATTGGATCGGACTATACGGGCCAGCCTTTATTCCCCACGTACATTAATGAGCCTTGGCCGTTTGTGACCCTGTCACTGGTTCGCCAGTTTTCCTTCCCTGGACCAATTTTGTTAAGTTGTGACCACTGCAGACCAGGAACATCCCACAAGAGCTGCAGCTTTGAAGTTGCTCTGACCCCGTCATCTAGCCATTACAATTTGGCTCTTGTCAAAGTCACTCAAATTCTTATGTTTGCCCATTTTTTCTGCTTTCCACACATCAGGTGCAACAGGTTCACTTTCTGCCTACTATATCCCTCTGACTTTCAGATGCCATTGTAACAAGAAAATCAATGTTATTTACTTTACCTCTCAGTGGTCATAATGTCATGGCTGATCGATGTATTTTTACACAGAAAAAATAAACACGACACCAATGTTGTAGTGTAAACAGGACACATAGAAAACAATTGTTTCTTTTGTGCCCTTGCAGAGACAGGTGAAGAAAAATGCACATCTTTGCACATGGTGTAAACAAGGCCTTAAAAACTACAGAGAAACCCAAGAAAGACAAATGTAATGAAGGTGAAGCTTTCTGCACTTGGGGAAAGGTGGATGAGGCTTAACAGGGAAGAGGAAGGTTTCCGAGTACCACCACCACTGCGTGTTATGAAATGTTCCAGGATATTTTATGTTATAGGGGCTGCAACTGCTATAGTGATGTTTTAGAGAAATGGATATAAATGAGGTGTTGCAACTTGCAAGATACTTCAAATCAGGTCCCATTGTTACTGAGCTATGCAAACGGAAGCCACGGACAACTTGGTAGTTTCCTACACACAGAGTCATGGCCATTAGACTGTATAGCTTAAATAAAGAAGAGAAGTTTTATGCCTTTTTTAAAGTGGGCCTGTTATGAGGAAACACTCACCCGCTCCCCGCCCCCAATAATCTAAGATATATGAAACGTCATATTCCACCATGCACACCACTGTTTTGGTTGTGCTGACAAGCAGCGTTTCACACTCTGAACTGTGGCAGGTAGCAGGTATTCTCTTGTATATCACAGCTTTTTTTGCACTGGATTAACAAGTCCCCAGGATCTGCTAAAGAAGAAAAACATTTCAAGGATCTGTGAGGGGTTTGTCCGGCAATTTCTGAACATTTCAAAGGTTCACATTAAAGATCGAAAGAAAAGCAGAGTTAGTTTCTTACCGGTAACCCTGTTTCCAGTAGTCTTCCAAGGCAGCCCTTGACAGAAGGAGCTCCGCCTCACAATCAGGAAACACATTGCCATTAATTTTCCTCCCCTTAAGAGGCGGTCCCTCAGGTCCTTGGTCAGTCATCCCAGAGAACCGAAGGCCGGAATCTGAAACGACATAATACACAACACAACCCCACAGGGTTAGGCATTTTAGGGTGGGATCATGCTGCCTTGGAAGACTACTGGAAACAGAGTTACCAGTAAGAAACTAACTCTGCTTTTCCCCCAGTCGTTTTCCAAGTCAGCCCTTGAGAGGATAACCAAGAACTCGCCAGATCTAGGGTGGGACAACGGCTTGGAGGACTTTCCTACCAAAAGCCTGGTCCTGGCTGGAAATCAGATCCAGTCTGTAATGCTGAACAAAGGTCGAGAATCTTGACCAGGTTGTAGCCCTGCAGATTTGTTCTGGAGTGGCTCCTGCCTTTTCTGCCCAAGAAGCTGCTGAAGCCCTTGTTGAATGAGCTTTAAAGCGGAGCTCCGCCGGAAAAAAATATATTAAAAGCCAGCAGCTACAGCTACAGCAGCTGCTGGCTTTTAATATTTGGACACTTACCTGTCCTGGAGTCCAGCGACGTCCGCAGCAGAGGACGAGCGATCGCTCGTCACTCTGCTGCTCCCTCCGCCATCCTCGCTGAGGGAACCAGGAAGTGAAGCCCTGTGGCTTCATGCCCGGTTCCCTACGGCGCATGCGCGAGTCGCGCTGCGCCGTTCTGATTGGTGCTCCTGTGTTCTGGGAGCCGAGTGTCTCCCAGAACACTACGGGAAGTCTGCGGGAAGTGACGTCACTCCCGCAGATTCCCGGAGAGAGGACTCCCGGATGTGGGTGAAAATACCTGTCTTAGACAGGTATCTTCACCCCCCTCCCCCCTGAAAGGTGTCAATTGTGACACCGGAGGGGGGGAGGGTTCCAAATAGCAAAAGTTGCTATTTAGGGTGGAGCTCCACTTTAAGTTCTTTAGGCGGTGTTATCTCCATAACACTGTAGCACTCTAGTATGGCTGCCTTGATCGTTCTGGCTATTGTCTTTTTGGACACTTGTTTACCCTTCAGTTGGCCTGCGTACAAGACAAATAGAGCATCTGATGTTCTGAATTCATTAGTGACTTCTAATAATTGAAGTAGACACCTTCTGACATCAAGAAGACTTAGTTCCTGCTCTTTGCTGTTTGGTGAACTGCAAAATGAAGGTAGGACTATATCTTGGGACTTATGAAAAGTTGACGTCACTTATGGAGTAAATCCCGGATCTGTTTGAAGGACAATTCGATCGTCATGAATCTTTCGAAAAGGCTCTCTAACAGATAGAGCCTGTAATTCTCCTATTCTACGTGCCGTTGTGATGGCTACAAGGAAAACTGTTTTAAGAGTCAATAGTCTTAAAGATGTAGCTTGTAGCGGCTCGAAGGGAGGTTTGATGATCCCCCTGAGCACCACTTACAAATCCCATGTGGGACATTTTTGTGTCTTGGGTTTTTTGTATTTTGCGAATGCCCTGCAAAAACGAGAGACCAAAGGGTCCTCTTGTAATGTCCTTTCCAGATATACCGACAGCGCTGCAATCTGAACCTTCAGTGTACTTAGCGCTAACCCTTTATCAGCGCCCTGTTGTAAAAATTCAAGGATGGTCGGTGTATCCATTTTTAGTCTTGTTTTCAGTGCACCAACTGTTAAACTTCCTCCAGGTCTTTCTGTAGATGGCTCTGGTGTTTGGCTTCCTAGCGCTCAGAAGCGTTGCCACCACTTTATCTGAGAGTCCTTTAGATCTCAAGATGTCCTCCTCAGTAACCAGGCCGCCCATTTGAAACTGTGTTTTAGGCCTGTCAGGGGACCCTGACACATCAGGTCTGTCCTGTGAGGTAGAAGCCACGGCTCTTCTGCCGAGAGACTGAGGAGTTGAGAGAACCAGGCTCTTTCGGGCCAGTATGGTGCGATCAGTATAAGTTTTGTCTGTTCCTCTAGAAACTTCTTTACCACCCGCGGAATCAGATGAACCGGAGGGAGGGCATAGCATATTTTGAAGTTCCAAGGATTTTGGAGAGCGTCTATCCCTAGAGGCTGATCTTGCTGTTTTAGCGAGAAGAAATACTTCACCTGAGCATTCTTCCGAGAGGCAAACACATCTATGTTTGGAACTCCCCAGCGGGCTGTAATTTCCCTGAACACCTCCCAGTGTAATACCCATTCCTCTGGGGAGATCTCCTGGCGGCTGAGGAAGTCCGCTACTTGGTTGTCTTCCCCTTTTAGATGGACTGCTCCCAGTGATAGCAGGTTCCCTTCTGCCCATCGGCAAATTTGATTGGAGATGTGGCTTAGGGATTGGCTTCTTGTGCCCCCTTGCTTGTCCACATAAGCCACGGATGGTCTTCCGGGGACCATCTCCCCTGAGCAGGTTATCCTGCTAGGTGAGCTCCCCAACCCCAACTGCTTGCGTCTGTGGTCAATTTCCGTGAGATCGGAAATGACCAAGCCAGACCCTGATTTCGATTCGTGTGGACCCTCCACCACCACAGCGACCTCTTCACGGATGTCGGGAGTAAAACCGACCTGTCCAGATCTTCTCTTTGGTTTCTTAAGAGAAATATTTGAAGTGGACTTAGATGGTACTTTGCCCACTGGACTGCTGGTATTGATGATGTCATCAGACCCAAAACCGAGATCAGCTCCCTGATAGTTATCAGGAGGTTGTTCTGTATTGAACTCACCCTCTTGATGAGGTTTTGGATCTTCTCTTCCGGTAGGGAAGTCTTCTGTTCTATGGAGTTGAGCAGATACCCCAGGAACCAGATGTTCTGAGTGGGACACAGATTGGACTTTTCTATGTTTAGAATGCAGCCTAGCGACTTCAACCACAGTTCAGCTTCTGTGAGGTCTTTTATCAGCTGTGCTTCTGATGGTGCTGCGAACAGTAGGTCGTCTAAGTACAGTATTACGGTCATCTTTTTCAACCTTAGAGGGGCCAGAGCTTCCGCTAACACCTTGGTGAATATCCTTGGTGATGAGGATAACCCGAAAGGAAGAGCTCTGCTCTGGAAGTGGTATTCCTTTCCCTCTATCTCCATCGCTAACCTCAGATATCTCTGAGACTCTTCTCGGATAGGAATGTGGAGATATGCATCTCGAGATCCATGGTCGCCATGAACGTTTCTGGTTGCAGGATGTTTTTGACTGAAAATATGGACTCCATGCGAAAAATTTTGGATTGAATCGCTTGGTTCAAGGGCTTTAGATTTAGTATCAATCAAAACTTCACGGAAGATTTTTTGATCACGAAAACATGAGAGTAAAAACCCTTTCCCTTTTCCTTCTCTGGGACTGGAGTAAGGACCTTCTGGTCCACCATCTCCCCTAGCAACAGTGAAAGAGCCTTGGCTTTTTCTGGATCCCTGGGAAGTTTCGTTAATAGAAATCTCTCTGGAGGATGACAATTGAATTCCAGGGAGTAGCCCCTTGCGATAATGTCCAAAATAAATTGATTGGATGTCGTCTTCTGCCATTAAGGTAGGAAGGTAGCCAGTCTTCCCCCTACTGGCACTCTGTTATCATTGTTTGGTGGTTTGGTTAGAAGAGCCAAAGAGGACAATACTCTTTGGTTTCCCTTTGTGACCCGTCCAGTTCTTTTTAGGGTAGTCTTTTTTCTCTTCTTGGGGAAGATCTCTTCGTCCACGGAAAAAACTTTTTTGTGGAGGCTTGCGTTTTTCAGCAGGAAAGGTTTTCTTCCTGTCTGCTGTTCTTTCCAAGGCCTCATCTAGGCCTGAACCGAAAAGAAAATCCCCAGTAAATGGGAGATTGCACAACCTCATTTTGGATGCAGGATCGCCTGTCCAGGTTTTCATCCAAATCGCACGTCTTGCTGCAACAGCTAGTCCTCCTGACCTTGCTGCCAGCTTGACGGACTCTGCGGATGAGAGAACTGGAAGTGTCTTCAAATCTCCTCCCTAGGTGTACCGATTTTTAATATGGTCTTGCAGCTGTGAGAGACAAAACTACAAGTTTCTTGCCAAGCAAGTGGTGGCAAGCGCTAGCTTCAGACTAGCGACACTTGTCTCCCAAGCTCCTTTCATGATAATGTCACCTCTCTTATCCATGCCATCTTTAAGATGTCCCATATCTTCAAATGCTAATGAAGACTTTTTAGAAACTTTGGAAAGTGGCGCATCCAATTTGGGATTTTTGTTCCACACTTCCTTTGGATCGTCACTGAAAGGAAACCGCTTCTTGTGACTGGCCGCAAAGAAGGGTTTCTTTTCTGGGTATGCCCATTCGTTTTTCACGGTATCTGACATCACCGGATGAACTTGTAATACTTTGGATTTTTCTTCCTCAGACCTTGGTACACTAGGTTATGTTTGGAAGGCAGTTCTTTTTCATGCTCATTTTCCAAAGTTTCATAAATGGCCCCAAGCAAATCACCCACATCTTCTAGAGATAATTTGTATTTGGGTCCCTTTCTTTCTTTTCTCCCATCTTCCTGCTCTGAGTCTGAGCTGTCGGTAGCCATAACGCTAGCTGCGCTGCTGCCCTCTCGCTCCTTCACGACTCATGCGACTTCTGATCTAGGTGAAGCCATGGGAGAGGAACTACCAGAAGGAACTGCTGGAGTTTTAACTTCTGTGATGAATTTTTTGAGATCCTTAAAGGTGGTAGCCATATCATCCCTCACGGATCCAAAAATGTTTGCATAAACTGCATCTGACTGTTTTTTAATCAGTTTGTCAATGCAAATTTTGCATAGCCACTCTGTGTATTCCAAGGGCATCTTGGTAGCACACTTTGCACACCGCTTTCTGGGAGTGGGCTTTGGCTCCTTAGGTGGTTTCACCTGCCAAAAGATAAACACAGGGGGGCCCATGGCGGTGAGAAATAAACAAACACACTGCACCATACATTACTAAAGTGCACACCCAGTGACACTAATAACCCCCTGGCCCCAGCTTGCTAGTGCACCATCACCACCTAGCTGCTGTCCCAATACAATGGATACAAAGGTCACCCACTGGTGCCTACTTGCATCCTGCTGGTGCTTTCACCTCCAGGAGCCTGGGCCGACGGAACATCATCCTCTTCCAGCATCCTGGCTTGCTGTGGCATCCGAGCTGTAGCCTGCAGCCGCATCCATGCTAGTAGCACCAGCCGGCCATTCGAATTTCCCACGCCTTTAAGGGGATTGGACTAGCTTCCCCGGCGCACGCCGATGACATCATTACACCCCGCGTCTTCCGGGTCAAGCGGCGTTCAGTCGTGGGTACACGCCCCCCGCTGACGCCGCCAAGGGTACGATGCACCAGCGCCTTTCTCGCCTGGGCACAGAGGAAATGCGAATCCGGGACACCTCCTGCACGCAGCCTAAGGAGGGTTGCCCGTGGCCACAACAACCGACCTCCTCCACGCCAGTAACACGGCTCCGGTAAGGTCCACTGACCCCGCCGCACAGAGGCTCCATACAGTCAGCCCTGCTAACAAAAAACTGCTGCACCCGCAGACACCTGTCCTGGTCAGCCCATGGGAGATGAAGCCCCCACTCAGGTCCTTTGGCAACATGTCTCCTCCGGACGGAGGAAACACTAAGACTGACCAGGGACCTGAGGGACCGCCTCTTAAGGGGAGGAAAATTAATGGCAATGTGTTTCCTGATTGTGAGGAGGAGCTCCATCTCTCAAGGGCTGACTTGGAAGACGACTGGGGGAAAAATGCACATTTAAAGCAGAACTAAGGGAGGATTATAACCCGTCAGATTTTTTTTTCCCATCATCAGTGTCGCATTGCGGAGATTTTTCTTCACTTCTCCTGTCCTGTAGCCAAACAGGAAGTGAGAAGAAATCACTGTAAATGAAGGGAATTTCTTTGGGACCCCCAGGTCTCCAGAACTATTGTGCCCATTGGAAGATTTCCCCTCTAACTTTTCTGGGGACAACCCAAAATTTGCCATTTGCTTTTACTTTCAATGATAACAGTAAACAGCACAAATAGAAAGGGTGAATCTCCCAAATGGGGGCACAGACAGCGATAAAAACTGGCAGGGGTTCTAATCTCCCTCCACTCTATCCAAAACTAAAAAAAAGTTTTGCCTTTAGTTGTACTTCAAGTATTGGTGTCTACGTTATTGATGGAACCGACAGACCTTAACTGGCTGCTTCCACTGGGTAAAGACATAACTTTTAGTTTAAATGCCTAATAGGTTTTCTTAAATGATCCATATCTATGCTTACTCCAGAATATCCCTGGAATAGAGATCCTGTTTGTATTTTTGTTTGCTGACAGCTAAAAAAAAAAAGTGGCTTGTATCGTTTATTTAGTGTTTTCTTTCAATAGTTTTTTATTGCGTTTATTTTGTGGTTTTAATGCAAGTTTTTATTTCTTACACTTGAGCTTTTATGAAACCTAAGTTGTTACTGTAGTGTCCAGTTTTTTGCTCTGTGGCACAAATGAGCTCTATTTGAAAACTGTAACTCTATAATCACACATGTGATGTAATTTTTCTCTGTCCATAATTTATACATTGCGGTCTTAAAGATCTAGTACGTTGAGAATTCGTGCTAGAAGACAATGTTGCCCTCCCCTTGAATGGACTGTCACACCCTGACCGTTTCTAGGTATCTGGGTCTTGCTGTAAGGTTAATGTAGAAAATGTCTAAAATAATGTTTTCAGAGATCTGTATGAGAGCATTTTACATGTTGGATTCAAATGTTTTATATTTGTATTTTACATTGAATAAATAAAATGTGCAATTACCATAACCTCTGTCTTTCCTGAAAGCATTTATCCATCTTGCTTGTATTGGCTGTTTTGGCAGCCCCTGTATTATTATCATCATAATATAGGATTTACAGTATATAGCGCCAACAGTTTATGCAGCGATTTACAGAATAAAAGGGAAATAATACAGGTACAATACAATACAATAGGGTTAAGAGGGCCCTGCTCAGAAGAACTTACAATCTAATTGGGTGGGGCAAGTGGTACAAAAGATTGTAACTGTGGGGAATGAGCTGATGGAAGTGATAAAAGATTAAATGAAAGCATGATAGGCTTCCCTGAAGAGATGAGTTTTCAGGGGTCGCCTAAAGGCAGCCAGAGTAGTAGATAGCCAGACAGATTGAGGTAGAGAGTTCCAGAGGATGAGACAGGCTCTGGAGAAGTCCTGGAGACAAGCATGGGAGGAAGAGACAAATGAGCTTGAAAGAAGAAGGTCTTGAGAGTGGAAAGGACGGTTTGGGTGATATTTGGAGACAAGATTGGTGATGTAGCTGGGGGCAGAGTTTGAATGGCTTTGTATGTTGTTAGAATTTTGAATTCAATTCGCTGGGCGATCGGAAGCCAGTGTAGGTATTGGCAGGGAGGGGTGGCAGACACTGAGTGGTTGGTAAGGTAGAGGAGTCTGGCAGCAGCATTTATGATAGACTGAGGAGGGAATAGCCTATAAAGAGGTAGGCCTATGAGGAGGGTGTTGCAATAGTCAATGCGAGAGCTAACAAGAGAGTGAATGAGTAGCTTGGTGGTTTCATTAGTTAAAAAAGGGGCAAATTTTATACTGCTATCTTATGTACTGACCAGTTACCCAGAGGGAATAAGGTGTCAGAGTGTAACTCCAATAAAAAAGATTTCAGTGATAAACAATCAGCTTGGTGTGGTGTGTAGATACCATTGTCCTCTGCCCTATTACACAAAGTAAACTTGTCATAAACCCGGTCAATTCAAACTAAGCATACAATGAAAGCAGAGGTTACCTTCTCTGAAAAAACATGAGGCATACTGATCAGATATATGCAGATCCCAAATGTGCAGTATCTGTAAATGTCAAGGTCAGTGACACCTTCTCCTACCTCCCGAGCCACCCTTTTGGTAATACGTTTTCTAGTCGTACTGATGAACCATTTTGACAGACCACTATCTCATATCTATGTACAGTGCTAGACAGACCTTGGGTGTTCATACTATGGAGGAGGATAGAGGAACTTGCATGTTTACGAATCTGTCTGCAGATAATGAAGCCTTAAGCCTCATACACACGATCAGATTTTCGGACGACCGAACATTCGTTTTTTTGTGGCATGCTAGTCTCATGTCGAAAGTAAAGATGTTACTCACAATACGAAAATTTTCGTACAACGTCAGACGTGACGTAATGTGTTGAATAGTGTTGTATGTATTCATTCGTTTCTGAGCATGCGTAGTCTTGCTCTTACGATTTTTTTCGTACGAAAATCGTACTAATGAAAGTAAAATTGGACGTTGAGTTCACGAATGACAACAATTTTAAAGTCTGCACAGTTAGCTTTTGTCTGACGAAAAAGCGAAATCGGCTGTCGAAAGCACCATAATAACGATCCGAAAATCGGCAGACAGCTCGTCTTACAAATTTTTCCATTGAAGTTACACTCTGACACCTTAGTCCCCCTGGGTAGCTGGTCACTACATAAGATGGCAGTATAAAATACGCCCCTTTTTAACTAATAAAACCACCAAGCTACTCATTCACTCTCGTTGGCTCTCACCTTGACTATTACAACTCCCCCCTCATAGGCCTACCTCTTCATAGGCTATCCCCTCCTCAGTCCATCACGAATGCTGCTGCCAGACTCCTCTACCTTACCAACCGCTCAGTGTCTGCCACCCCTCTCCGCCAATCCTTACACTGGCTTCCAATCGCCCAGCAATTTAAATTCAAAATACTAACAACATACAAAGCCATTCACAACTCTGCCCCCGGCTACATCACCAATCTTATCTCCAAATATCACCCAAACCGTCTTTTCCTCTCTCAAGACCTCCTGCTCTCAAGCTTTGTCTTTGATTTTCGTATCATGTGTATGGGCCTTAAGACTGCAGCTCATGGCTGACCACATATAGAGAAATTGTACTTTACGTTAAAGTGCAGGGGTTCACTTAAAGAGGAAGTCAAGTCTTCCTTTTTATCTTTCAATTATTTTTATTCAAGTTTTTCATAATACAAAGTGAGGACCATGGCATTGACTTTAACAGTGTACAATTTTCATAGACAGTATAGCATACAGTGCAATTAAAGGATAATCCGCCTCCCTCTCGAAAGAGGGAAGATGACACTTTCTGTATTGTGTTTCTTTTCTCAGTTTACATCTTATTTATAAAATCTCTTAACCTGTCATGGAATGGACCATTCGCATTGAACATCTCACTATATCCTGTATCCTTATAACAATTATATGGTAAGGGCTCTAGGGCACACCCCCCGTGCCAGGAGAAGCAGGTCACCCCAGCAGAAAGTCGGTGATAACCCACCCCCCCAAACCGCGGAGCGGCTAGCCCCGGCAACACCAGAATCCCAGAGAGAAAAAAAGAAACGGAGAGGGGGAGAGAAGGAAGGATAGGGGGGGGGGAGACTCCACACTCCGTGCTATACCCCACAGGAGACTCTCTAGTCAGTGAGTGTCCAGGGGTCATTTGTCAAGTAACTGATCCATGGGTCCCATGTTTTGTTAAACAGCTTCATTTTGTCGTGCACAATTGCCGTCAGTCTTTCATTTAACATAAGCCAAGAAAGTTTATGTTTAATTTGGTCAAATGGTAGGGCTGCTGACTTCCAGTTCTTAGCTATTGTGATTTTGGCCAATACGAATATGAACGTAAGAAGCTGTCTTTGGGTTTTGGAGGCTACCACTATCTTACAACCTAAGAGTGCATGTTTCGGGGACTTGGTCAGGTTACGCTGAGTGAGGGAATACATAAAGTTATAGACTCTGACCCAAAATCTCCGTACTTTGGGGCATTGCCACCAAATATGGTATGCCGTCCCATCCTGACCACAGCCCCGAAAGCACTTAGAAGATGCCTCTGGGACAAAAGTGGCCAGTCTGGTCGGCGCCAGGTACCACCTTAATAAAACCTTATAATTTGCTTCTATTATTGATGTGTTGATCAGTGACCTGGAAGAAGCCATTACTACTGAATGCCATTCCTCAAGTTCTAGATTTTCCTGAATATCTTGTTCCCATTGGGTCATATAAGACATTTTTACAGTGACGTATGTCAAAATAGTGTATATGGCGGATATATGACCTTGAATTTTATCAAATTGGCGACACATATTTTCCATGGGTGACATAGTTGTAAGGTCACCTTTGCGTAATAAGGTCTGCATATAATGGTAGATTTGAGTATATCTAAAGAGCTCCTAGTCTGGTAATTGGTGTTTCTCTATCAGCAATCGTTTGGATAGCATTCCCTTATGATTTTAAAACAATACTCAGGAAAAAACACTCTAAAAATGTCAACATAAATATTGTAGCGGCGCTCTTGTCAAAAAATGTACAATCTTCCTTATGCAGTTCATGTAGTTCATAAAGAAAAGAAACCAAATAAAGGTGCGTGGAAGCTCAAGTTTTAGCTTTGTGCAGTGATTGGATATGTGTAGACCACCATTCACCCAGCGATACACCTTGTGGAAAAAAGCCCCCTTTGGGGATGCACTCACCACAATGATAAGTATAATATGCCTCTCATCAGTCAGATCCTCCTCCGCTTCTATTCACCTTCCACCAAACTTAGATCACGTATATTGAGGGATCCAGGGAGCTCATGTGAAGGAAAAATTATACTGTCAACATAGCGTGATACTGTTTCCAAAAGTTTTAATGCCCCAAAACCCCCCCTTTATAATATATACGTACTCTGTGCAATAAATAATGAAGCAATAAAGTGTTTTGTCTATAGCGCGGGTCTCAAGTGGTTAATGTACTCACAGCACCCCATATTGACAGAAAAACACAGAATTGTTGACATTTTTGCAGATTTATTAAAAAAGAAAAACTGAAATATCACATGGTCCTAAGTATTCAGACCCTTTGCTCAGTATTTAGTAGAATCACCATTTTGATCTAATACAGCCATGAGTCTTTTTGGGAAAGATGCAACAAGTTTTTCACACCTGGTTTGGGGATCCTCTGCCATTCCTCCTTGCAGATCCTCTCCAGTTCTGTCTGGTAAACGTTGGTGGACAGCCATTTTTAGGTCTCTCCAGAGATGCTCAATTGGGTTTAAGTCAGGGCTCTGGCTGGGCCATTCAAGAACAGTCACGGAGTTGTTGTAAAGCCACTTCTTTGTTATTTTAGCTGTGTGCTTAGGGTCATTGTCTTGTTGGAAGGTAAACCTTCGGCCCAGTCTGAGATCCTGAGCACTCTGGAGAAGGTTTTCGTCCAGATATCCCTGTACTTGGCCGCATTCATCTTTCCCTCGATTGCAACCAGTCATCCTGTCCCTGCAGCTGAAAAACACCCCCACAGCATGATGCTGCCACCACCATGCTTCACTGTTGGGACTGTATTGGACAGGTGATGAGCAGTGCCTTGTTTTCTCCACACATACCGCTTAGAATTAAGGCCAAAAAGTTCTATCTTGGTCTCATCAGACCAGAGAATCTTATTTCTCACCATCTTGGAGTCCTTCAGGTGTTTTTTTTTTAGCAAACTCCATGCGGGCTTTCATGTGTCTTGCACTGAGTAGAGGCTTCCTTCGGGCCACTCTGCCATAAAGCCCCGACTGGTGGAGGGCTGCAGTGATGGTTGACTTTCTACAACTTTCTCCCATCTCCCGACTACATCTCTGGAGCTCAGCCACAGTGATCTTTGGGTTCTTCTTTACCTCTCTCGCCAAGGCTCTTCTCCCCTGATAGCTCAGTTTGGCCTGACGGCCATCTCTAGGAAGGGTTCTGGACGTCCCAAACATCTTCCATTTAAGGATTATGGAGGCCACTGTACTCTTAGGAACCTTAAGTGCAGCAGATTTTTTTTTTGTAACCTTGGCCAGATCTGTGCCTTGCCACAATTCTGTCTCTGAGCTCTTCAGGCAGTTCCTTTTGACCTCATGATTCTCATTTGCTCTGACATGTACTGTGAGCTGTAAGGTCTTATATAGACAGGTGTGTGGCTTTCCTAATCAAGTCCAATCAGTATAATCAAACACAGCTGGACTCAAATGAAGGTGTAGAACCATCTCAAGGATGATCAGAAGAAATGGACAGCACCTGAGTTAAATATATGAGTGTCACAGCAAAGGGTCTGAATACTTAGGACCATGTGATATTTCAGTTTTTTTTTTTTTTTTAGAAATCTGCAAAAATGTCAACAATTCTGTGTTTTTCTGTCAATATGGGGTGCTGTGTGTACATTAATGAGGAAAAAAAATGAACTTAAATGATTTTAGCAAATGGCTGCAATATAACAAAGAGTGAAAAATGTAAGGGGGTCTGAATACTTTCCGTACCCACTGTATATACACATCTGAACAACCATCTAAGATGCGAAATTAAATAATCATGATCGATATAGGTATAACAACAAGCATTAAGAATTAGAAATTAAAATCGATAAGCATAATCACTGGATCATAGGTATTGTAATATCCTATATTAATATATAATCTCTCGTACTATTAAGACTAATAAGAATATTAAAAATGTTTAAAAAATATTGGAAATATAAATCAAACCAAAAAAAGTAGTAAAAACACAAATGGTTAAATATATAAATGTAAAAAGATAAAAAATTCATGTCGAGTATCACTGATAAAACAATTAATGTCAAGTTCTATATTTAATCCTTTTGGTGATAAAACATCTGCTAAAAAAATGCACTGAGTCTCACATTTTAAAACTCGCGGACAAGGTGAGAGCCCCTCCAATGTAGCCCAAGATGCTCTACACCCCAAAATTCTAGGCCAGGTGGGTCTTGGTTATGTTTTAGTTTGAAGTGTAAGGACACGTTGTGGTCTTTAAACCCTATCTTGAAATTATGTATGTGCTCAGCTATCCTCACCCTTAGCATCCTTTTAGTTATACATCATATATCATTGTCTAGTGTTATGAGCGTTCCATTCGTCCCGCTACTAGGAGGGCTTCGGTCTGTTCTACCCGTCCAGATACTAAGTTTGTATCAGATAGGTGGGAGCAGGCGATGCCCTCTGATTGGTTAATAGACCTCGGGGCGTTGAGCTCGCTCGTAAACAAAAAGCCGGTGACCGCATCATGAGACCACGCCCTCAGACGAAGTCAGGAAGTGACGAAACGCGACAGGGTCGTTTTGTCACTTATACCTTATATTATAACCGGAAGTGACACTTGCGCTCCACAGGACGCTGAGGTACCAGGAAGTGCATACCGAGTCTGTCTGCTGTACACAGACGGCTTGGTCTATTATCTCTGGTGAACCTTGTTCATTACAACGCAAGCATTTGCACTTTATTGCTTCATTATTTATTGCACAGAGTACGTATATATTGTAAAGGGTTTTTTTTTGGGCATTAAAACTTTTAGAAACAGTATCACGCTATGTGGACAATATAATTTTTCCTTCACATGAGCTCCCTGGACCCCTCAATATACGTGATCTAAGTTTGGTGAAAGGGGAATAGAAGCGGAGGAGGATCTGACTTTGATGAGAGGCGTATTATACTTATCATTGTGGTGAGTGCATCCCCAAAGGGGGCTTTTTTCCAGGAGGTCTGTCGCTGGGTGAATGCTGGTCTACACATATCCAATCACTGCACAAAGCTAGAACTTGAGCTTAAAATTTTTGGGTTCTTGCCAGTCTATCCCAAATATCCAGGGATAAGGAGAGGGAGGCACATAATATGGGAGATTGGTTTAGGATAACAGGAATATGATTCCATAGCCATCCACAGTGTCTGGGGTTGTTTGGAGTGAAATTTAGTAAGTTGGGCAAATTGGGCTGCATAAAAATATTTTTGTAGATCAGGGAGTCTGAGACCTCCCTTCTGTTTTGGTGTAAAGAGTGTGTGCCTGTTCACCCTGGGCCTCTTGTCACCCCATATAAACTGTAAAAGCTTTTATTGAAATAACTGCAGGTCCGATCTATTCAGCGCCACTGGTAAAGTATGAAACAAGTACAGGATCCTTGGGAGAATGTTCATATTTATAGAGTGCGGTCTGCCGAACCACGACGGAGGATGGACTTGCCATCTGGACAAATCTGCTGTTAAACGTCTATACAGTACAGGGTAATTCTGGGAATATAGAGTGCGTAAGGAAGGGGTCAAATTTATTCCTAAGCAAGGTAGGGCTACCGGCTTCCAGTGAAACTGATGGGACTGTTCGAGGGCTTTCTGAGTGGAGGCCTGCAGGGAGACATTCAACGCCTTTGATGTGTCATGGAAAAGATAACTAAGACTGAAACTAAAACTAAGGTTGGGACTTTAAATGAGGCAATAGGTATATATACACCTCTATCCCCAATAAGGTTTGAGCAAGAAAACTAAAGGGTGGGACTTTATATGAAGCACACTGCTAGTTAAAAAAAAGGACCAATCAACGTCTACATTGTTTTATTGGTACAAAAAAGGCATACATACATACGTAAAATAGTAGCATTTTATAATAGTAGGTCGTAGTAAAAAGGCATAAACAATACATGATAGTACACAATTGTCTAAAAGTATATACATAGTAGCAGACCTTAGATATGTAGACCAAGATTGTAATGGTATCATGTAAACAAGGTAACAGTGACAGATTGGTTCATTAAAATAGAATGGTAGAATACAGATATTAAACATAGAAACTGTGACGTGTCATCGTATAAGAGCTCTACGCGTTTTGTGGTTATATACCACTCGTCAGGAGCATATACACAGTAAAGGGGTATCTATAATAGAGTAGAAATGCCAAAAATTATATAAATGGTACAAAGAGGGAAGTAAAAACGTATAAAAGCACAGAAAAGGGGGGGAGAAATGGAAGGTCCCAAGTATTCTCACCTATCTGTATTACATGGGTACATTTATAGGATGGTATCAATGGTAGTGGGCAGCTATAGGAGACATCATCCCCGAGAGCTGAGATGGTAAAGCCCAGGGCACGGCGGTAGCACCAGCATCCAATAGTAGATATAAGGAGGAGATAGCCAGTTGTCAGCTAGGGTAAATTTATTAAGTTTTATAAGTTTTTACTTCCCTCTTTGTACCATTATATAATTTTTGGCATTTCTACTCTATTATAGATACCCCTTTACTGTGTATCTTCTCCAGACAAGTGGTATGTAACCACGAAACGCGTAGAGCTCTCATACGATGACATGTCACAGTTTCTTTGTTTATTATCTGTATTCTACATTCTATTTTAACCACTTAACGACCGCCCACTGTAAATATACGTCGGCAGAATGGCACCGACAGGCAGAATTACGTATATCTACGTGACTGCCTTTGTATAGTTGGGGGGTCCGATCGGACCCCCCTTCTTTACAGTGAGCGGCCGTTTTCCCTTCGGGAGCGATCAGGCATGAGGGGACGGCCGTTCGATTCCGGCCACCCCCTCTCGATCGCTCCCAGTGAATCGAATCCTTCCCCTGCCTGTGTACTGTTTACACAGGCAGGAGGAAGTGATGTCATCTCTCCTGCGGCGCTCACATATACCGAGCGCCGTACAGGAGAAGATGCAGGTTAGTGCACAAAACACTACACTGACACCAGGACACATAGGCACATAAATCGCCCCCCCAGGCCCCCCCCCCAGATCAGCCCCCAGTCACAGTGTCACTGATTGCAGTGACCATTTATTTAGTGATCACTGCAATCAGTGACATTTGTGACTGTAAAAGTGTCACTACATTTAGTTTTAGGTCCAGTGTAGCCCCCTAACCCCCCCTAATAAAGGTTTAACCCCCTGATCACCCCCCAGATAACCCTTTCACCCCCTAGCACCGCCGTCGCTAAGCGATCATTTTTCTGATCGCTGTCTTAGCGTCGGTGATGCAGATCGGTAGACAGTAATTTTTTTTAGGTTCGCCGCAGGTTTTTATAGCGTCAGGTACCCCAATATATTATCTAATAAAGGTTTAACCCCGTGATCGCCCCCCAGGTAACCCGTTCACCCCCTATCACCATTGTCGCTAAGCGATCATTTTTCTGATCGCTGTCTTAGCGTCGGTGATGCCGATCGGTAGCCAGTCATTTTTTTTAGGTTCGCCGCAGGTTTTTATAGCGTCGGGTACCCTCATATATTACCTAATAAAGGTTTAACCCCCTGATCGCCCCCCAGGTAACCCTTTCACCCCCTATCACCACTGTCGCTAAGCGATCGTTTTTATGCTCGTTGTCTTAGTGTCGGTGATGCCGATAGGTAGCCAGTAATTTTTTTTTAGGTTCGCCGTCAGGTTTTTATATAGCGTCAGGTACCCCCATATATTACCTAATAAAGGTTTTAACCCCCTAATTGCCCCTAGTTAACCCTTTCACCAGTAATCACCATATAAGTGTTACGGGTGACGCTGGTTAGTTAGTTTGCTTTTTATAGTGTCAGGGCACCCGCCGTATATAACCCAATAAAGGTTTAACCCCCTGATCGTCCGGCGGGTGATATCAATTAGGTTTTAGCGTCAGAGAGGGTCTGCGTCACACTCCAGGCAGCGTCAGGTTAGTGCCAGTAGCGCTAACACCCACGCGTTAAGCATACACCCCCCTTAGTGGTATAGTATCTGAACAGATCAATATCTGATCTGATCAGATCTATACTAGCGTCCCCAGCAGTTTAGGGTTCCCAAAAACGCAGTGTTAGCGGGATCAGCCCAGATACCTGCTAGCACCTGCATTTTGCCCCTCCGTCCAGCCCAGGCCACCCAAGTGCAGTATCGATCGATCGCTGTCACTTACAAAACACAACACACATAACTGCAGCGTTCGCAGAGACAGGCCTGATCCCTGCGACTCCAGTGCTGTAGGAGGTGATTTCACCACCACAGTTAAAAAAAAAAAAAAAAGCATATATGCCGAAGCATAGGGGCGGAGGAGCGATTTTGCTCCTAATGCCGCGTACATACAGTCGAAATTCCGACGGAGGCTTGCCCGTGGAAAAGTCTGACCATGTGTACGCGGCATAACTTTTGCGGGAAGATGCCCCCATGCTTCGGCATATATAAATGGTGCATGTATGCCCATCATTAGAAGTGGGTGGATGAAGGGCGGTATTCTAATGGTGGGCATACCCACCGATCAATCTTTTTTTTTCGTTCAGCCAACAGGCTGCATGAAAAAAAAGATTACAATACATGTCCAACAAAGACCAGCAACGTACTGGTATGTTGCTGGACTTTGAATGTTTATACCAGAATGATGCCTGTGGGTTTAGGTATCATCTTGGTATCATTCTTTTCAGCCAGCGGCCGGCTTTCATGTAAAAGCAATCCTAGTGGCTAATTAGCCTCTGGACTGCTTTTACAAGCAGTGGGAGGCAATGTCCCCCCCTGGATATAAAAAGCGCCATTGGGAAATTGGGAAAGCATTTTATCACACCGATCTTGGTGTGGTCAGATGCTTTGAGGGCAGAGGAAAGATCTAGGGTCCAATAGACCCCAGTTTTTTCAAAAAAAGAGTACCTGTCACTACCTATTGCTATCATAGGGGATATTTACATTCCCTGAGATAACAATAAAAATGATTAAAAATAAATAAATATGGAAGCAACAGTTTAAAAATAAAATAAAAAAGCAAAATTAATAATAAAAAAAAAAAAAAAAAAAAGCACCCCTGTCCTGCCCTGCTCTTGCCCAATGGCGAACGCAAGCGTCGGTCTGGCGTCATATGTAAACAGAAATTGCACCATGCATGTGAAGTATCACCGCGAAGGTCAGATCGAGGGCAGTAATTTTAGCAGTAGACCTCCTCTGTAAATCTAACGGCGTAACCTGTAAAGGCTTTTAAAAATGTAGTTTGTCGCCAATGCGCGTTTGTGCGAAATTTTAAAGCTTGTCGTGTTTGGTATCTATGTACTCGGCCTAAGATCATCTTTTTTATTTCATCAAACATTTGGGCAATATAGTGTGTTTTAGTGCATTAAAATTAAAAAAAGTGTATTTTTTCCCCAAAAAATGCGTTTGAAAAATCGCTGCGCAAATACTGTGTAGAAAAAAAATTGCAACACCCACCATTTTATTCTGTAGGGCCTTTGCTTTAAAAATATATATAATGTTTGGGGGTTCAACATAACTTTCTTGCAAAAAAAAAATATGTTTTCATGTAAACAAAAAGTGTCAAAAAGGGCTTTGCCTTTAAGTGGTTAGAAGAGTGGATGTAAGCTTCCTAATGTTGTGTATAAAATGTCAGAACAGTTGAAAACCCCCCCCAAATGACCCCATTTTGGAAAGTAGACACCCCAAGCTATATACTGAGAGGCATGTCGAGTCCATGGAATATTTTATATGTTGACACAAGTTGCGGAAAATAGACAATTTATTTATTTATTTATTTTTGCACAAAGTTGTCACTAAATGATATATTGCTCAAACATGTCATGGGCATATGTGGAATTACACCCCACAATACATTCTGTTGCTTCTCCTGAGTACGGGGATACCACATGTGTGAGACTTTTTGGGAGCCTAGCCGCGTACGGGACCCCAAAACCAAGCACCGCCTTCAGGCTTTCTAAGGGTGTAAATTTTTGATTTCACTTCTCACTGCCTATCACAGTTTCGGAGGCCATGGAATGCCCAGATGGCACAAAAACCCCCCAAATGACCACATTTTGTAAAGTAGACACCCCAAGCTATTTGCTGAGAGGTATGGTGAGTATTTTGCAGATCTCGCTTTTTGTCACAAAGTTTTGAAAATTAAAAAGAAAAAAGAAAAAAAAATGTTTTCTTCATTTTCAAAAACAAATGAGAGCTGTAAAATACTCACCATGCCTCTCAGCAAATAGCTTGGGGTGTCTACTTTCCAAAATGGGGTCATTTGGGGGGGTTTTGTGCTATTTTGGCATTTTATGGCCTTCGAAACTGTGATAGGTAGTGAGGAGTGAAATCAAAAATTTGCGCCCTTAGAAATCCTGAAGGCGGTGCTTAGTTTTCGGGGGCCCGTACACGGCTAGGCTCCCAAAAAGTCCCACACATGTGGTATCCCCGTACTCAGGAGCAGCAGCAAAATGTATTTTGGGGTGCAATTCCACATATAACCATGGCATGTGTGAGCAATATATCATTTAGTGACAACTTTTTGTAATTTTTTTTTTTTTTTTTTTAGTCATTATTCAATCACTTGCGACAAAAAAAAAAATATTCAATGGGCTCAACATGCCTCTCAGCAATTTCCTTGGGGTGTCTACTTTCCAAAATTGGGTAATTTGGGGTTGGTTTTGTACTGCCCTGCCATTTTAGCACCTCAAGAAATGAGATAGGCAGTCATAAATTAAAAGCTGTGTAAATTCCAGAAAATGTACCCTAGTTTGTAGACGCTATAACTTTTGCGCAAACCAATAAATATACGCTTATTGACATTTTTTTTACTAAAGACATGTGGCTGAATACATTTTGGCCTAAATGTATGACTACAATTGAGTTTATTCGATTTTTCTTATAACAAAAAGTAGAAAATATCATTTTTTTTCATAATTTTCGGTCTTTTTCCGTTTATATCGCAAAAAATAAAAATCGCAGAGGCAATCAAATACCATTAAAAGAAAGCTCTATTTGTGGGAAGAAAAGGACGCAAATTTTGTTTCGGTACAACATTGCATGTCCGCACAATTTCCAGTTAAAGCAGCGCAGTGCAAAATTCTGAAAACAGCTCTGGTCCTTTAGCTACAAAATGGTCCCTGGCTTAAGTGGTTAATGAACCAATCTGTCACTGGTACCTTGTTTACATGATACCATTACAATCTTGGTCTACATACCCAAGGTCTGCTACTATGTATATACTTTTAGACAATTGTGTACTATCATGTCTTGTTCATGCCTTTTTACTACAACCTACTATTTTACATGTGTATGTATGCCTTTTTTGTACCAATAAAACAATGTAGATGTTGATCGGTCTTTTCAACTAGCAGTGTGCTTCATATAAAGTCCCACCCTTTCGTTTTTTGCCATGGCTGATTTTAAGACCTGAGATAGCTGAAAAAGGTTGAAGAATTGCATATAAGGTTGGGGAGGGAGGTGATAGGAGCCGACAAAACCATCAGAATATCATCAGCAAAAAAGTATGCACTTATGCTCCCTGTCACCGCATTCTATACCCCTAATATCTGGACAGGCGCGAATCCTAATAAGTCTTCCTTTTTAATTGTACCTACAGGTAAGCCTATAAGGTACTGTAAATATCTCCTAAACTTGCACTGTTTAGGAGATATTTACTATATACGCCGACGCCATCGGCACATGCACTCCCCGACCCCTCTCAGCACAGCATTAGTTTTGTGGCAAGTGATGAGGAGCATACAGGAAGAGAGGAAACCCTGTGTCCTGTGATGTACTCCATGAAAAGGGTTTTACAGGTAAACCAAAAACCCTTATTTCCTAATCACACATCACAGGGTTTCTTTATATTCAAGACTACCTGGGGTGTCCCAAAGCACTGAACAAGAAAGGTGGGCAACATATTAACAAGCCTGAAACCTAAAAACCCCACTATACAGCCACCTCCTGGACTCTCTGCTTAAAACAGGCATTCGCAGAGGCTAAAAATAGGATTTTTGTACTCACCGTAAAATCCGTTTCTCTGACGTCCATGGACTGACACAGCCTCTCTTACACTTTACACGTGGGTTATGTCCCTGCTTGCAGGAGAAGACCTAGGCAAAATGTGAAATGTTATACATACATTCTAAAAACCCAGAGCTGAAGAGCCCTGCCCAGGGGGGCGGTCCCTCCGGACATAACCCTCCCACTGCAGTCAGCAGACCTCAGTTCATAACAAAGCAGTACAAACCTTGAAAAGAAGGGTGGGTGCTGTGTCAGTCCATGGACGTCAGAGAAACTGATTTTACGGTATTTTCTCTTATCGTCCATGGACTGACACAGCCTCTCTTACACTTTACCCGTGGGATGTCCCAAAGCAGTGTCAAGAGGGATGGGAGCAGTATAAATGGAAAACCAAAAATTTCACTCCAAACAAGGCAGAGCTCCTCAACGAAGGAGTTGCAACATTAAACAGCGGCCTGCAACACCTTGCGGCCGAAGGAAGCATCCAAAGATGCAGCCGCATCAACCTTATAGAACTTAGAAAAGGTATAAACGGATGACCAGGTCGCCGCCTTGCACACTTGTGCAACCGATGCTTGATGTCGGAAAGCCCAGGAAGCACCAATTGCCCTGGTGGAATGCGCCGTAACCGGAAAGGGAGGCGTCCGCCCCTTGAGGGCATAGGCCTGTATAACGGTCTGTCTGATCCACCTAGAAATGGTGGCAGACAAAACCGCTTTGCCCTGTTTTGGACCAGAGACAGACACAAACAGTGAGTCAGACTTCCGAATAGAAGCATTAGCAGACAGGTACACGCGCAGGGCACTTACCACATCCAATGTGTGAAGCGCAAACTCTCTGGGATGCGATGGACGAGGACACAAGGATGGGAGGACAATGTCCTCATTTAGGTGAAAGGCCGAGACAACCTTTGGCAAAAAAGAAGGTCGCGTACGCAACACCGCCTTATCCTTATGGATGACCAAATAGGGCGACTTGCAGGACAAGGCCGCCAACTCAAGACACCCGTCTAACAGAAGTAATGGCCACTAAGAAGGCCACCTTCTGAGACAAGGTCAAGAGGGGAATATCTCTGATATTTTCAAAGGGTGGTTCCTGGAGAATCGAGAGCACCAAATTCAGATCCCAAGGAGGGAGAGGAGGTTTAACAGGAGGGAGCACATGGCGAACCCCCTGCACAAAGGTGCTAACCAAGGAATGACCCGCTAGTGGTCGCTGAAAGAAGACGGCCAAGGCCGAAATCTGACCCTTAATGGCACTCAAAGCAAGCTTTTGGGTCACGCCACGCTGCAAGAACCGCAGGATTCTGGGGACGGAATACGTCCGTGGACGCCAGTCCAGCTCTTCGCACATAGCAATGTAAGCTTTCCAGGTACGGTGATATATTTTTCTGGAGGAAGACTTCCGTGCCCTTAACATGGTCAAAATTACCGAATCCGAGAGACCTCTGTCTCTCAGCACCTGGCTTTCAATAGCCATGCTGTTAAAGCCAGAGACTGTAAAGCAAGATGAAATATAAGACCTTGAGACAGAAGGTCCTCCCTCATTGGCAACCGCCAAGGAACGTCCGCGACGAGACGTACCAGATCGGCGTACCAATGACGCCGAGGCCAATGAGGATCACCGGAATCCCCTCGGTCGCCACCCTGCGCAGCAGGCGAGGAAGCAGCTGCAGCGGAGGATAAACATATATCAGGTGATAATGACCCCATGGGGCCACCAACGCATCCGAGGCATCCGCCCAAGGATCCCTGGACCTGGCCACAAACCTCGACACCTTGCGATTGAGTCGAGAGGCCATCAGGTCTACATCCGGCGTGCCCCACTGCCGGCACAGAATTTGAAAAACCTCCGGGTGCAAGGACCACTCTCCCTGGTCCAGCGTCTGGCGACTCAGATAGTCCGCCTGCCAATTGTCTACGCCCGGAATGTAGACGGCCGACAGCCGGCATGCTTCTTTCGGCCCACCTTAGGATGCGGGCGACCTCTGAAGCCGCAGCTGAGCTCCGAGTCCCCCCTTGATGGTTGACATACGACACCGCCGTGGCGTTGTCCGACTGGATCCAGAGGGAGCGACCCTGTCGTCTCTCCAACCACGAAGAGAGGCACAGTCTGATTGCCCATATTTCCAGAACATTGATCGGTAAAACAGACTTCGTCCGGAGTCCAAAGCCCTTGGGCTGACAGGACCCCCCAGACTCCACCCCACCCCGTCAGGCTGGCGTCCGTCGTGATCACCGTCCACTGGATGGGGAGGAACCACTTCCCGGACCGAAGAGCCGGGGACCTCAACCACCACGCCAGGGACGCACTGACTGGGTGACTCACCTGGATCTGAAGAGCCAAGGCAAACGGGGATTTGTCCCAAGTGGACAGGATCTTTTTCTGTAATGCCTGTGTGTGTGATTGGGCATACGGAACGGCCTCAAAACGAAGCCACCATGAGTCCCAGGACTCTCATGCAAAAACGGATTGGACGACCATTTTCGGGACGTCAGGACCCGCACTGCAGACTGAAGTGTCAGTAACTTCTCCGGGGGTAGGAATACCTTCGCCTGCAAGGAGTCCAGGATCAGACCTAAACACTCCAAATGCTGAGTCGGGACCAGGACCGACTTCTGAATGTTCAGGAGCCACCCAAAGTCTCTGAGGGTCTGACTGACGATAGTCACACTTTCTTCTAATTCTGAGCCATTGTCTACTCTTAGAAGAAGATCGTCCAGATAGCCCACGATAGCAATGCCTCGCTGTCTCAGCAAAGCTAGAACCTGAGCAAGCACCTTGGTAAACACCCTTGGTGCCGAGGCTAGGCCGAAGGGAAGAGCCACAAATTGATAGTGGACTTCGCCGATCGCAAAGCGCAGAAACTTCTGGTGACTTGCGCAGATCGGAACATGCAAGTAGGCGTCCTTGATGTCCAAGGATGCCAGAAAATCCCCTTGATAGAGTGTAGCGATCACCGTGCGAATGGATTCCATGCGGAACTTTTGCACCTTCACAAAAGGCATTCAGGGCCTTGAGGTCCAGGATTGGCCGAACCCCGTCCTTTTTTGGGACAACAAACAGATTCGAGTAGAACCCCTGAAAAAGAGGGCTGCCCGACGGGCAGGAAGGAGAGGGAGATTTGAGGGAAAGAATCTGTCTGGGGGCCAGGAAAGGAACTCTATCCTGTATCCTGAGATTTCCACCTCGCACACCCACCGGTCGGAGAGTCTGGGAAGTCCACCGATCCGTGAACCTGCGAAGTCGTCCCCCCACCCCAGAGTCGGGCGGGGGCAAGACTTCACGTGGAGGCGGGCTTGGGAGCCGCTTTGTTCAGCTTATGCACCCAAGGGCGCTTGTGTGCACCAGCCGCACTGTTGTCAGTCTGGGAGGGCTTACCCGTGGACTCTGACTGACGAAAAAAAAACTTTTTATGCTGGAAAGGAAGGACCCGGTTTACGGCGGGCCTCCTTACCCTTGATAGTCTGAGGAAGAAGAGTGCTTTTACCTCCCGTGACATCCTTGAGCAGCACCAAAAAGTCTACCACCCTTAAAAGGGCAGATCCGTAAGGAGCTTCTTAGAAGCTAGGTCCGCAGACCAGCATTTTAACCAGATAAGACGACGCAACACCACCGCAGAAACAGAGGCCCTGGATATTAAAGGGGCTGCGTCCAAAGTGGCGTTGCACACATATATCAGGCCCTGCACCATTTGGTGGGCCAGAGCAATAGTGTCTGGAGGAAGATTATGCTCCTGCACAATCTGGTGCAAAATGTTTGCCCATTCCGTGAGCGACTGGGACACAAGGGTCGCCGCTACAACAGGCCGTAAGGCGGATCTCAACAAGGCAAACATGGCTCTGCTCACCACTTCTGACCTCCTGTGGTGGCCTTGTTCAGAAAGGGCGACCAGAGGGTCGACCACTGGGGGAGAAGCCTACTTTTTAAAGTAGGGCTTCTTTAAAGGGGTATCTGATAGACAAACGCAGCGGGACCATAAAAGTCTTCTGCGGCTTTTCCCAAACGTGGTCAATGAACTGGTCAAAGAAAGGTGCATATGGAAAAACTTTTTTAGAAGGCTTGGCCTTAAAAGAACCAAAAGGAGACTGCCTCCGCCTGAGGTTCCGCAGCATTCAGCTTGAGAGTGTCCCTCACAGCCTCAATGAGTTCACTAACAAGCGCCCTGTCATTTACTGACTCAGAACTGGAGTCTTCCTCACAAGGAATGTCCTGTTCAAAACCATCAAAATATTCAGAGCTAGGGTCCTGAGCAGCAGCAGCTAGGCCCATATCTGAATCAGAGCACTCCCCTTGTGGAGATAATGTGGGGAGAGGGCGCTTTTTTGCTCCCTTGCGCTCGCACACTGCTTCCATCCTGGTAAGAAATGATTTCAGGACTGCCGACAACTGGTCCATAGGGACCGCAGGTGCTGGAGCACTGCCTGTTGCCTCTGACATGCATGGGGAAGCTGGTGACACAGACTCCATAATTGTCCCTCTCTAAAACTCCTTTAGAAAAAAAGTCCACCCACAGGCTGTGCTGACTGAGTAGAGGAATGCCCAGGGGACTCACCAACCCGGACCAGGACCGCTCGGTTCCACTGCCTGCGCCGCGCTGTACCAGCACAAGTGAGCTGTGAGGGAGAGTGAGGAGATTCGCGCCGTTCCTCAGCAGCGCTAGAGGCCAAACACATGCAAAAAATGACCCCCATGCACCCCACACAGCACAGCGCCAGCAATGGTGACAGAGAGTGACAATAAAACAGGGGGAGACAGGGAAAATCCCCCACACAGAGAAACACACAGCATGTACTCACCTGCAGGCAGGAGAGACTACTTACCCGTCCCCTGAGGGACCCACTGCTGTGTTTCTGACAGGACTATCACAGTGTGGTACTGAGTGGCTGTCGGCCTGGTCCACCGCGAAAGATACAGCAGGACTGTTCAATCTTGAGGACCGGGGAGCATGAAAGCCCACCGGCCACCCCTGGAGTCGTGGGGCATGTCGTGAACTGAGTCTCATGCACACAAGGCGAGGATCAGCACACTCGATGGTCGGACAGGGAAGACTACAAGGATATCTTGTACCCAACCTGTTGCCCAGCCGACAGTTGATAGAAGTATCAAAAAATAAAACAAGAAAAAGTTCCAAAAAGGAATAAAATAGGTCAGGAGACTGGCTCCTGAGAGAGCCACGTCTTCTCCTTCTGCTAGGCAGAAAAAAACTGAGGTCTGCTGACTGCAGTGGAAGGGTTATGTCCGGAGGGACCACCCCCTGGGCGGGGCTGTTCAGCTCTGGCTTTTTAGAATGTATGTATAACATTTCACTTTCTGCCTAGGTCTTCTCCTGCAAGCAGGGACATAACCCACGGGTAAAGTGTAAGAGAGGCTGTGTCAGTCCATGGACGATAAGAGAAATATCAACTATGTAAAAGTGTGAATAGAAGACCAGGTAACAACAGCCTTATAAACTTGAACAACTGAAGCTTGGTGCTGAATCGCCCAAGAAGCACTGACACTCTTAATAATAGAAAGGGCCTTGACTGGAAAAGAAGGAACCTTGTCTTTGGGATAGGCCTGAGAAATGAGTTGTCAACTCCACTGAAAAACAGTGGATCAGAAACAGCCTGTCCTTTCTAAAGTTCCTTCAGGACGGACAACAAGGAATCAGAAACTAAGCCCACACAGTGCAAACCATAACTATAGAATGAAGAACATTTTCTTTAGGGTGTGGGGTTAGGACCAAAAGATAGTAACACAATGTTCTGGTTTAGGTGAAAAGAAGACACCACCTTAGGCAAAAAAGAAGGCAGAGTTTACAACACTACCTTATATCAGTTAAGGACCAGAAAAGGTTCTTTACAAGAGAGTACAGCCAACTCCGAGACCATACAAGCTGAGGTAATATCAATCTAAAAGACCACCTTGCTGATAAGACATGCCAAAGGATTATTCTGCATGGGTTCATACAAAGCATTCTGTAAAACTGACAAAACCAAAAAGGACACTGGAGAAAAGATGGACAGGACATAGGTCTTTAGCAAACAATGAGATGCAAAAGGAATCTAAACCAGAATAGGCAAAGGCAAAATCTGAACCTTGATAGTACTTACTGCCAGGGACAAATTCAGACCACACTTGAGAAAGATCAAAATGTACCCCATGACATACCTTTGAGGATGACATTTTTGACCCTCACAGCTGGCAAAATACGCCTTCAAAGTGTGGTGTTACGCCTTTCCTGGAGGTCAACATCCTTGCTCTGAGCAGGCTAGGAATTAAGGTGTTATAAACACCACTGATCAAAAACAAAAAATATCCTCCCTAGACCACACAAAATTTGTAAATACAGTTGTGCCCATAAGTTTACATACCCTGGCAGAATTTGTGTTAGTTAGTTAGTGTTTGGCTGAAGCCATTTATTATCAATCAACTGTGTTTACTCTTTTTAAATCATAATGACAACAGAAACTACTCAAATGACCCTGATCAAAAGTTTACATACCCTGGTGATTTTGGCCTGATAACAAGCACACAAGTCAACACAAAGGGGTTTGAATGGCTATTAAAAAGGTAACCATCCTCACCTGTGATCTGTTTTCTTGTAATTAGTGTGTGTATAAAAGGTCAATGAGTTTCTGGACTCCTGACAGACCCTTGCATCCTTCATTCTTTGAACCTGGACACAAGACTTTCATAAGGAGGAGCTTTCTCACAGGGGCACTAGTTTAGGCTGTAGGGCTATCAGATAGCCAAATCTTCACACATCATAGCAGGCTTGCCTCTAAGGGGCATTCATGGACCTGTAGAAAACCCTATCAGCATCAGTATCAGATACCAGGTACCCAGGTTAGCACTGCCCACCAGCAACTTTACAGACCATCCCTGATCTTCTCTGCAGGGTCCGGGAGAGAGAATTTTAAAAGGCACATCCATTACTTAGAGCATCTTCAGCTTGTTTAAAAAAATATAAAAAAAGGTAAGTGTCCTTTTATTAAAAGTCTTTTTAATAAAAAGGACACTTACCTGTTCAAGAATCCAGGGCTCACCCGGGCTGGTTCTTCACCAAACCTCTAGTCCCCGACACAAGCATGTTTAGTGTGAATGGTCCCGCAGCCTCCTGGGACCTGTGACATGTCCAGTTCCAGTTGATGATCATTCAAAAGGAAGTTCTCTAAACACAATTTACAGAAGTCATTAGGTTGAAATATCAATTTTGTTTACAGTATGGGTGCTTCCTTAATATATACTGTAGGTAACAGGAAAAAATCTGAGTTTCATTAATACATTTTTCACCCTAGGGAATGTTTGGCACCAGAGGTAATAGGATTTTTTCGTCATACTTTCCTGTAAAATCCTTTTCTTTGAGTACATCATGGGACACAGTCAGGCTAATATTCATTACCTACTGGGTTATACTCCATCACCAGGTGAATGGACACTGGTAGACCAAATATCTTCAGACAGGAAGTGATCCCCTATATAACCCATCCCACACAGGAAGCACTTCAGTTTTGTAGCAAGCACTGAATCCTCAAAAAAGAGGGGAGGGATCTCTGTGTCCCATGATGTACTCAAAGAAAAGGATTTTACAGGTAAGTATGATGAAAAAATCCTATTTTCTCTTTTTCATACATCATGGGACACAGAGTCAGACTAATATTCATTACCTACTGGGACGTCCCAGAGCAATAGCCTTGAGGGGAGGGAGACACCCTGCCAAACAATAGCCATCAGAACTTATACGGCAGCCCACAGTACACTGCGGCCAAAAGCTGAATCCTCGGCTGCTCGAACATCCACTTGATAAAATTTTGTGAACGTATGCACCTAAGACCAGGTAGCATCCTTACAAAATCTGAGCCACAAATACATGATGGCGAAAAGCCCAGGAGGTTCCTACACCCCTGGTAGAATGAGCTCTCACCCTACATGGAGGAGCTTTACGTTTGAGACCGTAGGCCTGAATGATCAATTGACGGACCCAATTGGCAATGGAAACCTTGGAAGCTGCCTGCCCTTTCTTGGGTCCTTTTGGTAAAACAAAAAAGGAGTCTGATCCTCGGATTTTCAAGGATCTAGACAAATAAACCTTGACTGCCCGGACAACGTCCAAGGAGTGCAGGAGTCTCTCTATCACTGTACAAGGCTGAGAGAAAAAAGAAGGCAAAATAATGTTCTGATTTAGCAAAAAGGATGGAACAAGTCGTAACACGACCCTGTCGTGGTGAAGGATCAAGTACGGTTCCCTGCATGAAAGGGCCACCAACTCCGACACCCTTCTAGCAGAGGAGGGCTTGGACCCAGGCCTTCTTCTGGCCCTGGCCCTGCGGCTTTCCCCTGGCCCTAACGCCCTGATGGTGGCGGAACCGCCTTGAGGCTGAGACAGTCCCTGTGGTTTTAAATAAGGGGCGTCTGGTGCATTTCTTAAACAGGAAGTAGAGAACTCTTCCCTCCGGAGATCTTTTGGGTATATTTATCCAAATGATCACCAAATAAACGTTCCCCATGAAAAGGGAAACCTGCCAATATCTTTTTACAAGGAAGCTCGGCTGACCAGTTCCTAAGCCATAAGAGTCTGCGCATATGTACAGACGAGAAACTTGCTGTATTGAATCCTTTAAGGCGTCAATAGCAAAACATAGTACTCAAGAAATATCTGTCTTCCTTTCAGGCAGATCATCCTCCTGGTTATCAAGCCGTTTGACCTGATCCTTTACGGACTGGCAAATACCAATTGCTGCAACTACAAGCTGGCTGAATAGCTGAACTGGCCAAAGAAAAGGAAGCCTTTAACCACTTCAACACCGGGCTTTTTTTTACCACTTCCATACCGGGCCTATTCTGGCACTTCTCTCCTACATGTACAAATCATCATTCTTTTGCTAGAAAATTACTCAGAATCCCCAAACATTTTATATATTTTTTTTAGCAGACGCCCTAGGGAATAAAATGACGGTCATTGCAAATTTCTTTCTTGCACGGTATTTGTGCAATAATTTTTCAAACGCCTTTTTTGGGGAAAAAATGGTTTCATGAATTAAAAAATAACAAAACAGTAAAGTTAGCCCAATTTTTTGTAAAAATATGAAAGATGATGTTACGCCGAGTAAATAGATACCTAACATGTCACGCTTTAAAATTGCACACACATGGAATGGCGCCAAACTTCGGTACTTAAAAATCTCCATAGGCGACGCTTTAATTTTTTTGACAGGTTACCAGGTTAGAGTTAGAGGAGGTCTAGTGCTAGAATTGTTGCACGCGTCGATACCTCACATATGTGGTTTGAACGGCGTTTACATATGTGGGCGGGACTTACGTGTGCGTTCGCTTCTGATCGCGAGCTACCGGGAACAGGGCGTTTTAATTTTTAATTTTTTTCTTCTTTTATTTATTTTTTACACTTATTTTCCTTTTTTTAATCACTTTTATTCCTATTACAAGGAATGTAAACATCCCTTGTAATAGGAATGTGTGCAACAGATCCTCTTTATTGAGAGATGCAGGGTCAATAAGACCCCACATCTCTCCTCCAGGCTGGAAAACATGATATCAGTGAATTTTTTTTCACTGATCTCATACTTACTAGCCGCAATGGCGGCTTTGTTCACATATGAGGACCCGGGCGTGACGTCATCACATCGCGCCCGGGCCTCCGACAATCATAGAGATGACTGGTGACCAGATGGTCACCAGTCATCTCTATGCTCGTCACGTGACCCACCACCGGTGCCGGACGATTCTCTCCGGGCCCCCGATGGCACGGGAGAGCCCGGAGAAGCACTGGATGGCGGCGGGAGGGGGGGATGTCCCCTCCTGCCGCCTATAAGAACGATCAAGCAGCGGAACCGCCGCTATGATCGTTCTTATGGTGCGCAGGAACGCCGGCTCTAAACAAGGATATCTGAATGATACCTCTAGCTGCAGGCATCATTCAGATATCCCCCTACAAAGCCGAGGACGTCATATGACGTCCACCCAGGATGGGAGATCCCATCTGTGGACGTCATTTGACTATGGCTGGGTAGGGAAGTGGTTAATAATGACTCCAATTTCTTGTCAACAGGGTCTTTCAAACCCTGTGCGTTATCTACCGGACAAGTTAAGTTCTTGTTTAAGGAAGAGACTGCTGCATCTCCTGCTGGCATGCTTCATTTTTTAAATAACTTTTCATCCATGGGATATAAAAGGGAAAACCTCTTAGGAAGAACAAAAATCCTGTCAGGATGTTCCCAATCAGCATACACCGCCTGTTCCAACAGGGGGTGTAGAGTGAAATCCTCAAGGATCCCAAAAGAGGACCAGGGGGGGCTCATTCACCCTAAAGGCAGCATGAACCATTTCGGTCAGAGTCAGGATCAAAAGCCTATGCGAATGAGATGCAGACATCAACAGGATATCTTCTTGTCCAGATTCCTCGGAAGCAGACTCAATTGCCGGGCACTCCACTGAATCCTGAGCTTTGAGCTCTTCTCCATTCTCATTCCATTCCTGCTCCAAACTAGGAGGCTCCGGGGAGGGGGATCTGTCACGCTTCCTGCTACCCTGCGTGATAGAGCCAATCATGGCAGCAATCCTGTGCTCTAACCCGGCTAGGGCCGAGGACAGTTCATCCTTAGTGATAATAGGGTGAAGCAGCAGCGTCTGTAGACTGTAGGCACAATACCAGATAGGCGCAGCGGCTCAGATTGCCCGGAAGCCTCTGGTCTTTCAGGGGATACAACACTAGGAATACGACTAGGTTCATTAGGAACTACTGACGACATTGGTGTGCCCTCCCCTGTAGTGTTAGCCCCGCTCCATTTTTGTGAGGACATTTACTAGCCACAAAGAGAGAGTACTTGGGTGTAGAATTAAAACACCTCAGAAGGGAGACCCTTTAATAGGGCTCACCAAGCCCCTATGTAACAATCCTGCTAAGCACCTTTAGCCTGCCAAGCAACACTTGATGACTCACATGACCCGTGTAAGGAAAAATGAACCACTGCAAGTTTCTGTTCAGAGCTTGCTCTGTATCCCACAGCTGCCTTCTGGAAGCACAGTATGCTTGGCCTACACAGCTTAAATAAGCTGGATGTGCGCCGGAACGCTCTGTGCGTGCCCACGCACGTGCGTGGTCCCAGCGAACGGGCGTGGCTGTATTCGTGTATGATGCAAATCCTCGTGTGCCAAAATAAAAGGCTACTGTGCATTTGCGGCAAAGCCGCGTGCGCCATGCCTGCCAAACAAACAGCTAACAGAGCACGTGTGCCCTAGTGAAGCAAGGCAAAATGGCGCACCGTTGTGCACCATCATACAGGTAAGAAACAGCCAGACACAAAAAAAATAAAAATTAAGTAAAAAAAGCAAACACCCACAGCTAGCCCAAAACTCCCCCGTATGGTCACCGCACACAGGTGTTCAGCCTCTAGCTAGCTTAACTGATTGTTACAATCACTGGGACACCCCACAATAATAGTAACAGGGTTTCACTTACCCGTCCAGACGCAGGGCAGCTTAGAAACCAAGAGCCCAATCTTCACCCTTCACGGCAGGTTCCTGTCACTTTAGGACCTTCAAGGACTGGGTACCCCTTTTCATGTTTAGGGTCCACTCCCTTGGACCTGTACAGCACCCTGCAGGAATGCCTTAGCGCTGTAGTGTCCAGTATTCCACTTTGCAGGGTCCAGAGCCCAAAGGCCGCATTACAGGCAAAACCTCGCAGAATCTTGAGTCTTCTTTGCGAGGCTCGGGTACCATTTATCTAGGCCTATAAAGCCTTTGTCAAATGGATCCGATCGGTCAATCCCTTCATCCATTTAAGAACCGTTTGTGGGACTAGAGACCTGGAGCTCGGAGAGCTCAAACAAACCGTGCCATCCACCTTGCGGACACTGGTAAAAAAAAACTGAAGTGCTTCCTGTGTGGGAGGGGGTTATAGAGGGGATCACTTCCTGTCTGAAGACCTTTGGTCTACCAGTGTCCATTTACCTGGAGATAGAGTATAACTCAGTAGGTAATGAATATTAGCCTGACTCTGTTTCCCATGATGTATGAAAAATAAAATACCTGCTATGTTAAAATTTGCCATATTCCTGTAAGAATAGAAAGTACAGAAGCATTAACATTCATCAATAGTGTACTATGGGCACAACATGTTCTTTGTTCATTAAAATCAATTCTACCTGTGTTCCTGCTGTAAAGCTCTCTGTTGCCTACACCTGCCACACACCATTAAAGCTTTTGTGTGCGTCAGAACTGCTTCTCTCCCATGCAAGTCAACTGGAATGAAAATGCAGCTTGATGTGGGTCAATATAGCTTAAAAGCAGATCAGATTCCCCTATCAGGTAATTCTGAATAATCTCAGAAACGTCTGATGACTAATGAAAGTGGAACCTGATAGCAAGCTGAATTTTTCCATCAAAACAAGTCCAAGCCTGTTGACATAGGCCCTTATATCTGGTGTTTTGCCATGCACTTTCACTCTGCTCTGAAATGTTCAATGAGGGCACTGCCCCCTCTAAAGTGTCTTCAGCACATAAGAACCAACACTTTCAGTCTGAAGTATAGAGTATCTCACAAATTGAGTACACCCCTCACATTTTTGTAAGTATTTTATTATATCTTTTCATGTGACAACACTGAAGAAATTACACTTTGCTACAATGTAAAGTAGTGAGTGTACAGCTTGTATAACAGTGTAAATATGCTGTCCACTCAAAATAACTCAACACACAGCCATAAATGTCTAAACCGCTGGCAATAAAAGTGAGTACACCCCAATTGTCAATATTTTGTGTGGCCACTAGGGCTGAAACAACTAATCAATTAATCGACAACTAATCGATTATGAAAAGTTGGCCTGCATACAGCATGCATTACTTGTTTACATATCTGGAAATACAGTGCAGGACACGTACAGCTCAGTACACCGTCCATACAGGTCAGTAAGTGCCTGAGAACTTGTGAATGTGAATTTGTGAGGAGCAATGCCTCATGTGACATGTAGTCCCGGGCAGAAAGCGAGTGGTTCTAAGAGCAGAATTTTTTTTTTTACCTTGATATAGGGGCATGAAAGAATGTAATTTCAACATTTCTCTTACTTTTAACATTCAGTTTTAAAATGAATGCAGTTTCTGAACAAAAACCACATACACTGTCTGAAAATTACTTTGACCAAGAAGTTTTCTATTCGGCTTCTTCCGAATTTTCACGTCACTGTGTATGAAAACAAACACCGATTTGACCCCACTAACGATTAGAAAATCAACGAACATTCTTAAAAATGTATTATTATTTTTTTAACCACTTAACGACCGCCCACTGTAAATATACGTCGGCAGAATGGCACCGACAGGCAGAATCACGTACATATACGCGATTGCCTTTGTATAGTTGGGGGGTCCGATCGGACCCCCCTTCTTTACAGTGGGTGGCCGTTTTACCTTCGGGAGCGATCCGGCATGAGGGGACGGCCGTTCGATTCCGGCCACCCCCTCTCGATCGCTCCCGGCGAATGAGAGCTTCCCCTGCCTGTGTACTGTTTACACAGGCAGGAGGAAGTGATGTCATCTCTCCTGCGGCGCTCACATATACCGAGCGCCGTACAGGAGAAGATGCAGGTTAGTGCACACAACACTACACTGACACCAGGACACATAGGTACATAAATCGCCCCCCCAGACACCCCCAGATCACCCCCCAGCCCCCAGTCACAGTGTCACTGATTGCAGTGACCATTTATTTAGTGATCACTGCAATCAGTGACATTTGTGACTGTAAAAGTGTCACTACATTTAGTTTTAGGTCCAGTGTAGCCCCCTAACCCCCCCTAATAAAGGTTTAACCCCCTGATCACCCCCCAGATAACCCTTTCACCCCCTAGCAACGCCGTCGCTAAGCGATCATTTTTCTGATCGATGTCTTAGCGTCGGTGATGCTGATCGGTAGCCAGTAATTTTTTTTAGGTTCGCCGCAGGTTTTTATAGCGTCGGGTACCCCCATATATTACCTAATAAAGGTTTAACCCCCTTGATCGCCCCCCAGGTAACCCTTTCACCCCCTATCACCACTGTCACTAAGCGATAATTTTTCTGATCGCTGTCTTAGCGTCGGTGATGCAGATCGGTAGCCAGTAATTTTTTTTAGGTTCGCCGCAGGTTTTTATAGCGTCAGGTACCCCAATATATTACCTAATAAAGGTTTAACCCCCTTGATCGCCCCCCAGGTAACCCTTTCACCCCCAATCACCACTGTCGCTAAGCGATCATTTTTCTGATCGCTGTCTTAGCGTCGGTGATGCAGATCGGTAGCCAGTAATTTTTTTTAGGTTCGCCGCAGGTTTTTATAGCGTCAGGTACCCCCATATATTATCTAATAAAGGTTTAACCCCCTGATCGCCCCCCAGGTAACCCTTTCACCCCCTATCACCACTGTCGCTAAGCGATCGTTTTTATGATCGTTGTCTTAGTGTCGGTGATGCCGATAGGTAGCCAGTAATTTTTTTTTAGGTTCGCCGTCAGGTTTTTATATAGCGTCAGGTACCCCCATATATTACCTAATAAAGGTTTTAACCCCCTAATTGCCCCTAGTTAACCCTTTCACCAGTAATCATCATATAAGTGTTACGGGTGACACTGGTTAGTTAGTTTGCTTTTTATAGTGTCAGGGCACCCGCCGCATATAACCCAATAAAGGTTTAACCTCCTGATCGCCCGGCGGGTGATATCAATTAGGTTTTAGCGTCAGAGAGGGTCTGCGTCACACCCCAGGCAGCGTCAGGTTAGTGCCAGTAGCGCTAACACCCACGCGTTAAGCATACACCCCCCTTAGTGGTATAGTATCTGAACAGATCAATATCTGATCAGATCTATACTAGCGTCCCTAGCAGTTTAGGGTTCCCAAAAACGCAGTGTTAGCGGGATCAGCCCAGATATCTGCTAGCACCTGCGTTTTGCCCCTCCGTCCAGCCCAGGCCACCCAAGTGTAGTATCGATCGATCACTGTCACTCGCAAAACACAACACACATAACTGCAGCGTTCGCAGAGACAGGCCTGATCCCTGCGACTCCAGTGCTGTAGGAGGTGATTTCACCACCACAGTTAAAAAAAAAAAAGCATATATGCCGAAGCATTGGGGCAGCAGGGGCGGAGGAGCGATTTTGCTCCTAATGCCGCGTACATACGGTCGAAATTCCGACGGAGGCTTGCCCGTGGAAAAGTCTGACCATGTGTACGCGGCATAACTTTTGCGGGAAGATGCCCCCATGCTTCGGCATATATAAATGGTGCATGTATGCCCATCATTAGAAGTGGGTGGATGAAGGGCGGTATTCTAATGGTGGGCATACCCACCGATCAATCTTTTTTTTTCGTTAAGCCAACAGGCTGCATGAAAAAAAAGATTACAATACATGTCCAACAAGGACCAGCAACGTACTGGTATGTTGCTGGACTTTGAATGTTTATACCAGAATGATGCCTGTGGGTTTAGGTATCATCTTGGTATCATTCTTTTCAGCCAGCGGCCGGCTTTCATGTAAAAGCAATCCTAGTGGCTAATTAGCCTCTGGACTGCTTTTACAAGCAGTGGGAGGGAATGTCCCCCCCCGGATATAAAAAGCGCCATTGGGAAATTGGGAAAGCATTTTATCACACCGATCTTGGTGTGGTCAGATGCTTTGAGGGCAGAGGAAAGATCTAGGGTCCAATAGACCCCAGTTTTTTCAAAAAAGAGTACCTGTCATTACCTATTGCTATCATAGGGGATATTTACATTCCCTGAGATAACAATAAAAATGATTAAAAAAAAAAAAAAATATGGAAGCAACAGTTTAAAAATAAAATAAAAAAGCAAAATTAATAATAAAAAAATAAAATAAAAAAGCACCCCTGTCCTGCCCTGCTCTTGCCCAATGGTGAACGCAAGCGTCGGTCTGGCGTCATATGTAAACAGCAATTGCACCATGCATGTGAGGTATCACCGCGAAGGTCAGATCGAGGGCAGTAATTTTAGCAGTAGACCTCCTCTGTAAATCTAACGGGGTAACCTGTAAGGGCTTTTAAAGGCTTTTAAAAATGTATGTAGTTTGTCGCCCATGCGCGTTTGTGCGAAATTTTAAAGCATGTCGTGTTTGGTATCTATGTACTCGGCCTAAGATCATCATTTTTATTTCATCAAACATTTGGGCAATATAGTGTGTTTTAGTGCATTAAAATTAAAAAAGTGTATTTTTCCCCCAAAAAATGCGTTTGAATAATCGCTGCGCAAATACTGTGTAGAAAAAAAATGCAACACCCACCATTTTATTCTGTAGGGCCTTTGCTTTAAAAATATATATAATGTTTGGGGGTTCAACATAATTTTCTTGCAAAAAAAAATATGTTTTCATGTAAACAAAAAGTGTCAAAAAGGGCTTTGTCTTCAAGTGGTTAGAAGAGTGGATGTAAGCTTCCTAATGTTGTGTATAAAATGCCAGAACAGTTCAAAACCCCCCCAAATGACCCCATTTTGGAAAGTAGACACCCCAAGCTATATACTGAGAGGCATGTCGAGTCCATGGAATATTTTATATGTTGACACAAGTTGCGGAAAAAAGACAATTTTTTTTGCACAAACTTGTCACTAAATGATATATTGCTCACACATGCCATGGGCATATGTGGAATTACACCCCAAAATACATTCTGTTGCTTCTCCTGAGTACGGGGATACCACATGTGTGAGACTTTTTGGGAGCCTAGCCGCGTACGGGACCCCAAAAACCAATCACCGCCTTCAGGCTTTCTAAGGGTGTAAATTTTTGATTTCACTTCTCACTGCCTATCACAGTTTCGGAGGCCATGGAATGCCCAGATGGCACAAAACCCCCCCAAATGACCCCATTTTGGAAAGTAGACACCCCAAGATATTTGCTGAGAGGTATTGTGAGTATTTTGCAGATCTCGCTTTTTGTCACAAAGTTTTGAAAATTGAAAAAAATAAAGAAAAAAAAAAAATGTTCTTTCTTCATTTTCAAAAACAAATGAGAGCTGTAAAATACTCACCATGCCTCTCAGCAAACAGCTTGGGGTGTCTACTTTCCAAAATGGGGTCATTTGGGGGGGTTTTGTGATATTTTGGCATTTTATGGCCTTCGAAACTGTGATAGGTAGTGGAGTCAAATCAAAAATTTGTGCCTAGAAATCCTGAAGGCGGTGATTGGTTTTCGGGGTCCCGTACGCGGCTAGGCTCCTAAAAAGTCCCACACATGTGGTATCCCCGTACTCAGGAGAAGCAGCAAAATGTATTTTGGGGTGCAATTCCACATATAACCATGGCATGTGTGAGCAATATATCATTTAGTGACAACTTTTTGTAATTTTTTTTTTTTTTTTTGTCATTATTCAATCACTTGGGACAAAAAAAAAAAAATATTCAATGGGCTCAACAGGCCTCTCAGCAATTTCCTTGGGGTGTCTACTTTCTAAAATGGGGTCATTTGGGGGGGTTTTGTGCTATTTTGCCATTTTATGGCCTTCGAAACTGTGATAGGTAGTGAGGAGTGAAATCAAAAATTTGCGCCCTTAGAAATCCTGAAGGTGGTGCTTGGTTTCCGGGGTCCCGTACTTGGCTAGGCTCCTAAAAAGTCCCACACATGTGGTATCCCCGTACTCAGGAGAAGCAGCAGAATGTATTTTGGGGTGCAATTCCACATATAACCATGGCATGTGTGAGCAATATATCATTTAGTGACAACTTTTTGTAATTATTATTTTTTTTTTTTGTCATTATTCAAATCACTTGGGACAAAAAAAAAATATTCAATGGGCTCAACATGCCTCTCAGCAATTTCCTTGGGGTGTCTACTTTCTAAAATGGGGTCATTTGGGGGGGTTTTGTACTGCCCTGCCATTTTAGCACCTCAAGAAATGAGATAGGCAGTCATAAATTTAAAGCTGTGTAAATTCCAGAAAATGTACCCTAGTTTGTAAACGCTATAACTTTTGCGCAAACCAATAAATATACGCTTATTGACATTTTTTTTACTAAACACATGTGGCTGAATACATTTTGGCCTAAATGTATGACTAAAATTGAGTTTATTCATTTTTTCTTATAACAAAATGTAGAAAATATCATTTTTTTTCAAAATTTTCGGTCTTTTTCCGTTTATATCGCAAAAAATAAAAATCGCAGAGGCAATCAAATACCATTAAATGAAATCTCTATTTGTGGGAAGAAAAGGACGCAAATTTCGTTTGGGTACAACATTGCATGTCCGCACAATTTACAGTTAAAGCAGCGCAGTGCAAAATTCTGAATTCACCTCTGGTCCTTTAGCTACCAAATGGTCCGGGGCTTAAGTGGTTAAAGGAAGACATTGTTTTTGTATGGCCAGCATAAGTGACAGCAGGCACGGGTAGTTTTTATCAAGCCACCCGCCTATGGCAAGGGAGTCTGTCATACATAATATATTACAGTTCTGTCTGAAAATCTGTAAAACCATATAGTTGGTTATTTATATTTACCACTGCATATAGATATTTAATAATTGCCTTTTTTTTTTTTAAAACTTTATATATTAACTAAATTATACACCACACTTTTTTAAGGTTATTATCTGATTAATCAAAACAATAAATCGGCCAACTAATCGATTATGAAAATAATCATTAGTTGCAGCCCTAGTGGCCACCGTTATTTTCCAGCACTGCCTTAACCCTCTTGGGCAGGGAGTTCACCAGAGCTTCACAGGTTGCCACTGGAGTCCTCTGCCACTCCTCCATGACGACATCACAGAGCTGGTGGATGTTAGAGACCTTGCACTCTTTCACCTTCCGTTTGAGGATGCCCCACAGATGCTCAATAGGGTTTAAGTCTGGAGACATGCTTGGCCAGTCCATCATCTTTACCCTTGGCTTCTTTAGCAAGGCAGTGGTTATCTTGGAGGCGTGTTTGGGGTTGTTATCATGATGGAATACTGCCCTGAGGCCCAGTCTCCAAAGGGAGGGGATCATGCTCTGCTCTGGTATGTCACAGTACATGTTGGCATTTATAGTTCCCTCAATGAACTGTAGCTCCCCAGTGCCGGCAGCACTCATGCAGCCCCAGACCATGACACTCCCACCACCATGCTTGACTGTAGGCAAGACACACTTGTCTTTGTACTCCTCACCTGGTTGCTGCCACACACGCTTGACACCATCTGAACCAAATAAGTTTATCTTGGTCTCATCAGACCTCAGGACATGGTTCCAGTAATCCATGTCCTTAGTCTGCTTGTCTACAGCAAATGGTTTGCGGGCTTTCTTGTGCATCATCTTTAGAAGCACTGACAGACTGACCCCTCCACCCATTCAACCTCTGCAGCAATGCTGACAACACTCGTATGTCTATTTTCCAAAGACAACCTCTGGATATCACGCTGAGCATGTGCACTCAACTTGTTTGGTTGACCATGGCAAGGCCTGTTCTGAGTGGAAATTGTCCTATAAAACCGCTGTATGGTCTTGGCCACCCTGCTGCAGCTCAGTTTCAGGGTCTTGGCAATCTTCTTATAGCCTAGGCCATCTTCATGTAGAGCAACAATACTCTTTTTCAGATCCTCAAAAAGTTCTTTCCCATGATTGCGGTGCCATGTTGAACTTCCAGTGACCAGTATGAGAGATTGAGAGCGATAACACCAGATTTAATGCACCTCACACCTGAGACATTGTAACACTAGCGAGTCACATGACACCAGGGAGGGAAAATGGCTAATTGGACCCAATTTGGACATTTTCACTTAGGAGTGTACTCACTTTTGTTGCCAGTGGCTTAGACATTAATGGCTGTGTGTTGAGTTATTTTGAGGGGACAGCAAATGTACACTGTTATACAAGCTGTACACTCACTACTTTACATTGTAGCAAAGTGTCATTTCTTTAGTGTTCTCACATGTAAAGATATAATAAAATATTCACAAAAATGTGAGGGGTGTACTCACTTTTGCCAGATACTATACATCGCTCTGCTGTCTCTAGCACCTGTCCGAAGACACTAGATCAAATATATTTTCTATAATTTTACTTGCCAAGTGCTGAAAGCATACACTTCGAATAGTACATGTCACAAAATTAGGGCTGTGGAAATTAACTATTAATTGCTCGATTAATTGTTTTGATCGGTACTCACCTCTCCGCCGGCTTCCGGGTCTTCAGGGAGTTCTGTCGGAGATCCAGTGACGTCACGGACACTGGCGGGGCTTGCCGTGTCCATCTGAAAGGCTCCTTTGCTGTGCCTTCATATCTGCATGCCGGCGGGACCTTACTATCTGCCACACACAAGGGCTGTTACACTTCCCTCTATCAACCTGGGATTCTACAGCCATCCACTGGGAGTTGTGATAGTTTTCTACACGGGACATCTACATGCCGATGGACTGATGTTAACCCCTCCTCATCTGGATTCAGCAGTGGTATCGTTGTACACATTTTTATACCAGTATCATACTTAGCTACATGTTTTTATGACTGCTTTTGCTACCGTTTGGTATTACTCGTACCATTTTTACAGTTTATGTAGCTACATTGATTTTATCTCCAGTGCAATATTTATTTTGTTACCTACTTGAAGACTATAAAAGTTTTAATGCTATTCCCATCGAGCGCTGCCTTTGTGTGTTTTTTGTATCCTGCTATCCATTTTTCCAGTGGTTGGTAGCTGCACTGGGAATCGGTCTGCAAGGAGTTCCGCTAAAAGTAGTTGGATCTGAATGTGCGTTATAATTAATCGAAATTAGTCGATTAATCAAAAAATGTATTAATCGAACATGAAAATTTTAATCAGTAACAGCCCTACACAAAATGTTAAAAAAAACACCATAGTAAAGCAATCCAGAAAATCAGAGTGACTTTGTAGGCTTGCTTATTTTTTTTACAAATACCAAAATGTTTCAGCTTTCACAGTCAACGAACATCTAGGCACACATGGTAAAAATTAAAAATAATAATATTACAATGAATCCTATTTAAACTTTCCAATATATTTAATTTTTATATAGGAAGTAGCAAAAACTATACATAAATACAAGATTTTTGAGAAAAGAGGCTCAACGTTACTGTAACCAAGGCAGTCATATTGTTATAGCACTCTCATTGCTTAGTCTCTCAGTCTCTTCTTCACTCCTTTCCAAATAACAGGCTTACTAGACGCTGCTGCTGCTGTTTCTACTTCATCACCTTCAGTTTCCTCATCAGAGTGGGACTCTGCTTTGCCATCATTTACCTCCTCAGTGTTGTTATCTTCCTCGTCAGTCTCCTCCTCTTCCTCATCATCATCATCATCATCATCATCATCATCATCATCATCCTCCATCACCCTATGAAAGGAAACAATTGTGGTCTATAGTCCAAGACAATGCACTGCCTACATTCAAACAGCACAGCTAACTGTAAACTCCAGCATTGAGATTTGGAGATCTCTACAGACAAGGAACTGTGCAAAAAAAAAAAAAAAGGGATTGCCACTAAATGATCTTTAATCTTTCATAACAAGGGGTCATTGCTGTGTGGATGCTCAGACCAAATATAGCAGTCAAAATATGTGCTGATTAACTTGGGGATAACTATTTAACAAATTTTCCTACCTAAATACATTTTATAATGTTTTTAGAGCTTTTATTTGGTATATAGGTTTAAAAATTACCCTGCTCAGCTGTTACCCTGACAAATGGACAAAACATTTTTTTTTGAACAATGCAATTGTATCTGACAATTACAATATTAAATACAGGTACACTACCATCTTCAGGCTGCAATAGCATTTGAAAGCTGGAGTGATCTGTTAGTAAAGAAACTTCCAGCTTGGGCAGGGAAGACATCATTGCTGGAATAGAAGACAGAATATAGTCCTGGTGTCCACCAAAGACTGACACCTCTTTTCAGTGGGTTTATCCTTTAGGGCTAGTTCATGCTTGACTAAATTTATAACGCCTAACAAACGCTCCTTAACCATTAGTATGGGCGTTAGACCCGCGTTAATGAGCTTTAGTATGGGTGTTAGACTGGCATTTTACAAGCATTAATTACGAGTTGCCTATGGGCAGTTTTGAAGCATTTGATGAGCGTTTAAGGGGTGTTAGAACCGCTCCACAAATTCCTATTCCATTACAGGAAATAAACCAATCTTAATGCCCCGCTGATAGAGCGTTTGCGAAGCAGTACTATAGACTTGAATGGGAGGCGTTGAAAGGCTTCAAACACCTCCTGACTCGACATGAGGCTTCAATTTTGAAGTGAGGCATGCGCCGTAGACATCGGTGGCCGTTTTTGGGGAAATATCTCCTTAACCGTGTAGGTTAAGGAGATATTTCTTGCACCTACAGGTAAGCCTTAATCTAGGCTTACCTGTAGGTCTAAGTGGTCTGTAAGAGTTTACAACCACTTTAAAACACCTGATTTTAATGCCAGTGTGAACTTAGCCTTACAATCACAATTAGATGTCATGATGTAAGCTGTGTCCGCACACCGTATGAACACAGCCTAAGCTGTTGCCCTGGAATTCACCACTAGATTTTTTACCATTTCCTGACAACAAGCAGTAGAAATATCATTAGTTGCAGCACCTTCTGTTAAATTTTTCACATTTCATAACAAAATAATAGGATTTTTATAACAGCTTACCTGTAAAATCCTTTTCTTGGAGTACATCACGGGACACAGAGCGACATAGTCATTACTAATGGGTTATATAGATACCGTCAGGTGCTGGCACTGGCAACTTCCAAAACCGGAAGTACCCTCCCCTATATAAGCCCCTCCCATCCGGGAGCACCTCAGTTTTGTAGCAAAGCAATAAGTGTCCCCAAAGAGGGGCGGGAGCTCTGTGTCCCGTGATGTACTCCAAGAAAAGGATTTTACAGGTAAGCTGTTATAAAAATCCTATTTTCTTTCTCGTACATCACGGGACACAGAGCGACATAGTCATTACTAATGGGATGTCCTAAAGCAATGCCAAATGAGGGGGGGGATACACCATATATAAGCTGAGCGCTATCAGACATGAGGATCTTTTGCGGCCTGCAACACACTGCGCCCAAAGGCGACATCCTCCTGACTTCTAACGTCCACCTGGTAGAACCTAGTAAACGTGTGTACTGAAGACCATGTTGCGGCCTTACAGATTTGAGCCAGGGAGGCCTGGTGATGCACTGCCCATGAAGTTCCAACTGCTCTCGTGGAGTGCGCTCTAACTTTGAACGGAGGCGGTCTCCTTCTCAAGCCATAGGCTTGTATTATGACCTGTCGAATCCACTTGGCTAAAGTAGATTTTGACGCTGCCTGACCCTTTCTGGGGCCTTCCGGCAGAATAAACAAAGTATCCGTTCCGCGAATCTGAACAGTGGCTTTTAGATAAGCTTTAACTGCTCTTACTACATCCAAAGAATGCAATAACTTTTCCTCTACCGAAGTAGGTTTGGGGAAAAAAGAAGGAAGAACCACATCTTGGTTCAAATGAAACCTCGATACCACCTTAGGAAGAAAGGCTGGCTGAGGACGTAATACTACTCTGTCCTTATGGATAACCAGATATGGCTCTTTACAGGACATAGCTGCTAATTCCGACACTCTTTTAGCCGAACAAATGGCTACTAGAAAAATCAATTTCCTGGTGAGAAGCACCAAGGAAATATGCTGTAATGGTTCAAATGGTTGTTTCTGTAAAACCGACAGAACCAAGTTTAGATCCCATGGACATATGGGAATATTAACCGGAGGACTAATACGCATCACTCCTTGTATAAAGGCTTTGACTAGTGAATGCGAAGCCAAGGGCCTTTGAAAAAATATTGACAAGGCCGAAATCTGACCCTTGATAGTACTCAAGGCAAGCTTCCTATCTACAGCCCATTGTAGGAAGTCCAGAATCCTACCTATTACGTATTTACGTGGATGCCATTTCTTGGCCTCACACCAGGCGATGTACGCCTTCCAGATTCTATAGTAGATCTGCCTGGATACCGGCTTCCTGGCATTGATCATGGTAGATACCACAGCATTAGAGAGCCCTCTCTTTTTTAGAATGTGGGCTTCAATAGCCAGGCCGTCAAACCTAGGGCTGGTAAGGAAGGGTGGTATATCGGTCCTTGCGAAAGCAGGTCCGGACGATGTGGGAGGGTCCAAGGACTCCCCACAGACATTTTTACAATCTCCGCGTACCATGCTCTTCGGGGCCACGCTGGAGCCACCAGAATCACTGGTTTCTTTTCTACCCTGATTCTGCGGAGTAATCGAGGTAACAATTGTGGCGGTGGAAATGCATATATCAGCTTGAACTGATCCCAAGGGAACACTAGGGCATCCGAGCCGCAAGCTAGGGGATCCCTTGTCCAAGAGACAAACCTGTCCACTTTTGTGTTGAATCTGGATGCTAGCAGATCTACATCCGGTGTTCCCCACCGCTGACATATTGTCCGGAAAACCTCGGGATGAAGGGACCATTCCTCTGGGCATAATTGTTGGCGACTTAGAAAGTCCGCCTTCCAATTCTCCACCCCTGGAATGAATACCGCAGATATGGCTGGGACATATCTTTCTGCCCATCTCAGGATGTAATTTACTTCCCTTTGGGCTGCACGACTCCTGGTGCCCCCCTGACGATTGATATATGCCACTGCTGTGGCATTGTCTGATTGAATTCTGACAGGGGACCCTTGGAGTTTGGATGTCCATGCTACTAGGGCATACCGGGCTGCTCGTATCTCTAAGAGATTGATGGGCAGGGCCTTTTCCGCATCCGACCATCTGCCCTGGAGAGACCATTGCTCCAGTACTGCTCCCAGCCTATAAGGCTGGCATCTGTAGTGACCACCTTCCAGGAAATCGGACTGAAGGATTTCCCTTTTTCCAGATTCTGGGGAACCAACCACCAGCGGAGGCTCTTGCGAACGGAAGGGGACAAGGACATTGGTAAGTCCAGAGCCTGAACTTTTTTGTTCCAGGCTGACAGTATGGCCCTTTGCAACTTCCTTGAATGGAATTGACCGTAGGGTACTGCTTCGAATGATGCCACCATTTTTCCCAGCAGCCTCATGCACAGGCGTATGGATGGCTGTCTTTTTGAACCCACTAAGTGGATCAAATCTCTCAAAGACAACCCCTTTTCTTGAGGCAAGAAAATTTTTCTCTGGTCTGAATCCAGCCTTAGCCCCAAGTATTCCAGACTTTTGACTGGTTTTAGGGCTGACTTGTCTCGGTTGATAATCCAACCGTGATATTCCAGATACTTGATTGTCTCGTGAACAACCACTTCTAGTTTTTCCACTGAGTGGTCTATCAGCAACAAGTCGTCTAGATATGCCATTATCGTTACACCTCGTGTTCTTAGATTGGCCAATAATGGGGCCAGAATTTTTGTGAACACTCTTGGTGCTGTGGCCAGACCGAAGGGTAAGGCTCTGAACTGAAAATGGCGCCCTTCTACCACAAAGCGTAGAAATTTTTGGTGGGCTGGAAAGATGGGAATGTGCAAATAAGCATCTTTGATGTCGATCGAGGCTAACCATTCCTCCCCTTGTAGGGCAGTGGCTACCGATCGGATCGACTCCATCCGGAAAGTCCTGATATGTAGGAATTTGTTTAGCCCTTTTAGATTTAATATGGGCCTCACGTCCCCGTTTGGCTTCGGAACTGTAAAGAGGTTTGAGTAAAACCCGCACCCCCATTCTTCCAGGGGAACCTCTATAATTACTGCTTGGAGCAATAATTGTTCCAGTGCCAACAGGAGGGATCCTCTCTTCTGGGGATCCCTTGGCACGTTTGACCTTATAAAGCGGGAAGGAGGGGAGTTTTTTAACTCCAATTTGTATCCCAGATTTACTGCGGAGAGCACCCATCTGTCTCGGATCGTGTCCCGCCAGGTCTCTGTGAACAACTGAAGTCTTCCCCCCACCCGATTGAGTGGGGGCAACCCTTCATGCATTTGACTTTGGGGGAGGTTTTGTACCTCTCCTGCTCCAGGGCTTCTTGTTACCCTGCAACTGTCCCTGATTTTTACCTCCGGGATTTGACCGAGGAGGCCGTCGGAACTGTTTCACAGCCGATGCCCTAGGGACTGGAGAAGCCGGCCTCTTAAAAGAGGGACCTCTAACTCTATTTTTAACCGGCAAAAGTGTACTTTTACCGCTGGAATTTCTCTGGATATACTTGTCCAGGTCTTCCCCAAATAAGCGCTCACCATGAAATGGGAAGCTGACCAGCAATTTTTTACAGGGAGCTTCAGCAGACCAGTTTTTGAGCCATAGAAGCCTGCGCATATGTACTACAGACAGCGTAAGGCGGGAGGCCTGATGGATTGAATCCTTTATGGCGTCCACCGCAAAGCATAAGGCTCTAGGTAGATCAGCTAGGGCAAGAGCCTGCTGATCTGGCAAGTCCCTTAAGACCTGTTTCAACTGATCCTTCACTGCTTGGCAGACCCCAATAGCTGCCACTGCTGGTTGTGTTACCAATCCTGCTGTAGAAAAAGCAGATTTTAATAAGGACTCCAATTTTTTATCTATTGGGTCCTTGAACATTTGGACATTATCCACCGGACATGTCAGTGATTTATTCACACAAGAGATGGCTGCGTCCACTATAGGGACCTTCCATTTTCTGATGAACTTATCCTCCATGGGATAGACCACCGGAAATCTCTTAGGGGGAGTAAATATTTTGTCAGGATGCTCCCAATCCTGGTAAATGAGCCCTTCCAGTAAAGGATGGATCGGAAAGGAACAAACAGTCTGGGGAGCTTTTAGCGACCCCAACGAGGAGACAGAAGTGGATGATGGCTCCGCAAGTGGCATTTTAAATGCTGATCGGACCATATTAGTCAGGGACTGAACCCATAATCTTTCAGCATGTGATGCTGAGAATGGCTCTTCCACTGTTGATTCCTCTACAACCGAATCGACCTCATCCTGATCCCCTTCAGGTAGGTCGATCCCTGTATGGGACTGTTGCTCTGTTAACAGGCACTCTGAGGGAGGAGACGGAGATCGGGCGCTTTTCTCCTGTGACAGGGAAGCCGCGATCAATGCTGACAATCTCTCTTCCAGCCCTCCCAGAGCTGAGGAAAAAACCTCCTCTGTTACATACACAGGAGCAGGTGAACTGAGGACAGCCACAGTACCAGGTACTCCTGAGGGTGCTCTACGGTCACTAACCTCTGATTCTTCAGGGGAGACTGGTGCAGCCAAAGCATGCCCAAGATCCTCAGAGCCCGATGGAGACCCCCTATTCCTCCTGGAATTTCTAGTCCCGGAGTTTTTAGACGGCATATTCCTAAGCCACAAAGCTGAGGTATTCCAGCCGAAATACACCAGTTACTGACAATAGTCTAGCATAAATGCTGCTATAAGAAACAGTTGGTGTCTACTAATGTGCCTTTCTAGGGGATGCCTGTATCAACCGCTTGCTGTATGCCCTTTTTTAAATGTTGCCAGCTCTGTCTCTGCACTTCATAGCCAGCTCACCACACAATATTGTGATTTTTATCATGCTGGGACGCCCGCACATGCGCAGAAGCGCTGCGGCGCGCACAGAGCGTCATCCCCCAGGCTCCGCCCCCTTTTCCGGCTCACCTCTATATATAGAGGCGCGTGCACGCGCACGCGCGCGGCCACGTGCGCCTTTGGCGCTAATTTCGAAAAAATGGAAACTAGGGACAAGAGCCAGGGCCCCTCTTTGCCGCAGGCCGGGGGATGGACGAGCATTGCAACATGGCAGAGGAAGCAGTTTCCCATGAGAGAACTCACCATCTGCCTGGACTTGCTCTGCTGAGAAGAAACTAGTCCACATGACAAGAAAACATTCCACAGCGGCCTCTAGTGGATAAACACAGGTACCGCAGTCTAATATATTAAATATATATATAAAAATTTTTATTTTTTTTTTTCTTGACCACCATTAAAAATTATTACATTTTTTTAGTAGTTACAGGCATGCACAGAATTTTGCGGGAATACCATTAGGTAACAGACAGAAAGACAAATTAGGCTTGGGGGTCCCCCAATAGAACCAAGTTCCTGGGGGCCCCCACTTACCTGTTCCCCGCCGCAGGACTTTGTTTGGTCCACAAAAGCCCAAACTTCACCTATCACGGCAGGCATTGTAATCAAACCTTCAGGGACCGGGTTCCCAAGGATTCCACTCCCCTGGACCTGTATAGCACCCTGCACAGAAAACATCTTGGTCGTGGGTATGACCAGAGCTCTGGATCCCAGGGTCCAGCTCTCCTAAGAGAAGCATTACAGGCAAAACCTTGCTCTTCTCTGCAAGGCCCGGGTACCGACCGTTTAGCTATGAAGCTTTTTTGGTCGGATCCGGAATAGCTTACTGAGGCCCAAAAGAACCTGTACGCAAGCTCAGTGAAAAACACATGTTTCTTCTTGGCCAACACCTTAGACACTGGCAAAAAACTGAGGTGCTCCCGGATGGGAGGGGCTTATATAGGGGAGGGTACTTCCGGTTTTGGAAGTTGCCAGTGCCAGCACCTGACGGTATCTATATAACCCATTAGTAATGACTATGTCGCTCTGTGTCCCGTGATGTACGAGAAAGAAAATGCAGTGTCAGCAGGTCACTGCCCCTGTTCTGTCCTGGACATTTGGCACATTTCAAAATGACAACGTCCTGAATTCATTTTCAATTACACTAACAATAAAAGCCATCACCACAAAAAGTGAGCTTTTGAATTTGTGCTTTGATCAGTAATGCAGTTTAGGGCCTTGTGGGAGAGGTCGGAAACATGAGGCTGCAGCAGGGAAATCAACAGGAGATAGAGAATGTCATTACCGTCCGGAGCAGACGACTCTGTTTAGGTTGGAAAATTCTCTTCCAGATTCAACATCAAATGGATCTGAAAGACAGAACAGACACAGAAATAAAATGATTGTAAAAAACATCCTACTAGTACAGGATTATTGCTATTGCCTACAAGAAATACCAAATACAATCTTTTATGAAAGCAATATGCAAATTCCAGTAATATATGGAGCCCAGGCTGCAGACATGTAGGACTGGAGAGATTTTAAAGAGGTTGCGCAATTCTGTGCAAGCTACACAGTGAAAATCTCTGGGGAGCTGCTCTTCAGGTTATTATAACCTGTGAGAATTATAGTTAGCATGGGGTAGGGCATCAGCTACGGATAGTACACTAAATGAACAACGACTGTAGATTATTGCATGGGGAATGCTGATAGGCTGCTATGAGATATTGCTTTTAAAACATCATTGTGCTCTTCCATGCATTACTCAATCTCTTTAATTAGGTAATGGATGGACAGCAATGTATGCCAACAACCCACACACTACTCATTACTGTTCATTTTTACTTTTGTGACCAAGTGCCTACCAATCAATTCTGTATTTGGTCCTATGAGAAAACAAGAGGGAAGAACTGGACCTATGGTGATGGACCTGAAGTTTGGGAGAGTCAATGGGCTTGATTTACTAAAACTGGAGTGTGCAAAATCTGCTGCAGCTCTGCATAGAAACCATTCAGCTTCCAGATTTTATTGTCAAAACTTAAAGTATAACTAAAGGCAAAACCTTTTTTTAGTTTTGGAAAGAGTGGAGAGGGATTAGAACCCCTGTCAGTTTTTATTACAGTCTGTGTCCCCATTTAGGAGATTCACCCTCTCTCTATTTGTCCTGTTTAACATTATCATTGAAAGTGAAAGTAAAAAGAAAATCCCAAATTTTGGGTTGTCCCCAGAAAAGTAAGAGGGGAAATCTTCCAATGAAAACACCAATTCTGGAGACCTGGGGGTCCCCAAAGATTTCCTTTAATTTGCATGGATTTCCTCTCACTTCCTGTTTGGATATGGGACAGGAAGTGAAGAGAAATCTCTGTAAAAGGGACACAGATGGTGAAAAAATAATAATTCACAGGGGGTTATAACCCTCCATCCAAAAAGAAAAAAAAAAATGTTTGCCTATAGTTCCACTTGAACAAGCTGAAGTTAGATGCAGATTGACTACTAAGCACAGTTGCACCACATTTCTGTCTAGTGCTCTGATGTATCCAACTTTTTTTATTTGTGTACACATTTTTTAAAAAGGTAGGGCTTCGACAGTTTAAATTTACCCATTTTTTTTTTCCAGGTCTAGATTATAGACTACTTTATGTATATAATAAGTCTTCCAACATGCACTTTCAGCACAGTGGCAATTGCTGGTGATGGACAGATCTGTTCTACAGCAACCTCCAACCACTGTATTATGCTGTAGAAGTAAACATGTATGCAATGTTCAGATAGTTTTGCTGATCATTGAGGCTATGAAACCTCCACCTTCCTGTAATCTTCCATTCCTTCCCTTACAGGTTTTATAGTAAGTGTACTACAATATTAAACACCTAAGGAGAGTGCAACTGTCATACATGCTAAAATGACAGTATTGCGTGGGCTTCTTCTGGAAATACTAAATGACTGTCTGTCCCTGGCTTTAATACTGTGTGCACCAAGTATAGTCAGGAATCTATCAGGCACAACTGAGGATAGGCTACCCACCCATTGCCCCATATGAACACATTCTGAGCTGGGAAGTAGAACACATTGGGGGTTAGTACCCCTGTACCCTAACACTTTCACTAAAAGTTCACCTTTGATCTGAACTCTGAAACACTAGGGGTAAACTACTGTGCAAATGTGACAAACATTTGTGCAACCCTATATGAAAATCCCTATATGAAATTCCCTAACCCCTGATCCAACTCTAATCTAATGCCTGACATTAAAGTAGTTCTAAAGCCAAAATGTTTTTTTTCTTTTACCTTAATGCATTCCCTGCATTAGGTAAAAAAGGTTTTGCCACTTGCAGTCCTGGGAGCCATTGGCTCCTGCTGAGGTCAGTCAAATCCTGTGAGCAGAGGGTGGGTCTAGCTGGCTCGGGAGTGAGCCTGTATATCTGCCCCCATAGCAAGTGGCTTGCTTTGGGGGCAGACACAGAAGAGGAGCCGCCAAGAGGGCTAGCAGGGTAAGCCCAGAAGATGAGGATAGGGGCTGCTCTGTGCAAAACCATTGCACAGAGCAGGTAAGTATAACATGTTTATAAATTACATTTTTTCTTAAATGGCCTGAGAAACACTTTAAATATTCCCTGGAATGTCATACTTCCCCCACTCTCCCTCCTCTAGTCCGGAGATCTTGCCACCAATAAATCCTCAAGCGAGTCACTATATCGTCAATGAGTACCATACGCCTACAGCTCTCCAATGGCTGAAGGTAAATATCAATATTTGCAATTGGACATAAGAGCCTTTACCCAAATAAGAAAACAAAACAATTAAATTGAAAGCAGTATGGACAAAATATTCCATATTTTGCAGATTTTTTGTAAAAGGGAGTTGCCCTAAAGAGAACCTGCAATTTGCCCAGACTATGTAATACAACAGGTTCACTTGCACAAGCTACCTTTCCCATACTCCCCGATCTGCTGAAAACTCTTGTGCAGGTTTTTACCATCACAAAATCAAAACTGGATTGGGGCTGTGCAGTCCCCACATAACATAGCTCTGGTGTATCTGATAAGCTGTGTTTGTATATCAGAGAGGCTGGGAATCATTCAGGAGATATTAAAGCAGAACTTTACCCATAAGAACTTACATACATACATTCCACATTAATAATTATGGCACCAAAATGAGTGTGTGCTGTAAATTGCCTCCAGCATTGCTCCTGTTTCTTCTTGCTGGAGGCTGCCATGTTTCTGAAGCCCAGAGCCCATGAATAGTAATCATAAAGTGGAACTAAACACATCGATTTAACAGTTTCAAAAAGCAGGTACATTCCTGGAATGCCAGGATTGCTAAGGGTCAAATTATTTTCTGTCCCGAACCAAACTCTCAAACCATCAAATGGCTCGAGTCATAACTGATCACATGTGCAGCACCATGGCAGTTGCGGATAAAACAGAAGAATCTTCCTTGGCTGTAAAGCACATGTGTCAAACACAAGGCCCGCGGGGCAAATCTGGCCCTCCAGGCCATTTCATGTGGCCCTCCCACCTCTTCTGCAGCTTCCGGAGATCTCCGGCCCTCCTCCAGACCCCTACTTTCTGCATTCAAGCAATGCATTCAGCTTCTTCCCAGCAGCAGCATAAGGTAAGGGGGGTGCACTGTGATGTAAGGAGACACAACTTCTGATGGTGAGGTGGCTCTTGACATTAATGTAAGGGAAGGGTATGCGCTGGACATCTAATCTTACAGATACAACCGGCCCTTTTGAGGGCAATCATAATGCTGATGTGGCCCACGATGAAATGGAGTTTGACACCCTTGCTGTAAAGGATAGGAGGGCTTAATTACGCTTTAAGGCTGGCAGCAGATCGGCCTCTACAAATTCAGTGCCTAAAAATGGAGAGCAACTGAGCATGTGCAGAGTGGGGTGAGACGGAGTATTACTAGATTTTACACAGTATAGGCACTTATTTTTAATGTTTTACATAGCTATACCTGCAAAAGCAGCCAGCCTGAAGTGATCTAGCAGGACTTAATTTTCTGACTAAAGTTCCACTTTAACTTTTTTTAGTGCATGCTGTTACGTAAACCTGATACTTTGCATAGTCCAGTTTAATGGCCCGTTTATTCATTAGCATCCTGGTGCATTTATGTACATTGTGTTAAGGCAGCCTATTCAAATAAATGGGCAAACAACACACCAAACATCCATAAAAACTGACATGCACTATTTTTTGACAGTAGTCTATTCCCTAGTGCGCTCAGGTGACATTGAAAATGAAAGGCAACACACTGTGGTGTGTATGATAATTATATTGCAAGGATCAAGTTTTATATCACAAAATTCTTTGGTAAGACACCAAACTGAAAAACCTATTTCTTCTTCATCTTTGTCCGGAGCCCCAGCCAGGTACTCTGCTTCCACATTCCGCATTTCCTCCAAATTCTGGCATTTACTGTACTTCTCCAGCAGATCTTTATTCAGCTCAAGGAACACTTTCCCCCATTTAAATTTTCTCAACAGAATCGTGGCCAAATCGGGAAATCCTAAAGAGAGAAAATGATTTCAATGTATGCGTACATTTTTACACTCGGGTAAGGGATGACAGCTGCTGATCATTTCCTATACTGGCATTTATCACGGGCAGCAAGATCGGAAGTATAAATGTCACCGCTTACAGATGTATGAAATAAAAATGGGATTAAGCCCCCCACCATCTGCCTAACTGAAATATTGATTTTGAGTGGATTGACCCTTTAAGAATATGAAATGATCACACAGCATATGTTATATGTCATACAATGATGAAAAGATCAACCTTGGGCAAAAACTTCTAAAATGTTATTGGAAAATCCCAAATTTCATATAAAATCAATGTATCTTATTAGATTAGGCAGCTCAGTGAACAATGATACACTTTTCTTAGCAACTAACAAGATTTCATCTTTCATTGGCTTGGAGCAGTTAAGATGATCAGTTGCTATGAGGCTCTATGCCTTGTCACATACGTCTGAATATCTGCCGATTACATCAAAGCTTTTCAAAACTAACCAGTCATGATATTTATTTCATACCATTAGGTCATTTCTGCATAAATTACATAATTATCTGGTGGACAAATTAGGGCATTCATATGCCAAAGTATTAAATCCAGATTTATAAAGTCAGCTAAAGGAATGTCTATATTGCTATGTGGATATTACTGTGGATCTGATTTAAACTCCCATCAACCACGCAGTATTTCAAAGTCACTTTTTGTATGGGTCTCTTGAAGCTGATCTGCTGGAACACCAATACACAGATTGTTTTATTTCTTATGCCCAATTACTGCATGTTCTAAAATGTATGAATTACCTGTAAATTCCAAGGCTCTTGCAGTTTCTCCTATTGACAACCTATGCATGGCAGCAAGGGAACAATGTCTGTGGTCACTGTGTGCAGAACCCAATGTAAGAACAATGCAGCCATGAAAACATCCCAATCTCTCATTCACAGTAACATTTTATTTACAGACCATGTAGAACAGCGGTCACCAAGCAGTGGTCCGTGGACCACGAGAAAGTTTTGGTGGTCCCCAGGGGGTCTGCCACAGTCAAGAGAGCCAGAGAATTGTGTGTACAGGGCAGCAGTCTAATCCAGGAGACGGGGGGCAGAGAGACAGAGCATTGTGTGTATAAGGCATGTTAAATTGATGTTAGTGGTCCACGGGATTCAAAATTGTAAATTTTGTGTTTTATAAGCTCCGAAAGATTGGCGACAACTGATGTAGAGGGAGTGTGACTGTGGCGGTTTAGCATGTTTTCCTGCCCCCCCCCCCCCCCCAAGTTCTTAAAAGGACAAGTTCTTCTTTTAAAAAACTAAAAATGAAATGCACATTCTTGTGCACTTTTTTCTAAGGTGCCTGCAGAGCATTGCACCCGTGATCAGCAAATCGCAGGTGCAATCTCAGTTTCCTAAAGTCTCTTATCTTCTTAGCACAACTGTCTGCTCATACCTTCTATAGGCAGCTACCTGAGAACAGGAAGATCAATGGACTACCATAATGCTCACAAGCGCCTTTGTAGTTCATTGAGAACTACAAGTCGTCAGCCACAATGGCTGTCGGTACTTGTAGGCATTCATTCACAAGAAACTGTGAATGAATAACGCGGCCGCACGATTTTTAAATTGTGACAGAGGGTGAAGATGGGGGACAGAGGCTGAAGATGCTGTAACATGTTACATGTTCTACCCTAAAAATGGATGGAACATTTAACATGTTCCAAAAGTGAACTTATTCTTTAAACCAGTTGCAGTAATTCCACTTTGCAGAATCCAAATCTTCCACAGAAATGTAGGCCCTTAAAAAGGTAATTCATTAAAGCGGAGCTCCGCCGGAAAAAATAGGATTTTTGTACTCACCGTAAAATCCATTTCTCTGACATCCATGGACCGACACGGCGGCTCTTAATCACTGAACGTATGGGTATATGTCCCTGCTTGCAGGAGAAGACCTAGGCAGAATGTTAAATGTTAAAACATTCTAGAACAAACCAGACCTGAACAGCCCCGCCCAGGGGGGGCGGTCCCTCAGGACATTACCCTCCCACCTGCAGCTAGCAGACCTCAGTTCGTAACAAAGCAGCACAAACTTAAAAGGAAGGGTGGGTGCCGTGTCGGTCCATGGATGTCAGAGAAATGGATTTTACGGCGAGTACAAAAAAAGGGATTTTTATAACAGCTTACCTGTAAAATCCTTTTCTTGGAGTACATCACGGGACACAGAGCGACTTAGTCATTACTAATGGGTTATATAGATTCCTTCAGGTGCTGGCACTGGCAACTTCCAAAACCGGAAGTACCCTCCCCTATATAAGCCCCTCCCATCCGGGAGCACCTCAGTTTTGTAGCAAAGCAATAAGTGTCCCAAAAAGAGGGGTGGGAGCTCTGTGTCCCGTGATGTACTCCAAGAAAAGGATTTTACAGGTAAGCTGTTATAAAAATCCCTTTTTCTTTTTCGTACATCACGGGACACAGAGCGACTTAGTCATTACTAATGGGACGTCCCAAAGCAATGCCAAATGAGGGGAGGGATACACTATACATAAGCTGGGCGCCATCAGGCATGAGGCTCTTTTGCGGCCTGCAACACACTGCGCCCAAAGGCGACATCCTCCTGACTTCTAACGTCTACCTGGTAGAATCTAGTAAACGTGTGTACTAAGGACCATGTTGTGGCCTTACAGACTTGAGCCAGGGAGGCTTGGTGATGCACTGCCCATGAAGTTCCAACTGCTCTTGTGGAGTGCGCCCTAACTTTGAACGGAGGCGGTCTCCTTTTCAAGCCATAGGCTTGTATTATGACCTGTCGAATCCACTTGGCTAAAGTAGATTTTTGATGCTGCCTGACCCTTTCTGGGGCCTTCCGGCAGAACAAACAAAGTATCCGTTCTGCGAATCTGAGCAGTGGCTTTTAGATAAGCTTTAACTGCTCTTACTACATCCAAAGAATGCAATAACTTTTCCTCTACCGAGCTAGGTTTGGGGAAAAGGGAAGGAAGAACCACATCTTGGTTCAAATGGAACCTCGATACCACCTTAGGAAGAAAGGCTGGATGAGGACGTAATACTACTCTGTCCTTATGGCCAACCAGATATGGCTCCTTACAGGACAAGGCGGCTAATTCCGATACTCTTTTAGCCGAACAAATGGCTACTAAGAAAAATCAATTTCCTGGTGAGAAGAACCAAGGAAACGTGCCGCAATGGTTCAAATGGTTGTTTCCGTAGAACCGACAGAACCAGGTTTAAGTCCCATGGACATATGGGAATACTAACAGGAGGGCTAATACGCATCACTCCTTGTATGAAAGCTTTGACTAATGAATGCAAAGCCAAGGGCCTTTGAAAAAATATTGACAAGGGCGTCTGACCCTTGATAGTACTCAAGGCAAGCTTCCTATGTACAGCCCACTGTAGGAAGTCCAGAATCCTACCTATTACGTACTTACGTGGATGCCATTTCTTGGCCTCACACCACGTGATGTACGCCTCTATAATAGATCTGCCTGGATACCGGCTTCCTGGCATTGATCATGGTAGATACCACAGGATTAGAGAGCCCTCTCTTTTTTAGAATGTGGGCTTCAATAGCCAGGCCGTCAACCTAGGGCTGGTAAGGAAGGGTAGTATATCGGTCCTTGCGAAAGCAGGTCCGGACGATGTGGGAGGGTCCCAGGACTTCCCACTGACATTTTTACAATCTCCGCGTACCATACCCTTCGGGGCCACGCTGGAGCCACCAGAATCACTGGTTTCTTTTCTACCCTGATTCTGCGGATTAGTCGCGGTGGGAATGCATATATCAGCTTGAACTGATCCCAAGGGAACACTCGGGCATCCAAACCGCAAGCTAGGGGATCCCTTGTGCGAGACACAAATCTGTCCACCTTTGCGTTGAATCTGGATGCTAGCAGATCTACATCCGGTGTTCCCCACCGCTGGCATATTGCCTGGAAAACCTCGGGGTGAAGAGACCATTCCCCCGGGCATAATTGCTGGCGACTTAAAAAGTCCGCTCCCCAATTTTCCACTCCTGGGATGAAAACCGCGGATATGGCTGGGACATATCTTTCTGCCCATTCCAGGATGCAATTCGCTTCCCTCTGGGCTGCACGACTCCTGGTGCCACCCTGGTGATTGATATATGCCACTGCTGTGGCATTGTCTGATTGAATTCTGACAGGGGACCCTTGGAGTTTGGATGTCCATGCTACTAGGGCATACTGGGCTGCTCGTATCTCTAAGAGATTGATGGGCAGGGCCTTCTCTGCTTCTGACCACTTGCCCTGGAGAGACCATTGCTCCAGTACTGCCCCCCAGCCTACCATTGCTCCAGTACTGCCCCCCAGCCTATGAGGCTGGCATCTGTAGTGACCACCTTCCAAGAAACCGGACTGAAGGGTTTCCCTTTTTCCAGATTCTGGGGCACCAACCACCAATTGAGGCTCTTGCGAACGGAAGGGGACAGGGACATTGGTAAGTCTAAAGCCTGAACTTTTTTGTTCCAGGCTGACAGTATGGCCCTCTGCAAGTTCCTTGAATGGAATTGACCGTAGGGTACTGCTTCGAATGAAGCCACCATTTTTCTCAGCAGCCTCATACACAGGCATATGGATGGTTTTCTTTTTTGTACCCACTAAGTGGGTCAAATCTTTCAAAGACGACACCTTCTCTGGAGGTAAAAAAAAATCTTTCTCTGATTTGAATCCAGTCTTAGCCCCCAAGTATTCCAGACTTTTGACTGGTTTTAGGGCTGACTTGTCTCGGTTGATAATGCAACCGTGAGATTCCAGATACTTGATTGTCTTGTGAACGACCACCTCTAGTTTTTTTCACTGAGTGGTCTATCAGCAACAAGTCGTCTAGATATGCCATTATCGTTACACCTTGTGTTCCTAGTTTGGCCAATCGTAGGGCCAGAATTTTTGTGAACACTTGTGGTGCTGTGGCCAGACCGAAAGGTAAGGCTCTGAACTGAAAATGGCGCCCTTCTACTGCAAAGCGTAGAAATTTCTGGTGGGCCAGAGAGATGGGAATATGCAAATAAGCATCCCTTATGTCGATCGAGGCTAACCATTCCTGCCCTTGTAGGACGGTGGCCACCGATCGGATCGACTCCATCCGAAAAAGTCCTGATATGTAGGAACTTGTTTAGCCCTTTTATATTTAATATGGGCCTCACGTCCCCATTTGGTTTGGGGACTGTGACAAGATTCGAGTAAAACCCGAACCCGCTTTCTTCCAAGGGAACCTCATGATTACCCTTGGAGCAATAGTTGTTCTAGTGCCAGAAGGAGGGATCCTCTCTGGGGATCGCTTGGCACGTTTGACCTCATAAAATGGGCAGGAGGAATGTCTTTTAACTCCAGCCTGTATCCCAGACTTACTGCGGAGATCACCCATCTGTCTCTGATGGTGTCCCGCCATGGTCTCTGTGAACAACTGAAGTCTTCCCCTCACCCAATTGAGTGGGGGCAACTCTTCATGACTTGGGGGGAGGTTTTGTACCTCTCTTGACCCAGGGTTTCTTGTTACCCTGTGATTGTCCCTGATTTCTGCCCCCTGGATTTGACCGCGGAGGCCGTCGGAACTGTTTCACAGCCGATGTGCCAGGGACTGGAGAAGTAGGCCTCTTAAAAGAAGGACTTCTACCCTTGTTCTTAACCGGCAAGAGTGTACTTTTACCGGCAGAAGTTTTCTGGATATATTTGTCCAGATCTTCTCCAGATAAGCGTTCTCCATGAAATGAGAAGCTAATCAGCAATTTCTTACAGGGAGCTTCAGCAGACCAGTTTTTGAGCCATAGAAGCCTACGCATATGTCTACAGACAGCGTAAAGCGGGAGGCCTGTTGGATTGTATCCTTTATGGCGTCCACCGCAACACAAGGCTCTAGGTAGGTCAGCTAGGGCAAGAGCCTGCTGATCTGGTAAGTCCCTTAAGACTTGTTTCAACTGATCTTTCATTGCTTGGCAGACTCCAATCGCTGCTACTGCAGGTTGTGTCACCATGCTTGCTGTAGAGAAAGCAGATTTTAGTAAAGACTCCAATTTTTTATCTATTGGGTCTTTGAACATTGGAACATTATCTACTGGACATGTCAGTGATTTATTTACACAAGAGATGGCTGTGTCCACTGTACGGACCCTCCATTTTTTTATGAACTTATCCTCCATGGGATAGATCACTGGAAATCTCTTGGGGGGAGTAAATATTTTAACAGGATGCTCCCAATCCTGGTAAATAAGCCCTTCCAATAAAGGGTGGATTGGGAAGGAACAGACAGTCTGGGGAGCTTTCAGCGACCCCAGGCGAGGAAACAGTAGTGGTTGATGGTTCCGCCAGAGGCATTTAAAATGCTGCTCGGACCATGTTAGTCAGAGACTGAACCCATAATCTTTCAGCCTGAGATGCTGAGAAAGCTTCTTCCACTGTTGATTCCTCTATAACTGAATCAACCTCACCTGATCCCCTTCAGGTAGGTCGATCTCTGGGACTGTTCCTCCACTAACAGGCACTCTGCAGGAGGAGACGGAGATCGGACGCGCTTTCCCTGTGACAGGGAAGCAGCGATCAATGCTGTTAATCCCTCTTCCAATCCTCCCAGAGTTGAGGATAAAACCTCCTCTGTTATATATACAGGAGCAGGTGGACTGGGGACAGCCGCAGTACCAGGTACTCCTGCGGGGTTTCCTACGGTTACTGACCTCTGAAATTTCAGGGGAGATTGGCGCAGTACAGCATGCCCAAAATCCTCAGAGCCCGATGGAGACCCCTTTCGCTTCTTGGAAGACTTATTTCCAGAGCGTCTGGACGACATATCCTATAAGCAGAAAGCTGAGGTATTCCCGTCGTCATACACCAATTTTGCTGGTAATAGTCTAACACAGTTGCTGCTATATACCAGCTGGTGTCCACTAAAGTGTCTTTCTATGGGGATGCCTGCATCAACCGCCTCTGTGTGCCACCGTTTTGTTGCTAGCTCTGCTTGCATCCAGCTGACACTTGTACTGTCTTTTACACATGCTGGGACGCCTGCACATGCGCAGAAGCGCCGCGCATCGAGCGTCATCCACCCGCCCCTTTTTTTTCCCACTTACCTGTTCCCCGCCGCAGGACTCTGTTTGGTCCACAGAAGCCCAAACTTCACCTATCACGGCAGGCATTGTAATTAAACCTTCAGGGACCGGGTTCCCAAGGATTCCACTCCCCTGGACCTGTATAGCACCCTGCACAGAAAACATCTTGGTCGTGGGTATGACCAGAGCTCTGGATCCCAGGGTCCAGCCCTCCTAAGAGAGGCATTACAGGCAAAACCTTGCTCTTCTGCTGCAAGGCACGGGTACCGACCGTTTAGCTATGAAGCTTTTCTTTCTCGTACATCACGGGACACAGAGCGACATAGTCATTACTAATGGGTTATATAGATACCGTCAGGTGCTGGCACTGGCAACTTCCAAAACCGGAAGTACCCTCCCCTATATAAGCCCCTCCCATCCGGGAGCACCTCAGTTTTTTGCCAGTGTCTAAGGTGTTGGCCAAGAAGAAACATGTGTTTTTCACTGAGCTTGCGTACAGGTTCTTTTGGGCCTCAGTAAGCTATTCCGGATCCGACCAAAAAAGCTTCATAGCTAAACGGTCGGTACCCGGGCCTTGCAGGGAAGAGCAAGGTTTTGCCTGTAATGCTTCTCTTAGGAGAGCTGGACCCTGGGATCCAGAGCTCTGGTCATACCCACGACCAAGATGTTTTCTGTGCAGGGTGCTATACAGGTCCAGGGGAGTGGAATCCTTGGGAACCCGGTCCCTGAAGGTTTGATTACAATGCCTGCCGTGATAGGTGAAGTTTGGGCTTTTGTGGACCAAACAAAGTCCTGCGGCGGGGAACAGGTAAGTGGGGGCCCCCAGGAACTTGGTTCTATTGGGGGACCCCCAAGCCTAATTTGTCTTTCTGTCTGTTACCTAATGGTATTCCCGCAAAATTCTGTGCATGCCTGTAACTACTAAAAAAAAAAAAATGTAATAATTTTTTAAATGGTGGTCAAGAAAAAAAAAAAATAATTTTTTTTTTATATATATATTTAATATATTAGACTGCGGTACCTGTGTTTGTCCACTAGAGGCCGCTGTAGAATGTTTTCTTGTCATGTGGACTAGTTTCTTCTCAGCAGAGCAAAGTCCAGGCAGATGGTGAGTTCTCTTATAGGAAACTGCTTCCTCTGCCATGTTGCAGTGCTCGTCCATCCCCCGGCCTGCGGCAAAGAGGGGCCCTGGCTCCTGTCCCTTGTTTCCATTTTTGAAATTAGCGTCGAAGGCGCACGTGGCCGCGCGCGTGCGCGTGCACGCGCCTCTATATATAGAGGTGAGCCGGGAAAGGGGGCGGAGCCTGGGGGATGACGCTCTGTGCGCGCCGCAGCGCTTCTGCGCATGTGCGGGCGTCCCAGCAGTTTAAAAAAAATAGGATTTTTATAACAGCTTACCTGTAAAATCCTTTTCTTGGAGTACATCACGGGACACAGAGCGACATAGTCATTACTAATGGGTTATATAGTTACCGTCAGGTGCTGGCACTGGCAACTTCCAAAACCGGAAGTACCCTCCCCTATATAAGCCCCTCCCATCCGGGAGCACCTCAGTTTTGTAGCAAAGCAATAAGTGTCCCCAAAAGAGGGGTGGGAGCTCTGTGTCCCGTGATGTACTCCAAGAAAAGGATTTTACAGGTAAGCTGTTATAAAAATCCTATTTTCTTTTTCGTACATCACGGGACACAGAGCGACATAGTCATTACTAATGGGATGTCCTAAAGCAATGCCAAATGAGGGGGGGGATACACCATATATAAGCTGAGCGCTATCAGACATGAGGATCTTTTGCGGCCTGCAACACACTGCGCCCAAAGGCGACATCCTCCTGACTTCTAACGTCCACCTGGTAGAACCTAGTAAACGTGTGAACTGAAGACCACGTTGCGGCCTTACAGATTTGAGCCAGGGAGGCCTGGTGATGCACTGCCCATGAAGTTCCAACTGCTCTCGTGGAGTGCGCTCTAACTTTGAACGGAGGCGGTCTCCTTGTCAAGCCATAAGCTTGCATAATGACCTGTCGAATCCACTTGGCTAAAGTAGATTTTGACGCTGCCTGACCCTTTCTGGGGCCTTCCGGCAGAATAAACAAAGTATCCGTTCTGCGAATCTGAGCAGTGGCTTTTAGATAAGCTTTAACTGCTCTTACTACATCCAAAGAATGCAATAACTTTTCCTCCACCGAAGTAGGTTTGGGGAAAAAAGAAGGAAGAACCACATCTTGGTTCAAATGAAACCTCGATACCACCTTAGGAAGAAAGGCTGGATGAGGACGTAACACTACTCTGTCCTTATGGATAACCAGATATGGCTCCCTACAGGACATAGCTGCTAATTCCGATACTCTTTTAGCCGAACAAATGGCTACTAGAAAAATCAATTTCCTGGTGAGAAGCACCAAGGAAATATGCTGTAATGGTTCAAGTGGTTGTTTCTGTAGAACCGACAGAACCAAGTTTAGATCCCATGGACATATGGGAATATTAACCGGAGGACTAATACGCATCACTCCTTGTATAAAGGCTTTGACTAGTGAATGCGAAGCCAAGGGCCTTTGAAAAAATATTGACAAGGCCGAAATCTGACCCTTGATAGTACTCAAGGCAAGCTTCCTATCTACAGCCCACTGTAGGAAGTCCAGAATCCTACCTATTACGTACTTATGTGGATGCCATTTCTTGGCCTCACACCACGCGATGTACGCCTTCCAGATTCTATAGTAGATCTGCCTGGATACCGGCTTCCTGGCATTGATCATGGTAGATACCACAGCATTAGAGAGCCCTCTCTTTTTTAGAATTTGGGCTTCAATAGCCAGGCCGTCAAACCTAGGGCTGGTAAGGAAGGGTGGCACATCGGTCCTTGCGAAAGCCGGACGACGTGGGAGAGTCCAAGGACTCCCCACTGAAATTTTACAATCTCCGCGTACCACGCTCTTCGGGGCCACGCTGGAGCCACCGGAATCACTGGTTTCTTTTCTACCCTGATTCTGCGGAGTAATCGAGGTAACCATTGGCGGTGTGAATGCATATATCAGCTTGAACTGATCCCAAGGGAACACTAGGGCATCCGAGCCGCAAGCTAGGGGATCCCTTGTGCGAGAGACAACCCTGTCCCCCTTTGCGTTGAATCTGGATGCTAGAAGATCTACATCCGATGTTCCCCACCGCTGACATATTGTCCAGAAAACCTCGGGGTGAAGGGACCCTTCCTCTGGGCCTAATTGCTGGCGACTTAGAAAGTCCGCCTTCCAATTCTCCACTCCTGGAATGAATACCGCAGATATGGCTGGGACATATTTTTCTGCCCATTTCAGGATGTAATTTACTTCCCTCTGGGCTGCACGACTCCTGGTGGCCCCCTGATGATTGATATATGCCACTGCTGTGGCATTGTCTGATTGAAATCTGACAGGGGACCCTTGGAGTTTGGATGTCCATGCTACTAGGGCATACCGGGCTGCTCGTATCTCTAAGAGATTGATGGGCAGGGCCTTTTCTGCATCCGACCATCTGCCCTGGAGAGACTATTGCTCCAGTACTGCTCCCCAGCCTATAAGGCTGGCATCTGTAGTGACCACCTTCCAAGAAACCGGACTGAAGGATTTCCTTTTTTCCAGATTCTAGGGAACCAACCACCAACGGAGGCTCTTGCGAACGGAAGGGGACAAGGACATTGTAAGTCTAGGGCCTGAACTTTTTTTTTTTTTTTTGTTCCAGGCTGACAGTATGGCCCCTTGCAAATTCCTTGAATGGAATTGACCGTAGGGTACTGCTTCGAATGATGCCACCATTTTTCCCAGCAGCCTCATATACAGGCGTATGGACGGCTGTCTTTTTTGTACCCACTAAGTGGATCAAATCTTTCAAAGACAACACCTTTCCTCGAGGCAAGAATATTTTTCTCTGGCCTGAATCCAACCTTAGCCCCAAGTATTCCAGACTTTTGACTGGTTTTTAGGGCTGACTTGTCTCGGTTGATAATCCAACCGTGAGATTCCAGATACTTGATCGTCTTGTGAACGACCACGTCTAGTTTTTTCACTGAGTGGTCTATCAGCAACAAGTCATCCAGATATGCCATTATCATTACACCTTGTGTTCTTAGATTGGCCAATAAAGGGCCAGAATTTTTGTGAACACTCTTGGTGCTGTGGCCAAACCGAAGGGTAAGGCTCTGAACTGAAAATGGCGCCCTTCTACTGTAAAGCGTAGAAATTTTTGGTGGACTGGAAAGATGGGAATGTGCAAATAAGCATTTTTGATGTCGATCGTGGCTAACCAATCCTCCCCTTGTAGGGCAGTGGCCACCGATCGGATCGACTCCATCGGAAAGTCCTGATATACAGGAATTTGTATAGCCCTTTTTAGAACTAATATGGGCCTCCCGTCCGCGTTTGCTTCGGGACTGTAAAGAGGTTTGAGTAAAACCCGAACCCTCATTCTTCCAGGGGAACCTCCATAATTACTCCTTGGAGCAATAGTTGTTCTAGTGCCAACAGGAGGGACTCTCTCTTCCGGGGATCCCTTGGCACGTTTGACCTCAAAATGGGAAGGAGGGGAGTCTTTTAACTCCAAACTGTATCCCAAACCTACTGCGGAGAGCACCTATCTGTCTTGATCGTGTCCCGCCAGGTCTCTTTGCGAACAACTGGAGCCCTCCCCCCACCCGACTGAGTGGGGGCTTCAATGAATTTAACTTTGGGGGAGGTTTTGTACCTCCCCTGACCCAGGGTTTCTCATTACCCTGCTACTGTCCCTGTTTTTTACCCCCGGGATTTAACCGAGGAGGCCGTCGGAACTGTTACACAGCCGATGCCCCAGGGACTGGAGAAGCAGGCCTCTTAAAGAGGGACCTCTAACTCTGCTTTTAACCGGCAAGAGCGTATTTTTACCGCTGGAAATTTTCTGGATATATTTGTCCAGGTTTTCCCTGAATAAGCGTTCACCATGAAATGGGACGCTAACCAGCCATTCTTTACAGGGAGCTTCAGCAGACCAGTTTCTGAGCCATAGGAGCCTACGCATATGTACTATAGACAGCGTAAGGCGGGAGGCCTGATGGACTGAATCCTCTATGGCGTCAACCGCAAAGCCTAAGGCTCTAGGTAGATCAGCTAGGGCAAAGCCTGCTGATCTGTCAAGTCCCTCAAGACCTGTTTCAACTGATCCTTCACTGCTTAGCAGACCCCAATAGCTGCTACTGCTGGTTGTATCACCAAGCAGATTTTCATAAGGACTCCAATCTTTTATTTATTGGGTTCTTGAACATTTGGACATTATCCACTGGACATGTCAGTGATTTATACATACAAGAGATGGCTGCGTCCACTGTAGGGACCTTCCATTTTTTTTTTTTTTTTTTTTTTGATGAACTTATCCTCCATGGGATAGACCACCGGAAATCTCTTGGGGGAATAAATATTTTCTCAGGACGTTCCCAATCCTGGTAAATGAGCCCTTTCAGTAAAGGGTGAAGTGGAAAAGAACAAACAGTCTGGGGGCTTCTAGCGACCCCAACGAGGATACAGTAGTGGTTGATGGTTCCGCAAGGTGCATTTTTAAATGCTGATCGGACCATGTTAGTCAGAGACTGAACCCATAATCTTTCAGCTTGAGATGCTGAGAAAAGGTTCCCCCACTGTTGATTCCTCTATAACAGAATCAACCTTATCCTGATCCCCTTCAGGCAGGTCGATCCCTGTATGGGACTGTTGCTCTGCTAACAGGCACTCTGAAGGAGGAGACGGAGATCGGGTGTGCTTTCCCTGACAGGGAGGCAGCGATAAATTTTGACAATCTCTCTCTAATCCTCCCAGAGCTGAGGAAAAAACCTCATCTGTTACATACACAGGAGCAGGTGACTGAGGACAGCCACAGTACCAAGTACCCCTGCGGGGTCTCTACGGTCACTTACCTCTGAACTTCAGGGGAGACTGGTGCAGCAGGAGTATGCCCAAGATCCTCAGAGCCCGATGAGACCCCCTTCGCTTCCTGGAAAATTCAGTTCCGGAGCTACTGGACGGCATATTCCTAAGCCTAAAGCTGAGGTATTCCAGCCGTAATACACCACTTTTACTGAGAATAGTCTAGCACAATTGCTGCTATATAACAGTTGGTGTCTACTAATGTGCCTTTCTAGGGGATGCCTGTATCAACCGCTTGCTGTATGCCTTTAAATGTTGCCAGCTCTGTCTCTGTACTTCATAGCCAGCTTACTGCAATAATGTGGCTTTTTAAAAACCTGCTGGGACGCCCGCACATGCGCAGAAGCGCTGCGGCGCGCACAGAGCGTCATCCCCCAGGCCCCGCCCCTTTTTCCGGCCACCTCTATATATAGAGGCGCGTGCACGCGCACGCGCGCGGCCACGTGCGCCTCGGCGCTAATTTTCAAACATGGAAACCAGGGACAGGAGCCAGGGCCCCTTTTGCCGCAGGCCGGGGGATAGACGAACACTGCAACATGGCAGAGGAAACAGTTTCCTGTAGGAGAACTCACCAGCTGCCTGGACTTTGTTCTCTGAGAAGAAACTAGTCCATATGACAAGAAAAACATTCCACAGCGGCCTCTAGTGGACAAACACAGGTACCGCAGTTTAATATACTAAACATATATAAAAACATTCCCTTTTTTTTTTTTTTTTTCTTGACCACCATTAAAAATTATTACATTTTTTTAGTAGTTACAGGCATGCACAGATATTAGCGGGAATACCGTTAGGTAACAGACAGAAAGACAAATTAGGCTTGGGGGTCCCCCAATAGAACCAAGTTCCTGGGGGCCCCCACTTACCTGTTCCCCGCCGCAGGACTTTGTTTGGTCCACAAAAGCCCAAACTTCACCTATCACGGCAGGCATTGTAATCAAACCTTCAGGGACCGGGTTCCCAAGGATTCCACTCCCCTGGACCTGTATAGCACCCTGCACAGAAAACATCTTGGTCGTGGGTATGACCAGAGCTCTGGATCCCAGGGTCCAGCTCTCCTAAGAGAAGCATTACAGGCAGAACCTTGCTCTTCTCTGCAAGGCCCGGGTACCGACCGTTTAGCTATGAAGCTTTTTTGGTCGGATCCGGAATAGCTTACTGAGGCCCAAAAGAACCTGTACGCAAGCTCAGTGAAAAACACATGTTTCTTCTTGGCCAACACCTTAGACACTGGCAAAAAAACTGAGGTGCTCCCGGATGGGAGGGGCTTATATAGGGGAGGGTACTTCCGGTTTTGGAAGTTGCCAGTGCCAGCACCTGACGGTAACTATATAACCCATTAGTAATGACTATGTCGCTCTGTGTCCCGTGATGTACGAAAAAGAAAACACAATATTGTAGTAAGCTGGCTATGAAGTACAGAGACAGAGCTGGCAACATTTAAAGGCATACAGCAAGCGGTTGATACAGGCATCCCCTAGAAAGGCACATTAGTAGACACCAACTGTTTCTTATAGCAGCATTTATGCTAGACTATTATCAGTAACTGGTGTATTTCGGCTGGAATACCTCAGCTTTGTGGCTTAGGAATATGCCATCTAAAAACTCCGGGACTAGAAATTCCAGGAGGAATAGGGGGTCTCCATCGGGCTCTGAGGATCTTGGGCATGCTTTGGCTGCACCAGTCTCCCCTGAAGAATCAGAGGTTAGTGACCGTAGAGCACCCTCAGGAGTACCTGGTACTGTGGCTGTCCTCAGTTCACCTGCTCCTGTGTATGTAACAGAGGAGGTTTTTTCCTCAGCTCTGGGAGGGCTGGAAGAGAGATTGTCAGCATTGATCGCTGCTTCCCTGTCACAGGAGAAAAGCGCTCGATCTCCGTCTCCCCCCTCAGAGTGCCTGTTAACAGAGCAACAGTCCCATACAGAGGTCGACCTACCTGAGGGGGATCAGGATGAGGTTGATTCGGTTGCAGAGGAATCAACAGTGGAAGAGCCGTTCTCAGCATCACATGCTGAAAGGTTATGGGTTCAGTCCCTGACTAATATGGTCCGATCAGCATTTAAAATGCCACTTGCGGAGCCATCCTCCACTTCTGTCTCCTCGTTGGGGGTCGCTAAAAGCTCCCCAGACTGTTTGTTCCTTTCCGATCCATCCTTTACTGGAGGGGCTCATTTACCAGGATTGGGAGCATCCTGACAAAATATTTACTCCCCCCAAGAGATTTCCGGTGGTCTATCCCATGGAGGATAAGTTCATCAGAAAATGGAGGGTCCCTACAGTGGACGCAGCCATCTCTTGTGTGAATAAATCACTGACATGTCCGGTGGAAAATGTCCAAATGTTCAAGGACCCAATAGATAAAAAATTGGAGTCCTTATTAAAATCTGCTTTTTCTACAGCAGGATTGGTGACACAACCAGCAGTGGCAGCTATTGGGGTCTGCCAAGCAGTGAAAGATCAGTTGAAACAGGTCTTAAGGGACTTGCCGGATCAGCAGGCTCTTGCCCTAGCTGATCTACCTAGAGCCTTATGCTTTGCGGTGGACGCTATAAAGGATTCAATCCATCAGGCCTCCCGCCTTACGCTGTCTGTAGTACATATGCGCAGGCTTCTATGGCTCAAGAACTGGTCTGCTGAAGCTCCCTGTAAAAAATTGCTGGTCAGCTTCCCATTTCATGGGGAGCGCTTATTCGGGGAAGACCTGGACAAGTATATCCAGAGAATTTCCAGCGGTAAAAGTACACTTTTGCCGGTTAAAAATAGAGTTAGAGGTCCCTCTTTTAAAAGGCCGGCCTCTCCAGTCCCTAGGACATCGGCTGTGAAACAGTTCCGACGGCCTCCTCGGTCAAATCCCGGAGGTAGAAATCAGGGACAGTTGCAGGGTAACAAAAAGCCCTGGAGCAGGAGAGGTACAAAACCTCCCCCAAAGTCAAATGCATGAAGGGTTGCCCCCACCCAATCGGGTGGGGGGAAGACTTCAGTTGTTCACAGAGACCTGGCGGGACACGATCCGAGACAGATGGGTGCTCTCCGCAGTAAATCTGGGATACAAATTGGAGTTAAAAAACTCCCCTTCTTCCCGCTTTATAAGGTCAAACGTGCCAAGGGATCCCCAGAAGAGAGGATCCCTCCTGTTGGCACTAGAACAATTATTGCTTCAAGCAGTAATTATAGAGGTTCCCCTGGAAGAGTGGGGGTTCGGGTTTTACTCAAACCTCTTTACAGTTCCGAAGCCAAACGGGGACGTGAGGCACATACTAAATCTAAAAGGGCTAAACAAATTCCTGCATATCAGGACTTTCCGGATGGAGTCGATCCGATCGGTAGCCACTGCCCTACAAGGGGAGGAATGGTTAGCCTCGATCGACATCAAGGATGCTTATTTGCACATTCCCATCTTTCCAGCCCACCAAAAATTTCTACGCTTTGCAGTAGAAGGCCGCCATTTTCAGTTCAGAGCCTTACCCTTCGGTCTGGCCACAGCACCAAGAGTGTTCACAAAAATTTTGGCCCCATTATTGGCCAATCTAAGAACACGAGGTGTAACGATAATGGCATATCTAGACGACTTGTTGCTGATAGACCACTCAGTGGAAAAACTAGAAGTGGTTGTTCACGAGACAATCAAGTATCTGGAATATCACGGTTGGATTATCAACCGAGACAAGTCAGCCCTAAAACCAGTCAAAAGTCTGGAATACTTGGGGCTAAGGCTGGATTCAGACCAGAGAAAAATTTTCTTGCCTCAAGAAAAGGGGTCGTCTTTGAGAGATTTGATCCACTTAGTGGGCTCAAAAAGACAGCCATCCATACGCCTGTGCATGAGGCTGCTGGGAAAAATGGTGGCATCATTCGAAGCAGTACCCTACGGTCAATTCCATTCAAGGAAATTGCAAAGGGCCATACTGTCAGCCTGGAACAAAAAAGTTCAGGCCCTGGACTTACCAATGTCCTTGTCCCCTTCCGTTCGCAAGAGCCTCCGCTGGTGGTTGGTTCCCCAGAATCTGGAAAGAGGGAAATCCTTCAGTCCGATTTCCTGGAAGGTGGTCACTACAGATGCCAGCCTTATAGGCTGGGGAGCAGTACTGGAGCAATGGTCTCTCCAGGGCAAGTGGTCAGAAGCAGAAAAGGCCCTGCCCATCAATCTCTTAGAGATACGAGCAGCCCGGTATGCCCTAGTAGCATGGACATCCAAACTCCAAGGGTCCCCTGTCAGAGTTCAATCAGACAATGCCACAGCAGTGGCATATATCAATCGTCAGGGGGGCACCAGGAGTCGTGCAGCCCAAAGGGAAGTAAATTACATCCTGAGATGGGCAGAAAGATATGTCCCAGCCATATCTGCGGTATTCATTCCAGGGGTGGAGAATTGGAAGGCGGACTTTCTAAGTCGCCAACAATTATGCCCAGGGGAATGGTCCCTTCATCCCGAGGTTTTCCGGACAATATGTCAGCGGTGGGGAACACCGGATGTAGATCTGCTAGCATCCAGATTCAACGCAAAAGTGGACAGGTTTGTCTCTTGGACAAGGGATCCCCTAGCTTGCGGCTCGGATGCCCTAGTGTTCCCTTAGGATCAGTTCAAGCTGATATATGCATTCCCACCGCCACAATTGTTACCTCGATTACTCCGCAGAATCAGGGTAGAAAAGAAACCAGTGATTCTGGTGGCTCCAGCGTGGCCCCGAAGAGTATGGTACGCGGAGATTGTAAAAATGTCTGTGGGGAGTCCTTGGACCCTCCCACATCGTCCGGACCTGCTTTCGCAGGGACCGATATACCACCCTTCCTTACCAGCCCTAGGTTTGACGGCCTGGCTATTGAAGCCCACATTCTAAAAAAGAGAGGGCTCTCTAATGCTGTGGTGTCTACCATGATCAATGCCAGGAAACCGGTATCCAGGCAGATCTACTATAGAATCTGGAAGGCGTACATCGCCTGGTGTGAGGCCAGGAAATGGCATCCACGTAAATACGTAATAGGTAGGATTCTGGACTTCCTACAATGGGCTGTAGATAGGAAGCTTGCCTTGAGTACTATCAAGGGTCAGATTTCGGCCTTGTCAATATTTTTTCAAAGGCCCTTGGCTTCGCATTCACTAGTCAAAGCCTTTATACAAGGAGTGATGCGTATTAGTCCTCCGGTTAATATTCCCATATGTCCATGGGATCTAAACTTGGTTTTGTCGGTTCTACAGAAACAACCATTTGAACCACTACAGCATATTTCCTTGGTGCTTCTCACCAGGAAATTGATTTTTCTAGTAGCCATTTGTTCGGCTAAAAGAGTATCGGAATTAGCAGCTATGTCCTGTAAGGAGCCATATCTGGTTATCCATAAGGACAGAGTAGTGTTACGTCCTCATCCAGCCTTTCTTCCTAAGGTGGTATCGAGTTTTCATTTGAACCAAGATGTGGTTCTTCCTTCTTTTTTCCCCAAACCTACTTCGGTAGAGGAAAAGTTATTGCATTCTTTGGATGTAGTAAGAGCAGTTAAAGCTTATCTAAAAGCCACTGCTCAGATTCGCAGAACGGATACTTTGTTTATTCTGCCGGAAGGCCCCAGAAAGGGTCAGGCAGCGTCAAAATCTACTTTAGCCAAGTGGATTCGACAGGTCATAATACAAGCCTATGGCTTGAGAAGTAGACCGCCTCCGTTCAAAGTTAGGGCGCACTCCACGAGAGCAGTTGGAACTTCATGGGCAGTGCATCACCAGGCCTCCCTGGCTCAAATCTGTAAGGCCGCAACATGGTCTTCGGTACACACGTTTACTAGGTTCTACCAGGTGGACGTTAGAAGTCAGGAGGATGTCGCCTTTGGGCGCAGTGTGTTGCAGGCCGCAAAAGATCCTCATGTCTGATAGCGCTCAGCTTATATATGGTGTATCCCCCCCCTCATTTGGCATTGCTTTAGGACATCCCATTAGTAATGACTATGTCGCTCTGTGTCCCGTGATGTACGAGAAAGAAAATAGGATTTTTATAACAGCTTACCTGTAAAATCCTTTTCTTGGAGTACATCACGGGACACAGAGCTCCCGCCCCTCTTTAGGGACACTTATTGCTTTGCTACAAAACTGAGGTGCTCCCGGATGGGAGGGGCTTATATAGGGGAGGGTACTTCCGGTTTTGGAAGTTGCCAGTGCCAGCACCTGACGGTATCTATATAACCCATTAGTAATGACTATGTCGCTCTGTGTCCCGTGATGTACTCCAAGAAAAGGATTTTACAGGTAAGCTGTTATAAAAATCCTATTTTTTGGTGGGATCCGGAACAGCTTACTAAGGCCCGTAAAAGAACCTGTACGCAAGCCCAGTGAAAACACATGATACTCTTTGGCCAACACCTTAGACACTGGCAAAAAACTGAGGTGCTCCCGGATGGGAGGGGCTTATATAGGGGAGGGTACTTCCGGTTTTGGAAGTTGCCAGTGCCAGCACCTGAAGGTATCTATATAACCCATTAGTAATGACTAAGTCGCTCTGTGTCCCGTGATGTACGAAAAAGAAATCCTATTTTCTCTTATCATCCATGGACCGACACGGCAGCTCTTATCACTGAACGTATGGGACGTCCCAAAGCAGTGTCAAGAGGGATGGGAGCAGTATAAATGGAAAAACCAAAAAACTTCACTCCAAACAAGGCAGAGCTCCTCAACGGAGGAGTTGCCACTTTAAACAGCGGCCTGCAACACCTTGCGGCCGAAGGAAGCATCCGGAGATGCAGCCACATCAACCCTATAAAACGTAAGAAAGGTATGAACAGACGACCAGTTCGCCGCCTTGCACACTTGTGCAACCGACGCTTGATGTCGGAAAAACCAGGAAGCACCAATTGCCCTGGTGGAATGCGCCGTAACCGGGAAGGGAGGTGCCCGCCCCATGAGAGCATAGGCTTGAAAGATGGTTTGTCCGATCCACCTAGAAAATGGTGGCGGACGAAAGCCGCTTGGCCCTGTTTCTGACCAGAGACAGTCAAACAGAGAGTCAGACTTCCGAATAGAAGCAATAGACAGGCACACCCGCAAGGCTCGTACCACATTCAAAGTGTGCCGCGCACACTCTCTGGGATGCGATGGTCGAGGACACTAGGACAGGAGGACAATGTCCTCATTTTAGGTGAAAGGTCGAGATCACCCTTGACAAAAGAGATAGTCGCGGATGCAACACCGCCTTATCCATATGGATGACTAAATATGGCGACTTGCAGTACAAGGTCGCCAACTCAGACACTCGTCTAACAGAAGTGATTGCCACTAAAAGGGCCACCCTCTGAGACAAAGTGAAGAGGGGAATATCCCTGATATTCTCAAAAAGGAGGTTCCTAGAGAACCAAGAGTACCAATTCCGATCCCACGGGGGGAGAGGAGACTTGACAGGAGGGAGCCCATGGCGAACCCCCTGCACAAGAGTGCCAACCAAGGAATGACCTGCTAGTGGTCGCCGAAAGAAGACGGCAAAGGCCGAAATCTGACCCTTAATGATACTCAAAGCGAGCCTTTGGGCCACTCCATGCTGTAGGAAACGCAGGATTCTAGGGACGGAATACGTCCGAGGATGTCAGTCCAGCTCTTCGCACATGGCGATGTAAGCTTTCCAGGTACAGAGATAGTTCTGGAAGAAGACTTCCGTGTCCTTAATATGGACGAAATGACCGAGTCCGAGAGACCTCGGTCTCTCAACACCTGGCTTTAAACAGCCATGCCGTTAAGGCCAGAGACTGTAAAGGCAGGATGAAATATATGACTTTGAGACAGAAAGTCCTCCCTTATTGGCAACCATCAGGGAACGGCCGCGAAGAGACGTACCAGATCGGCGTACCAGTGAAGCCGAGGTCAATCCGGAGCAATGAGGATCACCGGAATTCCCTCGGTCGCCACCCTGCGCAAGAGGCGAGGGAGCAACTGCAGCGGAGGATAAACGTATATCAGGTGATAATGACCCCATGGGCCACTGACGCCTCTGAGGCATCCGCCCAAGGATCCCTGGATCTGGCCACAAATCTCGACAACTTGCGATTGAGTTGAGAGGCCATCGGGTCCACCTCCGGCGTGCCCCACTGTTTGTGTGGCAAAGGAGTTGAAATACCTCCGGGTGCAAGGACCACTCTCCCTGGTCCAACGTCTGGCGACTCAAATAGTCCGCCAGTTCTATGCCCGGAATGTAAACGGCCGACAGAGCCGGCATGCTTCTTTTAGCCCACTTCAGGGTACGGGGGACCTCGGAAGCCGCAGCTGAGCTCCGAGTCCCCCCTTGATGGTCGACATACGCCACCACCGTGACTTTGTCCGACTGGATCCTAATGGAGCGATCCTGCAATCTCTCAGACCACGAGGAGAGGGACAGTCTGATGGCCCGTATTTCCAGAACATTGATCGGCAAACGGGCTTCGTCCGGAGTCCAAGCCCTTGGGCCAACAAGGACTCCCCAGACTACACCCCAGCCCTTCAGGCTGGCGTCCGTAGTGAACACCGTCCATTGGACGGGGAGGAACGACTTCCCGGACCGAAGAGCCGGGGACCCAAACCACCATGTCAGGGACGCCCTGACCAGGTGGCTCACCTGGATCGGAAAATCCAAAGACAACGGGGAGTTGTCCCAAGGGAACAAGATCTCCTTCTGCAATGCCCTGGTGTGTGATTGGGCATATGGAACGGCCTCGAAGAGGTCACCATTAGTCCCAGGACTCCCATGCAAAAACGGATTGACGACCATTTTTTGGGATGTCAGCATCCGCACTGCAGACTGAAGTGTCAGTAGCTTCCCCGGAGGTAGGAATACCTTTGCCTCCAAGGAGTCCAGAATCAGACCGAGATACTCCAGATCTCGAGTCGGGACCCGGACTGACTCCTGAATGTTTAGGAGCCACCCAAAGTCCCTGAGGGTCTGACTGACGATAGTCAGACTGTCTCCTAATTCTGAGCCATTTCCTGCTCTGAGAAGAAGATCGTCCAGATAGCCCACGACAGCAATGCCTTGCTGTCTCAGCAAGCTAGAACCAGCACAAGCACCTTGGTGAACACCCTTGGTGCCGAGGCCAGGCCGAAAGGAAGAGCCACAAATTGATAGTGGATTTCACCGATCGCAAGGGCAGATCGGAACATGCAAGTAGGCGACCTTGATGTCCAAGGTCACCAGAAAATCCCCTTGACGGAGTGTACTGACCACCATGCGAATGGATTCCATTCGGAACTTTTGCACCTTCACGAAGGCATTCAGGACCTGGAGGTCCAAGATAGGCCGAACCCTGTCCCCTTTTTGGGACGACAAACGAATTTGAGTAGAATCCCTGAAACCTCTCCTGTGACGGAACCGGCACAATCACTCCGGACCTCAAACCTGAATAGGCCCCATAGGGCCGCCCGACGGGCAGGAAGGAGAGGAAGATTCGAGGGAAGAATCTGTCTGGTATTAGGAACGGAACCTATCCTGTAACCTGAGGTGATCACCTCGCACACCCACCGGTAGGAGATCCGGGAGGTCCATTGATCCGTGGACCTGCAAAGTCGTCCCCCCTACCCCAGAGTCGGGTGGGGGCAAGACTTCACGCGGAGGCGGGCTAGGGAGCCGGCTTGTTCGGCAAACGCACCCAGGGGCGCTCGTGTCCACCAGCCGTACCGCTGTCAGTCTGGGAGGGCCTCCCCGTTGACTGACGAAAAAAAAACCTTTTTGCTGGAAAGGAAGGACCCTGCTCACGGCGGCCTCCTTACCCTTGCTAGCCTGAGGAAGAACAGTGCTTTTACCTCCTGTGACATCCTTGATGATATCATCCAGCGCAGCACCGAAAAGCCTACCACCTTTAAATGGTAAATCCTTCAGAGGCTTTTCAGAAGCTAGGTCAGCAGACCAGCATTTCAACCAGATCAGACAACGCAATACCACTGCCAAGACAGAGGCCCTGAGTTATAAGGGGCCGCGTCAAACGTGGCGTCGCCACATAAACCAGGCCCTGCACCATTTGTGGGCCAGAGCAATAGTGTCTGGAGGAAGATTATGCTCCTGTACAGTTTTGGTGCAAAAATTTTTTTGCCCATCCCGTAAGTGTTGGAGACACAAGGGTCGCCGCTACCACAAGCCGTAGGGCGGACCCCAACAAGGCAAACATGGCTCTACTCACCACTTCTGACCTCCCGTGAGTGGGGTCCTTAAATGCAGGAGTCCCCTCCACCGGGAGAATGGTGGCCTTGTTCAACCGGGCGACTGGAGGGTCGACCACTGGGGGAGAAGCCCACGTTTTAAGTAGGGCATCTTCAAGGGGTATCTGATAGACAAACGCCGCGGGACCATAAAAGTCTTCTGCGGCTTTTTCCCCAGACCTTACCAATGAGCTGGTCAAAGAAAGGTACATATGGAAAAAACCCTTTTTAGAAGGCCCGGCCCTAAGGAACCAGAGGAGACTGTCCACCTGAGGTTCTACATCCGCAGCATTTAGCTTGCGAGCGTCCCTCACTGCATCAATGAGTTCACAAAACAAGCGCCCTGTTATTTACTCACACAGAACTGGAGTCTTCCTTACAAGGAATGTCCTGTTCAAAACCATCAAATATATTCAGAGCTAGGGTCCTGAGCGGTAGTGGCTAGGCCCATATCTGAATCAGCGCACATCCCTTTTTTTTTCTTCCTCCTGGTCAGATTAATGATTCCAGGACTGTCGACAACTGGTCCCTAAGGACCGCAGGTGCAGGAGCACTGCCAGTTGTCTCTAACAATGTGAAGAAACAGGTGAACCAGACTCCAATATTGCCACCCTCTGAGACCTTATTCACCATTACAGTGAATAATACAGCCCACCCACAGGCCGTGCTGGGGCTGAGGAGGGGATACCTGGAGTACTCACCACCCCTAGGGACCGCTCGGTACCGTTGTATGAGCCGCGCTGTAGCGCTGTATGAGTCGCGCTGTATGAGTCGCGCTGTAGTGCGGGTGCAGCCTGAGGTGAAGAATCTGTGAGGATGTGTGTAATTCGCGCCGTTCAGCAGCGCTGCTAGAGGGCGAAAATGAAACTGAAGCGCCGCGGCTACAAGAAAATGGCCGCCAGGCACCAGTATAACTGTGTATTGAGCCCCAGCAAAATGGCCGCCAATGGCGCACTTTTCAAAAATAAAACACCGCGCCAATGGCGCACAGAAAAAAAACCACAGCAAGTCCCCCAGAACACTTCCCAAGCAAAATAACAGTCATGGAGCGGCCCCCCCAGGGCAGAGTGACCCCCCAAGCATCCCCATACAGCACAGCAGCACAACAGGGTGCAGAGAGCAGCATAACAGGGGGGAGACAGGGAGAACCCCCCACACACAGAAACACAGCCAGCATGTACTCACCTTGCAGCAGGAGAGACTATACTTACCCGTCTCGCAAGCACCTTGGAGAACACCCCCTGGTGCCAATAGAGGGACTCACTGGCTTGTTTCAGACAGACCTATCACTGTCGGCCCGGTCCACCACGAAAGATACAGTAGGTACTGTTCGATCTTGAGAGGACCACGGGAGCATGAAAGCAACCCGGCCACCCCTGGAGCCATGGGGTATGTCGTGAACTGAGTCTCACGCATGCAAGGCGAGGATCAGCACGCTCGATTGTCGGACAGGGAAGACTACGAGGATACCAGTGTACCCAACCTGTTGCCCAGCCGACAGTTGATTGAAGGTCTCAAAAATAAAATAATAAAATTCCCCAAGGAATAAAATTTAAAAGTAAAATCTTCCAGGAGACTCGCTCCTGAGAGAGCCACGTCTTCTCCTTCTGCTAGGCAGAAAAAAAACTGAGGTCTGCTAGCTGCAGGTGGGAGGGTAATGTCCGGAGGGACCGCCCCCCTGGGCGGGGCTGTTCAGCTCTGGTTTGTTCTAGAATGTTTTAACATTTAACATTCTGCCTAGGTCTTCTCCTGCAAGCAGGGACATATACCCATATGTTCAGTGATAAGAGCCGCCGTGTCGGTCCATGGATGATAAGAGAAAAAAATATTAAAAGCCAGCTGCTACAGCTACAGCAGCTGCTGACTTTTAATATTAGGACACTTACCTGTCCTGGAGTCCAGCGACGTCCGCAGCAGAGGACGAGCAATCGCTCGTCACTCTGCTGCCCCCACCGCCATCCTCGGTGAGGGAACCAGGAAGTGAAGCCTTGCGGCTTCACTGCCCGATTCCCTACGGCGCATGCGCGAGTCGCGCTGCGCCGTTCTCACTGGTCCCCGTGTTCTGGGAGCCGAGTGTCTCCCAGAACACGGGTATTCTGCGAGAAGTGACGTGCTTCCCACAGATTTCCCCGCAGAGAGGACTCCCGGAAGTGGGTGAAAATACCTGTCTTAGACAGGTATCTTCACCCCCCTCCCCCCTGAAAGGTGTCAATTGTGACACTGGAGGGGGGGAGGGTTCCGATGAGCGGAAGTTCCACTTTAGGGTGGAGCTCCGCTTTAATATAGCGAACAACATTTTCATTAAAAAAAAGTGCTAGTCCGGCTGTATTATATGTGATTTTTTTAAATGGTCAGCAAATGCTTTCATCAACAATATATATTCTAAAAAGCTAGACACCAATATAAAAAATTTTAGGCTTCAAAACGCACTTACCAACAATACAGAATGTCGCAGCATAGGCTTCCACGCAAGACAGTTTGCAGGGCCTCCCATAGTTGACCGGGTTTGCGGCAAGCAGGTATGGCAACAACCGAGGATGGCTTCCTTTCATCTTAGAGAATGGTGTATCATCCAGCTTAGCCCAGGAGCAGTCAATAACAGCTACACCACAGTCTGCAACTATTTGTCTGAGGAAAACACAGAATGAACAAGTTACAACAAAGAAGCGTGAGGATGGAGACTGATATTACTGGTAAATATTTAGAATGACATATTATGCATTATTCTCAAAGAAATCATTGTTGTTCACAGACAATATAGGTTCAGTTGCAGATAATTTTCAGTGTGAACGTTTCAAGAATTAGTATGATCACTGAGGAGTGTCCAGAAATAAGAACATGTGTAAGTGAATCTACAATTTTTTTTTACTTTACTGATTCCAGAGTCAAATTCCTGAGCCACCAGGTCAGGGACACCTTGTCCTCTGTGCCAGATGAATCGGACTGTCCAAGGATTAATGATTTGTCCCAGGAAAACAGAATGTTGTGTTGCAGGTGTCTGGAGTATGCATAAAAGGAGCCAACCATCAGCCACAACATCTTACATAGGCACAAAGTCTAGTCTAGGGCACATGAGTCAAACACAAGGCCTGGGGGCCAAATTCGGCCCACCAGGCTATTTCATGTGGCCCTCCTGCAGCTGCGACAACCCCCTCGTTGCCCTCGCCTTGTCTCAGCAGTCAGCAGCAGAGAGGAGGACAGAACTACTTCACCAGATCCTGTGCTTCTCCATGCAGTCACGGAGAGGCTTGTATCTGCAAACCCATCTGATGCAAGGGGGGTGGGGTGCTCTGGATATCTAGTCTTACAGACACAACTGGTGCTTTGAGGGCAATCATAATGCTGATGTGGCTCGCAATGAAATCGAGTTTGGCACCTCTGGTCTAGGGACTCCTAAAATTAAAAGTACAGAGTTTAAAGTTTCAGCTGGGGAAGAAAAGCTCTGGCTTCACATGTATCTAGAACCAAACCCAGATACTGCTCAGCAAAAGCTGCATGGAGATCTGGTAATCTGTCTCAACGTTAAACTCCTTTCGCAGTAAAAAAAAAAAAACTATGGAAAGCATAGAATATAAAAGGTTCTTACTGATATTAATAATGACGTAGCTCCAGGTGTACAGCCCGAATGTTCTATTCACAAAGTGGGACTTTAGAGATAGGGCAAGCATTGTGGCAATGCCAAAAATTAAAGAAATATATTTGGACAGCCGCACTCCGAAAAAATCTTTGTTGCCTTTATTGGTAAAACAGGATAAAAACACTACAAGCCACAGCAACAATAGGACAGACAGCTGACGCGTTTCACACTAATACTTAGTCATGACTAGTGCGGCTGTCCAAATATATTTCTTTATTTTTTGCTATTCGCATTGTCATCACCCGTGGCTTCTGAGAGGAGGTTAATCACCAAGCAGACCCACCTGGAACGATAACTCCCCTTCCCTATTGTGGCAATGCCACAGATCTGGACCTAGAAAGCATTCCACAGTTAACTTTGACCATAAGTTCTGAAAAATGCCACAAGCAGAACCCAGTGGCCAAAGGTCACATTGCAGGCGATCCCCACAACTACCAGCCCAGTAGTCAAGTTGAGGATCCAAACAGCTGCTATGTGGAGTCTGGCTCAAACAGCTGTGTAGCAGGAATGTTGATTGAACGGAAAACATGCTAGTAAAATAGTTAGACTTTTCTTATCAGAGCTGGAGAAAATTTGACCCTTTGAGGACACTAGGAAAAAAATTGAGACATGAAAGCAATAGAAAGGGTTATTCTGGGCCTGCCTTTAATTTTTTGTTTTGTTTTCGAGTGTCCAAGCCTCCTGTAGGCAGCATTGTAACCCAACAGTTTAAGACTTCATGTGTTCCTTAATCAGGGCTTTTTTTCAGCGGGAACGCAGGGGAACACAGTTCCGGCATCTCCTGCACAAAATGTATGTAATAGCAAGGGGTGCTGAAGGCTGGCTGCTGGGAGATCCATTGTCACGGGGGGTCAGTTGCTGCTGGGAGGGATCTACTATTGAAGGAGGTGGTCTATTGATGCTGGGAGATCTGTTGTTGCTGGAGGGAATAATGTTTCAGGGGGTCTATTGTTGCTGGCTGCATGGAATATAGTTTACTGCCTTTCTTGTTATCAGTAGAAAATTATACAAACTACTTAGCCCAACAAAATGATATTTGGTTCTGTATTCTTCAAAGGAGGCGGAACTGGGGAGGGGGTGGAACCAACAGGTGGTGTTCAGAGGTGGGTAGAAAACACATGGTTATATAGTTAGTCAGGTTGAAAAAAAGGCACAAGTCCATCTGGTTCAACCAATAAAAAAATAAAATAAAAAAATCATACAATCCCATATACAAAACGCTATACCCACAGTTAAATGGGTTGTAAAATAAAAACATTTTTTTTAGAAAATAACAAACATGTTATACTTACCTCCACTGTGCAGCTCGTTTTGCACAGAGTGGCCCCAAACGGCGTCTTCTGGGGTCCCTCGGCGGATGTCTCAGCTTCTCCCCGCAAGCACTCACCACCTTCATGCGAGCGAGCTCGCATGGTGATGAGTTCTTGCGGGTGCACTCCCGTGATACAGTCAGCGGCTATTGCCGCTGACTGTATCACTCGGCCACGCTCCCCGGCGCGCCGTGCCATTGGATGTGATTGACAGCAGCGTGAACCTATGGCTGCGCTGCTTTCAATCCATCCAGTGTAGCCAATCAACAGCCAGGCAGAGAAAAGAGCAGGATGTCGTGGGCGAGCACCGGACTATCAAGGGCTCAGGTAAGTAAAAAAGGGGGCTCGTGGGGGGGCCGATATTGTCGGATGTTTTTTCACCTTAATGCATAGGATGCATTAAGGTGAAAAAACTTTTTTCTTTACAACCCCTTTAATCCAGAGGAAGGTGAAAAACCCCAGCAAAGGATGATCCAATTTGCTACAGCAGGGGAAAAAAATTCCTTCCTGATCCCCCGAGAGGCAATAGGATTTTCTCTGGATCAACTTTACCTATAAGGCTACTTTCACACTGAGGCGCTTTGCAGGCGCTATATCGCTAAAAATATCACCTGCAAAGCGCCCTGAAAGAGCCTCCTCTCTCACTCCAGTGTGCTTTCACAGTGGAGCGGTGCGCTGGCAGGACGCTCAAAAAAGTCCTGCCAGCCGCATCTTTAAGGCGCTGTAGAAGCAGTGTATACACTGCTCCTAAAGTGCCCCTGCCAATTCAAATCAATGGGCAGCGACGCCGAACCGCCGCTTTGCCACATTTTTAACCCTTTTTCAGCCGCTAGCAGGGGTTAAAAGCGCCCCACTAGCGGCTGAATAGTGCCGCAAAAACTACGGTAAAGCGCTGCTAAAAATAAAGCGCCGTTAACACCGACACCCCCAATGCTAAATGTTAGTACCCAGTTATATATGTACATTTTGGAAAGAATTCAGGCCTTTTTTTAAAGCAATCTACTGAGCTAGCCAGAACCACCTCGGGAGGGAGTCTATTCCACATTTTCACAGCTCTTACTGTGAAGAAACCTTTCCGTATTTGGATATAAAATCTCTTTTCCTCCCGGCGTAAAGAGTGCCCCCGTGTACTCTGTGATGACCTTAAAGTGAATAACTCAACACCAAGTTCACTACATAGACCCCTTATGTATTTGTACATGTTGATCATATCCCCCCCTAATCTCTTTTTCTCAAGAGAGAATAAATTCAGTTCCTCTAATCTTTCCTCATAGCTGAGCTCCTCTATGCCTCTTATCAGTTTGGTTGCCCTTCTCTGCACTTTCTCCAGTTCCCCGATATCCTTTTTGAGAACTGGTGCCCAAAACTGAACTGCATATTCCAGATGAGGTCTTACTAATGATTTGTACAGGGGAAAAAATTGGATTTTTATAACAGCTTACCTGTAAAATCCTTTTCTTGGAGTACACCACGGGACACAGAGCTAGTCATTACATAATGGGTTAAGGGTCACCAGCGGTGATTGGACACTGGCACAACCAATGGAAGACAGTTCCCCTCCATATAACCCCTCCCATCAGGGAAGTACCTCAGTTTTGTAGCAAAGCAGTAAGGTTCCCATAAGAAGGGGGGACCTCTGTGTCCCGTGGTGTACTCCAAGAAAAGGATTTTACAGGTAAGCTGTTATAAAAATCCTATTTTCTTTATCGTACACCACGGGACACAGAGCTAGTCATTACATAATGGGACGTCCCAGAGCAATGCTCATATGAAGGGGGGGAGACACAGATCAAAACAGGCCGCTTGCGGACCAGAAGCCCTATACTGCTGCCTGCAGCACACTTCGCCCAAAGGCGGAATCCTCATGTCCTTTCACATCTATTTGATAGAATTTGGAAAATGTATGGACTGAAGACCAAGTTGCAGCTTTACAGATCTGAGCCATCGAAGCCTGGTGGTGCACTGCCCATGAAGCACCTATCGCCCTGGTAGAGTGCGCCTTAACAGGAAAAGGAGGAGTCCTGTTCTTTAAACCATAAGCTTGAATAATTACTTGTCTAATCCACCTGGAAATGGTGGATTTTGATACCGCTTGGCCCTTCTTGGGCCCATCTGGTAAAATAAACAAAACATCTGTTTTACGTATCTGAGCGGTTGCTTGCAGATACACCTTTACCGCTCTCCCTAGATCTAGAGAGTGTAATAATTTTTCCCCCGCCGTCCGCGGGTTTGGAAAAAAGGAAGGCAGAACAATGTCTTGATTCAAGTGAAAAGCCGACACCACCTTAGGTAGAAAAGCCGGATGGGGTCGTAGTACGATTTTGTCCTTGTGACAAATTAGACAAGGCTCTTTACAAGAAAGAGCTGCTAGCTCTGATACTCTCCTAGCAGAAGCTATAGCAATCAGAAAGGCCAACTTCCTACTTAATATAATTAAAGGAATATGGCGAATAGTTCAAAAGGTTGCTTTTGCAACACTGACAATACCAAATTCAAATCCCATGGACACAAGGGAGTCCTAACTGGAGGATTTATCCTCAGTACCCCCTTAATGAATGTCCGAACTAGGGAGTGAGATGCCAATGGTCTCTGAAAGAAGACTGATAGAGCCGATATTTGCCCTTTGATGGTGCTAAGGGCTAAATTCATATCCACTCCTAACTGGCAAAAAGCAAGAATCCTACTTATTTCATACTTCTGAGGATTCCAACATCTGGATTCACACCAGGAAACGTATGCTCTCCAGACTCTCTGATAGATGAGTCTGGAGGCTGGCTTTCTAGCATTAATGAGCGTAGAAAGAGCCGGACCAGAGACCCCTCTCTTTTTAAAAATGTGGGTCTCAGCAGCCAGGCCGTCAACTTTAGCCTTTGTAAGGAAGGGTGGAATACTGGACCCTGTGACAGCAGGTCGTGTCGGAGTGGAAACTTCCAGGGCCTTCCTATCGCCGTTTTTACAATCTCGGCGTACCAAGGTCTCCTGGGCCAGTTTGGGGCCACTAGGATTACTGGTATTCCCTCCTCCTTGATCCTGCGAAGCAGTCTTTGTAGAAGAGGGATCGGAGGGAATGCCTAGATCAGTGAGAACTGATTCCATGGAGTTATTAGAGCGTCTGTATTATTAGAGCGTCTGTCCCGTAGGCTAGAGGATCCCTCGTTCTGGACACAAAGTTGTCCAATTTCTTGTTGAACCTGGCAGCTAGCAGGTCTACATCTGGGTTTCCCCATCTCAGACATATGGCCTGAAAGATCTCGGGGTGAAGAGACCACTCCCTGGTAGCAGCTGCTGACGACTCAGGTAGTCTGCTTGCCAATTTTCCATCCCTGGAATGAAGATTGCAGAAAGGCAAGGTACATGCTCTTCTGCCCATGCCAGGATCCGGTTCACCTCTCTTTGGGCTGCCCGACTGCGGGTGCCTCCTTGGTGATTGATGTAAGCTACTGCAGTAGCATTGTCGGATTGAACCCGAACTGGGTAGCCCTGTAACCTGTATGTCCAGGTTTTGAGGGCTAGATATACCGCCCGGATCTCTAGCACATTGATGGGCAGGATCCCCTGAGTCTTGGCCCAGGTTCCCTGGGTAGAAGCCTCCTCGAATACTGCACCCCAGTCCGATAGGCTGGTATCCCTAGATACCACCTTCCAGGCCACTGGGAGGAAGGACTTTCCCTTCCGTAAATTCCTGGCTTCTAGCCACCAATCGAAGTTGTGGCGTACTTGTGAGGACAGGCGCATGGGTATATCCAGAGCTTGGCTCTTCCTGTTCCAGGAAGCTAAAATATTGCCTTGAAGTAGTCTCGAATGAAACTGGGCGTAAGGGACCGCCTCGAAGGAGGCTACCATCTTTCCCAATAGTCTCATGCAAAGGCGAATAGACGGCCTCTTGTTTGCTTTGACCTTGTGGATCAGGTCTTTCAGAGACTGTATCTTCGGTTCTGGCAGGTATACCCCGTTTTGGGCTGTATCTATGATCATGCCCAGGTACCCTATCCTTCTTTGGGCCTGGAGAGAGGATTTTTGTAAATTTATAATCCATCCTAAATGCTCCAGGTATCCTACTGTAGTGTGTACAGCGTGACCCAATCCGTCCTTTGACTGATCTATTACTAGTAGATCGTCCAGATAGGCTGTTACCGCAATGCCCCGTGTTCTTAGGTTACTAACAGAGGAGCTAGCACCTTTGTGAATACTATGGGCGCGGTGGCTACACCAAACGGCAGAGCCACAAATTGAAAGTGGCGATCTTCTACCGCAAACCTTAGGAATCTTTGGTGAGCGGGGAGGATGGGTATGTGTAAATGTGCGTCCTTGATATCTATGGACGCCATGAATTTTCCGCCCTTTAAAGTGGCGGCCACGGATCGGATCGTTTCCATTCGAAAATGGCGATCGTTCAGGAACCGATTTAGGGATTTTAGATCCAGGATGGGTCTGACATCTCCATTTGGCTTTGGAATCACAAAGAGGTTTGAGTAAAAACCTGAACCTCGCTCTTTTTGGGGTACGTCTGTAACTACCCCTTGAGCCATTAAGTGATTCAAACCTTTGAAGAAGGATTCTCTTTTTTGTGGATCCTTGGAGAGTCTTGAACCTCGGAATTGAGAAGATGGGATCTCTCGAAATTCCAGTTTGTACCCTGAGGATATTGTGGATACTACCCAATTGTCCTGGATTTCTGACCACCAAGTCGCTCAGAACTGACAAAGCCTTCCTCCCACTCGGCCGAGCGGGGGCGCCCCTTCACTGAGAGGCTTTGGGGCTTGCTTATTAGCTCTTGCACCCCACGGCTTCTTGTTCTTCTGAGCTTGCCCCTTGGCTTTTGTGGGCGGCTAAAACAGGCCGCCGCCACTGGTTGGAGTCAGATTTCCCGGGAGCTGGGGAGAGAGCGTTTAAAACAAGATCTCTTGTTTTTCTTTCTCTCAGGTAAAAGTCATTTTACCACTTGATCTTCTGTATATATTTTTCTAAATCTTCCCCAAATAGGCGTTCGCCATGGAACGGGAACTTGCCAACAGCTTTTTGCATGGGGTCTCCGCTGACCAATGCTTACTCATGGCATCCACTGTGAAGCATAAGGCTTTAGGCAAATTTTTCCCAATTTCTAGCCTGCTCTGAAGGCAGTTCCTTCAGCCCCTGCTTTACCTGTTGGCTGATGACCTGACCCATACCGACTGCTGCTACTGCAGGTTGGGTAATTGAGCCGGCCAAAAGGAAGGAGGATTTCAACTTCCTCTCAGAAGGATCTTTTAAACCCTTGTACATTATCCACCGGACATGTCAGGTTTTTATTTACACAAGAAATTACGCAACTACCGCAGGCAGGCTCCATTTCTTAAAAAAAAAAATTTTCCCCCATAGGATAAAGAATGTTAAACCTTTTTGGAGGTGAGAAACGCTTATCTGGATGTTGCCAGTTTGCGTATATTAGATCCTCTAGTAACGGATGAACCGGGAAGGAGCATGCACCTTGCAGGGATCTTAATGACCCTAGGGAGGAGACAGGTAATTCCGTTACCTCCGCAGAGGTTAACTTAAATGCACTGCTATAGCATTGTACCTGTGACCTTAAAAACTGGCTCCTCATCCTCTGCTGATGTAGCCTCCTCCTCCTCATCCTCCTCCCTCAGGTACTTCTGAAGGGAGGTCCAATACTGGAAGAGACCTGCTTCGCTTATTGTCCCTTTTTAGAGGACTTAGCGATTAAGGTAGCAATTTTTTCCTCCAGATTATTTAGGGCAGCTGATAAAGTGTCCTCAGTGACATATACAGGCCCAGGCTCCACTGGGGAAGCCGCCATACCTGACAGAGGTAATGGCTCATCCTGAACAGGTGCATTTAGCAACACAGGAGAGAAAGGTACCGAGTCAGTACAGTTAGAGCCTCCTCTCAGGCGGTGGTGCTTTCTTATCTCTTTTTGTCCGTATTACTTCCCCTGGAAGGCTTACCGTTTAGACAAAATACAAGGTACCTAAATGCATATACTACCGTGTTCAGTTTAGCAAATACATTAAGTATGCAACTTTTAACACATAACTATGCATAACATGGATGTCTTCTAGGAAGTACCCAATCCAACCACATGGAGTCTTACGTCCCTGTATAGCTGCTGTGTTTCTCTGCCAGGAATAAGAGAACTAACGAGCTTGCTTGCTGCTGCAGTGCTTCTCACACTGACAGTCTTTTAAAATTGGCGCCGTTTCTGTGCCTGCGCGCGCCACGTGCCCGCCTTCGCCCCCCCCCCCCCCTCCGATAAAGCGCGCTCCCGCGCGCGCGCGGCCCTTAGCGCTATGGCGGTGGCCATAGTGAGAGAGGACTCTCATCAGCCCTTGTTCCCACTTACCTGCATCTGCAGGTGTCTGTTCGGCCACCGAAAGGAGGATCGGGGTGCCCCAGCAAGCTCAGCAGCGGAGGTGACGAGCAGTGTACTTCGCCGAAGCCGACACTGAACAGAGTGAGGTGAGTATATTCAGCTCTTTACTCCCCCCAGTGGTGGAAAAAAAGAAGACATCCACTTTTTGAAAAAGGTCCCAACCTAGTTATGGACCTTCTAATCTCACCTTATCCACGCCGCAGGTTTTTCTGCTGAAAGATTTCAGACAGATACCAAACTTCACCCTTCACGGTGGGCTATGTGTGCCAACCTTCAGGGATATGGGTTCCTATTTAAAGGATACCTCTCCCCTGGGCCTTGTACAAGACTCTTACCAGGACTTTATAGCGAAATAGCGAAAGTGCTGGATCTTAGAGCCCAGTCCTCCGAAGAGAGACATTACAGGCGACGCCTCATGGATGAGGCCCGGATCCCATCCAGATTCAGCTCATTTGTAGGCGTCTTGGATGGATCCGAAAGCATAGCTCTTTTACCCCCAGAGGGTCTCTTTGGTAGAGCTTTCCTTTAGCACCTCCTAACGCGTCCAACACCTTTCGACACTGGCGAAAAAACTGAGGTACTTCCCTGATGGGAGGGGTTATATGGAGGGGAACTGTCTTCCATTGGTTGTGCCAGTGTCCAATCACCGCTGGTGACCCTTAACCCATTATGTAATGACTAGCTCTGTGTCCCGTGGTGTACGATAAAGAAATTATATCTCTCTCTCTCTCTCTCTGGAGTCCATACCTCTCTTAATACAAGAAAGGACTTTGCTCGCTTTGGAAACCGCAGCTTGGCATTGCATGCTATTATTAAGCTTATGATCTACCAGAACCTCCAGATCCTTCACCATTAATTCCTCCAATTGTACTCCCCCCAGTATGTATGATGCATGCACATTCTTAACCCCAAAGTGCATAACTTTACATTTATCAACATTAAACCTCATTTGCCACATTGTTGCCCAATTGAACAGTGCATTGAGGTCGGCTTGTAAGTTAGAGAAATCCTGTAAGGACGTTATTCCACTGCATAACTTAGTGTCATCTGCAAAGACTGAAATGGTACTTTTGATCTCAGACCCAATATCATTTATAATTGTATTAAAAAGTAAGGGTCCCAGCACTGAACCTTGGGGTACACCACTGATAACCTTAGACCATTCAGAGTAAGAATTATTAACCACTACTCTCTGAATTCTGTCTTTTAGACAGTTTTCTATCCATTTACAAACTGATATTTCCAAGCCTGTAGACTTTACTTTACACATGAGCCGTGTGTGCGTAACTGTATCAAACGCTTTTGCAAAATCCAAGCATACCACGTCCACCGCCACCCCTCTGTCCAAGGTTTTACTGATTTCTTTTTATGAAGAGGTAAGGTTTGTCTGACAACTTCTGTCTTTCATGAATCCATGCTGTCTGTTTAAAATATATTTTTCTAGCAAAAACTTGTCTATGTGGTCTTTTATTAAACTCTCCAGTATCTTCCTGAGTATAGAAGTTAAACTAACAGGTCTATAGTTACTTGTTAAAGACTTTGATCCCTTTATAAATATAGGCACCACATTGGTCTTCCGCCAATCCAGTGGTACTTTTCCAGTCATTAACGAGTCCCTAAAAATTAGATACAATGGCTTTGAAATGACAGAGCTCAATTATTTTAGGATCCGTGGGTGTATGCCATCTGGTCCAGGTGCTTTATCCACCTTTATTCTCTCTAAATATTTCTGGACCATATCACTTTTGAGCCATTGTAGATCATTTGGAGCTGTGTCACTACCACCCCCATTATGGACATGAGCTCCCCCTTGCTCTTTTGTATACACAGAGCTGAAGAAAGAATTGAATAAATTTGCCTTCTATTTGTCCCCAGTCACCCACTCGATTATTTTGAGACTCAGAAGGAGGGAGTACCTTCACCTATTCTCTGAAAAAAAAAAGCCCTGCCCTTAATGAAAAACAAGCCTTGGTTAATTGATAATGTAGATTGTGTATGGGCAGTAGAGGGTTGCCAAACAGTATATTAAAGCCAAATTCTCACACCTTTTTATTTCTTTATAGTTCTATACTTTGTTTTATATATGATTTGTGTATGAAACTGCCCTTTTCTTCCCGAATTTTTTTTTCCTGTCCTCCCACTTCAGTGCTCTGTGCTGGCATTGGTGAGTAACAACCACACCTCCTATCACAAGTTTTCTTACACAGGCTTGTATCGCAAAGGAAAAGAGGGTGTGCGCCTAACCAGTTCTGTCACTGAAAATCGATTTCTGGGAGAAGTAGTCAGCCATTCCATGACACCCTGCAAAACTACTGCAGCAGGAAAATGGAAGACTGTAAAAGCTGAGATTGTTAGTATGTCTATTTAACTGCATATCTAATTTTTTTACTTAAACTGTTCTTTAACCCCCTTCCTATCCTTTCTCTTTAAGTAAGTCTTACCACTGGAACTGACTTCCTGATCACACGATCACTGTGACTGGCCAGCTCCCGATCGAAAACAGAGACCAGGAGTTGTCTGACAGATCGGTCACTGTACTGGAAGCACGCAGCGAGCGCGCTCTCAGCACAGAAGCCTCAGTTCCCATGGATGCATATGTGCAGCAAGTGGCCATTAGGGCCCTGCCACCCTACTGCCACACATATGCATGATGTGGTAGGTAAGAGGTTCATTAAAATAAAGATAATTAGACAAAATAAAACATTTCTGACAAAAAAAAGTCTCAGATCCACATACTTGTCAGCAGGAGAGACACACACTGTCCCCATAGGGCTCAGAATGATGCCGTTGAACCTTTGGTTTATTCTGAGGTTCCTGACAAGACCTTTCCGCGCCAGTTTCCGGCCTGTACACCTCTTTGGGTCACAATGTCCTAACTCCCACATTGCCAATGGGCAGGGAAACTTCACCTTTGTCTCTCCATCATCTTCTGCACCGTCTCCCTGGATACTGGCTTCCAAAACAAATAAGGAAATAGAAATAAGAACGTAAACAATTACTTCTAGAAGGTCCAGCACCAAGCTTAACATGTAAATACAATGTTCTGGAAAGAAATCTCCTCTATCACATGCCTGCTTATTGGACTAAAAATCTGTAGTATCATCATTGTTTATTGAGCATGCACATGACACAAGAAGCATTAATGCCCTAAAGTGGAACTTCCGCTCATCGGAACCCTCCCCCCCTCCGGTGTCATATTTGGCACCTTTCAGGGGGGAGGGGGGTGCAGATACCTGTCTAAGACAGGTATTTGCACCCACTTCCGGGAGTCCTCTCTGCGGGGAAATCTGTGGGAAGCACGTCACTTCTCGCAGAATACCCGTGTTCTGGGAGACACTCGGCTCCCAGAACACGGGGACCAGTGAGAACGGCGCAGCGCGACTCGCGCATGCGCCGTAGGGAATCGGGCAGTGAAGCCGCAAGGCTTCACTTCCTGGTCCCCTCACTGAGGATGGCGGTGGGGGCAGCAGAGTGACGAGCGATTGCTCGTCTTCTGCTGCCGACGTCGCTGGACTCCAGGACAAGTAAGTGTCCTAATATTAAAAGTCAGCAGCTGCAGTATTTGTAGCTGCTGGCTTTTAATATTTTTGGTTTCAGGGGAGCTCCGCAGGGGTATCGTGCAAAGTGGCTGGATGTGTGAATCAAAAGACTGGCAAAACAGAATTACAGATCAGTAAGATCAATCTTCTAACCCCTTTTAACATCTCACAGTTATCACAGAGTTCATTCTGAGGCTTGAGGCTGCCCCATATGAGCTTGCTACCCTATGTAGCCCTGACGCAGAACATATTGTATATGCAGATCATTGATGCAAAAGAAAATGTATAAATCCATTTGCTACTTGTCCACATTAGTGAATGCCAGGCAGCTAGCATCTAAGGAGAGCAAATGTTTCTAATATTAGAGGTTTATCAAGAATAAATCCTACAAAACTGATCATTTATTTTTGGTTGGAAGCTAGCAGCTTCATGATTAGTAATGAGAATTTAGTGGGGTGGAGGGGGTGTCTCCAGACTTTCTATGCAAAGGGCCAGTTTACCTTCAGACTTTAGGGGGGCCGGGCTGTGGCCAGTAGGAGTAGAAAATGCCCCGGGATCAGTGGGCATAAACAGTGCCCTATCATTGGTTTTAATGGGAGGAAGGAGGCCACATTGTTGGTATCAACATTGGAAGAATAGTGCTCTCAAAAGGTGTCAGTGCCCTAAGGGAAAAATCTGGCCCACGGGTCTGCAGTTTGGAGACCACTGATCTTTGGAGTCCAATTTAAAGAGGAACTAAACCCATTGATTTAAAGGTTTCCCATACCAGTTACATTCAAGGTATGCCCTGAATGATAACTCTCACATTTTCTTGTGCTCTCAACTGAACTGTCAAGTCATCAGATGGTTGGTGTATAACTGGTCACTAGGGATGAGCTCAGGTGTTATGTGTTTTTACAGTTTTTTGTTTTTTAATTTGTTCAGGTTTTTTAATCTGTTTTCAGGTCCTTTTCACAATAAAGGGTTAAGAAAAGCAGTCCTGCCTTTCGGACTGGTTGTTAAATTAATCAACCACTCCCATGTGTGTTGTGTTAGCTTTACATGGTGTTGTATCAAATCAAATGCATTTGAATGTTCATGTGTATATATACACACACACCGGTGTTTTAGCTCATCACTCTAGCTATGACTAGAGTAGGTGTGAAACGCGTTAGCTGCACTGTTTATTCTGTCATCTGTTTGCTGTATGGACTGATTTATACAATTTTTATGGAATAATAAAAGGTGATTTTGTTGGAGTGCGCCCATCTGGATCTTTATTCTTTGCTACACCTTCTGTTGCCTGCAGAGCCAGCACCCTCGTTGTGTGCAGTCAAGGTGGTGCATAGGGGTGTCTACCTTGAGCGGTATACTACTTACTTCTAATGAGCTCAGGTGTGTTTGAACAAGAGTCCAAACCCGCCTGAGCCATCCGTCCAGGAAGCTGTCAGAGAAGACAGCCAATCATAGGCGGCCTGAGGCATGCTCGGCTCCACCCATATACAAGGGGTTTGTACACACAAGGCTGTGGGGTGGGGAATGCCTCCACTGCCTATGGATGGTTGTCTGCTTTGACAGTTTCCTTGAGGGATAGCTCAGGTGGGTTTGGACTCTTGTAGGAACCCACCTGAGCTCACCCCTGCTGATCACATGTGAAGCACCTTGGAAAACAGAGGTTAAGATGGCAACCTCCTTGGTTGTAAAAGATAGGATATCTAAACCCAAAAGCATATTTTTTTTTTTTTTGCAGCTTACCAGTCCTTAGATGCCCTAGCTATATTGGTTTTCTACTTTTAAACTAAATACATTGTAACTGCAGATCCTGAAAAGAATACCTGTGTCCTTGTAACTTCCTGTGCACTGAACTGAAATGTTGAACAATGATATTAGCTTTCCTAGTTATCTTCTGTGAACTGCAAAACACCTCCTCCCTATGCAACAGAGGCAAGGAGAGGGGAGGTGTTTGTAATTTAATAAGGAGAGCAACATAGTGGGGGATAATGCTGCTTGTCCATAGGTACAGTAAATTGAGGAAGCATTATCATCCTATAACTGGAAGTGTGTTACTGGTAGAATCACCATATGAAAATTAAGGCCAAAAAAACAAACAAACAAATGCGGGTACTACATCTAAAAACTGGTAAGCTGCAATAGATTTCATTTTTTGATTTATATACACTGGGTGTATACTTATACCACCCTGTGGCACTAGACAATGGGGGTTATTTATGAAAGGCAAATCCACTTTGCACAAGTGCAAACTACAAGTGCAAAATGCACTTGGAAGTGCAGTCGCTGTAAATCTGAGGGTTAGATCTGAAATAAGGGGGAAGCTCTGCTGATTTTATCATTCAATCATGTACAAGCTAAAATGCTGTTTTTTATTTTCCTTGCATGTCCCTCTCGGATCTACAGCGACTGCCCTTCCAAGTGCACTTTCAGTGCAATTTCAAGTGCACTTTGCACTTGTAATTTGCACTTGTAGTGCAAAGTGGATTTGCCTTTCGTAAATAACCCCCAATTTGTATTTGCATTAGAACACTGTTGAAAAATTTATAAAAAAAGTAATGTTCTTGAGTTTATATATGCTAGGATCAGTCTAGCCCTTTGCGACACCCACCAACACCATAGAGGGAAAATGCAGGTGAATAATTACAGGCACAGGATGAAAGGAAAAGTGTACAAACTGGCATCTACACAGAACTGGGGGCACTCACCCTGGGCATAGGTGAACAGAACTGTGCTTGAGTTTGTTTGTCCCCCCCTGCCCACTTCCAACTAAGCAAGTGTTCCCAGACACACTTTCATTAGTACCTCTGTTCACTAGATGTTTTTTGCTCAGGCACAGTTCTCGAACACCATGAAACAAACCATTGTAGGCCACAAATGAAATGGGCCTATCTCTATCAATTGGTCCTGAGCATGGTATGCTTAATTGATCCTGGGCACGGTTCAAAGCATTCACACTACACAAATGAACCAGACCAATGGGATGAACCGTGCCAGGGAATGGATTAAAACTGTCAGTTGGAACCCTTGAAGTTTCAACATTCAAATATTGAATTCCAGATGGAGGATGAGCGAGAGTAGTAGCTATTCGCATACCCTGTTTTTTCTACACCAGCTATAAACCCTCACTAAATTACAAATTACTTTGTATTAGAAAAAGAGTTGGATTATTTATTTTTTATAAAATAGTTTTTACATTTTTTCTCATTTGTTGTATCTCGGTGCTACCGATATCCTGCAGACTCTTTGCAGCCACTTCCTATATTTCTGTCTACCCTAGTATACCTAGTAATAAAATATGAAGCATGTAAATCACCATCACATGGATAAAAACAGACATTACCATCTAACGCTTCATGGACTTCACTGGCAAAGCTCTCTAGACTTTTAGAGGGCCTCTTAAACCGGGATTCTTTCTGTTTTGGTCTGCCGTCTTTCTGAGGTTTCTTCTTTCCCATCGTGATGTGTCACTGTAATACAAAAAAGACAAAAAAAAAAAAAAAACTATACCTCAAATAGGGCTGGAGGTTGTCATAACAATTAGCCTACTCCAATCCGGTGGCATTCCCACATTAGTGTTCTATACTATTATCAAAAAGCACTCCAGCCAAAGCATTCAGTTTTAGTTTTGGATTGAACAGGGAAGGGTTAAAGCACCCTGGCAGGGTTATAAGCCTATCTCTATTCCAGTTTAGGGGGAGCTTCCCCTATTTCCTGTTCTAGGGACAGTAGTCACAGAGTCTCCCCAATGGGGCCACACACAACAATAAAAACATATAATAGGAGTAGGAGGGGTTTGATACACCCTGATGAAGTTCTAATTCAGATGAAAGGTGTTGGTGCAAATCCCTCCCCTTGTGAGGGGGTGGATTATGACATATTTTTCTATCCTAAGCTATGGACAATTAGATACAGCCCTGACCAGTCGAGACATGGACACCCCTAGACCTATGAATCTATGCTGTGCTACCTGGTTCAAAGCTGTCAGTTAGCATACCTTGTAAGTTGTGAGAAGGAATTTTTTATTTTTTTTGCACATCCCACAGATCCTCAATGTACTGAGATCTGGAGGCCAAGTTAACACCCCAAACCATTCTTGCATCTTTTTTGCAGTGTGGCATGGCACATTATCCTTCTGAAATAGCCCGCTGCTATTATGGAATACCATTTCCATGAAGAGGGGTATTTGGTCAGCAAAAATGTTTAGGGAGGTGGTATTTTGCAATTAAAGTGATTGTAAAGTCTTGTTTTTTTTTTCTAAATAAAAACATGTCATACTTACCTCCACTGTGCAGTTGGTTTTGCGCAGAGCAGCCCAGATCCTACTCTTCTCGAGTCCCTCGTCACTGCGCCCCCGGCACCTCCCTCCTGTTGAGTGCCCCCACAGCAAGTAGCTTGCTATGGGGGCACCCGAGCCAAGTCACAGCGCCGTCTGTCCATTCAGTCACGGAGCTCTGGCCCGGCCCCCTCCCGCTGATTGGCTAACTGACTTTGATTGACAGCCGCGGGAGCCAATGGTGCTGTTGCTGTGTCTTAGTTGGCTATAGCACTCGTGGACATCGCTGGAGAGAGATGGGGCTCAGGTAAGCAATTAGGGGGTGCTGGGGAGGCTGCTGCACACAGAAGGTTTTTTTTTTATCTTAATGCATTAAGATAAAAATTCTCCTGCCTTTACAACTCCTTTAACATCCACATGAATGGCAGGATGCAAGGTTCCCCAGCAAGACATTGCCTAAAGCATCACACTGCCTCTGCAGGCTTACCTTCTTCCCATACTGCATCCTGGTGCCATCTCTTCCCCAGATGAGCCCAGAATGAATGAATACTGATGAAAGGGTCCTACGTGACTCTGCTGTGATGTGATTATTTATTAAAACTTTGGACCATTTATGGAGTTCCCTGGTGTGTTGGTGACTAGAGATGGGATTGGGCATGTTCAGGATCCCACCTGCCCAATCCCGCCAGGAAGCCGACACTGCAAACCGCCAATCACAGGCAGTGAGACATTTCCCGATCTTGTTGCTGAGGACTGGGAAATGTCTCATTGTCTGTGATTAGAGGTGTGGAGTGTCAGTTTCCTGGTGGGATCGGGCAGGTGGGATCCCAAACACACCCGAGCCCATTCCTATTGGTGACATATCCTTTGCTCTCTTCCTAGGTAAGCGACACACCCATTCACATGATGTAAAAGAAAATGTGATTCGTCAGACGAGGCCACCTTCTATCATTGCTCCATGGTCCAGCTCTGATGATCACATACCCATTGTAGGCACTTTTGGCTGTGGACACGGGTCAGCATGGGCACTCTGACCGATCTACACAGCCCCATACACAACAAACTGCAATGCCCATTTTCACTTCTTTCAACTACATGGACAACATGTTTACTTGCCTCCTGTTATATCCCACCCACTTTCAGATGCCATTCGTGTAATGAGATTCATGTAATAGTATTCACTGTACCTGTCAGTGGTCATAATGTTATGGCTGATAGGTGTGTGTGTGTGTGTGTGTGTGTGTGTGTGTGTGTGTGTGTGTGTGTGTGTGTGTGTGTGTGTGTGTGTGTGTGTGTGTGTATATATATATATATATGTTTGTGTGTGTACTATCTCTCTTACCTCTCAGCAGCTCACATGTGTTCTCTTCCAAAACAACTTTTAGGTTTACCTCCCCGCATTCCCTAATCTTCTTCCATGCATTTATCCCTCTGTGGTCTTTGGCATTTAAAAAAACACCCTGTTCCACTGACAATGTTATAGCTATTACGTATAATGTACCATATATCCATGCACAGACCTTTCTTTTCTCAGTATACTAATATTACAAAAGCAAACATTTATGAGCCCTCCCACTTTACTTACAATGTAGGCTGGGTGACGTGACACAGAAAATTGAGGTTCTGTCTCTGGCTTGCTGTAGGGCTGTGCTTCCGGGTGGTGGAGGGGGTCACGTGACTGCAGTGTGAAGGGTCATGTGACTGTAGTGTGAAGGGGTCATGTGACTACAGTATGGAGGGCTGGATGTGTGTCTTGCTGCTCTTAGGTTAGCGTGTTTCTTCTCCAGTGCTGAACTGTTGTTGTGTGCTGCTTGGTCCTGTGGAAGCAGTGTTGTAGAGGTGTGACACTGCTCTTCCCAGCCTGATCAGACACCTCTGGATAGCTTCATACATTGCTTGTTTCCTCTTAGTACATACACAGGGTTTTTAGATAGGAAGGGAAGTGGCTTATAGCGTTTACCTGCTCACAGGGTTTTTGTGTTGTCAGCAGTCACAAAGGAAGTTCTAAAAGACTAAAGATTAGCTTTTGTCTTGCTTCTAATAATTATTTCTTATAACTTCTCTCTTGTATTTTAGTTCACAATGCAGCTGCAACCAAGATGAAGATTGTGGAAGAACCCAACAGCTTTGGGTATGTAGAGTTTTATTTATCACATTTTACCACCCATCACTGCTTAGAAGTCACTATGTGTATATACAGTGGATATAAAAAGACTACACACCCCTCTTAAAGCGGAGCTCAAGTGGAACTTCCGCTCATCGGAACCCTCCCCCCCCCCCCCCCTCCGGTGTCACAATTGACACCTTTCAGGGGGGAGGGGAGTGAAGATACCTGTCCAAGACAGGTATTTTCACCCACTTCCGGGAGTCCTCTCTGCGGGAAGCACGTCACTTCCCACAGAATACCTGTTGTGTTCTGGGAGACACTCGGCTCCCAGAACACAGGGTGACCAGTGAGAACGGCGCAGCGCAACTCGCGCATGCACCGTAGGGAACCGAGCAGTGAAGCCGCAAGGCTTCACTTCCTGGTTCCCTCACCGAGGATATCAATGGGGGCAGCAGAGTGACGAGCGATTGCTCGTCCTCTGCTGCGGGACGTCGCTGGACTCCAGGACAGGTAAGTGTCCTAATATTAAAAGTCAGCAGCTGCTGGCTTTTAATATTTTTCCGGCGGAGCTCCGCTTTAAAATGTCAGTTTTCTGTGATGTGAATAAATGAGACAAAGATAAATAATTTCAGAACTTTTTCCACCTTTTTAATGTGACCTATAAACTGTACAACTCAGTTGAAAAAGAAACTGAAATCTTTTAGCGGGGAAGAAAAAATAAAAGAATGTGGTTGCCTAAGTGTGCACACCCTCTTATAACTTGGGAGGTAGCTGTGTTCAGAATTAAGCAATCACATTCAAACTCATGTTAAATAGGAGTCAGTACACACCTGCCATCATTTAAAGTGCCCCTGATTAACCCCAAATAAAGTTCAGCTGTTCTAGTAGGACTTTCCTGACATTTTCTTAGTCGCATTCTACAGCAAAAGCCATGGTCCGCAGAGAGCTTCCAAAGCATCAGAAGGATCTCATTGTTAAAAGGTATCAGTCAGGAGAAGGGTTCAAAAGAATTTACAAGGCATTATATATACCAAGGAACACAGTGAAGACTAAGGATGAGCTCTGGCGTGTTCGCAAAGCCCACGGGCAGAGCCTGCCAGGAAGTCGACACTGCGCTAATCACAGGCAGTGAGACATTTCCCGATCTCTGCAGCCACGCATCGGGACAATGTCTCACTGCCTGTGATTAGCGCAGTGCAGTGCCGACTTCCTGGCGGGCTCTGCATGTGGGCTTTGCGAACACGCCGGAGCTCATCCTTGGTGAAGACAGTCATTATCAAGTGGAGAAAATATGGCACAACAGTGACATTACCAAGAACTGGACGTCCCTCTAAAATTGATGAAAAGACGAGAAGAAAACTGGTCAGGGAGGCTGCCAAGAGGCCTACGTCAACATTAACCACTTCAATACCAGGCACTTATACACCTTCCTGCCCAAGCCAATTTTATGCTTTCAGCGCTGTCGCAATTTGAATGACAATTGTGCGGTCATGCTACACTGTACCCAAACAAATTTTTTTATCATTTTGTTACCACAAATAGAGCTTTCTTTCGGTGGTATTTGATCACCTTTTTATTTTTTGCACAACAAATAAAAAAAAGAGTGAAAATGTTGAAAAAAAACAAAGTTTTCCTTTGTTTCTGTCAATTTTTTTTGTAAATAAGTACCTTTTCTACTTCAATGACGGGCACTGATAAGGCGGCACCGATGAGGTGGCACTGATGGATACTTATGGGTGGCACAGACGGGCACTGATAGGTGGACACTTACGGGGGCACAGATGGGCACTGGTAGGTGGCACTGATGACACTGGTGGCTGGCATTGCTGGGCATCACACATTGTGGTCGTGCCATGATGGTGCCAGTCAGTGCCCATTTGTGGGCACTGATTGGCATATGTTTATGTATTTTTACATGTGGATGGCCATGGGGGACTTACCTGGCCATCCACATGCTTGGGGCTTCCCTGGTGGTCCTGGGCGGCATCCTGGTGGTCTAGTGTGGGTATCCGAGGGGGGGCTGCGCTGATAAACAATCAGCGCAAACCCCCCCCTGTCAGGAGAGCTGCCGATCGGCTCTCCTCGCATCTGTCAGACGCGAGTGAGGAAGAGCCGATCAATGGCTATTCCTGTTTACATCGTGATCAGCCGTGATTGGACACGGCTGATCACGTGGTAAAAAGCCTCCGCCGGAGGCTCTTTACAGAGATCAGTGTAGCGGTGTGTCAGACTGACACCCCACTCCACCGATCGCCGCGATGCGCGCCCCCCCGGGCGCGCGGCGGTTGTTATCCTGCAGGACGTCAATAGACATCCAGTGTGGATAACACAACCACTTCCCGGACGTCAATCTCCTATTGACTGGGCGGGAAGTGGTTAAAGGAGCTGCAGCAATATCTGGCAAGCACTGGCTGTGTGGTACATGTGACAACAATCTCCCGTATTCTTCATATGTCTTGGCTATGGGGTAGAGAAGCCTTTTCTTACAAAGAAAAACATCCAAGGCCAGTTCAATTTTGCAAAAACACATCTAAAGTCTCCTAAAAGCATGTGAGAAAATGTGTTGTGGTCTGATGAAACCAAGGTTAAACTTTTAGGCCATAATTCCAAAAGATATGTTTGGTGCAAAAACAACGCTGCACATCACCAAAAGAACACCATACCGACAGTGAAGCATGGTGGTGGCAGCATCATGCTTTGGAGTGGTTTTTCTTTAGCTGGAACAGGGGCCCTAGTCAAGGTAAAAGGAATTATGAACAGTTCCAAATACCAGTCAATATTGGCACAAAACCTTCAGGCTTCTGCTAGAAAACTGAATATGAAGAGGAACTTCATCCTACAGCATGACAACGACCCAAAGCATACATCCAAATAAACAAAGGAATGGCTTCACCAGAAGATAGAGCTGCACGATTTTGGCTAAAATGAGAATCACGATTTTTTTGCTTGGAAGATCACGATTCTCGCGGCGTAACATCATCTTTCACATTAAAACAAAAAAAAATTGGGCTAACTTTACTGTTTTCGTTTTTTTTATTCATTGAAGTGTATTTTTTCCCAAAAAAATGCATTTGAAAGACCGCTGGGCAAATACAGTGTGACATAAAATATTGCAGCAATTGCCATTTTATTCCCTAGGGTCTCTGCTAAAAATATATATATATATATATATATATATATATATATATATATATATATATATATATATATATATATATATATATAATGTTTGGGGGTTCCAAGTAATTTTCTAGCAAAAAATATTGATTTTAACATAAACAAGTTTCAGAAAAAGATTTGGACTTTAAGTGGTTAATCTTCCTGCATTTACACACACAAGTTTGCTCCTAAGAAGGAAGTTAATTACAATGTTTCCTGTTAAGAACTTATTTTCTATTGACAGCTGAGTGAGCAGATAAAGTCTCTCCACTTGTTATATAAAACAATCGGTAACCTCTGCATTGGAGATCGTCAGGGGGGTTGAATCGAGATCACGATTAATTGCGCAGCTCTACCAGAAGATTAGATTGGAATAAAATTTAAATTTGGGTGCAGTCGTGCATGATCGCGCAATTCCAGTTAAAGTAGTGCAGCGCTGAATAGCAAAATAGCTCTGGCCATGAAGGGGATGAAACCTTCCAGAGATCAAGTGGTTAAAGTGAACATTGGAGACAAGGACTAGTGCTCAGTCCAAATGTCTGATGTACTTGGCGTATCATGAAAGGAGGACACTTAGTTAACATCAGTTGCATCCATAGATCTCAATGGGCAGTGATGAACTGAATCTAAAAAACAAAACATGGGGAGTGCTTCTGAGTAGCCACTGGAGTTACACAATAGTTTAATCGCCTCACCTCTTCTGCTGGCTGTCGCTGTGCTGAGCGTAGGAAAGCATATAGGCTTATACAGCACGAAGCTGCAGTGTGTAACCAGTGTCCTAGTCTGCACCCTGTGCTCACTGGTCTGGCTGGGAATCCTGTGTGTGGTGAGCACTGGATGTCCTGCTGTTGCCCTGGCATGCTGGCCAGTATCAAATTATTATTATTATTATTATTATTATTATTATTATTATTATTATTATTATTATACAGGATTTATATAGTGCCAACAGTTTACACAGCACTTTACAACTTGAGTGTAGACAGTACAAATACAATACACTTTATTACAGTAGGAATCAGAGGGCCCTGCTCCTTTAGCGCTTACAATCTAAGAGGGAAAGTCAAGAGTTACAAGAGGTAATAACTGTGGGGGATGTGCAGATGGAGAAAATAAATGTTCAGTTGTTAGGTGGGGGCCAGATAGGCTTCTCTGAAGAGATGAGTTTTCAGGGATCGTCTGAAAGTGGACAAAGTAGGAGAAAGTCGGACAGATTTGGGGTAGAGCATTCCAGAGAATGGGAGAGTCTCTTGAGAAGTCCTGAAGGCGAGCATGGGATGAGGTGACAAGGGAGCTAGAGAGCAGGAGGTCTTGGGAGGAACGATTAGGTTGGTATTTTGAGACTAGGTTAGTAATGTAGCTGTGGGCCAGGTTGTGGATGGCTTTGTAAAGTTTATTGATAGTATCTTGAATTTCATTTGTTGGTTGTGTGGCAGCCAATGGAGGCTTTGGCAGAGCGGTATAGAAGACGCTATAGCTGCGCGATTCCGGCTAAAATGAGAATCGCCATTTTCTTGGCTTAGAAGATAGATCATGATTCCTTCACGATTCTCGGGGCGTAACATCATCTTTCACATTAAACAAAAAAAAATTGGGCTAACTTTACTTTTTTTTTTATTAAATGAAGTGTATTTTTTTCCAAAAATGTGCATTTGAAAGACCAATGTGACATAAAATATTGCAACAATGGCCATTTTATTCCCTAGGGTCTCTGCTAAAAATTATATATAATGTTTGGGGGTTCCAAGTAATTTTCTAGCAAAAAATTCTGATTTTAACTTTGTAAGAAACAAGTGTCGGAAAAAGTTAAGTGGTTAAACTTACAGAATTTACACACAAAAGTTTTATCCCTTTAAACTAAGATGGAAGAGTTACAATGTTTCTAGTTCTCTACTAGCACAGACAATGTTGTTAAAAACTTGTCAGACTGCCAGAGTGAGCAGAGAAGTCTCTACAATTGTCACATGAAAGAATCGGGAAACTCTGCAATAGAGATTGTGAGGGGTTGAATCGAGATCGCAATTATTATTTTTATTTTTTAAGCAATTAATTGTGCAGCTTTAAAAAGACGCTGAGTGGTTTGTGAGGTGGATGAACCTGGCAGCAGTGTTCATGATGGACTGAAGTGGGGATAGCCTATTTAGAGGTAAGCCAATGAGTAGGGAGTTGCAGTAGTCAAGGCGAGAGATGACCAGGGAGTGAATTTTGGAGATGTTGAGGCGGCACATTTTGGAAAGCGATAGGATGTGGGGCCGAAAGGTTAGTTCAGAGTCCAGGATTACACCTAGAATCAAATCTCCTGTGGTACTGATGGGACCGGCTTCTGTTTGAATGATCAGAATGTTCTTTGATTCAACTCTCTTGAATAGTCCTTACACTGCGCAAAAATCCAAGTGAGAAAAAGGCCCTCCTGGTGTTGTGCTCAGTCTCACTGTTCCTTGCTGTGTCCTTGTGTGCCTGATTGGCCAAGTACTTCTGGGGTTCCTGTCTGTGCTCTCTGAGAGCTACTGTAGGGTTCACATAAAGAAGATTGTAGGTGTTTGCTGACAGCTTTTTAAAGTGACAGTCAGCACTTCCATTGAAATCTTTATTTAACATCCTCAGCCTGGAACTCAAGTTTACTTTAAAGGCTTCAATAAATCTGCATGTAGGTTGTTGATGGGTTTGCAAATATTTAGTAAATGCTTGCTGTAAAAAACGGCTCTTTTACATACTGATGCCTGCATAGTATATACAATAAAGTATAAAAGTGTTTGTTACCACATGTCATATTCCTGATATGTCTATTTGTATCATGTTCTTGCAGCCTGTTCTATTCGCATTGCTTCTTTTATGTGAAATACCTGGTGATCCTGCCAAACCCCCTGCTTTCCTATTTCAAACGGAGGATGCTAGACATAGAAGCACATCCATCCCAGGGTGGTCAGTTTTCTGGCTGTGCTGAAAGTACAGCCTGCTTGTCCTCCAATGACCAAGATTTGTACTGACACGCCCCCCTGCACAGCTCTTCACTGGGAGGACCAGTGTATGGCTCTTTCTCTGCCTCCTGCTGGCACACTCCACTGCAGTTTTCACCCCCCACCTTTTCTAAAGCCTCATACACACGATCGGACTTCCATCAGACTTTTCCGTGGATTTTGGTCCGAAGAGCGTTGGCCATGAACTTGGTATGCATACAGACGGCACAACATTTTCAGCCAACAAAACCTAAATATGTGTCTTTTCTGCTCTTTAACGCCACCTTTGGGCAACTTCTGCTAATGTTGTCTTAATGTTTAACATTGGTTCTGAGCATGCGTGTTTGTACTTTGGATTTTAGTTGGACGTATTTTTGTGTACACACGATCGAATAATCCGAAGTAACAGATTTATTGTCAGAGAGTTGGTAAGCATGAACAGCCAACATTTGTTGTCATCCATTCAGCCAACAATTGTCTGATGGAGCATACACACGGTCGGATTATCCGACACAACACGCCCGTCAGACAATTATTGCCGTAAAATTAGATCATGTGTATGGGCCTTTAGCCCCTTATGCAGCTGAGTACAGCTTATTTTTTTTTAATGTAAACTGAATGGCTTGATTTTTAACAGGTAAGGGTTCATTTATATTTTAAGGTGGCCATGAACTGATTGAAATTCAGCCGGTCATCAGAAGTAGATCATTTGATGATTTCTGTCACAGGGACATGTTGGCAAATGTTCAGCTGTATACATTGTCACAGTGGGGGAGGGGATTCTTCCATCCGCCTCGTATGTGTGGTTGGAGCAATCTGGTAATTTTTCTTAGTTCAGCCCACTGGCTAAATTAAAAAACTAGCAAAGCATGCCCAGCTTTAGAGAAGTGCTCCTCCTATTGAAAGTTTAATGGTAAATAGGATTCACTTCCTACGCTCCAGTTGATTTTGCTTACCTCAGCTATTCTTGCTGCACTTTCTCTTGCTCGTGGCCCTCGACCTCCATTTTGATTTTGTATTGTGAAAAATACCAGCATTACTACTGTAACTCATATTTGTCATCTGGAATAGACAGAGGATCCAGGGCAGTGGCTTACAGTATGTGTTGTAATGTGAATTAAAGGGGTTGTAAAGGTTCATGTTTTTCCACCTTAATGCATCCCCCCCCCCTGAGCCCTGGAAAGACCTGCGTTGTGAATGCGCTCGATCTTTGCCTGGTCTTCTCGGCTCTTCATTGGATAGATTGATAGCAGCGCAGCCATTGGCTTGCACTGCTGTCAATCAAATCCAATGACGCGGGCGCCGGGGGGGTGGGACCGAGTCATACGCTCGATGGCTATGAGAGCTTTCAAGAGGGGGTTAGCTTTTGCAGGAGGGACCCCAGAAAATGGCGTTCGGGGCCACTCTGTGCAAAACGAGCTGCCCAGTGGAGGTAAGTATGACATGTTATTTAAAAAAAATTAAATGCAAACCTTTTACAATCACTTTAAGGGTTAAATAAAGCCTGCAAACATGATGACTTGAGGCTAGTAGTGCTGAGAAGCACATCTTTGATAATAGAGGAAATAAAACATTGAGATAAGTACATATGATGTTTAATACGTACAATTCTCAGGAATGAAAGCCATATTTTAAAGTTAAAACTGTTTTTTCTCTTGTAAGTTAAATCAGTTAATTGGTCTCTGTACAGTACATCAGTATGTGCGATGAGTGATGTTAACTTCTAATCAAATAATTTTAGTGATGTTGACTTCTAATTGCAAATCATTTTCTGTCCAGGTTGAACAATCCATTTTTATCACATACAAACAAGCTACAACCAAGGACATCTCCTTCACCACGTTCAGGTAATGTGTGTGAATGTATATGTATTTACAAATATTTAAATAAAGGTGTTACCCCGGTTTCCCATCCCATAGGTAATAAAGAACACTGTATCTACAATCACTCCCTTTTTCAATATGACACCATCTACATGAACTACATTGAACAATACAAAGTACCCCAGTACTTTATCCTGCTAGTCGGCACAAAAACACACTGTTTTTAGGTTGCGGTTAAAATGCATATGACGTCACGATACTTCAAGGCAGAAATCTGTGTTCCCTTATCCTATGTGACCTCTCAACATGGGTCATATTCATATATATTAATTGAGACCAGGCTTACCTTTTGGAGGTACTCCTATTCTCCTTTTAAAGGGTCACTGTCATGAGAGGACCATGGAGGCTGCCATTAATGATCTTTTTTTTTTTTTCTTTTGGGAATGTTCTCTGGCTCTTATGTTGATGCTTTGATTTCTATGCTGTCTGAATGTCTGTCCAACATTTTCCTGACATTCATTTACAGCATGCTGTTCTGAGTGTGTGATTGCAGAATGTTTAAGTCAGACACAACCAGGCAAATAGTATTATCAGGAGACCAGCAATGGCAGCTCTCATACTTTTCTCATGATAGGTTCACGTTAAAGATACAGAAGTCTAGACTTGCTCAAGACAGTGGAAGGTTCTTTTCCCCATATCCCAATCCCCAACGTTTGCACTAGGGCTGCAACTAACGATTATTTTCATAATCGATTAGTTGGCCGATTATTGTTTTGATTAATCAGATAATAACCTTAAAAAAAAAGGTAATTTTGCTGCGATTTGCAGTTTAACATTTTTTTGGGCCAATTTGTTGTTGGGCAGATTAAAAACACCAATTGCGGCAAAAGCGCATTACATGCTTTTCTGCAGCTTCTCCATTGAAGTATATTGAACCTAAAAAACAAAATGGCACAGTTTTGCGTTAAAAGTCCTTGCCCTTTCCAAATACGCAGCAGCTGAAAAAATCATGGATGTGAATGTGTCCCATAGGAAACCATGTAAATGACCTGTAGTGTGTTTCTGCAAAAAGCACCAAAAAACACAGAGGTGTGACCCAGGCCTGAGATGTTTAGTAACATAATGAGGTTAAAAAAACTAAAATTAGTACAAAAAGAGCAAATAATCACTACTGTAAGGGGTTCATTTTTTACTGTGGGACAGAGAAAGTAATATTTATAGTAGCGATTTGCTCTTTTTTTGTACTATAAAGGGCTAATTTTAGTTTTTATTTATTTTTTTAACCCCATTATGTTACTGGCCGATTAATCGATAATGAAAATGGTAATCGATTAGTTGTTTCGGCCCTAGTTTGCACCAAATCCAGCAATACATTGCAGCCACTAGTATTCTATGGTTTCAGATTTACACGCCTTCATACCACAAAGATAGATGCGCGCGCACACACACACACTGGGTAGCTGTTTTCCTCAGAAAAAGGCTTGAATGTTGAGTTGCTGTTTTTTGTCTCTACAGGCCCATCACACCTTTTCAGATTGGCTGGGAAGTGTTTCAATTTTATAGAATCCACGTAAGTTGATGCAAAACCTGTGACTGCCAGTAGAGCCAGTAAAAGTGTACAGATTTCTTCAGACCTACCATATGTTAAATGTGACAACAGAAGTCTAGTAAGGACTTTTCTGTAAATTCTAATGGCAGGGCTGTTTGTTTTTCTAAAGTTATGACATTACATTAGAGGCCAGTAGGAAGAACGCCACCCTTACAGATAGCTGAAACTTTGCAGGGACCATCAAATGGGAGGTCAGTCAGCCACATCTCAAGGAACCCCTAGCAACCTCTAAAGCAGGGGTATTGAATTAAGTTTTTACAGAGGTTTGATCAGCCAAATTTTCTACCAGCAGGGGTCTGAATCGCACGTTTGGAAAGACTCCTTCACATCACCCACCTCCCCCCCCCCCTCTCACATCACAAACCCCCCTTCACATCACCTGCCCCCCCCCCCAGCACTGGCCCTCTTCACGTTAAGTCCCCTTCACATCAACCCCATCACACACACACACACATCACTGCCCCCTTCACATACATTTCTCCTCCCCACAGCACTGCCCCCTCACATCACAAACCCCCCCCCCCCCCACAGTAGTGTAATCTGCCCTCTTCAAATCACCTCCCCCTCGTTACATCACCCTCACTTTACAAATCCCCAGTCCCCCAGTAATCTACTCTGCCCTCTTCACTCCCCTACAGCACTGCCCCCTCTCAAATCACAACCCTGCCCCTTTACAGCACCCCACAGCTCTGCCTACCTTCACAGCACTAACCCCCCCCCTTTACCCCCCACAGTAGTGTACTCTGCCTCTGAATATCCAGCCAGCCCTCCAGCACTACCTCCTCTCACATCACCCCCCCCCCTCCATCCTGTAGTGTCATCTGCCCTTCACTCTCCTATCTTAGATCGAGCAGAGGTGATGAGGCACCATGATAATATCCCAGGTACGGAGCCGGGAGGGACAAAACAAAAGGGAACAGCGCCCTCTAAGTGCAGCAAGATAAAAACAATTTTTAATTTAAATGTTACAATACACTCACATTTGAGTAGAGGTAGTAAGGCATGTAGAGGGTTAAAAGGGCTTCATCCGCGGATCCTCTGATGTTGTATTGATTCCCCGGACAGCTGGAAGTGGGGTCCTCAATCCTATGGTTTCCTCCAGCCTGCACTGGATGTAGAGAGGCGTCGGCCTGGAGCTGGGGACTGGAGTCTGGATTGCGGAGGCTCCGTAGGGTCACCTCCCGCTTACCTCCGACCCGGAAGTGACCCTACGGAGCCTCCGCAATCCAGGCTCCAGTCCCCAGCTCCAAGCCACTTTCTATGGTGGCACACCTAGTGGGCACAATCTTAAGCCATGCTGCCTGCGTCCATAGACACAGACAGCAAGGCTCAGACCCACCCTCCGCTCTATCACAGGATTTAACTGACAGCAGCCTCAGTAAAGTCTGGGAAAGCCTGTACAGATGGGCACAGTGCTGGGTCAAGTAAGGGCTCAGGTAAGTGTGGGGGTGGTGGGTAAGGAGCAATATTATTGCCTAAACAATTTTTTACCTTAATGCAGGGAATGCATTAAGGTAACAAATATTTAGGCTTTAGAACCACTTTAACTTTTGCAACTGGCCTTGCTCTTTTGCCTCAGTCACTAAAGATTCATCCAATTCCTTCTTTGAAGTAATGTGAATGTGCTTTGGTGTACCGAGTTTTTATAAATAGACAGTGGTGTTATGAATTTATTTTCCCATTGGAAGATTTCTCCTCTGCTCTTTTCCATTGCTAACTCAAAATTTTGGATTTTCCCTCACTTCTATTCCCTGCTACAACATGACAAATGGGGATGATGAACGTCTCCCGCTCAGACACAGGCAACCATATAAAATGAACAGGAATGCTAACTCTTCCCTGCCCTGTACAAAATGAAAAAGCAATTTCTTTATCGTACATCACGGGACACAGAGCGGCATAGTAATTACTATGTGGGTTATAGAGCTTACCTTCAGGTGATGGACACTGGCACACCCAAGACAGGAAGTCCCCTCCCTATATAACCTCTCCCATATCGGGAGTACCTCAGTTTTGTTGCCAGTGTCTAAAGGTGTTGGTCACGGTTAAGCATGTATTCAAGTTAGCTCTGCGTATGGTCTTTGAGGCCTAAAGGCGAGCTATTCCGGATCCGTCCAAAGTGCTTCAATGCCAAAATGGACGGTACCCGGGCCTCGGGGAAGAAGATGTGGACCATCTACGAGGTTTGGCCTGTAATGCCTCTCTTAGGAGGGCTGGACCCTGGGATCCAGTACTCTGGTCAGACCCAATACCAACAGGTTTTCTGGCAGGGTGCTGTACAGGTCCAGGGGAGTGGTGTTCCTTTCAGTAGGACCCTGGTCCCTGAAGGTCAAATGACGTTGCCCGCCAAAGGGGCGAAGTTTGGGCTGTCTGTTCCGAACAGGGTCCTGCGGCGGGGACAGGTAAGTGAGGGTCCCTGATGAACTTGGTCCAGCAGGGACCCTTCAAGACTAATGTGTTTGCCTGTATTTTACCTACATGGTATATTTCCCACTGTACCTGATGCCTAAAATATCTTTGATAAACCTGAAATGTATTTTCTTATGGTTCTGTTGGACATTACGTAGTACCCCTGTTTGGCCACAGGAGGAAGATACTTGAGAATGTCTATATAGCTGGGCATACCTTCTATAAGTGTAATGCCTAGACAGATGGAGGAGCATTCTTCTATGTACAAGCTCTGCAGTACCCATCTGTAAAAATGTTACCATACCTGCTAGGGGGACCTGGAAACAGCGTTCTTAGACATGGCGCTGTGGTCTCCCTCTATAGTGTCAGCTAGGCTCCAATGTAAAACTGCAGCTCCCAGTGGGAAGCCTATGGAGGAAAAGTTCCTCCTGCTCCTCTCCCCATTCCTTCCAGGAAGCGTTTCTGGCGCACGCGCACTTCTGCGCATGTGCGGGCGTCCTCTGCTTTAAAAAGACAGCCTCTGCGAGACATGCTGTAAGAGGACGGACACATCAGCAGAGCTCCTTGGTGACATTTATTTTTGATATTATATTGGGCACGCTACAGGTGGTGATACAGGCATCCCCAAGGCACATTCGTTTAGTCACCTGACTAGCTCTGATAGCAAGCTTGTACGCATTTTTGGCTGTAAGTCCTTAGCTTGAGCTAGGACTATGCCTTCCAAGGGCTCTGGGAGTAAAAATCCTAGGAGGCTAAAGGGTTCGCCATCGGGCTCTGAGGATCTGGGGCTTGCTCCTACTAATATATCCTCCCCTGATAAATCAGAGGTAGTTACCCGAGGGGAGCCATCAGGAATGCTAGGTGCTGCGGATGCCCTCAGTTCACCTGCTCCGGTATATGTGACAGAGGAGGCTTTTACCTCTGCTCTGGGAGGATTAGAACAAAGATTGGCGGCATTAGTCACTTCCTCCCTGCCGGGAAAAAAGCGTGCCAGATCTCCATCTCCACCGTTAGAGTATCTAACAGCAGAGCAATTGTCTCAGGATGAAATTGATTTTCCTGCAGGGGATCAGGAGGATGATGCAGCCTCGGAGGAATCTACTTTTAGAGCAACCGTTTTCAGCCTCTCAGGCTGAAAGATTGTTAGTTCAGTCTTTAACAGACATGGTTCGGTCAGCTTTCAAGCTGCCCCTTTCTGAACCCGCAACTACATCGGTTTCTTCATTGGGCTCTTTGAAAGCCCCGCAGGCTAATGGTTCCTTTCCAATGCATCCATTGCTAGAAAATCTCATCTATAAGGATTGGGAACATCCTGATAAACTGTTCCTTCCTCCCAAAAAGTTTTCTGTGGTATATCCTATGGAGGAAAAGTTCACCAAAAAATGGAGCCTTCCTACTGTGGATGCTGCCATTTCCTCTGAACAAATCCCTGACATGTCCAGTGGACAATGTACAGATGTTTAAAGATCCAACAGATAAAAAGTTGGAAACCCTATTAAAGACTGCTTTTTCTACAGCTGGTGCTGTAACTCAGCCTGCAGTGGCAGCCATTGGCATCTGTCAGGCCTTGAAAGACCAGATGAAGCTGGCTTTAAAAGACATGCCAGTTCAGCAGGCGCAGGATTTAGCAGATCTACCTAGGGCTTTATGTTTTGCGGTTGACGCCATTAAAGATTCAATTCATCAGGCCCTCCCGCCTTACGCTGGTGTTGGTACACATGCGTAGACTCCTATGGCTGAAAAACTGGTCAGCCGAGACGCCCTGTAAAAAGCTCCTGGCTGGATTTCCATTCCATGGGGAGCGGTTATTTGGCGAGGACTTGGATAAATACATCCAGAAAATCTCCAGTGGGAAGAGTACCCTTTTACCTGTTAAAAGGAAATTCAGGGGTCCTGCCTTCAAGCGGCCCACCTCGCCAGTCCCAGGAACTTCAGCCTCTAAGCAGTTCCGACGGCCTCCCCGATCCAATCCTGGAGGTCTAAGCAGTTCCGACGGCCTCCCCGATCCAATCCTGGAGGGAGAGCTCAGGGACAGCCACAGGGTAATAAAAAACCCTGGAACTGAAGGAATACTAAACCAGCCCCCAAGTCGGCCTTATGAAGGGTCGCCCCCACTCAGACGAGTGGGGGGAAGACTTCTGTTGTTTTCAGGGGCTTGGCGAGAGACGATCCGGGACAGATGGGCTCTCTCCACGGTATCCCTGGGATACAAGTTGGAGTTACAGGAATTTCCTCCTCCTCGGTTTATAACATCAAACATCTCAAAAGATCCAGTAAAGAGAAGATCTCTCCTTTCGGCGTTAGACCGACTATTATCCCAAGAGGTAATTGTGGAGGTTCCGGTAAAGGAACAGAGGTTGGGATTTTACTCAAACCTCTTTACCGTTCCAAAGCCCAACGGAGATGTAAGACCCATACTAGATCTCAAAGGTCTAAACAAATTCCTAATCGTCAAATCGTTCCGTATGGAATCAATTCGGTCAATAGCCGCCTCCCTACAAGGGGGAGAATGGTTGGCGTCCATCGATATCAGGGACGCTTATTTACATGTTCCTATATTCCCCAGTCATCAAAAGCTTCTACGCTTTGCGGTGGAACAGTGCCATTATCAGTTTGTGGCGCTACCCTTCGGGTTGGCCACGGCTCCGCGAGTGTTCATAAAGATCTTGGCCCCTCTGTTGGCCGACTTAAGATCTCGGGGAATATCTATAAGGGCCTACCTGGACGATCTATTGATCATAGATCAGTCGGCTTCCAACCTAAGGGTTGCTGTACACAACACGGTACAGTACCTGGAATCCTGGGGCTGGGTCCTAAATCTGGACAAGTCGGCCTTGCAGCCAGCAAGAAGACTCGAATATTTAGGCTTACTCATAGACACAGACCAAAGAAAGCTTTCTCTGCCTCAGGCAAAAATCTCTTCCTTAAGAGAACTAATTCAAGCGATCTGTGCAAAGAGACAGCCATCCATTCGTCTTTGCATGCGGTTGCTGGGAAAGATGGTGGCCTCATTCGAAGCAGTTCCGTATGCTCAATTCCATTCAAGGAAATTGCAGAACGCCATCCTATCCGCCTGGAACAAAAAGGTTCAAGCCCTAGACTTCCCAATGTCCCTGGCGTCGTCAGTACGCCGGAGTCTATGTTGGTGGTTGGTACCCCAAAATTTACAAAAGGGAAAGTCGTTCATTCCAATCTCTTGAAGGGTAGTAACTACGGATGCCAGCCTTCTAGGCTGGGGGGCAGTACTGGAGCAATGTTCACTCCAGGGAAAGTGGTTGAATATCGAGAAGACCTTGCCCATCAACCTGCTGGAAATTCGGGCGGCACGGTTGGCCCTAGAAGCATGGACTTCCAAGCTACATGGGTCTCCTGTCAGGATCCAATCAGACAATGCCACAGCTGTGGCATACATCAATCACCAAGGGGGCACCAAGAGCGGTGTGGCCCAGAAGGAGGTGAATCATATCCTGATATGGGCAGAAAAACATGCCCCATGCATATCCGCTATCTTTATTCCAGGAATAGAGAATTTGAAAGCAGACTTCCTGAGTCCGCAGCAGTTATCCCCAGGGGAATGGTCTCTTCACCCCGACATCTTTCAGACAATATGTCAGAGATGGGGGACACCAGATGTAGATCTATTCGCATCCAGGTTCAACAAGAAATTGAACAGCTTTGTGTCCAGGACGAGAGACCCGCTCGCTTGCGGATCGGATGCGCTGGTGTTCCCATGGGATCAGTTCGCACTAATATATGCATTCCCTCTGCTGCAGCTTCTACCTCGACTCCTCCGCAGAGTCAGGATGGAAGGGAGGCCGGTGATTCTGGTAGCCCCAGCATGGCCTCGGAGATCCTGGTACACGGAAATTGTAAGAATGTCTGTAGGCAAGCCTTGGACCCTTCCGCTTCAGCCGGACTTTCTCACGCAGGGTCCGATATACCACCCTTCTTTACAAACTCTAAATTTAACGGTCTGGCTATTGAATCCCACATTCTAAGAGAGAGAGGTCTCTCTAACACAGTTGTGTCTACGATAATCAATGCTAGAAAGCCAATATCTAGACATATATATTATAGAGTTTGGAAGGCGTATGTGGCATGGTGTGGAGCCAAGAAATGCCATCCTCGGAAGTACGTCATAGGCAGAATACTTGACTTCCTACAGTGGGCTGTTGTCAAAAACCTAGCCTTAAGTACTATTAAGGGACAGGTTTCGGCCTTATCGATATTTTTTCAAAGGCCACTAGCTACACATTCACTAGTAAAAACCTTCTTGCAGGGTGTGACTCGTATCAACCCACCAGTGAGATCTCCCATATGTCCATGGGACTTAAACTTGGTTCTATCAGTTCTTCAAAGACAACCTTTTGAACCATTACTCCACATTCCTTTAGTGCTTCTCACCAGGAAATTAGTGTTCTTGGTAGCTATATCCTCAGCCAGGAGGGTATCGGAATTAGCAGCTTTATCTTGCAAGGAGCCATATTTGATTATCCATAAGGATAGAGTGGTTTTACGTACACATCCAGCCTTTCTTCCGAAGGTCGTGTCAAGTTTTCATTTGAACCAAGATATGGTTCTTCCTTCCTTTTTTCCCAAACCTAGTTCGGTGGAAGAGAAATTATTACATTCTTTGGATGTAGTAAGAGCAGTTAAAGCCTATCTTGAAGCTACGGCTATGATTCGAAAAACGGATGTTTTATTTATTCTGCCAGAAGGGGCCAGGCAGCGTCGAAATCTACTATTTCTAAGTGGATTCGGCAGGTTATTATTCAAGCCTATGGTCTGAGAAAGAAGGTGCCTCCATTTAAAATCGCAGCACACTCTACTAGCGGTTGGTGCTTCTTGGGCAGTGCATCACCAGGCCTCCTTGGCTCAAATCTGTAAGGCCGCAACTTGGTCTTCCGTCTACACATTCACAACATTTTATAAGGTGGATGTAAGAGGTCATGAGGATATCGCCTTTGGGCGTAGTGTGCTGCAGTATAGATCCTCATGCCTGATGGTGCCCAGCTTGTTATGGTGTCTCCCTCCCCTCATTTTGGCATTGCTTTGGGACATCCCACATAGTAATTACTATGCCGCTCTGTGTCCCGTGATGTACGATAAAGAAAATGGGGTTTTTATAACAGCTTACCTGTAAAATCCTTTTCTTGGAGTACATCACGGGACACAAAGCTCCCACCCCTCTTTTGGGGACACTTATTGCTTTGCTACAAAACTGAGGTACTCCCGATATGGGAGGGGTTATATAGGGAGGGGACTTCCTGTCTTGGGTGTGCCAGTGTCCATCACCTGAAGGTAAGCTCTATAACCCACATAGTAATTACTATGCCGCTCTGTGTCCCGTGATGTACTCCAAGAAAAGGATTTTACAGGTAAGCTGTTATAAAAATCCTATTTTTCTGACTTTAGATACCTGTACATTATATTTATCTGTACAATGTGTATTTCCCTTTTTAACTTATTTTTCTGCTTGATGACAGATACAAATATGAGTTCTGCCCATTTCACAATGTAACCCAGCATGAGCAGACCTATCGTTGGAACGCATACAGTGGTATTTTAGGGTGAGTGTTGATTACAAAGAGAATTCTTAATTCCATCTGCCTTGTTCAAAATTTTATTTTATTCTTAGTTGCCAATCCTTAAGTGTGGTAACCATTAGCAACCAAATATTCATTCTTTAGTGATCTTCAGTGAATTCTGATTGGATCTGCTTTTAAGAATTTGCACTTAATATTTAAAGCAACATTAAACCTTCTTTTTTTTATTTTCTATTAAAATAACAAACATGTCATACTTGCCTGCTCTGTTCAATTGTTTTGCACAGAGCAGCCCCTATCCTCTTCTTCTGGGGTCCCCCTGCTGGCGCTTCAGGCTCCTCCTCTATGGCAAGTGCCCCCATGGAAAGCTGATCCCAAGCTGCCCTGTCTGCGTCTATTGATACAGAGCGGGCGGCTTGGCTCGGCACAGCATTTTATTGACAGCAGAGGGTGCTAATATGTATAAAGATTACTGAAGCGCTGATATGAATGTGAACCAAAAATATGTGAACCCAAAAAATATTAAGATAATCAAATGGTGATTGCTGCTATTATTGTGTAGTGTACTGATTTAAAAATAAATGTAAATAAGGGTTAATAAAGCGCTATCATCAACCTTAATATTATTGCACAGTGATCCAATATATAGAGGGTGATAACGGCTCCCGCTGCTATCTATTTGCCCAGGGAGGGGTGAGACAGCGGTGAGAGCGTGCACATCGCTGAATCAGATTGGGCTCAGGTAAGTATAAAGGGGGGGGGGGGGGGGGGGATTCTGCAGCACAGAAGGTTTTTTACCTTAATGCATAGAATGCTTTTGGAATCTAGCAGGAACTGGCTGACTTTCGGTACATGTGTACTGCTGCTGGCTTCTGTGGAACAGTCAAGCTGAAAAAACGATGGCTGCAGGCGCTAATCTGTGTATTTTGATGGGGAGGGGAGAGAGTTCCCCCTGTCAGAATACAATAGTTCAGCGGGAGAAATACCTGCATCACACATTGTTGTATCCTGGGATCTGTAGTTTTGTCCTGGGATCTGTCAGTTTTTTTGTTTTTTTTTGTTTTGTTCAACCCGCTGGTCGAGCGGGAACAAATTTATTAAAATAAAGGTGTATACCCAGCTTCAGGCAACATATGTTTGTCAATTATGAAACCAATCATGTTTTTTTGTATTCTGTTTTTAGGATATGGCAAGAATGGGAAATTGAGAACAATACATTTACTGGCATGTGGATGAGGGAAGGTGATACTTGTGGAGCCAAAAATCGTCAGACAAAGGTTTTTTGGGGGGATGGGGGGGTATCTGGTCATAAATATTGTGGGGTGTTGCTGAAGAACAGATGGCGACAAAACAATATGTCATAATATAGATCTTGTTGTAATTAGGGCTGCAACTAACAATTATTTTCATAATCGATCAGTTGGCCGATTATTGTTTCGATTGGTTAATAACCGTAAAAAAAAAAAAAAAAAAAGTAATTTTGCTGCGATTTGCATTTTTACTTTTTTTTTTTTTTTGCCCAATTTGTTGTTGGACAGATTAAAAAAACACAAATTGCTGCAAAAACACATTATTACATGCTTTTCTGCAGCTTCTCCATTGAAGTATATTGAACCAAAAAAACAAAATAGCACCGTTTTGCGTTAAAAAAAGTCCTTGCCCTTTCCAAATACGCAGCAGCTGAAACAAAATCATGGATGTGAACGTGTCCCATAGGAAACCATGTAAATGAACTGTAGTGTGTTTCTGCATAAAGCACCAAAAAACCCACAGAGGTCTGACACAGGCCTGAGATGTTTAGTAACATAATGGGGTTAAAAAAACGAAAATTAGTAGAAAAATAGCAAATAATCGCTGTAAGTGGTTCATTTTTTACTGTGGGACAGTGAAAGTATTATTTTGAATAGCGATTTGCTCTTTTTGTACTGTAAAGGGCTAATTTTAGTTTTTTTTAACCCCATTATGTTACTGGCCGATTAATCGATTATGAAAATAGTAAGTGATTAATTTCATAATCGATTAGTTGTCGATTAATCGATTAGTTGTTTTCGGCCCTAGTTGTAATGAACTAAATTAGAGGAACAAAAGAGTGAACCTAAAAAGTAAGAAAGCGGGGAAAAGAATAGAAAAGGGAACACAAGGGAATAGAAGGGTAGTAGGTGGGTGGATAGGAGAGGGAGGGGGATGGAGGGGAGAGAGGAATGAAAGGGGAAACAAAGGAACTGAGAGAGGAATTGAAAGCGGGAGAGGGATTAAGGGTACCTGTGCCCTTGGGAGTCCGATGTAAAGCATCACATGAATTTGTAGTTTTAGTAGGCATTTTTCTTTCTCGTACATCACGGGACACAGAGCGACATAGTCATTACTAATGGGTTATATAGATACCTTCAGGTGCTGGCACTGGCAACTTCCAAAACCGGAAGTACCCTCCCCTATATAAGCCCCTCCCATCCGGGAGCACCTCAGTTTTTTGCCAGTGTCTAAGGTGTTGGCCAAGAAGAAACATGTGTTTTTCACTGAGCTTGCGTACAGGTTCTTTTGGGCCTCAGTAAGCTATTCCGGATCCGACCAAAAAAGCTTCATAGCTAAACGGTCGGTACCCGGGCCTTGCAGAGAAGAGCAAGGTTTTGCCTGTAATGCTTCTCTTAGGAGAGCTGGACCCTGGGATCCAGAGCTCTGGTCATACCCATGACCAAGATGTTTTCTGTGCAGGGTGCTATACAGGTCCAGGGAAGTGGAATCCTTGGGAACCCAGTCCCTGAAGGTTTAATTACAATACCTGCCGTGATAGGTGAAGTTTGGGCTTCTGTGGACCAAACAAAGTCCTGCGGCGGGGAACAGGTAAGTGGGGGCCCCCAGGAACTTGGTTCTATTGGGGGACCCCCAAGCCTAATTTGTCTTTCTGTCTGTTACCTAACGGTATTCCCGCTAATATCTGTGCATGCCTGTAACTACTAAAAAATGTAATAATTTTAATAGTAGTCAAGAAAAAAAAAAAAAAAAAGATATGTATATTTAATATATTAGACTGCGGTACCTGTGTTAATCCACTAGAGGCCGCTGTGGAACGTTTCTTGTCATGTGGACTAGTTTCTTTTTATCAGAGCAAGTCCAGGCAGATGGTGAGTTCTCTTGTGGGAAACTGCTTCCTCTGCCATGTTGCAATGCTCGTCCATCCCCCGGCCTGCGGCAAAAGGGGCCCTGGCTCTTCTCCCTGGTTTTCTTTTCAAAATTAGCGCCGAAGGCGCACGTGGCCGCGCCCGTGCGTGTGCACGCGCCTCTATATATAGAGGTGAGCCGGGAAAGGGGGCGGAGCTTGGGGGATGACGCTCTGTGCGCGCCGCAGCGCTTCTGCGCATGTGCGGGCGTCCCAGCATGTTAAAAACCACAATTATGTGTTGTGAGCTGGCTATGGAGTGCAGAGACAGAGCTGGCAACATTTAAAAAAGGCATACAGCAAGCGGTTGATGCAGGCATCCCCATAGAAAGGCACATTAGTAGACACCAACTGGTTTTATAGCAGCATTTGTGCTAGACTATTGTCAGTAAGTGGTGTATTTCGGCTGGAATACCTCAGCTTTGGGCTTAGGAATAATGCCGTCAAAAAACTCCGGGACTAAAAATTCCAGGAAGCATAGGGGGTCTCCATCGGGCTCTGAGGATCTTGGGCATGCTTCGGCTGCACCAGTCTCCCCTGGAGAATCAGAGGTTAGTGACCGTAGAGCACCCTCAGGAGTACCTGGTACTGTGGCTGTCCTCAGTTCACCTGCTCCTGTGTATTTAACAGAGGAGGTTTTTTCCTCAGCTCTGGGAGGGCTGGAAGAGAGATTGTCAGCATTGATCGCTGCTTCCCTGTCACAGGAAAAAAGCGATCGATCTCCGTCTCCTCCCTCAGAGTGCCTGTTAGCAGAGCAACAGTCCCATACAGGGATCGACCTGCCTGAAGGGGATCAGGATGAGGTCGATTCTGTTGTAGAGGAATCAACAGTGGAAGAGCCATTCTCAGCATCACATGCTGAAAGGTTATGGGTTCAGACCCTGACTAATATGGTCCGATCAGCATTTAAAATGCTCCTTGCGGAGCCATCATCCACTTCTGTCTCCTCGTTGGGGTCGCTAAAAGCTCCCCAGACTGTTTGTTCCTTTCCGATCCATCCTTTACTGGAAGGGCTCATTTACCAGGATTGGGAGCATCCTGATAAAATATTTACTCCTCCCAAGAGATTTCAAGTGGTCTATCCCATGGAGGATAAGTTCATCAAAAAATGGAGGGTCCCTACAGTGGACGCAGCCATCTCTTGTGTGAATAAATCACTGACATGTCCAAGGACCCAATAGATAAAAAATTGGAGTCCTTATTAAAATCTGCTTTTTCTACAGCAGGATTGGTGACACAACCAGCAGTGGCAGCTATTGGGGTCTGCCAAGCAGTGAAGGATCAGTTGAAACAGGTCTTAAGGGACTTGCCAGATCAGCAGGCTCTTGCCCTAGCTGATCTACCTAGAGCCTTATGCTTTGCGGTGGACGCTATAAAGGATTCAATCCATCAGGCCTCCCGCCTTACGCTGTCTGTAGTACATATGCGCAGGCTTTTATGGCTCAAAAACTGGTCTGCTGAAGCTCCCTGTAAAAAATTGCTGGTCAGCTTCCCATTTCATGGTGAACGCTTATTCGGGGAAGACCTGGACAAATATATCCAGAGAATTTCCAGCGGTAAAAGTACACTTTTGCCGGTTAAAAACAGAGTTAGAGGTCCCTCTTTTAAGAGGCCTGCTTCTCCAGTCCCTAGGACATCGGCTGTGAAACAGTTCCGACGGCCTCCTCGGTCAAATCCCGGAGGTAAAAATCAGGGACAATTGCAGGGTAACAAGAAGCCCTGGAGCAGGAGAGGTACAAAACCTCCCCCAAAGTCAAATGCATGAAGGGTTGCCCCCACTCAATCGGGTGGGGGGAAGACTTCAGTTGTTCACAGAGACCTGGCGGGACACGATCAGAGACAGATGGGTGCTCTCCGCAGTAAATCTGGGATACAAATTGGAGTTAAAAGACTCCCCTCCTTCCCACTTTATAAGGTCAAACGTGCCAAGGGATCCCCAGAAGAGAGGATCCCTCCTGTTGGCACTAGAACAATTATTGCTCCAAGCAGTAATTATAGAGGTTCCCCTGGAAGAATGGGGGTTCGGGTTTTACTCAAACCTCTTTACAGTCCCGAAGCCAAACGGGGACGTGAGGCCCATATTAAATCTAAAAGGGCTAAACAAATTCCTACATATCAGGACTTTCCGGATGGAGTCGATCCGGTCGGTGGCCACTGCCCTACAAGGGGAGGAATGGTTAGCCTCGATCGACATCAAAGATGCTTATTTGCACATTCCCATCTTTCCAGCCCACCAAAAATTTCTACGCTTTGCGGTAGAAGGGCGCCATTTTCAGTTCAGAGCCTTACCCTTCGGTCTGGCCACAGCACCACGAGTGTTCACAAAAATTCTGGCCCCATTATTGGCCAATCTAAGAACACGAGGTGTAACGATAATGGCATATCTAGACGACTTGTTGCTGATAGACCACTCAGTGGAAAAACTAGAAGTGGTTGTTCACGAGACAATCAAGTATCTGGAATATCACGGTTGGATTATCAACCGAGACAAGTCAGCCCTAAAACCAGTCAAAAGTCTGGAATACTTGGGGCTAAGGCTGGATTCAGACCAGAGAAAAATTTTCTTGCCTCAAGAAAAGGGGTCGTCTTTGAGAGATTTGATCCACTTAGTGGGCTCAAAAAGACAGCCATCCATACGCCTGTGCATGAGGCTGCTGGGAAAAATGGTGGCATCATTCGAAGCAGTACCCTACGGTCAATTCCATTCAAGGAATTTGCAAAGGGCCATACTGTCAGCCTGGAACAAAAAAGTTCAGGCTCTGGACTTACCAATGTCCTTGTCCCCTTCCGTTCGCAAGAGCCTCCGCTGGTGGTTGGTTCCCCAGAATCTGGAAAGAGGGAAATCCTTCAGTCCGATTTCTTGGAAGGTGGTCACTACAGATGCCAGCCTTATAGGCTGGGGAGCAGTACTGGAGCAATGGTCTCTCCAGGGCAGATGGTCAGATGCGGAAAAGGCCCTGCCCATCAATCTCTTAGAGATACGAGCAGCCCGGTATGCCCTAGTAGCATGGACATCCAAACTCCAAGGGTCCCCTGTCAGAATTCAATCAGACAATGCCACAGCAGTGGCATATATCAATCATCAGGGGGGCACCAGGAGTCGTGCAGCCCAGAGGGAAGTAAATTACATCCTGAGATGGGCAGAAAGATATGTCCCAGCCATATCTGCGGTATTCATTCCAGGAGTGGAGAATTGGAAGGCGGACTTTCTAAGTCGCCAACAATTATGCCCAGGGGAATGGTCCCTTCATCCCGAGGTTTTCCGGACAATATGTCAGCGGTGGGGAACACCGGATGTAGATCTGCTAGCATCCAGATTCAACGCAAAAGTGGACAGGTTTGTCTCTTGGACAAGGGATCCCCTAGCTTGCGGCTCGGATGCCCTAGTGTTCCCTTGGGATCAGTTCAAGCTGATATATGCATTCCCACCGCCACAATTGTTACCTCGATTACTCCGCAGAATCAGGGTAGAAAAGAAACCAGTGATTCTGGTGGCTCCAGCATGGCCCCGAAGAGCATGGTACGCGGAGATTGTAAAGATGTCTGTGGGGAGTCCTTGGACCCTCCCACATCGTCCGGACCTGCTTTCGCAAGGACCGATATACCACCCTTCCTTACCAGCCCTAGGTTTGACGGCCTGGCTATTGAAGCCCACATTCTAAAAAAGAGAGGGCTCTCTAATGCTGTGGTATCTACCATGATCAATGCCAGGAAGCCGGTATCCAGGCAGATCTACTATAGAATCTGGAAGGCGTACATCGCCTGGTGTGAGGCCAAGAAATGGCATCCACGTAAATACGTAATAGGTAGGATTCTGGACTTCCTACAATGGGCTGTAGATAGGAAGCTTGCCTTGAGTACTATCAAGGGTCAGATTTCGGCCTTGTCAATATTTTTTCAAAGGCCCTTGGCTTCGCATTCACTAGTCAAAGCCTTTATACAAGGAGTGATGCGTATTAGTCCTCCGGTTAATATTCCCATATGTCCATGGGATCTAAACTTGGTTCTGTCGGTTCTACAGAAACAACCATTTGAACCATTACAGCATATTTCCCTGGTTCTTCTCACCAGGAAATTGATTTTTCTAGTAGCCATTTGTTCGGCTAAAAGAGTGTCGGAATTAGCAGCTATGTCCTGTAGGGAGCCATATCTGGTTATCCATAAGGACAGAGTAGTGTTACGTCCTCATCCAGCCTTTCTTCCTAAGGTGGTATCGAGGTTTCATTTGAACCAAGATGTGGTTCTTCCTTCTTTTTTCCCCAAACCTACTTTGGTAGAGGAAAAGTTATTGCATTCTTTGGATGTAGTAAGAGCAGTTAAAGCTTATCTAAAAGCCACTGCTCAGATTCGCAGAACGGATACTTTGTTTATTCTGCCGAAAGGCCCCAGAAGGGGTCAGGCAGCGTCAAAATCTACTTTAGCCAAGTGGATTCGACAGGTCATAATGCAAGCCTATGGCTTGAGAAGGAGACCGCCTCCGTTCAAAGTTAGGGCGCACTCCACGAGAGCAGTTGGAACTTCATGGGCAGTGCATCACCAGGCCTCCCTGGCTCAAGTATGTAAGGCCGCAACATGGTCTTCGGTACACACGTTTACTAGGTTCTACCAGGTGGACGTTAGAAGTCAGGAGGATGTCGCCTTTTGGCGCAGTGTGTTGCAGGCCGCAAAAGATCCTCATGTCTGATAGCGCTCAGCTTATATATGGTGTATCCCCCCCCCTCGTTGGGCATTGCTTTAGGACATCCCATTAGTAATGACTATGTCGCTCTGTGTCCCGTGATGTACGAGAAATAAAAATCCTATTTTCTAACAGCTTACCTGTAAAATCCTTTTCTTGGAGTACATCACGGGACACAGAGCTCCCACCCCTCTGTGGGGACACTTATTGCTTTGCTACAAAACTGAGGTGCTCCCGGATGGGAGGGGCTTATATAGGGGAGGGTACTTCCGGTTTTGGAAGTTGCCAGTGCCAGCACCTGAAGGTATCTATATAACCCATTAGTAATGACTATGTCGCTCTGTGTCCCGTGATGTACTCCAAGAAAAGGATTTTACAGGTAAGCTGTTATAAAAATCCTATTATAGACGGTAGGTGGAAGGACATGCCTAACCCAAGGGATCCAAAGTTAGGCAAAGTTGATCACTCTATCCAGCAGCTCATGGTCTCTTTGACACGGCTCGTAACAGTGTGGACGTTTAGGGTCAGCGGTTTCTGGGATTTATGCCGCGTACACACGGCCGTTTTTCCCATCGAAAAAAACGACATTTTTCCCATTCGACGAGAAAAACGATAGTCTGTGGGCTTTTTGTCGTTTTTTTCGACGAGAAAAACGGCATTAAAAACGACGAGAAAAATTAGAACATGTTCTAATTTTTCTCGTCGTTTTTTTCGACATGTTTTCCGCGGCAGTGTTTCCCATAGGGAAACACTGCCGCGGAGCCCACACACGGTCGTTTTTTTCGACCAAAAAAAAAATGACATTTAAAACGGCCGTGTGTGAGGGGAACAAGCTGTTCCTCGTTTTTAACGTCGATTTTTTTCGACGGTGTTTTCACCGTCGAAAAAATCGATCGTGTGTACGCGGCATTGGAGATGATTTGTTTCTTCATGGTGAAAATTATCTTTAAAGGTTTTGAACTGGTTGTTGGTGATGGCATCTGATTTTTAGTTGAGTAGTTCTTCACTGGGGTTCAAGGGAACAAGATAAAATTAAACCTCTTCAATGGTATATTTAACAGATCAAAGAGAGAGCAAATTAGAGGCACTCGAAGTGAATAGCCGTGGCGTTTTTTGATTTTTTTAGATTTTGACATTGACAGCATCTTTTGCTTTATCTTAAATTGTTTTGTATACAGGTTCTGTTAGTTTGTGGATCAAGCAACAAGTTGGCATCGGTGTCTGAGCCAAGTACCTGTGTCTACTCCATGACCTTTAAAACTCCTCTAGTTTGTCATCCACATTCATTATTAGGTAAGTTGGAATACTTTCTTTTTGTGATTGCGACTTCTTCTTTTTGTAAGAGTCACTGATGGTTGTTCTTCTGGTTATAGTGTATCCGACTCTGAATGCAGAGCTGCGCCGCCGGTGGGATGAAATTGAGCAGTCTTTATACGACGAGCTGATCACTGAACAGGTACAATCGGGGACATTATGTTTTCTTGAAATATGACGTCATTTTTATGAAGGCGGTTAGTCATTTCTTCTTTCTTTTCCTTTTTTTGTTTTTAAGTGAAGTCGTTGTTTTAAAAAATAAATAAAAAATAACAAACCTGTTATACTTACCTCCTCTGTGCAGTTGGTTTTGCGCAGCCCTGATCCTCCTCTTTTTGGGTCCCTCTTTGCTGCTTCTGGTCCCTCCCTTCTATCAAGTGCCTCCGCAGTCAGCAGCTTCCTAAAGGTCACCCGAGCCGAGTCACAGCTCTGTGTGTTAATTCAAACATGGAGCCCCGCACCCTCTTTCCCCTGATTGGCTGACTGACTTTGACAGCCACGGAAGCCATTGGTGCCACTACTGTGTCCTGGACGACTTGGACACTCATGGACCTTGCTGGAGAGAGATGGGGCTCAGGAAAGTATTGGGGGGTGCTGGGGGGGCTGCTACACACAATATTTTTTTTATCTTAATGCATCAGCCATTTATCTTAATGTACTAAGATAAAATACCTTCTGCCTTTACAACTCCTTTAAGTACTTGTACATGTTAGAACAAGAAATAATGGCATTTCTTATTCTTGTCATATGCATATAAAGCTATCCTTTTAACCCTGTTGGCCATGGTGTGTTTGTTGGCAGCCTCAAGGACCAATATGGAGACAAGATAAGCAGGGAAGAATGACTGCAGAATGACCAGAGCAGCTCTGGGCACTTTTTGTATTGCAGAACAGCTTCTGTTTTTAGGGCCCCTGAGCTGCTCTGGGGATCCATTAAAGCGGGGTTCCACCCGAGATTTTTTTATTTTTTTTTTTAAAGTCAGCAGCTACATACACCGTAGCTGCTGACTTTTAATATGGACACTTAAGCCCTGTACACACGATCGGATTTCCTATGGTTTTTAAACAGATGGATTTTTCCATCGGAAAACCGATGAAGCTGACTTCTATCAGTCTTGCCTACACACCATCAGTCAAAAAACCGACCGTTCCAAACGCCGTGACGTAAAACACTCCGATGTGCCGAGAAAAATGAAGTTCAATGCTTCTGAGCATGCGTTGACTTGATTCTGAGCATGTGTGGGTTTTTTAACCGATGGACTTGCCCATAGACGATCGGAATTTGCTAGCGATTTTTTTATCCATCGGAAAAATTTTAAACATGTTCCATTTTTTGACACAGATGGGGAAAAAAAGACCGATTGGGCCCATACACGATCGGTTTGTCCGATGGAAAAAAAATCCATCGGACTGTTTTCATCGGTAAAAACGATCGTGTGTACGCGGCTTTAATTGTCCTAGGCGCCCGCGATATCAGCCCCCCCGAGGCCGATCTCTCGATCCTGGCAGGTCCCGGCGCCTCCATCCTCATTAAGGGAAACAGGCAGTGGAGCCTTGCGGCTTCACTGCCCGTTTCCTACTGCTCATGCGCAAGTCTCGCGGCGCTTTGTGAATGGGCGGCTGCTTTCTGGGATACACACAGTTCCCAGAAGGCAGCACACCACATTCCCCACCGCGAGGAGGACGAGGAAGAAGACCTGCCGCGGTATTGGAAGAGGCAGATTAGGATGATCCACATAGCAACCGCCTTTTCTGGTGAGTAAAAAAAATTTTTTTGCAGGATTTTGCCGTATTTCTTTTTTTTTTTTTAGGGTAGACCTTCACTTTAACTGCACAGAAGCAAGCTCCTAAAGCTGCTTCAGAACCTTGGCAGAGGTCACTTGTTTGCTTTGAATCTGAAACAGATGTCACCGCACTTGTAGGCCATTGTATACCTCCTCCAGCCCCATAACAGTAGATCGGCACCTCTGTACTAATTTGGTGCTGAGAGAAGAGTCTCCAGCTACCTTGCATCTCCGATATACTGATTGGGGTTGCAATGCTTCAATGCAAAAACATATTGGATGCATATTTATTTTAATACTGTGGTTTAGACAAGATGGACTATGCCTTAAATGTAGTGTAGTCTGAAGAGGAAGGGTTTGGATCTGACTGTGCTGTCTAAAAGGTGTGTGTTTGAGAGAAAAATGACTGTTCTTTGGCAGGCACAACAGTTCTTTTTGTTTTTTTGCCCAGAATTCTTTTGTAAAGAAAATCTGTAGTGATCTAACATTAAGCTTACTAAAGGTACTCTTTTTATCAGACCATGCATTACTGAGAAACTCCACTGCATCAAATGCCTCTAAAAAAATATGTACATACTAATTGGGATTTTGTCATGCAATTTTTATTTTATTTTTTTTGTATTTGTTTTTTTGTGAAGTGTCAGAATGAATGATTTTTTGAGATGAGCAGGGGGTATAAATTGCAGGCTTTTATTGTGTACTGTATCCAACATTGTGTAGATTTCCTATCACTTTCTGTTTTCACTGAGACAAAGAGCAGAAGCTCTCCAGCAGGGACACGGGCAGCAATCAAAACACTTTTAGTAATAGAATAGAGACGATTTGAGCCTCTAACAGTCTGCCTTTGTTATCCCACTTACGACACTTTCCTTGCTTCCTATTGTAATCTATTGTGTAAATCGGGAATCAAGGGGGTCCTCCCGACACAAACACTGACGGCAATAAAATTCTGACAATAGTTCCAACCTTTCCACATTCTATCCAAAATCTGAAAATATTTTTTGACTGTAAATCTACTGTAAAGCCCCATACACACGGTCGGACTTCCATCGGACTTTTCCCTGGATTTTTGTCCGAACGGAGTTGGCCGGGCACACCCATAGCATACACACCACAAGACTTTTCTGCAAACTTTCTGCAAACTTTTTGCAACATCACGTGGTTTTTCTGCTCTTTTCTGCTCTTTACCGTCACCCTTTGGTCAACTTCTGCTATTGTTTGTTGATTTTTAACATTAGTTGTTTTGTCCATCGGACAGAAGTCCTATGGTTTTCTGTACACACGGTCGGACTTTGCTCCATCGGACTTTTGTTGGCCAAAAGTTTGTCCGTTTGCAGACCCAACTTTTGTCCGATGGAAAAAAAAAAAAAAGTTTGTCCGATGGAGCGTAAACACGGTCAGATTGTTGGTCCAACTTGCTCAAAATGAAGTTTGTTGGCCAAAAGTCCGACCGTGTGTACGGGGCTTTACTCATCAAATTCACCTTGTGGTGTAAGCGCTGCTCTTTTAGTACATTCACCAATCAGTGCAAATTAAATGCAATATTTTTGTCTGATCCGGTTTGGGTTATGTTGTCTCAGGTAGATGTTAAAGTTGTTCATGTTTTGTGTTTATTATTCATGCTTAGGGTTACAGGAAACGGCTCAGAGAAATATTTGAAGAAGCTAATTACTTAAAGTCCACAGGAAGCAAAAGTGAAGATAAAGAAAACCAGACCGAGCCTAAGCCATTTGAGACCCTGGAGCAGTGTAGTGTGGTATGTCTTATGGGGATCACTAGTGAACATGCTCATGGCTGTCATGGTGATTGCTTGTTGTCAGTACTGTCTGAATTGTTGTCCTGGAACAGACAGCGGTAGTGGTGACTTCACTGGCTGCATGCTTTTTTCTGAAAGATTCAGCTACACTGAACCGTAACATGACCAGTTGACATTTATAAAGCCTAGCTCCAAATTTACCTTTTTAGTTTTTTGGACCATGTTATTCCAGATTATTTTATTCACTATTGCATGCGTCTACTGTCAGCGCTGTAGCAAAGCTACATACAGTGTACATCGCTGTGTTTCCGCAGTGGTACAGGGTCTTCCCGTCCCATTCCCAGAACAAAACGCGTTGGGACAGGCGCTGCTCAGCCATTCATATGGCTTTGTATTTTTTAAATAAATAAAAGGCTTCCTCTGAACGGCTGAGGTGGAGATTGTGATGTCATGCACCTGCCTCTCCACCGCCATTCAGAGGAAGCCTTGTATTCATTCCTAAAATATTAGGCTTACTTGGAATGGCTGAGCGCCGCTCAGCCCGTCTCAATTTTTTTCTTCGGAACAGGATAGGAAGTGCCTGTACTGCTGCCAGAACACTGTGCCGTATACTGTATGTAGCTAATGCAACGCTGACAGGGGTTCTATGTATTGTGGAAGGAATTTGGTTAATTTCGATCAGCTTGGTCCAGAAGAACTATTTAAACTTAAATTAAATCTCGAGTTAGGCTTGGTTTTACAGCTTTTTTTTTTTTTGTAGGCACACAATGAACTGTCTGGGGAAGTTAAGCGTCTCAAGAGCATTCTAGACAAAAATGGGATTTCTTATCTTAAAAATGGTAAGCAACAAACAGTGCTTTTACAATATTTACTTACCAGGGTAGTAATGTGTACAGTGCCTATAGTAGCCAGTCATATTTTAGCCTTTTCTTTCTCGTACATCACGGGACACAGAGCGACATAGTCATTACTAATGGGTTATATAGATACCGTCAGGTGCTGGCACTGGCAACTTCCAAAACCGGAAGTACCCTCCCCTATATAAGCCCCTCCCATCCGGGAGCACCTCAGTTTTTTGCCAGTGTCTAAGGTGTTGGCCAAGAAGAAACATGTGTTTTTCACTGAGCTTGCGTACAGGTTCTTTTGGGCCTCAGTAAGCTATTCCGGATCCGACCAAAAAAGCTTCATAGCTAAACGGTCGGTACCCGGGCCTTGCAGAGAAGAGCAAGGTTTTGCCTGTAATGCTTCTCTTAGGAGAGCTGGACCCTGGGATCCAGAGCTCTGGTCATACCCACGACCAAGATGTTTTCTGTGCAGGGTGCTATACAGGTCCAGGGGAGTGGAATCCTTGGGAACCCGGTCCCTGAAGGTTTGATTACAATGCTTGCCGTGATAGGTGAAGTTTGGGCTTTTTGTGGACCAAACAAAGTCCTGCGGCGGGGAACAGGTAAGTGGGGGCCCCCAGGAACTTGGTTCTATTGGGGGACCCCCAAGCCTAATTTGTCTTTCTGTCTGTTACCTAATGGTATTCCCGCAAAATTCTGTGCATGCCTGTAACTACTAAAAAAATGTAATAATTTTTAATGGTGGTCAAGAAAAAAAAAAAAAAAATTATATATATATATATATTTAATATATTAGACTGCGGTACCTGTGTTTGTCCACTAGAGGCCGCTGTGGAATGTTTTCTTGTCATGTGGACTAGCTTATTCTCAGCAGAGCAAAGTCCAGGCAGATGGGGAGTTCTCTTATAGGAAACTGCTTCCTCTGCCATGTTGCAGTGCTCGTCCATCCCCCGGCCTGCGGCAAAGAGGGGCCCTGGCTCCTGTCCCTTGTTACCATATTTGAAATTAGCGCCGAAGGCGCACGTGGCCGCGCGCGTGCACGCGCCTCTATATATAGAGGTGAGCCGGGAAAGGGGGCGGAGCCTGGGGGATGACGCTCTGTGCGCGCCGCAGCGCTTCTGCGCATGTGCGGGCGTCCCAGCAGTTTTAAAAAAACCACAATATTGTAGTGAGCTGGCTATGAAGTACAGAGACAGAGCTGGCAACATTTAAAGGCATACAGCAAGCGGTTGATACAGGCATCCCCTAGAAAGGCACATTAGTAGACACCAACTGTGATATAGCAGCAATTGTGCTAGACTATTCTCAGTAAAAGTGGTGTATTACGGCTGGAATACCTCAGCTTTAGGCTTAGGAATATGCCGTCCAGAAGCTCCGGAACTGAATCTTCCAGGAAGCGAAGGGGGTCTCATCGGGCTCTGAGGATCTTGGGCATACTTCTGCTGCACCAGTCTCCCCTGAAGTTCAGAGGTAAGTGACCGTAGAGACCCCGCAGGGGTACTTGGTACTGTGGCTGTCCTCAGTTCACCTGCTCCTGTGTATGTAACAGAGGAGGTTTTTTCCTCAGCTCTGGGAGGATTAGAGAGAGATTGTCAACATTTATCGCTGCCTCCCTGTCAGGGAAAGCACGCCCGATCTCCGTCTCCTCCTTCAGAGTGCCTGTTAGCAGAGCAACAGTCCCATACAGGGATCGACCTGCCTGAAGGGGATCAGGATGAGGTTGATTCTGTTATAGAGGAATCAACAGTGGGGGAACCTTTTCTCAGCATCTCAAGCTGAAAGATTATGGGTTCAGTCTCTGACTAACATGGTCCGATCAGCATTTAAAAATGCACCTTGCGGAACCATCAACCACTACTGTATCCTCGTTGGGGTCGCTAGAAGCCCCCAGACTGTTTGTTCTTTTCCACTTCACCCTTTACTGAAAGGGCTCATTTACCAGGATTGGGAACGTCCTGAGAAAATATTTATTCCCCCAAGAGATTTCCGGTGGTCTATCCCATGGAGGATAAGTTCATCAAAAAAAAAAAAATGGAAGGTCCCTACAGTGGACGCAGCCATCTCTTGTATGTATAAATCACTGACATGTCCAGTGGATAATGTCCAAATGTTCAAGAACCCAATAGATAAAAGATTGGAGTCCTTATGAAAATCTGCTTGGTGATACAACCAGCAGTAGCAGCTATTGGGGTCTGCTAAGCAGTGAAGGATCAGTTGAAACAGGTCTTGAGGGACTTGACAGATCAGCAGGCTTTGCCCTAGCTGATCTACCTAGAGCCTTAGGCTTTGCGGTTGACGCCATAGAGGATTCAGTCCATCAGGCCTCCCGCCTTACGCTGTCTATAGTACATATGCGTAGGCTCCTATGGCTCAAAAACTGGTCTGCTGAAGCTCCCTGTAAAGAATGGCTGGTTAGCGTCCCATTTCATGGTGAACGCTTATTCAGGGAAAACCTGGACAAATATATCCAGAAAATTTCCAGCGGTAAAAATACGCTCTTGCCGGTTAAAAGCAGAGTTAGAGGTCCCTCTTTAAGAGGCCTGCTTCTCCAGTCCCTGGGGCATCGGCTGTGTAACAGTTCCGACGGCCTCCTCGGTCAAATCCCGGGGGTAAAAAACAGGGACAGTAGCAGGGTAATGAGAAACCCTGGGTCAGGGGAGGTACAAAACCTCCCCCAAAGTTAAATTCATTGAAGTCGGGTGGGGGGAGGACTCCAGTTGTTCGCAAGAGACCTGGCGGGACACGATCAAGACAGATAGGTGCTCTCCGCAGTAGGTTTGGGATACAGTTTGGAGTTAAAAGACTCTCCTCCTTCCCATTTTGAGGTCAAACGTGCCAAGGGATCCCCGGAAGAGAGAGTCCCTCCTGTTGGCACTAGAACAACTATTGCTCCAAGGAGTAATTATGGAGGTTCCCCTGGAAGAATGAGGGTTCGGGTTTTACTCAAACCTCTTTACAGTCCCGAAGCAAACGCGGACGGGAGGCCCATATTAATTCTAAAAGGGCTATACAAATTCCTGTATATCAGGACTTTCCGATGGAGTCGATCCGATCGGTGGCCACTGCCCTACAAGGGGAGGATTGGTTAGCCACGATCGACATCAAAGATGCTTATTTGCACATTCCCATCTTTCCAGTCCACCAAAAATTTCTACGCTTTGCAGTAGAAGGGCGCCATTTTCAGTTCAGAGCCTTACCCTTCGGTTTGGCCACAGCACCACGAGTGTTTACAAAAATTCTGGCCCTTTATTGGCCAATCTAAGAACACAAGGTGTAATGATAATGGCATATCTGGATGACTTGTTGCTGATAGACCACTCAGTGAAAAAACTAGACGTGGTCGTTCACAAGACGATCAAGTATCTGGAATCTCACGGTTGGATTATCAACCGAGACAAGTCAGCCCTAAAAACCAGTCAAAAGTCTGGAATACTTGGGGCTAAGGTTGGATTCAGGCCAGAGAAAAATATTCTTGCCTCGAGGAAAGGTGTTGTCTTTGAAAGATTTGATCCACTTAGTGGGTACAAAAAAGACAGCCGTCCATACGCCTGTATATGAGGCTGCTGGGAAAAATGGTGGCATCATTCGAAGCAGTACCCTACGGTCAATTCCATTCAAGGAATTTGCAAGGGGCCATACTGTCAGCCTGGAACAAAAAAGTTCAGGCCCTAGACTTACATTGTCCTTGTCCCCTTCCGTTCGCAAGAGCCTCCGTTGGTGGTTGGTTCCCCAGAATCTGGAGAAAAGGAAATCCTTCAGTCCGATTTCTTGGAAGGTGGTCACTACAGATGCCAGCCTTATAGGCTGGGGAGCAGTACTGGAGCAATAGTCTCTCCAGGGCAGATGGTCGGATGCAGAAAAGGCCCTGCCCATCAATCTCTTAGAGATACGAGCAGCCCGGTATGCCCTAGTAGCATGGACATCCAAACTCCAAGGGTCCCCTGTCAGAATTCAATCAGACAATGCCACAGCAGTGGCATATATCAATCATCAGGGGGGCACCAGGAGTCGTGCAGCCCAGAGGGAAGTAAATTACATCCTGAAATGGGCAGAAAAATATGTCCCAGCCATATCTGCGGTATTCATTCCAGGAGTGGAGAATTGGAAGGCGGACTTTCTAAGTCGCCAGCAATTAGGCCCAGAGGAAGGGTCCCTTCACCCCAAGGTTTTCTGGACAATATGTCAGCGGTGGGGAACATCGGATGTAGATCTTCTAGCATCCAGATTCAACGCAAAGGGGGACAGGTTTGTCTCTCGGACAAGGGATCCCCTAGCTTGCGGCTCGGATGCCCTAGTGTTCCCTTGGGATCAGTTCAAGCTGATATATGCATTCACACCGCCACAATGGTTACCTCGATTACTCCGCAGAATCAGGGTAGAAAAGAAACCAGTGATTCCGGTGGCTCCAGCGTGGCCCCGAAGAGCGTGGTACGCGGAGATTGTAAAATTTCAGTGGGGAGTCCTTGGACTCTCCCACGTCGTCCGGCTTTCGCAAGGACCGATATACCACCCTTCTTTACCAGCCCTAGGTTTGACGGCCTGGCTATTGAAGCCCACATTCTAAAAAAGAGAGGGCTCTCTAATGCTGTGGTATCTACCATGATCAATGCCAGGAAGCCGGTATCCAGGCAGATCTACTGTAGAATCTGGAAGGCGTACATCGCGTGGTGTGAGGCCAAGAAATGGCATCCACATAAGTACGTAATAGGTAGGATTCTGGACTTCCTACAGTGGGCTGTAGATAGGAAGCTTGCCTTGAGTACTATCAAGGGTCAGATTTCGGCCTTGTCAATATTTTTTCAAAGGCCCTTGGCTTCGCATTCACTAGTCAAAGCCTTTATACAAGGAGTGAGGCGTATTAGTCCTCCGGTTAATATTCCCATATGTCCATGGGATCTAAACTTGGTTCTGTCGGTTCTACAGAAACAACCATTTGAACCATTACAGCATATTTCCTTGGTGCTTCTCACCAGGAAATTGATTTTTCTAGTAGCCATTTGTTCGGCTAAAAGAGTATCGGAATTAGCAGCTATGTCCTGTAAGGAGCCATATCTGGTTATCCATAAGGACAGAGTAGTGTTACGTCCTCATCCAGCCTTTCTTCCTAAGGTGGTATCGAGGTTTCATTTGAACCAAGATGTGGTTCTTCCTTCTTTTTTTCCCCAAACCTACTTCGGTAGAGGAAAAGTTATTGCATTCTTTGAATGTAGTAAGAGCAGTTAAAGCTTATCTAAAAGCCACTGCTCAGATTCGCAGAACGGATACTTTGTTTATTCTGCCGGAAGGCCCCAGAAAGGGTCAGGCAGCGTCAAAATCTACTTTAGCCAAGTAGATTCGACAGGTCATAATACAAGCCTATGGCCTGAGAAGTAGACCGCCTCCATTCAAAGTTAGGGCGCACTCCACGAGAGCAGTTGGAACTTCATGGGCAGTGCATCACCAGGCCTCCCTGGCTCAAATCTGTAAGGCCGCAACATGGTCTTCGGTACACACGTTTACTAGGTTCTACCAGGTGGACGTTCGAAGTCAGAAGGATGTCGCCTTTGGGCGCAGTGTGTTGCAGGCCGCAAAAGATCCTCATGTCTGATAGCGCTCAGCTTATATATGGTGTATCCCCCCCCTCATTTGGCATTGCTTTAGGACATCCCATTAGTAATGACTATGTCGCTCTGTGTCCCGTGATGTACGAGAAAGAAAATAGGATTTTTATAACAGCTTACCTGTAAAATCCTTTTCTTGGAGTACATCACGGGACACAGAGCTCCCGCCCCTCTTTAGGGACACTTATTGCTTTGCTACAAAACTGAGGTGCTCCCGGATGGGAGGGGCTTATATAGGGGAGGGTACTTCCGGTTTTGGAAGTTGCCAGTGCCAGCACCTGACGGTATCTATATAACCCATTAGTAATGACTATGTCGCTCTGTGTCCCGTGATGTACTCCAAGAAAAGGATTTTACAGGTAAGCTGTTATAAAAATCCTATTATTTTATTTAGCACAGTCAGATCAATGAAATATGATTTATGTTAATATTTTTAAAGTTGTTGATATTTATTTCTCTTATCGTCCATGGACGGACACATGTCCTTAAATCTTGACAAAGTGGGTTATGTTCCTGTTCATAGGAGAGGACTAGGCAGAACATGTTAGATAATTAAAAACACGTTACAATAATCAGAGATGAACAGCCCCGCCCAGGGGGCGATCCCTCCAGACATAACCCTCCGCCCTGCAGCCTCAGTTTTTTTCTGCCTAGCAGAGAAGGATGTGGCTCCCTTTTGGGCCCAGAGTCCTGAAGAATTTTTTGGATATCTTCTATCAACTGCCGGCTGGGCGACAGGCTGGATATATAGATCTTTGTAGTCTTCCCAGTTCCGGCCATCGAGCGTGTCAATCCCTTGCTTCGCGCTGGTTCTGCCACGACGTACCCCATGGCTCCAAGGGTTGCCGGTGAGGACATGCTCCAGGGTCCACATATGACTGGGCTGCTTGTGCCTCACTCACAGTGGACCGGGCCGACAGCTACTCCGTACCATCGGTTGTGGGTCTGTCAGGGACGCGCCAGCTTGTCCTCGCAAGGACGGGTTAGTGCGGTTCCTCCTGTCTCGGCAGGATGGAACAGCTGGGAATTCCCGGGATTTAGGGGTTCTCCTTTTCTCCCTTACCCTGCTCTCTGTTGCCCTTTCCCCTCCTGCCCTAGGGTCTGCTGCATCTGGGGTGTACCTGTGTGGGGGCTCTGAGTCCCTGTGGGGTGCCAGGGTCTGCTTTCTGTGAGGGGGGTCTGTCTCCTGGGAAGTCTCTGCAGGCCTTCTCATCCACATCCCTGGCCTCGGGCGCCATTTTTTGCGGCGCTGCCGCCATTTTCAGTGTGTTTTTTTTCTGTGTTTAAACTTCCACTGGGGGCCATTTTCTTGTAGCCGCGCTGTGGCGCAGGTCGGTATTGCAGGCGGCCATTTTCTTGTGGTCAGCTTCCTTTTACATCTGAGGCGTCTGGCGGCCATGTTGGGGTGGGTTTGGCCTCTAGCACTGGCTTCTGAACAGCGCAGTATCTTCTCCTCAGTCCTCACAGCTTCTTCATCACACACGCACTGTGTGTACAAGGCGGGCAGCAGTGCTAAGCGGTCTCCTTCTGGGCGGTGAGTCTCCTGGGTTACCCCCCCGATCAGTCAGCATGGAGGGTGGACTCTTATGTGTGTGTTTCACTTGGTCCCTGAGGGCTGTCAGTGGGCGTTTTATGGAGTCAGTATGTGACCTTTTTTCCCCATACATTGCCAGAGGCAACAAATGGTGCCCCTGCACCTGCGGTTTCCTTGGATTCATTATAGATAGTCCTGGAACCTTTTGTTGCCAAGGTAGAAACGGATTGCGGGCGTAAGGGGGGTAAGAAAGCGCCCCTCCCCCCGCCATCTTCTGGGAAATGTTTGTCAGGGCACTTCTGAATGCACTTCTGATGCTGTGAGGGACACTCTCCAGCTGGGAATGCAGCTGGGACTTCCGCAGAGGAGTCGGTCTCCCTTAGGTCACACAAATCTGCCCGCTTTGTGGCGTTTTTTCCTTATGTTACTTTCTTTGATAGTTCATACATAAGGAATGGGAACGGCTGCATAGGTCCTTGTGGTTCCCCAGCGCATGCGGTCCGTTATCATACAGGACCCTTCTGATAGGAGGTCCAAGGCGGTGATGCTGGGGTCAGTATTGCGACCTATATATGGCTGCGACTTTCCATGTGGGGCAGCACAGTGCTGTGGTGGTTAACTCCCTCACCTGGCAGCAAGAGGGTCACTGGTTCGAACCAGGACCCCGACACCTTCTGCCTGGAGTTTGCATGTTCTCCCTGGGTCTGCGTGGGTTTCCTCCGGGTACTCCGGTTTCCTCCCACACCCCAAAGGCATGCGTGCCTTCTGCACCACGGTAAACACATATGCACTTATACATACACTGTGTGTGTATTTAAAATGACCCCGTCGCAGTTTGCTTGGGGTTTGCATGTTTTCCCTGTGTCTGCGTGGGGTTCCTCCGGGTGATCCGGTTTCCTCCCACACTCGAAAGACACGCTTGTTTTCGGCGCCACGGTAAAACCGTATACACTAATACATAATCGGTGTGTGTATGTAAATGATTTCCAGAACCTCTGTATCTGCGGTGGTGCTGCGCCGCCTGATTGGCTGGAATGGTCCGCTGGCTAAGCTCCCAAGTGAGCTCTGGCAGATTGCCTTTGAGGTTTTTTGGTACCTCGCTGGATGACATTAAGATGTCACTGGAGGTAAGAGCACTCTTCTTTCACAGTCCTCTGTGGGGAAGGAGCCGCGCCGTTGGCCGGGGCCCTCCGATTACGTACAGTAGCGGTATTTTCGTCAGTAGATCCTCCCGGGCTGACAAGGCTCTAGCTGGGGGACAGAAGCGTCCCTGGGTGCGTGCACGAAAGTGCCAGCTGACATTCCATGCTACACATGGTATTTTGTCCCTGCCCGACTCATGGGTGGGGGGGGGGTGATTTTGCAAGTTTGCAGCTCGGTGGACCTCTTCGCTTCTCTGCGAGCTGGTCATTTTGGGGTACAAGATAGACTCTTTTCTTGTCCACCAAACAGGTATTTCACTCGAATTTTTCCTCTCCTTCTGGCTCGTCGGTCTGCCTTGATGGGAGCAGTACATGACTTGCTCTGGTGCAGAATATTTTTACCTGTGCCCCTGGTGGAAGGGTTTCAGGGATTCTATTAAAATCTGTTGGTAATCTCACGGAAGGACGGTGTCCGTCCAATCTTAGACCTCAGGGCCCTCATTACCTTGTGGGGCAGCACAGTGGGGTAGTGATTAACTCCCTCACCTGGCAGCAAGAGGGTCGCTGGTTCAAACCCGGACCCCGACACAGTGTGCCTGGAAACTGCATGTTCTCCCTGTGTCTGCGTGGGGTTCCTCTGGGTACTCCGGTTTCCTCCCACACTCCTAAGACATGCGCGTCTTTGGCGCCACAGTATGAACATGCACAATACCACATACACAGTGTGTGTATGTATTGTTTTTGGGGAATTCTGGCGTCTCTGGACACCAGGGTCGCATACTTGCATGTCCGCATCTGCAACAGCCATCTGAGTTTTCTGCGCTTTGCGATTTGGCTCAGCGTCGGCACCCAGAGTTGTTCACAAGGTGCTCGCCCCGACCTGGGCTTTGCTGAGACAGCGAAACATTGGTATTCGTGGGCTACTTGGGCGTTCTTCTGAGAGCTGCTTCTGACTCAGAATTAGAGGAGGACATGTCTATAGCCAGTCAGACCCTCCGGGACTTTGCTTGGGTAATGAACATACAGAAGTCCGTGTTGGTACCGACTCAGTGTCTGAAGTCCCTAGACTTGATCCTGAATTCTTTGGAGGCGAAGGTCTTCCTTCCTTTGGAGCAGTTGCAGACGCTCCAGTCGGCAGTAAAATTGTTAGGTCCAGGAGGTCGTTCCTTCCTTTCCATAGGACTGTGATCACGACGGACGCCAGCCTGGAAGAATCTCGACCGCCGATCGATGTCCTCGAAATTTGAGCGATCAGACTGTGCCTCTCCAAGTGGTCGCAGAGACTTCAGGGGCATCTGATCAGGTTTCAGTTGGACGGTCACAGCGTTGGTAGTCGCTTGCATCCTAAGTTGGGCCGAAAGGAGCGTGCAGGCTTTATCGGCTGCTTACACCCCTGCATAGAGACCTGGCAGGTGAACTATCTGAGTTGCGAGATGCTGGACCAAAGGGTAGGGTCTTTTCACCCGGAGGTGTTTTCAATTACTTTGTCGGAATTGGGGCACACCAGTTGTGGATCTCCTGGTTTCTCGAGTCAATCGCAGGTGCCGAGGTTTGTGGCCAGGTCCAAGGCTCCCTGGGCAGACGCGTCGGACGCGTTGGTGGTCACCATAGGGAATTTATGCCTTTCCCCTACTGGAATTGCTTCCTCATCTGCTCTGCAGAGTGGAGGCTGCGGGGATTATGGTGATTCTGATCGCCCCAGATTGGTCCCAGCGTCCCTGGTATGCCGACCTCGGGAGACTGGTAGCTGACGCTCCCTGGCGTCCAGGAGGACCCTCTGTCTCAAGGTCCCATGCTTCATCCTGGTTTGCAGTCGCTGGCTTTAACGCATTGACTATTGAAAGCCAGGTATTAAGGGACCGTGTTCTGGCAGATTCGGTAATCCCCTTCATGTTGAGGGCCCGGGAATCTTCTTCCCGGACGATCTACCATTGCACTTGGAAGGCCTACATCCATCTACATCTCTATATGTGATGTGATGTGATGGCCGGGCGCCCACGGACATGGCCGGTTTCTTGGATCCTGCTGTTCTTACAGTGCGGAGTGGATCTGAACCTTGCCTTGAGCACTGTTGAGGGGCAGATTTCAGCCTTGGCTGCCGTCTTCCAATGGCCCCTGGTGGCTCACTCACTAGTAAGTACGTGTGTGCAGGGGGTCCGATGTGTGGTTCCCCCAATTAGACCACTGCTTCCTCGGTGGACTTGTCTCTAGTGCTCTCGGTACTTCAGGAACCTCCCTTTGAGGACATCAGGGAGTTTCCACTCTTTCTCAGAAAGTTGCCTTTCTAGTTGCCATTACTTTGGTCAGAAGGGTTTCTGGAATGGTGGCCTTGTCTTGCAAGTCGCCTTACTTGGTCCTCCATAAGGATAAGCGGTGCTTTGCCCGTAACCTTCATTCCTTCCTAAAGGTGGTTTCAGCTTTTCACCTAAACGAGGACATTGTGTTTCCGTCCTTGTGTCCTCGGCCGTCGCATCCCAGGAGGCTGCGCTACATACCTTGGACGTGGTACTCTGACTCACTGTTTGTGCCGGTATCTGGTCCACAGAGGGGCCTGCCGTTCTCGTCGGCCACCTTTTTGAGGTGGATCAGGCTGATCGTCATCCAAGCCTATGCCCTTTAGGGGCGGGCGCCTCCCTTTCCTGTCACGGCGCATTCAACCAGGGCAATTGGTGCTTCCTGGGCTTTCCGACATATAGCATCTGTCTTCAAAGTGTGTGAGACGGCGACCTGGTCGTCTGTTCACACTTTCCCAACGTTTTACAAGGTTGATGTGTGTGCATATTCGGATGCTTCCTCGGCCGGGAGTTTGTTGCAGGCGGCTGTTTGAGGTTTCAACTCCTCGGTGAGGAGCTCTGTTTGTTTGGGTGCAGTTAAGTCTTCTTTTGATTGCTGTTCCCACCCCTCGTTTTTTCTGATACTGCTTGGGGACGTCCCACTTTGTCAAGATTTAAGGAGCGGTGTCCGTCCATGGACGATAAGAGAAAATAGGATTTTTTGTACTCACCGTAAAATCCTTTTCTCGTTCGTCCATGGACAGACACAGCACCCACCCCTCCCTTTTTTTAGGTTTGTACGGCTTGTTACGAACTGAGGCTGCATGCTGCAGGGCGGAGGGACCGCCCCCTGGGCGGGGCTGTTCATCTCTGATTATTGTAACGTGTTTTTTTTTATTATCTAATATGTTCTGCCTAGTCCTCTCCTATGAACAGGAACATAACCCACTTTGTCAAGATTTAAGGAGCTGTGTCTGTCCATGGACGAACGAGAAAAGGATTTTACGGTGAGTACAAAAAATCCTATTTTTTGTAACTTAATTCTGCAATAAACATTTAACAGTGTTTTTTAATGAAATCATTTACGAGGGTGTGTTTAGGGGTTGGGTGGGGCAACAGGTGGTGAGTAACTCTTAAGGCCTGGATAGAAGTAGCTCAGGACTTAAAAAATTGAGCCCTGCTCTATAATATTAGGATCTCTCTGTTCTGTATACTATAGGCCCAGGACCTAGAGTTGGCCCGAAGGGGGTGGATAAAAGCATGATTTGTATGGCTCTGCCCGCTACCCTTCAATAAAGATTATTGTAACCCCCTTTTTTTTTTTTCTTTTTTTTTTTTTGGGGGGGTTTCTGATGGAAGTGAGACTTGCAGATACTTTATAATATCTCGATTTAGAGTTTGCAGTTGACAAAAAGCAGTAGCAATTACAACCATTTTATTTGCTATGCTGTAGCACGATGCTTTACCTGGTCTCAATATGTTATGCCGTGTATGGAGGTCTGAGGGGGATATTTCCCAAAGGCAAACCCACTTTGCACTACAAGTGCAGTCGCTGTAAATCTGAGGGGTAGATCTGAAATGAGGGGAAGCTCTGCTGATTTTATCATCCTTTCAGTGCAATTTCAAGTGCACTTTGCACTTGTAGTGCAAAGTGGATTTGCCTTTAGTAAATAACCCCCAATGCCTAGAACATGCTCAAGGCCGAGTAAATAAGTGAGGAGGTATTTTCAGTCTGATAAAAAAAAATCTAACGAACATGAAATATAACCGTTTTTTGGAGGGGATAATATATGAAATGGACTTTTAAATTTTAATCGATGTTTTGCATTCCTAGAGTCAAATAAGGCTATTCAGCATCCAGCTCCTTCAAGTCCAAATGCTGCCAGAGAGGAAGAAAGATTTCACCTTCGTGGCGATACTGGTGCTAGAGATGACCAATAATCTTTGCTACCGTCTGTGGATGGAATTTCTGTTTTTAAAATTGCCAAAGTTGTGGAACCATCTTTGTGACAAAGACAAGATACCTCCTATTTATTGGAATATGATACAATAGTGATACTGACTCCTTGAGCTGTATAGCCAAATGTTGAGCATTAACCTGTTGTATTCATGTGTACGAGGGGCCATCTTATTTTCAAGGCTGTCAAAGAAGATGGTTTTGTTTTTTTGCATAGCATATGCAGTGAGTGATATACAAAACCTGCAGCAGAGGAAACGATTGTTTTTAACTATGGCAACCAATCTTCTTTTTTTTTTCTTCTTTTTTTTTTTATTCTGTGTGCTACATTGAAAAACTGAAATGTCTGCTGCTGTATCAAGAATCTGCTTCAGATATTTGTATAACCTTTCCATACAGCCAAGAATTGTCACCAAAGCACCTCCATACTGGAATGAGTTTATTGGTCTACTAATCAAAGAACTGTTTGACCCCACTGGTAGAAAAAAAAAAAGTTTTGAAGTCCTAGATGTATAAATCAATTGGTAAGCTAAATTGTTTTAATAAAAAAAAAAAAAAAAATTGGTGCATTCCCTTTTTTAGACCCCTTTCAAACTGGGTAGCCCGGCCATTAGTGCTTAGGTACTGCCCATTTTAGCGGTGCTTTTTATCCCCCCCCAAAAAAATATGGTAAAAAGTCATTTTTGCAGTGCTTTTAAGGCACTTTGGAAGCACTGCCCATTCATTGCAATGGGCAGGGTGTTTTGGGAGCGCTAGATGCAGTGCTCCCAACTCGCCCCAAAGATGCTGCTTGCAGGATTTTTCGTAACGTCCAGCAATAGCACCGCCCCAGTGTGAAAAGACACACTGCAATGAATAGGAGGCGGTTTTCAGAGGCTATTTCTAGCGCTAAAAGTTCTGAAAACCACCTTTTGGTGTGAAAGTAGCCTTCTGGTGGTCCCATAAGTTTTATTTTCAGTTTTGTCAGATCAATATAATTGCCCAACAACTTTGTAGAGAGGAGAGTCTACCAGACTGGATAGAAGCTAAATAAATGTTGGAGGCAGGCACACTCACCACGTAGCTGCTGGTAAATTGTGTGAACCTCCCAGCTCAAATCTTAAAATTCATGTGCAGGGTATTACATCAGATTAGCCATTTTGATTGTGCTACAAATAGTACACTATGTAGAACAATTATTCTACAGCAAGTAAACGGCAGGCAGTTCTTATTCTGCGATTGAAAAATGTTGGGTTGTTACACATTAGATCCATCTGTTCTACTTGGGAATGAGAGCCAGTGTTTTTTTGATTTAGTTTTAATGTTTTCTTTTTTAAGTTTAAAGCTAAAAGTGATATTTCTTGCACAACCTAAAGCTAGCCCTGTTAATGGTGCTCTGCTGAGATTTTATGTTAAAGATGAATTCTAGGCAGGTATAAAAGACAAATGGAATGCAGATGTTTTTTCATTCATGGTTTCAAATTTATATATATATATATATATATAAATTACATTTTTTATTTTTATTTTTTTAAACACTAGTGTAGCATTGTACCTGAATTTGACTTGGTCCATAAAGGCATGGATGAGCGAGTTTGGGGTGGAGGAACTTGACTGGCCTGCACGGAGTCCTGTCTTCAACCCGAAAGAACACCGTTGGAATGAATTGGAGCGGAGACTGTGAGCCAGGCCTTCTCATCTAACATCATTGCCTGACCTCACAATCGGGCTTCTGGAAGAATGGTCAAACGTTCCCATAGACACACTCCTAAACCTTGTGGACAACCTTTCCCAGAAGTGTTATAGCTGCAGAGGGTGGGCCAACTCCAATATTGAACTCTATGGACTAATGCCGCGTACACACGACCATTTTTCATGACGAGAAAAATGCCATTTCTCTTATCGTCCATGGACTGACACAGCCTCTCTTACACTTTACCCGTGGGTTATGTCCCTGCTTGCAGGAGAAGACCTAGGCACAATGTGAAATGTTATACATACATTCTAAAAAGCCAGAGCTGAACAGCCCCGCCCAGGGGGGCAGTCCCTCCGGACATAACCCTCCCACTGCAGTCAGCAGACCTCAGTTTTTTTCTGCCTAGCAGAAGAAGGCGTGGCTCTCAGGAGCCAGTCTCCTGACCTATTTTTATTCCTTTTTGGAATTTTTTCTTGTTTAATTTTTTGATATCTTCTATCAACTGTCGGCTGGGCAACAGGTTGGGTACAAGATATCCTCGTAGTCTTCCCTGTCCGACCATCGAGCGTGCTGATCCTCGCCTTGTGTGCGGGAGACTCAGTTCACGACATGCCCCACGACTCCAGGGGTGGCCGGTGGGCTTTCATGCTCCGCGGTCCTCTCAAGATTCAACAGTCCTGCTGTATCTTTCGCGGTGGACCGGGCCGACAGCTACTCAGTAACCGCACTGTGATAGTCCTGTCAGAAAAACGCCAGTGGGTCCCTCGGGGGACGGGTAAGTAGTCTCTCCTGAGAATAGAGAAAACTTTGAAAAGACTGAATATGTTTAAGGAGGGATGTGTGATAGTAGGAGGGGACTTCAACATTATACTGGATCCCAAATTAGAAACAACAGCAGGAAAATCAGCACCGTCATTTAGAGCCCTTAGACATATAAAAAAAATCTTTCAATCTCTCCATATGGTTGATAGCTGGAGGGCACTAAACGCGGAGACAAGGGACTACAGTTATTATTTCAAAACACATAAAGTGTACTCGAGGCTGGACTTATTCCTGGTGGATCAGTACTACTTTGAAAATGTGAAAGCAGTCCGGATAGAACAAATAACTATCTGATCATGCCCCAGTGATGCTGACATTCATGCCAGTGAAGGTAGGCTATCATGAAAGAACATGGAGATTAAATGAAACCCTGTTAGATGACAAATGGGTAGTGGAGGATATCGGAAAGAAAATTAAAGAATATTTTTAGATCAATATAGTAGGGGAAGTCTCAGAAAAAACAGTATGGGAAGCCAACAAGGCAGTTATTAGAGGGGTGCTAATAGCCCATGGATCGCGAATAAAAAAAAAAAGGGGTCTCTCCTGCCTGCAGGTGAGTACATGCTGTGCGTTTCTCTGTGTGGGAGATTTTCCCTGTCTCCCCCTGTTTTATTGTCACTCTGTCACCATTGCTGGCGCTGTGCGGGGTGCCTGGGGGTCATACTGTCCTGGGGGGAGGCTCATGGTGGTCTCCATATCGCTGGGACTGTTTTTTGAGTCTTTTGGGGGCCTGGGCGTTTGTGTTAGTGCATTTACTTTACATTGGCGGCCATCTTGCCGTGGATTGCCTGAGCACATTGCGGCGGCCATTTTCTTGAAGCTGCGCGCTTTTTAAACACTTGTTTGGCTTCTATCGCTGCTGGGAATGGCGCGGATCTCCTCACACTCTCCTCTCAGCTTACTCCCGCTGGTAGGGACAAGGCAGCGGAACCGGGCGGTCCTGGTCCGGGTTGGTGAGTCCCCTGGGCATTCCCCTACTCAGTCAGCACAGCCTGTGGGTGGATTTTTTTTTCTGAGAAGTCTCAGAGAGGGACAATATGGAGTCGGTGTCACCAGCTTCCCCTTACATGTCAGAGGCAACAGGCAGTGCTCCAGCACCTGCGGTCCCTATGGACCAGTTGTCGGCAGTCCTGGAAACATTTCTGACCAGGATGGAAGCGGTGTGCGAGCGCAAGTGAACAAAAAAGCGCCCTCTCCCCACATTATCTCCACAAGGGGAGTGCTCTGATTCAGATATGGGCCTAGCTGCTGCTGCTGCTCAGGACCCTAGCTCTGAATATTTTGATGGTTTTGAACAGGACATTCCTTGTGAGGAAGACTCAAGTTCTGAGTCAGTAAATGACAGGGCACTTGTTAGTGAACTCATTGATGCTGTGAGGGACACTCTCAAGCTGAATGCTGCGGCTGCGGAACCTCAGGCGGTGGCAGTCTCCTTTGGTTCCTTTATGGCCAAGCCTTCTAAAAAGGTTTTTGCATATGCATCTTTCTTTGACCAGTTCATTGACCAGGTTTGGGAAAAGCCGCAGAAGACGTTTATGGTCCCACGCGGCATTTGTCTATCAGATACTCCTTTGAAGAAGCCCTACTTAAAAAGTGGGCTTCTCCCCCAGTTGTCGACCCTCCGGTCGCTCGTTTAAACAAGGCCACCACTCTCCCGATGGAGGGGACTCCTGCATTTAAGGACCCCACTGACAGGAGGTCAGAAGTGGTGAGTAGAGCCATGTTTGCCTTGTTGGGGTCCGCCTTACGGCCTGTGGTAGCGGTGACCCTTGTGTCTCAGACACTCACGGAATGGGCAAAAATTTTGCACCAGACTGTGCAGGAGCATAATCTTCCTCCAGACACTATTGCTCTGGCCCACCAGATGGTGCAGGGCCTAATATATGTGTGCGATGCCACTTTGGACGCGGCCCCTTTAATATCCAGGGCCTCTGTTTCTGTGGTGGTGTTGCGTCGTCTTATCTGGTTGACATGCTGGTCTGCTGACCTAGCCTCCTAAGAAGCTCCTGACAGATCTACCCTTTAAAGGTGGTAGACTTTTCGGTGCTGCTCTGGATGACCTCATCAAGGATGTCACGGGAGGTAAAAGCACTCTTCTTCCTCAGACTATCAAGGGTAAGGAGGCCCGCTGTAAACCGGGTCCTTCCTTTCCAGCAAAAAATATATTTTTTTTTCATCAGTCAGAGTCCATGGGTAAGCCCTCCCAGACTGACAACAGTGCGCCTGGTGGACACAAGCGACCTTGGATGCGTAAGCCGAACAAAGCGGCTCCTAAGCCCGCCTCCGCTTGAAGTCTTGCCCCCGCCCGACTTTGGGGTGGGACGACGACGACTTCGCAGGTTCACGGATTGGTGGACCTCCCGGATCTCCGACCTGTGGGTGTGCGAGGTGGTCACCTCAGGATACAGTTTCCATTCCTGGCCCCCAGACAGATTCTTTCCCTCAAATCTCCCTCTCCTTCCTGCCCCTTGGGCAGCCCTCTTAGGGGCTTACAGGATTTGATCAGGTCCGGAGTGATTGTGCCGGTTCCGTCACAGGAGGTTTCAGGGGTTCTACTTGAATCTGTTTGTTGTCCCCAAAAAGGACGGGGTTCGGCCAATCCTGAACCTCAAGGCCCTGAATGCCTTTGTGAAGGTGCAAAAATTCTGCATGGAATCCATTCGCACGGTGATCGCTACATTCCATCAAGGGGATTTTCTGGCGTCCTTGGACATCAAGGACGCCTACTTGCATGCTCCGATCTGCGCAAGTCACCAGAAGTTTCTGCGCTTTGCGATCGGCGAAGTCCACTATCAATTTGTGGCTCTTCCCTTCGGCCTAGCCCTTGGCACCAAGGATGTTCACCAAGGTGCTTGCTCCGGTTCTAGCTTTGCTGAGACAGCGAGGCATTGCTATCGGGGGCTATCTGGACGATCTTCTTCTAATGGCTCAGAATAGAAGAAAGTGTGACTATCGTCAGTTAGACCCTCAGGGACTTCGGGTGGCTCCTGAACATTCAGAAGTCGGTCCTGGTCCCGACTCAGCGTTTGGAGTATCTAGGTCTGATCCTGGACTCCTTGGAGGCGAAGGTATTCCTACCCCCGGAGAAGTTACTGACACTTCAGTCTGCAGTGCGGGTACTGACGTCCCGAAAATAGTCGTCAATCCGTTTTTGCATGAGAGTCCTGGGACTCATGGTGGCCTCGTTCGAGGCCGTTCCGTATGCCCAATCACATACACGGGCATTACAGAAAGAGATCCTGTCCACTTGGGACAAATCCCCATTGTCCTTGGATCTTCAGATCCAGGTGAGTCAGGGTGTCCCTGGCGTGGTGGATGAGGTCCCCGGCTCTTCAGTCGTTCCTCCCCATCCAATGGATGGTGATCATGACGGACGCCAGCCTGATGGGCTGGGGTGGAGTCTGGGGAGTCCTGTCAGCCCAAGGGGTTTGGACGCCGGACGAAGTCCGTTTACCGATCAATTTTTCAGGAAATACGGGCAATCAGACTGTGCCTCTCCTCGTTGTCGGAGAGGTTACAGGGTCGCTCCCTCAGGATCCAGTCGTACAACGCTACAGCTGCTGCGTATGTCAACCATCAAGGGGGGACTCGGAGCTCAGCTGCGGCTTCCGAGGTCGCCCGCACCCTAAGGTGGGCCGAAAGAAGCGTGCCGGCTGTCTACATTCCGGGCGTAGACAATTGGCAGGCGGACTATCTGAGTCGCCAGACGCTGGACCAGGGAGAGTGGTCCTTGCACCTGGAGGGTGTCGAGGTTTGTGGCCAGGTCCAGGGATCCTTGGGCGGATGCCTCGTATGCGTTGGTGGCCCCATGGGGTCATTATCACCTGATATATGTTTATCCTCCGCTGCAGCTGCTCCCTCGCCTGCTGTGCAGGGTGGCAATCGAGGGGATTCCGGTAATCCTCATTGCTCCGGATTGGCCTCTGTGTCATTGGTACGCCGGTCTGGTACATCTCGTTGCGGACGTTCCTTGGCGGTTGCCAATAAGGGAGGACCTTCTGTCTCAAGGTCCTATATTTCATCCTGCTTTACAGTCTCTGGCTTTAACGGCATGGCTATTGAAAGCCAGGTGCTGAGGGACCGAGGTCTCTCGGATTCGGTAATTTCGACCATGTTAAGGGCACGGAAGTCTTCCTCCAGAAAGATCTATCACCGTACCTGGAAAGCTTACATCGCCATGTGCGAAGAGCTGGACTGGCATCCACGGACGTACTCCGTCCCCAGAATCCTGCTTTTCTTGCAGCGTGGCGTGACCCAAAGGCTTGCTTGGCCGTCTTCTTTCAGCCACCGCTAGCGGGTCATTCCTTGGTTAGCACATTTGTGCAGGGGGTTCGCCATGTGCTCCCTCCTGTCAAGCCTCCTCTCCCTCCTTGGGATCTGAATTTGGTGCTCTCGGTTCTCCAGGAACCTCCCTTTGAAAATATCAGAGATATTCCCCTTTTGACCTTGTCTCAGAAGGTAGCCTTCTTAGTGGCCATTACTTCTGTTAGACGGGTGTCTGAGTTGGCGGCCTTGTCCTGCAAGTCGCCCTATTTGGTCATCCATAAGGATAAGGCGGTGTTGTGTCCGCGACCTTCTTTTTTGCCAAAGGTGGTCTCTGCCTTTCACCTAAATGAGGTCCTTGTGTCCTCACTCATCACATCCCAGAGAGTTTGCGCTTCACACATTGGATGTGGTACGAGCCTTGCGGGTGTACCTGTCTGCTGCTGCTTCTTTTCGGAAGTCTGACCCACTGTTTGTGTCTGTCTCTGTTCCAAAAACAGGGCCAGGCGGTTTCGTCTACCACCATTGCTAGGTGGATCAGACAGACCGTCATTCAGGCCTATGCCCTCAAGGGGTGGGCGCCTCCCTTTCCGGTTATGGCACATTCCAACAGGGCAATTGGTGCTTCCTAGGCTTTCCGACATCAAGCGTCGGTTGCACAAGTGTGCAAGGCGACGACCTGGTCGTCCGTTCATACCTTTTCTAAGTTCTATAAGGTTGATGTGGCTGCATCTTTGGATGCTTCCTTCGGCCGCAAGGTGTTGCAACTCCTCTGTTGAGGAGCTCTGCCTTGTTTGGAGTGAAGTTTTTGGTTTTCCATTTATACTGCTCCCATCCCTCTTGACACTGCTTTGGGACATCCCACGGGTAAATTGTAAGAGAGGCTGTGTCAGTCCATGGACGATAAGAGAAAATAGGATTTTTGTACTCACCTCACCATAAATGGATTTTACGGTGAGTACAAAAATCCTATTTTTTTAATTTGGTCATTAAAAACGATCGTGTGTAATCTCCACAGCATCTTTCACGATGTTGTGTTGGCAAGGCAGGCTTGAGAAGAATCACATAGAGAAAAACATTGTTTTTTCAATAACATTAAAAACGGTCGTGTGTACGCGGCATAAGACTGGGATGCCATTAAAGTTCATGTGCGTGTAAAGGCAGACGTACCAATACTTTTGGCAATATAGTGTATGTGAGTAAAGCAACAGCTTTACTTTGTGAGGTGAACATAACAAATACCTGTTGCCTGCCAAATAAAAGTCAACTTGTGTTGTAAACGATTGCAGCTGGAGGAGAGCAGTTTTAGTCACAAATACACAGCACACACAGGCTACTATGCTTATCTAAGACAGCCTGTACCTGGCTTGTGTTATTGTCGGCTTGTGTTTTTGTGCATGAAAGCACTTTCCTCTAGCTGCAATCATTCATAACCTAAGTTGACAGTTTTCCCTTTCTCTGTGCCCTGATTAGCAGGCAGCAGGTCTCTCTACAAGTGAAAAATAATAGGAGAGATGAGACAGGACTGTGCAGTAGACCATGGAACAGAGAATCTTCGGATCAGCAACACACCCACACAGAGTAAAGTAGAAAGTCTTTATTGAAGCCTAAATATTAAAAGCACTTAATGAGTACAGGCAGGGGAAATGCAGGTAGGTTGATGCGTTTCACGCTATTAAGGTGCTTTGTCAAAACCACAACAGCAGAGCAATTTTCTGGCGGGCCACTTAGGAGAGAGGAAGGACAGAGGCTGTGTGTGTGTGTGCATTGCCTGTCACAGACACTCTCCTCCTGAGCTTTCAGTCAATCTGTTTTCTTTGATGAATGCTGTTGGCAGGGCTACTAGCTGTCTGACACCACATAGATGGGGACAAGTACAGGATCCCTCCCATCCCTGGGAGGGGTGTTAACAAGCTTTCTTTTGCCTGGCGATATGTAGTACCCATATACCAGAAATTTGCTGTATTTGTGCGTAGATGCACTTCAAGATGCCAAATACCTGGCAAAGACCACGTAGACATTGGTACACGTGCTGAATTTTAGGTGGAAGCGATTGAATGACGAGCTGTCAAATCCACCTAGAGATACTGGAACAATGAATGACTAAAAGTGTCATTCTGTCTAAGGGAAGCTGTAGCTGACAGACTCCCAAGTGTACTAAATCCAGACAGTGGCAAAATTTCCTTTAAGATGTCTAGGAGCAGGACAGAGACAGGAGAACAATGTTCTAGTCAAAGTGAAAAGAAGAAAGCACCTTGGAAACAAATAGACCTTCGGCCAAAAGGCAACCTTGATTCTGTGTAATACCAGAAAGGGTACTTTACAAGTTAAGGCCATCAACATTACGACCACCCACCATAACCCAACAAGGCATGGACTCCACTTGACTCCTGAAGGTATGATGTGGAATCTGGCACCAAGCCATCCACAAATCCTCTAAGTTGCCAGGTGGGGCTTCCATGGATCCAACAGCACATTCCACAGATCCTCGATTTGACTGAGAGATGTATAATTTGGGGGCCAAGCAAACGCCTCTAACTCCTTTTGTGTTCGTTGTGTTCATCAAACCATTCTTGATTTCATAAGACCAGCCCCCCTTTAATTGCTCTGTAGTCCAGTACTGATGCTCATGTGTCCACTGTAGGCACTTTAGTTTGTGGCTATGGGTCAGCATAGGTACCCTGACCAATGTGCGGGCTACACCGCTCCATACGCAACACACTGATGTGCTGTGTGTTCCGCACCTTCCAATCAGGAGCAGTATTAACTTCATCAGCAATTTAAACTACAGTAGGTCTATTCTATTGGATCAGATTACATGGGCCAGCCTTCACTCCCCATGTGCATCAATAAGCCCTGGTTGCCCATGACCCTGTTGCCAGTTTTCCTTCTTTGGACCACTTTTGGTAGGTCTGCAAAGCTTCAGTTTTGGAGATGCTCTAACCCAGTTGTCTAGCCATTACAATTTTAAAGTCATTTAAATACTGTGACGGACGGCCTGGCCTGGGTGCCTCCGCCAAGATACAGCTTCCTCCACTTTGGAACAAGGTATTATAGCTGAGAATTGCACTCAAAAACTAGATGACGCTAGCTTAGGTGGAAACTGGAACTCAATTTATTCTAAATTCACACAGTATACCACACAAAATCAGGTAAGAGTTTGATCACATTATCCTAAACAAAGCAAACTGTAAACAGTAATATCATTAGTACAGATAATGAACAGCGAACTAATTAACAGTAAGCTCATCAACAGCTAGGCACCAAGACAATGCTTTGATTAACCACTTTAATACTTTTATCCCCTTCCTGCCCAGGCCAATTTTCAGCTTTTAGTGCTGTCACACTTTGAATGACAATTGTGCGGTCATGCAACGCTGTACCCAAACAAAATTTTTTGCATTTTGTTCTCACAAGTAGAGGTTTTTTATTTTTTGCTAAACGCAAAAACTGAACATTTTGAAAAAAAAAAACAAACATTTTCTGTTATAAAATTTTGCAAATTGTTCTTCATAAATTTAGCCCAAAACTTATTCTGCTACATTTAATTTATGAAAATAACCCAAATCAGTGTATATTATTTGTTTAAATGTTTTTATTCATTTAAGGAGTAACAACAACACTACATCACAATCGGAATGCCAGACAACATTCATAGAAAAAGCAAATAGAAAACCATATGGGTTTTGTAGACAGCACATTATAAATTTAGTTCCAAACGTATAAAAAAAGGTGTATCTCCTAGGACAGGGGTCAGCAACTCGCGTCCCGCCACTGCTAGATGTCCGGCCTGTCGGTGCCCGTGATTAATTCATGGGCACCCGACACGCGGACATTTTCGCCGCTGTCCTCTTCAGTGCACAGCAGTGGTATCACAGGGTTGGATGGGGGAGGGGCCCGCTGGAGTTAACTTTTTACATTACACAGCAGGTAAATGGTTGCTGAGCGATCCTAGCAACCAATCACCAGCCTGTTATAGTGAAAAGTTAACCAGCAGTTCCCGCCCCCATCCAGCCCTGTGATATTGATCTCTGCTCGCTGTACACCTGTGTAAGGTAGGGGAGTACTACCTCCACAGTATGTATGGGGTGGAGGGGGCAGAGGACACTACAATGTGGGGGGGGGGTGTGCAGGGAACAGAGTACACTGCTTTAGGGACACAGGAAACTTGCTATGGGGGAAGGGGGCGGAGAACACTATGGGAGTGATGTGAAGGGGAAAGAAAACAGGAGGGGGCACCGACCTAGTGTATTACCACTTACAGGTTTATTAAAATGTAAATAAAAAGCAATAATCCTACTCACAGACATAGCTAAAATACAAGCTTATCGGACAAGATGGCTGGAAATCTTGGCATTCACCGACAGGACTTGACAACAGGGAGGGTCGGACGATACCCCAAAAACATCCAGATGGCTTCCCGCACAGTGTGACAGGAACCCATCTAGTTCGTCATCTGTACCATTCCAGATAATGAGAACATCATCAATATACCGTGAATACAGGATGAGGTTCCTCCCAAAGGGGTTGTTGGCCCAGATGTATTTGAGTTCCCAATACCCCATGAACAAATTGGCATAACTGGGAGCGAACCTAGCTCCCATGGCTGTGCCCCTCACCTGCCTATAGAAACAGTCCATAATTGTAAAATAGTTATGAGTCAGAGTAAACTCTATACAATCATAGATGAACTGTGCCTGCTGTGGACTAAACAGGTGTGCCTCTGCCAGAAAATACTCAATGGCTCTGAGACCGAACTTGTGCTGAATGGACGTGTAGAGGGACGCTACATCAAGCGATAGCCATCTGTATCCTTTTTCCCACTTATATGTAGTAAGCATATCCAATGCATGACCTGAGTCTTTTATATATGATGGTAAATTTACTACTATGCCCTGCAGAAAATAATCGATGTAGCTCCCAAGATTGCTGGTTAGGCTATCGATTCCTGCAATAATGGGTCTGCCTGGCGGTCTTTCCATGTCTTTATGCACCTTAGGGATATGATAAAAGTGGGGGACCACTGGGTCTTTAGAGTATAGGAATTGATGTTCACTTTTAATCAAGACCTTACTTAGTAGTGCCCTATCCAATAGTTTTTTGAGCTCATCATTGTAGCTTACAGTTGGATCCCAGAGGAGCCTCTCATAGGTGTTAAAGTCCCTAATTAGCCTAAAAGCTTCTTCAAGGTACTGGTCCTTGTCTTGTATGACCAGCCCACCTCCTTTATCCGCTTTTCTTATAATAATTTCTGAATTTTTCTTTAGACTATTCAGGGGAACCTCCAAGCCAACCTCATGATTCTTATTGAATTTCTGGCTTTTATCTCCGCAGATTTTTCTAAATTCGCCCATCACGACCTCATAGAAGGTTGGTATGACATTGCCTTTATTCCAGTGTGGATAGAAGCTTGACTTTTTGGTCTGAAGTTAGTGCTTACTATGGCTTCTTCTTATGCCAAACCAGGCATCTCCTCTGTGGACCCTGGCCCTCCCTCTACATATAGCTCTTCCAAGATCTCAAGCATATCCCTATCCAGAGACTTCTCGCCCAGTGTTGAAATAGTCATCTCTAGATTTTCACTATCGGTCCCATTGATTTCTTTAAGCCTAAAGTGGCGTTTCACCGTCAAGTTGCGTACAAACTTATTCAAATCAATGAACAATTCAAAGAGGTTAGGGGGACTTTCTGGGGCATAGTTGAGGCCTCTTCTTAACAGTTCAAATTCTTTTTCTGTAAAGGTGCATTTTGAGAGGTTGAAGATTTTTATAGTAGAATGGCTTTCTACCTCCTCTGTTCCCATCTTGGATTTCCTCCCTCCCCTCTGCCCTCTTCTCGTTGGTTTCTTAGTCTCCTGGTGTTTCAGGGGGAGGAGGCTTTCGGCATATGAAGAAGCCATAGTAAGCACTAACTTCAGACCAAAGTCAAGCTTCTATCCACACTGGAATAAAGGCAATTTCATACCAACCTTCTATGAGGTCGTGATGGGCGAATTTAGAAAAATCTGTGGAAAAGCCAGAAATTCAATAAGGATCATGAGGTTGGCTTGGAGGTTCCCCTTAATAGTCTAAAGAAAAATTCAGAAATTATTATAAGAAAAGCGGATAAAGGAGGTGGGCTGGTCATACAAGACAAGGACCAGTACCTTGAAGAAGCTTTTAGGCTAATTAGGGACTCTAACACCTATGAGAGGCTCCTCTGGGATCCAACTGTAAGCTACAATGATGAGCTCAAAAAACTATTGGATAGGGCACTACTAAGTAAGGTCTTGATTAAAAGTGAACATCAATTCCTATACTCTAAACACCCAGTGGTCCCCCACTTTTATCATATCCCTAAGGTGCATAAAGACATGGAAAGACCGCCAGGCAGACCCATTATTGCAGGAATCGATAGCCTAACCAGCAATCTTGGGAGCTACATCGATTATTTTCTGCAGGGCATAGTAGTAAATTTACCATCATATATAAAAGACTCAGGTCATGCATTGGATATGCTTACTACATATAAGTGGGAAAAAGGATACAGATGGCTATCGCTCGATGTAGCGTCCCTCTACACGTCCATTCAGCACGAGTTCGGTCTCAGAGCCATTGAGTATTTTCTGGCAGAGGCACACCTGTTTAGTCCACAGCAGGCACAGTTCATCTATGATTGTATAGAGATAACTCTGACTCATAACTATTTTACAATTATGGACTGTTTCTATAGGCAGGTGAGGGGCACAGCCATGGGAGCTAGGTTCGCTCCCAGTTATGCCAATTTGTTCATGGGGTATTGGTAACTCAAATACATCTGGGCCAACAACCCCTTTGGGAGGAACCTCATCCTGTATTCACGGTATATTGATCATATTCTCTTCATCTGGAATGGTACAGATGACTAACTAGATGGGTTCCTGTCACACTGTGCGGGAAGCCATCTGGATGTTTTTGGGGTATCGTCCGACCCTCCCTGTTGTCAAGTCCTGTCGGTGAATGCCAAGATTTCCAGCCATCTTGTCCGATAAGCTTGTATTTAAGCTTTGTCTGTGAGTAGGACTATTGCTTTTTATTTACATTTTAATAAACCTGTAAGTGGTAATACACTAGGTCGGTGCGCCCTCCTGTTTTCTATCTTTTTCTAGCCATATGAACACCCATTGTTCTGAGGAGGGCTCCAAGACTTTAGACTTTGCCTCTAGACAGAACCACACCACCTATGTTTTGAGGATACACCGCAGGAGATTTTTGTTTTGTTAGTGATGTGAAGGGGGACAGATGACATTGCTATGAGGTACAGAAAACACTGCAATGGGGGGCCCCATTAGGGACCCCATCACCCCTGGGGACAAGGACCCCTTTTCACCTGGGAACAGGAACTCCTTTCCACCTGGGGACAGGAACTCCATCTCCAGAACATGCTGGCTGGCGTCAGCCACCCTTGGGTGCCAAGATGGGGGAGGGGCAGTAAAATCCGTATCCCCAGCCACATGCTCCCTCAGGGTGAACTGGCGTTGTATTAGTGAATGTTAGGATTATTATTATCTTCATTTATTAGGAGGTGAATGCGGCCATCCATGCATTCACATACATTGAACCTGGCCCTTAAGTGGAAAAGGGTTGCTGACCCCTGCCCTAGGAGCTTATCCTTATAACATGTATATCATATTTTTTCCCCAAGAAAGGAGGCAAGAGACATGTGAGAGGTGGAGGTAACCTTCTAAGTACAAATACTCATTCTGATCTTTCTCCTGTATATAGTCTAGACTAGCAGTTACCAGGCTTCTCTGCCTAATCCCTGCTCCCCGCATTCCCAACTTCCCATCACCCCCCAACCATCCCTCACTTCCTGTGTTTGTGATGTAAACTAGAAGGAAGGGGGGAAAAAAGCAGAAACAGATATGAACTATTTGTAATAATTTAGGGGGGGGGGAACCAGGGGGAGCTACTTCCCAGATTCTACCCTTCCCGCCCCACGCTGTGTTCCCATATCTATCTCCTTCTCATGATTACCTATTCGAGCCCAATATGGACATTCTATATCTGTAAACATATTTGCTATTCCAAATTACTGTGAATACAAAAGAGATCAAATATCCCATCAATTAACCCCACACCATAAAAAGGAAGGTATAGGGGAGAAAACAAAACAGGTGTCCAGGCAGGGATCATTTGATTACCTATCCACTCTTTTTTTTTTTTTTTTTTTACATATTATGGGGTTTCATCCATCTCTCCCTCCTTCCTCTAAGGCCCCTTTCACACTGGGGCGTTTTTCATGCGGTTTAGCGCTAATATTAGCGCTATTATACCACATGAAAAAATCATGCCCTTTAGCCTTCAATGTGAAAGCCCGAAGGCTTTCACACTGAAGCGGTGCGCTAGCAGGACGCTCCAAAAGTCCTGCTAGCCGCTTCTTTACAGCGGTGAAGGAGCGGTGTGTTCACCGCTCCTTTACCGCGGTCTCCCATTGAAATCAATGGGACAGCGCGGTAATACCGCCCGCAAACCGCGGCAATAGCCGCGGTTTGCGGGCGGTATTAACCCTTTTTCGGCCGCTAGCAGGGGTTAAATTTACCCCCCCTGGCGACCGCATACCGCGGTAAGAACGACGGTATAGCAGCGCTGAAAATCGCGCTGCTATACCGCCACCGCTCCTGCCCGCCCCAGTGTGAAAGGGGCCTAATGCACTGGTTCTCAACTCCTGTCCTCAGGACCCACTAACAGGCCAGGTTTGCAAAATAACTGAAATACATCCCAGGTGATATCATTTGCTGCTCAGTGACTGCAGTATTCTAGGCTGCATCTCCCCAAGGTAATACATAAAACATTGCCTGTTAGTGGGCCCTGAGGACAGGAGTTGAGAACCACTGCTCTAATGCATTTTTATTACTCACACATCTTGTATAGACCAAAGACTTAAAAAGGCATAATTTTGTAAGTGTATTGATTCTTCCATTATTCTGGTTCTACAGTGCCTTGAAAAAGTATTCATACCCCTTGAAATTTTCCACATTTTGTCATGTTACAACCAAAAACGTAAATGTATTTTATTGGGATTTTATGTGATGGAACAACACAAAGTGGCACATAATTGTGAGGTGGAAGGAAAATGATAAATGGTTTTGCCTCCGCCCAGTTTCAAGTCTTTTGCAGACTCTAAAGCCTCGTACACACGGTTTTCTCGGGAAGAAAGCTGCTGGGAGAGCTTTTAGCTGAGAAAACCATTCGTGTGTATGGTTTCTCGTTGAGAAAACTGCCGGGAATCTCGACTAGAAAAATAGAGAACCTGCTCTCTATTTTTCTCATCGGGATTCTCGGCAGTGTTTCCTGCCGAGAAAACCGTGTGTGTGTATGCTTACCTGTCCATGGTAAACCCGCGCATGCTCCAAAAGACTTTGACGCATGCGCGGTAGCATACAAGGGTTGTGTAGGGTGTAGCAAGGTGGCGACGGCATCGAATGTGACGAGCGCAGGCTCGTCGTAGTCGATGACGTCACCGTGTTCTTGGCATTCAAAAGAACGGCGGTTCTTTTGAATGGCCATGTGTACACTCGGCGTGCAAGGCAAGCTTGCCAGGAATCCCGTCGGGAACAACGACAGTTTTTTCCCCCACAGGATTCCTGCCCTTGTGTACGAGGCTTAACAGGTTTTTTTTCTAAGATTGTCCTGTATTTGGCTCCATCCATCTTTCCATCAACTCTGACCAGCTTCCCTGTCCCTGCTGAAGAAAAGCATACCCCCCAACATGATGCTGCCACCACCATGTTTCATGGTGGGGATGGTGTGTACAGGGTTATGTGCAGTGTTACTTTTCCGCCACACATAGCATTTTGCTTTGCGCCAAAAGGTTCAAGTTTGGACTCATCTGAGCAGAGCTCCCTCTTCCACATGTTTGCTGTGTCCCCCACATGACTTCTTGCAAACTGCATATAGGACGTCTTATGCCTTTATTTCCACAATGGCTTTCTTCTTGCCACTCTTCCATAAAGGCCTGATTTGTGGAGTGCACGACTCAGGCTGGGTTCACAATGGTACAACAAACGCTCCGACATTGGGAGCTCATGTTGCATGATGTGTGAAAATCAATGTTTCCCTATGGGAGCCGTCTTAACTGGTATGACACAAGTCGGTCCGACTTTGAAAATGCTCCCTGTACTACTTTGGTCCGACTTTGGTCCTACTTCAGCCCATTGAATATCATTGAAGTCGGATCCTTGTCCTTACCATCCGACTTTTGACATCCGACATGGTGATTACAGCAGCAGTAAAAGGAACTTATCTCACACTGGGATTGTTTTGATTGGTCAAAGGACGAGTCAGACTATCACAAAGTTGGATCAAAGTAGTATCCTGTTCATTCAAGTCGGATGGATGTAGGACTGATGTCGCAGAGCAAAGTAGGATGAAAGTTGTATGACTGTCGTGTAGTATCGGTGTGAACCCAGCCTGAGGCCGGGTTCACACTGATGCGACACGACAGCCGTCCTACTTTGGATCCGACTTTGCCCTGCAACTTGAAGCCGACATACGTCCGACTTGGATCCCCACCAACACCAGGCACTGTGTTTGGTATGAATCTTGAGTGGGAACCCCATGCCAAATTTTAAATGAAAAAACCGGCATGGGTTCCCCCTCCAAGAGCATACCAGGCCCTTCGGTCTGATATGGATTTTAAGGGGACCCCCTACGCCGAAAAAATGGCGTGGGGGTTCCCCAAAATCCATACCAGACCCTTATCCAAGCACACAGCCCAGCCGATCAGGAAAGGGGGTGGGGACAAGCGAGCGCCCCCGCTCCTGAACCGTACCAGACGGCATGCCCTCAACATAGGGGGTGGGTGCTTTGGGGCAGGGGGCGCCCTGCGCCCCCCCCACCCCAAAGCACCCTGTCCCCATGTTGATGAGGACAAGGACCTCTTCCCGACAACCCTGGCCGTTGGTTGTCGGGGTCTGCGGGCGGGGGCTTATCGGAATCCGGGAGCCCCCTTTAGTAAGGGACCCCCCAGATCCTGGCCCCACACCCTATGTGAATGAGTATGGGGTACATCGTACCCCTACCCATTCACCTTGGGGAAAAGTGTCAATAAAAAAACACACTAGACAGCGTTTTAAAGTAATTTATTAGGCAGCTCCGGGGGGTCTTCTACCGACTTCGGGGTCTTCTTCCGACTCTCCGGTGCCTTCTCCCGTTGTCCGGTGCTTTCTGCCTTCTGTCGGGCACCTCCGCTATCTTTTGCCAGCTCTTTTGCTAGCGGTGGCCCGGTCTTCCCCGTCGCCTTCTTCCCTATTCTCTTCTTGAGATGTTGACATGACGAGGTCTCCCGCTGTAATGCCGTGTGCGCTCGCTAGTCCCCACCCCCTTTGCTGATCGGCCGGGCTGCGTGCTCGGATAAGGGTCTGGTATGGATTTTGGGGTAACCCTCACGCCATTTTTTCGGCGTAGGGGTTCCCCTTAAAATCCATACCAGACCGAAGGGCCTGGTATGCTCTTGGAGGGGGAACCCATGCCGGTTTTTTATTTAAAATTTGGCGTGGAGTTCCCCCTCAAGATCAGCAGAGCACAAGTCGCATGCCAAAGTCGGATCATGCAAGACGGCAGTCCGACTTTAATGATAGTCAATGGGCTGAAGTCGGATCAAAGTAAGATCCTTGTCCTAACCATCCGACATTTAACATCCGACATGGTGATTACAGCAGCAGTAAAAGGAATTTATCTCACACTGGGATTGTTTTGATTGGTCAAAGGACAAGTCAGACTATCACAAAGTTGGATCAAAGTAGTATCCTGTTCATTCAAGTCGGATGGATGTCGTACCAATGTAGGACTGATGTCGCAGAGCAAAGTAGAATGAAAGTCGTATGACTGTCGTGTAGTATCAGTGTGAACCCAGCCTCAAACTTCTCCACAACTCTATCACTGACCTACTGATGATCCCTACACACTATTTACTAATCAGGTGACTTCTGAAGGCAATTGGTTCCACTAGATTTTAGTTAGGGGTATCAGTGTAAAGGGGGCTAAATACAAATGCACGCCACACTTTGTAGATATTTATTTGTAAAAAGAAATGAAAATCATTTATCATTTTCATTCTACTTCACAATTATGTGCCACTTTGTGTTGGTCTATCACATAAAATACATCTTTGTTTTTGGTTGTACCATGACAAAATGTGGAAAGTTTCAAGGGTTATGAATACCTTTTTCAGGACACGTATCTACCTCTCTAAACCATTCCAACACAGTTGGTGTTTTCTTTGATTTTGAATACTTTGCGATCTATGTTTTCGCTGCATTCAACAAGAATGGAATAATAGGATTTTTATAACAGCTTACCTGTCAAATCCTTTTCTTCGTGTACATCACGGGACACAGAGCTGCATAGTAATAACTATGTGGGTTATAGGCCTACCTTCAGGTGATGGACACTGGCACACCCAAGACAGGAAGACCCCTCCCCTATATAACCCCTCCCATACCAAGAGTACCTCAGTTTTTGTAGCAAAGCCATAAGTATCCCAAGAAGAGGGGTGGGAGCTCTGTGTTCCATGATGTACTCGAAGAAAAGGATTTTACAGGTAAGCTGTTGTAAAAATCCTATTTTCTTTTTCGTACATCACGGGACACAGAGCTGCATAGTAATAACTATGTGGGATGTCCCAAAGCAATGCCAAATGAGGGGAGGGAGACACCAAAAATTAAACAGGGCGCCATCAGACGTGAGGACCTATACTGCAGCCTGCGGCACACTGCGCCCAAAGGCTATATCCTCATGCCTTTTTACATCCAACTGATAGAATTTAGTGAATGTATGTACTGAAGACCAAGTTGCAGCCTTGCAGATCTGAGCCACGGAGGCTTGGTGATGCACTGCCCAAGAAGCACTAACTGCTCTGGTAGAGTGTGCTTTAATTTGAAAAGGTGGAACTTTTCCTTTCAAACCATAAGTCTAAATAATAATTTAGTGAATCCATTTGGAAATAGTAGATTTCGATGCTGCCTGCCCCTTCCTGGGCCCTTCTGGCAGCACAAACAAAATATCAGTCTTCCGTATCTGAGCAGAAGCTTTCAGATAGACTTAACTGCTCTCACTACATCCAAAGAATGTAATGACTTCTATTCTGCAGAACTAGGTTCTGGATAAAATGAAGGGAGAACCACACCTTGGTTCAAATGAAAACCTGACACCACTTTAGGCAGAAAGGTTGGACGAGGATGCAATACCACCTTATCCTTATGGATAATCAAATATGGCTCTTTACAAGAAAGAGCAGCCAATTATGATACCCTTCTAGCAGAGGATATAGCCACCAGAAAATATAATTTAACCACAAGCAATAAAGGAATCCCCGCCTCCACCCACCCTTTCACATTTCCACTTCCTCTCTCCTCCCCCTCATCCCCAAATTCCCACCCCCCTCTCTCTACCATACCTCCACCTCTATCCATTGTTTCCATATATTCATGAATTTCTTTCTATTTCCCCTCTTATTATATATAAATTCTTCTTTTCTAATAGTATTGTCTATTACTTTCCTCCATTCTATCCCTGTTGGGGGGTCTTTTGCTTGCCACCTTTGCGCTATAAGTTTCCTACCTTGGAACAGACACCTTAATATTGCCGTTTGTGTATCTCATGGGATTCCCCTTTCTTCTATCAGGCCTAGCACACATAGTCTGGCCTCTGGTTGTAAAGATGTCCCAAATACAAAATGTATTCCATCTATAATCTCTTTCCAATACCAATACAGCTTGGGGCATCTCCAAATCATGTGTATCAAGTCTCCCTCCTCATTTCTGCATCTCTGGCACTTCGCATCTTGTCTCCTACCAAACTGGAACATTCTTTGGGGTGTATAATATGCTCTGTGTGTTAAGTATAATTGTGAAACCATTTGAGAGGGGGAAAGTGTGACTCTTGGACCTGCTTCTAATATCCTCTTCCACTGTTCTTGTGTTATTGGACCCATATCTCTTTCCCATTTTCCCTTGTTCTTAATGTCAGGTCTCTCTTCCTGATCTACCTCGCTTATGCACTTATAAATCTCGGATATTATCCCTCTAGATGTATCCACATTTACTAACCTACGGAGCTGGGGTATTTCATTCCATACTGGTGTCTCCTGCCCAAATTGCGCGTTCAAGGCATGCCTGACCTGTAGGTATCTGTAGAATGATTTATTGGGAACTGAGTACTCCTGTCTTATCTCCTGGAATGTTTTTATTCTCCCCTCTTTAAAAAGCTGTGTCAAAAGGTGTACACCACACATATCCCATTCCTCAATTTTCCCCATAATTTTGAGCTCTTTTAGATTACTATTATCCTAAATAGGGGAGAATTCTGAGAATCCACTATACCCCAGCATCTCCTTAACCGTTTCCCAACATTTTACCACCAGTTTATCTGTTGGACACCTAGAACAAAAAGAGTCCGCCTCCACTGCCTCTACTTCTGTGTCATGACTTGTGTCATTCAATAGTATATTCTTCCCAGACTCCCTGCTCACCGGTAGATTACTTCCACTCATATGCTGCATTTGTGCAGCTAAAAAGTAGTATCTTGGATTGGGCAGTGCTAATCCCCCCCTCTCTCTGGTTTGCTGTAGAGTACGGAGGCAAATTCTTGCCACTCCATTTTTCCATATCAGCTCCCTAAATACGCTGTCCAATTTTTTAAACCAATACTTTGGGATCCATACTGGGGAGTTATGTATAATGTATAGGATCTGAGGCATCCACACCATTTTGACCAAGTTGCAACGTCCGGCCACCGAGAGTGGAAGCCTGTTCCACACGCGGCACTTCTGTCTCAACTTTGTCATCAATGGTACTAGATTGCTAGCTATATATTGTCCTGGATCTCGTTACATTTATTCCCAGGTACCTCATCTGACTTACAACTTTAACTTAGGTTATCTGCTGTGCTATTGGGTCTATCGGTAAGAGTGCAGATTTTTCCCAATTAATCCTCAGCCCTGAGATTTTACCATAATCTCCAATTATCCCCATTGCTACTTCCAGCGAGGACTGCGTGTCCCCCAAAAAAAACAAAATATCGTCTGCATAGTCATACATGGCGATCTTTTCTTCCCCAAGTTTCCTCTTAAATCCCTGTACTTCTGGGGATGCCCTTATTGAAATGGCCAGAGGTTCCATTGCGAGGGCGAAAAGCAGGGGCGACAGTGGGCACCCCTGCCTTGTCCCCCTCGCCAACTGGAACCAATCTGAGCACTCACCATTTATTCTTACTTTAGCCCTTGGACCCTCATACAGTGTCTTAACCCATTGGGTGAACCTCGGGCCAAACAAACTCAGCCAGTACCCTCCACAAGAAGTGCCACTCAAGGCTGTCAAACGCCTTGGTTGCATCTACAGACAAAATTGCTCTTGTCCCTCAGTTTTCTATTGCCAATTGAATATTTAAATATGTCCTTCTTATATTAATACTTGTGGACCTGTCTGGAATAAATCAGGTCTGGTCCGGGTGCACCAGTATCTTCACATCCGAACATAAGAGTGATATCGGCCCAGGGGCGGATCCAGGGGGGGGCAACAGGGCAATTGCCCCCCCCGAGACCATCTGTCACACTCACTTGTTTGCTCTGTTTTTTTTTCTTTTGCGCCTGATCTCCCGAAATTTGGCGACCCGGTACGGGCCGGCCATAGGTCCCCTGGACCCCAAACGTGGCAGGGGAGCACTGATTTTTTAAAGCCGGACACCCCTACCATAGACTCCAATGTTAAACGGTCATTTCTCCGGTGACTTTGCGAACCCGGTACCGGCCGGTCGTAAATCCCCTGAACCCCAAACTTGGCACACATGTAGCCCCATGTCTCCTCTACAAGTGTGGTGTCTAGGAGACCCACGGCCGGGGAGAACCGATTTTTCAAAGCCGGGCACTCCTTCCATAGACTCCCATGTTAAACATCAGTCTAGTCATGGGCACAGTGAAGCATGGGCACAGTGAGGCATGCAGATGGACACCCTAGGCTTATACTCGAGTCAATAAGTTTTCCCAGTTTTTTGGGGTAAAATTAGGTGCCTCAGCTTATGTTCGGGTCGGCTTATACTCGAGTATATACAGTACTTGTTCTGCGGCTGCCACTGCCTCTCTGAGTCTCTCTCTCAGTTTCTCACATCAGCCGATCAGCGCCGCCGAGAGAGAGACTCGTCTAATGTAGTTACGCGGCGCACTGACACGATACCAGGAGCGGAGGAGGAGGTGGGTGGAGCCTCGTCCCTGCACTCATTGCTAACGCCTGGGCCGCTTGGCGTCTAGCAACGAGTGACGTCAGTGAGTCACGTCGGGCCGCTCTGCTCCACAGACGGGTAAGAAAGTGGGCGGCTCCGCTTGCGGCGCGGTTTGTGGGTGGGCGGCGCGGTTCATGGGCAGACCGTGCTGCTCAGTGTGTTGGCAGCGCAGGTGAGAGTGAGAGAGCAGGCTCAGTGTGACAGCTGGCCAATCAGCTAGCCGGGAGCGGGGGAGCAGAGAGATGAGATCATCTCTCACCGCCCGTGCCTGCCCTGCATTCCTGCAGTGACTTCCGCCCTCACTGTGCAGGCAGCAGAGAGATTACATTATCTCTCTGCTGCCTGACTCTGGGAGTCTGGGACACAGCAAGAGACTACCAAAACTACACCTTAGCAGGCAAGTTAGTGACAATCCGCAAGGTGTGGCAGGGGACGTGGCAAGTGACAATCCGCAAATTGTGTCAGGTGACGTGGCAAATGACAATCTTCATCTGGTGGCAGGCAAGTGACAATCAGCAAGGTGTGGCAGGTGACGTGGCAAGTGACAATCCGCAAGGTGTGGCAGGTGATGTGGCAAGTGACAATCCACAAGATGTGGCAGGTGACGTGGCAAGTGACAATCCGCAACGTGTGCAAGGGACACGCTCAGGGCTCCCACTAATTGCAGGCGACGGTGGCAAGTGACACACTCGGGGCTCCCACTGATTCTGCATTGAACTATTTAATTTATACTACAATGTAATAGTACGAATAATGTGCTTCAATCATCCTGACTCCATAACAACCATGGTGCCAGGATGATTGAAGTGCCGACACCAGCCATTTCCCCGATAAATTTCCCACAAAAAAAACCCATATTTTTTGGCAGTGCCCCTCCCGAGAAAAGACTCTGGATCCGCCCCTGTATCGGCCTATATGATGCTGCATCGACCTGACTTTTCCCCTCCTTGGGGAGTACTATGATAGTTGCCTCCGTCATAGACAGTGGCAACTTCCCTTCTTCAGCTGCCCAATTAAGTACTTCCAGGAGTTTTGGAAGCAGCACCTTGCTGTAGGTCTTATATATTTCTATTGGCAGTCCATCAGGTCCAGGAGCCCTTTGGCTCGCCATATCTGCTGTTGCCTTTTGTAATTCTTCCAGCGTCAGTGGTGCCTCCAATCCTTCCCTATCTTCCATTGATAGTTGGGGGATCTGTAGCCCTTCAAAAAAGATTCCCATCTCTCTTTCTACGTTTTCTGATGGTATACTACTATACAAGTTTTGGTAGTAGTTTTTAAAGACCTCTGTTATTTCCCTGGTGCCTCTCCTAATCACCCCTTCTTTGTCACATATAGCCAATATTAGACCGAGGAGGGGGCATTGGCCCTAGCAATCAAGGACAGCATCCTCCCCACTCTCTCTCCCTCCCCAAAGAAGGTCTGTTTTTGAAATAACATTTTATTTTCTGCTTTTTTTAATAATAAATCTTTATATTCTTCCTGGCTTTTCATCCATTCCTTGTTTCTCTATAGTTGGACTTTCCACATATTTTACTTCAGCCCTTCTCACCTTTTCCCTTGCTGTAACCTCCTTGGCTTGTGTTTGTTTTTTAACATATGGCATTTTTTGTACTAGGGCTCCCCGAAGGAAGGCTTTCAAGGTATCCCAAATAATTCCTTTCGGTGCTGATCCTTCATTTAATATTATGAATTCTTCCAGACTAGCGCAAATTCCCCCCACATCGTTAATTACTTCCAACCAGAATGGATTTAGCTTCCAATCCCCTTTACTAAAATTCCTTCAGTAATTTTTTAAATAAACACAAGAAGCATGATCCGAGATACTTCTCGGTTCATATTTCACCTCCCCCACCTCGCTCAGAGCATCCTCACTACAAAGCACCAGGTCTATCCTGGACAAGGTCGCGTGCGTCTTTGAATGACAAGAAAACAGTTTTTCCTCCGGGTGTCTCACCCTCCACATGTCCACCAGTCCCTTCTCTCCACAAAATTGGAGGAGGGGGCTGCCAGACGTGCCGCTGGGGGAGACCCCGGGCGGGAACCTATCCACCTTTTTATTCATAGTCATGTTGAAGTCTCCCGCCACTATAACCAGCACCCCTTCCTTGTCCATGGTAAACTCCATCAGCTCTTCCAAAATTTCGGTGCTGAACGGTGGGGGAATATAGACATTAGCCAGTACATATTCTCTTGTCTCTATCTGACAGAAAAGGAATATAAACCACCCTTTTTCATCCACCTTACTCTGCCTGCAGGAGAATACTATTCCAGAGTCAATCAACATGCTCACACCCCTGGAGTATGAGGTATGGGTGGCATGATATTGTACTTGATATTTTCTATGTTTTAGTGTACTGATAGTTTCCTTTTCTAGATGCGTCTCCTGCAGACACAGTATCCCAATATTACCCATCTCTGCCATCGAATAAATTCTCCTTCTTTTGACTGGGTCTCTTACCCCTCGAACATTCCAAGAGCATACCTTAATTCTTCTAATCTGTCTTGGGGATACCCATTTATGCTGTTTATTAGCCACCATTATCCAAATTTATCAGTGTACTTCCCATATTGTGATTCTGTGCCTCAAACGTGTTTTCCTTTTGGTCCTTGTTCTTTTATTTCCCTTCAAGAAATCATATTTTGGTGGATTCACCCATTCCCACGCCCCATTCACACATTCCTCCATCCCCCCTCCCACCCCTCCCTCTCCCCCTTCCCTGCCCTCCTTTGGGCCTATATTGAGGGCTTATAAAGTGGCCGTGTCTTCCCTTTGAGGTGCTTAGTGCTATCTTATACTTCACTGTGTTTCCCCATATTATCTGTTCCATCCCTGTACATTTGTATACTTTCTTATCCCCGGCACTCATATTATTCTATCAACAAAAAACAAATATAAAACAAAAACTCATTCATGTTGACCGTATTACAGCACTCCCCCCCCCTCCCCCCACTCCCCCGAGTCCTGGCCATCCAAAACAATCCAAGAGAAAAAAAAAAAGGAAGAAAAAACAGAGAAAAAGGGAAGGCAGGAAAAGAACGAACAGGGTGATGGATGGCAAGAAGAACCAAGTCTTGTCCTTTACTTCCTCTCTTTATCCTTTTCCCTCCCACCCCGTGTCCTTCCCTCCCTCCCTCCCTCCCTCCCTCCCATCCAACATAATGTCACTTCAACAGGTGTGTTAAAAAAGATATGTTCCCCCATATCCGTTATTCGTAGCTGCGCTGGATAAAACATTGCGTATTTAAGTTTATTATGTTGCAGCTACGTTTGCACTCTGCAAATTTTGCCCTTTGCCCCTGTAGTTCCGGGGAAAAGTCTGGGTAGATTGAGATTCTCACACCGTTATATTGTATCTCTCTCATCTCTCTTGCCTTTCGGAGAATTGTGATCTTATCCCTAAAAGTGGAGCAGTTTAATGAGGAGAGGCCTTGGCTGGCCTCCAGGGGCAGGGGTCCTTAATGGGACTTTATGGGCCCGTTCAATTTCAAAAAATTTGGATAAGCAGTCTCTACCAAACATTTCTCCAAGCCAGTCTTCCATAAATTCTGTTATCTTCCGTTTTTTCCGGGAGACCTAGTACCCTAATATTTTTCCTGCGCAGTCTATTCTCCATATCATCCATCTTATGGATGCACATATTCAACTGTTCTCACATTATTTTTATCTCACTTTTCAATGGATCAACATTGTAAACCCTTACAGACCACTTATTCCTACAGGTAAGCCTAGATTAAGGCTTACCTGTAGGTGCAACAAATATCTCCTAATCCTACACGGTTTAGGAGATATTTGCAAAAAAGACAGCACTGACGTCTACGGCGCATGGGCACCGTAGACAACGGCGCAGGCGCACTGAGTGTGCCATTAGTGAATAGGATCATGCCGTTAGTGGCGGCACCCGCGCACATGCGCGGAAGTGACGTCATCGCGGCTCTGGCCAGTCACAGCACTGGAGCCACAATACCCAGAAGTCACTCCGGGAAAGATGGCGGTGACGGAGGAGGCGAACGAGGATTGCTGCGGGGGCATCGATCTCAGGTAAGTACTTCATACTAGCTCATTATGCCTTTGTCTTGCAGGGTGTATTTTTTTTTTAAAGGAGGCTTTACTTCCTCTTTAACTGGCGGATTGATCCGTGTTACCCCCTGTATAAAGGACCGAACCAAAGAAAAGTAGCCAGCGGTCTTTAAAATAATACCAACAAGGCCGAGACCTGACCTTTGATAGTACTCAAGGCCAGCTTCATTTCCACGCCCAATTATAGAAAATAAAGAATTCTACCTATGACATACTTACGAGGATGCCAACCCTTGGCTTCGCACCAAGACACATATGCCTTCCAGACTCTATAATATATGACTCTGGAAGCCGGCTTCCTTGCATTAATCAGGGTAGATATTACCGACCCGGAAAGCCCCTGATTCTTTAGAATGTGGGATTTAATAGCCAAGCCGTTAAATTTACAGTTTGTAAGGAAGGGTGGAATATTGGGCCCTGCAAGAGCAGGTCTGGACCAAGTGGAAGGGTCCATCTTTACGATCTCTGCATACCAGGACCTTCTGGGCCACGCCGGGGCTATGAGAATCACCGGCTTCCCTTCCAACTTGATTCTGCGAAGAAGCCGTAGTAAGAGATGAATTGGGGGGAACGCATAAATTAGTGAAAACTGATTCCAAGGAGTTACCAATGCATCTTTCCTAATAGCGAGTGGGTCCCTTGTTCCTGTCACAAAATTGTTCACTTTCTTGTTGAACCTGGACGCCATCAGATCTATGTCCGGGGTCCTCCATCTTTGACATATGGTCAGGAAGATGTCGGGATGAAGAGACCACTCTCCTGGAAACAACTGCTGTCGACTTAAGAAGTCCGCCTGCCAATTCTCTACTCCTGGAATAAAGACCGCAGATATGCAAGGTACATGCGTCTCTGCCCAGGATCTGGTTCACCTCCCTCTGGGCAGCGAAACTCCTGGTGCCCCCTTGGTGATTGATATAGGCCACTGCAGTGGCATTGTCGGATTGAATCCTGACAGGACAATTCTGTAACTTGAGCGTCCAGGTGAGCCGCCCGAATTTCCAGGATGTTGATGGGCAAGGTTTTCTTGAATACGGACCACCTGCCCTGGACAGTCATCTTTCCCAGGACTGCTCCCCAACCCAAAAGGCTGGCGTCTGTTGTCACCACATTCCAGGTAACTGGAATAAAAACTTCCCCTTCTGCAGATTTCTGGACACCAACCACCAACTGAGGCTCTGACGCACCCTTGGGGTCAGACACATTGGAAAATCCAGAGTTTGGATCTTCTTGTTCAAGGCAGAGAGGATACTGTTTTGTAACAGTCTTGAATGAAATTGGGCATATGGGACGGCTTTGAACGAGGCTAACATCTTTCCTAACAATCTCATACAAAGGCGAATGGAGGGATCCTTTTTCGTCCTGACCATCTGGACCAGTTCTCTTATAGAGGCGACTTTTGCCTGGGGCAAAAATACCTTTCTCTTGTCTGTATCTATGACCAGACCCAAGTACTCCAGCCTTTTTACTGGTTGTAGGGCTGACTTCTCCAGGTTGAGCATCCAACCTAAGGATTGCAGATACTTGACTGTGCTGAGCACACCGTGGTTCAAGCAGGCTACCGAATGATCTACTAACAGCAGATCGTCCAAGTATGCCAATATTGTTATACCTTGAGCTCTCAGCCTGCCCAAAAGGGGGGCCAGAACCTTTGTAAACACCCGGGGTGCAGTAGCCAGACCGAAGGGCAAGGCTACAAACTGATGATGGTTCTGCTCCACTTCGAACCGAAAGAAGAACTTCTGGTGAGCGGGGAAAATAGGCACATGCAGATATGCGTCTTTGATGTCGATTGATGCTAGCAGCTCTCCTCCCTGAAGGGTGGAGACTACCGACCGGATTGATTCAATGCGAAAGGAGCGGACATTTAAGAATTGATTTAGACCCTTGAGAACTAGGATGGGTCTGACTTCTCCATTTGGCTTTGGAACTGTGAAGAGATTTGAATAGAAACCCAAGACATTCTCCTCTGTGGGGACCTTTATGATCACCCCTTGGGAGAATAACCGGTCTAGTGCCAGAAACAGTTTTTCTCTTTACTGGATCTCTGGAAACGCTTGATCTCAGAAAACGAGGCAGAGGAAACTCTTGCAACTCCAGTTTGTAACCTAGAGATACAGTAGAGATGACCCATCTGTCCTGGATTTCCTCCTGCCAGGTTCCTGAGAACTGACAAAGCCTTCCCCCCACCCATTGGAGCGGGGGCGCCCCTTCATAAAGGAGGCTTTGGGGCTCTGCTTAGTAGGCTTTCGCCCCCAGGGCTTCTTGTGTCCCTGGGATTGACCTTGAGATTTTCCTCTAGAACCTGATGGCGGAGGCCGTCGAGACTGCCTAGGGGCTGACGCCCCTGGCACTGGAGAGGAAGAAGGACGCCTATACCTTCTTTTAACTGGTAAAAGAGTACTCTTCCCATTTGAAATTTTTGGGATATATTTGTCCAAATTATCCCCGAACAACCGTTCTCCATGAAACGGAAACCCAGCCACAAGTTTTTTACAGGGTGCCTCGGCTGACCATTTTTTCAACCACAGGATTCTACGCATATGTACCAACAGGAGCGTAAGGCGCGAGGCCTGATGAATAGAATCTATAATAGCATCAATGGAAAACATAATGCTCATGGCAGCTCGGCTAAGTCCCGTGCTTGCTGAGCAGGGATAACCTTGAGAACCTGCATCATCTGGTCCTTTAGGGATTGACAAATACCTATTGCTGCCACCGCCGTTTGAGCTACAGCACCTGCTAAGGAAAAGGAGGTCTTTAATAAAGACTCCAACCTCTTATCCGTTGGATCTTTGAACATCTGTACATTGTCCACCAGACAAGGTAGACTTTTATTTACACAGGAGATAACAGCATCCACTGCTGGCACACTCCACTTTTTGGTGAACTTTTCCTCCATGGGATAAAGTGCTGAGAACTTTTTAGGAGGAAGAAAATGCTTATCGGTATAATCCCAATCCTTATATATAAGCTCTTCTAACAAAGGATGGGCAGGAAAGGAACCCATAGTTTGTGGAGGAGCCTTCAAAGAACCCAAGGAAGAGACAGGCCTCCCAGCTGGCTCTGTTAAGGGCAATTTAAATGCTGAACGAACCATCTCAGTAAGGGATTGCACCATTAATTTTTCAGACTGTGAGGCTAAAAAAGGGTTCCTCTACCGTTGATTCCTCAGAAGAGGAGACATCAGAGTGTCCCTCTTCCTGGTCCCCTGAGGGCAACTCAACTTCCTCTGGCTACTGCTGCTCTCCTGCTAGAGAGCCCGAGGGGGAGAGGGAGATATGCCTCGCTTCTTTCTAGTCTGGGAAGAAGATGCGATCAACGCCGTTAATCTCTCCTCCAACCCTCACAGTGAAATGCTTCAGGCAGTGTAACTATAATGGTTGGCGTGGATCACAGCTTTGGAAGTCTATGAATATGATATACTAAACAGTTAACTTCAATTTGACAGACATCAGGAAGGAAGACTCAGATAAATTGGAAAATCAAGTGGTTTTATTTAGTGTGGTAATACACAGCCATAAGGGGGAGCACCAGAGGTAACTTGAGTGTAGAAACAGTACACAGGAATACAGGTTGTAGTAAACGAAAGGATACTTGCTGCGAGTGGGCTTCTGGTGTTGGTGTCACCCAGTGGCTTCTGGAGAGATATACTGGTCTCCAATTGTGGTATAGGTAGGGAGTTCTGCCAGCAGAGCAGGCTGACTGAGGGTAGGTCAGTGGGAAAACAGCAAATGCTAGCGCTCAGGATGCCTGCATAGTAAATCACAAGTTCCATTTAAAAGCAATAATACAAGTCTAAAAACCAAATCCAGGTAGCACGGCGGATGTCCAATGAAATAAAATAAAATATAATGGTTCAATGATAATCAATCTTGAAGGAAGAAAATACTAGATGAGCAGTCTAATTGGAGTGAACAGATAATCAGGGCAGCTCTTCTCAGGAGTGAAGCCAGCTCAGGAAACCATGGAGAAAAACAAATAGAAAAGTGCCTCTGAGTAAACTGTTTAATATAGTGACATGAATATGTAGCCAACACTTACATAAAGGTAAATGAAGAGATTCTCATATGAAGTGGGATCAATGCCATGTCCGTTGTATAGTCCAGGGTCTATTGTTGCGTCCAGAGAAGTCCCAAATCCCGGCTATGAAAGCTGCAAGGTACCGGAGAGGAAACCGGCTGTATCCATGAATGGAGATGGTGACTGTGTGCTCGTGGAACAGCGTGTGACGTCAGCTTGATCGAAGGAATGGGAGAAACACAACGCGTTTCAGAGCAAGCCGCGGTTCTGGAATAGAGCATGCACGCTCCTTTGTCAAGTGTACAAGGGAAGAGGAGGACGGAACTTAAATGCTCTTGCTTGAAAACAGAGGCCAGCTGAATCAGACACTTGATTAGTGCAATTAGCAGTGATAAAAGAAGGCAGTTTGCCAGTAAACAAACACAGGGAACAACATCTTAAAAAAACAACATCTTATGTCGCTAAATATGCAGTCTTAAACATGTTTTTTTTTAGATATTTTTTTAAGATGTTGTTCCCTGTGTTTGTTTACTGGTAAACTGCCTTCTTTTATCACTGCTAATTGCACTAATCAAGTGTCTGATTCAGCTGGCCTCTGTTTCCAAGCAAGAGCATTTAAGTCCTGTCCTCCTCTTCCCTTGTACACTTGACAAAGGAGCGCGCATGCTCTATTCCAGACCCGCAGCTTGCTCTGAAACGCGTTGTGTTTCTCCCATTCATTCGATCCAGCTGACGTCACACGCTGTTCCACGAGCACACAGTCGCCATCTCCATTCATGGATACAGACGGTTTCCTCTCCGGTACCTTGCGGCTTTCATAGCCGGGATTTGGGACTTCTCTGGATGCAACAATAGACCCTGGACTATACACCTGACATGACATTGATCCCACTTCATATGAGCATCTCTTCATTTACCTTTATGTAAGTGTTGGCTATATATTCATGTCACTATATTAAACAGTTTACTCAGAGGCGCTTTTCTATTTGTTTTTTCTTCATGGTTTCCTGAGCTGGCTTCCCTCCTGAGAAGAGCTGCCCTGATTATCTGTTCACTCCAATTACACTGCTCATCTAGTATTTTCTTCCTTCAAGAATGATTATCATTGAACCATTCAACCATTTTATTTTATTCTATTTCATTGGACATCAGCAAAAGCTGGAAGTTGGAGGGGCTCTGTCTGGCCCAAAAGCGAGGAGGCAGACGGGGCTCTGTCCGGCCCAAAAAGAGAGATGGCAGTCGGGGCTCTGTCCGGCCCAATAGTGAGTGAAGACGGCAGTCTTCTGATGGAGGTATTTGCCTAGCTTCAGGTTCGTAGCACGAACATCAAGCAAATGGCGGTGGCTGTTTAAGTAGGGATAAGAGGAGAAGCCGGGTGATGTCGATGGGACGTCATCTATCTGCAACGGAGTTGGTGGAGATTTCGGAGCCCCAGTGGAGAGATAAGAACATTACAGGATAAGAACATTACAGGACCCCCCCCTGAGGGACCCCTCCTGGGGGCCATGGGAGCAGGCCTGTCAGGATTGTGAGAATGGAAGAGGCAGACAAGCCGTGTGGCATGAACCTAGGAGGCGGGTTCCCAGGAGTCATCCTGGGGACTGTAGTTTTTCCAATGGATCAAATACTGTAAGTGGTTTCTATGTAGACGGGAGTCCAGGATCTGTGCGACTTCATATTCCTCCTGACCGTTAACCTCAACCGGCGGCAGGGGGATTGGAGCGCGACCGAGGAAGGTGTAGGGATGGTAGGGTTTTATCAGGAAGACATAGAAAGTCGGATGAATATGTATTGTCGACGGTAGGTTCAGCCTCACTGCTGCCGGGTTTATCACTGAGTGGATGGGAAAAGGTCCAATGAATAATCCACTAAATTTGCGTGATGGCGTTTGCAGGTTAAGGCGTTTGGTGGATAGCCATACTAAATCTCCGGTCTTGTATGCGGGCGGAGTTCTCCTGTGAAGATCATAGTAGGCCTTCTGTCTGTTCTGGGCTCTAGTGATGTTGCCACGTAGGTGAGGAATGAGGTTCTTTAAGGTGTTGACAAAATCTTCAGCCGCAGGGTTGTTGGTAGATATCTGCTGAGGGATGAAGGAGGGATGGAACCCGTAGTTAGCATAAAAAGGTGAACAACCTGTGGTAGTACTGGTACTGTTGTTTTATGCAAACTCCGCTAGGGGGAGTAACTCATGCAAATTGTTTTGTAGAGGAGTGCAGAAACAACGGATATATTGTTCTAGACAGCGGTTTACCCGTTCGGTTTGCCCATTTGTTTGAGGATGGTAGGCAGTTGATAATTGATGGTCAATCTGGAGTTTTAGACCGAGAGCTTTCCAGAATCTGGAGATGAACTGTGAACCTCGATCCGACACAATTCTGAAAGGGATTTCATGGAGTTTGAAAACCTGCTGTGTCAAGATCTCGGCCGTCTCTTTGGAGTTTGGTAGTTTCGTGAGAGGCATGAAGTGAGCCATTTTGTTAAGGTAGTCGACTGCGACTAGGATCGTGTTGTAACCCCCTGAGCGGGGTAACTCAACGATAAAGTCAAGTGAAATGGCCTGCCATGGTTTTTCGGGTATAGGGAGACTTGTGAGGAGACTGAAAGGGGGTCGGGATTCGTGTTTAGAGCGGGCACAAGTCTCGCAGGAGGACACGTACTCTCTTACTGACTCCTCCATCTTCGGCCACCAGAAGTGGCGGCGAAGGAGATCCAGAGTCCTGGTGATGCCGGGATGCACAGCCGGTTATTTTTGTAGGTGAACCCTTCTTCATCTGCCTCTAACTGCAGTGGGTGTCTTTCTGAGGTTAGGGCCTGCTGCAAATTCCTCTTTGAGGGTCAAAATGGTGCATAAGATTTTCTGCTGTGGGATGATTTGGGAATTTTTGCCAGGTGTACATTGGTGTTCTTCCAGGCGAGATAGTGGATCAGCCTTTCCATTCTTGGAGCCAGGTCGGTAGGTGATGACAAAGTGGAACCTATGGAAAAAGAGAGCCCAGCGTATCTGTCTGGAGGAGAGTGTTTTGTTACGCTGAATGTATTGAAGGTTTTGATGGTCGGAGTACACTATAAAGGGTAGTGAGGTAACCTCGAGTAGGTGTCTCCAAGTCTCCAGTGTGGATTTCACTGCTAGTAACTCCTTTTCTCCTACTGGGTAATTGATCTCCGCGGGAGTATGTGATTGGGAATGGTAGGCCACAGGGTGAAGCGGTCCATCAATGGACGATTTTTGGGATAGGATAGCCCCTAGGGCCAGATGGGAGGCATCGACCTCCAAGATGTATTGTAAGTTAGGGTCTGGTAAGCGTAGGATGGGTGCAGTAGTGAACCGACATTCCAGGGTATCGAAGGTCTCCTGGGTTTGTGCGTTCCATGCATAGTTGGTGTGGATACTGGTTTTACAACTATGGAATTTTTTTTTATGAATTCGCGATAAAAATTTGCGAATCCTAGGAATCATTGAAGTGCCTTTCTATTCAGGGGTCTTGGGCATTTTTGGATACACTCGATCTTACCAGGATCCATCTGTATGCCTTTCTCGGAAATTATGTAACCCAAGAATGTGACAGTTTGGATTCGAAAATGCACTTCTCTAATTTGACATACAAGTTATGTGTGCGTAGTCTAGAGAGAACCCATCTGACATGCTTGCGATGGTCTGTGATGTTGTCAGAGTATACAAGGATGTTGTCTAGATATACTACTAAACAAATATCAAGGAGATCCCTGAAAATGTCGTTCACAAGGAACTGGAAAGTGGCAGGTGCGTTGAACAGGCCAAAGGGCATGACCAGGTACTCATAAAGGCCGTAACGTGTGCGGAAAGCGGTCTTCCATTCATCCCCCTGCCGAATTCTAACCAGATTATATGCGCCCTTCAAATCAAGTTTGGTGAACAACTTCGCTGTTTGCAAACGTTCCAATAATTCTGGGATGAGAGGAAGGGGGTATCCGTTTTTCACAGTGATCTTGTTAAATTCTCTATAATCGATGATGGGACATAGGCTTTGATCCTTGTTCCGGATGAAAAACATGCCAGCTGCTGCAGGTGAGGTGGACGGTCTTATGAACTCTTTCTTTAAATTTTCTTCTAGATATTCCTTTAGATGGGCCAATTCAGGCTGTGATAATGCATATATATGTCCAAAAGGAATTTTGCTGTCTGGGAGTAACTCAATTGGACAATCGTATGGTCTATGTGGGGGTAATAGCTCTGCCTTCTTTTTTGCTGAAGACATCAGCGAAATCTTGGTATGCCCTAGGTACCTGGTTGACTTCCCCTGGGGACAGTGACTCCACCTGCGATAAAGAAGTCTCTTTGTAATATGTCTCCTGGCAGTATTGAGAGGTGAGGAGCACACTGCTGTCTTCCCAACGTAGAGTGGGTTTGTGTGTATGCAGCCAGGGAAGCCCTAGGATGAGGGGAAAATGGGGAGACGGTATCACATCTAAGCAGATGTATTCTATATGTGTAGATTCTGTCACCATAAGCAGAGGTTGTGATTGTGTAGTGATGGGACCTGAGGTTAAGGTAGTTCTGTCAATAAGTCTAAGAGAGACAGGTTTGCATTTAGTATCTACAGGAATTTTATTGGTTTTAACAATAGGTGAGTCTATGAAATTCCCACACGCTCCTGTGTCAATCATAGCCTCGAGAGTAATTTGGGTTTGGTCCCACTGCAGAGAGACAAGAATTTTGAAATAGTTAGAGTCTGGTAAGTGGGGGTTTACTAGCTTGCAGAGGTAAGCTGACTTACCCGGCTTTTTCGTTCTGAGCATGGAGCAGTCTTCGGCGATGTGGTGTGGCGCGTCACAATACATACAGAGCTGAAGGGACCTTCGCCTAGACCTCTCTGCTGGGGTAAGCGGTCCCCTAATTGCACCAATTTCCATGGGTACCACGGACTCCGCAATATGGCCAGAGGGAACCGAATAGGAGACTCCTGAGAGTCTCTCAGCTCTCCGTTCTCGCATTCTTCTATCAATGGATATGCTGAAGAGTATAAGAGCATCCAATGTAGAGGGTATTACAGTGCGGGCTAACTCATCCTTCAGGGTTTCCGATAAGCCTAGCCGGAACAGATTTTTTAGGGTGACCTGGTTCCACTCGGACTGAGTGGCCCAACGTTTAAATTGGGTGATGTAATCTTCGACAGGGTGTTTACCCTGTCTCAGAGCACGTAAGGCAGGCTCCACAGAGATCTGCTTGCTGGGGTCATCGTATAGTAGATCCATGGCGGCACTGAAATCACTGAATGAGTTTAGGATTGGATCTTCTTTCTCTATGAAAGTGTTAGCCCAGGCTCGGTGTGTTCCCCTCTAAGGTAGGAGATGGCGGTGCAAACTTTAGTTCTGATGGTGGCATAAGTTCTTGGTTTCATGTCAAACAACAGTTTACAAGCGTTAATGTATTCCCTGTAGTTTCTCCTATCCCCCGAGAAGATGTCTGGTGGGCTTATTTTCGGTTCTGGGGTGTCGAGTTGTGTAACCCGAATAGGGAAGTTACCAGTGACATATGATTTGAGATTCTGGTTCTCCGTTGAAAGGTCTGAGACCATCTGTGAAAGAGCGTCAAGTCTCTGATTGAACGCCATGTGGTTAACTACCTCCGATGGATCCATTTTTTTTTATATCAAATGTTTTTATTTCTTTTCCACATCATTAATACATACATACATCCATTTCATTTATATATTACTGTGTGCGTATAAATTTGTCACATATTATTACAAACATTCTACTCACTCCCATTCCCCATCCATCCATCCCACACCCTTGAACGTGCCTCTACTTCTATCCATTTATCCCATATATTATTAAATTTCTTTTTTTTTCCTCTCGGTGTATATAAATTCTTCTTTTACTATGGTATCATATACTACCCTCTCCCATTCTGCTGCTGTAGGGGGGTTTACTGCTTGCCACTTCTGTGCGATAAGTTTCCTTCCCTGAAACAAGCATCTCGTTATTGCTGTTCGCTCATCCACTGAGGGTCCCCTCTCTTCCAGGAGACCCAGCACACATAGCCTGGTCTCTGGCTGCAAAGATGTCCCAAATACTATGTTTATCTTTTCGACTATTTGCTTCCAGTACTGGTATAACTTGGGGCATCTCCAGACCATATGTATTAGGTCTCCTCTATCCTCCCCACATCTCTGACAGCCCGAGTCCGACCTCCTGCCGAACTGAAACAGTCTTTGGGGCGTATAATCCGCCCTGTGTATCAGATAAAGATGGGACATGATCTGGGAAGATGACATTGACACTCCAGGCCCTGTTGCTAATATTCGTTCCCATTGTTCCTGTGAGATTGGGCCCACATCCCTCTCCCATTTATCCCTGTTTTTGTTAGCCAATACCTCCCTTTGATCAGCCCTTTCTAGGGAATCATAAATAGTTGAGATTACTCCTCTGGAGGTCTCTGCATTTAATAAACTACGGAGGGCCATATCATTCCATTCCGGCGGGCTCTGTCCAAACTGTGCGTTCAACGCATGCATAATTTGCAGGTATCTATAGAAAGATCTATTTGGGACCGCGTAGTCCTCCCTTATTTCTTGAAATGTTTTTATTCTACCGGTCACAAATAATTGCTCCAATAGGTGCATGCCTAGTCTGTCCCACTCCTCAACCCTTCCCATGGCTTTAAGTTCCTGCAGGTTACTGTTATCCCAGATGGGAGAAAATTCGGAGAAACCCATATATCCCAGAATCGTTTTGCCCTCTTTCCAGCATTTGACCATTAATTGGACTGTGGGGCATTTAGAACAAAAGGAGTCCGCTTCAACTGCCTCTACTTCCGAATCGTGGCTTGTGTCGGTGAGAACTAATCCTTACCGCTTCTCTTCCAATTACTGCCCCTCATATGCTGCAACTGAGCAGCTAGAAAGTAATATCTAGGGTTCGGGAGGGCCAGTCCCCCCTTCTCCCTTGGTTGTTGTAAGACTCAGAGTGAGATCCTTGCTGTTCCCCCCCCCCCTCCAGATCAACTCCCTAAATACCCCGTCCATTTTTTTAAACCACTGTTTTGAGATCCATACTGGGGAGTTATGTAGAATATATAAGATTTGTGGCATCCACACCATTTTTACCAGGTTGCTCCTACCAGCCACTGAAAGGGAAGTCGGTTCCAGACCCTGCATTTTTGTCTCAGCTTTGCCAATAATGGCACTAGATTTCCAGCTTTATATTGTCCAGGGTCCTTTGTCATATTTATTCCCAAGTATCTTATTTGAGTCACCACCTTCACTTGATCTGTTTGCCCTATCAGAGGATCTATCGGCAGGAGTGCAGATTTATCCCAATTTATTGTTAGCCCCGAGAATTTGCCAAATTCCCCTATGATGCTCATTGTTGTCTCCAATGAGGCCTGCGTATCCCCCAAAAAAAGCAGAATATCATCCGCATACATTGTGACTTTCTCCTCCCTTAGCCTCCTTTTAAACCCCTTTATACCCGGTGATGTCCTTATCACAATGGCTAGTGGCTCCATGGCAAGGGCGAAAAGCAGGGGTGACAACGGGCATCCCTGCCTTGTCCCCCTCGCGAAATGGAACCAGTCTGAGCACTCGCCGTTTATCCTTATCTTTGCCCTGGGGCTCTCGTACAATATCTTAATCCATTGAGTGAATTTAGGGCCAAACTGATACTCTTCTAGCACCTTCCACAGATAATACCACTCAAGGCTATCAAGCGCCTTTGTAGCATCCAAGGATAAAATTGCTCTCGCCCCTCCTTCTTCTATTGCCAACTGGGTATTTAAAAATGCTCTTCTTATAATAGAACTGGTAGACCTGCCTGGAATAAATCCTGTCTGGTCAGGATGTACCAGTTTTGAAACTATCTTATTTAGCCTTGTTGCCAATATTTTGGCCAGGATTTTTGCGTCTGCACACAAAAGAGATATCGGTCTATATGAGGCCGCCCCCAATTGATCTTTCCCTTCTTTCAATAATGCTATGATGGTTGCCTCTTCCATGGACCCGGGCAGTTTCTCCTCCTCGGCCGGCCAGTTGAATACCTCCAGGAGTTTTGGAAGCAGCACCTCACTGTAGGTTTTATATACTTCTATTGGCAAGCCATCGGGCCCTGGTGCCTTTTGGCCTGCCATTTCTTTTGTTGCCAATTGTATCTCTTCCAGTGTGAGTGGTGCCTCCAACCCCTCTATGTCTTCCCCTGTCAGCCGGATCTATTTTACTCCTATTGGTAGGAGGGGTTCGTGCTATCTGTAATGCTTCAGGCAGTGTAACTATAATGGTTGGTGTGGATCACAGCTTCGGAAGTCTATGAATATGATATACTAAACAGTTAACTTCAATTTGACAGTCATCAGGAAGGAAGACTCCGATAAATTGGAAAATCAAGTGGTTTTATTTAGTGTGGTAATACACAGCCATAAGGGGGAGCACCAGAGGTAACTTGAGTGTAGAAACAGTACACAGGAATACAGGTTGTAGTAAACGAAAGGAAACTTGCTGTGAGTGGACTTCTGGTGTTGGTGTCACCCAGTGGCTTCTGGAGAGGTATACTGGTCTCCTATTGTAGTGGTATAGGTAGGGAGTTCTGCCAGCAGAGTAGGCTGACTGAGGGTAGGTCAGTGGAGAGCCTCTGACTACCAGGAAGGGGCTCTGACCGGCCCAAAAGCTGGAAGTTGGAGGGGCTCTGTCGTGGACGTTGAGGCATGCACCGGCCACCGCGCTAAGCCACCCCCCCTGTTCCCCTCCCCGGAAAGCCTACTTTTTTTAAACCATGTTCCTGTGCATGCTGGCGACGCTGCGGGACATGGCGTGGGGGGAGAGGGAAGGAGGGAGAGAGAGAGACACCAAGGCCCAAGGGGAGGTGGTAGCCACAAGCCGCTCGAGGAGCGGCAGCCACAGGGAACATGCATGCCATCACTGTAGGGCGGCCGTGAACAGCCTCACCGTCGTCAGAACCAACCTTGTCCCCCGGGGGAGGGCTGCGTGTCGTGGGAGAGCGGGCGATTTAATTTGCCATGGAGACACCCCAGCAATTTTCCTCTCAACACCAGCAGTGGCTGCGATCATCCTGGCTAGCTGCACACAGACCATCCCAGCACACAGAGCGAATACATAGGGGACATATGACATCAGGTATGCTTTACTCCCTCTAGTGGTAACTTACAGGCATGACCACATCTGCTCAAAGGTTTCCTAAGTGAACCACGTTCCTTAGGAACCTTTGCTTACCTCTCCCGCCGCATGATTCTTTGCTGAAAATCAGACAGACCCAATCTTCACCCATCACGGCGGGTCATGTCCGCAGACCTTCAGGGACCGGGTTCCTAGAAAGGGTTTCCACTCCCCTGGACCTGTACCACATCCTGCCAGAAAAAAACCTTTGGTATCTGGTGCATAACCAAAGTACTGGAACCCAGGATCCAGCCCTCCTAAGAGAGGCATTACAGGCAAAACCTCGCTCTTCTTTACCGAGGCCCGGGTACCAACCACTCTGCCCTCAATGGCACTTTGGATGGATCCCGTTACACAGCTTGCTTGATCCAGAAGGACCCTTCCAGCGGAGTTCTTCATAACACATCTTTAACCGGGACCAACACCTTAGACACTGGCGAAAAAACTGAGGTACTCCCGGTATGGGAGGAGTTATATAGGGGAGGGGACTTCCTGTCTTGGGTGTACCAGTGTCCATCACCTGAAGGTAGGCCTATAACCCACATAGTTATTACTATGCAGCTCTGTGTCCCGTGATGTACGAAAAAGAAAATAGTAATTTTATATTTTTTCCTTGACTCAATTGTAGCAAACAAACATTGCAAGGGGTCTTGCCCAATTTCAGAGTTGCTGATCATCTTGATTAGATTCAAGACTTTTTTTCAATATAATTGGATCATTGGGCAGTACCACCAAATATGGACATGTGTTTCCTCGCCCCCACATTCTCTCCGGCACGCAGATGACACTCTTACGTTATTGTGATGGAACATAATACCACTTAGTTAGCAGTTGATTTGGGTTTTGTTTTTATTTGTTGCTAAATAAACAGGGCCCTCCTGTACCTTTTGTATTGAACTGTACTGTAATTGTGTTGTCCCCCCTATACATTTTAAAGCGCTGCGTAAACTGTTGGCGCTATATAAATCGTGTATAATAATAATAATAATAAACGAAAGAACTAAAACTTTTGAAAAAAAATAACTTTTTTCATAATTTCTGTTATAAAATGTTTAATAAATACTGTAATTGTTCTTCATAAAGTTAGCCCAGAATGTATTCTGCTACATTTCTTTGGTGAAATAACCCAAATCGGTGTATATTATTTAGTCTGTAGGAAAGTTATAGATTCCACAAACTATGGTATATATCTGAAAATGTATCAATCCTGATGCATTGACACTGTACTCTGATTTATTGAGGCCCTAAAATGCTAGGACAGTAGAAATACCCCCCAAATGACCCCTTTTTGGAAAGCAGACAGTCCAAGGTATTTAGCAAAAGGCATGGCAGGGTTTTTTGAAGTTGTACTTTGGAAAATTAAGAAAAAAAAAATGTTTACAATTTTTTAAACACACTGACCAGAGCAATATGATGTTACCATAATAATTTCGTACTACTCTTGGGAAATTATTAGGATTTTTTTATTTTTTTACACATTGTTTGTGAATTACAGTGCTATAAGCAAGCATTTTAGTGAATGAAACTGAATCAGTCTGTTTTGTTGTGATTAGCTGTGATTGGTCAAAACTAATCACATGGTACAGATGGGCTGTGATTGGCCCTGTCTGTACCATTTGACCGCCCAGCCGTCAGTCTGCTATTGGCCGTGCGGAAACTGATTAATCAGGAGTCCACTACAGACAGTCTGGCAACAAGCCCACCCCTAAATACAGAAAGAACATTACACATGCTGTCTGTCAGGTACTTGTGTAATCTGTCCACTAGAAAAGTCATCACAAGAAATTAGAATTACATTTACCTTCGTAGATTTCTTGAGGGAAATTGTTGAACCTGCAGGAAGGCGACCAAATTCCCTCTGATCATTAACTTTTATAAGATTAATAATACACCTTTCCATCCACTCCAGAGGGGAAGCTTTATTGTCTTTTTTTAAGAGAATTAATCCAAGCCTCACTCTCAGCATTCATCACATTGTTGTCCATCATTAGAAAATGATCTGCTCTCTCCATGGGATCAGAAGCTGAACTGAGTGCATTACCATGCTCTGACAGAGAAAAGCAGACAAAAACCCCTGTCTCATCCATGGGACATAATCAGTGGGTAGAAGAGTAGCCCCTAGTCTTCTCCAAAAGCCCCTGTCCTGGTTGGGTCTGTCAGACTTATGCCTACTCATTTTTTTTTCTGCTTTCAACACTTCAATTCCAGGGACAACATGGTCACTTGCTACCTAATACATCCCACCTACTTTCAGGTGCCATTGTAATGAGATAATCAATCCTATTCATACCTGCCCTTAATTTAGCCACTGCTATATACGATGCAACTGTTATGCCCTGTACACACGATCGGATTTCCGATGGAATAAAATCTGATGGATTTTTCCATCGGAATTTCGATGAAGCTGACTTTCATCAGTCTTGCCTACACACCATCAGACAAAATTCCGACCGTCCAAAACGCTGTGACGTACAACGGCACTATAAAGGGGAAGTTCAAATCCAACGGCGCCACCCTTTGGGCTGCTTTTGCTGATTTCGTGTTACAGCGTGTTAGTAAAAGTTTGGTGTTAGCCGATTCGCGCTTTTCAGTCTCTGTGCTTTTCAGTCCGTTACAGCATGACGAATGTGCTATTTCCCTTACGAACGCTAGTTTTACCAGAACGAGCGCTCCCGTCTTGTAATTTAGTCTGAGCATGCGTGGATTTTTCTCCGATGGAGTTCCCCACAGACGATCGGAATTTGCTATAGTTTTTTTTCCCATTGGTAAAATTTAAAACATGTTCTATTTTTTTACACCGATGGAAAAAAGACTGATGGGGCCCACACACGATCGTTTTTTCCAATGAAAAAAGTCCATCGGTCTTTTTTCATCAGAAAAACGGATCGTGTGTACGCGGCATAAGACGGTGTCAAGTGTGTGCTGGAAAATCTTCTGTTTCTAATGTTATTCAATTTACCCATTAGTGGTCATAAGGTTATGTCTGATCAGTGTATAGGAGACCCATTCTCTAAATTAGGTGTATAATATTCACCAGCCTGTCCACGCAGGAGTATAAGGCCATAGGCATAGGCTCCAGTTGTTGGAGTACTGAGGGATTTATTGGGATAAAACCAGGATCCCTATACAGTGAGAGAAAACCAGTGTTGGAGCAGGAAGGGTTAACTGCAGTCTGTGGCCGCCTTAGTGTAAGACAGCAAGGATCCTGTGGATGAATGTCCTTGAGGACAGCAGGAACCAGGTACAGCCTCTGTGGCTATGCAGAGGAGCAGTTGATCCAGAAAGCTGAAAACAAATTAGCCCTTTTGACAACTGTAGAAGCTTGAAAGAAGAAATCAGTCAAATAAATGGGTTTTCTTCCCTCTGAGGAGAGAATACAACTGATCTCTTAGGCCCCTAAAAAAAACTATATATACATACATAATAGTGTGCTTCTGGTTATTATGCAAGAAATTAAATACTGAAAATGTATAATCAAACAGGGAATAATCCATGAAGTTCAAAATGGAAATAAGTCCATGTACAAATAGCAATGAAAGCATATAGTGGAATGAAGGTGTATCTAATGCTTCTCAAGATGATATATCCCACCGGGTGGCAAACCATGTGAATTTTTAAGGAATTCCACCATACACACGCACCCTCCACTGTAATCAAGCCTCCTACCAGATGGTTGTGATCCCCAATTACAAGGATCAAACACACATGAGAAATAATGGACCCCTTCGGGTGTCTCTAAATGGATTGGATTTCAGTTCCCCAATAGCAACACTAACAACTTCCAATCCAACTCAGACAGCCACCATAGAGGAAAAGGAACACAGCGTGAATACTGCTAGTACATGTTTATTCTACAAACATGATGCATTAAATAGGTCACAAAACCCATGACATGACTGGCAATGAAAAGACACCACCAAAAGACACCATGATTGGCAATGAATTTATAAAAGCCTACAAAAACTGATGAATTAAATATGCCACAAAACACTTGACATGCTAGAGACCTATGTCCCTAGCATGTTAAGTGTTTTGTGACATATTTAATTCAGTCTTTATTTGTGCTCTAGTGTCTACTAATGGTGGATGACGTTTTCCTTTGTCTTTTTTCTAAATCGGTAGTAGAGAACTTGTATACCGATAAGCACAGATAGCTCTCCAGTCTTCATCTATGTTCTAGTGTCTACTCATAGTGGAAACCATTTTCTTGTAGATTGTTTCCCAAGGGATGTCTGACCATTTGACTGGAGAAGTCTATAAATGTGTTTGTTTTCTGGCTTTGCACATTTATGCTACTGTTTCCGTCAATGCGCTGTGACGCAAAATTAGTTGGGCAGGGCCACAAGTGTATGACGTCTTTCACGCTCACTGATGTCGGCTGCCGTTTGAACGCTTTTTTATTGTTCTAGATCATTTGAGTGTTTTTTAAACAAATAATATGTACTAGCAGTATTGACGCTATGTGCGGCCTTTGTTCTTTTTCTTCTATGGCGGCTTTCTGAGTTGGATCCGAAGTTGTTTTCTTGGTATTGGGGAATATCTTATGTCATAGATATAGATAGATAGATATAGATAGATATCTATCTATCAATCTATCTCATATATAGGTTTAGAGCAGGGTTCTCAAACTGGCAACCCTCCAGCTGTTGCAAAACTACAAGTCCCATCATGCCTCTGCCTGTGGGAGTCATGCTTGTAACTGTCAGCCTTGCAGAACGTCATGGGGCTTGTAGTTTCGCAACAGCTGGAGGGGCACCAGTTTGAGACCCCTGGTCCATTATCTCTCGTGTGTGTTTGAGCTCTGTAATTGGGAATCACAACTATCTGGTAAGAGGCTTGATTAAGGTGGAAGGCACGTGTGTATGGTGGAATTGCTTAACAATTTGCGTCATTTGCCACCTGGTGGGATATATCATTATTTTAAGAAGAATTAGATACACCTTCATTCCACTATATGTTTTCTTTGCTATTGGCACATGGACTTATTTCCATATTGAACTTTATGGACTATTCAATTCGCTGTTTGATTGTACATTGATACATTTTCAGTATTTAATTTCTTGCATAGTAACCAGAAGCGCACTATTATTTATGTATATATGTTTTCACATCACTTTTGGTATTCGGGAGATATATAGGTGCAGTTCTTTGAGAATTCATTACACTTTAGCGCAATAGCACACTTTTGTTTAAACCAGAAATTTCACTAGCAAAAAACTGCAGCATGCTGGAAGTGGGGAGGGGTTATACTAGGATGTTTCACTACTTTGTTTTCCAGTGCCCATTTTTCTGCAGGCAGCTGCATAAACACAATAGAGTTGATTTACTAAAGGCAAATCCACTTTGAACTACAAGTGCACTTGGAAGTGCAGTCCCTTTAGGTCTGAGGGAAAGATATGAAATGAGGGGAAGCTCTGCTGATTTTAGCATCCAATCATGTACAAGTAAAAATGCTGTTTTTTATCTTCCTTGCATGTCCCCCCTCAGATCTACAGTGAGTGCACTTGTTTGCCTTTAGTAAATAAATCCCAACATCTCAGAAATACTTTATTCTGTATCTATTAATGAACAATTAAGAAAAACTGAGGGGAATTTACCAAGAATATTGCAGCTGTTCATAACAACCAATAAGCTTCTAGGTTAAAGGGTATCTCAACTTTCATGGGGAAAACAATAGCAAATAAAAAAAATAATACAGCGTATACAATTGCTCAAGTCATATTGTAATTGAATGTTATTAAAAATTACCTTTCCTTTTCAATCTGCAGTTCTGTAATTTTCTGTAAAGTACAATGCAACATGGCAATTTGAAGAAACATAATTTACTGCTTGTGTTATAGGCTTATTGATTTTCCCAGAAGTCTACACTAAGATACAAGTCAGATACTGTATATGAGGCATCCCCTGCAATACAAATGTAATTTTTGGTGAGATACTCGCGATAGACAATCATGTTTAATGGGATGCAGACCCTGTGGTCCATGTGGTAAGGTTCCCTTACCACATGGACACAGACAAACACAGGGATTTCTTCAAACAACAAAGGGTAGGCATCTGAAACAGTTTGTTAAAATTCTTGTAATGTACATAGATCAACCAGAGGGGAATGTTTTTTACGCAACAAAAGTGGAGTTACTCTTTAGCTTGTTCAGTTAAGCTTTGAAAGTTAAAACTAGAGACCATTCGGCTGCTATGCACAACTGCTCCAAATTGTCTACTGTAGTTTCTAAACATTCCCCCCATTGTTCTCTCCAGCACACCCTCCAGAGGACCAGGTGAACCCACCCATATCAAACAAAAGCTTGTACTTCTGTATTTAGGCTCTTGTGAACAATGCTTTATTACCAATGATTAACAAAAGACACAGCACAAAAGATCAAAAATTATTTTAATTCCCATATTGATAATAAAAATAATTCCATGAATTTTGTAAACCATTGCATAAATGCTATAGTGTAAAAGTTTTTTTTTTTCTTAAAAACAAGTGTTAACAATTTTAAACGATTTCACTATAAGTAAATGATTATGCCATTATAAATAATACCTTCTTTATCAGGAAAAGAAACAATCCCATTCACAAGACCATTCTTTTTGATACAAGCAAACCAAATTAGCTTTCATAAATTAATACATGTAAAATCTATAATATTTAAGGTCTTATGCTGACCACAGTTACACAAATATACTGTAACAATATTACTAATATTTAAACACTAGATAAGATAAAAGGTTATTTTCAATGTGAACAGATAACCAAAAAGGATATGTTTTTCAGATTCAATTTTAATGCAGATTTATCATCAAAATAAGATCACTTGAGGCTGTCTACCCCACTCATTTAAACTCCGAAATGGTAGCAGACAGAAGAAATGCTGCTTTTAGATCCCAAGATGGTGGTCTGTATAAATATTTGTCAAGTGATCTGTGTGTAAAAAAAGGATCAGCCAATCTAAACTCTGATCCTCCTCTTCAGTGGAGATCACATGACCCAGACAACACCCAATGGAATAAAGAAGCAGCAGTTACTTCAGTCAAGATTATTTTTGTGGTCTGCTAATGTTTGAATTTAGTAGCATGTGATAGACAGAAGATTCAGGTATGGTATTTTGATGATAGGTCCACTTTAAGTCTTAAAATAGCTAAATTGAAATGCTCTACAATATGCAGCTTGAATTACAATGTAAATCCTTCAACCTCTGCAAAACCCTGAGAAACCAAAACATTTGCATTTTTATCCCCAGATAATGCTTTATGGCAATATCCACATAAAATGTATCCGCTACAAGCATTTAAAGGCGAACTCCAGTCAAAATTAAAAGAAAAAAAAATATTTGGTTTTAAATACTTGGCATTTTTTTATTATTTTTACACAAGGTGTAAAGTTACGTCAACTAAAGATTACAAATCCGTTCCCCCGAATTTACATCAAATTCATATACAAAAATTGACATGTCTTAAATTTTAGATTACTTTTTTTCCAATGTATATTTGTATTCGCAACATGCACAGGAAGGCTTTTGGAGCCCAAAACTGACTTTGTGCTTTTTCTACCACATACACCCAGTAACAGATATGAGACGCGGGCAAATAAGTCTTCCTATTTAGTATACATTTTATATGCTTTGTCTGGAGTTCTCCTTTAATTATTTGGTCAAATATCTCTTTACACAGGTAATTAATGACAATTTATAGTTCATAAAAATGAATTTAATATATTTATATAATTGCTAAAAGTGCATCTATTCATCAGTTGTGTTTTATATTTTCAATTTGAAATATTTGCATAAAATATTTAGTAGGATTTATGAATACCAATGTCACCTGCACATTACAAGTAATACCTTTGCATAAATAACACCATGAAGACATTTTGTCATCAGTTAAACTACGCCCACCAAAAAATTTGGGCTGTTAATAGTGCAAAGAGCAGAGGTGGGCTGTAACCCATGGCAACCAATCACAAATTAGTTTCCACCAGTTCTCCCACTTAGCTGCAGAAAGCCAATTCCAGAATTTGCGCCAGGCATTACTGCATTTTATTGCTCTTTGAACCATGTTATTGGATAAGACATTCTTAATAGAACTGTAAGGAATAAAAATACTAAAAAATAAAGGATCCTATAAAGAGTCTCTCTGGGAAAGATTGTAAATATTTTAACTTACTGTAGAGGGGGCTTGTACAGCAATCCACATTCTTCAGCTTATCACTACCAGCTTTTACAAGTCTGGGGACCTCATCAGAAATCAACCTAAATGAGAAGATGGAGCCAATAACACTTATTAGGTTCTAAAAGTACTGAAGGCAACATCTCTCCCAAGCAACTAGTCCTGCCATAAAAAGCTCAGAATTCAGCTCATTTCTACAAAATCGTCCATAATTTGAGCCGTGGGTGACCCACGGCTCAAATGATTCTATATACAAGAGTGGAACTGAGACTTTTCAGTTGCTAGCACCTGAAAAGCCCAAATTAAACACTTGACTATAGTATTTATATAGTTCTAGGTATGTGCCGTGTTTGACCCCAATAGCCATTTTTGATTTGAGTGAAAACTTATCCTATCATATGTGGTCACTGTTCATGTATTCAAGGCAGCTGCGGGTTTGCACCCATCTGAATACAATAGCTGGTAGAGGAGATTCCTCCATCCACACTACTTAGTGTGGATGGAGAAATCTATTGATTTGATCTAGTGATCTCTTTTCTGTTTAGCCTTTGGGCCCTTTCACACCACATTCTGTGCGCGTTTCCCACACCGCGTTCAAAACACACTGCAGTTGCAATCTGCAGTGGTTGTCAATGTAAAGTAACGACACCCAAAACACAGGTCACAAATGCCGTATTTCTGCCTGCGCTGGATCAGACAGTACAGAAGTACAATGTAATCCGGTTGTAGTGAGTTTCCGAAAGTAGTGCATGCACTACTTTTGGTGCTCTGCAGTGCAATTGAGCCCATCCAAAATGAATGGGCTCATATCGCACTACCCTGAACTGTATGCAAATAGCACAGGAAAGCACAGTGTGTCCCTGTGCAATTCCTAGTGTGAACCGGCCCTGAGCGAGGGAAGTCTATGCATGTATTGCTAAGCCTTAGCTCTGCAAACCGCAGATTAGGGCTCCGACTTGGAACCCCTAGCATTCCTGGGCAAGTTTAACAGCTGAAGATGGTAAATCACTGAACAACCACCATCTGTGAGGGAGATTTAAATGGAGGAGACTGCATGTATTAGAACATTTGAAGGGCTCCCAGACTTCAAGCAACCCTGTACTGAGAACAAAGTATGAAAAGCATTGCTAAATATTTGTTGCAGGCACTTTGTCTACTTTTGCTTGCACAGTGGTGCCTTCTAGTGCAGCCTACCATCCCCAAAAAGTTTGCAAATACCTACTTCTGAAAGTAAGTATTTGCATTGGGTTAGGCTCACCTCTCGGTTCTTCATGCAGCAGTGTATGGGTCTGATGACTGGATGCTGTGGCACCAAGCACTGTAATGTCGGAGTCAGGGCTAGTCTACACACGTGCCTCATATCGGGAAGCAGATTTTTTTTATGGTGTGTCAGTGAATAGCACTGTGCTGATAGGAAGGGAGCATTACTTTGTCTTCAGTACAAAAGCTGCTTTGAAATGTAACTGAAATTGCACTGAAAAATGCAGCAACATCTTCAGCCCAATGCTTCTCTAAAGCTCAAATTAATTGTTCACCACAACCCACCTGGAGATTGAGGGTGGATCCTCGTACCCCACAAACCAGCTTCTAGCCATCAGCACCCTAAATTGAGACAGGCACACCCCTTCTTGGCTTTATTGTAATGAAGTATACATGTACATTTTGATTTAAATGCGTTTTGACAACATTGATGTTGATTATGCATACACAACAGCCAAAAGGCAAGAAAGAAACTACGCAACAACCATGGACTTTGCTGGCAGCGAGAAGCAGGTCTGCAGCAGTATCAATACAATTCCCCCACCCCAGTGGGTTGTGCATAGAGCAAGAAGCATAAATAAATTTCTATTTACTAAAATGATGGGCTTTTACAGCTAGACATGTTGCTGCATTATTTTTTTGTTATTTCAGTTTACTGGATGTTGACTTTAATTCATTATTTAACATAAATTCTTGTAACTTTCACATAAAACCTTGGTTTTCTTTTTTAGCTTTCTTCTGTGCATATAAAGTAGCATTATTATTGTATTTTGGTTTTTAAGTTTCATTGCCTTTGTGGCTGAACTCGGCTGTTTTCTCTGCATGTTAGTCTATTTGCATCCAGAGAAGAACAAAAAATAAATATTTCTTACAACAAAATGCACAGAAAGAAGCTAGAAAAAGTTGACTTGATCATAAAATAAGGAAGCAGAGCTTAAAAAAATAAAAGCAAGTATTGGATTTAACTATAAAACAATAAGCCCTTCTCCAGGTAAAATGCCAATTTAAATATCAAAATTATGATAGCCTGCCTAGGCTACTCAATCATAAAGACACAAGAGGACTGCAACCAATCAATATAGATGGTGCTGCTATCAACTCAGGGTTGTTTTTTTCTTTGCTTCAAGTGAAAACAAGCTGCTCTCTCAAAAAAGATTCACATTTTGGTACATTTCTTTGGTCTGTTCCTTTTCTTGAAAAAAATAAAAATAAAGAATAAAACTTTTTTTTTTTTGCCCAACTGGGACAATGTTTAACTATTGCATGGTTTTCAACAACATAGCACCTAGAAGTACACAACAATAACATACTACACAGCTACATGGGTCTGAGGGAGGCAAATCATTACCAGTCCACAACACATTGCAGGGGGACACACTGAAATGGCGGTCAATTAAGGAATATAAAGGAACTAGGGAACTGAGATGGTTATTACATTCATTATATGTTACAACTTTTTGATAAGTAACACAAGTAGCCCTAGTATCTAAATTCATTACGGAATTGCCTTAAGCCTCGTACACACGGTCGGACTTCAAACAAACTTTTCCGTGGATTTTTGTCCGAAGGGAGTTGGCCGGAAACACCCATAGCATACACATGGCAGGACTTTTCTGCAAACTTTCAAAAAACTTTCCCAACATCACGTGGTTTTTCTGCTCTTTACCGCCACCCCTTTGGTCAACTTCTGCTATTGTTGGTTGATTTTAACATTGGTTCTGGGCATGCGTATTTGTACTTCGGACAAAAGTCAGATGGATTTCTGTACACATTACAGGGCTTTGCACCGTAGGACTTTTTTTGCCGAAAAGTTTATCCGTTTGCAGAGCGAACTTTTGTCCGGTGAAAACCGAAAAAGTTTGTCCGATGGAGCGTACACACGGTAGGATTTGTTTAAAACTTGCTAATTTTTAAGTTTGTTGTCAAAAAGTCCTACCGTTTGTATGGGGCTTAACACATAATAATGAAAATGCCACCTACCAATGTATGAAGGAATTCTGATTTCTTTCGTTACTACTAAACATAAATAGGCTCAATGTTAGCAAAATGGTTGAATTGGCTGTACCTAAGCATCGGGTAAACTTAAAGGGCCCATTCACTCTTTCCTGTTCAAACGCAGTGGGGTTTATTTACTAAAGCTAAAGAGTACAAAATGAGTCACATTTCTGCATAGAAACCAATCAGCTTCTAACCTCAACTTGTTTAATTAAGCTTTGGCAATAAAACCTGGAAGCCGATTGGTTTCTATGCAGAATTGTGACTAATTTTTCACTCTCTATCTTTAGTAAATAAACCCCATTGTGTCACATGTGAATGTGTCAAGGCGACCAAAAAATAACAAAAAAACACATGCAGCCTAATTTCTGCCACAGCACACCACAATGCACAATAGTGTGTCACCATGCACTGCCACACATGTGCATCAGAGCTACGTTACCTTCGAGAGTTTGGGTGCCATTTAATATGAATGTCACCACAATGCACTAACAAAGGCAACATGTTTTAAAGTGTTGCATGGTAAGTGTGTTTCCACCCAAAAGTTTTTTTTTAAACAGTTGAAAAGTTGTCAGCAAGATTGCTTTGTAATCAGTGCAAGCTTCCTCCAATTGGATGAGGTGAAAAGATAGGTATATGACATCATGATCTCTACCTCAGCCAATCAGAGGAAGCCTTGTATTCATTCATTAGATACAAAGCTTCCTGTGAATGAGTATGCAGTGCTCAGCCCGACTCAATTTTGTTCCTGGGAGGTTCCCATCCTGCTGCCAAAAACAGCACTGTATACTGCATGGAGATGATGCTACATACAGTTTAGACAGCGCACCCAGCAGGCGCATCTGTTAGTGAAGGAAAATGATTATTTGGACCAGCTTGTTCCAAATGAATGATATAAAGTTCATTGAAACATAGAACTGGGCTTTAAGTGCTTGTCTGTCGCAATAGTCTTGTAAGAGCCAATACACACAACTTTCTGTTCACGTTGAAGAGGATTGCTGCCTTGGACTGACTTGCATATATTTCAAGAGATAAGCGACAGCAAAGGCTACTGGGCCTCATTCCCACCTAGCCAGTTTCTTAAGTTCAGACAGTCCAGTTAATTCAGAATAGCCTACCGACACATGACAAACGGGAAAAATACTAGCATTCACTTTTACCATGCGTCACTGAACTCACAGATGTTTAGGCAGCTTTAAATAACTAAGCAGATCGGGTTTCTTGAACTGCCCAATTTTTAATCTTAAACAGATTTTCATTTTATAAATAAAAGTAGTTCTGCAAAATAAAATGTAATACTGGCTTTGGCTATTACGAAGTGTATTGGCTCAGTCACAAGAGATTGCATGCATTAATATGCATTGATTGGGTTGATTTGTAGCTCCATGTTTTTGGGTTTCAACATTTTTTTTTGTTTATTTGACTGGCAAATTGCACTCCACACACCCGAATTACAGCCTACAGAAATTTTTGATAAAGGCACTCCAACACTAATTTTGCCTGTACAGTAATATGCACGATAATGCATCAGACAGGAACAAACTTTAAAGTGGTTGTAAACCCTGTTGAGAATTTTTTTTTTTTTAACTAACCTGCAAGACAAAGCTATAATGAGCTAGTATGACTAGCATACTAGCTCATTATGTACCACTTACCTTAGATCGGGGCCCCCAAAGTCGTCCGTGTCCCTCCTCTAGCCGCATCCATCGCTGCGGCGATAGCCGGAATGTTACTTCCGGGTATCGCCGCTGTGATTGGCCGGAGCGGCGAAGACGTGACTCCGCGCATGAGCCGCCGAATTCGGCTACGTCATCGAATGTTGCGACCTAGCCGAATTTGTGAATGGGGTTAACCCCATGCGCGTGACGTCAGCGTCGCCGCTTTTAAATGCAAATATCTCCTTAACCGTGTAGGTTAAGGAGAAATTTCATGCACCTACAGGTAAGCCTTAATCTAGGCTTACCTGTAGGTCTTTGTTTATAAAGTGGGTTTACAACCACTTTAAGCGTGAAGCCTCGTAACACACGGCCGGTTTTCTCTGCAAGAAAGCTGCTGGGAGAGCTTTTTGCTGAGAAAACCGGCTGTGTGTATGCTTTCTCGTCTGGAAAACTGCCGGGAATCTCGACGGGATAAATAGAGAACATGCTCTCTATTTTTCTCGTCGGGATTCTCGGCAGAGTTTTCCTGCCGAGAAAACCGTGAGTGTGTATGCTTACCTGTCCCAGGTAAGCCCGCGCATGCTCAATGAGACTTTGACGCATGCGCGGTAGCATACAAGGGTAGTGTAGGGTGTAGCAAGATGGCGGCGACAGCATCGAATGTGACGAGCGCAGGCCCGTTGTAGTCGATGACGTCACTGCGTTCTTGCCATTCAAAAGAACGGCGGTTCTTTTAAATGGCCGTGTGTACACAGGGCTTGGCAAGGCAAGCTTGCCAGGAATCCCGTCAGGAAAACCAACGGTTTTCTAATAGACGGGATTTTCACCCGTGTGTACGAGGCTTGACATGTTGCTTTACCTCACCATGTGCCAATTTTTACATCTACCAAAAGTGATCTCTGCTCAATAGCTCAGGTATACTCAACATATTAATACAGGTAATTTATTTTTCCTGACCACTACTTTAGAACTTGAAATCTCAGCTGACAGAAGAGCCAAAACCACAATGAGAGAAGAATGTCTAACTTGGAAAAACCCTATAATGTTTGTAAGTGGCGATAAAGTAATTAGTATAAATGTTAATTCTTGCACAGTCCTTTCATCCATTGGACGAAAAGATGATAGCTGCTTTTCAAGGGGTAAAAATTTGCACAAAAAACAAAACAAAAACACATGGCAGATAACAAAACATCCCTTTAAAACTGGAAACCCCACAGCAAACTAAAGGAAAATTTAGCACAAAAAGCAATTGTAACATTCCAGCCCAGCCACATCATTGCCATACTGAGTGTTAATTAAAAGATACAGAGTTATTCAAACATTTATAAAGTAATAAAAAGTGCCAAGTATGAATGGGGTAGCTACAAACCATGGAGAAAAAACTTCAATACAACCACAATTATAGAGCTTTATTGTATGGCGTCCTTACTGAGAACTGAAGTTACTTTCCTTAACCACCAATTAGGATCACGTACTCTAAAATGATGAAACTGACTGGTGGCGGTGGGGAAAAAATTCACTTTTTAGACAGAACATATTGATAAGGTCCCTAAAGCAGTTGCCTCGTTTGGCAGAGATGAAAGTCCCAGTGAGTTCACCTTTGCTACCTTTCAATTCTACAAGAAAATGTCAGTTTGTCAGATATTTCTAACTTGCCTGCCTTTACACTGGCCATAAATGTGACAGTTTTGAAGATTTCAGATTTTGATTAACAGTTGCATGGAATTAAAGTGGAAGTGAACTTTTTATCCTCAAGAGTTTTTCCCATAAAGTGCAAGTATAGACAGCATATTTGCATATTATGGCATACCTAAATACATACCTTGTAACGTGTAACCCTCCAGTGCTCGGCCACCTGTAATCCTCTTCATTGCTATCTCACTCACGTTTCCATCTTCTCTTGGTCTGGGTTCAGGAGTGACTGGCCAAGCAAAAATGATGCATCTCCCACTGATGGGAGTCTATTCATCCAAGCATTTAGTCCTGGCATTGCACTGCTGTCAGTATACATTTTATTTAAAAAAATTAAAATAAATATGCACGCAAGTAATGAGATAGGCTTTATGGCAGAAGAGACCTACAGCATTTCTTCCATCCTAAATATCTGATAGAATTATTTTATTTTTTTACACTGCAAGTTCAGTTCTGATTTAAACAATCCACAGACATTTGACAGCCACCTTTTAAACCATCTACAGCATGGGTGCTCAACCTGCAGCCCTTCAGGGAGTCATGCTTGTAACGGTCAGTGGCTTGCAATGCCGCATGGGACTTCTGCAACAGCTGGGGGGGCACAAGTTTCGCACCCACCATCTACAGCTTTTAAACACAGCACACAAAAGGTGGGGTGGAAAATGTTTGAAAGTGTCTTTCTGCTGGCATTGCCGTGGTTTTACCCTCTTTCGACATTTTAAAAAAAACCGCTTGCTTGCTCAAATCCAGGAAATGGTGGAAACTGAAGGTGACAGATTGATGTGGGTTGTGCAATTCCATGTAATTTTTTTTTAATAAACGATGTCAGATTCAGTGCTTCCAAAACTGCTATGCACATGGCCAGCATTACACAGTGCAGATGTACCAACTCTAGACTACTAGTAGAACAACTCTGGAGGGTAAAAATTATAAATACAAACAATTGAATCAAAATTCACATTATTTATTAATACAATTTCTTAAAAGAGACAATAGTCTGCAACAAATTCAAAGACAACACAAGAAATCATACGAAGATTCAAAACCATCATATATACAGTACAGCACATCCTCAATGCCTAAAGTATACAAAAAACCCCAGGGGGGTTTTGCAAACTTTAGGCATTGAAGATGTGCTGCAATGTATATATGGTGGTTTTGAATGTATGTATATTTTTTTGTGCTGTCTTTTAATATGTTGCAGACTATTGTTTCTTAATAAATGGTATTAATAAATATTTTTAATTTTGTTTCAGTTGTTTGTATTTTCAGTGCCAATTAAAAATCCCTGGCCATTAATTTACATTTTTGATACAACTATATAGGGAAGTGGTACCACGAAACTACTTTGGGTCTAATTAAGGGTATCAAATATATAAAAGTTGCATGGTAAACCTATCGCTCAATGCTTACACTTTTTATTTTATATCTTACATTTTCATTGAACTTTTTCGGAATGTTGTAGAATTGTTCAATTTTAATTTATTTAAAATCAACAGATGCCCAGTAGATAGAAGCTATTTGAACAAATCTGTTGCTTCCCAGGGAAACAAAGATCTAATGATTCTCGAATGGGATTTTTACAGGTTGATTTGTATACTTCAAACATATTTATCCTGAACAGTAATTTAGATTCATCCAATGCTCACAGTGAGTCAATCTATTTAGCACTGAGCCATAAAGGACATTAAAACGATGAATCATTTGATTTATTGTAAAGAGTCAGTATTGGACTCCAACATACACAGAGAGTGCTTTAAAAATACACGCATTAAAAAAACAAAAACAAAAAAAAACACTGTATATTGACTACCTAATGTTATTTTATTAAATTTCCAGCTCAATGAAATGACCAAGTGAAATTCCATAGTACCTAAATTTTGAAATGTAAAAACTATGGGTATAATGACAAGAGGGAGTTTTACAAAGAGTCATATACAGGCACAGTATAATACCTCATGTATATGGGCACTGAGGCCTGTAGATTATGAATTGACTGCGGGTTTATATGGCTAGGGCCACCAAGTGCAGCATGCAGGCAGCCCATTTAAGTGGTTGTAAAGGCTAAAGGTTTACCTTGTCAATTTGGGAGGAGCTGCTGTGTCTGTACAGCCACTACACATCCCCATAGACTTGAAAGAGCTGCCTGCACACCTGCATATACACGCGGCCCATTCACAAACTACGGCCATCAGCACCCATGTGAATGAGGCCTATAAATTCCTAGATAATTAACATTTTAGAGCATTTATTTTGTAATACCTGTTCATAAGACACAAAGGGGCATATTTATCAAGCAGTGCATTAACTGTGTGTGGATGAGTTGATGGAGAAAGTAACAGTTTAGTTGCTTGGTAGAGGAGGGATAGGCTTCAGAGATTGGAAGAGGTGGGGGGCAGCATCATTCCCAGCTTATAAAAGTTATTGAGCAGCTTTTAAATGAAAAAAAAAAAATGTATGATGTCTGGAAGAAACTTGTAGCAGAAGTAGTGAGTCAATGGTAGGTGAATTTAAGACTCCTTTCACACTGGGGCACGGGCCACGTTAGCGGTAAAGCACCGCTAGTTTTAGCGGCGCTTTACCGCTGTTATAGCGGCACTTTTTGCCATTAGCGGGACGCTATTAACCCCGCTAGCAGCCGAGGAGAGGGTTAAATATGCCCGCAAATCGCCGCTGAAGCGCTTTGCAGGCACTTCAGCAGCGCTGCCCAGTGATTTCAATGGCGGGGGCAGTTTAGGAGTGGTGTATACACCGTTTCTACGCCGCCCCAAAGACGCTGCTTGCAGGACTTTTTTTTTCCGTCCTGCAAGCGCACTGCCACAGTGTGAAAGCACTCGGCTTTCACACTGGAGAAGTTTGAGAGGCACTTTTCAGGCAGTTTACAGGCGCTATGAAAAGCGCCTTCAGTGTGAAAGGGGTCTAAGCATTCTTGGGATAAACTGATCTATACCCCAAAAAAATTAAAAAATACAAAGTAAGTAGATAAAAATAAAAAAGGGAGCATACTCCATGGATCACTTACTCTTTCTCTGCTGCCACAATTCAATGTTTGGACATTAGTCCACTCAGCTACAGCAGGCTGGCCACCTAGTAGTTACCACTTCTGCCTTTAAACATTGGGATCCCCAGTTTGAATCCTGGCCAGGACACCATCTGTATTCAAGTTTGTATTCCCTGTGCGTAGGTTTCTTCCAGATACTCAAATTTCCTCCCACACTTCAAAGAATGCTGGTAGGTCAATTGGCAACTGACTAAATTGGTCCTAGCATGTGTATGTGAAGTAGGGATCATATATTGTAAGCTTATTGAGGGCATGAACTGATATGAATGTGCAAAATATTAAGTGCTACGTAAATCGGTGCCTTATAAATGTCTCTAGAAAATAAAATAAAAAACAGCTACTTCATTAACTATTCACTGTTGGTGAATCAATCGCTGTCATTTAAAAACATATGGACTAGAAAATATTTACCTGTATTAAATGTTTGGTGAAGGTCTGATTCACGGCTTTATAAATATACACAAAATCTACTAATTTAACTAATTCGCAAAGTACATATCTATTTATAAATAGCAAATTACTGGATCTCTCTAAGGCTGCAAGGCACTATGTGCGGCCGCAGGGCACAGCAGGGGGTCCAGTGTGCCTCCGTTTACCATTTCAGGTCCGAATTAGGTTCGAATTTTTACCTGAATTCAGACCTGAAATGAAGCCAAAGACGCACAGGACCCTTCTGCTGTGCGCTCCGTGGCCGTGCCGGAGATGTGTGAACGGCTCCATTGAGAGCCGGTCACACTCTCCTGTCATGCGAATTGGATGCGGGGAAACCTGCATCCTATTCGCATAGGTGTGAACCCAGCCTAATGGTAATGATTACCAACTACAAATTGCCCAAAAATATACACTGGAGATAGTCTTTGAATAAGTAAATTTTAAATTACAGGTTGTATTTACTTAAGAGAGAACAGGCTAGAAATCCAGGTTACTACAATGTATTGTGCTTTATGTAAAAGCCCAAATATATGTATAAATCTTCAAATTCAACATGGTATTTACATCACTATGAGGCTTTGTTAACATCCAGTTTAAACTGGCCAAAAGACAGGCTGAAGTCTTGTCAAGATAGATTGATGGTGAGATGTCGGTCCTGAAATGCATGGCTAGACCGCTAGGTTCTGTCACAATCTTCTCTCAACTCAGTCAACAAGTTAGTACTGCATACTGTACATACAATGAAACAGATGTCTCCTTTTGTCCACTGGACCTTACTGGCACATTGTGTGTGTAGACAGGGCTGTGTATAACCACACCCCTTGGGCTACAGAAAAGTGCCATGTCTTTAAATTGAAATACTGGACAAAAAAGCCGGAAAATGTCCACTTTATTGACCAAAAACGTAAGATTCAGGTTTGATGAGCTAGAAAATTCCAAGACACCTACAGATTGTTCTCAAACGGGGTGGTTCCTCATACCAACCATGCACCCCTGACACACACAATATCTGTGGTGCAAACGGATTTACTGAATTATAATAAGGTACATTCCTGCCTTCTGGTTCTTAAAAAATTTAAAATATATATTTAATCTGTTTTGCCAAGAGTAACCAATCAGCTTTTTATTGAAATTTAGCTTTCTGGGAGATTGGAAAATTAAAGTGGGAAATTAACTGGTTGCTAAAGGCAACACAGTCTGCTCCTTGTTCAGAAACTTTGGATGATGAGGTCTATTTTAAATTGTTTAACTTATTAAACTGTTCCAACTTTAAAATCAGTAATAAAGCGCTTAAGAAATACAAAAAAAGTTAAGACCAAAGAAAAGCACCATACCTCCCAGTGATCTCCAAGTGCATAATAAGCATAACATACTAAATAAAAAAAAATCTAAATATATTGACTATACCACAAAAAATACTTCTAAACAGGAAACATAAGAAAATAAAAAATTCAATGCATATGGCCACTTCCCAACCTAAGCTACTCTTATTTAAATTAAAAAGCTAAAAATTAAAATAAATGCTAGGCATATTGGTTACCTCTTATACTAGATAGCTACATAATCATTCCACATCTCATTTTTTTTATAGCACATAGACTAAAACCTACAGTGAGTATCAAGAATAAGAAAAAAAAGAAGCTGTTCATACAATACTTCTCTAATTTGGTCACGGTTACTGAAAAGAAAGGATAAAAAATACCAAGTCACTTTGCACTTTTGTCTAGACTACCAAAATGCTAAAGTCCAAAAGTCTTTGGCAAAAGACTACAAAAAAATATAATAAAATATCAAAAACAAAAATAAAACAGTAGAAGTCCACTAATAGTCACAGCAAAATGTGGGGTTCAGTTTGGCTAAGGTCATTCTGAATAAAAATCCTCAGTTTTCAATGGTTTCATTTTTGTTTTCACAGAAAACTTTTCAGGCCAACCAGTTTCCAATGCAGCCTTTCAAAGGCCCAAAATTGTCTCATGTTCTCATTTTAACTTGTTTGTGGCTTCCAGGGGTATCATTTAGAAATGGAGAAAATTACAGGAGTACGTGGATTGTAGAAACTATTCAGCTACTCGTCTTCATCCTAACTATTTTGCTTAAACTGCAGTCCATTCACGGTCAACTACAGAGTTCCCATTACAAGACAAAGAAAGTTAGCACACGTATGCCGCGTACACACTGTCCGAATTTCCGATGAAAAAAGTCAGACGGAATTTTTTCATCGGATATTCCAACCGTGTGTGTGCCCCATCTGACTTTTTCTGTCGGAAATTCAGACGGAGTTAGAAAGAGAACATGTTCTCGGAAATTCCGTTCGTCTGTATGGAACTCCAACGGAGAAAAAAACACATATGCTCAGAATCAAGTCGACGCATGCTCTGAAGCATTGAACTTAATTTTTCTCGGCTCGTCGTAGTGTTGTATGTCACCGCGTTCTTGACGGTCGGAATTTGGTGTGACAGTGTGTATGCAAGACAGCTTGAACGGAATCCCATCAGAAAAATCCGGAGTTTATCCCGACGGAAAATCCGATTGTGTGTACAAGGCATTATGCTTCCAAGTATGCCAGTGTCCAGAAAGGCAGGTGCAGGCAGAATGGAGCTCACCCATAACTCCACATTAGACTCAATTGCAAAGGACATTCTGCACAATGATGTCAGCGTTTACATTAAACCTTATTATTCTTGGTTCCCATGTGTAGTGAATAACCAGGAACCAGGAATATAATGGATCATGTTATCACTCAAATGGTATTTAGTGGCAACTAGGCTCTTTATTTTAGCTATACGTAATCATATCTAGTAAGTAATGAGCAAGAAGAAAGCACTGAACGCTTAATTATGGACAGTGATTGCAATTAAATCCTTACCACTTGGCCACTCAGCTCAATACACTTAAAAGTACAACTTTCTGGGCAAGGTGTGGAATGTGTCAGGATTTTAAGATCTGCTGTGTCCCATTTGGGGATATTTTCCCTCACTTTTTCCCTCACTTCCCCTTCCTGTTACCATCTGTGCCAGGACAAAGGAAAATAGTGAGCACAGTAATATACAGGTGGTCTAAATTGGACCTGTCAAAAAAAAAAAAAAAGTGAGATTAAAGTGGAACTAAACACTCCTCATTTGCTGTTACATCTTGGCTTTACTGCTAGGGATGGTGCCATCTTAACTTTTATTTAGATCTGCAGTAGGCATGATGCAGCACATGTGATTAGCTATGACACCAGCCATTGAGGGCTTGAACATTCATTTGAGTGTTGACATAAGCACACTGGTAACTGACAGTTATCACCAGAGACCTGCCGTGAATGTAGCATATACTGCCCATGCAATAGTAGGCACAATGTAAATAAAAACACTGCAAGAAACAATATTAGTAGGTTTGATTAAGGATTTATTCATTTTAAAAATGAACATTTTTAGTTTGAGCTTTCTTTTTGGGAGAACGTTAAAACGTTAAATGGGGTTTTGTTCCGCTATAATTGTACCCAAACAGTGACAAGGCAACATAAAATATTACATAAGTTTTAACCCTCACTCTATCCAGAACCCAAGAAAAATTTGGGCAAGTAGAGTGCTGTGGACTACTAATCAGGAGCATGGGCTTAGTTGGTTCCTTGGGTAATAAAGAACTCAAAAAAATAGTCCATCACTGATTTTTGGACATTGATCAGCCAGTAGAAACATTGATTTTTTTTATATTGGCCCATACATAGATAACAAATACATTAACTATATATTCAGGATTTGGATACCCTCTCCAGTGGGGAAAAAAAATTGAGCTGCTTAAAATCTTCAAAAAGCAAAACAAAACAAAAAAAAATTTGTGAAATGTTTCCAAAAGGTTTCCCACTTTGTCCAAGTGCTCTTAAAAATTACATAATATGATTGGCTGCTTTGGGCCATACTGCTATCCTTAATTTCCTCCTCTGTTTCAGAACACCCCTTTCAGCATAGAATGTTTATAGTAATTAGTCCAGAAGAAATAAATGCTATGCTCATTTAGCCACATCTTTGCTGATCCTATGAATGAACTTCTCTGAAATGTAATTGCAGAAATACATACGTTATGCAACACAGTAGTTGGTCATCTACATATCTGGACATGTGTCATGCTGTATTAAAACAACACGAAAAAAAAAATCACTCGGCTTTTGTTTCTCTACATAGAAAACAGCTCATTCAATAAAGTGTAACTAGATACAGTGTTAAAATTCTATAGAATCTATATAATCTATAGAATCTATAGAATCCTGAAGTGCATTGGCCTAACCATCCATATTACAAAGTTTTAAAAAAATTTACATACGAACATGTGCTCCCCTGTATGACTGGCGCATTTTGTTTTTTAAACAATGGAAACTCATATATGTTGTTAACATGTAAGACTTATGAAAAATGTCAGCCATTCAAAAATTTTTAGACATAGGCATCTGCACGAACCCCAAACACCCACGCTATACATAACCGCTCCTCCCTCCCCCACCTCTTACACACACACATTGAATCCTCAATACCTGTGCAATAATTCTTAGTCTGTAGGGACAGAGTACATATATTGCAATGAATAAGCAGCTGCATATTTTATAGCTAGAAGAAGCATTAAACAACATGATAGACCACCTACTCTGCAAGAAAAAACTTGTTTGCATATGGTCTAATCATTACATTATCTGTATTCCCTATCACTGGATTGTCAATTACAAGAATTATGTGTCAGGTACTTGGAAAAAGACAATAATCATTTCCAGGGACATCAACAAATTTTAGATTAGACACAGATTTTATCTTAAGTGTAAATGGTGGGGTACATCTGAAACAACTGTAAACAACTGGGTCTCTGCCATCATCAACTTTAGTCATCTGTGATCAAATAGTAACTTCTTTGGGGTTGATTTTCCATGAGAATGCAAACCAGGATCTATTCTATATAGTCCTAGGGCAATCTGATTTATAAAATTGAGTGGGCCAACAACATTGCTTCTAATTATTCAATAATGTAAAGTATTTCTATCAGCATTTCTTCAATTAACTCTAATGCCTCTTGACTAGGATGGGGGGGGGGGGGGTCTTTTTATTTTAGTTCTGAGTGTTTGATGCACATTTACATCTGATCAACAATACCTTATGTTAACCAATCAACAAATACAAAGTGCTTTTTATAGATGGTAACAACACCTACAACGGAGATCCCAGAATTGTTACTCAAGATATGAGTATTGAGAGTGCCGTCAATAGCACCAAAAAAAGTTCATGACACACTTCAGGGCTTATTTAATAAGGCAAATAGCAATATGAAATTTATAGCCCAGGGTAATCAAACACTTTCTTTCCCTGTTCTACAGGCTGCTATAACCAATGAAAGGTAACATTTCCATTTGGCTGTTCCATTACTCAGCCTTGCCAGTTACCAGAAGGGACCAGTATACACAAGATATGGAGCCCAGGAACCCATGATTTGTATGCCGTTTGGGTTTCTACAAGCTTCATTTCTTCTCAAAGCTATACGAGAACCCTTATTAGGCCATATATACTGTATTATGACATATTGCTGCCAGAGACGTTTTTGCAGGTTTTTTTTTCTTTGTAGACCCAAAGATTAGTTAAAACCACCAAACAGTATATATTTTCTAAAAGCCAACACCATGGAGAATTCTAATTCTCAGTAAAAAGTTGATTTTAGTACACATGCAATATATTACCCAGTTTTTGGTCAAATATAAAAGAAGAGATTGTGCAAAGTAAATACCGTGTTCCCCCCGAAAATAAGCCCTACCCCGAAAGTAAGACCTAGCTTGATTATCAGGGTGGGCTGCAATATAAGCCCTACCCCGAAAATAAGCCCTAGTAAATTTCATAAAAAATCCTGTAATCCATTTTGTAAAACTGGGGCAGTGTTTGTTTATTGCTGTATTAAAAATCCCATGTTTACACCCACCGCTGACCCACCGGAGGTCCTCTTCTCTGCTCCCGGCTGATGTCAGCCTCCCCTCCCTCTTCAGTTCACGAAGTGGGCTGACGTCAGAGGGGATCTCGGCTCGTCTCTTTCCTCCCCTCCTCCCCGCTGACGTTGGCCACCCCTCCCTCTTCAGTTCACGGAGCGGGCTAACGTCAGCGGGGATCTCGGCTTGTCTCTTTCCTCCTCTCCTCAGAGATCTCAGAGAAGACGAGAGAGCTGTTATAAAGGTGTTACAAAAAGGTAATTTATATAAAAAACTGTGGGCACACTGCACCATATACCTTTAAAACAGATTACATAATGTCATAATGATGAAAAAAAAAATCTCCTGACCTGACAATGAGGAGGGGGGGGGGGGGGGCAGGGGAGGAGAAGACAGAGGACATGGGAAATTTTTATAAAAAATATTTTATTGATTTATTTCATGCTTTAACCTCCCTGGCGGTATGATTCTTTCTGGAATTATGTACCAAAAGCGGTACAATTATTTTGCATGAAAATTTGGTGTTATGTATTATAGGCCTGCGATTCTTAGTAATTACTTACTTAAACCTAAGCAAACCAGAGTCTAGTAGACATCCCGGGTATGATAAATATGAAACACAAAATTATAAATTATAATATAATAAATAACTATAAATAATTATAAAAAATAGTAATCTAATTATAATAAAAATTATTCAATAATGTAATCAAATCAAAAACACTGAAATTTGCTCAGTTGCAGAATTGTCGCTGTCATTAGATTTAGTGTTTGATGACGAATTTCCCCACAAATCGCTATCGCTCAATTCTGCGAGTGATTCTAATTTATTATCGCTGCTTTCTAGTTGGTCTAAAACCACTTTTGACATAAAGGGACACTTTTTGGTTGCTATGGACAATCTCCATTTTCCAGGCAGAAAGAACGATTTTTATTATATAAAAGTGCATGCAGGACACTGGACAGACCACTAGGGACCAAGGGGGTGTGTAATTATTACATACAGTACTGTAATCTGTAAGATTACAGTATACTGTATGTATACTATGTGTTTACCTTTTTGAATTTGGCGCCCAGTTCCGCTCCCTTGCGACGCTGCGGCTCGCAGGGAACGGAACTAGGAAGTCAGATGGGGACGAAAGTGCCGACACTCGCCGGAGATCTCGCTGGCGATCACAGCAGAGGACATCATCGCTGGATCGCCAGGAGAAGGTAGGGAAACTCCGCTGCGAGCTCTGCAATGTCTACCCCGAGCGTGACTCGGGGTTACCGATCCTAGCATAAAAAAACAACCCCGAGTCACGCTCGGGATTACCGCTAGGGAGGTTAAAGGAACAGGATTTTTTTTTTTTAAGGGTTACAACCACTTTAAGACTGTCAGCCAGACAGACTTGAGACTTATTGCACACTTTATGTTTATACGGTATTAATACAGTAAATAAATAAGCCCTACCTCGAAAATAAGCCCTAGTGTGTTTTTTTAAACCAAAATTAATATAAGACCCAGTCTTATTTTCGAGGAAACACGGTAGATACCCAAGATGTCAAGCCCTAAAGCTATGTGTACCCATGAAGCTTCGACAAACTTCAGTACCCCAAATTTTCAACAGGCAATGCTTTAAAAGCTGTTATAGGTCATGAGTTCAGAGTTAATCATCAGTAATGGCTCTAAAATTATTGCTTTCACTTTAGCGTTGGCGACGGTATGCAACATATATAGCGCAATCAGCGTTTTTGTACGTAGGCACCAAAAATGTGTGCATCTTTGTACATGGGGATAGGGCTCCAATTGTTTGGGGCCTTTTTTAAGTGCTTGGGTGTACCTTCAATTTAGATTTTTACTTTATTGCTATCACATAGGGAATTATTAGCCCCCTATGTGATAACATATTTATAGTGACAGATTCTCTAATTCTTTAAAGTGACATTGAGGTCCATAAGACTGCTCATGTCTCCGCTGATCTCTTTCATCTGAAAGCCAACAGTCGGCTTGTAAGATTTACACACACTCCCTGGCTATAGCAGCCAAGAGTGTGTGTAAATCCCCCCCACTGCTGCCGACATTGGTGGCAGCAAAGGAAAGCACCAGCAATCCAAAACTATTGTTTGCATAATCTATGCTCTTTTCACTGCCTTATTAAATAAGCCCGATGCATATTTTAAAGCAAAACTATTGGGGTTCAAACCCAACTGAAGATAAGGTTTTCCTTATTTTTAAAATTTCACAAGAGGTGAGAGATCTCCCAAAATAAGACACACAGACAGTAGTTAAAACCAGCAATTAGGTCCCAATGTTTAGGTTACGGTCTGTGTCCTGGTTGGGGTAAACTCTTTAGTAACCATGGCAGAAAATTTCCCTCATGGAGCCACAGACAATACAAGTACAATAGAAGCTCTACCATTCTCGACTCTAATAAAAGAATAGAAAAGTTTGGTTTGGGATGGGTTGTGTTTTAAAGGAGAAAGCTGTATATCAAAAGGGGTCAACATTTTTCGCAAAAGGCATGCTTTATAAGCAGAAGTTGTACCCAATAACAAAATATTATTTGTTTCTTTTAAAAAGAAAGTAAATGGAACTCCATAATCAAGAAGAGCACCCTTTTTCAGTTTAGGAATATTTGTTCACTTTTAATATTAATAAAGTCCCCATAATTTCATCATTTCTAATTATTCAAGCATGTCCAGAAAAAAAGTAGTGGGGTGAGGTGGGGGAAGAACATCTGCTAAACATGAAATTAAAGAACTTTAGCTGCTGTAAGGTATAGGCACTTGATCAAAGTGGCCATGTGACCTCGTTTCACATCTCCAAAAAAGCTTATAAATGCATGATATCATGAGGTTAGGATCCATACAAACAAGATCGTTATGAAAAAGCTATTAAAATACAGAAAATCATCATAGCACATTGCCATAAATGTGAAAAAAGTTTTTTTCGTTTTTGTTTTTTTGTCATTAAAAAAATTTTTTTTAAAATGGTTCCTTCAAGAAAATGATTTTTTAAAGGTTTCAAATGTACTGTAAATATGTGCCTTCTCACATCCATCCATTTGCTGGTTATAATTATAAATACTAACAGTTCGCACTTAACCTGAAAACTGTAAAAATCCTAAACTATATTGTCCACTACTCAGTATTGTTCATTGAATAAAGTACTAAATTCAGCATATGAAACCTAACAATAAATTTACTACACTAATTATTTAACAGTAATAAACTGACAAGAAATATTTCTTCAGTTCACAGTACACACAAAAAGCTCAATATTATCGCATATTAAAAGAAAAAAAAAATCTACAAAGCAGCTTAAAGCAGTTTATAATAACCTCTAAACAGAATCCCTGGTTAACAAAGTGCTTTAACAAGAATTAAACTTCTTCAAAATAACCTAGTAAAAAATAGTGCTAGACTGATTCCAAGCTCACAAGTTTTATGAAGAACACTGCTGTCACGTGAAGCACCAAAATATATATATATACACACACACGCACTAATTCTGAGAACCTCAAGTTGAAAATGTATCCCATCATCACTGTGGAATATTCTTTGTCTCTGGCAGAACTCAGAAAATTGACTTTTTCTAGATTGGATCTTCCCCCTTTAAGGCTCATTCCATCCAAACTGGTATTTTTGTTATGGGTGATGACTCTAGGTTGGATCATCCACGAACTTCTTATTTCTCCTGAAGACTCCAGTGACAATCTCCCGTACTGAGCCTGGCTCTGCCCCCATCCCACCCCATAGGCAAATTAAGAATCTGGAGATTTAATCCACCTTCCTTATTTTCTGTAAAGTAAAATGAACAAAGCATAGGAAGGGAAGACATGACCCCTATTGGGCATGGGCGATGGGTGGAGCTGGAATTTTCAGTGCAGAGGACTCTGTGAGATATAAGAAGCTAGTGGTCAATTATTCCTGCTGATATAAACCCAAAACTGACCTTTTATCCTACATTGAAAATTCAGGAATAGTTTGTGTTTAAAGTGATGTGCCGGTTTGTTGTACTCTTTCAGTATGGCCAAGCTCACTGCACAAATCGACCACATTCATGAAAAAGTGAGCCAGACTCCTAAGGTTTGCCAAGGCATAATATCAGATAGCTCAATCATATGGACCATTTCAGGCAATTATCCATGTTTTCAGAAGGCCATTGGTCCTAGATTCACCTTAACTACAGTCTTTGTGGGCAAAACATCTTTACAGATATGCCTGGTCAGCTGCCTGTGAAGATGCTCTATAAAGTAAAGTCCTGTATCATTTCCTTTAGAACTGAATAAGGGCATGCAGACATATTGTTCATTCTCTCACATTAATACTTTTGGAGCAAACACCTTGATTGATCCTAGGCACACTGAGGCCTGTTGGGGATCCATGACGCACGTATATAGAAATCTTGTCCTGTGGTGAACAAAGCTGATCAAGGTTGGAAAAAGTCAAAATGCATGTTAAGAAGCAACAAGGAGACTTGGATTGATTTGGTAAATCCAGAACAAGCTAAAAGTAAGAACTTTACCTAATTAATCATCCATGGTGCTCTTTGAGGGTAGAGATCAGTCTATCACTGATAAAAGATAAATGTTTACCTATCTTCTTATTTATATAGCAAATACTAAAACACAGGGTGCAGTACTTTGTCAGATTACGTGATACAGTTGATTTCGCAGTGGGTTGGTAAAGCAATGAACTGAAAGGCTTGTCACCATTTTAGTCTTTTGGTCTTGCAGTAAGGACATTCCGGTTTGCTGGATGCACACTGTTCACATAATATGTAATGCTGGCAGGACTGCAGGACTATACTTCTGTCATTTTCATGGCAAACCACACATTTCTTGGAATGTAGTTGGAATATCAACTGTGAACACACAAAAAAAAAAAAAAAAAAAATTATATATATGTAATTAAACGTAAAAAGACAGCACAGTGTTTAAGAATGAATAGTATATTTATTTTTCTCAGCTTTAGCTTTAGACGGTTTATAAGCCTCTATATTATAATTTGATATTCATATTTATTTTTGATAAATTTAAATAAAAGGGTTTGTATGCTATCTTATTTTTTCTAAAATAAAGTTTGTCCCCCACCCCCTCTACCCACTAACTGCCCAAGAGATTGGCAATCACTTTAAAAACAAAATTTATGCAATTTGTGAGGGGGCCTCCACTGTACAGATATCTTCCCCACTTACTTCACATACCTTGTCTAACAACACATTCAAGACTTTCCTCTTTTAAACTGGCTACTACTAAAGAGGTTACCAAACGTTTCTCACATGCCCAACTAATTGTCCCCTGGATTCTGGTCACCCTCTTCTTCTATCCAATGCTCTCTCACTCACATCTTCAATCTTTCCCTATCTATTGGCAACTTCCCCTCCCCTCTAAAGCATGCACAGATCACTCCCATACACTGGACTCCACCAGCCTGAACAACTTAAGACCTATCTACTTGCTCTCATTCAACTCAAAACTTTTAGAACGATTAGTTTACAACCGTCTGAGCTCCTACCATATTGACAACAACCTTCTTGACTCCTTACAGTCTGGCTTTTGCTCGCAGCACTCCACAGAAACTGCCGTATTAAAACTTACTAACGATTTACTAAGTGCTAAAACCAATGGCTACTACTCCATACACTTACTACTAGACCTCTTCAACCTTTGATACTGTTGACCACCCACTTCCCAATAAACTCCACTCGCTTGACCTTCAAGATTCTGCTCTATCCTGGTTCTCCCCCTATCACAGCGCTCCTTGGGGGTCACCTATAACTCTGTTTTCCTTCTCTCCTCTTTTTGGAAGGGTACCCCAAGGCTCTGTTCTTGGAACCCTTCTCTTCCATATCTACACCTCCTCTCTGGGTAACTTGATAACCTCCCATGGCTTACAATACCATCTCTATGCCAATGACACCCAAATCTCTCTTTAATCCTCACCTCTCTTCTTCAGTCTCCTCTCGCATTACTAACGTATTGACATATCAACATGGGTGTGGCACCACTTCCTTAAACCAAAACTGAGCCGATCTTATTCGCCCACACTCGTGCCCTCCTCCTTGACTTTTTCCATCAAGATCAATAATTACCTATCAGTCTCTCCCCCTCACGCCAGGGTACTAGATGTAATCCTAGAGACTCTGACCTGTCCTTTTAACCTCAAATGGAATAGCTGTCAAAAGCTTGTAAACTTCACCTCTGTAAGATCTCGAAACTTCGCCCCTTTTTAACTAATGAAACCACCAAGCTACTCATTCACTTGCCTTGACAATTGTAACTCTCTTCTCATAGACCTACCTCTCCATAGGGTCTCTCTTCTTCAGTCTATTATAAATCTTGCTGCCAGACTCATCTACCTTACCAACTGCTCAGTGTCTGCCACCCCTTTATTCCAATCTCTTCACTTTTTCCAATTTCCCAGCAAATTAAATAAAAAATGTGCACAACATACAAAGCCATCCACAACTCTGCTCTGAGTTACGTCACCCATGCGGTCTCCAAATATCACCCAGACTGTCTTCTTCCCTCCTCCCAAGACCTCCTGCCATCAAGCTCTCTCGTCTCCCCCCTACCCCTCTGCTCCTCTCCAGGACTTCTCCAGAGCCTCTCTCATCCTCTGGAACTCTACCTCAATCTGTCTGGCTATCACCTACTCTGGCTGCCTTTAGGTGATCCCTGAAAACTCATATCTTCAGGGAAGCCTATCCCCCCATACACCCTCATCCCCACATTTATAAAACTTTTTTTTCCACTTGCCCCACCCTATTAGATTGTAAGCTCCTATAAGCAGGCCCTCTGAACCCTCCTGTACTTTATTGTATCGTAACCGTACTGTCTCCCTGTAAAGCACTGTGCAAACTGTTGGCGCTATATAAATCCTGAATACCGTATTTGCCGGCGTATAAGGCGACTGGGCGTATAAGATGACCCCCTAATTTTCCAGCTAAAAGGTTGGTTTTGGGATATACTCGCCGTATAAGACAACCCCCTTCCGACACACCTCACTGCGCCCATTGCATACCTCACTGTGCCCATTGCCTACCTCACTGTGCCGATCTCCATACCTTATCGCTGTATGAAGAGTCAGACTTCGGGCGTCCATTGTTCAAAAGCCACGCCTCCTCCTCGTCCTGTTCCGTGACAGGAACACTCAGTTTCCCAGCAGAGCCTGTGTTCAGTGTTCCGCCTATCATGGATGTCCTCTCGTCCGAGGATGAGAAGACGCAGCTTTTGAACAATGGACGCCCAAAGTCTGACTCTGCATACAGGTAACGGTGTGTAAGATGACCCCCGATTTTTGGGGGATATTTTTAAGTACAAAAGGTCGTCTTATACGCCGGAAAATACGGTAATAATATTAATAATAATTAAATTTTTGGGGATATGTGGGATAGACGTGTGGATGCATTCTGTTGTAAAAAGACTCTACTGTCACTTACTATTTAGATCAATGATTTATTCCACAAAACAAATAAATTAGAGTGGTAGTAAACTCTACCGCAAAAATAAAAATAAAATGGGGCACCTTACAGGTTAATGCCACAACGTGCTAGTATGCATCACATACTAGCACATTATAACAGATTTTACCTTTCAAACAGAGATCTTCAGCGACACGCTGTCACCGCTTTCACAATCATGGCATGGTGCTCTCTACATTCATAGCACAATCCGTGTTGCGTGAATGTAGAGTACTGTGCTTGTGCTAAATATGTCATCATATGGAGTCAAAATTCATATCTACAAAATTACGCAAGTTCAGGCTGTTTACAAGCCACCTACAGGTAAAAAAATGTATAAGCTTACTTGTAAGGCAATGTTAAAAATCTTGACTTAAATACCACTTTATTATAGAGTAAACGTGTGTGATACTAGAGTCACAAATTATTGTGTGATTCCTAAAAGAAAGCATGAAAGAAGCGGTTTGCTTCCACACTGATTAGTTAGAATTTAGGCTGCTTTTAGGCCTGGTTCACACCTATGCATTTTTTAGGGCATTTTTAGTTTTTGCAGAAACACACTATGGTCAATTTAACATGGTTTACTATGGGTCATGTTCACATCTGTGCATTTTATGAAAGGGGCCAGGGACTTTTTTTCTGTTTTTTACATAGACTTCAATGGATCAAAAACGTGTATTTAAAAACCCAAAATGCACCTGGAATATGCAAACTGCATAGGTGTGAACCAGGCCTTACACTGATGCGTTTTTACCTTGCTAAACAGCACAAGAAAAACACAATTTAAATATTTCCCTTTATATCCCATGGGACTCGTCACACCACTGCACTGCTAGTGCAGTGCATTTTGAAAAATCCTGTATGCTGCATCTTTGGTGTGCTTTTCAAATTCGCACCAAAAGCACAGCTCCCCAATGAAATGATTAGGAAATGTTCCGTGTCCATTTTTCAATTGTGCCTGCTGGAAGTCAAGCACCCAGAAAACGCATCATAAATGCATATGCGTTTTTAATGCATTCCTTCAACAGCAGTGTAGAAGCACACTTACACTGCCTTGAAAAAGTATTCATACCCCTTGAAATTTTCCACATTTTGTCATGTTACAACCAAAAACGTAAATGTATTTTATTGGGATTTAATGTGATAGACCAACACAAAGTGGAACATAATTGTGAAGTGGAAGGAAAATGATAAATGGTTTTCAAACTTTATAAATAAATATCTGAAAAGTGTGGTGTGCATTTGTATTCAGCCCCTGAGTCAATACTTTGTAGAACCACCTTTTGCTGTAATTACAGCTGCAAGTCTTTTTGGGTATGTTGCTACAAGCTTTGCACATCTAGAGAGGGACATTTTTGCCCATTCTTTTTTGCAAAATAGCTTAAGCTCTGTCAGATTGGATGTAGAGCGTCTGAACATCAATTTTCAAGTCTTGCCACAATTGGATTTAGGTCTGGATTTTGACTGGACCATTCCAACACAAGAATATGCTTTTATCTAAACCATTCCATTGTAGCTCTGGCTATATGTTCAGGGTCGTTGTCCTGCTGGAAAGTGAACCTCCACCCCAGTCTCAAGTCTATTGCAGACTCTAACAGGTTATCTCCTAAGATTGCCCTGTATTTGGCTCCATCCATCTTCCTATCAACTCTGACCAGCTTCCGTGTCCCTGCTGAAGAAAAGCATCCCCACAGCATGATTCTGCCACCACCATGTTTCACGGTGGGGATGGTGTGTTTAGGGTGATGCGCAGTGTTAGTTTTCTGCCACACATAGCGTTTTGCTTTTAGGCCAAAAAGTTCAATCTTGGTCTCATCTGACCAGAGCACTTTCTTCCACATGTTTGCTGTGTCCCACACATGGCTTCTCGCAAACTGCAAACGAGACTTTTTATGGCCTTCTTTCAACAATGGCTTTCTTCTTGCCACTCTTCCATAAAGGCCAGATTTGTGGAGTGCACGACTAATAGTTGTCCTTTGCACAGATTCTCCAACCTGAGCTATGGATCTCTGCAACTCCTCCAGAGTTACCATGGGCCTCTTGGCTGCTTCTCCGATTAATGCTCTCCTTGTCCAGCCTGTCAGTTTAGGTGGATGGCCATGTCTTGGTAGGCTTGCAGTTGTGCCATACTCTTTCCATTTTCGGATGATGGATTGAACAGTGTTGTGTGAGATATTTAAAAGCTTGGGTATTTTTTTTAATAGTCTAACCCTGCTTTTAACTTTATCCCTGACCTGTCTGGTGTGTTCCTTGTCCTTCATGATGCTGTTTGTTCACTAAGGTTCTCTAACAAACATCTGAGTGCTTCACAGAACAGCTGTATTCATACTGAGATTAAATTACACACAGGTGGGCTCTATTTACTAATTAGGTGACTTCTGAAAGCAATTGGTGTCACTAGATCTTAGTTAGGGATATCTGAGTAAAGGGGGCTAAATACAAATGCACTTCACACTTTTCAGATATTTGTAAAAAAAATATGAAAACCATTTATAATTTTTCCTTCCACTTCACAATTATGTGCCCCTTTGTGTTGGTCTGTCACATAAAATCCCAATAAAATACATTTACCTTTTTGGTTGTAACATGACAAAATGATAGATAATTTTAAGCACTTGAGACCCGCGCTATAGCCGAAAGACGGCTGCAGCGCGGCTCTCAAGTGCCGGGTGGACGTCCCCAGGACGTCCTGCTGTTTACATCCCGCCGCGCGCCTCCGAGGACGCGCGGCGGGGAACAGCTGTGCGCGCTGCATCACGTGATGCCGATGCGCATGCCTGGCGGCCGCGATGTCCGCCAGATACATGCGATCGGCTTTTACAGAGGCAGGACGTGGATCTCTGTGTGTAAACACAGAGATCCATGTCCTGTCAGGCAGAGAGGAGACCGATGCTGTGTCCCTTGTACATAGGGACACAGATGGGTCACCTCCCCCACACAGTAAGAAACACTAATAGGGAACATATTTAACCCCTTGGTTGCCCCCTAGTATTAACCCCTTCCCTGCCAGTCACATTTATACAGTAATCAGTGCATTTTTATAGCGCTGTTCGCTGTATAAATGTGAATGGTCCCAAAATAGTGTCAAAAGTGTCCGATGTGTCCGCCGCAATATCGCAGGCCTGACAAAAATCGCAGATCGCCGCCATTACTAGTAAAAAATAAAATATAATAAAAATGTCATAAAACTATCCCCTATTTTGTAGGCGCTATAACTTTTGCGCAAACCAATCACTATACGCTTATTGCAATTTTTTTTACCAAAAATATGTAGAAGAATACGAATCGGCCTAAACTGAGAAAAAATAAAATAAAAATAAAAATAAAATTGGGATATTATTATAACAAAAAGTAAAAAAATATTGAGTTTTTTTTCAAAATTGTGTCTTTTTTTGTTTATAGCGCAAAAAATAAAAACCGCAGAGGTGACCAAATACCACCAAAAGAAAGCTCTATTTGTGGGGGAAAAAATTATAAAAATATAATTTGGGTACATTGTTGTATGACCGCGCAATTGTCATTCAAAGTGCGTCAGCGCTGAAAGCTGAAAATTGGTCTGGGTACGAAGGGGGTTTAAGTGCCCAGTAAGGAAGTGGTTAAGGGGTATGAATACTTTTTCGAGAAACTGTAGCTGTACATTTTCAACTAAAAGGTGTTGAGTGCTGCTGAAAAAGGGGAGGAGAGCTGCTGTTTAAGCTTTAAAAACCGCTCATGTCACGTCTTTCAAGTCTAAGGGGAAAAAAACACTTGAAAATCTACCTGAAAAGTAGCTCATGTATTCTTTTTGAGCAACAGGCATCTTGCTACAGATGACAAAATGCTCATATGTGAACATGGGGCCATTAAAATGAATGCGATTTTGCTCGTTAAACCTTTCTGAACGTCAAGCTTCGAGCTGAGAAATACTCTCAAGTGTGAACAGGGTCTGGGGGAAAATGTAGTACTCTGTAATAAAAAAATTTATTTTAATGTATTTTCCGGGTTTAAAACCCTGGGCTTATAAACCACAACGCCAGCCTGCTAGTAAAAAAATATATCAAAACGTAGTTGCCGTCTTACCCCATCAACTGCTTCTAGATCAGAACACAGCTGACTTTTCAGAGAATGTAACTTTGGTAAAGGAAGCTTTTCCATATCACTGTATTTTCTCAACGCAGAAAACTGTGGGGATACACGGATGACATCAAATTCTTCTTGTAGCTTTTTTAGTTTGCCTTCCACCTCCTCTTTCTGTAATAATGCTAGCTGTCGGTCCGCATCAGCCACCTTTGCGCGCTCCTTGGCTTCTTGGGCTTCTTTCTGCCAGGCATCACATGCCTTTGGAATGCAATAAAAACATTACAATGACTTTACATCTATGTCCTATAGTTCTTCACATATTACAAATTAATATAAGATTACAAATATAGTTTTGTAAAAAAGATACGCTTGAAATTTCTTAGAAATTGCAGGAAGTCATATAGAGTTTCTTTCTGATCTTTACAGTGCATCCTGGAAAGTATTCACAGCACTTCACTTTTTCCACATTTGTTATGTACAGCCTTATTCCAAAATGGATTAAATTCAATAATTTACTCAAAATTTTCTCAAAATTCTACAAAACAATACCCCATAATGACAAAATGAAATAAGTTTGTTTAAAATCTTTGCAAATGTAATAAAAAAAACTAAAAAAAAATATCACATGTACATAAGTATCCACAGCCTTCGTTCAAAACTTTGTTGAAGCACATTTGGCACCAATTACAGCCTTAAGTCTTTTTGAGTATGATGCTACAAGCTTGGCACACCTATTTTTGGGCAGTTTTTTACATTCTCTGCAGGACCTCTCATCAGTTTGGATAGGGAGAGTCGGTGCACAGCCATTTTCAAATCTCTCCCGTAGCCACTCTTTTGTTATCTTGGCTGTGTGCTTAGGGTCATTGTCCTGTTGAAAGATGAACCTTCACCCCAGTCTGAGTTCCAGAGCGCTCTGAAGCAAGTTTTAATCAAGGATGTCGCTGTACATTGCTGCATTCATCGTTCTCTTGATCCTGACTAGTCTCCCAGTTCCTGTCGCTGAAAAACATCCCCACAGCATAATGCTGCCACCACCATGCTTCACTGTAGGGATGGTATTGGCCAGGTGATGAGCGGCACCTGGTTTCCTCCAGACATGGCGAGTTCAATCATTGTTACATCAGACCAGAGAATTTTGTTTTTCATGGTCAGAGTCCTTCAATTGCCTTTTGGCAAAATCCAGGTGGGCTGCCATGTGCCTTCTACTGAGAAGTGGCTTCTATCTGGCCACTCAACCATACAGGGACAATTGGTGGAGTGCTGCAGAGATGGTTGTTCTTCTGGAAGGTTCTCCTCTCTCCACAGAGAAACGCTGGAGCTCTGTCAGGGTGACTATCAGGTTCTTGGCCGCCTCCCTAACTTAAGCCCTTCTCCCCCGATCGCTCAGTTTGGCTGGGCGGCCCACTCTAGAAAGAGTCCAGGTGATTCCAAACTTCTTCTGTTTATGGATGATGGAGGCCACTGCACTCATTGGGACCTTCAATGCTGCAGAAAAATTTCTGTACCCTTCCCCATATCTGTGCCTCGATACAATCTTGTCTCGGAGATCTACAGACAATTCCTTGGACTTCATGGCTTGGTTTGTGCTCTGACATGCACTGTTAACTATGGGATCTTACATAGACAGGTGTGTGCCTTTCCAAATCATGTCTAATCAACTGAATTTACCACAGGTGGACTTCAATCAAGTTGTAGAAACATCTCAAGGATGATCAGTGGAAACAGGATGCACCAGAGCAAATTTTTTAGTGTCATGGCAAAGGCTGTGAATACTCATGTGTATGTGTGTTTTTTTTTTCGTATTTTATTTTGAATAAATTTGTAGAGATTTCAAACAAATTTTGAGGAAAATAATGAATTTAATCCATTTTGGAATAAGGCTGTAACATAACAAAATGTAGAAAAAGTGAAGCACTGTGAATCTTTTCCAGATGCACTGTATCATTTATTGGTGTACCTACAATCCAACAATAAACATATACTACAGTGGGGATCGAAAGTTTGGGCACCCCAGGTAAAAATGTGTATTAATGTGCATAACGAAGCCACGGAAAGATGGAAAAATCTCCAAATGGCATCAAATTACAGATTAGACATTCTTATAATATGTCAAAAAAAGTTAGATTTTATTTCCATCATTTACACTTTCAAAATTACAGAAAACAAAAAAATGGCGTCTGCAAAAGTTTGGGCACCCTGCAGAACTTATAGCATGCACTGCCACCTTTGCAAAGCTGAGACCTGCCAGTGTCATGGATTGTCTTCAATCATCGTCTGGGAAGACCAGGTGATGTCAATCTCAAAGGTTTTAAATGGCCAGACTCATCTGACCTTGCCCCAACAATCAGCACCATGGGTTCTTCTAAGCAGTTGTCTAGAAAACTGAAACTGAAAATAGTTGACGCTCAGAAAGCTGGAGAAGGCTATAAGAAGATAGTAAAGCATTTTCAGATGTCAATATCCTCTGTTCGGAATGTAATTAAGAAATGGCAGTCATCAGGAACAGTGGAAGTTAAAGCAAGATCTGGAAGATCAAGAAAAATATCAGACAGAACAGCAGGACTGTGAGAAAAGCAATTCAAAACCCACGTTTGACTGCACGATCCCTTCAGAAAGATCTGGCAGACACTGGAGTTGTGGTACACTATTCCACTATAAAGAGATACTTGTACAAATATGGTCTTCATGGAAGAGTTATCAGAAGAAAACCTCTTCTACGTCCTCACCACAAAAATCAGCGTTTGAACTTTGCAAATTAACATATAGACAAGCCTGAGGCAATTTGGAAACAAGTTCTGTGGACCGATGAGGTTAAAATAGAACTTTTTGGCCGGAATGAGCAAAGGTACGTTTGGAGAAGAAAGGGCACAGAATTTAATGAAAAGAATCTCTGTCCAACTGTTAAGCATGGGGGTGGATCAATCATGCTTTGGGGTTGTATTGCAGCCAGTGGCACAGGGAACATTTCACGAGTAGAAGGAAAAATGGATTCAATATAATTTCAGCAAATTTTGCATGGTAACTTGATGCCATCTGTAAAAAAGCTGAAGTTAAAGAGAGGATGGCTTCTACAAATGGATAATGACCCTAAACACACCTCAAAATCCACGGGGGATTACATCAAGAGGCGTAAACTGAAGGTTTTGCCATGGCCTTCACAATCTCCTGACCTCAACATTATTGAAAACCTATGGATAGACCTTAAAAGAGCAGTGCGTGACAGACAGCCCAGAAATCTCAAAAGAACTGGAAGACTTTTGTAGGGAAGAATGGGCAAAGATACCTCAAACAAGAATTGAAAGACTCTTGGCTGGCTACAAAAAGCGTTTACAAGCTGTGATACTTGCCAAAGGGGGCAGTACAAGATATTAACTCTGCAGGGTGCCCAAACTTTTGCAGACGCCATTTTTTTGTTTTCTGTAATTTTGAAAGTGTAAATGATGGAAATAAAATCTAACTTTTTTTGACATATTATAAGAATGTCTAATCTGTAATTTGAAGCCATTTGGAGATTTTTCCATCTTTCCTTGGCTTCATTATGCACATTAATACACATTTTTACCTGGGGTGCCCAAAGTTTCGATCCCCACTGTATATTGTAGCTTACCAGTTCTTGGGTGTGGTGGCTGCATTAGTTTTTATTATACAGACTTTTTCCTCCTTTAATTTTACCTGGTGATTCAGTAAGTAACACTTTCTGTCCTAGAGTGACAGTGCCCACTCACTGTATTCCATCTATGGTGAAGCAACCTTTTACCTCAAGTAAAAAAGGACTTCAAAACACCTCCCCTCCCATCTTCAAGAAAAAGCTACCATTCATGATGTGTGTATGCAACTGTGTTCACCAAAACTGGTTGCTTCATTACTCCTGCATACCACAGTAAGCGTTGAATTTTTCCAGGAACTTACAGTTCTGGCTGGAGCACAGCTCTTATAGCAGGTCACTTGTTCTTAACCTCCTCCATTCATTAAATGCCTTGTGTTCTGTTCACTAAATACACAATAATTTGATTGGAGGAGAGGCAGAGAAATGCCAAAATCTTCCAATCATGAAATGTCTTGCATTTAGTAAAAAACATACAAGATGTTTTGTGAATAAGGGAGATGGAGGGCGAACGACCCTCTATGTAAAGTTCATGCTGAGAGCTGTCAGACACGCGGGAGAGTGAGACACGCTGAGAGCTGAGCTGTGTATGAGACACGTTGTGAGAGCAGGGGAAGAGAGAGCGCTGAAGAGAGTGACCCGGACCAGGAGGGAAACACGCTGACCTAACCAGAGGAGGAAGCGGGACCGGGAGATTGTGAGTCAGACAGGCGATCAACTGATCAGGAGAGGTGGCGGGGGGTCCGGGACCTGACAAGGAGACCAGGTGCGACTGATCATCTGATAGAGAGAGGCAGCAGGGGCCGGGGGTGTGACAGCCGAACCAGGAGAGGGATCGGGGAGAGGCAAACTGACCGAGGGAGGCTGCAGGAGCCGACAAGCTCTGCAGGGCGTACGAACAGGAAGAGCCCAACAGCCGCACAATAAATGGACAGTAGGTGTACCTTTGGTACTGGGAGTAGCTTTTAGTACCTGAGAGTACCTTGGTGCTGGGAGTAATTTTAGTGCCTGCGAGTACCTCTAGTATCTGGGAATACCTTTAGTAACTGGGGGGTGCTTTAGTGCCTGGGGGTACCATTAGAACCTGGGAGTAACTGAGAGTGGATTTTAGTGCCTGGGAGTACCGTTAACAATGAGGGGTACGGACAGTGTCGCGGGGGGGCTGAGCAGTGTCGCGGGGGGGGCTGAGCAGTGTCGCGGGGGGGGGCTGAGCAGTGTCGCGGGGGGGGGGGGCTGAGCAGTGTCGCGGGGGGGGGGGGGGGGGCTGAGCAGTGTCGCGGGGGGGGGGGGCTGAGCAGTGTCGCGGGGGGGCTGAGCAGTGTCGCGGGGGGGCTGAGCAGTGTCGCGGGGGGGCTGAGCAGTGTCGCGGGGGGGCTGAGCAGTGTCGCGGGGGGGGCTGAGCAGTGTCGCGGGGGGGGCTGAGCAGTGTCGCGGGGGGGCTGAGCAGTGTCGCGGGGGGGCTGAGCAGTGTCGCGGGGGGGCTGAGCAGTGTCGCGGGGGGCTGAGCAGTGTCGCGGAGGGGCTGAGCAGTGTCGCGGGGGGGGGGGGGGGAGCAGTGCCGCGGGGGGGGGGGGCGAGCAGTGTCGCGGGGTGCCGAGCAGTGTCGCGGGGTGCCGAGCAGTGTCGCGGGGTGCCGAGCAGTGTCGCGGAGTGCTGAGAGGAGCTGTGCGGTAATTGGAGTAGTTGTAGCGCCAGGGGAGAGTAGAGTGCTAATAGGAAGTCTTAATTATTATCCCCAGTAGAATAGAGGGTAAAAATGTCCAACAGGATTGGTAATGCCAATCTGTGCACATCCTGCTCCATGTATGCATTCCTTGATGAACCAATCGTGGGCGAATACTGCTGTGCAAGATGTCAGTTAGTTGTTTCTCTGGAAGCCCAGATCCTGGATCTAGAAAACAAGATGGCAACACTGCGCAGCATCAACAACCTGGAAAGGAGTTTGGACATTACCCAGCAGGTGGTGGTGGAGGGGGCCAGTTTAGAGGAGGTTGGAGACATGGAGGCACAGGAGCCAGAGGTAGGTACCTGGGTAACAACTAGAAAGAAGGGGTAGAGGGAAGAGTGATAGGGAGGCCAGTCCTGAGATGGTCCATCCCAACAAATATGCCAAGTTGCATGATGCTGGGGATATAAGCTCAGGGGTGGCAGTGCTGGAGCAGGCGCCATTCCCTAGCTGCCATGGAACTGATGGCTCTGGTAGGGAGGGGGACAGAGATGCAGGAAATGTTAGACAGGTTCTGGTAGTAGTTGACTCAATTATTAGGACAGAGAGGGTAATCTGCCATAAAGCCCACAATCGCCGAACAGTAGGTTGTTTACTGGGTGCTCAGGTTCGGCACATAGCGAATCAGGTAGAGAAATTATTGGGTGGGTCTGAGGAAGACCCAGCTGTCATGGTACATGTTGGCAGCAATGATAAAGTGAGAGGAAGGTGGGGGGGGTCCTAAAAAATTATTTAAGGGACTTAGGGAATAGATTGAAGAGAAGGACCTCCAAGGTGGTTTTCTCTGAAATACTACCTGTGCCTCAAGCCACACCAGAGAGGCAGCAGGAGATTAGGGAACTGAACAAGTGGCTGAGGAACTGGTGTATGAAAGAGGGGTTCGGGTTCCTGGAAAACTGGGCTGACTTCTCAATCGGTTACCGGCTTTTTAGTAAGGACAGGCTGAACCTTAACGGGGGAGGTACTATTGGGAAGAAAGATGGCCACATAGTTGGAGGGGCTTTTAAACTAGGTGTTGGGGGGGAGGTATTAAAGGTAGCAATAACTGGCAGTGAGCATAGGACAGAGAGAAATAGTGAAGTCTCTAGTGATAATAGATCTATAAACATCTAATTCTGTGGTTAATGCGTTACCGAATCAAAAACGAAGCCTGAGAAATCATTTAGAAAAAAAGAAAATATGCACCAATACAAAACTCGGAAATATGCACAATTGTCAGGAGCCTAGTCAGTAAAATGGAGGAACTGGAGCTTCTATTACAGGGAGGAGGATGTGGACTTCATGGGAATAACAGAAACTTGGTTTGAGAGCTCACATGACTGGCTGGCAAACATCCAGGGGTATTCCTTTTATTGGAGGGACAGGGAAGGTAGGAGAAGGGGAGGGGTGTGTCTATATATCAGGAATGATTTATGGGTAAATGGCAGAATGACATCAGTGGGAAGGGGAGAGGTGGAGTCTGTATGGGTGGAACTCCAAAGGGTGTAAGCGGGAAATTACTAGTGTGGGTATGTTACAGGCCCCCTAACCTGAGGGAAGAGGTGGAGTTGGATCTCCTTTCATAGGTAGAAATGGCACCAAGACAGGGTAATGTCATTATAATGGGGGACTTCAATTATCCTGACATCGACTGGGCGGAAGGGACAGCCCACTCGTTAAAGGCCCGCCATTTCTTAAATGTTCTACAGGACAACTTCATGGCCCAATTGGTGGATTCCCTGACTAGAAGTAATGCATTGCTAGATCTTTTGATTACAAATGATACAGATCTAACTGCAGATGTGGAAATATGGGACAACTTAGGAACTAGCGACCACAGAATTATTACATTCCGCATAAATCACAGGAAAAGGAGGCACGAGGGGAGTACAAGAGCACTAAGTTTCAAGAAAGCCATAAGGCTTAATAAGGATATTAAGTGGGACCAAATCCTTGAAACATTGTACACAGAGGAAAAATGGGAGTGCTTTAGGAATATATTAAATAAATGTATCACGAGTGCATTTCAAGGGGTAATAAATATAGAACAACAACGGTTAAACCTGGGTGACTGAAAAGGACAAAAAAATGGCCTTTAAAAAAAGTACAAGGCGGAGGGGTCAGTGTCAGCATTCCAACAATACAAAGAATGCGATGTGAGGTGAGGTGTAAGAACGCAATCAGGGCGGCTAAAAAGACTATTTGAGACACATAGCAAAGGAGAGTAAAAATAATCCCAAGAAGTTTTTAAATATATTAATAGTAAAAAGGCAAGGTCAGAACACATAGGCCCCATAAAGGAAGAGGAAGGGAAGGTGGTTACAGATGACAAGGAGAAGGCAGCTGCGCTAAATGCTTTCTTCTCCTTAGTCTTCGCACAGGAAAAGGAGGGGTATTCCGACCACGATAGTATTGTTAGCAACACGCCACAGGATCTACCCTAACAGAGGCCAGATTCAGGAAAGGATTAGAGAAGCTTAACATAAATAGATAACCAGGACCTGATGGCTTACACCCGAGAGTCCTTAAAGAAGTCAGGTTAAAGCCAGACCACTATTCCTAATCTTCATGGACAGCATACTGACAGGATTGGTACCAACTGATTGGCGAAAGGCCCACATGGTACCAATATTCAAAAAAGGGCAGAGATGTATTCCTGGGAACTATAAGTCTGTCAGCCCAACGCCAGTAGTTTGTAAACTATTTGAGGGGATGATAAGGGACCATATCCTAAAATTTGCTAACGTAAACAGTATCATTAATCGGCACAGGTTTACGAAAGTTTGCTCTTGCCAAATGAACCTATTAACATTCTATGAGGAAGCGAGCTGTCATCTAGATAAAGGATGGATGTGGTGTATCTGGATTTTGCAAAAGTGTTTGATACAGTCCCCCACAAATGCTTAATCTACAAGCCGAGGTCTGTAGGCATGGGGGACGTGTCCAAAGGGTTGTGATAAATAACGTACACTCAGAATGGCCTAGAGTGGCTAGTGGGGTACCCTAAGGCTCTGTCCTGGGACCAATTCTGTTTAATTTATTTATAAATGATATAGAGGGTGGGATAAATAGCTTGATCTCAGTGTTTGCCGACAACACAAAAATATGCAGGGCAATAACAACATAGAACATAGCAGGATATAGAAACTTTACAAGAGGACCTGAATAAAATTAATGGAGTGAGCTACTGCATGGCAAATGATGTTTAACACTGAGAAACGCAAGGTAATACACTTGAGGGGGTAAAAATATAAAACGCAAGTTACTCATTAGGGGGAGAATCCCTAGGGGCTTCCAGGATGGAGAAGGATCTAGGGGTCCTAGTATAAGACGGACTGAGCAATAGCATGCAGTGTCAAGCTGCGGCTACCAAAGCCAGCAGAATATTAGCATGCATTAAAAAGGTAATTTATTCCAGAGACAAAAATAGGATTTTTGTACGCACCGTAAAATCCTTTTCTCTGTAGTTCACTGACTGACACAGCTCCTTTACTTAGACCATAGGGTTGTTACGCCACCTTCAGGAGAGGACTAGGCATAACATGTTAACATGTACAAAAAAAACCCAGAACATTCTAGTTCTGCCCAAGGGGCGGTCCCTTCAGTAACAACCCCCTTGCCTGCATCGTGTAGCCTCAGTACGTCAACAAACAGTATAACGTACAAAATAGGAGGGGAGGGTGCTGTGTCAGTCAGTGAACTACAGAGAAAAGGATTTTACGGTGAGTACAAAAATCCTATTTTCTCTTACGTTCACTGACTGACACAGCTCCTTTACTTAGACCATAGGGACGTCCCCAAGCAGTGTCAAAACGAGTTGTGGGAAACAGCATAAAAACGTCACCCACAAAAACAGAAGTGCTCCTCAACAGGGGAGTCACCACCATATCCAACTGCATCAGAACTTGCGGTAACAAAGCAACAGTGCAGTTACTCAAAAGTAACTGTGTCTTGTCAAAGAACCAGATTTTTTTTTTATTGCATTTGCAAATTACACGGCCGCCTGCAAAACTGTGCGGCCAAAACAGGCATCAGCCGAACCACTACCATCAGCCGCCACATTACACTCATGAACGACAGACGCTTGATGTCGGAAGGCCCAAGAGGTTCCAATTGCCCTGGAGGAATGGGCCATGACAGAAAAGGGGGGTATTTGCCCCTTCAAGGCATAGGCCTGAACAACAATCTGTCTGATCCACCTGGAAATGGTGGCCGTCGAGACCGCCATGCCTTTTTTCGGACCAGCAACCAAAACAGAGTGTCTGACTTCCGAAAGGGAGCCGTGGCAGACAAATATACTCTGAAAGCTCAGACCACGTCCAGGGAATGGAGGGCCACCTCCTTAGGATGTGTCGGTTTAGGGCACAAAGACGGCAATACAAAGACTCAGATGTGGAACGCCGAACCCACCTTCGGCAGAAAAGAAGGTTGCGGACTCAACACCACCTTATCCTTATGGATAACCAGATAAAACGACTTGCAAGACAAGGCCGCCAGTTCGGAAACCCTCCTGGCCGATGTAATCTGTCTTTTAATGGTGCTTAAAGCCAATTTCTGGCCTATTCCTCGCTGCAGAAAACAGCAGGATCCTAGATATGGAATAGGAGCGTGGACGCCATCCTTTCACCTCACACATAGAGATGTAGGCCATCCAGGCACGATGATATATCTTCCGAGAAGAAGATTTCCGTGCTCTCAACATAGTTGAAATCACTGAGTCCGACAGGCCCCAGTTCCTTAGCACCTGGCTCTCAACAGCCATGCCGTTAAAACCAGTGATGGTAAAGCAGGATGCAGAATCGGACCTTGAGACAAAAGGTCCTCCCGTAACGGCAGTCGCCAGGGGGCGTCCGCCACCAGGCGCACTAGATCTGCGTACCAGGGACGCTGAGGTCAATCAGATTACTGGTGTGCCCCATAGCAGACACAGTAGCCCGAACACCTCCTGATGCAGCGCCCATTCTCCTGGGACCAGCATCTGGTAACTGGTGACCGCCTGCCAGTTCTCCACTCCAGGGATGAAAATGGCCGATAGGGCCGGTACATGTCGCTCTGCCCACTGAAGGATGTGAGCGACCTCCCGTGCGTCGACTGAGCCTCCAGTTCCTCCTTGACAATTGACATATGCCACTGCCGTGGCGTAGTCTGACTGGATCCTGATCGGACGCCCTCGAAGTCTCATTGACCATGTGGAGAGGCATAGCCCGATCGCTCGTAGCTCGAGCACATTGATCGGCAACATGGATTCCTCCTCCAAACAGAGGCCCTGGGACGACTGTACCCCCAAGTACTACACCCCAGTCGGTCAAGGCTGGCGTCCGTTGTGATCACAGTTCAATGTAAAGTTAGGAACAACTTCCCGGACTGAAGTGTCGGGGATTTAAGCCACCAGAGCAGGGAGTCCCTGACTGACTGGCTCACCTGAATCTGCCGATCCAGGGATAACAGAGATTTGTCCCATTTCGTCAAGATCTCCTTCTGCAAGACTCTGGTGTGAAACTGGGCATACGGCACTGCCTCGAAGGAGGCCACCATGAGCCCCAGGGCTCGCACGCAGAAGCGTAGCGACGACCACCTGCGGTTCATCAACAGTTTTACCGCGGCTCTGAGAGTCTGTAGCTTGTCTGGAGGGAGAACACTCTCGCTTCCACGGAGTCCAGCAGTAAGCCTAGGTACTCCAAACGCTGAGTCGGTATGAACACCGACTCTTTGAGGTTTAACAGCCACCCAAAATCCTGCAGGGACCGCATGGAGATCGCCACATACTCCTTGAATTCTGAGGCGGAAGATGCTCTCAGGAGATCGTCTAGATAGCCTACGTTGTCGCAGCAACGCCAGAACTGGAGCCAATACCTTGGTAAAGACTCGGGGGGCTGATGCCAAGCCAAAAAAGGGGAGAGCCACAAACTGGTAGTGGGCGTCCCCAACCGCATCCCAGAAACTGCTGATGTCGAAGGCATATGGGTATGTACAGGTACGCATCCTGGATGTCCAAGGACGCCAGGAAGTCCCCTTGATGGAGTGCAGCGACTACTGAGCGAACTGATTCCATTCTGAACCTCTATATTTGCACGAAGCAAATGAGGGCTTTTAGGTCCAAGATTGGACGTACCCCTTCCTTTTCGGGAACTACAAACAGATTGGAGTAGAACCCCTGGAATTTTTTCCGGCTCCGGAACAGGTACGATCACCCCGTGACTCAGCAGGTCCCTTACCGCCCCCATGAGGGCCTCCCGGCAAGCCGGGAGTACGGGTATGCTTGGAGGGGAAGAATCTGTTAGGTGGCCAAGAGAGGAACACTATCTTGTAGCCAGAGGAAATCAGTTCGCAGACCCATTGGTCAGACAGCCGAGAGGCCCACCAGGCTGCAAACTCCCGAAGGCGACCCCCCACCCGTGAGACGGGCGGGGGCAAACCTTCATGCGGTAGCACATTTGCTCGCAGTTCCAGGGACGCTTTTGTCCCTTAGAGGTCGTCCTGTCGGGCTGGGGACGCTAGCCGAAGCCCCGGAGGGACGAAAAAGTAGTTTGTGAGCGGAAAAAGGAGGGCCCTTGCCTACGGCGTGGCTCCTTAGCCTTCCTGGTCTGCAGGAGTAAGGTACTCTTCCCACCGGTGGCATCCTTAATGATGTCATCCAACAAGGCTCCAAAGAGCCGTTCGCCAAGGAAGGGTAGATCCGTCAAGGCTTTTTTAGATGCCTGGTCCGCAGACCAGCATTTTAGCCAAATCAGGCGTCTCAGCACCACTGCTGACACAGAAGCCCTGGATAACAGAGGGAGGGTATCCAGGGCCGCGTCCACGTCACAAATGTACTTAAGGCCTTGCACTAACTGGTCTGCTAGTTCCACGCAGACAGGAGAAGCCTGTTCCCCCCAATTCGCGGTGGAAAAGTTTTGCCCACTCGGTCAGTGTCTGCTGTGAAACAAGCGCGGAGGCCAGTACTGGTCGCATCGCTGACCCCACAGCCGTAAATAAGGAACGGGCCACTGCCTCGGCCATCCTGTCCGTGGGGTCCTTAAAGTCAGGAGTCCCCTCTACCGGGATCGTGGTTACCTTATTTAACCTGGATACAGGGGGGTCCACGACCGGAGGAGCCAACCATTTTTTAAGAAGGCTCTCCTCAAAGGGGTAACGCAAAGCCATATATTTTGGGACCGAAAAGGTCCGTTGCGGTCGCCCCCATTCCGTGTATATGAACTTATCGAAATAAGTCAGATACGGAAACACCTTAGGTGTACAGGCTGGCTTACGGGACCCAAAAGGGACCACTACTTCAGCAGAGGAAACTGCTGTATCCTGAATCTTCAGGGTATCACGCACAGCTGTGATAAGTGCTCCAACTAGCGATGTGTCGCGCGCGGACCCGGACGGGGACTCATCCTCACTGTCCGATCGGTCCTGGTCAGCGTCATCTGAAAATGACAGAGCAGGGGTCACCAGCCTCAGCGGGGCCCGAGTCTGTTTCAGAGCTCTCCCCGGAGGACGGGGGGGCGGAGGCCGCTTTTTACCACCTTTGCGCTCACGCACCGCCTCCATCTTGGCAATGAACGAGTTAAGCATCACAGACAAAGCGTCCAGAGGCACTGCACTGTCTGCAGGCGAACCGGTTGCAATTGCCCGAGTTCGGGGAAGAAACACCAGTTTCTGAAGCCATGCTGACCCACCCTGTCTGCCACCTGTTGGGGACTTAGGACAGTGAATGGTCCCACCCTCCTAACTGCTGCAGGCTGAGGGGTCCCCACCGCAGGACTCACCACTCTGTTTGAGTTCTGCACCACCAGCTAGGTGTGCCTGTGTCCTGTGTCAGCTCCCAGGTGTCTGTGAGAGGAAACCGCACTGTTCTGAGCCTTAGGGATCAGCGCTGGGCATGAAAAATAGGATTTTTATAACAGCTTACCTGTAAAATCCTTTTCTTGGAGTACATCACGGGACACAGAGCGGCATAGTAATTACTATGTGGGTTATAGAGCTTACCTTCAGGTCATGGACACTGGCACACCCAAGACAGGAAGTCCCCTCCCCTATATAACCCCTCCCATACCGGGAGTACCTCAGTTTTGTAGCAAAGCAATAAGTGTCCCCAAAAGAGGGGTGGGAGCTCTGTGTCCCGTGATGTACTCCAAGAAAAGGATTTTACAGGTAAGCTGTAATAAAAATCCTATTTTCTTTCTCGTACATCACGGGACACAGAGCGGCATAGTAATTACTATGTGGGATGTCCCAAAGCAATGCCCAAAATGAGGGGAGGGAGACACCATACATAAGCTGGGCGCCAACAGACATGAGGAACTAAATTGCAGCCTGCAGCACGCTGCACCCAAAGGCGACATCCTCCTGACTTCTTACATCCAACTGGTAGAACCTAGTGAACGTGTGTACTGAAGACCAAGTCGCGGCCTTACAGATTTGAGCCATGGAGGCCTGGTGATGCACTGCCCAAGAAGCACCAACTGCTCTCGCAGAGTGTGCTTTAACCTTGAAAGGAGGCAACTTCCTCTTCAAGCCATAGGCTTGAACAATGACCTGTCGAATCCACTTAGCCAGAGTAGATTTCGATGCTGCCTGACCCTTCTTTGGGCCTTCCGGCAGAATAAACAAAATATCAGTTTTCCAAATCTAAGCGGTGGCTTGTAGATAAGCCTTAACCGCTTTTACTACATCCAAAGAATGCAACAATTTCTCATCCCTCGAGCTAGGTTTGGGAAAGAAAGGAGGAAGAACCACATCTTGGTTCAAATGAAAACTTTTCACCACCTTGGGAAGAAAGGCTGGATGAGGACGCAGAACCACTCTGTCCTTATGGATAACCAAATATGGCTCCCTACAAGACATAGCTGCCAATTCCGACACCCTCCTGGCCGAGGATATGGCTACCAAGAAGATTAACTTCCTGGTGAGAAGAACCAAAGGAATGTGATGCAGGGGTTCAAACGGCTGTCTCTGTAGTACTGACAGAACTAGGTTTAGGTCCCATGGGCATATGGGGGCCTTAACCGGTGGGTTGATATGGGCCACCCCCTGCAAAAAAGACTTAACTAGCGAATGCGAAGCTAGCGGTCTTTGAAAAAATATTAATAAGGCCGAAACCTGACCCCTAATAGTACTTAAAGTGGAGCTCCACCCTAAATAGCAACTTTTGCTATTTGGAACCCTCCCCCCCTCCGGTGTCACAATTGACACCTTTCAGGGGGGAGGGGGGTGAAGATACCTGTCTAAGACAGGTATTTTCACCCACATCCGGGAGTCCTGTCTCCGGGAATCTGCGGGAGTTATGTCACTCGGCTCCCAGAACACAGGAGCACCAATCAGAACGGCGCAGCGCGACTCGCGCATGCGCCGTAGGGAACCGGGCATGAAGCCGCAGGGCTTCACTTCCTGGTTCCCTCAGCGAGGATGGCGGAGGGAGCAGCAGAGCGACGAGCGGTCGCTCGTCCTCTGCTGCGGACGTGGCTGGACTCCAGGACAGGTAAGTGTCCAAATATTAAAAGCCAGCAGCTGCTGTAGCTGCTGGCTTTTAATATTTTTTTTTCCGGCGGAGCTCCGCTTTAAGGCTAATTTCTTGTCTACTGCCCACTGTAGGAAGTCAAGAATTCTGCCTATCACGTATTTACGTGGATGCCAGCTCCTGGCCTCACACCATGCCACATACGCCTTCCAAACTCTATAGTAAATATGCCTAGATACCGGCTTCCTGGCATTGATCATAGTGGATACCACAGAGTTAGAGAGACCTCTCTTTTTTAGGATGTGGGATTCAATAGCCAGACCGTTAAACTTAGAGTTTGTAAGGAAGGGTGGAATATCGGACCTTGAGAGAGCAGGTCTGGACGAAGTGGCAGGGTCCAAGGACTCTCTACAGACATTCTTACAATCTCTGCGTACCAGGATCTCCGGGGCCATGCTGGAGCTATCAGAATCACCGGCTTTCTTTCCAATCCGATTCAGCGAAGGAGACGAGGTAACAACTGTGGCGGCGGGAATGCGTATATTAGTGAGAACTGATCCCAAGGGAACACCAGCGCATCCGATCCGCAAGCGAGAGGATCCCTTGTCTGAGATACAAAGCTGTTCACCTTTGCGTTGAATCTGGATGCCAGCAAATATACGTCCGGTGTCCCCTACCTCAGACATAATGCCTGGAAAATGTCGGGGTGAAGAGACCATTCCGCTGGGGCCAACTGCTGGCGACTCAGGAAGTCCGCCTTCCAAATTTCTATTCCCGGAATAAAGATCGCGGATATACATGGCACATGCTTTTCTGCCCATACCAGGATGTGATTCACCTCCTTCTGGGCTGCCCGACTTTTGGTGCCCCCCTGATGATTGATGTATGCGACAGTCGTGGCATTGTCTGATTGAATCCTGACAGGGGACCCCCGGAGTTTGGATGTCCATGCTTCCAGGGCCAAACGAGCTGCCCGAATATCCAGTAGGTTGATGGGCAGGGTCTTCTCGGAATCCGACCATTTCCCCTGGAGCGACCATTGCTCCAGAAATGCCCCCCAGCCTACAAGACTGGCATCTGTAGTTACCACTCTCCAAGAGATTGGACTGAAAGACTTCCCCTTTTGTAGATTTTGGGGTACCAACCACCAACAGAGACTTTTCCGGACTGACGAAGTCAGGGGCATTGGGAAGTCTAGAGCCTGAACTTTTTTGTTCCATGCTGATAAGATGGCCCCTTGCAACCACCTTGAGTGGAACTGGGCGTATGGGACTGCTTCGAATGAGGCCACCATCTTCCCCAGCAACCGCATGCACTAGCGTATTGATGTTTTTTTTTTCCCCAAACCACCTGTATTAGCTCCCTTAAAGAACCAATCTTTGCCTGGGGCAAAAAAAAATTCCTCTGATCCGAGTCTATGAGCAGCCCCAAACATTCTAGTCTCTTTACCGGCTGTAAAGCTGACTTGTCCAGGTTGAGGACACAGCCGTGAGATTCCAGATACCTGATCGTGTCGTGTATCACTATCTTTAAGTTGGTAATTGAGTGATCGATTATCAACAGATCGTCTAGGTATGCCATTATTAATACCCCTCGAGTCCTTAGATCGGCCAACAGAGGGGCCAAGATCTTCGTGAATACCCTCAGAGCCGTTGCAAGACCGAAGGGTAAGGCCACGAACTGAAAATGGCGCTGCTCCACCGCAAAGCGTAGAAACTTTTGATGACTGGGAAAAATGGGGACGTGCAAATAGGCGTCCTTGATGTCGATGGATGCCAGCCATTCTCCCCCTTGCAGGGTGGCGGCCACTGGCCGAATCGACTCCATCCGAAATGACTGGATGTCTAGGAAATTGTTTAGACCCTTACATCCCCGTTTGGCTTTGGGATTGTAAAGAGGTTGGAGTAGAATCCCAACCCCTGTTCCTCCACAGGAACTTCCACGATTACCCCTTGGGATAATAGTCTGTCCAACGCCAAAAGGAGAGATCTTCTCTTTAGGGGATCTCTTGAAATGCTTGATGATAGAAAGCGGGGTGGAGGCGTATCCTTCAACTCCAATTTGTATCCCAGGGACACTGTGGAGAGAGCCCACCTGTCCCTGACCGACTCTCGCCAAGCTTCTGAGAACCACTGAAGTCTTCCCCCACCCGATTGAGTGGGGGCAACCTTCATAAGACCGACTTGGAGGCTGGTTTAGTACCTCTTCGGTTCCAGGGCTTTTTACTACCCTGTGATTATCCTTGAGGTTTACCTCCAGAATTTGATCGGGGAGGCCGCCGGAACTGCTTAGAAGCAGAAGTCCCTGGGACTGGAGAGGTAGGCCGCTTGAAGGAAGGGCCCATGAACCTCTTTTTGACCGGTAAGAGGGTACTTTTCCCACTGGAAATTTTCTGGATATACTTATCCAGGTCTTCCCCAAATAACCGCTCGCCATGGAATGGGAATCCAGCTAGGAGCTTTTTACAAGGCGTTTCAGCTGACAAGTTCTTTAGCCATAGCAGTCTACGCATGTGTACCAATAACAGCGTGAGGCGGGAGGCCTGATGGATTGAATCCTTAATGGCATCCACTGCAAAACATAGTGCTCTAGGTAGATCTGCCAGATCATGAGCCTGCTGAGCTGGTAAGTCTTTTAAAACCAGTTTCATCTGGTCCTTTAGAGCTTGACATACACCAATAACTGCTACTGCCGGCTGCGTTTCAGCCCCAGCTGTAGAAAAAGCCGACTTTAATAAGGACTCCAATTTTTTATCTATTGGATCCTTAAACATCTGTACATTGGTCAACTGGACATGTCAGTGATTTGTTCACACAGGATATGGCTGCGTCTACTATAGGTAAACTCAATTTTTTGGTGAACTTTTCCTCCATAGGATACACTACCGAAAACCTTTTAGGAGGAAGAAATATCTTATCAGGCTGTTCCTAATCCTGGTAAATGAGTCCTTCCAGTAAAGGATGTACTGGAAAGGAACAATTAGCCTGTGGTGCTTTCAAGGAACCTAATGAAGAAACAGAAGCAGTTGCTGGTTCAGAAAGGGGCAACTTAAAAGCTGACCGAACCATGTCCGTCAGGGACTGAACCAACAATTTTTCAGCTTGAGAGGCTGAAAATGGTTCCTCCACAGTCGACTCTTCTGAGGCAGAGTCATCCTCAGCCTGATCCCCCCCCCAGGCAAGTCAACCAATTCGTGGGACAACTGCTCTGCCGTTAGGTACTCCAACTGAGGAGATGGAGATCTGGCGTGCTTCTTTTCCGGTAGAGAAGAAGCGATCAATGCTGCCAATCTTTGTTCTAATCCCCCCAGAGCTGAGACAAAAGCCTCTTCTGTCACAAATACAGGAGCAGATGAACTGAGGGCAGCCGCAGCACCTAGCACTCATGAAGGCTCCCCTCGGATAGCAACCTCTGATTTATCAGGGGAGGATGGTACAGCGGAAGCATGCCCCAAATCCTCAGAGCCTGACGGCGAGACCTTTTTGCTTCTTGGGATTTTTTGGTCCCAGAGCCCTTGGACGGCATATTCCTAAGCTCAAAGCTGAGGTACTTACTGCCAAAATACACCACTTACTGAGCTATAGTCTAGTAACAAACTGCTATATATGTCAGTCAGGTGTTTCCACTAATGTGCCTTTCTGGGGATGACTGCATCACCACCTGCTGTATGCCCTAGAAGTACTGTCCACCAAGCCCACTGCTCTGTGTCCCTCCACTCACCTGTGTGTTTCACAGAGACTGGTGCTTTTTGAAGGGTAGGGACGCCTGCACATGCGCAGTAGCGCACCAGCGAGCACAGAGCGTCATTCCGCTAAGCCCCGCTCCCCTCCGTGCTCATTTCCCTATATCCCAGATCATGTGCGCACGCGCACATGCACGTATGCGCCAGATCTGGAGAAGCCAGAGAATGAGGAGAGGAGGCAGGACTCAACTTGGCCGACCTGTACACGGAGCTCCGCGGCCCCCACTAGTGCAGGTATGACAGGGCACATGGTGGACACTGACAGGATGATTACTGGAGCTTCTCACAACGGGAGCCCCTCCAACTGTCTGGGCTTTACACTATAAACAGGAATAGCCCCAATAGACATGTACATAGCAGCCTCTACTGGCTGAAACTAGGTAAATCAGCATGTCCCTTTTTTTTTTTAAATAGGCAAACATAGCTTAGTGTGGAAACAAAAAGTGTAGCGCTAATCAAAAAAATGAACAAGAATGCATGACGCACTCAAATGAGTATATAAAAACGGTGCAATATAAAAAAAGACACTCAAATATTAAGTAAAAACAATAAGAAGTCCTCATATATGCAAAATGTCTATATGCGAAATACAAGTGAAAACTTGTGCAACTGAGTGTCCTAAAGTAATTCAAAAATGAAGGCAATGGTGAAATTCAAAAGTGGGTGAAGACTTTGAAGGGAAAGGTGACGGTGAGAAGATGAAGAGAACCACCACCAATAGGTAAGGAGCATACCAGATAGTTTGAACCCAGAGGAACATATGTTCAGTGGGTCAAACGTGCTTGGTGTGGTGGAACCACGATGGAACCTGGACAATCTGTATGCTGCAAATTGCTGTGCTGGAAATGGCCAAACATCAACATGGAGAGAGAAACTGCAGAAGAAAAATGACCTCTTAGCAGATAACCTCATATGCAGTAGTCGTCCGGGAAAATCCCAATCAATATGAGCAGGTAAGTATCATGCAATAGAGAAAAGAAACAGCCACATAGCGTAACTCTGTATATAAATTAAAATTTAATGTAGTGGAAACACTTACATTTAAGTTGATATAAAAGCGCTTTGCAAAGAATGTGGCAACAATGGAGTCCTCCCGAAGCGTTTCGTCACCTGGGACATCATCTGGGGTGTCCCTCCACTGTTGCCCCCCTTGTATATATAGGAAAAGTGACCCCAATCAAGAGAGTTCATCCCCGGCCGCATTGTCATTGGAAATGGCATTACTTCCTGGTTTTCCTAAGATGGCCGCCGGGCTTGTGTTCCAAGCCTCCATCTGGGTGCCTCTGACAAGGCCAAGCCTCGTTTTGGTCTGTGATATTACATGACTCCCTGACTGAATGCCAGGAAGCTCTCACTGTGTGGATGATGTATCCAAGCCTCGTCCTGGCTGCAGAGACATGTGACATGATAATGAGTTCCAAGCCTCGCTCCGGGAAAGCCTGATACAGTATATTAATCCGAAAGACAGAGAACTTAAAGGGGAAGTACCTTAATTGGGTCAAATATGACATGTATATCGCCACTCTTAAAATGGTCAACATAAATGATAAAAAAATTGTAAAAAATTGTATAATGAAGAAAAAAAACCCTATATAATAGGAAAAAGGTTATGTAAAAACATTAGCCAATCCTGTTAAAGGTGCTATTAGATATTAAGTAAAAACCGTATATAAAATATATGCATAAATATATATAAAAAATTACACTGTCAGCAAAATACTGTAGTCGCATCCCTAGGTGAAAACCTCACGGTTGCTGGTATAATCACATGAGAATACCCGTGAAATGAACTCTCCTGTATGGGTCATAAACATTATGATAGACCTATCTGGCATAGAAAGTGACTCCGTTATAGAGCATATTACATGTATAAAAATCTCTTATACATAAAATGTATGATATAAAATTACATATAAAAATACATATAAAAAGAGGGAATAAAGAATGAAATAAAAAAATAAAAAATCAAAAGAATGGGAAAAAGTTAGAGTACCCCCATTTAGCAATGCCTGATGTTCATTAAGATTTATTGATAAATGAATTGATATCCCACTCAACGTTTAGACCTGATGGTGTATGGGACTGTAGTTCGTATATCCAAAAAGTCTCTAATTGGGAGACCCCCCTAGTCATAGCTCCGCCCCTCCAGGGTGGAATGAACTGGTCAATAACCAGAAACTGGGTGCCCTTTGAGTTACGATCATGGTGTAATTTGTAGTGTCTGGGCACGGTATGCTTAGTGTCCCCACTTTTGATAAGGGCAATATGTTCTCCCACCCTTACTGAAAAGGTACGGATAGTACGGCCCACATATGGTTTGCCACATGGGCATGTGATCAAATACACCACATGCTTGGTGGCGCATGTGCAAAACTTTTTTATGGGATATTTCTTATGGGTGATGGTAGATGTAAACTCCAAAGTTTTGCTCCTCCCTGAAATGTTGTACTGACACACTGTGCATTTTTTGCACGGATAAAAACCCACGAGATGATGAAAAAAAGATGGGCGAACAGGAGGATTAATAATGTTGGGTGCTATCCTACTCTGAAGAGTGGGAGCTCCCCTAAAAATAACCTTAGCCCTATCAGGTATAACTGAATTCAAAACACGGTCATTTTGAAGAATGCCCCAATGCTTGGCCATGATAGCTTTGACGAGTTTGTGTTGCATAGAAAAGGACGTTACCATGGCCCACTTGAAACTGTCATCTGCCTCTCTTTTGGGATTGACTTCTAGAAGACATTCTCTCCTAATGTCCAAAGTATTGTGTAATTCTTGGTCAATCTCAATAGGGTTATAGCCCTTGTCTAGAAATCTTTGTTTCAAAACATTAGCCTGTGGTTTAAAGGTCTCAGTACTTGTACAATTTCTACGTAACCTCAAAAATTGGCTACGGGGGACCGACCCCAACCATGAACGATGATGACAACTATCTATGGGGATGAACCCATTACGGTCAGTAGGTTTAAAAAAAGTTTGGAACTCAAACTGTCTGTTGACAATTCTGATTTCCAAATCTAGAAAATGAATCTTCTCCATGCTAGCCTCATAGGTTAATGAAATACCCCTATCGTTAGCATTGAGATGGTCAAAAAATGTCTCGAGAGAGGACAAACTGCCGTTCCATAGGAGGAGGATGTCATCTATGTACCTGGCCCACAACACCAAAGAGGGGGTGTCTGTGGCATAGACGACATCCTCCTCCCACTTGGCCATAAAAAGATTGGCGAGGCTAGGGGGGAATTTAGCGCCCATAGCCACGCCACATAGTTGTAGATAGTACCGCTGGTTGGACCAGAAATAACTATGTTTTGTAGCGAATTCCAAAAGCTCTATAATGAATTTGCATTGGAACGGAGAAAGTGATGGTTCCTTGTCCAAAAAGTATTTAACAGCTTCGATGCCCCTTTCTTGTGGTATACAAGTGTATAATGAGGCCACATCAGCTGTGACTAAAATGTAGTCGTCGCGTATGTCAACATTTTCTAGCAACCTGATGGTGGCACCAGTGTCCCTAAGATAGGAAGGTGTCTGTCTGACCAGTGGCTGTAGAAAATGGTCTATGTACTGACCTATGCGTGAGGTGATGGAATCAATCCCACTCACGATAGGCCGACCTGGTGGGTGGAGTGGGTCCTTGTGGACCTTGGGCAAGTAGTAAATGGTGGGTATTCTTGGTGCTTTAGGAATTAAAAATGCTTTCTCCTTCTGATTCAGAATATTGCAATCAAAACCCTTCTGTATCAAACTATGGAGCTCTTTTTTATAAGAGGAAGTAGGATTGTTAGGCAATTCCTTATACGTATTTGGTTCATTCAAAATTCTATACATTTCTGTCTCATAATCCAGCTTGTCTAAAATTACAATGCCACCACCTTTATCCGCTGGTCGAATAACAAGGTCCTTTTGTTGGCACAGGGACTTTAGACCAATGCTAGACACTGGTTGGTGGCATGTACGTTTCTCTGGCATATCCGCTAAGTCTTTAAGAACTAAGTCCCTAAAAATGGTGACAGCAGGTGCCGCCGGAACAGGGGGATTGAACAAAGACGGATTAGCCAATCCCGAATGTACTGTTCCAGAAGTGGCCGCTGCGCCACCACCTCTATAAGGATTAGAAATCAAATAGCGTTGTATGTTCAATTTTCGGATGTATTTATGGACATCAATAAAAGGTACCAAATTAGTCCAATCTCTTGGGGGGGGGCGTACTTGAGGCCCTTATCCAAAACGGATTGCTCCTCATTCGTGAATGTCTTGGTACTTAAATTGAATACACCCTGTCCAGCTAGATGCGCTGCTTTTTTTCTCTTCTGTATTCTCCTCCCCCCTCTTGTCCCTCTCTTAGGTCTGGACCCCTTTTTCGTGATAGGGGGTCTGCGTGAAAAACCTGTTCTCTATGCGTATTAGGATTAGAATGATCATACCTATACGTTAGTTGTTCCTGTGTGTCTCTTGTATGGGCATAGTTGTTATGATTACGTGAATCCCTGAGAGGAGAGAACCTATTGTGAGTGGGTACGGGAGGCTGTTAGTAATAAGGAGAATGGTTGCAATATGATTCAGAGTGTTCTCCATACCGGGCTGGAGAAACATCATAAGAATGATGATCACTCTGATCATAATCATAATAAGTATGGGAGTAGCGAGGATCGCCTCTTGATTGGCCCCTTCCTCCTCGCCTACCTCTAGACTTACCTCGACCCCGTGGTTGATTATTTGAAGTATGGGGACTGTAATGGCGAACCCTAGGTGGTAAAGGGTAGGAATTACCATGATGTTGGTCCCTTACAGGAACAGCCTTGGGTTTCATGGGTGGTTGACTCCCCACGGCACCTGTTGCTGAAGGGACTGCAGAGGATGTAAGTGGTGGGGCAGGTGTTAAATCCATATCTATGGCTGAAGTGGAAGCAAGAAGCTTCTGCCACCCAAAAACGGCACCGTTTTTATAATCACCTACATCTCTAGAATATTTTTTGTGTTTTTTGAACTTCTGATCCTTATCCTCTTTTTCCAGATAATTCTGTAAATTAGAAGAGAGAGAGAGTTGTACTCCAGAGAGTTTTTGTGTGAAGACAGTTTCTCTCTGAGTTCTTTGATCTCCCTATCCAAAAGAGAAAGTTTATTCCTTTTTTTAGAGATCAAAAAGCTCAGAAATTTGATGCCGGCATCATTGAAGTAATTATACCAGGAATCAATGTCAGGTTCCCCTTGTTGGGGGTGGACATCCCATCTGAGGCTTCTTGGGACCATACGATCTGAGATGTATTGGTCTAAAAATGCGAGATCCCATTGTAAATGGAGTTCTGATGACATCACATTTTTTAGCCTCAGAAATAGACCTCCTATCTCTGTGTCACTACCAGTAGCTATGATGACACCCTCCTTGTTAACGGTACGGGAAGCTCTGTAGTCAAATACATCCATGTTATATGGCCGTAAATAGATGGGGCTGCAGCAGTATGTGGTCAAAAAAACAAAAGTAGCATACAAAATAATTCCGCGCTGCCCTCTGGATAAGCTGCTAACACAACAAGTAGACAAATAGTAAAAAGCGTGGAAACAAAAAGTGTAGCGCTAATCAAAAAAAATGAACAAGGGGGCGTGTCCTGGCTATGGAGGAGTGAGGACGTGCGTCTCCACAGCTCCGTCTCATCGCCGCACTTCATCATCGCTCAGGGGGAGAATCTCACTCCATCGGCCTTCTATTATGCCTCAGAAGTCCCGGGCATCCTCGCAGCCACCGCGGACCGACCGTACCAGGCAGGGACAGCTTGGTTTCTTCCCCGAGAGCAACGGGCGAGGCCGCGAGGCTACAAAGATGGCGTCGGCAGCAAAGGCCCAGAAAGCCGCCAAGGCCTCCTAGAACGCACCTACCCCTTCGCAGCAGCAGACTGGCTCTCCTGTACCATCCCCGGGATCGGTGAGTGACACGGTCCCCCCGACCTCCCCGGGCTCCCCTTCTCTGCGGGCGGATGAGGCGGCAGGCCCAGATCCCCTGGAAGAGGCAGACATCAGGCGCCATATTTGGAGCGCTTCGCTGATAGGGTAGAGAAGGCCCTAACAGAGGACATTGCCCAGCTCAAAGCTGACACATCTCAACTGGGAGGAAGGATGGAATCCTTAGAACAGAGATTTGAGGAAGCCCTCCCTGTTATCGCTATGCTGCAAGACAAGTGCACCACTCAGGATCATCAGATTGAGGCCCTGCTCTGTCAGTTAGACGACATGGAGAACCGTAGCCGCAGGGCCAACATTAGGATCAGAGGCCTGCCTGAGGCCACTGGTGCTAGGGACATTGTCCCCACCCTAGAAGGAGTCTTTAAGGAAATATTGGGACTGCCTGCCACAGCCACCATTGAGATAGATCGCGTGCACAGGGCATTGAAACCCCCTTCCCAAGATGTGAATAATCCCAGAGATATCATTTGTAAGCTGCATAAGTACACAATAAAAGACCGCATCATGCAGAAAATGCGGGGTAAGCCCTACTTTGATTTTGATGGCGCACACTTGGCCTTCTACCAGGACATTTCTCGCCGCACTCTCATGCAGCGCAGATCTCTACGCCCCCTCCTGGTGGCTATCCAAGATGCAGGTCTCCAGTACCGTTGGGGCTTCCCCTTCTTTCTTCAGGTCACCAAAGATGGCAAAACGGTGACTCTCCGCACTAAGGATGATCTCCCAAATTTTTTGTCCTCTCTAGACCTGGATCCGGTGGACTTTCCTGACTGGAGGGGAACACCAGACTTTTCTGCTACCAGACTACCGCCACCTCAACCGTGGCAAGTATCCAAGCGCAAGACTCGCAGACGGGATCGCAGACGACATCCTTCTGAACCCTCCATAGGCCCAGTCTCCTCAAGGGTCTAACAGTGGGACTCGTTTTGAGGAGGGTCCACTCTCTAATTTGCCTTCCCTTTGATAACCAAGCCATAGACTCCCAGGTCGTGCCTTGAGCACCTACAACAGGCTTTGGTGTCCCAATGTCCTCTGTTTTTCGCCCACAAGAAGTATCCCCTCTACTACCCCTCCCCCACTACAACGTGTTAGATGAGATGGGCGGAGCTGGGAGCCCCCCTCGCCTACCCCCCTATGTTGGTCCACGTACCCCCCGTAGGCCACCCTTTTTTGGGATCTGATCCCCATAGGGATCGTGGGATAGGACTCGGGCCCCCTCCCCTTACAGGGGGCGGGATCCCGAGCATGGCCCTTAGAGGTTTTCTATGTTCAGATGGCTCTGGCCACTCTGCTATGTTTGTGTTGTATTTTGTATTTGTCTCATGTGTTTTTTCTTCTTTTTTTTCGTCCCCCCCCCCCTCCTTTTCTCTTCCCTATCCTTCTCTTTTCATTCAGGAGCGACCTGCCGCTGCGTCACCCACACCGAGCGTGCCACCAATCTGCGAGCTTCGACCATCTTCCCTCTCCCTATGACTAAGCTACAGGTAAGCTCATATAATGTCAGAGGTCTTTGCTCACCCCACAAGCGTAGTAAATTGTGGTGGGAGTTAAAGCGCCTGAAATCGCAGGTGGTCTTCCTTCAGGAGACCCACTTTACGCCGCAGTCCCTTCCTAAGCTTCCTACTCATCTTTTTAATCAATGGTTCCTTAGCAACTCCCCTACACCCAAGTCTAGAGGGACGGCTATTGCTGTCCACAAATCTTGCCCCTTCCAACCCTCTGACAGTAAAATAGACCCCCTAGGTAGATATGTGTTTCTTAAGGGCAGTGTTGCTGGCCAGACGTATACGTTTGCGACGATATACGCCCCAAATACAGACCAACTCACTTTCATTGACGCTACTTTGGAACGCCTGGCTGACTTTAGAGAAGGCTTCTTGATTCTTGGAGGTGACTTCAACATCAGCCCTGACCCTCTGCTCGACACGTCCCACGCGAGATCCCCACACTCATATGTGTTCCTTAAACACTTCCGCAAGACGCTCCAATCGCATCTCCTAACAGACTGTTGGCGAGTTCTACACCCTTCGGACCGTGACTTCAGCTACTACTCTAAAGTACACGACGTCTACACACGTATAGACCACATCTATGTGGATGTTAAGACTCTAGAACTCCTTCACACTGCGTCCATTGGCACCATCTCCATTTCAGACCACGCCCCGATAACGGTTGCCTTCACCCTACCTTCGGGCACACATCGGGCCTGGACATGGAGGTTGAATGATAATCTGTTGGACGATGTGGTGGTAGTGAAGGAAGTGTCCGACACCTTGACACATTACTTTAGTGAAAACGCGGGAGATGCTCTGACAGAGGGAGTGATCTGGGAAGCCCATAAGGCTGTGGTCCGAGGTGAGCTGATCTCTCAGGGATCCAGACTTAAAAAGGCTCGTGGGGCAGAATTCTTGAGGGTACACGCTGCCCTCCGGAGGGCTGAACTTCAACACAAGGCAAATGGGACCTCTGAGGCGTTGAAGGCACTGACTGAATTACGGGAACTATTCCTGCGTCTTCTTGACCGCCAAACCCGTAAACAGTTTCGCTATATGGCCCACAAATACTACGAGCACGGGAACAAATGCGGACGGATGCTAGCGCGGGCCCTTAGAAAAAGACATGCCCTGACGTACATACAAAACTGCGCTCCTCCTCAGGGGGAATGATGATGCAGTCTTCTAAGATTGCCTCAGAGTTCCGTGATTATTATGCCACACTTTATCACTTAGACTCTGAGCTCCCTCCTGCCACACATGAAGCTAGACAACAAGCGATCCGGGAATACCTTGCCTCGGCCGGTCTCCCCCCCCTCACAGAGGACCAGTCCTTGGCCCTGGAGCTACCGATCACAACGACCGAGCTTGGGGCAACGGTGGAGTCCTTGCCCAATGGGAAGAGTCCTGGCCCTGATGGGTTTACTAAGGCATATTACAAGACCTTTTTTTCTCAATTGGCGACCCCCATGTGCAAATACTTTAATTCTATAGCAGGGGGGAAAGACATTCCCTCTGAGGCCCTCTTGGCCCACATCACTGTGATTCCAAAGGAGGGCAAGGACCCCACTGTCCCCCAGAGCTACCGTCCCATTTCCCTCCTTAATTTAGACATAAAACTCCTGGCAAAAATACTAGCAAACAGACTTAAACACCTTATACCTGAGATTGTCCACCCAGACCAAACCGGCTTCATTATAGGCAGAGAGGCCAGAGATAACTCCCTCAGAGCTGTCCATCTCGTCCACTGGGCCCAGACCCGTCGGAACCCACAGCCATACATAATTCTCTCGACAGACGCAGAAAAGGCCTTTGACCGTGTAGAATGGTCTTATTTAACAGCAGTACTTAGGTCAATAGGGTTGGGCCCGCGGATGATGGCGTCGGTACTGGCCCTGTATTCCACGCCTTGCGCACAGGTCAAAGTCAATGGGACCCTCTCTTCTCGATTCCCCATTAGAAACGGCACAAGGCAGGGGTGCCCCCTGTCCCCCCTCTTGTTTGCTCTGGTGCTAGAGCCATTGCTCCGCACAGTGCGTGCCAGCAAAGATATTAAAGGACTGCAGGTGGGGAACACAGAACATAAGCTCTCGGCATACGCCGACGATGTCCTCTTCCACCTTTCAGACCCCCTACTCTCGTTGCCCAACTTGATGAAAGAACTGAAACTCTTTGGGCTGATCTCCAACTTCAAGATCAATTTCACGAAGTCGGAGATTCTTCCCATTTGCCTGCCCCCCCACTTGGTCTCGAGTCTCAAAGCTGCCTTCCCCTTTACCTGGGCCACATCGTCTATACGCTACCTGGGTATACAACTTACAGACCGATTTGACACCCTATACGCCGTTAACTACCCCCCACTGCTGGCCTCGGTCAAGTGTGATCTCTCACACTGGACGCGTACTGCCTTTACTTGGATAGGCCGGGTGAACATAATAAAAATGAACGTGTTACCGCGCATACTTTTTTACCTACAAATGCTCCCAGTTCCGCTGCCCAGACTTTTCTTTGACCGTCTCTCTAGCATGCTATCTGACTTTATATGGAACGCGCGTAAACCCAGAATAGCCCTGAGGGTGCTACAGCGGCCAAGGCGGGGGGGCGGCTTGGGGGTCCCGGACATTAGGAGATACTACCGGGCTATAGCCCTGCAGAGGATCCTCGATTGGCGTTTCCACACCCATTCGAAACTCTGGGTCTCCCTAGAGAAGAGCATGGCGGGCAGGAATTTGTCCTACGCGCCATGGCTATCTCGGGAACATAGGGGGCTATCCGAGATGACCTCCCCACTGACGACTCAGGTGTGGTCGGTGTGGGACAAGATCAACCCACTGCTGAACTTGGCCCCCCCTATGTCCCCGCTGACCCCGTTGGGCGGTTTCCATTGGTTCCCCCCAGGTGAACAAATGGCCTTTTTTGGGCCATGGGTGGATGACGGAAACGCTAGTTGTGGCAAACTCATGAAAGACGGCAAACTCCTGGGTTTTGAGGCTCTTCAGGCCGGACATCAGGGCCAGCGAATGAATTTCTGGAAATACAGGCAGCTACACCATTTCTTCGAGGTACATGGTCACACGATTAGAGACACATCGTCCCTCACCCAATTTGAGCGCCTTTTCATTGCAGAGACTCCTGCCCCTCACCTGGTGTCGGAACTGTATCGACTTCTAGACTCGACCGCCTCTCAGCCCAGGCCCGCCTACATCCGACGCTGGGAAACCGACCTGGGACACGTTCTTACGGAAACACAACTGACTCATTTATACTATCTCACCCACTCATCCTCTATTGACTCCAAGACTCAGGAGACAAACTTTAAATTGCTGTCCCGTTGGTACCGGGTACCAGCGGAGATGGCCCGCATTTACCCCTCTACATCCGAGCTCTGTTGGCGCGGCTGTGGACTCCGAGGTACGTTCCTCCACGTATGGTGGGACTGTCCCCTACTTAAACCATTTTGGGAAGACTTACGAGACCAAATAAAATTAGTAACAGGGATAGATGTTCCTTCTTCTCCAAAGCATTTCCTTCTGCATGTCCCCCCGATTTCACTCAGCCGATTCAAGAAAAGTGTGCTGCCCCACCTGCTTAATGCAGCAAGGCGCCTGCTCCCAATATACTGGAAACAGCCCAAAATTCCTACTCGGGCGGAGTGGATCGGTGGGGTGAATGCGGTGCGAGAGGCAGAGGATTGGGTTGCGACTTGTCGAGGCACCCGGGAACGGTTTACCGACGTCTGGGCACCCTGGTCTGAATATGTTTCTGACCCTGACTGCGTACCCTCCAGTTTGGATATTGCCTTACTGGAATTGGCAGACCCCTCCCTTAAAACACACAGGTTACGGCGCGCCTAGAAGACAGAACGACACTCCCTTAGTAGGCTGCAGACATTGGCACTGGGCCATACAGATGGTCTGATCCTGGCGTGGCGTGCTCGGTGTGGATCTGAACGCAGCCCTCTCCCAGACCGCAGGTACGCTCCCCCTCCCTCTTCTTCTCCCCCCCGTCCCCTTTCCTATTTTACCTTACAAGTTCTATGATAGCCTTATTGTTATACTGGTGTCAAGTTCGAATACCTATTGTTTAGCTGTGGGGGAGTGTAGATGCAGAAGTCCCTCTGTGCTCGCGGGGCCGTCCCCTGACTATACGGGGACACTGGCGGCCCCGAGGGGGTACACTTTGACGCCTTTTGGGGCCCTTGGCGCGCGGGGAGGGTGGGGGGTGGTTTGACGGAGGCCTCTTGGCCCCCCCCCCCGCCCTGGTCGCGGGCCTCGGTCCCATACATGTAGTACCTTTTGGGTTACAGCCCCCTGGCTCGTAGCCGGAGACAGGGCTGTACATGGGCAGGTCAAGAAGCTATATATTTTGCCCACACCCCCACGGCTATTTGCTATGCCAAGGCCCTCTTTGGGCCCCCACAATGCTTGTCGACTCAGTGGACACTAGGGGCACCCCATTAGGTATCTGTCACCTTGGCTTTGTAATTGTATATGTATTCCCTTGTTCAACCTATGTTTTCGTACCGCTCTTGCTATCACGGCCCTGCGAGGTCGGTGTTCTCTATTTTAACCACCAACTGTTGAACATGTCCTGTTATCTGTCATTTTTTGAAAACAATAAAATACTGATTATATAAAAAAAAAAAAAAAAAATGAACAAGAATGCATGACGCACTCAAATGAGTATATAAAAACGGTGCAATATAAAAAAAGACACTCGGGGGGCGTGGCTTGGCGCGCAACGGGTATGGACGCACACTAGGAGAGCTCCGGCACACACACAGCCTGCAATCACCTAATTTCCCGACCCTAAGCCTCCAGATGCCGGGCAAACGCCTGTACAACACCCCGCACTCACGCCCGAGGAGAGGATCGACTTGCACCACAGCGCGGAACATCACAGAGCTATTTAAACCTGCGGCGGGGACCCGCAACAACGTGGGGAAGACCAAGATGGCGCTGATGCAGCCACACGAGGAGGAATACAGCGAGGACTCCCAATCCCCGCCTGAGGATTCAGGTAAAGGAAATGCCCGCTTGAATCATCCCCTCACCCTAGCCGATATGTCAGTGATAGCCGCGGATATTAAATCCTCCTTCTCGGCCGCCATCACGGACATTAAATCTAACCTATTGGCTCTGAATGAGCGGATGGCGGTGTCTGAGGCAGCGGGAAGGCACAGGGACAAAGCAATTCTCAGATTGGAGAAGAAATGCACGACTCAAAACCACCATTTCATTGAAATAAATAGGCATTTGGAAGACCTGGATAACAGGGGAAGGAGGGCCAATATACGGGTGAGAGGTATCCCTGAGACAGTAGACGCAGCTCAAATCATTCCGGCATTGCAACGAGTTTTCAATAGCTTGCTAGAGCGGCAGGAAGACATGGCGAACGATTTTGTCAGGGCCCACAGAGCACTCAGACCAAAAGGCCCAGATGATGCTCCTCCGAGGGACATCATATGTTGCCTTCAGAACTTCATGCTTAAAGAGGAAATAATGAGAAAGGCGAGGAGAAATGAACATATTATTTTCAATGGAGCCACTATCCTGTTGTTTCAGGACTTATCTCAGATTACCCTGAGGAACCGAAGAGCCCTGCGCCCTCTGCTGGAGAAACTCAGGGAACGTGAATTAAAATACACCTGGAAGTTCCCTTTTGCACTGTCTGTGCATTACAATGGTCGTCAATTCATTCTGCGCGATCCGGGTGACCTTCCAGCCTTCTGTGCCGCTCTAGACCTTGAATACATCCCCTTGCCTGACTGGTATGCTGAGTTCCAGGAACCACCCCGAGACCGGTCACCTTCCAGATCCCCCTTCTCCACTCCTGACAAAAGAGTGAACAAGAAACAGAAGCAGAACCGCTCTGGGAAATTTGGAACCCCAGGTCCCAGCAGAGAGGAACGCAGAGATCATGCTGATGACTGATCGACACTTGTTGAGTTCAACCTGCCATGCTCCTTTGTTTTTATTCGTTTACTATGGGTCCCTTTGGGATTCCCTTGGGAAATATTAACAACTTTGCTAAAAATCTATTACTCGCCCCCTACTCCCGGGTTTGTTCTCCTGGCTGGCCTTACCCCCTCTCCCCTCCCCCTCTGGGTTTTTTTTTTTGTAATTTTTCTGACCTACCACCCCCATGTGAAGCCAGAGTCTGTCCCTCTGTCACCTACCACAGTACCATGTACCTCCTCCTAGCCTGGAAGCCTGCTGACCTGGGCCTACATGGGACAATTGCTGCTGTTCAGATAAGACGGACCTGGATCTTGAGCTTCGATACTGGCTATCAGGTTACAAGTTCACAGGGAGTCATAGTTGGAGGTTGGTCATTTGCTGCCCTGGCTTGAAGACTAGAAACTCTGATACTGAATAACATTTCCTGTGACCAGATGCCTAGCGACCAAAGAGGGTACGGGACTATGGGGGGCAATGGGTGAAATGGGGGAGTCCTCCCTCCCCCCCCCTTTTTTTTTTTGGCCAGATCAAGGAGGGTAATACTGTTATATTGTTGCATGTTGCTGCGTATAGGGGCGCTTTATCTAATGCGTTGCCCGTGAGCACTTAAGTTTGTACCACCCCTGGGTCGGGGGGAGAAAACACTTTCATCTAGTATTAGATGAGGCCAGATTTGCTTATATGTGCAGGCTGTGTGTGTTATGTTGCACCCTATCCACATACATTTAACGTTTATTCTTACAGAGTTATACTGGCAGAGTCGAGTAGCTGACTGTTTTACCCTGTTGTCAGCTGCCTCCCTCTACCCCCACCAAGTGCCTCTTCGCCTACTGGTTGGGCGTGAGACGCACTAACCTACCTACTACTCAGGTCAGGATTTCTGGCCTGTCTAGGGAATTCTTTAAATTGCTCCATCATCTTTACTCTCCCCTTTTCTGACTCACCTTTCCCTTCTTCTCCTTTTTTTTTCTTTTTTTTTTTTTTTGTTTTTGTTTGGTCTGACCTGATATTAACAGCTTTGTGTTCTAGGATCACTCCGGGCCGTCTCGCTTTGGGCTCCCGGCATGGCGTACGCAGATCTCGGCCGAAATCCACTCGTTATATCCCACAATGTTAGGGGCTTGAACATACCCGAAAGGCGCTCCACTCTGCTGAGGGAGCTCAAAAAAGGTAGGCCGCATTTCATATTTTTACAAGAGACCCATTTCAAAACGCATCATGTCCCCAAACTCACGAGTTCTTACTTTAGCGAGGCATTTCACGCTACGAGTGATGATTCCAGGGCCAGGGGGGCATCTATTTTGATTGGTAGAGATGCACCCTTCACCCTACAGGAAAAAAAGCTGGACCCCAAGGGTAGATATGTATTCCTCAAGGGGTTGTATAACAATACACCCATGACGTTAGCCAATGTCTACTTTCCAAACAAGTCTCATATATCCTTTTGTCAGCAAATTGTTCAAGAGCTTTTGGGGTTTTCCTCGGGATGTATGATCCTGGGTGGAGACTTCAACGTGCCACTCAGCCCGCTGCAGGATACGTCCAACGGGAAAACATGCATCACGTATAGGACCCTTAAGCGAATTAAGGCTATGCTACAATCCTTGCACCTGACTTGACACCTGGAGATTTGTGCGCCCTGACGGTCGTGACTTTACGTTTTTCTCTCCCCCCCACAACCGACACTCCCGCATAGACTACCTTTTTATTACACAAAAGGATTTAGCCCTCATAACGGGAGCTCACATTGGCATCCAATCCTTCTCGGACCATGCCCCAATTTCACTCTCCGTAAAGGAAGTCACTCCAGCCCCCAAATCATTCGCTTGGAGGTTGAATGCTTCCCTGCTAACTGATCCAGCCCTCCTGGCAGAACTGACCGCCTCCCTGACTGATTTCTTTCAGCGAAATTCTTCCGCTGATACTGACCCACTAATGACCTGGGAGGCGCACAAGTGCACGATTAGGGGGGTCCTCATGGGAATGGGCGCGAGGCGTAAAAAAGAAAGAGAAAAACTTATCAAGAACCTGACAGACAGAAAAAAACACTTAGAAACGCTTCATAAACAATCCCTTACTGTCCAGACAGCCACCGAACTTTTAGAGAAAAGGAAGGCCCTTCAACAGGTTTTCGATGACAAGTTGCGGAGATTCCTGTTCTTTAAGAGGGGAATCTACTACGAGTCTGGAAATAAGTCGGGGAAATTTTTGGCGAGGGCCCTAAAGGAGCAGACGGGGAAAAATTTCATACAGGGTATTAGGAGGGCGGATGGCAATTTGGATGTATCTACTGAAGCCATAGCGAACCACTTCCATGCCTTCTACACAAAGCTATATAACCTACCAACCCATCATAGACTGGCAGACATGGAGGGAGAGAGACCACAGATCATTCGTGCTTACCTGGAGAAGAGTGGCATGCCCACCCTCTCAGATTCGGACATATCACTCTTAGAGGGACCGGTTACGGCAGAGGAGATCGCGGTGGCCATTAAGCAACTTAAATCTGGTAAAAGCCCAGGACCAGATGGATTCACTTCCATTTATTATAAAACCTTTTCCAACATATTAGTAGACCCACTTAGGGCCGCGCTAGACTCTATGACTGAACCTAGAGTAATTACCCCAGACTTTTTGTCAGCACACATCACGGTGATCCATAAGGAAGGTAAAGATCCGGCAGATTGTGCAAGTTATCGACCTATATCTTTACTAAATCTAGACGCCAAAATACACGCTAAGATCCTGGCCTCGCGATTGAGCCCTTTGCTCACGGACTTAATAGGAATGGACCAAGTAGGCTTCATGCCTGGCCGTGAAGCCAAAGACAACATTATAAAAGCTATGCTCTTGATTCAAGCGGCCCGGGACGGTAACACAGAGGGTCTTCTCCTGTCCACGGATGCGGAGAAGGCCTTCGATCGTGTTGCCTGGGACTACATGCTGGCTGTATGTTCTAGAATCGGATTGGGTCCGCACATGATGGCCAGGATCTCGGCGTTGTACCAGTGCCCTTCGGCGAAGCTTAAAATTAATGGTGCTTTATCAGACAAGGTCCAGATACTAAATGGCACAAGACAGGGCTGCCCGCTGTCTCCTCTGTTGTTCATACTGTCCCTGGAACCGTTCATTAGATTAATTAGAGCCAATACAGACATCCGGGGCTTCAGGGTCTTGGATAGGGAATACAAGGTCGCCGCTTATGCGGATGACCTGCTCTTCTTTCTAACAAGCCCTGTCACATCCCTACCCGTTCTCCTCAGGGAGTTTGCGGTATACGGATGCGTCTCTAATCTCAAAATCAACTATGCTAAATCTGAGGCCCTGAATGTATCATTGCCAGACAACCTGCTAGGTCGAGTTAAGTCGACATCTTCCTTTAGATGGGAACCTGAGAAACTTAAGTACCTTGGAGTGTGGCTCACGCCCAGATTGGTCGACACTTATGGACAGAACTTTCCGAGGTTTCTCAAGACTGTTAAGGCGGACTTGGACAGATGGCAGTCGGGCTATTTTTCTTGGTTTGGTCGTGCGGCCATAATAAAGATGATGATCCTACCCAGGTTGCTTTATCTGCTCCATGCCCTACCCCTCAAGATCCCTACAGCCTTCTTCTCCTCACTTAAAACCATTTTGTTGAGATTTCTCTGGAATGCTCAGCGACCGAGGATCAGGTATTCCCTCTTGATGAAACCAAAGGCCTTTGGTGGCATGGGTATACCTGACTTTGGGTCCTACTACCAGGCCACGCACCTGACCAGGATAGTGGACTGGCACTGTCATGGAAATACTAAAGATTGGGTGACCCTGGAAAATGACTTATGTCCACTCCCATTGAAATTCTCTCCGTGGATAACACGGGATAACTGTCCGAATAACCTCAAAAAACACCCAGTCACCGGCTGTACCTTGGAGATTTTCCACAGACTGACCAAAACCTTGAACATATCCTCACAACCCAGCCCCTTGACCCCCTTAAAAGACAACCCAGACTTTGAGCCTGGTCTGTTTAACCCGCACTTCCAACCCTTGGACGCCTCTAAACCGTGCCTACTAGGAGACTGCTTTGACGGAGGGGTTATAAGGGAGTGGACAACGCTTAAATTGAAACTGAATACCCCACATTTACCCTTTTGGACGTACCTGCAACTCCGCAGCTACTTGGGAAGGCTGCCAGATAAAACTAAGATACATAGGCCCACCACGGCCCTGGAGGAGATCTGCCTCGCTGGTGTCGGGTGCCCAAAAGCCACCTCCATGGCCTACGCGTTGTTACGAGATTTGAAATATGGGCCGGAGGAGGCGCTCAGAGTGAGATGGGCCACGGATCTACAGACGGAAATAACCACTAAAGACTGGAGGTATGCGTGTATTTTGACTCATAAGTGCTCAATAAGCTCAAAAATGCAAGAGACAGCCTACAAAATCCTCACTCACTGGTACAACACCCCAGCCAAGATACATGGATGGAACCCACAATTTCCAGACACCTGCTGGAGGTGTAAAACTGAAAAGGGCACACTGCTACACATTTGGTGGCAGTGTCCGCTAATCGCGTACTTTTGGGAGGAAGTTAACCTTCTAATCAAGAAAATAACTGAGACCAAGATTAATCTAAATGCTGCAGCATGCCTGCTCCACATCACGAATGTCTCGTTGAGGAGATACAAAAAATCCTTGACGAGACATCTCCTAAATGCGGCAAAATCTCTGATTCCGCTGAACTGGAGGTCTCAAAGGGTTCCCTCCATTGTAGATTGGCTTAACAGGGTCTCTGACATCTACAAGATGGAAGAGACGCTGACACAGACCACTGATGAGGTGGAAAAATTTCATGAGACATGGCAGCCCTGGCTGCTCTTTAAATTCTCAGCTGAATACACTGATATCATACCGCCCCCTCCAGACTGAGACTGCTTGCATAGGGTACACAGACCAAATTTGTCCTTCCACTTCTGCTTTACACACTTTTCCTCTTGATTTCTTCTTTCTTTTCTCTTTCTCTTTGCTATTGACTGTTTATAATTTTTTTCTTTTTTAGGCGCTAGTTGGTAATAGTGAGTACCGACTTGAAACGTGCTTGCATAAAGCCCCAGTGATGTACAAGTTTGTATTAACATATTATGTTCTAATAGGTCTTATTACCTAAACTAATTGGAATGTTGCAATAAGAGTAGTTGCGCCTACTCCTGTTTTCCTCTGTAACACTTCTTATTTGCTCAATAAACTTGTAATGTTTAAAAAAAAAATAATAATCAATAAAATAAACAAGAGCAAAGAATGGAAAAAAAAAAAAGACACTCAAATATTAAGTAAAAACAATAAGAAGTCCTCATATACACAAAATGTCTATATGCGAAATACAAGTGAAAACTTGTGCAACTGAGTGTCCTAAAGTAATTCAAAAATGAAGGCAATGGTGAAATTCAAAAGTGGGTGAAGACTTTGAAGGGATATGCTCATATTGATTGGGATTTTCCCGGACCACTACTGCATATGAGGTTATCTGCTAAGAAGTCATCTTTCTTCTGCGGTTTCTCTCTCCATGTTGATGTTTGGCCATTTCCAGCACAGCAATTTGCAGCATACAGATTGTCCAGGTTCCATCGTGGTTCCACCACACCAAGCCCATTTGACCCACTGAACATATGTTCCTCTGGGTTCAAACTATCTGGTAAGCTCCTTACCTATTGGTGGTGGTTCTCTTCATCTTCTCACCATCACCTTTCCCTTCAAAGTCTTCACCCACTTTTGAATTTCACCATTGCCTTCATTTTTTAATTACTTTAGGACACTCAGTTGCACAAGTTTTCACTTGTATTTCGCATATAGACATTTTGTATATATGAGGACTTCTTATTGTTTTTACTTAATATTTGAGTGTCTTTTTTTATATTGCACCGTTTTTATATACTCATTTGAGTGAGTCATGCATTCTTGTTCATTTTTTTGATTAGCGCTACACTTTTTGTTTCCACGCTTTTTACTATTTGTCTACTTGTTGTGTTAGCAGCTTATCCAGAGGGCAGCGCGGAATTATTTTGTAAACATAGCTTAGTGGCAGATTACAGGCAAAAAAAGGCACAATAGACTGAAGGTTCCCTGCTGAACCAAGTTCCTCAGAGACCTCCACTTATCTTTTCCCCGCCGCAGGACCCTGTTTGGCACAGTAGCCCAAACTTCGCCCCTCTCGGCGGGCAATGTCAGAGACCTTCAGGGGCCGGGGTCCTACTTAAAGGAACACCATTCCCCTGGACCTGTATAGCACCCTGCCAGAAACATCTTGGTTTTGGGTATGACCAGAGTACTGGAACCCAGGGTCCAGCCCTCCTAAAAGAGGCATTACAGGACAAACCTCGTTCTTCTTCACAGAGGCCCTGGTACCGTCTGTTTGGCTATGAAGCACTTTGGACGGATCCGGAATAGCTTGCCTAGGCCCAAATGAACCTATACACAAGCCCACTTGATACATGTTTAACCGTGACCAACACCTTAGACACTGGCAAAAAACTGAGCTACTCCCGGTATGGGAGGGGTTATATAGGGGAGGGGACTTCCTGTCTTGGGTGTGCCAGTGTCCATCACCTGAAGTTAAGCTCTATAACCCACATAGTAATTACTATGCCGCTCTGTGTCCCGCGATGTACGAGAAAGAAAACGTGCTAGGCTATAACAAAATGGCCGCGGAGCGTCCAATATAAAAGGACATAGTCACAGGGAAAATGGCCGCCGAACCACAGGAAAATGGTTCCTGACCATGCTTCTCCCTGGACAAGCCAAAAATGGCCGCCAAACCACTGTATGCAGAAAGAGACAGTGAAAAAAGGCAGAGAAAATGGCGGCAAACTGCGCTACAGGGATCAGCACATTAGACCTCCAGACACCCAGGGGAGAGACAAACAGACACCCAGGGCACAGCCACCCACCACCCATTGCAGCCCCCTACCCAAGGTGAGAGCCCCCCCAGGGGGTCCCTGTCTATGTGGCACACACACACCGCTCAGCATCCCCCACGGGGGGGGGGAAGATAGGGACAGGGAGAGAAGAGAGGGAGGAGAGGGACCCCCGAATCGAAATCCCAGGGAATGCCCAGCTGCTCAGCCCCACCGAGGCAGGGAGAGTTGTACTTACCATTCCGGACGAGCTGGGGACATTCCATCACAGATCCACTCTCCGATCAGTACGGGGTGGCTGCTGGCCCCGGCACACTGCGACGCAGACATCAGTAGCCCGGTCATATGTGTGCCCTGGAGCATTGCGCTCACCAGCCGCCCCTGGAGCCTGAGGGGCATGTCGTGGCTGACCCAGCGTGGAGCACACGCTCGCTGGCCAGGCTGGGGAGACTACAAGGATAAGGGTATCCAGCCTGTCACCCAGCCGGCTGTTGATAGCAGATCCCAGGATCTTAATCTTGCGCAAAAAGCAAACTTCTGCAGAAAAAAAATCTACGGACCGATGGGCCCGCAGGGTTCCTAGGTCCTTCTCCTTCATTAGGCAGAAAAAAACTGAGGCTGCACGATGCAGGCCAGGGGGTTGTTACTGAAGGGACCGCCCCTTGGGCGGAACTAGAAAGTTCTGTTTTTTTTTGTACATGTTAACAAGTTATGCCTAGTCCTCTCCTAAAGGTGGCGTAACAACGCTATGGTCTAAGTAAAGGAGCTGTGTCAGTCAGTGAACGTAAGAGAAACGATAATTCTATCACTTTATAAAACTCTGGTTCGGCCGCATCTGGAGTATTCCATCCAGTTCTGGTCACCAATCCTCAGAAGGGATGTGCTGGAAAGAGTCCAGAGAAAGACAACTAAATTAATATGGGAACTGGAGGATCTCAATTATGAGGAATGACTACAAGCGCTAAATTTATCCCCCCTGGAGTAGAGGGGCTTGAAAGGGGAAAGAATTGCGATTTACAAATATCTCAACGGTAATCCCAGCGTAAGTATGAAACTTTTTAGTCTCAGGGAGTGTAAGAGGATACAGGGCCACACAATGAGACTGGAAGAGAAGCGGTTTAACCTAAAGGATGTGGAACTCTCTTCCACAATCGGTGGTGTCGGCAGGAAGTATGGATAGTTTTAAAAGATTCTTGGATGGGCATCTTAGCAAAAACAATATTACGGGGATATGGGAAATGATTTTTACACACACACACACACACACACACACACACACACACAAGATGGACTGTTGTCTTTATTCAATCTTACCAACTATGTAACTATATGTAGTTATTCTGCATGCCAGATTTGTAAATTTCAGCACCAGATGTCTGTCACTTACTGTAATGTAAAGGAATAAGGATACTAAAAGGCCCTTTCAGACGTACGGATCTGTCCGTGTTCATCCGATCCGCTCTGCAGACGGATGGAAAAATAGGATTTTCCTCCGTCTGCAGAAACGGACCATAGTGGAGACGGATGATATCGGGTGTCAGCGGATGTTCATCCGCTGACACCCGCTATCCCATAGGGATACATGTATGTCCGTATTTCATCCGAAAACGGATGGAGGAAATACGGACATACGGTCCGCACGTGTGAAAGGGGCCTTACAGTTTTAGTGAACACAGCAGCAGCCACATATGGGGCACAAATCATTAATGGCAACTTACATTGCATATGTCCAAAAATTGTTTGTTTCCCAGAGTTCAGCTCCAAATACACTTTATCAGAGCAACAGTATCAATTACGCTGCAACAGCAAAAGATGCCCAACTCCCCAATTTTTGATACAGGATTACATAAAACCATGTGCCCCTTTCACACGATCGGGCCGCTTGGATCCCCCTGTCAGTTTTTCAGGCTGATCCGAGCGGGCCACCCATTGACTTCTATCGGCAAGCAGATATCAGCGGAGAGGTGTCCGCTGACACCCGCCTGCCGACCGATCAAAACTGACGGATGGCAAAATGTTCGCCATCCCTCAACGGATTGGATGAAAATGGACAGGATGTCCGTTTTCATCCGACCTCGCCATAGAGAACAGTGGGGCTCTGACAGGTCTGGCCCTGCACAGTGAGAAGAGACGGACCTGTCATCTGCCTGCTCAGCGGGGATGAACGGAGCGATCCCCCGCTGAGCTGGCGGAGTCCGTTGAGCGGATCCGCTCCATGTGAAAGGGGCCTAAGGGTCAAACAAAATGTTTAGTACAATCAGGCCCCTTAACCATTTGCTGTCCGGGGCAATTTTTTTATTTTTTAACACATTAAAATCAGTGATGACTGCCAGAAACTTGCAAACCAAACATATATTTTCTGAAAACTGAGGCCCTGGAGAATAAAATGATGGCTGTTGGGATTTTTTGTCACACAGCATTTATGCAGCCATTTATCAAAAATTTCGGGCCCATCTCACTACAATAAAAGTGATAGGGTGGCTGTAGAGCCACCCAGATCACTTTAATTGAGCAACCAATCGCCAGCAGTAAAAAACGATAATCACTTGTAACCAGGACTTTTTTTTTTTTCGTTCTGTGGACAGCAAGATATTATACATATACTCTATTTATTGGCGTAAAACACTCACTTTTTTACCCTGAAGATAGAGGGTAAACTGTGCCTGCGTGTTATACGCAGGGGGCTGTGGAAAGTTTTTTCCTGAAACTTCCCTCTCAAAGTTAGGGTGCGTGTTATACGCCTGGTAGTTAAAGAGGGAGTCAGACAAATTTAATGCTATAACGTGCCAAACCATCAGATCATATGCATTGCAAACTTTCTAATGTATTTGATATGCAAAGTAATCGCAAGAACAAGCGCTTATGAGAATGTAAACTGCTTCATCTTGTTCATTCCCAGGGCTTTCAGATGCAATGTAAAAAACATGCTCAAAACTAGACAAATATAGAATAGACCTCTCTCAAAACTATCCCAAAAAGAAAAAATACATAAATAAGATATACATTTAAAGTAAACCCCCTGTGGTAGCCACTGTTGCTTTAAAAAGAAAAAAAATAAGCCGACAACTCCCTGGTTGTCATGCTCATCCTTTACTGGGAAAAGAATCAAGTAGAGACATTTGACACTGACTGCATGCTTATTCCATGCCAGTAACACACACAAAGTAGTGAAGTTGTAGGATGAGCACAACAGCCATAAAACTATTAGAAGTCAGCAATGTCAACATTCATATTTCTACCACGACAGGTTCACTCTGATCAGCAACAACTGGCTGAAAATCAGGCAGCCTGACAACCCCACTCCCTTGCAACTGGGTACAATAATTGTTTCAGGGACAAACAAAGGGTGATATCAAATGCCAACAACTGCAGGGAGATTATCCAGCATCAAGTTAGACCACAAAATCCTTTACCTGTTTTACTTGCTGCCAGGAATCTTCCCATCTTTTTATTTTTCGCTTGGCATCATCCAGCTCTCTCCTAATTCGTGACAGTTCATTGCCATTTGAGCTTGTACTGGTGGAACTGGTAGGACCGCTACTGAACACTGGGGATGGACTGGGAGAGAAACTACCACTAACAAAGTCCCAGATACTGCCTGTGACCCCATTCAAACCTGTCAAAAAAAAAAATATGTTTGCCATACACGTTTACAACCTTAAAAATAAACCAGTCAGAGTAAGTTTATGCAAGGATATGGAATTTCAGTTTTAAATTACTGCAACTGTTTAGGCTTGACTAAAATATTTAGATTTGCTATTGTCTTAGTGTGCTAATAGTCACAGCTACTGGTAAACTACACCTCTCGTTTTGAAACAGGAGGAGGAAATACAAAACACAAATTATTCAATGGAGGTGTTTAGGGAAAATTTTATATTTTGGAAGGGTGATATTAAAGTGGAAATAAAGGCAAAACCTAACTAACTCTAACCCTACTCAAAATATTCAAGTATAGCAATGTTTTCTTTACGGCGCTATAAAGATTAGGCTTAGAATGTGTCTGAGAGTAGGTATTAGAGTTAGTTAGGTTTTGCCTTTATTTCCACTTTAAGGGCTTGTTTGTATATTTTGAAAAGCATAAAATGGTTACATGCATTCCAAAGGATGGAGGGTATTTCCTGTACAAAATGCATGTTTAGTTTTTAAAGTAGAACTGAAAGCAAACTTTTTTTTTTCCATTTTGAATAAAGGAAAGTTTATGGACACTGCCTTTATTTTATTTTTTTTTGCCCAATGGCAAGATTTTCCCTCACCTCCTGTCCTATAGCCACAACAGGAATTGAGAGTTATGTTAGGAGGCTCTGGACTGGTAGCCGAAAGGCTTCACTGCCAGTTTCCCTTCGACCCCTTTCACACTGGAGCGGTTTGCAGGCGCTATTGTGCTAAAAATAGCGCCTGCAAACCGACCCTAAACAGCGGCTGCTGTTTCTCCAGTGTGAAAGTCCAGGGGGTTTCTTTCACACTGGAGCGGTGCGCTAGCAGGACCGGTCCAAAAGTCTTGCTAGCCGCATCTTTGGAGCAGTGAGAGGAGCGGTGTGTTTACTGCTCCTTCCCATTGAAAGCGATGGGACACCGCGGCTATACCATCGGCAAAGCATCTCTGCAGAGGCGCATTGCCAGTGGTATTAACCCTTTTTATTAACCCCGCCGCAATTCTGACGGTAAAGCGCTGCTAAAAATAGCGGCGCTTTACCGCCACCGCACCTCCCGACCCAGTGTGAAAGGGGCCTTAGTGGAGATGGTGACAGCAGCAACCGACCCGAAGATCGGCTGGGGTGCTGACATTGCGGGCTCCCTGGACAGGTAAGTGTACTAATATTAAAAGTCAGCAGCTACAGTATTTGTAGCTGCTGACTTTAAAAAAAAAAAATCCCCAGGCTGGAACACCTCTTTAACTACACCAAAATTACATGAAGCTTAAATAGATTGTTATCATTAAAGCCTTATGCATACTTGAGCTCAAAAAAGCCTGTTTTACAGGTGTTTTTTTCTTGTTCTGCCTCTAAACACCCCTCCATATGTCCATGCACACATAAGCGTTTACAGAAGTATAGAGGCAGGAGCATTTAGAGGCAGAAAAAAAGCATCACTTGTGTGTTCAAAAGTGGAGCATTTTGGCTGAAAAAAAAAACACACCAAAAAGCTTTAGTGCTCGAGCGTTTATTAATTTTAATGGCCAGAATAAATTAACATTCTAGTCAATGAAGTTAAAGAACGCCCAAGTGCTTGACACACACACACACACACCTTTGCATGAAGGCAGCTTAGGTGGGTTTTTGAAGCTGCTTTTCTCCTGCTAGGAGAAACGTGTTTAAAAGAGCCCCAGTGTGCACAGGGCCATAGACAGTACATGTTATCATGTTTTCTTTAGTCCCATGGTTTTCTACACTATCTCAATACTTACCTAAAGAATTGTGTGAAGAAGATGAAGTGCCTAAGGTGCTGTGCTCTGATTTCAGTGTATGTGCCTGCTGCTGGCGTGGTGCCATGCTGGAGGCCAGATAAGACTGTGACAGAGACTGGGAGAGAGAACTTAAAGGAGACGTTGAGAGGGAAGAGGATGAATGCAGAGAGGAGGAACGAGCAAGAGAGCCTGGAATATTTACTGGAGCTGAACTTCCCAACAACCTCTGACCTACAGAAGAAGAGAAAGCAAAGTATTAACATTTCAGTACAGTTCCCATTTACAGACACTGAAATTCTTCACATCAAATTCAAATTTGCCGTAAAAAATTAGAACTTGAATTTGAAAAAATGGTTACTGTAGGACCTTCATACAAACGAACTGATGCATGGATCATGCAACCTCCAGCATTCAGGGGAATACTACCAGGATCCAAAATATGTGCACAACACTTCTTCTAAGAATTATAAGTCTCTGAAAGAATATTTGTCAGTATTGCCCAAACAAGCAAACTTCAACAGTTTACTTTTTGTGGAACTTAGAAAAAGAAGGAATAAAAATGTTGTGATTGGAAATGACAATTTTGATAAATGCATTCAACCTGGATCTACCTAAAAATGTCAGTCCATGCAAAAATATTTCAGGTCTAGATTGAGTTTGGTAAGTCAAGAAACACACCAGCTTTGTATTTCTCTTGGGGACCAGATCCTTTTATTATAGCTCTTTGCTCAGAGATGGGTATCAACACCCCTCCTGTTGCATTCTACATAGTACATCACAAATCCAAAATCGAGCATTGAGAGTGCCCCTTTTACCTTTATGACTGCCACAGCAGATGTGCAAACCTAAAAACTCAAAGTCTTACCACAAATGACCACAGGAGAAGCCATTATGCAGATTAAAGCCACACTCTCAAAAATGGCCCAACAATAATGAAAATAAAAAACAGCTCTCGCTGCAATAATCACCTCCTCTTCGGTGCTGACCCTTTCAGCTATTTTTTTCCCCACTAGATGTTCTCAGCCTTCGGGGGTTAAATGTGGCCAAGCCACATTTAACCAGGAAAACAGACGAAATATTGTGAGTGCAGGGCAAGCCAGATCCAAAAATTAATGAGTAAGAGGATCCAGACTACCCAGCCTGAAAACATCTGGAAAAGGGAAGTATTAAAAAGAAACAAATAAAATGCAGACTAGGGGGATGGGAGCCCAGAGCTAGGCTTTAAAAATTCAGCAGCCACCAATGTCTGATTAGTTAATATGGACTGTCCCTTCAAATGCTTCGCTCCCTCTCTCTAATGCACAAATCTACAACAAAATGGCAGAAAATTAAAAAAATTAAAATAAAAAAAACTGATGAATTAGTATGTAGTACATCTTCTCACGTTAGATTAGCTAGATAGGCTAGAACAGGCTATAGAAAGATCTACTTAGTCCAATAAAAAACTCAAATCAAATTTAGTGTGACACAAAGTGACAACTTTATATAAACAGAAAGTTGCCTGTGGATAAACATTTGTTAAAGTAGAACTGTAGGCAAAACGTATTTTTTTCCATTTTGGATTGAGTAAGGGAGGGTGTACCATTACAGGAAGTGAGAGGAAATCCCTGAAAACAGGAAGTGAGAGGAAATCCCTGAAAACTAAAGGAAATCCTTGGGGGCCCCCAGGTGTCACCATTGGAAGATTTCCCCTCTATTACTTTTCTGGGGACAACCCAAAATTTGGGATTTTCTTTCACTTTTAATAATAATGGCAAACAAGACAAAAGGGGTGAATCTCCCCAACAGGGGCACAGACAGAAATAAAAACTGACAAGCATGCAAATCCATCTCCACTCTATCCAAAACTTAAAAAAAGTTTTGCTTTTAGTTATACTTTAACAACTAAAATCTTGAGTCTACACTTTCCCAGAATAAGCTAGCAAACACTGTATATAGTATACTGTGTAAGATAATGGGCTAGATAATGAAACAAAAAGTAGAAATGCATACATTTATGCTCAAACTTATCAAACCATAGCATAATATTTCTGCAAAGAGTTAAAAAAAATCTAGAGCATGGTATTGAAAATCTTGGAATATCATCCATATCTGACAAGACAAAGGTGAGTGTAATAATGAGGGAAGCAGGACAGTTACGTTGGTTGCATCTTAGTGTTTCACGTTTAGCGTCATGAAGCTGAATCTATACTTGTCTACACATGTAGGCAATGCAAAATAATCTTCTGCTTGTGTTCAGCAGTGACCTCATTTATCAGAGTCTAAGGCCTCGTACACACGACCGGTTTTCTTGTCAAGAAACGACAAGAAAACTGCTGGGAGAGCTTTCTTGCCAAGAAAACCGTTCGTGTGTATGGTTTTACGTCGAGAAAACTGCCGGGAATCTCGACGAGAAAAATAGAGAACCTGCTCTCTATTTTCTTTTCTCGTCGGGATTCTCGTTGGCCTGTTTCCCGACGAGAAAACCGGTCGTGTGTATGCTTTTCCGAGTCTTAAAAAATCGCGCATACTCAGAATCAAGAATGAGACAGGAGTGCTTCTTCTGGTAAAACTAGCGCTCGTAATGGAGATAGCACATTCGTCACGCTGTAACGAACTGAAAGCACGAAGACTGAAAAGTGCGAATCATCTCTCCCCAAACTTTTACTAACACGCGGTAACACGAGATCAGAAAAAGCAGCCCAAGGGGTGGCGCCATTGGAATTGAACGTCCCCTTTATACTGCCGTTGTACGTGTTGTAAGTCACCGCGCTTTATAACGACGAGATTTGCAATTGACAGTGTGTATGCAAGGAAAGCTTGACAAGAATCCCGTCGAGAAAAATGACGGGTTTTTTCCTGACGAGATTCTCGGCCGTGTGTACTAGGCTTCAGGCCCCTTTTACACACGTGGACCAAATCAGGTCCACCTGTCTTTTCAGGTGGACATGATTGGACCAAACATTGTTCTCTATGGAGCGGTGGATGTCAGTGGACATGTCTGCTGACACCTGCCTCCATACGATCCACTAAAATCAGACTGATGGGGATCCGTTTCCCATCCAATCCGGCAGATCACATGACAGTTGGATGGAAACGGACAGGCAGTTTGTTTTAATCTGACTGCCCCATAGAGAACAGCGGGCTGTGTCCTTGTCCGCTCTGCATAGTGGAGCGGACACAGACCTGTTGTCCTCCTGCTCAGCGGGGATCAGCGGAGAAATCCCCCGCTGAGCAGGTGGATCCGCTTGACGGATTCCGCTCGGTCTTAAAGGGGCCTTAGCGATTACCTGGCCGAGTATATATTAATAAGATCAATACTTTAATCATTTTACCAGTGCAGAATAGGAATACAATAGAAAAAAAAAGAATAATGCAGATGTTCTGAGACAATGATGCCCCCAGACAGTTTGCTTAATGAGGCTCTGTTTGCTTGGTACATGTGTGGGAAATGTTTAAAAAAAAAAACATAAACAAAGTAAAATATTTTCCTATTGAATATTATACGCTCAATTCATAAAGCCAACAGACTAATATTCTTCTTTTTTTATCAAAAGTGACAGTTTTTTTAATTTCCAATTCAATTTATAAATTAGACATATGGCCTAAAAATAGGATTTTTATAACAGCTTACCTGTAAAATCCTTTTCTTGGAGTACATCACGGGACACAGAGCGGCATAGTATTTACTATGTGGGTTATAGAGCTACCTTTAGGTGATGGACACTGGCACACCCAAGACAGGAAGTCCCCTCCCCTATAGAACCCCTCCCATACCGGGAGTACCTCAGTTTTGTAGCAAAGCAATAAGTGTCCCCAAAAGAGGGGCGGGAGCTCTGTGTCCCATGATGTACTCTGAGAAAAGGATTTTACAGGTAAGCTGTTATAAAAATCCTATTTTCGTTCTCGTACATCACGGGACACAGAGCGGCATAGTATTTACTATGTGGGACGTCCCAAAGCAATGCCAAAATGAGGGGAGGGAGACACCATACATAAGCTGGGCGCCATCAGACATGAGGATCTATTGCAGCCTGCAGCACACTGCGCCTAAAGGCGCCATCCTCCTGACTTCTTACATCCACCTGGTAGAACCTAGTGAACGTGTGTACTGAAGACCAAGATGCGGCCTTACAGATTTGAGCCATGGAGGCCTGGTGATGTACTGCCCATGAAGTTCCAACTGCTCTCGTAGAGTGCGCCCTAACTTTGAATGGAGGCAGTCTTCTTTTCAAGCCATAGGCTTGCACAATGACCTGTCAAATCCACTTGGCCAAAGTAGATTTCGATGCTGCCTGACCCTTTCTGGGGCCCTCCGGCAGAATAAACAAAGTGTCCGTTCTCCGAATCTGAGCAGTGGCTTTAAGATAAGCTTCAACTGCTCTTACTACATCCAATTAATGTAATAATTTTTCTTCTACCGAGCTAGGCTTGGGAAAAAAGGAAGGAAGAACCACCTCTTGGTTCAAATGAAACCTCGACACCACCTTAGGAAGAAAGGCTGGATGAGGACGTAGAACTACTCTGTTCTTATGGATAACCAGATATGGCTCCCTACAGGACATAGCGGCCAATTCTGACACTCTCCTAGCCGAAGATATGGCTACCAAAAAGATCAATTTCCTGGTGAGAAGAACCAAGGGAATGTGCCGCAAGGTTCAAATGGTTGTTTCTGAAGAACCGATAGAACCAGGTTTAGGTCCCATGGACATATGGGAGCTTTAACTGGTGGGTTAATACGGGTCACCCCTTGTAAAAAGGATTTGACAAGAGAATAGCTAGGGGCCTTTGAAAGAGTATTGACAAGGCCGAAACCTGACCCTTGATAGTACTTAAGGTTAACTTCCTGTCTACAGCCTACTGCAGGAAGTCCAGAATTCTGTCTATAACGTACTTACGTGGATGCCAGTTCCTGGCCTCACACCAAGCGACGTACGCCTTCCAAACTCTATAGTAAATATGCCTAGATACTGGCTTTCTGGCATTGATCATAGTAGATACCACAGAGTTAGAGAGACCTCTTTTTTAGGATGTGGGATTCAATAGCCAGGCCATTAAACCTAGAGTTAAATAAGGAATGGTTGTATATCGGTCCTTGCGAAAGCAGGTCCGGACGACGTGGAAGGGTCCAAGGACTCCCCACAGACATTTTTACAATCTCCGCATACCAGGATCTTCGGGGCCACGCTGGAGCCACCAGGATCACCGGCTTCTTTTCCAACCTGACCCTGCGAAGGAGTCGAGGCAACAATTGTAGCGGTGGGAACGCATATATCAGTTTGAACTGATCCCAAGGGAACAGCAGAGCATCCGAGCCGCAAGCGAGGGGATCCCTTGTCCGAGACACAAATTTGTCCACCTTTGCGTTGAATCTGGATGCTAGCATATCTACATCTGGTGTTCCCCACCGTTGACATATTGATCGGAATATGTCAGGATGAAGGGACCATTCCCCTGGGGATAACTGTTGGCGACTCAAAGTCCGCCTTCCAATTTTCCACTCCTGGAATGAAGACAGCGGATATGCATGGGACATGCTTCTCTGCCCATTCCAGGATGTGATTTACTTCTCTCTGGGCTGCACGGCTCCTGGTGCCCCCCTGATGATTGATATATGCCACTGTTGTGGCATTGTCTGATTGAATTCTGACAGGGGACCCTTGAAGCTTTGATGTCCATGCTCTTAGGGCATACCGGGCTGCTCGCATCTCCAGTAGGTTGATGGCCAGGGCCTTCTCTGTTTCTGACCATCTCCCCTGGAGAGACCATTGCTCCAGTACTGCCCCCCAGCCTACAAGGCTGGCATCTGTAGTGACCACCTTCCAAGAAATCGGACTGAAGGATTTCCCCTTTTGCAGATTTTGGGGAATCGACCACCAACAGAGACTCTTCCGAACAGAAGGGGACAAGGATATTGGGAAGTCTAGAGCCTGAACCTTTTTGTTACATGCCGACAGTATGGCCCCTTGCAAGTTCCTTGAGTGGAACTGGGCGTATGGCACAGCTTCGAATGATGCCACCATCTTCCCCAGCAGCCGCATGCACAGGCGTATGGACGGCTGTCGTTTTGCACAAACCAGGTGGACCAAGTCCCTCAAAGAAGATACTTTTGCCTGGGGCATGAAAATCCTTTTCTGGTCTGAATCCAGCCGTAGCCCCAAGTATTCCAGACTTTTGACTGGTTGTAAGGCTGACTTGTTCAGGTTGATGATCCAACCGTAAGACTCTAGATACCTGATCATGTCGTGAATCATTACCATTAGTTTGGTAACTGAGTGGCCCATCAACAATAGGTCCTCTAAGTATGCCATTATCGTCACACCTCGGGTTCTTAAATTGGCCAACAGAGGAGCCAGAATTTTTGTGAACACCCGTGGTGCTGTAGCCAGATCGAAAGGTAAGGCCCTGAACTGAAAATGGCGCCCTTCTACCGCAAAGCGTAGAAACCTTTGATGACCTGGAAAGATGGGAACGTGCAGGTAGGCATCTTTGATGTCGATGGAAGCTAACCATTCCTCCCCTTGTAGGGCAGCGGCTACCGACCGGATCGACTCCATCCGAAAAGACCGGATGTCCAGGAATTTGTTTAGACCCTTGAGATCCAATATGGGCCTTACGTCCCCGTTTGGTTTCGGGATTGTGAAGAGGTTTGAGTAGAATCCCAACCCCCATTATCCTATAGGAACCTTCATAATTACTCCTTGGAGCAACAGTTGGTCTAATGCCAAAAGGGGAGGTCCGCTTTTTAGCGGATCTTTTGACACGCTTGACCACAAAGTGGGGAAGAGGAGACTCCATTAACTCCAACTTGTATCCCAGAGTTACTGCGGAGAGCACCCATCTGTCTCTGATTGTCTCCCGCCAAGTCTCTGTGAACAACTGAAGTCTTCCCCCCACCCGCTTGAGTGGGGGCAGCCCTTCATAGGACCGATTTGGAGGCTGGTTTAGTACCTATTCGGATCCAGGGTTTTTTATTACCCTGTGATTGCCCTTGAGTTTTACCTCCGGCACTTGATCGGGGAGGCTGTCGGAACTGCTTAGAGGCAGACGTCCCAGGGATTGGAGAGGTAGGCCTCTTAAAAGAGGGACCTCTAAACCTCTTTTTAACCGGTAAGAGGGTACTTTTACCGCTGGAAATCTTCTGGATATATTTATCCAGGTCCACACCAAATAAGCGCTCACCATGAAAAGGGAAACTAGCCAGGAGCTTTTTACAGGGAGTCTCAGCAGACCAGTTCTTGAGCCATAGAAGTCTACGCATATGTACTAAAGACAGCGTAAGGCGGGAGGCCTGATGGATCGAATCCTTGATGGCGTCAACCGCAAATCATAATGCTCTAGGCAAATCAGCCAGATTATGGGCCTGCTGATCCGGTAAATCCCTTAAGACCAGTTTCATCTGATCCTTTAAGGCTTGGCAAACCCCAATAGCTGCCACTGCTGGCTGTGTTACAGCTCCCGCTGTAGAAAAAGCAGATTTTAACAAGGATTCCAATTTTTTATCTATTGGGTCCTAGAACATTTAAACATTATCTACTGGACATGTCAGTGACTTGTTCACACAAGAGATGGCCGCGTCTACTGTAGGCAAACTCCACTTTTGGGTGATCTTCTCCTCCATGGGATAGATCACCAAAAACCTCTTAGGAGGAACAAATAGTTTATCAGGATGTTCCCAATCCTGGTAAATAAGTCCTTCCAGTAACGGATGAATTGGAAAGGAACAATTAGTCTGGGGAGCTTTTAAAGACCCCTAAGAGGAGACAGAAGTAGCCGACGGTTCAGAAAGAGGCAATTTAAATGCCAATTGAACCATAACAGTTAGGGACTGGACCAAAAATCTTTCAGCTTGTGATGCTGAGAATGGTTCTTCCACAGTCGACTCTTCTGAGGCAGAGTGATCCTCAGCCTGATCCCCCTCAGGCAGGTCAATCCCTTCATGGGGCTGTTGCTCTGCTAACAGGTACTCTGACGGAGGAGACGGAGATCTGGCGCGCTCTCTGGTAGGGAAGTAGCGATCAATGCTGCCAATCTTTGCTCCAATCCACCCAGAGCTGAAGAAAAAACCTCCTCTGTTACATACACAGGAGCAGGTGAACCGAGGGCAGCCACAGTACCTAGCACACCTGAGGGCTCTCTACGGGTACCAACCTCTGATTTATCAGGGGAGGCTGGTAAAGCAGAAGCATGCCCCAGATCCTCAGAGCCCGATAAGGACCCTTTTTCTTCCTAGGAGTTTTAGTCCCGGAGCCCTTGGATGGCATATTCTTAAGCCCAAAGCTGAGGTATTTAGCCGAATACACCACTTACTGATCTATAGTCTAGCGTATTTGCTGCTATGTATATCAGTTGGTGCTCACTAATGTGCCTTTCTTAGGGGATGCCTGTATCAACCACCTGCTGTATGCCTTGCTTTTAGCTTGTCACCAGCCCTTGCTCTGTCCACTCCACAGCCAGTCTCACAGAAAACTGCGCTTTTAAACTGGCTGGGACGCCCGCACATGCGCAGAAGCGCTCCGGCGAGCACAGAGCGTCATCCGCCAAGCCCCGCCCCCTTCCGGCCTACTTCTCATATACTGAGTATGAGCGTGCATCGGCGCTACACACATGGAGAAAGCATGTAGGAACAGGGAGAGGAGCCAGGGTCCACTGATTACAACAGAGCCCCGGGACGACAGAGCACATGGCAAGCATGACAGGGGATATGCAGCTTCCCTCAGCGACAGCTCATCATCTGCCTGGACTTACACACCAACAACAGGAGGAATAGCCCAAAAGACATCCCACAGCGGCCTCCACTGGTATAATACAGGTACCGCACAGATGTCTTAAATCCCATGTGAAATAAATTTCTAGGATTAGCAACTAGGCATATATATATATATATATATAAACCAGTGGGAATACCGTCAGGTAACAGGCAGAAAAAACACATTAGGATTGGAGGTCCCCATAGAACCAAGTTCCTCAGGGACCACCACTTACCTTTTCCACGCCGCAGGACTCTGTTTGGCACAGAAGCCCAAACTTCGCCTCTCACGACGGGCAATGTCAGTAGACCTTCAGGGACCGGGGTCCCAAGGATCACCACTCCCCTGGACCTGTATAGCACCCTGCCAGATACTTCTTGGTTTTGGGTATGACCAGAGTACTGGATCCCAGGGTCCAGCCCTCCTAAGAGAGGCATTACAGGCAAAACCTTGTTCTTCTTTGCCGAGGCCCGGGTACCGACCGTTTGGCTATGAAGCACTTTGGACGGATCCGGAATAGCTTGCTTAGGCCCAAAAAAGAACCTATACACAAGCCCAGATGAATACATGTTTAACCGTGGCCAACACCTTAGACACTGGCAAAAAAACTGAGGTAATCCCGGTATGGGAGGGGTTATATAGGGGAGGGGACTTCCTGTCTTGGGTGTGCCAGTGTCCATCACCTAAAGGTAGCTCTATAACCCACATAGTAAATACTATGCCGCTCTGTGTCCCGTGATGTACGAGAAAGAAATATATAGGGGAATTAACGAAGCTTCCTGCGGAAACTGGTGTTTGTGTCATGCGCCACATTAAGCAGTGTAACATTGGGGGGATGTTTAGCTCAGTGATAGATGCATTGTAAGTGAGTTCACAGCCAACAGGAACTAAGATTTAAGGGCGTGGTAGCCCACTTTTATTGAAAGAAACAAAAAGAAAAGTTCATACATGCATTTGGTTTCCCACACAGGGGTTCTTCTCCCAAAAACATCAACACATGAAAATGCCAATCCACCTGGCTCTTAAGGCTCGCTCAGCCTTGGGCACAGTTCCTTGCTGCACAGGCCCACTCCTGGCCTCTAGGAAGGGCTCTCCTGACACTCCAGGCTTCCACACTCCAAGACTTACAGTCCCCTCTCTTCCAGTTGTCTCAGCTATAGTCTCCCCGACTCTCTCAGCTGGCCCAACTCTCTCAGTCTACTGACCTGGAACCTCTTCCAGATGGGAGAACCGTCTTAAGGATGTTGCCTGAGTTCTTTATCAGTAGCACACTTCCCTCCAGCAACTGCTGTAACACCAACTCCTTTCCCACACACACTGAGCTATCTTCAGCTCTGCCTTTTAACGAGCGTGTGCACCTGGACACACACAACCTGCAGAGCTCCTGGAAAACCCGGACACATGACTGAAGACTCCATCCCTCCCAATGCTCTTTGAAGTCTTCAAGTTTCCAGCCCCAATCCAGGCTTACAAAATCCAGAGAAAACTTAAAGCATAGTTTTCTCTGCTCAGCAATCTTTTGCTGGAACTTCTCAAATTGCTTCTTTGAGAGTCCTGTGTCCATTTTAAACACATTTTCACCAAGACAGTGGCTCTCACTCTCACAGCAGTTAGACATATTCAAGGTCCCATGCCAGTTTGTATTTCTGAATAAAATAGAAATGGGTGCAGTGCACAGTGCACCTAACAAAGGGATTCTGGCAGACATAAGTATAGAAAACTGCCACACATGCCTGCCAGGTCAGACCTGGGGTACGGGATGTGAACTCTCTGCAGAGCATGCAGGCTTACCAACCCTCCATTTCCCTCCTGTACTCCAGGGAGGGGGGGGGGGCTTGGGACTGGCTGGGGATAGGCAGAGGGTTCAGTTTAGGAGCAGCATCTGGTCTATTTTCTAAGGTTAGAAGATTGGTTCAGGTTTTTTTGTTCGTGACAGTCCTTGTTATTTGCCCCCATAGCGCCTAAAAGCTGCCACAGACATACAATCTTTTGTCTCTGAAGAGCTCCATGCAAGTTCCCAGTCACATTAATGTCATCCTGAAATCTATTGCCATTTAGTAAACCACTGACCTAACGCCCCCTCCAAAGATTTCATGTTCTTTGCAGCACCTCAGCAACCCCCCACCCTCCATTCTTTACCATCAACTGGCCCTATTCTCTCTCCTTCCTCCCTAAAAGTGGTAGTAAATTCTTCCCCTATGAAGCATTTTTTTAAATGTAGCGCATCCCCCATAGGAGCCGCTGGTGAATAGGGATCTCCCACCCTGCACAGCCAGGCACACCAAATTTTCCACAGGCTCGCCTGAGACAGGAAAACAGTCTAGCAACATTGTTTTGTATATTTATTAGAGGTTAAAGCGTATTTTAACCCAAAAAATATATATATTGATTTTGCTCCTTTAAAGCATGTTATACAGTATAGTAGTTGTGCTGTGTGATTTGGCCCCCTGTAACACCTGTAATACCTGGTTGAGCCTGCCAGTTTTTGCCCTCCCCCTGTAAACTGACCACGGTGCATTATGGCAGCTGAGCCTGACACCGTGGTCAGTTTACCTGCCTCCGTTATCCGCAGCCTGCTATATGCAGCTCTCCTCTCTGCTCCTGTGTCCTCCCCCCTCATCCCCTCTCTGCCTGTCATCTGTGTGTGAGCCACCCCTCCCCTTCTATCACCGTTCCCAGCAGCTCGCTCATTACTGCTCCCAATCACTAGCCCCTCTGCTAGGATTACATGATGTACAGTAGTGAGTACACCCCTCACATTTTTGTAAATATTTTATTATATCTTTTCATGTGACACCTCTGAAGAAATTACACTTTGCTACAATGTAAAGTAGTGAGTGTACAGCTTGTATACCAGTGTAAATTTGCTGTGCCCTCAACACAAAGCCATTAATGTTTAAACCGCTGGCAACAAAAGTGAGTATACCCCTAAGTGAAAATGTCCAAATTGGGCCCAAAGTGTCAATATTTTGTGTGACCAACATTATTTTCCAGCACTGCCTTAACACTCTTAGGCATGGAGTTCTCCAGAGCTTCACAGGTTGCCACTGGAGTCCTCTTCAACTGCTCCATGACGACATCTCGGAACTGGTGGATGTTGGAGACCTTGCACTTCTCGACTTTCCATTTGAGGATGCCCCACAGATGTTCAATAGGGTTTAGGTCTGGAGACAAGCTTGGCCAGTCCATCACCTTTACCCTCAGCTTCTTTAGCAAGGCAGTGGTCGTCTTGGAGGCATGTTTGGATTCATTATCATGTTGGAATAATACTGCCCTGCGGCCCAGTCTCCGAAGGGGGGGCGGGGGGGATAATGCTCTGCTTCAGTATGTCACAGTACATCTTGGCATTCATGGTTCCCTAGCTCCCCAGTGCTGGCAGCACTCATGCAGCCCCTGACCATGACACTTCCACCACCATGCTTGACTGTAGGCAAGACACACTTGTCTTTGTACTCCTCACCTGTTTGCCACCACACACGCTTGACACCATCTGAACCAATTAAGTTTATCTTGGTCCACAGGACATGGTTCCAGTAATCCATGTCCTTAGTCCGCTTGTCTTCAGCAAGCTGTTTCCGGGCTTTCTTGTGCATCATCTTTAGAAGAGGTTTCCTTCTGGGATGACAGCCATGCAGACCAATTTGATGCAGTATGCGGCGTATGGTGTGAGCACTGACAGCCTGACCCTACACCCCTTCAACCTATGCAACCTCTGCAGCAATGCTGACAGCACTCATATGTCTATTTCCCAAAGACAACCTCTGGATATGATGCCGAGCACGTGCACTCAACCTCTTTGGTCTACCATGACGAGGCCTGTTCTGAGTGGAACCTTTCCTGTTAAACTGCTGTATGGTCTTGGCCACCATGCTGCAGCTCAGTTTCAGGGTCTTGGCAATCTTATAGCCTAGGCCATCTTTATGTAGAGCAACAATAATTTTTTTACAGATCCTCAGAGAAAGAGAGAGAGCAATAACACCAAATTCAACACACCTGCTCCCCATTCACACCTGAGACCTTGTAACACTAACAAGTCACATGACACCAGGGAGGGAAAAATGGCTAATTGGCCCAATTTGGACATTTTCACGTAGGGGTGTACTTACTTTTGTTTCCAGCGGTTTAGACTTTAATGGCTGTGTGTTGAGTTGTTTTGAGGTGGCAGCAAATTTACACTATTCTACGAGCTGTACACTCACTACTTTACATTGTAGCAAAGTGTAATTTCTTCAGTGTTGTCACATGAAAAAATATAATAAAATATTTTCAAAAAGGTGAGGTTTATACACCCTTTTGTGAAATACTGTATATCCACCTCCCTACTGTGCACGAAAACCCCCTTCCTGCCCAAGCCATTTTTCAGCTTTCAGCGCTGTCACACTTTGAATGACAATTGCGCGGTCGTGCGATGTGGCTCCCAAACGAAATTTGCGTCCTTTTTTTCCCACAAATAGAGCCTTCTTTTGGTGGTATTTGATCACCTCTGCGGTTTTTATTTTTTGCGCTATAAACAAAAGAAGAGCGTCCAGTTTGGAAAAAAAACCACTATTTTTTACTTTTTGCTATAATAAATACCCATTTTTTTTTTTTTAATAAAATTTTCCTCAGTTTAGGCCGATACGTATTCTTCTACATATTTTTGGTAAAAAAAAAAAAAAAAAAAAAAAAAAAAAAAAAATCGCAATAAGCGCGTATTGATTGGTTTGCGCAAAAGTTATAGCGTCTACAAAATAGGGGATAGATTTATAGCATTTTTTTTATTAGTAATGGCGGCGGTCTGCGATTTTTATTGTGACTGCGATATTGCGGCGGACACATCGGACACTTTTGACACATTTTTGGGACCATTCACATTTATACAGCGATCCCTGCTATAAAAATGCATTGATTACTGTATAAATGTGATTGGCAGGGAAGGGGTTAACCACTAGGGGTCGGGAAGGGGTTAAATATGTTCCCTCAATGTGTTCTTACTGTGGGGGGAGGGGACTGACTGGGGGAGGTGACCGATGGTTGTCCCTATGTACAAGGGACACACCATCGGTCCCCTCTCCCTCACAGGACGTGGATCTCTGTGTTTACACACAGAGACCCACTTTCCTGCTCGTTTCCCGGGCAATCGCGGGTGCCCGGCGGCAATCTCGGCCGCCGGGCACGCGCATCGGGGCCTTGTGAACGCGCGCGCCTCCTAGCTCGTTTTAAAGGCAGGACGTCATATGACGTCCTCCCAGAACGAGAGTCCTCCGCCCGCCGTCAATTGACAGTGGGCGGGGGACAAGTGGATATACCATTTTCTAAAAGTCTTCTTATAAATACAGTTTTTCTTATCCCCGATCAGCGGTCATGTGACCGCCTGGCGCAGTCTTCCTCTGATGTTTCTATTATAGAGCGAGGTCATGTGACCACTTGACAAACGTCAGAGGGAGAGCTCAGCCCCTCCCTCTGTAATACATACATCGGAGCAAGACAGCGCCGGGCGGTCACATGACCGCTGATCGGGGATAAGAAAAACTGTATTTATAACAAGAATTTTAGAAAATGGCATGTAGTAAATACATCATGTAATCAATCCTAGTAGAGGGGCTGGCAGTGGCTGTGTGCACTGCCTTAATAAACACTTTAATAAACTTGGATGGGCATGGGATAATTATGGTATGCCCATTTGACTGAAACAACCTCTTCAGGGACACTTTAACTATATAAACTCTCTGTATACGCTTCTCTTCGTCCAGCACATCACTTGCTTGTAAAAACAACTCAGACCCAGCTAAAACACTGTTTGGTAAACCTGTCAAGGAACTCAGCAAGATTAAGCAAAAATCCCTTTACAGGCAGGGACCGTGGGCCCCTTTGGTGTGTAGAAAAAGTCCAGTGTCCAGCTATATTCCTGTGGCTACTGATCCCAGCACCCCCTCTTCAGGCACTGCCAGCTCACCTTGCTGCAGCTGTCCCTTTCACTAGCCCTCCTGGCTACTTCCCACAGTCCTCCCAGGCTGTCTCACTCACCAGCCACCTGGTTGTCTTCTCCCTGTACATCACCCGGACCTGCTAGCTGGCTCCTGCTGTCCTTACTCCAGCTCCCGTGCCTCTGGACAGGACTCCTCCATGTGTCTTGAGAGGATCCCTCCAGCACACAAGCCCCAGGCCCGAGGTCACCTCCTCCCTCCCCAGACTAGGGGGCTACCCTCAAGGGCCTTCAACAGCCTCCTCAGTGCTTCATATCCAGCTTCCACCCAAACTCCACTTTACCCCTGCTTGCATGACTGAGTATTTAAGAGGGGCCTACCCCCTGTCAGCCCATCTGCTGGGGATTGGCTGGGGCCCTCCTCAATACTCCAGGCAGCTCCTCTTAACCTCCCTCCCATTATTTTGGAAAGTTCTCCAAAGTTCCAGCAAGTAGGGGAAGGTACCAGTGGAGCTGCCTACTGAGTCATCCAGCCTTCCTGTAATCTCGCACATGCACATTGGGTTCTTAGCCAAGCCGTGTTCTAGTTCCAAGATCACTATGGCAACCGTGTCCCGTGGCACATCCCCACTGCAGTGTGCCATGATGTTCCGATGTTTACACCCCCTGTGAAGTTCAAGGTCACATGGGGTGTATCAGGAAATGCTTAATAAGACTAATATTGTGGGATCTTGGTGCTGTGCCACACATAGTGGGTATGGCAGACGTGGCATACAACTTTATGGACCGACGGCACAAATGGCATGCTGTAGATCAGGTTAAAGATGCGTGTGCTCCGGTGACGTCAGCAAAAGTATTGGGACAGATTACAAAAAGATGGAGCAAGTAAGATGACATTTACTTAAAAGTGATTTTAACGGTTTGTAGGTCATGATGGTTATGGGCAAAACTTATGGGGAGAGTTTACTACCACTGTAAGCCTTCCACTATCCCACCCAAACATGGCCCTCCAGTGGAATACACATTACCCTTGGTCATGGGTTGTCTTTAGGCCCAAGGGGTTCTCCTAGGTGCAATCATTTTGGACCAGGTGATTTGACAGAGGTCTTTCTAGAGCAGGGATATGCAATTAGCGGACCTCCAGCTGTTGCAAAACTATAAGTCCCATCATGCCTCTGCCTCTGCGTGTCATGCTTGTGGCTGTCAGAGTATTGCTATGCCTCATGGGACTTGTAGTTCTGCAACAGCTGGAGGTCCGCTAATTGCATATCACTGTTCTAGAGGTCTGATCTGTAAAGTTATAAACTTGCAACTGTCATATTCTGGAGATGATCTTTGTTGCATTTGACTGATTATCAGCTGCATCTGGTAAACTCCCATATATGTGATAATGCATCTTTACCTTTATCCATAAAGAAAGAATAAAAAAAAAAAATGTATGTTAACCACTTCAATACCGGGCTTTTTATACCACCTCAATACCGGGCCTATTCTGGCACTTATCTCTTACATGTACAAATCATCATTCTTTTGCTAGAAAATTACTAAGAACCCCCAAACATTATATATGTTTTTTTAGCAGACACCCTAGGGAATAAAATGACGGTCATTGCAACTTTTTATCTTGCACGGTATTTGCGCAATAACTTTTCAATTGCCTTTTTTTGGTAAAAAAATGGTTTCATGAATTAAAAAATAACAAAACAGTAAATTTAGCCCAATTTTTTTGTAAAATATGAAACATTATGTTACGCTGAGTAAACAGATACCTAACATGTCACGCTTTAAAATTGCGCACACTCATGGAATGGCGCCAAACTTTGGTTCTTAAAAATCTCCATAGGCAACGTTTTGACATTTTTTACAGGTTACCAGGTTAGAGTTACAGAGGAGGTCTAGTGCTTGAATTGTTGCACGCGCTCTAACGCATGCAGCGATACCTCACATGTGTGGTTTGAACGGCGTTTACATATGTGGGCGGGACTTACGTGTGCGTTCGCTTCTGAGCGCAAGCTACCGGGGACATGGGCGGTTAAATTTATTTTCTTTTTTTACACTTTTATTCCTATTACAAGGAATGTAAACATCTCTTGTAATAGGAATGGTGTGTGACAGGTCCTCTTTATTGAGAGTTGCGGGGTCAATAAGACCCCACATCTCTCCTCCAGGCTGGAAAGCATGAGAGCGGGAAAAATAAATCACTGATCTCATGCTTTCAGCCGCAATGGCGGCTTTGTTTACTTTTGGGAACCCGGGCGTGACGTCATCACATCGCGCCCGGGCCTCCGACGGTCATAGAGATGACTGGTGACCAACTGGTCACCAGTCATCTCTATGCTTCCTATCCGGCGCCAGACGATTCATTCTCCGGGCCCCCCGATGGCACGGGAGAGCCCGGAGAAGCACCGGATGGTGGTGGGAGGGGGGGGGGGGAGATGTCCCCTCCCGCCGCCTATAAGAACGATCAAGCGGCGGAACCACCGCTATGATCATTCTTATCGTGAGCAGAATTGCCGGCTGAAGAGAAGGATATCTGAATGATGCCTCTAGCTGCAGGCATCATTCAGATATCCCCCCACAAAGCCCAGGACGTCATATGACGTCCACCTAGGATGGGAGATCCCATCTGTGGACGTCATATTACTATGGGCGGGTAGGGAAGTGGTTAAATCTTATCTTTTCATATTTTAAACAGTGACAGACACTGATGACAATGGTTCAATGTCCACTTTAAAGTGCTTTGGACAAACGAGACAGATTTGTATAAATTAATAAATCAATCAAACCAATCTCATGTACAAACAATCTGAAAACCAAACTAAAATAAGAATAAAGTAAAAACACTTACTTGATAATCCCAGGTCACTGTTCTCTGTGTCGTCGAATTCTTTGTCTAAAGATGCAACATTTATATTGCTAAAATGAAGATCTAGAGCAGAACCTGAAAAACACAACAGCATATTAATGGACATATGAATACCAATAAATCAGATCATTAAAGTGCAAAAAGCGATAGTGATATGCAAACAGAAATCTGATCCGCAGGGACTAAACTTCACCTGCCTCTAAGGAGCTTACAGTGCTCCTACCACAGTCATATACACACTCATTATGGGATTATGGGGCAGATCTAAAAGAAGCCGATTTAACGAGGGCCCAGAGGAAATTCCTGCAAACATAGAATATCCACAAAGGCAGCATCTCGGGTGAAAACGTAACCCAAGGCACCAGTGCTGCAAGCCACCTGTGCTAATACTAGGCATCAACAGAATAATTGTAATGGAAATATGACTTTTAGCGAATTGCCCTTTAATGAACATAAGCCTAAAAGGGTAATGATCAGCATTGTTTTGACCAGTGTGACACCTTTGGTTTTCAAAAGTAACCAGCCCATTCACACAGGGGCAACACGACTTCCAGCACGATTTTATGAGGCAACTCAGACACGACTTGAGAATGAATCACAGTGTGACCTGGAGCTACTTACAAGTTGCCTGCAGGACAGGAGACATTCCAGTGGCCAATCAAACAAGAATCAGCTCTGTGGGAGGGAGGGGGGAGGGAGAGGTTTGCCTTAGAAATTTATGTTTTCTTCCTGGAGAGTTGCTCCTATTAAAAGGGGTTGTAAAGGTTCGTTTTTTATTTTCTAAATAGGTTCCTTTAAGCTAGTGCATGGTTGGTTCACTTACCTTTTCCTTTGATTTACCTTCTAAATGTTTTTTTTCTTTGTCTGAATTTCTCACTTCCTGTTTCTCCTCACTAAACTTCACACCATCATCCGAGTGGTGTTGAGTCACCCAGAACAGCTTACTGAACAGCTTACTGAGGAGGAACAGGAAGTGAGAAATTCAGACAAAGAAAACAAAGAAAAAAAATATATAGAAGGGAAATTAAGGAAAAGGTAAGTGAACCAACAATGCACTAGCTTAAAGGAACCTATTTAGAAAATAAAAAACAAACCTTTACAACCCCTTTAAGACAGTGAGAGGCGACTCCCATTGAAATGAATGGTTACAGGTCGCCTAGGAGTCGGATTGAAGTAGTACAGGGACCTTTTTTGAAGTCGGAGCGACTGCAGTAGTGTGCATAAGGACGGCTCCATTCACTTACATTGATTTTTTTAGCCAGCGCGACCTGAGGCGACTAGGGGCGATTTCGAGTCGGATCCAAAGACGCCCCTGTGTGAATGGGCTCTAATCAATAATAAATAGATAAACAGCTCTGCACCAACAATGTGTGAAATGCCCAGTACAATATGGGTGCCTCCATCAGTTCCATTCACTGACTCATGTAAAGAGACAAGAATTCTCCTATGCTTACACACGGGAGTCATAGCAAGGCTTTAAAAAAGTGGTAGTAAACCCACTTTCTAAACAAACACCTACAGGTATGCCTAGATTAAGGCTTACCTGTAGGTGCATGAAATATCTCCTTAACCTACACGGTTAAGGAGATATTTGCATTTAAATGCGGCGACGGTGACGTCACGCGCATGTGCATGGGGTTAATCCCATTCACAAATTCGGCTAGGTCGCAGTATTCGACGACGTGGCCGAATTCGACGGGGCATGCGCAGAGTCACGTCTTCGCCGCTCCGGCCAATCACAGCGCCGGAGCGGCGCTGTGATTGGCTGGTGCGGCGATAACCGGAACTAACATTCCGGCTATCGCCGCAGTGATGTCTGCGGCTGGACAGAGGGACGCGGACTGCTTCGGGGGCCCCGATCTAAGGTAAGTGGTACATAATGAGCTAATATGCTAGTCATACTAGCTCATTATGCCTTTCTCTTGCAGGTGGGGGGAAAAAAAAAACGAAAAGTGGGTTTACAACCACTTTAACATGGGAAGACCAGCAAGCTCCACCTTTCAGCCTACCTTCTATGCGTTTTTCTTTAACCACTTGCTTACTGGGCACTGCACTTAAATGTCCCTCCTACCCAGACCAATTTTCAGCTTTCATCGCTGTCGTATTTGAATGACAATTGCGTGGTCATGCTACACTGTACTTAAATGAAATTTTTATAATATTTTTCACACAGATAGAGCTTTCTTTTGGTGGTATTTAATCACTGCTGGGGTTTTTATTTTTTGCTAAACAAACAAAAAAAAGACAGAAAACGTTTCTCCTTCGTTGATATGCACTGATGAGGCTGCACTGATAGGCACAGATAAGGTGGCACTGATTACTTGGCGGCAGCTCTCTGTGATCGGGACCGATGTACCTCTGACAGCTGCCGGTGATTGGCTTTTTTTTTCTCGCGCAAGGAGAAAAATTGTATTTTTGTACTCACCGTAAAATCAATTTCTCTGAGTTCATGGACGGACACAGCTTCCTATTGACAAGTGGGTACTATCCTTCATTTAGGAGTGACTAGGCAGAAAACTTGTATAAAGTGTTAACACACCACACCCTATACAGCACCGCCCAGGGGGTGGACCCTCTGGGTATAATCCCTCTCTCTGCACCTCGCAGATCAGTTCGTCAAAAAGCAGTACAAACTTAAAACGAGGGGTGGGTGCTGTGTCCATCCATGAACTCAGAGAAATGGATTTTACGGTGAGTACAAAAATCCTATTTACTCTTTCGTTCATGGACGGACACAGCTTTCTATTGACAAGTGGGACGTCCGAAAGCAGTGTCAAAAATGAGGGGTGGGAACAGCATTAAAACAACTTTACCCCAAAACAAAAACAGAGCTCAACGGAGGAGTTGCAACTCTAAACAGCCACCTGCAATACCTTGCGGCCGAAAGAAGCATCCGAAGATGCACACACATCAACTCGTAAAGTTTAGTGAAAGTGTGAACGGACGAGCAGGTCGCCTCCTTACACACCTGGTGAAACAGACACTTGATGCTCTCAGAGCTCAGACAGCGTCCAAGAAATACAACGTCGTCCCCTTAGGATACGACGAATGAGGACACAAGGATGGCAGTACAACGTCTTCCTTGAGATGGAAGGTCGAAACAACCTTAGAAAGAAAAGAAGGCTGCGGACGCAGCACCACCTATCCTTGTGGAAGATCAGATAGGGAGCCTTGCATAACAAGGCTGCCCGCTCAGAAACCCGTCTTAACTGACTTAACACCAAGAGGCATCTCTTGCCCTGGTCAAATGCGCCGGGAAAGGAAGGCGCCTGACCCTACATGGCGCAAGCCTGATCACGATCTGTCGGATCCACCTAGAGATGGTGGCCGACGAGACCGCTGGGCCCTACTTGGGACCAGCCACCGAAACAAACAGTGAGTCTGGACTCCGGAACGGAGCAGTACCAGACAAGCATACTCTCAGAGCTAGGATTCGACGGATGAGGACACAAGGATCGCAGTACAATGTCTTCCTTGAGATTGAAGGTCGAAACACGACCTTAGGAAGAAAAGAAGGCTGCGGACGCAGCACCACCTTATCCTCGTGGAAGATCAGATAGGGAGGCTTGCATGACAAGGCTGCCCGCTCAGAAACCCATCTTACTGGCATAACAGCCACCAAAAAGACAACTTTCTGAGAAAGTGTCAACAAGGGAATCTCCCTGATGTTCTCAAGCGGTGGTTTCTGAGGCACTTAGAGGCCATGCCGTTAAAGCCATTGACTGCAAGCAGGATGGCATATGGGACCCTGCGACAGCAGGTCCTCTCGTAGTGGTAGACGTCAAAAATACGTCTGCTACACAAGCCCCACGGAGGTAGTAGAGGGTGGACCTGAGGGGCCGCCTGTCGAACCCACTGTACAAACATTCTCACTAGAGAGTGAGCCACCAGGGGTCGTTGAAAAAGACAGCCTGCCCCCAAATTGTACTTAAAGTAAAAATTTTGGCCCGTTCCCTGTTGAAGAACAGCAGGACTCTGGAACCAAATAAGTACGCGGATGCCACCTCATTTCCTCACAAATGGATATGTAGGTCCTCCAAGTGCAATGGTAAATCTTCCTAGGGGATGATTTCCGAGCACTCCCCATGGTAGAGATCACTGAGTCTGACAGGCCCCGGTCTCTTAGCACCTAGATCTCAATAGCCATGCCGTTAAGCCAGTGACTGTAAAAACGGGATGGCGTATGGGACCTTGCTGCAGCAGGTCCTTTCTTAGCGGTAGACGCCAAGAGGCGTCTGCTACCAGACGCACTAGATCGGCGTACCAAGGACGCCGAGGCCAATCCAAAGCAATTGGGACCATTGGAATCCTCTCTGCCTCCAGTCTGCGAAGCAGCTGAGGAAGGAGCTTCAGAGGAGGAAAGGCATAGATTAGCCAGTACTGACTCCACGGTATCATCAACGCATCCGTCGTGTTTGTCCATGGGTCTCTTGACCTGGCCAAAAACCTCAATACCTTTCGATTGAGTCGAGAAGCCAGGAGATATACGACTGGCGTGCCTCCCCTCTGGCAAAGGAGCTGAAATGCCTGCGGGTATAGAGACCATTCTCCTTGGTCCAACATCTGGCGACTCAAGTAGTCCGCCTGTAAGTTCCCACACCCGGAATGTATACGGCTGACAGGCCTGGCACGCTCCTTTTTGCCCACCTTAGGAGGTGAGCGACCTCCAGTCCTGCAGCTGAGCTGCTTTTTCATCCTTGTTGGTTGACATACGCCACCACTGTGGCGTTTGTCCGACTGGATTCTGACTGGATGCCTATGTAGCCTCTGAGATCACGTGGAGAGGCAAAGCCAGATTGCCCGGAGTTCCAGGACAATGATCGGCAAGTGGGATTCCTCCGGAGTCCAGCGACCCTGGTTGACTGAGCTCCCCAGACTCCTCTCCAACCGGAAGACAGGCATCCACCGTTACCACCATCCAGTAAAAAGGAAGGAACGACTTCCCAGACAGAAATGCCGGTGATGTCGGCCCCCAACTAGGGAGGTTTTGACTAGGTGGCTCACCCGGATTTTGACAATCCAGGGATGAAGGGCACATGACCTTCTGGACAGAATTACCTTCTGTAACACTTGCGTGTGAAAAAGTGCATATGGTACCGTCTCGAAGGAGACTACAATGAGGCCCAGGACTCGCCTAAAAAAAAGGCGTGACAACCATCTTGGGATGTTAACTGCCGCACCGCAGCTCGAATGGTCTGCAAACTTCCCCATAGGGAGGAAAAAACCTTTGCCAGAATCAACCCTAGATACACTAGGAGTTGAGACAGTACCGATACTGACTTCTGAGTGTTCAGCACCCAACCAAGAAACGGAGGGTCTGACAGGTTATAGACATGCTCACCTCTAATTTTGAGTTTGAGGTGGCCCTCAGAAGAAAAACGTCAAGGTTGCCCATGATAGCAATGCCACGCGTCTTAGTAGTAGGACCAGAATCGGGGCAAGCACCTGGGTGAACACCCTTGGTGCCGATGCCAGGCCAAAGGGGAGAGCCACCAGTGGTAGTGGTCTTCCCCACCCGCTAAACACAGACATCTCTCTGATGCCTGGTGCACATGAGAACATGCAAGAATGCATCCTTGACGACCAAGGATGCCGGAAAATCCCCCGGATGGAGGGCAGCGACAACAGAGCGTCTTCAGCACTACGAACAGATTAGAGTAGAACCCCTGAATCCTTTCCTGTACTGAGACAGGAAGGACCACCCTGCGTATCAGCAGGTCTTGAACCACCCCATATAGGACTTCCCAGGGGGTCGGCTGAAGCTGGCGGTTTAGAGGGAAAAAATCTTTTCGGTAGGCAAGCAAGGTTGGGCTTGCGAACCCAGGGGCGCTTCTGTCCCTTAGCAGGCGTTTATCGGCCTGGGGTCGTTTACTTGCCACACTAGGTGGACGAAAGACCACTTGTGCACGATGAAGGAGAGCCCTAGCCTATGGCCTGGCTTCTTACCCCTTTTTGGATTGCGGGAGCAGCAAGCTCTTACCTCCTGTAGCATCCTTAACGATGTCATCCAGAGAGGCTCCAAAAAGACTGTCACCGCTAAAGGGCAGGTCCATTAAGGCCTTTTTGGAAGTATATTGGTCCGTAGACCAGCACTTAACTAACCCTGGTGGCATAACACCACCGCATAACCCAGAGCTATAGACAGCAAGGGGATAGTATCCATGTCTGATTCGCAGACAAACTTAAGGCCCTGTACCAGCTGGTCGGCCAAAGCTACCTCATTCGGAGGAGCCTCCCACGCCTTTAACCCCTGGCGTAGCATCTTTGCCCATTCAGTAAGTGTCCGAGACACCAAAGCTCCAGCCAATGCTGGATGCACTGCTGAGCCCACCACAGTGTATAGGTAGCGAGCGAGTGCCTCAGCCTTCTTGACCACAGGGTCCTTGAAGACAGGAGCCCCCTTGTTAAGTCTGGACACAGGGGGGTCCACTATCGGGGAAGAGGAACATTTTTTCAGGAACTCTCCTCAAAAGGGGTACCGGGGCTGCAAAAAAAACACCATCAGTGGGTTTTCCCACTCCTTGTATAAAAGCTTATCAAGATAAGACACACAAGAAAACAACTTAGCAGTGCGGGCCGGCTTATGGAACCCAAAGGGGACCGCCGTCTCTGCTGCATTTCCAATTTCAGAATATCCCGCACTGCAGTGATAAGGTCAGATACCAAAGCCTTTTCGCGGGTTGACCCGGACCTGGAGTCATTCTCACTGTCTGACCGGTCACGGTCCGCAGTCTCTGATGCATCAGAATCAGGGCCATGAGCCACAGCCGAGCCTAGTTCTGCATCAGAATTATCCCCAGAAGATGGCGGGGGAAGGGGGCGTTTCCTATCCCACGTGTTCCCATGCGCCGCTTCCACCTTGGCAAGAAAGCCTTCAGGATTGCCGACATAGCGTCCACAGATACATCAGGGGCACCAGCTGCCAACTCAGGTGTTTCAGGGAAAAAAGACGTCCGCTTCTGACGTCATGCTGACCCACGCGCCTGACACCCACAGGGACTCCAGGCAAGGTATCAATAGGCCACCTTCCTAGCTGCTACAGAGATGCAGAGGTCTCCCAGAGGACTCACCACCCTTGGAATGGTACCGCTATTGCTGCCGTCTGCTCCCACCTGAGTTGCTCGCCCACCGCTGCCTGTGTCAGTCTGATCCTCATCAGCGTGTTTCTGTATGCTTTCGCACCTGTGGAGCACCACTAGAGGCCGAAGACTTAGACAAAATGAACGCCAAGCGGCCGAGCTGAAGAACAGTGTGGACCATAAGAAAATGGCCGCCGAGCAATCGACAGAGGCCAAAGGGGCCGCGAACCACAAGAAAAATGGCTGCCGAGCGCCGTGAACCACAAAAAAAATGGCCTCAGAGCGTTAGAGAGAGGCCAAATCAGGCGTGGACCACAAGAAAATGGCTGCTGACAGCAGGAGGGAGAAGCACACACACATGTAAGCAGCACATTTGATGCATTAAAGCAGTCTACAGCGCAGCCCCCACTCTCCAGGAATGTCCAGCCAAGTCACCCTGCCGAAGCAGGGGAGCTACTTACCCTTCCTTCGTGGATCATGCTGGAAGACATTCCGGACAGAGCATTATCCACGCACGGAGGTGACTGTCGGCCAGGCATGCTGTGATTGTGCCATAGAGACCGATCATATGCATGCCCTGGAGCGCGAAGCTCACCGGTCACCCGTGGAGCGCGGGCATGTCGTGGAAAACCCAGCGCGTAGCTAGGGTTGGCACACGCTCGATGGCCGAAACAGGGGAGACTACAAGGATCTGGCATCCAGCCTGTCACCCAGTCGGCAGTTGATCGAAGATCGCAGGAACAAAAAAAAAATAAAAAAAAAATGTAGAAAAAAAACCAGCCGGACCAAATGGGCCCGAAGATAGCCATGTCCTTCTCCTTACTAGGCAGAAAAAAACTGATCTGCGAGGTGCAGAGAGAGGGATTTTACCCAGAGGGTCCGCCCCCTGGGCGGTGCTGTATAGGGTGTGGTGTGTTAACACTTTATACAAGTTTTCTGCCTAGTCACTCCTAAATTAAGGATAATACCCACTTGTCAATACAAAGCTGTGTCCGTCCATGAACGAAAGAGTAAAATCGGGATCAACACCTTACTCCGAGCTGAGTCTCATAGCTGATCAGCTATAGTGCGGACGGGAAGGGGTTAAAGTGTTTGTTACCCTAAAAAATAAATGGATCCTGTTCCCTTAAAGCATGTACTTGTGCTGTGTAATGTGGGCCCCAGTATAACCTAAAAAACCTAGCTGATCCTCCCTGGCTATGCCCTCCCCCCCCTGTAAACTGACCACGGTTTATCATGGCTGCTGAGCCCTGACACCGTGGTCAGTTTACGTTCCGCCGTCATCCGCAGCTCTCCTCTGCCCTCCTCCCCTCTCCGATACCTGCCTGTCAGCTCTGTCCACTCCCCAGACCTCCCCCTCCTGCTGCTATCATAATGCAATAACCTTGTTACAATCCCCTCTGCTATATGAAATAATGTCCCCAGTGCATGTTTTTTTTTTTTTAAATGCCGCTGTGTACCTTATTTCAGAGCGCCGATCGACACTCAGGTGACCGGCTGCTTCTCTCCTCTGCTCCTCCTGGCTGACGTCAGCAGGGGTTTCCTAGCCCCCCCTTTTGCTGTCAGATCAAGAGAGTAGAGAGGCGGGCAGTCACGTGAGCACTGATAGACGCTCTGAAATTAGGTACACAGTGTCATTTTTTTTTAAAAACACATGCCGTGGGGACATTATTTTCATATAGCAAGGTTATTGAGTGGCTTGACAACCACTTTAAGTTTAACATTTTAATTTGTCATAATATTTGAGCCAGCTTTGAAGCTGCACTCATTTCGCTTTCTGAGTAGCATGGATGACTAGTTAATTTATAGCTGTCCCCAGAGCCAACAGTGTCTCAGTGGAAAAAAATTTTTTTTTACAAACAAAGCACAATGCAGCAAAGCAAAATAAAATCATTAATCAGCATGGGAAAAACATATTAAACATGAATAACAAAGTGTAACTCCAGTTTAAAATCAAAATTTGGGGATTTACTAAGGAAAGTATTCAGTCTAATTCTCCTTTTGCCCTTATAAACCTGTGTCTTCTTTTTATTTTTCACAGCTGTTTTAGTTTAGTTGTGAAGGTTTGTTTTAGTGAGTAAATATGAAGTACCTGAAAGTGGGCGGTCTTATGATGGTTACCACCTGCAGTAACACATGAGCCTGTTCACTTCTTCTCTCCTACAAATACCACAATGCAATGGAAGGGTGTTCGCTGCATTTCTATTGTGACTTCCTGGTTGGGCGGGGTCAGTCCTGAGTGCATGCTTTGGACTGTGTCTTTAACCACCTCAATAAAGGGCACTTTCACCCCCTTCTTGCCCAGGCTATTTTTCAGCTTTCAGCGCTGTCACGCTTTGAATGACAATTGCATGGTCATGCAACACTGTACACTAATGAATTTTTTTTTATCTTTTTCTTCGCACAAATAGAGCTTTCTTTTGGTGGCATTTACTCAGTGCTGGGTTTTTTATTTAAAAAAAAAAAAAGAAGAAGAAATGTAAAAAAAAAATAAAAAATGTTTGTTAGTAAATTTTGTAAATAAGTGATTTTTCTCCTTCACTGATGTGCGCTGATGAGGCTGCATTGCTGGGCAGTGATGAGGCACTAATATGCCGCACCGATGGGCACTGATGAGCACTGAAAATCTGCACTGACTGGGATCACTTCTAGGCACTGATTGGCAATGCTGGGGCTTTCCTGTAATCAGGGCACCGATAACCTGCCCAGGTCTCCCCTGCGAGGATATGCCGCTGATCGGCACTCCTCGCCACACACTGTCTGTGTGAGGCAAGGGGAGCCGATTCAAGGCACTTCCCATACATGTGACCGGCTGTGATTGGACACAGCCGATCACATGGTTAAAGAGCCGCGGCTCTTTACAGAGTTCGGGGTTGCACCGTGTCCTATCAACACGGCGCCGCCATGATTCGCTGCGCGCCTCCGCGAGCACGCGACAGCAGACTTTTTGGTGCGCCGTCATAAGACATCCTCCCAGAACGAGAGCTGCACCGTCCCTCCCTCATTTGACAGTGGGTGGGTGGCAAGTGGTTAAACATGGCGAGTAGTTTGTGCCTTCTGTTTCTGTGCTTTACCTGTTTTCTGTGTTTGACTGCATACTGAGGGGATATTGTGTCTGTTTGTGAAGCGTTCAAACAAGTACATCTCAGTGTGTTTTTCACTGGAATATAAATGCAGATCGCAAGGGCAGTGCTTTAAACACAGTGTGACTTTTCTGCACTATGTTCAGGTGTGAAACAGCCCTAAGACCGGGCGGCCATTCCATCATCGGCGCAGTATTCAGTAAATATCTCCTAAATGGCGCACGTGTAGGAGATATTTGCAGTACCAATAGGTAAGCCTTATTCTAGGCTTACCTATAAGTACAACTTACAAAAGGGAGGTTTACAACCTCTTTAATGAAGCCATCCCCAGAAAAAGAATCTGGCACCACCAATAATAAACAGACAACAATGACAGACTTGAATAGCAAAGAGGGCACAGTTACAGAGACTACACAAACACATTACTATCTGCGGGGGGCCGCGCTCCTGCATGAGCTCCCGGCATTAAGACAGATGCTTCATACAGACAGGCCGTTCCCACATACCACATCATGGCAATGTGGACGGCGCTACTCGGGAGTCCGGAAAGGAACTGGCGTTGGGCTGCACAGGGATACCGTACATAAGCCACAGAGCGAGGTGTACGGGATCTAAGGAAGAACAATACTCAGAGTGTCACATTTACAGAGATGGACACATGGGGACAGCGCGGACTGCAAACACTACAGGTAGTTTACCTAGAAGCATATCAGAGAAGCATTACAATGCCATATTAATGAAGGGAAATAATAAAAATAAATAAAACTGGAATTACCCTTTAAACTATAATTTGCTTTATTTTTACAGAACCAATAGTCAATGTGGTGTCATAGCAGGCGGATAAATGTAGAAAGACATATGTACATCCATTATGTAATATGTGGGAAAGACGGAACAGTAAAATGTTTGTGGAAGTACATTACATGCCTGTGTGTTTGTGTATAATATATAAAATTCCAAAGTACACATACAAATGCAAACCATACCCCTGCCACATACCAGATTCCTTATTACGGCAACATATTGTCCCAAATAATTCTGCATAAGAAAAATCCTAAAATCAAATGAAAACTGACCGAATTAACATTGGTGGGGTGTGTACATGCAGCTGTGCATCTGCCATGAACAGCTCATTCATAACCTTACAGATGCAACTTGCAGCATTTTGTAAATCTGTAAGCCCTGTGATAGAGCAACCTTGTTTTGTCACCAGCCTAATGCATCTCATCCTACAAGTTAAATTTACCAAGCTTAAGAACAGCGACTGAATATTCAAAGTTGGCTGCAGTCCCAAACATCAAAGTGTGCCAGATAAATAAAGGTTTTAAGGTGTCATTAAGTGAGCAATGAATGGCAGTGTATGAATGCATTGAAGATCTAAAAGGAAACCAAATTATTTTGCAGTGAAGAGTAAAAGAAATGAAGACATAGTTGTGCTTACCAGCTGTGTAAGTGCTGACTCACTGCCTGCAGTTCCCTGCTCTGCTCACACACTGTACTGAAGCAGCTAATAACAGCAGCTCCCCGATCATGTGACCACAGTCACATCAGGAGGATGTCATACGCTTCCAGGCAAAAAGGAGGACATGCAGTATCAGAGACCTGTGAGCATCATAGGTGAAATCCGTGTGCTCTTTGCTCTGCAGAATGCCTGAAAGTGCCAGTGCTGCAAGATATACAGACTGAGGAGAAGTCAGTGAGGCTGACCTATGACAGCTGGTGCAAAACTGAAGCTGTTGCACAAAGCAACCAAATGCTCTCTTTTATTTAATAAGGTACAACCTAACCAGTTGGAAAACATCTCCCCGTTTGCTGTACTTTCTTTTGATCTATATTTATTTAGATAGCACTGTTAAAAAAAAAAAAATGTCAGTCCAATGGAAAAGAAAAGGGGGATTTTTCTACTCAATGTAAAGTCCTCATCTTCTGGGTAATTGAGGGGCACATAAGTCAGATACACATGGATTGCACGGTCACAACAAAAAACAAGGGCTAAAAAAAAATCAAAAATAAAAAGTAACCAGCCTGGTATAACCCCTCCCATTCCCAGCAGGCTTGCCTGCAGCTCAAAGTTCCACCTGAAAGACCTTAAGCCTAAAGCAGACATCACAAGAGGGCTGAACATCTAACTGGGGAAATTTAGAGAGGATTCAAACAGAAGAAGCCTTGCAAATCTAGGAAACCGTTGTCCGATGCCATGAATTCCATGAAGCACTTTCAGATCTAGTAGTTAGCCTTGACAGGTGGCACCCAATCCTTAAGACCATAAGGTTTGTATGATGATTTGTCTGAGCCATTAGAAAATGGTGGAACAAGAAGCCAGCTTCCCCCTTATGAAGCCCATCAAGGTTGACAAAAAGAGTCAGTCTCAGGCCCCATGCACACGAGACGCAGGTGCAAACTCTGCTGAACACACGTTTTTAAACGCTGAAACCGGCGTTTAAAAACGCGCGTTTGGCCGCGTTTGCAGCCGCGTTTATTGGCGTTTAGCGGCGTTTTACCGCGTTTGCGTTTATAAGCGTTTCATCATAAGACCCTCCCTAAGCTCAAAAAACAGTAAATTTTAACCATTTCAGCCAGTTTGTGAGACCAGAGTGAGTAGCAGCAGCTGAGAGAGCCGCAGTGTACTTGTATTTAGCGTATCACCTGCCACGTCACCTGGCCACGTCACCTGGCCACGTTACCTGCCACGTCACCTGCCACGTCACCTGCCACAAGTTGTGGATTGTCCACTTGCCACGTCACCTGGCCACGTTACCTGCCACGTCACCTGGCTACGTCACCTGCCACAAGTTGTGGATTGTTCACTTGCCACGTCACCTGCCACGTCACCTGGCCACGTCACCTGGCCACGTTACCTGGCCACGTTACCTGCCACAAGTTGTGGATTGTCCACTTGCCACGTCACCTGGCCACGTTACCTGCCACGTCACCTGGCTACGTCACCTGCCACAAGTTGTGGATTGTTCACTTGCCACGTCACCTGCCACGTCACCTGCCACGTCACCTGGCCACGTCACCTGGCACAAGTTGTGGATTGTCCACTTGCCACGTCACCTGGCCACGTCACCTGGCCATGTTACCTGCCACGTCACCTGGCCACGTTACCTGCCACATCACCTGGCCACGTCACCTGCCACAAGTTGTGGATTGTCCACTTGCCACGTCACCTGCCACGTCACCTGGCCACGTCACCTGCCACGTCACCTGGCCACGTCACCTGGCACAAGTTGTGGATTGTCCACTTGCCACGTCACCTGGCCACGTCACCTGGCCATGTTACCTGCCACGTCACCTGGCCACGTTACCTGCCACATCACCTGGCCACGTCACCTGCCACAAGTTGTGGATTGTCCACTTGCCACGTCACCTGGCCACGTCACCTAGCCACGTCACCTGCCACAAGTTGTGGATTGTCCACTTGCCACGTCACCTGGCCACATCACGTGCCACGTCACCTGGCCACGTTACCTGCCACGTCACCTGGCCATGTCACCTGCCACAAGTTGTGGATTGTCCACTGACCACGTCACCTGGCCACGTCACCTGGCCACATCACCTGACACAAGTTGTGGATTGTCCACAATGCAATGCAAGCAATTAGTTTTCTTTTATATTTTTTAATAGTTTTTCATCATTTGCCATCATTTTAGAGATTTCTAATGTTAAAAAATAGGTCACCTTTAAAAACGCTTATAAACGCAAACGCGGAAAAACGCCGGTACCGCGTTTAGCCGCGTTTAGCAGCGTTTAGCGTCTGAAACGTGGAAAACTTTTGCGTCTGAACCCATTTTTTTGCTTCTGAAAAAACGAGGTTAAACGCAACTGCTTGTAAACGCCAAAAAACGAGAGTGTGTGCATGGACACATAGGATAACATTGAATGGGTTCAGGAGCAGTTGAAAAAAGCGTCCAACTGCCTCTGAACGCGCGTTCAACAGCAAATAACAGCGTCTCGTGTGCATGGGGCCTTACTAAACTCGTCAAGGTAATGCTGCAAGGTAAACAAGCACATCTCAAACTACATTGAGGCAATAAAAAGGGAAATCTCCTTTTGATGTACTGGGGCTGGGAAAAAGGATTGAAGCCCACTGTTTTGGTTAAAGTGGAGTTCCACCCAAAAGTGGAACTTCCGCTTTAAGCACTCCTCGCCCCCTTACATGCCACATTTGAAGCCACAAGCTGTCACGGCCGGGTTGCGCCCACAATTTCAATGGCAGCGCCGCAGAGAGGAGGGGGAGAGGAGCAAGACATCGCTGGACCGTGGGATAGGTAAGTGTCTGTTTATTAAAAGTCAGCAGCTACACTTTTTGTAGCTGCTGACTTTTAATAAACTAAAAAAAGCCTGGAACTCCGCTTTAAGGTTAAAATCCAAAACTATCTTTGGGAAAAATGAGGCTTCATCCCTTAAAATCATCTCCTCCAAAACCAGGGAAAAAATGGGGGGGGGGATTTAACTTGTAAAATCCATTTATTGGAGTACAGTGCAGGACAGACACAGGTTTAGTCAAAGATGACTGGGTTATATGCTCCTTACTTCCTGAGATACTGGCAAACAGAACTGTTGGGACCTCCATATAACCCTTCCCACTAATGGTTATCTTCAGCATCATCTTTAGCAAGCAATAAAGGATTAACAAGACCAAGGAGAGGGTCCTGTGCCCTGCACTATACTCCAAGAAACAGATTTTAAAGGCAGGTGAAAAAAAATGTATCCCAATTGTAGGATACAGGCCAAAGACTTAATTGAAGACAACTGGGACGTCCAAGGCAATACATAAAAAAAAAAATGGGGTGGGCATCACAGCAACCAAACTCCAACAGGCCCACAAAAAAAAAAACAAAAAAAAAAACACACAAGGGTATAAGACCCTAACTAGACAGCTGCTTGTAGCATCTTACAGCCAAAGCCAGCATCAGCAGAGGCTTGAACATCCACCTGGTAGAATTTTGTAAACAAGTCGACATAGGACCAGGTGGTAGCCTTACAAACCTGCAAAACAGAGACTTGATGCTGAAAGGCCCAAAAAAACTCCTGGAGATTTAGTACAGTGGGTCTTAACAAAAAAGGAGGAACTTTATCCTGTTGGGAATAGGCTTGAACAATAACCTGTCAAATTCGCCTAGTGATTGTGAACAAGAAGCAGGATGTTCTCGGAGAGAGCCTTTCGGGAGCTTTGTGTATCCAGCTGACAGACGTTGCAGGTGCATGCAGCCCCTTCCCTCTGGTGAGGCCCGGATTTACTCCCTTTGCCACCCCAAGGCCGGGTTATTCAATGCCGCTCCCCCCACCATCACATGGGGGGGGGGGGGGGGGGGCGACGGGTAAGCAATTTTTCGCAGACAATGACTGGTGTTGTGTTAGTGCTTCAATCATTCCGGCACCATGGTTGTTATGGTGTCAGGATGATTGAAATGCATTATTTCTATCATTACATTGTAATATATAATGAAATAGTTCAACTCACCATAAAGCAGAATGAGTGGGAGCCCTGAGCGTGTCACTTGCCACCGTCGCTTGTCACCAGATGGGAATGTCACTTGCCATGCTGCCTGCCACCAGATGAGAATGTCACTTGCCACGCTGCCTGCCACCAGATGGGAAAGTCACTTGCCACGCTGCCTGCCACCAGATGGGAAAGTCACTTGCCACACTGCCTGCCACCAAATGGAAATGTCACTTGCCACGCTGCCTGCCACCAGATGGGGATGTCACTTGCCACACTGCCCCCTCCCCAGCATTGCAGAGTACTTGCAGCCAGGTACAACGCTGTCAGCCTCTCCGCTCCTGCGCGGGAAAACTAGCTGCAGGTGAACCGTGAAACAGAGGCACATGAGACTCGAGTGAGAGATGAGAGTGAGGGCGGGCGGTGAGAGATGACGTCACTCTCTTCTGCGTGATGTCGCGCAGCCTTCACGGCCCTGTAAGTAAGAGCGGAAGTTGGAACAGCAGTGCGGGCAATGAGAGATGATGTAATCTCTCTCCACCGCCCAGTGGCGTAGCGTGGGTTGTCAGCACCCAGGGCAAGGCAAGTAATTTGCGCCCCCCTAACCTGCGGACTTTTAGCACTCCCCGAGTCCCTTCAAATACAATAGTACTGACCTACCTGATTCCAACACTGACCTATCTGATACCTATACTGACCACTATACTATATTGTCCACTACACTACACTGACCACTATACTATACTGTCCACTACACTGACCACTATACTATACTGTCCACTATACTATTTTTCCACTACACTACACTGACCACTATACTATTTTTCCACGACACTGACCACTATACTATACTGACCACAATACTACACTGTCCACTACACTACACTGACCACTATACTGTCCTGCCTACTGTAACTCTCTCTCTGCCTCTGCCTCTCCCTGCCCCCGTCTCTCACTCTCTTTCTATCTGCCTCTGTCTCTCTATCTTTGCCTCTCTCTCTTTGCCTCTCTCTCGCTCTCTCTTTGCCTCTCGCTCTCTTTGCCTCTCTCGCTCTTTGCCTCTCTCGCTCTTTGCCTCTCTCGCTCTTTGCCTCTGTCTCTCTCTCAGTGCCTCTGTCTCTTTGCCTCACTCTCTCTTTGACTCTGTCTGCCTCCGTTTCTCTCTCTGCCTCTCTCCCCAGTCTGTGTTCCTCCTCACCTGCTTGTCCTGCATCATGGACATCGGTCTGGAGGATAGGAGGAGGCAGCCGCCACGTTTGTTCAGTGTCCGGCGCACTGTGATTGGGCGTATGGAGGTCATGTGCAGAGGCGGGAGTTCAGGATCACGAACAGGCCAGCCCCACGCCGCACATGACCCCCATGGCATAAATCACAGGGCGCCGGACATTGAAAAATGGTGGCCAGAGCTTCGGGCGGCAGGGGACACAGGAATCGAATTTAGGAGGACTTGTATCCTCCGCTGCGCCGCCCCTGCACACAGTGCCGCCCCGAGGCCTGGCCCTGTTGGCCTTGTGGGAAATCTGGCCCTGCCTCTGGTTTATGAGCCCAGCAGCGCATGTAAAGGAAGTAGCAATTGCAGGGAAAAGTTACAGCTTTGGCCAGGCTATCTTGGACCCTGTTTAAAAATGTATCACCTATTTATTTGTTACATTTCAATAAAAAGATTTATTGTACTAGTTCATGCACTTTTCTTGTTCCCTTTTTTTTTTTTTTTGTCTGAGGCGGTCTACACTTCCTTGTTATGACCTAAGGGAGGCTGCAGGGAACCTGATGCTGAAAAGAGGACATTATGCCTATTGTATTAATTGATTGGGATACTTAAAGTAGAGGTCCACCCAAAAGGGAAAGCTCCACTTGTTTGCCCCCTGGCTGCCACATTTGGCACCTTTCAGGGGGAAAGGGGGAGCGGGTACCTTGTTTCGACAGGTACACGCTCCAGCTTCCGGGTGATCTCGCCGCGCTGAACTCAGCCAGAATTTCAGCCCCCCTCCTCCTCCTCCCACTGCCGGGCCATTCACAAAGCGCAATGCGCTTCGCGCATGCACAGTAGGGAGCCGCCGCGAAGCCATAAGACTTCGCAGTAGGTTTCCCTTAGCAGAGATGGCAGCGGCAGCACCCGAGAAAAGATTGAAAAATGGGCTCGGGTCAAGACACCGCTGGATTCGTGAACAGGTAACTGTCCTAATATTAAAAGTCAGCAGCTACAGTATATTTGTAGCTGCTGACTTTTCATTTTTTTTTCGGAAGGAGTCTGGAGGTTTGCTTTAAGCACGACTAGTATGAAAAAGTTAATTTTCAAATGTCTGTGTCACATTGTTGATCAGGATCTGTGCTGACTGCTCCCTCAATAGGAGATTGTTATACTATTGCACAATGTGGATGATGCGGGAGCATAACAAGCCAAGGCGGTGAGGAAGACCGACCAAAAGGCAGGACCACAAAGTGCTGAGGACGCACTGCAAAAGTGAAGAAATCACTGAAGTGCTGGAAAGACAGAGACATGCAAAGACAAGTCCTTGATGTCTACGGAGTCCAGAAAATCTCACTGATGAAGGGAGGCTATGACAGACCTGGTGAAATCTAAAGGGAACTTTTGGGACGGAATGAAGACACTTCGTCACTTGAGATCCAAGATGGGGCATATGTCCCTTTTGGTTTTGGAACTGTGAAAAAGTTGTAGTAAAACCTTTTCAAAAACAGAACTGGGACAAAAACCCTATAACTAGTACCCATTGAAACCACCACCTGTATCCAGGCATTTCCCCAAAGAGGACTTGTCTGTGGGTTTAGAGATATTAGAGACCCAGGGTTTGCAGAGAAACTTGTCTGCTGGCTTAGGTTTTGCCTTAGAGGCCAAATCCCAGGAGTAACGAAATAAACCTTCTTTCCCTTAAAGTATACTTAATTTTTCTCAGCTTCAGGCCTAGGTTTTTTTTGCTGGGGTAGAAGAGTACGCTTACCCCCAGTAACATCTTTAATGAGCATGTTCAAGGCAGCTTCAAAGAAACATTCACCCTTGAAAGGCATATGCAGGAAAGGCGTTTTGGATGCCTACACTGCAGCCCAACATTTCAACCAAAGAGTTCTCTGTAAGTTCCCTGATAAGAGACCCATATTTGTATTAAAGTGGAAATAAAGTCCTCAATACTTACCCTCTGCTTCTCTTTGGATTCACCATTGGCCAGTGCATGATGACATCACTCTCACGCATGTGCAGGAGTTCAGTCGTCCTGACACAGATGCAGTGTACTGGAATGTAAATTGAGCTGCGCATGTGCAGTACAAACAAAATTATTCAGGGTTTTCATATGCAATTTGTCGAATTCATAGAGGATGGTACTACTGAATGATCTCCTGCTGATTGACAGCCTCGGGTCTGTTCCTGTGTGAAGAGGGTGTGTCTCTTCCCTCCAATCAGATCTTAGAGCTCTCCTCACTGAGCTTCACTGGGTATATGGAAGGGTTTACAACCACTTCAGAAAAAAAAAAAAAAAAATCATTGCTTCCCGTTTAGCATTGCCTTCTTATCATTAAAGTGAGCCTGTGGCTAGACTATGGATATTTACATAAATCAGTTTGATTTACTAAAGACGCTGAGAATTTGTACTCAATAAATTTAAACCAATTGTAATATCCAATCAAACAAAAAGCAAATAACAGATTATTTAATCTGCACATGACTGGGAATTCTCCTCCACCCCACCTCTGACAATAACGTAACTTTTTTTTTTGTGGGGGGGGGCGGGCGCTCCCACTTCCCCACTCACAACCTCCTGGGACATGTCACACATCCCAGAAGACTGCAGAAGCATTATTGAAAACGCAGTGCATCTCACGCAAGCACAGTGGAAAACCTGCTGTGAAACACCAAGAAATACAGCTGTCCTCCCACAAGAAAGCACCGGGGACCCTAAGACCAGTGAAGAATCAGCCCAGGTAAGGACAGCGCCAGATCCATGGGCTGGTAAGTGTCTGTATATTAACCACTGCAGCCCCGGAAGGATTTACCCCCTTAATGACCAGGCCATTTTTTGCAATACGGCACTGCGTTACTTTAACTGACAATTGCGCGGACGTGCGACGCTGTACCTAAATAAAACTGATGTCCTTTTTTTCCCCACAAATGGAGCTCTCTTTTTACTTTTTGCTAGAATACATGTCCAATAAACATTTTTTTTTTTTTTTTTTTAAACAAATTTATTCATGTTTAGGCCAACAAAACAATAAGCGTGTATTGATTGGTTTGCACAAAAGTTATAGCGTCTTCAAACTAGGGGATAGATTTATTGCATTTTTTATTTGTTTTACTAGTTATGGTTGTGATCAGCAATTTTTTGTGGGACTGTGACATTGCGGCAGACAGATCGAACACTTTTTTGGGACCAGTGACTTTATAGTGATTAGAGATAAAAATATGCACTGATCACTGGAGGGGTTAACACCAGGGGCGATCAAAAGGTTAAGTTTGTCCTAGGGAGGTGCTTTCTAACTGTTGGGGGAATGGACTGATTGGGAGTATTATTATTATTATACACGATTTACATAGCGCCAACAGTTTGCGCAGCTCTTTACAACGTCGGGGAAGACAGTACAATTACAATACAATACAGGAGGAATCAGAGGGCCCTGCTCGTTAGAGCTTACAATCTAGAAGGGAAGGTCAAGTGGAACAAAGGGTAGTAGCTGTGGGGGATGATCAGATGGACAAGATGAAAAAAAAAAACAGTTGTTAGGTGTGGGTGGGATAGGCTTCTCCGAAGAGAAGGGTTTTCAGGGATTGTCTAAAAGCTAATAGCGTAGGAGATAAGCGGACAGATTGGGGTAAGGCGTTCCATAGGCTTGGAGAGGCTCTGGAAAAGGCCTGGAGGCGAGCGTGGGAGGAGGTGATGAGAGAGTAGAGTGTAGAGAGAGATCGCTGTTCCTAATCACTAGGAACAGACAATCTCTCTGTACTTCCCTGGCAGAACGGGGATCTGCTTTGTTTACATAGGCAGATCCCCGTTCAGCCTCTCTGTGGAGCGATCACGGGTGGCCGGCGGACAACGCAGCCGCCGGACCTGGGCATCAGCTCCCTCGTCGTGCAGCACGTGCGTGCAGCGTATTGTGCACGAAACGACGTACAGGTACGTTGTTTCACGCAATTGGGCCGCCCTGCCGCAGTATACGAGGTGTGTCTATTAAATAACGAGACTGATTACATAACTCACATTTATTTATAGGTATTATAAATTGAATGCTTGTCCCCCTCAGTATATTCCCCATTTGCACTAATACTTTGCTACAGTCTGTAGCTGTTTCAACACATCCGCTGTTTTCTTTTTTACAGCATCAACTGACTCGAAACATGTTCCTTTAAGCATGGATTTAACTTTTGGGAAAAGATAAAAGTCACATGGTGCTAAATCAGGTGAATATGGAGGATGTTCAAGTGTAGTAATGTGCTTGTCGGTCAAAAACTGCTTCACAGAAAGTGCTGTGTGAGCAGGCGCATTGTCTGCATCAAGTTGCTGCAGAATGTCAACACAATATTCCTTGCGACGTTCTTTTTTCCTCTGGTGTGAGAACCCTTGGAAACGTGTACAAACTTAAGTCATGTTAAAAGCCTCGCGCAAAATTTTCCATGTGGTGTCTTTGTCAATGTTCATAGATTCAGCTATCGTTCGAACACTGAGACGGCAGACTTTTCAAACAATCTGACTAATTTTTTCAAAATTTTCTTCGGTTCTTGAAGTGCAAGGTCGTCCGGGGCGTTCATCATCTTCGACATTCTCACGTTCCTCGTTCAATATTTTGGACAGGGGGCCTGAGTGATCCACTTAAGCGCACCATGGTGTTCACTTCCATCGGAAAACATCTCCGGGCAGTGTGTATTCTCCAGGAAACTCATTTGACTCCTGACACACTGTCGGGGGTGAGGTATGCTTGGGCGGGATGGGCATATCACTCCACTCATACCTCGTACTCGCGGGGTGTGAGTGTCCTGATACATAAGTCACTGGACTTCCAATTGTTTGATTCAAGGATTGACCAGGAGGGGAGATATGTTTTTTTGCACTGTAGCCTCTACCACTTTACGTTCATTCTGGCAGCAGTATATGTCCCGCCACCATTTAACACGCTGATTTTGCGTGCCTTGCTGGCATTCCAGCTCTGTAGTCCAGGGGTTCCCCTGATTTTAACAGGGGACCTGAATGGTGTTACGGACCTAAAATTAGATAGGCACCCTTCCCCATCGGGTGGAACAGGGAATAACAAGCCAGCTCTGGCTAGGTTTATGGAGGAAGTGGGGTGGATGGATCCCTGGAGAAATAGAAATCCTCTGGAGAAGCAGTTTTCCTGCTTTTCAAAGACGCATATGTCTTTATCCAGAATTGACCTGTGTCTGTGTTCAGCAGAGGCGTACCAGTATATTGAGAAGGTGCAGTATCTTCCCAGGAGCATCTCGGATCACTCTCCCCTACTGGTTCACCTGAGGGTGAGGCCGGAATCTACCTTGCAAAGAGCGCCATGGAAGCTGAACGCTTTCTGGCTGAATCTCTTCCCCTCTCATGCTAAAATAGAGGCTGACATTGCGCAGTACTGGCAGAGACATGCTGGCCACCCTGATTTGAACGCCTCTTGGGATGCTTTTAAAGCTTTCCTGAGGGGGGTCTTTATATCTGAAGTCAATGTCATTAAGCGCAATACCTCGGAACAGAGAGAGCAGGCCGCCCGCATGGTTAGACACTTGGAGGCGGAGTACATCGCCAACTCCGGGGAGGGCTCCCGGGAGGCTTGGATAGCGGCACAGGACGCATTAAATAGAATAGATGCATCCAAAGCGGATAAAAAAAGTTTTTTTACTAAACTAGCTTTCTATGAGGGAGAACAGACAGGCAAACTACTAGCTAAATTGGTTAGATCCCAGCAGTCATCTCCATCCATCGGGGCATTACGCAACACAGCGGGGAGGATGGTTAATACCCCAGATCTTGTCATGCGGGAATTGAGGGACTTCTACGCGGATCTATATAGATCTAAACAGACCCATACGATGGAGGAGCTTCAGGATTTTCTGCGGGGAATAGAACTACCGTGTTTGATGGAGTCCCAGGCGGAATCTCTGGAAGCTCCCATTACAGTGGAGGAAATGCTTGCAGCCACCAGCTCCTTTCCCAACTCCAAGGCACCTGGAGACGACGGCATCCCGATAGAGGTGTATAAACAATATGGGGAAGAGATTTTACCACAACTGCTCCGTACCCTAAATATGGCCAGGGAAACACACCGTCTACCCGAATCTATGAGACAAGCCAGTATAGTCCTCCTGCTCAAACCTGGGAAGGACCCATTAGACCCGGGCTCGTATAGGCCGATATCGCTACTGCAGACTGATATTAAAATCCTTGCTAAGGTATTGGCCACAAGATTGAATGGGGTAATTGCATCCATAATACACTCGGACCAATCCGGCTTTATACCGGAAAGATCCACAGCTATTAACCTTCGGAGATTGTTTCTTAACATGCAGTCTCCTGCGGATAATATTGGGGATAGGGCTCTGCTGTCCCTTGATGCTCATAAAGCATTCGATAGCATCGAGTGGCAATATCTGTGGGAAACGATGAAAAAATTTGGTTTTGGACCGGTGTACCGCTCCTGGGTGCAGCTTCTATATTATTCCCCTTCGGCGGTCATTAGGGAGGAGGGCAGGGTCTCTCCTCCGTTCCCTCTTCATAGGGGGACGCTGCAGGGGTGTCCCCTATCCCCGTTGCTTTTTGCCATCGCCATAGAACCAATGGCTGCTCTCATTAGGTCCAACCCCTTAATATCTGGGTTTAAGTATGGCCAGACGCATGAAAAAATCATGCTCTATGCGGACGATACGATGTTGCTGCTGGGGGATACGGGGGGGGGGGGGGTCCCTGAGAGAGGCTATGGTCCGGAACTTTGGCTCAATTTCTGGCCTGGTAATTAACTGGACTAAATCCTCAATGATGCTATTGGACTCCCCGGGGGACCAGGGACCCATGCTGCAGGATATCCCAGTCTCACGGCAATTTAAATATTTGGGTATATGGGTCACTCCACAACTTAGTGAGTACATTTCTCTCAATCTATCGCCCCTTCTGACTAGGATTAGGGATAAATCCAAAATATGGTCTAAACTGAGGATGTCCATGGCGGGCAGGGCCAACCTCATTAAAATGATTTATATGCCACAACTTTTGTACGTTCTACATAACACTTCCATTGTGATCCCGTTGAAATTTTTCAGAATCATTAATTCTCTATTTCGATCTCTTCTCTGGCTTAACAAAACCCCTAGAATCAAATTGGAGCAGTTGCAGAGATCCAAGGAGGAGGGGGGTCTGGCCCTCCCAAATCCATGGTTATATTATGTAGCTGCGCAGTTGCAGCACGTTGCTAGAGCCCTAACAGAAAAGCAGGTCATGGAGGGGGAGGTGGGGGACCCGACAGTTGCCCTGATGCTGCGCACCACGGGAGCGGAAAGTGTAGTAACAGGCCTTGAGGCATTGCAATTTGCCAAGTCAAACAAGCTCTTCCCCACCTATGCCCTGATCCAAAAAATTTGGAATAAAACACGTCAAATACAAAAGATTGAGGGGTTTACAGTTTACAGCCCGATTTGGAGCAACCGGTATTATGGGGAGCTGCTTCTTTTGACCTGTGCGGAGCGTTGGAGGAGGGGTGGAGTTACCCATTTGGTCCACATCTTTTCCAATGGCTGTTTGCAGCCCTTTGTGGAGCTGCAGGAGCAGTTTGGGCTGCATGGGTCCATGCACTTTTATTACTTACAGTTGAGCCATGCAGTTAGGGCCCAGGCGGGAAACAACCCGTGGATATTGTCTCCAGCCCCAATCTTTCACTCTATGATGGGGGTGCCCAGTTTTAAGGGTTTCATCTCTAGAACATACGCCATGCTACTATCCTCTTTTTTTCCGGGCTTTCCTGCGGGGGTAATAGCATTGTGGGAAAGGGATGTTGGTCTATTTGAGGAGGGTCAGTGGGAGGAGGCGTTGTTAGCAGTTCAGGGAAGTTGGCTTAACGTTGCCCAACGCCTGTCCCAATTGTACATATTGCTGAGAGTACACTTTACGCCTGCGAGATTGCACAGGATGGGTCTGGGAGAGGAGGACAGCTGCCTGAGATGTGCTAGGGATCACGGGGACCTCATCCATTTGCTGTGGTGATGCCCCAAGTTGCATCTCTACTGGAGGGGGGTTCTTAAAACCATAGGGGAGGTGTTCTCGGTGGAGATTCCGCAGGACCCCAGGATCTGTGTCCTGGGGGTTGTGGATGGCCTGCCACTAGAGGACAATCCAAAATCAGCCATCGGTAGAGCCCTTTTTCAGGCCCGCAAACTCATTCTTCACCATTGGAAAGCGGAAGAACCTCCTAGACTGAGTGAATGGATAACTCAGATGGGACATACGTTACGCCTAGAGAAATACATCTATCAGCACAGAGGTCGCCAGGGGAAATTTGAAAAGCTATGGGCTCCTTGGTTGAATACCCCGGGGCTCTCTCCGCTCGAGCTTGTACTGGACAGAAAGCTTTTATAGGCTGTTTGGTGGGGGAACGGGGGTGGGGGTTTGCGGGTCCCATATGCAGTTTGCAGTTGGGGCCTGGTGGGGGTGACGGGGTTGAGTCTTGTTTGAGTATAATTTGGAGATATGGGGGTCTGGGGAGTGCGGGAGAGAATTATGGTATATTTACAGCTTTGTATTTGTGTTTTTGTTTATTATTTAAAAAGTTATCTAAATATTCAAGTGTTCTATGGATATAATACTACACATTGTGCAATGGTTTGTAAACTTTTGCTTAATATATTTTTCAATAAACATCCTTTTGGAGAAAAAAAAATATATTTTGGACAGGCCATCATTCCCATATGCTGTAGTAAGCACTTGAAAACATTCTGTTGATGTTTTGTGCAATTTTACCAAAAATTTCAAATTGACACGTTCAACTTTTAAACTTAGCAATTTCAGCACACTACAGAAAACACAACCAAATTAAATGGCGACTCACAATGAACTGAACGTCATAGAGTGTTGCTGCTTGTCATGCAAGTCCAAACATGTTCAAGGTCACCACGCATGCAGTTATAACCGGTTCTGACTGCTTTATTTACTATATGGGATCACAGTCTCGTTATTTAATAGACACACCTCGTATATTCGGTGGGCGGTCCTTAAAAGGTTAAAGTGGTTGTAAACCCTTACATATACCTACATCCCCCTCCATACAGCACATAGGAACAGAGTTAAGGATGTCAATCAGCTGGAGATCCCTCCCCTGTCACCAATTTTCTCTTGGTGTCAGGAAAAGCAGAGGAACGAAGCAGCCGAAAAAAGTGACACTTAGTGCTATGGACTGAGACAAGTACACACTATAGAGAGATATGCTTTGTTCATATTTAATGCCTGAGGTTTACAACCACTTTAAATGTCAAGAGCTACAGTATTTGTAGCTGCTGGCTTCTTTTTCGAGAAATAACCGAAACGCCTCTTTAAGTCCTTTTCTTGCAGCAGCTCAGCTCTCCCTCCCGGGAGTGACTTGGCAGCCTAATAGCTTTTTAGTCTGTAAAGTAAGCATAGAGCAGGTGTTATGGAAGGGGGAGTGGGCAGGAAGTGAGCAGAGAACAACTTGAGGGACTTCAGTGCTTCTGTTTGAGAATGAATTGCTCCACAGTGTCTGCTGGGCTAGTTTTAGAGCTCATTTATTATTTGTTTAAAAAATGGAAATACTTGAATGTCCTGGCCCAATATTAACTTCAAAACACAAACCAATTGCCAGACTTAAGGGGCCTATACACGTCAGGCTACAGCTTTTGATTGGGTCAATCATGAGTAATTATGGCTGCTTCTTGGCAAGTATGGCCTGGAGGGGGGCTTTAATCGATTGGCTGAAAGCTTCATGCTTGTAAATGGTTGGATCAGACGGACACTTTGAGGTTGGCTCGGGTGTGTGTCAGGGGTGTCTTTTGAGTCCTCCACTTTACGCGTTTGCAATCAATCCCTTCATTAGGAGGTTCGAGAGCAGACTGTTGTGCCTTTGGGCATTCCTGGTGAGCCCCCTCTGAGGGAAGTGGCTAGTGTCTCTCTATGCGATAATCTACAGCTGTTTATTCCAGCTATTAAGGGGGAACAGACTGAACTTTGTTAAGAGGTTTGTACCTTACCTTCTCAGCGGATGGGTGGCCTCGGTATGGTCTTCTTTCTAATGTTTTTGAAATATAATTTTGGTAATATACTGGCAGAGGAACCGCCTGGGTGAGTCCTGGTTTAGGACTTTCCTGCAGAGTTGGGAGAATGGTGGGCCAGTGAAAAGCCTGATGGTCTGACATGATAAGCTCCCAGCTTATGTTGCCCCATGCCTGAAAATACTTTGTCAGTGGCACGTGACTGCGGAAGAAATTAAGTCTCTTCCTAGGGAGGGCCCAAGAGAGGAGAGTTGGTTGGCCTTGAGGGACTGCCTAGGCCTGGTTATGAGGAAGGATATGCGCTTGCTGAATCTAGAAAATATCCCTTTAAAGTTTTGGGATTTGGCCTGGCACTCATTCCATGGCAGACCATGTGAAGGAAAACCTGAAGCATCGCTCTGTGGAGAACCGTGGTTGTCCACAAGTGGAGTGTGGTGGTGTGGAGTAGACAATGGACCATTTCTTCCTTCAGTGCCCCTCCAATATAGAAGTCTATAAGCGGGTGGGTGGGGCTCTGTGTATCCCTTTTCTTTCCCACTTGAGTTATGCGGAGTGGTCGTATGGGGCTTTTGTGAATCATCTGGATTTTGAGACACTTTTTCTATAATGCGCTGTTGTTGAACTGAAGTGCAACCAATGTGTCACAAAATAATAAACGTACTAAAAATAAAATAGCAATAATTAACTTTTAATCCACAAGCACTTGTATTGAATACGAGATGAGAGACTTCATATGCTGCAATACAGAGGGGCGGTATGTGCTCTAGAATGCAGCTGTGGATTGCAATACATTGTACGCACTAAGAGATTGCTAATAGTACGCATCAAGGAGCATGTACAAAACATTTTAAAAGGATTTGCTAAACATAGCATTTTCAAACACTTCGCTCAAGTGCATAATAGAGACTCATCCCACTTAAAATTTTGGGGACTTTAACTGTACAAAAGACATTGGCGTGGAAGCCATAAAGTAAGAACAATAAGCCAGCTTGAATCTAAATGGATTTTCCTTAAGGATACTCTTACACCTCAAGGACTCAATGTTGAGTTTGATTTGAACTGTTTTATTAATGATTTTTTAATTTCTCCCCACTGTCCCTCATTACTTTGCCTCACTCCATTTGTCCGCACGGAGTATGTGTAGGCTCACTAGGACACCTCTGAGCCTTGATCTATCAGTTCACCCAGGGTTTTAATTCTTCTTCTTTTTTTTTTTTTTTCATTTTCTGGTTTTGTCTGGCATATTTACTGACAGCCACATATGGGACATTTTTGGCTGCTTTATTCTTGTTGTTGGGACACATATATTTATATCAGAATCTTTCATCTTTTACTCTGTGGTTATTGTATTGTTACCACTTACCCTGATTATTAATTTCATCCCGTTTCTTTGTGTCCCCTCTGCACATTCTTGCATCAATTCCGGTGTCTCCTGATCCGATTTTTTATTTTTATTTTAAATGCAACTTTTTATATATTTTTTTTTTATAGATATAGCTTCTTCTGCTTTGGGCAGCATTTTTTATGATGCATCTCAGTAGTATCTTCATCCCCAGAACCCTTCGTTTTTACAATCTTCATATGCACTCTTTGCTCTGATACCTCTGAAAAAATGGCCGCCGATTATTCAGGGAAAAATGACCGATGTATTAGTTTCAATAGGAAGACACTTAGAAAATGTCCGCCACTATTAAAGTCAATGGGAACTTCAACAAAATGACACTATTTAAGGACACTGTCAGTACTAGCTTGTATCCCTTAAAGTAATGTGACTAATGATGATGCGCGTCGGGATTGGCTGACAGGCATACCAGAAGTGACGTGGGAACGAGCTTAGCGCTCGTGGATGATATAGTGTGTTCCATCTTGCTAAATGTGAGTGGTTTAGTGTTTGTTTTTATTGAATAAATATTTTATTACATACTACACTATATGGGCATTCCCCTTCTTCCCTCTACACCCCCCTCCCCTATGGGAGAGAGAGAGATCACATTATAGAGGAATCACCATCCACCACCCAGCATTGAATATTGGGACGAGGAGGACCCTGAAAGGAAATGGAGATTTTTTTAATCCACCAGCCATTTATGTAGTTTCCCAGAAGATATTGCAACCACTGGTTTTTCCATGCTGTTACCTTACAGCAGTAAGGTGAGAGGCCACTTCACACAGAGGTGTCATTGCATGGAATGAAGAGACACCTGTGTATATTTATCAGTTTGCACTGTCTGTAGCACTACACACCACAGTTTTTTTTTCCTTAATCTCAAAAAGACTGCCTCAGAGACTTGTTACTTGTCGCACCTTCACTGTTCAGCATATGTCAATCAAGTTGATGAACACCGATTGACTAATCACCCACGTTTGTTATACATGTCATCTGGTTTGTTGTGCAAATCATTTGTTATTTTTTTTAAATGTAAGGAATCTGTTATTTAAAGAGTTTATTTGCACGTTTGGTTTACACTGCCACCTTGTGCACACCTTTATTATTGCTTTTTTTATTTTTAGCACGTTTATTATTTTGTGACACATTGGTTACACTTCAGTTCAACAACAGCGCAGCATCACTTATTATACACATACACTTATTGGTCACGGATCCACCTATCAAGTGTTTGCAGCAGTGGTCCTATACATTTTTTTTTCCACTTCCAGTGATAGCGTGGGAGTCTTCCTCTACCACTTTTTCTAGTTACTTTAGTAGTCTGTTACTTCACGGTTTCAGGTTTCCACTCAGAAAAAAGTCCTTCCTGTCGAGGTGGTGATGCACAACATTCTGGATGAGGTCTTGAGAAGGATAGGTAGTAGCTGATGTCTGTCATTCTATGGGTGTGCAGCTTTTCTGTCCTTTCACGTCCCCTAAATTTTGTTATGATCAGATTTTTGAAAAAAGGCTGTATGCATGAGGGTGTGTTTAGGTGGAGGTTATGGTTTTGTTGAGGAGAATCATGATAATAGTAATGCTAAAATATGTCCTGGTTTGAATATTTTGTTTTCTTTGTTTGTTTTTTTTCCTGGCAAAAAATCTATTTTCTATGCTGAGGTAAGCTATTTTTTTTTATTATATATATATATATATATATATATATATATATATATATATATATATATATATATATATATATACACACACACACACACACACACACACACACACATATATATACATATACACATATACACACACACAAATTTATTTTGTATACAGTATATGTAAAGATTTTTATTATGTTGTATGTTTGTAACATTTTTAATAAACAAAAATTCACACTATACAATTTTTAATTTACCAAAACCATATAATATGAGGTAAAACAAAAACAATTTAAAATTGTATGCAATCAGGCAGGCCCCTGAACTACATAGTTGAAGGTAAATCTAATGGAAATTGACAAACAAAAATTGTATAATGTGTATCCAGCTTTAGACAAAGTTAGCACAGCTAAATGGGGCAAATATATGTCTTGCATAGACTAATTATTTCACACTGAATATTTTAACTTCTACATATCTGGAAGCTGGCAAAGGTGAAAACTTGGAACAACAACCAATTACACAAATTTCTATCACTGCCTGTGGGCTTTTAAGGGAATAGGATATTTGCACAGTGTACTTTCTCGCATTGGACCCAAAATGTTTCAGGAGCTAAAGGAAGTGTCCTTTCTTCTCAATTTAATGTTATTTCAATATTTCCAGCTCTGCTATGCTTTTCATCCCCAGTCCCCAATGGTTAAAATGATGTTGGCCCCAGTTCTGCTGTTGGAGGTTATTTGTAGTACTGATCCCAAAAAAATGATTTCCACCTTCTATACTAGCCTTCTATTGTACCCCAATTATCAGAATGTCTTACGCTGCATTTTGCATAGGGCTTATCTTACCCCCATCCGCATGTCTAAATTATGCCCCACCCATAGCCCGCAGCACCAATGCCTGCAGCACCTTTTATCCCTGCTGTGGGCCTGCCCCAGGATTCATGGTTTGTGGCTCCAGGTGGTACAATTCCTCCATGATCAAATAGGCTCGCCCCTGACTCTGGACGCTAAACAGTGAATCTTTGGGCTTTTCTGGGATCCAGATAATTACGAGAACATTTTTACACAAAACTTTATTCAGTGAAAGAAAGAGAATAGCCCGAAACTGGAGGCAGGCGCTTCCTCCCACGTTACACTCTGTATTGTAACAGATGTGAATGCCCCTCTCCTCTACAAGAAGCTAATCTATATACATAGAGGATGTCCTTCTAAATATAATAAAGTCTGGGATTGTTGGTTGGAGTACACTGCCACATGTGTAAGAGTCCTTTAGCAACCTGGTGAAACGGAGATAAGAATGTAAAGATCCTACCTCTCACCCTTGGGTTCAATTTGTAGGTCACATTGCCTAGTTAAGCTTTTTCTTCTTTGTAACTAAATGGTCTCCCCCCTTTTTTCCCTGCATGATTTAGGATTGTGTAAATTTATGAGCTTTGTTGTTCATGTGCACATTTGATAATTTTATATTAAGAAGAGCTTCGCGGTCATAGCTTCTCTTTCACTTTTTTTTATAATTAATCTTTTATGGCATTGTGTTTTTTATTAATAATACAGCAGGGTTTTTTAACTAAATCTCCAAGTCCAGGTCATTGTAATTAGATTATTATATACAATCACAGCGTAACCTTACTTGCTAGAAAACCATGGCCGATTCTCGATTTTAGCCACAGGTTGAAAAGCTGTGACACCCTGGTCAGTGGGCTTGTATACAATACATCAGTTGTAACTATAAAACATCGCACAATTTCTAGCTTAAAAGTCCTGTTATCAAGCCACATATGTGCTAACTCACTTCCTTTGACATCTGCAGAAAAGCTGGTATACTAAACAGACATCACTCATCTGCTTATACCATGTAGTTTTTTTGTTGCAAAATACCCTACAGTCATCGGATATATGACATACTTCATAAAATTGAAGCTTTATAGGCATTAATATATCAACTAGCCCCAAAATAAGGAATAGACTGCAAGGGAACCAACTATACTATCAATCTAACTCGAGCACCCAAGGGGGTTCACACACACGGCAATTACCTTAAATACTTAGATTGGTTAATTACACAAATGGCGAATTGCCGTGGTATAGCCCTGTGTGGAGAAATACTTGCCGTCCAGAGAATTCCTTGTTATTTATGTTAAACGTTTTTTGTATTGCTTGCATGAGATGTATGTATGGTATGTATCGTTATTGTGGCTTTAGTGTGTTCCCTTGAGGCTGAGGCTGAGGCTTCTATATACCCTCCCTTTTTATCTGGAGGTAATTTTTGATAATAAATTATTTTTATAATAAAATATGTAATGATAATCCAACCTCTGAATTTTTGTCATTAACATAGCTACTTTATTAACCCTGTCTCTTGTTATGGGGGCTGTCTCTTCTTTTTTAGTCTAGTTGTATGGCTATCATGACACCACCCCAATGGTGAGTGATGCATTGGATTAAAGTGGCTGTAAACCCCATTCATGAAATTTGACCTAGGCACATATCTGTAGTGTTTACTTTTCTCTCTCCAAAGCTCTAAGTGCCATGTCTTTCTGCTGCTCTGTTCCTGTTATCAGCATGATAACTTATGAAAAGTTATCAGATGCACGAGATAACAGCAGCTGAAAATGTATGTCGGGGAGAGAGCTTAGAGGTGGATAGATAAGCAGAGAGCTTGTCTATTCAGAATACAGCCCTGCATGTTCCTTTGTTCCTCTGCCTATGTGGAGTGTGCCTTTTTCTCCAATCAGCTCTCACATAGTGTAAGCCCAGACTCCACACCCACCCCTATGTGCTGTTGAAACAGGAAGAAACATTTCTAACACGATCTGCACTTTCCAAAGAGTGTAGAAAGAGAAAGACAGCAGATATACATGTAAAACGTATGTAGGGAGATTTGTTTAATCTCTGTGCATCATCTGAGGCTGTTCACTTCACTGGGTATAGGAGAGGGTTTACAACCACTAAGTAGGATTAAATATTGTTTATCGCGTTAGTTTTTGTTGGTCATTGAATTAACCTGCCCTATGTCTACCACCACCGATACCCTGTACTTCACATGCCTAGAAAGCTAGTATTGCATTTTGATGTACATTTGGTTTTGTACTAATGTCCACACAACTCTGGATAGGTCCTGGACCATTCTCATGTGTAATACTGTAGGTCACACTCTGGTCATGTTTTATTCACTTCTTTCTTTAAAAAAAAAAACACTTTAATAAAGATCTTGCTTATTCAATGTAAAAATAATAAACGTATATAGTGGGTACGGAAAGTATTCAGACCCCCTCAAATTTTTCACTCTTTGTTACATTGCAGCCATTTGCTAAAATCATTTAAGTTCATTTTTTTTCCTCATTAATGTACACACACAGCACCCCATATTGACAGAAAAACACAGAATTGTTGACATTTTTGCAGATTTAATAGAAAAGAAAAACTGAAATATCACATGGTCCTAAGTATTCAGACCCTTTGCTGTGACACTCATATATTTAACTCAGGTGCTGTCCATTTCTTCTGATCATCCTTGAGATGGTTCTACACCTTCATTTGAGTCCAGCTGTTTTTGATTATACTGATTGGACTTGATTAGGAAAGCCACACACCTGTCTATAAAAGATCTTACAGCTCACAGTGCATGTCAGTGCAAATGAGAATCATGAGGTCAAAAGGAACTGCCTGAAGAGCTCAGAGACAGAATTGTGGCAAGGCACAGATCTGGCCAAGGTTACAAAAAAAATTTGGATGCACTTAAGGTTCCTAAGAGCACAGTGGCCTCCATAATCCTTAAATGGAAGACGTTTGGGATGACCAGAACCCTTCCTAGAGCTGGCCGTCCGGCCAAACTGAGCTATCGGGGGAGAAGAGCCTTGGTGAGAGGGGTAAAGAAGAACCCAAAGATCACTGTGGCTGAGCTCCAGAGATGCAGTTGGGAGATGGGAGAAAGTTGTAGAAAGTCAACCATCACTGCAGCCCTCCACCAGTTGGGGCTTTATGGCAGAGTGGCCCGACAGAAGCCTCTCCTCAGTGCAAGACACATGAAAGCCTGCATGGAGTTTGCTAAAAAACACCTGAAGGACTCCAAGATGGTGAGAAATACAATTCTCTGGTCTGATGAGACCAAGATAGAACTTTTTGGGCTTAATTCTAAGCGGTATGTGTGGAGAAAACCAGGCACTGCTCATCACCTGTCCAATACAGTCCCAACAGTGAAGCATGGTGGTGGCAGCATCATGCTGTGGGGGTGTTTTTCAGCTGCAGGGACAGGATGACTGGTTGCAATCGAGGGAAAGATGAATGCGGCCAAGTACAGGGATATCCTGGACGAAAACCTTCTCCAGAGTGCTCAGGACCTCAGACTGGTCCGAAGGTTTACCTTCCAACAAGACAATGACCCTAAGCACACATCTAAAATAATGAAGGAGTGGCTTCACAACAACTCTGTGACTGTTCTTCAATGGCCCAGCCAGAGCCCTGTCTTAAACCCAATTGAGCATCTCTGGAGAGACCTAAAAATGGCTGTCCACCAACGTTTACCATCCAACCTGACAGAACTGGAGAGGATCTGCAAATAGGAATGGCAGAGGATCCCCAAATCCAGGTGTGAAAAACTTGTTGCATCTTTTCCAAAAAGACTCATGGCTGTATTAGATCAAAAGGGCGCTTCTACTAAATACTGAGCAAAAGGTCTGAATACTTAGGACCATGTGATATTTCAGTTTTTCTTTTTTAATAAATCTGCAAAAATTTCAACAATTCTGTGTTTTTCTGTCAATATGGGGTGCTGTATGTACATTAATGAGTAAAAAAATGAACTTAAATGATCTTAGCAAATGGCTGCAATATAACAAAGAGTGAAAAATTTAAGGGGGTCTGAATACTTTCCGTACACACTGTATGTCTGAACATAGCAGAGCTGGGATCGCAGCAGGAAAGAATAGTTTAGGAGGACTGGATACAGAGGAAAGCTTGCAAGCAACACACCACAAAAGCACCTAGAATGTTTCACAATTGAAGAATGGAAACGGTAATACTCCTACTACCTCATTATTATTATCAAAAGCAACAAATCACTAACCTTCTACATCTGCCACGGCAGCATGCATTTATAAAGGGGAGGGCTTAATGTACATGAAGTAGAATTGCAAAAATGTACAAGAAGCAGAACACTGCCATTCTAATATCTAGCAGACACTTTATAAATGAACTGTGGTAGTAGCCATCCTTGCGGTTTATGAATCATAGCTGCTACAAAACCACAGAAGCACTTTAATTATTCAAAATAACGAATGCAAGAATCTGGAAACTTACCTATTACTGATTCAACAGTATTACAGGTAGGGTAGAAAGGGAGCGCTTTGGCATTAACACTTGATGAGAGAGCAGTAGGGGATGAACTGTCTGAGCCAATACTAGATGCCAGGCTAGATGTGATACTGGACGTTATACTGGAAGCCAATGGGTTCACCACTGAGAAAACACTGAGATGGCTCTGTTCAACAGACATGAAAATAATTAAAACTCAAATTATATGCATGAAAAACAAAAAAATACTACAGATTATAATTTAATTTACAAAGATAGACAATGTATCTGGACATGTGCAAATCATCAGGCTGCAATAACAGTGCTTGGTATGCACCCATGAAAGGTCTAAAGCTACTTTGAGACATTCTGGTACAGCTACTAAGAGTTAGAAGGGTCTATAAAACATTCGCTGGACAAATGTCACACACACACACACGCACATTTGTGCAAGCTTGACAAATTTTCCCCGTATTTTACTAGATTAATTCCTATAACCGATAGCTCCATCTAGAGGTCAAAATGTGGTTTTAAGGTTTCTCACTGAAGTACCGTAGTTCACAAAAAATGGTGCGTTTTGGCCAATAAATGTAGCCGACGATCATAGGAGTTGATTCAATACTGAAACTATGGGGCAAATTTGTCCAGCTGGCAGGAATGTGTGTGACATTTGTCCAATTAATGTATGTATGCGTGTATATAAATATATAGAGTATACATATACGCTTAGGTCCATACATATTTGGACACAGGCACCATTTTCATACTTTTGGCTCTGTTTGCCACCAGAAAAAAAATCTAATAAAAAAAATTGCAGACTTTCAGCTTTAATTCAATTTTTTTTTTTTAGGAACTTCAACCATTTTTATACACAGCCCCCCTATTTTCAGAGGCTTAAATGTAATTGGACAAATTAATCTAATCATAAATAAGAATAGGATTTTTTTACTTACCGTAAAATTATTTTCTCTGACGTCCATGGACGGACACAGCCTTCTTATACTCTTAACTGTAGGGTTATGTTCCTGTCTATTAGGAGAGGACTAGGCAGACACGTTAATAGTTAAAAACATTAATCTTTATCATTAATCTTTAGCACAGCTGAACAGCCCCGCCCAGGGGGCGGTCCCTCTGGTCATAACCCCTCACACAGCAGTTAGCAGCTCAGTTCGTCAAAAAGCAGTACAAACTTAAAAGGAGGGGTGGGTGCTGTGTCCGTCCATGGACATCAGAAAAAAGGATTTTACGGTGAGTACAAAAATCCTATTTTCTCTTTCGTCCATGGACAGACACAGCCTTCTTATACTCTTAACTGTAGGGACGTCCCCAAGCAGTATCAAAAAACGAGGGGTGGGAACAGCAATCAAAAAACTAACGTCACCCCAACGCAACCAGAGCTCCTCAACAGGAGGAGTTGCAACCTTTAAACGCCCGCCTGCAAAACTTTGCGGCCAAAGGAAGCATCCGAAGATGCACTCACATCAACCTTATAAAACTTGGTTAAAGTGTGAATGGACGACCAGGTCGCCACTTTGCACACCTGTGGGACAGACACTTGATGTCGGAAGGCCCAGGAAGCTCAGGAAGCACCAATTGCCCTGGTCGAATGCGCCATGACAGGAAATGGTGGCCGACGAGACCGCCAGGCCCTCCTTGGGACCAGATACTGACATGAACAGCGAGTCTGACCTCCGAAACGGAGCCATAGCAGACAGATACATCCGTAGAGCACGTACCATGTCTAGGGAATGAAATGCAGCCTCTTTGGGATTCGACGGTCGAGGACACAAGGATGGAAGTACAATGTCCTCGTTTAGATGAAAGGCCGAAACTACCTTTGGTAGAAACGAAGGCTGCGGGCGCAGCACCGCTTTATCTCTGTAACGGCACCCCCAATATAAAGGGGTATAACGCCGTTTACGAGGTTCCCTCTCCTAGACACACATCCACTCGCTACCGATATCCACAGCTAAACGACCCTTTCCTATAGGAGCCGACCCCTCTGGAAGAAGACGAGACGCACTCAGTCTCTTCTGTAGTAGGAATGCATTATTTATTGAGAAACATTGTAACTTTATACACAATTCAAGGCACATGATTTAACATTTACAAGGGCCCAGCTCCACCCACACATCCCAAAACTCAACACCTCATCCTGACGTCTGCTAGGCTTCAAAAGATCCCAACACAATAGAATATACGATCTCCAATACACATCTTCCCACAAAGGGTTGGCAGCCAGTCTGTCTGGCGACAACAGGTTCTAAACCCTTTACATCTTAAATCCCTTTGTATTGTAAATCCCAGTCTGCCTTTACAATACACACAAGTATAGGGTTAATTACTTCTATTCACACCAGACCAAAATAGGCCGCAATGCTGATCCCAGCAAGGTGTATAAGGACCGGCCCACCGCCTCAGATCTCCTATCTGCAGGATCCTTAAATGCAGCAGACCCTTCCACCGGAATCGTGGTCATTTTGTTTAACCTAGATACCGGGGGGTCCATTTTTTCAGAAGGCTCTCCTCAAAGGGATAACGGACTGCCAAGCGTTTTGGGACCGAGAAGGTCCTCTGCGGCCAATCCCATTCCTTGTCTATGAACTTGTCAAAATAAGTCACATAAGGAAAAAACTTTCTCAGTGTGGGCTGGCTTATGGGACCCAAAAGGGACAGATACCTCAGCAGAAGTCCCAGCCTTATCCTCCAGTTTGAGGGTTTCCCGCACTGCGGTGATAAGTGCTCCAACAAGTGCCTTATCCTGTGCTGACCCAGACATGGAGTCACACTCACTGTCCGAATGGTCCTGGTCCGCATCCTCTGATACCTCAGAACAGGGGCCCTGGGTCCCAGCCCGGCCCAAGTCTGAGTCAGAGCTATCCCCAGAAGAAGGTGGGGGGGAGGGGGCGCTTTTTAACCTCCTTGCGCCCACACACCACTTCCACCCTGGCAACAAATGACTCCAGGACCGCTGACCAAGCGTCCCCAGGAACCGCAGGTGCAGGGGCACCGGTTGCCACTACTGGAATATCTGGGGAAGAAACGCCAGCTTCTGACGCCATGCTGACCCACTCACTTGACATCCCTAGGGAATACAGTCAAGTATAAGGTACTTAAAAAGTGGCCCACCCTCCGTGCTGTAACCAACCAGGGGACTCCCAGGGGACTCACCACCCTGACCAGAACAGCTCAGCGCCGCGTCCCGCTGCCTCTCTCCACACAGCGTGTGTCTGGGTGTCTCTGGAGGTAAGAACTGCGCTATTCGCGCCGTTCAGAAACCATAGAAACACTAGAGGCCAAAACCTACACCAAGATGGCCGCCGTTCGCCTCAGGGCCTCAAGAAAATGGCCGCCCGCTAAGAATGCCTGCGCCACAGCGCTACTACAACAAAATGGGCGCCCGCTGTATTGCTATAACAGCGGCGCGGCCACAGGAAAATGGCGCAGATTCAAACTAAAATGTTTTTAACTATTAACATGTCTGCCTAGTCCTCTCCTAATAGACAGGAACATAACCCTACAGTTAAGAGTATAAGAAGGCTGTGTCTGTCCATGGACAAAAGAGAAATGTTCATTTTTAATATTTTGTTGAGAATCCCTTACTGGTAATGACTGTCGGAAGTCTGGAACCCATGGACATTACCAAAGACTGCGTTTGCTTCTTTCTGGTGCTTTGCCAGGCTTTAACTGCAGCGGTCTTCAGTTGTTCTTTGTGGGTCTTTCTGCCTTTAGTTTTGCCTTCAGCAAGTGAAATGCATGCTCAAATTGGATTGAGATTAGGCGATTGACTTGGCCATTGCAGAATATTCCATTTCTTTTCCTTCAAAAGCTCCTGGGTGGCTTTTGCATTGTGTTTTTGATCATTGTCCATCTGTACTATGAAGCGCAGTCCAATCAACTTTGCTGCATTTGGCTGAATCTGGGCTGACAATATATCTCTAAACACTGTAGAATTCATCCGGGTGCTTCTGTCTTATCATCAATTAACACCGATGACCCAGTGCCACTGGAAAGCCTTGCCTGCCCATACCATCACACTGCCTCCACCATGTTTTACAGATGACATTGTGTGCTTTGGATCATGAGCTGTTCCAAGCCTTCTCCACACCTTTTTTCTTCCTGTCATTTTGGTACAGATTAATCTTAGTTTCATCCGTTTAAAGAATGCTTTTCCAAAAGTGTCCTTTTTCTTTACAATAGAGAGGATCCTGAGATCATCCACCACTGTTGTTTTCCATGGACGTCCAGGCCTTTTTATGTTGCTGAGCTCACCAGTGTGTTCTCTTCTTTCCTCAAAATGTACCAAACTGTTGATTTGGCCACTCCCAATGTTATCTTGCTGATGGATTTGTTTTGTTTTTTGAAGCCTTACAATGGCCTGATTCACTTGCATGGACAGCTCTTTTGATTGCATGATGTAGGTTTACAGCAATAGATTCCAAATGCAAATACTACACTTAAGCCTCGTACACACGGCCGGTTTTCTCGGCAAGAAAACTGCTGGGAGAGCTTTTTGCCGAGAAAACCGGTCGTGTGTATGTTTTCTCGTCGGGAAAACTGCCGGGAATCTCAACGAGAAAAATAGAGAACCTGCTCTCTATTTTCTCGTCGGGAAACGAGAAAACCGTGCGTGTGTATGCTTACCTGTCTCCAGGTAAACCCGTGCATGCTCGAAAAGACTTTGACGCACGTGCGGTAGCATACAAGGGTAGTGTAGGGTGTAGCAAGATGGCGGCGACGGCATCGAATGTGACGAGCGCATGCTCGTCGTAGTCGATGACGTCACTGCGTTCTTGCCATTCAAAAGAACGGTGGTTCTTTTGAATGTGCGTGTGTACACAGGGCTTGATGAGACAAGCTTGCCAGGAATCCCGTTGAGAAAACCGACAGGATGCTCGCCCGTGTGTACGAGGCTTTAGAATCAACTCCAAACATGGATGTAGTCAGGATAGCCTCCCTCAATGCGAAAGGGCTTAACGTCCCTGAAAAATGACGGATACTCTTGCAGGACATATACCGACTACGAGCGGACATTGTCCGGCTGTGAAGCTGTCATGGCCGGGTGCCCACAGTAGATTTGACGGCGGAGCAGAGCGGGGCTCCGTGCAGCTGCATCGATGGACCGTGGGACAGGTGAGTGTCGGTTTAATAAAAAAGTCAGCAGCTACACTTTTTGTATCTGCTGACTTTTAATAAACTAAAAATAGGGTGCAACTCCCCTTTAAAAAGTGCACTACAGGGTAGAGAAATTCACACACGCGGCTGCTGGGAGGTCAGGAGGGATTAGAATTCACAACTGACAAACAGCCCTGTGAGTTTCACTGTACTGTCTCTGTGCTGAAATTTCTCTGGGCTTTGCACATTCCAGCACACTAGGAGTTAACACAGTGGAATGTGCAAACGGGGAGCCGGAGAAATGCCAGAACAGAGCACGTGTAGGAGTACACAGTCACATACTGCTGTTAAAATACCTGTGTGGTAATAAATCCGAGACAGCGACTTCATATCCTCCATTTCACACACAAATCTTTTATCTGTACAAAAGCGCAGGAGATCAATTATAAAATTCTGTCAAGGTGTTATAAAACCCCAGCTCAATTGCATAAATACTTCCCTGCAACTTTCGATCTCTGTTGGAGATGTCGGAGGGAGAAAAGAGACATCCTACACATCTTTTGGTCATGTCCCAAGCTCAAAAGCTTTTGGGAGACAGTGCGCCAAATTATGCAAAAATTTCTGGAGTGTCCCATCCCGGACGATCCGGCTTTCTTCCTCCTTCACTCTGCAGGGATCCCGGCAAGAGTTTACAAGAAATCTGTGCTCCGACATCTCCTTGACACTGCCAAAGCTTAAATCCCCCTCCTGTGGAAAACTCCTCACCCACCGACCATTGCTCTGTGGCTGAGAAAAGTCAGGGAAATAAACAAAATGGAAGACCTCATACTCACAGCCAGACACCAGCGAGACAGATACTCTAAAACTTAGTCTCTTTGGAACCTATTTGTGTTCTCAGATGAAGGCCAGGCCCTCAGGGGCAATGACACAGATACCTGAACTTTGAGGCTTCCCTCCATTTACTTCTCTGCTCGACGACGTATGTACCGATACAAGCTCTGACACGCTGAACCCTGGACACCCAGGGGATCCATGTTCCTGGGTTCCCCCTCTCCACCCCACCTTTAACACCCCCCCTCCCTCTCTGACTCTTTGACTTTTATTTATTTTCTCATCTAAGATCTGTAATCTACAGACGTTCTTATTTTCTCTCTTTACTTTTTATTTAATTGTAAAAAGGAGGCCGGGAGAGACGAGACCCGTGGGAAGATGTTTTTGTCTCGCTATTATGTGGGCAGGAGATATCTCATGGTGGAGTAGAATATATACCGCACTAAGGTATGGTGAAAGTGGTAGCCAGGACCTTCGGAGACGTACCTGTTAATAATTTTATGGCTCCCCGCCTTGGGGGATATGTGTTTTCATCTATAACATATTGCACTGTATGTCTTCATATGATACGTTTTTTTAATCTTGCTACCCTTTTATTTATGTTGACCCTGCGGGTCTTGTCTTTTCTGGACTGTATAAATAAAAAATGTTAAAAAAATTAAAAAAAAATAAAGAATCAACTCCAGACCTTTTAACTGCTTAATTGATGAAGAAATAACGAAGGAGTAGCCCACACCTGGCCATAAAAAAAGCTTTTGTTTCAATTGTCCAATTACTTTTGGTCCCTTGAAAAAGGGGAATGGCTATTCTTAAGAGCTGTAATTCCTAAACCCTTCCTTCCGATTTGGATGCACATACCCTCAAATTAAAACAGAGTGTGTACTTTCAGCCCATATCAATTATAGAACTATAGCTTCAATATGTCTTGGTAAATACCTGAAAAAATCAAAAATTGTGCCCGTGTCCAAATATATATGGACCTAACTTAATACATTGTGATGATTTGGGAGTATCCTAGCTCTTTGGCAGCGCCAGCGAGTCCTCTCCACAAAGTTTGTTTTAGGGCTTTTTCTGCCCACTTTTATTGAATTAAAGATTCACAGCAGAATAATTTCCCTCGCAGGGGTTCTCACCATCAAGGTGTCAAAACAAACAGTACTCCACCAAACACACAGTCCCTGTGCTCGTGCACTAAATGCAGAACGTACCTTCGCTCTCTTTCTCCTGCAGCTACATCCCTACAGGCTTGGTCTTTCACTGTCCCCGCATGGACAGTACAGAGCAACATGCTAACAGCACCCTTGCACAAATTGACCCTCATTAGTGTGCCCGTTTTCTGCAAAACATGGCCTAAACTGCCAAAATAAACAGTGGCCCAGGCTGGCCTCTACATATTGCTCCCCCCCCCCCCCCCCCCACACACACACACACCTTTTTTCACATCGGAGGAAGAAACACATCACTGTTTGCACTGGCACCTCTGTGCCTACTATCACCCCCAGGGGTCCAAACCTTTCTGACCTTCCTTCTAGAGGGGCACTCCACCCACATATTTTTTCGGGTGTGCCACATACAGGCAAGCGATTACTCCCTATAGGACCTTCTCAAAGTTTCACATTGCCCCCTGTTGTCCAACGCTCCATCAGCGACATTTTTCAACATATTTTTTTTTTAATCAAAGCAGCGTTTATTGAGCATGTAGATAGTATTAACATACGGGTAAACAGTGCAATAGGCACTACATTTGAGGATCAATACAGTAGACATACATTAAAACATTACAAATTGCTGTAAAGATGTGTGTAGAGTACTGCTTATTAGATAACATAGCATTGCGGGGTCGACAGAGGGGAGGGAGAAAGGGGGGCCATGGGGAGCTCTCGGGGTGGCCAAAGATGAAAGTATCTAATCTTCCGCATCACAAGTGGAGACATCCCCCAACCACCTATCCCAAAATGTATAATATTTGTCCGGGCAACCCCTGTGAATGTACAGTATTTTTTTATAGGGAAGAGTGTTGTTGACAGCTCTGATCCATTGCTGCAACGTGGGAGGGGAACCCCTCAACCACGTCTTGGCTATCTGAAGCCTGGCGAGGAGGAACTGGATCACCTGGGACCAGAACCCCTGTATGTGGGGACATGTCCAGAGGAGGTGATAGAAAGAGGCGTTGGGGTGGTCGCATCCAGGGCAGTTAGGGCTATGTCCAGCTCTATACTTGGAGATGCGGTAGGGTGTCAGGTACGATCAGTGGAGGATGTATAGGTGGGTGAGGCGATCAGAGAGCTTGGGGGAGACTGTTCTACAGTTGGCAAGAGCCTCCTCCCATTCCTCGTCCGACACAGCGCCCAGGTCAGATTCCCAGCGGGATTTTAACTGTTGGGCGGTGTTGGTGGCCGAGGGTAGCACGAGATAGGCATAAAACTGTGAGATCAGTTTTTTGGGGTCATTGCCAAGGATAATGTCCACCAATAGTGGGACTTTGAGAGCTGGGATGGAGTCGTCAAACTGTGTGTTGAGCGCATGTCGGAGCTGGAGGTAGCGGAAAAACATGTGGTTGGGTAAGGCAAAGTTATCTTTAAGGGTTTGAAAGGACTTGACCGCCCCGCGAGCAACAACCTGTGACAAGTATATGATGCCCTTGTTAACCCATACGCCATGATCGGGGATAGTGGCCAGTTTGGGCATGTGTGGGTTGTCCCATAGGGGTGTGTACGCCTGGGGGGATGGCGCCTCACTATGATGCATGGCGAGTTGCCAAATCTTGCAGTGATGGAATAACATGCGTTTTCTGTCATCCGTCCAAAGCGGACGGCGAGGTCCGCAGAACAGAATCTGAAAGGGGTGGGAGAGCGGGCCAGGTACCTGGGAGCAGACTAGAGTGGAGTAGCGGTCTCTGTCGGATTGGTTAAAGTAAAAAAAGTTTGACAGCCGGGATGCTAAGTAATAGAGGGAGAGGTCAGGGAGTGAGGTACCACCCAGATCTGTCAGGCACTTCAGGACCCGCCACGACAGTTTGTGTCAGGAGGAACCCCAGATGAACGAGTTAAGGATAGATTCCAGAGCTTTAAATATGCATGGGGGGGATATACAACGGGGCCTGCCAGAAAACGTAGAGCAGCTTGGGGAGGAGAATCATTTTAACCAGGTTGATTCGGCCCATAACCCCAAGGGGGAGACAGGACCTTATTTGCGTTTTGGTTTTCAAGATGTCGAATAGGGGCTCAACGTTAAGGGTGATGTAGTCTAGGAGGGATCTGGAAATGTGGACACCCAAGTATTAAATGGTGCTCACACTGACAAGGGGAAGTGCGGCCTGGTCAGCGGTTGGGGCGCCTAGGTCTAATGGGAGAATGTGGAACTTGGTCCAATTTGTCTGCAGCCCCGAAAATACCTCGAAAGCTGTTATGAGCTGTAGGGCCGCATCTGCGAGGTAGAGGAGCATATCGTCTGCGTAGAGGCTGACCACCTCAGTCAACTGACCACATCGGAGTCCCTTGACGCCCGGGTGATTCCTAAGAGCTATAGCCAGGGGCTCTACAGCCAAAGCGTACAGGAGGGGCGAGATGGGGCAGCCCTGTTGTGTGCCTCGGGAAAGCGGGAAGGGGGGGGGGAATCCTACCATTGACTTGAATGCAAGCCATGGGGGCCTGGTAAAGGAGCTGGAGCCACTTTATAAATCTTGGGCCAAAAGTAGAGCACTTGCAACGCCCCAAGGGTGAAGGTGGCCTTGCCTTGCCGAATCCGTGGTTGTACTATCTGGCGTCGCAATTGCAGCATCTGATAGGTACCATGGTTTTGGAGGGTGACATGGCGGGTAGAAGCCATGGCGCCTCTGAACATATTATGCTTTGGACAGTGGGGGGAAAGTCAGTTCCGACAGCGCTTGAGGCCCTAGCTTTTGGAAGGCCTCACAAAAGCTTCCCTACGTACAGTTTAATACAGAAGATATGGAATAAAACTAAATATCTACAGGGGGCCTCAGGTATTACGGAGTTCAGCCCTATCTGGGCAAATGATTCCTATCCCGAGCTAGCCAAATTACAGCATGGGGACAGGTGGAAGAGGTATGGAGTCTGCTACCTGACACAAATTATTGGGAACGGCAAGTTACTGCCCTTTGAGACTTTAAGGGAGGCATATCATTTGCCTGCGAACATGCTTTTCTACTATCTGCAGCTTCGGCATGCATTTACAGCTCAGTCAAGGGTCTCAGAGTGGCATGTAGATTCCCCTCCGCTTCTCTTGCAGCTTAGGGGTGCAGAGACGTCTAAGGGCTTCATTTCCCAGAGCTACGGCACGCTGCTTTGTAAATTTCTCACAAAACACCCCCTGACTGTTAAAGGGAAATGGGAAACGGATGTGGGGCCCCTGGATGAGGATCAGTGGGAGGAGGCCCTGCAGTCGGTTACCGTATGCTCCCTCAATGTGACACAGCGGCTGACGCAACTATATACACTCCTGAGAGTATACTACACGCCTCACAGACTATACGGTATGGGACTGCTGCCCGCACCGACTTGTACGAGATGTAAAAGAGACCATGGGGACCTGATACACATGCTCTGGCGCTGCCCCAAGTTGCATACCTATTGGAAGGGGGTGACAGACACGCTGAACACAGTATTCCAGGTGTCAGTCCCATCAGATCCGAAACAATGTCTTCTGAATCTGCTAGATGAGCTGGAATGGGAACCCCATATTAGGGAAGCCCTCACTAGGGCCCTTTTCATAGCCCGCAAAATGATTATGCAACATTGGAAGTCTGAATCACCCCCCACAGTCAAGGAATGGATTAATGCACTTGGTAACGCACTGAGAATGGAAAAGGTTATATACCAGCATAGGGGATGCTCTGGAAAGTTTGAAAAATTATGGGACCTGTGGTTGGGAACACCGGGGCTAGCTCCGGACGACCTAATTATGGACAGACTTTTGAGACTAAATGTGGGTTGATATGCTACTTAAGTGCGTAGGCACGGGAGTATAATGGGCAGATTGTCTGGGCACAGTCAGTGACTTGGGGGAGGTGCGGTGGCCGCTCATGGCAGTATGCATACTCAGGATGGTGACAATTGTGTTTAAAATTCATTGCATGTATTGTAAGTAGTACGCTCATGTTGACTGTATTTGAAGAGATTATGGTACTTTGGACTGTAAGTGTCAAACTTGAATCAATAAACTTGTTTTTTTTTTTCTGGAAAAAAAAAAAAAAGTGCCTCTGATTTACCCCAAATAAAGTTCAGCTGTTCTAAAAAAAAAAAAAAAATCTTGGGCCAAAACCGAATTTATGGAGGCATTCCCATAGATATCTCCACTCCATAGAGTCAAACACGTTAGCGGCGTCTAAACTGACCACTACCCTGGAGCCCATGTCTGAGTGCTGAGATTGGAGATTCATGTGGAGCCGCCTAAAATTAAAGACTGTGTTTTTATCTGGCATGAATCCAGTCTGGTCAGGGTGCACTAGGCTGGGGATTACTTTATTGAGGCGCATGGGCAAGATTTTGGCAAGTATTTTAACGTCTAACTGAAGGAGGGAGATGGGCCGGTACGACTCTGGGAACAGTGGGTCCTTGCCTGGTTTGGGAATGAGGACGATAAGAGCTTCGCCCATGGATGACAGGAGTGCATTTGTGTCAAAGATGTGCGCGTATAGTTTGCAGAGTTTAGGGATGAGGGTCTCACCGAACTGTTTGTAAAACTCGAGGAGGAGTCCGTCCGAGCAAGGTGGTTTGGACATAGGGAGTTGCGCCAGGGCCTCCGCTATGCAATCCACAGTGATGGGTGCCTCGAGCTGAGCAATCGGGGGGGGGGGGGGGGTGAGTGTGGGGAAGGTTACGTCATGTAGGAAGGTTGAAAGTTCATCTTGGGAGTGGTGGGCGGTGGAGGAGTAGAGTTCAGAGTAAAAGGACCTGAATTCCTCTGCCACCAGATCAGGGTCTGTGAGCTTGGCCCCAGACGCTGCCTGGAGGGTCATCACCAACAGTGGCTTGTGATCCAGATGGGCCAAGTAGGCTAAGAGCTTACCAGCTCGCCATGTTCATACGTGCGTTGTTTGCTGAAAAAAATGCCCCGTGTTGCCTTCTCAAAATGCAGTTGGTCTGTAAGTCTGGTCTGTAGACGTAAGAGGGAGGCGTTGGTATCTGTCGGGTCAGTTTGAAAAATCTGTTCGAGAGTGTGCAAGCGGTCCTCCGCCTGGCAGAGTAGTTGTTTGGAGGTGGCCTTGTGTCTATTGATACGCACGGAGAGGATCATGCGGGCATGGAGTTTAAAGGCTTCCCATACGGATCCCACCGGGGCAGAGCCATCGTTCGTGCGGAAATAATATTCCCACTCAAGTTGGTTGGTGTCCATATCAGTGAGGGTGAGGTTGGTGTCCATATCAGTGAGGGTGAACAGCCTCCAGATCCGAACCGCAGGGGGAGCCGGGGGCCGCAGTGTAATCCAGTATGGGGAATGGTCAGAGAGCACTCTGGCTTCAAAGCCTACATCAAGGAGATGGGGGAGGAGGGGGGGGGCAAGGAAGATGAAATCTATGCCGGACATAGCAGAGCAGGAGGGGGTGAAGCAAGAGAAGTGTGATAGTGCAAGGAATCTCCCAAATCTAGTGGTACTGGGCGGGGGGGGGGTTGAAGGAGCAGTTGGGCTCAATCTATCTAGGTGTGGGGTAATGACCATGTTAAAATCACCAGCCCATATGGCTGGCACTGAGGGGTGATGTGCCATGAAGTCTACCCCCAGCTGCAGAATAGCAAACTGGAACGGGGGGGGGGGGGGAATGTAGAAGGCCAGGAGAAGAACCTCCAAGACTCCAATTGTAGCAAGCAGGAACAAAGACCTACCCTGGGGGTCTAACCACAGTGAGTGAAGCTGAAATTGTACTGTCTTAGCCACAAGGTTTGCTACCCCACGGGAGTTGGTGGTGTGCGGGGCCTGATATAACCATCCCACCCAGGGCTTCTTGAGACTCATCTGCTTCTGGCCTGCCAGGTGAGTCTCAACAAGGACCGAGACGTCTGGGTGCTAGGTGGGAGAGGACTGCCTGCTTTGCTTTGCCCACTCACCTAGACCCCGGACATTCCAGGTGACGATTTTCAAGGAGGCCATGATATACAGGGAGAACTATTGCATGTAGTCTGACCCTCAGGGTACAGTGGGTGATGCAATACAACACAAGCAGCAAGAAACATTTTCTTATATAGTAAATATGCATAGGAAACACACAGGGGACATAGAAGCCAGTTAGGGTGTGTTGGGCCAGCAAAGCAACTCTCAGGGGTACAAGGGTGCAGCTATCACCGCTGTGGGGCAGAGCAGACCTAGTCAAACAGGCAGTACACATAAACATCAGCAGTACAGTAGTAAGGGCAGTACAATTCGTGCAGTACATCGGCGCGGATCCATGAAGAAAAATAAGGAAAAAAACAAAGTAAACGTCAAAAAACAAACATCCTGCAATAGCGCTGGACCAGCATAGCAGGTTTAACACACTGCCATCCACTGCGAGCAGGGGGGCAGAGGCTGGCCAGGGAAACAGTGGTAGCGAAGTGGCAGTCAGGAGTGGCACAGGTGCCAGGGACTCGGGAGGACCACCGGGGTCAGGGGGGCCATCATACTGGAGAGTGCACAACGGTGCAGGGGGGGCATCCAGTCTTGGGGATTGCGGTGCAGGCGAGCCGCCTGAGGTGCAAGGGTTATACATGGCGGCGGGGGGGAAAGTTAGTGGCAGTCAATGCGGGTGAAGGAAGAGCGGGGAGCTCCGGCGGAGGATGGAGGGGGGAGAGGAAGGGGGGTAGTGGGACAGGCAGGGCAGATAGCCAACTCACGGTTCCAGGAGGGATGAGAGACCGGTGGGAGCACTCCTCCGGCTCCATGCGGTCAGCAGCGGGGAAGGGATGAGATGCTAGGTATGAGTCGGACCAGCCGCGTCACGTTGCTCCAGCCAGGATAGAACAGTTGCGGATCCTCGAAGAACTGTGCCTTCCCATCACACACCACCCGGAGCCGTGCTGGGAAAAGCATTGCATACGGCAGGTGGAGTACACAGAGCTGTCTCTTTGCCTCTGTAAAGCGCGCTCTCTTCTTCTGGACCTCAGCCGAGAAATCCAGGAACACCGCCACAGTCGCGTTACCGAAGGGGATGTTGCCTCTCTCCCGGGTGAGCCGGAGGATGGCATCTCTGTCACGATAGTTTAGGAACTTGGCGATGAAGGTCCGCGGCGGGGCTCCAGCAGGCGGGGGTTTCGCCGCGAGGCGGTGTGCCCGCTCCACCACAAACGTTGAGGAGAAGGCCTCTCTGCCGTAGGTCTTGACTAGCAGGTTTTCGAGATATGTGAGGGGGGTCCGCACCCTCCGACTTCTCGGGCAGCCCCACGAAGCGCAGGTTACACCTCCGGAGACGGTTCTCCATATCGTCTTCCTTGGAGAGGACAGCGTTGAGCTGGTGTTGCAGCTGTTCCGTGGTGACCTGGAGAGGATGCAGGCCTTCCTCCACGTGGCTGATCCAGTGCTCAGATTCAGTCGCCCGCTTTTGGAGCTTGTGGATGTCCTGCCGGATTAGGGAGATGTCGACTTTCACCTCCTCTATCCTGGAGGTGAGGGTGGATTGGCAGAGGGCGATGGCCTCTAATACCCTGGTGGTGTCGCCGGATGGCTGATCATCATCCTCTTGGAACGGGGCGATGCCATCTTCCTCCTCCGGGTACCGCTCTTCATGGCGGTATTTGTCTAGTTTGGCGATGGCGCCGGATCTTTTCCCTGGAGACATGGCAGCTGCAGGATCAGGTAAGCAACACAGGGCTTTCCGGCGTCTGTTTGCGGGGAATGTAGCCCCCAGGATCAGGTATAAGGATATATCCATGCAGCTCCAGACCACGCCCCCTACACCAATCTTTTTAACCATTACAGTCACCACTGGTATTTTCAATATCTCTGACCTATCCAACAGTGCTTCTGCTACACAACATCAGTATGATGCAATCCAAGACACTGTGAGACAACTTTCCACATTAACACCAAACATTGCATTAAATGATTCCAACATTTTTTGAGCATGTCTGTCATCACAAAACACATTACATAATTTTTTCCCTTATGCGTTGTGAGCAACATTTCTGCTGTGCGTTTACACTCACTCTGACCTTCTCCTGGCACAGCAGTGATAGTGTCCACCTCACTGTTACACCACTTAGCCTTGTAAGGCATAGTCACCTCATAAAATATTGCAAGCGCTTCCCTGTGCCACTCTTACCAGTCTGTTTTAAGATCACCTTGCATTAACTCATCTTCAGACATCATTGGTTGTAATATCACTGTTTCACCACCATGCACTGGCAGTATTTTCCCAACAGAGGAATTTGCATTTTCATGCTGAATAGGGTCTATTAACCCACTATTCACTTTTTTTATCAGGAAAATTCTTACCACTCCACTTGGCAGATGTTAAACTTTGAATGCGTCGCTTTAGGAACCATTCCTCTGTGGCACTTTTACTGACGCCTTCCCTATGCGACCACAGGGTGAAACAACAGATGCCCTCCTAGGTATCACAGACTCTCTGACATCCTAGCCCTCTATATGGGAATGGGGAGCCACCTCTTCACTGCAGCTCCACCATCCAGACGACACTTCCTCTCTTGCTGCCATAGGAGACCGCACTCTCCCAGTAGAACTTTTCCAGCACACTCCAACAGGCTGCAACAGTTCCTCTTGAGTCCACCAGCCATGACTCTCGACAGGAACACTCCATCATCCACCACAGATCTCACAATTGACCTTGGCTTTGTTGCTACGGGCAACAACACTCATCTTTCCAGTCACAGACACATGAGTTCTTCAGAATTTTTTTTTTTTGGCATACTGTCTCTTTAAGGCTTCGAGACAATACACCTCTTTGCTCACAGAGAATTGGCAAACACAGACGGTCCTTGGAACTCACTGTTTTAAGCATGCAAGGATCTGGAACTCCCCCTTCAGCTTGCCCATAGCATTCCTTCACCAACTGATGATTTGGGGATATTTTAGCTCGTTGGTAGAGTCAAACAGTGAGTCCACTCCACAAAAATAGTTTTATGGCTTTTTCTGCCCACTTTTATTAAAGAAAAGAGTAAACAGCAGAATAAATTCCCACGCAGGGGTTCCCACCATCAATGTGTCAAAACAAACAATACTCTTCTCTGCAGTATCTCTACTTAGGCCTCCTGCCTTAATCCCCCAGACCGTCAAACACACAGGTCCAGTGCTTATGCACTAAACTCTGAATCTTCCTCAGCTCTGACTGTTTCTCCTGCAGCTCCCTGCATGGACAGTAGAGAGCAACATGCTCCCAACAGCTCGCTTGCACAAACGGACCCCCTCGGGAGTCAAAACATGGCCTAAATTGCCAAAATAAACAGTGGCACGGTCTTGACTCTCTAATATATATTTTTTTATTTTTGTTTTTGTTTCTTTAACTAAACAGAATACTCACAGATTCCCTTTAAGAATATCTAGGTTAGTACCTGTATATAAATATGTTATATAATTACCTGTTTACTTTCATGATCATTCACTTTATGATTGCTATCCAAAGACAGGCACTTGTGTTTTGCCTAGAAAAAAAAATTATATTGCAGGTTTGAAAAACAAGGATTAAACTCGCTTGATTTTATGACATATTTAGGGTAAAATAGTAAAACATTCCTTGGTAATATAAAGGCAAAATGTGATTTTACACTTAGTAAAAGCTATACATTAAGGGCTTGCACAAATTTGTGACATAAACTGACAAGAAAAACATAAAATGAAAAGTTATTTTAGGAACACAGCCACTGCTACTGCTGACTTCTACACCAAACTGTATGTTTCATAACTATATATTACACCAGCCCTCAAAATTTCCACTCGCCTGCTCGCATTTTGCGAGTGGATTTTGAGGGCTGGGCGAGTGTGGGCTGCCTGGGGGTGGTCGTGGGGCAAGGGAGTAGAGGAGAGGAGGAGATGCTGCCGCCGCCGCATTGATCAGCGCGCGGGGAACAGAACAGCTTTCATTTCAATAGCTGTGTGTTCCCCGTCTTCATATATAGCTCCTCCCCCTTGTCCAGGCACTTTGATAGACAGATCATCCGCCCCAGGATTGGGCAGGTGATCTGTGACGGCACGCGCGGCGTGGAACACACAGCTATTGAAATGAAAGCTGTTACTTTCCCCGCGCGCTGATCAATGCGGCGGCGGCAGCAGCTCCTCCTCCTCTCCTCTCCTCTCGCCCCACAACGGCCTCTCTTACACAGGTAGGCCACTGGAGACCTACACATGGCCGCATTTGGGGACATGGCTGCATTTCAGGACATGGCTGCATTTGGGGACATGTGGCTGCATTTGGGGACATGTGGCTGCATTTGGGGACATGTGGCTGCATTTGGGGACAAATGGCTGCATTTCGGGACATATGGTTGAATTTGGAGGCATGGCTGCATTTCAGGGCATATGGCTGCATTTGGGGACAGATGGCTGCATTGGCGTCACAGGCTGCACTGGCGGACACAGACAGCCTGCAGTTTTGGACAAAGTTGTTGTTAATATTAATTTTTATAACTTAATTCTGCATAAAACATTTAAGTGTCATTTCATGAGATAATTTGAGGGCGTGTTTAGGGGTGGGATTAGGGGCGGGGCATGGTAGGGGTTGGGCCCGGCAACTGGTGGCGAGTAACCCTTGAGGTCTGGCTAGTAGCTCAGGATTTGAAATTTTGAGCCCTGTATTACACTATACCAAAACAGGCTGTCCTGCTCATCCTCAAGCTCCAATACTTAACCACTTCCATTCCGGGCCTATTCTGCCACTCCTCTCCTACATGTAAAAATTATAATTTTTTTGCTAGAAAATTACTCAGAACCCCCAAACATTATATATGTTTTTTAGCAGACACCCCAAGGAAAAAAATGGCGGTCATTGCAACTTTTTATGTCGCACGGTATTTGCGCAACAATTTTTCAAACGCCTTTGTTTCATAAATTGAAAAATAACAAACCAGTAAAGTTAGCCCAATTTTTTTGTATAATGTGAAAGATAAAGTTATGCCGAGTAAATGGATATCCAACATGTCACGTTTTTAAATTGTGCACACTCATGGAATGGCATCAAACTTTGGGAATTAAAAATCTCCATAGGCGACGCTTAATTTTTGTTTTTACAGGTTACCAGTTTAGAGTTACATAGGAGGTCTAGGGTTAGAATTATTGCTCTTGCTTTAACGCACGCGGCGATACCTCACATGTGTGGTTTGAGCAGCGTTTACATATGTGCGCGGGACTTACATGTGCGTTCGTTTCTGTGCGGGAGCTACCAGGGACAGGGGCGCTTTAAAAAAAGGTTTTTCTTTTTATTGCTTATTTTACTTTATTTTTACAGTTTCCTTTTTTATTTTTTTTGATCACTTTTATTCCTATTACAAGGAATGTAAACATCCCTTGTGATAGGAATGGTGTGTGACAGGCACTCTTTATGAAGAGATGTGGGGTCTATGAGACCCCACATCTCTCCTCCAGGCTGGAAATCATGAGATAAAAAAAAAAAAAAAAAAACACGATCCCATGCTTTCAAGGCGCAATCGCGGCCCGGACGTGATGTCATAACGTCGCGCCCAGGCCTCAGACGGTCATAGAGATGATCTGGTCACCATCTCTATGATTGTCATCGGGCGACCGATTCCTTCTCCGGGTCCCCGATGGCACAGGAGAGCCCAGAGAAGCACCGGAGGGTGGCGGGAGGGGGGAGATTTCTGCAGCATATTTGGCAAGTACAGAATTGCAGTATATATAAAATATGAAAAGTGGTTAGGGAGAAGCTTCAGAATGGCAAAGATGGTATTATTACAAATTATGTGAGTAGACTGCAGTTCCTCTTTGAGCTGGCCATTTTTTTTTTTTTGTTCAGCCTGCTGGGTTAATGAAGAAAAAAAATAAACTAACAAATTCCTCCATCCACACAAACCAGGCCCCCACTGGCAGGCCATTGTATTCTGACAGCAGGCACACAGACAGCAAACAATCGACTTCTGTCGAGCTTGGACAGCCACACATTGATCAAAATTCAGTTGGTTCCTGCCAATGGCTAAAGCTGGCCACACACTAATCAAAATTTGGCAGGTCCCTGTTCAACTGGCTGAGTTTTGATCCGTGTATGGCCAGTTATAGTCACAGAGTTGCAACAATTATATAGTCAGTATTGACCTTTAAAAGGTGTTCCTGGTCAAAAACCTAAAATGTAACTAAAGTCTTGGCAGGTAGTGGTTTATGGCAGAAGGAAAACTGTATGGTCCAGTTCATTGAGGCCCCCGACTAGGAATGACGCTCTGCTGGACCTGGTAATCTCAAACAATGCAGAGCTTATTACCAATATTCATATAAAAGTACATCTGGATAGCAGTGACCAGAACATGATTTCATTTAATGTTAGCTGTAAGCAAAACGGGTAAGATAAAAACACCTAACTATAAGATAGCAAATTTTCCAAGCTTGAGGACTGCTCTCCAGGACTTAGACTGGGAGGGAATATTGGCATCAATGGACACAGAACAGAAATCAGAATTCTTCAAAGTGACTGTATGTAAACTCACTGCAAAAGTATATTCCCATGGGCAAGAAGTTTAAAAGGATAAAAATTAAACCTAGGTGGCTTACGGCCAAAGTTAAAATGGCTAGAAATAATAAAAAAAGAGCTTTAAAAAAAATAGAAATGAAGTAACGCTTTTCTTGTTTAAATGTTACAAAGAATATAACAGAATACGGAAAAAGGAAATCAAGGACGAAAAAAATTCCGAACGACAAAAGATCTTGCAAAAGATAGTAGGACAAACCCCCAAAAATTCTTCAAATATAATAGTAGTAAAATAGGATTTTTATAACAGCTTACCTGTAAAATCCTTTTCTTGGGATATATATTGCTTTGCTACAAAAACTGAGGTACTTCCTGTATGGGAGGGGTTATATAGAGGGGGACTTCCTGTCTTGGGTTGCCAGTGTCCATTCACCTATAGGTGGCGTATAACCCACATAGTAATTACTATGGCTGCTCTGTGTCCCGTGATGTACTCCAAGAAAAGGATTTTACAGGTAAGCGGTTATAAAAATCCTATTTTTCTTTATCGTAAAGCAAAAGTTTAATTTTTGGGTGGAACTCCGCTTTAAATTCCTGGACCTTGGCCACTGAACAAGTTAAACTCCTATTTACAGAGGAGATAGCAGCATCTACTGCTGGAAAACTCCACTTTTTAGTAAACTTTTCTTCCATAGGGCAAAAAGGAGAAACCCTCTTAGGGAGGAAGGAAATGCTTATCTGGGTGATCCCAGTCAGCATATATCAGCCGCTCCAGCAATGGGTGTACAGGGAAACCATGTGAACCCTGTGAGGGCTTTACCCAAAGAGGAAAATGGAACTTCAGTCGCCTCTGCTGGGGGCAACTTATAACCAGAATGGACCAATTCCGTAAGGGATTGAACCAGCAATCTTTGGAATTGCGAGGCTGAGAAAGGTTCTTCAGATACTGAATCCTCCTCCGAGGAGTCCTCTGTATGCCCTTCTTCCTGATCCCCCAAAGGTAACTCAGCATCTCCTGCCCATTCCTGTTCCAATACTGGGAGGTCAAGGGCAGGAGAAGTGGATCTGCTGTGTTTTCTCCCATCCTGGGAAAAATATGCGAGCATATCAGCTATCTTCCCTTCCAAACCAGCTAATGCTGAAGCCAAATTGTCCTTCGTCATGTATGCAGAGGCTGAAATGTTGGAAGCAGCTACAACACCTGAGAGTCTAGGTGGCTCAGACTGGCCAGTTGCTTCAGGTCTTTCAGGGGAGGATGGTACTGTGGAAGCGTGACTAGGATCCTCAGACGCCGAACCGCGGCGCCCTTGCGCTCCCCCCTGCTGTATTCCGTTCTACTTCGGGAAGACAAAGTCTTAAGCACCAAAAAACACAGTGCATCCACTGCCGAGCTCTAGTCCAGAAAATGAATATTATGCCGCTATAATTGCTCAGCCTGATGCTGAGTAGACGTGCCTTAAGAATGCCTGTATCCAACACCCATACAGCTTACATGTCCTCGTATGCTCTGTGTCCCTCCATCAGCCACCAGACTCTTTTAGAGTGAAAAGCTTTAAAGCCAGTAAGCCTTGCGCCTGCGCCATGTATTAAGGGCATGCCGGCCGCGCCTAAGCCACGCCCCGTGTTCCAGGAACGCCTCCTCCCTTTTTTTTTAAAGGAGCCGATTCCCGCACGCGCGTGTGGACAGGCCGGTCCCATGGTGGCGGGGGGGGGGGGGGGCAGGGGGATGCCCAACCGCTGCAGGAGGCGGATGGTCCCCCAAACCCCTACTGGTGGCCGAGACAGAGCGGAGTAAGCAGCAATGCTGTTCCACAAGAAGCCTTTGCTGACACTGAGCACAATACTGGGGAAGCATGTAAATGTACCAGGTATGTGACACTTTACACCCTCTAGTGGTAAAACACAGACAAGACATTGTTTACTCAAAAAATAAGTCCATAAGTGAACCATTATGTGTTTCTTAGGATTTTCTTAACTTACCATTCCCGCTGCAGGATACTGCTGGAAATCACAGACAGACCCAATCTTCACCCATCACGGCGGGCCTTGTCATGACAGACCATCAAGGATCGGGTCCCCCTTGTATATGGGGTCCACTCCCTTGGACCTGTACAGCACCCTGCCAGAGCAACCTTTGGTTTAGTTATGTGACCAAGGTGCTGGATCTCAGGGTCCAGCCCTCAAAAGAGAAGCAGCCAGGAAACCTCGCTCTTCTTCCTCGAGGCCCGGGTACCATCCATTTTGGCCTTTTTTTGGCACTTTGAATGGATCCGATTGCATAGCCCCTTGATCCTGCCCAGGATCTCCAACAAAGCTCTTCTTAGCACTTCAATAACCGTGACCAAACTGAGGTACTCCCTGTATGGGAGGGGTTAGATAGACGGTGACTTCCTGTCTTTTGAGTGCACCAGTGTCCATTCACCTATAGGGGGCGTATAACCCACATAGTTATTACTATGGCTGCTATGTGTCCGGTGATGTATGATAAAGAAAGGGTTCAGCTGTAAAATACAGAAGAGCCAATGAGGACTGTGTGACAAAGTATTGAGAGTGACAAAGTAGGCTTGTTTTGCAGCATAAAGGGTGAAGGCTTGCAGGGATTTCGTTTTACGCCACAATAGCTGCAGTGGATTGCTATGTCTCTGGGTGTTTATAGTGTCATCAGTCTGCCGGGGTTGTAACATGAGACAAGGTGCCCACCACTGCAGAGGTTAATTGCTTTTTACCTTTTATTATATTTAGATAAAGCTGTATTTACATTTGACTTTTCATCCAGTACGGTAACAGTCCAGGCAATTAAATTTTTCCAGATTTGCCCCAAAGATGGGAAAAGCAGTTTTGCTTTTTTAAAAGCCAAACGAAAATTAAGAAGTTTAAATGTATCCTGAAAACAAGTCTACACTCTTTAATGTATATACAAGGGCAAAACTTTTTTTTTTTTTTTTTTAATAGACTTTGATAGACAAGTTTTTGAGGTCTGTGTCCTGCTGGGGAGATTCGTCCCTCTCGTTCTCCTGTACACAAAAAAAACGTGAAAATGCCATAATGTAGAGTTTTAATGCAAGCAAGAATGGGGATAAATTATCGTAGAAATTAAGGGAAATTTCTTTAGCAGGGCCCACATAGAAAAAACAAAAAATTTTAAAAAGGTTTTAACTCTTTCCTACTGAAAGCAAAACTACAGAAAAGTTTTAGCTATACATACACTATAATGCCGCGTACACACGATCATTATTCACGGCGGTTAAAAAACCGCTGTGAATAATGTCATTTAAAACGGGGCAACAGCTTGTTCCCCACACACGGTCGTTTTTCACGTCACTTTTTCTCTTGACGAGAAAAACGACCGTCTGTGGGCTCCGCGGCAGTGTTTCCATATGGGAAACACTGCCGCGGAAAACATGTCGAAAAAAACGACAAGAAAAATTAGAACATGTTCTAATTTTTCTCGTCGTTTTTAATGCCGTTTTTCTCGTCGAAAAAAACTACAGAAAGCCCACAGACTATCGTTTTTCTCGTTGAATGGGAAAAATGACGTTTTTTTCGACGAGAAAAACGGCCGTGTGTACGCGGCATGAGGGTGAACCTCTCAAGGCTTGTTCAAACAGTCGATTAGGGCTGTACGTTGCTAAGAATTACCATTTATCTGTGGGGGACATGCACAGGTGCTTGTGATCTGCCGTGACCAGCAGCCTGTAGGAATCAGTGACAGGCTGACAGGCACTGCAGCTGTTCACAAGTAACCACATATCAGAGCAGTTGCACATGATTAGAGAAAGATCGGTGGCCCAAGACTCAGACAGTCTGCGTCCAGGATGCTCATTTTTCCCTAGTCGCATGTAACCTGTCATTGATTTATAGAGACTGATGACCATGGCTGATTGCAAACACCTGAGCCCTAACAACAAAGGGCATGCATAAACATTATAAAAACCCATTTCTATAGCTCTCTCCCTCCTGAGTGCCTCGAACGTGAATTTCTTTATATCATATTCAATTACTCCATTGATTACTTGGTGATATGGAATCGACATTGCCCTCTGGACTGTTTGGACAATGGACACTCTCAGTATTGACTAGGCAGGCCTTACGATTGCTATGTACTTAATTGAATTCACTATCAATTTTAAAATGTGATGTTCACGTATGTTACATGTAAACCTTTAATAGATTGATCACTCTCCAAGAGTAGGGTAGATTCAGCCAAGACTCATTAACCTTTATGGAAGGCTAATTGTCTAAACTGACTGGACACGTTTCCAGCCGTATAGGAATTACTATGTGTTACCTACACTTTTAATCCCATTATTGCAGCTGTATCCACCTCTTTGTTCCCCCTCTCTTTCCTGGAACATCTATTTACGGTTATATCCATATGGCAACCCTCTCCATAATTCCCTATGTTCATAATGCTGCTACTTATCTTTACATAGATACTACATTTCAATCTCCTAATATGCCGGGGCACCTTGCATCTATTCATTTGCACCACTTCGCCCCAACTAATGGGACCGGTAGTAATTACATTTCACATGGCTGTTATGTCCTTTCCTTCTTTGGTTCCCCCTCCCCCCCCCCTCCCCTCTCCCTTCCCCTTTAATTCTCACAATTTTTTGGTTACCTCACCTTCCCCTCGGCATGCATTCCCCTTATCCCTCACAACCCCTTATATCCACATCACTTAATGTAATTGCAAGGAATTGCAGCATCTTTTATCACTAAGGTTTCATTTGAATCTCAGCATGGGCTCAGGGACGTTCGGGATGCCCCAAATTGGTCGGTTTCCTGACGCCCTGTTATTCCAAGCTCTTCTATGTACATAATCTCACCCCTTATCCTCACCTTCACGGCATATCAGTGATGATTAATTTAAATCACCTGTCTATGTTCCATAGATGCCCCGCCCTTAGCCATGCCCTCCCCCGTAGGTTCCCTTGCTGTCTTGCAGCCGTTTATAAAGTGACAATGTCCTATGTCACCACAATATAGTAATCACGCTGTGGGACTTACACTATCACTATTTTTACAATTGCAACTATAATGTTTTACTCATGTCTTTCTCTCCCTTTTTGTATCCAGCATCCCTTGAGTATGTGGCGCGGTCCCCGGCTGCCTGTCCCTGCCATTAGCGGCGGACTTGTGTTTCCCCTGGTGGGGATGTCCTCCTAGTCCATCCCCTCTTGCTCCTCCCTAGCTCGGGGGCCTCCCGCCCCTTGGCTTGATCGCACATACGCAGTAGCGCAGGTCGCGCACCTGCGTAGTGCAGGGAAACAGACCCGGTGACGTTGGACGCCGCCATCCTGGCGGCGTCTCCTGGTTGGGGAGCTCATTTAATGGGCCTTGGTCCTTGGGTGAGCAGCGTGGATCTCGCCTTGGTGATCCCCTGAGTGAGGCAGCGGCAGCAAGGACGCGATTGGCAGTGCATCGGGGACCTCTATGGGTGCTTTTATCCTCAGTCCATGCATTACCCTGCATTGTTTGTCACGGATATGGATACCTCCATGGATGACAGAACACTGGTTAGTTACCAGCAACACCGGACTTTGCACCCCTCATGATCCCTTATGCATCTGCACCAGCCGGCATCCTCATTCCCAACCTGTCCATCTGTATGCACACCATCAGGAATTCCCCTCCTACATGGCCTTGGCTTCCAATGTATCCACAGATGTTACCGCTGTGGTAAGTTCTATCCCCAATTGACATCCTTAGGGTTGGGTCCTTCCCCCCCTCCCCTCCTTCCCCCCCCCCCTTTTCCTTGCCTCTCCCTGCTCCCCTTTCCCCCCCTTTTTTCCCCACTGGTTCCTTTCCTCTTCTCCCTCCCTTCTCCCCCTCCTTCCTCCATTTCCCCCTTGTTTCCATCCTCCCTCCTTCCCCCTCCCACCCTGCAACAGGTCTACATATTGGGTCTTTTAAATAACTATACGCCTTATACCTACAGATCAACGCAATATCCCCCATGTCCGCCACGGGGGGAACCATTTGGGCGGGCCCGGCTCCGCGCCTGTTTTATTACTCATTGGGTAAGCTATTACTTCTTCTTATGCATTATTCACTCTATTGCTGAACTGTATTATATTATTTTATTGTATTATGTATTCCAGGGATATGCAATTAGCAGACCTCCAGCTGTTGCCAAACTACAAGTCCCATGAGCCATAGCGAGACTGACAGCAGAAAGCATGACACCCAGAGGCAGAGGCATGATGGGACTTGTAGTTTTGCAACAGCTGGAGGTCCGCTAATTGCATATCCCTGATGTATTCTATAGATTGGCTCTCCTGAAGAAGAAGCGGTATTCCCGCGAAACTAGTAGAGACCTCGACCAATCTTTGATGTGCATTATTGTCTGTTTTGTAACTTTTATTTGTAATAAACCTTTTAATCAAATAATGTTTGTTTTTCATCAGTACCGAGATAGTCCACAAACTATTTGGGTGGGTATGCTCTAGGTTTAGCCTCAGCAACTATTCCTTTGCCCCCACCCCTCCTGTTTTTCCACTATAATCTGGATGATGGTACGTTGCTATAATTATTACTATTTTCTTATATGAGGCTATACTCCAATTTTGTTCCCTTACTATATTTGTATACGAGTATACTGAGCTGTTGTGCGGCACATTTTCATCCTTTAACATAACTATTATATTAATGCATATTTTCAGCTAGCCTCCATGGAAGAGGTTGTGCAGAATCCTCATGATCAGGTTAAGAAAATCAAGACACTTGTGTACAACACTAAGCTACTGAAATCCCCATATATTTTTACTTACTTTTCTTGTAATTGTAGGGAAGTGATTATAGTGACAATAGTTTCAAGCTCCAATACCAAAATACATAACTTTCTTTATAATAAACATAAATCTACAAAGACATGTGAGGTAAAAAAAAACAAAAAAACAAAAAAAAAAAAAACTTACATTTGTGGTTTGTTCATTGTGGTTCAGAATGTTATTTGTACAACTCATTTTAGTGTTCCAGTCATTGGAAAGGCCTAGACAGTCTGAAGAGTAGAGAGAAGGGGCTTGTTTTAAATGACTTGATTGCATCATCACATTCATGGTCTCTTCAGTAGAGGGAATTCCTAAAAATAAATGGTAAAAATTATTTGGTTTGCAGTACTGGTCTCAATAAAATAAAAAAAAGGAAGCTGGAAAAATTCTGTTTCCCTTTTTGTAAATGTATTACTTACTTTCAACATGTGCAAAAGCACAAAAGGGACCTCTTGGGCAGTACCCAGTTTGTCTCACATCATTGCATTTTGTAGACTTGTAAATCTAAACAAAATATTTAAAAATATGGTTACACGGGTTACATGCCAAAGCAAAAACATGTAGCTAAACACACAGTTGCAATACATACACACAACCTGTCTTACTTGCCAAATTTGTGCTATTCGGATTGAGCAATTTTGTTAAGAACACACCTGATCATTTTTTGCATAGTACCATTGATTGGTACAATGTAAATATGCATTATGCCAAACATATGGGATCTCTGTGAAAGTGGATAATCACCATAGTAGTTGCTGCTACTACAGCAATCATCTTTGTCTTCCGGGTTCCAGGCCAAGCATCTTCCCTGCTGCATAGTGATCAGGTATACAAAAAATAGAAATTTCAGAGCCTGAGAAAGGGTCTCTTTCGCAAGGCTATAGTGTCACTATGTTGCTTTGATAAAAGGAACCCTGCGATGCCCTGGAACATTTGTTTTTTATGCGACATTGTCTTCACAATAAACACGTGATTTTTAATCTTTGCATTTGGTTCTGGCATGACACCATCAATAGCATTCACCTCAAGCACCCACTATTAGAAGGTTGAATACTGCGAGGAGTGCAGCTTCTTTTTGGACTTTATCAAGTCTAGGTCTAGGTCTTCCAAGCGCTGGGTTGGATCCAAAGCTGAAAAGTATGCCTGTATTTTCTGTCGTACAACAGCCTCCAGCGCTTGGATGAAGAGAGATCCTTCATTAGACATCATCTGGATAATCAATAATGTGCATTCTTGGAGAGCACAGCAGCCCAAGGACAGGGGTAAGCACCTTGGTGAAGCCCCAAGGGCCAAGAACAGGTCAAAGGGTAGAACCACAAATTGCAAAAAATGTGAATATTCAAATATACATTCATGAGGGCCGTCTGTGCTAGTAACCTCTTTGTTGCAACAATGCAATAACACACCGGGCCAATTCCATCTTTAAGGTCTAGCAAGGGCCACCACTAAGCTTTGGAACCATAAATAGGACTAAATAAAAGTAAAGTAGCAAGATCCACTACAGGCACTTTACACTTTTTGTAGTTGTCCTCCTCCACTGGGTACTGCTTGCAAAACATTTCATAGGCACTTTGGTCCTTGCAAAAAGCATCCTGTACTGCTTGGAAAAAATGTAAAAGGTGACTGCCCATCCTCCCTAGTGAAGTTCTCAAATTCTGAGGATTCACCTTCCAATCGCTAATCTTCCTTACCTTGCTCATCTTTACTGGAAAGCAAGATTGCAGCAACTGACAAGTCCAACAAATTGCACGTCCTGCAGTCTCTGAGAGCAGACACTTTCACCATCATGTCAGCCATAGGGACTGAAATTTTCCCTCTTGTTATTAAAAAATTAAGAATGAGGAGCCAATGAGCCAATGAAAGATAAAAGTCTGGCACCGGAGCAGCTTGAAGTAAAACTGTAGACTTTATTGTAGATCAATCAAGACCTAAGAATCATCAATTTCTACTATTTCTGGCTATACCACGCCAATCTTACTGTAGAAATGTATTCTTTTTAGGTCTTGATGGATCTACAATAAAGCCTATGATTTCACTTCAAGCTGCTCCAGTGCCAGATATTTATCTTTCATTGATTCTATGGACAGCAAGTACAGTGAGTGTCCAGGCACGGGCATATAATCCTCATCCTTGAATAATCTCATCCTGCCCGTTTCCATTTCCCTTCTGTTTACCATCTGCCATCAGGGTGAGGGGATTCCCTGCGGGGTACCCACAACCTTAATCAGTGCAGAAAAGGTGCAGCTATCCTGAATCCCACAACTGAGGATGCTGCATTTGGATGGTAGGAATATATGCAAATACCCAACTGGGGAACAAGCCCTGCTGACCTGTGTGAAGACCAACTCCAAGGGGTAAACTGAACTACAATAGAAAACACATACAAATAAATATATCTTGTAACCAATCAGAAAATAAAAACAAGGGAAGAGACAACCCTCTGTGCAGCCCCACCAGCAAGTAAATGCTCACCTCCAAGACTCAGGGTGGAACCAGATTGCTAATATACCAAAATTTGGTGGTGACCTTTGGGTAGGCAAACCAATGAGATCGAAAAATATATACCATATGTTCCCCGGGCATACCCACCAACCACTAAAACAAAGAATAAATGAAGTAATGGATAATGTCTGCATAGAGTCAAAAATTCACCGTCACAGCTTCCCACATAGTCCTATAAAGTGGCATCCAAATTGTCAGGATAGAGGAGCAGCCTGTCCACACCACCTGAGCTTTTCACATTTTATTGGTAGCAATTCAGGGGGTGTGGATGGTTTTCAGGGAGTAACCACCTACCAGTATATATATTTTCAGGGCTTCCTTTCACATCCTGTTTGGACGCCATTATAGAGGACCATGTGAGAAGCTATAGGTCAAGTGAATTGCAATTCCCTGCTTATCTCTATATACCTTCCATTACTTTTATTTGTTCTTCATTTAATGTCAGTGGGTATGGCTGGGACCATATGGGTAGGCACCCATTTAATTCTTTAAAGACCTCATTGGTTTGCCTGGCAAAAGGTTAATACCCAATTTTGGTATATTAGCAATCTGGGTCCATCCGGAGTCTTGGTGGCTGAATTTTGGGGTGTCTCTTACCTTTTTTATGTTATGATTGGTTACAAGATAAATTTATTTTTAAGTGTTCTCTATTGTAGTTCAGTTTACCCCTTGGAGTTGGTCTCCCCACATGGCGGCAGGGCTCGTTTTGGGTATCGGCATATATACCTACCATCCAAATTAGAAAACCTGTTGAATTTCAAGGTATATATGTATATAATATACATTTGCTCCCCCCCCTTCTTCCCTTCTCTTATAATGGGTTTTGTATTATTATATTACACACATACATATATACATCCATACATACAAAACACACACTCCGATACTGTTGCAATGATAATTCTCATTTCATACAGAGATCCTGATGAAGCAGACTATCCCGCAAAACACCTCAAACTATAAGAGCGGTCTCTGAAGATTCCACAACTCCAGCTCCTTTGCCATACAATAGCATTGTTGTCCACCAAAAGGTTTTTTTATCTATTTATACTCCTTTTAAATGTATAAAAATAAAAGCTTGTTATTTTATATTACTTATTGTATCATTTACCTTTGGTGGTATAATAAAAGTCACACTTTTTGATCTAAAAAAAAATAAAAAATCAACGCTACAGATCAGAGATGATGCTTTCCAATGGTATAATACTGTAAAACACCACCTCTCCATATACATTGCTTAAGATTTCTACAGTGTACTGTGAATTTTTTTCAATAACTGTGCTATTTATGAGCACTAGGCAAACAAGGAAAATGTTGTGATCGAGAGGTACTACACTAACTAGGATTCTGAAAATAGAACAAAAACACAGGCACCGCTATATACCATCCATTCTGTGCTATGGGAGAACCCTTTGTATTACAGCAGTCAGTGGGATTACAGCCTACCTCAGGATGGAACTGCTGCTCAGTACGGGAATGGCAATACTGACAGCTGTCCCCACTTTCACATTTTGATGGCTCTCCCCACTCATCTCCATGTTTCACGCTTGGACAAGGTGTGGATCTGAAAAAGATAGGTAAGCAATCATTTGCTAGTAGACAAGCATCAAAAGGAAAAAAATGTTTCAGTAAAAGTTAAAACTAGCTTTAGATTGAAGCTGCCATTCTGAAATACTATGTTTAATGTCACAATATCCAGGCAGCAGAGCCTGAGCAGTTCAATTAACCAACAGCTCAATTAGCTGACAAAGTCTGCTACCAAAGCTCCTTAGTGTTGGATGTTGCTATTTTGTTTATGGGTGACCAATCAAAACATACAGATAAACTGGCAAGGATGGCACTATTGGCATTTTCAATTTTTTTTTCTTTTTTTTCCAAATTCAGTTTTTTTGCCAGTGCTGCAATTTCTGAATTTCTATCAGTGTATAAAACATAGTTCATTAAAGCTGAATTCCAGGATAAGCAAATATGGTCTAAAAACAAGAGGCATGTGTATTTTTACTTCTGAAATAAAAGACTCTGTAGTTTCGAAGAGTGAACAATAGCTAGAAATCATAAAGAGACATTCCTCTAGGCACAGCTGCCTTCACGCTTGGTAATCCTATTGAAGAACACTGTATCCCACTTTGGTAGGCCTTCTCTAGCCTAAAAAAATGGCTGCTGGCAATAAGCTGCGGGAAGTTGCATAACCGTTATATACAGTAATAAATATGATTAACAGAAAAATATTTCAAATTTAATGCACCTGTATTTGAACTTTCTTGGGTTGCGTCTTCTGTCTCTGCTATTGTGATAATGTGGACAGGCATATCCTTGGCGGCAAAGTCTGGGTGGTTTAGTACATTGTTCAGTTTTATAGCTGGCTAGTACAAAATTTGTATCTGGGGTAAAACAAAAACAATTTTTTTTTAATATTAAACCTATAGAACCTTCAGCAAATGCTAAAAATATTACAGAAACCATTTTAAAATGATCTTTAAATAGCTCGGTTTAGGAATCGACATTGTATGAGACCCAACCATGTTTCAACTCAGCTAAAATCACATACGTAAAATATTTATTTTTGTTCATGTAACCAATAGAAAATAAGCACAAGGATACAATATTGCCAACTATGCTTAGTCAAAGAGCAATAATTATTTGCTGATTGTTGCAGCTATCAGGGAGGTAGAATATGAAAGCATTATAGTATCTAACCACCAGGTGGCAGCAGGAAAACCTGGCAGGCATCCATAAGTACAGTATGTTTGAAATCACAAGACCAAACATAGAGCATACAGCAAGTACTGTACTTATATCTGTAAAATATAATATTCACTTTGTGACAAATCTTATTTTATTACACTTTATAAAGCAAGACATAAATGTAAAGGATACATTTATGTACTATTTTTAATACAAATTGAATTAAGAGGTGAAAACAAAGTCAGCTGGGTGTAGTGTACTAAGAGAGGGGGCTGCATTAAATTGTGGATTTTTTTGGCAGGTTAACCAGCTCATTGTTCATATACTGTATGGAAACAATAGCAGCAGAGCAGATCTCCAAGTTGCAGTGTGTATCATGCTCTCTGCATGGGGCTTTGGCTCAGGTCTCATCTGCGCTGTACCATCTGGAAGTCTTTAGAAAGCTACTTTATGTAGAATTGTCGCTATTCATTATCATCCAAAACACTGTAATCCTAGACCTATTCTTTTGTCTACTGACAAAAAATCTGAACTGCAGACAGAAATCTGAACAGCCAACAGATTTAATGGAAAACGCAATGTGGCCATCATACAGAAGAATTTAAAGTGGAACTTTATTCTCTCAATCAACATTAACTATTTTAATCCTTATGCTGCTAACATTTTTAAATAGATAGGAAGGTATATTATATTTACTTGTTTTAAAACTTTTTTTTTTTTTTCCTTCAGTTGCTTCCTGGTTTCTGGTCTAGGTCAAAATGATGTCATACACCCCACGAGTCTTCATGGCCATTTTATTTTTTACTTTTATCTGGAGGAGGGGTTTTCTAAACTAAGCACGCCCTCCTGCCTGCATGAATGAGCTAAGGGAAGATGGATTCCAGGAAGTAAATGCCACATGAATCCCCCTGTCCTTACTTAGATGACCAGGTCTACAAATGCTAACAGAGGGTTTATTAAAGTGATTTTTCAACAGAATAAAAAACATGGAGACATGGATGGATGGGTGAGATTGCTGTGAATATTTAAAATTAATGTAATAGCTTTTTCAGTTTGTGTTGCTCAGATACAAAATAAGCCTGTACTGTATATGCAGTAAAGTATGCTTGTTATACTCACTATGGAACCTAAGGGGTTAATCCTCTGCATAAAAAGGCTTTTTGATCCTGGCTTCTCTGATCCTCCCCTCCTTCCACTGTCCCCTGATAATTTCCTGATAACACAGAATCTATGGAGTCAGGCTGCACATGCTCAGGTTTGGTGTTTATTGCTAGAGAGTTTTTTTGGGGTGCGTGCATGTGATTAGCACAGGGCCAATCAGCACTGTCCAGACAGAGGGTCAAGGGTCGTGCAGTCTCAAATGAGAGTCAGAACACTCCTCCTACAAGTTTTAACCAGTGCTTGGCTGGACACTGATAGAAGTCACAAGATTGCTATATACTGTTCATGAGAAAAGGTATTTATAAAGTTATATTTACTGGGTTTAGTAACACTTTAAGGTATTCCCTGCTTCATTTTCCTATTTTACTGAAATATCACCAAAATGTCCTAGTGTTTAACTATTGTTCTGATGGGATAAGTTCACTCCACACCACCACCTGCAGGTGAAAGTTGGTATTGGGAGCAATTTACTAACACAAACATTGCTATAATAAAAGCAGTATAAAACAACATCTCCATGCAGGTTGTCGCACTATAAAAGGTTCCAGTGCATACTCTTTATTTTTGGTTCTACTGCTTGTATCATGGAAAAATTGCAGAGACATTACCCTATGCCGGGTACACACAAGACTTTTTTTTGTCCAACCCAGCGGGCAGAACTAAAAAGAACTGACAGATCACCATAATAACACAAGCGATGTTAGCATGAACATACTAATCAGTGCTGGCTGCCAGCGTTGGTCGGATGCTGGTTTTCCATTATGCCCGTTCAACAGAGCCTGGTCATAAGACCGGCTTCTGTAAAACAGACACCTGTACACATGGCCCAGTTTGTACCCAGCCTTAATTGTGTATATAAAAGCACTGTAAATGGGGGCAGGGGGAGGAACGCTATTCCTAGGCCCCAGCTTTCAATAGGTGAGGAATTGCATACTGATGTCCGGGCAGTACAGAGTCGCCCTGGAGATGTGGATTGAAGCGAACACCATGTACCACAGCCTCATTTACAAGCAGTATGAATGAATAGTTACTACACTGCACAACAATCTATTAAAATGTGGTGTTCTGCATTTTATGGGCTATTTAGGGCACAGAAGTAAAACAGGTTGGAAAGAATTAAAAAAAAAATGCTATATTTATTTTTATAAACAATCCTGTTAACTGTATCATTTTCTTTATTGATGCAAGTAACACACTTCAAAATGGGCATTTTAAAAACCAACCTGTAGCCAATCAGAGAATTAGAACATTCACACGGCTAGATCAACCTGTAGCCAAAAAGAACAGCAAAGCATTCACAACACAGAATATAAATAGCCAACGGTCATAGAGACTGCAACAACACACGAGAACGAATGTGCATATACCCACAGTGCTCTGCAACGTGCTGCAGTCTGGCCTTACCTATGATGTTTAATACTTATTAACTCATTTATTCATATAAAGTCTCATAAAGGCCCATGTAACCTAAAGAAACAAGCTGCCTTACATAAAATTCCTTTCAAAAAGCATGCCAACACTTATAAGCTGAGCAAGAATAACCCGATGGAAAGTCATGACTTTTCCAACATATTTGAACAGGCAAACATTAGATCTTCTATCAGACACAGCCTACAGATAAAGATAATATGCTTGAACAAATTACAAAGGGGTATTATTTCTCATAATATAAATAAATGAAAATGCATATATGTCACGTAAAAAAAGTAAGTACACCCTACATTTACCACAACTTCAAATACATCCAAATAAAATCAGGTGTCTTAGGAGTTAAGACTTCCTATGAGCTCTTTCACATTAAAACGCAGTTCGGGAAACCCATGTCCTGTGCGCATTTCCCGCACCATGTTCCAAACACACTGGGTGTGCGATCTGCTGCGGGCGTCAATAGATTCCCAACGACACCTTAAATGCAGATAGCAAAAGCAGTCCATTTGTCTACACTGGATCACATGGTACCGCGGTACCATGCGATCCGTTTGCAGAGCGCTTTGAAAAGTAGTGCATGCGCTACTTTTGAAGGAGAAAAATAAGTAGGTGTGGCGCTGTTCAATGGATTATAATTGACTCTCAATGTGGTGGTGATGTAATGTGGGTGTGAATGTAACACCAGTAAAAAAAAAATGCAAAATTATGACAAATAAATTATAAGTGAACATAAACATGTGCATGTAAATAAACAATAAATAAATGAATGCAAAATTTAAAAGTTAAACTCCTATTGAGCATACAAATCAGTCCAGAAAAGATACTAATTAGATATTCAAAAAAGTCCAAAAAGTGCTTGTGCTGGTGAAAAGTGATCTCTAATGTAAATGATCTCTGGATGAAATAAATTCAATAAATATAGCATTCAAAACAGTTCAAGAAAGTGCTTGTGCTGGTGAAAAGTAATCACTGTTCGTTTTCCCTCTTCACAAAGTGATCACAGCAAGTGTGGCTTATCCGTGTTTCTAATGTGCACACACTCACAGGAATTTTACTCCCCGCTTGGGGTATGTAGCATTCACAGTATATGCCACTGTGTAGCAGCCTATGGGGTATCCCGTCCTGGATGTCTTGGTGGCACTCCAATTGATTACCATGTAAAGGAGAGGTGGACCCCAATAGTGTAATACTGATAGACTATTTATTAAATAAAAACATGTAGAAACGTACTCACATTTTGAAAAAGCATAAAAAGCATGTGTTGCTGACACGAACGCCGCTGCCCGGAAGTGATGCAAGGATGCACATTGACTCCTCCCTACGCGTTTCGTCACTCTGACGTCATCTGGAGCGTACCACTATTGGGGTGACCTGTCCCCTCACACTTTGGAGAAGAGGACAGCCTTGAAGCCTCTACTTGCCCTGCTGAGAGATTGGGATATCCCATATATAAAGGGGCTTTCCATTCCAGTTACAGATCAGGAAAGATGGAAAATTCCAAAAAGCCTGTCGTCCATCAGACATTCTATATGTACTGTCTGTGCTGAATCTGCCAGAATCAGCTCCATTGGACTGGCCCTTAATATATACCACACCAACCAGTTCTGGGCGCCCATCTGCCATCTCATCTGTCCCACCCTCTAATGCTGGACACTGATTTACCTCTGCAGAAGAATGGTCACCATTGTTTTTTTTGTTCTCTGTCATGCTATCTTGCAGCACACTGGTTAGATCAGGGTTCCCCAACCCCCGGTCCGCGGCCCACTGCCGGGCCGTGGCCTATTTGCAGATGGGCCGCGAAGGCTGCACTGTGTGAGGTGCGGCAGCGGGCAAGCAGAGAGATGACATCTCTCACCGCCCGCCCGGATCACGGCACTTCCGCCCACACAGCAGGGCTCCTATACTGTGGTGAGGCGCGGGAGCAGAGAGATGAGATCATCTCTCGCCACCCGCCCGGAACGCGGCACTTCCGCCCACACAGCGGGGCAGCTATACTGCAGCGAGGCGCAGGAGAAGAGATCATCTCTCACCGCCCGCCCCGCATTACCGCTGTTCTCCCTCACCTGCCTGTGCTGCCACCACGGCAGGTGACAAAAAAAATCTACTGGCAGGTGGCAAACCACCTCTGGTGGCAGGTGGCAATCCACACCTGGTGGCAGGTGACATGGCAAGTAGCAATAAACACCTGGTGGAAGGTGACGTGGCAATCCACACCTGATGGCAGGTGACGTGGCAATCCACACCTGGTGGCAGGTGACGTGGCAGGTGGCAATCCGCACCTGGTGGCAGCCGATGTGGCAATCCGCACCTGGTGGCAGGCGACGTGGCAAGTGGCAATCCGCACCTGGTGGCAGGCGACATGGCAATCCACACCTGGTGTCAGGTGTTGCGGCAAGCGACAATCCACATCTGGTGGCAGGCGAGGTGGCAAGCGACAATCCAAATCTGGTGGCAGGCGACGTGGCAATCCACACCTGGTAGCAGGTGTTGTGGCAATCCACATCTGGTGGCAGGTGACATGGCAATCCACACCTGGTGGCAGGTGACGTGGCAAGCAACAATCCACACCTGGTGGAGGGCGACGTGGCAAGTGACAAACCGCATCTAGTGGCAGATTCTGCATTATGGTGAGTTTGAACTATTTCATTTTATATTACAATGCAATGACAGAAAAATTGCGCTTAAATCATCCCAACACCATATCAGCCATTGTTCTGTGATGATTGAGGCGCTAACACCAGCCATTTCCCCGACAAACTGCCCACGAAAAGCTACATAACAACTCAACCCCCCCCCCCCCCCCCCCGGGCCTTGGCACGATTCTATTCCACAACGCCGGTCCTCGGTGCCAAAAAGGTTGGGGACCACTGGGTTAGATGATTCATTACATTATGTCTATATGTATTTTGACTCTATTACTCAATGGTGCCTCTCCTGTGGTCTTTCTCGTTACCTCTGTGGGAGAGTTGTCATGTCGGCAGTGTCCGACAATTCTGCCATGTTTTTACTGTTTAATGTGTGCATTAATGTTGCTCCTATGCTTCTAGTGGTTAGATAGGACAGGTGGTTTGACTCTAGTTTACACATGACTGACTAAGCCCAAAATTAACATTCTTCTCTTCATACATAGTAGGCTGTATACATTTTTTCCCAGTCTTTTATGTTCATGATTGGAACCCTTCAGATCCTTTGTCTGGTAAGATCACTTCACTCTCTTCTTAACATTAAAGACACCACAGGCTCTTCATGAAGACTGGACTTGGCATCGAAATGACACCGTTATGTCTGTCCCAATTTGCCACAAGCGAACATTGACGCAATATGCAATTTCTTGTCTGACTATCAGTTAACGAGAACCCTTTGCCCATCCAGTGGGAAGCTCAGTCTTGCGGGGGGTGTTTATTCAACATGGAGCACAGCTCAGGAGAAAGATCTGAATCCATCCAAGCTACAATTACCAAGCTTCATTCTATAGAAATTCTGCATTAATTATCCCCGTCACCAGAGCTCCTGGTCTCTATATCTTCCACCATAGCATCTCTTCTACAACTTTAAAAAAAAAGCCTGGATTCTTTCCTAAATGTACATAATATATCTGGATACTAAACATTTATAGGTAAAGTTGATCCAGGGAGCAGATGGCACATTCCTTCCTATGGCATGGGAATGCCCACCAGTTAGAGCGCTTTGGTCAGAAATCACCGCTTTCATCAGCTCAATTTCCCTAATACCCAACATCTGTAACCCTTTAAGGTGTCTTCTCGGTTATTGTAACGACACCCCAAATATAAAGGGGGTTAACGCCGTTTAAGATGTCCCCTCTCCTGGACACCCATTCAAAGACCAATCTTCCACAGATAGGCGACCACTTCCCCTAGGAATTAATCCTTCTGGAAGAACGAGACGTACTCTGTATCTTCCAGGATCGAGTCTCTTTATTGAAGAAGATATTGTAACTTTTATACACATCTACTAATGCATTAGTTTAACATGAACAATGGCCCAGCTCCACCCACAAATAACAAGGCCCAATACACATTATTTTGACGTCTGTTAGGCTTCAAAAGACTTTACACAATAGAACATAACGACCTTCAATACACATCTTATAATGAAAGGGTGGGTAGACGGTCCGTCTGCCGAGTACAATGCACACAGGCATAGAGTTAACTATCCCTTTCACGCCAAAAGGGTCTCCAGACCCTCCTAGACTCATTTACAACACAAGCAGGCAGGTGATTAACCTGTCTGCTGCTAGTTCCACAACCTATAATTATAGACTTAATTCCCACAAGCCACAATAGACAATAGAATGCAAATCACCTTAACTCCTCACAGCAATGATTACACAACCCCCCCCCCCCTCACAGTACACATCCAATCTAGATACAATGTATGTGCAGCATTGAATATGGCTATCATAGACCATATTGGGGTTTTCATTCACCCTGTGCCCCTAATAGAGACACAGGGTGGTTGACACATAAGAGGCATTGGGGGAGCTGAAGCAAGGGTATCTCATACTTTCTAAGCGATTCTGAGTTCCCCGGGCCTTCCCGTTACATCTCTCCCCTTTCGGCAGGAGACTAACAGAGGAGGGGACCCCAGACGGGTTGACTCCGAAGTTAGTCCATAGGTCCCTTCTTCTAATGCTGGTATCCACACCGTACCCCAAATAAATTGCTCCAAACAGAGTATTACTTACCCAGCCAACCTCTGCCTCTCTTAGAGAACATACCCGCCGCTGGGGAGAGGCCTGGACTGGCCCTTCTCCCTGGAGTCCTTTCAGCCGCTGGAGAGAAGACAGGGTGACTGGGCTCAGTCCGTCATGCTGTTGGGGATCTGGGCCGACTGCCCAGCGTCCCTGGGGTATACAAGTGGAGACTGAAGTCCCATCCACTTGTGGTAGGTAAAAATCCCCCAGTGCTTGCAAAGCAAGGCTGACATCCTCCTGTCTCAGTGTCACACCATTTTCTGGGGTTGTGTCAGTGAGGACTGAAGTCCCATCCAATACCACAGGAACTCCCTCTTCTGTTAGTTGAGAGCAGAGGCCCGTGGCACTCTGCTCTGTTGCCAGCTCTTCTGCCGGGTTGCTGTGAGTGGAGACCGCAGTCCCATCCACCGATATCAGCTCAAGTTGCAGTTGTGTGCAGAGGCCAGTAGCATTCTGCCCTGCCGCCAGTGATTCAGCTGGGGGTAAAATCTTTACCACCTCAGCTTGTTGCTGGGGAGGGGGGCCACCTGCCCCGGCTCCCTGAAACTCCACAGTTGTTTCCGGTGCTGGGCAGAGGTTGCTAGCACTCTGCCCTGTTGCCAGCACTTCTGCTGGGGACTCTACACCATCTGCTCTGGCTACCTGTTGGGGAGGGAAAATGGCTGATTCTCCTCCCTGCATCTCTGAAATCCACTGGGAAGGGGGAACCATCACCTTCTCACCTCGGGCCTCCAAAACTGCCACGGGTGTAGAGCAGGGGTCTGCAGTACCCTGTCCTGCTGCCAGTACTTGAGCGGGCGATGCATAATCCATAACATCCTCTGAACAGTCCATTAAGTCCATACCTTCTGTAATCTGTGGCCGGGGAGATGAGCCAACTGCCCTAGCTCCCTGGAACTCCACATCATTCACTTCGGCTTTAGGGATGGCAATCTCCAGATTTTCCACTGCTGATTCTTCAGCCAGGATTTCAGAGTGGTCAACTGGTATTTCCTGATAGTCCCAGGCAAAGGTAGCACCACCCTGCTGCTGAGCAGATTCTAGCAGCTGTCTGTAGGCGATCTCCAGCTCCCATTCCTGAACGGCCAGAAATTCCAAATCTTCCTTTGCCCAGTGCCCTTCCGAGACATTCAGTTTTCGCTCTCTGTGCTCCATTATTTCCTCCAAACGCCACTCCCAAAGTCAGGGTCACTGGACAGCCCCCAATACAACAATCCCAGGCCATCATAGTCAAAGCCTTCCGTGGGGCTGTCATCCGCTGACCATGGGCACTCTTGGGCTACATACCACCGGAGGGCTCTGTAGCTCTCGTCCAACCGCATCTCTGCCCGGATCAGCCTGCTTAACTCAGCTGTCCACTCCTGCTTTGGTTGTTCCCCCAATAACAGCATTCGCACATCATACTGCGACCAGTACCTTACATGGATGGAGGGGAGAACCTTTTCCTGGTGTTGCTGCTCGAGAGCTAGCGCTTTCTTCCAGAGTTCGCAGCGGATCGAATCAGACCATCCCAGCAGGACCTCCTCTGATACTGGTCCTCTATGCTGTATCTGCATCTCTCGCAACCTCCTTCTGAATTCCTCTTCCATGGCGGCTGGTATCTGTATCTCTCCTCTCCTTTCAGTTGGTGCCGCTTCTTTAGGTTTTGTCTCCGATTGCTGTATTTCCGCCATTCTCTGCTCATGTTGCCGCTCATCCTGCCGCTGGATGTCTCTAATGGCTTCCCGTATGGCGGTCTCTGATGGGCTAGCACCATATAATGCCAACCACTATCGAACTCGTTGTTGAAACAAGTCTTCAACTGACCGGGGTCCTGCATCACCATCCCTCTGATCCATCTCCGCTAGTTCCCTGATCAAGGTGGCCTTGTTCTTTGTCCCACCGGTGCCTCCACGGCTCTCAAGTAAGTCTTTCAGCGTGGCTCTCCTGCAGGCTGCATAGCTGGTCATTCACTGCGGTGGTTTGGAGTGTCCCAGTAACTGGAGGGAAGATCCCACTGCTGCCAACCAATGTAACGACACCCCCCAATATGAAAGGGGTTAACGCCGTTTAACTCTCTCCCCTCTCCTGGACACAAATTCCCTGTCGATCCTCCACAGCCAGGCGACCACTTCCCATAGGATTAATCCTTCCAGAGATACGAGACAATGCTCTGTGTTTCAAGTTCCAAAACAGGGAATGACTTTATTTTCAAAACACATGGTAACACATTTCTCTTCAAAACCCTTCCCTCCCATCCTTGGGGGAACAGGGCGGGTTAAACTGTCCAATGACAATGGTGATACAGGTCAGGTGTGTTCAAACTTCTCCTTTGATAACCAGTCTTAGCAGGAGGGGTGATTTCCCCCCCCCCCTCCTCACAGAAGACACTTAAACATCCCATAATAATAGGCAGCCAGACTGTCTACTAAGCTCCAATCCACATCATCACAATGAAAGGACCTGTAGCATAGGTGAGGTTCATTAGCATTACACAAGCAGATAGGTGACACATCAGCATCTCTCAATTAACCTGTTCAGTTCAGAGTCGAACACCAGTACATTTTGGGGATTAATATTACCATTTAAATTTTAAGCAATCCAAGCCATATTCTTAATGTCCATTATTTCCTGGCTCACCCTGTGTCCAAAGTGACCCCCTGTCACACAATCACAGATTATAGTGGGGGTTTTCATTCACCCTGTGCCCCTAAGGGAGACACAGGGTGGTTGACACATAAGAGGCATTGGGGGAGCTGAAGCAAGGGTATCTCATACTTTCTAAGCGATTCTGAGTTCCCCGGGCCTTCCCGTTACAGTTATATTGATGATTAGTCTCCCTCTCAAAACAGCTAACTCTTCCTATGCCTAGCATTAGATTATAATAAAACGTCTATAAACTATGCACTGGAAGTCCTCAGCCCCCCTTAATTAGCTTACTCTTATTAATCAGGCACTCCCATTGTACAAACTTACATATGAAGCCAGAGGCTGCCTATAAGAGCTGGGAAATATAGGTAAATTCTAATCGCATTATACAGCATAGTGCTTGTGCTGTGTCATTTGGCCCACTGTAACACCTGTAATACCTGGCTGATCCTGCCTGGCTATACCCTCCCCTCTGTAAACTGACCACTGTGTATCATGGCTGCTGAGCCCTGACACAGTTGTCCGTTTACATGCCTCCATCATCCGCAGCCCTCCTGTCCACCTATGTGCTCCTCTGTCCTCCTCCTCCCCCCCTCCCTACCTGTCTGCCCTGTGTCAGCCCCCTCCGCTCCTGCTGCCCTCATAACATTATACAAGCCCCTCCGTGTTCTAATAACAAGTGCTCCTGTCTGTGTGCTTTATTTAAAAAAATGCCTCTTTTACTATATCACAGCGGTTCTCAGCGATCACGTGACGGCCGGCTCTCTCTCTCTTCTCACAACTTCGCTGTCGTCAGTGGGGGGAATCTCAGCCCCCCGCCTGCTGCATCTGTCAGCCGGGCAGAGGTGAGACACAGCCGGTAACGTGATCGCAGGGAACCCCGCTGTGAAACAAGGTAAAGGAGGCTTTTTTTTTTTTATAAAACACACAGACAGGAGCACTTGTTATTAGAACACAGAGGGGCTTATATAAAGTTATGGAAGAGGGTTAACAACCACTTAAAGGATAAAATATTTATTGCCGAATCTCTTTTTCATTCTTCTCGATTGTCGTACTTGTATACATTGTTCTAAAGGATGATATTCATTCTACACCTGTAGACAATTTGGTCCTTCAGTCCATGATCCAGGTGTAATGAATGGACATTTTATACTTTCTGTATTGTGATTGTGCTCGGTTTTCTTTGTGTCAATTTTTATTTTGCACTTGCAAAATAGGTTTGTACAATCTCTCTTTATGTACAATAAAGTTACCTTAAAAAGAAAAAAAAAAAAAAAAAAAGAAGAAGGAAATTGATCCAGGGAATATTAGATTGCCTCTCAGGAAGGATTTTTGTCATGGATATGCATTAATGTCTGTCTGCCATCTTACCTTTCCTCCTCATGTGTTCATCTTAGAGACCAGACCCCCTTCACCTGGCTTCCTTTATAATCTCCTCCCAGCCAGACTCCACCCCAGGCACTATCACAGAACACTATATTAACCTGTGCACTGCAAGCCTGCTTTGCTGATCAACGTGTTTGTTAGCATTGTGTGTTTGGGTTCCTGCCTGCCGTGTGCTACGTCTGTCTCTCTGTTACGTTATTGGCTTGTCCCCGACTATCCCTGTCTGCTAGTGACCCTTGACCTTCGGCTTGTCCTTCGTTATCCTTGTCTGCTTGTGGCCCTTGACCTTCGGCTTGTTATTCGTTATTCTTGTATCTTGTGCTGCTTCCCCTCTATTCCCCTTATCCTACGGGGCGTGAGCTAGGAGATTCTAGGGGCCGCGACCTGGACCTAGCCTGCAGCGTAACATCCTCACCACTAGAGGCTCTGGAGAAGACCTGCTGGGTCTTAGACTCCGTGCCCTGGGGAATCTTGGCTCTAGCTTCCTGTAGGATCCTGGTTGTGCTCCTCTGGTCCCGCCTTTCCACAACCACCCAGTTTCCTATCCGCAGCAGTCAGCCATAGGGTTCACTATCTTGCGGTGCACTCCTGTCCCCCTACGGTGTGCACCTGTCATCTGGCCACAGGTGACCTGACAATTTTTTTCCCCTGCTGGAGAAAATTGGTTCATGCTTTGCTGGGGTTTTTAGCCTTCCTTTGGATCAACTGTGGGTATAGGATTGTGTATACAGGATTTTTTATTTTTGGATATCTCCCCCCCCTTTATTGGTTGAATTAGATTGACTTGCATTTTTTTTCAACCAGACTATGGATGTTGCTCACCATAACTACAAAGATGGTATTTGTCTACAGTAATCCTGTCATGGTAACAAATGTAGAAGGCAGTTGGCATGCTCCCTACATCTGCACACCACCCAAATGTTAATTTCCAATATTAAAACCCTGACGGACAAAATTGCCCTCCAAAATGCCTCTTCTTCATAAAGCTTTTCATGACTATTTCTCTGCATTGTATAACTTTCCATTTCCTGTCCCTGACAATAAATCGACTAATTTTACGCTTTCAGGATTATGTGCAGGACACCACCTTGCCTACGATTGATGCGGATACTAGGAAGTCTTTGGACAGGTATTTCTTGATTGAGGAGCGGTTGGCCACTATAACCTCTACTCCTTGGGATAAAAGCCCAGGTCCAGGCGGCTTTATGTCAGTCACTGGCTCTCTGCTCTGCCTCTCCAGAACTCACTGGAGCGCTGAGCTGTGCAGGGGTGGAAGCTGCTGGCTTAGGCTCACAGGTTCCTTCTCTCCTTGAATAGGTCCCAGAAATGGACCATATCGAACGCATAGAGTCACTTTTGGCAAAAGAATTAGACACATATGTGCAATGTCACCAAACATGGCTCTCTTGGAAAATGTAGAGAGAGATCTTTGAGATCTCTTATCAAGATGACAACAGGTCCAGATAAACCCCGTTGAACAAAGCCATTCAGGAGTGCTATCCCCAGGCTTATCCCCTCTGTTACCGTCCTCCTTCCCTTTCTCATCCGGCTTGTAACTCTTACCCATCCCCCCACCACCCCCCCTTTTTTTTCTTTTTAATCACCTTTTAAGCCCATAGGGTTTGCCCACCTGTAGTGGGCTGTAGTAGGATTTTTTTTATATACCCCTATATAATTCAGTCCTTTAATGCAAAGATAGTGGGATTCAGTCAGGCAGTTTATACTTGCAATTTTACAAATATATACAATATGTACAGTTACATCTACGGCTGGAGTGTGATAAATACTTTATCAGTGCTTTCTCTGTCTTCAACTACCTTTCATTTTGATGAATCTGTATCAGTAATCAGACTGGTACTTTAATTGGACTGTATTTTTAATTTGTACCCCTTTTTTATATACTTTTTTTTCCTGTTAAATTCAGATTGAACATAAAAAATCATCACATTACTGAATATCAATCATTCAATTGTAAAGAAAATAAACTAAAAATAGAATGAATTTCAAACTGCCAATTTGTCCAATACTGGCCAGCCCAACAAATTTCACCCAACAGCTAACTATTTAATGCTAAAAATTCATCTCCAAGAACCACAAATTTCTGGGTATCTGCAAGTAATTCTTAAAACAGTTGGTTTTTATAGTGCATGCATCTACAATCAGAAAGGGACTGCAGCAATTTAACCTGCATGAGAGGTGTATCTTATAGTGGTTCTAAAGGCTCAAGGTTTTTTATTATAAGCTTACCTGTAGGTACAAGTGGTGTAACAGAGGGTTTACAACCACTTTAATACTAACCTGAGCCCCATCTCGATTCAGCAATGTGCACAAGTGCCTCGGCTCTCCGGGGACTCTGCCTCCTCATTGGCTGAGACAGCAGTGGGAGCCATTGGAGCCTACTGCTGTCAATCACAGCCACTGAGCCAATCAGAAGAGAAAGGGGGTGGGGATGAGCCACGGTTCTGTGTGAATGGACACACAGAGTCTCAGCTTGGCAGCGAGCCTGCTTGGGTTCCCCCATTGCAAGCTGCTAGCTCTGGGGGCACTTGGCAGAAGGAAGGGGCCAAGAGCACCGTCGAGTGACCTGAGAAGAGGAGAATCAGGGCTGCTATGTGCAAAACTGCTGCACAGAGCAGGTAAGTATAACATGTTTGTGATTTAAAAAAAAAAAAAAAAAAAAAACTTAAATATCAATTTAACATGATAGTCATACGGGCAGGTTATATGAGGAAACCCACAACCATCTTGCAACTAAAGAAAGTTTACATAGATTAGTGGTCACAAATTGAGTCGATGTCAAAGACTGGAGGGCAGTTAGCAAAACGCATTTCTGATAAAAGGAGGCAATACCATCTTCTGAGGCCAGGAATGTACTTTTTTCACAGCACACCATTACATCTATTGATATTTTTGTAGAACAAATGTTTAAAAAGGCAAACATTTCTCATGTTTAAATTCAAGTATATTACCTTTAACTGTAAGCACTGTGTAAAAAGATCTAATGTTGCCCTGTTCAAATATCTTTAAAAAAAAATCTAAAAATTATATTAGGCATGCTTATTTTTGCAAACAACTGTATCAATAGCTAATTTATATAGTCCAGCTTGTGGGTTAGGTTTACTGGTCTTTCAATGATACAGTAATAGTCATATGCAAGTTTGTATTGACCTGCATTAATCCTAAACTTACCTTGCCATCTTGGGTCCTCTCCGAGGATCTTCTCTATCATTGCTTGGCTAGCTAAGACTCCTGGCTGCAAGTCAGGAATCCCTTCACCACTCCCAAGCTGCCCATTCTGTAAGGCTTCCTGTGCTTGGATTTCCCTGTTGCACCAATCAAAGAAAAATAAATGATCAAACTAAGTGGATACGAGGTGATGTGTCTATATTGGCCCAGTGCTGGTCACTTTTACTGCAAATTTGTTCAAATGATAAGAAGTATTTTTTTTTTAACCTACTTTATATATGATGTACACACACTTATACACACACACACACACACACACACACACAGTCCTATATGCTTCTATCATACGCATGTTTACTCCTGCTGCTTAGTTGTATTCAACAGAGGTTGTATTTTTTTGCTCCCCACCCTTGCAAATCCATGGGCCAGTTCTCATTATATTAAAAACATACTGTACTCTCTGTACTACTAACTGAACATATCTTATCATGTACATACAGCATACTAATCACTTTTCTGCATACAGTGCAATCCTGGAAAGTATTCAAAGCACTTTACTTTTTCCACATTTTGTTATGTTACAGCCTTATTCCAAAATTTATTAAATTCATTATTTTCCTCAAAATTCTACAAACAAAACCCCATAATGACAACGTGAAAGACGTTTGTTTAAAATCTTTGCAGATTTATTAGAAATAAGAAAAACGAAGAAAAGTCACATGCACATACAGTAAGTATTCACAGCCTTTGCCATGACAGTCAAAATTGAGCTCAGGTGCCTCCTGTTTCCATTGGTCATCCTTGAGGCCGGGTTCACACTTGTGTGACACGACAGCCATCCTACTTTGGATCCGACTTTGCCCTGCGACATGAAGCCGACATATGTCCGACTTTCAATGAACGGGGATCCGAATTGGATCCCCGCCAATACCAGGCACTGTGTTTGGTATGAATCTTGAGGGGGAACTCCAGGCCAAATTTTAAATAAAAAACCGGCATGGGTTCCCCCTTCAGGAGCATACCAGGCCCTTGGGTCTGGTCTGGATTTTAAGGGGAACCCCTACGCCAAAAAACGGCGTGGGGGTTCCCCCCAAAATCCAAACCAGACCCTTATCCGAGCACGCAACCTGGCAGGCCGCAGGGGAAGAGGGGGGGCAGAGAGAGCGGCCCCCTCCCTCCTGAACCGTACCAGGCCGCATGCCCTCAACATGGGGGGTTTGGTGCTCTGGGGCAGGGGGGCGACCTGCGGGCCCCCCACCCCAAAGCACCCTGTCCCCATGTTGATGAGGACAGGGCCTCTTCCCGACAACCCTGGCCGTTGGTTGTCGGGGTCTGCGGGCAGGGGGCTTATCGGAATCCGGGAGCCCCCTTTAATAAGGGGGCCCCCAGATCCCGGCCCCCCACCCTATGTGAATGAGTATGGGGTACATTGTACCCCCTACCCATTCACCTGGTGGAAAAATATGTCAAGAAAAAAAACACAACACAGCTTTTTAAAGTAATTTATTGCACAGCTCCGGGGGTCTTCTTCTGACTTCGGGGGTTTCCGGTGTCGTCTCCGCGCTCTCCGGTTCTTTCTTCCTTCGGCCGGGCCTCCGCTATCTACTTCCAGCTCTTTTTCTAGCGGGGCCCGGTCTTCTCCGTCGCCTTCTTCTCCCGCTCTCCGGTCCTTTCTTCCGCCGGGCCTCCGCTAACTTCTTCCAGCTCTTTTGCTAGCGGAGGCCTGGTCTTCTCCGTCGTCGCCGTCTGCGTCTTCTTCCCTCTTCTCCTCCTCGATGTTGACTCGTCGCTTCCTCCCGCTGTAACGCTGGGTGTTGCGGTGCGCGCCAATTTATATAGGCTTCTCATGACGTCACAGTCACATGCTCCCATGACGTCACAGTCACATGCTCCGGGGCCACCCGGAGCTTGTGACTGTGACATCATGAGAAGCCTATATAAATCGGCGCGCACCGCAACACCCAGCATTACAGCGGGAGGAAGCGACGAGTCAACATCGAGGAGGAAAAGAGGGAAGAAGACGCAGATGGCAACGACGGGAAGACCGGCCCCTCCACTAGCAAAAGAGCTGGAAGAAGATAGTGGAGGGGCCGAAAGAAGGACAACGGAGAGCCGGACGAGACGACGGGAAGACCGGGCCTCCGCTAGCAAAAGAGCTGGAAGAAGATAGCGGAGGCCCGGCGGAAGGAAGAAAGAACCGGAGAGCACGGAGACGACACCGGAGACCCCCGAAGTCGGAAGAAGACCCCCGGAGCTGTGCAATAAATTACTTTAAAAAGCTGTGTTGTGTTTTTTTTCTTGACATTTTTTTCCACCAGGTGAATGGGTAGGGGTACAATGTACCCCATACTCATTCACATAGGGTGGGGGGCCGAGATCTGAAGGCCCCATTATTAAAGGGGGCTCCCGGATTCCGATAAGCCCCCCGCCCGCAGACCCCGACAACCAATGGCCAGGGTTGTCGGGAAGAGGCCCTGTCCTCATCAACATGGGGACAGGGTGCTTTGGGGTGGGGGGGCCCGCAGGTCTCCCCCTGCCCCAGAGCACCAAACCCCCCATGTTGAGGGCATGCGGCCTGGAACGGTTCAGGAGGGGGGGGCGCTCTCTCATCCCCCCCCTCTTCCCCTGCGGCCTGCTAGCTTGCGTGCTCGGATAAGGGTCTGGTTTGGATTTTGGGGGGACTCAGACGCCGTTTTTTGGCGTAGGGGTTCCCCTTAAAATCCAGACCAGGCCTGGTATGCTCCTGAAGAGGGAACCCATGCCGGTTTTCTATTTAAAATTTGGCGTGGAGGTCCCCCTCAAGATCAGCAGAGTAGAAGTCGCATGCCAAAGTCGGATCATGATCCGACTTCAATGATAGTCAATGGGCTGAAGTCGGATCAAAGTCGGACCAAAGTAGTACAGGGAGCATTTTCAAAGTCGGACCGACATGTGTCGGACCAGTTAAGGGAAACATTGATTTTCACACGTCATGCGACATGAGCTCCCAATGTCGGAGCGTTTGTCGCCCCAGTGTGAACCCGGCCTCAGATGTTTCTACAACTTGATTGGGGTCCACCTGTGGTAAATTCAGTTAATTGGACATCATTTGGAAAGGCACACACCTGTCTATATAAGGTCCCACAGTTAACAGTGCATGTCAGAGCACAAACCAAGCCATGAAGTCCAAGGAATTGTCTGAAGCCTCTGACACAGGATTGTATTGAGGCACAGATCTGGGGAAGAGAACAGAAACATTTCTGCAGCATTGAAGCTCCCAATGAGAACAGTGGCCTCCATCATTTGTAAATGGAAGAAGTTTGGAACCACCGGGACTCTTCCTAGAACGGGCTCCCGGCCAAACTGAGCGATCGGGGGAGAAGGGCCTTAGTCAGGGAGGTGACCAAAAATCTGATGGTCACTCTGACAGAGCTCCATCGTTTCTCTGGAGAGAGGAGAACCTTCCAGAAGAACAACCATCTATGCAGCACTCCACACCAATCAGGCCTGTATGGTAGAATGGTCAGATGGAAGCCACTCCTTAGTAAAAGGCACATGACAGCCCGCCTGGAATTTGCCAAAAGGCACCCGAATGACTCTCAGACCATGAGAAACAAAATTCTCTAGTCTGATGAAACAAAGTTTGAACTCTTTGGCCTGAATGGCAAGCGTCATGTCTGGAGGAAACCAGGCACCGCTCATCACCTGGCCGATACCATTCCCACAGTGAAGTATGGTGGTGGCTGCATCATGCTGTGGGAATGATTTTCGGCGGCAGGAACAGGGAGACTAGTCAGGATCGAGGGAAAGATGAATGCAGCAAAGTACAGAGACATTCTTGATAAAAACCTGTTCCAGAGCACTCTGGACCTCAGACTGGGGCAGAGGTTCATCTTCAAACAGGACAACGACCCCAAGCACACAGCCAAGATAACAAAAGGAGTGGCTATGGGACAACTTTGTGAATGTCCTTGAGAGCCAGAGCCCAGACTTGAACCCGATTGAACATCTTTGGAGAGATCTGAAAATGGCTGTGCACCGATGCTCCCCATTCAACCTGACGGAGCTTGAGGAGGTCCTGCAAAGAAGAAAGGGAGAAACTGCCCAAAAATAGGTGTGTCAAGCTTGTAGCATCATACTTAAAAAGATTAATGACTGTGATTGGTGCCAAAGTTGCTTCAACAAAGTATTGAGCAAAGGCTGTGAATACTTATGTACATGTGATTTTTTTCATTTTTTTATTTTTAATAAATTTGCAAAGATTTCAAAACAAACTTCTTTTACCTGGTCATTATGGGGTATTGTTTGTAGAATTTTGAGGAAAACAATGAATTTAATCCATTTTGGAATAAGACTGCCTGTAACATAACAAAATGTGGAAAAAGTGAAGCGGTATGTATACTTTCCGGATGCACTGTACATAGGAGACCACTCAGGACATTTGCATCTCTATTCTAAATTGCACACAGCTTTTTTGAGTTTATGGGTTAACAAAAATGACAGCGCAGCAATCAAAGCTTACTTTGCAGCACCCTTCTGTCAAGGAAGTAGTCAGTGCTGCGATGACTCTTTCAAGGTTTTTAACAAAACGTCCTTACAGCAAGGTGAGAGCTGAATATGTGAAATGATACCAAAGCATCATCTGCTGGTTAGATAGAAGACTATACATTTTCCTTCCATGATAAGGAAGGAAAATACTATATGTGCAGAACCACTACACAAGGGCTTGACAGATTTGCTTTGAATCTAAAAGCCAGCTAAAAAAGTTAGGAGCCAGTTTTTTTTTTTTAATTAACAAATCTTATGGGTGGAACATGTAATACATTCCCAAAGGTGAACGTATTCTTTATCCCTTTCACAGGCAGAGCCGTTTTTGTGTTTTCTGCACACGTTTAAAAAATAAATTTAGGTCTGAAGATTACATAAAACCCCCAAACATTATATATTTTCTGAAAGTAGACACCCTAAAGAAAAAAATTGCGGTAATTCCAATTTTTTAAGTCACATGATCTTACCGCAAAAGGTCCAGGAAACTCAAAATTTCAGTAAAAAAAAACAACATACATTAGGGTGCACAAAAACGCAATAAATGTCAACGGGGACCCGAAAGAGATGTCACACATCACTTCCAGGTCAACAAATAGAAGGTTAGGAGAGTGGACGTGTCTCCGTTCTCCTCCCGCCCTCTCTACCCGGCAGCACCTGCTATGCCAGTCCAGGGCCCCCAGATGGGCACGCGCAGGATGTGGGGAACATTCAGACAGCCCAGGCGCCAGGACGAAACTTCTTATCACCATGGCGACCTGGTGTCTGGGTTTATTTGAGTCCTGCACTACACAATCCCTTTAAACACCAGACCAAGTTTTTAGATACTGGCAGTTTCCCAGTTGGAAAGTTTTCCTCTTGTTTACTGACCAGGTGGCCACTTAGGAAAAAAGGGAAAATTTCCCAAGATTAGAATATAGTCGGCTTTAAAACCGGACTGAGGCTGCTCCAAAAAAAAAAAAAAAAAAAAAATAGGATTTTTTACTCACCGTAAAATCCTTTTCTCTGAGTCCATGGACCGACACAGCTTCTCTATTGACAAAGTGGGTATTATCCGTTAATTAGGAGTGACTAGGCAGAAAAACTTGTAAAAAGTGTTGCATCACACCCTCTACAGTACCGCCCAGGGGGCGGACCCTCTGGGTATACCCTCTCAGTCTGCATCTTCGCAGATCAGTTCGTCAAAAAGCAGTACAAACTTAAAAGGAGGGGTGGGTGCTGTGTCGGTCCATGGACTCAGAGAAAAGGATTTTACGGTGAGTAAAAAATCCTATTTACTCTTTCGTCCATGGACCGACACAGCTTCTCTATTGACAAACTGGGACGTCCCAAAGCAGTGTCAGAGAAAAAACGAGGGGTGGTAACAGCATAAAAATAAACTTCACCCCAAACACAAAACAGCACTCCTCCAACGGAGGAGTTGCAACTCTAAACAGCCGCTTGCAAAACCTTGTGGCCAAAAGAGGCATCCGAAGATGCACCTACATCAATTTTGTAGAATTTTGTGAAAGTGTGAGCGGACGACCAAGTCGCCGCTTTACATAATTGGGAAACAGACGCTTGATGTCAGAAAGCCCAAGAGGCACCTATTGCCCTGGTCGAATGCGCCGTGGCAGGAAAGGGGGGCGCCTGACCCTTTAAGGCGTAAGCCTGGATTACTATCTGTCGGATCCACCTAGAGATGGTGGCCGATGAGACTGCTTGGCCCTTCTTGGGACCAGCCACCGAAACAAACAGTGAGTCTGACTTCCGGAACAGGGAAGTAGCAGATAGGTATACTCTCAAAGCTCGGACAACGTCCAAGGAATGCAACGCTGACTCCTTAGGATTCGACGGCTGAGGACACAAGGATGGAAGTACAATGTCTTTGTTGAGATGAAAAGCCAAAACGACTTTCGGAAGAAAGGAAGGCTGCGGCCGCAGCACCACCTTATCCTTGTGGAAAATCAAATAGGGAGCCTTGCAGGACAAGGCTGCCAGCTCAGAGACTCGTCTAACTGACGTAACAGCCACCAAAAAGACCACTTTCTGAGAAAGTGTCAACAGGGGAATATCTCTAATATTCTCAAATAGTGCCTTCTGAAGCACCGAGAGGACCAGGTTCAAGTCCCACGGAGGTAACGGGGGACGGACCGGAGGGGCCACATGTCGGACCCCCTGCACAAATGTACTCATGAGAGAGTGAGTCGCCAGGGGTCGCTGAAAAGAGACAGCCAAGGCAGATATCTGTCCCTTAAATCGTACTTAGGGCAAGCCCTTGGTCCACCCCATGCTGTAAAAACAGCAGGATTCTGGAAACCAAATAGGTACGCGGATGCCATTTCATTTCCTCACACATGGAGATGTAGGCCCTCCAAGTGCGGTGATAGACCTTCCTAGAGGACGGTTTTCGAGCACTTCTCATAGTAGAGATTACTGAGTCTGACAGGCCCCGGTCTCTCAGTACCTGGTTCTCAACAGCCATGCCGTTAAAGCCAATGACTGTAAAGCAGGATGGAATATGGGACCTTGCGATAGCAGGTCCTTCCGTAGTGGTAGGCGCCAGGGGACGTCTGCTACCAGACGTACTAGATCGGCGTACCAAGGACGCTGAGGCCAATCTGGAGCGATTAGGATCATTGGAATTCCCTCTGCCTCCACTCTGCGGAGCAGAAGAGGAAGAAGCCTTAAGGGAGGGAAGGCATAGATTAGCCGATACTGACCCCACGATGCTACCAACGCGTCCGTTGCGTCTGCCCATGGGTCTCTTGACCGGGCCACAAATCTCAATACCTTCCGATTGAGTCGGGAAGCCAGAAGATCTACGTCTGGTGTGCCCCATCTTTGGCAGAGGAGTTGGAACACCTCCGGGTGTAAGGACCCTTCTCCCTGGTCCAGCATCTGGCGGCTCAGGTAGTCCGCCTGCCAGTTTTCCACACCCGGAATGTACACGGCCGACAGTGCCGGTACGCTCCTCTCTGCCCACTTCAGGATGCGAGCGATCTCCGATGCTGCAGCTGAGCTTCTTGTTCCTCCTTGATGATTGACATATGCCACTGCTGTGGCGTTGTCTGACTGGATCCTGACTGGACGCCCCTGCAGCCTCTGAGACCATTTGAAGAGGCACAGCCTGATCGCCCGGATTACCAGGACATTGATCGGCAGGAGGGCTTCCTCTGGGGTCCAGCGACCTTGCGCCGACTGAACACCCCAGACTCCCCCCCAACCTGTAAGGCTGGCGTCCGTCGTGATCACTATCCAGTAAACCGGAAGAAATTACTTCCCGGCCATTAGAGCCGGTGCTGTCAGCCACCATACCAGGGATCTCCTGACTATGTGGCTCACTCGGATTTGATAATCCAGAGATGATGGACATCTGTTCCATATGGACAGAACTTCCTTCTGTAACACTCGAGTGTGGTATTGAGCATATGGAACCGCCTCGAAGGAGGCTACCCTGAGGCCCAACACTCGCATGCAAAAAACGGAGTGACGACCAATTTCTGGAAGTCAGCTGCCGTACTGCAGCCCGGAGGGTCTGCAACTTCTCCACAGGGAGGAATACCTTTGCCTCTGAAGAATCCAGAATCAACCCCAGGTACCCTAGGCGTTGAGTGGGCACCAATACTGACTTTTGCGTGTTTAGTATCCAACCACAGTCTCGAAGAGTCTGACAGGTAATGGACACGCTTACCTCTAATTCTGAGCTTGAAGGGGCCTTCAGCAGAAGGTCGTATAAGTAGCCTGTGATAGCGATACCCCGCTGTCTTAGAAGTGCCAGAATCGGAGCGTGCACCTTGGTGAACGTCCTGGGTGCTGAGGCAAGGCCCAACGGGAGGGCCACAAACTGGTAGTGGTCCTTCCCGATAGCAAATCGCAGAAACCTCTAGTGTCTGGAGTATATGGGGACATGCAGGTATGCGTCCTTGATGTCCAAGGAGGCCAGAAAGTCCCCCGGATGGAGAGCCGTGACTACAGATCGAACCGACTGCATCCGAAAACTTTGTACCTTCACAAAGCAATTGAGGGCTCTGAGATCCAAGCTTGGACGAACCCCCTCCTTCTTCGGCACAATAAACAGATTTGAGTAAAAACCCCGTTCCAGTTCTGGAACTGGAATAACTACCCCGCGTTCCAGTAGACCCTGGACCGCCCCATACAGGGCCTCCCGACAGGTCGGTAGTAGCTAGAGATTGGAGGTGTTGAATCTGTCCGGTGGACAAGAGAGAAACTCTATCTTGTAGCCTGAGGAGATTACTTCGCAAACCCACCTGTCGGAGATTAGTGCTGTCCACTGAGTCGCGAATTTGCGAAGACGTCTCCCCACCCGAGAGCTGGGTGGGGGTGGACTTTCATGCGGACGCAAATTTGTCCGCAGGCTTATTGGGTATGCGGGACCAGGGACGCTTTTGTCCTTGGGCAGGCGCTTTATCGGCCTGGGGTCTTTTCCCTGTCGCCCTAGGGGGACGAAAAAAACACTTGTGTGCAGTAAAGGAGGGCCCTTGCCCTTGGCGTGGCCCCTTATCCTTGCTAATTTGGGGAAGCAAAGTGCTTTTACTTCCTGTGGCATCCTTGATGATGTCATCCAGAGAAGCCCCAAAAAGTCTGTCGCCCTTAAAAGGCAGATCCTACAGGGCTTTCTTGGAAGTCTGGTCCGCAGACCAGCCTTTTAGCCAGATCAGGCGGCGTATTGCTACTGCATAAACCGAAGTTTTAGACAGCAGGGGAATAGTATTCATGTCTGACTCGCAGACAAACCTAAGGTCCTGGACCAACAGGTCGGCCAATGTTATCTCATCAGGAGGAGCATCTCACTCCTTAACCCCTGGAGTAGCAATCTTGCCCATTCAGTAAGTGTGTGAGACACTAGGGCCCCCGCCAATGCCGGGCGTACTGCCGAGCCTACCACTGAGTATAGGTAGCAAGCGAGTGCTTCAGCCTTCTTATCCACAGGGTCCTTGAAAACAGGAGCCCCTTCTACAGGAATTGTGGTGGCTCTATTAAGTCTGGACACCGGAGGGTCCACTATAGGGGGGAGAGGTCCATTTCTTCAGAAAACTCTCCTCAAAAGGGGTACCGTACCGCAAACCTCTTTGGGGCTGTAAAGACCCTCAGTGGGTTCTCCCATTCCTTGTATAAGAGTTTATCAAAAGACACACAAGGGAACACCCTTAGCAGTGCGGGCAGGTCTATAAAACCCAAGTGGACCGGAGTCTCTGCTGCTTCTGCAGTATTTTCCAATTTTAGCATATCCCGCACTGCAGTAATAAGGTCAGATACCAAAGCCGTCTCGCGTACTGACCTGGACTTTGAGTCATTCTCACTGTCCGGTCACGGTCTGCAGTCTCTGATGCGTCAGAATCTGGGCCCCGAGCCGTAGCTGGACCTGGTTCTGCACCAGAATTATCCCCAGAAGCTTGCAGGGGATGGGGCGTTTACTACCCCCTGTATTCCCGTGTGCTGCTTCCACCCTGGCAGCAAACGCCTCTAGGATTGCAGTCATAGCGTTCATAGACACCTCAGGGGCACCAGCTGCTAAATCTGGTGTTTCAGCGGAGAAGACATCTGGCTCAGATGCCATGCTGACCACACGCTGACACTCACAGGGCTCCAGGCAAGATATCAATAGGCCACCCTCCTGTGCTGCAGAGAGGCCGGGTCACCCAGAGGACTCACCACCCTGGATAGGTACTGCTATGCTGCGCCTGCGATGCTGTCCCTCTGCTGCTGTGTCAGTCTGCTTCTTTTATCAGCACTTCCTGTGTGAATTTTCGCGCCAGTGTAATGCACCCTAGAGGCCGGAGGCTCTCAAAAAATGGTTGCCAAAAACGTCTGTATGGAAGATCATGTGGGCTCTAAGAAAATGGCCGCCGACAGAAGATAGAGGTCAAGCAGCCATAGCCCACAAAAAGATGGCCGCCGAACGGCAATATCTGCATACAGGGTGGACAAACATGGCCGCCGATCAGCTGATAGGGGCCAGTGGGTGTGGCCGAACCACAGGAAGATGGTCGCCGGGCAGTCACAAGAGGCCAAACTTGGCATGGACCACCTCAAAATGGCCGCCGACAGCATGGAGGAGGAAGGACACAAACACAGGTAAGAAAAAAGTAGGATTTTTAAAACAGCTTACCTGTAAAATCCTTTTCTTGGAGTACATCACGGGACACAGAGCAGCATAGTCATTACTATGTGGGTTATATAGAATTACCTTCAGGTGCTGGCACTGGCAACTTCCAAAACAGGAAGTACCCTCCCCTATATAAGCCCCTCCCATCCGGGAGTACCTCAGTTTTGTAGCAAAGCAATACGTGTCCCCAAAAGAGGGGTGGGAGCTCTGTGTCCCGTGATGTACTCCAAGAAAAGGATTTTACAGGTAAGCTGTTTTAAAAATCCTACTTTCTTGTTCATACATCACGGGACACAGAGCAGCATAGTCATTACTATGTGGGACGTCCCAAAGCAATGCCAAATGAGGGGGGGATACACCATACATAAGCTGGGCGCCATCAGGCATGAGGATCTTTTGCGGCCTGCAACACACTGCGCCCAAAGGCGACATCCTCCTGACTTCTAACGTCCACCTGGTAGAACCTAGTAAACGTGTGTACTGAAGACCATGTTGCGGCCTTACAAATTTGAGCCAGGGAGGCCTGGTGATGCACTGCCCATGAAGTTCCAACTGCTCTCGTGGAGTGCGCCCTAACTTTGAACGGAGGCGGTCTACTTCTCAAGCCATAGGCTTGTATTATGACCTGTCGAATCCACTTGGCTAAAGTAGATTTTGATGCTGCCTGACCCTTTCTGGGGCCTTCCGGCAGAACAAACAAAGAATCCGTTCTACGAATCTGAGCAGTGGCTTTTAGATAAGTTTTAACTGCTCTTACTACATCCAAAGAATGCAATAACTTTTCCTCTACCGAGCTTGGTTTGGGGAAAAAAGAAGGAAGAACCACATCCTGGTTCAAGTGAAACCTCGATACCACCTTAGGAAGAAAGGCTGGGTGAGGGCGTAATACTACTCTGTCCTTATGAATAACCAGATATGGCTCCTTACAGGACATGGCGGCTAATTCCGACACTCTTCTAGCCGAGCATATGGCTACTAAAAAATATCAATTTTCTGGTGAGTAGAACCAAGGAAATGTGCCGCAAAAGGTTCAAACGGCTGCTTCTGCAGAACCGACAGAACCAAATTTAGATCCCATGGGCATATGGGAGCTTTAATCGGTGGAATAATACGAGTCACCCCTTGCATAAAGGATTTGACAAGTGAATGCATAGCCAGGGGCCTTTGAAATAGTATTGATAAGGCCGAAACCTGGCCCTTGATAGTACTTAAGGCAAACTTCCTGTCTACAGCCCACTGCAGGAAGTCCAGAATTGTGCCTATAAACGTACTTACGTGGATGCCATTTTCTGGCCTCGCACCAAGTGATGTACGCCTTCCAAACTCTATAGTAGATCTGCCTGGATACAGGCTTCCTGGCATTGATTATAGTTGATACCACAGAGTTAGAGAGACCTCTCTTCTTTAGGATGTGGGATTCAATAGCCAGGCCGTTAAACTTAGAGTTAGTAAGGAAGGGTGGTATATCGGTCCTTGCGAAAGCAGGTCCGGACGACGTGGAAGGGTCCAAGGACTCCCCACAGACATTTTGATGATCTCCGCGTACCAGGCCCTTCGGGGCCACGCTGGAGCCACCAGGATCACCGGCTTCTTTTCCAACCTGACTCTGCGAAGGAGTCGAGGCAACAATTGTAGCGGAGGGAATGCATATATCAGTCTGAACTGATCCCAAGGGAACACCAGAGCATCCGAGCCGCAAGCGAGGGGATCCCTTGTCCGGGAGACAAATCTGTCCACCTTTGCGTTGAATCTGGATGCTAGCAGATCTACATCCGGTGTTCCCCACCGCTGACATATTGCTCGGAAGACCTCGGGATGAAGGGACCATTCCCCTGGGCATAACTGTTGGCGACTCAGAAAGTCCGCCTTCCAATTCTCCACCCCTGGAATGAAGACAGCTGATATACATGGGACATGCTTTTCTGCCCATTCCAGGATGTGACTTACTTCCCTCTGGGCTGCACGACTCCTGGTGCCTCCCTGATGATTGATATATGCCACTGCTGTGGCATTGTCTGATTGAATTCTGACAGGGGACCCTTGGAGTCTGGATGTCCAGGCTACTAGGGCATACCGGGCTGCTCGTATCTCTAAGAGATTGATGGGCAGGGTTTTTACTACATTTGACCATCTGCCCTGGAGAGACCATTGCTCCAGTACTGCCCCCCAGCCTATAAGGCTGGCATCTGTAGTGACCACCTTCCAGGATATCGGACTGAAGGGTTTTCCCTTCTGGAGATTCTGGGGGATCAACCACCAGCAGAGACTCTTCCGAACGGAAGGGGACAAAGCCATCGGGAAGTCTAGAGCCTGAATTTTTCCGTTCCAGGCTGACAATATGGCCCTCTGTAAATTCCTTGAGTGGAATTGGGCGTATGGCACAGCTTCGAATGATGCTACCATCTTTCCTAGCAGCCTCATGCACAGGCGTATGGACGGCTGTCTTTTTGCACAAAGCAGACGGACCAAGCCCCTCAAAGAGGATACCTTGTCTAGAGGTAAGAAAATCTTCCTCTGGTCTGAATCCAGCCGTAGCCCTAGATATACCAGGTTTTTCACTGGCTGTAGGGCTGACTTGTCCAGGTTGATGACCCAACCGTGAGATTCTAGATACTTGATTGTATCGACAATTACCACTTCTAGCTTGGCAACTGAGTGGTCCATCAACAACAGGTCGTCTAGGTATGCCATTATCGTTACACCTCGTGTTCTTAGATCGGCCAACAGTGGGGCCAGAATTTTTGTCAACACTCGTGGTGCTGTGGCCAGACCGAATGGTAAGGCTCTGAACTGAAAATGGCGCCCTTCTACTGCAAAGCGTAGAAATTTTTGATGACCTGGAAAGATGGGAACATGCAAGTAAGCATCTTTGATGTCGATCGAGGCTAACCATTCCTGCACCTGTAGGGCAGCGGTGACCGATCGGATCGACTCCATCCGGAAAGACCGGACGTTTAGAAATTTGTTTAGACTCTTTAGGTCCAATATGGGTCTTATGTCCCCGTTTGGTTTCGGGACTGTGAAAAGGTTTGAGTAGAAACCCAACCCCCACTCTTCCATAGGAACCTCCATAATTACTCCTTGGAGCAATAGTTGTTCTAACGCCAATAGGAGAGACCCTCTTTTCAGAGGGTCTCTTGGCATGCCTGACCACATAAAATGGGAAGGAGGAGACTCTTTTAACTCCAACTTGTATCCCAGAGTTACTGCGGAGAGCACCCATCTGTCTTTGATCGTCTCCCGCCAGGTCTCTGCGAACAACTGAAGTCTTCCCCCCACCCGTTTGAGTGGGGGCAGCCCTTCATAGGCTTGACTTGGAGGCTGGTTTAGTACCCCTTCGGATCCAGGGTTTCTTATTACCCTGTGACTGTCCCTGATTTTTACCCCGAGTTTGACCGAGGAGGCCGTCGGAACTGCTTAGTAGCAGACGTCGCAGGGATAGGAGAGGTAGTCCTCTTAAAAGATGGACCCCTAGACCTCTTCTTACTTGGTAAGAGAGTACTTTTACCACTGGAAATCTTCTGGATATACTTATCCAGGTCCTCGCCAAAAAGGCGTTCCCCATGAAATGGGAAGCTAACTAAGAGCTTCTTACAGGGAGCTTCAGCAGACCAGTTTTTGAGCCACAGAAGCCTACGCATATGTACCAAAGACAGCGTGAGGCGGGAGGCCTGATGGATAGAATCCTTGATGGCGTCAACCGCAAAGCATAATGCTCTAGGCAAATCAGCCAGAGCCTGGGCCTGCTGGTCTGGCAAATCCCTCAGGACCATTTTCATCTGATCCTTTAAAGCTTGGCAGACCCCAATAGCTGCCACTGCTGGCTGTGTAACAGCCCCTGCTGTGGAAAAAGCAGATTTTAATAAAGATTCCAATTTTTTATCTACTGGATCCGTTGAACATTTGAACATTATCTACTGGGCATGTCAGTGATTTGTTCACAGAAGAGATGGCTGCATCCACCGTAGGAACATTCCATCTCTGGGTGAACTTTTCCTCCATGGGATAGATCACCGGAAAATTCTTAGGCGGAACAAATAGTTTATCAGGATGTTCCCAGTCCTGGTATATAAGTCCTTCCAATAATGGATGTATTGGAAAGGAGCAATTAACCTGGGGAGCTTTTAGCGACCCCAATGAGGAGACAGCAGTAGTTGATGGTTCAACAAGAGGCATTTTAAATGCAGATCGAACCATGTCAGTTAGGGTCTGGACCCACAATCTTTCAGTCTGTGATGCTGAAAATGGTTCATCTACTGTCGATTCCTCAAAAACAGAGTTAACCTCCTCCTGATCCCCTTCAGGTAGGTCGGTCCCTTCCTGGGACTGTTGCTCTGCCAACAGGCACTCTAATGGAGGTGATGGAGATCTGGCGCGCTTTCTTTCCTGTAGAGAAGAAGCGATCAATGCTGCCAATCTCTGCTCCAATCCCTCCAGAGTTGAGGCAAAAACCTCCTCTGTTATATATGCAGGAGCAGGTGGACTGAGGACAGCCGCAGTACCTGGCACTCCCGGGGGTTCCTTATGGGTATTAACCTCTGATTTCTCAGGGGAGGAGGGTGCAGATGACTGCTCCAGATCCTCAGAGCCCGATGGAGACCCCCTACACTTCCTGAGAGGTATATCTCGGAGTTTTTTAGGCGGCATATTCCTTAGTTCAAAGCTGAGGTATTCCAGCCGCAATACACCCCTTTACTGAAATAGTCTAATGCAATTTGCTGCTATGTACATCCGTGGGTGTCTACTAATGCGTCTTTCTGGGGATGCCTGTATCAACCGCCCGCTGTAAGCCCCTATACCATGCTACCAGCTCCTTTTCATGCTCTGTGTCCATAGCAAGCAGCGTGGACTGAGTCCTTTTATCTTGCTGGGACGCCCACACATGCGCAGAAGCGCTGGGCGCACAGAGCGCGTCATCCGCCAGGCTCCGCCCACTTTTTTTAAGCTAAATCTATAAAAAGAAAGCGTGTGTGCGCGCGCGTGCACGTGTGCGCTCTTGGCGCCCTGTAGGGAGAGGAGCCAGAGTCCCTGTTTCACCAGGACTCGGGGATGGAAGGAAACTACTTGGCAGCATGACAGAGGAATGCAGCTTCCCTGATAGAGAGCTCACTCATCTGCCTGGACTTTCACCATGGAAGGAATAGTCCCAAGAAAAAAAGACGTTCCACAGCGGCCTCTAGTGGACAAACACAGGTACCGCACTTTTGTCTTTTTTTTTTTTTTTTTTTAAAACCTCCTTTATGAAAAACATTTCCAGGCTTACAGTTTTTAAAACTTCCTTTATGAAAAGACATTTCTAGGATTTCTTAGGCATATACAGCTATTAGCGGGAATACCTTTAGGTAACAGGCAGAAAGACATATTAGGCTTGGGGGTCCCCTCAATAGAACCAAGTTCCTGAGGGGCCCCCACTTACCTTTTCCCCGCCGCAGGACTTTGTTTGGTCCACAGAAGCCCAAACTTCACCTCTCACGGCAGGCATTGTACTAGACCTTCAGGGACCGGGTTCCCAAGGATTCCACTCCCCTGGACCTGTATAGCACCCTGCACAGATAGCCTCTTGGTTTTGGGTATGACCAGAGCTCTGGATCCCAGGGTCCAGCCCTCCTAAGAGAGGCATTACAGGCAAAACCCTGCTCTTCTCTGCAAGGCCCGGGTACCGACCGTTTAGCTATGAAGCTTTTTTTGGTCGGATCCGGAATAGCTTGCTAAGGCCCAGAGAACCTGTACACAAGCCCAGATGAATACATGTTAACCTTGGCCAACACCTTAGACACTGGCAAAAACTGAGGTACTCCCGGATGGGAGGGGCTTATATAGGGGAGGGTACTTCCTGTTTTGGAAGTTGCCAGTGCCAGCACCTGAAGGTAATTCTATATAACCCACATAGTAATGACTATGCTGCTCTGTGTCCCGTGATGTATGAACAAGAAATGACATTTCTTTTAAATGTTAGTTACAGCCAGCCCCGCTCCAGTGGGACCCCCTAGGTGACCCCCAGCACCCAGCAACCTTTAGCTAGAAGCCCAGGGAGGAGGGAAAGGCAGGGAGAGAGGGAAGAAAGGGGCCACAACCACTTACTTGATCTCTCCAGGAATGTCCAGCTAAATCACCCAGCCGAGGCAGGGGAGTTTTACTTACCTATCCTGCATGTATTCTGCTGGAAGACATTCCAAACAGATCATCGTCCGTGCACGGAAGGTGACTGTTGGCCAGGCATGCTGTGATTGGACCCAGAAGGGACGATCATATGTATGCCCTGGAGCATGACGCGCACCGGACAGGCTGCTGCGACTCGGCCGTAAGGTCAGCCGAAGCTGAGCGGTCCGATGCAAGCCTTGGAGCGTAAGCTCACCGGCCAGGCTGCTGCGACTCGGCCGTAAGGTCAGCCGAAGCTGAGCGGTCCGATGCAGGCCCTGGAGCGTAAGCTCACCGGCCACCCGTGGAGCGACGGGCATGTCGTGGAAAACCCAGCGCGTAGCTAGGGTCGGCACACGCTCGATGGCCGAAACTGGGGAGACTACAAGGATCGAGGATCCAGCCTGTCACCCAGTCGGCAGTTGATCGAAGATCGCAGGAAACAACAAATGTAGCAAAAAAAATTAAAATAATATATATATATATATATATATATATATATATATATATATATATATATATATATATATATATATATCTTTTTTCCCCGGACCAATGGGCCCGAAGGGAGCCATGTCCTACTCCTTGCTAGACAGAAAAAAACTGATCTGCGAAGATGCAGACTGAGAGGGTATACCCAGAGGGTCCGCCCCCTGGGCGGTACTGTAGAAGGTGTGATGCAACACTTTTTACAAGTTTTTCTGCCTAGTCACTCCTAATTAATGGATAATACCCACTTTGTCAATAGAGAAGCTGTGTCGGTCCATGGACGAAAGAGTAAAACAGTTTTACAGTGCCTTGAAAAAGTATTCATACCCCTTGAAATGTTCCACATTTTGTAATTTTACAACCAAAAACATAAATGGATTTTATGTGATAGGCCAACACAAAGTGGCACATAATTGTGAAGTGAAAGGAAAATGATAAATGGTTTTATGGTTCTCAAAATCTTTTACAAATAAATATACCGGTATGTGAAAAGTGTGGTGTGCATTTGTATTCACCCCCCCCCGAGTCAATACTTTGTAGAATCACCTTTCACTGTAATTACAGCTGCAAGTCTTTTTGGGGATGTCTCTACCAGCTTTGCACATCTAGAGTGACATATTTGCCCATTCTTCTTTGCAAAATAGGTTAAGCTCTGTCAGATTGGATGGAGAGCATCTGTGAAGAGCAAATTTTTAAGTCTTGCCACAGATTCTCAATTGGATTTAGGTCTGGACTTTGACGGGGCCATTCTAAAATATGAATATGCTTTGATCTAAACCATTCCATTGTAGCTCTGGTTGTATGTTTAGGTTTGTTGTCCTGCTGAAAGGTGAACCTCTGCCCCAGTTTCAAGTCTTTTGCAGACTCCAACATGTTTTCTTCTACAGATTGCCCTGTATTTGGCTCCATCCATCTTCCCATCAACTCAACTCGACTCGACAGCTTCCCTGTCCCTGCTGAAGAAAACCATCCTCACAACATGATGCTGCCACCACCATGCGTCACGGTGGGGATGGTGTGTTCAGGGTGATGTGCAGTGTTAGTTTTCTGCCACACATAGCGTTTTGCTTTTAAAAGTAAAATTTTGGTCTCATCTGACCAGAGCACCTTCATCCACATTTGCTGTGTCCCCCTGTGGCTTCTCACAAACTTGCCTGGCCTGTCAGTTTAGGTGGACGGGAATGTCTTGGTAGGATTGCAGTTGTGCCATACTCTTTCTATTTTCGGAGGATGGATTGAATGGATGGATTGAACAGTGCTCCATGAGATGTTCAAAGCTTGGGATATTCTTATGGCTTTCTTTCAACAATGGCTTTCTTCTTGCTACTCCACCATAAAGGCCAGATTTGTGGAGTGCACGACTAATGCCGCGTACACACGACCGTTTTTCATGACGAGAAAACTGCCATTTTTTAGATTGGTCGTGAAAACCGGTCGTGTGTATGCTCCATAGCAGTTTTCTCAATGAGAAAACTGGCCGCAAAAAAATTAGAACCTGCTCTATTTTTTTCTCGTCGTTTTTCCCATCGCTCTTTTTCTCGTCACGAAAACCGCTCGTGTGTATGCTTTTTAGAGGGGAAAAAACGCACATGCTCAGAATCAAGTATGAGACGGGAGCGCTTGTTCTTGTAAAACTAGCGTTTGTAATGGAGATGGCACGTTCGTCACGCTGTAACGGACTGAAAAGCACGAGGCTGAAAAGCGCAAATCGTCTCTCACCAAACTTTACTAACACGAGATGAGCAAAAGCAGCCCAAAGGGTGGCGCCATTCGAATGGAACTTCCCCTTTATAGTGCCGTTGTAAGTGTTGTACGTCACCGCGCTTTGCTTGAGCGTTTTTTTTTTCCTGAACGTGTGTGTGCAAGGCAGGCTTGAGAGGAATCACGTTGAGAAAAACTTTTTTTGCATGACAGGAAAAACGGTTGTGTGTACGCAGCATAATAGTTGTCCTAATGACAGATTCTTCCACCTGAGCTGTGGATCTCTGCAGCTCCTCCAGAGTTACCATGGGCCTCTTGGCTGCTTCTCTGATTAATGCTCCCCTTGCCCTGCCTGTCAGTTTAGGTGGACGGCCATGTCTTGGTAGGTTTGCAGTTGTGCCATACTCTTTCCATTTACGGATAATGGATTGAACAGTGCTCTTGTGAGATGTTCAAAGCTTGGAATTTTTTTTTTTTTTTTTTAATAACCTAACCCTGCTTTAAACTTCACCACAACTTTATCCTTGACCTGTCCGGCGTGTTCCTTGACCCTCATGATGCTGTTCACTAAGGTTCTCTAACAAACCTCTGAGGGCTTCACCGAACAGCTGTATTTATACACAGGTGGACTCTTTTTACTAATTAGGTGACTTCTGAAGGCAATTGGTTTCCCAAGATTTTAGTTAGGGGTATCAGAGTAAAGGGAGCTGAATACAAATGCACGCCACACTTTTCACATATTTATTTAAAAATTATTTTGAAAAACATTTATCATTTTACTTCTACTTCACAATCATGTGCCACTTTGTGTTGGTCTATCACATAAAATCCCAACATGACAAAATGTGGAAAATTTCAAAGGGTTATGAATACTTTTTCAAAACACTGTATCTGAAGTTTGACAAATCCCCACGGACATTGAGGTCATGAAAAAAAGCTCAGCACACAGGACTGGATTACCTTATATCATAGACAGGAGGTCGAAGGTCATGAGGACCATGGGCAAAGGCACAATGGGGTCCATTCTTCACACAATGTCCTCGAGAATCTGTTTCATGAATACAAGTACCGGTCTTGTAATATCGTAGGTGATATTTTCTCTCTGTGTCACCCGTTGTCCTATGCAAATATGGACAGCTGAAACAGAAAAAAAAAGAAAAACTGTCAATACAGTTTTTCTGCATGAAGAATCAGATCAACATTGATAGTGGCATCACTTAGAGTAGGAGGGAGGGAGGGAGAGAGGAATTTATTACTTTTCTTCAGCATCTATAAATAGCCAACACTGAATTTTTCTGAGGCATTACATAGGAGGAAAACAAACTGCGACATCTCATTACTAGAATTTAACAAAAAAGAGCATTTCATCTTTCTTAATTTTGCCAAAATGAAAAGAAAAACTCTGGCTAAACTTTTTTCCTTTAAAAGTACTGGGGAAAGTTAAGCCCCGTACACATGGGAAAAATGCTGGGCGACATCGGCCGGTTCAATAAAAACTGTCTGGCATTCGGTCCGTGTTTAAGACTGCTGGTCCAAACGGCCGGCTTCTGTTGGACGAGCATGCTGGAAAACCAGCAGCTGACCGACTCCCGATCAGCACTCTCAGCCAATGGCAGCGAGCACTGACCGGAGTGTTCTGGCAGGGGGAGAGAACCTCTATCAGGTTGCAGCTTGTGTCACTTATCTCTGTTGGGGACAATTACCATGTGTATACTGTGCTGCCAGATTGTCATTATCAGTCGTAGACTAGATGTGCACACTGTTTATCCTAACAAAGGGTTAAAGTTGATCTCCAGGTTTCATTTAACATTTTTCATTTAACATGGTGCCGCCGCTTCTGTTAGTGAAGTAAATAGTTTGTTTTGACCAGCTTAGTCCACAAAAAAACTATTTATATGAAACATGGAGATCAGCTTTAAAATTATTCTAAAGTAAAAAGTATTTCATTTTTTTTTCCAAATAACAAACATGTCATGCTCCTCCCACCTGCCGAGTGCCCCAATAGCGAGGTGCACCCAGAAGATTTTTATATTTTAATGCATAGAATGCATGAAGGTAAAAAACCTTTAGAATCACTTTAACCACTTAAAGGACCGCCGCACGACGATATACGTTGACAGAATGGCACGGACAGGCACAAGGGAGTACAGCTACATCCCCTTTAAGAACCCATCCTTGGGTCGCGCGTGCCGCCGGCGGCGTGCTCGCGGCCCAGTCCAAAGCTCCAGGACCGCGCCAGCGGGACCCGCGGACCCGATCGCAGCCGGTGTCCCGCGATCATTTCACAGAGCTGAAGAACGGGGAGAGGTAAGTGTAAACAAACCTTTCCCTGTTCTTCCTAGTGGCAGTGTCACAGATCGTCTGTTCCCTGTCATAGGGAACGACGTTCAGTGACGTCACATGCCAAGCCACGCCCCCTACAGTAAGAATCACTCATTAGGTCACACTTAACCCCTACAGCGCCACCTAGAGGTTAACCCTTTCACTGCCAGTGTCATTTTCACAGTAATCAGTGCATATTTATAGCACTGATCGCTGTAAAAATGACAATGGTCCCCAAAATGTGTCAAAAGTGTCCAATGTGTCCACCATAATGTCGCAGGCACGAAAAAAAAATCGCTGATCGCCGCCATTACTAGTAAAAAAATAAAATAATAAAAATGCCATAAAACGACCCCCTATTTTGTAAACGTTATAACTTTTGCGCAAACCAATCAATAAGCGCTTATTGCGATTTTTTTACCAAAAACATGTAGAAGAATACGTATCAGCCTAAACTGAGGAAAAAAAAATAATTATATATTTTTTGGGGATATTTATTATAGCAAAAAGTTAAAAATATGTCATTTTTTTCAAAATTGTCGCTCTATTTTTCTTTATAGCGCAAAAAATAAAAAACTGCAGAGGTGATCAAATACCACCAAAAGAAAGCTCTATTTGTGGGAAATAAAGGACGTCAATTTTGTTTGGGAGCACCGTTGCACGACCACGCAATTATTAGTTAAAGCGGCGCAGCGCCGAATCGCAAAAAAGGGCCTGGTCCTTTAGCAACAAAATGGTCCGGGGCTTAAGTGGTTAAACATTTGTTAGGATGAACATTTGTTAGGATGAACATGGTGCACATCTGGTTTACTACCGATGACAATTTAACAGCACACACGGTTAATTATGGTAACCATTGACTCCCCAGAGCCCCCTCTTTAACCACTTCAGTCTCGGAAGAATTTACCCCCTTCCTGACCAGAGCCCTTTTTGCGATTCGGCACTGCGTCGCTTAAACTAACAATTGCGCGGTCGTGCGAAGTGGTACCCGAACAAAATTGACGTCCTTTTTTTCCTACAAATAGAGCTTACTTATGGCGGACTCATCGGACACTTTTGACGCTATTTTGGGACCATTGTCATTTATACAGAAATCAGTGCTACAAAAAAGCATGGATTACTGTGTAAATGACACTGGCAGGGAAGGGGTTAACCACTAGGGGGCGAGGAAGGGGTTAAGTGTGTCCTAGGGAGTGATTCTGATGCCGCGTACACACGATCATTTTTCCCGTCGGGAAAAATTACATTTTTTCCTTTGGACGAGAAAAACGATCGTCTGTGGGCTTTTTGCCGTTTTTCCCGACGGGAAAAACGGCATTAATCACGATGAGAAAAATTAGAACATGTTCTAATTTTTCTCGTCGTTTTTCCTGACATTTCTTCCGCGGCAGTGTTTCCCATAGGGAAACACTGCCGCGGAGCCCATAGACGATCGTTTTTCTCGTCATTTTAAAAAATTACGAGAAAAATGACCGTGTGTGGGGAACAAGCTGTTCCCTCGTTTAAAATGTCATTATTCACGGCGGTTTTTAAACCGCCGTGAATAATGATCGTGTGTACGCGGCATAACTGTGTGGGTGTGTGGCTACGAGTGACATGACAGTGATCACTGCTCCCGATGACACTAGATCACTGTCCTGTCACTAGGCAGAACAGGGAAATGCCTTGTTTACACAGGCATCCCCCCGCTCTGCAGCTCCATGACACGATCGCGGGACACCCGCGGACATCGAGTCAGCGGGTATGGTCACGGAGCTCGCGGCGTGGAGCACGCCCGCATGGCTTTTTTTTAAAGCAACGTACAGGTACATTGCTTTGCCCACACGAGCCATTCTGCCGACGTATATACACGTTAGGCGGTCGGCAAGTAGTTAAAGTGGAAGTAAACCCTCCTATCGTTTTCAGCCAAAGAAGCTGCCATCTTGACCTTTGTTTAATCTTCAACTGCCATGATGCTGCACATGTGACCAGTTATGACACCAGCCATTGGATGGTTTGACAGTTTGGTTGAGAGCACAACCAATGTGGCAGTTAGCATTTCCGGCATGCCGGGAATTTAACTGTTTTTTAAACTGTTAAATCAATGGGTTTACTTCCGCTTTAACATTACATAGAAAGGAAAGTTATGAAGGATTTTTCTCAAAATAAAAAAGGCAATAGTAGAAATGTTTATTTGTTTTAAAGTTATGCTATGTAATTGGGAACATGTAACAAATATAAAGTAGGTGTCTTCCCAATTTGGCTGCAAAGATGGAAATACAAAAAAAATTAAAAATAGAGTTTGTGTTAGATACACCTGAAAGTGTATCCATCCAACTAGATGTAATATGAAAGACCTTCACACTACATGATGGGGGTCATGACAGAATAAGGGCTGGTCACACCTGAGGCAGCCCATGCTACACAGCTGAAAAGCAATCCAGAGTGGATTGGTTTTCAGAGGGTGATAGAGCAGTGGCTGCCAGTCACTCCGGAGGCAATACTGTCTTTTTTTTTTTTACAACTGAATGGGGATTTTTTATGTAAACACTAAAGCCCCGTACACACGATCGGATAACCTATGGATTTTCGTCCGATGGATTTGTCCATCGGAAATCCGATGAAACTGTTTTTCATCAGTCTTGGCCACACACCATCAGTCAAAAAACCGACCGTTCCAAACGCGGTGACGTAAAACACTCCGATGAGCCGAGAAAAATTAAGTTTAATGCTTCTGAGCATGCGTCGACTTGATTCTAAGCATGCGTGAGTTTTTTAACCGATGGACTTGCCCATAGAAGATCGGAAATTCCCATCGGTTTTTTATCCATCGGAAAATTTTAAAACAAGTTCTATTTTTTACAACCGATGGAAAAAAGACCGATGGGTACCATACACGATCGGTTGGTCTGATGAAAACCATCCATCGGACGGTTTTCATCAGTCAAACCGATCGTGTGTACTGGGCTTAAGTTGCAGCATGGCTCCATTCATGGGAATGGGTTGAGTTTAGTGTCAGTACTACCCACTGAACATGATGGCGGTATAATTTTTGCTGCAGCATGTGAGCGGCTGCATGCTATCTTTTGATCATGGGGCAGTAAAACCACAACCTAGGCTTTGTTCCCACTAGTAGGACTTATCATGCGACTTTGGGCACAAAGTCACATGTCAACTAACAGCTCATTGATTTCAATGGCACCCGTTGCCATCTATGGGAGTTAGAAAATTAACGACATTGAAAATGTTCCTGCGCGATTTTGATGCAACTTTGATCAAGAGAGTGTAAAGTTGTATCAAAGCTGCACTCAAAGTCGCATCAAAGTCGTACTCTAAATTGTGCGACTTTGGGGTCACAATAGTGGTAACGTAGCCTAAACGGCTGTAGTCTCCTTCAGTTATATAGTACAATACAAAGCAATACAACATGGGGACTTCCCTCAGATATCCACTTAATTTTATTTCTAATCAGGCAGACCCTTATAAAAAAGTGTTAGCTCTAAACAAGGTTGTACAGTCTGGAGTAAAATGTGTGGTTAAGCTTACAAACAGGGAGTAATCTACAAAATGGTGTCTAAACAAAACATATTACTGTATATTCTAAGGTAGACAAAGAGTGCAGAAAACAAGGCTAAAGCTGGCCATACATGGATCGAAATGAGGCCAGTTCAGTAGGGACCGGCCGAGATATGATTCATGTAAGGGCAGACTGATTGTACCCAAGTCCATCGATCCACTTGGGTACAACCAGCCTGTCGGATTTTATTTACATTTGATTACTGTCGGCGGCTATAGCTCCTCCCACATCGCTATTGTGTTCTGCTAGCAGGGAGCCTTCCTGGCCGGCAGAACACAATAGCGCTATAGGAGGCATTTCGCCATCAACACTGACTGTGTTGATGGGGGGGGGGGGGGGTAGAACTGAGCAATTTTCTATCCTTCCACCCCCGTGTTGAACTGTGGCGCCATCCACTGCGCTGCTGAAAAATGACTTGCTCCATTTTTCCAGTGACCATCACGTCAACATGTTGTTTGAACAGGACACTTTGAAAACAATTGCTTTCTAAGTGCCCTAGCAGGGTCGTGTGTTTATCCAGTGTGGAAAAACACAGATCACCACAAATAGCATGAATGAGCCCTTTACTGGAACTCAGACATTTTCAGCTTCCTAAAGAATAGAAAGGGATTAGATGCTCTGCCGTTTTTTTTTAAATGTATGTATCCCTAAAAGAGATCTTCACTCAGTTCCTGTTCTAGTGACAATACGGAAACATAATCAGCAGGGGCTTAACAGTATTTTTAAAAAAAATGGATTTAGTTAGAAGGATTAGAGACTGGCATTAGGCATTAACGTTTTAGTCTTGTGTGTGTCACCATGTGATATTTCCTGTAAGAAGAGGAAACCTCCCCAATTTGGCAATAGACTATTTTAGCAATAAACACATGACAAAAGATCTAATCATTCCTGCTCTGTCAAAAACAAAAAGGTTCCACTTTAAATAGACCAATTTTAATTAAACGGGAAAAAACCCTGAGACATGAAATTATATAAGTGTACTTGAAAATAAATACGGTCTACATACTTTGCTCTAGAATCATCAGGTTAGAAATTTATTTCAACAACTGCAATCTTGGTAAAGGACAGAAAGCTGAAATTGTTGAAAGACTATTTGTATGGAGTGCGTACATTTTAAAGCACCCTTTTGTTCAGTGACATTACAGTACAATAAAGAATGAAAACATGATCCCACACACATAGCGCAAGGACAAAGCACTATGTAGCAAACAAACCCAAAGTTGCTGCCTTGACATGCTGTCACATAACAGGTAGGACAAGTGACATGCTGGGATCCTCACCCTCTCCATCCTTCTACTACAAACAAAATGATGGATGGGTAAGACAAATTCCACCAAGGCAGCATTAGGAAATGAGCTCTGCATTCCATCTAGCATTCTATACTGCTTTCCTTTACAGGTCAGAAACACAAATATCAACCACTATAACTAGGGAAGCTGGGTGAAAGGCAAAGAATTGGCTAGGTGTATACAAGCTTATATTTGAGCAACAATACTGGTGCTCATTTCTGAAAGAAAGCTAGAAATAGAGCTGGCCAACCACATTACAATCTTATTGAACAATATTCGTTGGATCTAACAAAATTAGTCTAAATTCACACTGGGGCAGTCTGAAAAGCGATCCACAGGGGAACTAAGCAATGGCTTCCGGGCACTTATGGGGCGACCTTAGCTTTTTTTTTTCTTTGCAGAGATTTTAATGGAAGAAATACAATACAACCAGGAGCCAAACATGTACAGTGGGGAAAATTATTGTTTGAACCCCTGCAAGTTTTGTAAGTTTGCCCACTTACAAAGAAATTATGGGTCTATCATTTTTACCATATGTATATTTTAAATGATGAATGAATTGAAACAGTAGGTGTGGCGCTGTTCTAAAAAACACACAATCCTATACCAGGGATCTGAGTGCTCCAATGAGGCACTCCAACCAGTGACTTATATATACAGTGGGTCAAAAAAGTATTTAGTCAGCCACCAATTGTGAAAGTTCTCCCACTTAAAAAGATGAGAGAGGCCTGTAATTGTCATCATAGGTATACCTCAACTATGAGAGACAAAATGTGGAAACAAATCCAGACAGACAATCACATTGTCCGATTTGGAAAGAATTTATTTGCAAATTATGGTGGAAAAATAGGATTTTTTGTACTCACCGTAAAATCCTTTTCTCTGACATCCATGGACTGACACGGTGTCTCTTTACACTTTACACGTGGGTTATGTCCCTGCTTGCAGGAGAAGACCTAGGCAGAATGTGAAATGTTATACATACATTCTAAAAGCCAGAGCTGAACAGCCCCACCCAGGGGGCGGTCCCTCTGGACATAACCCTCCCACTACAGTCAGCAGACCTCAGTTCGTAACAAAGCAGTACAAACTTAAAAAGGAAGGGTGGGTGCCGTGTCAGTCCATGGATGTCAGAGAAAAGGATTTTACGGTGAGTACAAAAAATCCTATTTTCTCTTACCATCCATGGACTGACACGGTGTCTCTTTACACTTTACACGTGGGATGTCCCAAAGCAGTGTCAAGAGGGATGGGAGCAGTATAAATGGAAAAACCAAAACTTCACTCCAATAAAGGCAGAGCTCCTCAACGGAGGAGTCGCAACTTTAAACAGCGGCCTGCAGCACCCTGCGGCCGAAGGAAGCATCCGAAGATGCAGCCACATTAACCTTATAAAACTTAAAAGGCATGAACAGACGACCAGGTCGCCGCCTTGCACACTTGTGCAACCGACGCTTGATGTCGGGAAACCCAGGAAGCACCAATTGCCCTGGTGGAATGCGCCGTAACCGGAAAGGGAGGCGCCCGCCCTTTGAGAGCATAGGCTTGAATGACGGTTTGTCTGATTCCCCTAAAAATGATGGCAGACGAAACCGCTTGGCCCTGTTATGGACCAGAGACAGTCACAAACAGTGAGTCGGACTTCCGAATAGAAGCAGTAGCAGACAGGTACACCCGTAAGGCTCGTACCACCTCCAATATGTGCAGCGCAAACTCTCTGGGATGCGATGGGTGAGGACACAAGGACGGGAGGGCAATGTCCTCATGTAGGTGAAAGGTCGACACCACCTTTGGCAAAAAAGGAAGGTCGCGGATGCAACACCGCCTTATCTTTATGGATGACTAAATATGGCGACTTGCAGGACAAAGCCACCAACCCAGACACTCGTCAAACAGAAGTGATTGCCACTAAAAAGGCCACCTTCTGAGACAAGACAAGAGGGGAATATCCTGGATATTCCCAAAAGGAGGTTCCTGGAGGACCGAGAGCACCAAATTCAGATCCCACGGTGGGAGAGGAGGCTTGACAGGAGGGAGCACATGGCGAACCCCCAACACAAGGTGCTAACCAAGAAAATGACCCGCTAGAGGTCGCTGAAAGAAGACGGCCAAGGCCAAAATCTGATCCTTGATGGTACACAAAGCAAGCTTTTGGGTCAATCCACACTGCAGAGGACGCAGGATTCTGGGGACGGAATACGTCCGAGGACGCCAGTCCAGCGCTTCGCACATGGCGATATAAGCTTTCCAGGCACGGTGATAGATCTGCCTGGAGGAAGACTTCCATGTCCTTAACATGGTCAAAATGACCGAGTCCGAGAGACCTCGGTCCCGCAACACCTGGCTTTTAACAGCCCTGCCGTTAAAGCCAGAGACTGTAAGCCGGATGAAACATAGGACCTTGAGACTGAAGGTCCTCCCTCATCGGCAACCGCCAGTGAACGTCCGCGACGAGACGTACTAGATCAGCGTACCAGTGATGCTGAGGCCAATCCGGAACAATTAGGATCGCCGGAGTTTATATCAGGCGATAAGGACCCTATGGGGCCACCAACGCATCCGAGGCATCGCCCAAGGATCCCTGGATCTGGCCACAACCTCGACCCTTGCGATTGAGTCGAGAGGCCATCAGGTCCACATCCGGCGTGCCCCACCGTCGGTAAAGGAGTTGAAATATGCAAGGACCACTCTTCTTGGTCCGGTGTCTGGCGATTGGCGACTCAGATAGTCCGCCTGCCCATTGTCTATGCCCAGAATGTAAAATGGCCTACATTCCGGCCCACTTCAGGATACGGACTACCTCAGAAGCCGCAGCTGAGCTCCGAGTTCCCCCTTGATGGTTTACATACGCCACCGCCGTGGCGGTGTCCGACTGGCTCCTGATGGAGCGACCCCGTACTCTCTCCGACCTGAGGAGAGACACAGTCCGATGGCCCGTATTTCCAGAACAGTGATTGGTAAACGGGCTCGTCCGGAGTCCAAGGCCTGAGCCCACAGGACTCCCCAGACTCCACCCCAGCCCGTCAGGCTGGTGTTCGTCGTGAGTACCGTCCATTGGATGGGAGGGGAACGACTTTCCGGACCGAAGAGCCGAGGATCTCAACCACCATGTCAGGGGCGCCCTGACCAGGTGAATCACCTGGATCTGAAGATCCAAGGACAACGGGGATTTGTCCCAGGTGGACAAGATCTCCTTCTGCAATGCCCTGGTGTGTGATTGGGCATACGGAACGGCCGCGAAGGAGGTCACCACGAGTCTCGGGACTCTCATGCAAAAACGGATTGACAACCATTTTTGGGATGTCAGCACCCGCACCGCAGACTGAAGTGTCAGCAACTTCTCCAGAGGTAGGAGACCTTTGCCTCCAAGGAGTCCAGAATCAGAACTAGATACTCCAGACACTGAGTCGGGACCAGGACTGACTCCTGAATGTTCAGGAACCACCCGAGTCCCTGAGGGTCTAATTGACGATAGTCACCTTTCCTCCAAGTCTGATCCACTTTCTGCTCTTAGCAGAAGATCGTCCAGATAGCCCACAACAGAAATGCCTCGCTGTAACAGAAGGCTAGAACCGGAGCAAGCACCTTGGTGAACACCCTCGGTGCCGAGGCTAGGCCGAAAGGAAGAGCCACAATCGATAGTGGACTTCGCTGATCGCAAAGCGCAGAAACTTCTGGTGACTTGCGCAGATCGGAACATGCAAGTAGGCGTCCTTGAAGTCCAAGGACGCCAGAAGAAAATCCCTTTGGTGGAGTGTAGCGATCACCGTGCGAATGGATTCCATGTGGAATTTCTGCACCTTCTCGAAGGCATTCAGGGCCTTGAGGTCCAGGATAGGTCGAACCACGTCCTATTTTTGGGACGACAAACAGATTCGAGTAGAATCCCTGAAAACTCTCCTGTGATGGAACCGGCACAATCACTCCGCCTGATCAAATCCTGTACAGCCCCCAAGAGGGCTGCCCGACAGGTAGGAAGGAGAGGAAGATTTGAGGGAAAGAATCTGTCTGGGGGTCAGGATCGGAATACTATCCTGTATCCTGAGGTGACCACCTCGCACACCCACCAGTCAGAGATTCGGGAGGACCACCGATTCGTGACCTGCGAAGTCGTCCCCCCACCCCAGAGTCGGGCGGAGGCAAGACTTCACGCGGAGGCGGGCTAGGGAGCCGCTTGTTCGGCTTACGCACCCAGGGGCACTTGTGCCCACCAGCCGCACTGCCATCAGTCTGAGAGGGCGTACCCGTGGACTGACTGGCGAAAAAAAACCTGTTTTGCTGGAAAGGAAGGCCCCTGTTTGCGGCGGGCCTCCTCACCCTTGCTAGTCTAAGGAAGAAGAGTGCTTTTACCTCCCATGACGATGTCATCCAGAGCAGCACCGAAAGGTCTACCACCTTTAAATGGTAGATCCGTCAGGAGCTTCCTAAGGCTAGGTCAGCAGACCAGCACTTCAACCAGATAAGACGACGCAATACCACCACCGAGACAGAGGCCCTGGATATTAAAGGGACCGCGTCCAACGTGGCGTCGCACACATAAACCAGGCCCTGAACCAGTTGGTGGGCCAAAGCAACTGTGTCTGGAGGAAGATTATGCTCCTGTACAGCTAGGTGCAACATTTTTGCCCAACCTGTAAGTGTTTAAGACACAAGGGTCGCCGCTACCACAGGCCGTAGGGCGGATCCCAACAAGGCAAACATGGCTCTGCTCACCACTTCTGACCTCCTGTCAGTGGGGTCCTCAAATGCAGGAGTCCCCTCCATCGGGAGAGTGATGGCCTTGTTCAACCGGGTGACTGGAGGGTCGACCCTGGGGGAGAAGCCCACTTTTTAAGTAGGGCATCTTCAAGGGGTATCTGATAGACAAACGCCGCGGGACCATAAAAAATTATTCTGCGGCTTTTCCCAGACCTTATCAATGAGCTGGTCAAAGAAAGTACATATGGAAAAACCTCTTTAGAAGGCCTGGCCTTAAAAGAACCAAAAGGAGACTGTATCCGCCTGAGGTTCTGCATCCGCAGCATTTTAGCTTGAGAGTGTCCCTCACCGCAGTCATGAGTACACTAACAAGCGCCCTGTCATTTACTGACTCAGAACTGGAGTTTTCCTCATAAGGAATGTCCTGTTCAAAACCATCCAATACATTCAGAACTAGGGTCCTGAGCGGTAGTGGCTAGGCCCATATCTGAATCAGCGCACTGCCCTCATGAAGTAAAGTGGGAAGAGGGCGCTTTTTTTCTCCCTTGCGCTTGCACACAGCTCCCATCCTGGTCAGAAATGATTCCAGGACTGCCCAAAACTGGTCCCTAGGGACCGCAGGTGCTGAAGCACTGCCTGTTGTCCACTGACATTTAGGGGAAGCTGGTGACAGAGACTCCATATTGTCCCCCTCTGAGACTCCTCAGATACAAAGTCCACCCACAGGCTGTGCTGACTGAGGAGGGGGCGCCCAGGGGACTCACCAAACCGGACCGGGGCGCCCAGGGGACTCACCAGTTCCGCTGTCTGTACCGCGCTGTGAGGAGATTGTGAGGAGATTCGCGCTGTTACAGCAGCGCTAGAGGCCAAAACTAGTGCTGAAGAGTGCGCGGGCTACAAGAAAATGGCCGCCGCACTTCACTGAGGCGATCCGCGGCAAGATGGCCGCCATGACTCAGCAAAAGCGAAAAAAACAGCACACACAGCGCCACTCGGCGCTCAGGCCCCAAAACACACAAAAAAAGGCCCCAAGCATATCTGCAGACCAGCATTAGCCCCTCCAAGAACAGTGTGACCCCCAGGCACCCCACACAGCACAGCGCCAGCAATGGTGACAGAGAGTGACAATGAAATACAGGGGAAGACAGGGAAAATCCCCCACAGAGAAACACACAGCCTTTTGTACTCACCTGCAGGCAGGAGAGACTACTTACCCGTCCCCTGAGGGACCCACTGGTGTGTTTCGGACAGGACTATCACAGTGCAGTACTGAGTAGCTGTCGGCCCGGTCCACCGCGAAAGATACTGTCAGTCAGGAACTGTTCAGTCTTGAGAGGACCGTGGGAGCATGAAAGCAAACCCGGCCACCCCTGGAGTCATGGGGCCTGTCGTGAACTGAGTCTCACGCACACAAGGCGAGGATCAGCACGCTCGATGGTCGGACAGGGAAGACTACGAGGATATCTTGTACCCAACCTGTTGCCCAGCCGACAGTTGATAGAAAATTCTCAAAAATAAAATAAAGAATTCCAGAAAAGGAATAAAAATAGGTCAGGAGACTGGCTCCTGAGAGAGCCACGTCTTCTCCTTCTGCTAGGCAGAAAAAAACTGAGGTCTGCTGACTGTAGTGGGAGGGTTATGTCTGGAGGGACCGCCCCCTGGGTGGGGCTGTTCAGCTCTGGCTTTTAGAATGTATGTATAACATTTCACATTCTGCCTAGGTCTTCTCCTGCAAGCAGGGACATAACCCACGTGTAAAGTGTAAAGAGACACCGTGTCAGTCCATGGATGGTAAGAGAAATAAGTATTTGGCCACTATCAAAAGTTCATCTGAATACTTTGTTATATATCCTTTGTTGGCAATGACAGAGGTCAAACGTTTTCTGTAAGTCTTCACAAGGTTGTCACACACTGTTGCTGGTATGTTGGCCCATTCCTCCATGCAGATCTCCTCTAGAGCAGTGATGGTTTGGGGCCGTCGCTGGGCAACATGGACTTTCAACTCCCTCCAAAGGTTTTCTATGGGGTTGAGATCTGGAGACTGGCTAGGCCACTCCAGGACCTTGAAATGCTTCTTACGAAGCCACTCCTTCGTTGCCCGGGCGGTGTGTTTGGGATCATTGTCATGCTGAAAGACCCAGCCACATTTCATCTTCAATGCCCTTGCTGATGGGAGGTTTGCACTCAAAATCTCACGATACATGGTCCCATTCATTCTTTCATGTACATGGATCAGTCGTCCTGTTCCCTTTGCAGAGAAACAGCCCCAAAGCATGATGTTGCCACCCACATGCTTCACAGTAGGTATGGTGTTCTTTGGTTGCAACTCAGCATTCTCTCTCCTCCAAACACGACGAGTTGTGTTTCTACCAAACAGTTCTATTTTGGTTTCATCTGACCATATGACATTCTCCCAATCCTCTTCTGGATCATCAAAATGCTCTCTCTAGCAAACCTCAGACGGGCCCAGAAATGTACTGGCTTAAGCAGGGGGACACGTCTGGCACTGCAGGATCTGAGTCCCTGGCGGCGTAGTGTGTTACTGATGTAAGCCTTTGTTACGTTGGTCCCAGCTCTCTGCAGGTCATTCACTAGGTCCTCCCGTGTGGTTCAGGGATTTTTGCTCACCTTTCTTGTGATCATTTTGACCCCACGGGGTGAGATCTTGCGTGGAGCCCCAGATCGAGGGAGATTATCAGTGGTCTTGTATGTCTTCCATTTTCTAATTATTGCTCCCACAGTTGATTTCTTCACACCAAGCTGCTTGCCTATTGCAGATTCAGTCTTCCCAGCCTGGTGCAGGTCTACAATTTTGTTCCTGGTGTCCTTCGACAGCTCTTTGGTCTTCACCATAGTGGAGTTTGGAGTGTGACTGTTTGAGGTTGTGGACAGGTGTCTTTTATACTGATAACAAGTTCAAACAGGTGCCATTAATACAGGTAATGAGAGGAGGACAGAGGAGCATCTTAAAGAATTAGATACAGGTCTGTGAGAGCCAGAAATATTGCTTGTTTGTAGGTGACCAAATACTTATTTTCCACCATAATTTGCAAATAAATTCTTTCCAAATCAGACAATGTGATTGTCTGGATTTGTTTCCACATTTTGTCTCTCATAGTTGAGCCGGGCCAATAGGAGAGAGGAGCGGGGCCTCGCGCATGCGCAAAAGGGTTCCCGGCGTGAAGCCGAAAGGCTACACTGCCGGATTACCGTACCCGCAATGGTGGCAGCAGCACCCGACAGCTGATGGAAACATTAGCTGCAGGTGCCGACATCGCTGGACTCCAGGACAGGTAAGTGTTCATTTATTAAAAGCCAGCAGCTGCAGTATGTGTAGCTGCTGGCTTTTAATGTTTTGGGGCTGCATGGTGTGTCTGAGTCTTCCCTCTGCATCAAAACACTAAGATCTTAATTTGTAGAGGTGTCCACATGCTTTTGATCATATAGTGTAACAGAGTTAGCTCCATGCACACTGGGCTTAAAAAAAAACATCTGTTCGCTTTGCAATAAAATACACTTGTATAGAGCATTTTTTGTACAAAGTTTAGACGAGTTTTACGTTTTTCCTGCCAGTGAGCTCCAATCAAAAACGCAAACCAGAAGTTTTTTTTTCCTGCCCCTAAACGTTGAGCTCAAAATATGCCTGTAATCGTCCTAATGTGCATGGACACATTGAGCTGCTTCTACAGGCAGAACACAAAACTCCTGTAGAAGCAGCGATTCTTAAAGCGGAGTTCCACCCAAAAATGGAACTTCCGCTTTTCGGAAGCCCCCCCCCACCCCTCTGGTGTCACATTGCTCCCCCTTGAAAGGTGCCGAGATACCTGTGTAATACAGGTATTTTGCTCCCACTTCCGGGCATAGATACCCGAGCCATCCGCAGGTATCTACGCCACTTCCTTCATCGTCGTCCCCGCACTGTCTTCTGGGAGATACACAGAGGTGCCAGAAGACAGCAGGGACCCGTGGGATCGCGTAGCGCGAGTCGGGCATGCGTAGTACGGAGCCTTGCAGCTTCACTTCACAGATCTGCTTTAAGTTAGTGTGCATGGAGCCTAACTGATAAAGGTGGTGGAACTTACACAAAGTAGAAATTGTCATTCAAATGTGCCCAAGGCAGTATGGTCTCCCTTTACAGTTTTTAAAACTGTCTTTACCAACCTGCAAATACAGATTGGACCACTTTACCTGCTTATTCAGCTTCAAACACTTGGAGTATGCTAAAACATTTATCTGATTTAGTTTCTTCAGTCACTGTTTAATCAGCTGCTTATCTGTAATGTCTGATTTCACCATTCACATTAGGCTAGAGAGCCACTTCCAGGAATTCTACATTTCTGAAAAGGCACTAAAACAAAAAGCCAACAACAAGCATCTTGCTGGGTACAAGTGGTTTGCATAATACATCAGCTCTAAACAGGTGAGTGCATAGACGGAGCAGCATTTCATTTTCAGCACATCAATGCTGTCATGGCAACTGAGAATTAGCTTGTTGATGGCAGGTTGCCAGGCGTATTTTTTTTATCTTGGGCTGCAGACTCTGAAAGTAAAAATAAAGGTGAACCATTCCTGGAGGCTTGGCAACATGTTTTTTTATGAAACATTGTTTACAGAGGCATAGGGAGGAGCTGTGAAAGTACCCATAATATAGAGAACGAAATAGAAAACAGAAAGATCAAGAGTGAGAAAAACAGCTGTCAGTGACTGGGATTATAGACTCAGAGTGAGCCGACACACCGGAGTTGATTTACCAAATGATTTTTGCTAGCACTTGATTGGATGGTTGAAGTCAGAAGAGCTTCACCTTATTCCCTTGGGCGGGGCTGTTCAACTCTGTTAAAGTAACATGTATTAAATATCTAACATGTTCTGCCTAGTCCTCTCCTAATAGACGGAACATAACCCAACTGTCAAGAATTAAGGAGCTGTGACCGTCCATGGACGAAAAGAGAAAGTTAAATTTTCCACACACGCACTAAGCCCATTGAAAATTCCCTTGCAAAGTTAAAATTCACTTTGCTAATGGAACAGCCTATATTCCTCCAGTAAATCAAACCCACGGATGATAGTCAATCGATAAAACAAATAATAAAATAACACAGCCACAGATACACAAATAGAATAACGGGTAAACTGACCAGCAGACCAAAACATAAGTACCATGATCTCACACTAATGTAAAAACATAATGATTCAATATAATGGTTGTTTGTAAAAACAAAATAAACACCTTTCAGGGCTGCTAAAGCCTGATACACAAACTGTCAGCCTCGGTCAGAGCCGCTGTACTAACGATCCAATGTCAGTACAGAGATCTCTCCCACTAAGCTGTTGTGTTCCGACAGGGGAGAACACTCTGATCAACACTCTCCACCATTGGCGGAGACTGCCGATCATCCGACAGAAGCCGGCCAGCTTCTGTCGGACCGGCTGCCATACATTCAGGCTGAATATCGGGCGGTTTTTTATTGACTATCAGCCAGCATTCCCATTAGAGCAAGGCCTAAAGCAGAGGTCTCAAACTGGCGGCCCTCCAGCTGTTGTGAAACTACAAGTCCCATCATGCCTCTGCCTGTGGGAGTCATGCTTGTAACTGTCAGCCTTGAAATGCCTCATGGGACTTGTAGTTTTGCAACAGCTGGAGGGCCGCCAGTTTGAGACCCCTGGCCTAAAGGGTACACAGAGCTGATTGGCACAATAAACATGGGCAAAATGATGCAAACTGTCCTTTAACACAGTTAAGGATTCTGACTATCTTTTAACAATACTCATTCAAAAAGTTAAGAGAGGTTGTGGGTTTACAAAAAAAATAAACATTTATACTCACCTAGGTGGATCTGGCATCGGTCCGACACTGCATCTGACCAAGAACTGAGCTATCCCGTGACCATTGATCACTCAGATCTGGGTCTTCAGTCAACAGACAGCCAAAGACTGTCAGTCACCAGCTCTCTGCTCTGCCCCTCCAGCGTCCACTGGGGTACCAGGCTGTAGAAGAGGGGGTGGGAGCGGCTGGCTCAGGCTCTCAGCAGCATGCTGAGAGGCTGAACCAACTGCCAATCAGGCACCTGGGTGGATCCTGACATTAAAGTCAGGATTCCTCCAAAGTCTGAACTAAGTGCACTCCCGTGACCTACAGGAGAAGTATGGCCAAAAGAGCTTTGGCCATACTTCTCCTTTAAGCTAGCCATAGAGGACTTTTTTTTCTTCAATCAGCCATCAGGCTGAACAAATTCCTCTATTCATACAATTGAGGTGGATAGAGGAACCCTCCCCACTGAAACACTCAGTGGGACTCTCCTCTGGATCGAAATTTAGCCAGTCCCTGCTGAACCACCAGAGTTACAATTCATCTATGGCCATCTTATGCTCCCAAATTTTATCTCCAATCTAAAAATGTGATGAGCTTTAAAATGGACCTGTGTTTCACCCACACAGGACAGGGCATCAGATTTACTTAAAGCTCAAGTGTGGGAAAAGTAAATGGTGGGGCCACACCTGCACTGCAAAGGCTATGTGCCCGTTTCTGTCTAAAGCAGTGGTTCTCAACCCCAGTTTTGGGTATCTTCCCTTAGATAAAACAGCTCTTATCAATACCATGTCCTTGATATTGATTTAAAGCAGCTGTGCAAAGTAAAGGAAAACCTGAAAACATGGCCCATTAAGGGTACTTGAGGACTGAGGTTGAGAACCACTGGTCTAAAGGACAGGAAAAGCACTTTTACTTACTTGATCTTCTACTGCCCCAGAAAACAGCACTCTAATACCATTTTTTACCCTTATTATCAGCTCCTATTTTCAGGATTCCTCACCTATGGCTATGCATGCGCAAGATTAGAGACATGTCATCAGGGAGCGGCTGTAAAATGCAGAAGAGGGCTCCTGATTTTTGATGTTTCAAGATGGCGGTTTAGGACTGGATTTTACATAGTTAGGTTGAAAAAAGACACAAAAGTCCATCTAGTTCAAACAAAAATAAATAACGTGCAGCAGAAACGCACCAGGTGAGGAATGCACAACGCTGGATTTTCGATTATGTTTATTCTACATAAACTAGCATCAAAAAGGTAAACACATCGAAAGGAAAATCAATTGGTACAGATGAAGTTCATCCTTAACACATTCATGGGTCAAGCCTGATTTTAAAAATTTACAGACGGCTACCTGACCTAATCTGAGGGGTTAAGTGGTCTTAATCCCTACAACACAAACGTTTAGCTGCTGTATATAAAAACAGTAAGAATGTGGCAGCATTCCACTAGTAGCAGGTTTAGTGTTCTTCTGTGTATTGGAGGGCCGGGGCACCCTGGCCACGTCTTCAATGCTACTTTCTGTGTTAAAAATCCATCAATTTAATCCCTTCTCCAGACCTCATGCAAATATTCACATTTTCTGCTAAATTTGTGAATATGCTGTATTTCCAGGCTAGTATTAATAGGAAGAAAACTGGTGCCATGTACAATCCAACAACCTCTGCAGAACTGTTTGCTATAATTATCACGCAAATTAACAAAGAACAATGTTTAATTCAAAAGCTGTAATCGACTTGCCAAGTTTCCTTGTTGGTCTTATGAATGAGTAAACAGCCAGGTTTTTTTTTTTCCTCCACCAAGGTCATTGACCCATAACTAATCCTTTGATTCAACAGACATAATGCTGTGAATCCGTGTTTTAAACTGGACAACTTGCTCCTAGTTGCAGCAATGATACAAGTGTAAATATGAGGCATCCACACAAAGCAAACCATACATATGCAGTCAGACTATTTACCTTTAGGCTCCATTCACACTTGTGCAACGCCAAAGTCGTGTGATTGCCATTGCGGCTTCGATGCTACTTCAGATGGGTGCGACTTATGGTTAAGGAGCGGGCGGACGACGGCGTCTGTAACAACCAGTGAATAGTGGATTGCCGTGTCCTTAAAGTGGTTGTAAACCCTGTTATAGGAAAAAAAAATTCAGACTAACCTGCAAGACAAAGGCATAATGAACTAGTATGACTAGCATACTAGCCCATTATGCATCACTTACCTTAGATCGGGGCCCCCAAAGGCGTCCTCGTCTCCCTCTCAAGCCGCAGCCATCGCCGCAAGGTTACTTCCGGGTATCGCCGCTCCAGCCAATCACATCGCCGTCAAATCCGGCTAAGCCAGATTTGTGAATAGGATTAACCCTATGGATGCGCCGTTTTGCGCCGTAGACACCGACGCATGTAATTTTTAGCAAATATCTCCTAAACCGTGTAGGTTCAGGAGATATTTCTTGCACCTACAGGTAAGCCTTAATCTAGGCTTACCTGTAGGTGCAAGTTGTTAAAGTGGTTGTAAACCCACTTTTGCAACGGATGACTAAGGATGAGCTCCGGAGTATTCGCACAGCCCACGTGCAGAACCCGCCAGGAAGTCGGCGCTGCGCTAATACCAGGCAGTGAGACATTGCCCCGATGCGCGGCTGCAGAGATCGGGAAATGTCTCACTGCCTGTGATTAGCGCAGCGCCGACTTCCTAGCGGGCTCTGCACGTGGGCTGTGCGAACATGCCGGAGCTCATCCTTACTAATAACCCGGCATTTTTTTGTTTATGTTCCCCGCTGACAGCAGGTGAGTCAGTTAGGCATGCCATACACGGGTCGAATCTCAATAGAATTTTCTTTCGAAAATCTTATCTAAGAATTTTCGTTCTTATTTCGCACCATTAGGGGGCTGCAGCAACAACCGATTTCCGTGCAGCAATCAAATTTGAGTAATCGGGCCTGTTGGAAATTTTTTGAAAAACAAACGATTTTCTACTCAAATGATGGGAGAATGGTGTGAGAAATTTCATCGAAAAAGGAATGCACACGAGTGCAAGAAAAGAAAATTCCCGGCCACAAAATTATTTTCTGTAGCAACATGAGGTGAAATTGAAGGCTTGGTAGATCGAATTTCGAAAATCAATGGTGACATTATCGGATCAAAAAATGCACAAAATTTCTGATTTTGAAAAACAAATTCTTTCGGAATTCGGCCATGTATTATGGCCTGACTTAAGGACGTGGCAGCCACCTGCTCCTTAACAACCTGCTATTCACTGTTGTGCCTCTGCAAAATCTATGGCACTCAAGTTGCACCAAAGTCACAGAAAAGTGCATAAACTAGCATCAAAAAGTTAAGCACAGGAAATTAAAATTCATTGGTACAGATGAAGTTCATCCTTAACACATTCATGGGTCAAGCCTGATTTTAAAAAATTACAGACGGCTACCTGACCTAATCTGAGGGGTTAAAATTCAACCATGTATTATGGCCTGCCTTAAGGACGTGGCGGCCACCTGCTCCTCAACAACCTGCTATTCACTGTTGTGCCTCTGCAAAATCAAACAAAATTGTCACATTGAAAAAAATTCAGATGCGACTTTTGAGAGTAAACATTGAAGTCTAGAAACCCACGTCTCAGCTCTATGGGTCCCTGCTGGTTGCTGCCGGCCCAGAGCTGTCCTCCCTCCGTAGGAAATGGGTGGGGGACATACCGGGGGGGCTGGATGAGGACGACTGGAGGGAGATTTGGGACTTTCCCTTCTCCCCTCTGGTTTCAGCAAGGGACAAATTGGTCCAATACAAAATTGTGCATAGAGCTCACTACACACCTCACAGGTTGCACCAGATGTCGCCGGCGCATTCTCCGGTGTGCTGGCGTTGCTCCTATCAACCGGAGGACTTTTTCCCAATTTTTTGGGTTTGCCCGGCAATCGAACATTATTGGAAAGAAGTACTCCAGGTGATTACTAAGGTCACTGAGGCTGGGTTCACACTAGTGCGACACGACATCTGTCCTACTTTGGATCCGACTTTGCCCTGCGACATGAAGCCGACATATGTCCGACTTTCAATGAACGGGGATCCGACTTGGATCCCCGCCAATGGCAGGCACTGTGTTTGGTATGAATCTTGAGGGGGAACTCCAGGCCAAATTTTAAAAGAAAAAAAACGGCATGGGTTCCCCCTCCAAGAGCATACCAGGCCCTTGGGTCTGGTCTGGATTTGAAGGGGAGCCCCTACGCCGAAAAAACGGCATGGGGGTCCCCCCCAAAATCCAAACCAGACCGTTATCCGAGCACACAACCTGGCAGGCCGCAGGGGAAGAGGGGGGGACGAGAGAGCGGCCCCTCCCTCCTGAATCAGGCCGCATGCCCTCATCATGGGGGGTTTGGTGCTCTGGGGCAGGGGGGCAACCTGCGGCCCCCCCACCCCAGAGCACCCTGCCCCCATGTTGATGAGGACAGGGCCTCTTCCCGACAACCCTGGCCGTTGGTTGTCGGGGTCTGCGGCACATGGCCCCGGAGCATGTGACTGTGACGTCATGGGAACATGTGACTGTGACGTCATGAGAAGCCTATATTAATCTCTACGGACCGAAGATTTAGCATTACTGCGAGAGGAAGCGACGAGTCAACATCGAGGAGGAGAAGAGGGAAGAGGACGCCGACAGCGACGGGAAGCCCGGCCCCTCCACTAGCAAAAGAGCTAAAGAAGTTAGTGGAGGGGCCAGCAGAAGAAAGAAGCGGGAGAAGAACCGGATAGCGGGAGAAGAAGAAGGCGACGGAGAAGACCGGGCCTCCGCTAGCTAAAGAGCTAAAAGAAGTTAGCGGAGGCCCGGCAGAAGAAAGGAAGAACCGGAGAGGAGAAGAGGGGAGAAGGTGACGGAGAAGACCGGGCCCCGCTAGCAAAAGAGCTAAAGAAGTTAGCGGTGGCCCGGCAGAAGAAAACCGGAGAGCGCGGCGACGACACCGGAGACCCCCGAAGTCGGAAGAAGACCCCCGGAGCTGTGCAATAAAATAGGATTTTTTACTCACCGTAAAATCCTTTTCTCTGAGTCCATGGACCGACACAGCTTCTCTATTGACAAAGTGGGTATTATCCGTTAATTAGGAGTGACTAGGCAGAAAAACTTGTAAAAAGTGTTGCATCACACCTTCTACAGTACCGCCCAGGGGGCGGACCCTCTGGGTATACCCGCTCAGTCTGCATCTTCGCAGATCAGTTCGTCAAAAAGCAGTACAAACTTAAAAGGAGGGGTGGGTGCTGTGTCGGTCCATGGGCTCAGAGAAAAGGATTTTACGGTGAGTAAAAAATCCTATTTACTCTTTCGTCCATGGACCGACACAGCTTCTCTATTGACAAAGTGGGACGTCCCAAAAGCAGTGTCAGAGAAAAAACGAGGGGTGGTAACAGCATAAAAATAAACTTCACCCCAAACACAAAACAGCACTCCTCCAACGGAGGAGTTGCAACTCTAAACAGCCGCTTGCAAAACCTTGCGGCCAAAAGAGGCATCCGAAGATGCACCTACATCAATTTTGTAGAATTTTGTGAAAGTGTGAGCGGACGACCAAGTCGCCGCTTTACATAATTGGGAAACAGACGCTTGATGTCAGAAAGCCCAAGAGGCACCTATTGCCCTGCTCGAATGCGCCGTGACAGGAAAGGGGGGCGCCTGACCCTTTAAGGCGTAAGCCTGGATTACTATCTGTCGGATCCACCTAGAGATGGTGGCCGATGAGACTGCTTGGCCCTTCTTGGGACCAGCCACCGAAACAAACAGTGAGTCTGACTTCCGGAACAGGGAAGTAGCAGATAGGTATACTCTCAAAGCTCGGACAACGTCCAAGGAATGCAACGCCGACTCCTTAGGATTCGACGGCTGAGGACACAAGGATGGAAGTACAATGTCTTCGTTGAGATGAAAAGCCGAAACGACTTTCGAAAGAAAGGAAGGCTGCGGCCGCAGCACCACCTTATCCTTGTGGAAAATCAAATAGGGAGCCTTGCAGGACAAGGCTGCCAGCTCAGAGACTCGTCTAACTGACATAACAGCCACCAAAAGGACCACTTTCTGAGAAAGTGTCAACAGGGGAATATCTCTAATATTCTCAAACCGTGCCTTCTGAAGCACCGAGAGGACCAGGTTCAAGTCCCACGGAGGTAACGGGGGACGGACCGGAGGGGCCACATGTCGGACCCCCTGCACAAATGTACTCAGGAGAGAGTGAGTCGCCAGGGGTCGCTGAAAAAAGACAGCCAGGGCAGATATCTGTCCCTTAAATCGTACTTAGGGCAAGCCCTTGGTCCACCCCATGCTGTAAAAACAGCAGGATTCTGGAAACCAAATAGGTACGCGGATGCCATTTCATTTCCTCACACATGGAGATGTAGGCCCTCCAAGTGCGGTGATAGACCTTCCTAGAGGACGGTTTTCGAGCACTTCTCATAGTAGAGATTACTGAGTCTGACAGGCCCCGGTCTCTCAGTACCTGGTTCTCAACAGCCATGCCGTTAAAGCCAATGACTGTAAAGCAGGATGGAATATGGGACCTTGCGATAGCAGGTCCTTCCGTAGTGGTAGGCGCCAGGGGACGTCTGCTACCAGACGTACTAGATCGGCGTACCAAGGACGCTGAGGCCAATCTGGAGCGATTAGGATCATTGGAATTCCCTCTGCCTCCACTCTGCGGAGCAGAAGAGGAAGAAGCCTTAAGGGGGGGAAGGCATAGATTAGCCGATACTGACCCCACGATTCTACCAACGCGTCCGTTGCGTCTGCCCATGGGTCTCTTGACCGGGCCACAAATCTCAATACCTTCCGATTGAGTCGGGAAGCCAGAAGATCTACGTCTGGTGTGCCCCATCTTTGGCAGAGGAGTTGGAACACCTCCGGGTGTAAGGACCCTTCTCCCTGGTCCAGCATCTGGCGGCTCAGGTAGTCCGCCTGCCAGTTTTCCACACCCGGAATGTACACGGCCGACAGTGCCGGTACGCTCCTCTCTGCCCACTTCAGGATGCGAGCGATCTCCGATGCTGCAGCTGAGCTTCTTGTTCCTCCTTGATGATTGACATATGCCACTGCTGTGGCGTTGTCTGACTGGATCCTGACTGGACGCCCCTGCAGCCTCTGAGACCATTTGAAGAGGCACAGCCTGATCGCCCGGATTACCAGGACATTGATCGGCAGGAGGGCTTCCTCTGGGGTCCAGCGACCTTGCGCCGACTGAACACCCCAGACTCCCCCCCAACCTGTAAGGCTGGCGTCCATCGTGATCACTATCCAGTAAACCGGAAGAAATGACTTCCCGGCCATTAGAGCCGGTGCTGTCAGCCACCATACCAGGGATCTCCTGACTATGTGGCTCACTCGGATTTGATAATCCAGAGATGATGGACATCTGTTCCATCTGGACAGAACTTCCTTCTGTAACACTCGAGTGTGGTATTGAGCATATGGAACCGCCTCGAAGGAGGCTACCCTGAGGCCCAACACTCGCATGCAAAAAACGGAGTGACGACCAATTCCTGGAAGTCAGCTGCCGTACTGCAGCCCGGAGGGTCTGCAACTTCTCCACAGGGAGGAATACCTTTGCCTCTGAAGAATCCAGAATCAACCCCAGGTACCCTAGGCGTTGAGTGGGCACCAATACTGACTTTTGCGTGTTTAGTATCCAACCACAGTCTCGAAGAGTCTGACAGGTAATGGACACGCTTACCTCTAATTCTGAGCTTGAAGGGGCCTTCAGCAGAAGGTCGTATAAGTAGCCTGTGATAGCGATACCCCGCTGTCTTAGAAGTGCCAGAATCGGAGCGTGCACCTTGGTGAACGTCCTGGGTGCTGAGGCAAGGCCCAACGGGAGGGCCACAAACTGGTAGTGGTCCTTCCAGAAAGCAAATCGCAGAAACCTCTGGTGTCTGGAGTATATGGGGACATGCAGGTATGCGTCCTTGATGTCCAAGGAGGCCAGAAAGTCCCCCGGATGGAGTGCCGTGACTACAGATCGAACCGACTCCATCCGAAAACTTTGTACCTTCACAAAGCAATTGAGGGCTCTGAGATCCAAGCTTGGACGAACCCCCTCCTTCTTCGGCACAATGAACAGATTTGAGTAAAAAACCCGTTCCAGTTCTGGAACTGGAATAACTACCCCGCGTTCCAGTAGACCCTGGACCGCCCCATACAGGGCCTCCCGACGGGTCGGTAGTAGCTGGAGATTGGAGGTGTTGAATATGTCCGGTGGACAAGAGAGAAACTCTATCTTGTAGCCTGAGGAGATTACTTCGCAAACCCACCTGTCGGAGATTAGTGCTGTCCACTGAGTCGCGAATTTGCGAAGACGTCTCCCCACCCGAGAGCTGGGTGGGGGTGGACCTTCATGCGGACGCAAATTTGTCCGCAGGCTTATTGGGTATGCAGGACCAGGGACGCTTTTGTCCTTGGGCAGGCGCTTTATCGGCCTGGGGTCTTTTCCCTGTCGCCCTAGGGGGACGAAAAAACCACTTGCGTGCAGTAAAGGAGGGCCCTTGCCCTTGGCGTGGCCCCTTACTCTTGCTAATTTGGGGAAGCAAAGTGCTTTTACTTCCTGTGGCATCCTTGATGATGTCATCCAGAGAAGCCCCAAAAAGTCTGTAGCCCTTAAAAGGCAGATCCAACAGGGCTTTCTTGGAAGTCTGGTCCGCAGACCAGCCTTTTAGCCAGATCAGGCGGCGCATTGCTACTGCATAAACCGAAGTTTTAGACAGCAGGGGAATAGTATTCATGGCTGACTCGCAGACAAACCTAAGGCCCTGGACCAACAGGTCGGCCAATGTTATCTCATCAGGAGGAGCATCTCGCTCCTTAACCCCTGGAGTAGCAATCTTGCCCATTCAGTAAGTGTGTGAGACACTAGGGCCCCCGCCAATGCCGGGCGTACTGCTGAGCCTACCACTGAGTATAGGTAGCAAGCGAGTGCTTCAGCCTTCTTATCCACAGGGTCCTTGAAAACAGGAGCCCCTTCTACAGGAATTGTGGTGGCTCTATTAAGTCTGGACACCGGAGGGTCCACTATAGGGGGGAGAGGTCCATTTCTTCAGAAAACTCTCCTCAAAAGAGGTACCGTACCGCAAACCTCTTTGGGGCTGTAAAGACCCTCAGTGGGTTCTCCCATTCCTTGTATAAGAGTTTATCAAAAGACACACAAGGGAACACCCTTAGCAGTGCGGGCAGGTCTATAAAACCCAAGTGGACCGGAGTCTCTGCTGCTTCTGCAGTATTTTCCAATTTTAGCATATCCCGCACTGCAGTAATAAGGTCAGATACCAAAGCCGTCTCGCGTACTGACCTGGACTTTGAGTCATTCTCACTGTCCGGTCACGGTCTGCAGTCTCTGATGCGTCAGAATCTGGGCCCCGAGCCGTAGCTGGACCTGGTTCTGCACCAGAATTATCCCCAGAAGCTTGCAGGGGATGGGGCGTTTACTACCCCCTGTATTCCCGTGTGCTGCTTCCACCCTGGCAGCAAACGCCTCTAGGATTGCAGTCATAGCGTTCATAGACACCTCAGGGGCACCAGCTGCTAAATCTGGTGTTTCAGGGGAGAAGATGTCTGGCTCAGATGCCATGCTGACCACACGCTGACACTCACAGGGCTCCAGGCAAGATATCAATAGGCCACCCTCCTGTGCTGCAGAGAGGCCGGGTCACCCAGAGGACTCACCACCCTGGATAGGTACTGCTATGCTGCGCCTGTGATGCTGTCCCCCTGCTGCTGTGTCAGTCTGCTTCTTTTATCAGCACTTCCTGTGTGAATTTTCGCGCCAGTGTAATGCACCCTAGAGGCCGGAGGCTCTCGAAAAATGGTTGCCAAAAGCGTCTGTATGGAAGATAATGTGGGCTCTAAGAAAATGGCCGCCGACAGAAGATAGAGGTCAAGCAGCCATAGCCCACAAAAAGATGGCCGCCGAACGGCAATATCTGCATACAGGGTGGACAAACATGGCCGCCGATCAGCTGATAGGGGCCAGTGGGTGTGGCCGAACCACAGGAAGATGGCCGCCGGGCAGTCACAAGAGGCCAAACTTGGCATGGACCACCTCAAAATGGCCGCCGACAGCATGGAGGAGGAAGGACACAAACACAGGTAAGAAAAAATGACATTTCTTTTAAATGTTAGTTACAGCCAGCCCTGCTCCAGTGGGACCCCCTAGGTGACCCCCAGCACCCAGCAACCTTTAGCTAGAAGCCCAGGGAGGAGGGAAAGGCAGGGAGAGAGGGAAGAAAGGGGCCACAACCACTTACTTGATCTCTCCAGGAATGTCCAGCTAAATCACCCAGCCGAGGCAGCGGAGTTTTACTTACCTATCCTGCATGTATTCTGCTGGAAGACATTCCAAACAGATCATCGTCCGCGCACGGAAGGCGACTGTTGGCCAGGCATGCTGTGATTGGACCCAGAAGGGACGATCATATGTATGCCCTGGAGCATGACGCTCACCGGACAGGCTGCTGCGACTCGGCCGTAAGGTCAGCCGAAGCTGAGCGGTCCGATGCAAGCCTTGGAGCGTAAGCTCACCGGCCAGGCTGCTGCGACTCGGCCGTAAGGTCAGCCGAAGCTGAGCGGTCCGATGCAGGCCCTGGAGCTTAAGCTCACCGGCCACCCGTGGAGCGACGGGCATGTCGTGGAAAACCCAGCGCGTAGCTAGGGTCGGCACACGCTCGATGGCCGAAACTGGGGAGACTACAAGGATCGAGGATCCAGCCTGTCACCCAGTCGGCAGTTGATCGAAGATCGCAGGAAACAACAAATGTAGCAAAAAAAAAAAAAAAAAAAAAAAAAAAAAAAAAATTATATATATATATATATATATATATATATATATATATATATATATATATATATATATATATATATATATATATATATATATATATATATCTTTTTTCCCCGGACCAATGGGCCCGAAGGGAGCCATGTCCTACTCCTTGCTAGACAGAAAAAAACTGATCTGCGAAGATGCAGACTGAGAGGGTATACCCAGAGGGTCCGCCCCCTGGGCGGTACTGTAGAAGGTGTGATGCAACACTTTTTACAAGTTTTTCTGCCTAGTCACTCCTAATTAACGGATAATACCCACTTTGTCAATAGAGAAGCTGTGTCGGTCCATGGACGAAAGAGTAAATACTTTAAAAAGCTGTGTGGTTTTTTTTATTGCAATTTTTTTCCACCAGGTGAATGGGTAGGGGTACGATGTACCCCATACTCATTCACATAGGGTGGGGGGGCCGGGATCCCTTTTATTAAAGGGGGCTCCTGGATTCCGATAAGCCCCCCGCCCGCAGACCCCGACAACCAACGGCCAGGGTTGTCGGGAAGAGGCCCTGTCCTCATCAACATGGGGGCAGGGTGCTCTGGGGTGGGGGGGCCGCAGGTTGCCCCCCTGCCCCAGAGCACCAAACCCCCCCATGTTGAGGGCATGCGACATGGTACGGTTCAGGAGGGAGGGGGGGCCGCTCTCTCGTCCCCCCCTCTTCCCCTGCGGCCTGCCAGGTTGTGTGCTCGGATAAGGTTCTGGTTTGGATTTTGGGGGGGGACCCCCACGCCGTTTTTTCGGCGTAGGGGGTCCTCTTCAAATCCAGACCAGACCCAAGGGCCTGGTATGCTCCTGGAGGTGAACCCATGCCGGTTTTTTCTTTAAAATTTGGCCTGGAGTTCCCCCTCAAGAGCAGCACAGCACAAGTCGCATGCCAAAGTCGGATCATGCAAGACTGCGGTCCGACTTTGATCCGACTTCAATGATAGTCAATAGGCTGAAGTCGGATCAAAGTCGGACCAAAGTAGTACAGGGAGCATTCTTAAAGTCGGACCGACATGTGTCGGACCAGTTAAGATGGCTCCCATAGGGAAACATTGATTTTCCACACGTCATGCGACATGAGCTCCCAATGTCGGAGCGTTTGTCGCCCCAGTGTGAACCAGGCCTGAAACTCGTGTTCCTTATGATCCTACATATTGTCTGCTGGGGCTGGTGGAACAAATGTCAATGATCAGAGCCAGGAAAATACTCATATCCCTGTTACTGTATTATGCTCGTAAGGCCATTACGATGAACTGGAAACAATCGTCTCCCCCCTCTGTCAGCTTCTGGAAAAGCCTAGTGAATGCCAGTTTGCCCCTATATAAAGCCACCTACTCGGGCAGAGGATGTCCACAAAAATTTGAGAAGTTATGGAACTGTTGGCTAGATGATAATACCACGGCAAATGATGCAGTGACCAATGCCTAGATTGACAATATATCTTTAGTCTGTTAGTTTATTGACCCAACTATTCTCATGTTGCATTATCCTGTCGGTACCAATTTGAGCACAGATTATCCTGAACTGAACATCTCCCCACATTGGGGTTATAGTATAAGCTAAGTTAGGCTGTTTATGTTGTGTGTTGTGCCCTGTTGCGGTGTGTTGCCGCAACAGAGGAACTGCCCCTGCGTGGACAAATGTTTTTTGCAAAAAAAAAAAAAAAACACATTGAAGTCTAGGGCCCTTAAGTCGCATGAAAGCCAGACCAAAGTAGCGCAGGAACTATTTTTAAGTAGCCGTGACTTTAAGGCCCCTTTCACACTGGGGCGGGAGGTGCGGTGGCGGTAAAGCGCCGCTATTTTTAGAAGCACTTTACCGTCGGATTTGCGGTGGTATTCGGCCGCTAGCGGTGCGGTTTTACCCCCGCTAGAGGCCGAAAAAGGTTAATACCGCCGGCAATGCGCCTCTGCACATGCAATTTTTTTGTGTCAAAATCCGCATGGTAAATCGCAGCAGTGTGAACTGGGGCTTTGTAGTCATAGGGCTCCTCGCACCTGTGGGCATCTAGTTGCTGTGCTTCCCTCCCAAACTTTCAGTGTGTTCGGGACAGGTGCAGTGTCCAACCCCGCTGCCTATAGCCTGTTAAAGTCTATGGTAGACTGCGACTAGACAAACCAAGTTGTTTGAAGGCCTTGCACACCTAGAATATTCATTTATTCTAGCTCCTAAAATTAATTTATGCATATACATTTGTATACATGCAGGGCCGGACTGGCCTACCAGGATAGCTAGATATTTCGCCACCTGCCCTGGGGCCACTTTGGGTAAGCGGGAGATCCCCGCTCTGTTTAATCCGGCAGCTCTCCTCTCTCTTAAACCCCCTGTACTGGTAAGGCTACGCTGACGGGCCCTGGTCAGGCTGCATTGGACGGGCCCTGGTCAGGCTGCGCTCATGGGCGCTGGTGAGGCGGTGCTCATGGGCACTCGTGAGTATAATACACTCTTCAAATTTGCTTTAAAATGCATGGTTTTCCATTTTATGAACAAGAAAATTACTTTCTGCTATTGGGCTGGTATAATATTGCTATGGGGCGGTTATGAAATTATTTCCAGGGCTGGTTTTTATTCCCAGTCTGACCCTGTTTGTATGCACACTTGCTTGCACACATTTAGGCACTTAAAACTGACAAAATTCACTTCCCTGAATGTGGGATTCGGGCGTTTCAGTTTTTATCCCTCTAAACACTGCTTTAGTGAATAGAGCTAAACACCCCAATGGGAATGGACACTTTAGGCCACGTTCACACTGAGACGCTTCTAAACTGCCAGTAAAAACACTGAGCACTTTTGAATAGCTTTTCAGGCGCTTTTGAACCGCTTTCCATTCAATTCAATGGAGAGGGGAATTTTTCACAGCCCTGCCAGCACACTGCCCCAGTGTGAAAGCATTCATTGATTTTAATGGAAATAGGTTTTCGTGAGCTTTTTAAAAAGATGCTGTTTTCAGCGTGAAAGCGCCTCAGTGTGATAGTGGTCTAAGGCCCCATGCACACAGGGCATTTTTACAGCCGCGTTTTTTACAGCTTAAAAACGGCTGTCCATGTTTTGTAAAAAATTTTTGACCTTTTTTAAAAATAAAAAAAAAATCCCGGAGCTCAAAAACGCAAATCGCGGCGTTTTTGCGGCTCATACCTGGAGCTCCAGAACGCACTGGAATTGGGGTTTTTTTGCAGCTGGAAAACGCCTATGTCACTTGGAGCTCATAAAAGCTCTATGTGTGCATGATGTGTGTGTTGGTGATCTCGCGCCTTAAAAAGATATATATATATATAAATAATATATATATAGAAAATATACTATGAATAATATATTGGAAGTAAGCTGCTATCCCCAAGATTCCAAAAAAAATGGTAGTTCTTTTGAAATAATGTAGTGGATGGTTATATGTGCAAATTAACAAATATATTGGGGGCGCTGAGAAACTAATGAATAACTAACAATAAAATATATTAGTAAACATATTAATGGATTGATAATGGTTTAAATATACACACCAGCAAAAGTGAAAAAAAGTGAAAAAAATGGGTCACAATGATCATTCTATGGCTATCCAACCAATAAACACAATAACATGTGCAATCTCCTTAATGGATTAGCAATAATGACCCATCAAATAAAAATCAAATCAATGAATTAATGTGACACTGAGTGCAAAAAAAACTTTAAAAATTGTGATGCCAATATTGATAATTGGATGTCCCAAATTGATTGAAACAAATATCAGCAATATAGTATATAATACACTGTGCAATATCAATAATGACAACTGAATGTCCCAAAATTGTGCAAATGTTGAAATAAATAAGAGTCCATAAGTAAAACGATATATGAATCCTTGTGCAAAAAGCTTATTCCATCAAAGATATTGCTTGAAGTGATAACCTTCACCAATTTAATGTGAAACACCCGATAGTGCTCGTGGTAAATAAAGCAGCTTACCAGATGTTGTTGACTCTTAATTAAAAAGGAGTCATATACGCTTTTAGCAAGTTCCACTTGCTAACATGGATATTGATGTCAGATATAGGCATGGAAAATCCCTGCCTCCCGGAGGCTCGGATGAAGATGTATAAACCACAAGAAAGAGAAATGGAGCGGAAATAGTGTAATTCCGTTTAATAAAAAAATTTATAGTAACAACATGGCAGCCAAATGCCCCCTTACTTGAATAGTGCCTTGAGCCCGGCACTGAGGCTGGTGAGCGTGGACTAGTAGGGCTAGTGCCCCGAATAGAGATGAGCCGGCGTGCGTTCCACCTTGTTTGGAGGAAGAACCAGCAGGACCGGAAGTGTCGTCAGAGCGTAGTCTAGCGTCGCCTCGACAGCCGTTTCGTATTGCACGTCGTCAGGAAGCGTGCTAGACTACGTGGAACTGATTATTAAATACGGATGTCAATCAAGGAGAGGGGAGGAGTCACCGAAATCAAATCCAGCCTCAATGCCGTCTCTCCGCAATTACAGCAATAATTTTAATACAACGGAAGTCCATACAATTAAATAACAAATTAATATAAGTAATATATATCCCGCTGACAGCACATCTATTATACTACATGAAACATAGTATGCATACATAATCTATGCTAACTCTATAGCATAGATAAAAAGTCGTGCGTGATGATAGCGCCCTCTAGTGTATAAGTGGATAAAACCACTCTCAATCTGAATATTATGCAGAAAAGAGTATATACAATGGTGTCATTGAACATAAATTATAAAAAAATTCCTAAAAAATAATTGATTTATTATATAAATTCATAAAACAATAAAAGACAATAAAAAACAAATAAAAAAGGAATAGAAATATATAAATATATATTTTTCTAATTGAACCCATATATCTGCAATCCAAATTAGTAATTGGATAACTATTTATTCGTTAGTGAGGAAGCAATTCAAATCTAGGTCAATATTGAGGCCCAGCGGCTGCATGGTGGACAGTCTAAACAGCCACTGGGTCTCATTCTGGGATATGGCCTTGGTGAGGTCCGTCCCCCTCCAGTTAAATGTAGCCCTATCAATACCATAAAACACCAATTGGCGAGGATCTCTATTATGATATTGAAGAAAATGACGCGATACGCTATGGTTAAGAAAGCCTTTGGCTATATTTGCCACATGTTCATTTATCCTAATTCTGAGCTCTCTTGTAGTCCTCCCCACATATTGCAGGGAACAAGGGCATTCCAAAACGTAGGTCACGTATCTGGAATAACAAGTAATTAAGGGTTTAATCTTAAATTCTTCCTGTGTGACCAAGGATTTGAATTTACTTATTTTCTTGGTACGTCGAGATGTGGTACGGCAAGCCTTGCATCTAGTACAATAATGAAACCCAGACCCATCCAAAAAAGTCAGAGGTTTTTCAGGGGGGTCAGGAACATTAGGTGCAATGATGTTTCTCAAACCTGGCGCCTTTCTATAAATAAATCTAGGCCTTTGGGGTATAATAGATGCCAAGTCTCTATCCTTACATTACATAGCTTCCTGCAGGATTTAAATTCCAACCAATATGGGCTAAAATTTACAGCTGAGTTTAGTCTGACAACCATTAATTATTTGGACCTTACTTTGGTCAAACAAAATGGCAAGATTGGCACGAGGACATTCTTTAAGGCCACCGATAGGAATGCCTTTGTACCAACTAACAGCTGCCATCATCCCCAATGGCTTGGGGCCATACCCAAGGGCCAGTTCATGCGCATCCGGCGCAATTGTGCCGAGGATAGCGATTATAACACTCAGGCAGCAATCCTTACAGATCGGTTTTGTGAGAAGGGATATGCTAGAAATGAATTGGTCATAGCTAAAAAACAGGTGGGGAGTATGAACAGATATTCCCTTCTGGAATCCAAAAAGAAAAAAGATCTTTCAACCATGGAAACACAGCCATTTATCACAGGTTTTAATAGGCAATACAAAAGTATTGAAAAAATCTTCAAAAAGTTCTGGCCTATACTACAAAAGGATAGAGACTTGGCATCTATTATACCCCAAAGGCCTAGATTTATTTATAGAAAGGCGCCAGGTTTGAGAAACATCATTGCACCTAATGTTCCTGACCCCCCTGAAAAACCTCTGACTTTTTTGGATGGGTCTGGGTTTCATTATTGTACTAGATGCAAGGCTTGCCGTACCACATCTCGACGTACCAAGAAAATAAGTAAATTCAAATCCTTGGTCACACAGGAAGAATTTAAGATTAAACCCTTAATTACTTGTTATTCCAGATACGTGACCTACGTTTTGGAATGCCCTTGTTCCCTGCAATATGTGGGGAGGACTACAAGAGAGCTCAGAATTAGGATAAATGAACATGTGGCAAATATAGCCAAAGGCTTTCCTAACCATAGCGTATCGCGTCATTTTCTTCAATATCATAATAGAGATCCTCGCCAATTGGTGTTTTATGGTATTGATAGGGCTACATTTAACTGGAGGGGGACGGACCTCACCAAGGCCATATCCCAGAATGAGACCCAGTGGCTGTTTAGACTGTCCACCATGCAGCCGCTGGGCCTCAATATTGACCTAGATTTGAATTGCTTCCTCACTAACGAATGAATAGTTATCCAATTACTAATTTGGATTGCAGATATATGGGTTCAATTAGAAAAATATATATTTATATATTGCTATTCCTTTTTTATTTGTTTTTTATTGTCTTTTATTGTTTTATGAATTTATATAATAAATCAATTATTTTTTAGGAATTTTTTTATAATTTATATTCAATGACACCATTGTATATACTCTTTTCTGCATAATATACAGATTGAGAGTGGTTTTATCCACTTATACACTAGAGGGCGCTATCATCGCGCACGACTTTTTATCTATGCTATAGAGTTAGCATAGATTATGTATGCATACTATGTTTCATGTAGTATAATAGATGTGCTGTCAGCGGGATATATATTACTTATATTAATTTGTTATTTAATTGTATGGACTTCCGTTGTATTAAAATTATTGCTGTAATTGCGGAGAGACGGCATTGAGGCTGGATTTGATTTCGGTGACTCCTCCCCTCTCCTTGATTGACATCCGTATTTAATAATCAGTTCCACGTAGTCTAGCACGCTTCCTGACGACGTGCAATACGAAACGGCTGTCGAGGCGACGCTAGACTACGCTCTGACGACACTTCCGGTCCTGCTGGTTCTTCCTCCAAACAAGGTGGAACGCACGCCGGCTCATCTCTATTCGGGTCACTAGCCCTACTAGTCCACGCTCACCAGCCTCAGTGCCGGGCTCAAGGCACTATTCAAGTAAGGGGGCATTTGGCTGCCATGTTGTTACTATAAATTTTTTTATTAAACGGAATTACACTATTTCCGCTCCATTTCTCTTTCTTGTGGTTTATACATCTTCATCCGAGCCTCCGGGAGGCAGGGATTTTCCATGCCTATATCTGACATCAATATCCATGTTAGCAAGTGGAACTTGCTAAAAGCGTATATGACTCCTTTTTAATTAAAAGAGTCAACAACATCTGGTAAGCTGTTTTATTTACCACGAGCACTATCGGGTGTTTCACACTAAATTGGTGAAGGTTATCACTTCAAGCAATATCTTTGATGGAATAAGCTTTTTGCACAAGGATTCATATTTATCGTTTTACTTATGGACTCTTATTTATTTCAACATTTGCACAATTTTGGGACATTCAGTTGTCATTATTGATATTGCACAGTGTATTATATACTATATTGCTGATATTTGTTTCAATCAATTTGGGACATCCAATTATCAATATTGGCATCACAATTTTTAAAGTTTTTTTTGCACTCAGTGTCACATTAATTCATTGATTTGATTTTTATTTGATGGGTCATTATTGCTAATCCATTAAGGAGATTGCACATGTTATTGTGTTTATTGGTTGGATAGCCATAGAATGATCATTGTGACCCATTTTTTTCACTTTTTTTCACTTTTGCTGGTGTGTATATTTAAACCATTATCAATCCATTAATATGTTTACTAATATATTTTATTGTTAGTTATTCATTAGTTTTTCAGCGCCCCCAATATATTTGTTAATTTGAACATATAACCATCTACTATGTGTGCATGACACAATAGAATAACATGGATGGGCGTTTTGCAGCTGTTAGCAGCTGCAAAAACGCCCTATGTGCATGGGGCCTAAAACTCTAAAACTGTAAACTACATATTCAGAGAGGAGCTTTAAGACAGGGCTCGACAAACCCCAGGCGCCAGGTAGCCATTGCGACTAGAATTAGCGACCTGGCGCCTGGGGCAGCACAGCTGGGGAATCCTGTCTCTCCGTGCCCCCCCCTCCGCGCCGCGGGATCGCGTCAGGCCGCCCCGGCCGGTAATTGAGGCCGCGGCTTTGCGGCCTTCTGCAGGCCTATGCTTCCTTCTGTGATCTAGCGCCATCTTGTGGTAGGCGTTGGTATGACAAGACAAACAGCAATGCTAATGGAGTTTCCCTGTCTGTTTTCACTGCCATCTCCTTCCCTCTAATTAGAACCCCCAAACATTATATATATTTTTTATTCTAACACCCTAGAGAATAAAATGGCGGTCGTTGCAATACTTTCTGTCACACCGTATTTGCGCAGCGGTCTTACAAGCGCACTTTTTTGGGAAAAAAATAGGATTTTTTTACTCACCGTAAAATCCTTTTCTCTGAGACCATGGACCGACACAGCATCTCTATTGACAAAGTGGGTATTATCCGTTAATTAGGAGTGACTAGGCAGAAAAACTTGTAAAAAGTGTTGCATCACACCTTCTACAGTACCGCCCAGGGGGCGGACCCTCTGGGTATAACCTCTCAGTCTGCATCTTCGCAGATCAGTTCGTCAAAAAGCAGTACAAACTTAAAAGGAGGGGTGGGTGCTGTGTCGGTCCATGGACTCAGAGAAAAGGATTTTACAGTGAGTAAAAAATCCTATTTACTCTTTCGTCCATGGACCGACACAGCTTCTCTATTGACAAAGTGGGACGTCCCAAAGCAGTGTCAGAGAAAAAACGAGGGGTGGTAACAGCATAAAAATAAACTTCACCCCAAACACAAAACAGCACTCCTCAAACGGAGGAGCTGCAACTCTAAACAGCCGCTTGTAAAACCTTGCGGCCGAAAGAGGCATCCGAAGATGCACCTACATCAATTTTGTAGAATTTTGTGAAAGTGTGAGCGGACGACCAAGTCGCCGCTTTACATAATTGGGAAACAGACGCTTGATGTCGGAAAGCCCAAGAGGCACCTATTGCCCTGGTCGAATGCGCCGTGACCGGGAAGGGGGGCGCTTAACCCTTTAAGGCGTAAGCCTGGATTACTATCTGTCGGATCCACATAGAGATGGTGGCCGATGAGACTACTTGGCCCTTCTTGGGACCAGCCACCGAAACAAACAGTGAGTCTGACTTCCGGAACAGGGAAGTAGCAGATAGGTATATTCTCAAAGCTCGGACAACGTCCAAGGAATGCAACGCCGACTCCTTAGGATTCGACGGCTATGGACACAAGGATGGAAGTACAATATCTTTGTTGAGATGAAAAGCCGAAACGACTTTCGGAAGAAAGGAAGGCTGCGGCCGCAGCACCACCTTATCCTTGTGGAAAATTAAATAGGGAGCCTTGCAGGACAAGGCTGCCAGCTCAGAGACTCGTCTAACTGACGTAACAGCCACCAAAAAGACCACTTTCTGAGAAAGTGTCAACAGGGGAATATCTCTAATCTTCTCAAACGGTGCCTTCTGAAGCACCGAGAGGACCAGGTTCAAGTCCCACGGACTTGATTTTTCCCCCAGGACCAATGGGCCCGAAGGGAGCCATGTCCTACTCCTTGCTAGACAGAAAAAAACTGATCTGCGAAGATGCAGACTGAGAGGTTATACCCAGAGGGTCCGCCCCCTGGGCGGTACTGTGGAAGGTGTGATGCAACACTTTTTACAAGTTTTTCTGCCTAGTCACTCCTAATTAACGGATAATACCCACTTTGTCAATAGAGAAGCTGTGTCGGTCCATGGACGAAAGAGTAATACACTTTTTTTTTATAAAAAAATAAGACAACAGTAAAGTCAGCCCAATTTTTTTTAATATTGTGAAAGATAATGTTATGCTGAGTAAATTGATACCCAACATGTCACGCTTCAAAATTGCGTTCGCTCGTGGAATGGCGACTAACTTTTACCCTTTAAAATCTCCATAGGCAACGTTTAAAAAAATTCTACAGGTTGCATGTTTTGGAGTTACAGAGGGAGGTCTTGGGCTAGAATTATTGCTCTCGATCTACCGAAAGCGGCGATACCTCACGTGTGGTTTGAACACCGCTTTCATATGCGGGCGCTACTCACGTATGCGTTCGCTTCTGCGCGCGAGTTCGGCGGGACGGGGCGCGTTCCTGGCTCCTAACTTTTTTAGCTGGCTCCTAGATTCCAAGCAAATTTGTCAAGCCCTGCTTTAAGACCAACGTATTTTCAAAAAAGTTCCCAACACAAATGGGAAGCAGCTGCAGTTTGGGCTGACAGACTCAAAATATTCATGAAACCCCAAGACATCAATTCAAGAATTGAAGAATCACACAATAAAAATGTGCAGCAGGCTAGGATGCAGCTTAGAGACATTAACACTGACATCACTGATCCAGGCACCAATCAGATTTTCTTCCACTGTCATACACTGGATGTGCGCTGTTACAAATCATACTGTGCAGCTGTCAGGAACGCAAAACCAATGCCGATAAGTATGCTGGTCATAAACAGGTAATAATCAAGGTCATTATTATGCAATAAAATGTTCTCATAAGAGAGATAAGAGAATCCGGCTGAGCTAGTCAAACATTTTCAGAGCATTATTTGTAGATGTGAGCTACTGAAGGCCAGTAAGCCGAGATTTCTAACATTTCTTTAGGCTAGGAATTAAGCATCAAGAGACAATTATAGGGAAGTTCATGACAAGCAGTGCAGATAACTGCATTTCTAACAGGTTGCACTACAAATGTTTTCATTTAGAAAAACTTTCTCCACCATCTTCAACTACTCTAGTACAAAAAAAACAATTCCAGCTGTGAGAGTGGCATGCCATCTACATTGTTATTATTATACAGGATTTATATAGTGCCAACAGTTTGCGCAGCTCTTTACAACATGAGGGCAGACAGTACAGTTACAATACAATTCAATACAGGATGGGACCGGCCCATAATAAAAACTGCCCATAGACACGAGTACAATCCACTATACAGGCAAGATCTAAAAGACATTTGCCACCTCTGCACACTGACACTGCCAGACTCATATATTTTGGTTTATAATGGCGGAAGTGGGCAATTGCCTGCCTGTCTGGTGAAATGGAGACAAAAAGATATCCTAAACCAGAAAGTGCCTGAATAAGGACCCTCACGGCAGAATTATTTTATTTTATTTTATTAATGAGTTGGTCTTGCTTTCAAGTGAGGCAACTACCCTGGAACTAGCGTGCTGCCAAAAAAGATCAAAAATAAATAAATGCTGCTTCAATATACTGTCAATTTGGACATACATGGCTCAGATTTTGGCAGGTTTCTGCTGAATTGGACATAACTTGACCTGAAGGTGGCCCTGCTGGCTCCACCCAACTTGACAAACGTCAACTGATCAGAAATCAAAAGGAGCTGGGTAGAAAAATGTCAGGCGAAGAGTGACTGCATCCAATTAGATGCGGGTGCTGGGGCTGTCTGAATACAATAGCCATCAGTACAGATTCCTCCATCCACAATATCGATTGTGGGCTGAAATCTGTGTGTCAAAAACTAGCCATGGACTGTGGGGGTGCATTAAAAAAAAAAAAAAATCAGCTGTGTGCCACATAGGAACTACAAATGTTAAACATTTTTGACTGTTGTCAAACCATCACCAGGGTGGGAGTAAAATGCATATACAGAATACAACAATAAGAGCCCATTCACAGATCCATTGCAGTGCACTAACGTGTTGCTGCAAAACCCAAGTGTGAATGGCCACTAACTGACCTGATGTAGGCTCTTTATTGGGAGGTGTGCATTGTGATGAGGGGGGTAGTGGCAATGTCCATTCTAGGGAACATTCCTTAAAATTTCAGCACTAAAAAAAAAAAAAAAGGGCTAATAATCCGTAGGGGAATTGAGAGCAAGCGTGTTTTTTTTATTTTTGAGCATTTATAGAATTGGTCCCTACATGTACTCTTCATCAGCAAGGCTGAACTTCCTGTTCGATCAATTCGATTGCAGAGTTTTTCTATAAACCGTGCATCACGGGGTACAAACAGCCAAAACGAACCAGAAGATCAGCAGCGTGGTCATTTTTAGAACTGAACTTCCTTTTTAACAAAGATCATGTGGTTAGAAAAGAATAAATACTTCCCCTTTGACACATCACGTACTTCATACTCATACTTCATACATAAGAAAACTACACAGCTATTTAGGAAATGTAACAGCCTATTTTAACCACTTCAGCCCCGGACCATTTGGGTGGTCAAAGACCAGGCCACTTTTTGCGATTCGGCACTGCGTCGCTTTAACTGACAATTGCGCGGTCGAGCGACGTGGCTCCCAAACAAAATTGACCTTCTTTTTTTGCCACAAAACAAAAATAGAGCGACAATTTTGAAAAAAATGCAATATTTTTTACTTTTTGCTATAATAAATATCCCCAAAAAACATATAAATTTTATTTTATTTTCCTCAGTTTAGGCCGATACATATTCTTCTACATATTTCTGGTTAAAAAAAGTTTATTGATTGGTTTGCGCAAAAGTTATAGCGTTTACAAAATAGGAGATAGTTTTATGGCATCTTTACAAAAATTTTTTTTACTAGTAATGGCAGCGATCAGTGATTTTTTTCGTGACTGCAACATTATGGCGGACCCATCGGACACCTTTGACACATTTTTGGGACCATTGTCATTTTTACAGCGATCAGCTATAAAAATGCGCTGCTTACTGTGAAAATGACACTGGCAGTGAAGGGGTTAACCACTAGGTGGCGCTGTAGGGGTTAAGTGTTCCCTGCATAGTGCTTTTAACTGTAGGGGGGATGGGCTTTGTGTCACATGACACTGATCTCCGCTCCGAATACACGGAGTCGAGATCAGTGTTATTGTCACTAGTCAGAGCGGGGAGATGCTTGTTTACACAAGCATTTCCCCGCACTATACCTCCGTGAGACGATCGCGGGGATCCCCGCGGCGATCGAGTCCGCGGGACCCGTGGTCCGACTCACGGGGAAGGCGGCAGGGTCGTGAGCCCGCCGGCGGCATGCGCGACCACACGGCAGGCATTTAAAGGGCCACGTACAGGTACGTGATTGTGCCTGTCCGTGCCATTCTGCCGACGTATATATACAGTGGGCGGTCCTTAAGCGGTTAATAAGAACAATGATGTAATTTAGAGCAACCTCTTAGTAGTCTGGCTTGATTGTTCTCACTGCTCTAAATTATGTGAGTGAAATGGGTTAATTGGAGGGCTCGACAAATCCCAGGCACCAGGTTGCCAGGTAGAAATTGCGTCCTGGCGCCTGGACTTTGGTCAGCCCATTCACTGTTGGCACCAGGCACGGGGATGCACAATTCCTATCACCTGAGACATGTAGTTCCAGGCACCGGGCAGTTTACTTGTCAGATGTAAGCATTCAGGTGGCTGCGCTGCCGTCCGAATGCTTTTACACACCTCGCGTGCACCACTCCGCTATGTATCCTGGGCTCCGCTTCCCCATCGACGGGACCGGCTTACCTGGTGGTGCTCTCCTCCGCTTCTTTTTGTTGACCCAGAAGTGCCGTGTATGCTATCACTTCCGGGTCCCCATTGACAATTTCTCCAACACTCAAGGCCGGGAAAGGATGTGATGCAGTGCGATTTGCATTACATTCAGAGGAGCACAGGGGAGACATCCAGGGTCTTTTAAGACCCTGGATGTCTCATTAAAGATAACCTGTCACCAAAAAAGGCATCACATATGGGACTTTTTGTGAAAATGTTTCCAAGCACATACGTGGGATGTTTAAGACCAGAGCGCCGCTACCCGGTCGGGTACTCTGTGACCGCACCCGTGGACCTGATCGCCGCCAGTGTCCCGCGATCGGGTCACAGAGCTGAAGAACGGGGAGAGGTAAGTGTAAACAAACCTCTCCCCGTGCTTCCTAGTGAGCCTGTCACTGATCGTCTGTTCCCTGTCATAGGGAACGACGATCAGTGACGTCACACGCCAAGCCACGCCCGCCTACAGTTAGAATCACACATTAGGTCACACTTAACCCCTTTAGCGCCCTCTACAGGTTAACCCCTAAACTGCCAGTGTCATTTTTACAGTAATCAGTGCATTTTTATAGCACTGATCGCTGTAAAAATGACAATGGTCCTAAAATAGTGTCAAAAGTTTCCGATGTGTCCGCCATAATGTCACAGTCACGATAAAAATCGCTGATCGCCGCCATTACTAGTAAAAAAAAACAAATATTAATAAAAATGCCATAAAACTATCCCCTATTTTGTAGACGCTATAACTTTTGCGCAAACCAATCAATAAATGCTTATTGCGATTTTTTTTCACCAGAAATATGTAGAATACGTATCGGCCTAAACTGAGGAAAAATAAAAACTTTTTTTTATATATTTTTTGGGGATATTTATTATAGCAAAAAGTAAAAAATATTGAATTTTTTTCAAAATTGTCACTCTATTTTTGTTTATAGCGCAAAAAATAAAAACCGCAGAGGTGATCAAATACCACCAAAAGAAAGCTCTATTTGTGGGGAAAAAAAGATGTCAATTTTGTTTGGGAGCCATGTCGCACGACTGCGCAATTGTCAGTTAAAACGGCGCAGTTCCAAATCGCAAAAAGGGGCCTGGTCCTTTAGCAACAAAATGGTCCGGGGCTTAAGTGGTTAATGCCGCGTACACACGATCGGATTTTCCGTCAGAAAAACCATGGATGTTTTTTCTGACGGAATTCCGCTCAAGCTTGGCTTGCATACACACGGTCACACAAAAGTTCTCTGAACTTTCGACCGTCAAGAACGCGGTGACGTACAACACTACGACGAGCCGAGAAAATTAAGTTCAATACTTCAGAGTATGCGTCGGAATTGCTACAGACGATCGGATTTTACAATAGGAATTTTTTCCGTCAGAAAATTTGAGAACGGGCTCTCAATCTTTTGCTGGCAGAAATTCTGACAGCAAAAGTCCGATGGAGCATACATACACGGTCAGAATTTCCAACAAAAAGCTCACATCGGACTTTTGCTGGCGGAATTTCCGACCGTGTGTACGCGGCATTACAGTTGTCACCAGAACTGGTTTAGCTGCTACTCCCATTGCTTTCTGTAGAAGATGGTCAGTTGTGAACAATAAACTCCCCAGTGCGGGCACAGACAGCAGCCCATATATGATTTAATTTACTTTCCTTCCACCATGGGATCAACTTGGGTACAATCAGGCTGCCCATAGATGGATCGAATCTTGGCTGGTCCCTGCTGAACAAGCCAAATTTTGGTCCATGTATAACCATCTTAAGTTCTCCAACACACTAAAAATCTGAATAAAACAAACACCTTAAGCCTAGGTTCACACTACAGCGATGCTGCAAATTTGATAGTTTTTTTTGTCCTGTGTGAGGTGCATATTTGCCTTGCGTTTTGAGGTGGACAGGTCTGAATTTAGCACGATTTTCAGGAGGCAGACAGTGAACAATTTGCAGAGATGTGAATTGTGTGCTGCGAGTTTACTGCAAGTTAAATTGAAACCTATGAAGATAAAATTTGCACTGCACCATAGGAATTTGCATCGCACCCGCAGTCCACATGCACAGGACCCTTTTTTTTTTCCATCGCACCAAATTTGCAACGCATAGATGTGAACCAAAGCCATGGAATACTATGTTTTTTACATGGCCTGCGAATCTGTATGTTCCTAAACGCATCAACCCCACTGTAAATTTGCATCAGTGTGAACCCAGGCTCAAGGATCACTGGGAGTGCTATTGCTGACGATTGTGCAGTGCAACATCCTATCTCCATTTTAACAAACACACATTTGCATCTTAAAGGTGGGCTGGGATCAGATTGGAGACTTGAATGATATTTTCAAAATCAAACTTTCTGCATGTGTGGGACAGCAAATAGCCAGTAGATCACAGTTTGGGCATGCTGACCCACCATCCCAGAGCATCAAACAGAGGGCAATGCAGAGGGACTACTTGCAGTTGGATATTGTAGTAGGGAGCAAGTCACATAAGCCGATACCTCCTCTGTAGTGCTGGTGTCCTATCATTCTGGGTCACCCATCAGATAGTGCCCGGGTTGGACTGCACATGCGCAGCCGGAGATCACGGAAATCTCTGAACCTGATCAGCTCTTCTTCAGGTGTACACGGCGCATGCGCGGCGCGGGTTATCCAGGCTCATTCCTTACCATCCCTGTGGACATGGAGCTTATTAAAAAAAAAAGCCAGGAGGCCGAAAGAGCGAAGCTAGGCGTCCGAGCGAAGCGAGGACGTGAGGCCTACTGGCCACTTACAGCGAATTCAACGTCGCCCTGGACCTGTTGCAATAACAACTGTGAGCGGCCTGTTAACTGCGCATGCTCCAAGAACAGCCGATGGAACAGATGTTCAGTCTCTGAGATTTCCATGATCTCCGCTTGCGCATGCGCAGTCCAACCCGGGCACTATCTAATGGGGGGACCCATACTGATAGAACACCGGCTCCTGTCTCATGCAGAGTGATACCAACTGCACTCCACCTTTTATCCCGGCTAGCGGTCTCCAGAGTGGCACCAGCAGCAGGAAAGAAGAGATAGTCGGGTCAGTGTAAAACAATACACTGGGCATAATAATATAGGGCTACTTTCAAACTTATGTGGTAGGGTTTACCCACACCACGGGTGCAGTGCAGTGTACCTGCAGCTTTGCAGAGCTTAGCCATAGACTTCTATTATATCCAGCAGGTTTGATGCATTCTCTGAATGCAGGAGTTTTGGTGCGCTTTCACAAAGTGAAACTTGCAGCATATAATAGAAGTCTATAGCAAAGCGCAGTTAATCGAGGATGGTCGCAGATGCACTGTGCTGCACCCGCAGTGCAGGTAAACCGCAGCACATCAGTGTGAAAGCAGCCTTATAGGGGGGCTCAGAACATTTGTAGTTTGGGGGGTGGTAAAACCCTATAGTTAAGACATGTTTTTACCACCCCTGCCCCAACCACACACCCTTTTCGCTGCAGTGGCCAGGGGTGTACACATCACAGCCCTGTCATGGTTGGTCGGTGTTGCATCTGCCAAGCATGACCCATTCAAGTGAATGAGGCCACTCTGCAAGTGCCATGCAACTTTGTGCAGTATAGCACACAATAAAAGTTTTAATTTTCAATCATTTTTATCAAGTTGTAATGAAAGTATAACCTGTGAGTTTAGGATCGGGTATACAAAAGTATACTGGTTGCAAACAAGAAAATAAATGTTTACATATATTGTCCAAGGCATATGTTGGGCAAAATGCACACCCAAAATAGTAAAGAGTAAGGCCCAAATCGATGGGGCATATAGTTCCTCGGCTGAAATTCTGGCATTGGATGGGGCTCAACACTGAACTGAGTGGTGCTCTCGTTTAGGAAACAAAGAAACATGAGTACCACTCGGCACAGGGCTGAGATCCGCCCAGCTGCAGCATAGATCTGCCTGTTATAGACTGACAGGCTGCAGGGCTTGATCCTGCACCTGTTCCTCCCTGGTGCACTAAAATTGCATGCTCAAGAACTAGAAACCCCACGTGCAAGGGGCCTAAGGGAGACTAAGCACATCATGTGATAGTCACCAACTATGGCATAAGTGTATTTGAGGTGAATATTGATCATCCTGGTGCTGGTTATAGATACGGAGATGATAGATAAAAGTGTGGAGGCTTGAAACAAAGAGCAAAAGGGTACCATGAGTGGTGAAATAAAAGAGAAAGAAACAGATAGAAATGTGGAACCAAAGAGGATATGAAGGAAGGGATGGGAAGAGAATGTAGTGTCGAAGTCCCCCAGTTTTCCCTCTCAACAAAGGTTTTAATTTTTATTCTGCACTGGATGGGGTCTTCCCCCTGGGTACACTTTCACTCTATTACTCTATTACACATAAGGTCTACAAACCCAAGCTTGTACTATCAGTATATGTTTGGCCCTGCTGTCCCCAGAATTCAGGCTGCCAAACAAGGCCCTTTTCACAACCACGGACGGATCGGGTCCGCCTGTCAGTTTTTCCGGCGTATCCAATCGGACCATCCATTTACTCTCTATGGAGAGGCAGATGTCAACAAACATGTGTCCGCAGACACACGCCGGCATCTGATCCGGGCCACCAAAAACAGATGGAAGAGAATTTTATCGGATGACAGTCAGATGGAAACAGACTACCCCATAGAGGAGAGCGGGCTGTGTCTCTGTCGGCTTTCCATAGCGGACACAGACCCGTTACCCGCCTGCTCAGCGGAGATCGGCAGAGAGATCCTCCACTGAGCAGATGGACACCGTCAAGCGGATCCCATGTGAAAGGGGCCTAAAACCAAGCAAGACAAAAAAAATTGATGGTCCCAACTGTTTTAGTCTTTTTAGCACAATAGGAATACTGATTTGCATGGGTAGTATGTATCTCACAGCCTAACCATAAATGTTCCCCAATTCCCTAGTGAATTCAAAATAAAACTTAAAAAAACACATTTCCATAACGACAGAGTCGGAATGGAAATGGCTATATCTTCACATAACCACATGCAAAACAAACAAAAAGCAGATCTGTGCTTGTATTACAGTTCAGCCTTGTAAAATGTGAACCCGACATCCACATTAGTCATACAAATCTCTCTAATCAAGCAATTAAGATAAGATGCAGCGCGTGTTGTTAATTATTAATACTAGCCTACAAAAACCATGCCCTTCTCGCTTTCTAAACAGTGTATATTGATGGGAAGAACAAACAATTGAAGCAGAATTAAAGCTCTGTATTTAAATTTGTAATTCTTTATTTAGAATTGTGTCAGAACCTATGGTTAGTTACCCACGGTTTACATTTCCTCATCAGACTAAAAGACCTTTTCCACAAGTATAGTGTTGGCAGAGGATCACATTCAGCTCCTTTATTAGTACATGTGGCTTTCCAAGGTCCTGCCACCATAACAACCCACTGTATGAAATGGGCCTGCAAGTTGAGCCAGACATTACAGACAAGAATACCGATGGTGTTGGATGCCATGCAACACTGATTGAAGCCAACATATTGGTGTGTACCAAGTTCTTTGGTTCAATGCACACTTTCACCCACAAAGTCAGTTAGTCGCTGTGCTCACACTGGACATGTGTTGAGCGCTATTTTTTATCACCCATATGAATTAAGTATACCTAAGAGCAAAAAAATGTTTTAGTTTGGGATAGAGAGCAGAGGGGTTAGAGCCCATGTCAGGTTTTTATTGATGTCCGTGTCCCCCTTCTACATAGGCAAAAGGAATAGAGTGCAATGTACAGGTTAATTTATACTACCTGTAGTGTAGATTTCAAGCCCCATCTAAAAGCAGGGACTGGAGTTTACAGTACAGTAGAAAAGAAAAAAAAAAAGGAATACGGATACAGTGGGTCTAAATAAAAAAAATAATTAATACATACGCATACCAACATATCAGTAGTAGAATATTGTACTGGGTTATCCCAAAAGTTTGCATTTTTAACAAGTCAATAAAGAGTATCACTTCAACTCTAACTTTCGGCATACCAGCACATGCAAGTATCCCCACAATACCATTTATTAATTTTTTTAAACACTCCTCCCTATAAGCATATAGGAACTAAACAGGCGCCGTTAAGGGAAGATGATAATAATCCGGAGGGGTGTGCCTTTTTTCATCTGCATCACTTCCTAGTTAGCTTTTATTTTCAAACACATAAAGCATGGCTGAAGGGGGTGTGTATAGGAGGGGGTGTGTGCATTCCTCGCACTGCAAACAACACACACAGCCTTCATTTTCTACTGCTGCCAGAAAATAACAGGAATTCGTGCCAGAAACCTGATGCAATCAGGGACACAGAATGCAAAAGGCAAGCTCTCAACAAAAACAAGTCATATCAGCTGCATTTTCTATGTCCGTTACTGGAATATCCTGCAAGAGCTTTTGAAAATTTTAGTTTTTTTAGCAAGTTGTACACAAACAAATTCTGTGTTAAAAACCTGTACAGTGTCCTGTAGGGAGGCATCCCCCAGACTGTCAGACAGGCTGACTCAGATCTATATTCTACATAGGGCATACCTCACCCCTCTCAGAGTGGCCAGGTACAGGAGGGAGCAATCCACCCTGTGTCCAATGTGCAGTGTGGAAACGGGCTCGTTCTTCCATCTCATATGGTCCTGCCCCAGGATTCAGGCTTTTGGACACAGGTGGTGACCTTTCTGCATGACAACATGGGCTCACCCTTAGCCTTAGACCCTAAGCAGTGTCTTCTTGGGATTTTCTGAGATGTCCTAGACAAACATACAAAAATATTTCTACAGGAGACGCTGTTCTCAGCCAGAAAACATATTGCCAGGAAGTGGATGAGACCATTGCCCACTAAACTGACAGAGTGGAAGGTGGAGGTTAATGTGACTGTAGCGGGTATACACTTTTCTGTGTATTTAAAACTGGCAGAGACACCAGTGATGTGCAGTTCCCTGCAGCCCAGCGGGTGGCGCCGACGCCTTGGGTTGGGGTTGAACCATTGCTGTGTGCAGGGCTCCCTTTTTGACCTCCCTCGGCAGCAGTATGGTGGGGCAGGGAACCCGCCGTGCTTGCTGGGACAGGGTATAAAGGGGCCGGCCATCTTTGTCACGGGGTCGAGTCCCGGGCACCTTCAGCCTGTGGGCGGTGGTTCGTGTCGGTCCTCTAGGCGGCCTAGGCGACGTTCGGAGGTCGTGTTCCATCCCAGGCACCTTTAGCCTGGGGTGAGGTACTCGGATGGAGGTCTGGAGCTCAGTGCCCAACACTGAGTTCCGCGAGGGAAGGAGATCCTAGGGGACCCCAGGAGGGGGTACCTGAATCCGGAGGGCGTAATGGACCGGTGGGAGATACTTGCTTGAAGACCTGGTGCAGCATATTGTTGGTGACAGGTGAGCCTTCCATCGGAGACCGCCTGGAAGGAAATCCCCCCTCGCTCGGAGACCGCAACCCACTTTCAGGAAGGAAAGTGGAGAGTTCATTGTGCCTGGGCCTACTCGCATCCACACCCCCCCTGTCTGTTCTGTTCGTTAAGGGAGTCCAACTGTCTGTGCATTACTCTGTTATTGGAAGAATAAAGGAGTGTTGGACTTTAGTGGTGTGGGGCTCATTTACTGGCAGACACTGTTCGAGAAAACCAGGAGGAGGTCTCCAAATGCAGAACACTGACCCGAAGGTAAAAGAGGATTGTCTCTCACTGCACATACTCCGCAGGGGGACTTGGCGTGGTGACCCCGCACTCTCTCCTTCAGAGTACCCCTAGACAAAAGCCAGAGCAAGAAGAGTAGAGAGGAGAGGGTGGAGGCCGCTACATGACTATGTCATATAAAAAGTGCATATATATTAACAGAGGGTGTCCGACTAAATACAACAAAATATGGGACCGATGGTTAAATGATTCTGACACCTGCACATGAACTCGGAAAGGCCTTCCCCTACACAAAACATAAATTGTATTATTACGTTATCGCCACCTCATTGGCTAGCATGTGTGTCCTAATTATAATCACAAAGATTGCCAACAATTGACATATTGCATTGTATGAACCAACTACTGTTACTTCTTATATGATGATTTCTCATGTAAGTTACTGTGCCCCATATGTATACACTGTATTTCAATAAAAACCTTTGTTCAACAAAAAAATAAAAAAACCTGTACAGTACTAAAAAATAAGATGGTGGTGTTCATCTGGGATCCCCAGAGCTAAAAAAAAACACCTGAATGAGTTGAAGTGGAATAAAACACAAGCAGCGGCCATGTAGAATCTAAAATATTCTAGGCAGTAGAAGATAAACTAAACTAAACTTTGCGCTGTTGTGTATAGAGTCTTATGGCTCAATATCCTCTTGTGCCTCTGAAGGGGCACTTGATGGGTATCAGGAATGTGCAGACAGCAGACATTTTACAGCCATGTTAACAAAACCACCCCCCCACCCCCCAAAAAAAACAGGACGAAGATTAACAATCCTAATGTGCTTCAAAAGTCACCCACCTCTGTGCATGCACACATCACACAGGTTTTTGTATAATTATTTACAAGCACTGATGAGAATTAATTGTGAGTGGATGAAAGCTAGTTAAATACTGTATATACTCGAGTATAAGCAGAGATTTTCAGCCCTTTTTTTTTGGGCTGAAAGTCAAACCCCCCCCCTCGGCTTATACTCGAGTCAGCGAAATTTAACATTGTAAATAGTACCTGAAAAAAAGTTGAGAGGCTGCAGCATCCATCGTTTAAATCTCGCGGTCTCTTCCTGGTCCCTTCCGTGATAGGCAATTCTCAGCAGACACTCTCCGCCTATCACGAACGTTCTCTCATCCTCAGTTTTCCAGCAGACGTCTGTGATTGGCGGAACACCGAACACAGTGTCTGCTGGGATGGGTGAGGATGAGAAAACGTTTGTGATAGGCGGAGAGTGTCTGCTGAGAATCGCCTATCACGGAAGGGACCAGGAAGAGACCGCGGGATTTAAACGATGGATGCCGCAGCCTCTCAACTTTTTTTCAGGTACTATTTACAATGTTAAATTTAAACAGTGAGCTAGGGAACAGCGAGGATGGGAACAGCGAGGATGGGAACAGCGAGGATGGGAACAGCGAGGATGGGAACAGCGAGGATGGGAACAGCGAGGATGGGAACAGCGAGGATGGGAACAGCGAGGAACAGTGAGGATGGGAACAGTGAGGATAGGCACAGTAAGGATGGGAACAGTGAGGCATTGTTGACCCTCGGCTTATACTCGAGTCAGTAAGTTTTCCCAGTTTTTTGTGGTAACATTAGGTACCTCGGCTTATACTCGGGTCGGCTTATACTCGAGTATATACGGTAACCTACTAGCTCATGAAATAAGAACTTCACATTTAGATTTATCTGCAAAGAATTAGACTGTATGCACTAGGCAGTATTGTGTGTATGCAGGGTTTTGCTAAAAGGTTGTCTGTACTGCACCTGAGCTCATACAGACATGTACCTTGTATAGGTCTTTATGAGGTGAGTGGCATACATTTTGAGCCACCAGCACATAAAGGACTCAGAGCATACATGTTATAACTGTGAGAAACCAGCTGAGCCTTCCGATTATGTACTATTGTTTACATGTCAGAGTCATTCATGCAACAGCGCACAAGCAGAATGGCTGAGGCCCTCAGTCATTTTGAAAAGACTTTAGCTGGATACACACACTATACAACTTTTGTTGTTCGATTTCCTTTAGATTTATCTTCCACTCTGTAATATGTGCTCTCTACCACTCCTTCTGACAGTTGTGTCCTCTCCTCAAACTCTTACCTTCATCCCTCTCCTCCACGCACTGCTTATACATATCACTCTGCCTTCTGTCCTCATCCTATTACTGCTCCTACATCCATATACTGATAAAACTTCCAGTACTCTGAGGCATGCCCCTTCATATAAATCACACTCCCACATTACCTCCCTCACCCTCATGCTCCTCCTAACCTCCGGTAACATATCCCCAAATCTTGGGCCTCCATCACCGGTCTTTGCCCGACGCTCCCATCTCCCAACACCCTTCGGCAGCAGCCGCAACCCTCAGAACTTGGTCTCTATTCCTATTCTTCCCAAAACCAGCCTCCCCTTCTCCTGTGCCCTCTGGAACGCACGCTGTGTCTGCAACACATTCACCACTCTCCACAACCTCTGTCACAAATTCCTTTAACCTACTTGCCATTACCGAAACCTGGCTTCATGAATCAGACAACTTCTCCTGCTTCCCTCTCCCATGGTGACCTTCTCTGGACTCACGCCCCCAGACCAATTGTACGGAAGGGAGGTGGAGTGGGAATCCTTCTAGCCCCATGCAGCACCTATCAGGTACTTCACCAGTCTCCCTCTCTGACACTCTCCTCTTTTGAGGCATATTGTAGTCATCTATTCTCTCATATTTCTCCAAGAATTGCTGTTATCCATCGTCCCCCTGGACTGGTATGAACCTTGATGACTTCTCTGCCTGGCTACCCTACTTTCTCTCTTCTGAAATCCCCAAAATCATTCTCGGCAACTTCAACATCTCTGTCAACGCTAACACTACTATTACTTCTAAACTTTGCAGTCTGACATCATCTCTTGACCTGAAGCAATGGATACAGGCTCCTACTTACTCCAACGGCAACACCCTTGACCTTGTCTTCTCTTATCTGTGCACTCCGTGCAACCTCTCCAACAATCCTCTCCCACTCCCTGATTACCACCTTATTAGTTTTGCTCTCTCCATGTCTAACACCTCCTTTCCCTCTCCAACCGCCTATCAGTTACCTTCACCACCTCCAGCCTTCTTTTCTCTACTCTGCTACTGATAACCTCTATGACAAAATCTCCCCCCTGTCCTGCCCCAACCTAGCCACTTTCGTCTGCAACAGCTCACTGTTTTCCTCCCTAGACAAGCTTGCCCCCTCACTACACACAGAATCAGACCCCAACCACAACAACCCTGGCAAACATACGACACCAGAAGTCTCAGAAATGTAGCCGCGCTCTTGAGCGTCTGTGGCATAAGACGAAGTTCCAGGAAGACTTCAACCAATATAAATCTGTCCTCCTAAAATACTAGTCCTGCCTCCACACTGCCAAACAGACCTACAGTATTTTATCACACTCATTAACACCTGTCAATTCTTCTCGACCTTTAACACTCTACTCTGTTCTCTATTGTCTCCACCCTCTAATTCACTCACTGCCCAGGAGATCGCCAATCACTTCGAAAATAAGATTGATAAAATTTGTGAGGAGATCTCCATTGTGCAGAAACCTACCCCACTCAACACCCCATGTCCTCAGATACAATCAGTACTTCCTCTCATTCAACCCTGCTAGTATTAATGAGGTTGCTAAACTTTTATCCAACACCCATCTAACAACCTGCCCTCTGGCTCCTGCTTCTTTTGCACATGCTATACTCACCCTCTGACTCGATTCTACACTCTCTAAATCACATTTTTAACCTCTCCCTCTCTTGTTGGATCTTCCCAAACTCTCTAAAACATGTGCTAGTCACCCCCATACTTAACCACTTAACAACCACCTGCCGACAAATAACGGCGGCAGGGTGGTTGCTTAACTCTGGGAGGACGTTATATAACGTCCTCCCAGAATCGCGCTCCCGCGCGCCCCCTGGGGCGCGCACACGGGAAACTCCGTGCCCGCCGGGTCCAGAGGACCCGGCGGATCACGAATCGCGGTAAATCGCCGCTGATAGCGGCCGTTTACCACGTGATCGCTCCGTCAAATGACGGAGCAATCACTTGTAAACAGACCGGCGTCATTTGATGACGCCGGTTCCTCCCTCCCCTCTCTGTACCGATCGGTACAGTGTGAGAGGGGAGGGGGAGGGAGCGGATGGCAGCAGCAGCACTGTGGGCTGGATCTGTGACAATTGCAGTCACAGATCCATCCATCCATCCATCCCTGCTCAGCCATCCCTGTGCTATACCCTGCCAATACTCTGCAATACACCCTGCCAATACTCTGCAAAATACCCTGGTGCAATACTCTGCAATACCCTGGTGCAATACTCTGCAATACCCTGCGAAATACTCTGCAATACCCTGCGAAATACTCTGCAATACCCTGCGAAATACTCTGCAATACCCTGCGAAATACTCTGCAATACCCTGCGAAATACTCTGCAATACCCTGGTGCAATACTCTGCAATACCCTGGTGCAATACTCTGCAATACCCTGCACAATACTCTGCAATACCCTGCACAATACTCTGCAATACCCTGCACAATACTCTGCAATACCCTGCACAATACTCTGCAATACCCTGCACAATACTCTGCAATACCCTGCACAATACTCTGCAATACCCTGCACAATACTCTGCAATACCCTGCACAATACTCTGCAATACCCTGCACAATACTCTGCAATACCCTGCACAATACTCTGCAATACCCTGCACAATACTCTGCAATACCCTGCACAATACTCTGCAATACCCTGCACAATACTCTGCAATACCCTGCGCAATACCCTGCGCAATACTCTGCAATACCCTACACAATACTCTGCAATACCCTCCACAATACCCTGTGCAATACCCGTGCAATACCCTGCCATACACCGCAATACCCTGCCATACACCGCAATACCCGGCAATACTCCGCAATGCCCGGCAATACTCCGCAATGCCCGGCAATACTCCGCAATGCCCGGCAATACTCCGCAATGCCCGGCAATACTCCGCAATGCCCGGCAATACTCCGCAATGCCCGGCAATACTCCGCAATGCCCGGCAATACTCCGCAATGCCCGGCAATACTCCGCAATGCCCGGCAATACTCTGCAATAACCACTTCCCGCCCTCCGGCCGTCATATGACGTCCTTGACTTTGTGCGGGGATATCTGAATGATGCCTGCAGCTACAGGCATCATTCAGATATCGGCTTTTTCAGCCGGCGATTCCCTACACCATAAGAACAATCATAGCGGCTGTTCCGCCGCTTGATCATTCTTACGGGAGGCAAGAGGGGATGTCCCCCCCCCCCCCCCCCGCCGCCCTCCGGTGCTTCTACCGACTCACCGCTACGATCAAAGCCAGGATTGTTGTTTTTTTTTTTTGTGTTTTTTTCAGGCTTCCCAGCCTAGAGGTGAGATGTGGGGTCTTATTGACACCCCCCCCCCCTCATATCTCACTGTAAAGAGGACCTGTCATGCCATATTCCTATTACAAGGGATGTTTACGTTCCTTGTAATAGGTATAAAAGTGATCAAAAAAATGTTTAGGGCGGAAAAACATGTCAAACTAAAATAAATAAAGTAAAATGAAGAATAATTTTTTTTTTTTTTTTAAAGCGCCCCTGTCCCCGTGAGCTCGCATACAGAAGCGAACGCATACGTAAGTCCCGCCCACATATGAAAACGGTTTTCAAACCACACATGTGAGGTATCTCTGCGAACGTTAGAGCGAGAGCAATCATTTTGGCCCTAGACCTCCTCTGTAACTCAAAACATGTAACCAGTAAAAATATTTAAAGTGTCGCCTATGGGGATTTTTTAAGTAGCGAAGTTTGGCGCCATTCCACGAGTGTGTGCAATTTTTAAGGGCGACATGTTAGGTATCTATTTACTCGGCGTAACTTCATCTTTCACATTATGCAAAAACATTGGGCTAACTTTACTGTTTTTTTTTTTTTTAAGCACAAAACATTTTTTTTCCGTAAAAAACGCGTTAAAAAAATTGCTGCGCAAATATCGTGCGAGATAAAAAGTTGCAACAACCACCATTATATTCTCTAAGGTCTTTGCTAAAAAAACATATATAATGTTTTGGGGTTCTATGTAATTTTCTAGCAAATAAATGATGATTTTTACATGTAGGAGAGAAATGTCAGAATTGGCCTTGGTGCTCCAGAACGCCTGAAGGTGCTCCCTGCATGTTGGGCCTCTGTATGTGGCCACGCTGTGTAAAAGTCTCACACATGTGGTATCGCCATACTCGGGAGTAATAGCAGAATGTGTTTTGGGGTGTAATTTGTGGAATGCATATGCTGTGTGTGAGAAATAACCTGCTAATATGACAATTTTGTGAAAAAAAAAAAGAGAAAAAAAAAAATCTTGATTTTGCAAAGAATTGTGGGAAAAAATGACAACTTCAAAAAACTCACAATGCCTCTTTCTGAATACCTTGGAATGTCTTCTTTCCAAAAAGGGGTCATTTGGGGGGTATTTGTACTTTTCTGGCATGTTAGGGTCTCAAGAATTGAGATAGGCCGTCAGTACTTCAGGTGTGATCAATTTTCAGATATTGGCACCATAGCTTGTGGACTCTATAACTTTCACAAAGACCAAATAATATACACCAATTTGTACTTATTTTTACCAAAGATATGTAGCAGTATAAATTTTGGCCAAAATTTATGAAGAAAAAATTGTAATTTGCAAAATTTTATAACAGAAACGAAAAAAAAATCATTTTTTTACAAAATTTTCAGTCTTTTTTCTCTTATAGCGCAAAAAATAAAAAACCCAACAGTGATTAAATACCACCAAAAGAAAGCTCTATTTGTGTGGAAAAAAAGGACAAAAATTTCATATGGGTACAGTGTTGTATGACTGAGTAATTGTCATTCAAAATGTGAGAGCACCGAAAGCTGAAAATTGGTCTGGTTATTAAGGGGGTTTAAGTGCCCAGTGGTCAAGTGGTTAAAAGCCCTCACTGGGCCCAACCAATCTTAAAACAACCTACGCCCCATCTCTTTACTTGCCTTCTACTCCAAAACGACTGGTCTACAACTGACTGAGCGACCATCTGACATTAACAAACTTCTTGATCCACTTCAGTCCAGATTTCGCCCTCACGGTTCTGTTCTTGGACCTCTCCTTTTCTCAATCTACACCCCCTACCTGGGTCAGTTGATTGCCTCCCATGGCTTTCAATATAATTTCTACGCTGATGACACCCAAATCTATTTCTCCACCCCCCAGCTCTCTCCATCTCTCTCCTCACACATCACCAACTTACTGACATATTATTATTATTATTATTATTTCAGGTACTTATATAGCGCTGTCAATTTACATATACATTGTACATTCACATCAGTCCCTGCCCTCAAGGAGCTTACAACCATATCAGCCCGCATGTCAGATCACTTCCTCAAACTCAATCTATCCAAAAACGAGCTCATGATATTTCAACCCCCACGTGCCACTTGCCTCCTATTCCTCTGTCAATATCAAACAGTTCAACTACCAACTTGTCCCCCCCACGCCAGGGTCCTAGGTGTAATCCTGGACTCCAAACGAACCTTTCAGCCCCACATCCAAATCGCTTTCCAAAATTTGCTGCCTCAACATCACCAAGATACGCCCCTTCTTAACCAATGTCACCACAAAGCTTCTAATCAATTCCCCGGTCATCTCTCCTCTCGACTACTGCAACTCCCTCCTCACTGGCTTACATCTAAATAGGCTATCCCCACTTCAGTCCATCATGAACGCTGCTGCCAGGCTCATCCACCTTACAAACCGCTCAGCGTCTGCTATACTCCTCTGCCAATCCGTCCATTGGCTGCCACTCAACCAACAAATTAAATTCAAGATACTAACAATAACTTACAAAGCCATCCACAACCTAACCCCCAGCTAAATCATTAACCTAGTCTCAAAATACCAACCTAATCGCTCTCTTCGCTCCTCTTAAGACCTCCGGATCTCTAACTCCCTTGTCACCTCATCCCATGCCCGCCTCCAGGACTTCTCCAGAGCCTCTCCTATTCTCTGGAATGCTCTACCCCAATCTGTCTGACATGCTCCTACTTTCAGATGATCCCTGAAAACTGATCTCTTCAGAGAAGCCTATCTGGCCCCCACCTAACAACTGAACATTTATTTTCTCCATCAGCACATTCCCCCACAGTTATTACCTCTTGTATCTCTTGAGCTTCCCTATTAGATTGTAAGCTCTAAGGAGCAGGGCCCTCTGATTCCTACTTTATTAAAAAGTGTATTGTATTTATACGGTCTACCCTCAAGTTGTAAAGTGCTGCGTAAACTGTTGGCACCATATAAATCCTGTATAATAATAATTATTTACCTTCAACCATGTAGTGCAAGGGCCTGCCTGATTGCATACAAATTGAAAATGTTTAGATTTGACATCATATTATATGGTTTTGGTAAATCTAAAAAGGAAAAAAAATGTAAAGAAAAATTGTATAGTGTGTATCCAGCCTAAAGGCCCGTACACCCGATGGGATTTTCCGATGGGAATTGTGTGATGGCAGGGTTTTGTCGGAAAATCCGACCGTTTGAATGCTCCATCGAACAATTGTTGTCGGATTTTCCAACAACAAATGTTGGGATAGCATGCTTTAAAAAAAATTCCGACAACAAACGTGTGATGTCGGACTATCTGATCGTGTGTATACACGTCCAAAGTACAAACACGCATGCTCAGAAGCAATGCTAACCATAGCACATTAGCAGAAGTTGCCCAAAGGGTGGCGCTAAAGAGCTGAAAAACCACGTAGTTTCGTATTTGTTGGCTGACAACGTTTTGCTGTCTGTATGCAGAACAAGTTCACGGCCAACGCCCTTCGGACAAAATTCCACGGCTTTGTCCGATGGAAATCCGATCGTGTGTACAAGGCTTAAGGCTCGGTTCACACTATTGCAACTTGAAAGGCGGACGACTTACGGTTCGACTTGGCCAGGCAACTTCCTGGTGACTTGATGCGACTTTAAAGCGAGGGAGGGGCTACATGTCAGGAAATGCCTGTGCAATCTTCCTATAATGTCGGATCCAAATCACATCAAAATAGATGAGGATCCGACTTGAACGCAATTTCCATTAAAGTCTATGGGCGGATAAAAGTCGCCTTGAAGTAGTACAGACACCTTTTCTAAAGTCTCAGCGACCTCAGTAGTGCTAAGACAGCGCTCATTGATTAACATGGGATTTCACATGTCATGCAACTTGGGGTCTCACAAGTCAGATCCCAAGTTGAGGCAGTGTGAACTGAGCCTAAAGACCAAGATGATTATTGCTCATGTGCCTCCACCACATAAACTACTCAATCAGGACCAACATGTAAACAGTGCGTGTTCAGCAGCGGCAACCGTTGATTACAACACTATTGTTTAAATGTTGGCTCTGAGAAGCTGCAGTAGCATTTAGGTTCCACTATGCTGTACACATGTAAAAGTTCATCACAAATGTTTACATTGCATACAGTGTAACTTTTTGGTATTCATTTAGGCTCCATTTACACCTGGGCGTTCCAGAATCGCAGCAAACCGCAGGACACGATTGCGATGCCATTACTTCTAAATGCGTTGGGATTTTGCCACAGTTGTAGCACGATAAATCGTGCTACAATCGTGGCAAATAGCTGTCACTCAAAAGAAACTCCTGCTCTTTTTTAAAATGACAAGCTTTGCGCCACGATTGGGGTGCCAGTAAAAGTAATGGCATCGCAAACGCGTCCCGCCGCGATTCTGGAATGCCCAGGTGTAAATGGAGCCTTAGCGTTGGAACCACTCACCTGTATTTTACGTTACTATGATACTTTCCTCATGGATGACCACCAATCCCTGGCAATTACCAAATCACTGGATGGAACTGATATACTCGGCTTTCTTTTCTATTGCTATGATGCTTTGTTCTATTGTGCGACACTGTACCATGCAGTTTTTACAAATGTAAACCTGATGTAATCTTTATGTTGTTATTTATTGCACATTACTGAAAATTCAACAGAAAGAGCAAGTGGAGATAAGGAGAGGAATCAGAAATTCCTGAGGATCATCCCACCAATGAGGATTCTAAGAGACATACAAAAATACAAAATACACATTGTTCAATCCACTAAGGCCCATCCATAAACTGAATACCTATTATGTATACACTAAACTCTTAAAGCCCTTGTCATTATTTATGAAAAAGGTCTGAAAGTCTCCTTCTTTAGGCCCTATTCACACTTGTGTGACTTGTCACGTGACTTTGGACCCCAAAGTCACATGACAAGTCGCCTCCCCATTTAGTACCATTCATATCTGTGTGACTTGCAGCGACTTTAAAGCAGTTTCTGCACTACTTTGGTCTAACTTTCATGCGACTTGAGGGCCATAGACTTCAATGTAAACCTTGAAAAGCGGCACAAAAGTCACACCTGCATAATATACATGCCACTTGTGTGAAAAAAAGTATGCCGGCAATGATAAATAAATGAAAAAAAACAGTCAGTAGGCAGTTTGACAATTCCTTTATGTAAAAAACAAAAATAAAAGATAATGTCTCCCGGTGTAGATCCATCGTCAATCATGACGCCCGCTGCCACCGCTGACCAGAAAAGGAAAAAAAAAAGAAGGTGTCTGCTTCCGGCGTCTGACAGTTCTTAACCACCTCAATACTGGGCACTTTCACCCCCTTCCATCCCAGACCAATTTTCAGCTTTCAGTGCCCTCGCACTTTTAATGACAATTGCTCAGTCATGCTGCACTGTACCCAAATGAAATTTTTATCATTTTGTTCACACAAATAGTGATTTCTTTTGGTGGTATTTATTCACTGCTGGGTTTTTTATTTTTTGCGATATAAGCAGAAAATAACGACATTTTTGAACAAAAACAATATTTTTACAGATACCCCTCAAATGACCCCTTTTTGTAAAGAAGACAGTCCAAGGTATTTAGTAAGAGGCATAGTGAGTTTTTTTAAGTTGCAGTTTTTTTGCCCACATTAGTTAGGAAAATTAATTTTTATTCCCCACAAAATCGTTATATTAACAAGTTATTTCTCACACATGGCATAGATAAACTTGCAATTAGACCCCAAAATACATTCTGCTACTCCTCCTGAGAATGGCGATACCTCATATGTGAGACTTTCACAGTCTGGCCACATAGATGCCCAACATGCAGGGAGCACCGTCAGGCATTCTAGGAGCATAAATTAAACATTTCGTTTCCTGAGTACCTATTACTTTTTTGAAAGCCCTGAAGCACCAGGACAATTACATTTTCCACAAAATGACCCCATTTTGGAAAGCAAACACCCCAATGTATAGTCTATGAGGCATTATGAGTCTTTTGAACATTTTTTTTCTACAAGTTTTTGGAAAATGTGGAAAGAAAATTAAAAACTTACTTTTAAATTTTATATTTTTTACACAAAGTTGTCAATTTTTAATATTTTTCTAACACATAGCATGTACATAGGAAAAATTACACCCCAAAATACATTCTACTACTGCTGAGTATGGCAATATCACATGTGTGGGACTTTTACACAGCCTGGCCACATACAGATGCCCAACATGCAGGTAGCACCATCAGGTGTTCTAAAGGCAAAGAATTACACATTTCATTTCCAGAAGTACCTATCACGTTTTTGAAGGCCCTGGAGCACCAAGACAATGGAATTAGATGTGCAAATGATAACGAGCAGATGTGCGCTAGTTGATCAGGAGCAGATGTTTACTGGGACAGATGTGTGACAGGTGTTGCTGTTTTTCACTGTTTGGGGACACTGTTTGGTGACACTAGCCGAGTGATCAGTGTGTAAAAAGCTTTAAAAAAAAAAAACAGCTCATACACACTGATCCCCAGCTCGCAGATCTGCTTCCCTTCTCCTCTCGCAGAGTCAGTGAGGAGAAGCAGAGCCGATCGCCTGGCTACCGCTCTCAGTTTACATTACATGACGGCTGTGATTGTACACAACTGTCATGTGATCAGGAGGGCCCATCACAGAGCCCTCCTGCCAAGCAACATTGCCCTGTCTCTGGGGGAGACCGGCACATCGGGATTGCGCGGCCGCGCAATCCCAGTCCTTGTGACGTCACCCTAGGCTGCGTTTACATCACATGGTGGCTATGATTGGACACAGCCATCATGTGGTCAGGAGGGTAAATGACAGGGCCCTCTTGCCGATCTGAGATAAGGCGTGTCAGGGGAACAGCCACGCGATCCCACTTCTTTTGAAGGAAGTTCAGAAACTTCCACTCAGAAGAAAGCGCCCATCCGGCCGTTTATGTGCAGTGGCCGGGTGGGAAGTGGTTAAAAACCTAAGGGGCGGGGCCACCTGATAAGGTCATTTTGCATAGGGTTCCCCTTAAATTCCATACCAGGACCAAAGGGGGGGACCCCACGCTGTTTTTCATTTATTTTTCATTGCCGCCATTTTTTTGTATACATTCAGCCATCAGTGGAGAAACCCGTTGACAGCTGATGAGGAGTAATCTGTTAAGGACCTGGTGATCGGCTTCCCGGCCCATTCCTTAAAGAGGAAGTAAACCTCCCTCTAATGTTTGTACCTATAGGTAAGCCTTACCTATAGGTACTGTAAATATCTCCTACACTTGCACCGTTTAGGAGATATTAACTGTATAATTCGCCGATTACGCCATCGGCGTATGCACTCTGAAGGAACGCCCGCCCCTGCCGTTGCTTCAGAGCCCTGTGCCATGATCAATTTTTTACCAATTCGAATCGTTCTGAAAATTTGGAATTTGTTAGAAAATGAAGGAACCAAAACTAAACAAATCTTTTCGTTCTGCACGTTTAGCGACTTTGTAGAGCACAAACAAAAACTATCACATTGGTCAAAGCCGTAACAAAGTTGCAATCATCCAAAGATGCACAAAATCGCATTAAGTCACACGTTAAGGTCACAATGGAAATTCCATCGATTTTTAAGTCGCACAAGTGTGAATAGACTCTTAAAGAAATTTAGGCTGGGTTCACACTATAGAACACAGCGTCTCACAGCAGAAGTCCAGTGCGTCTCTATTCACTGTATCAGGTCCGATTTCAGCCCAAATTTTGGGCTGAATTCGGACCAGAAACGGACCAAAAGACGCACAGGGCAATGGTGCAAATCGCACCAGAGCCGCTCCAGAGATTGTGACTGGCTCTCTATGGAGCCGTTTCACACATCTCCTACTATGCGAATTGGATACTGCAATCCGCATCCAATTCGCAATAGTGTGAACCCAGCCTCACTCTCACTTCCTCTCATCTCCATGACAGGAATTAAAGGAAAATCTGGCCAAACAGGTCACATACAAAAACTAAACTGGCGATATAATCCTTCCCCACTCTAGCCAAAGCTGAAATAAAAAATAAAAAAAATTAAATACTGTACGTTGTTCCATAGATGTGAAAAAGACAAATTGTCATAATAGTAACCTTTCACATGAAGTTTAATAGCAATGGACTGACAAAGTGCAGTTGTGCTAGATTCTGTTATAAACCATGCAAGAAAAACAACACACAGAATCCTCCTGATATGAAGACACTTTCCATTCCTCCGCTTTTTAGGCAAAATTTAACTTTAACTGCTAACTCAAAAATCAACGCATTCACTTTTCAATTCAGCAGCTTAATAATCAGTATTAAACATCTTCTCTGTGCATTGCCTTCTCACTGGAAAAAAAATAAAACATGCATACTAATTTTAGCATCTAATTACAATACTTCATTGCCTTTCTTTCCCCCTCTAATTGTGCCACAACAATGCAAAACAATAAAAGTGGCAATTAACAATTTAAATTGCAGACACAAAACACTTATCAAAATAGATATTACGAAGCCGTATGCACTAAGTATTTGGTCCCTATGGAAACAATTAGGAGCCCTTCACACTGGTGTGTTGTGGCAAAGCACATGCTCTGTGTTGTGGTGGCATTCATTGTGAATGCTCTGTAAGCTTCAATATAAAAATGTAATAAATTCCTATATTTTTTTTTAAATATATCTCGCTCTATCTATCTACTGGGATTGATTTACTAAAACTGGACAGTGCAAAATCTGGTGCAGCTCTGGACAGAAACCAATCAGGTTTTAGCCCAGGTTAACACTGAGCTGCGGGAATAAAACTGAACCTGCACAATTTCACTCCCACGTCAGTCCCGATTTCGGCGGCAATTTCAGACATCTGTGCGGGTTTCTGCACAGATGTCAGTGGAAATTGCACCCCTACTTTTTGAAATCGGTGCGGTGCCGCAAATGCAGCGTTGCATCGATTAGAACGGTGCCATTGCCGCCGATTAGACATGACAATCCGCATGTCAAAATGTGAACCAGGGCTTATTGTCAAAGCTGAATTGAACAAGCTGAAGCTAGAAAGCCAATTGGCTTTCATGCAGAGCTGTGCCAGATTTTGCACTCCCCTGTCTTAGGCAGGCCATACACGGGTCGAATTTCGAAAGAATTTTCTTTCGAAAGTCTTATCTAAGAATTTTCGTTCATATTTCGCACCATTAGTGGACTGCAGCAACAGTCGATTTTCGTGCGGCCATCGAATTTGAGTAATCGGACATGTTGGAAATGTTTTGAAAAACGAATGATTTTCTAATCAATGATGGGAGAATTGTGCGAGAAATGTAATCGAAAAATGAAATGGGCATGTGCAAGAAAAGAAAATTCCCAGAAAGAAAAGAAGATTCCCAGCCACGAAAATTCTTTCTGTAGCAACATGAGGCAAAATTGAAGGCTTGGTTGGTCAAATTTCGAAATCAATCATCAGATCACAAAACGCACAAATTTTATGATTTTCAAAAGAAAATTATTTCGAAATTCGACCATGTATGACCAGCCTAAGTAAATCAACCCCTGTGATCCTTCAGCACCTGTTTAGGGCCAGAAGTTGCAGGCAATGTTTGACACAACACATCATTAAGCAAACTTTTTCTACTTTTCTACTTTTTCTACTGAGCCTTTTACCATAATATACCATCTAGCCACCGGCGTCCTAAACATTATCTGGTTAAAGCGGTAGTAAATCGGATCCATTAAACAAACAAAAAAGCACATTATGACAGACTTGCCTGAAAACGAAGCCCTCCAGAGGCACCCTGTCATGCGCTTTCATCTTCTTTCTGGGTTCGCAGCTAATTGGCCAAGCCGGTGATGACATCACTCCCGCACATGTGTGCAGGAGTCACTGTTTACAGCACGGCTCTGAAGGAACAGCAAGGGTATGCCAGTGCACGTTTATGAGGCATTTACAGTACCAATAATAGGCAAGACTATTGAATAAAGTGGACTCTTTCTACTCCATATAGTGCCGAGTTTGATGAAGTGAGGAAGGTGCCCTTTTATATAGTGATTGGGGGGGGGGGTGTAATGATTTTCACTCCTCAGTTAATCAAAAAGAATTGGAGATCTGCTCCGTCTATAATTGTAATATTTGTTATGTGATCTATATGACTTGCAGCCTGTGCCACATCCAATACGTGGGTAGGAGTATAAAAGGTGCCTTCGGGATTATTATTTTTTTTATGAGCACTTCTATAGTGTGGATAAAAATCAGTCAACCAACGCGGCACAGCACTTTAACATGTGCCAAAAAATGGGGACAAGTCAGCAATGTGGGTCCAGGTGATAGACAAAGTACATGTGCCCAAGATGGGTGGTGATGTCCTCTGGTTGGCTGTGCAAGAGGAAGATGTTCTGGATATTTCACCTCACAACGGGCTCAAATTTTGAGTGGAATTCGAGCCTCTTTTATAAATAGAATTGAGACGCCTGCCTCCTGTGGGAATCGAGGGTTAGATTTATCCCAGAGATATCTGTTTACCAGATTTAACCGGTGCAATATCTATAGAACATTATAGAATTTTAATATATAGTAATGTAGCAAGCAATTGTTGTCGTTTTATTTCTTTTGGTTTACGTTTTCTTTGTCTGTTAATGTGAATTGCACTTAAAAGTCGGGTTTGCATATGTGCGGCTGTGGTTCCCAGCATGGGGTCCGGAGTGTTCCTGTTCGCCGGTTTAGGTGCAAATCAGGTCTTAATTTTTGCCTGAATCTGCCCCTGAACCGGACCCAAACACGCACAGGAACCTTTTGGAATGTGGACCGCGGCCGCCACAGACCTGTGTAAACCGGCTCCATTGAGAGCCGGTCCCACTCATTTGTCATGCGGGGAAGCCCACATCCAATTCACACATATGTGAACCCAGCCTAAGGCCAGGTTCACACTGGTACGACAAACACTCCGACATTGGGAGCTCATGTCGCATGACGTGTGAAAATCAAAGTTTCCCTATGGGAGCAGTCTTAACTGGTCCAACTTTGAAAATGCTCCCTGTACTACTTTGATCCTACTTCAGCCCATTGAATATCATTGAAGTCGGATCAAAGTCGGAACGCAGTCTTGCATGCTCCGACTTTGGCATTCGACTTGTGCCCTGCTGATCTTGAGGGGGAACTCTACGCCAAATTTTAAATAAAAAAATCGGCATGGTTCCCCCTCCAAGAGCATACCAGGCCCTTCGGTCTGGTATGGATTTTAAGGAGAACCCCTACGCCGAAAAACCGGCGTGGGTGTCCCCCCAAAATCCATACCACACCCTTATCCGAGCAGGTAGCCTGGCCAGTCAGGAAAGGGGGTGGGGACGGGCGAGCACCCCCCCCTGAACCGTACCAGGCCGCATGCCCTCAACATGGGGGGTACCCCACCCCAAAGCACCTTGTCCCCATGTTGATGAGGACAAAGGCCTCTTCCAGACAACCCTGGCTGTTGGTTGTCGGGGTCTGCAGGTCGGGGGGCTTATCAGAATCTGGGAGCCCCCTTTAATAAGGGGGGCCCACAGATCCCGGTCCCCTACCCTATGTGAATGAGTATGGGGTACATCGTACCCCTACCCATTCACCTGGGGGAAAAAGTGTCAATAAAAAAAAAAAAAAAAAACACACACTAGACAGGTTTTTAAAGTAATTTATTAGGCAGCTCCAGGGGGGGTCTTCTTTCGAATTTGGGGTTCTCTTCTGTCTTCTCCTGCTCTCCGGTGCCTTCTGCCGGGCTCCTCCGCTATCTTCTTCCAGCCCTTTTACTAGCGTTGGCCCGGTCTTCTCCGTCGCCTTCTTCCCTCTTCTCTTCTTCCGATGTTGACACGACACTCTCTCCCGCTGTAATGCCTCGGGAAATTACTATAAAAACCTTTTTTTTTTTTTTTTTAAAGTTTTTTTCCCCCAAGGCGAATAGGTAGGGGTACATTGTACCCCATACTCATTCACGTAGGGTGGGGAGCCGGGATCTGGGGGCCTCCCTTATTAAAAGGGGGCTCCCGGATTCCGATAAGCCCCCCACCCGCAGACCCCGACAACCAACGGCCAGGGTTGTCGGGAAGGGGCCCTTGTCATCAACATGAGGACAAGGTGCTTTGGGTGGGGGGCCGCAGGGCGACCCCTGCCCCAAAGCACCCACCCCCCCATGTTGAGGGCATGCGGCCTGGTTTGGTTCAGGAGGGAGGGCACTCGCTCGTCCGTCCCCCCCCTTTCCTGACCGGCCAGCATGCATGCTCGGATAAGGGTCTGGAATGGATTTTGAGGGGACCCCCTCGCCGGTTTTTCAGGATAGGGGGTTCCCCTTAAAATCCATACGAGACCGAAGGGCCTGGTATGCTCTTGAAGGGGGAACCAATGCTGTTTTTTTATTTAAAATTTGGCGTGGAGTTCCCCCTCAAGATTCATACCAAACACAGTGTCCGGAATTGGCTAGGATCCAAGTCGGATCCCCGTTCATTGAAAGCCGGACGCATGTCGGCTTCAAGTCACAGGGCAAAGTCGGATCCAAAGTAGTACGAGTGTCGTGTCGCACTAGTGTGAACCCAGCCTAAATGATTTTAAACAGCGGTTAGGCAATCAGGGAACAGCCATCTGTGACAGGTGATGGATGGGCTATTCAAGGAGTACCACTCTGGCTTACCGCTGTTATGATTAAGCACAAGTTTGTGTGAAAGGCATCAACAGCAGCTTTTTTTTTTTTTTGTGTCCTGTTCAGTGTTATTTGCACTTGAAGATTATACAATAAATGGTGTACGAGGGCTTACAGTTGTGTGCAGCCATTCCTTTTGGATAAGTTGCATTGCGGTGACAGGCCGTGGAGAGCACCCACGTGTGGAGACTATTTAACAAGTTATACCTCACCTGGAGCAGTGTTTTCCTCTACTACTGTTATCCTTTAAAGTGGTTGTAAACCCACTTTTATTTTTTTTATTTTTTGGCCCACCTGCAAGAGAAAGGCATAATGAACTATTATGACTAGCATAATAGCTCATTATGTTCCACTTACCTTAGATCGGGGCCCCCGAAGCCATCCTCGTCCCTCTGTCCAGCCGCAGACATCACTGCGGCGATAGCCGGAATGTTACTTCCGGGTATCGGCGCACCAGCCAATCACAGCGCCGCTCCGGCGCTGTGATTGGCCGGAGCGGCGGACACGTCACTCTGCGCATGCGATTGCTGGGAAGTAGCCTGTAACGGCACCCCAGTCTCAAGGGGTATTAACGCCGTTTACGATGTTCCCTCTCCTAGACACACATCCACTCGCTACCGATATCCACAGCTAAACGACCCTTTCCTATAGGAGCCGACCCCTCTGGAAGAAGACGAGACGCACTCTGTCTCTTCTGTAGTAGGAATGAATTTATTAAAATGACAAACATTGTAACTTTATACACAATTCAGGGCACATGATTTAACATGAACAAGGGCCCAGCTCCACCCACACATCCCAAAACTCAACACCTCATCCTGACGTCGGCTAGGCTTCAAAAGATCCCAACACAATAGAATATACGATCTCCAATACACATCTTCCCACAAAGGGTTGGCAGCCAGTCTGTCTAGCGACAACAGGTTCTAAACCCTTTACATCTTAAATCCCTTTGTATTGTAAATCCCAGTCTGCCTTTACAATACACACAAGTATGTGTCTAACCATCATGAAGGCGTCACTTTTTAATTAACCTGTTGAGGTCATAATCAAACAGTAGAGAGTTCCTTGCAGGTATTCCTGGGGAATATGGTGGATGAATATTACAGACCCCATCTAGATAAAATGTATGTACAGCATTGAATATGGCCATCATAGACCATATTGGGGGTTTCTTTTATTCACCCTGTGTCCAAAGTGTCACCACTGTCACATAGCCGAGTATGTGAATGGGATTAACCCCATAAATGCGCCGTTGTCTACGGCGCGCATGCGCCATAGACAGCGGCGCTTGTCATTTTAGTAAATATCTCCTAAACCGTGTAGGTTTAGGAGATATTTCTTGCACCTACAGGTAAGCCTTAATCTAGGCTTACCTGTAGGTGCAAGTTGAAAAAGTGGGTTTACAACCACTTTAAGATAAACAAAAAAAAACACACACCCACAAATAATAACCGGTCACTGCTTTTCTGTCCTTGTTCAGGGTGACTGGGTTTTATATCTGCCCACTCATGTGGATTTCTGCAGGCAGCCCTTGGAGGATGAAACCTGCTTAGGACCCTCCCACAGCCCTACTGTATGCACAGGCTATGTCCAACACAGTAAAGCTGTTGCTGCTGCTTTTACAGAGGAATATCAAGGTTGTAACTGCATTTGGTGGACACAAAGTGGATTTATAACTTTGGTGGTTATAGAGGAAAGTGTACAGACAGTGAATAATACTGATTATTTTGTTACAATGGCATCTGAAAGTTAATATGTTGACCCTGAAGCAGATGTGTTGAAGGCAGAAAAAAAAAAAAAATGGGCAAGCATAAGGATTTGAGCAATTTTGGCACAGGACAAATTGTAATGGCTAGACGACTGGGTCAGAGCAAACGCAAAGCTGCAGCTCGTGCGATGTTGCCGGTCTGTAGTGATCAGGACTTAACAAAAGTAGCCAGAGGAAGGAAAACTAGCAAACGGGGGACAGGGTCATGGGCAGCCAAGGCTCATTAATTAACACATGAAGCAAAGATTGGCCATGTAGTCCGATCCAATAGAAGAGCTACTGTAGCTCAAATTGGCAAAAATGTAATGCTGATTCCCAAAGAAATGCATCAGGATACATGGTGCATCACAGTTTGTAACATAGGGCCCTGTGCAGCCGCAAAATGGTTAGGATGCCCATGCTGGCCCGTGTCCACACTCAAAAGTGCCTACAATGGGCATGTGAGCATCAGAACTGGACCATGAAGCAATGGAAGAAGGTGGCCTGGTCTGAGGAATCACCATTTCTTTTACATAATGTTGATGGTTGAGTGCATGTCTGTCATTTACCTGGGGAAGTGATGGCACCAGGATGTAGTATGGGAAGAAGGTAAGCCTTGGGAGGCAGTGTGATGCTTTGGGCAATGTTCTGGGGAATAAGAATGCGCCTACTAAGTGCAGTATGTTAGTAATTTATTATAAAAAAAGTTAAAATAACAGCCAAATGGCTACTCACAAGATAGAAGTGGAGTACAGGCATAGATATGTTCCTCTCTGTGAATTGTCTGCGGAGGGCATGAGTCAGTCCGTGCATCTGTGATCTCCCAGTTGTGGAATGCTGCTAAGGTGTAGAAGTGCACTATGATAATGCTGCAGCAATGGGGAGGTTGCAGTGAAGCGATGGATGTAGGGCACTGTCGCTCTGTGACAGTGTGAACGTACAGTTACCCACAGTATACGGCGTGCGGTTCACGCTGGTGCGCAGTCAGCTTCGGAGACCGGACGTGACGTCAATGGCAGGCGATGAATGATGACGCGTTTCAATGCTTCCGCATTTTCCTCGGATCTATACAGCGGCAGGCTGATTACTGCATACCAGAGCCAGTGCTGGGGACGGCCAAAGGAGGTACTGGGACCTGATGCTGCATGGGCAAAAAAAAAAAATAGGATTTTTATAACAGCTTACCTGTAAAAATCCTTTTCTTGGAGTACATCACGGGACACAGAGCGACATAGTCATTACTAATGGGTTATATAGATACAGTCAGGTGCTGGCACTGGCAACTTCCAAAACCGGAAGTACCCTCCCCTATATAAGCCCCTCCCATCCGGGAGCACCTCAGTTTTGTAGCAAAGCAATAAGTGTCCCTAAAGAGGGGTGGGAGCTCTGTGTCCCGTGATGTACTCCAAGAAAAGGATTTTACAGGTAAGCTGTTATAAAAATCCTATTTTCTTTCTCGTACATCACGGGACACAGAGCGGCATAGTCATTACTAATGGGATGTCCTAAAGCAATGCCAAATGAGGGAGGGGGATACACCATATATAAGCTGAGCGCTATCAGACATGAGGATCTTTTGCGGCCTGCAACACACTGCGCCCAAAGGCGACATCCTCCTGACTTCTAACGTCCACCTGGTAGGACCTAGTAAACGTGTGTACCGAAGACCATGTTGCGGCCTTACAGATTTGAGCCAGGGAGGCCTGGTGATGCACTGCCCATGAAGTTCCAACTGCTCTCGTGGAGTGCGCTCTAACTTTGAACGGAGGCGGTCTCCTTCTCAAGCCATAAGCTTGCATAATGACCTGTCGAATCCACTTGGCTAAAGTAGATTTTGACGCTGCCTGACCCTTTCTGGGGCCTTCCGGCAGAATAAACAAAGTATCCGTTCTGCGAATCTGAGCAGTGGCTTTTAGATAAGCTTTAACTGCTCTTACTACATCCAAAGAATGCAATAACTTTTCCTCTACCGAAGTAGGTTTGGGGAAAAAAGAAGGAAGAACCACATCTTGGTTCAAATGAAACCTCGATACCACCTTAGGAAGAAAGGCTGGATGAGGACGTAACACTACTCTGTCCTTATGGATAACCAGATATGGCTCCTTACAGGACATAGCTGCTAATTCCGATACTCTTTTAGCCGAACAAATGGCTACTAGAAAAATCAATTTCCTGGTGAGAAGCACCAAGGAAATATGCTGTAATGGTTCAAATGGTTGTTTCTGTAGAACCGACAGAACCAAGTTTAGATCCCATGGACATATGGGAATATTAACCGGAGGACTAATACGCATCACTCCTTGTATAAAGGCTTTGACTAGTGAATGCGAAGCCAAGGGCCTTTGAAAAAATATTGACAAGGCCGAAATCTGACCCTTGATAGTACTCAAGGCAAGCTTCCTATCTACAGCCCACTGTAGGAAGTCCAGAATCCTACCTATTACGTACTTATGTGGATGCCATTTCTTGGCCTCACACCACGCGATGTACGCCTTCCAGATTCTATAGTAGATCTGCCTGGATACCGGCTTCCTGGCATTGATCATGGTAGATACCACCGCATTAGAGAGCCCTCTCTTTTTTAGAATGTGGGCTTCAATAGCCAGGCCGTCAAACCTAGGGCTGGTAAGGAAGGGTGGTATATCGGTCCTTGCGAAAGCCGGACGACGTGGGAGAGTCCAAGGACTCCCCACTGAAATTTTACAATCTCCGCGTACCACGCTCTTCGGGGCCACGCTGGAGCCACCGGAATCACTGGTTTCTTTTCTACCCTGATTCTGCGGAGTAATCGAGGTAACCATTGTGGCGGTGTGAATGCATATATCAGCTTGAACTGATCCCAAGGGAACACTAGGGCATCCGAGCCGCAAGCTAGGGGATCCCTTGTCCGAGAGACAAACCTGTCCCCCTTTGCGTTGAATCTGGATGCTAGAAGATCTACATCCGATGTTCCCCACCGCTGACATATTGTCCAGAAAACCTCGGGGTGAAGGGACCCTTCCTCTGGGCCTAATTGCTGGCGACTTAGAAAGTCCGCCTTCCAATTCTCCACTCCTGGAATGAATACCGCAGATATGGCTGGGACATATTTTTCTGCCCATTTCAGGATGTAATTTACTTCCCTCTGGGCTGCACGACTCCTGGTGCCCCCCTGATGATTGATATATGCCACTGCTGTGGCATTGTCTGATTGCATTCTGACAGGGGACCCTTGGAGTTTGGATGTCCATGCTACTAGGGCATACCGGGCTGCTCGTATCTCTAAGAGATTGATGGGCAGGGCCTTTTCTGCATCCGACCATCTGCCCTGGAGAGACTATTGCTCCAGTACTGCTCCCCAGCCTATAAGGCTGGCATCTGTAGTGACCACCTTCCAAGAAATCAGACTGAAGGATTTCCTTTTTTCCAGATTCTGGGGAACCAACCACCAACGGAGGCTCTTGCGAACGGAAGGGGACAAGGACATTGTAAGTCTAGGGCCTGAACTTTTTTGTTCCAGGCTGACAGTATGGCCCCTTGCAAATTCCTTGAATGGAATTGACCGTAGGGTACTGCTTCGAATGATGCCACCATTTTTCCCAGCAGCCTCATATACAGGCGTATGGACGGCTGTCTTTTTTGTACCCACTAAGTGGATCAAATCTTTTAAAGACAACACCTTTCCTCGAGGCAAGAATATTTTTCTCTGGCCTGAATCCAACCTTAGCCCCAAGTATTCCAGACTTTTGACTGGTTTTTAGGGCTGACTTGTCTCGGTTGATAATCCAACCGTGAGATTCCAGATACTTGATCGTCTTGTGAACGACCACGTCTAGTTTTTTCACTGAGTGGTCTATCAGCAACAAGTCATCCAGATATGCCATTATCATTACACCTTGTGTTCTTAGATTGGCCAATAAAGGGCCAGAATTTTTGTAAACACTCGTGGTGCTGTGGCCAAACCGAAGGGTAAGGCTCTGAACTGAAAATGGCGCCCTTCTACTGCAAAGCGTAGAAATTTTTGGTGGACTGGAAAGATGGGAATGTGCAAATAAGCATCTTTGATGTCGATCATGGCTAACCAATCCTCCCCTTGTAGGGCAGTGGCCACCGATCGGATCGACTCCATCGGAAAGTCCTGATATACAGGAATTTGTATAGCCCTTTTAGAATTAATATGGGCCTCCCGTCCGCGTTTGCTTCGGGACTGTAAAGAGGTTTGAGTAAAACCCGAACCCTCATTCTTCCAGGGGAACCTCCATAATTACTCCTTGGAGCAATAGTTGTTCTAGTGCCAACAGGAGGGACTCTCTCTTCCGGGGATCCCTTGGCACGTTTGACCTCAAAAATGGGAAGGAGGAGAGTCTTTTAACTCCAAACTGTATCCCAAACCTACTGCGGAGAGCACCTATCTGTCTTGATCGTGTCCCGCCAAGTCTCTTGCGAACAACTGGAGTCCTCCCCCCACCCGACTGAGTGGGGGCTTCATGAATTTAACTTTGGGGGAGGTTTTGTACCTCCCCTGACCCAGGGTTTCTCATTACCCTGCTACTGTCCCTGTTTTTTACCCCCGGGATTTGACCGAGGAGGCCGTCGGAACTGTTACACAGCCGATGCCCCAGGGACTGGAGAAGCAGGCCTCTTAAAGAGGGACCTCTAACTCTGCTTTTAACCGGCAAGAGCGTATTTTTACCGCTGGAAAATTTTCTGGATATATTTGTCCAGGTTTTCCCTGAATAAGCGTTCACCATGAAATGGGACGCTAACCAGCCATTCTTTACAGGGAGCTTCAGCAGACCAGTTTTTGAGCCATAGGAGCCTACGCATATGTCTATAGACAGCGTAAGGCGGGAGGCCTGATGGACTGAATCCTCTATGGCGTCAACCGCAAAGCCTAAGGCTCTAGGTAGATCAGCTAGGGCAAAGCCTGCTGATCTGTCAAGTCCCTCAAGACCTGTTTCAACTGATCCTTCACTGCTTAGCAGACCCCAATAGCTGCTACTGCTGGTTGTATCACCAAGCAGATTTTCATAAGGACTCCAATCTTTTATCTATTGGGTTCTTGAACATTTGGACATTATCCACTGGACATGTCAGTGATTTATACATACAAGAGATGGCTGCGTCCATTGTAGGGACCTTCCATTTTTTTTTTTTTGATGAACTTATCCTCCATGGGATAGACCACCGGAAATCTCTTGGGGGAATAAATATTTTCTCAGGACGTTCCCAATCCTGGTAAATGAGCCCTTTCAGTAAAGGGTGAAGTGGAAAAGAACAAACAGTCTGGGGGCTTCTAGCGACCCCAACGAGGATACAGTAGTGGTTGATGGTTCCGCAAGGTGCATTTTTAAATGCTGATCGGACCATGTTAGTCAGAGACTGAACCCATAATCTTTCAGCTTGAGATGCTGAGAAAAGGTTCCCCCACTGTTGATTCCTCTATAACAGAATCAACCTTATCCTGATCCCCTTCAGGCAGGTCGATCCCTGTATGGGACGGTTGCTCTGCTAACAGGCACTCTGAAGGAGGAGACGGAGATCGGGCGTGCTTTCCCTGACAGGGATGCAGCGATAAATGTTGACAATCTCTCTCTAATCCTCCCAGAGCTGAGGAAAAAACCTCCTCCGTTACATACACAGGAGCAGGTGACTGAGGACAGCCACAGTACCAAGTACCCCTGCGGGGTCTCTACGGTCACTTACCTCTGAACTTCAGGGGAGACTGGTGCAGCAGGAGTATGCCCAAGATCCTCCGAGCCCGATGAGACCCCCTTCGCTTCCTGGAAGATTCAGTTCCGGAGCTTCTGGACGGCATATTCCTAAGCCTAAAGCTGAGGTATTCCAGCCGTAATACACCACTTTTACTGAGAATAGTCTAGCACAATTGCTGCTATATCACAGTTGGTGTCTACTAATGTGCCTTTCTAGGGGATGCCTGTATCAACCGCTTGCTGTATGCCTTTAAATGTTGCCAGCTCTGTCTCTGTACTTCATAGCCAGCTCACTACAATATTGTGGTTTTTTTAAACTGCTGGGACGCCCGCACATGCGCAGAAGCGCTGCGGCGCGCACAGAGCGTCATCCCCCAGGCTCCGCCCCCTTTCCCGGCTCACCTCTATATATATATAGAGGCGCGTGCACGCGCACGCGCGCGGGCACGTGCGCCTTCGGCGCTAATTTTAAATATGGTAACAAGGGACAGGAGCCAGGGCCCCTCTTTGCCGCAGGCCGGGGGATGGACGAGCACTGCAACATGGCAGAGGAAGCAGTTTCCTATAAGAGAACTCACCATCTGCCTGGACTTTGCTCTGCTGAGAAGAAGCTAGTCCACATGACAAGAAAACATTCCACAGCGGCCTCTAGTGGACAAACACAGGTACCGCAGTCTAATATATTAAATATATATAAAAAATTATTTATTTATTTTTTCTTGACCACCATTAAAAATTATTACATTTTTTTTAGTAGTTACAGGCATGCACAGAATTTTGCAGGAATACCATTAGGTAACAGACAGAAAGACAAATTAGGCTTGGGGGTCCCCCAATAGAACCAAGTTCCTGGGGGCCCCCACCTACCTGTTCCCCGCCGCAGGACTTTGTTTGGTCCACAAAAGCCCAAACTTCACCTATCACGGCAGGCATTGTAATCAAACCTTCAGGGACCGGGTTCCCAAGGATTCCACTCCCCTGGACCTGTATAGCACCCTGCACAGAAAACATCTTGGTCGTGGGTATGACCAGAGCTCTGGATCCCAGGGTCCAGCTCTCCTAAGAGAAGCATTACAGGCAAAACCTTGCTCTTCTCTGCAAGGCCCGGGTACCGACCGTTTAGCTATGAAGCTTTTTTGGTCGGATCCGGAATAGCTTACTGAGGCCCAAAAGAACCTGTACGCAAGCTCAGTGAAAAACACATGTTTCTTCTTGGCCAACACCTTAGACACTGGCAAAAAACTGAGGTGCTCCCGGATGGGAGGGGCTTATATAGGGGAGGGTACTTCCGGTTTTGGAAGTTGCCAGTGCCAGCACCTGACGGTATCTATATAACCCATTAGTAATGACTATGTCGCTCTGTGTCCCGTGATGTACGAGAAAGAAAGAAGGTTGTTTACCCATGCAGCATCAGGTCCCAGTACCGGCTCTGGTATGCAGTAATCAGCCTGCCGCTGTATAGATCCAAGGAAAATGCGGAAGCATTAAAACGCGTCATCATTCATCGCCTGCCATTGACGTCACGTCCGGTCGCCGAAGCTGACTGCGCTCCAGCGTGAACCGCACGCCGTATACTGCGGGAAACTGTACGTTCACACTGTCACAGAGCGACAGTGCCCTACATCCATCGCTTCACTGCAACCTCCCCATTGCTGCATCATTATCATAGTGCACTTCTACACCTTGGCGGCATTCCACAACTGGGAGATCACAGATGCACGGACTGACTCATGCCCTCCGCAGACAATTCACAGAGGAACATTTCTATGCCTGTACTCCACTTCTATCTTGTGAGTAGCCATTTGGCTGTTATTTTAACTTTTTTAATAATAAATTACTAACATACTGCACTTAGTAGGCGCATTGTTTTTCTTTTCTCTACTGTATACAGAGTCATCTTCACTCTACAATTGCCGCCAACAGTGCATATGTTCTAAAGGACTTGAATTATAGTATTCTCATTATATGGACTTCCTAATAGAGAGATTTTATCTCATTGATTTTTATCTGATTTATTCACCAGTTAGGTTTTTGTTTCTTTTTCTTGCGCCATCATTTGTATTATAATGTTCTGGGGAATGTCTAGGTATCAATGGATGGGTTCTGCCATCCATTGATGTTACTTTGAAGTCCACACGTGAACAGGTCGGGGCTGTTTTCGCGTCAAAAGGGGGACCTACTCAGTATTAGGTGGGTGGTAACAATGTTATGGCTGATCGGTGTATTTTCATGAAAAGTTTTTCTGCTCAGTTCAACTTTATGGACAGAGATTTCCCCACCAATGTCTAAAAGTCAAAAGGAGCAAGAAAACTTACTGACACAACCAAAGCCCAAATATCATTTTTGGGTAAACTTGCCCTTTAGTCGGTTTCAGAAACATACATGCAAAGTACAAAGTCTACTATCTGTACTACCTGCAGCAGCTGAACAAATGCCAATATTAATTTTCTAATGTATATCACAGCTACCTTCTTCAGGCACTGTATGTAGGCAACAAAGAACAGCTCACATTCAACTAAACGAAACTGGCATTTATTTTAAAGGTCCTTCTACACTTACATTAACATGCTTCAGAGTCACTGCTAGTATATTTTAGTGAGGTCCACATGCCTTCCTCTCCTTTAAAGCAAACCTAAAACAAAAAGTAATACAGGGGCTTCCATCGCTGATCTCCTGAAATTGCTAGTTACCTTGTGTCTTTTCTCAATACAGTCTGAGTCATGGAACAAGCATGCAGACCTGGAAAATCAAAGCTTTCAGGGCTCATTTACACGGGTGTTAAAAACAGTGTACAGATGTGTGCAGTGTATAGGTTTTCTACACATCTGTATATAGCAGTATAGAAGCCTATGGGCCCATTCACACAGCTGCACCTGGCAGCAACAAAGTTGTGTCCAGGGCCACAATTTCTGCTTCTACATGTTTGTGCTAACATTTACATGTGCACATTATACATAAACCCTACTGGTGGCCACTGTCATCAGGTTTAAAGGGTAACTCCAATTTCTGGATGTGGGAAAAAGCCAGAATTTTATTTTGCACACCCCTAATGCCCATGAGGCCTAAGTGTTTGAGACACAGCTGATTTCACAGTGTAGAAGTAAAAATACACCAGTTTACTAAACAAAAGATAAGACGAGCTGTGCTCACTTTGAATGCATAATCATGAGCTAGGAAAAAGTGTTTAAAGTGTGTGCGATTACACAGCATTCTTTAAAACTTAGTGTGATTACAACATGCACGGATAGAAATATGTAAGCTACAGTAGGTATAGAAAAGAATCATCCCTCTTTAAAATAATCACATTTTGTTGCTTTGTAGCCTTAAATGAAGACAGACGTCGTTTTTGGTTTTATCCAGGTGTATTTACTCAGTGCAACCTATACCATCCATGTCAGAAAAATATAAATAAAAATTCAAAAACAGACTCACCGAGTTGGAAAAAGGATCACCCCCCTTGTGTAAGTATTTTGTTGGACCACCTTTTGCTTTAATTACAGCCTTTAGTCTGTTGGGATAGGTCTCTAATAACTTTGCAGAACTGCTCAAGTTCAGTTTTGCTGGTGACCGTTTGTGGACAGCAGTCTTCAAGTCATTCCACAGATTTTCAATGGGGTTTAAGTCTGGGCTCTGACTAGGCCATGCAAGGACATTCACCTTTTTCTCCTTCAACCACTGTGCGGTTATTTTTGCTGTGTGCTTTGGGTCATTGTCATGTTGGAAGGTAAACCTTCTTCCCCACTGAAGACTTTCTGTCAGAGGGCACAGATTTTTTTTAGGAATTTGATGGTATTTTGTCCCATCCATTTTAGCCTGACAAGTGTTCCAGTCCCTGCTGCAAAGAAACACCTCCATACCAGAATATTACCACCTCCATGCTTTACTGTAGGAATGGTTTCATTTGAAAGGTGAGCTGTATTGGATTTCCGCCAGATATATTGTTTGGGGTTAAGGCCAAATAATTAAATTTTAGTCCCATCTGACCAGAACACCTTTTTCCATGCAGCCTCAGACTCTTCAAGGTGAATTTTGGCAAAGTTTAGTCATGACTACAGATGGCCTTTCTTGAGGAGTAGCTTTTTTCTTGCAACCCTCCCATACAAGCCACATTTGTGAAGAACTTGTGATATTGTTGTCACATGCACACAATGACTACTCTGTCATAAATTCCTACAACTGCTTCAGAGTTGCTGTAGGCCAGGGGGCGTGGCCAACGACCGGGATGCAAGGACGTGCTTAGCCTGAGCTCCGTCCATGCCGCTTACATCCTGACTGAATCCTGCTGATCCGTTCGCCATCCAGGGAAACTTGTGCCCACTGGGAGATGGTCAAATACGGCCCACCGATGGAGGAAGCCTCAGGATCCGGCCCGCAGCCCCCGTCATGCAAACAGAGGCAAGATGGCACCGGTCACCATGCTGCAGACACATGCAGCCAGCCATCCTCATGCTCCTCAGCGCTGACAAAGAAGCCTGCAGGGAAGGGTGAGTCACACTGTTCCCCCCCCTGTTCTAAGCCCGGAAGATCCTTTCCTGTTCTCTCCAGCTGAGGACATTGCCCGATACCCCCAGCGAGGACACTGCTGATGCAGGCCCTGCAGAGCCATCCCTGTCCCAGATCATGGAGGCCATCCAGCACAGCCATGCTTCCCTGAATACCCAAATGGACTCCATTAAAACAGACTTATCCTTCCTAAAACAGGATGTCCATAACCTCCGCCACAGGGTGTCTAATGCTGAGCAGCGCATTAGCACGCTGGAGGATGAGACCCGTCCATTACAGGGCTCTGTTAGGGAGCTACGACAGGCCCAGGATTACACAGCAGATAAGCTCACTGAAATGTAGGACCGTTTACGGAGGAGCAATTTACGTTTGCTGGGGTTCCCAGAGGGGGCTGAGGGTAGAACCCCGGAGGTCTTTATGGAAAGATGGCTAATCACCACATTCGGCGCTTCAACCTTTTCACCGTTATTTGCCATTGAACGGGCACATAGGGTTCCTATGCGCCCCCTCCCACCTGGGGCTCAGCCACGTGCCATGATCATCAAACTCCTGCACTTCAGGGACAGGGAGGCAATTCTTGGTGCTGCCAGAGAAAAGGGAAGGGTGTCCTTTAATGGGAGTGGAATTACTATTTTCCCTGACTTCTCTGTAGCTACACAAAAGCAGAGGGCCACTTCCTTGGCTATTAAATGCAGGCTCCGTGAGCATCATCTCCCCTATGGCATGCTATATCCTGCTAGATTGAGGATTGTCTACCAGGGCAAGGCCTACTTCTTCACGGATCCTAAAGGAGGCATCTCACTGGGTGGATACCCTGGGACATCCTGAACGCCGGAATCAGAATCAAAAGATCCCCTCCGGGCTGACATCACACCTAACCTGCATTTTTTGATAGCTACACCTTGTGCCTTATGTGGCCTACGTTACCCCTTTCCAGCAAAGGACAGCTGAGGGGGGGTAGGAGTGGGCCTGGAAATCCTTACGCCTGTGATCATCTCACTCCCCTCTTTACAGTTATATGAAAGTGGCGAACTACATTCTACTAACTCTGTTTCCTACCTGTTTGACCTGGATGACTGCTGCATTTTTTCCTTCAGACTCAGGGTCAACTAGCATACTTGTCCTGTGCAGACATGGCCGGTAGCCCGCGTCTAAGTAACTTTAACGTTCTTCAGGGTTGGTTAGTTTGGGGTCTGTGTCATGACCCCCTGCTTTGCAGTTTTGGTTTTGGGAACAAAGCTCTCATATGTTTGGGTTTGGGAGCCGGGAGGGTTAGGGGATGTTTGAAGTTTTTATTTTTATGCGTTTTGTTTTGCAGTGCTGGTATCCATTTGTGCATGTCCATCTGCAGGCTGGTATAACTGACCCTCATGTAATGCATCTGATCACTTTATTTCCTATGCTTTTGCCTTATCTTTTTGACCTGTTTTATACCTTGCACGCTTCCCCTGGTTCGCGGGACTTCGGTCCTTGCCACCAGATGCGGTTTGTCACTTGCCACGTCACCTGCCACCAGGTGTGGATTGCCACGTCACCTGCCACCAGATGTGGATTGCCACAACACCTGCCACCAGATGTGGATTGCCACAACACCTGCCACCAGATGTGGATTGTCGCTTGCCACAACACCTGCCACCAGGTGTGGACTGCCATGTCACCTGCCGTGGTGGCAGCACAGGCAGGTGAAAGAGAACAGCGGTAATGCGGGGCGGGCGGTGAGAGATGATCTCTCTGCTCCCGCGCCTCGCTGCATTATAGCAGCCCCGCTGTGTAGGCGGAAGTGCCGCGTTCCGGGCGGGTGGCGAGAGAGGTCATCTCTCTGCTTGCCCGCTGCCGCACCTCACACAGTGCAGCCTTCGCGGCCCATCTGCAAATAGGCCATGGCCCGGCAGTGGGCCGAGGACCGGGGGTTGGGGAACCCTGCTCTAAGGTGTTTACTGGGCTTGATCGATGATGATAGTATATCCGAGAATACACAAACATTTCTGAGAATAGTATTGTTTTATGCCAAGAAAGCAATAACCTTCCATTGGAAGTCTCCATCCTTACCCACTATTGCCTTTTGGCTCACAAATATTAACCATGCTGTATCATTATACAAACTGACATATGAGGCTAGAGGGTGTCCGAAAAAATTCAGGAAGGTTTGGGGCTACGGAGTTGATTCTAAGAGCACTGTCTCTCCTGCTCCTTAAAAATGTGACTGAATATTGGTCTTCCTGATATATGCCAATTGTTTACCAGCTTTCTAAAAAACATTTTTTGCACTGTACTGGATTGGGCGATGTTCGCTCCACGTGTGTCTGTTTGTTGTCTATTGTATGTCTTGTTTTGAAAAAAAAATAAAAAAAATGTACCTTTAAAAAATAAAAATAAAAAGAGTTGCTGTAGGCCTCTTGGTAGCCTCTCTGACCAGTTTCCTTCTGGCTCTTTCATCCAGTTTGGAGAACTGTCCTGATCCAGGGAGGGTCTGTGTTCTACCAAATACCTTCCAATTGTTAATAGACTTCACTGTAGGCATTGATAAAACCTTTGACTTTTTTGTATCCATTTCCCGATATGTGTCTGTCCACAACTTTGTCCCGAAGATCTTTTGACAGTGCTTTGCCACCCATAGTTGATTGTTTGCTTCAGTTGCACTACAGGGACTGAAATGATCAAGGAGAGCGCTTTTCATGCTGAGCTAATCAAAATGATCACAGTTGAAAGTCAACTGGCTCTGTATGCCATTGAGAAGGTGATTAGCTACCCCTGACTGAGTTTAGTAAAAAAGAAGTAATTTTTAGGAGGAAGGTGATCCTTTTTCCAACTCAGTGATTGTTTTTAAAAAAAAATTTCCCCCTTTACATGTTGGTGTTGGGCCCCGTGATGAACAATCGGCCAATTATCTGATCGTTAGTATAGTGCTTTCGATAGCCGATTCCGACTTTTCAGACGACAAAACCTGAAGGTGCAGGCTAGAAAGATTTTCGTAAGTGAACACAATGTCCGATTTTTGTTTAATTAGTACAGTTTTCATCTCAAAAAATAAAAATTTTAAAATTTGTGTACGTGGGAGTAACCTCTTTGTTTTCGATATGAGACTAGCATGCAATAAAAAACGGACGCTTACTCATCTGATAACCTTGTCATGTGTACCAGGCTTTATACATTTCACATGGATGTTACAAGTTGCACTGAGTGTATAAAACAAACTGTCTTCATTTCAAGCTGCAAAGCAACAAAATGTGATTATTTTCTATACCCACTGCATAGAAGCTGAATTGATTTTGAAGATACAAGCTGTTTCCCAACACTTTACTGGGTGAATACTTGCTCCAGTCAGCAACTCACTAGTTGTGAAATGCAGAGGATGAAAAGTTCTGGAGATTGCAATTTAAAAGCAAGTCAAGAGTGCCAGCTCTCATATTTCTGTTCAATAGATTCCTTTTAAAAAGGAAATATGCTACAAAAGTAAACCATCTGCGTGAGAAGCCTCAGATGCAAGCAGTTGTTCCCTAGTTCAAGAGCTGCATTCTTGTTCTGGGATAGTGATGTTGTTATTAAGGTAAAAGGTTCAGTTTTACTACCCTGAAGTCGCATGCAGCACAGGAAAAAGAATAGCAGATTATTTTTGAAGCTTCTGGCATGAAGATATACCTATGTCAGATTCCCTTTCAAATAGATTTAGCATGTATAGTAGAGCTGCACGATTAATCATTAAAAAATCGTGACTGCGATTCAACCCCCCCTCATGATCTTAACACAGCATTTCCCAGATTTATGTTAAAGTGCAGAGCCGAACAGAGCTGTCAAACGAAAAAAAGTTTATCAACAGCGATAAAGAGAAGCAATGCATTTCTCAGTTCTTTTAGATCAAAGGGATGAACTTCAGTCTGTAAATGAGGTCAGTTTAACCACTTAAACGAGTAAACCTTTTTCTGACACTTGTTGCTTACAAGGTAAAAATCTGTATTTTTTGCTAGAAAATTACTTAGAATCCCCAAACAATATATACATTTTTTTTATCAGAGGCCCTAGAAAATAAAATGGAGATTGTTGCAATATTTTGTCACACTGTATTTGCGCAGCGGTCTTTTAAACGCGGTCTTTAAAAAAAAAAAAAAATCACACTACACAGTAAAGTAAGCCCAATTTGTATAATGTGAAAGAAGAGGTTACGACGCGAGAATCGTGATCTTTATTCTAAGCAAAAAAAATGCGATTCTCATTTTATCCAGAATCGTGCAGCTCTAATGTATAGGTTTACATAAAATTAAAAACACAAGCTGAATAGCAATAAACTTACTCATCCCCATCTGGACACATTCCTGTGGTTTCATCATATTTTGTACAATAAACATCTGGGCTATAATTAAATGTCCCATCACGTCTTCGAATGGGTCGGCGACGCCGTTGATTTAAGAAATGCCAGTGAAAACAGGTAAAGGGTCTGTGCTGGGTACATTTGTGTTGTAAAAACAGCGGGCACTGCTCGGTCCGAAATTCCTTCAGATACCTGTGACAAGGAAAAAACAAAATAACTGCTAAAGAATTTGAGGTTTCCAAATTCTTCAATTCTAAGCCAGGTATAATAATGCTGTGCATAACTGTCAGTAGGATAGGAATTAGGCATAAAGTACAAAAAAAAATCATGAAGACCAAAACCTTTCAAAGAAATGACTACACCACATAGAATTGGTATTTGTTGATATGGGTTCCTGCACGTGAATATCCTTACCAGCCTTATGCTGGCCATACACGGTTAGATAATCATTCAAAAAAGCAGTCGATGCACTCGATCGTTCGACTTTGAAGAATGTTAGTGGGCCAATTTTGATTATCGAAATTCAAAGTTTTATGGCAAAAAGAAAACGTACCGCCATGTTGGATTTTTTGAGCCAAAACTGTTTGGAAAAAATCTACAGCGCATGTTAAAATGCAACCCTGAATCGAGTAACCAATTGACGAAAAATGTACCGTTTAAGTTGTGATCGATATGTTGATAAATAGGCAATATAATTATCAACATATAATAAAAAGTACAATGTGTATTGGGCAGATCTTTTCGCATAGTAGGAAGTTTTAATTGTCTTGTGATGCACTACAACGCATGCGCATTGGGGTCCTTCTTTGAATGAATGGCACCACAGTGTGCTTACAAACACGCTGGAGGAATCTGCATAATTTTGTGTATGGTCCTGCACTGTACAGATGTAAAGTGTCATTAAACATTGTGCAGGTGTATTTTTCAAGGCTAGGAGACAATTCACCACAAAATACTTTATTGCAAGTAGGCAAATGCCTTAATGCACAAAAGGGATGTAAATGGGCACCTAAAGTTTTCATAGTGAATTAAAGCTCCAGCCATTTTCCAAATGAAGGTGGTTATATCTCCTTTGATCACTTTGCAGCTCACATCATCAGGAAATGTTTTATGACCCCCGTCTCTGAGATAAGGGGTTGTAAGTTTTTTTGTAAAGGTTTACCACCAATGTGCTGTAATCTCTTATGCCCACACACGTCAGTTTACCTCAAATGCCCTTCAGTAATAAGTGCAAGTGCTAACCTTTCATTCTTACAGCCAAACGAAAGAAAGAGATGCTGCTAATAGACTGATAAAGAGAAGTAACAAAAGCTGGACTGAATTTATAATCGCTATAAAAGGTACAGTCACATAAAAAAAACACCACATAACAATACAAATTAACACACAAGCATCAAGTGAGCTCTATTCACAGCAATGAATAACACAGTCTATTAATATTAGACCTTGATGCATGACATTTATCCAAAGCAACGAGGCCTCAAGAGTAGTTAGTGAAAATTATTAATAAGCCAACTGACTGGCCATTCGATTCCTAATATTTGCCCAGCCAATAATCCTTCACAAAATGCATGCCTTTTAGAGGATATGGTAAATCTGCAAGAATATGCACAGGAAAATTGAAAAATCTGATGTGATCTACCTGTGCAATCATTGGTCTCCAGCAAACCACGTAACACTTGTATTGTAGCTGGAAACTACAATCCTAAACCAGACAAATATTTTACGGCGATTTTAAAAGTTCTGATTTTTTAAATAATGAACATCTTATACTTACCTGCTCTGTGCAATGGTTTTGCAGCCCTGAGCTTCCTCTTCTGGGGTCCTCCACCGCCACGCTCTGCTGCTCCTCTTCAGTGTCTGCCTTCACAGCAAGTGCTTGCTATTGGGGCAGACGTGAGGGCTCGCTCCCCCACAGACACACATGCACTGCAGCTCAGCCTTGCATCCCCAGTCTCTGCTCATTGGCTTTGACTAAAAGCAGCAGGAGCCAATAGTTCCCACTGCTGTCTTTGAGCTTATGAGAAGAGAGAGGGAGAGCAACGCTGCTGCTCTCAGGCACAGCATTGGATCGATATCAGGTAAGTATTTAGGGGGGCTGGTGGGAGCTGCACAGGAAAGGTTATTTTTACCTTAGCCTCGGTTCACACTAGATGTGGTGCGGATTCACAGTCGATTCCGCATCGCATCAAAATCTTCACCCGTTCATGCGAATTAGATTCTGGTGGAGACAAAAAAAAAGGGCCCTGTACAAGTTTGGTGCGAATGCAATGGCTAAAATCGAACCCCAGCAACACCGCATGCAACTCGCACAGGAATGTGCTGCGATTCCTGTGCTAATTACATGGTGTCCCACACAGCATCAGTGTGAACCTGGGCCTAAAGTGTTTGTAAACCTCAGAAATAAAAAAAGAACAAAGAATATCCCTCTATATTGTGTGCTTGCCTCTAGTAAATAACCCCCTTAGTGCTCTTAATAAAGGCAAATTCACTTTGCATTGGAAGTGCAGTAACTGTAGATCTGAAGGGGAACATGCAAGGAAAATAAACAGCATTTTAGCTTGCACAGGATTGGATGATAAAATCAGCAGAGCTTCCCCTCATTTCAGATCTTCCCTTGAGATCTACAGCGACTGCACTTCCAGTGCACTTGTAGTGCAAAGCGGATTTGCCTTTAGTAAATCAACCCCAGAGTGTAATTTCTGTCTGCTGCCTCATAACTCTCCTATCAGCACAAGTCACTTCTAACAAGTTTTCCTGACACCAAGAGACAAAGGGTGACATTTTAGGCTAGGATTGAGGCAAGTATTCATATTTTTTCTTGCAAGTGATCTATTTGTTTAAAAATTGCTTTTTAAAGCCACTTACATTGGTAGGGAGCAGGGGGCTTGGACAAAAGCAGACCACCTGTTTGGCATGGACATTTTTTTTTTTTTTTTTTTTTTTTTTTTTAAGGCAAAATTGTACCCATATTCCCCCTGCAAGGGGTAAAGCAGAAATTCACTAAACTCTCCTCCCTTCCCTTCCAAAGACTGCAAAGGGGTCCAAAGCTGGAATCTTCTCCCAGGCTCCTGCCCGGTGCAGGTCTTTGGCTGGCACAGAATGTGTCATGAGAATGGTCAGTCATTACGGCACACAGGGGCCATGTGCAGCTCAGTTTACATGCCACAAAAGACTTCAAGCAGGCAGGTAGGTGTATTTTATTGCAGAGAGACATTGCATGTCTCTTTTGCGATAATTAGCCTGCATGCTCGCAAGTTTTACTAAAATGCCTTCAGTTCAACTTTAATTTTAACCCCCTCCTACCTTTTTCAAGTAACATACTCACATGCTCAGTAAATCCTGGTGTAATCCACTGCAGAATTCTGTGTCCCGTGCTGCCATCTTCTTTCCTTACATCATTGGGGTCTGGCTGTCTTTTCCAGGTTCTTGCAGCCAGCCCCCTCCCCAAGCTACCCCTTCAGCTACTGTATGGACGCCAATGTCTCCTGGTTCCTCCAGGCTCCTGGAGCAGGGCTGACATCATCCTCGCCTAGGCAAGAATGGAGGCAGAGAGGGAAGAAAAAAAAAAAAGAAGAAAATATGCTGGATTTAGACCTTGTTCACACGGGCAATTACTTGCGTGCGCTGTGAAAGGCGGTGCTTTGCCGACACAAGGATGCACGGCCGTGTTTACTGGGACATGTGGCTGCATAGACACGGCCACTGTGTCCCAATGTGACATCCATGTGGGTGCAGGTGTTACAGCCCGAACACAACCAGTGTAAGTTTAGGGACACGCACCCAAACATATGTCACATTGGGATACAACAGCTGTGTAGCCGTGTGCCCCAATAGAGATTAATGGGACTGTCGGCACAGGGAAGCATGCAACACCTGTGCATCCCCATGTCAGCAAAACAACACATCCCTGCACAGGGCATGCAAGTAATCAGCCATGTGAACGAGGCCTTACATGCTTGCTGAGTGGGGAGGAGTGCTGCATGCAGCAGAGTAGTTATTTTGCTGTTAGGGGTCCTACAGAGAGTTGTACAGAGAGTGTATCTCTGTGCCTGGGAGTGACAGAAGATTGTATATGGCCACCAGTACAGATCAGTGACATTGGAAACTGTGTGTGTGTGTGTGTGTGTGTGTGTGTGTGTGTGTGTGTGTGTGTGTGTGTGTACAGGGATGGACGTACACCTCTGTGTCTGAATCCAGGCCACTCCATCCTTGTACACATGTACAGACAGCTCTCATTTTTCATAATGTACAACCCTCCACACCCATGTGAACCAGCCCTAATGTATGGTGTCCGTTTAATAAACTGAGAATTTTTTTCTCAGTTCAGTTCTCAGGAGGAAAATGATCTCCTCTGCACCTGGTTTAATAAACTGAGAACTTCAGTTCTCAGAGAGAGAACACAGGAGAAGTGTTTCCTCTGAAAACGGCCGAGATCTGTGTAAAAGTGGGTGGGCTGCCTGTAATCTCGTGAGATATTGTGAGATTACGGTGCAGCCGAGTTCAAAAAGTGAAACTAAAGTTTAAAAGAACATGTAATTACATGTTTTCAGACGTGATAACTATATATATATATATATATATATATATAATTTTACACACACATATACACACACGTGCGCGTGTGTGTAATGTTAGTATTAATTTTTAACCCACTGGTGCTGATATTAGGAAGAAATAAGCCTTCTTCCTCTAATCACACCAGATTCTCCACCTCTGAGCTGGTGAATCTGGAAGGGAGATATTTCAGTGGAAAGGCTGTGAGATCTTCAGATGCTGTGATGAGAAGCAGAGAACATGTTCTCTGCTCCTTATCTCAGCTTATTAAACTGGCAATGCTCTGAGATAAGCGGTGATCATCACGATCTCGGTTTATTAAACGTACACCTTAGTTAGAATCTGTTCACATCACTGGGTTGTAAAACACAAATTGCGTGTTTTTATGTTAAAATTCAACACAATGTTTGTTTTACATGCGTTTTCCTCCCAGATCACCTGGAAAACTAGACGCGACGCCAGAAGAAAAAAAAAAAAAAAACACACACACACTTATAAAAAGGTGTACTGTGTTTTTTCTGCACTATCATGGACTATAATGGAAGGTGCGATTCTCGCAAAATGCACTGAAGATGCAGCAAGCAGGCATTTCCAAAAGCGCAGCACACTGTACAAGTCCCTGTTCACACTTATGCACTTTTAAGAAACACCCCTTTCAAGTTCAACAAAAGCGCATGCAAAATTGTCCCCATTAAAGCAGTTGTAAAGCTTTTTTTTTTTCCTAAAATAAAAAAATATGTTATGCTTACCTGCTCTGTGGAATGGCCAGAATGGACTCAGGTGTTTAAGGTGGAGCTGGGCTTATTGGTATATAAAAGTTTTTTTTACCTTAATGCATAAAGAAAAGAAAAAAAAAACTATTGCATTTAGAACCACTTTGTCTGTAACTGTTCACATCATTGCACTGCGTTAAAAAAAAAGCTGCACTTATGGTGGCCCATTGCAAAAAGCACCGACACCACGCCTTCCATTGAAAATCTATCTATGGGATCGCACCATGCTGCATTTCTTGAGTCATATGTCGATTTTTTTCTCAGGTGACCAGGGATTAAACTGCATTGAAAACACATGCAAAATGCATCCAAAATATATACGCACTGCGTTAAGGCTGCATTCACACAGGAGTGGTCTGTAGCTTGATGCTACAAAAAGCTCAAACGTAAATAAATCAATTATTCTCTATAGTGCTTGTTCACACCTAAACTTGCAAACACTTCATAACTGAATGCCTGTAGAGCTGAAGCTTTTTTTGGTTGCTCATATCAAGCAAACTGCAACATTTTGGGGCATTTTGGATCCCATAGAATTACGCTGGTGTGCCCAAAGAACAGGTTTATGCGTGTTTTTAAGATGCTATGTCCACACAGCAACAAGTGATGTCACATTTGATACTGTTCTCTATCATCTAAGACAAAGTGGTTGTAAATCCCTTACATATACCCAGTGAAGTGACTGGCTACAGGTGTTATACAGAGATTAAACAAATCCTATAACAAAATTTGTACCTGTTTATCTGCTGAAGTTTTCTCTTCCCTACATCCCTTCAAAGTGCAGAATTTATAAAGATTGTTGGAGCTGTCAGAAAACAGGGGGCGGAGAGCTAAAGTTACACTCTGCAGAGTTCAGTGAAAAGAGCCGATTGGAGAAAAGGGACACACCCCTCCACACAGCACACGTGAACAGAGCTGAGGCTGTCAATCACAGGCTGTGTGCTTGAGATTCTTCCCGTCACCGTTTTTCTCTTGGTGTCAGGAAAACTTGTCAAAGTGATTCATGCCGATAGCGGAGGAAGGGAGCAACAGACCGATATGACACTTCGTGCTCTTAATTGAGACACGTACATACTATAGAGGGATATGCTTTGTTCATATTACATACTTACATAGTAGGCGAGGTTAAAAAAAGACACAAGTCCAACCTGTGTGTGTGATTATATGTCAGTATTACATTGTATATCCCTGTATGTTGTGGTCGTTCAGGTGCTTATCTAATAGTTTCCTGAAACCATCGATACCCCCCGCTGAGACCACCGCCTGTGGAAGGGAATTCCACATCCTTGCCGCTCTTACAGTAAAGAGCCCTCTACGTAGTTTAAGTTTAAACCTCTTTTCTTTTAATTTTAATGAGTGGCCACGTGTCTGGTTAAACTCACTTTATTTTTTTAATGTCTGAGACTGAAATGCTGTAAAAAAAATGTGCAAAACCATGACGCTCAGGTGTGAATGCAGCCAAAATTTTAACGTAAAGTGATAAAAATGCATACCGATTTTAAAGTGGTTGTAAAACCCATATATGAAATATGAACCAAGCATATGCTTCTATAGTGTGTACTTGTCTCAATTAAGAGCACCAAGTGTCATTTCCGTCTGCTGCCCCGTTCCTCTGGCATCAGCATGAATCACTTCTGATAAGTTTTCCTGATACCAAGAGAAGAAAGGTGACGGGAAGGGACCTCAACCAGATTGACAGCCTCAGCTCTGTTCCTGTGAGCTGTGCGGAGGGGGGGGGGGGTGTCATCTCTCCAATCAGCTCTCAGACCTCTCCTCACTGAGCTCTGCAGAGTGTTACTTCAGCTGCTCTCTGTCAAGATTTATATATTCTGCACTTTGAAGGCTGTAGAGAGAGGGCTGCAGATAAACAGGTATAAGCCACGTAGATGAATTTGTTTTATCTCTGTATCAACTGAGGCCAGTCACTTCACTGGGTATATGTAAAAGTTTACAACCCCTTTAGGTTCATTAGTGTTAATGGGCATTAAAGCGGAGCTCCATCTAAAAGGGTGGATGTTTGGGGGGGGGGGGGTTGGAAGATTTACCTGATGTTGACAATTTTGGTCCTCTTCCTCCTTCCCCCACAGCCGGCCCATTCAGAGCACAGCGCACATGTGCAGTAGGGAACCAGCTGTGAAGCCGTAAGGCTTCACTGCTGGTTTCCCCTAGTGGAGATGGCGAGAGCTGATTGAAAAGTTGGCTCGGGTAAGGACAACGCTGGATTCCTGGACAGGCAAGTGTCCTAATAATAAAAGTCAGCAGCTGCAGGATTTGTACCTGCTGACTTTACTTTTTTCCAGAAAGGAGCCTGGAGCTTCTTTTAAAAATGCAGTGCATAAATGTGAATGCTTACATAGGACTAAAGCCTCGTACACACAATGAGAATATCAAAACGAATGGTCATCCATTTTTTTTCTTGCATGCTAGTCTCATATTGAAAATGAAGACGTTACTAGAGTCACCAAAATTCTCGTCCGACAGAATACAACTTCAGACGTGATGGAATGAATTCTTTCGTTTCCAAGCATGCGCGGTCTTGATCACTTGAATTGTTTTTGCATGAATTCTGTATCGATTAAATGAAAATCATCTGATATCATACATGAAACATTTTTTGTGTTTGTCCCATTGGATAATATTAGTAGGGATGAGCTCAGTCGGCACCGTCGGAAACGCGCTGCGCTAATCACAGGCAGGGAGACATTGTCCCGATCTCTGCAGCTGAGCATTGGGACAATGTCTCCCTGCCTGCGATTAGTGCGTTTCCGACGGTGCCGACTTCCTTGGCGGGCTCTGCATGTGTTCAATGCAAACACGCCGGAGCTCATCCCTGAATATCAGATGAACTGTGGTGATCAACTTGAAAGCTGTGTACTGAGGATCAAATTATCCTACGATCGCTTGGAAAGCGGTATCGTTCGTCCGATTTTCTCATCCTATGTACCAGGCATTAGGCTCCATTCACACACAGCGTTTCCAGAACATGCCAACAAAAAAAAAAAAAAAAAAAAGGAAAAAAATTGCCTTTGCCACCTGTTTTGGAAACTCACTGCAAAACGCACATCGCACTTGCGGAGCCGTTGATTTGTTAATGGCACCCCAAGCGCAGTTTGTAGATGTGCACCAAAAAAATTATAAAAGTTACGCTCCACATCTGAAAAAGGTTCTGGAGCTTCTTTGTTGTGTTTGGGGTGAATAGAGCGCTCGATACGCAACGCACAAACTGTGTTCCCGCTATGCAAAGTTGTGAACGCGGCGGGGCCTATTTTACGTGCACTTTGGCGCTCTGAGCAGTTGCCTTTCAGCAAACGGATGTGAAGGAGGGTCTTATACTATGCGGGAGGAAAGGTGACCCCATAGGGGTATTGTAGGGTGGGGGTCACTGTGGGAAGTTGTAGAAGAGGAGTTGCACCCATAGAGAAGTATAGGGATAGAGTCTACCTGTGGGGGTCACTCCTGTATGGGGTGGAATGTGGGAAGAATAAGGGGCGGGGTACACCTCGCCACCCCCCAGGGTGAGGAGGCGGGAAGGAGACGTGAGGGGACCGGCGGCCTTTTATTTACATGGAGGAGAGGAGGAGGCTGAGTGTCCAGGAATGAGCCGCCGCTCGCAGCGCTATTCTCCAACACGTCTTGCGCCAACCTGAGGCGCCGCTCCGCTGTGTGAGGGGGAGAGCTACGCCACGACACTGACGTAACGGCTACACACAGACAGACAACGAACGGGAGGAGCAGCGGGGAGCCGCCGCCTGCACACGGAGAGAGAACGGACACCACACCAGCCGTGGCGCCATTTCCCCGTTAAGCTATCATTGTATTTTGCTGCAAAAAAAATAAACACATTTTTTAAAAAAAAGCTGCAATAGCTGCTGAGGAGAAGCCGACCCGCCCGCCCCGTGCCGCACACTTACGTGTAGTGAGTCGGTTTCTCGGTCTGCGGTGACCCGCTCAGCGCCGTTTTCGAAACCGACGGCATTTTCAGTCAAAACAAACATCTACGCATGCGCGGGCATCCAAGAGCCAAGCGCTTACTCCCCCCCGCCCTGGCTGAGGGACCCGCCCCCCAACACACACCCCTCCGTCTGACAGAAGCGTCTCGGCCGCGCCCCCTCTCTCTCATTCTTAGTGACAGTTGCTAGCCAGCCGCGCCTTCTTCCTCGGAAAAATCCCCCTTCTCTAGGACACGCCCCCGCATGGAATGCTCCGCCCTCAGACGTCTGTGTTGCCTAAGAATGTAGAGATCTGATAGGCTGCTCAGGTCCGGAGATGTGCGGCTGGAAGGCTCTGATCTCTCTATACATTTCCTATATAGGTCACTGATCATCGATTGGATCGCAGTCACGTGTGCTTTTCTTTATTTATTTTTGTTCAACAAAGAAAGCCACCTCCATCCGACCCCCTACACTAATGAGGTGGGCGGGTTAGGTAGGCTCCTCCTCTGGTCATAAGCCCCGCCCTTGGCCGTCTGCATGCTACGCCTCCATTTTCCCCCATAAAACAGCGTTTCAGCCCTCACTATACGGCCTGCTTGTGATAGCAGCTAGTGAGCGCTGAGCCGACACTTCCCCGAACCAAGCACTGCAGCCATAGAAGACGTGCTCCCAGTCTTCTTTTGTTATGTGGCACGCCCCCTTCTTGTTATGGATCACGCCCATTTTACTACTAAAAGCCACGCCCCTGCAGTATTAAAGGAGACCAGCACACAGAGTGTAATAGACTACTCCTGAAAATGCCGAATTCCTGGCTGTCCTGATGATCCTCTGACATCCATACTTCACATCCACTGGCCTGAAAGATCAAACATTCTGGCTTAGTGGAATTCCAGCTTCATCCTATCTACTCTTAAAATTGCTCCCTCCCCCTCCAATGCTAACTACTCAGAGTAAGAAAGATCTGTATACTTACCTATTTTCAGGCAGCTCTGGAGATCACGTGATCTCCCCTTTGCCAACCAGTACCTGCTGCAGGGGAGAGGATAGAGCACTCAACAACATATAGTAAAGCCTGGAGCGGTGACATCGCCCATAGGCTTTGCTTTGTTAGCCCTCCCTCTTCTCCCCTGCAGCCACTCCCGATTGACAAAGGGGAGCAGGATCACGTGACTGCACCGGAGTTGAAAATTGGTAAGTATATACATCTTTGTTATATGGGTTAGTAAGTAGAGGTGTTAGGAGGGGGCAATTTTAATAGTAGTTAGGGTGAAGCCAGAATCCCATTTTAAAGTCCCACTCCAGACAGGGAAAAAAAAAAAAATCTCTTGCAGTGCCCCTCACTGCAAGAGCTAAATGCTCACTCTTTAGGTCTAGGGGATGAAGAACATGCTGTATTATTTACCCTGTTTAGTGGATTCCAGTAGGCTTCCTTCGTCTGTGCTGCTGGTCCCCCAAGGCCTCTACTCTAAGGCGCTGCAGCTGGCAGTTGCACAGTGATGTCATCAAGTGCAATGCAGGACCAAAAGTCCTATATTGTATGCAAGGATCCACCCACATCCCAGAGCATCAGAGACGAGTGTCAGGGCCTCCTGGAGGTATAACAGTTTATTTCTCTACCTCTAAAGTGTAAAGTGGAATTCCCTAAAAAAAAAAAAAAAAAAAAAAAAAAAATGGATCCTGTTCCCTTAAAGCATGTTATACAGCACAGTTCTTGTTCTGTGTAATTTGGCCCCCTGTAGCACCTAAAATACCTGGCTGATCCTGCCTGGCTATACCCTCCCTCCTGTAAACTGACCACGGCTTATCATGGCTGCTGAGCCCTGACACTGTGGTCAGTTTACTTGCCTCCATCATCAGCAGCTCTCCTCTGTCCTTTCCCTTCTCCCCCTCCCTGACTACCTCTCCCCATAGCCAGCGGCTAGCTATGGTAGTCCCGCAGAAGAAGAGGAGGAGCCAAGATCGCCTCCGGGGACCCCAGAAGAGGAGGACCGGGGCTACTCTGAGCAATACCACCTCACAGAGCAGGGTTAATAAAAAAATAAAATGAGTTTAGTAACACTTTAAGTAATATCTCCTAAAACCTGCACCGATTAGGAGATATTCATGTTTTTCAGCCGGTGACGTCACCCGCACATTCGCATTGCGCTCTGAAGGGACGGCATATTGAGTATGCCGTCCCTTCATAGCACTGTGCTGCGATCATGGTTCCCATGTCATCACGGCTCAGCTATTAAGTTGTCCGGACCTCCAAACTCAGAAGGAAGTGATGCATACTAGCACATTATGCCATTACCTTGCAGGGGGTCTGGAGTTTTTTTTTTTCCTGGATTTACTGCTGCTCTAAATCCCTTGATGGCTGCTGTCATCTTCTCCCTGGCTATTTCCGGGTGGTGGGTTTCTGACCTCTTGATTGACTGGTGGCAGAATGATGTCATCCCACGCACGTGCACAGGAGTCCGTCATTCCATGCTGAGAATGCACAGTGATCTGTGTATGCGCAACTCAGTGTGCATTCAACAGAAGACTGCGAGCAGGCATGTAATTGTTATTGTAGAAGAGACATTGCATGTTTCTTCTGCAATAAAGAGCTGTCTGATCACAGTTTTTTTATTTTATTTATTGTTTAGCTTTAGTTTCACTTTAAAGTGGTTGTAAACCCTTTTAAAAAAATTTTTTTTTAACTAACCTGCAAGACAAAGGCATAATGAGCTAGTATGACTAGCATACTAGCTCATTATGCATCACTTACCTTAGATCGGGGCCCCCGAAGGCGTCCTCGTCTCCCTCTCCAGCCGGAAGGTTACTTCCGGGTATCGCCGCTCCAGCCAATCACAACGCCGCTGTGATTGGCCGGAGCGGCGAAGATGTGACTCCGCGCATGCGTGCGGGAGCCGGCTAAACCGGATTTGTGAATGGGATTAACCCTATGAATGCGCCGTTGTCTACCGTAGACATCGGTGCATGTCATTTTTAGCAAATATCTCCTAAATCGTGTAGGTTTATGAGATATTTCTTGCACCTACAGGTAAACCTTAATCTAGGCTTACCTGTAGGTGCAATTTGCAAAAGTGGGTTTACAACCACTTTAAGCTTTGAAAATAAAAGCTAAAAGTTTATTGGTTGACATACAAAGCTGTTTCAGATTCTGGCTGCTTCAGCTTTAGTACAGTTCCATCACTCTGCTTTCACACATGAAACTCCATTCAGTTTGGGTTTACATCCACTTCCAGTTGCTGTAGGTTAGTATTGCAGCCACAAACAGCTAACATATTCAAAACTAGGTCGGCCACAGCAACAGACCTATTTCAGCCTGGGTCTCCTTTAAATACCACCCCCCCCCCCCATGAGACATTCACCACCCCCTATGACTGTGACAAGAACCACGCCCCTGTTGTACCACACCTCCTCTCTCTGCTGCTGTTGCTTGCTGTCGTCTCTATTATTGACCTAATTCCTCTGCTGTAGACATCTCTACAATGTGAAAAGAACACATCTGATACCCGACTACACACCATACAATGTGAGCAAAAGAGCATTATAATAATCAACCAGTAATTGAGCAGAAGGTGAGAATATGGGTTATGTCATGTGCTAAAAATAGCTACAAGAAGTCTTAAAAAATCAATTTTAGCGTAATGTCTGGCGGTTTATTTTATCACACTGCTTGAATATTGTTGCACACATCAGACATGAAGGATGAAGGTCGGCCATACATGGGTCGAATTTCGAAAATCTGTTCTAAGAATTTTGGTTTGAATTTTTCACCATTAGGGGACTACAGCAACAGCCGATTTTCATGCGGCCATCGAATTTGAGTAATCGGACATGTTGGATTTAAAAAAACAAAACAATTTTCTAATCAATGATGGGAGAATTGTACAGGAAATGTAATCGAAAAAAGAAATGCGCATGTGCAAGAAAAGAAAATTCCCGGAAAGAAAAGAAGATTCCCAGCCAAAAAAATTATTTTCTGTAGCAACATGAGGTGAAACTGAAGGCTTGGTTGGTCAAATTTCAAAATCAATGGTGGCATCATCAAATCATAAAAACGCACAAAATTTCAGATTTTTAAAAGAAAATTCTTTCGAAATTCGACCATGTATTATGGCCAGCCTTAAACGCTGGCCATACACTATACGAAGAATCATTCAAACCCATTTTTGAAAATGGAACATTCGGCCCTGAGAGCAAACAATTTTTTGTTCGTTTTTTTCACATATACCTAGTGCAAACAGTTTGGATGGGAAACACATTAACCTTTCAATTTATCGTTCGTTCGGCAGAAAACTTCCAAATTTGTCCTTTGTTTTTTTCGGCTCAAAAACGTCCCAACCGATTACCGATTTGTGCCCATTAACTGGCGGAAAAACGAACAAACTGTCTAAATGACCGAATTTCGGACGATTTTTCATATAGTGTATGGCCAGCATAAGTAATCGGGCATGTAAATTTCCCCCACCCAGCACAAATCTTCCCCAACCCTCCTACTAACACAAATCCCGCCCCCATTACCAGCACAAATCCCCCCCATCCCTCCTAGCACAACCCCCCCCCATCTCTACTCCCAGCACAAATACCCCCACCCATCCCCAGAGCAAATCTCCCCCAATCCCTTCTCCTAGCACAAATCCCCCCCCCAACCCTTCTAGCACAAATTCCCAACAATCAATCAACAAATCCACAACCCCCTCCCAATTAACTTTCCCGCACAAATTCTTCTCCCTACACAAATCCCCCTCCTTCCTCCTAGCACAAATGTTCCCCACAATCCCCCCTCCTGTCCCAAATCTCCAAAACCCTTCTACTAGCACGCATCCCCCCCCCCCCCCAATTCCTTCTTCGAGCAAATATACCCCCTCCCCCCCCCCCCCAATCCCCATTACACTCCCCAGCACAGATAGCTGCCAATCCCCCCTCCTGCCCAAACATTCCAGGCACATACTATTATTCCCCCTCCCCCTCATTGTGTACAATTTACCAGTAAGCTAGAACCCCCCCCCCCCCCCCCAACCTACAGGAGAAACCGCTACAAAGCCAGGAGGAGGTGCACTTTGTTGTGCTCTCCTGTCCTGTCAGAACAACGCTTGTCCATGCAGCACATGAGACAGGATTGCTCTTAGATCGCATCGGACTGTACACACACACAGTTTGATTTCCACCCCCTACCTCCTCCAAGGGCTGCTCATCTCCCAGCAGCAGGAAATGTGGGTAGGGGGCGGTAATCAAACTGTGTGTACAGTCCGATGTCGTCTAAGAGCAATCCTGTCTCATGTGCTGCATGGATGGGCGTTGTTCTAACAGGAGGGAGTGCCCGGAAAGCATAACATAGCACACCTCATCCTGGCTCTTTCTTCTCCACCACTTCTTCTCTCACTGATTCAGGTTGTCATCCCTTCTCCCAGACTCTGAGTCCAGGCGTAGGTGGAGGAAGCAACTCAGCAGCCACTCAGGAACAACATCCAAGGGAGGGCTGTCATGGGGGGGGGGGCAGAACTGAAGTCTAGGTGGGCGCAGCCCACCCCAGCACATAGTTACCAACAGTCACGGATTGGCCGGGACGTTCCCGGGATTCAAACCCTTTTCCCGGATTTATTTTGTCCCGGCCAATGTCCCGGCCAATCCGATTTTTCCAGTTTTCCCCGAATTTGGACGCCGCAGGCCGCCGCCGCTAGAGGTCCACGGCTGGCGGAGACAATGTCTCGGCCGGCCGCCATGTTCAAGAAGACCAAAACACGGATGTAGTACAATAGAAAATAAAGCCGCTGCGGCGCCGCCCACACCCCGCACCTCCCCGGGGGTGGGCGGCGCCGCAGCAGCTTTATCTTCTATTGTACTACATCTGTGTTTTGGCTGGCCGGCAGGCCACCCCCCCGCCCCGCCCCGCTGCAGGTCTGTCTGTAATGGAAAGGGCGGGGGTCGGCAGCGCCACAGCTTAATTTTTTTTTTTTTCAGCCACACTGTCGGCTCCGCCTCTATTTTGTTCCCCTTCGGGGAAGGGGAAACAATAATGGCGGCCGAGACAGGAGACGCCTGTGGTTAAGGGGGGACTCCGCTGGGGATGCCTGTGGTAAGGGGGGACTCCGCTGGGAACGCCTGTGGTAAGGGAGGACTCCGCTGGGGACGGCTGAGGTAAGGGGGGACTCCGCTGGGGACGCCTGATGTAAGGGGGGACTCCGCTGGGGACGCCTGATGTAAGGGGGGACTCCGCTGGGGACACTTGATGTAAGGGGGACTCCGATGGGGACGCCTGATGTAAGGGGGGACTCCGCTGGGGACGCCTGAGGTAAGGGGGGACTCCGCTGGGGACGCCTGAGGTAAGGGGGGACTCCGCTGGGGACGCCTGAGGTAAGGGGGGACTCCGCTGGGGACACTTGATGTAAGGGGGACTCCACTGGGGACGCCTGATGTAAGGGGGGACTCCGCTGGGGACGCCTGATGTAAGGGGGGACTCCGCTGGGGACGCCTGATGTAAGGGGGGACTCCGCTGGGGACGCCTGATGTAAGGGGGGACTCCTCTGGGTACACCTGATGTAAGGAAGGACTCCTCTGGGGACGCCTGATGTAAGGAGGGACTCCTCTGGGGACGCCTGATGTAAGGAGGGACTCCTCTGGGGACGCCTGATGTAAGGAGGGACTCCTCTGGGGACGCCTGATGTAAGGAGGGACTCCTCTGGGGACGCCTGATGTAAGGAGGGACTCCTCTGGGGACGCCTGATGTAAGGAGGGACTCCTCTGGGGACGCCTGATGTAAGGAGGGACTCCTCTGGGGACGCCTGATGTAAGGAGGGACTCCTCTGGGGACGCCTGATGTAAGGAGGGACTCCGCTGGGGACGCCTGATGCAAGGACGGACTGCTGGGGAGGCACCTGATGCAAGGACGGACTGCTGGGGAGGCCATCTGGTGGCAGGCGACGTGGCAGGTAACACGCTCAGGGCTTCCACTGATTCGGCATTATGGTGAGTTGAATGATTTCATTTTATATTACAATGTAAAAATAGAAATAATGCACTTCAATCATCCTGACACCGTAACAACCATGGTGCCGGGATGATTGAAGCGCCAACAGGTGTTTTGGAGTATCCTTATCTGCCAATTTTGTTACACATTACTATTGTGGTGTAGGATCTGGCTTCTTTCTTTCTATTTCTTTCTCTCTCTTTCTCTCACCTCGGACTCTAGCCACACCCCTTTGAACCACGCCCATTTAAACCACACCCACTATCGTGCGTAAACCACGCCCATTTTTCGCCACGGCGCGCTTCAAGCGCCGCATTTTTCACTCCGACATGACACGCCTACAAACAAATGCCCCGCCCCCTGATTATAGCAAGGCTCCGCCTTAATACAAAAAGTGTCCCAGATGTTTTTTTTGCAATGTTGGCAACTATGCCAGCACCCTTCTAGATCTGGCCATGTCTATGTCTTTCCCTTCAGCAGCTAAAAGCCGGCAGGAGGGAGAGGGGGAGAAACCGGCTTTCAGCTGATGGAGGGAGACATAAACAGTGCATCGTTCTGCAATTGCCCTCCCCGCCCCACTGATCCTCCTGCTGTCCAGGCCCCCCTGTGTGCCCAGGCCCCCTACAAGAGTACCAGTGGTACCCCCCTGATGGCAGCCCTGGAGGTAACAAAGATACGTTGGACTGGTGGAGTGGGTGCAGGCTCAGCACGTCCCTCCTATTGCAACATACATCAAGTTACAGTGTGTAGTAATACGGGACAAGTTGCTTTTTGGAGGAACTCAGTACTTTTAATTACTGCACACAGTGAAAACTCATCTCAAAGTCGGGGAACTGCCTTAATGTTAGATTCTTCACATGACCGCAGTATCCACCTGGCTTCAGGCATTGATGAGTGCACTCCACGTGAGCGGTACCCCCACGAGCACGGGCGCAGATGACCCCACTCCAACATGTACACTGTACACTGCTCTGTAAATTCTTATTCCACATGTCCTCATTCTGTGCACTATGATGTACAGTACATTCCCTATTCCACACAACCTGAGTCTGTACACTGTGCACAGACTATTCCACGTCACCTAATTGTGTACGTTGTGCTGTACATTCCCTATTCCACATCACCGCATTTTGTACACTGTGTTGTACATTACCTATCCCACATCACTTAATTCTGTACACTGCTGTACTATCCCTATTCCACACTACCTCATTCTGTACACTGTGCTGTACATTCCCTATTCCACATTACCCCATTCTGTACACTGTGCTGTACTTTCCCTCATCACTTAATTTTTTACACTGTGCTGTACATTCCATATTTCACATCACCTGAGCCTGTACACTGTGCCGTGCATTCCCTATTCCATATCACTTCATTCTGTACACTGTTCAGTACATTTCCTATTCCACATCACCTCATTCTGTTCACTGCACTGCATATTCCCCTATTCCATCATTGTATGCACTGCTCTGTACTTTCCCTTATATTCCAAACCACTTCATTCTTTACAGTGCTCTGTATATTCCATATACTATGTGTAGCGGGGTATTCCCCTAGATTGGGAAGAAACTACATTACCCATAACCCCATTCTTTACATGCTCCACCGCAGAGACTCATGGGAGGGGTTATAAAGGGAGGAGGCGAGGCCGGGCTCGGCCTCTTTGGGACACGAGATTTCACAGACGGATCCTCCTGTGTGGAGGTGTCGGAGTGCAAGGCCTGAAGCCTGAGGCCTTGCTCTGCATCAAAAGAGCCTTCCACCTCCCTTTGCGAGCCTGGGTGGCATCTGACTTTGTACGCTACAGCCTTGTCGGATCGGGGGCCCGATCGTTGGAGAGATCGAGTGTGTGTGTGACACGGCCGGTGGAGGTTTCCCCGACTGGATCCGTAGTCCGGCGGGTGAGAGGGCACAAGCCCAGCTAAGATACTGTTACTGTATATAGGCCTATAGACTGCCGTGGCCTACAAGTTATTTTGATACCCCTATTGAAGAGCCTTGTCAGAACTGAGCCTGCGGCTTTATTTAACCAAGTTCTATACCCCTTGGATTACAAAGTTATACTCTGTTTAAAGTGCACCACCATTACAGACCTGCCGGTGAAGAAAGAAGGACTAAGTTAAATATTAGAACCAGGCCTGGTGGGGATTCTAGCGTGTTTGATTACTGCGCCATAGGGCACTTAGTTAACGGTCGCCCGTATGGCGCACCTGTAGCGTGTGTTACTACATAGTGTGTTAGAGTGGCAGGACGCTGCCCTTAGGAGTGATTATCTCGAGCTGTGATTACTGTTACCCCTTTATCCATATTGAGAAATGAGTAAAACACTTTATCTATTACAATTCATTACTGTGTCCTGGCTTAGTTATTATATTGCATAGGATATACCATTGATTGTTAGTACTAGCTGTGCCAGAAGGGGGTAGAGCCTATTGCCGGGGGTTGGCGGAGCTGCACTCAGGGCCCAAATCTAATTCTGCAGCCTCCTTAGTTGGAGGTATCGCTACACGTGGGGGTTCTCGTCCGGGATCCTGATGCAGCAAGCGAACGCCAGAAGTGCCGGCATGGACCCCATGGATCCAAGAGCGGTAGAAGAATGGTGCAAAGCCGCTAATACAGAGCCAAAACAGTCGATAGCCATTGGCCTCCCGGGGGAGAACTGGTCGAGTGAGACAGTAGAGGAACTAATGAAATCAGTGTCCCCAGATCACACACCGTGGGTGATGGACATAAAGTCAGACCCAGAAATCTCATACCAATACGCATTAGTGGAATATTGGGACGGGATGCCAGAGGCCTGTAAGCACAAGTGTCTGCGGACGCCAGACAACAGAACATTTAGGCTGGCGCACGCAATAGCTGAAGTAAAGGAACCATCCCCTACGGGATCGCCACAGGCTGCGGCCCGAACTCCACCTGAAAGAAAAGACAGGGTGACACCCCCGGTAGCACCTGCACCGGCCACTACTATATCACCAGAACTGATAAATGCAATAGGGGATTTGCTAGCCAAATGTCAGAAGACAAGTACGGTGCATGTGGAAACTAGCTACCGGAGACTAAAAATATTCTCAGGGAAGCTCCCTGTCCCGGCAGGGGAAGAAGATTTTGATACCTGGGTGGAGCAGGCATTACAGGCGGTGGAGGCATGGGAGGTGCCTGAAGCACAGAAGAGGCAGCGAGTGTTAGAAAGCCTTAAAGGTGCAGCAGCAGAAGCAGTGAAAAGTTTCCGGTTTGGGAATGCAGGGTGCACGGCGCAGGACTGTCTAGCTATGCTGCAGGAAGAGTTTGGTCAATTAGACAAGGTGACAGAGATGGTCTACCAGTTTGAACACACTTTCCAAAAACCGGGGGAGAAACTTTCCGAGTATGTCAGAAGGCTAAACAGGCTGCTGTGCAAGATTGTGTTAAAGAAAGGGATGAAGCCCCAAGATGCCGATGCGGCAAGAATGAAGCAAGTCTTAAAGGGAGCGCTACGCTCCGATCCAGTCTGGCTGTACCTGAAAACCTTGGGAGGAGGAATGTTGCTGACTTATGCTGATTTAATAAAAATCATCAGAGATGAGGAGGCGCTGCAACAGGACCAGCAGAAGGATAAGACAAGTGTTGTACCCGCACAGGTGCTGGTCAATCCAGTAATGACCCCTGAAAGAGACGTCGGAGATAGACACCCTAAAAACTCAGATGTCCAAGGTGTTAGAGATATTGACCTCTCTGATAGCAAAAGACACAGAGTGTCCCAAGAAGAAGGAAAGTCCAAGGAAGGAATTGTTCCCGATTGCCTCAGCACCCGAACCTTTACAAGAATGGGGAGATATAGTCTGCTTCAACTGTGGGGGAGTTGGCCACATTGCAGCCACATGTTCTAGTCCGAAGAAGAAGAGACCAGACAACCGCAAGCCGGCGGGAAACTCCAGAGGGCCCCGGTGAAAGAGTCAACCGGGTGCCCATCATCTTCAGTAAACTCCAAGCTGAATGCGAAGAAAAACAAAAAGAAAGATAGAACACCAAAGGGGAAACGCAACACCCCTCAACAAAGCTATACTCCAGGAGGAAGGGGGGAGACCCCTCAGGAGAGGCACAACACTCCCCAAAGGGGGTGCCCACCCAAGAAAAATAATAGTACCCCTCAGCGGGTTCCTACACCCATTAAAAGGAGGGAAGTCAGTGCATACCAGGCTCAAGAAAGGTTCAAGTCCAAAGGGAATAGGACAAGAGAGAGTCCAAAGGGAAAAGGTCTGAAGAAGGCGGCTCCTGCCGGACCATATCCAGAGAAGCTGGTAGGCCCATCCCCTATAGTGCCCATTCAAGTGGAGGGAGTCTACACCAGGGGCCTCCTGGATACCGGGGCACAAGTGACCCTACTATACCGGGACTTCTACGACAGGCACCTGAGTCATCTGCCTATCCAGAAGATAGAAGAGCTGGAAATATGGGGAATTGGAACCCAGAGTTTCCCTTACGACGGCTACCTTCCCATCAAAATGACCTTTGACCCATCCGTGGCTGGGAAGGCCGAAGTGTTTGACACCCTGGCAGTTGTGTGCCCTAGGCCGCCTGGAGCCAACAAGAATTCCCTTATAATAGGGACAAACACGGACCTGGTCCGAAGACTCCTGACCCCTCTCGTGACAGACGAAAGACAAGCAGCTACCAAGATCCATCCCATGCTGAAGACAGCCTACCAACGGCTGGTCCAAGAGCGGGAGACCCCTGGAGAGGAGATAGGAAAGGTGTGGAGACTTGGAAGAGAAGGGGTAGTGTTGCAGCCTGGTGAAGTAACCTGTCTCAGGGCCACTGTGAAGCTTACTTGGGAGCAGCCTGGTCCCTTTGTCATGCTGGAGTCAGACCCAAGGGGTGAGTCCTCAGGCCTGGAGGTGATACCGGAAGTGATTCCGCTGAAGGTCCTGAAGAAGGCCCAATATAGGGTTCCAGTGAGTGTTAGGAATACTACCAAAGACCCCATGGAAATCCCAGCCTGAATGTTGCTAGGCCAGGTGAGCCCGGCGGCCCCTGTTACCCTGTCAGAAGTGAAGAGGACAGGTGGAGGAGGGGATGTTTGGGAGAAGCTGACCATGGAAAACCCGAATCTGTCCAGTGCTTGGAAAGAGAGAGCCAAGGCCCAGTTGAATAGATGGGAGAAGATCTTCTCTAAGGATGAGTTTGATGTGGGGTGTGCAAGGAGTGCCACTCATCGGATCCGCCTCCAGGAAGATAAGCCCTTCCGAGAGAGGGTCAGGCGGGTCCCGCTAGCAGATCTGGAGGATCTGAGGGAACAACTTGCAGAACTCAAGAGGACTGGTGTGATACGGGAGTCCAGAAGCCCCTATGCCTCTCCCATAGTGGTGGTCCGAAAGAAGAATGGATCATTGAGGCTCTGTATCGACTACAGGACTCTCAAAAGGAGAACCATACCTGACCAATACACCACTCCGAGGATAGAGGATGCCCTACAGAGCTTGTCTGGAGCCAAATGGTTCAGCGTTATGGATCTCAAGAGTGGGTACTATCAGATTCCGATGCACCCAGCAGACAAGGAGAAGACAGCTTTCATAACCCCAGTGGGGTTCTTTGAATTCGACCGGATGCCCCAAGGTCTGTCTGGAGCCCCAGCTACTTTCCAACGCCTCATGGAGAAGACAGTAGGGGACATGAACTTGATCGAAGTCCTTGTATACCTGGACGATGTCATTGTCTTTGGGAGAACCTTGGAGGAACATGAAGAGAGGCTGGAAAAAGTGTTGAGAAGACTCAGTGAGGAAGGACTTAAGCTTTCGCCTGAGAAGTGTCGGTTCTACCAGTCTTCTGTGAACTATCTGGGGCATATAGTGTCTGAAGAAGGGGTGGCCACAGACCCTGAGAAGTTGGAGGCAGTTACCTCCTGGCCGCGGCCCACCACAGTAACAGAACTCAGATCCTTCTTGGGCTTCTGCTCCTACTACAGGAGGTTTGTGGAGGGATTTGCCCGAATTGCTAGACCATTGAATGAGTTGCTCAAGACTGAAGGAGAAGAGGATGGCTCGGGGCCCAGGAGGCCAGGAGAGTCCATCAGAGATCAGTGGAATCAGAAGTGTGAAGAGGCTTTCCAGGAATTGAAGAGGAGCCTGACCACTGCACCAGTCTTGGCCTACGCAGACCCAACCAAACCCTATGAACTGCACGTGGATGCTAGTCATGACGGTCTGGGAGGAGTACTTTACCAAGAACATGAGGGGCAATTGCGACCTGTTGCCTATGTGAGTAGGAGCCTGACCCCCTCTGAGAAGAACTACCCCACTCACAAGCTGGAGTTCCTGGCCCTCAAGTGGGCGGTAGTAGACAAGCTCAAAGACTACCTGTATGGAGCGGAGTTCACTGTGAAGACTGACAACAACCCCCTTACCTACCTGTTCACCACGGCCAAGCTGGACGCCACTGGACACAGGTGGCTGGCCGCACTGTCTGGATTCAACTTCAGCCTTAAGTATAGACCAGGAGTGGGGAATCGAGACGCAGACGCTCTGTCCAGAAGATCTCATTCCCCCACCATTGAAATAGAAGATTGGACCCAAGTGGCACCGGACGGGGTGCGGGCCCTTTGTCAAGGAGCTGAATTCCAAGCCCGAGGAGGCTCCAGAGCAGAGGAAATAGGAGTTACCACGGTGGGAGTCCCAAAACACTACTGTGGAGTAGCTCAATTGGAAGAGGACAACCTACCAAGACTGTCCAAGAAGGAACTGAGGTGTGACCAATTGGAAGACCCCATGGGGAGATTGGTCCTGGAGGCCTTGGAGAATCAGGATCCAAACAGACTCATGCGTCAACCTTCAAAAGAAGCTCGCCTGCTGAGGAAAGAGTGGGACAGGTTGCAGTTACATCAGGGAGTGGTCTACCGAAGGGGCCCCTCTGATGACTCAGAAGATAAGTGGCAGCTGTTCCTCCCAGAGAAACATCGGGAGACTGTTCTGATTGCCCTGCATGACAATCATGGCCACTTAGGGGCTGAAAGGACCTTTCAACTTGTCAGAAGTCGGTTCTATTGGCCCTGCATGAGGGCAGAGGTAGAGGAGTACTGCCACTCATGTGCGCGATGCATCCAGAGGAAGACTTTGCCCCATCAAGCTGCCCCAATGGGCCATCTACAGAGCCAAGGGCCCATGGACCTGGTGTGCATTGACTTTCTCTGCCTCGAGCCCGACCTGAGTGGGCTAGGAAATGTTCTGGTGATAACCGACCATTTCACCCGGTATGCCCAGGCTTTCCCCACCAAAGACCAGAAGGCCTCTACCGTTGCCAAGGTACTTATGGAGAAGTATTTTGTCCATTATGGGCTGCCACAGAGACTCCATTCAGACCAAGGGAGGGACTTCCAGAGTAAGCTGATCCGGAAGCTTTTGGATTCTTTGGGAATTAAGAAGACTCGAACTACACCTTACCATCCTCAGGGAGATGCTCAGCCGGAAAGGTTCAACCGAACCTTGCTCAACATGTTGGGGACTCTGGAAAGCGAGAAAAAGCAACATTGGAGCAAACACATAGCAGCCATAGTACATGCTTACAACTGCACCATCAGTGATGCTACAGGCTACTCCCCATATCGACTCATGTTTGGGAGAGAAGCGAGACTACCGGTGGACCTGGCTTTTGGCACCTCACTGGACCATTCCTCAGCCACATCCCACAAAGGATATGTGGACAGGCTCAGACACAGCCTGAAAGTAGCCTATGAACAAGCTCAAGCGGCCTCAGATCAAAGGGGAGCTCGGAATAAAAGAAATTTCGACTTGAAGGTCCGGGTACAAGACCTACAGCCCGGGGATCGAGTACTGTTGCGCAATCTGGGAGTCCCCGGAAAGCACAAACTTGCAGACAGATGGAGATCTGAACCCTATGTCATCTGCAGGAAGTTGCCGGGCCTACCTGTCTACAAGGTGAAGCCAGAGGGAAAGGTAGGCCCACTGAAGACATGGCATCGAAACCACCTGCTCCCACTTGCGGAGGCAGTTAGAATACCTCCCGTGGGAGACTCCCCTGAACCGGCCTCTATCTTGGATACTCCTAGGCCGAACACTCAGTCACAGACCTCCCGAGCTGAAAATGGAGAAGCCTCCCAACTTAGTGGAGATGAAGAGGGAGAACTTGATTGGCTGTGGTCTTCCCCAACTCCAGGAACTTCTATCATAGATCTTCCAGTCACCCAAGATACCACAGATGAAACACTGAACCCAGAGGCTACAGAGTTCATCCCCTTTAGTCCTTCAGCAGATTACTGGGAAGATGCCTATGATAGTTGCTCCGAGGAAGAGGAGCCTGTGGCACCAGAGCCAGAGATTCCAGGAGAGCAAAGGGCTCGAAGAGTCATTCGACCTCCTAAGAAGCTGACCTACCCTCAGATGGGGAACAGTTCGGAAGACTCTGTAGTCACTGCTAGGAGAAATGCTGAGATTCCGGATCCCTCCACTGTCCATTTGGTGGAGGGCAACCCCAGCTCACTCTCTGGCACAGTTAGGCAGGCCACTCATGATAATGTGACCTGTGGGCAAGGGAATTCAACCCCTCAGTTATGGTGGGAATCCCCTATCCCAACATCGTTTTCAGAATTGTCCAGTGTTATATATAGTTGTTGTTAAACTCTTTGGTCCCCAAAGATAAATTTTAAGTGGGGGGAGTGTGTAGCGGGGTATTCCCCTAGATTGGGAAGAAACTACATTACCCATAACCCCATTCTTCACATGCTCCACTGCAGAGACTCATGGGAGGGGTTATAAAGGGAGGAGGCGAGGCCGGGCTCGGCCTCTTTGGGACACGAGACTTCACAGACGGATCCTCCTGTGTGGAGGTGTCGGAGTGCAAGGCCTGAAGCCTGAGGCCTTGCTCTGCATCAAAGAGCCTTCCACCTCCCTTTGCGAGCCTGGGTGGCATCTGACTTTGTACGCTACAGCCTTGTTGGATCGGGGGCCCGATCGTTGGAGAGATCGAGTGTGTGTGTGACACGGCCGGTGGAGGTTTCCCGGACTGGATCCGTAGTCCGGCGGGTGAGAGGGCACAAGCCCAGCTAAGATACTGTTACTGTATATAGGCCTATAGACTGCCGTGGCCTACAAGTTATTTTGATACCCCTATTGAAGAGCCTTGTCAGAACTGAGCCTGCGGCTTTATTTAACCAAGTTCTATACCCCTTGGATTACAAAGTTATACTCTGTTTAAAGTGCACCACCATTACAGACCTGCCGGTGAAGAAAGAAGGACTAAGTTAAATATTAGAACCAGGCCTGGTGGGGATTCTAGCGTGTTTGATTACTGCGCCATAGGGCACTTAGTTAACGGTCACCCGTATGGCGCACCTGTAGCGTGTGTTACTACATAGTGTGTTAGAGTGGCAGGACGCTGCCCTTAGGAGTGATTATCTCGAGCTGTGATTACTGTTACCCCTTTATCCATATTGAGAAATGAGTAAAACACTTTATCTATTACAATTCATTACTGTGTCCTGGCTTAGTTATTATATTGCATAGGATATACCATTGATTGTTAGTACTAGCTGTGCCAGAAGGGGGTAGAGCCTATTGCCGGGGGTTGGCGGAGCTGCACTCAGGGCCCAAATCTAATTCTGCGGCCTCCTTAGTTGGAGGTATCGCTACATATATATATATGTAGCGCACCCACCCCAGCCTTTACCTGATTTTCTTATAGTTGGCTCCTTCGCAGGAAAAGACTGAGGCACACCGCACCACAAGCCCGTACCCTCCTGGATGGGGAGGTTGAGCAGTGTTTTTTTTCTCGGGCCTGCCTGCAGCCAGTGTTTAAAATCCTCCGGAGCTGACCTCGTTTCTGAGGTAGCCAGAAACAAGTCCTTAGTTCTCCCCAGTAAGCAACTGTCCACACCAACTGAAAAGTCCAACTTCTTATTTATTCTTAAGGGCAATAAATAGTCTCTTTAAGAGCAGACAGGTTGAGACAAACATGGGTTAGATAAGGTGGGAGGAGGTCCAGGCACAAACTTAATTTTGGGTTTCTCTTGTTCTGGTTTGCACGAACAGGCTTGGTGCATGGTCCCTGCCACGGACCATGAGGTTGGTCACTGCCACTGACCTGGTGAATAGTTGCAAGTCACTGCCACTGACCTGGTGAATAGTTGCAAGTCACTGCCACTGACCTGGTGTGCGTAGAGTCACTGCCACTGTGACAGAAAGAACCCACACTTCCTTCTTTAAGTAACTTGGCCCCTTTTTAGGATAAGAACATCCCTCCGGAGAGTTACCAGAGGCCCCCTCTGTCACCACAACTCTGCGCTGGGTCTTCAGAAAGGGATTACCTCCCTGGCCTCCTCGATCCTGGATACGGGTCCCCTCGCAAGGCGGATCCCTGGGAGCCTCGATCCTTAGCGGACCCCAGCCGAAGGTTGCTGGGTTCCAGACCCTCGCCTAGGGCACCCGGAGACAACACGCTCGCCCAGGCCTCCGGGCCTAGGGCACCCGGAGGCGACACACACACACCCAGGCCTAAGGTGCCTGGGCGCGGAACCGACCCCTCTGGAAGATGGCCGCCCCCTTTTATATCCTCTCCCGACAGGCACAGCAGGTTCCTTGCCCCGCCGTACTGCTGCCGAGAGGGGACAAGAAAAAGGCGCAACCCTGTACCACGGTTCAACCCGGGCCTATGGCAACAGTGCCACCTATAGGCCCCAGGGAACTGCACATCAGTACTATCTCCCAGGGATAGAAATGGTCCATGAAACCTATCAATTAGTGCATCTGAGCCTAGTTACCACTCAGATGCTCCCCCTAAATATGACACCCCGCTACATATATATATATATATATATATATATATATATATATCTCTATCTATCTACTATAATTTCTTGTGCTATATTATTGTTTCCTAACAAATGTTCGCAACTATGGCTACATGCATTTGTGCAATGCAGTGGCAGCACCCTGATGTGCATTGCAGTTCGTTGCCAGAAATGTTATATGCACCCTTTTTGTTGTGTTAGGCAGCCCAATCAAATAGCTATACAATGCAGATTAATGTGCTTAAAGGGTATAGAAAAAAATAGCAAAGAAAAAAATAATATAGTGTATACAATTGCAACACAAGTCATATTGTAATTGAATGTTATTAAAAATTCACCTTTCTACCTGTCAACCTCTCTAACCTATTCTCGCTAAATTGCATCCCTCTCCTCTCCCATCTCCGGAAAGGCCTAACATCCTGGATGGGCTCCGCGCTATCATGGTTCGGCTGAATCAACAACATTAAAATGGATACCCTCCCCAAACTGCTGTATCTCTTCTAAACCATACCCGTACTAATTCCCAAAGCCTTCTTTGCTACCCTATGCTCACTATCCATTTGTTTTATCTGGAATCAGGGCCTATCTAGAGTCAAACATAAGCTACTCACCCGTCCAAAGCTTCAAGGTGGCACAGGACTACCTGACTTTGAATTATCTTACAAAGCAACTCTTATGGCACGCGCTCTTGAATGGTTCCCACATCCTTTTCAAAAAGCCTCTGTCATGGTTGAGCAGGATTTGGCCTTAGCTAATTTACGTGCCCTTCTATGGGGACACAAAGGAAACCTCTCTAGTATGTCCTCTGCCTCGCCCCTAACCATTGCTGTTCTCACTCAATGGTACCGAAGGGGGCTATGTGAGCAGCGACGTTGCTAGCCAGGTGCGGGGGGGGGGGGTGGGCCGCACCCGGGTGACGCCCGTGGGTGGCGCAGCGGCACCACACTGACATCGCCTGCCCGCTGCCCTGTGCCTCGCGGCTCACGCGCCGGCTGTGTCCCTCAGCGGAGCGGAAGGAAGCCGCCGCCCCCTCTGCCTCCTCTGTTTACATCCACAGAGGAGGAGGAGCCTGCGCTCGAGGGACACACCGCTGTGTGTATATGCCGCTCTGTTCTGAGGTCTGTAAGGTAAGGGGGGCATCTTTACTGATGGGGGGAGGGGGTGTCTGTAGTTTGCACCAAGGGGGGGCTGTAACTGAGGGGGGTGTCTGTACTGAGGGGGGTGTCTGTACTGAGGGGGGGTCTGTAACTGAGGGGGGGTCTGTAACTGAGGGGGGGTGTCTGTAACTGAGGGGGTGTCTGTAACTGAGGGGGGGTCTGGTACTGAGGGGGTGTCTGTACTGGGGGGGTCTGTTACTGAGGGGGTGTCCTGGGGGGGTCTGTTACTGAGGGGGTGTCTGTACTGAGGGGGGGTCTGGTACTGAGGGGGTGTCTGTACTGGGGGGGTCTGTTACTGAGGGGGTGTCTGTACTGGGGGGGTCTGTTACTGAGGGGGTGTCTGTACTGAGGGGGGGTCTGGTACTGAGGGGGTGTCTGTACTGGGGGGGTCTGTTACTGAGGGGGTGTCTGTACTGGGGGGGTCTGTTACTGAGGGGGTGTCTGTACTGAGGGGGGGTCTGTAACTGAGGGGGTGTCTGTAACTGAGGAAGGTCTGCACTGGGGGGTGTCTGTAACTGGGGGGGTGTCTGCACTGGGGGGTGTCTGCACTGAGGTGGGGGTGTCTGTACTGATGGAGCGGTCTGCACTGAGGTGGGGTGTCTGTACTGAGGGGGTCTATATTGATGGAGGGGGGTCTGTAGTTAGTGGGGGGGTCTGTAGTTAGTGGAGGGGGGACTATAGTTGTTGGGGGGGTGACACCATTTTTTTTTGCACTGTGTGACACCAACCCTAGTGAAGCCATTGTATGTGAGGTCCTCTCCTCAGACCCCTCCCCCTATCCTCCATATTTGACAACCCAGCCTTCCCCCAGGGAATCAGGGTTCCCACTTTAGGTTCATTCCATCGCTCCTCTTGGCCCCAGGCCCATACCTTCATCCGACCCGGACTTGGGACCAGGATCGTTCCTGAGTATTCACACGACTGACTCACCGCCCTACACTTATCTTCCTTTACTAAACAGTTATTTCTCTCCTCTCAAATACACCGTCCCTTCACTGAATTTGAACGTTTAAGCTCTCTCCGTGATATGCCCAGACATCTACTCTCCTCCCTATATGGCCTGATCCAGGCCCTCACACAGGATGACCTACCCCACTACACTAAGATGTGGTCGGCAAAGCTGGGAAAGAGCCTCTCAAGGGCGGAATGGCAGACTGCGTTCCACTTTACCCCCAAGTCCTCTATTTCCTGCTATTCGCAGGAGAAGAATTTTAAGATCCTTTCTAGATGGTACAGGGACCCCTTCACCTTACACAAAATATTCCCGTCTACCCCGGCCTCCTGTTGGCGCTGTGGTACACACTCCGGTATTTACATCCATGTCTGGTGGGAGTGTAATCAGACACGACCCTTCTGGACTCAGGTATTTAAAGGTGTATAACGCTAGTTATGAGGAATCTTTGCAGCCGACCCCAGAGATTGCCCTTCTCTCCATGGTACCGGGCTCGGTAAACTCACAGAAACAATGACTCCTCCGTATTTTCTTGTCGGCAGCTCTGCAACTTATCCTGCTTTACTGGAAGACCACCACTACTCCTCCATTGTCATTGTGGGTCTCCACAGTGAACAACGTCATGAGAATGGAGGAGATGCTGGCACTTGACAATAATACGCATGATAAATATAAAGTTCTATTTGGCTTCGCTTCTCCTTATCTTCAAGCCCTCCTCACCCTGACCCTGAATTATCATGTGTGGCGATAGTCCTCATAAGTACAGTTCTTATTTCTCCTATCCCATTCTCTCACGGCAGAATTCTTCTCTTTTCTCCTCTCTCTCTCTCCTTCGTTCCTGGATCTCCACCCCTCTCTATCTCTTCTCTCCCCCCCCCCTTTTTTTTTTTGCTTTTATTTATTGTTTGATATCATTTGCACTTCCCTATGTTATTATTGAGTTATGGCACAAGCATGGCTGCAGGTGATAGCCACTTGGCCTGCTCGCGGCCTTCTTTTTCTATTTGATATATCAGTCATGTAATTGTTACGCTGTTCTTTTTACCAATAAAAACATTTTCAACCCTAAAAAATGACCTTTCCTTTTCAATCTGCAGCGCTGTAATTTTCTCCAAAATGCATCATGGCTACCTGGAGGTGTTCTGTACACAAATGGTGTACAGATCACCCCCAGAAATGTCATTTTCTGCTTAGGAGATTGACTTACTGAGTGATTTGAAGATACAATTGAGATTTTGGGCTTCCCCTGTCAATGTCATTTTTGGGGAGACTTCTCAAAGGGAAATCCGATCTAAAGGGATGCAGACCCTGCCACTTTCCCCATTAGAGCCCTGCAGGTGTAGCAGCTGATTGATAGTCATAAAATCACCCCCATACAGATTCAATCTGCACAAACAAATAGCTATTTCTTCCAACGGTAAAACTGGCGTAAAAAAAGAGAGAGCAGGATCTCTTTTTTCCCGTCAGGAAAAAACCCTAGTGGGAAAAACGTTCGTCTGTATGCTTTTCCGACGGGAAAAAAACGTTCATGCTTGGAAACAATTTGACGCATGCTCTGAAGTATAGAATTTAATTTTGTCGCCTCGTCGTAGTCTTTTACGTCACCGCGTTCTTGGCAGTCAAAAGTTCACTGGACTTTTGTGTGACCGTGTGTATGCAAGGCAGGCTTGAGAGGAATTCCGTTGGGAAAACCATTGTTTTTTTTTATCCGACAGGAAAACCGGTCGTGTGTACGAGGCATTGGAGTAGCCATGGTCACTACATGGAACAAATGGTCCCTATGGAGCAAAGTATATGTTTAATAGCATTTAGTGGCAATCTTTGATCCATTCATGTATACTTGATTGCCACAAACTGCATGGTACTTGGAAAACGGAATCCACAGGGAGCCATTTGTTACATATGTTAAGCGTTCAATATAACTAGCAATTAATCAATAACAATTTAATTAGCACACTTGACCTGCTAAATCTTTTTTTAGTCCCCGTTCACAGCTGAGCAGAGCGATTTCCAGGCGTTTTTTATTTGGGAGTTTTGCAAGTGTATGATGAGTGTTTTAGAAGCGTAATAAAAGCATTTTAGGTGTTTTTATTTTAGCCAATAGAAAGCATTAGGGGGAGGAGATTAGGGGCTGGAGAGCTGCTGTTATGCCAGAAAACATGCAACAAAATGCTCAAAAAACATATGTAAACACTCATGTTGAGCATTTTTCAGGTGTTGCCATTAACCACTTGCTTCCCAAGCCTATTTTGACACTTCTCTCCTACATGCAAAAATCATCCTTTTTTTTTGCTTGAAAAATATTTAGAAACCCAAAACATTATATATGTTTTTTAAGCAGCAGAGGCCCTAGAGAATAACATGGTGGGTGTTGCAATTTTTTATGTCACAAGGTATTTGTGCAGAGTTTTTTTTTAAACGCAAATTTATGGGGGAAAAATACACTTTAATTAATTTTAGTGCACACAAACACAATATATTACCCATTTTTTGGTACAATATAAAAGATGATGTTACGCAGAGTAGCCCCCTTCCTCCTCATGTGTCCCTCATTTTTGTCTGATCTATATACAGTGGAACCTCGGATTGCGAGTAACGCGGTTAATGAGCGTTTCGCACTACGAGCGCTGTATTTTTAAAAATTCTGACTCGGTTCGCGAGTGTTGTCTCGCAAAACTAGCAGAATTCAAGCCAAAGCGGTGTGCAGTACCGGGGTCGATTGGAGCCGATCGCCGCCGTTCGGAAATGCTCGGAAAGACTCAGAAATACTCCATTCCCAAGCCTTTCAGAGGTCAGCCGAGCTGTCCTTGGGCCTTTCCGTGTGTTTCCGAGGCTCTACGGCGCCCCCCCACCTCTGGCCACATGCGGTATTGAATGCCATTGAAGTCAATGCGGAACAAATTATTTTCGTTTCCATTATCTTCAATGGGGAAACTCGCTTTGATATGCAAGTACTTTGGATTACGAGCATTCTCCTGGAACGGATTATGCTCATAATCTGAGGTTCCACTATTTATCTTTCAAAAAGTTTCCCGGTGCTAAATCTTTCATCCAAATTCTAAATGGCTGCATTTGTAATTGTCAAAAGCCAGTATAAAGGAATAATAGTGTTTAAAAAAAAAACACTTGTGGGTTTAAATTTTTTTTTTTTTGTAGAATTCACCTGTAAGGGAGCGTGGCAGGGGTGTGTCCTATGCTTACATACTTTTGCTAATAGGTGTCCCTCATTTCCATCATAAAAAGTTTGGAGGTATGGTCACAAGGAATGTAAACAATGTGACAACAATCAGCAGTGACTGGTCCTCTTTACTGAGACATCTGTTAGATCCCAGATGTCCCCTATGACTTCTGGGTCTGATCTGATGCTTGTACAAGCTAGCAGTAGCTTGTAAACAAATCATTGAAACCGAAAGTGACTTATACAGGTCGCTTTCGGTTTCTAATACCTTAGAGATGATCAGAATGGATCAGGTCTCTGAACACCTCTATGATAAGCCAGTGCAATCACCGGCTGAACACTCAGGTCTTCCGTTGGGAAGTCACAGGACAGCCCGAGAGAGCCATGGAAGGCTGTGGGAGGGGGGTTGATCCCTTCCGCCGCCTGTATAAGCAATCCAGCAGTTAATCAGCTGCTTGTTGGAATGGCTTTTACATTTTAGGGAATTGCCAGCTGAAAAGAAAAATACCGGGATGATGCCTGTAGTTGCAGGCATCATCTCGAAATGTCCCCTTCAATCAGAGGACATACGGGTACGTCCTATTGGGGGAAGAAGTTAGTCTATAGAGCCAATCTGCCTAAAAGAAGCTCATGTACTTTTTTGACAGGCAACTAAATGTTGAGTGTATGAGGCCGGGTTCACACTGGGGCGACAAACGCTCCGACATTGGGAGCTCATGTCGCATGACGTGTGAAAATGAATGTTTCCCTATGGGAGCCGTCTTAACTGGTCCCACACATGTCGGTCCGACTTTGAAAATGCTCCCTGTACTACTTTGGTCCAACTCTGATCCGACTTCAGCCCATTGACTATCATTGAAGTCGGATCAAAGTTGGACCGCAGTCTTGCATGATCCAACTTTGGCATGCGACTTGTGCTGTGCTGCTCTTGAGGGGGAACTCCAGGCCAAATTTTAAATAAAAAACCGGCATGGGTTCCCCCTCCAGGAGCATACCAGGCCCTTGGGTCTGGTCTGGATCTTAAGCGGAACCCCTACGCCGAAAAAACGGCGTGGGGGTCCCCCCCAAAATCCAAACCAGACCCTTATCCGAGCACGCAACCTGACAGGCCGCAGGGGAAGAGGGGGGGACGAGAGAGCGGCCCCCCTCCCTCCTGAACCGTACCAGGCCGCATGCCCTCAACATGGGGGGTTTGGTGCTCTGGGGCAGGGGGGCGACCTGCGGCCCCCCCACCCCAAAGCACCCTGTCCCCATGTTGATGAGGACAGGGCCTCTTCCCGACAACCCTGGCCGTTGGTTGTCGGGGTCTGCGGGCGGGGGGCTTATCGGAATCCGGGAGCCCCCCTTTAATAAGGGGCCCCCAGATCCCGGCCCCCCACCCTATGTGAATGAGTATGGGGTACATCGTACCCCTACCCATTCACCTGATGGAAAAAAAAATGTCAATAAAAAACACACACAGCTTTTTAAAGTAATTTATTGCACAGCTCCGGGGGTCTCCGGTGTCGTCTCCGCGTTCTCCGGTTCTTTCTTCTGCCGGGCCTCCGATATCTTCTTCCAGCTCTTTTGCTAGCGGGGCCCGGTCTTCTCCGTCGCCTTCTTCTTCTCCCACTCTCCGGTTCTTTCTTCCGCCGGGCCTCCGCTATCTTCTTCCAGCTCTTTTGCTAGCGGAGAGGCCCGGTCTTCCCGTCGTCTCGTCCGGCTCTCCATTGTCCTTCTGCCGGCCCCTCCACTATCTTCTTCCAGCTCTTTTGCTAGTGTAGGGGCCGGTCTTACCGTCGCCGTCTTCTTCTCTCTTCTCCTCCTCGATGTTGACACGTCGCTTCCTCCCGCTGTAATACTGGCTGTTCGCTCCGCTCCGAATTAATATAGGCTTCTTATGACATCACAGTCACAAGCTCCGGGTGGCAGAAAACCTGTTATGCCTCGTACACACGGCCGGTTTTACCATCTGAAAAACTGTGATGATAGCTTTTGGCCTGGAATCCCGACCGTGCGTATGCTCCATCGCAGTTTTTCCGACTGGAAAACTGCCAAAAACGGGCAGCAAAAAAAAGAGAACTGGCTCTCTTTTTTCCCGTCGGGATTCCCGGTGGACTTTTTCCCGTCGGAAAATTCCGGCCGTGTGTATGAGCCATTAGAGTCTGAAAAAGACTTGAGACTGAGGTGGAGGTTCACCTTCCAGCAGGACAACGACTCTAAACATATAGCCAGAGCTACAATGGAATGGTTTAGATTAAAGCATATTCATGTGTTAGAATGGCCCAGTCAAAGTCCAGACCTAAATCCAATTGAGAATCTGTGGCAAGACTTGAAAATTTCTGTTCACAGATGCTCTCCATCCAATCTGACAGAGTTTGAGCTATTTTGCAAAGAAGAATGGGCAAAAATGTCACTCTCTAGATGTACAAAGCTGTTAGAGACATACCCCAAAAAGACTTGCAGCTGTACTTGCAGTGAAATGTGGTTGTACAAAGTATTGATTTAGGGGGGGCTGAATACAAATGCACGCCACACTTTTCACATATTTATTTGTAAAAAATGTTGAAAACCATTTATCATTTTCCTTCCACTTCACAATTATGTGTCACTTTGTGTTGGTCTATCACATTAAATCCCAATAAAATACATTTACGTTTTTGGTTGTAACATGACAAAATGTGGAAAATTTCAAGGGGTATGAATACTTTTTCAAGGCACTGTATTCATACAAAATCTAATCTGGTGTGCAAACCCCAGCAGTTTTCCACATTGTGCTCCAATGGCTGGCTGTGCACACCACTTGCGGCTTCCAGGGCATGGAAAAAAACACCGGGGATCGTATGATAGAGCAGATTTGCGCCTAAAACCATCCATGTGCGTGAACCCTGAAAACAATGTATAGTTTTGTACACATTTTCCTTCTTCATTATGGTCCAGGAAAACATAATTGTTAACTTTTTTCAGATAAAAAGTAGAAAAGATTGCTTTTCACGTATTCAATTGTTCAGTGTTGAGATGTGCTGATAGAAGCAGATTGATAATCTAAAAAAACAAAGATAAAACAAGTGTAACAGTAAAAACATATCAATTAGGAAATAGAATTGACCATGATTATAATAGTTAGTTTCCATTTAAAGTGATATTAAAGGTTTGATTTTTATTTCTCTAACTTACCTGCTCTGTGCAATGGTTTTACACAGAAAAGCCCTGATCCTCCTCTTCTGTGGTCCCTTGCCCACACTCCTGGCTCCTCCCCCCTTTGAGTACCCCTCCAGTAAGCCACTTGCTGAAGGGGGGTACTCATGTGGGTGCAGTCTATTGACACATATAGCGTGGCCTGGGCCCTGCCCCCCCCCACTCCCTTGTCACTGGATATGATTGACAGCATCTGTAACCAATGCCTCTCGTGCACAAGGGAGAAGAGCAGAAGCCATTCCTCTTTCTGTATATCCCCTACAGCGCGCTTGTCGCAGGCAGCTACAGGGGAAATGCTGTTTATGTCCATAAGGGAGCAGGTACTAAAGGATGGCACAGAGAGTAGAGGGCGGTGCTCTGGCTGACTATGATTGGCTTATAGACCCACCCCCCATTGCCACACTGGCTTTAGCACCCACCCCTACCTGTTATGAAGCCAATCACAATCGATCATAACCCTGCCTCTCAATTCGCTGTGCCACCCGACATAAGCAAACAACATGTCCTCTGTAGCTGTCAATGGGAAGCACAGCTGCAGGGGAAAAACAGAACAGTGTTTCTCTGGAGTCAAGTGGCGGAACATGTTCTGCCATTGGGACCGTGACCCGGCACACCCCGTGCGCGCACGCCTATGGTGTCAGTGGAAGAAATTGTGCACTATTGTTGATGTCAGTGGCAGGAATTATTCCCTTTTGTTGGTGTTAGTGGGCAGAAAAGGGTCTCATATCAGTGGGATGAATAGTGCCCCAAGGGCCAGATAAAGGTAAGTAAAAGGCTGCATCTGGTCCCTGGGCTGCAGTTTGGACACCACCACTCTAAATAAATCACAACTTTAAAAAAAAAATTATGGTGGAGCAAGTACTCAATCCTCACCTAGACAAGGATGACGTCCCCTTGGCCTGCCCCTTCACCCACCTAACCCCCCATACCGCTATCCCTGGTACACAGCCACCTGAGATAATGTCACACATCCCAGGAGGCTATAGGACCAGTTTCCCTGCACCTTTTGACCTTATTTATGTGCAATGAGAAGACAGCTGTGAGTCATCAGGAAGTGACCGTTGACTTTAAAAATCAATATGACAGGGCCGAAGATCCAAAGCCCCAAGAAGGATTGGTTTAGGAGAAGACAGCCCCAGACTTCCTGGGCTGGTAAGTATCTGTTTCTTAAAAGTCAGCCACTACGGTATTATTATTTTTACAAGCCTGGGTGAAATACTTCTGCTTTGAATGGGATAATTTGGGGTGAACATTGCTTCGATCACCATAGGCAAATTGGTGGATGATTGCTATGTCTATGGATAACTTCTGAATGCAACTTTATATAGTATGGTTATTCTTGGGGGCAGTGGTGGATTATAATAAGTGCAGAATGGACAGTTATCCTAGACTTTAGGGGGGCATAGGAATGCTAAAACACCTACTCCTCATAGTAGGTCAACTTCAGCCTTGCAAGTCTCAATGGCAGCTGTGTGTTCCTCTCAATAAAGCTTCCCTTTATGATTATCACATGATCATGCGTGATATGTATACAGTGGGTATGAAAAAGAATCACCCCCTTTAAAATAATCACATTTTGTTGCTTTGTAGCCTGAAATGAAGACAAACACAGTTTTTGTTTTATCCAGCTGTATGTAGTAAAACCTATAAAAGTGAAAGATATAACACCAACATGTCAGAATTTTTTTTTAACCAAAATTCAAAAACAGAATCACTGAGTTGGAAAAAGGATCACCCCCTCCTAAAAATGACTTGTAAACTCTATCAGATGTAGCTATTCACCTTCTCAATGGCACACAAAGCCATTTGACATTCAACTGTAATCGGCTGTGGTCATTTTTATTAGCTCAGCATGAAAATAGCTTTCCTGGAGCATTTCAGTCACTGGTAGAGCAACTGAAGCAAACAATCAACTATGGGTGGAAAGGCACTGTCAAAAGATCTCTGGGATACAGCTGTGGACAGGCACAAGTCAGGAGATGGATACAACAAGATTGCAAAGGCTTTATCAATGCCTATAAGCACAGTGATGTCTGTTTTTAAGAAGTGGAAGGTATTTGGTACAACACAGACCCTCCCTGGATCAGGACATCACTCCATACTGGATAAAAGAGCCAGGAGGAAACTGGACAGAGAAGCTACCACTTGCACTTGTCAAGATAGTAGAAAAATGGATGGGCCAAATACCATCACATTTTTGAGGAAAACCTGCTGCCCTCTGCCAGAAAGTTGTAAATGGGAATAAGGTTTACCTTTAAACATGAAAAAGACTCGGACCAGGTTCACATATGTGCGACCACGTGGTCGTGCCTGGGGTCCAGTGCGTGTCCAGTTCAGATGCGATTCAGGTCCTATATTATGCATGAATTTGCACCTGCACAGGACCCTTTTTCAACCTGGACATGAGTGAACTGGCTCCATTGAGAGCCAGTCACACTCACCTGCAGTGGCGGTGCGTCCATAGAGGGCGCCGGAGCGCCGCCCCCTCTCGCTCCCGCACCGCCACTGAAAGACAATACACAGATTCATGCATTGCATGAATCTGTGTATTGTCACCGCTGCCGCACTGCCCACTATTCATATGGCCGGCCTCCTGGTGAGCGCCGGCCATATGAATTAGAGCGGCGGCCGGCGGTGGGTGTGTTCTGGAAGTGTCTATCAGAGCCAGCGGCTCTGATAGGCTTTCCGAATACAGCTCTCACGCTGTATTCGGCTTCCAAAAACTCCTCCCAGGTACGCACGGGGGTGCGTTCCTTGGAGAAGACTGTGGAGGTTTCAGCCAATCAGGTTCACCGGATCTGGTTACCGGTAACCTGATTGGCTGAAGCGACATCGAGGGCGGGAGAACACATCGAGGACGGCGCGGACCGAGGAAGGTAAGTGCAGGGCTGGGGGGGGGGAACAGGCTGCATTTGGGGGGAACTGGCTGTATATGGGGGACAAACTGGCTGCATTTGGGGGGAACTGGCTGTATATGGGGGACAAACTGGCTGCATTTGGGGGGAACTGGCTGTATATGGGGGACAAACTGGCTGAATATGGGGGGAACTGGCTGTATATGGGGGACACGCTGGCTGCATTTGTGGGGAACTGGCTGTATATGGGGGACAAACTGGCTGCATTTGGGGGGAACTGGCTGTATATGGGGGACAAACTGGCTGCATTTGGGGGGAACTGGCTGTATATGGGGGACAAACTGGCTGCATTATGGGGGACAAACTGGCTGAATATGGGGGCACACTGGCTATATATATGGGGACAAATTGGCTGTATATGGGGGCACACTGGCTGTATATGGGGGCACACTGGCTGTATATGGGGGCACATTGGCTATATATATGGGGACAAACTGGCTGTATATGGGGGCACACTGGCTATATATATGGGGACAAACTGGCTGTATATGGGGGCACACTGGCTATATATATGGGGGCACACTGGCTGTATATGGGGGCACACTGGCTATATATATGGGGGCACACTGGCTATATATGGGGACAAACTGGCTATATATGGGGACAAACTGGTTGTATATGGGAGCACACTGGCTGTATATGGGGGCACACTGGCTGTATATATGGGGGCACACTGGTTATATATATATATGGGGGCACACTGGCTGTATATGGGGACAAACTGGCTGTATATGGAAACAAACTGGCTGTATTTGAGGGGGGCAAACTAGTGGCGTTTGGGCAAAGTGGCTGCATTTAATGGGCACAGTGGCGGCAATTGATTTTTTTTTTTCAGTTTGTTTGCGCCCCCCCAAAAATGTTGAGCACCAGCCGCCACTGCTCACCTGTCATGCGAATTGGATACGGGAAAATCTGCATCCAATTTGCATATGTATGAACCCAGCCTCAAAGCACAGAGTCAAAATGACCACACAGTGGTTGAAGGAGAAAAAGGGGAATGTACTTGCATGGTCTAATCAGAGCCTAGACTTAAACCCCATTGAAAATTTGTGCAATTACTTTTCAACTAAGATTTAACTGAACTTTAGCAGTTCTGCAAAGAAGTGTGGGCAAATATTCTAGCTGTGCAAAGTTAGTAGAGACATATCCCAACAGACTAAAGGCTGTAATTAAAGAAAAAGGGGGTTCAACAAAATACTGACATAAGGGGGTGATTCTTTTTTTCGTAAATCTTTTCTTAATTTTTTTTCTGACAAGTTGGCTTTACAGTGCCTTTCGAAAAAGTATTCATACCCCTTGAAATTTAAAAAAAAAATTCATGTTACAACCAAAAACGTAAATGTATTTTATTGGGATTTTATGTGATAGACCAACACAAAGTGGGACATAATTGTGAAGTGAAAGCAAAATGATAAATGGTTTTTAATTTTTTTTTTTACAAATAAATATGTGAAAAGTGTGGCGTGCATTTGTATTCAGTCCCCCTCAGAGTCAATACTTTGTAGAACCACCTTTCACTGCAATTTCAGCTGCAAGTCTTTTTGGGGATGTCTCTACGAGATTTGTACATCTAGAGAGTGATATTTTTGCCAGTTCTTCTTTGCAAAATAGCTCAAGCTCTGTCAGATTGGATGGAGAGCATCTGTGAACAGCAATTTTCAAGTCTTGCCACAGATTCTCAATTGGATTTAGGTCTGGACTTTGACTGGGCCATTCTAACACATGAATATGCTTTGATCGAAGCCATTTCATTGTGGCTCTGGCTATATGTTTAGGGTCATTGTCCTGCTGGAAGGTGAACCTCTGCCCCAGTCTCAAGTCTTTTGCAGACTCTAAGGCTGGGTTCACACCAGTGCGAATTGGATGCAGGTTTCCCCGCATTCCAATTCGCATAGCAGGAGATTGTGACTGGCTCTCTATGCATTATTCAGAGAAGCCGCCAAGAGCTGCTACCCCTGATCTGGTCCAGTCCACTAAAAAAAAACCCACACAACCACGTTGTCTCCCTTAACGGCCACAGGTATTACCTCCCCTACAGGCACATTGCTTTCACCCCTTGCAGGCTTACCCGACTCCGGTACTCTTTTCCCTGGTGGCTCAGACATCAGGGCGAGCAGATGAGCCCGACCACGGCCTCGGAGTGCTGGGTCCTGGGCCAGCCGCTGAGACAGGAGGAGCAACTTTCTGCATGACTCTGGTGATGGTAGGTGGGCTCGGGATATCACTCCCAGCTGGGATAGCGACATTCTTGTCCCAATCAGCCTGTAGTATCCGCAGAGGTTGGGCTGGTGCGACTACATTGAGCAGGTGTTTCCCGCAACATCCACAGACTATCCAAGGCCTCAGATGCGTGGCCAGACTGGAGCACCTACCGCAGATCAGTCCCAAGGCCTCATAGCTTCCAACCGTGTATAGGGCAAGATTACCGTTTGGTATGTACCACACTCCGGTGTCAGTCAGAACAGGTTTAGACTCACTCAGGCCAAAACCAATACCCAGAGCATACTTTCTCCAATCCGCCATCTCGCTTCCAAACTGTTTACTTCTGCAGCGTGCAAAATCTGTAATGGAGTCAGTTTTAACCCTTACATCGCTGGCGGGAAGTTTCAAAAGACCAGGCTGATCCTCTCCCATGGGCAGTGAAACTTGTGGTTTTGCCCCACATTATTAGAATGCATGATAACACAGTCTATGAGAAGTATAAGTGTCCCACAGGCCAGACGAAATCCCAATGGAGCTGTAGCCGGTTGCTATGGGCGACTGCTGCGAGGATAACGCCTTTGCCCCATGTTGGGCGCCAAATGTAGCAAGGGCCCGGGTCCCCTTTGGTCTAATCAGAACCTCCAGCCAGCGTAAGAGACAGCTGACATCCTTCTGTGTAGAGTGGGTTACAAGGCATAGTGGGTGTAATGCAAGGTAAATTCATGGGCGCCAGACACTTCTTGAATGCACAGATTTATTTTCTCTTTAACAGAACTGTGGGAGAGAGAGTTTAGGGCCAAGACACCCTTTAGTACCGTATATACTCGAGTATAAGCTGACCCGAATATAAGCCAAGGCACCTAATTTTACCACAAAAAAATGGGAAAACGTATTGACTCGAGTATAAGCCTAGGGTGTCCATCTGCATGCCTCACTGTGCCTCACTTTGCCTCACTGTGTCCATGTGCATGCCTCACTGTGCCCATGCCTCACTGTGCCCATGCCTCACTTTGCCCATGACTAGAATGACGTTTAACATGGGAGTCTATGGAAGGGGTGCCCAGCTTTGAAAAATCGGTGCTCCCCGGCTGTAGGTCCCCCAGACAAAAAACTCTGCACACTTGTAGAGGAAGAGTGAGGCTATATGTGTGCCAAGTTACGGCCGGCCGGTACTGGGTCCCCAAAGTCCGGGAGATCAGGTGCAAAAAGGTGACTCGAGTAAAAAGCCTCGTACACACAGCAGAGAATCCCGTCGTAAAAAAAAACGTTGGTTTTCTCGACGAGATTCTTGTCAAGCTTGACAGGATTCTTGTCAAGCTTTCCTTGCATACACAGTCAATTAAAAATCTCGTTGTTGTAAAGCGCGGTGACGTACAACACATACGACTGCAGTATAAAGGGGAAGTTTGATTCCAATGGCGCCACCCCTAGGGCTGCTTTTGCTGATCTCGTGTTACCGCGTGTTAGTAAAAGTTTGGGGAGAGACGATTCCCGCTTTTCAGTCTTCGTGCTTTCAGTTCGTTACAGCACGACGAATGTGCTATCTCCATCACGAACGCTAGTTTTACCAGAAGGATCGCTCCCGTCTCATACTTGGTTCTGAGCATGCGCAGTTTTTTAAGACTCGGAAATGCATACACACGACCGGTTTTCTCATTGGAAAACAGGCCGACGAGAATCCCGACGAGAAAAACGAGAATCCTGATGAGAAAATAGAGAGCCGGTTCTCTATTTTTCTCGTTGAGATTCCCGGCAGTTTTCTCGACAAGAAACCATACACACGAACGGTTTTCTCTGCAAGAAAGCTCTCCCAGCAGTTTTCTTGTCGTTTCTTGCCAAAAAACTGGTCGTGTGTAGGAGGCTATAGCCGAGGGGGGCATTTTCAGCACAAAAAAAATGTGCTGAAAAACTCGGCTTATACCCAGACTCTGAGACTTCTATAGGTAGAAAGCCATGCTGGGAAAGGCATCCAGCAAGACACATCTGCATGTGTAGGAGCCACCTAACCCTGCTTAAACTTCTCCACAACTTTATCCCTGATGTGTTTCTTCATAGTGCTGTTTGTTCACTAAGGTTCTCTAACAAACCACTGTGGGCTTCCCAGAACACTTGTGTGGCTCCCGGGGGGGGGGGGGTTTGCGTTTCCCTCTTTACTCTTCCCCTGCAGCTACGCCGGATCCACACTTTGTAAAGTATGAAAATCCACTGTTTAATTACCTTTGGGTCTGCATCGAGTTACCTCCCATGAGTGGATCCTTCAGCTCCGTTGTCTAGGCACACCAGTGTATTCAGGAATAAGGCCAATGTCCACACACGAGTAAAACCGAATCAGCAAGGCTTTATTCTTTTTCTTACTTTTGAGTCAACTTGAAGAAAGCGAAAGCAGGAAAGTTGAAGATGTAGGGGAAGGTTCAGGCACGCAGCACTTAGATCCCAAATATATATATTCATCGCCACTCAAGCCTGAGTGGGTATTGCTCACCCGGATAGTCCCTATAAGAGCAGTCCTAATAGCCGGGATGGAGCACGGATATCAGAGATGATGGATCTCCCTTAAAGCAGGCCTCCAGGCCTCTCCCTTAAACAGCAGTACCGTCGCTATCTCCGCCGAGACTGATCTTCCCCTGGAACTCCTTTCCTAAAGCTGAGCCCCCTTACAAATGGGCAGGCTGGGGTCCTTCTCCGAAGCATAGGCCCTTGCTAGGAGAGCTGGGCCTACGATGCAGCAGCAGAGCCTCGGGCTAAAGGTGCCCGAGACCTAAACACACCCGCGCACCTCGTGCCATGTGGGCCACGAGGCACGCTCACTGGACCAGAGGTCCCCCTGAACGCCTTGGGGTCCCCCTGGAATCGCCTCACGCCAAAATCTATCAGAAGGACTAGGAGGCCCAATAGTAACCCCTACTATTATGGGGTTACTATGGGGCCTCCCAGCCCTTCTGACAGATTTTAAGTAAAACAGTATAATGGGTTATGTCCTTTTTTTTTTCTTCTTTTATATCAATGTACTGCACTTTACTGTTGTGAGATTTCGAAATGTCCTTCTTTTTTTTTTTTTATTATATCAATGTCACCAGATACCCGGCACCAATTGCCTTCAGAAATCACCTAATAGTAAATAGACAAGGAACAACAGTATGAAGGGGACTTTTTAGGCACCAATAACTATCAACAGATATACGTATAAAAGTTACAAAATTGATTTATTGAAACATGATAAACACTTTACTGTTGTGAGATTTTAAATCATGTTTCAATAAATCAATTTTGTAACTTTTATACATCTGTTGATTGGTGCCTAAAAAGTCCCCTCCATACGGTTGTTCCTTGTCTGTATACTATTATTTGACTTCTAAAGGCAATTGGTTCCACTATCTTTTAATTAGGGGGATCAGAGTAAAGGGGGCCGATTATAAATGCACGCCACACTTTTCCGATATTTATTTGTAAAAAAAAATTAAAATCATTTTCCTTTCACTTCACAATTATGTGCCACTTTGTGTTGGTCTATCACATAAAATCCCAATAAAATACATTCACGTTTTTGGTTGTAACATGACAAAATGTGGAAAAAGGGGTATGAATACTTTTTCAAGGCACTGTAAGGCCTCGTACACACGGCCGATTTTCTCGGCAAGAACCAGCAAGAAACTTGCTGGCAGATAGGTCTTGCCGAGTAAATCGGTCGTGTGTACGCGGCTATGGGGTTTCTCGTCGAGAAAACCGACAAGAAACCTCGACGAGAAAATAGAGAACCTGCTCTCTATTTTCTCGTCGAGATTCTCCTCGGCATGTTTCTCGACGAGAAAAGTGAGTGTGTGTACACTTACCTGTCCTCCCGGAAGCCCGCGCATGTTCAAAATGAATTTGACGCATGCGCGGTAGCTTCCTAGGCATACGTAGGGTATACCAAGATGGCGGCGACGGCATCGAATGGGACGAGCGCATGCTCGTCGTAGTCGATGACGTCACCGCGTACGCTCCATTCAAAGAACCACGGGTTCTTTGAAACGAGCGTGTGTACACTCGGCCGGGACAAGTTTCTTGTCCAAGAATCTCGTCGAAAAAAACGACATGTTTTTTTCAACGAGAATCTCGGCCGTGTGTACGAGGGCTAACACCTCTGATGAAGTCATGTGATATGACGACACGCGTCAGGACGTAGCACAGACACACCACCAGCTGAACCGAGAGGAGACGAGCTCGCCGCTCGTAGGATATTGTACCCATTTTTCATTTCTCAAATGTGAGTGTTTTACCTGCTTTTAATAAACGCCACTCAGTGGTCATCGATCTACACCATAGATTTTTTCTTTTATCTTGTTCAAACTCTGTGACTGCCGCCGCTGCCATCTGAGGATCGCACTGAGTGCATTACATATACCCATCCATCTCCCTATTGGCACGAGCGCGGTGCTCGTTTGGATTGAGGTCCATGCTCACTACATACTAAGTGAGTGTGTTAATGCACCTATATGCGATTCAGTTTGCTGCATTCACAGAGTTGCGCTATTGATGTCCCTTTCTTCTGTGTTTTTTTCACATGCATCCCCATGAGCGATATGGGAGTTCAAACTCTGTGACTGCCGCCGCCGCCGCCATCTGAGGATCGCACTGAGTGCATCACACATACCAATCCATCTCCCTATTGGCACGAGTGCGGTGCTCGTTTGGATTGAGGTCCACGCTCACTATATATCAAGTGAGTGTGTGAATACACCGATTTGCGATTCAGCCTGCTGCATTCACAGAGTTGCGCTATTGATGTCCCTTTCTTCTGTGTTTTTTTCCACATGCATCCCAATGGGCGATATGAAAATTGAGTTCTAAAGATTGTATCATAAGGACGATGCATAATTCCCCACCACAGAGATCTGCTTCATACTGCCCCCTCCCAGCAGGGAGGTAAGCTGTGTTTGATCACTGGGTGGATGCCATATCAAGACTCTCAAGCACATCCTTGGTGATGGGACTTTCTGTATATATGACTGTATTCACATATAATATTCATTTATAATACAATTTTTTCTGCAACATTTGGAAGCTCTATTAGGAGCCTCTACCAGGATCAGGAATCCTCCTTCCTCACTTGTTTACTCACTTATGTCTTTAGTACTTTTATGTTCTTCATAGACATTGTTTTGTCTATTGCATTTATCTTAGTGATTCACGTTCGCTTTAAGGTTGTATATTATCAGTCACGTTTGCGCATCACAGGATTGCCCAGACACTTGTTCCTATCAGATTTTGCAATCAGTGGCCCTTTGCACATTATTATTTTATACATATCTGTGTCACTGGGCATATTGTACACCTACCACGTAGTTGGTCTTATAGCAACCAGTAGCTGTTTATTTATCTATTTTACGCTTATTTGTGTCACTGTGCACATTGCACATTATTACTACCTAGCTGATTTCTAGCCAGCGATTATTTAATACACCCCCCCCCTTTTCCTCCCTCCCCTCACATTCCCATTCTCCCGCCTCCTTTCTCCGAACCCCCCCCCTCCCCTCCCTCTTACTCACTTTATTTTATTCACTACAGCGCAGCCACCATCACGATTTTTACTGTAACACCAACTTGTCAGAAAAAAAGAATTAAAACAGATTTACGAAAAAAATAATCACCCCCCTTATGTCAGTATTTTGTTGATCCACATTTTGCTTTAATTACAGCCTTTAGTCTGTTGGGATATGTCTCTACTAAGTTTGTACATCTAGAATATTTGAAGGCATTGTATATCTTTGACTTGGATGTTATTTGGTTGCACTGAGTAAATACAGCTGGATAAAACAAAAACTGTGTCTTAATTTCAGGCTGCACAGCAACAAAATGTGATTATTTTAAAGGGGGTGATTATTTTCTATACCCACTGTACATACATACAGCATGTAGAAGCATTGTTTCAATATTATCTTCCATCATCATCCTATCCTTCATATTATATGTCGTGTAACTTTCATTGTGCCATGGTTCAAATCATCCTTTTCTTGTTTTTGTTTTTTTCCCCAGTGACATCACAACCACGACTCCAGCACACAGATTGGTATTTCCCCAGTGAGATCTCACCCCCAGCACACACATTGGTCTTTCCTGGCTATAATTCCTCTAGCACAAACAATCTTCAGTTTGTCCTCCAGAGGCTCCCGTCTACATTCACACTCTCTGACACATGCAAATAGTATATTGGACCCTGTCCATGTCCTCCTTATAGGCATCGCACGCTGAGCCCAGACGCACAGTTTGGCGGTTCAGAAATCAGCGTGAAGCTCAGTTCAGCGGTAGTCTCTCCTCCCTTTTTCCTCTGTGGAAGTGGGCTTCTTATGCCGCGTACACACGATCATTTTTCCCGTCGGGAAAAATGACATTTTTTTTTTTCGCCGAGAAAAACGATCGTCTGTGGGCTTTATGCCGTTTTTCTCGTTGAGAAAAACGGCAGGAAAAACGACGAGAAAAATTAGAACATGTTCTAAATTTTCTCATCGTTTTTTCCATCATTTTTTTCCGCGGCAGTTTTCCCATAGGGAGACACTGCCGCGGAGCCCACAGACGGTCGTTTTTCTCGACAAAGAAAAAAATGACGGGAAAAACGGTCGTGTGTGGGGGAAAATGCCGTTCCCTCGTTTTTCATTTAATTTCATGTCGTGGTTCACGGCGGTGTTTTCACCGCCGTGAATCACGATCGTGTGTACGCGGCATTATTGTTGCTTTGCGTGTAACTCTGTGTATCCAGAATTGTGATTGTGTGTGTTAGTACATTCATTTACCTCTCTCCTGTATCCTGCACACTCACTCTCATGTATGCTTTAAAGCAGTGAGATGGCCCCTCCAGTACACATAGCCAGATTTACAGCAGCAAAATGCGTGCATTAACCCATCAGTCACCAGTCCGCAGTGTACATGCATTAACCTCTCAACAGGGCCGGACTGGGAGTAAAAACCAGCCCTGGAAAATAATTCATACCAGCCCCATAGCATTATTATACCGGTCCAACAGCAAAACGTCATTTTCTTGTTCATAAAAAAGAAAACAATGCATTTGAAGAGTGTGTTATATTTAGAGAAGACAGATATGAAAGCACATAGGGATATAAAATATATACATATATATATATATATTATATAAATAAAAGCAAATTCCAGTTAAAAGTGCTAAAAGTGGTCAATCATCAAGGGGGACCCCAGGAACTCTGGGAACGTGGGGGGAGGGGGACTCTGTTGACTAGAGAACACCTTCCGCAGAAAGAATACACTAAGGTAAGGGGGGTGGGTTTACTAATATAGGGGGAAACCTTTATATCAGAACCCCCCTTACATTGTTGTATTCACTCCCCCCCCCTTACATCAGTGACCCCCCCCCCTCGGACTGGCCTTGTAGCGCTGTCACTGACCTCCTCTCAGGTGCACCGTGGATCAGTCAGCTCCAGCTCTGGTTTTATCCTATAGTCTCCTCTCCACAGTCCACACATGTCTGACTTCTCCCATGACCCCCATCCTGGCAGCACTCTCTCTCTTGACTCCTCTCCAGACTCCTTCAGAGACTGCAGACATGATATAAGACAAGAGATGGTTAGAGGTTTCTGACATGATACAAGAGATGGTCAGAGACTGCAGACATGGTACAAGAGATGATCAGAGAATTCAGACATGATACAATAGATGGTCAGAGACTGCAGACATGATACAAGAGATGGCCAGAGACTGCAGACATGATACAAGAGATGGCCAGAGACTGCAGACATGGTACAAGAGATGGTCAGAGAATGCAGACATGGTACAGGCAGTGGCGGTGCATCCATAGAGGGCGCTGGAGCGCCGCCCCCTCTCGCTCCCGCACCGCCACTGAAAGACAATACACAGATTCATGCATTGCATGAATCTATGTATTGTCACCGCTGCCGCGCTGCCCACTATTCATATGGCCGGCCTCCTGGTGAGCGCCGGCCATATGAATTAGAGCGGTGGCCGGCGGTGGGTGTGTTCTGGAAGTGTCTATCAGAGCCAGCGGCTCTGATAGGCTTTCCGAATACAGCTCTCAGGCTGTAATCGGCTTCCAAAAACTCCTCCCAGGTACGCACGGGGGCACACTGGCTGAATATGGGGGGCACACTGGCTGAATATGGGGGGCACACTGGCTGTATATGGGGGGCACACTGGCTGTATATGGGGGGCACACTGGCTGTATATGGGGGGCACACTGGCTGTATATGGGGGGCACACTGGCTGTATATGGGGGCACACTGGCTGTATATGGGGGGCACACTGGCTGTATATATGGGGGAACACTGGTTATATATATATGGGGGCACACTGGCTGTATTTATGGGGGGCACACTGGCTGAATATGGGGGGACACTGGCTGAATATGGGGGCACACTGGCTGTATATGGGGGCACACTGGCTGTATATGGGGGCACACTGGCTGTATATGGGGGCACACTGGCTGTATATGGGGGCACACTGGCTATATATATGGGGACAAACTGGCTATATATATGGGGACAAACTGGCTATATATATGGGGGCACACTGGCTATATATATGGGGACAAACTGGCTATATATATGGGGGCACACTGGCTGTATATGGGGGCACACTGGTTGTATATGGGAGCACACTGGCTGTATATAGGGGCACACTGGCTGTATATGGGGGGCACACTGGCTGTATATATGGGGGCACACTGGTTATATATATATATATATATATGGGGGCACACTGGCTGTATATGGGGGGCACACTGGCTGGATATATGGGGGCACACTGGTTATATATATATATGGGGCACACTGGCTGTATATGGGGACAAACTGGCTGTATATGGAAACAAACTGGCTGTATTTGAGGGGGCAAACTGGTGGCGTTTGGGCACAGTGGCTGCGTTTAATGGGCACAGTGGCGGCAATTGATTTTTTTTTTTCAGTTTGTTCAAAAAAAAAAATTTGAGCACCAGCCGCCACTGGGTACAGGAGATGGTCAGAGAATGCAGACATGGTACAGGAGATGGTCAGAGACTGGGGACATGGTACAAGAGATGGTCAGAGACTGGGGACATGGTACAAGAGATGGTCAGAGACTGGGGACATGGTACAAGAGATGGTCAGAGAATGCAGACATGGTACAAGAGATGCTCAGAGACTGCAGACATGGTACAAGAGATGATCAGAGACTGGAGACATGGTACAATAGATGGTCAGAGAATGCAGACATGGTGCAGGAGATCAATGCAGCCTCATCAGTGCCCATCAATGCAGCCTCACTGTGCCCATCATTGCAGCCTCACTGTGCCCATCAAATGCAGCTTTACAGTGCCCACCAATGCAGCCTCACGGTGCCCACCAATGCAGCCTCACGGTGCCCACCAATGCAGCCTCACGGTGCCCACCAATGCAGCCTCACTGTGCCCACCATTGCAGCCTCACTGTGCCCATCAAATGCAGCTTTACAGTGCCCACCAATGTAGCCTCACGGTGCCCACCAATGCAGCCTCACGGTGCCCACCAATGCAGCCTCACGGTGCCCACGTATGCAGCCTCACTGTGCCCACGTATGCAGCCTCACTGTGCCCACGTATGCAGCCTCACTGTGCCCACGTATGCAGCCTCACTGTGCCCATGTATGCAGCCTTACTGCCTATAAATGCAGCCTTAATGAGCGTATGAATGTAGCCTCACTGAGCATATGAATGCAGCCTTAATGAGCGTATGAATGCAGTCTTACTGTCCATTAATGCAGCCCATGAATGCAGCCTTACTGTCCATTATTGCAGCCCATAAGTGCAGCCTTACTGTCCATGAATGCAGCCCATGAATGCAGCCTTACTGTGCATGAATGCAACCCATGAATTCAGCCTTACTGTGCATGAATTGAGCCCATGAATGCAGCCTTACTGTGCATGACTGCAGCCTTACTGTGCATGAATGCAGCCCATGAATGCAGCCTTACTGTGCATGAATGCAGCCTCACTGTGCATGAATGCAGCCCATGAACGCAGCCTTACTGTGCATGAATGCAGCCCATGAACGCAGCCTTACTGTGCATGAATGCAGCCCATGAACGCAGCCTTACTGTGCATGAATGCAGCCTTACTTCCATGAATGCAGCCTTACTGTGCATGAATGCAGCCCGTGAATGCAGCCTTACTGTGCATGAATGCAGCCCGTGAATGAAGCTTTACTGTGCATGAATGCAGCTTTGCTGTGCATGAATGCAGCCCGTGAATGCAGCCTTACTGTGCATGAATGCAGCCCGTGAATGCAGCCTGGCTGTGCATGAATGCAGGCTTACTGTGCATGAATGCAGCCCATGAATGCAGCCTTACTGTGCATGAATGCAGCCCATGGATGCAGCCTTACTGTGCATGAATGCAGCCTATGGATGCAGCCTTACTGTGCATGAATGCAGCCTTACTGTCCATGAATGCAGCCCGTGAATGCAGCCTTACTGTGCATGAATGCAGCCCGTGAATGCAGCCTTACTATGCATGAATGCAGCCCGTGAATGCAGCCTTACTGTGCATGAATGCAGCCCATGAATGCAGCCTTACTGTGCATGAGTGCAGCCCATGAAAGCAGCCCATGAATGCAGCCTTACTGTGCGTTAATGCAGCCTTATACTGTGCATGAATGCAGCCCGTGGATGCAGCCCGTGGATGCAGCCTTACTGTGCATGAATGCAGCCCATGAATGCAGCCTTACTGTGCATGAGTGCAGCCCATGAATGCAGCCTTACTGTGCATGAATGCAGCCCGTGAATGCAGCCTTATACTGTGCATGAATGCAGCCCGTGGATGCAGCCTTACTGTGCATGAATGCAGCCCGTGGATGCAGCCTTACTGTCCATTATTGCAGCCCATAAATGCAGCCTTACTGTCCATGAATGCAGCCTTACTGTGCATGAATGCAACCCATGAATTCAGCCTTACTGTGCATGAATTGAGCCCATGAATGCAGCCTTACTGTGCATGAATGCAGCCTTACTGTGCATGAATGCAGCCCATGAATGCAGCCTTACTGTGCATGAATGCAGCCCATGAATGCAGCCTCACTGTGCATGAATGCAGCCCATGAACGCAGCCTTACTGTGCATGAATGCAGCCCATGAACGCAGCCTTACTGTGCATGAATGCAGCCCATGAACGCAGCCTTACTGTGCATGAATGCAGCCTTACTTCCATGAATGCAGCCTTAATGTGCATGAATGCAGCCCGTGAATGCAGCCTTACTGTGCATGAATGCAGACCATGAATGAAGCTTTACTATGCATGAATGCAGCTTTGCTGTGCATGAATGCAGCCCGTGAATGCAGCCTTACTGTGCATGAATGCAGCCCGTGAATGCAGCCTTGCTGTGCATGAATGCAGCCTTACTGTGCATGAATGCAGCTCATGAATGCAGGCTTACTGTGCATGAATGCAGCCCATGAATGCAGCCTTACTGTGCATGAATGCAGCCCATGGATGCAGCCTTACTGTGCATGAATGCAGCCTATGGATGCAGCCTTACTGTGCATGAATGCAGCCTTACTGTCCATGAATGCAGCCCGTGAATGCAGCCTTACTGTGCATGAATGCAGCCCGTGAATGCAGCCTTACTATGCATGAATGCAGCCCGTGAATGCAGCCTTACTGTGCATGAATGCAGCCCATGAATGCAGCCTTACTGTGCATGAGTGCAGCCCATGAAAGCAGTCCATGAATGCAGCCTTACTGTGCGTTAATGCAGCCTTATACTGTGCATGAATGCAGCCCGTGGATGCAGCCTTACTGTGCATGAATGCAGCCCGTGGATGCAGCCTTACTGTGCATGAATGCAGCCCATGAATGCAGCCTTACTGTGCATGAGTGCAGCCCATGAATGCAGCCTTACTGTGCATGAATGCAGCCCGTGAATGCAGCCTTATACTGTGCATGAATGCAGCCCGTGGATGCAGCCTTACTGTGCATGAATGCAGCCCGTGGATGCAGCCTTACTGTGCATGAATGCAGCCCGTGAATGCAGCCTTACTGTCCATTATTGCAGCCCATAAATGCAGCCTTACTGTCCATGAATGCAGCCTTACTGTGCATGAATGCAACCCATGAATTCAGCCTTGCTGTGCATGAATTGAGCCCATGAATGCAGCCTTACTGTGCATGAATGCAGCCTTACTGTGCATGAATGCAGCCCATGAATGCAGCCTTACTGTGCATGAATGCAGCCCATGAATGCAGCCTCACTGTGCATGAATGCAGCCCATGAACGCAGCCTTACTGTGCATGAATGCAGCCCATGAACGCAGCCTTACTGTGCATGAATGCAGCCCATGAACGCAGCCTTACTGTGCATGAATGCAGCCTTACTTCCATGAATGCAGCCTTACTGTGCATGAATGCAGCCCGTGAATGCAGCCTTACTGTGCATGAATGCAGACCATGAATGAAGCTTTACTATGCATGAATGCAGCTTTGCTGTGCATGAATGCAGCCCGTGAATGCAGCCTCACTGTGCATGAATGCAGCCCGTGAATGCAGCCTTGCTGTGCATGAATGCAGCCTTACTGTGCATGAATGCAGCTCATGAATGCAGGCTTACTGTGCATGAATGCAGCCCATGAATGCAGCCTTACTGTGCATGAATGCAGCCCATGGATGCAGCCTTACTGTGCATGAATGCAGCCCATGGATGCAGCCTTACTGTGCATGAATGCAGCCTTACTGTCCATGAATGCAGCCCGTGAATGCAGCCTTACTGTGCATGAATGCAGCCCGTGAATGCAGCCTTACTGTGCATGAATGCAGCCCATGAATGCAGCCTTACTGTGCATGAGTGCAGCCCATGAAAGAAGCCCATGAATGCAGCCTTACTGTGCATGAATGCAGCCAGTAAATGCAGCCTTATACTGTGCATGAATGCAGCCCGTGGATGCAGCCTTACTGTGCATGAATGCAGCCCGTGGATGCAGCCTTACTGTGCATGAATGCAGCCCGTGGATGCAGCCTTACTGTGCATGAATGCAGCCCGTGAATGCAGCCTTACTGTGCATGAATGCAGCCCGTGAATGCAGCCTTACTGTAATCAAATGCAGCCCATGAATGCAGCCTTACTGTGCATGAATGCAGCCCATGAACGCAGCCTTACTGTGCATGAATGCAGCCCATGAAAGCAGCCTTACTGTGCATGAATGCAGCCCATGAAAGCAGCCTTACTGTAATCAAATGCATCCCATGAATGCAGCCTTACTGTAATCAAATGCATCCCATGAATGCAGCCTTACTGTGCATGAATGCAGCCCATGAACGCAGCCTTACTGTGCATGAATGCAGCCCATGAACGCAGCCTTACTGTGCATGAATGCAGCCCATGAAAGCAACCTTACTGTAATCAAATGCATCCCATGAATGCAGCCTTAGGGTCCTTTCACACGGGGCGGATCCGTGCAGATCCGCACCGTGAAGCTCCGCTTGCTCAGCGGGGATCGCTCCGTTGATCCCCGCTGAGCCGACGGATGACTGGGCGGTCCCCGCACACTGTGCAGGGACCGCCCTGTCAGAGCGCCGCTCTCCCCTATGGGGAATCGGATGACGACGGACCGTAGAGTCCGTTGTCATCCGATCCGCTCTGCCGACGGAAGGAAAAATAGGGTTTTCCTCCGTCACACTTTGGCGGAGCGGAGCGGGTCGGATGTCAGCGGACATGTCTCCGCTGACATCCGTGCCTCCATAGGGGTACATGGAGGATCCGTTTCAGGTCCGCCTAAAAAACTGACAGGCGGACCTGAACGGACCTCCGTGTGAAAGGGGCCTTACTGTAATCAAATGCATCCCATGAATGCAGCCTTACTGTAATCAAATGCATCCCATGAATGCAGCCTTACTGTAATCAAATGCAGCCTTAATGAGCCCATCAATACATGAGACTTGCCTGGATTACATACACCAGGCATCTTCAGCGCTGTGTGTGAGATCTGGCTGGGTCTGTCTTCAGCTGTGCTGCCTGTAGACCTGCTCATGTGATAGTAGATGGGAACACTGAATGAATAATGCTACGTTTCCACTGAGCGGAACGGTTCGGGTCGGTATGGTTTGGAACGGTTAGAATGGTCCGGTCTATTCTGGTGAGCGTTTCCACTGCAAGTCGGACCGCCAGGGGCCATACAGATTTTAGAAAAAATGCCTCGCGTGATGTCACACTAGTGTGACGAGAAACCTGACGCAGCGTCAGTCAGCACCAGCTACACAACAAAAACAATGGAGGTTATCCAGCAGCTTGTGTTTTCTCTTCTGGCCTTTTGGTTCTTTGTAGTCCAAATACATGCCGCACCATATGAGAGAAGGTTGTGAGCGGCAATGAGAAACACAGCATTCAAGAAAAGAAAACTGCTAGCTTGGATGTGTAGCCGGGAGGAGAAGTACACCTTTGTGAGGCAAAGACAAAGACGGCAGCGCTATAGGGTAAGCACAACTGACCGACTTAACTCAGACCTACCTTACATACACACACACACTGACCCACCTACCTGACATGCACACACACACTGACCCACCTACCTGACATACACACACACACACACACTGACCCACCTGACACATATGTTATATATGTATAATGTTATTATTTTTGTGATATGTTACATCTGTTTTTTTTTTTAGATGCTTCTGCTTTTGGCAAAGCAGCGCCGTCGACCAGTCATTTGGGCTTTCCCCCGTGCCAATGAGGGGTGGGATGTGACCGTCCCGGGATTCACACAGACACAGTGAGTGCAGAATTTTAGAATGTCTGAGGAAACCTACTCATACCTTTGTGCCAAGCTACGGACAGCGATGGAGAAGCAAAGCACCAACTACAGAGCCAGTTTGCCTGTGAGGAAAAGAGTTGCCATTGCACTGTGGAAGCTGGCTACCAACAGTGAATATAGAAGTATTGGTCATCTTTTCGGTGTCAGTAAATCTTCAGTGTGCCGGTGTGTGCAGGACTTCTGTAAGACTGTCTGCACATTGCTAGCTCCTGAAATTGTGCATTTTCCGGACAGGGAAAAGCTTAAAGACATGGCTGACTACTTTGAGAACAGGTGGGGCCTTCCACAGTGTGTTGGTGCTATTGATGGCTCACACATACCAATAATAGCACCACAAGAATACCACACTGACTATTTCAACCGGAAAGGCTGGCATTCCATCATCCTCCAGGGAGTAGCGGATGGCAAGGGACTATTCTGGAATGTGAATGTAGGAAAGCCTGGGAGTTTGCATGATGCTCGTGTTCTATGATTGTCCACATTTTGGGACTGGGTTGGCCAGGGAGGACTGTACCCTGGTTCCACTAAAAACATTTGTGGGGTCAATGTTGGGTATTATGTTCTTGGGGACTCTGTCTACCCTTTACAAAATTGGCTCCTGAAACCATTTCCTGACAATGGCCGCCTGACAACAGAACAGCAAACAAAAAAACATCCAGGGCACGTGTCGTAGTGGAAAATGCTTTTGGAAGACTTAAGGGTAGATGGAGGTGTCTTATGAAGAGGAATGACAGTGACATTAAAATTGCCAAATCCATGGTGCTTACTTGCTGTGCTCTTCACAATCTTTGTGAAAGTCATGGAGAAGACTTTAACCAGGATTGGAATACATCTCCAGAAGAGCCAGTGCCAGTAATAGCACCTGTGAGGGGGTTAGCTCGGTAGCGGGTGTGTGTGACCCCCTGGATGGGCTCCCCACACAAAAACAGGCCCAGCAGACGGAGGTTGTGGTTTTCAAGATCAAAAGGTGCGGTTTATTTCTCTATTTACAGTGACAAAAACACAGCAAAGCAAAAAGAAACAAACAAAATAAATCCTGGTCAGCTTGACCTCTGACTAAACATGCAGGTTTCCCTAACTAACAACTGGGATCAGCCTGGTGCTGTCCTAGTCCCTAAGTCCCTGGTTTAGTAAATGTCCAAACAAATAGCCACACAGGCTTTGTCTCACCGCACAGGGGTTCACTCTCCCTAGACAGTCCACACAGGTCTGGTTCCAGGCATGAGCAAACACCTAATGAAGCTGGGAGTTTTTATAGAGGCCTTAAACGAGCTGACAAGCTTCAGCTGGTCTCATCAACTCCCTGCCTGCACGACGCCCAGCACTCTCCCTAGAGGTATGAATCATCCATGAGCCCACTAGCCTCAGCTGGGCTTCATCAACTCTCTCCCTAGTTGTATAAGTCGGCATAAAGCCTGAATCTGGGAGAAATATACCTACCCCCCTGGATGCAACCAGGTGACTTTACCTTCCTGCTGTCACATACCCCCCCCTCTTGTTTTAACCTTGGGGTTGGAACACCAGCAATCAGGCATTGATGTACTCGAGACAAAGCATCCACATTCCCCATTTGAACGCCAGGGCGATGCTTTACTGTGAAGTTGAATTCCTGTAGGGCCAGGAACCACCTATTTACTCTTCTATTTGTCTCCTTGTTTTGAGCCATCCACTTTAACGGAGCGTGATCCGTAACCATGTCAAAGTGCCTACCTAGCAGATAGTACCGAAGGGAATCTAGAGCCCACTTCACCGCTAAACACTCCTTTTCAACCGTGGCGTAATTTACCTCATGGGACTTCAACTTCCTGCTGAGGTAAATGACTGGGTGCTCTTCCCCGTTCCAGACCTGGGACAATACTGCTCCTAACCCCACATCTGACGCATCACTTTGTACGACAAAGTCTTTAGAGAAGTCGGGTGAGTACAACACTGGCTGGCTACATAAGGCTTGTTTCAAGAATTGGAATGCTGCCTCAGCCTCGGGGGTCCATTTAATCATGACCGACCCTTTCCCTTTCGTCAGGTTGGTTAGCGGCACAGCCTTAGAAGCAAAGTGGGGAATGAAGCGCCGATAATAACCCGCGATTCCCAGAAAGGCTCGTACCTGCTTCTTGCTGTTGGGACGTGGCCAACTCTGGATGGCCTCGACTTTGTTGAGTTGGGGTTTTATTACTCCCCTCCCAATGGTGTACCCAAGATATTTGGCCTCCTCCTGCCCAATGGTACACTTCTTGGGGTTAGCCGTAAACCCCGCTTCCCGGATAGAGTCTAGGACTGCTTGCACTTTTGGCAGATGTGAGGCCCAATCTGTGCTATGGACAATTACGTCATCCAGGTAAGCCGCAGCATACTTCCGATGGGGCCTCAGTATCTGGTCCATTTTCCGCTGGAATGTGGCCGGCGCATTCTGTAACCCGAACGGCATTCTCTTATATTGGAACGCCCCGTCTGGGGTTACAAATGCGGTTTTCTCTTTGGCCGACTTGGCCAGGGGAATTTGCCAATACCCTTTTGTGAGGTCAAGAGTCGTCATGTATCGGGCTGTTCCCAGCCGGTCGATCAACTCATCTATACGTGGCATGGGGTAGGTGTCAAATTTTTGTAACTTTGTTCAACTGACGAAAATCGTTACAAAATCGCCAGCTCCCATCCGGTTTAGGCACCAACACAATGGGACTAGACCAATCACTTTGGGACTCCTCTATCACCCCTAAGTTCAGCATTTTCTGTACTTCCTCCCGTATTGCCTCCCGTCGGGCCTCTGGGATCCGATAGGGTTTTAACTTCACCCTTTCACCGGGCGGGGTAATAATATCATGCTCTACCCCAGATGTTTGTCCCGGCAGCTCAGAGAACACCTCCTTGTTGCGAAGCACAAACTCCTTAACCTCCTGTTGTTGGGGTTGTGACAAGGTGGCTGCTATTCCAACCTCCGGAATCACTCAACCAGTTTGAGCTGGTGACCAAGTTTCTGCGACTAGGGACTCTCTATCCCTCCAGGCTTTCAACAGATTAACGTGATAGATCTGTTCGGGCTTTCGCCTTCCTGGTTGTCTGACCTTGTAATTCACTTCGCTCACTTTTTCCATTATCTCGTAGGGGCCTTGCCATTTGGCAAGGAATTTACTTTCAACCGTAGGGACAAGTACCAATATCCTATCCCCCGGGGAAAAGGTACGGGTCTTGGCTCCACGGTTGTACACTCTCTGCTGTGCCAACTGCGCTTGGGCCAAATGTTCCTTCACGATGGGCATTACCTGTGCAATTCGATCTTGCATCAGGGCGACATGCTCAATCACACTCCTGTGGGGAGAACTCTCACTTTCCCAAGTTTCCTTGGCAATATCCAACAGCCCTCTTGGGTGTCTCCCATACAGTAACTCAAAGGGGGAGAATCCCGTAGAGGATTGGGGCACCTCCCTAATAGCAAACATCAAATAAGGAAGTAGACAGTCACAATCCTTTCCATCTCTATCCACCACTTTCTTCAACATTTGTTTTAGGGTTTTGTTGAATCTTTCAACCAGCCCATCGGTTTGGGGGTGATACACAGACGTACGCAATTGCGTCACTTTGAACAATTTACACAGCTCTTTCATAACCCGGGACATAAAGGGTGTACCTTGGTCCGTAAGCAGTTCTTTACAAATACCCACCCGGCTAAAAACAAGAGATAGCTCTTTGGCTATGGTTTTGGCCAAGGTATTTCGGAGAGGGATCGCTTCTGGATAACGGGTGGCATAGTCCATTATAACTAATATGTACTGGTGCCCCCTAGCGGACTTGATTATAGGACCTACCAAATCCATTGCGATCCTCTCAAACGGGACCTCAATGATGGGTAGAGGGACCAGCGGGCTACGGAAATGTGGCATCGGGGCCGACCTCTGACACACAGGGCAGGAGGAACAATAATTTTCTATGTCCTTCATCACCCCAGGCCAATAGAATCTCTGTAATACCCTCTCTCGGGTTTTCTCTGTCCCCAGATGACCTCCAAGAATGTGCCCATGGGCCAACTCCAACACCAACTTCCTGTAAGGTTTGGGCACTACAAGCTGCTCAACGGTTTCTTCTGCCCTTTTTGCCACCCGATACAGTAGGTCCTTCTCTACGCTGAAGTATGGGTAAGTGCAGGTATTATCTGGGTTCACTAACTCGCCATCTATTTCCACTACGTTTTCCCGTGCCTTTATTAGGGCGGGGTCTTTTAACTGTTCTGTGGCAAAATTTTCCCTGTGAACCTCAAGATCAGAAAACTCCACAGACGGTAGGTTTTCGTCTGAGGAGGTGGGCTCCTCTCCAGTTTCTTGAGTCTCGCCTGCCAATACTGACAAGGGAAATTCTGGAGAGTCCTCACCACTCTCAGAGGAGTTCTGGCTATCACATTCCTGGTACATAGGGGCACCAGTGGGGGGCTCAGGATCATCCCACAGTTCCCAGAACTTCGGAAAATCCCTTCCCACAATGGCATCATGCGGTAATTGAGATACTAATCCCACTGGATGAGAGAGGGTACCTTTGGGGGTCTTGAAACACATTGTAGTCACTGGATACTCTCGGGTGTCCCCATGCACACAAATAACAGCTACCTTGCTATTCCCAGAGACCTCTGTTTTAACTAATTCAGCCTTTATCAGGGTCACAAGGCTACCTGAATCCAGTAATACCACAACATTTCTACCATTAATACACATTTTGCATAAATGTTTCTCAGTTCCCCGAATGGCAGTGCATGCGACTGTCGCACACAGCGACTGACGTCTGTCCGTCAGAAAGTCACATTGCATGGGTTCCTCCACAACCGGGCAATTTGCTGCAATATGTCCCGCTTGCCGGCAGCGGTAGCAAACAATCCTTTTGGCTGCCTCTTGAGCCCCTGACTTCCCAGGCTGTTCTCGCCAAACTTTGGGTAGAGCTCCCACCCTCTCACTCTCTCCACCCTCACCCCTTGGAATCATCTTATCCGCCCCTGGGGATGGTCTGGTCTTAGGGTGGAAAGTCCGAGAGTCTCTGGAAGAGGCCGTCAGGTTCTCTGCAGCCAAGTATCTCTCTACACGATCCACAAGTTTACCGGCCGTTTCTGGGTCTCCATGGCTTACCCACTTTTGAATGGCGGTAGGAAGAGCTCTCAAGAAACGATCCATCACAACACGTTCCACAATCTCCGGTGCGGACAAAGTCTCTGGCTGTAGCCACTTCCTGCTCAGGTGAATGAGATCATACATTTGAGACCTGGGGGGTTTTCCAAGCTGGAAAGTCCAGTTATGCACACGCTGAGCCCGGACAGCCAGGGTGACACCCAGCCTTGCCAATATTTCAGCTTTTAGCATCACATAGTCTTTTGCTTGGTCAGGCTCTAGGTCATAGTAAGCTTTCTGCGATTCACCAGTTAACAGAGGAGCCACCAGTCCAGCCCACTGCTCCTCAGGCCACTTTTCTCTTTCAGCAGTCCTTTCAAATGTGGTCAAAAATATCTCTGGATCATCCTCTCCAGTCATTTTTGTCAATAAACGACTCACCCCAAAGGACGCGGTATTAGTGGGACGGCTTTCCTCACTGGTCTGCGGACGTTGCTGCATTACTGCTTCCATCTGTTGTTGTAGTCTCTGCTCTTGCTTCTGCAACAGGTCTATGAAGCGGGCCTCAGATTGCTGCTGGGCTTGTTGCTGGGCTGCGAAGCTCTGTTGTTGAGCTGCAAGGCTCTTTTGCAAACCTGCATTTGTCTGCTGTTGATTGGCATTTGCTAGAGCCAGCTGTTTCAGTATCTCCTCCATGCTGGCTTAAAAAAAAACTGCCACTGGTTCTCCACCAACTGTGAGGGGGTTAGCTCGGTAGCGGGTGTGTGTGACCCCCTGGATGGGCTCCCCACACAAAAACAGGCCCAGCAGACGGAGGTTGTGGTTTTCAAGATCAAAAGGTGCGGTTTATTTCTCTATTTACAGTGACAAAAACACAGCAAAGCAAAAAGAAACAAACAAAATAAATCCTGGTCAGCTTGACCTCTGACTAAACATGCAGGTTTCCCTAACTAACAACTGGGATCAGCCTGGTGCTGTCCTAGTCCCTAAGTCCCTGGTTTAGTAAATGTCCAAACAAATAGCCACACAGGCTTTGTCTCACCGCACAGGGGTTCACTCTCCCTAGACAGTCCACACCGGTCTGGTTCCAGGCATGAGCAAACACCTAATGAAGCTGGGAGTTTTTATAGAGGCCTTAAACGAGCTGACAAGCTTCAGCTGGTCTCATCAACTCCCTGCCTGCACGACGCCCAGCACTCTCCCTAGAGGTATGAATCATCCATGAGCCCACTAGCCTCAGCTGGGCTTCATCAACTCTCTCCCTAGTTGTATAAGTCGGCATAAAGCCTGAATCTGGGAGAAATATACCTACCCCCCTGGATGCAACCAGGTGACTTTACCTTCCTGCTGTCACACACCCCATGATATGGAAGAAGAGTGCAGTGAAATACATCAGGCTCTGATGCTGCACCTCAATGTTTAATTTTTTTCCATGATTTATTTAAAATGCTAATACCTTTTTGCTATATTGTTAATAATGTTTTACAATAAATAATGCATACTCAAAAATTTATCTCATGTTTTTTATTTCACAAAAAACTCATCGTTCAATATATTTTTTTTAATAAATTTTTGAAAAATATATCAATAAAGAAACTTTTTTTATAAAAACAAAAATGGGTACAGGTCCTTTGCTACATGAAAGGCACTACGGTCTGGGTGGTGACCTGGGTTCACGACTGGCTGAAAGGACTTGAACAAGCTGACCTAGGACACCGAGGAAGGCCTGGTTGAAGGTAGACAACTGCTCCATCTGCTGACGGGCGATTTCTGCCTCCTGGTGCATAGCTTCCTGTGCATCCTGACGCAGTGCCTGAAACCGCCTCTCAGAAAGGTTCTCAATTCTTTCCAGCTGCCTTTCTTCTGCTGTCCGCATATCCTCCATGACTGTGCGCAGATCCAACTGCAAATGTCTCCTATGACCTATAATATACAAAATATCAAACTAGTGTTTTTGGTAACATCTGTCAAAACAATACTGTAACCCCCTTTCTCATCTGCCACACCAGACTGTATCACACTGATCTACTGCCCCACAACTGTAACCCCTGCACATCTGCCCCACTGCTCTTCTGCCCCACTGCTGAACCCCCTTCTCATCTATTTCACCTCTGTACCCCCTGCACATCTGCCCCACTGCTGAACCCCCTTCTCACCTCTTACACCTCTGTACCCCCTGCACATCTGCCCCACTGCTGAACCCCCTTCTCATCTCTTACACCTCTGTACCCCCTGCACATCTGCTCCACTGCTGAACCCCCTTCTCACCTCTTACACCTCTGTACCCCCTGCACATCTGCCCCACTGCTGATCCCCCTTCTCACCTTACACCTCTGTACCCCCTGCACATCTGCCCCACTGATGAGTTATTTTAAGAAAATGCACAAATTTCACTATTATCATCATGTCTTACCATTGTGCCGGGGTGCATTGGGCGTACTCTGTGGTTGGGTACTCTGTGGTTGGCTTGATGAAATGCTACTGGTGCTGCTGAAAGACGTTGAATGTCCATCATCTGAAAAGTTTGACGCATCATTGGAGAGTCCATCAGGTGTTTCTGAAAAAAAACATTTGGTTATATATATATTTTTAAAAGGTTAGCATAGCGAAATCCTATGGCATCAAAAAAATTAAAACTTACCAAAGGGGTCTACCATGGATTCGAGAATTGCAGTTGCAGAGTCCAGACCACCCTCCCTGCCTTGGTTTGCAGGCCTATGTCCGTAAATGGCGTCCATGGCGTCGTACCACCTCCAAGTACTCCGACAGTTTCCACTACGGCTGTTGTCGTCCTTAATTTTTTTATATTGTCCTTTAACCACTTAACGACCGCCCACTGTAAATATACGTCAGCAGAATGGCACCGACAGGCAGAATCACGTATATGTACGTGATTGCCTTTGTATAGTTGGGGGGTCCGATCGGACCCCCCTTCTTTACAGTGAGCGGTCGTTTTACCTTCGGGAGCGATCCGGCATGAGGGGACGGCCGTTCGATTCCGGCCACCCCCTCTCGATCGCTCCCGGCGAATGAGAGAGCTTCCCCTGCCTGCCAGGAAGGAGGAAGTGATGTCATCTCTCCTGGGGCGCTCACATATACCGAGCGCCATACAGGAGAAGATGCCAGGTTAGTACACAAAACAGCACACTGACACCAGGACACATAGGCACATAAATCGCCCCCCCAGATCACCCCCAGCCCCCAGTCACAGTGTCACTGATTGCAGTGACCATTTATTTAGTGATCACTGCAATCAGTGACATTTGTGACTGTAAAAGTGTCACTACATTTAGTTTTAGGTCCAGTGTAGCCCCCTAACCCCCCCCCCTAATAATGGTTTAACCCCCTGATCACCCCCCAGATAACCCTTTCACCCCCTATCACCACTGTCACTAAGCAATCATTTTTCTGATCGATGTCTTAGCGTCGGTGATGCTGATCGGTAGCCAGTAATTTTTTTTTAGGTTCGCCGCAGGTTTTTATAGCGTCGGGTACCCCCATATATTACCTAATGAAGGTTTAACCCCCTTGATCGCCCCCCAGGTAACCCTTTCACCCCCTATCACCACTGTCACTAAGTTATAATTTTTCTGATCGATGTCTTAGCGTCGGCGATGCTGATCGGTAGCCAGTAATTTTTTTTAGGTTCGCCGCAGGTTTTTATAGCGTCGGGTACCCCCATATATTACCTAATAAAGGTTTAACCCCCTTGATCACCCCCCAGATAACCCTTTCACCCCCTAGCACCGCCGTGGCTATGCGATCATTTTTCTGATCGATGTCTTAGCGTCGGTGATGCTGATCGGTAGCCAGTAATTTTTTTTAGGTTCGCCGCAGGTTTTTATAGCGTCGGGTACCCCCATATATTACCTAATAAAGGTTTAACCCCCTTGATCGCCCCCCCAGGTAACCCTTTCACCCCCTATCACCACTGTCACTAAGCGATAATTTTTCTGATCGATGTCTTAGCGTCGGCGATGCTGATCGGTAGCCAGTAATTTTTTTTAGGTTCGCCGCAGGTTTTTATAGCGTCGGGTACCCCCATATATTACCTAATAAAGGTGTAACCCCCTTGATCACCCCCCAGGTAACCCTTTCACCCCCTAGCACCGCCGTCACTATGCGATCATTTTTCTGATCGATGTCTTAGCGTCGGTGATGCTGATCGGTAGCCAGTAATTTTTTTTAGGTTCGCCGCAGGTTTTTATAGCGTCAGGTACCCCCATATATTATCTAATAAAGGTTTAACCCCCTGATCGCCCCCCAGGTAACCCTTTCACCCCCTATCACCACTGTCGCTAAGCAATCGTTTTTATGATCGTTGTCTTAGTGTCGGTGATGCCGATAGGTAGCCAGTAATTTTTTTTTAGGTTCGCCGTCAGGTTTTTATATAGCGTCAGGTACCCCCATATATTACCTAATAAAGGTTTTAACCCCCTAATTGCCCCTAGTTAACCCTTTCACCAGTGATCATCATATAAGTGTTACGGGTGACGCTGGTTAGTTAGTTTGCTTTTTATAGTGTCAGGGCACCCGCCGTATATAACCCAATAAAGGTTTAACCCCCTGATCGCCCGGCGGGTGATATCAGTTAGGTTTTAGCGTCAGAGAGGGTCTGCGTCACACCCCAGGCAGCGTCAGGTTAGTGCCAGTAGCGCTAACACCCACGCGTGAAGCATACACCCCCCTTAGTGGTATAGTATCTGATCAGCTCAATATCTGATCTGATCAGATCTATACTAGCGTCCCCAGCAGTTTAGGGTTCCCAAAAACGCAGTGTTAGCGGGATCAGCCCAGATACCTGCTAGCACCTGCGTTTTGCCCCTCCGTCCAGCCCAGGCCACCGAAGTGCTGTATCGATCGATCACTGTCACTTGCAAAACACAACACACATAACTGCAGCGTTCGCAGAGACAGGCCTGATCCCTGCGACTCCAGTGCTGTAGGAGGTGATTTCACCACCACAGTTAAAAAAAAAAAGCATATATGCCGAAGCATTGGGGCAGCAGGAGCGGAGGAGCGATTTTGCTCCTAATGCCGCGTATATACGGTCGAAATTCCGACGGAGGCTTGCCCGTGGAAAAGTCTGACCATGTGTACGCGGCATAACTTTTGCGAGAAGATGCCCCCATGCTTCGGCATATATAAATGGTGCATGTATGCCCATCATTAGAAGTGGGTGGATGAAGGGCGGTATTCTAATGGTGGGCATACCCACCGATCAATCTTTTTTTTTCGTTCAACCAACAGGCTGCATGAAAAAAAAGATTACAATACATGTCCAACAAGGACCAGCAACGTACTGGTATGTTGCTGGACTTTGAATGTTTATACCAGAATGATGCCTGCGGGTTTAGGTATCATCTTGGTATCATTCTTTTCAGCCAGCGGCCGGCTTTCATGTAAAAGCACTCCTAGTGGCTAATTAGCCTCTGGACTGCTTTTACAAGCAGTGGGAGGGAATGTCCCCCCCCCCCCCCGGATATAAAAAGCGCCATTGGGAAATTGGGAAAGCATTTTATCACACCGATCTTGGTGTGGTCAGATGCTTTGAGGGCAGAGGAAAGATCTAGGGTCCAATAGACCCCAGTTTTTTCAAAAAAGAGTACCTGTCATTACCTATTGCTATCATAGGGGATATTTACATTCCCTGAGATAACAATAAAAGTGATAAAAATAAATAAATATGGAAGCAACAGTTTAAAAATAAAATAAAAAAGCAAAATTAATAATAAAAAAAAAGCACCCCTGTCCTGCCCTGCTCTTGCCCAATGGCGAACGCAAGCGTCGGTCTGGCGTCATATGTAAACAGCAATTGCACCATGCATGTGAGGTATCACCGCGAAGGTCAGATCGAGGGCAGTAATTTTAGCAGTAGACCTCCTCTGTAAATCTAACGGGGTAACCTGTAAATGCTTTTAAAGGCTTTTAAAAATGTATGTAGTTTGTCGCCAATGCGCGTTTGTGCGAAATTTTAAAGCATGTCGTGTTTGGTATCTATGTACTCGGCCTAAGATCATCTTTTTTATTTCATCAAACATTTGGGCAATATAGTGTGTTTTAGTGCATTAAAATTAAAAAAAGTGTATTTTTTCCCAAAAAAATGCGTTTGAAAAATCGCTGCGCAAATACTGTGTAGAAAAAAAAATGCAACACCCACCATTTTATTCTGTAGGGCCTTTGCTTTAAAAGTATATATAATGTTTGGGGGTTCAACATAATTTTCTTGCAAAAAAAAATATGTTTTCATGTAAACAAAAAGTGTCAAAAAGGGCTTTGTCTTCAAGTGGTTAGAAGAGTGGATGTAAGCTTCCTAATGTTGTGTATAAAATGCCAGAACAGTTCAAAACCCCCCCCAAATGACCCCATTTTGGAAAGTAGACACCCCAAGCTATATACTGAGAGGCATGTCGAATCCATGGAATATTTTATATGTTGACACAAGTTGCGGAAAAAAGACAATTTTTTTTTTTTTTTTGCACAAAGTTGTCACTAAATGATATATTGCTCAAACATGCCATGGGCATATGTGGAATTACACCCCAAAATACATTCTGTTGCTTCTCCTGAGTACGGGGATACCACGTGTGAGACTTTTTGGGAGCCTAGCCGCGTACGGGACCCCAAAAACCAAGCACCGCCTTCAGGCTTTCTAAGGGTGTCAATTTTTGATTTTACTTCTCACTGCCTATCACAGTTTCGGAGGCCATGGAATGCCCAGATGGCACAAAACCTCCCCAAATGACCCCATTTTGGAAAGTAGACACCCCAAGCTATTTGCTGAGAGGTATTGTGAGTATTTTGCAGATCTCGCTTTTTGTCACAAAGTTTTGAAAATTGAAAAAAAAAAGAAAAAAAAATGTTCTCTCTTCATTTTCAAAAACAAATGAGAGCTGTAAAATACTCACCATGCCTCTCAGCAAACAGCTTGGGGTGTCTACTTTCCAAAATGGGGTCATTTGGGGGGGTTTTGTGCTATTTTGGCATTTTATGGCCTTCAAAACTGTGATAGGTAGTGAGGAGTGAAATCAAAAATTTGCGCCCTTAGAAATCCTGGAGGCGGTGCTTGGTTTCCGGGGTCCCGTACGTGGCTAGGCTCCTAAAAAGTACCACACATGTGGTATCCCCATACTCAGGAGAAGCAGCAGAATGCATTTTGGGGTGCAATTCCACATATAACCATGGCATGTGTGAGCAATATATCATTTAGTGACAACTTTTTGTAATTTATTTTTTTTTATTTTTTTTTGTCATTATTCAATCACTTGGGACAAAAAAAAAAAATATTCAATGGGCTCAACAGGCCTCTCAGCAATTTCCTTGGGGTGTCTACTTTCTAAAATGGGGTCATTTGGGGGGGTTTTGTGCTATTTTGGCATTTTATGGCCTTCAAAACTGATAGGTAGTGAGGAGTGAAATCAAAAATTTGCGCCCTTAGAAATCCTGAAGGCGGTGCTTGGTTTCCGGGGTCCCGTACGTGGCTAGGCTCCTAAAAAGTCCCACACATGTGGTATCCCCGTACTCAGGAGAAGCAGCAGAATGTATTTTGGGGTGCAATTCCACATATAACCATGGCATGTGTGAGCAATATATCATTTAGTGACAACTTTTTGTAATTTTTTATTTTTTTTTGTCATTATTCAATCACTTGGGACAAAAAAAAAATATTCAATGGGCTCAACATGCCTCTCAGCAATTTCCTTGGGGTGTCTACTTTCTAAAATGGGGTAATTTGGGGGTTTTTTTACTGCCCTGTCATTTTAGCACCTCAAGAAATGAGATAGGCAGTCATAAATTAAAAGCTGTGTAAATTCCAGAAAATGTACCCTAGTTTGTAAACGCTATAACTTTTGCGCAAACCGATAAATAAACGCTTATTGACATTTTTTTTACTAAAGACATGTGGCTGAATACATTTTGGCCTAAATGTATGACTAAAATTGAGTTTATTCGATTTTTCTTATAACAAAAAGTAGAAAATATCATTTTTTTTCAAAATTTTCGGTCTTTTTCCGTTTATATCGCAAAAAATAAAAATCGCAGAGGCAATCAAATACCATTAAAAGAAAGCTCTATTTGTGGGAAGAAAAGGACGCAAATTTCGTTTGGGTACAACATTGCATGTCCGCACAATTTACAGTTAAAGCAGCGCAGTGCAAAATTCTGAATTCACCTCTGGTCCTTTAGCTACCAAATGGTCCGGGGCTTAAGTGGTTAAGCTTCTTAAGCTTTGCCCTGCACTGCCCCGACGTCCGTTCAAATCCCTCGGCTGCCATTCGTTGAGAAATATCTTTGTACACCTTTTCGTTTCTCACTGATCCATCAAGCTCACTCTGAATAACGCTATCACCAATAATCATTAGGAAAGTAGATAGTTCCTCAGATGACCAGACCCTGCTGTTGTTTGCAGGCATCCTTTTCCTTTATATTGACTGAAGGGCGACGTGGTGCTTGTTTGGCGCTTTGCTTTGACGTCAGCATTGATTTTTTTCTGTCCACCAATCAGTGGAATGTATCGTGTGACGCCAGTAGCTCCGCCCTAACCATACCGTTCTATTTTCTCTGGCCCCACGTCTGAAGCAGGACCCTGAATGGTGCGGTACGGTTCGGTTTAATGGCACGCTTTCATAATGGAAACACCCAAAATAGCGTACCGTACCGAACCGATCCGCGCCTATCACATGAGTCGGTCTAGGGGGGCGGGACCTTCCTACAGGCAGGCAGTACAGCCAAACACAGACCCAGTCAGCTCTCACACACAGCGCGGAGATGCCTGGTGTGTGTGATACATAGGAGAGAGGGAGGGGAGCACTGCAGTCAGCCGCAGCTCAAAGCAGCCCCAGGACAGGCAGCCTACTGGGATTTTTCTCGCTATCCCGGTGGGCCAGTCCAGCCCTGCCTTTAATACCCATTCAAACCCCTTTGTGTCAACTTGTGTACATGTTATCAGGCCAAAATTACCAGGGTATATAAACTTTTAATCAGGGTAATTTTGGTAGTTTCTGTTGCCATTATGATTTAAAAAGAGCAAACACAGTTGATTGATAAAAAATGTCTTCAGCCAAACACTAACCATGAGTGAAAGAAACGTTTTTGTGTTATCATTCATATTCTCTGAAAAAGAAATCAGAAATTCTGCCAGGGTATGTAAACTTATGAGCACAACTGTAAATGCTTGAAAAATGCACGTGCATTGCTTTTTATCGATGTTCATTGCCAAGCATTTTTATATGCATTGAGGTGCGTTTTAATGCTCATTGACGTGCACTGGAAGAATGCAAGTCACTGCAAGTATATACTGCCTGTTATCATACCCTCTGTAATCCTTTCCATGCCCTACACACCATTTTCCTGTGCATACTGCCATTGTCATACTCTCCGCACATGCTGCCTGCTATCGTTCCCTCCACACTAGTCTCCTGCCCTTACTGCTCGTTGTCAGGGCCACTGATAGAAATCATGGGGCCCCGTACAGCCTACCCGACTGGGCCCCCTTCAGCCTCACCCCTGGTCCCACCCCTGGTACCTCCTTCGAATCCAGTGCGGGTTCCCGCATCGCACCTGAATCGCACAGTGGTTCACAATGAGATCTGCAAACTGCTGCGGGTGTCAATGTAAAGTTAACGACGCCCCCGGATCGGTTCGAAGATCGCAGTGCGAACTGTAAAATGGTGCAGGAATCAGGTCGCATAAGTGTGAACACCCATGAGATCCGATTCTAGTGCGGAGAAAAAAAAGGGTCCTGCGCCATCTTGGTGCGAATGAGATGCGATTTCAGCCATACAGTTTGTATGGCTGAAATCGCATTGCACAGGCATCACATGTGATGTGAACAGCAATGCGGTGCGAATCACTTGCGATGGCTGGCATCGCACTAGTGTGAACCGGGCCTCAAGTGATATTTACCACTGCAGACACTGCCAATCATGCCGCCAATGCCATTGGCAGAATGGGTGGCACTGGCTGCAGTGCATTATAGCATTGGCGGCATGGGTGGCCCTGTCTGCAGGCAGCACATGTGTTATAGGCTGTAACTCATGTGCTGCCTGCAGAGACAGTGCCACCCATGCCCCCAATGTCATAATGTATAGATGTTGCTGTAGTCATAGTAGATCTTGAATCATCACCCCCTCCCCTCCCTCCAAGCAAGCACATACCTGTGTTAGTCGGGCCCCAGGAGTCACTTGCTTTCTGATCCTGCTGCTGCCTGGACTGGAGTGTAAGTCAGTGTCACAAGCAACTTCAGTCAGTCTGTCAGCTGCTTCGTCGTTCGCCTCACTGCCTCTTCTCTCAGGCAGTGGAGAGCAGAGCGCCAAGAGCGGAGGCAGAGGAATCACACCACAGCGCCAGGGAAGGCAATATGCAAGACGCTGGCCAGGACTTGAGCCAGCATGAGGAGCGGGCATGGAGGAGACATCCTTCCGCGCTCAAAATAGAAGAAATAGTCCCTCCCTGCCACCCATAACAACACGAGTATGGAGTTACCACATACTGGTTGGGTCTACCACGGGTTGGGTCTACCTTGTTGTTCGGTCACGGCTGTAGGAATAATTATTTTAATAATTTTTTTTTTTTTAAATCTGCATGCATTCGTTCTCTGTTTAGGTTGCCCAGGCCCCCCTGCTGGCCGGGCCCGGTACAACAGGGCCAGTTGTACTGGCCTATCAGCGGCCCTGCTTGTTGTTATACCCTTCACACTTCTCTCCTGCACATTCTGCCCACTAAGACACTCCTTTAGCATTGTTTCTTATATCCCTAACTGAACTAGCAAAGTTTTGCTAGTATGAGTAAATTGCAAAGAATATGCCAGAGCGCAACAGCAGAGAGGAAAAATTAAAGTAAACAAGGCATGGCAGTGCTGAAAGCCCAGCAGTGCAGAGATGTACTGCACTCAATCTGAGCTCTGATGTTTTTTTTCCTTTACTGCCTAAGGGTAAAATAGGGAACACAGCTTGTCCTAAAGAAAAAACAATAAAAGAAAAGCGGAAAGTATTTTTTTTTTTCACTTTGGAAGGAGCATACTACACACAATTCACAGTTACACACCTGGATAAAGATACACCTGGATAAAGATACTACTTCTTTTTTTTTTTATTAAAGGACAGGTGGCCCAATTCATTAAAGGTTATCATATGCGTTATGATGGTCACGTGACCACTTAAATACCGCAGAAAAAGGGGCGAGTCCGGCATTCTGTGTCAATAGAAGCAAATTCTGGACTCGGGAGCGTGCCTGCAAGGTAACCCCCTGGGAGAGCAACTCTCCCAGGGGGTTTACCGATGCGTGGAGGAGCCATGAGAGCCGCCGGGGGGAACCCAAAAGACGATGATCGGAGCCACACTGTGCAAAACAAACTGCACAGTGGAGGCAAGTGTGATATGTATGTTATTTAACCACTTCAGCCCCAGACCATTTCGCTGGCCAAAGACCAGGCCACTTTTTGCGATTCAGGACTGCGTCGCTTTAACTGACAATTGTGCGGTCGTGCGACATGGCTCCCAAACAAAATTGACGTCCTTTTTTTCCCACAAATAGACCTTTCTTTTGGTGGTATTTGATCACCTCTGCGTTTTTTTATTTTTTGCGCTATAAACAAAAATAGAGTGACAATTTTGAAAAAAATTCAATATTTTTAACATTTTGCTATAATAAATATCCCCAAAAAATATATAAAAAAAAATATTTTATTCCTCAGTTTAGGCCGATATGTATTCTTCTACATATTTCTGGTAAGAAAAAAAATCGCAATAAGCCTTTGATTGGTTTGCGCAAAAGTTATAGCGTCTACAAAATATGGGATAGTTTTATGGCATTTTTATTAATAAATTTTTTTTATACTAGTAATGGCGCCGATCAGCGATTTTTATCTTGACCGCGACATTATGGCGGACACGTCGGACACTTTTGACAGCGATCAGTGCTATAAAAATGCACTGATTTCTTTAAAAATGACACTGGCAGTGAAGGAGTTAGTCTGTAGGTTTTAAGTGTGTCCTAGGGATGGGTTCTAACTGTTAGGGGGCGTGGCTTACCGCGACACGTCACTGTTCGCTGTTACCGATGACAGGGAACAGACCATCAGTGACATGTCACTAGGCAGAACCGGGAGATGTTGTGTTTACACTAACATCTCCCCGTTCTTCAGCAGGGTCGCGACCACACGGCGGAAAATTAAAGGGGACGTACCTGTACGCCCATATGCCTATCTGTGCCATTCTGTCGACGTACATCTGTGTGCGGCGGTCAGCAAGTGGTTAAAAAAACTAGGGTTTAGTGCAGTAAGGCACAAGAGGACATGTCAGAGGCTGCAAATATGGCACAGGAGGACATGTTAGAGGCTCCGGACATGGCACAGGAGGATATGTCAGAGGCTGCGGACATGGCACATGAGGACATGTTAGAGACTCCGGACATGGCACAGGAGGACATGTCAGAGGCTGCAGACATGGTACAGGAGGTGCAGAGGCTGCAGACATGGTACAGAAGATGCAGAGGCTGCAGGCATGGTACAGGAGAGTAATAACAGGAGGTGGTCAGAGGCTGCGGAGGGGTGTTACCGGGCTGTGATAAGGGACGGCGCCATCGCTGAGACCTCACAGAGATTAGGGCCATTGCTGCCTTAAATTTAAAAATGGCGCCACCCAGTGCCAATACGTCACTGCGCATGCGCCCACCTGCCTGAAAATGGCCGTGCGTGTCCCAAGCGGCGGCAGCGCATACGCAGTTGACATGTCAGCCCATGTCCGCAGCCATATTTTTTATGGTCGCCACGTCCCTCAAAGTGACCCCAGGGCAGGCGTCTTTGCTGGCCTACTGGAAAATTTTAGGGTATACCGGTAGGCCAGTCTGGCCCTGACCATTGGCTTCTGCTGCTGTCAATCAAATCTTGTGGCGGGGCCGAGTCATGCTTTCTGTGTCTATGAATGCAGGCAGCGCAGCTTGAGATGAAACCCACATAAGTGCCTATGGAGGCACAAGAAGAGGAGCCAAGACTGCCGGCAGGGGACCCCAGAAGAAGAGGGTCGGGCTGCTCTGTGTAAAACCATTGCACACAGCAGGTAAGTAAAAACGCAACCTTTAGAATAACTTTAAGCCTTCTGTCTCCTCTACAATAAAAGCTTGTACATTTACAGCATGTACTGAGTGCTGGGATAAGTTAACTCTCATGCACATGCATGGACGTTACATCATTCTGTGCCAGCCATTGATTTCAATAGCACCCCAAATGCGGCGCGATTTCCCTGCAATTCGTCTGCCGACAATCATGGTAAAAAACACGCAAACATAATCGCGGGACGCCTGTCGCCCAAAATAAAAAAAGGAGCTTCTTTTGGTCAATGGGTGTCCCGCGATTCTATTTGTGTGTTTTTACCGCAATTGTCGTCCCCTATATGCCTAGATGTGAACGGAGCCCATAGGTGTGTGCAGCCTATAGCATTAGGGTGAGCACCCCAAAGCTCAAACACACACACTACCAAGCACTCACTGGGGTTGATTTACTAAAGGCAAACCCACTCTGCACTACAAGTGCACTTGGAAGTGAAGTCGCTGTAGATCTGAGGGGAAGCTCTGAAATGAGGGGAAGCTCTGCTGATTTTATCATCCAATCGTGTGCAAGCAAAAATGCTGTTTTTAATTTTCCTTGCATGTCCTCCTCAGATCTACAGCGACTGCACTTCCAAGTGCACATGTAGTGCAAAGTGGATTTGCCTTTAGTAAAAAACCCCCATGTGTTCATTCAGAAGGTAAAGAGGCCTATAAATGACTTCATTTACCTGCCCCGTCCCCCACTCAACCTCAAACATCCCCGCAGCAACAGCTGGCGGGAGAGGAGAGGAGGGAAGCGCTCGGGGGGGGGGGGGAGCAAGGGCAGTAGGGGGAATCTGTGCTGCACAGGGTTATTAGGGTGTGCCTGGGCACACCTGACACACCCTGTGCGCACGCCTATGACGGAGCCTTAGCTATTGTATTCTGACAGGAGGACTCGTCAGACCAGCTTCTGGTGAACAGACAGCAGTACACACGGATTGCAAGTCTGATTTTCAGCCCATGTGTTCAAACTTGCAAATGGGGCCGTTTGAGATTACCTGTGGCAGACCAAGGGCCGATTCACACTAGATGCGGTGCGAATTTGCAGCAAATTCGCACCACATTAAAATTGCAACCTGTTCATGCAAACTGATTGCGAAATGTATGTTAACGACATCCCGCAATCAGTTTGTAAAATGCAACGCAATTTGCGGAATCGAATCGCATGGGTGTTTCACCCGATTCCAGTGCGGACATAAAAAAGGGTCCTGCACAAGTTTGGTCCAAATGCATTGCAAATGAAGCCATACAGTTTATATGGCTGAATTCACATTGCACAGATATCACATGTGATCTGCACAGCAATGCAGTGCGAATCACATGCAATGTCTGGCATCACACTAGTGTGAACCGGCCCTCAGGGGAAATCCATGGCAATAGGTGTGCAGGAGAGAAGCCTAGACCCCTTTCACACTGCGGCACTGCTAAAACGGCGCTAAAGCGCCAGTCTTTTTTACCTTGCTTTAACGGCACTTTTTGGGCAGTAGCGGGGCGGATTTTTTAAGGTCACGTGAGAACCTTAAAAAAAACAAAACAGGAAAAAAGTCCAGTTTTGCGGCGCTTTGGAAATGCTGCCCATTGATTTCAATGGGCAGAGGCGTTTTGGGAGCGCCATTTATATCGTTCCCAGGCTGCCTCAAAGATGCTGCTTGCAGGACTTTTCCTAAAGTTCAGCAAGCGCACCACCCCAGTGTGAAAGCACCCATTGCACAGAATGGGAGGCAATTTTCAGGCGCTTTTTACAGGCTATTTCTAGCGCTAAGCCTGGGTTCACACTATGTTCGCATGCGGCTCACAGCAGGGGTCCGGTGCGTTTACCGTTTCAGGTCCGATTTCAGCCAAAATTTTGCGCTAAATTCGGACCTGAAACGGACCAAAAGACGCACAGGGCTCCTGTGCAAATTTGCATCGGAGCCGCAGCGGAGATATGTGAACCGGCTCCATAGAGAACCAGTGAAAATCTCCTGCATGTTGAGCCCCACATCCAATTCGCAATAGTGTGAACCCAGCCTTAAACGCCTGAAAACTCCTGTGAAAGGGGTCTTATTGAAAGCAGCAGGAGCCTAATTGTGTCCACAGCTATTTGCAACTGTTCCCATGTAATTGCTCATGTAGTGATTACTTGTGGATGATCAGCCCTGGATGCAGTCGGACAGACTAAGCCCACGTTCACCCTGAGGGCGGGTTTGAAATCGTGCAAGTTCAGCTGAACTTGCATGATTTTAAACCGGCATTTCAGTCTGGCTTTGGGGTCGATTTGACAGACATCTGTGTGGGTTCATGCACAGATGTCTATTAAAACCGCCCCCGAAGTCCCCAAAAGTAGTGCAGAAACTACTTTTGGGAATCGGAGCGGTGCTGCAAAGTCAGTGTCGCACCGATTTGGATGGTGCCATTTTCGGCAATGGGCTCCGATTTGACATGCGATTTGACGTGTCAAATTGCATGCCAAATCGACCCAATGTGAACATGCTCTAAGGCTGGGTTCACATATATGCGAATGCATTTTGGATGCATTTTTACTCACATCCAATTTGCACAACATGTGAATGTGACCTACTCTCAATGGAACTAAAAGTTATCAAAGCCTCAACACAGGATGGAACTGTGGGGGCTTATGGTAGCGCAGTGCCACGTCCTAAACGTCAATTGTTGGAAGTACTTTTTAGGCACCAATTATAAGAAAATAAACAATAATTTTATTAATAATTTAATACATAATATATACTATAAAACAAGAAAGAAAAAAGAAAACAAGACATATTAAAAAACTGCAGTGTTGCTACAGTATTGACTAAAACTCTCCAAACTTGGTGGTGCGTGTCAAAACATGTCACATTGAACATGTAGGACGATTACAGTCCAGTCTTACATGTTCAATGTGACATGTTTTGACACGCACAACCAAGTTTGGAGAGTTTTAGTCAATACTGTAGCAACACTGCAGTTTTTTAATATGTCTTGTTTTCTTTTTTCTTTCTTGTTTTATAGTATATATTATGTATTAAATTGTTAGGCCCGGTTCACATAGGGGCGACTCCTCAGGTGACTCAGTCGCCTGAGGAGTCGCGTCCCGGTCTGTGCTATGGAACCGTTCTAATAGGAGCGACCTGAGTCGCTCCGACTTAGAAAAAGATTCCTGTACTACTTTTGGGAGCGACTCAGGGCGACTTGTATTGACTTCTATACAGAAGTCATTATGCAAATCGCCTCAGGCGGGCGTCTCAAGTCGTCTTGAGATCGCGCCGCCGAGTCGCCCCCAACCGGGCCTTAATAAAATTATTGTTTATTTACTTATAATTGGTGCCTAAAAAGTCAATTTTTTCACTTACAACATTTGACTACTCTCAATGGAACCGGTTCACACCATGTCCGGGACGGCCGTGTGGTTTTGAAAAAGGTCCTGTGCGTTTTTGGGTCCGGTTCAGGTGCGAATTCAGGCAAAAATTTGCACTAGAAACGCATCGGAATCCGGACTGCAAACCGCAGCTGGACATGTTTAAACCCAGTCTAAGCCCTGGTTCACAGTGACTCCGGGAATGAAATTGTGCAAGATCAGCTGAACTCACACGACTTCATCCCCGCATGTCAGTCCGGACTTCGGGGGCAATTTTAGCGACATCTGTGCGGGTTTCTGCACAGATGTTAATGGAAATTGCACCCCCAAATCGGCAAAAGTAGTACAAACTACTTTTGGAATCGGTGCGGCATCGCAAATGCGGCGTTGCACCGATTAGGACGATGCCATTGCCAGCAATTGCCACCGATTTGGCATACGATGTGACATGTCACATTGCATGTCAAATCGCATCAATGTGAACCAGGGCTAAAGCTGGGTATACACGTATTGAAATTCGGAAATTCGGCGTGTACCCTGTCTGTTCAACAGAAGCTGGTCTTTAGATTAGCTTCTGTCAAACAGTCCTGCTGGAAAACCAGCATTTGATCAGCCACTGTAACCAATGGCTGCAGCGCTGATCTGATCTGACAATCCTTACTGTAAGAATACAATAGTTCAGCAGGGGAGATCCCTGTATCCACATCACTTGTGTGGATGCAGGGATCTGTCAGATTTGATAAAAAAAAAAAAAAAGAGCTAGTTGAACAACAAAAAAAAAAAAAAGGTCTGTCTATACCCTGATAAAGACAGCAGATGGGGGGTGTACACATGCCACAGCCACAATGCTTTGCATCGATGTGCGTCAAAAATAGTCTCTCTTGTCGCACTCAACAGGCAATGCTGGCGGCCAAATGCTACCTAGTCGCCTGAATGAACGATCGCTTTAGTGTTCTTTTTCTTTTTTTTCCCCTAGTGATCCTGCCAGTAACACACTTTCTGTCCTATAGGCCTCGTACACACGGCCGAGATTCTCGCTGAAAAAAACATGTCGTTTTTTTCAACGAGATTCTTGGACAAGAAACTTGTCCCGGCCGAGTGTACACGCTCGTTTCAAAGAACCCGCGGTTCTTTGAAAGGAGTGTACGCGGTGACGTCATCGACTACGTCGAGCATGCGCTCGTCACATTCGATGCCGTCGCCGCCATCTTGGTATACCCTACGTATGCCTAGGAAGCTACCGCGCATGCGTCGAATTCATTTCGAACATGCGCGGGCTTCCGGGAGGACAGGTAAGTGTACACACACTCACTTTTCTCGTCGAGAAACATGCCGAGGAGAATCTCGACGAGAAAATAGAGAGCAGGTTCTCTATTTTCTCGTCGAGGTTTCTTGTCGGTTTTCTCGACGAGAAACCCGCTAGCAGCGTACACACGACCGATTTACTCGGCAAGACCTCTCTGCCAGCAAGTTTCTTGCTGGTTCTTGCCGAGAAAATCGGTCGTGTGTACGAGGCCATAGGCTGAAAATGCTCTCCCAGTGTACTATATCTAGAGGTGTGGCATTTCTTCCTGTTGTGTTTTTATGAACACATATTTGTGAGCTCCCAAAAAAAAGGCGTTTGTGTCTTTCCCTAAGGATACAATGTAAATGACATTTACAAACACACAAACAATATGAAGGGAAAACTGTTGCAACCTTTTGTCATACATTTAAATATGAATGTGTAATAAATAGGTTCCACCTGAAACAAGCACTTTGTAATCCATGTATTCATGTGAATTGTGTTTTGACTTCATCCTGAGTACATAGAAGTCATGCTGTTCTGTTGATAGTCACATAAAAAGCATGTAGCAGATTGGGGGTTTTATTTTAGGTTAGAATTTTGCTCGTCTAATTCCTATTTAAATATGAATGGTTTTGGGTAATGTCTAGGCAGAGTTTGCCCTAAAGATGCAAAGGGTGTGCAAGTTTTGAGATGAATTTGAATAGGTGATCATTCAAGACCATGCAACAGCTAAGCCCCAATACAGACGATTAGATTTTCTGCAGATTTACCAAAACCATATAATATGTGAGGTACACACGGTCAGAATTTCCGCCAGCAAAAGTCCGACTTGAGCTTCTGGTCGGAAATTCCGACCATGTGTATGCTCCATCGGACTTTTGCTGTCGGAATTTCCGCCAGCAAAAGATTGAGAGCAGGTTCTCAATTTTTCAGACGGAAAAAATTTCCGATCGGAAATTCCCATCGTCTGTAGCAATTCCGACCTACAAAATTCCGACGCATGCTCGGAAGCATTGAACTTAATTTTCTCGGCTCGTCGTAGTGTTGTACGTCACTGCGTTCTTGATGGTCGAAAGTTCCGAGAACTTTTGTGTGACTGTGTGTATGCAAGCCAAGCTTGAGCGGAATTCCGTCGGAAAAACCATCCAAGGTTTTTCCGATGGAATTTCCGCTCGTGTGTACGGGGCATTATACCGCGTACACACGACCGTTTTTAATGTCATTCTCGACGTGATTCTTCTCAAGCCTGCCTTGCCTACACACTATCATGGAAAAAAATGCTTGAGTAAAGCGCGGTGACGTACAACACGTACGACGGCACTATAAAGGGGAAGTTCCATTCGGATGGCGCCACCCTTCATGTTAGTAAAGTTTGTTGAGAGACGATTCACGCTTTTCAGCCTCGTGCTTTTCAGTCCGTTTCAGCGTGACGAATGTGCTATCTCCATTATGAACGCTAGTTTTACCAGAACGAGCGCTCCCGTCTCATACTTGATTCTGAGCATGCGCATTTTTTTTCACGTCGTTAAAGCCTACACATGGCCATTTTTCATGACGAGAAAAACGACAAGGTGAAAAACGGCGAGAAAAATTAGAGCTTGTTCCAATTTTTTCATGGCCATTTTTCACGTCGTGAAAAATGCTCTGAAGCCCACACACGATAATTTTTAATGACCATTTTAAAAAAATTGCATTTTTCTCGTCATTAAAAACGGTGTGAACGTGGCATTAGAGTTTCAATTTGTAGGCAATCATGCAGGCCCTTGCACTACATGGCATTCGTAAATCTGAAGACAAAAATCTGCAGAAAATCTAATAGTGTGTGTGGGGTCTTTCCCTTATTTTATGTTTGCGCAGAAGGGTGACGGTAAATGAACCTTTTGGTAAGATTTTTAGCAGATGAATATTTTAAAGTGACTGTCACAGAAAGAAAAGGAAGAGAATGGAAAATGATATTATTTGTCTTGTAGGTAAGGCTGCCCATAAATGCCTTATGTTTTGGCTGCAGCCGTTGATTGAATCAACATTTTCAAGTGCTCCTGTTTGACAGAAGTCAATCATTAGATTGGTTTCTGTTGAACAAGAACAGGGAAAGATAAATCGAAATTCAGCTGGTCCCTGCAGAATTGGATGAATTTATGGCCAGCTTAAAAGCCTCGTACACACAATCAGATTTTCGGACGACCGTTTGTCTGTTTTTTTTTGCATGCTCGTCTCCTGTCGAAAGTGAAGAGGTTACTCACTATACGAAAATTCTTGTGCGACAGAATACAACCTCAGACGTGACGGAATGTGTTGAATAGTTTTGTATGTATTCTTTCGTTTCTGATCATGCGTAGTCTTAAAGCGGAGTTCCACCCTGAAAAAAAAAATACACGAAAATGCAGCAAAAAATAAATAATAATTTTTTACTCACCCGAAATACCGGTTGCTATGCGGAAGTCCCTAATCTGCCTCTTCCTTGCCCAAGGTGGATCTTCTTCATCCCTCCTACTCGTGGTGTCTTCTGGTGAATGGGCACGCTGCCTTCTGGGAACTGTGAGTAATCACAGAGAGCAGCCGCCCATTCACAAATCGGCGCGAGACTCGCGCATGCGCAGTAGGAAACGGGCAGTGAAGCCGTAAGGCTTCACTGCCCGTTTCCCTTAGTGAGGATGGCGGCGCGGGACCTGTAATCATCGAGGGATCGGCATGGGGGGGGCCATCATCGCGGGCGAGTAGGACAGGTAAGTGTCCTTATTAAAAGTCAGCAGCTACAGTGTTTGTAGCTGCTGACTTTTAAAAAAATATAAAAAATCGCGGGTGGAGCTCCGCTTTAAGCCTCGTACACAGGATCAGATTTTCCAACGGGAATTGTGTGATGACAGGCTGTTGGCGGAAAATCTGACTGTTTGTATGCTCCATCAGACAATTGTTGTCAGTTTTTCCACGGACAAATGTTTGATAGCATGCTTTAAAATTTTCCGCCAACAACGATCTGTTGTCGGATTTTCCGATCGTGTGTACACAAGTCCGTCGGACAAAAGTCCAAAGTACAAACACGCATGCTCGGAAGCAATGCTCACCCAACACAACATTAGCAGAAGGTGCCCAAAGGGTGTCACTAAAGAGCTGAAAAACTACATAGTTTCGTGTTTGTTGGCGGACAATTATGTGCCATTTGTATGCAAGACAAATTCCTGGCCAACGCCCTTCGGACAAATGTCCTACGCTTTGTCTGAGGAAAATCTAATCGTGTGTACGACGCTTAACTCTTATGTTTTTTCTCAAACGAAAACCGTACTAATGAAACGAAAATCGGACGTTGAGTTCACGTACGACAAAAATTTTATAGTCTGCACATTCAGCTTTTGTTGGATGAAAAATCTGAATAGGTTGTCGAAAGCACCGTACTAACGATCTGAAAATCGGCAGATCGTTCGTGGGCCAAAATTTTACTTCCAATTTTCGTATCGTGTGTACAGGCCTGAAGGCTGGGTTCACATATGAGCACGCAGTGGCATACAGCAGGAGTCCGGTGAGTCCTCGTTCACTGTTTCAGGTCCAATTTCACTCTAAAATTTCGGCTGAATTTGGACCTGAAACGGACCAAAAGACGCACAGGGCTCCTGTGCAAGTCGCACCAGAGCTGCTGCGGAGATATGTGAACCGGCTTCATAGAGAGCCAGTCACAATCTCCTGCTGTGCGAATCGGATGCGGCGAAACCCTCATCCAATTTGTAATAGTGTGAACCCAGCCTAAATTGGAACTTTACCCATAACAACTTGATGAAAAATAATGTTCTTTAGCAAGGAACATACATTCTACATGAATAATTATGCCACCAAAATTAGTGTGTGCTGTAAATTGCTTCCAGCATTGCTCCTGTTTCTTCTTGCTGGAGGCTGACATTTTTCTGAAGCCCAAAGCCCCAGCTGTAAATCATAAAGTGGAACTAAACCCATTGATTTACCAGTTTCAAAAAACTGTTTGATTTAATTGTGTCCTCAACCAAACTGTCAAACCATCAAATGTCTGGTGTCATAACTGATCACATGTACAGCACCATGGCAGTTGCAGTTCAAACAGAATCCGCTTCATTGGCTGTAAAGGATATGAGGATTTAAAGTGGAGTTCCACAAAAATTGTTTTTTGTAAAAGTCAGCAGTCCAGGGCGCCCATGATGTCGGCACCCAAAGCCGATCTGTCCCTCGGCTCTCGGGTGCTGCCGCCGCCATCTTCGGTGAGGGAATCAGGAAGTGAAGCATTGCGGCTACACATTGCGGCTACACATGCGCGAGTCGCGCTGCGCGATCTGAATGGTCCCTGCTGTCTTCTGGGACCTGTGTGTCTCCCAGAAGACAGCGGGGGGGGGGGAGGCGCCGGACGTGGCGTAGATATCCGCGGATACTGCGGCTATCTATGCCCGGAAGTGGGAGCAAAATACCTGTATTGGACAGGTATCTGCACCCCCCTCCCCCTGAAAGGTGCCAAATGTGACACCGGAGGGGGGGAGGATTCCGAAAAGCAGAAGTTCAATTTTTGGGTGGAACTCCGCTTTAATTCCACTTTAGGCCACGTTCATACTGAGGGCCGGTTTGAAATTGTGCGAGTTCAGCTGAAGTTGCACGATTTCAAACTGGCATTTCAGTCTGACTTTGAGAGGACATTTGACAGACATCTGTGCGAGTTCATGCACAAATGTCTATTCAAATTGCCCCCGAAGTCGCCAAAAGTAGTGCAGGAACTACTTTTAGGAATCGCAAAGTCAGAGTCACACGAATTCAGACGGTGCCGTTGGCGGCAATAGGCGGCGATTTGACATGCAATTTGACATGTCAAATCGCATGTCAAAACGACCCGATGTGAACATGGGCTTAAAGCGGAGTTCCAGGCTGAAAAAGAACTAGGTCTAAGCCAATTGAGCATCCCCCCTCGTATTTGGACATCCTTTTTTTATATTGTGTTTTGTACCTTTTTTGTGATTTTCCAGCAGGACGGCGAGGTAGGTCATCTCCGTATTTGAATCGGCCCCTCCTCCTTCCCACCCGCTTCCTTCTGGGACCTGTGTGTGTCCCAGAAGACAACGTGGCCACTCAGAAAGCACAGCGTGACTCGTGCATGCGCAGTGGTAAACAGGCTGTGAAGCCTGAAGGTGTTACTGATGGTTTCCCTTAGTTGCAATGTCAGCGCCTGCACCCGAGCCGATTGAGGAATCGGCTTTGGGTAAGGACATTGCGGGATCCCTGGACAGGTAAGTGTCCTTATATTAAAAGTCAGCAGCCAAAGTATTTGTACCTGCTTACTTTTAATTATTTATTTATTTTTTAGAGGCTGAGACTCCGCTTTAAGGCTGTCAGCAGATCGGGATCTAAACACTCAGCAGTGCCTAAAAATGGAGAGCAACTGAACATCAGAACAGGGCAAGATAGTGTATTACTGGATTGTAAACAGTATAGGGACTTTTTTTTTATGTTTTACATAGCTATACCTGCAAAAGGGGCCAGCCTGAAGTCATCTAGCAGGACTTAATTTTCTGACTAAAGTTCCACATTAAGTAAAATACTTTATAGCACTGTCCAGCATGCATGTGGCCAGAGCTCACAACCCTAGACGCAAACCAAGTCTAGGCTCAGACAGAGGCAGTGGTCACATGTAGCCATTCATTTGCACCCAGTAGACACCTGGACCCCTCATCTCTCAAGTCTAGATTACATATGTTACTTGGTTTTGTTAATACCTTTTATTATTTGGAATTTTGTGGGGACCAGGAAAAAGCTTGGCCTTCATATCCCCTGGCACTAGTCTGGATGTGAGGGTGGGTTAGGTGTATGTGCATATTATGTGTGTACTTGATCAGCAAATTTCTAGAGGGTGGGTGCAGTGCTGGCACACATGGACCTCCTGTGATAAATGACAGGCACAACTGCAGCTAAAAAGATGGCATTGTGGCGAGGAGTGCTTCCCAAATCGAATCTCTAGTGGGTGTAGTAAGTGCACAGAGGGCCCCCTCCATCTTGGGCCCATGTGTACTACAAGCATTGCACACATTAACGACATGTCAGCCTTAAGCTGGCCATAGACGTTGGAACCTTAGCCGGTCCACCATGGACTGGCCGAGATTTGAACCATGTATGGGCAGACTGCTTGTACCCAAGTTGATCCATCGATTGACTTTTGTACAACCAGCATGCTGAGTTTTTACATACAATTATCGCCAGAGTCTATAGCCGCTAGCAAAAATCACTGTGTTCTCCCAGCAGGGACATCTCCCCGCGAACCCTTCCTCGCTGGAAGAACACAATTGCTCTACAGGAGGGAATTCCCCCATCCACACTGAGGCCTCGTACACACGACCGATTTTCTCGGCAAGAACCAGCAAGAAACTTGCTGGCAGAGAGGTCTTGCCGAGTAAATCGGTCGTGTGTACGCTGCTAGCGGGTTTCTCGTCGAGAAAACCGACAAGAAACCTCGACGAGAAAATAGAGAACCTGCTCTCTATTTTCTCGTCGAGATTCTCCTCGGCATGTTTCTCGACGAGAAAAGTGAGTGTGTGTACACTTACCTGTCCGCCCGGAAGCCCGCGCATGTTCGAAATGAATTTGACGCATGCGCGGTAGCTTCCTAGGCATACGTAGGGTATACCAAGATGGCGGCGACGGCATCGAATGTGACGAGCGCATGCTCGACGTAGTCGATGACGTCACCGCATACACTCCTTTCAAAGAACCGCGGGTTCTTTGAAACGAGCGTGTGTACACTCGGCCGGGACAAGTTTCTTGTCCAAGAATCTCGTCGAAAAAAACGACATGTTTTTTTCAACGAGAATCTCGGCCGTGTGTACGAGGCCTGACTGTCATGAATCAAGCTATTTTCGTTCTTGTAGAAGCAGGAAAGAATATCATTTGTGGCCGGCTTTAAACTTAATGTACACATGTTACATTACACTTCTGAATGAAGCACCTTCTAAGTGATGTCACCCTTTTATGGGGCCCTTTCTTTGTGAAATCATCCTTACACAATGTCATTCCTGTGTGACGTCACACAGACTTCTGATATTTTGATTAAAACATTATCTTTGTTTTTTTTAAGCCATATATGTATGCAATGCCCATAGAGATAAAACATAAATAAAATGTATATTCTCATCTGTGCAAACTGCTGAGGATAAGGCTGCTGCATTGATGCCATAGTATCTACTGTATATCTTAAAGGGAAAGCTCACCCTAGAATTACTCTATAAACATTAAAAAGCCATATAATACACATACCTTGATAAATGCATAGCAGTTTTTTTATTTCTGTCCGCACTCCCGTTTTTAAGCAATCCATAGGAAAACTGTTGGTTATTACCAGTGATACAAAGACACTCATGGTGTTGCTCAGTCCCCCTTGTGCTATCTACATCTTTGACAGCATCAGGGCACAGAAAAAGCATGTTCAAGCAGTTTACAGTTAGGCTGTAGGACATAGATAGCATGAAGGGGGCTGAGGAGCTCTGTGAATTGTATGGTGTCACGGGTAAAATCAAGCAGTTGTCCAATGCTGATTGCTTGACCATGGGAGAACAGCCAGGGGTCTAACATGGTGGTACATTTGTTTTATGACTGTTTGATGTTCATTCAATATATGTTCATTTTAGGGTGCACTTTCACTTTAAGAGAAATAATTCTAACAATAATTCTGTCCGATTCTTACAAATACGGTATGAACAGTATGCACACATGAGTGACTTAGCGCATTAGAAATACACAGGATGCTCTGAAAAGTGAGCCGGAATGTTCCTGTAGTCATAACTCCCAACTTTCCGAGATTGTAAAGAGCACAAAGGATTTATTTAAGAAACACGGCCCTGCTACACCCCCTGATGCATGGAGAATGAGGGATGAATGCACAAAAATGTACACAAAATAACCCAAAATGGCAATATCCAATAATCTAATGGCTGTATGAAGGATATATAGTTACATAGTCGGTAAGGCTGAAAAAGGAGAATGGTCCATCCAGTTCAACCTGTGTAGGTGCATGTGTATCAGTGTCTATAATGAATTCCCACAAACCTGTATGCTGTGGCCTTTAAGATGTACATCTTATGCCGCGTACACACGACCGTTTTTAATGACAAGAAAAATGCAATTTTTTAAAATGGTCATTAAAAATTATCGTGTGTGGGTGACGTGAAAAATGGCCATGAAAAAATTGGAACATGCTCTAATTTTTCTCGTCGTTTTTCTCGTCATGAAAAACGGCCGTGTGTAGGCTTTAACGACGTGAAAAAAAAATGCGCATGCTCAGAATCAAGTATGAGACGGGAGCTTGTTCTACAAATGAAGGCATAATCAGTGTGCATGAGGCCTCAGACCCCATTCACACTGAATGCGACTTTGAGGTCATGCTACTTCAGGGCGATTTGAAAGCCGCTGGTCAGTGCAATTTCATGTGCGGCTTGCCGACACCTGTGCAACATCATGCTCAGATGTTTATGCAAGTGGCACATGAAATCACCAAAAATAATGCAGCAACCTTTTTCAAATCGGTGCAAATCGGAGTCGCACAAATTTGAACGGATCCAGAGGCACAAATAGGGGGAAACTTGTCATGCGATTTAAAACTGTCAAATCTCATGACAAGTCGCACCAGTGTGAACAAGGGCTCACAGAATGATCTCATTCTAGTAAAATGTTACAATTTATGTACATTCCTGAGCTCAGGGCAGAATATTTCCACACAGATACATTGTATACTTTCAACTTAAGCCCCGTACACGCGATCCGAAAATCGTACGAAAAATGCCGCTTTCGAAACGATCGTACGATAATCGGATCGTTAGTACAGAGCTTTCGAGAGCCGATCAGGATAGTTCACCCGACATTATTCTATCGGACATGCACGGAAAAAAAAATTGTACGATGCCAGATCGTGCGATTTTCGTTTAGTCAGTACAGTTGTCGTCCGAAAATACAATACAAATACATTACAACACATGACATCACTTCCGATTTTTTTTTTCTGTCGTACGAGAATTTTTGTGACTTTAATAACCTATTCAATTTTACTTGCGACTATTAAGCGAAAAAAGTCGTACGATCCGTCGTACAATAATCGGATCGTGTGTACGGCGCTTTACTGGCCAGTGCAGAGTTCCTCTCGTTGTTATTTTGTATATTCCTAAAATATCGCCTGCCTGTACCATGAGATGAATAAGGAATGCGTGTTTTTTTTTGTGACTTGATGTTCATGATTTATCAATTTATATATATATATATATATATATATATATATATATATATATATATTTAATTCAGATTTTTTGTGAGTTTTGTGTATTTAACTTTGATTTTTATATTTTACTTTGATGAATTTACTTTTTTATTATTGCATGCGATATTTCCAAAGAAACACAAATATCACATGTTAGTGAATTGACCCCTTAGTATTGTATGACACTTTTTTTTAATAGCAGTATTTAAATCAGACCAAAAAAAAGGGATATTTGAGGAGTAATGAGGGAATAGGGGATTTGGTTTCAGTATAGGAACAGTCCCTCTAAAGCAGGGGTGTCAAACTAAATTTCATCATGGGCCGCCATCAGCATTATGATTGCCCTCAAAAGGGCCGGTTGTATCTGTAAGATTAGATGTCCAGCACATCCCCTCCCCTTACACTAGATGTCAAGAACCACCCCACCATCAGAAGTTGAGTCCGCCACCCTCCCTTACATCACAGTGGGGGTGCCCCTTACCTTATGCTGCTGCTAGGAAGAAGATGGATGCATTGCTTGAAAGCAGAATGTATAGGGTCTGGAGGAGGACCAGAGGAGGGCTGGAGCTCTCCTGCAGCCGCAGGAGAGGTGCCAGGGCCACATGAAATGGCCTGGATGGCCGGATTTGGCCCGCGGGCCTTGTGTTTGACACCTGTGCTCTAAAGGTTGCTTACATCTTGTGTTTTTGGTGCATTTTCTGAAAGCGCACCAAAAGTCCTGCATGTCTTTCAGAAAACACACCAAAAAAATGCAGGACATAATTGAAGTCTATGGGAAACCATGAATAACCTGCACGAAAACCGCAGTTACACTGTGCTGCAGCTACGCCGCATCAGTGCAGTGTGAAAGCACCCTAAGGTAAAATAATTAAATGTATTTGTATAGACAGTTGGCATTTATACCTGAATTTGTCTTGATATCAGCCTCTTGTTATTACCTGCAAAGCAGTATTGGGAAAGGGAGGGGCAGTAACCTCAGCCAGTCAGAGCTCTATTGCTATGCAAAGTGCTTGTCAGACTAAAGCCTGGTACATACTATGAGGTTTTTTGTGCAACCCAGAAAAAAACCTGTTTTGATCGATTATTTTGATCGATCAAAAGTCTTCAGGGAGATCCGGTGACATCACGGACACCGGCGGGGCTTGCCGTGTCCATCTGAAGGGCTCCTTTGCTGTGCCTTCATATCTGCATGCCAGCGGGACCTTACTATCTGCCACACGCAAGGGCTGTTACACTTCCCTCTATCACTTTCCTCTATCACCCTGGGATTCTACAGCCATCCACTGGGAGTTGTGATAGTTCCCTTCACGGGACATCTACATGCCGACGGAATGATGTTAGCCCCTCCTCATCTGGATTCAGCAGTGGTATCGTTGTACACATTTTTATAGCAGTATCATACTTAGCTACATGTTTTTATGACTGCTTTTGCTACCGTTTGGTATTACTCGCAACATTTTTACAGTTTATGTAGCTACATCGATTTTATCTCCAGTGCAATATTTATTTTGTTACCTACTTGAAGACTATAAAAGTTTTAATGCTATTCCCATCGAGCGCTGCCTTTGTGTGTTTTTTGTATCCTGCTAATCATTTTTCCAGTGGTTGATAGCTTCACCGGGAATCAGCCTGCAAGGAGTTCAGCGAAAAGTAGTTGGATCTATGTGTGTTATAATTAATCAAAATTAGTCGATTAATCGATTTAAAAAAATCGATTAATCGCACAGGAAAATTTTAATCAGTAATAGCCCTAATCTATATAGATCAGACCAAAATGAGGGACAAATGAGGAGGAGTGAGGGACGGAGGGACAGTCCCTTAGAAATCAGGGACAGTTGGGAGCTATGGGTATGTGTACCATGAGATGCATTTGCCAACCATTTACCATGTTTTTGCATTCATTCCCATTTGAATGGAGGAATAAAATACAAACTGATCTCATGCTAGCTATAGACAATCTGTATACAATAAAATGGCCATAAACAGCTCAAATTTCAGCCATTTCCTGTGACTCAACTGAAATTCAAGCCGTGGGTGGTCCTGCTGACACCACCCAGCTTGACAAGCTTCCAACGTGAAATCGAAAGAGCTAGGTGGAAAAAAGCTGATCAAACAGTGACTGCAGCCAATCAACTGCAGCTTCTGTTTGGGTTTTTTGCCACCCACAGGTGCTGGCTGTCAGAATACAATAGCTGGCAGCGAGAGATTAGTTCCTCCATGCTGTTTAGAGTGGATGGGGAAATATATGTACAGGTATTTCTCTTGTTCAGCTCCTTGAGCTGAACGAGAAGAGGTCTTTAACTAGGGTTGCCACCTGTCCAGGATTAACCCAGACAGTCCGGGATTTAAATCATGTGTCCAGGTTTCAGTCCACCTGAAACCCGGACACATTATTCAGACCGGGCTGTCGCTCCCCAAGTAACCAAGATAGTCACACACAAATCTGGTGCCATCCGGGAACTGTGGGCGCCTGTCTGGGGGCAGGTTCAGCATCACTGGGAGGCTGGGCGGTGATGTCAACAAGAGCATTTTGGCCACACCCATTGTTTGCCACTGCATGCTACGCATTACTACTATCCTTGGGGCACCCAAAGGTCTCCCAGGTCTTTTATAATCCCATAGTGTATACTACAGAAAAAAAAAATTGCCCTGCGCCGCTTAAGTGTTTGGGTTTGGCTTGAAGAAAAGGTGGCAACTCTATCTTTACCTTTATGGTCAGCCTTCAGGTGCCCATTCACATTATATGTTGCATTAACAAGTGTGCATCATTGCAATGCATTATCGTGCATTGCGTTAAGGCGGCCCATTAATTTTGAATGCATTGGTAGTACACCTTACCATACTATAAAATGGACACAAAAATGGCAACATGTGCATTGTGGTGTTCTACCATGCAGCTTCATTGCCCACTACTGTAATAGTGTGCTGGGGTGCCATTAAAAATGAATGGCACCGCAACAAATTGCACCTCATTTTCACTAAGTTGTCACCAGAACCACAACAGAGAGGAAATTTTCTAATGAGGACCCATTTATTGGGTTTCCTTCAATTCAGGGAGCTTTCCTCCCACTTCCTGTTACAGCTCAGGAAGTGGAGGAAAATCTTTCAATCCTTCCCTACTCTATTAAAAAAAAAGGGGGGGGGGGGCTTTGGCTTTATATACACATTAAAGCTGTAATTAGTGGACACAGCTGTTTCCTTGTACATATTACACTTGTTTGTGAAACCTTTTCCTTGTGTTACCTTTCTACATACAGTATGTGGGCCCTGCCTTCAGAAATGATCACTTAAATCCACTATGCAAATTGTCCCCAAACTGCTGCCCACTGGCCAGATGTGGTCCTTTGTATGCTTTTACCTAGTTCTTGGAGCACTATTCCTCCTTCTAGTGCAAAATTGGGCACTATTCCTCCCGCTGATACCAATGATGGGACACTTTTCCTCCCACTGATACCAATAATGGGGCACCTTTCCTCCCACTGATACCAATGATGGGGCACTATTCCTCCCTCTGATACCAATGATGGGGAACTATTCATTCCACTGATACCAATGATGGGGCACTATTCCTCCCACTGATACCAATGATAGGGCACTATTCCTCCCACTGATACCAATGATGGGGCACTATTCATCCTACTGATACCAATGATGGGACACTATTCCTCCCACTGATACCAATGATGGGGCACCATTCTTCCCACTTAAACAAATGATGGGGCACTATATATCCCACTGATACTGATAATGGGACACTTTTCATTCCACTGATACCAATGATTGGGCACTATTCCTCCCACTGATACTAATGATGGGGTGCTAGTCCTCCCACTGATACCAATGATGGGGCACTATTCCTCCCACTGATACCAACGATGGGGCACTTTTTCTCCCACTAATACCAACAATGGGGGCAAAAACTCCCACTGACACAAATAAAGGGGCAAAATTCCGCCCACTAACATCCACCATTGATGGGGCATTATTCCTCCCACTGACACTAATGCAGGAGCACTATTCCTTCCACTGGCACCAACTATCCGACACTATTACCCCACTAACACCAATGATAGGGCACTATTTCTCACTTGACATCAATAATGGGGCACAGGAGATATTGTTGTCTCATTGTTTTTTATCCAAAGAGGGATTTTACATTTAAATACCATGTTTGGCTCTGGGTTTAAGTGTGGTCTCATTGACTTCAATACTTACTGTACATTTTTGCAGGGATTCCGCCATTCAAACCTGTGTAGCGGGTATATACTTTTAAATCTGGTGAAGACACCAATGATGCATAGTTCCCTGCAGCCCAGCAGGTGGCGCTGTCACGTTGGGCCGGGGTTGAACCATCACTGCAGTGCCGTACCCTTTGTGACCTCTCGCAGCAGTTGTGCGGCGGGGCACCCGCTGTGCTTGCTGGGAGAGGGTATAAAGGGGGGGGGGACATCTTTGCCACGAGGTACGAGGTCCAGGCACCTTCAGCCTGAGGGCTGCTGTTCGCGATCGGTGTCCAGGTGGCCTAGGCCTGAACACTTGGAGTTCATGTTCCATCCCAGACACCTTCAGTCTGGGATGAGGTACTCAACCGGAGGCCTGGGACCCAGTACCTTCCACTGGATCCCGCGAGGGAGGGATTGTCCTAGGGGGCCCCGGGAGTGGGGCACCCGAATCAAGAGGCGTAAGGGACCGGAGGAGGGATTCATCCGAAGATCTGGTGCAGCATATTGCCAGTGCCGGGTGAACCTCTGGAGACCGCCCGGAGGGATATCTTTCCCGAACAGGGGCCAAGTTCATAGAGAAAGGTGGTTCATGTTCTATGACCAGTGGCAGTGGTCCAACTATTTAACTCAGGTCAGTGGCAGAGACCTGCTATTTGGCCTGTGGCAGGGGCCTCAACAGTTCATCCGGTCGGTGGCAGCGACCAAAACTCACGGTCGGTGGCAGAGACCGTGCGCCAGGCCTATTTGCTAGCAAAGGAATAGGAGAGTTCATTTGTGCCTGGGCCTACTCGTTCCCACACCCCTGTTTGTCCGTTACTGAAAGTTCAACTAATTGTGTTCACCCTGAAAGCAGAGAAATAAAGGAGTGTTGGACTTTTGATTGGTGTGGGACTCTATTATTGGCAGACACATCTCCATGGAACAACTGGAGGCTTCGTATGCAGTGAACAGACCTGGAGGTAATTCAAGTAACTTTGCTCAACCCTCATATACACACGAGGGGAGAACTTGGCGTAGTGTTCCTGCACTCTCGTCTCCCAGGTACCCCTAGACACAAGCCACTCAGACGAGAAAACCGAGAGGGAGAGTGAGGCTCCGTTACACCTGAAATGTTGATTTAAATTGCTGTGGCATGTGTACGAACCCCTCCAGCTGCCAATGTACAGTAAGTTTTAGGTGAGCAGTCATAAAAGCTGTGCATCAGCCGCCTGTTTTTATGCCCCTTTGGTGCCTGTGTATACAAGGCACGATTCCTCCCACTGACCCCATTATTGTGGCACTATCACTTCCACTGATCCCCCAGCCTGGGGCATTGTTTACCCTGTGATGCTCAGGCATTTTCTACTCTCCTGCTGCCCATTGTCTGGCCCTCCTACCATATGAAGGACAGTAAACTAACCCTTTGTTTAAAAACGTTCTAGGCCTTTTCTATCCCCTACTTTTCCATTATTTTACATAGTTACATAGTTGGTAGGGTTAACGCCCCATTCACACCAGAACATGGTGCAGGAAACAGAAATACCATGCGATCCGGTTGCAGTGCGTTTCTAAAAGTTGAGCATGCAGTGTGATTCGAGACCATTCAAAATAAATGGGCTCAAATCTCACCCCACTGAATTGCATGTGAACCGCACAGGAATGCGACAGATAGATGGGGAAATGTGTTTTTTATTTTTTTATTTAAAGAAGATGCATTTTTAACCACCTCAATACCAGACACTTTCACCTCCTTCCTGCCCAGGCCAATTTTCAGATTTTAGCGCTGTCACACTTTGAATGGCAATTACTTAGTCATGCAACGCTGTACCCAAATTCAATTTTTTTCATTATTTTAGAGAGATAGAGCATTCTTTTGGTGGCATTTACTCACCGCTAGCTTTTTTTTTTTTTAGACCCTGGATGTTTCATTAAACAGAACCTGTCACCAAGAAAATCACCAAATAGGGGACTTTGTCACCTAGGTGATGAAAAAAAAAAAGTAAAAATGTTTTTTTCAGTGTAAAAATGTAAAGTTACACCCAAACACATAAACCCCCCCCCAAAAAAAAAAAATAGGCCTCACGACCCCCACATATATGTGAAGCGCTACCCCCAGTTAAGAGAGCCGCTGATATTGATTTGGGCCCTGCAGTGCACCGCTGTCAACCCCCGGCAATCGGCTCTAACCTCCCGTGGCACAGCTGGTGATAGAGAGATAGGACCGCGTGATCGCAACTGTTGGTGACGCAGTCCTATAACAAACATACACAGAATATACTTTAAAACTCCTATTAAAGTAAGCGGAACTGACACCAAATGTACTTTACCCAGATATTTTACTGAGGCTAATGGGCAAGTAATAAACAACAGTATAACAAGTTGCAGATCCCTGCAACAAACAGTAATAAAGATAAACAGAGTAATCAGAATAATAAAGTATTGCTATGCAACTCTAGCGCTGCCCTTTTACAGCTACTTCCCCTCATGGGTAGACTAACACCCAGCAATGTCTACCTATGCAGTCAGGCCTGACTGATCTAAATGGAAGTTCAGTGAAACAATATTTGCTAGCAATCTCTCGGTGGTGCACTTGAAGAACAACTTTGTAATCCCAACGAATAGTAAAGATAAAGTATCTGTCTTTAAACAGCTCTCACCACCTGGACAAGTCCAAGTCCCTTTCCTCCATCGATTCTTCTAGGAACAGGAATCCACCGACATCCAAGTCTTCAATCCTTCTGGTGTACTGCAGCAAGGAGGATTAGATGTCTCTAAGGCTCTGCTAGGCTGGCAGAGGGCTCTTTGGAAAGGAGCACACGGCCCAGGCTTCAGGCCTTGTGCACACAGCAGTTCAGCACAGAGATCCTCTTGCTAGGAGAGGGGTGTCCAAAGAGGCCGACCAAAACTCCGCCTCCCCTTTATAAAGTCTGCCCCAGCAGTCTCTGTTCTGGAGCAATGCACCCTGGGTGCTGCAAGATGTACTGGGAGATGTAGTCTCTCTCTCCTCTGCTTTCACTTCCATAATGTCTCTTTACTTCCTCCCGAATCACCTCTCACCTGGAACTTCTTGTCTCTCTGCATTAAAGGGGAACACCCCGCTACACACTCCCCCCACTTGAACTCTTTGGTCCCCAAAGATAAACTTCAACAAATACTGTTTACCATTTTGGACAATGTCGAGCATGATGTTGGCATAGGGAATTCCCACCAAAACTTTGGGATGGAACTCTCTTGCCCACAGGTCACACTACCATGAGTGGCCTGCCTAACTGTGCCAGAGAGTGAGCTGGGGTTGCCCTCCACCAAATGGACGGTGGAAGGATCAGGTTGTTCAACACTTCTCCTAGCCGTTACAACAGAGTCCTCTGAGCTCGTCCCCATTTGGGGGTAAGTTAGTTTCTTGGGAGGCCTGATGACTCTGCGAGCCCTCTGCTCTCTTGGTGCTTCTGACTCTGTCACCACAGGCTCTTCTTCAGGAGTAAGTTCAGGTAACATTGCTGATTCTGGAACCTCTGATTCAGAAGTCGACTGACGTATGGAATCTCTAGAGTCCTCCTCAGCGCAAGTGTCAGGAACATCTTCCCAGTAATCAGCTGAGGGACTGAAGGGTATGAATTCAGTAGCCTCCGGATTCAGCGTTGCATCTGGGGTATCCCCTCCATTTGGGAGATCTATGGCGGACGTTCCCAGAGTCGAGGGAGGCCACAGCCAGTCCAGTTCTCCACCTTCTTCTGTACTCAATTGGGAGGCCTCCCCATCTTTGGCTCGAGAGGTCTGGGACCGAGTGTTCGGCCTAGGAATATCCAGGATAGAGGCCGGTTCAGGGGAGTCTCTCACGGGAGGTATTCTGACTGCCTCAGCAAGTGGGAGCAGGTGGTTCCGATGCCACATCTTCAGTGGACCCACCTTTCCTTCTGGCTTTAGTTTGTAGACAGGCAAACCGGGCAACTTCCTACAGACAACATAGGGCTCAGATCTCCACCTGTCGGCAAGCTTGTGTTTTCCAGGGACCCCCAGATTGCGTAGCAGTACTCGGTCCCCGGGCTGCAGATCTTGCACTCGAACCTTCAGATCAAAATTTCTCTTGTTGCGGGCCCCCCTTTGATCCGAAGCCGCCTGGGCTTGTTCATAGGCCACCTGCAAGCTACGTCTAAGTCTGTCCACGTATCCCTTGTGGGATGTAGCTGAGGTATTGTCTATAGAAGTGCCAAAGGCCAGGTCCACAGGTAGCCTTGCTTCTCTCCCAAACATTAGTCGATAAGGGGAGTAGCCAGTGGCGTCACTTGTGGTACAGTTATAGGCATGTACTAGGGCTGATATGTGCTGACTCCAGTGTTGCTTCTTCTCTGTTTCTAAGGTTCCCAACATGTTGAGCAGGGTCCGGTTAAATCTCTCCGGCTGAGCATCTCCTTGTGGGTGGTAAGGCGTGGTTCTGGTCTTCTTTATTCCTAATGAATCCAAAAGTCTTCGGATCAACCGACTCTCAGAGTCTCTTCCTTGATCTGAGTGGAGTCTCTGTGGTAGTCCGTAATGGACAAAATACTTCTCCATAAGTATCTTGGCCACGGTGGATGCCTTCTGGTCTTTGGTTGGGAAAGCTTGAGCATAGCGGGTGAAATGGTCGGTTATTACCAGAACATTCCCCAATCCACTCAGGTCGGGTTCAAGGCAGAGAAAGTCAATGCATACCAGATCCATTGGGCCTTGACTCTGTAAGTGGACCATTGGGGCAGCTTGATGGGGTAGGGTCTTTCTCTGAATGCATCGTGCACAGGAATGGCAATACTCCTCTACTTCTGCCCTCATGCAGGGCCAATAGAACCGATTTCTGACAAGCTGGAAGGTCCTTTCTGCCCCTAGGTGACCATGATGGTCATGCAGGGCAATTAGTACAGTCTCTCGGTGCTTCTCTGGAAGAAATAACTGCCACTTATCTTCTGAGTCATCAGAGGGGCCCCTTCGGTAGACCACTCCCTGATGTACCTGTAGCCTGTCCAATTCCTTCCTCAACAGGCGAGCCTCCTTTGAGGGGTGATGTAGGAATTTGTTGGGATCCTGATTCTCCAGGGCTTCGAGGACCAATCTCCCCATGGGGTCTTCCAATTGGTCACACCTCAACTCCTTCTTGGACAGTCTCGGTAGGTTGTCTTCCTCCAGTTGAGTTACCCCACAATAGTGTTTGGGGACTCCTACCATGGTAACCCCTATTTCTTCTGCTCTGGAGCCTCCTCTGGCTTGGAATTCAGCCCCTTGACAAAGGGCCCGCACCCCGTCCGGTGCCACTTGGGTCCAATCTTCCCAGTCATTTGTCGTGGCATGAGACCTCCGGGACAGGGCATCTGCATCCCTATTTCCGGCTCCTGGTCTGTACTTCAGACTGAAGTTGAATCCAGACAATGCGGCCAACCACCTGTGTCCGGTGGCATCTAGTTTCGCGGTGGTGAAGAGGTAGGTCAGGGGGTTGTTGTCTGTCTTCACAGTAAACTCTGCCCCATACAAGTAGTCTTTTAGCTTGTCTACTACCGCCCATTTGAGGGCCAGGAATTCCAGCTTATGAGTGGGGTAATTCTTTTCTGAGGGGGTCAGGCTCCTGCTCACATAGGCCACTGGTCGCAGTTGTCCTTCATGTTCTTGGTAGAGTACACCACCTAGACCCTCATGGCTGGCATCCACATGTAATTCATAAGGTCTGGTAGGGTCGGCGTAGGCCAGGACTGGGGCAGTGGTTAAGCTCCTCTTCAGAGCATGAAAGGCCTCTTCACACCTTGGGTTCCACTGATCTTGAACTGACTCACCAGGCCTCCTGGGCCCTGAGTCATCCTCTTCCCCTTCTGCCTTTAGCAATTCATTCAACGGGCGGGCAATCCGAGCAAACCCCTCCACAAACCTCCTATAATAGGAGCAGAACCCCAGGAAGGATCTGAGCTCTGCTACTGTGGTGGGTCGTGGCCAGGAAGTGACTGCTTCCAACTTCTCAGGATCTGTGGCCACCCCTTCTTCAGACACTATGTGCCCCAGATAGTTCACAGAAGACTGGTAGAACCGACACTTCTCGGGGGAAAGCTTAAGTCCCTCTTCGCTGAGTCTTCTCAATACTTTCTCCAACCTGGCTTCATGTTCTTCCAAGGTTCTTCCAAAGACAATGACATCGTCCAAGTACACAAGGACTTCTATAAGATTCATGTCTCCAACAGTCTTCTCCATAAGGCATTGAAAGGTAGCAGGAGCTCCAGACAGACCCTGAGGCATCCTATTGAATTCGAAGAATCCCACCGGGGTTATGAAGGCTGTCTTCTCCCTGTCTTCTGGGTGCATAGGGATTTGATAGTACCCACTCTTGAGGTCCATCACACTGAACCATTTGGCTCCAGACAAACTTTGTAGGGCATCTTCTATCCTTGGCGTGGTGTATTGGTCAGGGATGGTTCTCCTGTTGAGAGTCCTGTAATCGATACAAAGCCTCAACGACCCATTCTTCTTTCTGACCACCACGATTGGGGAGGCATAGGGACTTCTAGACTCCCGGATCACACCAGTCTTCTTTAGTTCTACAAGTTGTTCCCTCAGATCCTCCAGATCTGCCAGGGGGACCCGCCTGACCCTCTCTCGGAAGGGCTTATCTTCTTGGAGGCGGATCCGATGGGTGGCACTTCTTGCACACCCCACATCGAATTCATCTTCGGAAAAGATCTTCTCCCACCTGGTCAGCTGGGCCTTGGCTCTTTCTTTCCAAGCCCTGGGTAGGTTCGGGTTTTCCACGGACAGTTTCTCCCAAACATCTCCTCCGTCACCCGTCCCCTTGACTTCGGACCAAGTGACCGGGGCAGCAGGGCTCACCTGACCAAGCAACACTCTGGCAGGGATCTCCATGGGTCCTCCCGTAGTGTTCCTAACACTCACCGGAACTCTGCCATGGGCCTTCTTCAGGGCCTTGAACGGAATCACTTCTGGTATCACTTCCAGGCCTGAGGACTCTTCCCTTGGGTCTGATTCCAGCATGACAAAGGGGCCAGGTTGTTCCCACGAAAGCTTCACAGTGGCCCTAAGACAGGTTACTTCTCCGGGCTGTAGTACTACTCCTTCTCTGCCAAGTCTCCACACCTTCCCTATCCCCTCTCCCGGGGTCTTCTGCTCTAAGACCAGTCGTTGGTAGGCCGTCTTTAGCATGGGATGGATTTTGGTGGCTGAATGGTTTCTCTCTTTCACGAGAGGGGTCAGGAGTCTCCTGACTAGATCCGTGTTTGTCCCAATGATCAGGGAAATCTTGCTGGCTCCAGGCGGCCGGGGACACACAACTGCCAGGGTGTCAAACACTTCAGCCTTCCCAGCCACGGATGGGTCGAAAGTCATCTTTATGGGCAGGTACCCATCATAAGGGAAACTCTGGGTTCCAAGTCCCCATATCTCCAGCTCTTCTATCTTCTGGATAGGCAGATGACTCAAGTGCCTATCATAGAAGTCCCGGTATAGTAAAGTCACCTGTGCTCCGGTGTCCAAAAGAGCTTTAGTATAGACTCCTTCCACTTGAATGGGCACAGTAGGAGACGGGCCCACCAGTTCCTTTGGGTATGGCCGGACTGGGGTCACCTCTTTTTTTTGGCTTTCGACCCTTGCCCTGCTCCTTTTGGACTTTAATTTTTCCTGAGCCTGGCATGCATTGACTTTCTCCCTCTCAATGGGGGCACAAACCCGCTGAGGGATGTTATTGTTCCTTTTAGGTGGATGTTCCTTCTTTGGGTTGCTGTACTTCCACTGAGGGGTCTTGCCCCCTCCCTCTGGGGTACATCTTGGTGGGGGTGTACTATACCTCCTCCTAGGAGTTTTGTCTCCTCCATTCTTGGCCTTTTTTTTTAGTTTGGAGCGCACTGAAGATGATGGGCACCCGGTTGACTCCTTCACCGGGGCCCTTTGGAGTTTCCCGCCGGCTTGCAATTATCTGTTCTCTTCTTCTTTGGGCTGGAGCATACGTTAGCAAAGTGGCCACTCCCTCCGCAGTTATAGCAAATCACCTCTTCTCGGTCCTGTAGGGAGGCCGGTGCTGAGGTGTTCGGGAACAACTCCTTTCTTGGGCTTGGTTTCTCTCGTCTTCTCTGATCTTTCTCCATCAAAGAGGTCAGCATCTCCAACACTTGGGCCATTTGCGATTTCAGAGTGTCAACCTCCGCATCTCTTTCTGGGCTCTTGACCGAATGGACCAACACTGGTACAGGTGTGACATTCGCCTTGGCCACCTGCTGATCTTCCTCCAGCGCCTCTTCGTCCCTAATAATTTTTATTAGATCAGAGTAGGTTAGTGACATTCCTCCTCCTGAGGTTTTCAGGTGCAGCCAGACCGGGTCTGAGCGCCGCGCTCCCCTCATGATCTGCTTCATGCGTGCTTCATCTGCATCTTTGGGCAGCATTCCCTTCTTCAGTACAATCTTGCATAACTGCCTGTTCAGCCTTCTAACATATTCTGACAGTTTCTCATTCGGCTGCTGGAGAGTGTGTTCAATTTGATAAATCATCTCTGACACCTTCTCCAGCTGACCAAACTCTTCCTGCAGCATGGCCAGGCAATCTTGAGCTGTACAGTTTTCATTTCCAAACCGGAAGCTCTTCACCGATTCTGCCGCGGCACCTTTCAGACTTTCTAAGACTCGCTGTCTCTTCTGTGCCTCAGGCACCTCCCATGCTTCTACTGCCTGCAATGCCTGTTCCACCCAAGTGTCAAAATCTTCCTCCCCCGCAGGGACGGGGAGCTTCCCTGAGAAGGTGCTAAGCTTCCGGTAACTGGCCTCCACATGCACCGTACTGCTTTTCTGGCACTTAATTACAAGGTCTCCTAGAGCATTCAACAATTCAGGCCCTATAGCGGCCAGCGGTGATCCCGGGCTTAATAGTTCCTTAAGCTTTTCTGCTTTAGGGGATAGTGGTGGAGATAATTGTGGGAGTGATGGCTTTGGTGTCTGAAACCATTCTTCCTTCACTGGCAGCGTATGTATCAAGTGATAGATCTGATTATCTATGGCTTGTATACTCTGACTTTTAAAATGCTCTGGGATTTCGTTTTTCCATTCTACCAGTGCGTATGTAAACGAGATCACTGGATCTGGCCTAAAATCCATCACCCATGCTTTGTGGCTCGGAGACAGTAACAATACGAGCTGTTTTATCTCCTCTTCCTTCCATCTTTCCCCCGGGAGTACAATGACTACCGCCGCGGTTGGATCGGCGCCAATCGCTGCGCACCACTGTGACATTGCCACCGGGTCCATGCTGGTACTTCTGACCGGCTTGATTGCAGCGTGCAACGTACAAGGATCCCGGACTCGAGCCCCCACGTGAAGCGCTACCCCCAGTTAAGAGAGCCGCTGATATTGATTTGGGCCCTGCAGTGCACCGCTGTCAACCCCCGGCAATCGGCTGTAACCTCCCGTGGCACAGCTGGTGATAGAGAGATAGGACCGCGTGATCACAACTGTTGGTGACGCAGTCCTATAACAAACATACACAGAATATACTTTAAAACTCCTATTAAAGTAAGCGGAACTGACACCAAATGTACTTTACCCAGATATTTTACTGAGGCTAATGGGCAAGTAATAAACAACAGTATAACAAGTTGCAGATCCCTGCAACAAACAGTAATAAAGATAAACAGAGTAATCAGAATAATAAAGTATTGCTATGCAACTCTAGCGCTGCCCTTTTACAGCTACTTCCCCTCATGGGTAGACTAACACCCAGCAATGTCTACCTATGCAGTCAGGCCTGACTGATCTAAATGGAAGTTCAGTGAAACAATATTTGCTAGCAATCTCTCGGTGGTGCACTTGAAGAACAACTTTGTAATCCCAACGAATAGTAAAGATAAAGTATCTGTCTTTAAACAGCTCTCACCACCTGGACAAGTCCAAGTCCCTTTCCTCCATCGATTCTTCTAGGAACAGGAATCCACCGACATCCAAGTCTTCAATCCTTCTGGTGTACTGCAGCAAGGAGGATTAGATGTCTCTAAGGCTCTGCTAGGCTGGCAGAGGGCTCTTTGGAAAGGAGCACACGGCCCAGGCTTCAGGCCTTGTGCACACAGCAGTTCAGCACAGAGATCCTCTTGCTAGGAGAGGGGTGTCCAAAGAGGCCGACCAAAACTCTGCCTCCCCTTTATAAAGTCTGCCCCAGCAGTCTCTGTTCTGGAGCAATGCACCCTGGGTGCTGCAAGATGTACTGGGAGATGTAGTCTCTCTCTCCTCTGCTTTCACTTCCATAATGTCTCTTTACTTCCTCCCGACTCACCTCTCACCTGGAACTTCTTGTCTCTCTGCATAAAAGGGGAACACCCCGCTACATATGCATGCACAAACATAAACGCACGCGTTAGGGTGCCTACACCTGAAAACGTTGGTTGAGATACACGTTACATATCACCACGCCTACGCTGGAATGAGAGCAATAATTCTAGCACCAGACCTCCTTCATAAGGCTAAAATAAGCTTTGTGCAAAAAGAAAATGGCTCCTAACTTTTTTTTAGCTGGCTACTAGATTCAAAGCATATTTATCAAGCCCTGGGCTAGGTGCATGGAAGGGCCTAAAATCCAAGCTGCACCTTTGGCTTTCAAGGAGCATAAATTACGCATCTAATTTCCTGACTACCCATCACATTTCTGGAGGCCCTGGAGCACCAAGACAGACAATGGAAACACCCACAAAATGATGACCCCATTTTGGAAAGCAAACACTCCAAGGTGAGTCTTTTGAAAACGTAAGTTTTCGCCACAAGTTTTTGGTAAATGCAGAAAAGAAAATGTATTCTTTTTTTTTTTTTTTTTTTTTACACAAAATTGTCAATAAGCATATTTCAACATTTAAACAACAACATTTTGAGTATGGCCTCAAGTAGAAAATTTTATAATAAATTAAACAAACTCACCTGGCCCAATGTTTCAATAACATTTAAACAACACTAGCAATTGAAGATGACATTTATTTATTTTTTTAAATGTTATACCAGAGCTGAAAGAGGGACATTTGATGAGGAATGAGGGACAATAAGGCTCCATGTACACTGAAGCTGATAAACTGCAGTTTATTGGCATTTTGGCGTTTTTTTTAAAAGCCCATTAACTGCACTATATGTTAGCCTGTGTGTTCATGTACATGTAGCGGGTATTTGAATTTAAGGGAAGCATCTGGGTGGTAGTGTAACCCAGATGCACTGATTGCTAGGGAATCCGAAACCCTTTTATGGTTCTTGGAGGACTCTGGTGGTGTGTGGTTCCCTGCGGCCTGCAGGTGGCATTGTCGTCCTGGCCGGAGTTGAACCCACACCGCAAGACTGCTTCCTTTTTGTTCTTTCCTGGCGCTGGTACAGCGGGGCGGGGAACCTGCTGTGACGCAAAAGGCGAGGGGATAAAAGGGGCGGACGCCCTGACCTTGGAGTTCAGAGTCGGAGGACGCGGCCACGCCCAGGCACCTTCAGCTTGGGTGCTGGCGTTCCGGAGTTCCGGGCCCAGGTGCCCTTGACCTGGCCGGAGCGAGAGATGGAGTCCATCTCAGGCACCTTTAGCCTGGGGTGAGGTACTATGGCGGATGCCTGGGGCTCAGTACCTTCGACTGAGTTCCGCGAGGGTGGAGGAATCCGAGGGGGCCCTAACTCCTTGGGTGCCAGTGTCTGAGGTCGAGGAGACTGGTGAGCAGAACTTCTCTGGAGAGTCCGGCGCAGCATTTGCTGGTGACAGAGAGGCCTCCAGTGACTCCCTTGGACGGATATCCTTCCCCTGACAGGGGCCGTGCTAGCGAAGGTAATTCATGTTCTACTTCACATAGTCAGTGGCAGTGACTATTCGCCACTGGTGACACCACAGTGGTTAGCAATACTTTAAGGGATTGTGCCTCGACCTACTCCCATTAATACTGAACTGTTGCAAAGGTCCCAACTTGACTGTGCTGTATGTTTATTCGCTGAGAAGAATAAAACTGTGTTGGACCTATTCAGTGTGTGGTTACTAGGAGCAAGGGGGAGTGGATCCGAGGAAAGGATTTGACCCTAGGACACCTACACAAAGCCCGATCTTTCTGGCCTTCACCTCTTCACTATGAAGGACATGGGCCGTGGTGTATCTCATCCCTCCCCCCGGTACTGACACCCCTAGACAAAGACAGACAAGCCGAGAATGAGAAGGGGTGAGAGGGGTGAGGTCGCTACATACACATAGTGTTTTTTAGCGTTAATGAGCAGTGGAGTTAATGGGCTTTTTTCTGAACGCAAGAAATTTGCGTTCAAAGTGCCGTTTTTCGGCGGGAAAAAACGCAAAACGTTGAAAAACACCAATAAACGCTCAAAAACGCTAAAAAAAGCAGGTCGCCAGCGTTTTTTAGCATTTTTTGATCCATTGAAAATAAAAAATAAAAAGCTAAAAACCGCTAACACTGAAAAACGCTAATAAACGCTAGTAAAAAACGCTGATAAAAGCTATATTTTGAAGCAGCTTTTTCTGCGTTCAAAACGACCGTTTTTGAGCTTCTGTGTACATGGAGCATAACCCTACGTTCACACCTACGTGTTTTTTAGTGCGTTTTGCAGTGTGCAGAAACGCACTACAGTCCATTTACCATGGTTTCCTATGGTACACATTCACATTTATGCATTTTACAGCCGGTGCGTTTTTGGAAAGAGTCATGGACTTTTTTCCCTGCGTTTTGTGTGCAATAGACTTCACCAAGTGTTGCGTTTGTGATGCGATTTTTGATGCGTCTTGCAGTTTTTTTTCCCTTTAAAAACACTGTATATAGCTGGTTGCAAAGGAGCGGGCTGGGAAGTCGGCTGCCACCTTCTTAACAACCGATGAGTCATTAGCTGTCAGCGGGGTTCCCCACTGACAGGTGAATGTAGAAACAAAAAGAATGGTGTGGGCCCCCCAAATCCATACCAGGCCCTTCGGGTCCCCCCCAAATGCCCTCCCCGCCAAATTTTTTTTTTAAAGCGTGGTGTACCCCCAAAATCCATACCAGACCCCTTATCCTAGCATACAGCCCAGCAGGTCAGGAAAGGGAGAGAATGAGCGAGCGCCCCCCTCTCCTCCTGAACCATACCAGGCCGCATGCCCTCAACATGGAGACAAGGTGCTTTGGAGTGGGGGGGGGGCAATGCCCCTTGACAGCTGATGGCTCATGGGTTGTTAAGGACACGGCGGGCCACTCCTTAGCAACCAGCTATATACACTGGGGGTTATTTACGAAAGGCAAATCCACTTTGCACTACAAGTGCAAACTACAAGTGCAACGTGCACTTGAAATTGCACTGAAAGTGCACTTGGAAGTTTAGTCGCTGTAAATCTGAGGGGTAGAGCTGAAATGAGGGGAAGCTCTGCTGATTTTATTATCCAATCATGTGCAAGCTAAAATGCTGTTTTTTATTTTCCTTGCATGTCCCCCTCGGATCTACAGCGACTGCACTTCCAAGTGCACTTTCAGTGAAGTTTCAAGTGCACTTTGCACTTGTAGTGCAAAGTGGATTTGCCTTTCGTAAATAATGCATGATAACTGCATGCAAAAACGCATAAAAAACGAGGCTTCAAAAACGCAAAACACACCGCAAAATGTGCCTGAAAACCACATCAAGTGCAGCCGGCATAGTTGTGAACTTAGACAGAGGGTTTGTTCACACTGGAATGTAGTGCGGGAAACTTGCGTTCTGTGCGTGTTTAACGTGCTGAGTTCAAAACTGCTGTGAGTATATGTTCATATTGCTAACGACACCCCAAATACAGATCACAAATGCAGTACTGTTCCCTGCACCCATCACGTTCCTTCGAGATTCGGATGTCAGCTGACCCTAAAACCCCATTCACATTGGCATGAAACATGCCTCATGCTTGCGATACTATTAGAGCCCTTTCATACTGCCAGCGCCCGGGCATCAGTGGTAAAGCGCCACTACTTTTAGCGGCACTTTACTGTCGTTTTAGAGGCGCTTTTCGGTCGCTAGCAGGGCGCTTTTAACCCCGCTAGTGGCTGAAGAAGGGTTAAAAGTGCCGCTTTGGTGGCGCTGCCTGGGGTGCTTTAGGAGCGGTGTATACATTGCTCCTAAAGCGCCTCAAAGAAGCTGCTTGCAGGAGTTTTTTGGACATCCTGCCAGCGCACCGCTTCAGTGTGAAAGCACTTGGGCTTTCACATTGGAGTGACAGGAGAGGCGCTTTACAGGCGCTATTTTTAACGCTATAGCGGCTGTAAAGCGCCTTAATTGTTAACGGCACCACAAATGCGGCTAGGAAACTGGCATTTTATTGCAGGAAAAATGTGCAGTAAAAAACGCACAGAGCTCACCGCATGGAAAGGCCTAGAGCTTCTTTTTAACTTGTTTGTCGCGTGTATGGCGGCTTATTTAAATGAATACGCTGCCCTATGGAGTCACACGTTAAAAGGGGCCAAATATAGAGTGAAAATAAATGTGACAGAGGTGTGAATGGGGCCTAAGAGTTTTTATTTTCAAACTAAGGACATTTCCTCTAAATCAGTGGTTCTCAACTCCTGTCCTCAGGACCCACTAACAGGCCAGATTTTAAGTATTACCTTGGTGAGATGCAGACTAGAATACTGCAATCCCTGAGCAGAAAATTATATCACCTGTGATGCATTTCAGTTATCTTGCAAACCTGGCCTGTTGGTGGGCCCTGAGGACTGGAGTTGAGAACCACTGCTCTAAATGAAGGACAGTTGGGAGCAATGCACAAGCAATAGGATAATGATATCACAGTCACACCGTTAGCTCGGTGTCTTTATTTCTCATAGAACTGATAGATAATCTAGTATTTATTGTGATAACTCCAGTCATTGATAAGTGAGGCTGACACACACGTTCTCCTCACATCTTTCCTTGTTGTCATATCTCACATTGTGCTCCTATGAGCCACCACACAGGCAGAGTGGGGAAAGGGGGGGGGGGCGGGAGGCTCGTTTCACCGCACTCTTCCAACTATCCAATCCCCGAGCGCTTCATGTGCCCTCGGCCAATGGGTGCCTTCCCGCTAGGAGACAAAGAGCAGACGTCAGCGGTGACGTGGCGCTGGGTATATAAGAGTGGGTGGCGGGCACAGGCATACGTTATTCCTCGCCTTGTTTGACTGTCTGGATCACGATCTCGGGACTGCTCGGTAAGTGGACACTGCGGCGGCGCGCTATTTGCGCCGGTTCCGTTAATGGGTTTTCGCCGACCTCATGCTAGTACATATGTTTAGGGCCGTGACGTCTTTGTTTTTACGGTAGGGTTACCGAATTCGGTTCCGGTGTCCTCCGGTCATTTTTTTTTTAAATATATTTTTCCGGTATTGGGGCGCTGTGCTGGTGATTTAACGTCTTTTTGTCGGTATCGGCTAGGTAGGTCCCGGTCGCGGGGTCAGACGGTAAGTTCACCCCTCCCCCCCCCCCTCTCCCGTGTTCCCGGAGCTCGCTGGGCGCCATGTTGTCTCCTCGTTAGAGGGAAGAGGGCGAACGTGAGGTGAAGCTGCCCTGTAATGGTGTCTGGGCCCCTGGATCGGTGGAGGCGGAGCGGGGGCCCCTAGTGATGTCCCTCGTACGATGAGAGGGGCCCCGGAGCCCCCCCCCCGGTATCTGTACGGGAATCGCACACCGGGATGGGGGACGGAAAACAACAACATCTTTCTTGTGTTTTCAAATGGCGGATCCCGCATTTTTGTCCTGACTGGGAAATCCCCCCCCCGCCCCCTCCACATTGCCTACACATCCCGCCTATGGCCGGACACGGGCCGCACTATTTTTATCCTGCCGGGACACAAACACCGGGAACTTTCACTTCAAAATGTTTATTTTACTGCTTTTCATAGCTGGTGAGAAGACCACATAATGGCGGGTGAGTGGAAGGTGCAGTGACATCGATCCGCCGCTGGGGGCGCCAAAGCACTGACTTCTATGAGAGAGACGCTGAGCGCAGCGCGCGCCGCATTCCCTCCATCTCCGCCTTCCTGTGTGGTGTCATTCACTCCAATCGCCTCATCATCACCACTCTGTACGGGATGGCAACTTTATTTAGGGAGATTCCACTTTCAGCTTGTAGATGAGAAGGAAATAGGCCCTTGTTTATGGAGACTCTTGCAATAGAGGATGCAAGAAAGTAGGTCGCAACAGCAGCTGTTGGCGCCCTGTGTGCAGATTTCAGTCGCTATTTTTTTTTTTTTTTTGTGGGGTTTTTTTTTTCTCGCTCTTAGAGTCAGAACTGCTGATATTTGCAGCCACACATCCTCCAGCATCAGCTGCATATTGCTCTGGATTTATATAACAGTGATGGCAGAAAAGACTAGGTAGTCCACCCAGTCTTCCTTGGTTTTGTTCTGATTTGTAGAATTTTTATTTTCCCAAGCATGTTTTAATCCAATTTGTTGACTCCCAATCTTTGCTCGAAGCTTATTATTCCATGCAATCAACTGCTGCTCTGGTAAAATACTAATCAGCTTTGAATGTTCTAGTTTGAGGTCATGTGACCATGTTCTTGGTGAAGTCTTCTCTTTATGTTATCACCTTTCACTAAGTTTGTTGCTGGTCATTGGACTTGAGAGACATGGATAGATATCAGCTTCACACCACAAACGCAGTCCTTATGCGTTTCTACATGCATGTGTTTGATGTATTCTGATGTGTTTTTAAGCTGGATATATACTATGAAACTTTATTTAGATTTACTAAAACCATATGAGGTCAAACCTAAACGCTTTCCATTTGTGTTCAGGCAGGCCCTTGCACTACATAGTTGAAGGCAAATCTGACAAGTTGTATAGTGTATCCAGCTTTAATTATCTCATGTGTTTCAGTGGTGTCTTTTTATGCCATATTCCAGTGCAGTTCTTACAGACGAAACCCAACCTATTCTGTATTGACTACTGGAATGCACAGCAATGTTAACTTTGCCATTGCAATCCTTGTAACCTACTGTGTCCATGCATTTGAGACAGACACTGGATTGCATGTGGTGTAAACTAGCATTAGTGATTTATATAGAGCAGTACCTCTTGCTGGTGACGCTTCCTAAAATTTATATTTGCTTATTGGTAGTGGCCTCTACAATGTCACTGCTGCTGTGCTGTCACTCATCACATGAACTTTACCCATAACTTGCTTGTTATCAAGTAACATGCATTCCACAATATTTATGCCACCATGATGTGTTGGAGGCTGCCATTTTGCTGAAGCCCAGAGCCCCTGAACAGTAAGGTGAAACTAAACCCATCAATTTAAAAAAAATCTGGAATGCTTGGATTAACTGTCACCATTGCTTGTGTCCTCATGGTTTGCAGTTATCGTCATAATTGGTCACATGTGCAGCACCATGGTAGTTGCAGGTCAAACCAGAGCAGCTTACTTCAGCCTGAAGTAATCTAACAACTTTGTTTTCTGACTGGGTGCTTTTAGGCACTCCCAACTGGATCCTCTGTGGCTGGATCACAAAGTAGTTGCATGTATAAAGTGCAAATGTAGACAGTTGTAGTAATTGGGCTAGGTTGGTGTATGCCACATTTTTAATTTTGAGGTAAATGTTTTAAACCTGTAGGTTTAGTAAAATACCTGGTGATCCTGCCACAAAGGTCCTTGTCAGAGTGAAAACTCATGTTGTGCTGCATCTTTCAGTCCCCATTTAAATGTGGCTACGCATGGGTATGATCACCTGTTAGTATTTCTCCCAGGTGGCTTTCCTGATCCTATGGTCAAATGCATGTAGGCAGGAAGCGGCTGGCAGACGAGATGTCTGAACAAAGGGTGAAATGTCACTTTTCAGTAGGGCAGTACAGGCAGAGTGCCTAAGTTGTGGGTTTCCCCCACTTTACAGCTATATCCATGTCCTATACTTGTAGCACACTGAAGACCCAGAGCACAAACTTGCACAGTATATTAGGAGCAGTGGTATTATTGGCACACTGTGCAGATGGTCAGGAATGTTGCTCTCCTGAGATCATTGCTTGGCATCTCCAATTTACTGCCAACACAGGGCAGTTTCACATAGTAAACCCTTCTAGCAGCCAGACTGAATACCAGTTGTAAGGTTATTTTTATTTAGTAGCAAAAAATTGTTAGTGCTTTTCGCAGATGTCCCTCAGTTAGGGTTTATTTTAAGTTGTTAGTCTTTTTACACGTTAAAGTTAATCAATGGTTCTTAAGCCTAACCTGCATGGCTGTTGATTAGCTATAGGAGAACTGCAGAACTTATTTTTAATTTATTTTTTTAGATTTTGCTGAACAATGGCCCGTACAAAGCAAACTGCTCGTAAGTCAACTGGAGGAAAGGCTCCCAGGAAGCAGCTGGCTACTAAAGCTGCCAGGAAAAGTGCTCCCTCTACTGGCGGTGTGAAGAAGCCTCACAGATACAGGTAATTTTATCTTTGCCTTGAGATGTATATATGACTAGGGCCGAAACAACTAATCGATTATATGAAATCGATTACAATTTTCAATCGATTAATTGGCCAGTAACATAATGGTTAAAAAAACTAAAATTAGCCCTTTATAGTACAAAGGGCAAATTGCTACTGTATATATAACTTTCACTGTCCCACAGTAAAAATTAACCCCTTTCGGTAGCGATTATTTGCTCTTTTTGTACTAATTTTAGTTTTTTAACCCCATTATATTACTAAACCTCTCAGGCCTGGGTCACACTTCTGTTTTTTTTTTTGGGGCTTTTTGCAGAAACACACTACGTACAGTTCATTTACATGGTTTCCTATGGGACACATTCACATCCATGATTTTTTCAGCTGCTGCATATTTGGAAAGGGCAAGGACTTTTTTAACGCAAAACGGTGCTATTTTATTTTTTCGGTTTAATATACTTCAATGGAGAAGCTGCAGAGAAGCATGTAATGTGTTTTTGTGGCAATTTGTGTTTTATCTGCCCAATAACAAATTGGCCAAAAATTAAAAATGCAAATCGCAACAATTACCATTAACCGGTTAGTCGATTAATCAAAACAATCCGCCAACCGATTATGAAACTAATCGTTAGTTGCAGCCCTATATATGACACTGTCACGCTGTGTTGCATGTGATAATGTCACGTGTTGCCTTGTAGTAAAGCAGCAGTTGAATAGGCTGCCTTGTGCATGTAACATCTGTGGCAGTGCACCAGATGTTGTGCTTTAGTGCATGCCTTTCAGTGAAGTGTTGGAATGTCATTCTGTATCAGTGAATTTTCTTGTGAAAAGTAATCCCTTGGCGTAAGGTTGAAGTTGCTGACTATCTTCTGAAAATGCTAGTTGTCTGGTTTCAGTACTTGTGTCCCTGTCCCAGGACAAGCATTGAGATCAAATTTGGTGCTCTTAGTCATGTAGTCACTGCCAAGTACACAGTTGACATTGTTGAAAACATGTCTGACAGATTCAGAAAGGCTAGCAATTGCAGCCTGTCTAAAAGCCTCTTGTAAACGCAAGCATGCAAAGTTGTAATAGGAGCCCCTCCAACCATGTGGTATCTGGGCCCTCTTTGTTGTGGTCATGGCTTTGTCTGTCTTGCTGACATGCATGACACTATTTTGATTTAAATGGTAGCCAGGCAGCAGGATGACTCAGCAAACCGTGAGCCACTTGCTAAAATCAATGATATGGCTGTGCCTCTAGAATTTAAGAATACTGAGGGTTTCTGATATGAAATGCAGCCACTGATGTGCCTCAACCTGCATAACTAGTGTTGGTATAAATCAGGGATATGCAATTGGCAGACCTGCAGCTGTTGCAAAACAAGTCCCATCATGCCTCTGGGTGTCATGCTTGTGGCTCTCAGAGTCTTTCTATGCCTCGTGGCAACAGCTGGAGGTCTGCTAATTGCATATCCCTGGTTTAAATCCACAATGTTGGTGTTCCATCATTGAAGTTCTGTTCAATCAGAAGCCACACATACTTCCTTCCATACTGCTGTGGGCCAATAGGAATGTGAAGGGTTTGGCTTGAAATATCTCACACTAGGGAGTCATTGTTGCGATCTTTGCCGGATTATAAACTGACCAGTGTTAAGGCAGAGTAGAGAATGCTAAGATTCTGTAGGCATGTGTGGGGGCTGCGCTTGTACAAATCTCCCGTGTTTAGTATTTGACAGTGACTTGAGAATGTCCGTAGGTTTTAATGTTGGACTTTAACATTACACATTAAAAAAAAATGTTAAGTTGTCTAAAACTGGCTTGCTGTTGGTGTTATAATCTATATATACCGTAGGTCAGTCTTTTAAACCAGGGTGCCTTTGCAAAATGCTGCATTGACAAACTGCCCACAAATTTAAGCTAGTGAGTGGATCAACCTGTCTTTGTTACATCATAGCATTACAACCTTGGGCACCGAGGACAAGCCACTGGCATCTGTACAACCAATGGTGTCAGTTTGCCCCTTTCTGTTAGCACTGAGATAATGTTGGAGGAATGCAAGAATACTAGTTAGTAAGGATGGATGAAGAAGCAACCTCTAATGTTGGGTTGCTGCCATATGTAAAATGGCAGGCATTGTTTGCTTATGGGGCTGGTATAAATGACCTTTTTTTTTTTTTTTTTTTTTTTTTTCCAGGCCTGGTACTGTGGCTTTGAGAGAAATTAGGAGATACCAAAAGTCCACTGAGCTCCTGATCCGCAAGCTTCCATTCCAGCGTCTGGTGAGGGAAATCGCTCAGGACTTCAAAACTGACCTGAGGTTCCAGAGTGCGGCTATTGGTGCTCTGCAGGTGTGTACTAACAAAGCATGTTAAAATCAAACCTTGGCTTGACTTTTGACTGTATACTGATTTAGTTAAATTTCTCTTTTCAGGAAGCAAGTGAGGCATACCTGGTGGGTCTCTTTGAGGACACCAACCTGTGCGCTATTCATGCAAAGAGAGTAACAATTATGCCCAAGGACATCCAGCTAGCAAGAAGAATCCGTGGGGAACGTGCTTAATTTTTTTTTTTCTGGAAACTGTTTTTGATCTTAGCTTTTGTTTTTTTACAAATGTACATAAAGTGTGATGTCTCCTTATTTTATAAAGGGTTTGTTAACTGTAGAGTAGTTGACAGTAAATTGGTAGTACACATTTTATATGACATTCCCTTAATCCTCAGGTTTTTCAGAAAATTTGTATCTGCAGCTAGTCTACTTCTGTGGCCCTGCCCATTAAGAGTCTGCATGCCTTGGCTCCATTCTCTCCATACTTTGGTATCTTTCAGTGTAACTCCATTGTAAATAAACTTTCCACTACCTCAATGGTCTTGCTGTCTTGAGATTGAGTTGGGTTGAAACAAAGCTCCCCACATAGGGGATTTTAAGTCGCTTGCTACAGCTTTGGCCAATTTGTACTAGTGGCAAAGAATTACAAAAGAGCATGGGTAGTATTACATTTAGACATGCCACATGGTGCTAGGGTTTTTGGTGGGTAAACATAATAGGTTTTCCTAAATTCTGTTTTTTTTTTTTTTTTTTTTGTCTGGACAAAATTCAGTTAATTTTAGATCTAGGAACTAGCTGAACACAAGTAGTCTGTTAAGCTGTGTGCCTGGAACTTGGTGCATTCTTTACAGCATGCTATGATTTTTAACGATCAAAATAGATGCACACTTTGGTATCGGTGTGCAAGTGTCTGATATGTTTATCCATCATGAAAAATGTTCCAACAGTTTTTAAATATAATAAATCTGCTTACCTGAAAATTCTCTTTTGCTTGTTAAATCTCCTCTGACCAGTCTTGTAAATAAGCAGTTTGGTGTAGTCCATAATTATGGCTGTGATAAATTCCACAACTTTTATGTTAATTTTTTTTTTATGTGACACCAAGACCCCTTTCACACTGAGGTGTTTATCAGGTGCTTTTGGGCTAAAAATGGCATCTGTAAAGCGCCTGAACGGCTCCCCTGCAGTCTCAGTGTGAAATCCCTCGGGCTGAGGCAATGCGCTGGCAGGGCGTTAAACTCCTGCAAGCAGCATCTTCGGAGAAGTGTGTATACTGCTCCTCCACATTGAAATGAATGGGCAGTGTGGCCAAAGCGCTGCTGCAGCAGTGTTTTGCATGTGGTTTTAACCCTTTTCTGGTCGCTAGCTGGGGTTAAAAGCAAATGCCTTTGCAAAAACAACGGTACCCGCTGACGCCTCAGTGTGAAAGCGGCCTAATGCTCTGACACTCCAACTTGCTATTGCCTAAATATAGAATGGCCCTCTAATACAGAAGTTGTGCTGGAAAGCAGATTATATTTGGCTGGGTTTGGGGTACTGCTTCATAATTCCTATGGTGTTTGATGTGCTATGTTTGGTCTGGCTTTTAATATCCCAAATCCTTTTCCCAATGGCTTATTTTTTTTAATTTCTACCACTTTGTTTAGCCTTTGGGTGTAAAGCAGATGTGGTGTATGGGGGGGGGGGGGGGTATTCTGGAACATTCAAAGGGTGGTAGTCCAGAGCTAATCTCACTGGGGTGGTCTGGCTGAATGGTGTGATTTGGGTTACTTATAGCTGTTCTGTACTCGTAGCATCACATACAACCTAAATGTGCCAATGCCAGTTTCTGACAGCAGCCTAGAGCCTACACATGCTTGTGGCCTAAATGGCAATCTGCAAATATCTATTCAAAGGCATTTGACAGTCATTTTATATTCTTGAAACCTAAAATATGGGTCTGAGATGGGCAAATCATTTGCATTCTGTTTTTTATGCTTATTTAATGTTCTGTTTGGAATTGGTGGTATGTGTGCCTTTTTGGCAATGCAGTAAACAACCGCAATATAATCGGCTGTTCCTTAATGAGCAGTTGCATTTCCGTGTCTTCCTCCAAGCTTTCTTTTGGTAGTATTTCATCACCTCTGCAGTCTGTTTTATAGGGCAAAAAAGCAACAATTTTGAAAGCACTTTTTGCTATTTATTTTTTTTTCCCCTCAGTTTAGGCCAATATGTATTCTAAAAAAAATTTTGGTTAAAAATTGCAATAAGCGTATATTGGTTTTTTTTTGCACAGAAGTTATAGCATCTCCAAAATGGGTTGCTTTATGGCATTTTTATTTTTTACTAATGGCAGCGATCTGCGATTTTGTCAGGACTGACATTGCAGCGGACAGATCAGACACTTGACACTATTTTAGGACCATTATCAATTATGCAACAATCGGTTCTATAGATATGCACTGATTACTGTGTAAATGTCATGGGCATGGAAGGGTTAACACTAGGGGGTGATCAAAGGGTTAAATGTGTTGCCTGGGGAGTGATACGGACTGGGGGACACTGATCTGTGTTCCTATATACAAGTAACACTTCTATTGCGCAAAACCATCTAATTTGGTGCAATAGATGGCAGGGTGCATGCTGATGGGCCAGCGGGAGCCAAGTGGCAGGTCTGCTGCTGGGCCTCGCTGATCGTTGCCCAGAGAGGCAGAACAAAAAATCTGCCTATGTAAACAAGGCAGATCGCCATTCTGAGAGGGAAGAACACAGTGCTTTTGTGTTTCTGCTAAAAGAACATGGATCTCCATTCTCCCAGTCGGTGCACCCCCTAGGGACATGGGTAAACCTTTGCCGCTGGTGTTAATCTCTTCGCTTTGTCATTACAGTAAGGCCACTTTCACACTAGCAACGGCAGGCGTCGGCACTGAACTTTTTTTTTAAGCGGTGCTTTACCGTCTGATGCTTTTTGGCTAGCGGGTTACTTTTTTTTACTGCCGACAGGATAAAAGCACTTCTACCCACTGATTTCAATGGGTAGGGGCACTTTAGGAGCAGTGTGTACAGTGCTTCTTGCAGGACTTAAATAGTTGTTGGGTGTGGGTAGGATAGGCTGAAGAGAAGGGTTTGTGGGGCTAGTCTTAAAGCTAATGGAGTAGGAGATAATCAGAAATGAGGAGTTCCATAGGATTGTAGAGGCTCTGGAAAAGTCCTGGGAGGAGGTGACGAAGGTAGAGAGCAGGAGGTCTTGAGAGGAATGAAGAGAACGCTTAGATTGGTATTTTGAGACTAGGCTAGTGATAAAGCTGGAGCCTTAGTTGTGGAAGGCTTTGTAAAATGTGTTTTAATTTGTGGGAGTGGTAAGGAGGATGAGTCTGGCAGCAGCATTCATGATGGATTGGGGGGCGGTTAGACTATGTAGAGGTCATGAAAAGGGGGGGGGGGGGGTTGTTTGCGACTTGAAATGAAGCAAGCTAAGGCTCTGTGCCTCCACCCCTGTTATAACTGAATAAGAGGTTGGGACTTTAAAAACACTAAAGCTTTGTGTGTTTATATAACTAACATGTTATCCTTCCACTGTGCAGCATTGTTATTCAGTGGCCCTGAACCTGGTCTGGGGTCCCTTGGCGGCTTTCTCGGCTCCCCCCGCAAGAACTTTCCACCTTCATGCAAGCTCGAATGGTGGAAAGTTCTTGCAGGCGTGCTCCTGTGGTATAGCCGCTCACTGCATCACTCGGCCCTGGCGTGCCACGTCATTGGATATGATTGGCTAATGCTCATATTCTTTTACATTAAGGTGAATAAACAAACATGTACCTTTACAACCCCTTTAAGCCAGGGTTCGACAAACCTCCGGGCACCAGGTCGCATTTGCAACTAGCATTAGTGACCTGGGGTATCCTGTGTCTCCATGTGCCCCTGCCGTGCTGGCCAGCAATTGAGGCTGCGGCCTTCCGCAGACCTATGCTTCCTGTGATCTGGTGCCATCTTGTGGTGGCTGTTGGTATGACAAGAAAACCAGCAATGCTAATGGGGTTTTACTGCCCGCCTATCTCCTTAAGTAGAGAAGGAAGTGTTTGCAGCTGTCTGGTGCTTTTTTTACCTAATGGTGAGTGTTGGGTGGCTGGTTTAAATGGCTTCATATAGCCTTTTTTTTTTTTTTTTTTGTAATGGCTTTTTTTTTTTTTTCTTAAAATCTATTAGTAATCTCCCTGCTTGGCCCTTTTCACATGGGCTGTCTGATCAGGTTCGATGTCAGTTTTTCAGGCGGACCTGATTGGACCCTTAGACCCCTTTCACACTGGGCCACCCATAGCGTCGGTGGTAAAAAGCTATTTTACCGCCGACACTATGGGTGGATTTGCAGCGCATTTTGGCTGCTAGCAGGATGCTTTTAACCCCTGCTAGTGGCCAAGAGGGTTAAAACTGCCCACAATGCAGCCATATAGCTGTGGAAAGTTTTTCGGTTGGGGGGGGACCCTGGCTAAAATTTTTAGCTGGCGCCTAGATTCCAAGCAAATTTGTCAAGCCCTGCTTTAAGCCTAGGTTCACTCATGCGATGTGTGAATCGGCATGATTCCAGCATCGCAGTTCACTCGATGCCCCCAGATCTGTTCACAGATCGCAGTGCCAACATGAATCGGATTGCATTGGTGAGGACTCTTGCGATCTGGTTCTAGTGCCGGGAAAAGGGTCCCTGCAATATTTTCATGCAAGTTAAGTCATACAACTGTATGGCAGAACTCGCATTGCACAGACATCACATGTGATGACTGTTCGCACGTGTGATCCTGGGCTAAATGAGGTGCTTAAAGTCCCAATCTCAATCAAGAGCATGGGTCTCAAAGTACTGGCCCGCAGACCACTTACAAATGGGCCGATCCTGGATGGTTGCTGCGACTTTTCTGTCTCCTGTGGCCTCTTCCCCCGCATGCTGCCAAAGCAGAAAACGAAACTGACACAGGAGAGCAGAGGGATGATCCACCCATCTAGGCTCTGATGATCGTTCAGAGCTGTGCTCCTGGATCCAGGGTCCTGCTGCCACCTCCAGGGTGGGAGATTGTTGGGTTCTCTGTATGCCCTGCCACTAGGCCTGTGTTGAGCCAGGACCTGACAGAGGACTTGGGAGGCAGATCAGGCCACAAGCTGCCTGCCAGGAGAAGAGGTAAGTGAGCTATCAGGCTGAGCAAAGTCCTTAGTGGGGTGACAGGTTAAAATTTGTAAAGGGGGTATTTGTGACATGTTGGGGGGGGGGGGGGGCTCAAGGGTGCGTCCGCTGGCACCAGTGCTGGGGCTCAAGGGTGCGTCCGCTGGCACCAATGGTGTTGTTTTGGCGTTTGAATGGCCCCCATTGGATATGAAAACTTGTCTTGTGGCCCTCGGGTTATTTGAGTTTAAGCCCTCTAAAGGAGAGGTAAGACAATGAGGCGAGAGATGACCAGGGAGTGAATTAAGAGCTTTGTTGTGCCATTAGTTAGAATGGGGTGTATTTTGGAGATGTTGCGGAGGTTGAGGCGGCAAGATTTTGCCATGGGGCTTAAAGGGGAGAGTTCAGTGTCCAGGATTACACCTAGGACCTTGACATGTGGGGATTGGCTTTTAGTTGTGCCATTGATTTTTGACAGATCGTGGTTGAGGAAAAATACGTTCGGTTTTGTATATATTGAGTTTGAGGAAGTGGTGTGTGTGTGACATCTAGACTAATACGTCTGTTAGTAAATAATTGATTTATTTGTTTTATTCACATCCTTAACGACCGCTCACTGTATATATACGTCGGCAGAATGGCACCGACAGGCACAATCACGTAGAGTGTACGTGATTGCCTTTGTACAGTTGGGGGGTCCAATCGGACCCCCCTTCTGTACAGTGAGCGGTGGCTGTGTCCGGGAGCGTTCCGGGATGAGGGGGCAGCCATTTGTTTCTGGCCACCCCCTCACGATCGCTCCCGGCGAATGGAAATGCCCCCTCTGTCTGTGTCAGACAGAGGGAGCAGGAGGAAGTGATGTCATCTCTGGTGCGGCGCTCACATATACCGAGCGCTGTACAAGAGAAGACATCAGGTCAGTGCACACAACACTACACTGACACCAGGACACATAGGGACATAAATCTCTCCCCCCCCCCCCCCCGTCAGTGTCACTGATTGCAGTGACCATTTATTTAGTGATCACTGCAATCAGTGACATTTGTGACTGAAAGTGTCACCAAAGTTTAGTCTTAGGTCCAGTGTAGCCCCCTAACCCCCCTAATAAAGGTTTAACCCCCCAGATAACCCTTTCACCCCCTATCACCACTGTCACTAAGCGATCATTTTTCTGATCGCTGTCTTAGCGTCAGTGATGCCGATCGGCAGCCAGTCATTTTTTTTAGGTTCGCCGCAGGTTTTTATCGCGTCAGGTACCCCAATATATTATCTAATAAAGGTTTAACCCCCTTGATCGCCCCCCAGGTAACCCTTTCACCCCCTATCACCACTGTCGCTAAGCAATTGTTTTTCTAAACGCTGTCTTAGTGTCGGTGATGCAGATCGGTAGCCAGTAATTTTTTTTTAGGTTCGCCGCAGGTTTTTATAGCGTCAGGTACCCCCATATATTATCTAATAAAGGTTTTAACCCCCTGATTGCCCCTAGTTAACCCTTTCACCAGTGATCACCATATAAGTGTCACGGGTGACGCTGGTTAGTTTGCTTTTTATAGTGTCAGGGCACCCGCCGTATATAACCCAATAAAGGTTTAACCCCCTGATCGCCCGGCGGGTGATATCAATTAGGTTTTAGCGTCAGAGAGGGTCTGCATCACACCCCAGGCAGCGTCAGGTTAGTGCCAGTAGCGCTTACACCCACACGTTAAGCATAGACCCCCTTAGTGGTATAGTATCTGAACAAATCAATATCAGATCTATACTAGCGTCCCCATCAGTTTAGGGTTCCCAAAAACGCAGTGTTAGTGGTATCAGCCCAGATACCTGCTGGCACCTGCGTTTTGCCCCTCCGTCCAGCCCAGGCCACCCAAGTGCAGTATCGATCGATCACTGTCACTTGCAAAACAAAAACACACATAACTGCAGCGTTCGCAGAGACAGGCCTGATCCCTGCGACTCCAGTGCTGTAGGAGGTGATTTCACCACCACAGTTAAAAAAAAAAAAAAAGCATATATGTCGAAGCATGGGGGCAGCAGGGGCGGAGGAGCGATTTTGCTCCTAATGCCGCGTACATACGGTCGAAATTCCGACGGAGGCTTGCCCGTGGAAAAGTCCGACCATGTGTGTGCGGCATAACTTTTTTGCGGGAGGATGCCCCCATGCTTCGGCATATATAAATGGTGCGTGTATGCCCATCATTGGAAGTGGGTGGATGAAGGGTGGTATTCTAATGGTGGGCATACCCACCGATCAATCTCTTTTTTCGTTCAGCCAACTGGCTGCATGAAAAAAAAAAATTACAATACATGTCCAACAAGGACCAGCAACGTACTGGTATGTTGCTGGACTTTGAATGTTTATACCAGAATGATGCCTGCGGGTTTAGGTATCATCTTGGTATCATTCTTTTCAGCCAGCGGCCAGCTTTCATGTAAAAGCAATCCTAGCGGCTAATTAGCCTCTGGACTGCTTTTACAAGCAGTGGGAGGGAATGCCCCCCCCCCCCTGGATATAAAAAGCGTCATTGGGAAAGCATTTTATCACACCGATCTTGGTGTGGTCAGATGCTTTGAGGGCAGAGGAAAAATCTAGGGTCTAGAAGACCCCAGTTTTTTCAAAAAAAAGTACCTGTCACTACCTATTGCTACATTCCCTGAGATAACAATAAAAATGATTAAAAAAAAAATACTTGGAAGGAACAATTTAAAAATAAAAGAAAAAAGCAAAATTAATAATAAAAAGAAAAAAAAAAAAAGCACCCCTGTCCTGCCCTGCTCTTGCCCAATGGCGAACACAAGCGTCGGTCTGGCGTCATATGTAAACAGCAATTGCACCATGCATGTGAGGTATCACCGTGAAGGTCAGATCGAGGGCAATCATTTTAGCAGTAGAGCTCCTCTGTAAATCTACTGGGGTAACCTGTAAAGTCTTTTAAAAATGTATGTAGTTTGTCGCCAATGCGCGTTTGTGTGAAATTTTAAAGCATGTCGTGTTTGGTATCTATGTACTCGGCCTAAGATCATCTTTTTTATTTCATCAAACATTTGGGCAATATAGTGTGTTTTAGTGCATTAAAATTAAAAGTGTATTTTTTAACCCAAAAAATGCGTTTGAAAAATCGCTGCGCAAATACTGTGTAGAAAAAAAAAATGCAACGCCCACCATTTTATTCTGTAGGGCCTTTGCTTTAAAAATATATACTGTTTGGGGGTTCAACATAATTTTCTTGCAAAAAAAAAATGTTTTCATGTAAACAAAGTGTCAAAAAGGGCTTTGTCTTCAAGTGGTTAGAGTGGATGTAAGCTTCCTAATGTTGTGTATAAAATGCCAGAACAGTTCAAACCCCCCCCCCCCCCAAATGACCCCATTTTGGAAAGTAGACACCCCAAGCTATATACTGAGAGGCATGTCGAGTCCATGGAATATTTTATATGTTGACACAAGTTGCGGAAAAACGACAATTTTTTTTTTGCACAAAGTTGTCACTAAATGATATATTGCTCAAACATGTCATGGGCATATGTGGAATTACACCCCAAAATACATTCTGTTGCTTCTCCTGAGTACGGGGATACCACATGTGAGACTTTTTGGGAGCCTAGCCACGTACGGGACCCCAAAAACCAAGCACTGCCTTCAGGCTTTCTAAGGGTGTAAATTTTTGATTTCACTTCTCACTGCCTATCACAGTTTCGGAGGCCATGGAATGCCCAGATAGCACAAAACCCCCCCCCCAAATGACCCCATTTTGGAAAGTAGACACCCCAAGCTATTTGCTGAGAGATATTGTGAGTATTTTGCAGATCTCGCTTTTTGTCACAAAGTTTTGAAAATTGAAAAAAAAATAAAAAAAATATATATATATATATATATTTTCTTTCTTCATTTTCAAAAACAAATGAGAGCTGTAAAATACTCGCCATTCCTCTCAGCAAATAGCTTGGGGTGTCTATATTCCAAAATGGGGTCATTTGGGGGGGTTTTGTGCGATTTTGGCATTTTATGGCCTTCGAAACTGATAGGTAGTGAGGAGTGAAATCAAAAATTTGTGCCTAGAAATCCTGAAGGCGGTGCTTGGTTTCCGGGGTCCCGTACGCGTCTAGGCTCCTAAAAAGTCCCACACATGTGGTATCCCCGTACTCAGGAGAAGCAGCAGAATGTATTTTGGGGTGCAATTCCACATATAACCATGGCATGTGTGAGCAATATATCATTTAGTGACAACTTTTTGTATTTTTTTTTTTTTTTTTGTCATTATTCAATCACTTGGGACAAAAAAAAATATATTCAATGGGCTCAACAGGCCTCTCAGCAATTTCCTTGGGGTGTCTACTTTCCAAAATGGGGTCATTTGGGGGGGGGGGGTTTGTACTGCCCTGTCATTTTAGCACCTCAAGAAATGAGATAGGCAGTCATAAATTTAAAGCTGTGTAAATTCCAGAAAATGTACCCTAGTTTGTAAACTCTATAACTTTTGCGCAAACCAATAAATATACGCTTATTGACATTTTTTTTTTTACTAAAAACATGTGGCTGAATACATTTTGGCCTAAATGTATGACTAAAATTGAGTTTATTCGATTTTTCTTATAACAAAAAGTAGAAAATATCATTTTTTTTCAAAATTTTCGGTCTTTTTCCGTTTATATCGCAAAAAATAAAAATCGCAGAGGCAATCAAATACCATTAAAAGAAAGCTCTATTTGTGGGAAGAAAAGGACGCAAATTTCGTTTGGGTACAACATTGCATGTCCGCACAATTTACAGTTAAAGCAGCGCAGTGCAAAATTCTGAATTCACCTCTGGTCCTTTAGCTACCAAATGGTCCGGGGCTTAAGTGGTTAATGGATTGAATGCCAACTTTCTTTTCACTAGAACTGAATGGAATGAGCAAACCCAGCATTAATCATAACTTTTGTACCATGTTGCTCTGTCTGCAGATTCCCCTGATATTCTAGTTTTATTTGGGGCTTTTATTTTTTTTGTCCATGTGGCACACATGTGTATAGCCTACTGATAGATTCTATCCCTTCCACAGCCTCTTCCTGCAGCAGCTAAAGTCTATAACACTCCCTGCTGTAGTCCTTCAGACTGCAAATGATGTTACTTCCTTCACAACTTTGGTGGGTGGGATTGTATACATCCTAATTAGCATTCAAGAAAGAAAACCCCTTCATACACAGCCTGTTCTGAAAGCTAGCTGTGCTGCTGCTGGGCAGGATTGAATGGATCCCATTTAGAATTCAGTCCTGCCCAGTTAAATATGCCGACCAGTGTGAACAGGTAGAGTCCTGCCCCTCAGAACCCACCCTGCTCGCTATGAAGTGATTCATATACATATGAAGGAAACACCCTAATAATAACCTCCCATAGCCCTTCCTCTGTAGTCTTGCAGTAAGTCATTATTCTTTGGCATGCTGTAAGACAGGAATGACAGGAGGAGGTATGACACATTTACACCACCCACATAAAGGATCCGAAACACCTACAGTAACCCTAGGACCCACCCGCATCAATTATCAGAAATGGTACAAGTGACTCCCATATCCCGCCCTGAAGCTAGAGGCTGAAAGGATCATGGGAGATATAGTATCAGAAATGGAAAAGGAAGGAAACAATTCAAAATTCAGCCAGGGGGAGTGACATCACATACACAGAAACCTGCTGTATACAGTTAAAGAAGAGGTAAGTTACACACACACAGACAGTGGGGTTGTGATTAATTTACATGCATAATGCATCTTGTTTTGGGGAGGAAAAGCTGGAGTTTTTCTTTTAATTATTCTTTACCTGATTAGTTCACGTTTGTCTATATTTTACTTTCAATAGGTCTTTATTAACCACTTCCCTACCGCCCATAGTCATATGACGTCCACAGATGGGATCTCCCATCCTGTGTGGACGTCATATGACGTCCTCGGCTTTGTGGGGGGATATCTGAATGATGCCTGCAGCTAGAGGCATCATTCAGATATCCTTTTCTTGTGCCAGCGATTCTGGGCACCATAAGAATGATCATAGCGGCGGTTCCTCCGCTTGATCGTTCTTAAAGGCGGCGGGATGGGACACCACCTGCCGCCATCCGGTGCTTCTCCGGGCTCTCCCGTGCCATCGGGGACCTGGAGAGAATCGTCCGGTGGTGGGTCACGTGACGAGCATAGAGATGACTGGTGACCAGATGGTCATCTATGATCGTCGGAGGCCCGGGCGCGATGTGATGACGTCACGCCCGGGTCCTCAGATGTAAACAAAGCTGCCATTGCGGCTAGTAAGTATGAGATCAGTGAAAAAAAATTCACGATCTCATGCTTTCCAGCCTGGAGGAGAGATGTGGGGTCTTATTGACCCCGCATCTCTCAATAAAGAGGACCTGTCACACACATTCCTATTACAAGGGATGTTTACATTCTTTGTAATAGGAAAAAAGTGATCCAAAAAAAGTAAAATAAGTGTAAAAAATAAGTAAAAAAAATAATTTAAACGCCCCTGTCCCTGGTACCTCGCGATCAGAAGCGAACGCACACGTAAGTCCCGCCCACATATGTAAACGGCGTTCAAACCACATGTGAGGCATCGCTGCGTGCGTTAGATCGCGTGCAACAATTCTAGCTCTAGACCTCTATAACTAACCTGGTAACCTGTAAAAAAAATGTAAGCGTCACCTATGGAGATTTTTAAGTACCCAAGTTTGGTGCCATTCCATGAGTGTGCGCAATTTTAAAGCGTGACATGTTAGGTATCTATTTACTCAGCGTAACATCATCTTTCCCCCAAAAATTGGGCTAACTTTACTGTTTTTTGTTATTTTTTTAATTCATGAAACCATTTTTTCCCCAAAAAAAGGCGTTTGAAAAATGATTGCGCAAATACCGTGCAAGATAAAAAGTTGCAATGACCGTCATTTTATTCCCTAGGGTGTCTGCTAAAAAAAAAACATATATAATGTTTGGGGGTTCTGAGTAATTTTCTATCAAAAGAATGATGATTTGTACATGTAGGAGAGAAGTGCCAGAATAGGCCCGGTATTGATGTGGTAAAAAAAGCCCGGTGTTGAAGTGGTTAAAGTTTTGGAAGATGCATGTTATTATAACCTGTAAAAGTGTTCAACACTGTAAAAAAGTACTAAGGCTGTGAGCCGTAGAAAGCAGTAACGACATTGATTATGCAGATCAATAATAATGGCATAATATGCGTTAGGTTTACAGTCACATTTGTCTTTCTTTATATGCTTATTGTTACACGAAGGTACTGCACTTTGCTTTACATATTGGTCGCTCAGTAATGTCACAAGCAGCAGCTAGAGTTTTTTCTTGCCCCAATGTAGAAGGTTAACCCCTAGGCAGCGACAGTATGCAAATATGCTGCCTCTTGACGGGTGGGCCTTGGCGCTGAGCAGCCGCATATTTGTGTACCAATTTGGCGACAGCTGTGCTGAGAATGCACGCCCCCCGGCACACTTATCAGCGGCTAACAAAGCTACCGATCATGTGATTGCGGTGAAAGCCAATCACAGTGGTCACATGATCATAAACCCCCGCTTCCTGGCATCTGAAACCTTATAAAGGGCTAGAAGATGCCAGCACAAAGGGGTTAAAGCAAAGGTAAGTTTACTTCCACGCTTCACCAACATCTACTTCTGCAGCAGGCAGAGGCTTGCTGCTAAGCCTGATTCTTGCTCAGTCTGTAGGGCTTGAATTTGGAGGTCTACTAGTCCCTCTGCATGAAGATTCGCCCTCCCACTTCTTCAAGTTGGTGGTTTCTGCATCCTGGTGGGTCCTTGGGTGGTCTCCCTTTCAGTGACCTAAGTGCAGGGACCACCCCTTCTACAATAAAGACTTATTCCTTCCCCCTTCAGCTGCTCTTTCTCAGTTCCCTCCCTTGTGCTTCTGCTCAGGACCATGCACATAGCCTAGTCTGTATAGGTTCCTCCCATCTCAGGTCCCCCCGCCCCAGCACCTATATTATTTTGGATTTCAGAGCTGTGCCCCACCTGAGCCTTCTGTATAAGGAAAGCCCAACGTGGTACATTATTACCCTCAGGGTCTCCCCTTTGAAGAAAGACTCCCTGGCCTACATGGTCATCTCAATCTGCTACTTCTTTGGACAAGGATCCAAATCATCGGTGTTGATTGGGCACTCTTGTTGCTTCTCAGAACATTGGCTCAGCTAAGACTCTTGATCCTCATTCTGGATGCTTCTTTGGACCTAAGGGAATAGGGGTTTTCTGAGAACTATGGGTGTGTTTAACCTCCCTGGCGGTTTTCCCTGAGTGTGGCTCGGGAAATAAATTTCAGTACCATTAGCGGGAATCCCAAGCCACGCTCAGGATTGCATTGCAGGATCCTGATGCAGTATACTTACCTTGTCCCCAGGATCCTGCGATGTCCACGGGCTGTGTCCTCCGCCTGATGCCTCTGTGTGCCAGGCTGTTCCCTGCGAGCGTCGTGACGCACGGAGGCGGAGCCTGGCGGAAAATTCAAAAAGTACACAAAACATAACACACTACACTAATTTTACAAATTACATTACTGTATGAAATATTTTCACATCCCTTTTATATCCCTAGTGGTTTGTCCAGTGCCCTGCATACAGTTTTATATTATATATACTGTTTTTTCTGCCTGAAAACTTGAAATTGTCCATGGCAACCAAAAAGTGTCCTTTTACGTCAAAAGTAGTTTTAGACCAGCTAGAAAACAGCGATAGTAAATAACAACACTTGCAGAATTGAGTGATAGTGAATCGTGGGGAAATTCTTTTGATTATTATTATTTTCTTATAATTATTTATACTTATTTATTATATTAAAATTTATGATTACGTGTTTAAAACTTTATCATACCCAGGATGTCTACTAGACTCTAGTTTGGACAAATTTATGTGTGTTATTACTAAGAATTTGCCCGCAACTTTTTTTTTTCTGCAGGCCCCAGGAATATCAGAGGATGTTTAGTTTTCTGTATACTTAGTGACCCTTGATGGTCATTATCTCACCTGTCTTGGGTACATTTTTTCATTCCTGTCTGTCATGGTGGCCCCTTCTTCCATTTGTCAAATTAACTTTGTGGGATTGAACCCTTCAGTGGGCTTAGGGGTCTCATCATGCCCTCTTGGGCTATCAAGTTGTACTATAATATACAGGTCCTTCTCAAAAAATTAGCATATTGTGATAAAGTTCATTATTTTCTGTAATGTACTGATAAACATTAGACTTTCATATATTTTAGATTCATTACACACAACTGAAGTAGTTCAAGCCTTTTCTTGTTTTAATATTGATGATTTTGGCATACAGCTCATGACAACCCAAAATTCCTATCTCAAAAAATTAGCATATTTCATCCGACCAATAAAAGAAAAGTGTTTTTAATACAAAAAAAGTCAACCTTCAAATAATTATGTTCAGTTATGCACTCAATACTTGGTCGGGAATCCTTTTACAGAAATGACTGCTTCAATGCGGCGTGGCATGGAGGCAACCAGCCTGTGGCACTGCTGAGGTGTTATGGAGGCCCAGGATGCTTCGATAGCGGCCTTAAGCTCATCCAGAGTGTTGGGTCTTGCGTCTCTCAACTTTCTCTTCCCAATATCCCACAGATTCTCTATGGGGTTCAGGTCAGGAGAGTTGGCAGGCCAATTGAGCACAGTAATACCATGGTCAGTAAACCATTTACCAGTGGTTTTGGCACTGTGAGCAGGTGCCAGGTCGTGCTGAAAAATGAAATCTTCATCTCCATAAAGCTTTTCAGCAGATGGAAGCATGAAGTGCTCCAAAATCTCCTGATAGCTAGCTGCATTGACCCTGCCCTTGATAAAACACAGTGGACCAACACCAGCAGCTGACATGGCACCCCAGACCATCACTGACTGTGGGTACTTGACACTGGACTTCAGGCATTTTGGCATTTCCCTCTCCCCAGTCTTCCTCCAGACTCTGGCACCTTGATTTCCGAATGACATGCAAAATTTGCTTTCATCCGAAAAAAGTACTTTGGACCACTGAGCAACAGTCCAGTGCTGCTTCTCTGTAGCCCAGGTCAGGCGCTTCTGCCGCTGTTTCTGGTTCAAAAGTGGCTTGACCTGGGGAATGCGGCACCTGTAGCCCATTTCCTGCACACGCCTGTTCACGGTGGCTCTGGATGTTTCTACTCCAGACTCAGTCCACTGCTTCCGCAGGTCCTCCAAGGTCTGGAATCGGTCCTTCTCCACAATCTTCTTCAGGGTCCGGTCACCTCTTCTCGCTGTGCAGCGTTTTCTGCCACACTTTTTCCTTCCCACAGACTTCCCACTGAGGTGCCTTGATACAGCACTCTGGGAACAGCCTATTCGTTCAGAAATTTCTTTCTGTGTCCTACCCTCTTGCTTGAGGGTGTCAATGATGGCCTTCTGGACAGCAGTCAGGTCGGCAGTCTTACCCATGATTGCGGTTTTGAGTAATGAACCAGGCTGGGAGTTTTTAAAAGCCTCAGGAATCTTTTGCAGGTGTTTAGAGTTAATTAGTTGATTCAGATGATTAGGTTAATAGCTCGTTTAGAGAACCTTTTCATGATATGCTAATTTTTTGAGATAGGAATTTTGGGTTGTCATGAGCTGTATGCCAAAATCATCAATATTAAAACAAGAAAAGGCTTGAACTACTTCAGTTGTGTGTAATGAATCTAAAATATATGAAAGTCTAATGTTTATCAGTACATTACAGAAAATAATGAACTTTATCACAATATGCTAATTTTTTGAGAAGGACCTGTACTTTTTCTGGAATCCCTCACGTTACAAGCTTGGTTGTTTGTGCAACCTCCCTTAGGGAGTTTTCCCTGACCCTAAGGGGTAGGGTTGACCCGCCCCTGTTTGTCTTCTTTTCAACATACTGACAATATCTGAATTCAGAGGAGAAAGAAAATAGGACTTTTCTACTGTAAAATTCATTTCTTAGAGTTCTTTGAGGGGCATATGTCCCGCCAGTGCCCATTCCTTTTGAAGGTGGCAGTTGTAACTCAACTTTTGTAATTCATGTGTCCCTCAATGGACTTCAAGGAATAGATTTCACAGTAAATGTGAAAATCCCCCCCTTTTTTTGGACTGTGAATGTCATGTAACATAGTTCTAAATACCTGTTCAACTGATACACTCTTCCTTGCAGAGAAGGGCCTTCAATCTAATGCCAATTACTTTCAAAATAGATACTAACAGGTCCAAATCAAATCATTGCCAACCTTGTTATTAGTTTTGGCGGCAAAATAAGTTGAAAATGTCATCTGATATGCTGCATCTACTAATGTAAGGAGCTTAAAAAAAAGGTAGTGAGAGTTGCTGAAAACATCTGTATTTCATAAAGAGTTCCACCTATTTAAACGGTCCAGCGATGTGGGCGAACAAAGTCCTGCTTCTATCTGCGGCACCGGCATTGTAACTGTGGGCGCCCGGCTGTGGCTTCACGCATGCGCGAGCTGTGCTGTAAATGGCCAGGCAATCTTCTGGGACCTGTGATGTGTCCCAGAAGATTGCAGGGAGGGGGAGAGGTGAACCTTCGTCTGGCGCCACGGAGCCCTGGGAGGAAGTGGGAGCTGGATGCCTCTAAAAAGAGGGTATCCACCCCCCCCCCAAAAAAAAAAATTACATGCCAAATGTGGCATGTCGGGGTCACCATCACTTAAAGCGGAAGTTCCATTTTTGGGTGGAACTCCAGTTTACTAGTTAAGTCAAGTCACACTGCTAAAGCCTATAGTAATTAATCCCAGAGCAACCTGATTTTCTACTCAGAACAAATGATTACCTTTTTCATTTGCAGTATTGTGATCATGTGAGATTAATTACTATCCCATAATTCTGGTGTGTATCATGTCCTCTATGTAGTGGTTGACTGTTATTTATTTTAATTTAGATATTATAAATTGCCTGTTTGCACCTGCTGTAAGGACGGACTACTAAATTATTTTAACGTAAATCAGTAATGGTAAAAAAAAATTTTTTAAAGACAAATGTTACCTAAAACTTTGATCATCTGTCAGGCTGTTATTGCCATCTGTGTCCCTAAACTGGGGCAACCCCCCCCCCCTTTACCACTGGCCATGTCTGCTAAGTGAGCACTTGGTTTTGAATAAAGCTGTATTTCTTTCTTGTTCATCACAGGATCCAGGAGAGTAAATTGTTTGACCACTGGGTAATGCTGCACCTCCATGTGGAAACTGGCAAATAGCAAAGCCCGACTCAGCCCTGCATAACCTCGCTCCTAGCATTGCCTCGGTTTTGTTTGCTAGTTTCGAAGATGATGGGCCAGTCTCGCCCTGCTGATTAGAGTTTAGAGCCTCTGTTCCAGAGCAGCTAAAGTTATCTGGATCAGTTCCCACGGATTACTTAAAGCGGACCTTCAGTAATTTATTCAACTTTCCATCTATTAAATCTTCTGCCCTTGTTGTTTTAACTTTGGATAGTAAAACATTTTTTTTTGTGCCAGTAAGTACCTTACACAGCCCACTTCCTCTCTCTTGTCTGGTCATTAGGGGTGGGGGATGGTCATAAGAGATCCAATGAGAGCTGCAGGTGTGCCTCTGTGTAAATCCAGGAAGTGAACAGGCAGCAGCTTCAGCTGCCCACAGTTAAAATGGATGCTGCCAGACTTACTGGAGGGAGATTGCTGCAGCATATTTGGCAAAAGTACAGAATCACAGTGTGTGTGTGTGTGTGTGTGTATATAAATAAAATAATATGCAAAGTGGTTGGAGGAAAGTTTCAGAATGGCATAGACCTTTTTATTACAAATTATGTGAGCAGACTGCAGTTCCTCTTTAACGGGTAGGCAACCTTAGAGAGGTGGCGACCTACCGTAACAAAATGGGAGAAGTCAAAGATCACGAGGCACAGTGTCGCCTCCTCGCACCTCATTTAACCACTTAACGACCGCCCACCGCCGATTTACGTCGGCAGAATGGCACCGACAGGCAGAATCACGTAGATCTACGTGATCGCCTTTGTGCAGTTGGGGGGTCCATCCGGACCCCCCTTCACTGCAGTGAGCGGCCGTTAAGTGTTCGGGAGCGATCAGGCATGAGGGGGCGGCCGCTCGATTCCGCCCCCCCCCTCGCGATCGCTCCCGGCCAATGAAAATGCTTCCTCCGCCATGTGATGTAAACACAGGCTGGAGGAAGTGATGTCATCTCCCTCGCCGCGGTCTTTTCGTTCCCGGCGCCGAGGAGAGAAGACAGAGGTTAGTGCTCCAACAGTCCACTGACACGTAGGTACACATAGGTACACATAGGCACACAAATCACCCCCCAGTCACCCCCAGATCACCCCCCAGGTCACCCCAAAGCCCCCAATCACAGTGTCACTGATTGCAGTGATCATTTATTTTACTGATCACTGCATTTAGTGTCATCTGTGATTGTAAAAAGTTGCAGGGCAGTTAGGATTAGGCCCCTTTAGGTCCAGGGTAGCCCCCTAACCCCCCCTAATAAAGGTTTAACCCCTTGATCACCCCCCAGGTAACCCTTTCACCCCCTAACTTCAGCGTCACTAAGCGATTGTTTTTCCGATCGCTGTATTCGTGTCGCTGGTGTTTTAGATAGGCAGTTATTTTTTTTTAGGTTCGCCGCAGGTTTTTATTAGTGTCAGGTACCCCCATATATTATTTTAACCCCCTGATTGCCCCTAGAGTTAACCCTTTCACCAGTGATCACCGTATAAGCGTCACTGGTGTCACTGGTTAGCCAGTAAGTTATTTAGTTATTTAGGTTACCCGTCAGGTTTTTATATAGCGTCGGGTACCCCCATATTTAACCTAATAAAGGTTTTAACCCCCTGATTGCCCCTAGTTAACCCTTTCACCAGTGATCACCATATAAAGGTTACGGGTGACGCTGGTTGATTAGTTTGCTTTTTATAGCATCAGGGCACCCGCCGTATATAACCCAATAAAGGTTTAACCCCCCTGATCGCCCGGCGGGTGAGATCAATTAGGTTTTAGCGCCAGAGAGGGTCTGCGTCGCCCCAGGCAGTGTTAGGTTAGTGCCAGTAACGCTAACACCCACGCGCAAAGCATACACCCCCCTTAGTGGTATAGTATCTGATCAGATCTATACTAGCATCCCCAGCGGTTTAGGGTTCCCAAAAACGCAGTGTTAGCGGGATCAGCCCAGATACCTGCTAGCGCCTGCGTTTAGCCCCTCCGCCCAGCCCAGCCCACCCAAGTGCAGTATCGATCGATCACTGTCACTTACCAAACACAACACACATAACTGCAGCGTTCGCAGAGACAGGCCTGATCCCTGCGATCGCTAACAGTTTTTTTGTAGCGTTTGATATATTTGCTGACGACAGTCAGGTGCTTTTTTTCCTGTGAATCTTACTAGTGTACCCCTAAATTTAGAGCCCAAAATGGCAAGACGAAGGTACACTAGTAAAGAGGCCTACGAGATTCTGAGCATGACAGATAGTGAAGAGGAGGTCACGTATCTGTCAGATTCAGGCTCAGAATATCTTCCCGTAGAAGACAGTGACGTCAGCGGCCCCACGTCAGATAGCTCTGACGACGAAGTTGAGGTCCCTGCTAAGGTCAGGTGTACCCGATCCCGATCTTCTGAGGTTGTTGAGGAGCAAGAACCGCAGGTCTCTCGTATCATGGAGCAGAGTAGTACTAGCGCCGCTATTCCTTCTGGTGAACTGGCAAGCACCAGCGGCCTAGTACAGCCTGGACGTACATCCAGCACTGCAGTAACACTTGGTGACGTGGCGAGTCCCATAAGTGCAGTTCAAGCTGGCGAGGTGGCAAGCACAAGTAGTGTCCCGCTGCCACCAAGAAGACAAAGGCAGGCCCGTCGTGCCCATACTGCCCTTCCTGCAGAATTCGCCTATTCTGATTGGGTCCCCACCACTTCTGCAGAACCCGTACTTCCCCCATTCACTGCCCAACCCGGTATTCAGGTGGAAACAGCTGATTTTATTCCAATTGATTTTTATTCGCTGTTTTTCACGGAAGATCTCTATAGATCTATTGTGGACCAGAGTAATTTATATGCTGGTCAATTTATCGCCGCTAACCCCCAGTTGCCTAAAATTGCCAGAAATTGGAAACCAATTACGGTTTCCGAATTTAAGACCTTTCTGGGCCTTTCCCTCAACATGGGCACACATAAATTTCCGTCATTGCGTGCTTATTGGTCCACGCACCCAATTGACCACATGCCCGTGTTCTCTGCCTCCATGTCCAGGGCACGATACGAGCAGATTTTGCGGTTCATGCACTTCAACGGCAATTAACTTTGTCGTCCACGTGGGGACCCTGAATACGACCGGCTCTATAAAATTCGGCCCCTCATAAACCACTTCAACGAACGTTTTGCAGCCTTGTTTACTCCCGATCAAGTTGTCTGCGTTGATGAGTCCCTGATTAAATTTTCTGGCCGCTTGTCTTTCAAGCAGTACCTTCCCAGCAAGCGTGCCAGATACGGGGTCAAGCTCTACAAGTTCTGTGACAGGGCAACAGGCTATGTAGTGAACTTTACGGTTTATGAGGGAAAAGATAGTCAGATTGAGTCGGTCAACTGCCCGGATTACATAGGGAGCGCTGGCAAGATAGTGTGGAACTTGGTGTCACCCTTATTCGGAAAGGGGTACCACTTGTATGTGGACAATTATTACACAAGCGTGCCACTGTTTAGTCACTTGTTTGATCATCAGATTGGAGCATGTGGCACCGTGCGACCTAATCGCCGGGGCTTTCCCCAGCGGCTTGTAGATGCCCGTCTTAGGCTGGGGGAGAGAGCCTGCTTGAAGTGTAATAACTTGCTCGCTATGAAGTGGAGGGACAATAAGAATGTTTTCCTTCTTACCTCCCTTCATGCAGACACGACAGTCCAAATTCGTACGGCGACTGGTGTTGTGGAGAAACCCCTCTGTGTCCACGAATATAACCAAAATATGGGAGGGGTGGACCTCAACGACCAGTTGATGGCGCCGTATCTAATTGACCGTAAGGCGAGACGCTGGTACAAAAAAGTGTCTCTATCATTATTCCAATTGGCTTTGCTGAACGCTCATGTGCTATACAGAGCTTCAGGCGGGACGTTATCTCTTCTAAAATTCCAGAATGAGATAGTCACAGAACTCCTGTATCCAGGCGGTTCTGCACCTCACCATCCCCAACCAAATGCAGTAAGCCGGCTGCATGAGAGGCATTATTCGTATGTCCTCCCGAGTACCCCTACCCAACGAACCCCCCAAAAAAGATGTCGTGTCTGTAGCAAGCGCGGATTTAGGCGTGACACCCGTAGTTTTTGTCCACTCTGTCCTGACAAGCCTGGTCTTTGCCAAGGTGAATGTTTTGAACGCTACCACTCAAAAGTGAAGTTTTAGCGTAGGGTACAGCATTTCACAGACAAGGACACACTTACACAGGGTCTCCCAAGATGCCATTACATTTTGAGAGACCCGAACCATTACAGTTGTAAAGTTACAAAAAAAAGTGTAAAAAAGAAAAAAAAACGTAAAAAACAAAACACAAAAAAAATATAAAATAAAAAAACCAAAAATAGTTGTCGTTTTATTGTTCTCTCTCTCTCTATTTTCTCTCTATTGTTCTGCTCTTTTTGACTGTATTCTATTCTGCAATGTTTTATCATGCTTGCTTTTCAGGTATGTAAATGTTTTCAGGTGCGCCATTCAACTGCAGCGCGGAATTATTTATCTTGACAGCAACAGCGTTTGCTCCCACGATACATAAAGCCGTGACTCCAGTGCTGTAGGAGGTGATTTCACCACCACAGTTAAAAAAAAGAGCATATATGCCGAAGCATGGGGGCAGCAGGGGCGGAGGAGCGATTTTGCTCCTAATGCCGCGTACATACGGTCGAAATTCCGACGGAGGCCTGCCCGTGGAAAATTCCGACCGTGTGTACGCGGCATAACTTTTTTGCGGGAGGATGCCCCCATGCTTCGGCATATATATATTTTAGGCACAGGTTGCGTTAAAACATTTTTTTTATTTTTTACTAGGTTTTGTTTTGGTATTTGCTTTGCAGGTATGGCATGGTAAGGTCTTACTGTTGTACTGTAATGTTACTTTGTTTTAATGTTAACCACCATTTGCTTAGCAGGTACGCCATTCAGTTGCAGCGCGGATCTATTTATCTTGACAGCAACAGCGTTTGCTCCCACGATACATAAAGCCGTGACTCCAACGCTGTAGGAGGTGATTTCACCACCACAGTTAAAAAAAAGAGCATATATGCCGAAGCATGGGGGCAGCAGGGGCGGAGGAGCGATTTTGCTCCTAATGCCGCGTATATACGGTCGAAATTCCAACGGAGGCTTGCCCGTGGAAAAGTCCGACCGTGTGTACGCGGCATAACCTTTTATGCCGCGTACATACGGTCGAAATTCCGACGAAGGCTTGACCGTGTGTACGCGGCATAACTTTTTTGCGGGAGGATGCCCCCATGCTTCGGCATATATGCCCATCATTAGAAGTGGGTGGATGAAGGGAGGTATTCTAATGGTGGGCATACCCACCAATCAATCTCTTTTTTTCGTTCAGCCAATAGGCTGTATGAAAAAAAAGATTACAATACATGTCCAACAAGGACCAGCAACGTACTGGTATGTTGCTGGACTTTGAATGTTTATACCAGAATGATGCCTGCGGGTTTAGGTATCATCTTGGTATCATTCTTTTCAGCCAGCAGCCGGCTTTCATGTAAAAGCAATTCTAGCAGACAATTAGCCTCTAGACTGCTTTTACAAGCAGTGGGAGGGAATGTCCCCCCCCCGGATATAAAAAGCGCCATTGGGAAATTGGGAAAGCATTTTATCACACCGATCTTGGTGTGGTCAGATGCTTTGAGGGCAGAGGAAAGATCTAGGGTCTAACCCCCCAATTTTTTTCAAAAAAAGAGTACCTGTCACTACTTATTGCTATCATAGGGGATATTTACATTCCCTGAGATAACGATAAAAATGGTAAAAAAATAAAATATGGAAGGCACAGTTTAAAAATAAAATAAAAAAGCCAAATAAATAATAAAAAAAAAAAAAAAAAGCACCGCTGTCCCCCCCTGCTCTTGCGCAAAGGCGAACGCAAGCGTCGGTCTAGCGTCATATGTAAACAGCAATTGCATCATGCATGTGAGGTATCACCGCGAAGGTCAGATCGAGGGCAGTCATTTTAGCAGTAGACCTCCTCTGTAAATCTAACGTGGTAACCTGTAAAGGCTTTTAAATGCTTTTAAAAATGAATGTAGTTTGTCGCCGCTGCGCGTTTGTGCGCAATTTTAAAGCATGTCGTGTTTGGTATCCATGTACTCGGCCTATGATCATCTTTTTTATTTCATCAAACATTTGGGCAATATAGTGTTTTTTAGTGCATTAAAAATAAAAAAAGTGTGTTTTTCCCCCAAAAAATGTGTTTGAAAAATCGCTGCGCAAATACTGTTTGGAAAAAAAAATGCAACACCCACTATTTTAATCTGTAGGGCCTTTGCTTTAAAAAAATATATAATGTTTGGGGGTTCAACATAATTTTCTTGCAAAAAAATTATTTTTTTCATGTAAACAAAAAGTGTCAGAAAGGGCTTTGTCTTCAAGTGGTTAGAAGAGTGGATGATGTGTGACATAAGCTTCCTAATGTTGTGCATAAAATGCCAGGACAGTTCAAAACCCCCCCAAATGACCTCATTTTGTAAAGTAGACACCTCAAGCTATTTGCTGAGAGGCATGTTGAGCCCATTGAATATTTTTTTTTTTGTCCCAAGTGATTAAATAATGACCAAAAAAAAAAAAAAAAAATGTACAAAAAGTTGTCACTAAATTATATATTGCTCAAACATGCCATGGGCATATGTGGAATTACACCCCAAAATACATTCTGTTGCTTCTCCTGAGTACGGGGATACCACATGTGTGGGACTTTTTGGGAGCCTAGCCGCGTACGGGACCCCAAAAACCAAGCACCGCCTTCAAGGTTTCTAAGGGCATAAATTTTTGATTGCACTCCTCACTGCCTATCACAGTTTCGGAGGCCATGGAATGCCCAGATGGCACAAAACCCCCCCAAATGACCCCATTTTGGAAAGTAGACACCCCAAGCTATTTGCTGAGAGGTATGTTGAGTATTTTGCAGATCTCGCTTTTTGTCACAAAGTTTTGAAAATGTAAAAAAAGAAAAAAAAAAAGAAAAAAAAATGTCTTTCTTAATTTTCAAAAACAAATGAGAGCTGTAAAATACTCACCATGCCTCTCAACAAATAGCTTGGGGTGTCTACTTTCCAAAATGGGGTCATTTGTGGGGGTTTTGGGCTATTTTGACATTTTATGGCCTTCAAAACTGTGATAGGTAGTGAGGAGTGAAATCAAAAATTTATGCCCTTAGAAACCTTGAAGGCGGTGCTTGGTTTTTGGGGTCCCGTACGCGGCTAGGCTCCCAAAAAGTCCCACACATGTGGTATCCCCGTACTCAGGAGAAGCAGCAGAATGTATTTTGGGGTGTAATTTCACATATGCCCATGGCATGTGTGAGCAATATATCATTTAGTGACAACTTTGTGCAAAAAAAAAAAAAAAAAAGTTTGTCATATTCCCGCAACCTGTGGCAAAATATAAAATATTCCATGGACTCAACATGCCTCTCAGCAAATAGCTTGGGGTGTCTACTTTCCAAAATGGGGTAATTTGGGGGGGTTTTGTGCTATTTTGGCATTTTATGGCCTTCGAAACTGTGATAGGTAGTGAGGAGTGAAATCAAAAATTTACGCCCTTAGAAATCCTGAAGGCGGTGCTTGGTTTTTGGGGCCCTGTACGCGGCTAGGCTCCCAAAAAGTCCCACACATGTGGTATCCCCGTACTCAGGAAAAGCAGCAGAATGTATTTTGGGGTGCAATTCCACATATAACCATGGCATGTGTGAGCAATATATCATTTAGTGACAACTTTTTGTACATTTTTTTTTCTTTTTGTCATTATTCAATCATTTGGGACCAAAAAAAAAAATATTCAATGGGGTCAACATGCCTCTCAGCAAATAGCTTGGGGTGTCTACTTTCCAAAATGGGGTCATTTGGGGGGGTTTGTGCCATCTTGGCATTTTATGGCCTTCAAAACTGTGATAGGTAGTGAGGAGTGAAATCAAAAATTTATGCCCTTAGAAACCTTGAAGGCGGTGCTTGGTTTTTGGGGTCCCGTACGCGGCTAGGCTCCCAAAAAGTCCCACACATGTGGTATCCCCGTACTCAGGAGAAGCAGCAGAATGTATTTTGGGGTGTAATTTCACATATGCCCATGGCATGTGTGAGCAATATATCATTTAGTGACAACTTTGTGCAAAAAAAAAAAAAAGTTTGTCATATTCCCGCAACTTGTGGCAAAATATAAAATATTCCATGGACTGAACATGCCTCTCAGTAAATAGCTTGGGGTGTCTAATTTCCAAAATGGGGTCATTTGGGGGGGTTTTGTGCTATTTTGGCATTTTATGGCCTTCAAAACTGTGATAGGTAGTGAGGAGTGAAATCAAAAATTTGCGCCCTTAGAAATCCTGAAGGCGGTGCTTGGTTTCCGGGGTCCCGTACGTGGCTAGGCTCCTAAAAAGTCCCACACATGTGGTATCCCCGTACTCAGGAGAAGCAGCAGAATGTATTTTGGGGTGCAATTCCACATATAACCATGGCATGTGTGAGCAATATATCATTTAGTGACAACTTTTTGTAATTTTTTTTTTGTCATTATTCAATCACTTGGGACAAAAAAAAAAAAATATTCAATGGGCTCAACATGCCTCTCAGCAATTTCCTTGGGGTGTCTACTTTCCAAAATGGGGTCATTTGGGGGGGTTTTGTACTGCCCTGCCATTTTAGCACCTCAAGAAATGAGATAGGCAGTCATAAATTTAAAGCTGTGTAAATTTCAGAAAATGTACCCTAGTTTGTAAACGCTTTTGCGCAAACCAATAAATATACGCTTATTGACATTTTTTTTTACTAAAGACATGTGGCTGAATACATTTTGGCCTAAATGTATGACTAAAATTGAGTTTATTCGATTTTTCTTATAACAAAAAGTAGAAAATATCTTTTTTTTTCAAAATTTTCGGTCTTTTTCTGTTTATATCGCAAAAAATAAAAATCGCAGAGGCAATCAAATACCATTAAAAGAAAGCTCTATTTGTGGGAAGAAAAGGACGCAAATTTCATTTGGGTACAACATTGCATGTCCGCACAATTTACAGTTAAAGCAGCGCAGTGCCGAATCCCAAAAACAGGCCTGGTCCTAATGGCCCGAAATGGTCCGGGGCTTAAGTGGTTAAACCTCTAATTGCCGTACTACCGTGTCGCAATCATGTGCATTGTAGGGCAATTATGGGTTTAAATTAGGTGTTGAGGAGATAACATATCACCTCCTAACCACCTGTCAAACACACTCGGATCACTTTTTTGAGAACAGTAATAGTGCCCGATGCACTTGTGAATGAGCCCTTTTCAGAAAGTGCACCAAACCTGCAGAAAATAATAGAAGTCTATGGCTAAGCACAGAAAACCCACAGGAAAGCTGTAGGTACACTGCACCCACAGTGTGGGTAAACTGCAGCACATCAGTGTGTAAGCGGCCCTATACAATTAAAGGTGTTGTAAACCCCCCCCGCTCTTTCCCTCTGCCCGTTGTCTCGGCTCTTGATTGGATAGATTGATAGCAGCGCAGCCATTGGCTCCTGCTGCTGTCTACCAAATTCAGACGGCGGGTCCGACGTTCTGCGAATATGGACGCAAATGCTGGACTCACGATAGCGCCTGCAAAGTAACCCCGCCCCCCCCGGGACAGCGCTTCTAGGGGGTATACGATGCGGGGAGGAGCTACCAGCGCTGCCAGGGAACCCTAGAAGTCGAGATTTGGGGCCACTCTGTGCAAAACAAACTGCACAGTGGAGGTAAGTATGACATGTTTGTTATTTAAAAAAAAAACAAACAAAGCCTTACAATTACTTTAAGCCCAATGTATTGCTTCACACTAACCTGAAGATCGATTCTTTGCTGCTTCTGGCACCACTCTGGAGACCGCTAGCCAGGATAAGAGATGGAGTGCAGTTGGTATTACTCTGCATGGGACAGGAGCTGGCACTACAGAGGAGGCACCGGCTTATGGGGCTTTCGCATCCTACTACACCTCCAACTTCACAAGTAGTCCTTCTGCATTCCACTCTGTTTGTTGCTCTGGAACGGCGGGTCAGCAAGCCCAGACCGAGATCTACCAGTCACCTGTCCGAGATACACTGGTGGATCCCGATCTACAGGTTGCTGACCCTTGCTCTCTAAAGTATCATTAAACCCACATCATAAAAATCTATCAAATGCTGTTCCTACGCACTCATTTTCTGTATTTAAAAAAAAAAAAAAACCTAGTTGATCCTGCTGTTCTCTATATCCCCTTTCTGTCCAAGTTCCCAATACAGTTGGGAATTTTTCAGAAAAGTGTTGGTAGCTCTGTACATGCTCAGTTTTCATAGAGTTTCTATGCTGAGCATTTCCTTCTTATCACATCTGAGCTGCCCATGTGACTGAGTCACAGATTGTGCATATACACCATGGTAAATGACAGCCTACTCCATACCTCCTCTATGCCCACTAACCAGCTAAACACAATGGGGGCAGGATATTACATATTAATTGATGTAGGCTTCACCTCCCTCTTATTCTAAGACACAGACTGGATAGCCTATGACTGTCAGGAACCATGAATCAGACTGGGACAGAAAATGCTGTAAAAATCACACTTTTTATTAAAATGGTACAAATAGTAAATGTAGTCAAAACATAGCCAGGGTTCAGTAGCCTAAGCGGGTAGTCAGAACAAGCTAGTAAATCAGGAAGCCAGAGATCAGCATGGTCAGAGGCAGTAGACAGGATCAGGAACCAGAAGGGATGTCAACCAGGCAAGTCTTCAACAGGAACACAGCAGAGAGTTTTCAGATATGTTTGACTAAAGACGAAGGCACTGAAGGAATGAACCAGGCAGTTTAAATAGCCAGAAGGGGCGGGATGACGAGCAGGAAATGATCACCAGGTGAGCCACTGTAAACGATGGGTGCTGGCAATTAACTAAAAGCTGAGCAACCTGAGCACTGCGAAGGGAGGGCTGAGCACAGCCCTGACAGTACCCTCTCCTCAACGTCCCCTTCCCATCAGAGGGCCACTAGGTTTGAAAGGAAAACGTCTATGGAAAGCACGGAGGAGGACAGGAGGACAGGAGCATGTACGTCCGAGGATGAGACTGTCATAGAATGCTAGCAAACCAGACTGTGTGACTGCACAGAGGATACCAAACAGGGGTAGGTGAAAGTGTAACAATTTATTAAGGAAAGTTAACAGACAAATAAACACCTCCAACAGAACACAGTGCAGTAACCTAACCAAATAACAGTGACTTATCGAAAATATATACAATAAGGGGGAATACCGGAATCGTAGTGAAAGCCAGGCCGAGATCATACACAAGGGGATCGAAGCAGATGGGAATCAAACAAGAGCAGGGAGGGGATGAATGGATTGGCTGCAGAGCAGGGATCCAGGTAACAGGAGGGACAGATGCAGGATGGGCTCAAGGTAGGGATCAGGTCGGATCGGGTCAAGCAGGATGCAGGTTCAAGTCCAGGTCACAGGTCCTAGATCAGGGAGAGAGATACCAGAGCAAGCAGTGTTTGTACTTGCCGAGTATTTATAGGAAGTCTCGTAATCAGGCTTCAGGTCACAGCTGAGCGCAGGAAGTGCTGCCTGTCCCACACTGCCGGAATACACCCGCTGGTGGACGCCGGTACTACAGTCCATGGATCATGCATTACCACCAGCAGGTGAGATCCTCCAACAAAGACATTGGCTGCAAGAGGACACCTGCTGGCGGACACTAGTACTGCAGTCCATAGGACCAACAGCACCACCAGCGGGTGAAGCCTTTCCTGACAGTACCCCCCCTCAAAGGAGCGGCCTTCCGGACGCTCCAACTAACTGTTGCTGGAGAAAGTTCATGGCAACAGGCAGGGTCACATCCGGGCAGACAGCAGGCACATCCGGGCAAACAGTGGGCACATCCAACTGGGAAGCAGGCACATCCGGGCAGGAGACAGTCACATCAAGCTGGGCAGCAGACAGGGGCACACCAAGCAGGGCAGCAGTCAGGAACATCTCAGGCTTGGCAGCAGGCTCCTCAGGCTGGGAAACGGGCAGCACAACCTCAACCTGGGAAACGGGCACCACAACCTCAAGCCGGGAAACGGGCACCACAACCTCAGGCCGGGAAACGGGCAACACAACTTCAAGCCGGGAAGCGGGCACTGGATCTTCAAGCGAGGACACAGACACTGAATCTTCCGGCGGGGACCCTGGATCTTCAGACTGGGACACTGGCATCCGGACTTCTGGTTGGAAGGCAGGCACCGGAACATCAGGCTGGAACACTGGCTCTGGCACTTCAGGCTGGAAGACTGGCTCAGGAACCTTAGGCCGGCAGATTGGCACAGGGACTTCAGGCTGGCACATGAACTTCAGGCTGGCACAGGGACTTCAGGCTGGCCGGCTGGCACAGGAACCTCAGGCTGGCAGACTGGTACAGGAACTTCAGGCTGGTACAGGAACTTCAGGCTGGCAGGCTGGCACAGGAACTTCAGGCTGGCAGGCTGGTACAGGAACCTCAGGCTGGCACAGGAACCTCAGGCTGGCAGACTGGCACAGGAACCTCAGGCTGGCAGACTGGACCAGGAACCTTCAGGCTGGCAGACTGGCACGGGAACCTCAGGCTGGCAGACTGGCATGGGAACCTCAGGCTGGCAAACTGGCATGGGAACCTCAGGCCGGCAGATTGGCACGGGAACCTCAGGCCGGCAGACTAGCATAGGCACTTCAGGCTGGCAAACCGGCACAGGAACTTCAGGCTGGCAAACCGGCACAGGAACTTCAGGCTGGCAAACCGACACAGGAACTTCAAGCTGGCAGACCGGCACAGGAGCCTCAGGCTGGCAGACTGGCACGGGAACCTCAGGCTGGCAGCCTGGCACGGGAACCTCAGGCCGGCAGATTGGCACGGGAACCTCAGGCCGGCAGACCGGAACGGGAACTTCAGACTGGGTAAAGGGCACTGGGACTTGTTTGTATATGAAAGGGGGTGCTATTCGCACTTAATTAAAAATAAATACTATGTGATACCATATATCTTTAAATTAATAAAGTGGAAAAAAAGAATATTATAGATACCACGGTTGTGTGATATTTGATAAAGGGCACTGGGACGTCAGACTGGATAAAAGGCGAGATCCTCCAACAAAGAGAGGCCAGCTGCTTTGGGAGAGTGGTAAGTCTGGAACAAAGCAGTGTGTAAATTCTCAGGGACAAAGCAGCGGTCACAAGGTCTCTCGGGAGGAGAATGGATCTGAGCGGCAAGAATTTTGTTACCCAAAGGTGACGTGAGACTTGTACGAACAGTGGCCAGAATAAGATCGGGAGGTATCACAAGAGCAGGAACTTTGGCATCTTGGAAGCAGAGGAAAACTGTTGTGACAATGCATCAGCCCTTACATTCTTAGTACCGGGTAAGAATGAGACTATGTAACTGAAGCTTGACAGAAAAAGAGCCCATTGCGCCCTTCTGGGAGATAAGCGTTTTGCCTCAGACAAGAATGGTCAGTCAAAATGAGGAATGGCACGATGGTGCCTTCGAGGAGATGCCTCCATTCTTTAAGGTTGGGTTCACATCAAAGCCGCATGCGTCTTACAGCAGGGATCCGGTGCATCCCCGTTCATGTCCGATTTCAGCTCCAATTTTGGGCTGAATTCGGACCTGAAACGGACCAAAAGATGCACAGGACCCGGTGTGAATTTACACCGGAGCCGCAGCGGCGATATGTGAACCAGATCCATAGAGAGCCAGTCACAATCTCCTGCTATTGCAAATTTGATGCGGGGAACCCGTATCCAATTCACACTAGTGTGAACCCAGCCTTAGAGCTAAAATGATAGCTAACAAATCTCTGTCCCCAATCTCGTAATTGCACTCTGCAGGAGACAATTTCTTAGAAAAGTATCCACAAGGATGCATAGCGCTCTCAGAGGTGGGACATTGAGACAGAAGGGCGCCTACTCCAGTCTGATGCATCAACCTCAAGAATGAAGGGTAACATAGGATCAGGATGTGCCAGCACAGGAGCTTAAAACAGAGGCAGCAAAGGCTTTAATGGAATCCTGGAGACCAGTGAGTTTCCGTTTTTTCTGGTCATATCAGTCAGGGGTTTGACCAGAGAAGAGAAGTTCCAAATAAATTTCCAATAATAATTGACAAAGCCAAGAAAATGTTGTAGCGGATGTAGACCTAGGGGGTCTAGGCTACTGTAGAACTGCAGAGTTTCTCAGGGTCCATCGGAAAAAAACTTCAGTAGAAATCACATAACACAGAAATTGAACCTGTTCACAATGGAATTTGCACTTCTCCAACTTACAATACAGGTTATTATCTCTCAGCCTCTGTAGCACATGGGAGACATCTGTGTGGTGGCTCTCTGGGGTTTTAGAATATGAGGAAATCGTCGAAATAAACCACCACACATTGCTGCAACATATCTTGGAGGACATCGTTGATGAATTCCTGAAAAACTATAGGAGCATTGCAAAGACCAAACGGCATTACGAGGTATTTGTAATGTCCTGTCCTTGTATTAACCACTTCCCTACCCAGCCATAGTCAAATGACGTCCACAGATGGGATCTCCCATCCTGGGTGGACATCATATGACGTCCTCGGGTTTGTGGGGGGATATCTGAATGATGCCTGCAGCTAGAGGCATCATTCAGATATCCTTTTGTTGTGCCAGCGATTCTGTGCACCATAAGAACGATCATAGCGGCGGTTCCTCCGCTTGATCGTTCTTATAGGTGGCGGGAGGCGACACCCCCCCTCCCGCCGCCATCCGGTGCTTCTCCGGGCTCTCCCGTGCCATCGGGGACCCGGAGAGAATCGTCCGGCGCCGGTGGTGGGTCACGTGACAAGCATAGAATTGACTGGTGACCAGATGGTCACCAGTCATTTCTATGACCGTCGGAGGCCCGGGCGCGATGTGATTACGTCACGCCCGGGTCCTCAGATGTAAACAAAGCCACCATTGCGCCTAGTACGTATGAGATCAGTGAATTTTTTTTCACAATCTCATGCTTTCCAGCCTGGAGGAGAGATGACCCCGCAATCCCTCCCTTGCACTTCAAAGTATTCAGATCACCAAAAGTGGCGATTCTGAATATTGTAATTTTTCTTAAAAACTGCTTCAATGGCAGCCGAGTAAACTGGATGTGAAGTCGCTTCCGTGTTTACACGAAGGAGACTGGAACAAAGCCGTTTCCGGCTTCCTTCCAGTCTCACTCTAGCTGGCGGAAGTGCCAGATCGTAGCTCGGATCACCCGGTGGGATAGGAAGCCCGGGAAGAGTGGCAGGAGGGGGGGTGGGGGGGGACACATCCCCTTCCTGCTCCTCCGGGATAACAGCCGAGCGACTTTTTGCCGCATGGGTTGTTATCCCTGAAGAGCCGACCACACGCTGGTGTCCAGCAGGATAAGCTGTGCAGTGTCACTGGCTGAAGAAGGAACCAATGAGCTGTTCCGAAACGCATCCCGCCTCCATGACACACTTCCTGTCCACTTCCTGTTCGTGTTCCATGCTGGTTTCTGTCTCGCTTCCTCTGACATCATCCCCAGGCTCCAGCGTTACTGTGTCCTCTGAACATTCACAGCACAATCAGCTGTTATCGTGGACTTTCCTGGAAGCTTTAACATCAGAGACTGGGACTGCCCTGCCACTGGAACATCTCCTGGACGCACTTACCTACTACATGCCTGTTTCATCCACTATCTTGTAAGTGTTTTTAACCCTTTTAGGGGATATTAAAAGTTTTATACTTCTGCACTTAGAGGCGCCTTGTTTGTTTTTCTTTTTCTTTAAGCTGTGCAGTGTAGTGATCGGTGGTGTGGTTTCCAATCCCAAACTGATCACGGATGCAAACAGAAGCCGGTTATCGGCACTCCTTTCCTCATGCTGGCAACATGAGGAGAAGAGAGCGGATGACCGTCTTCTCTAAAAGGGACATGTACACTGATAATCAGGGCACTGCTTACTGTATCAGTGCTGCCAATAAGTGCCTCCTCATCAGTGAAAGAGAAAAATTACGGTACTTGTTTGAAAATTTTATAACAAACTGACCCCCTTTTTTTTTTTTTTCAGTCTTTATTAGTTTTTTTAACAAAAAAAAAGTAAAACCCAGTGGTGATTAAATACCACTAAAAGAAAGCTCTCCATAAACAGTCACCATCAAATTTAACTGAACTTGAGCAGTTCTGCAAAGTCTAGATGTACAAAGTTAGTAGAGACATATCCCAACAGTCTAAAGGTTGTAATTAAAGCAAAATGCGGTTCAACAAAATACTGACATAATGTGATTATTTTAAAAGGTGGGTGATCCTTTTTCCAACTCAGTGATTCTGTTTTTTTATTCTGACATGTCGGTATTATCTCTTTCACTTGGATGTTCTAAGTTGCACTTGTAAATACAGCTGGATACAACAAAATCTGTCTTCATTTCAGGCTGCAAAGCAACAAAATGTGATTATTATAAAGCAGGCGATTCTTTCGACAACTATTTTCATAATCGATTATGTCAATTCGTTGTTTAAGCCCTAGTTTAGACCAGGATCTAAAAATATATTGAACTTTTTAGACCAGGATCTAAAAATAGATCAAACTATTTAGACTAGGGCTGCACCTAAGGATTATTTTCATAATCGATTAGCTGGCTGATTATGGTTTTGATTAATCAGATAAAACCTCAAAAAAGTGTGGTGTATAATTTAATTAAATATGTAAAGTTTAAAAAAAAAAAAAAAAAAAAAAAAAAAGGCAAATTAATTCTAATGCCTTATGTTACCTCCAGTCCATCAGCCTCAAGCTTCTCTGGGCTCAGATGTTGACCTTCCCTGCACAGAGTTCCTAAAGTGATTGGATTGGCTCGGCTCATGTACACACAGATGTTGACCATTGACCGCAGAAAAACTGAAAAATGCAGCAAAATTACCGTGTTTTGTGATCGGCAGTCAAAACGTTTCTATCCTGAATGCGATTCTACATGTCCCATGAGGCATTGCTCCTCACACATACAAATTCACAAGTTCTCAGGCACTTACTGACATGTATAAACAGTGTACTGAGCTGTATCTATACTGCACTGTTTTTCTTGATATGTAAATAAATATCTCATTCTGTATGCAACTAATCGATTATGAAAATAGTTGACAACTATTTTCATAATTAATTATGACGATTAATTGCTTCAGCCCTAATTCAAACCATCTATAGCAAGCTTTAGGAAAATTTGTACGAAAATTTTCAGAACATTCAAATGTTAGAAAGATTTCACTTGCTTTTAACATTTTGATTGTGGAATGAATGGACTGATGAAAACAACATACACCGTTAGAAATTAATTTGTGCGAGAAAAAAAAATCTCCATCTTTGAATTTTCTTGTTATTGCGGTCCAAAACAAATGTTGACCCCACTAATGATTAGAAAAATAAATGAACTTTCTTAGAACCTTCTATAACCCTAAGATTTTTCATTCAAATTCTAACCATCTATGGCCAGCTTAAAGGAGATTGTAGAATCAGATTGTATAGTTTATGGCCAGCTTTAGACTCGTGGTCTCACTTACATTGTGTCATTTGAGCGTTAGACCACAGGACTCACAAGTTGGTAATGCCCATTCAAGTCTACTGTAAGCAATTGGTAGGTCCATGTCCCCCCGATTTTTTTAGGATTTTGGGCACAGCAGCTTCAGCCGCCATGGATACTCCAAAACAGCCCACATTTATTTTAAGGGCCAAGTTCACCTTTTGGTAAAAATAAATGCACACATTTCTGCAAAAAGAAAAAAATAATTCTATTTTTTTCGTAGGCGACTGGAAATCATTGCACCCATGATCAGTAGATCAGAGGTGCAATGCCAGATTCCTGCAGATTCTCAGTATAGCTGTCTGCAATACCTCCCATAGAAAGATCAATGAACTATGAGAGTACTCACCAGCGGGGACTGCTGGAGCATGGTACACGTTATACCCCAAATATGAGTGTAATGTGTAACATGCTCCCAAAGGTGAAAGTATCCTTTAAAAGCAGTAGTAAACCACAAAAAAAAAATAATCAAAAAATCTAAATAAAAAAAGGGACCTTGCAGGATAATGTCATAATGTGCACCACATTATGGCAGACTTACCCTAAAAAAAAGTCCTCCACCGTCATTTGGTCTTCCTTCCAGGTTCACAGGCTTAAGCTGTTTGAATGGCCGAGACACAGTGATGCCACTCCCGCACATGGGAGTCGCAGCTGTGGCACAGAGCTCTGAATGTACGGCACCGCCCATTCAGAGCGCAGTGCGCATGCACCAGTGACATTACCGGCTGCTACTAAAGTAAATATCTTCTAACATATTGACATCCGGGAAGTGGTTCTGTTATCCTGACTGGGTGTCATATGACATCCAGCAGGATAACAGGCGCCACGTGCCCGTGAATCGCGGCGGTCGGTGGTGCGGTGTGTCAGTCTGACACACCGATCTCAGTAAAGAGCCTCTTTACCACGTGATCAGCCATGTCCAATCACAGCTGATAACAATGTAAACAGGAAGAGCCGTTGTTCATCAGCGCATCCCCCCCTTGGATGCCCACACTGGACCACCAGGGAAGCCTTCAACATGTGGATGGCCAGGTACATCCCCCCATGGCCATCCACGTTCCAAAACATGCCAAAAATGTGCCAATCAGTGCCCACAAATAGGCACTGACAGGCACCATAATAGTACAGTAAAAAAAACAGTGATGCCCAGCAATGCCACCCACCAGTAATCAGTGCCACCCAAGAGTGCCCAATACCAGTGCCGCCTATCAGTGGCCATCATCCGTGCTCATCAGTGTCAGTCAGTGCAGCCATATCAGTGCCCGTCATTGAAGAAGAAGAAGAAAACTTATTTATTTACAAAAAATTTAACAGAAACAAATAAAAACTTATTTTTTTTTCAAAATGTTCGGTCTATTCGTTGCGCAAAAAATAAAAAATAAAATTGCAGAGGTGATCAAATACCACCAAAAGAAAGCTATTTGTGGGAACAAAATGGTAAAAAATTTGTTTGGGTACAGTGTTGCATGACCATGCAATTGTCATTCAAATTGCGACAGCACTGAAAGCTGAAAATTGGCTTGGGCAGGAAGGTGCGTAAGTGCCTGGTATTGAAGTTGTTAAGAGATGTTTACTGTACCGTCAGGTGATCCTTACAGTTCTATAGGCTTACCTGTAGATATAAAGCCAAAAGCAGACTTTACTACAGTTTTAATGCAGCATAACATAAAAATGAAACAGACTTTGCTGACCAACTATGTATATTCAGCTGCTCAGCTCAATTCACCTTGTTTGTCATAGGTAACAGTAAGAAGTTTTGAATTCCCATTTTTGATGAAAATGTGCACAGACACTAAAATTCAGACCCTTAGTCAACAATTATTACATATTATACATCACATTATGCTGTGCTCATTCTCAAAACCCATTACACAGTTTGATAGAACAATTGGCTTCATGACACTGTCCAATCCAAATGTAGATGACCAAATCCATGTATGCAGTATATCCAGCAGTGCTACAGTCCACAAGCTTGCTTGTAATAATAAGTTCAAACAAAGTCAACGTATAGAATTTTATTTGCCTTTTTCATCTTGTGATTTGGTCGTCTCTATGTTTCCTAGTAACTCAGAAATTGGTCGGTAGATGATCTTGTCGATTTCTGTTTCTTTCCGAAATACTGCCCACGTCATAACAGCGATGATAAACAAACTGATTGGCAGGACTTTCCACCATGGCCGCTGGTGCTCACTACCAAATGATTTGGCAACAGTCCAATGGCGAGGGTTGGCTTTACTCGTAGAAAACGTTAGAGGCTTTGAACTGTCCTCTTCTGTAGAGTCTGGAGGCTTCTTTAAATGGACCATCCGGGCACTGCGGGCAGCAATAAATGACTGCCTTAACCTGCAATTGATATGATGTCATTACTGGGATTCAGTATTTAGAAAGCACCAAACTTTGCAAGAGCTCATCCAATAGACTAGTCCCAGCATGTAACACATGATACCAGTTTATAAGGACTAACAAGTTATTCTGGATGGATTGCAAGACATGCCAAAATAAAATGCTGAGGCTGCATTCACACCTGAGGGTCGTGTTTTTGAGGGTTTTATTGGGCGTTTGTATGCGCATTTTGGATCTTTGGTTATTTTTTTGTTAGGCTACTTTCACACTGAGGCGCTGGATGCGCTGGCGGTATAGCGGCGCTATTTTTAGCGCCGCTATACCGTTTTTTTTGCCGCGATTTGCGGGCGCTAGCGGGGGTATTTTAACCCCCGCTAGAGGCCGAAAAAGGGTTAAAAACGCCCGCAATAACGCCTCTTTGAGGCGTTTTGCGGGCGTATTAGAGGCGCTACCCCATTGATTTCAATGGGCAGGGGCGCTACGGGAGCGCTATTTTTAGCGCTCCTATTGCGCCTCAAAGATGCGGCTTGCAGGAGTTTTTTGAGCCTCCTGCAAGCGCAACGCTCCAGTGTGAAAGCCCTCTGGCTTTCACATTGGATAGTATTGAGGGGCTTTTTTGGGGCGCATTGCAGGCGCTATTTAGAGCGCAATAGCGCCTGCAAAGCACCTCAGTGTGAAAGGGGCCTTAGGGTTAGCGGTTAATTTATTTATTACTTATTTATTTTGTTAGGTTAAGAGTTAGGATTAGAGCCCATTCACACAGGGGCGACTTTGGATCCAACTTGAAGTCGCCTCAAGTCACATGGCATGAGAAAATCAATGTAAGTGAATGAGAGCCGTCTTAATGCACACTACTGAAGTCACTCCGACTTCAAAAAAGGTTCCTGTACTACTTCAATCCGACTTGTAGGCAACTTGTACCCATTGATTTCAATGGAAGTTGCCTCCAAGTTGGATCCCCTGTCTTAACTGAAGCAACTTTCCAGGAGATAAAAATAGTTTTCTCTGCAAACCCCTCCCTCCCACAGAGCTGATTATTGTTTGATTGGCCACTGGAGTAGCCTGTCCTGGAGGCAACTTGAAGTTGCCTGGAGTCACGCTGTGATTCATACTCAAGTCGTGTCCAAGTTGCCTCCCAAAGTCGCGCTGGAAGTCATGTTGCGAAAAAACAAGGACGCACCAGCCTAGTGCAATATCGTTAGGGTATTTTATTTAAATAAAAACAACGAAAAGGTACTCACAAAAGGTAGTACGGTTAGTTTACAATGTACAGATGGTACCATCGAGGGCTGCAACATGTAGAACCCAGACCACACTCCGACCAGTCATGAAGGACGTGATGGGACACACTACCGGCAGACGCGTTTCGAAGCTCACAGCTTCTTCATTAGAGCCAAGCACTACCTTTGTGAGTACCTTTTCGTTGTTTTTATTTAAATAAAATACCCTAACGATATTGCACTAGGCTGGTGCGCCCTTGTTTTTTTTCTTCTCGTTTGCTACCAGGATACCCCTATCCATGAAGGGCAGCAAAGCCAGTGTCATCGTTATAAGCTATTGAATGCTTGACGGTCATCTTGTGCGCAGGAGCGTTTGTTGTTTTTCTGCTACCGGAATTCATGTTGCCCCTGTGTGAATGGGGTTTTATTTATTTATTTTAGTTAGGTTAGGGGTTTATTTACTTATTATTGTGTATTTATTTATTTTGTAATGTTAGGGGTTTATTTTATTTACTTAGTGTATTTATTTTGTTAGGTTAGGATTAGGGGTTTATTTATTTTACTTATTAATATTGTGCATTGAATTTATTTTGTTAGTTAGGGGTTAAAGAGGAGACTGGTTCGATAGAGCTCTGCATATGAAAACAAGGGAATAAAATCCAGCACATCCCTTATTAAAAGAAGCACACAGTGTACACAAAAACACTGGTTAGACACACATTTAACCCTTTGATCGCCCTTGGTGTTTAATCCCTTCCCAGCCAGTATCATTAGTACAGTGACAGTGCATATTTTTAGGATAGAGACACACACACACACACAAATAGTTTGTAGATGCTAGAACTTCTGCACAAACTAGAGATGCACTGAAATTTCTAATTGAGAAAAAAGGTGCCGATAATGGAGATTTTACTGTGCTTATGGTGCGTTTTTCATGGGTCATGCGACTCAAAAACTGCATCAAAAACTTAACACGGGTTTGTTATTGATGTTGTTATTTCAACGGGGAGGTGCGTTTTTACCAAAAATGCAGCAAGCAAGATTTGTGACACCACAATGGAAGCGCAACAGACCAGTGTGAAGACATACCCCGGATTTTTATGCATTATTCTTGAGCATCTTTTTGTGCTAAAGGTGCCCATAATGGCTGACAATAAATTCATATTAATTTAAATTCATGATATTAATTAAAAAGATATATAAATATGTAATATTATATTTTTTATTTTTATTTTTTTTCGACCAAGTGCATCCTAAATTTTCGGTTTAAGTATCAAAATGGTTTGGTCCACCTCTAGCGCAAACCAATTAATATACTCTTATTGGGAGATTATTTACCAAAAATATGTAGCAGAATACATATTGGTCTACATTTTTGAAGAAATATGTTTTCCATGTTTTTTATTGGATTGTATTGCAGAAAGTAAATATTTATTTTTTCTAAATTGTCCATCTTTGTTTTATAGGCAAAAATAAGAAAAAACGCATTGGCGATCAAATGCCACCAAAAGAAAGCTCTAATTGTGTGAAAAAATAAATAAATAATAATAATAATAAAAAAAAGACAAATTTAAAATGATGTCCAGTGTAGCATGACTGTGCAATTGTTAAAATAACGCAGTCCCATATAGCAAAAAATGGCCTGGTCATGAAGGGGGGTAAAGCTTCCGGAGGTCAAGTGGTTAAAGTGCACATCCAGCCAAACTTTTTCGTCTTGAATAAAGTGGGGAAGGACTAGAATCCCTGTCAGGTTTTTACTGCTATCTGTAGCTCCAGTGAACAGATTTACCTCCAATTCCTGTCCTGCTGGCAATGTTTTATCAGACAGGAAGTGAGATGAACTCTCCAACAGCAACATATTTTTTTTTGAGTAGAGAAAGAGCTTCTGTAAGATTTATTTTTTCTGTTTGTGTCTCTGTTGCAATTTTTTCCCTACTTCCGGTCAGGTAAAATGTTGAACAGAGTAAGTGAGGATAAACCTCTTTAAGAAAGTTCTGGATAGCAGTAACACTCTCACACATCCCAGGAGGCATTCACTTTTCATTAATGCCAGATCCCACAATTGTGTAGACAGAGATCTGGCACTGTCTGTTTAAATCCCCATGACTAAGCTCTGGGGGGGGGGGGGCGGAGTGAAATACATTGGGGGCGTGGCCTGGTTGGAGTCAGGGCTGAGGTTGCCACTCTACTCACCACTCCAGAACACCTAAATGTGCGACTTTTAGGGGCCACCCCATTGTTCTTTGAAGCCTTATAGCAACCAGGATGGGTTCCAGCACTCTAGCCGTGGCTGCAGAATCATTGATCAAATACCCCTTTACTACCCCGAGCCTGAGCTTTTTTCGATTTTTCTGAAGGGGATGTGTGTGTAGTTGTGCTTGAGGTTGGGATTTAACCCAGCACAGAGTTGTGCTATGGCCCCATTGAACTCAATGGGAGAGTTTGACAGGTGGTGTCAACTGTCAAGCATCAAACTCTGCACCCCGAGTTAAAAAGTGTGTTATTTGTACAGCCCTGACTGCCTGTATTGTTACAGTTTGGGTGGGCCATCAAGGGGTGGTAAAACCGTGGGTCAGCTGCCTGTTTTTACTGCCAATCTGAATAAGCCCTTTGTGTGACAGCAGGGCAGGTGGGCCTCAACACTCATACACGCACTGCTGTCTTGTTCTGAGACACGCTTCATTGGCACCCCCAGAACTGTGACTGAGTTGTCATTGACAGCTGTGGGTTAAAGAGGAAGTAGACCCTGATGGGTTTTAATTCCTCTTTGTTTCCCTGCAAAGGTAAAGCATAATGGGCTAGTATGCATCGCATAGTAGCCTATTATGTGACACTTACCTGCAGGAGAAGCCCGCGATGTCCCCGTCTTCCTCGCTAGTAGCGAGCGTCCATCTTCACCCCTCTTCCTTCCGGGGCCACGAACTCCGGCTCTGTGACTGTCCGGACTAACGTGACGTCACTCCAGCGCGTGCGCGCAGGAGCCGCCTTTAACGGCATGAACCGAGCTAGAAACGGCACAGTGTGCCCTTTTCTAGCTCCGGCGCATGCGCAGAAGAAATCGACGTACGGCGATTTGCAAATATCTCCTAGACCGTGCAGGTCTGGGAGATATTTAAAACACCTACAGGTAAGCCTTAATCTAGGCTTACCTGTAGGTTAAAGTGGTTGTAAAAGGGTTTACAGAGCTTAAGGCTGGATTCACATCTATGCATTTTTAGTGCATTTTGCAGATTTGCACTACAAAAACATGTTCCATAGGAAAACATGGTAAATGGAGTGTGCAGAATGCACTAAAAATACATAGATGTGAACCCAGCCTAAAAGGTACCTGTCCAAAGGTCATGGGTCAGTGCTGGCATCTTCTTATGAGTGCTGATCTTCAGGCCTCTTCATTGGATGACGCCCCGCATCTGCAGGAGGCTTTAACCCTGGCACTCACAAACCGGCCTGGCGCTGTAAGGTAAGTTGTGCATGTGCAGCTCAGTTTTCAGTGCTGGAGAAGACAAAGAGCAAGCAGGTATGGGCATTTTATTGCCTTCGAGGCAGTGCATGTCTCTTTGGCGATAAATAGCCTGCCTGCTCACCGTTTCCTACAGGGGAACTTCAGTTCCGCTTTAACTACTCTAGATCAGTAGGAGGGGCTCCTGATGACATCAGCACTGTGGAGCCAATTATAGCCCCACACAATCGGGAGGGGGAGCCCCCGTCTCAATAAACGTCTCTTTTGCAATAAAAAGCCTGCTCTTTGTCACAACAGGACTTTAGTTCCTCTTTAAAGTATGACTAAAGGCAGGACAGAATGTACAGAGATTAGAACACTTGTCAGGTGTTTATTGCTGTCTATGCCCCCATTAGGGAGATTCACTCTCTCTATTTGTCCTGTTTACCATTATCATTGAAAGTAAAACAAAATCCTAAATTTGACACCAGGACAGCAATAGAGGGGAAAACCTTCCAACTGGGACAAGAGTTCTGCTGACTTGCTGGGATTCCCTCACTTTGCAGGGATCTCCTCTCACTTCCTGTTTTGGCTATGGGACAGGAAGTGAAGGGAAATCTCCCCCATGGGACACAGATAGCAAGAAAAAAAACGAAATAACTGGCAGGGATTATAACCCTCCCTTACTCTTTCCAAAATGAAATTATGTTTTGCCTTTGGTTCCGCTTTAAACGTATTCTTCTATCCCAGGTTGCCGTTTACCCCGATTTACAGAACTATTAGCAAGGGATGCCTGTGATCTGAATGTTATTTCCAGGGTTCTACCATAGGAAAAGGCTGAGAAAGGGTGATCTAGGAGACTTCCCCCTCTCGTCCCTCAGTAATGCTCCATCCACCAATCACAGACAAGTCTCCCCTGACAACGATCACCTTCTTCCATCCAATCAGAAAACTATTACCTACCAGCCCGTCTGTATTCTACACAAAGCCCACTTCATCATTCTTCTCCTCGATCGTCCTGATTCAGCTCGCAGATTCCCTCATCACACAAGAACACCGGCAGCCTCCACTCTCACACATGCTCTGAAGGTCGCCGGAAGCGGAAGTGACTTTTCACAGCAACTTGCTCCGTCTAGGCGCCATATTAAGTCCTGGTAAAGTCACTAGCCATCGTAACACGACATTTATTTTAGATTTCTCCCTCATACATATTAAAATGTGCAATTTATGCTTACAATGTAGAGAGGAATTATTGTAATAATATCACGTGTGAAAGCCGGAGTCCCGATCTGTTACCTGGCAACAGGAGAAGTACAACGGGCAGCACACAAGTACTAGGCGGCCCTCTACTGGTCATTGGTGGTAACACTGCAATTACATGTTTTTATAGAGCAACTATGGGCAGCTGGTGATTCCTAGACAGCCCTCTAGTGGTCATTCGTGGTACACCTCTATTATATATTTTTATTTTGTTACTAACGGCAGCCGATGAGTCCCTAGGCTCTTGTGGTTTTTCGTGGTACACTGCAATTACATGGACAGCTGGTGAGTCCTTGGGGCCCTCTAGTAGTCATTCGTGGTACACCGCAATGGTATATTTTTATACTGTTACTAGGGATTACATGTTTTTATAGTGCTACGCTATGGGCAGCTGATAAGTCATGGACGGTCCTCTAGTGGCCATTCGTGGTACACTACAGTGATATATTTTCATATTGTTACTATGGTGAACCGATGAGTCCTAGGCGGCCCTCTAGCGGTGGTCTTTGGTAGTACATCACAATTACATGTGTTTATAGAGCTAATATGGGTGAGTCATAGCAGCCCTCTAGTGGTCATTCGTGGTACACCACAATTGTATATTTTTATACTATTACTTTGTGCAGCTAATGAGTCCTCTAGTGGTCATTGTTGGTGCACTGCAATTATACGTTTTTATTGAGCTACAGTGGCACACTATGGGCAGCCAATAAGTTCTGGACGGCCCTCTAGTGGCCATTCGTGGTACATTGCAATGACATTTATATATATATATATCTATCTATCTATCTATCTATCTCTATCTATCTCTATCTATCTATATAGATATATATATATAATGTAAATAATTCGATTTTTCTTCCTCAAACGTATAGATCTCAGCAGACCCGGAAATGTAAGCATACAATGTGGAAACAGCACCCCCACCCCCTTTGCATTTCATTCTCCTGACACATATTTTCTCATTTCCAATGCAGGCTGTCATGCATCGAAATGCAAGTACGCATGCGCAGCACCTGGTAGCCGCTGATCGCCCAGAGCGCATGCGCCGTCATTGAGCGCTGTTTGCCGGTGAAGGGGCGTGTCTTGTGAGTGAGCGGCGTGCTGAAGAAGGAAGTGATTGTGTAGTCAGAGCAGCCACGTGAGTTGTGTGACTTTATTATCATTGTGTGTCCGTGACTGGCTGTACAAAGGAGGAGCCGCCACACCTCTGGAGGAATAGGGGTGACTGTTCAGTGGGGTGTGTGTAGTAACCAATAGCAACAAGTCAGGTCTCCCAGCTGAGAGAAGCCAGAGTGCTGTGCTGATGTTGGAGGGACAGCTCACTATGTATGTTCTGAGTCGTACCTGTAACCCCTTCATGTCTGGAACAATTTAGTCAGAAAAGTAGCTTTTGCTGCGGACAGTTGAATGTCATCATTACAGTGAAGATTCTGTCTGGAGTCGCATTTAGCCTTCAGCTGTGGAATTTATTACACAGTTATATTGGACCAATGTGTGTTCCATAACTGAGTGATCGCCATGGAAGTGAAGATCCACTGTAGTAGTCGCCACCACACGTGATACTTGCGTTTTCTGCGTCCGCTGCCGATTGACTGCCCCACCGCATAGAAACCACTGGAGGTCGCTCACTCAGCATTGGCTCCATTCACAGAACACTTTGTATTTTTCTTAATAAATACAAGGTTGTCTTTGGATGAGGTTGAGATGCTGACATCACCAAAAGCCTTTCCAGCTCATCCAATCAGAGAACAGTTTGCATTCATTGCTTGTGCCGAGTGAGCGATGACCTGTGGTTACTGTGTAGTGGGATGGCTGCTTGGCACAGGACGTGGAAGACCACAAGGATCACTGTGGTTTTCAGCACTACTACAGTGATTTCTACCTCCACAGCGGTCCCACAGGTATGCTCATACATGAGTCTGAACTCACCTGACGCTGTCAAAGCCAGCATTCTACTCCCTGCAGCAGCATTGTACACATGTAGCTGCAGGGCTGGGAATGTCTCTGCCACTTATGATTGGCTGTTGACTTTGACATATTCATGAGGGGGGGGGGGGTAGCTCAGGTGGGTTTGGATGCTGAACAACCATTACAGCACTTGGAAATGGCACATGCTGCATTTAAAGGGATACTAAAGTCTCTTTTTTTTCTGTAAAAATAACAAACGTTATACTTGCCTGCTCTGTGTAGTGGTTTTGCACAGAACAGCCCGGATCCTCCTCTTCTGTTCTCCTGGCTCCTCCCTCCTGTTGAGTGTCCCCACAGCAAGCAGCTTGCTATGGGGGCACCCGAGTCGAGCTGCAGCTCCGTGTGCCCATTCAGACACGGAGCTGCGGTTTGGCCCCTCTGCCTCTCTCTCTCTCTCCTCATTGGCTAACCTGACTTTGAATGACAGCAGTGGGAGCCAATGGCACAGCTGCTGTTTTTCAGCCAATCAGGAGGGAGGCCGACGCATTCGTGGACATCGCTGGATCGAGATGGGACCCAGGAAAGTGGTAGGTGGGCTGCTGCTGCACACACAAATCTTACGGGTGGAAGAATGTAAGGATGAGCTCAGGTGTGTTTGCAAGTCCATGTGCCCGCCAGGAAGCTGGCGCTCCGCATCGCTAATCACGGTTAGTGAGATATTTCCCGATCTGTGCAGCCGCAGAATGGGAAATGTCTCGCTGCCTGTAATTAGCGATGCGGACTTGTAAACACGCCTGAGCTCATCCTAAGAACAATGTAACATGTTCCTGAAGGTTAACTGATCCTTTAACCCACAGCCAGTGCTGTTTTTTTTGCACAGGGTTATAAAATCATTTTAGGCCTGAAGATTACATAAAACCCCCAAACATTATATATTTTCTGAAAGCAGACACCCTAGAGAATAAAATAGTGTTAGTTCCAATTTTTTTATGTCACATGATAATACCGCGAAGGTCTAGGAAACACAAGAATACAGTAAAAAATATATTAAAAGTTAGTTTTAGGGGCAAAGAAACATAAATGACCCAATTATTTTTTTTAAATATAAAAGCAGAGGTGGCACAGAGTAAATAGATACCCAACATGTCAAACCTATATGGTAACGTGTATCGCAATCAACGTTTTTAGGCGTAGGCGCCCTACCATGTGCATTTACATTTGTACATGCGTATATTTCAGGGGCCTCAATGTGCTTGGGTGTAACCTTAATTTTTTTGCAATTAAAAACACATATTTTTTTTTTCCATAGTTGGTGATTTTTTTGGTGACAGGGTCTCTTTAATTAGACATACAGGGCATGTCTCTGTTCTCCACTGTATTTAATGCAATGCACGTCGCACTGCATTACATTCCTTTTCGGCCTTGATGGCCGGTGAAACTGTCAATGTGGACCTGGAAGGGACGTCGCACATCCCTTCCAGGTCAAAAACAAGAAGGGGAGGAGAACGGACATGTCTGCTCTCTTCCCTCCGCTATGCCAGTCCCAGGCCCGCAGATGGGCAAGCGTGTCTCAGAATACATAGCGGGGAGTGCACAGGGTATGTGAAGCATTCAGACAGCAGCCCAGGTGCCAGAATTACATTTCTTGTCTCCATGGCAACCTGGGGTTTGTCGAGCCCTGCTTTATGCTATAATATACCAGTGTATACAACATATTACCACATTATGGTGGACTTACCTGCCAAGCAATTCACTCCAGTGCTGCCTTGTCAGTGCTCTCTGTCTTCCTTCCAGGTTTTTCAATTTTGCTTTAACCTCTTGCTCACTGGACATTTATATCCCTTCCTAACCAGGCCAATTTTCAACTTTCAGCACTCTGACATTTTAAATGACAATTACTCAGCCATGTACCCATATGAAAATGTTGTCCTTTTTTTTCACACAAATAGAGCTTTCTTTTGGTGGTATTTATTCACCACTAGGTTCTTATTTTTTGCGATATAAATGAAAAAAGACCAAAAAGTTTGTAAAAAAAAAATGCATTTTTCTCCAGTCATCTTCCAGGACGGCACACCTGAGATGACGGGGCACACCTGACAGGAAACTCAATCAAAAGAGTTTAAAAGGCCCCACCCTTCCCTCTGTCCCTCAGTTATTGATTGTGTTTCCCACAGCATGGCAGCAAAACCGTTTTATTGTTTTCTATTTACTAAGACCAAAGTCTGGGACTGAGGTCTCCCCTCCCTAGGATGTCAGACCAAGAGCCGCCAGTGGTGGCTGCAGGGTCTGACAGGACTGTGTTCCATCTGAGGGGGGCTCCCTTCCATTTTTTTTTTTTTTTGCTCAGGGGGAACTGCACCCGGGGTGTTGTATCAAGAATCCCCCTGAGATACTTGGGGCACTGGACACTGTGAGGGTGTTCATGTCCCCAAGGACCTCACATCCCACTCTCTCCTCCTACCTAACAGGGGTGGATGCAGGGCCGGCCCAAGACATTGTGCTGCCTGGGACCAAGAATGAAATGCTGCCCCCCCCCAAAAAAAAAATCACGCCCACCAAAAGACCCCCACATTCATTATTTTATATCATGATAACTAAAGGGGACCCGTCATGCTCTATACATGTCAACAGGAGTATAAAGAGGACCTGTCATGGCTCTATACGTGTATATAGGAGTATGAAGGGACCTGTGCATGGCGGGCGGCCGCAATGTCTTTTGCGCAAACTAATCAATGTACGCTAATTGTGTTTTTTTTGGTACCAAAAATATGTAGAAGAATACATATTGGCCTAAACTGATGAAGAAATAATTTTTTTTTTATACATTTTTTGGATATTTATCATAGCAAAAAGTAAAACATATTGTCAAATATCACCAAAAGAAAGCTCTATTTTTGGGAAAAAAAGGACATCAATTTTATTTGGGTACAGTGTCGCATGACCGCGCAATTGTCAGTTAAAGCGACACAGTGCCGTATCGCAAAAAATGGCCTGGTCATTAAAGGGGTTGTAAAGATTTGTTTTTTTTCACCTTAATGCATCCTATGCATTAAGGTGAAAAAACACCTGGCAAGTACTGCCCCCCAGGCCCCCCGTTTTACTTACCTGAGCCCGTTCACCTGCTGTGCGCGTCCCCCGGCGTCCTCTTCTCCACGGAGGCTGGCCGTTTATTGGCTAGATTGGATAGATTGATAGCAGCGCAGCCATTGGCTTGCGCTGCTGTCAATCACATCCAATGACGCGGCCCGTGGGGGGGCGGGAATGAGTCGTACACGCTGTGTCTATGGACGCAGTGTGTGTGACAGGGAGCGCGCCCACAAGCTAACCTCCTTGGGAGAGCGCTTCCCAGAAGGGGGTTATCTGATGCAGGGAGGAGCCGAGACAGCCGCCAAGGGACCCGAGAACAAGAGGATCGGGGCCACTCTTTTCCAAACTAACTGCACAGTGGAGGTAAGTATAACATGTTTTTTATTTAAAAAAAATAAAAAACAAAGCCATACAATCGCTTTAAGTGGGCGAATCCTTCCGGTCCTTAAGTGGTTAATCAGGGCTGGGCAAGGCAAGTCCCTCTCAGGCTCTCATGTCTCATACAACTTGTGATGTGCGTTTGTACTTACAGTTTTGCTTTGGACTCCACCACCAGATGCGGGTTGTCACCTGCCACACGTTGCGGGTTGTCACCTGCCACACGTTGCGGATTGTCACCTGCCACACGTTGCGGATTGTCACCTGCCACACGTTGCTGATTGTCACCTGCCACACGTTGCTGATTGTCACCTGCCACACGTTGCGGATTGTCACCTGCCACACGTTGCGGATTGTCACCTGCCACACGTTGCGGATTGTCACCTGCCACACGTTGCGGATTGTCTACTGCCACACGTTGCGGATTGTCTACTACCACACGTTGCGGATTGTCACCTGCCACACGTTGCGCATGGTCACTTGCGTCACATGCCACACATTGCGGGTTGTCACTTGCCACATCACATGCCACACGTTGCGGATTGTCACTTGCCACGACATCACCTGCCACATGATGCAGATAGTCACGTGCCACACGTTGCGTATTGTCACTTGCCACACGTTGCGGATTGTCACAACGTCACCTGCCACACGTTGCGCGTTGTCACTTGCTGTGTCCCAGAGTGCACACGGCTGCACAGTGAGGGTGGAATTGTGGTGATTCAGGGCGGGCAGTGAGAGATGACATCATCTCTCTGCTCCGCTGCACGCTCACTCACTGACTGCTCCTAGCCCCCCCCGGGCTGCGAGTGTTCTGCCCGCGGCTGCCCCTGTCACCACTAACAGCAGCCGCGCTGGGCTCCTCACAGGCAGCGGCACCTGCCCGCTCACTCACTGACAGCCCCCCTCCCGGGCTGCGAGTGTCCTCACACAGGCAGCGGCGCCTGCTCGCTGACTGCCCCCCCGCCCCCGGGATGCGAGTGTCCTCACAAGCAGCGGCGCCTGCCCGCTCACTCGCTGACTGCCCCCCCCGCCCCTGGGCTGCGACTGTCCTCACAGGCAGCGGCGTCGGGTTCCTCACAGGCAGCAGATCGGGCGGAACAGGCTGGCTGGCGGGCATCAGTTTGCCGCCCCCCTAAAAGTGCCGCCTGGTACCATGGTACCACCCGGTCCCATCATAGGGCCGGCCCTGGGTGGATGGTAGGGAGGAGCCGATTGTATACCCCTCATCGTGGTCAGAAGACACCTTCAGGAGGGAGTCTTCATGATAACGTTAGATTTAAAGGATGCTTATTTGCATGTCCTGAGGTTTGCAGTTCAGACAAACCAGGGCGTCCAACACTGGCAGTTCAAGGCACTCCCCTTCGGCCTAGCGGCCAGTCCAAGAATCTTCACAAAGGTTCTGGCCTTGGTGGTGTCTTTTCTACACCTCCAAGGGATAGCCTTGATCCCATACTTGGACGACATGCTAATTTTCAGTCCGGCCCTAGAACAGCTCCGGTCAGATCGAGACAGAGTGCTATCCACTCTAGAATCTCTAAGGTGGTTGATCAGCCGAGAGAAATCTTCCCTGGATCCCTCACAATCCAAAGTCTTTCTAGGGTACCGGGTAGACTCAGTGAGCCAAAGGATCTTTCTCCCCCAAGAGAAGATCACAAAAGTACAGAGAGCGGTGTCTACACTCCATGGTACCGGGGAGTCCTCTCTAAGGACCATGATGAAAGTTCTGGGGCATGGTGAGTTTTTTAAGTCGTAATTTTTTCCCACAATTCTTTGCAAATTGTCATATTACCAAGTTATTTCTCATGCACTGTATAGGCATATTTGCAACTACACCCCAAAACTCATTCTGCTGCTGCTCCTCCTGAGTATGGCGATACCACATGTGACACTTTTACACAGCCTGGTCACATAGAGAGGCCCAACATGCAGGTAGCGCCTCCAGTCGATCTGGAAGCATAAATGACCCACATAATTTCCTGACAACCTATCACACTTTTGAAGGCCCTGGTGCACCAGGACAATGAAAATGCCCACAAAATGACCCCATTTTGGAAAGCAAACACCCCAATGTATATTCTATGAGGCATTATGTGTCTTTTGAACATGTCATTTTTTTCCACAAGTTTTATTTTTCCACAAAGTTGTCCATTAATAAGATATTTCTAACACATGGCATGTGCATACCACAAATTACACCCCAAAATACATTATGCACATACGTGAGATTTTTACACAGCCAGGCCACGTACAGAGGCCCAACATTTGTGGAGCACCGTAAGGTGCTCTAGGGCAGGGCTCGACAAACCCCGGGCGCCATTGCGACTAGAATTAGCGACCTGGCGCCTGGGGCAGCACAGCTGGGGTATCCTGTGTCTCCGTGCCCCCCCCCCTCCGCACAGCAGGATCACGTCAGGCCGCGCCGGCCGGTAATTGAGGCGGCGGCTTTGTGGCCTTCTGCAGGCCTATGCTTCCTTCTGTGAACTAGCGCCATCTTGTGGTGGCCGTTGGTATGACAACCAGCAATGCTAATGGAGTTTCCCTGTCTATTTTCCCTGCCATCTCCTTCCCTCTAATTAGAACCCCCAAATATTATATATATTTTTTATTCTAACACCCTAGAAAATAAAATGGCGGTAGTTGCAATACTTTCTGTCAAACCGTATCTGCGCAGCGGTCTTACAAGCGCACTTTTTTGGGAAAAAATACACTTTTTTTTAAAATAAAAAAAATAAGACAACAGTAAAGTTAGCCCAATTTTTTTTTATATTGTGAAAGATAATGTTACGCTAAGTAAATTGATACTCAACATGTCACGCTTCAAAATTGCGTCCGCTCGTGGAATGGCTACTAACTTTTACCCTTTAAAATCTCCATAGGCGACGTTTAAAAAATTCTACAGGTTGCATGTTTTGAGTTACAGAGGAGGTCTAGGGCTAGAATTATTGCTCTCGCTCTACCGATCGCGGCGATACCTCACGTGTGATTTGAACACCGCTTTCATATGCGGGCGCTACTCAAGTATGCGGTTGCTTCTGCGCGCGAGCTCGGCGGGGCGTGGCGCGTTCCTGGCTCCTAACTTTTTTAGCTGGCTCCTAGATTCCAAGCAAATTTGTCAAGCCCTGCTCTAGGGACATAAAATTACAAATCAAATTTCCTCACAACCTATTACACTATTGTAAGGCACTGGTGTGGCATGGATGAGCACAGATGTGGCATGAATGACCACAGACATGGTGGGAATGGGCCCTCAGCAAAGTGTTTCCCTTTTTTATTTATTTTTTTAGAACAATTGTGGTGAAGGGTTAGAACCACTGTCAGGTTTTTATTGTTGTCTGTGTCCCCTTTAGGGATATTCACTGTTTCTAATTGTCCCGATGTCCAGTGTCATCTAGAATGAAAGTGAGAGCAGTCACCAGAACAGAAATAGAGGGGAAATATTCCAATAGAGATACTTGTTCTCATGACAGCAGTCTAAGGCTCCATTCACATATATGTGAATTGGATGTGTTTTGAACCGCACCTGATTCGCATGACATGGGAACCAATACCAGTTAACATATGTATGTAGTGCATCGGCAGTGCGAATTCACTGGCGGTGAAGGTCAGATGCACATTCCTGGCTATTGCATTCTATGGGAACACAAATTGATAAAAATGGGGTTCCTCCCCCATCCATACAAAGCTCTTAGGGTCTGGTATGGTTTTTGAGTAGAACTCCGCATCCAAAAAAATAAAAAAATGGCATGGTGCCCCCCCCCCCCCCCCCAAATCCATACCAGATCCTTAGCCGAGCATGCAGCATGGCAGGCCAAGAAAGAGGGAGATGAGCAAGCGTCCCCCCTCTGGAACCATATCAGGCCACGTGCCCTTAACTTGGGGGGGTGCTTTGGGGCAGGGGGGCTTTTCCCTCCCCCTCAAAGCACTTTTCCCCCATGTTAATGGGGACAAGGGCCTCTTCCCCACAACCCCTACTCATTCAAATGAGGGGGCCGTGATCAGGGCCAGACTGGCCCACCGAGAGACCGGGAAAACTCCAGCGCAGTTCCGAGACTAGCCGTGCTCGGGAAAGCCCGTCCACGCTCGGCAAGTTCTGGAAATGCGGGCGCATGCGCAGTGACACGATGGCGCCGAGCGGCGCCATTTTTAAAAGTTTAGCCGTAGCGTGCCGGCCAGCCTCTTCCTTCCTACGTCCCCTGCAGCCTCTGAATGCCTGCCCCCTCCCCCCGCAGCCTCTGACTTCCTGTTTCCCCTGCAGCCTCTGACTTCCTGTTTCCCCTGCAGCCTCTGACCTCCTGTTTCCCCTGCAGCCTCTGACCTCCTGTTTCCCCTGCAGCCTCTGACCTCCTGTTTCCCCCTCCGCATCCTCTGACCTCCTGTCCCCCCCCTCCGCATCCTCTGACCTCCTGTCCCCCCCCTCCGCATCCTCTGACCTCCTGTCCCCCCCCTCCGCATCCTCTGACCTCCTGCCCCCCCTCCGCATCCTCTGACCTCCTGCCCCCCCCTCCGCATCCTCTGACCTCCTGCCCCCCCCCTCCGCATCCTCTGACCTCCTGCCCCCCCCCCTCCGCATCCTCTGACCTCCTGCCCCCCCCTCCGCATCCTCTGACCTCCTGCCCCCCCCTCCGCATCCTCTGACCTCCTGCCCCCCCCTCCGCATCCTCTGACCTCCTGCCCCCCCCCCTCCGCAGCCCTCCGACCTCCTGTCCCCCCCCCTCCGCAGCCTCCGACCTCCTGTCCCCCCCCCCTCCGCAGCCTCCTGCCCCCCCCCTCCGCAGCCTCCTGTCCCCCCCCCTCCGCAGCCTCCTGTTCCCCCCCCTCCGCAGCCTCCTGTCCCCCTCCCGCAACCTCCTGTCCGCCCCCCCTTTCCGCAGCCTCCTGTCCGCCCCCCCCCCCTTTCCGCAGCCTCCTGTCCACCCCCCCTTTCCGCAGCCTCCTGTCCGCCCCCCCCTCCGCAGCCTCCTGTCCGCCCCCCCCTCCGCAGCCTCCTGTCCGCCCCCCCCCTCCGCAGCCTCCTGTCCGCCCCCCCCTCCGCAGCCTCCTGTCCGCCCCCCCCTCTCTACAGCCTCTGACCTCCTGTCCGCCCCCCCCTCTCTACAGCCTCTGACCTCCTGTCCGCCCCCCCCTCTCTACAGCCTCTGACCTCCTGTCCGCCCCCCTCTACAGCCTCTGACCTCCTGTCCGCCCCCCCCTCTACAGCCTCTGACCTCCTGTCCGCCCCCCCCTACAGCCTCTGACCTCCTGTCCGCCCCCCCCTCTACAGCCTCTGACCTCCTGTCCGCCCCCCCCCTCTACAGCCTCTGACCTCCTGTCCGCCCCCCCCTCTACAGCCTCTGACCTCCTGTCCGCCCCCCCCCTCTACAGCCTCTGACCTCCTGTCCGCCCCCCCCCTCTACAGCCTCTGACCTCCTGTCCGCCCCCCCCCTTCTACAGCCTCTGACCTCCTGTCCGCCCCCCCCCTCTACAGCCTCTGACCTCCTGTCCGCCCCCCCCCCCCCTCTACAGCCTCTGACCTCCTGTCCGCCCCCCCCCCTCTACAGCCTCTGACCTCCTGTCCGCCCCCCCCCTCTACAGCCTCTGACCTCCTGTCCGCCCCCCCCCCTCTACAGCCTCTGACCTCCTGTCCGCCCCCCCCTCTACAGCCTCTGACCTCCTGTCCGCCCCCCCCCTCTACAGCCTCTGACCTCCTGTCCGCCCCCCCCCCCTCCGCAGCCTCTGACCTCTTGTCCCCCCCCCTCCGCAGCCTCTGACCTCTTGTCCCCCCCCCTCCGCAGCCTCTGACCGCCTGCCCCCCCCTCCGCAGCCTCTGACCTCCCCTGTACCATCCGCAGCCTCTGACCTCCCCTGTACCATCCGCAGCCTCTGACCATCTCTTGTCTTATATCACGTCTGGAGAGGAGTCAAGAGTGGGAGTGCCGCCAGGATGAGGGTCATGGGAGAAGTCAGACATGTATGGACTGTGGAGAGGAAACTATGGGATAAAACCAGAGCCACCAAGCTGGAGCCGAGTGACTGAGCCCTGCACCGTGCACCTGAGAGGAGGTCAGTGACAGCGCCGCCAGGCCAGTCTGAGGGGGGTGTCAATACAATAATGTAAGGGGGCACTGATACAAGTTTCCCCCTTATATCAGTAAACCCCCTTACCTTAGTGTTTTCTTTTTGCGGAAGGTGGTCTCTGGTCACCAGAGTCCTCCCCACATTCCCAGAGTTCCCCTTTACATCATAGTCTGCAGGATTCCACCCTTTAGTGCAAGGGGGCACTCTGATGTAAAGGGGAATGCAGTGGACTCTGATATAAGTGGGGTCTCTGGTCACCAGTGCCCCCTTTATATCAGAGTGTGACCCCTTTCACACTGAGGCGTTTTGCAGGCGCTATAACGCTAAAAATAGCGCCTGCAAAGCGCCCTGAAAGAGCCGCTCCGCACACTCCAGTGTGAAAGCCCCGAGGGCCTTTACACTGGAGCACTGCGCTGGCAGGATGCTAAAAAATGTCCTGCTAGCCGCATCTTTGGAGCGGTGTGTATACCGCTCCTGCCTTTTTGATATGAATGTGCACCGCGGCTATACCGCCGGAAAAGCGCATTTTGCTGGTTGTTTTAACGGCCGTTAGCGGGGATTAAAAGCACCCCGCTAGCGTCCGAATAGCGCCGCAAAATTGCCGGTAAAGCGCCGCTAAAATTAGCGCCGCTTTATCGCCGACGCATGGGGCTGGTATGAAATTATTTCCAGGGCTGGTTTTTATTCCCAGTCCGGCCCTGGCCGTGATCTGTGGGCCCCCTTGTTAAAGAGGGCTTCCAGATTCCCATAAGTCACCCCCTGCATCCCCACATCCACCAGCCAGGGTTGTGGGGAAGAAGAGACACTTGACCCCATCAACATGGGGACAAGGTGCTTTGTGGCAACCCCCCTCATGTCGAGGACATGTGTCCTTTTTAAAGGGAGAGTGTAAAAAGAAAAAAAAGAATTATTAATGCACCCCCTATCCTATTGTACTTGCGCGCAGAAGCGAACGCATACATAGGCAAACGGCACACACTTGAGGTATTGCCGCAAATGTTGGAGCAATAATTCTAGCACAAGACCTCCTCTAACTCTAAACTGGTAACCTGTAAACCGTAACCAAAGCCTATGGAGATTCTTAAGTACTGAAGTTTTGGGCCATTCCACGGGTGTGCGCAATTTTAAATGTGAGATGTTGGGTATCTGTTTACTCTGCGTAACATCATCTTTCACATTATACCAAAAAATTGGGGTAAACTTTATTTTTTTTATTTTTTTATTCATTAACCGATTGCTGACTGGACCATAGCCGAAAGACGTCTACAGCGCGGTCGGATAATTCTGGGAGGGCGTACTATAATGTCCTCCCAGAATCTCGCTTCTGCACATCCCCGGTCATGTCCGTGACCGTCGGGTTTCCCAGACCCGGCTTGTCACTGATCGGGGTAAAGGGTCAATGATAGCGCCCCTTTACCACGTGATCACTCCGTCCAATTACGGAGTGATCACTTGTAAACAAACCTGGAGCATGTCTGGTTTGGCTCCTCCCCTCTCCTCACGCTGGTCGGTACAGTGTATGAGGAGAGGAGGGAGCCGGTGCAGTAGCACTGTAGGCTGGATCTGAAGTGCCCACAGCACTGATCTGTGCCCTTCCCTGGCTCATCCATCCTCATTCATGCTCCATCCCTGGCTCATCCATCCACATTCATGCTCAGCCATGCTCCATCCCTGGCTTATCCATCCACATTCATGCTCAGCCATGCTCCATCCCTGGCTTATCCACCCACATTCATGCTCCATCCCTGGCTCATCCTTCCACATTCATGCTCCATCCCTGGCTCATCCTTCCACATTCATGCTCCATCCCTGGCTCATCCTTCCACATTCATGCTCCATCCCTGGCTCATCCTTCCACATTCATGCTCCATCCCTGGCTCATTCATCCACATTCATGCTTCATCCTTGGCTCATCCATCCATCCACCCCTGGCTCATCCATCCACATTTATGCTTAGCCATGCTCCATCCCTAGCTTATCCATCCTCATTCATGCTTCAACCCTGGCTCATCCATCCATCCCTGGCTCATCCATCCACATTCATGCTCCGCCATGCTTCATCCCTGGCTCATCCATCCTCGTTCATGCTTCATCCCTGGCTCATCCATCCTCGTTCGTGCTCCATCCCTGGCTCATCCTTCCACGTTCATGCTCCATCCCTGGCTCATCCTTCCACGTTCATGCTCCATCCCTGGCTCATCCTTCCCCGTTCATGCTCCATCCCTGGCTCATCCTTCCACGTTCATGCTCCATCCCTGGCTCATCCTTCCACGTTCATGCTCCATCCCTGGCTCATCCTTCCACGTTCATGCTCCATCCCTGGCTCATCCATCCACGTTCATGCTCCATCCCTGGCTCATCCATCCACGTGCATGCTCCATCCCTGGCTCATCCATCCATCCGCGTTCATGCTCCATCCCTGGCTCATCCATCCATCCGCGTTCATGCTCCATCCCTGGCTCATCCATCCATCCGCGTTCATGCTCCATCCCTGGCTCATCCATCCATCCGCGTTCATGCTCCATCCCTGGCTCATCCATCCATCCGCGTTCATGCTCCATCCCTGGCTCATCCATCCATCCGCGTTCATGCTCCATCCCTGGCTCATCCATCCATCCGCGTTCATGCTCCATCCCTGGCTCATCCATCCATCCGCGTTCATGCTCCATCCCTGGCTCATCCATCCATCCGCGTTCATGCTCCATCCCTGGCTCATCCATCCATCCGCGTTCATGCTCCATCCCTGGCTCATCCATCCATCCGCGTTCATGCTCCACCCCTGGCTCATCCATCCATCCGCGTCCATGCTCCACCCCTGGCTCATCCATCCATCCGCGTCCATGCTCCACCCCTGGCTCATCCATCCATCCGCGTCCATGCTCCACCCCTGGCTCATCCATCCATCCGCGTCCATGCTCCACCCCTGGCTCATCCATCCATCCGCGTCCATGCTCCACCCCTGGCTCATCCATCCATCCGCGTCCATGCTCCACCCCTGGCTCATCCATCCATCCGCGTCCATGCTCCACCCCTGGCTCATCCATCCACATTCATGCTTAGCCATGCTCCATCCCTAGCTTATCCATCCTCATTCATGCTTCATCCCTGGCTCATCCATCCCTGGCTCATGCATCCTCGTTCATGCTCCATCCACATTTATGCTCCATCCCTGGCTCATCCATTCACATTCATGCTTATCCATGCTCCATCCCTGGCTCATCCATTTCTCATCAGTGATCACCCATGCCGCATCAGTGCTCATCCGTGCCACATGCATGCCACATCAGTGCTCATTCGTGCTACATCAGTGATCATCCGTGCCACATCAGTGCTCATTCGTGCGACATCCATGCCACGTCAGTTTTCGTCTGTACCTCATCAGTGCTCATTTGTGCCACGTCAGTGCTCATTTGTGCCACGTCAGTGCTCATTTGTGCCACGTCAGTGCTCATTTGTGCCACGTCAGTGCTCATTAAGTGCTCATCCATGCCACATCAGTTCTCATCTGTGCCACATTCTTGCTCCATAAGTGCTCATCCATGCCACATCAGTGCTCATTCATGCCACATCCATGCCACATCGGTGCTCATCTGTGCCACATCCATGCCATGTCAGTTCTCTTCAGTGCCTCATCCATGCCACTACAGTGCCCATCAGTGCCTCACAAAAGTGTAATATGTAGTCAAATTAGATTTGAAATGTATGACCCTGACGGTGCTCCCTGCATGTTGGGCCTCTTTATGTTACCAGGCTGTGTAAAAGTCTCACACATGTGGTATCTCTGTACTCGGGAGGAGTAGCAGAATATATTTTGGGGTGTAATTTTTGCTATGTACATGCTATGTGTTAGAAATATCTTATAGATGGACAACTTTGTGCAACAAAAAAAATGCGTTTTCATTTTCTTTACACATTTTCCAAAAACTTGTGGGAAAAAAATTACATTTCAAAAGCGCTACTGGATTTCCTCCCCCCCCGGCTGGGGTGGGGCCGAGTCATTCATTCGGCGGCTATGGACGCCGAATGAATGACTCGGGAGAGCGCGGCCGCAAGGTAAGCCCCCCGGAGAGCGCTTCTCCTAGGAGGTTACCTGATGAGAAGAAGAGCCGCAAGAGCCGCCGGGGGACCCCAGAAGTCGCGGATCGGGGCCACATTGTGCATAACGAGCTGCACAGTGGAGGTAAGTATGACATGTTTGTTATTTAAAAAAAGAAAAAAACTAAGCTTTATAACCACTTTAAGCATAGGAAACCGTTTATTATGCTTTAGTTTGTGAATGGACAGGAAGTCGCTCAGCACAGAGCACTCCCCATTCATTCACTGTCCAGTTCACCTGAGGCCTCAGAGAAAGGTACGTGTGTTTTGAGATTTGGGGTGCACACCCTTATGCAATAGGCTGCACACACCTATGGTAACCAGTGATCTGTATAACAGGCTGGCCGGTGGCATTTTAGAAGGTTAGCTGTGCCTTGCCCCATTTTTCCTTTTTTTTGTTTTCTAAATGCAAAGCACCCAGGCTTTGCCCCCCCAAAGCCCGGGTGCTTTGCATTTAAATAGATTCATTTGGAGATACAGACACGGCCCGTGTACACCTGGGAGAACCTGCTTTATAGATTTAATGATGTTCCATAGTAATATCCCACAATTCACATTCATTCAGTATGCTGTGTAACAGAACATCTGTTTCATGCCTTAGGATGCCAAAGAATAAGACCAAATCATCAGAGAAAAAGGAGAAAAAGAAGACTATTTCAGAAAGCAGTATGGAAGTACCAAAGGCTAAGAAGAAGAAATTGAATCCCAAGGTTAGTACTGCGGTTCCTTTTTTAGAATGCAGGCTGAATGCACACTTTTACATGGGAATATGGAGTACATAAGGGGCTCCAGCAGAAACAGAAATTAATTTTACTGGCTTTTTATACAGCGTATATTGCAGCTTCCTGAACTGAACCGAAAGATATACATTTGCATTGAATGATGGCATGCAGACAAATCGTAGGTGGGCTCATCACTTCCCTTAATGTTAATCATTTCTTTTCCTAATCTAAAATATATAAAATTTGCTGCCTTCCCGTCTCTCCTGCTAAATTGTGTTACAATTGGCAAAGCTAACAGAATGTGAACAGTAACTGAGACCCGGTTCACACAGGGGCGACTCGTCAGGCGACTCAGCCACCTGACAAGTCACGTCCTGTTCTGTACAATGGAACCGTTCCAATAGGAGCGACTGAAGTCGCTCCGACTTAGAAAAAGGTTCCTGTACTACTTTGGGACAACTTCAGGGCGACTTCCAATGACTTCAATACAGAAGTCATTTTGCAAGTTGCCTCTGAAGTCGTCTGCAGATCGCCTTGCCGAGTCGCTCGGCAAGTCGTGCCGCCCCAGTGTGAACCGGCACTGACAGATGTAGAGATTTGTAAACAGCGTAAGAATGGTTACAATGAGTCAAAAAACGTTTAAATCTCAACCCCAGACTTTTTTTTTTTTTTTCAAATGGGTACCAGGCCCTCCTAAATAAAAAAAGGATATAACCAGCAGCATTTGCCCTGTCCATGCTACAGTGTTGGCCCACTTCTGTGGTCCAGGACCTGTCCTTTTCCTAGTTGAATGATATCCACTGTTAGAATACAATATTAAAAGCAGCACACCGTATATCCCTAGTTTATTTTTCAAAAGTGCAGACCACTAAAAATCATAAAGTATAAATGGTTTTAGATTTACTATCTTGTAAAGAACCTTCTGACTCCTCAACAGCCCCTGCACCTCCTTCACCTTACAGTTCTCCATTAACGTAGCCAGAAATGTTCAGAGGTGACCAGAAGAGGGGAAACAAAATAGAGAAAACTTTGCCAGAATGTATACATTTTGGTACTTTGTGCACCCATACCCCCTCCCCCTCACTCACCAAATCCCCCACTAACCCCACAACCCTCAATCATGCAGTTATAGGCTCTGGTCCACAGGTGCTTTATGGTTAAAGCAAAACTACACAACAATTTGAAATCAAATGTTAGCAAGTAGAGTTTTATGAAAGAAGGAGCTCTGTATTTTTCTAAATATACACTGACTGCAACACTTGTACAGCTTAGTGTACAATTCTGTCATCTGTAAGATGCCAGGAGAAAGTGCTGTGACTATGTAATTCATATGTGGAAGTAACATCCTCCATAGCCTGCCAGTGGCTGAAGACTCCCTAGATGCAGAAGAAGGCAGCAGTAATCAGGGGGGAGCAGGGATCTTGTATCACTGGAGGTGGGTACACTAAAGGGTGAGTCTGCGACAATGTGCAAATATGTTTTATATACATCTACACATTTTGCAAGAGCTCTGGGGCCCCTTGTTACATACAGTATTGCTTTAAAGTGATGCTAAAGGCAAAATAAATAATGATATACAGTATTTTATGCAGTCGGCAACTAGCATTACAAAGTCGTTTTTGGTTTTTCTGGGTCCCCCAGTAACTTAGGTTTTGTAACAGTTGATCCTGCTATTATTTCTTTCTCGTACATCACGGGACACAGAGCGGCATAGTCATTACTATGTGGGTTATATAGATACCTTCAGGTGCTGGCACTGGCAACTTCCAAAACCGGAAGTACCCTCCCCTATATAAGCCCCTCCCATCCGGGAGTACCTCAGTTTTTTGCCAGTGTCTAAGGTGTTGGCCAAGAAGTAACATGTGTTTTTCACTGAGCTTGCGTACAAGTTCTTTTGGGCCTCAGTAAGCTATTCCGGATCCGACCAAAAAAGCTTCATAGCTAAACGGTCGGTACCCGGGCCTTGCAAGAGAAGAGCAAGGTTTTGCCTGTAATGCCTCTCTTAGGAGGGCTGGACCCTGGGATCCAGAACTCTGGTCATACCCACGACCAAGATGTTTTCTGTGCAGGGTGCTATACAGGTCCAGGGGAGTGGAATCCTTGGGAACCCGGTCCCTGAAGGTTTAATTACAATGCCTGCCGTGATAGGTGAAGTTTGGGCTTCTGTGGACCAAACAGAGTCCTGCGGCGAGGAAAAGGTAAGTGGGGGCCCTCAGGAACTTGGTTCTATTGGGGGACCCCCAAGCCTATTTTGTCTTTCTGCCTGTTACCTAAGGTATTCCCGCTAATATTCTGTGCATGCCTGTTACTACTGAGAAAATGTAAATTTTAATAGTAGGCAAGAAAAAAAAAAAAAAAAAAATGTAAGACCGCGGTACCTGTGTTAAACACTAGAGGCCGCTATGGTTCTTTTTCTTGTAAATGTGGATTTTTTTCTTCCGAAGTCAAATCCAGGCAGTTGGTAAGTTCTCTTTGGGAAGCTGTCTCCTCTGCCCTGTTGCTGCGCTCATCCATCCCCGGGCCCTGCGGCAGGGACCCTGGCTCCCATCTAGCTCCTTATTTTTCAAAAAAGGCGCCGAAGGCGCACGTGCCCGCGCACGTGCACGCGCCTCTCTATATAGAGGCGATCTGGAAAAAGGGGCGGAGCGGGTGGATGACGCTCGGTGTGCGCCGCGGCGCTACTGCGCATGTGCGGGCGTCCAGCATGTTTAAAGGCACAGCTGGCTATTGAAGTACACAGACAGAGCTAGCAACAGTAAAAAGGCACACAGAGGCGGTTGATGCAGGCATCCCCTAGAAAGGCACTTTAGTAGACACCAACTGTTATATAGCAGCAATTGTGCTAGACTATTCTCAGTAAAAGTGGTGTATTACGGCTGGAATACCTCAGCTTTGGGCTTAGGAATATGCTGTCCAGAAGCTCCGGAACTAAATCTTCCAGGAAGCGAAGGGGGTCTCCATCGGGCTCTGAGGATCTTGGGCATGCTTCTGCTGCACCAGTCTCCCCTGAAAATTCAGAGGTTAGTGACCGTAGAGACCCCGCAGGAGTACCTGGTACTGTGGCTGTCCTCAGTTCACCTGCTCCTGTGTATGTAACAGAGGAGGTTTTTTCCTCAGCTCTGGGAGGATTAGAAGAGAGATTGTCAACATTGATCGCTGCCTCCCTGTCACAGGGAAAGCACGCCCGATCTCCGTCTCCTCCTTCAGAGTACCTGTTAGCGGAGCAACAGTCCCATACAGGGATCGACCTGCCTGAAGGGGATCAGGAGGAGGTTGATTCTGTTATAGAGGAATCAACAGTGGAGGAACCTTTCTCAGCATCTCAAGCTGAAAGATTATGGGTTCAGTCTTTGACTAACATGGTCCGATCAGCATTTTAAAATGCACCTTGCGGAACCATCAACCACTACTGTCTCCTCGCTGGGGTCGCTAAAAGCTCCCCAGACTGTCTGTTCCTTTCCACTTCACCCTTTATTGGAAGGGCTCATGTACCAGGATTGGGAACATCCTGATAAAATATTTACTCCCCCCAAGAGATTTCCGGTGGTCTATCCCATGGAGGATAAGTTCATCAAAAAATGGAGGGTCCCTACAGTGGACGCAGCCATCTCTTGTATGAATAAATCACTGACATGTCCAGTGGATAATGTCCAAATGTTCAAGGACCCAATAGATAAAAAATTGGAGTCCTTATTAAAATCTGCTTTTTCTACAGCAGGCTTGGTGACACAACCAGCAGTGGCAGCTATTGGGGTCTGCCAAGCAGTGAAGGATCACTTGAAACAGGTCTTAAGGGACTTGCCGGATCAGCAGGCCCTTGCCCTAGCTGATCTACCTAGAGCCTTATGCTTTGCGGTTGACGCCATAAAGGATTCAATCCATCAGGCCTCCCGCCTTACGCTGTCTGTAGTACATATGCGCAGGCTTCTATGGCTCAAAAACTGGTCTGCTGAAGCTCCCTGTAAAAAATTGCTGGTTAGCTTCCCATTTCATGGTGAACGCTTATTCGGGGAAGACCTGGACAAATATATCCAGAAAATTTCCAACGGTAAAAGTACACTCTTGCCGGTTAAAAACAGAGTTAGAGGTCCCTCTTTTAAGAGGCCTGCTTCTCCAGTCCCTGGGGCATCGGCTGTGAAACAGTTCCGACGGCCTCCTCGGTCAAATCCCGGGGGTAAAAATCAGGGACAATCGCAGGGTAATAAGAAACCCTGGGTCAGGAGAGGTACAAAACCTCCCCCGAAGTCAAATGCATGAAGGGTTGCCCCCACTCAATCGGGTGGGGGGAAGACTCCAGTTGTTCGCAGAGACCTGGCGGGACACGATCAGAGACAGATGGGTGCTCTCCGCAGTAAGTCTGGGATACAGATTGGAGTTAAAAGACTCTCCTCCTTCCCATTTTATGAGGTCAAACGTGCCAAGGGATCCTCGGAAGAGAGAGTCCCTCCTGTTGGCACTAGAACAACTATTTCTCCAAGGAGTAATTATGGAGGTTCCCCTGGAAGAATGGGGGTTCGGGTTTTACTCAAACCTCTTTACAGTCCCAAAGCCAAACAGGGACGTGAGGCCCATATTAAATCTAAAAGGGCTAAACAAATTCCTGCATATCAGGACTTTCCGGATGGAGTCGATCCGATCGGTGGCCACTGCCCTACAAGGGGAGGAATGGTTAGCCTCGATCGACATCAAAGATGCTTATTTGCACATTCCCATCTTTCCAGTCCACCAAAAATGTCTACGCTTTGCAGTAGAAGGGCGCCATTTTCAGTTCAGAGCCTTACCCTTCGGTCTGGCCACAGCACCACGAGTGTTCACAAAAATTCTGGCCCCATTATTGGCCAATCTAAGAACGCAAGGTGTAACGATAATGGCATATCTGGACAACTTGTTGCTGATAGACCACTCAGTGAAAAAACTAGAAGTGGTCGTTCACAAGACAATCAAGTATCTGGAAACTCACGGTTGGATTATCAACCGAGACAAGTCAGCCCTAAAACCAGTCAAAAGTCTGGAATACTTGGGGCTAAGGCTAGATTCAGGCCAGAGGAAAATATTCTTGCCTCGAAAAAAGGTGTTGTCTTTGAGAGTTTTGATCCACTTAGTGGGTACAAAAAGACAGCCGTCCATACGCCTGTGCATGAGGCTGCTGGGAAAAATGGTGGCATCATTCGAAGCAGTACCCTACGGTCAATTCCATTCAAGGAATTTGCAAAGGGCCATACTGTCAGCCTGGAACAAGAAAGTTCAGGCCCTAGACTTACCAATGTCCTTGTCCCCTTCCGTTCGCAAGAGCCTCCGTTGGTGGTTGGTTCCCCAGAATCTGGAAAAAGGGAAATCCTTCAGTCCGATTTCTTGGAAGGTGGTCACTACAGATGCCAGCCTTATAGGCTGGGGAGCAGTACTGGAGCAATGGTCTCTCCAGGGCAGATGGTCGGATGCGGAAAAGGCCCTGCCCATCAATCTCTTAGAGATACGAGCAGCCCGGTATGCGCTAGTAGCATGGACATCCAAACTCCAAGGGTCCCCTGTCAGAATTCAATCAGACAATGCCACGGCAGTGGCATATATCAATCATCAGGGTGGCACCAGGAGTCGTGCAGCCCAGAGGGAAGTAAATTGCATCCTGAAATGGGCAGAAAGATATGTCCCAGCCATATCCGCGGTATTCATTCCAGGAGTCGAGAATTGGAAGGCGGACTTTCTAAGTCGCCAACAATTATGCCCAGGGGAATGGTCCCTTCACCCCGAGGTTTTTCGGACAATATGTCAGCGGTGGGGAACACCGGATGTAGATCTGCTAGCATCCAGATTCAACGCAAAGGTGGACAGGTTTGTCTCTTGGACAAGGGATCCCCTAGCTTGCGGCTCGGATGCCCTAGTGTTCCCTTGGGATCAGTTCAAGCTGATATATGCACTCCCACCGCCACAATTGTTACCTCGATTACTCCGCAGAATCAGGGTAGAAAAGAAACCAGTGCTTCTGGTGGCTCCAGCGTGGCCCCGAAGAGCATGGTACGCGGAGATTGTAAAAATGTCTGTGGGGAGTCCTTGGACCCTCCCACATCGTCCGGACCTGCTTTTGCAAGGACCGATATACCACCCTTCCTTACCAGCCCTAGGTTTGACGGCCTGGCTATTGAAGCCCACATTCTAAAAAAGAGAGGTCTCTCTAATCCTGTGGTATCTACCATGATCAATGCCAGGAAGCCAGTATCCAGGCAGATCTACTATAGAATCTGGAAGGCGTACATCGCCTGGTGTGAGGCCAAGAAATGGCATCCACGAAAGTACGTAATAGGTAGGATTCTGGACTTCCAACAGTGGGCTGTAGATAGGAAGCTTGCCTTGAGTACTATCAAGGGTCAGATTTCGGCCTTGTCAATATTTTTTCAAAGGCCCTTGGCTTCGCATTCACTAGTCAAAGCCTTTATACAAGGAGTGATGCGTATTAGCCCTCCGGTTAATATTCCCATATGTCCATGGGACTTAAACCTGGTTCTGTCGGTTCTACAGAAACAACCATTTGAACCATTACAGCATATTTTCCTGGTTCTTCTCACCAGGAAATAGATTTTTCTAGTAGCCATTTGTTCGGCTAAAAGAGTGTCGGAATTAGCCGCTATGTCCTGTAGGGAGCCATATCTGGTTATCCATAAGGACAGAGTAGTGTTACGTCCTCATCCAAACTTTCTTCCGAAGGTGGTATCGAGGTTTCATTTGAACCAAGATGTGGTTCTTCCTTCTTTTTTCCCCAAACCTAGTTCAGTAGAGGAAAAATTATTACATTCTTTGGATGTAGTAAGAGCAGTTAAATCTTATCTAAAAGCCACTGCTCAGATTCGCAGAACGGATACTTTGTTTATTCTGCCGGAAGGCCCCAGAAAGGGTCAGGCAGCGTCAAAATCTACTTTAGCCAAGTGGATTCGACAGGTCATGATGCAAGCCTATGGCTTGAGAAGGAGACCGCCTCCGTTCAAAGTTAGGGCGCACTCCACGAGAGCAGTTGGAACTTCATGGGCAGTGCATCACCAGGCCTCCCTGGCTCAAATCTGTAAGGCCGCAACATGGTCTTCAGTACACACGTTTACTAGGTTCTACCAGGTGGACGTTAGAAGTCAGGAGGATGTCGCCTTTGGGCGCAGTGTGTTGCAGGCCGCAAAAGATCCTCATGTCTGATAGCGCTCAGCTTATGTATGGTGTATCCCCCCCTCATTGGGCATTGCTTTAGGACATCCCACATGGTAATGACTATGCCGCTCTGTGTCCCGTGATGTACAAGAAAGAAAATAGGATTTTTATAACAGCTTACCTGTAAAATCCTTTTCTTGGAGTACATCACGGGACACAGAGCTCCCACCCCTCTTTGGGGACACTTATTGCTTTGCTACAAAACTGAGGTACTCCCGGATGTGAGGGGCTTATATAGGGGAGGGTACTTCCGGTTTTGGAAGTTGCCAGTGCCAGCACCTGAAGGTATCTATATAACCCACATAGTAATGACTATGCCGCTCTGTGTCCCGTGATGTACTCCAAGAAAAGGATTTTACAGGTAAGCTGTTATAAAAATCCTATTTTTTCAACGTCTTTTAACAGACCAAGTTGCACAGCTAAGTTGGCAGTTATAGGGTTGAGACAAACCACTGAACACTGACAGGGGTGCTTAAAATTATCAGCTTTTATTCATTTAGTTAAAACATTTATAGCTAAAGAAATAAAAAAAACAAAACAGTTTTAACTGCTAAATGAGTGTTAGCTGGAGCTTAGTTTTAACTTGTCAGTTATGGAAGGTCCTTCTAACTGCCCCCTCCAGAAAGTGCTGCTGTCCAAGTGTGGCTCCGTTGCTTCTCTATAGAGGAGCCACCCTAAGACAGGAAGTGTTTTACTGTCTGGATCACCAGGCAAAAATAAAAAGGGGAAAAAAAACAAAAAACATTTTGTCATGTTGCAACCAAAAACGTAAATGTATTTTATTGGGATTTTATGTGATAGACCAACACAAAGTGGCACATAATTGTGAAGTGGAAGGAAAATGATAAATGGTTTTCAAACTTTTTCACGAATAAATATGTGAAAAGTGTGGCGTGCATTTGTATTCAGCCCCCCAGAGTCAATACTTTGTAAAACCACCTTTCGCTGCAATTACAGCTGCAAGTCTTTTTGGGGATGTGTATACTCACTTTGCACATCTAGAGAGTGACATTTTTGCTCATTCTTCTTTGAAAAATAGCTCAAGCTGTCAGATTGGATGGAGAGTGTCTGTGAACAGCAATTTTCAAGTCTTGCCAGAGATTCTCAATTTGATTTCAGTCTGAACATTGATTGAGCCATTCTAACACATGAATATGCTTTGATCGAAACCATTCCAGTGTAGCGCTGGCTGTATGTTTAGGGTCGTTGTCCTGCTGGAAGGTGAACCTCCATCCCAGTCTCAAGTCTTTTGCAGACTCTAACAGGTTTTCTTCTAAGATTTCCCTGTATTTGGCTTCATCCATCTTCCCATCATCTCTGACCAGCTTCCCTGTCCCTGCTGACGAAAATCATCCCCACAACATGATGCTGCCACCACCATGCTTCATGGTGGAGATGGTGTTTCAGGGTGATGTGCAGTGTTACTTTTCCGCCACACTTTTAGGCCAAAAAGTAAAATTATGGTCTCATCTGACCAGAGCACCTTCTTCCACATGTTTGCTGTGTCCCCCACATGGCTTCTCGCAAACTGGACTTCTTATGGCTTTCTTCCTGCCACTCTTCAATAAAGGCCAGCTTTGTGGATTGCCTGACTAATGGGTGTCCTGTCCCCCTCCTCCCCGGCTGACGTCAGCGGGAGGACTCGGCCCTGCCCACTGCAGCTGTGAGCCGGAAAGAGAAGAGAGAGCCGTCAGTCAGCTGAATGCTTGAGCAGAGCTCATATATGTACAATCGGGCAGATTTTTTACATAACAAAGGCACAGGGACAATTATTATAATAAATATACAATAATATCCGCGCTTAAATGGACGGTCCCGGGAACTGATAAAGTGAAAAAATAAAAACAAATAGGGGTGTTGGCGCTGCCTTCTCTATAAATGTTGAACAGCAATCTATATGAAAGAGTGAGAAAACTCCTGAGGTGTAATGTGCTCTCCCACACTAACACAATAAATCCTCAGATGGTGATAAGTGAAGTGATAATAAATGTTCCAATGAAAAGAAAATAAGCAAAAAACTCAAACAATATGTACCTCCGGCCTCCAAAGAGCGACCAACCAATTGATCGCCTATCATGGGCCGCAACCCTAAAACACTGTGGAAGGTAACCTCCACTTATCCAATCAAGTGAATCAATGGCTGTTGCCAGGCAGCTTAAGAATCTATGTGATAAAATTAAATAAATATTAATTCTAAATAATAAAGTCCCTAACCACTGTGTGAGCTCCTAAAGGAGAAGACAGAGTGGTGGGAAATATGTAGAGTCAAAGTGATAAACAGTAGTGATAAATCAATATTAGTCCCCAGTGAGCAGGCTAAATGACATAAAATAAGTACCGTATGCTTATGACTATCACTATTCATCATAAGCAGCTTGGAGAGTGGAGCCACTCTGTGCTGCCCACACTGCCCCATATTGCGGAGTGGGGGTCTTTTGTTCACCAAGGATACATATGTACTTGGATACTAGCAACTTTGAATTTATTGTTTATGCACTGCCCGCCAGGGCTATTTACTTATTTTGTAATTTAGCCTGCTCACTGGGGACTAATCATATTGATTTATCACTACTGTTTATCACTTTACACCTCAGGAGTTTTCTCACTTTTTCATATAGATTGCTGTTCAACGTTTATAGAGAAGGCAGCGCCAACACCCCTATTTGTTTTTATTTTTTCACAATTATAATGTACAGAGAGAATGGGAGCATTTAGAAGAAGGGGGTTAACAACCACTTTAATGATGAGCTGGTTGAGAAGGATACAGAGAGGCTCCGCTAATGATCTGTGGAGAGGGGCCCTCCAATCTGCTCTTTTCCCAAATACCAGCTTTGTTCACATAGCAAAAATGTCAACTATGCTAGGAAATTTATCTCCCAGGCTAATTGTCTTCATCGTGTGTTAAACCACCATTGTTTACATGTGGTCTACAAATTTCTGACTTTTTTTTTTTTTTTAATATTGAATCCATCATTATTATTATTTAATACTTGTATGTCAGAGGATGTGGAAACCTGGCATGGAGAGCCTGCAGCACACCAGCTGGAAAGGAGGTACAAGTCCCAGATTTGACTGTCAGCCACTAGTATGGCATACTGTAGTTCTTATCATAGTCCTAGACTATTGGATTTATACGTTTTGTGGCTTACAATTGTTAAAGGGTCATTCCAACCAATAGTGATATTTCCGTATGATCGGGTGCTGTGGGCTTCATCTTTGTCATGGGACTTAAAAGAGCCCTAAACCCAATAAGACTCTGAACTATTTATCACCCCCATCTTTTGTATACTCTGTAAGAATGTCTTTATTTACCACCTGCAAATTGCTTTGGGTTCCTTGTGCTTCTATTCCCATCACTGTACTACAGTGCAAGGCTGGGATGTGGGATATGAGTTAAGGGAACCCAGAGCAACTTACTGTAAGGTTGGTGTAAGAGGTGTCATTTTTACAGATAAGGTTATACAGGAGGGGGTGTGTAAGACATAGTCTAGAGCCTTTGGTTAACTCTGCTTTAACCTCTGGAGACCTCAGTTCCTCCCCACATTCCCCTGCCAAAGCAGCTTTGTGTCTATTGTTGCAAATGGAATAATCTCACTTGTCTGCTCTGTTCTCTAAAACACAAAGTAAAATATCCGGCAAGGACTATGAGAACCTCCTTGCAATGGTTGTGTATGGTGGAATTATTATTTTCTGCAAATATCAGTTGACTATAAAAAAGCGTATGACTGAAAGTATTGCAGTTTACAACAATACTGCTGGCTTCTTCTATCTCTGTGCACAGTGAATATGTAAACATGAAAAAATAGATCGTTCATGAAACCAAACCTGTGGAATACTCAGAACCTTCCAATGTCATAAAAAAAATATATACGTGTGTGTGTGTGTAAAATATATATATATCGTGTCCACCCCATTTAGGGTTGCAATGTACCCAAATTTAGGGGCTGGTCTGAGATAGTAGTTAAGGCTCAATTTATAGTTTGTGCTGCTTTATTTCCAGGATGGTATACTGGTGTGCAGTTCCCTGTGGCCTGTAGGTGGCACTGCCATAATGGATCAGCGCTGAACCACTAGTATTAGTGATGTGCCTTGGGTGTCCTCTTTCTGCAGCGTTACAGTGGGCGTGGTCAACCTGCTGTGCATGCTGGGAGAGGATACATAAGGGGCAGACGCCGCCTGGGAGTGGGTCTTCGGAGAGGAGTCGGTGTCCAAGTGCGTGGCGCATGGCCCTCCAGGCCATGGGGCCACGTGTGCTTCAGTCCCAGGCACCTTTAGTCCTGGGGCTGCATCTTCAACACTGGGCCCAGTACCTTTTAGCTGGAGCCCACTTCTGGGAAGAGAAGTCCCAGGGTGTCCCTCATGAGGGAGCCCGCTTCTGAGAAGAGGAGGCCGGGGGAGGACCTTTCTGATGGACCGGTGAGAGTTCACGGTGAAGGAAGGGGCCCGGTAACTTTCTGGAGGGATTCTTCTATCCACAAAGGGCCTAGTAATGTGCTGCTGCTGGCACCCGTCCTTATGTACTAGAAGCTAAAAGGTTCGGGGTCTGATAGATTCTGTGGCAGAGAGTCTCCCGATCGCATCTAGGAAAGAACTTGATCAAACGTCCGAGCATCACTTCGGCTGCTAGGATCCACTTTGCAGGAGACTATCCGGGTGGGCTAAACCTGCTCTGGGATAGAGTAGTGATTGTGATATCCATTGTGCCTGGACCTACCTCCCAAACCTTGCTGTCCTGTCTCTTATCCAACCTTTCCTATCTGCTGAGCATTGAGAAAATAAAGTCAACGTTGGAGTTTAGAGTGGTGTGGACATTGGAATTGCTTGGGGGGAATACAGAGACTTGTCCCTATATCCTAGGAGATGAGAACCAACTGATGGAAGAACCTAGCTGTGGGACCCAAATACATAACACCGCTTAACAACCTCAACCAGGAGGGTACGGGCATATAGTACGGTGTGTGCCTTTTTCCTGCAATTAAGCCAAAGCAAGGAAAGTGACACACACACACACACACACACACGCACACGGTACAATTAAATATTAAACACATGACCATTTTTCTAGGTAAATATATTTCTAAAGGTGCTGTTGACATAAAATTTTCACCACATGTCGGTAACAACCCATGCAATCCATACATACAAAGAAGCAAAAACAAATAAGTTCAAAAATTAAGTTGTGTAGTATAAAGGAATGGCACATGGAAAAAGTATTGAACACGTGAAAAAACAGAGGTGCACAAAGACATGGAAAGCCAAGACACCAGCTGAAATCTCTGGCCTATAAAAAAAAAGTGTCTCCATTACCAAGATGTCACACAAGAAACATCTCATGATGGGTAAACGCAAAGAGCTCTCTCAAGACCTTTGCAACCTTATTGTTACAAAACATATTGATGGCATTGGTTACAGAAGGATTTCTAAACTTCTGAATGTTCCAGTGAGAACTGTTGGGGCCATAATCCGGAAGTGGAAAGAACATAATTTCACCATAAACCGGCCATGACCAGGTGCTCCTCGCAAGATTTCTAACGGAGGAGTGAAAATAATGATCAAAAGAGTTATCCAAGAGCCAAGGACCACTTGTGGAGAGCTTCAGAAAGACATGGAATTAGCAGGTACAATTGTTTCAAAGAAATCAATAAGTAATGCAATGAAGAAGAAGCATGTTGAAGCTTGTTTAACCACTTGCTTACTGAGCATAAACCTCCCCTCCTGCCCAGACCAATTTTCAGCTTTCAGCGCTCTCACTCTTTGAATGACAATTGCGCGGTCATACAACACTGTACCCAAATAAATTATTTTTTTGCTGGTATTTGATCACCTCTGCGGTTTTTATTTTTTGTAATTTTTTTAAAAAAAAGACCGAATAATAAAAAAAAAAAATACAAAACCGTTTTATATTTTGTTATAAAATTTTGCAAACGGGTCATTTTTCTCCTTCATTGATGTACGCTGATGAGGCAGCACTGGTGGGCACTGATGGGTGGCACTGAAGGGCATTGATAGGTGGCACTGAGAATTGGCACTAATAGTTGGCACTAATAGGTGGCAGTGATGGGCACTGCTAGGAGGCACTGATTGGCACCACTGGTGGGCATTGATAGGTGGCACTGTTTTGCACTGGTGGACACTGGCAGGCGGTACTGGTGGGTACTGATAAGGCGGATGTGCCTCTTTCACTGGGGACCGATGTCCCTTACACAAAAGCCGGTGATCGTTTTTTTTTTCCTCCCGCTGTCAGCGGGAGGAGAAAAACAAAAAACAAAAACCGAACTTTGTTTACATCACGTGATTAGCTGTCATTGGCTGACAGCTGATCACGTGGTAAGGGTCCGGGACTGGCCCCTTACTCGGATCTGTGATCACCTGAGTCTCAGTGACTCGGAGATCACAGCACGCGCCGCACGCCCTGCAGGGGGGCACGCAGGGCGCTTGCAAAAGGGAGGACGTCTGTTGACGGCCTCCCGGAAATTCAGGTCCACGCTGTAGCCGTTATTCGGCTATAGCGTGGACACCTAGTGGTTAAAGTTTGCTGCACAACATTTAGACTAGCCTGTGAAATACTGGAAGAATATAGTCTAGTCAGAATAGACCAAAATTGAACTGTTTGGATGCCATGATACACACCATGTTTGGAAGTCAAATTGCACTGCACATCACCCCAAAAACACCATACCACAAGTGAAGTTTGGAGGTGGGAACATCATGGTGTGGGGCTGTTTTCAGCATACGGTACTGGCAAACTTCATCTCATTGAAGGAAGGATGAATAGAAAAATGTACCAAAACATTCTTGATAAAAATCTGCTGCCATTTACCAGGATGATGAAGATGAAACGAGGGTGGACATTTCAGCAATGATCCCAAACACAAAGCCAAGGAAACTCTCAATTGGTTTCAAAGAAAGAAAAATAAAGCTGCTAGAATGGACCAGCCAATCACCTGACTTGAATCCAATAGAGAATCTATGGAAAGAACTAAAGATCAGAGTTCATAGAAGAGGCCCACGGAACCTTCAAGATTTAAAAACTGTCTGTGTGGAAGAATGGGCCAAAGTCACACCTGAGCAATGCATGCGACTAGTTTCTCCATACATGAGGCGTCTTTAAGCTGTCGTTGGCAACAAAGGATTTTGTATGAAATATTAAATACATTTCAGTTAGTGTGTCCAATACTTTTTTCCCTGTGTCATTCCAGTTTATTACACATAACTTAATTTCTGAACGTATTTGTTTTTTGTTTCTATTTTATGTATGGATTGCATGGGTTGTTACCGACATGTGGTAAAAATTTTATGTCAATATCATCTTTATAAATATATTTACCTAGAAAAATGGTGACATGTTCTATACTTATTTCTCCCCCCTGTATATACGGTGCCTTGAAAAAGTATACATACCCCTTGAAATTTTCCACATTTTTGTCATGTTACAACCAAAAAACGTAAATGTATTTTATTGGGAATTTATGTGATAGATCAACACAAAGTGGCACATAATTGTGAAGTGGAAGGAAAATGATAAATGGTTTTCAAAAGTTTTTACAAAATAAATATCTGAAAAGTGGCGTGCATTTGTTTTCAGCCCCCTTTACTCGGATACCCCTAACTAAAATATAGTAGAACCAATTGCCTTCAGAAGTCACCTACTTAGTAAATAGAGTTCACCTGTGTGATTTAATCTCAGTATAAATACAGCTGTTCTGTGAAGCCCTCAGAGGTTTCTTAGAGAACCTTAGTGAACAAACAGCATAATGAAAGCCAAGTAACACACCAGACAGGTCAGGGATAAAGTTGTGGAGACATTTAAAGCAGGGTTAGGTTAAAAAAAATAAAAATATCCCAAGCTTTGAACATCTCAAGCCGCGTACACACGATCGGTTTTACCGATGAAAACAGTCCGATGGATTTTTTTTCATCGGACAAACCGATCGTGTATGGGCCCCATCAGTCTTTTTTCTATCAGTGTCAAAAAATAGAACATGATTTAAATTTTCTCGATGGATAAAAAACCGATGGCAAATTCCGATCGTCTATGGGCAAGTCCATCGGTTAAAAAACCCACGCATGCTCAGAATCAAGTCGACGCATGCTCAGAAGCATTGAACTTAATTTTTCTCGGCTCATCAGAGTGTTTTATGTCACCGTGTTTGGAACGGTCGGTTTTTTGACTGATGGTGTGTAGGCAAGACTGATGGAAGTCAGCTTCATCAGATTTCCGATGGAAAAATCCATCGGTTTAAAAACCATAGGAAATCCGATCGTGTGTACAGGGCTTCACAGTGCACTGTCCATCCGAAAATAGAGTATAGCGCAACTGCAAACCTACAAAGACATGGCCATCCACCTAAACTGACAGGCCGGGCAAGGAGAGCATTAATCAGAGAAGCAGCCAAGAGGCCCATGGTAACTCTGGAGGAGCTGCAGAGATCTACAGCTCAGGTGGGAGAATCTGTCCACAGGACAACTATTAGTCATGCACTCCACACATCTTGCCTTTATGGAAGAGTGGCAAGAAGAAAGCCATAAGAAGTACTGTTTGCAGTTTATGAGAAGCCATGTGGGGGACACAGCAAATGTGGAAGAAGGTGTTCTGGTCAGATGAGACAAAAAATTTGCGTTTTGCTTTTAGGCCAAAAAGTTATGTCTGGCGGAAAAGTAACCCTGCACATCACCCTGAACATCATGTTGTGTGAAAGATTTTCTTCAGCAGGGACAGGGAAGCTGCTCAGAGTTGATGGGAAGATGAATGAAGCCAAATACAGGGCAAACTTAGAAGAAAACCTGTTAGAGTCTGCAAAAGACTTGAGACTGGGTCGGAGGTTCACCTTCCGGCAGGACAAAGACCTTAAACATAGAGCCAGAGCTACAATAAAATGGTTTAGATCAAAGCATATTCATGTGTAAGAATGGCCGAGTCAAAGTTCAGACCTAAATCCAATTGAGAAGCTGTGGCAAGACTTGAAAATTGCTGTTCACAGTCGCTCTACATCCAATCTGGGCATAAATGTCACTCTCCTAGATGTGCAAAGCTGGTAGAGGCATCCCCAAAAAAGACTTTCAGCTGTAATTGCAGCTAAAGGTGGTTCTACAAAGTATTGGCCTGGGGGGCTGAATACAAATGTACGCCACACTTTTCACATATTTATGTGTAAAAAAAATGTTGAAAACCATTTATCATTTTCTTACACTTCACAATTATGTTCCACTTTGTGTTGGTCAATCACATAAAATCCCAATGAAATACATTTACATTTTTGGTTGTAACATGACAAAATGTGGATTTTTTTTTTTCAAGGCACTTTTTTATCAATCAACTTCAATATCTATCTTTCTGAAGTGCACAATGAATGGCTTCGATTTTATTATGCTAACTTTTATCGTATCTATGTAAGTGCTATACTTCCTTTTATATTAATACCTATTAGACTGTATTACGCTATGGTCAGTCTTTTTCTTTCTGGGTCATTTGCTGGGCTCACGGCCACATACTCTATAGACGGTGACAAGGGGAGATCTGCAGCCATCCAGCCTGTGTTACTGGGGTTTTGTTACTTGATCATCATTGCAAGCTAAGGCTTTGTTCACACTGGATGCAGATGCGTCTCCCAGCAGGGGTCCTGTGCGTCCTGGTTCACCATTTCAGGTCAGATTTTAGCCTGAATTTTGCGCTGAATTCGGACCTAAAATGGACCAAAAGACGCACAGGGCTCCTGTGCAAATTTGCACCGGAGCCGCTTCGGAGATATGTGAACCAGCTCTATAGAGAGCCATTCACATTCTCCGGCTATTGCGAATTGGATGCAGGGATCATGCATCCAATTCGCAATAGTGTGAACCCGGCCTAAAGGCCCTGGCTGGGTTATAGCCACATGCCTTTTTTGCTTGCCATCCGGTAAGCAGGTCTTTCATAAGGTGGTGGGGCACTTTTTTGTTTGAAGTCACTGTGGTGCCAATGAGAAGAGGATTCACTTCCCCAACATGGAATATTAATATCCCATTCTCTGTATTGATTGGGACTTTGTAGCGCAGCTTCTCTTTTTTTATTCTATTTTGTATTGTGTGTATCTCACTTCAAGCTGCTGCTTTGTTTTGTTTTATTGGATTTGATTTATGTTGGACCTCTAGCGTGGTTTCTATTGCCTAAAAACTATTGCCAGCAATAGCCGCCGATTTGACATGTCAAATCGCATGCCAAATCAGCCCGATGGGAACGTGGGCTAAATTCTGTATGTATTCTATTTTGTATGCTTTGCTTATGTATTGCATGCTGCACTCATTCTGCACATTTGATTTATGTGTTTGCATTCTTTCAAGTCCTGATTAGAAATGAGCCTGCCTGCTTATTTAATGTCCCTTGCTATCATAAAAGTACAATTGTAATATTAATGTGATCCAGTACCTACATAAGCATGTGTATAAAAAAAAATTGCGCGGAATAAACAGGCGCTTCAATTGGAAAGACGCTGAGTGTCTGTTCCCTACTGCAGTAATTATTGTTTGGAACCACTAATGATTTTGAAGATGGGATTTGTCAGAACATAGCAAATCCCCCCCCCCCCCCCCCCCCCAAAGCCACAGACAAATAGAGATCACTTTAGAGTTCAGTTTTGGGACATGTTTGAGACCCTTTCAAATTTGACTTGTAGGAAGGAATAAAGTAAGGCCAACATTATGCGCAACCAAAGCAACAACATCAAACACAAATGTGCACTGCTGCTATTCAACCTCTACATCCCACATCTATCAAATGTTCTTCACAGACTAATATCAGAACACGCCTGCCTGTAGTCTTCATACCATGTTTTTCTTCAGCTGATTGTAGATGCTTCCTGGTATTATATAACAGATTATCAGGGTGGTTCTGTGATTCACAAATTTATGCAGTAATATGTGCCGATTCCCAGGACAAAGTATTTGCAGCTGGGAAAATAGCTGAAACTTTGAAGATAGTTTTCCCATGCTAAAAAATCTTCCATTTCCAACTGTTTCTTGTGTAAACATTGTGGGTACCTTCCACTGCTTACTGCTTTGCTTTAAGTCTATGGCGGATCATTGCTGTAGTCTTTCTGGTTACAGGACTGATAGGGCTGAAGGCCTGGAGCAGCACATTACCATTAGCTGTTGAGTGCTTTTTCATCAATCACATCATATATATATATATATCTCTATCTCTATCTACAGGGGATTCGCTTAAATAAAACCAGAATGGAATTGTGCTGCTTTCTCGCTCACATCCACTGTCTGTATTGTAAAGTGTCACGGAAAGATTACTGTGAACTACATAGATTAATTTACTCCGGACCATTTTTCTTTTATCAGTTTTTGGCGAAATGCTTGACATTTACAATTTTTGTCATGTTTTCATTATGGTCTGTAAACCGTTCTTCCTCTATTTTATGCCCCTGTCATTCCCACACAATAGATGGGGGGAGAAGTTGTCACAAGGACGAAAGTTAAAACAATCCAGTGGCTATTCAAAAGCCTGTAACTTGTCAGTTAACTCCTGCCCTTGCTTTCTGGATTGAGAGCACTGTTTCTGTTACTTAAACCCTCACATTGTGGATAGTTAAAACCTTGTCAGTTGTTTAATTTTTTTTTTGCCTCTTGTTACTCTTTACTTTCTTCCATGTAAGTGCCCCCATTGGAAGATTTGCCCTCTCTTTCAGCTCTGGTAAGAACAATTTTGCCAAACATTCCCTTTTAGTCCCATTGATGGTGGTTACCAGGACAGATAGCGGGGACACATGCAGCAATAAAAGACCAGATGCTAAATCCACGCTGCACATCTTTGCTTCTAAAGACCTGCACCAGGTTCTCTTCAGCCTGCACATGTGCACAATGGCCCTATTTGTTCATATGGGGAGCTGTACTCAAAGTGGCCTTCAATGGTTCTGCGGAGTATGGCAGTCCCCATAGGAATGAATAGTCATGTACAGCCTTAAAACGCAACTTGGTTCTCTCAATCAACATTCGCTATTTTTAATCCTTATGCTGCTATCCTTAGGAAAAAGATGAGAAGCTATATTACATGTACTTGTCTTAAACTTTTTTTTTTTTTCACATTAATTCAGTTGCCTTCCGGTTTCTGGTCTAGGCCAAAATGATGTAATCTTCAATATTTATGTGTTGCGCTTCCTATCGGACGCAGTCAGTGTGTCCTAATAATAATCTCTACTGAATCCTCAATTCACACAAATATTCTGACAACAATAATTTTTTTTTTTGCCTTTCATTTGGAGCAGGGAAGGGTTTTCTTTCTCGTACATCACGGGACACAGAGCGACATAGTCATTACTAATGGGTTATATAGATACCGTCAGGTGCTGGCACTGGCAACTTCCAAAACCGGAAGTACCCTCCCCTATATAAGCCCCTCCCATCCGGGAGCACCTCAGTTTTTTTTGCCAGTGTCTAAGGTGTTGGCCAAGAAGAAACATGTGTTTTTCACTGAACTTGCGTACAGGTTCTTTTGGGCCTCAGTAAGCTATTCCGGATCCGACCAAAAAAGCTTCATAGCTAAACGGTCGGTACCCGGGCCTTGCAGAGAAGAGCAAGGTTTTGCCTGTAATGCTTCTCTTAGGAGAGCTGGACCCTGGGATCCAGAGCTCTGGTCATACCCACGACCAAGATGTTTTCTGTGCAGGGTGCTATACAGGTCCAGGGGAGTGGAATCCTTGGGAACCCGGTCCCTGAAGGTTTGATTACAATGCCTGCCGTGATAGGTGAAGTTTGGGCTTTTGTGGACCAAACAAAGTCCTGCGGCGGGGAACAGGTAAGTGGGGGCCCCCAGGAACTTGGTTCTATTGGGGGACCCCCAAGCCTAATTTGTCTTTCTGTCTGTTACCTAATGGTATTCCCGCAAAATTCTGTGCATGCCTGTAACTACTGAAAAAATGTAATAATTTTTAATGGTGGTCAAGAAAAAAAAAAAAAAAAAATTTTTTTATATATATATTTAATATATTAGACTGCGGTACCTGTGTTTGTCCACTAGAGGCCGCTGTGGAATGTTTTCTTGTCATGTGGACTAGTTTCTTCTCAGCAGAGCAAAGTCCAGGCAGATGGTGAGTTCTCTTATAGGAAACTGCTTCCTCTGCCATGTTGCAGTGCTCGTCCATCCCCCGGCCTGCGGCAAAGAGGGGCCCTGGCTCCTGTCCCTTGTTTCCATTTTTTGAAATTAGCGCCGAAGGCGCACGTGGCCGCGCGCGTGCACGCGCCTCTATATATAGAGGTGAGCCGGGAAAGGGGGCGGAGCCTGGGGGATGACGCTCTGTGCGCGCCGCAGCGCTTCTGCGCATGTGCGGGCGTCCCAGCAGTTTAAAAAAACCACAATATTGTAGTAAGCTGGCTATGAAGTACAGAGACAGAGCTGGCAACATTTAAAGGCATACAGCAAGCGGTTGATACAGGCATCCCCTAGAAAGGCACATTAGTAGACACCAACTGTTTCTTATAGCAGCATTTATGCTAGACTATTATCAGTAACTGGTGTATTTCGGCTGGAATACCTCAGCTTTGTGGCTTAGGAATATGCCGTCTAAAAACTCCGGGACTAGAAATTCCAGGAGGAATAGGGGGTCTCCATCGGGCTCTGAGGATCTTGGGCATGCTTTGGCTGCACCAGTCTCCCCTGAAGAATCAGAGGTTAGTGACCGTAGAGCACTCTCAGGAGTACCTGGTACTGTGGCTGTCCTCAGTTCACCTGCTCCTGTGTATGTAACAGAGGAGGTTTTTTCCTCAGCTCTGGGAGGGCTGGAAGAGAGATTGTCAGCATTGATCGCTGCTTCCCTGTCACAGGAGAAAAGCGCTCGATCTCCGTCTCCCCCCTCAGAGTGCCTGTTAACAGAGCAACAGTCCCATACAGAGGTCGACCTACCTGAGGGGGATCAGGATGAGGTCGATTCGGTTGCAGAGAACTTGCGGAGCCATCCTCCACTTCTGTCTCCTCGTTGGGGTCGCTAAAAGCTCCCCAGACTGTTTGTTCCTTTCCGATCCCTCCTTTACTGGAGGGGCTCATTTACCAGGATTGGGAGCATCCTGACAAAATATTTACTCCCCCCAAGAGATTTCCGGTGGTCTATCCCATGGAGGATAAGTTCATCAGAAAATGGAGGGTCCCTACAGTGGACGCAGCCATCTCTTGTGTGAATAAATCACTGACATGTCCGGTGGAAAATGTCCAAATGTTCAAGGACCCAATAGATAAAAAATTGGAGTCCTTATTAAAATCTGCTTTTTCTACAGCAGGATTGGTGACACAACCAGCAGTGGCAGCTATTGGGGTCTGCCAAGCAGTGAAGGATCAGTTGAAACAGGTCTTAAGGGACTTGCCGGATCAGCAGGCTCTTGCCCTAGCTGATCTACCTAGAGCCTTATGCTTTGCGGTGGACGCTATAAAGGATTCAATCCATCAGGCCTCCCGCCTTACGCTGTCTGTAGTACATATGCGCAGGCTTCTATGGCTCAAGAACTGGTCTGCTGAAGCTCCCTGTAAAAAATTGCTGGTCAGCTTCCCATTTCATGGGGAGCGCTTATTCGGGGAAGACCTGGACAAGTATATCCAGAGAATTTCCAGCGGTAAAAGTACACTTTTGCCGGTTAAAAATAGAGTTAGAGGTCCCTCTTTTAAAAGGCCGGCCTCTCCAGTCCCTAGGACATCGGCTGTGAAACAGTTCCGACGGCCTCCTCGGTCAAATACCGGAGGTAGAAATCAGGGACAGTTGCAGGGTAACAAAAAGCCCTGGAGCAGGAGAGGTACAAAACCTCCCCCAAAGTCAAATGCATGAAGGGTTGCCCCCACCCAATCGGGTGGGGGGAAGACTTCAGTTGTTCACAGAGACCTGGCGGGACACGATCCGAGACAGATGGGTGCTCTCCGCAGTAAATCTGGGATACAAATTGGAGTTAAAAAACTCCCCTTCTTCCCGCTTTATAAGGTCAAACGTGCCAAGGGATCCCCAGAAGAGAGGATCCCTCCTGTTGGCACTAGAACAATTATTGCTTCAAGCAGTAATTATAGAGGTTCCCCTGGAAGAGTGGGGGTTCGGGTTTTACTCAAACCTCTTTACAGTTCCGAAGCCAAACGGGGACGTGAGGCCCATACTAAATCTAAAAGGGCTAAACAAATTCCTGCATATCAGGACTTTCCGGATGGAGTCGATCCGATCGGTAGCCACTGCCCTACAAGGGGAGGAATGGTTAGCCTCGATCGACATCAAGGATGCTTATTTGCACATTCCCATCTTTCCAGCCCACCAAAAATTTCTACGCTTTGCGGTAGAAGGCCGCCATTTTCAGTTCAGAGCCTTACCCTTCGGTCTGGCCACAGCACCAAGAGTGTTCACAAAAATTTTGGCCCCATTATTGGCCAATCTAAGAACACGAGGTGTAACGATAATGGCATATCTAGACGACTTGTTGCTGATAGACCACTCAGTGGAAAAACTAGAAGTGGTTGTTCACGAGACAATCAAGTATCTGGAATATCACGGTTGGATTATCAACCGAGACAAGTCAGCCCTAAAACCAGTCAAAAGTCTGGAATACTTGGGGCTAAGGCTGGATTCAGACCAGAGAAAAATTTTCTTGCCTCAAGAAAAGGGGTCGTCTTTGAGAGATTTGATCCACTTAGTGGGCTCAAAAAGACAGCCATCCATACGCCTGTGCATGAGGCTGCTGGGAAAAATGGTGGCATCATTCGAAGCAGTACCCTACGGTCAATTCCATTCAAGGAAATTGCAAAGGGCCATACTGTCAGCCTGGAACAAAAAAGTTCAGGCTCTGGACTTACCAATGTCCTTGTCCCCTTCCGTTCGCAAGAGCCTCCGCTGGTGGTTGGTTCCCCAGAATCTGGAAAGAGGGAAATCCTTCAGTCCGATTTCCTGGAAGGTGGTCACTACAGATGCCAGCCTTATAGGCTGGGGAGCAGTACTGGAGCAATGGTCTCTCCAGGGCAAGTGGTCAGAAGCCGAAAAGGCCCTGCCCATCAATCTCTTAGAGATACGAGCAGCCCGGTATGCCCTAGTAGCATGGACATCCAAACTCCAAGGGTCCCCTGTCAGAGTTCAATCAGACAATGCCACAGCAGTGGCATATATCAATCGTCAGGGGGGCACCAGGAGTCGTGCAGCCCAAAGGGAAGTAAATTACATCCTGAGATGGGCAGAAAGATATGTCCCAGCCATATCTGCGGTATTCATTCCAGGGGTGGAGAATTGGAAGGCGGACTTTCTAAGTCGCCAACAATTATGCCCAGGGGAATGGTCCCTTCATCCCGAGGTTTTCCGGACAATATGTCAGCGGTGGGGAACACCGGATGTAGATCTGCTAGCATCCAGATTCAACGCAAAGGTGGACAGGTTTGTCTCTTGGACAAGGGATCCCCTAGCTTGCGGCTCGGATGCCCTAGTGTTCCCTTGGGATCAGTTCAAGCTGATATATGCATTCCCACCGCCACAATTGTTACCTCGATTACTCTGCAGAATCAGGGTAGAAAAGAAACCAGTGATTCTGGTGGCTCCAGCGTGGCCCCGAAGAGCATGGTACGCGGAGATTGTAAAAATGTCTGTGGGGAGTCCTTGGACCCTGCCACATCGTCCGGACCTGCTTTCGCAGGGACCGATATACCACCCTTCCTTACCAGCCCTAGGTTTGACGGCCTGGCTATTGAAGCCCACATTCTAAAAAAGAGAGGGCTCTCTAATGCTGTGGTGTCTACCATGATCAATGCCAGGAAACCGGTATCCAGGCAGATCTACTATAGAATCTGGAAGGCGTACATCGCCTGGTGTGAGGCCAGGAAATGGCATCCACGTAAATACGTAATAGGTAGGATTCTGGACTTCCTACAATGGGCTGTAGATAGGAAGCTTGCCTTGAGTACTATCAAGGGTCAGATTTCGGCCTTGTCAATATTTTTTCAAAGGCCCTTGGCTTCGCATTCACTAGTCAAAGCCTTTATACAAGGAGTGATGCGTATTAGTCCTCCGGTTAATATTCCCATATGTCCATGGGATCTAAACTTGGTTTTGTCGGTTCTACAGAAACAACCATTTGAACCACTACAGCATATTTCCTTGGTGCTTCTCACCAGGAAATTGATTTTTCTAGTAGCCATTTGTTCGGCTAAAAGAGTATCGGAATTAGCAGCTATGTCCTGTAAGGAGCCATATCTGGTTATCCATAAGGACAGAGTAGTGTTACGTCCTCATCCAGCCTTTCTTCCTAAGGTGGTATCGAGTTTTCATTTGAACCAAGATGTGGTTCTTCCTTCTTTTTTCCCCAAACCTACTTCGGTAGAGGAAAAGTTATTGCATTCTTTGGATGTAGTAAGAGCAGTTAAAGCTTATCTAAAAGCCACTGCTCAGATTCGCAGAACGGATACTTTGTTTATTCTGCCGGAAGGCCCCAGAAAGGGTCAGGCAGCGTCAAAATCTACTTTAGCCAAGTGGATTCGACAGGTCATAATACAAGCCTATGGCTTGAGAAGTAGACCGCCTCCGTTCAAAGTTAGGGCGCACTCCACGAGAGCAGTTGGAACTTCATGGGCAGTGCATCACCAGGCCTCCCTGGCTCAAATCTGTAAGGCCGCAACATGGTCTTCGGTACACACGTTTACTAGGTTCTACCAGGTGGACGTTAGAAGTCAGGAGGATGTCGCCTTTGGGCGCAGTGTGTTGCAGGCCGCAAAAGATCCTCATGTCTGATAGCGCTCAGCTTATATATGGTGTATCCCCCCCCTCATTTGGCATTGCTTTAGGACATCCCATTAGTAATGACTATGTCGCTCTGTGTCCCGTGATGTACGAGAAAGAAAATAGGATTTTTATAACAGCTTACCTGTAAAATCCTTTTCTTGGAGTACATCACGGGACACAGAGCTCCCGCCCCTCTTTAGGGACACTTATTGCTTTGCTACAAAACTGAGGTGCTCCCGGATGGGAGGGGCTTATATAGGGGAGGGTACTTCCGGTTTTGGAAGTTGCCAGTGCCAGCACCTGACGGTATCTATATAACCCATTAGTAATGACTATGTCGCTCTGTGTCCCGTGATGTACTCCAAGAAAAGGATTTTACAGGTAAGCTGTTATAAAAATCCTATTTTTTCTAAGCTAACCACGCCCTCCTGCCTATAACAAAACTTCTGAATATAACAAAAAGAGTGAGCGCTACAGTATTAAGAGCTGCTAACACAAAATGATGACCAATCTCATAACACAATGTACCTAATAGTGCAACACTCAACAAAAACCTTGAGAAAACAAGATATCAGAGTGACAGTGCAAAAATGAATGTGTGATACAATAATTCATATGGTGTTTAAGCCATCCAATAGTGTTCATAAAAATAAATTTAGAAAAAAAATTTCAAAAATGTAATATAAGTAATGCAAAAATGTCATATGCTAAGGTGCAAACACTGATGTAAGTCCACAGCTGGATTACGTGATGTCCACTTCCAGACTATAAAGTGCAAAACAGATAACTTGAGGTGCTTTCACACCGTGCTGAAATCCACCACCACTAAGCACCTACCAGAACATGGAATCCAAAAGAAGTATTGTGTGTAAAGTTGATAAAATGTACAACATCTAAAATCCATGTGGAAACAATATCAAACACAGCGGCCAAACATACCAAGATGCCCACCGCTCCAGAACTCAGATGCGGCAGTGTGACGTCAGCGTGTAGAGCTTCTCCCTACATGTTTTGTGCGCATACACATCTTCAGGGGACCACTTATTTCTATATTTATTTAGTTTTATGAACACTATTAGATGTGGTAAACACCATATTAATTATTGTATCACACATTCATTTTTTCAATGTCACTTTAATATTTTGTTTGCTCAAGGTTTTTGTTAAGCGCTGCACTATTAGGTACACCCTCCTGTCTGCATGCCTGATTTATGGGTAGATGGATTTCAGGAAGTAAATGATACATGAATCATATGCCCTTATGGGCGTAGCTAGAAAGGCTAGGGGGTGTTTTTTTCAAAATAATTTCTCAGCAAAATAAAGCATGGAACATAGTGTACAATTTCTGCAATGCTGAGATATATGAACTCTTGAGCATGTGTGGGAGTGACATCCTCTCAATTCTGTCAATAAAAATGGCCTAAGATCGGTACCTCGCCTGGTGAAGATGTCAGCGACCGGCAGGGAGTTTTAGCGATTCTGCAGAGTACGTCTCTCCCCATAAAACTAATAGGACCCTGTGTGCATGTGCAGGCTTATGAGGACCCAGTGAAAATCTTTTCAGAAGGAAGGCTGCAGGGCATCTGTACAGGGCCACACAGTGTAGATCCCTGGGGTCAAGGATGGAGGTATACAGACCAGGTGGGCTTTGGTAGGGTCTCTACACAGGATAGCATTCATTACTGTGTGTATTAAAGAATAAACCCTAATCTGGAGCCTTTGAACTTTGGGGCATGACCACCAAATATGTAGCATCAATCCACCGCCTTGGAAATAGAGGAGTAAGTAGTTGGGCATATACAGCGGGTAAATTATTTTGTTTCTTTGTGTATGGATTGCATGGGTTGTTACCAACGTGTGTCTAGGAAAATACTGCGCGGTCTCAGACTCCGTGAGTGACTGAATGACAAAGGCTAATATTGTATATAAAACCTAAATCATAATATTCAAAAGAAAAGAAAAAATCACTAACATAGTAAATGTGACAAACTGTTAGTGAATAAGTGCTGCTGCCGCAACCAACAATGTGAGATAACACATAAAACAAAATAAAAATCAAAAAATGCTGCGCTGCAATAAAAGAACAATGCTATAAAACAGATAATTATAACATGTGCTGATTAAGTCCAATATATGAACAAATAAAATGAATGTGAAGTGAATAACAGCAACCAGGCGATATGACAACCAGCCTGCCCACTGAAATGAAAGAACAAAGCACCCACTTGGGTATTCACTATAAATCAGTCTCCAATGGTGAAATGGAGATTGAATATAAAGTCCACAGTGTGAGAAACACAAAGAACACAATGTCTATAATTAGGTTCCACATGTGTTAGCTGAAATGACGCAATCCTTTTCACATAAAATATCTGTGACTTCAAACGAGAATGCACCCAAGAAGGAGTGATCAATGCGGGATAGTAAAGATTCCTCCACCAATAGTGCTACTGCCGCTTACCAGATCCACTGATCTCGTGTTAGATCGCACTCGCATGTGGCTTATAACCCAGCCCAGGTCTCTAGGCTCCTCAACTGGTGTCCTCGCTCCTTATCTTTTATGCTCAATGTAATTCTCATATCAGGAGTTCCACATATTAACAAAGAAGAAGAGAGGCTCCCATAGACTGATTGATTTATAGTGAATACCCAAGTGGGTGCTTTGTTCTTTCATTTCAGTGGGTAGGCTGGTTGTCATATCGCCTGGTTGCTGTTATTCACGTCACATTCATTTTATTTGTTCATATATTGGACTTAATCAACACATGTTATAATTATCTGTTTTTATAGCATTGTTCTTTTATTGCAGCGCAGCCTTTTTTGATGTTACCGACATGTGATGAAAATTTTAATGTAAAGTAAATTTAATGTAAATAGCACCTTCAGAAATATATATTTACCTAGAAAACATACGCGTTACTGCAACACATTAGGTGCATTTGAGTGGTGCTATGCCATTCATTCAGGGTAACAACTCAATGCACCCCTTTTACTAGACATGCAATGCAGTGCACTGTCAAAACATGGTTCAGGCACATTAATGCCTTGTAACGTATGTCCATCAGCAGGTGCATTGGGGGTTCCTTTTGGAACCCCACTTTTTTTTATAGAAATTTTCTTTCTTTCTAAAAAATTGAGCTCCTTGATGTTGAGGACCAAATTTACATAAAGTCCTCAAGTGAGATGGTTGTGTTTATTCTTCCCAAAGTATTTCCAATCACTTTCTATTTCAGAATGATGGCAGTATGCTAGCCCTCTAATGTAAACAATCAGCAGGTGTTGTTGTTAAATGCCAAAGGAAACCCGACTTTTATGTCCTGTTAACTATTTTTACCAGAACTTGTGGCAATGAATGGATGGGTTGGTGTGATGCGGTGCAATTCTTTCCAAAAGGAACCCCAATGCACCTGCTGATGGACATACGTTACAAGGCATTAAAGGAACACTACAGGTTCCCGTTTTTTTTTTTTTTTTTTTTAAATAACAAACAGTTTATACTTACCTCCACTGTGCAGCTCGTTTTGCACACAGTGGCCCCGATCGTCCGCTTCTGGGGTCCCTCTGCGGCTGTCTCGGCTCCTCCCCGCAAGGACTCCACACCATAATGCGAGCGAGCTCGCATGGTGTGGAGTTATTGCGGGCGCGCTCCCGTGATACAGCGGCGGCCATAGCCGCCGACTGTATCACTCGGCCCCGCCCCCCGGCGCGCCGCGTCATTGTATGTGATTGACAGCAGCGCCAGCCAATGGCTGCGCTGCTTTCAATCCATCCAGTGTAGCCAATCGGCGGCCAGGCTGAAAACCGAAGAGGATGACGGGGACGAGCGCGGGACTTTCGAGGGGCCAGGTAAGTAAAACGGGGGCTCGGGGGGGGGGGGGGCGGTATTGTCGAATGTTTTTTCACCTTAATGCATAGGATGCATTAAGGTGAAAAAACATGTAACTTTGCTACTCCTTTAATGTGCCTGAACCATGTTTTGACAGTGCACTGCATTGCATGTCTAGTAAAAGGGGTGCATTGAGTTGTTACCCTGAATGAATGGCATAGCACCACTCAAATGCACCTAATGTGTTGCAGTAATGCGTGTGTTACCACAAATAATTGTGTGAATGGGCCTTTAGAGTCTTTATTGTGATCTTTTAGAATCTTTGACAATGAATACGTTCACAATAGATGCATCTAGGGAGGGATTGTTTAAAAGCTCTTACATAGCTTGTTACAAATATGGACTTTTAATGTCCATAGTTTGGGCATAGGTGTACTTCAATTTACATCATCGTGTATTTATTTATATAGATTGAAAATGACACAGTATAACCTAGAATCCTATTTAGTGCCCAGGTTCTTAAGATGCCTATCCTTCATTATCTGTCCTTTCTGCAGTCTTGTGTATGCATGTAACGTGCTTTGTTATAATGCTTAAAATGGATGTAAAACCATGGACAATGCTTTTGCAGACAAGCTAAGTTTAGTTTTTGTAATAATTTGTTACCAAAGATACAGGGTTGAATCTCTGTAGTTAAATTGTGTTTTGGCTGAAGAGAACTATGGATGTCTCTCGCACATCATACATTATATTACTGGCGGCAAAGAATTTTACATGTAAGCTCTAGTAAGCAACTGCTGTCCCACACGTTCTAATGTCTTAGACAAAGGGTCCAAAGGGGAGCTTTTCTTTATCTAAATCCCACTGTGTATGTTCCAGAATCAAAATACATTTAAATTTATTTTAGTGCAAACAAACACATTATACCCAATTTCTTGGCAAAAGATGGGGTTTCATTGAGTAAGTAGATAGGAAAAGAAATGTCAAGCCAGAAAATGATACTCAACACACACTGTATAATTTCCATTGTCCCTTCTATTTCTGTATGTGGATGATGGCACTGTAATTATTTTAATAAAAAAAACAAAAAAAACACATCCAAGTACCTTTTTCCTAATCCATATACAGCTGTCGCATGACCAAGATCTTTCCAACTTGTTTGCAGGGAAACCTAAGCAGGAGGAGCTTCTAGTCTAGCTTCAGCAATGACTAAGCACAGGTGTGTGACATGCGTTTGCTGAATTTCTCAGAAGATGTGTGTGCAAGTTTCGTTCTCAATTTTTATGGATTTTCAATAAAATTATATTTTTTATGCTGGTAGTGCCACCACCTTCCGTTTTTTGGTTTCGGTGCCGATACTAAGCATTTGCACGAGTATTGGCACTCGTGCAAATGCTCCGATACATTCAGGCTCAGTTCTTATAGCTGTCCGCAGGATTCCCCCACTGACAGCTAAAATGTAAAAACAAAAACTGTCAATTATCGTTTGTTAAGGAGCAGGGCCACAGCGTTCATAACAACTGATGACTCGTTCAGCTGTCAGTGCTGTTCCCCGGTTGACAGCTGAAGTGTAAACGAAGTCCTGGCAATTGAAGCTGTCAAAAAAATAAAAAAAAGCACCGGGCAATGTTTATCGACAACATTGCTCAGCCGCTGAAACCGAGAGATGAAAAGAAACATAGTCTCTTTTTGTATCTGTTCCTTCATTTACAGATCAAAGCCCATGTTCACATCGGGCCGATTTGGCATGCGATTTGACATGTAAAATCACATGCCAAATCGGCGGCTATTGCCGTCTATGGCATTGTCCGAATTCCCAAAAGCAGTTCCTGTACTACTTTTGGTGACTTCGGGAGCGATTTGAATAGACATCTCTGCAGGAACCTGCACAGATGTGTGTCAAATCGCCCCCCCCCCCCCTCCCCCCAAAGTCAGACTGCATTGCCGGTTTGAAATTGTGCAAGTTCATGTGAATTTGCACGATTTTTAAGTGTAAACCTACACTAAGGGATGAACTTCCATCTTCAGATGAAGTCTGTTTAAAGTAACCTGTCAAGTAAGTCTGGGTTCACACTTGTGCGGTGCACGAACCAGCGCGATTCCAGTGCAGGTTCCCACATCGCATGTCACTCGCAGGCAGCTTACACTGCCCTCTGCGAACTACTGCGGGTGTCAGAGTAAATTTAATGCCACCCCCAGATCGGTTTGCAGATTGCAGTGTGAACTGTGAAATGGTACAGGAATCGGATCGCATGGGTGTTCACATTCCAGTGGAGGCCAAAAAAATGATCCTGCACCATTTTGGTCCAAATGTGATGCTAATTCAGCTATACAAACTGTATGGCTGAATTTGCATTGCACAGACATTGCATGTGATCTGCACAGCAATACAGTGCGAATCACATGTTCGCACCAGTGTTACAAGGTGGTATCGCACCCCAGCTGCACTTCACTGTATTTATCCCTCATTACCTGACACTTGTTGGCGCTGTGGTACGGGAAGAGTATTTTTGGTAATATTCAATACTACAGGCATTTTGAAAACGGGTCCATAGCATAAGTCAGAAATTCACTGACTGAACCGTGCCATTTACACGGAAATTCTTCCTTTTATATCATTATACTATTCCGCTAAAGCTGTATAAATCTGTTGTGAGGCATTTAGTCAATGCGGCCTGTTTCTGCATCCCTACACTCTGGAAATCGCCCACGCCTCACTCCCTATCTCTCTGGTTTCATAAGATTGAGGACATAAGGAACATGGAGAGTCTGACTAGTGTATTGAAGGGGACAGAGGAGAACGTTTGTAAAATGTGGTTTCATTCTGCACCGCTTACTCCTGTACCACTGAATTTCAACAAATCCTCGCAGGTCTACCACAACTACCACAACTTTTCTATTATGCTATGAGGCATTAGATGTCCACAGGGACTATGTATATAGTCAACACTGATAAATAATTTACACAGGAGTTGTGGATTTAGATGACCTGTTACTGCCCCGTGCGTCTGACGAAGGGCAGAGTGGATGTTTAATCCTTCCCCTCTTATTCCCTTTTTCTAGTTTTGCTCACTCTTCCCTCCACCCATCACCAACCCCCCCCCCCTTTTTTTCCTTTCTTTATCAGCACCTCTGACGTGTTTGTTTAGCAGGCTCTGGTTCAAACCTTTTGCATCATTGATATAATTTGTTTTTCCAATTAATGTGAGGTTTTCTCCTCTTCTGATGTTGACCTGAGCCCAATCGGCATTGCGTTGTCTAAACTGGCAGCTTTGAAAACTGTTTCATTTTTTTTTTTTTTGGGACTGTATTATATCTGTTTTACTGTTTTTCTCTTGCTGTAATACTTAAAAACCAAAAAAACTTCAATAAATACAGAATACAAAAATTCAACTGGCTGCATCTGGGACAGATCATTCACAAGTAATCACTCCATGATCGCTTTATGTGCTGCTTTGTGTTCTTCCCTTAACCACTTCAATACCATGCACTTATACAGCTTCCTGCCCAAGCCAATTTTGAGCTTTCAGCGCTGTCGCAATTTGAATGACAATTGCTCGGTCATGCTACACTGTACCCAAACAAATTTTTTATCATTTTGTTCCCACAAATAGAGCTTTCTTTCGGTGGTATTTGATCGCCTCTGCGATTTTTATTTTTTGCACAACAAATAAAAAAAGAGCGAAAATTTTGAAAAAAACGAAGTTTTTCTTTGTTTCTGTTAATTTTTTTTGTAAATAAGTACCTTTTCTACTTCAATGATGGGCACTGATAAGGCGGCACTGATAAAGCGACACTGATGGGCACCGATGAGGTGGCACTGATGGGCACTGATATGTGGCACTGGTATGTGGCACTGATTGGCACTCATAGGCGGCACTGATTGGCACTCATAGGCGGCACTGATTGGCACTCATAGGCGGCACTGATTGGCACTCATAGGCGGCACTGATTGGCACTCATAGGCGGCACTGATTGGCACTCATAGGCGGCACTGATTGGCACTCATAGGCGGCACTGATTGGCACTCATAGGCGGCACTGATTGGCACTCATAGGCGGCACTGATTGGCACTCATAGGCGGCACTGATGGGCACTTATAGCCGGCACTGATAGGTGGCACGGACGGGCACTGATAGGTGGGCATGGATGGGCACTGATAGGTGGCGCTGATGGACACTAGTAGGTGGCACTGATGGACACTGATGCCCAGCAATGCCAGCCACCACACATTGAGGTGGTGCCATCATAGTGCCAGTCAGTGCCCATTTGTGGGCACTGATTGGCATATTTTTTTTTTAGTTTTTATTTTATTTTACTACATGTGGATGGCCATGGGGGCCATCCACATGCTTGGGGCTTCCCTGTGGTCCTGGGGGGCTTCCCTGGTGGTCCAGTGTGGGTATCCGAGGGGGGGCTGCGCTGATAAACAATCAGCGCGAACCCCCCTGTCAGGAGAGCCGCCAATCGGCTCTCCTCTACTCGCGTCTGTCAGACGCGAGTGAGGAAGAGCCGATCAACGGCTCTTCCTGTTTACATTGTGATTAGCCGTGATTGGATCGGCTGATCACGTGGTAAAAAGCCTCCGCCGGAGGCTTTTTACCGAGATCAGTGTAGCAGTGGGTCAGACTGACCCACCGATCGCCACGATGCGCGCCCCCCGGGCGCGCGGCGGCTTTTATCCCGCAGGACGTCATATGACGTCCAGTGTGGATAACAGAACCACTTCCCGGACGTCAATCTGCTATTGACGGGGCGGGAAGTGGTTAAGGGAGATATAAAGGAGTAAATTATAACCGACCTCCGAGGATGTATAACCTTTAAATTAATGACAACCTTGTGAAAGTTCATTCAAGAAGTTGAGTCCAAGTCTATTGGATGTGGAGTGCTTCACAGAATGCGTTCATAGATTTGTTTGGGCAGGATTTGCACATTGGAAATAGTCACTAGTGGACTCTTTTAGTGCCGGTTCACACAGGGGCGACCTGTCAGGTGACTTAGCCGCCTGACAAGTCGCGCTCCATGCATTGCAATGGAACCGTTCCAATAGGAGCGACTCAAGTCGCTCCAACTTAGAAAAAGGTCCTGTACTTCTTTGGGGCAACTTCGGAGTGGCTTGCATTGACTTCTATACAGAAGTCGTTTTGCAAGCTGTCGTTTTTCAGAGTCGGACGAGAGTCGGGTGACTTTGAAGCCGCTCCTGTGTGAACTGGCACTAAGGCCCCTTTCACACTACTGCGACTTCACCGTGATTTCGCGGCCGCGATTTTGCCACGATTCGCGGGCGCGATTTCAGGGCATGCCTGTGTAAGTGGCATCAAAATCGGACCAAAGTAGTGCAGGGACTACTTTGAAGTCGGACCGACTTGAAGTCGTACTAATATGAATAGTTGTCATTGGAAATCATGAGAAACGACTTGTCATGCTACTTTGCTATCACAAATCGTGGGACAAGTCGTAGAAGTGTGAAAGGGGCCTTAAGCATTGGTTGATATGTATATGTCGCTTTGAGTGTCTGTTAAGCGCCCTATTGATATTAAACCGCTGCACTGTTTATGTTAGATTCATTTGGATGATATATTCATTTTGGTGCTGGCAAATTATATATTTAAGGTAGGATAGGAGTCAAGAAAGTTCTCAATAATAGGAAAATATCTGAGCTCTATTTCAAGCCGCTGGTACCTTTTTTTAGAGGTAGGAAGAATTTTCAAGTAGGACCAGCTGCTAAGATCATTTGGATACCTTGCTCTTGATGTTACTTTTTTCTTTTCATCTTGAGAACTAATTACATTTAGAGCGTGTTAGATGCAGGATGGCATTCATGCCGTACTGTGGATCAGGTGGACTAGCACTGTTTAGTACAACTGTCTTTTTTTGTATAGATTCTTTTATTGCTTTTCATGCAATACAAACAAGAATCAGCTCAATAAACAACGTACAAAAAAACGATCTTCTCTGTGTTGTTCTTCAAGTGGCTGTTAGATGAAGATGTAGTAGTGCTATATTGGTACATGAAAAAGAAAAAAGAAACTATACATGGAATGTATAGAAATAAATGGAATTATGAATCACCAGAGTCTGCTGTAGGAAGCGTAAGAGTGAATTTAATACATACAGATGAGCTTGAATCTTGAATATTTGTGGCTTATCTCAGATTTTGTAAGTGAGGTTATACAAAAGAGATTGGAAATGACCAGTTGTTTCTATTCTGACAAGGAGGGGTAACATGGACCTTTTTAGTAAAATAATGTGTGTGTGTGGTGTGTGTGTGTGTGTGTGTGTGTGTGTGTGTGTATGTATATGTATGTATATATGTATGTGTGTATATGTATATATGTATGTATGTGTGTATGTATGTATGTATGTATGTATATATATATATATATATATATATAGCTTTTTTTTCAGGGGGAACTTGGTGGCTCAGACCCTTGGGGGGGGGGGGGCTTCTCACCACAATCACTTGTAAACACAGAAGTCTGGTTTCTGTGTTTACAAGTGACAGCTTGTGTGTGTGTGTGTGTGTGTGTGTGTGTGTGTGTGTGTGTGTGTGTGTGTGTGTGTGAGATATATATATATATATATATATATATATATATATATATATATATATATATATATATATATATATATATATAATCTCCTGCCCAGTAGAGTTTTAGCATTTTTACAGATGTTTATCAAGGAGGCACATTTTTGGATTACGATTATTAAGCAGCCCTAAGGCTGTTGAAATTAATTTGTATAATTTGATCCAGTATGTCTGAACTAGTGGACAAGTCTACAATGTCTCTGCAGCAACAGAAAAACCGTTTAGAGGAGCGTAGGCCCAATTTGTATAATTTTAAAGTGTTAGTAAACCCACAAAAGTAAAATCAGTCTGAATATGCAGTAAAGCATGCTTGTTATACTCACTGTGGAACCTAAGGGGTAATCCTGCGCATTGTGTAAAAAAGGCTGTTTGATGACCTCTCTGATCCTCCCCTTCTTCCACAGTCCCCATTCTATCTGCTGATAAAACAGAGACTTGGGGGCAAGCTGCAAATGCTCAGTTTGGTGTGTATTGCTAGAGAGTATTTTCTTTTCTTGGGAGGGTACATGTGATCAGCACAGGGCCAATCCGCACTGTCCAGACAGAGGATCAGGGGCCCATGCAGCCTGATAGGACAATCAGGGGAAAATGAAAACTCCTACAAGCTTTAGCTGCTGAAGAGAAAATGTATTTAGCAGCTTATATTTACTAAAAAAAAATGCATTTCCATGTTCTGTGTACTGTGGGGGATCAGATATAGTGAATGCAGGCTCCTGGGTTTAGTAAAACTTTAAGCTGAGTATAATGAATCTGATCGACGAGATTCAAATCTTTTTTTCTGTCTGATATCATTGAGCCACCCCTATAAGTATCTTCAGACTCCTTTCAGCTTTTATCTGAGAGTTGTAAAATGTAATTATGACACCTGTCTTTTATTTTGAGTAAGAAATACCAGTAAGTGCCACTGCCACATAATTAGTAGAGATCTGTTGCTTTAAATGTTTTTCAGGTACTGAAAAGGTAAAGGATACATTAAACAAACCAAATGGTGCATGTGGAGGTTGTTCCATATAATATGGTTAGGGCAAAGTTGGAATTCTTTCTGGATCATTCATTGGGACAATACAGTTGGGCTCCTTTTTCACAAGAGATCCAATCGAGTCCGACTGTCCATTTTTCAGCCAAACTCGATCACATCCTCCATTCTTCTCTATGGAGCACCGGATGTAAACAGACTTGTATCTGTTACATCCAGGTACCTCTGTGTCTGATCCGGTAAAAAAAAAAAAAAAAAGCGAAAGGGGGTTCGTTCCCCTCTGTATGGGATCGGAGGGCAGTCGGGTGTAGGGGTTCGTTCCCCTCTGTATGGGATCGGAGGGCAGTCGGGTGTAGGGGTTCGTTCCCCGCTGGATGGGATCGGAGGGCAGCCGGGTGTAAACAGATGGAGATTTTTTATTGCAATGCTTTATATGACATTTGTATAGAATATATCTTTATGTATTTCTTTCTCGTACATCACGGGACACAGAGCGACATAGTCATTACTAATGGGTTATATAGATACCTTCAGGTGCTGGCACTGGCAACTTCCAAAACCGGAAGTACCCTCCCCTATATAAGCCCCTCCCATCCGGGAGCACCTCAGTTTTTTGCCAGTGTCTAAGGTGTTGGCCAAGAAGTAACATGTGTTTTTCACTGAGCTTGCCTACAGGTTCTTTTGGGCCTCAGTAAGCTATTCCGGATCCGACCAAAAAAGCTTCATAGCTAAACGGTCGGTACCCGGGCCTTGCAAGAGAAGAGCAAGGTTTTGCCTGTAATGCCTCTCTTAGGAGGGCTGGACCCTGGGATCCAGAGCTCTGGTCATACCCACGACCAAGATGTTTTCTGTGCAGGGTGCTATACAGGTCCAGGGGAGTGGAATCCTTGGGAACCCAGGCCCTGAAGGTTTAATTACAATGCCTGCCGTGATAGGTGAAGTTTGGGCTTCTGTGGACCAAACAGAGTCCTGCGGCGAGGAAAAGGTAAGTGGGGGCCCTCGGGAACTTGGTTCTATTGAGGGACCCCCAAGCCTATTTTGTCTTTCTGCCTGTTACCTAAGGTATTCCCGCTAATATTCTGTGTATGCCTGTTACTACTGAGAAAATGTAAAAATTTTAATAGTAGGCAAGAAAAAAAAAAAAGTGTAAGACCGCGGTACCTGTGTTAGACACTAGAGGCCGCTATGGTTCTTTTTCTTGTAATGTGGATTTTTTTCTTCCAAAATCAAATCCAGGCAGTTGGTAAGTTCTCTGCTGGGAAGCTGTCTCCTCTGCCCTGTTGCTGCGCTCATCCATCCCCGGGCCCTGCGGCAGGGACCCTGGCTCCCATCTAGCTCCTTATTTTTTTCAAAAAAGGCGCCGAAGGCGCACGTGCACGCGCCTCTATATATAGAGGCGATCTGGAAAAAGGGGCGGAGCGGGTGGATGACGCTCGGTGTGCGCCGCGGCGCTACTGCGCATGTGCGGGCGTCCAGTGTGTTTTAAAGCACAATCATAGCTGGCTATTGAAGTGCACAGACAGAGCTAGCAACAGTATAAAGGCACACAGAGGCGGTTGATGCAGGCATCCCCTAGAAAGGCACTTTAGTAGACACCAACTGTTATATAGCAGCAATTGTGCTAGACTATTCTCAGTAAAAGTGGTGTATTACGGCTGGAATACCTCAGCTTTAGGCTTAGGAATATGCCGTCCAGAAGCTCCGGAACGGAATCTTCCAGGAAGCGAAGGGGGTCTCATCGGGCTCTGAGGATCTTGGGCATGCTTCTGCTGCACCAGTCTCCCCTGAAGTTCAGAGGTAAGTGACCGTAGAGACCCCGCAGGGGTACTTGGTACTGTGGCTGTCCTCAGTTCACCTGCTCCTGTGTATGTAACAGAGGAGGTTTTTTCCTCAGCCCTGGGAGGATTAGAGATTGTCAACATTGATCGCTGCCTCCCTGTCAGGGAAAGCACGCCCGATCTCCGTCTCCTCCTTCAGAGTGCCTGTTAGCAGAGCAACAGTCCCATACAGGGATCGACCTGCCTGAAGGGGATCAGGATGAGGTTGATTCTGTTCTAGAGGAATCAACAGTGGGGGAACCTTTTCTCAGCATCTCAAGCTGAAAGATTATGGGTTCAGTCTCTGACTAACATGGTCCGATCAGCATTTAAAAATGCACCTTGCGGAACCATCAACCACTACTGTATCCTCGTTGGGGTCGCTAGAAGCACCCAGACTGTCTGTTCTTTTCCACTTCACCCTTTACTGAAAGGGCTCATTTACCAGGATTGGGAACATCCTGAGAAAATATTTATTCCCCCCCAAGAGATTTCCGGTGGTCTATCCCATGGAGGATAAGTTCATCAAAAAATGGAAGGTCCCTACAGTGGACGCAGCCAACTCTTGTGTGTATAAATCACTGACATGTCCAGTGGATAATGTCCAAATGTTCAAGAACCCAATAGATAAAAGATTGGAGTCCTTATGAAAGTCTGCTTCTTTCTACAGCAAGCTTGGTGACACAACCAGCAGTGGGGTCTGCTAAGCAGTGAAGGATCAGTTGAAACCGGTCTTGAGGGACTTGACAGATCAGCAGGCCTTGCCCTAGCTGATCTACCTAGAGCCTTAGGCTTTGCGGTTGACGCCATAAAGGATTCAATCCATCAGGCCTCCCGCCTTACGCTGTCTGTAGTACATATGCGTAGGCTTCTATGGCTCAAAAACTGGTCTGCTGAAGCTCCCTGTAAAGAATGGCTGGTTAGCGTCCCATTTCATGGTGAACGCTTATTCAGGGAAGACCTGGACAAATATATCCAGAAAATTTCCAGCGGTAAAAATACACTCTTGCCGGTTAAAAACAGAGTTAGAGGTCCCTCTTTAAGAGGCCTGCTTCTCCAGTCCCTGGGGCATCGGCTGTGTAACAGTTCCGACGGCCTCCTCGGTCAATTCCCGGGGGTAAAAAACAGGGACAATCGCAGGGTAATGAGAAACCCTGGGTCAGGGGAGGTACAAAACCTCCCCCAAAGTTAAATTCATTGAAGGGTTGCCCCCACTCAGTTGGGTGAGGGGAGGACTCCAGTTGTTCGCAAGAGACCTGGCGGGACACGATCAAAACAGATAGGTGCTCTCCGCAGTATGTTTGGGATACAGATTGGAGTTAAAAGACTCTCCTCCTTCCCATTTTTGAGGTCAAACGTGCCAAGGGATCCCCGGAAGAGAGAGTCCCTCCTGTTGGCACTAGAACAACTATTGCTCCAAGGAGTAATTATGGAGGTTCCCCTGGAAGAATGGGGGTTCGGGTTTTACTCAAACCTCTTTACAGTCTCGAAGCAAACGGGGACGGGAGGCCCATATTAATTCTAAAAGGGCTAAACAAATTCCTGTATATCAGGACTTTCCGATGGAGTCGATCCGATCGGTGGCCACTGCCCTACAAGGGGAGGATTGGTTAGCCGCGATTGACATCAAAGATGCTTATTTGCACATTCCCATCTTTCCAGTCCACCAAAAATTTCTACGCTTTGCAGTAGAAGGGCGCCATTTTCAGTTCAGAGCCTTACCCTTCGGTCTGGCCACAGCACCACGAGTGTTTACAAAAATTCTGGCCCTTTATTGGCCAATCTAAGAACACAAGGTGTAATGATAATGGCATATCTAGATGACTTGTTGCTGATAGACCACTCAGTGAAAAAACTAGACGTGGTCGTTCACAAGACAATCAAGTATCTGGAATCTCACGGTTGGATTATCAACCGAGACAAGTCAGCCCTAAAAACCAGTCAAAAGTCTGGAATACTTGGGGCTAAGGTTGGATTCAGGCCAGAGAAAAATATTCTTGCCTCGAGGAAAGGTGTTGTCTTTGAAAGATTTGATCCACTTAGTGGGTACAAAAAAGACAGACGTCCATACGCCTGTGCATGAGGCTGCTGGGAAAAATGGTGGCATCATTCGAAGCAGTACCCTACGGTCAATTCCATTCAAGGAATTTGCAAGGGGCCATACTGTCAGCCTGGAACAAAAAAGTTCAGGCCCTAGACTTACAATGTCCTTGTCCCCTTCCGTTCGCAAGAGCCTCCGTTGGTGGTTGGTTCCCCAGAATCTGGAAAAAGGGAAATCCTTCAGTCCGATTTCTTGGAAGGTGGTCACTACAGATGCCAGCCTTATAGGCTGGGGAGCAGTACTGGAGCAATGGTCTCTCCAGGGCAGATGGTCGGATGCAGAAAAGGCCCTGCTCATCAATCTCTTAGAGATACGAGCAGCCCGGTATGCCCTAGTAGTATGGACATCCAAACTCCAAGGGTCCCCTGTCAGAATTCAATCAGACAATGCCACAGCAGTGGCATATATCAATCATCAGGGGGGCACCAGGAGTCGTGCAGCCCAGAGGGAAGTAAATTACATCCTGAAATGGGCAGAAAGATATGTCCCAGCCATATCTGCGGTATTCATTCCAGGAGTGGAGAATTGGAAGGCGGACTTTCTAAGTCGCCAGCAATTATGCCCAGAGGAATGGTCCCTTCACCCCGAGGTTTTCTGTACAATATGTCAGCGGTGGGGAACACCGGATGTAGATCTTCTAGCATCCAGATTCAACGCAAAGGTGGACAGGTTTGTCTCTCGGACAAGGGATCCCCTAGCTTGCGGCTCGGATGCCCTAGTGTTCCCTTGGGATCAGTTCAAGCTGATATATGCATTCCCACCGCCACAATTATTACCTCGATTACTCCGCAGAATCAGGGTAGAAAAGAAACCAGTGATTCTGGTGGCTCCAGCGTGGCCCCGAAGAGCATGGTACGCGGAGATTGTAAAATGTCAGTGGGGAGTCCTTGGACTCTCCCACGTCGTCCGGACCTGCTTTCGCAAGGACCGATCTACCACCCTTCCTTACCAGCCCTAGGTTTGACGGCCTGGCTATTGAAGCCCACATTCTAAAAAAGAGAGGGCTCTCTAATCCTGTGGTATCTACCATGATCAATGCCAGGAAGCCGGTATCCAGGCAGATCTACTATAGAATCTGGAAGGCGTACATCGCGTGGTGTGAGGCCAAGAAATGGCATCCACATAAGTACGTAATAGGTAGGAGTCCGGACTTCCTACAGTGGGCTGTACATAGGAAGCTTGCCTTGAGTACTATCAAGGGTCAGACGGCCTTGTCAATATTTTTTCAAAGGCCCTTGGCTTTGCATTCATTAGTCAAAGCTTTCATACAAGGAGTGAGGCGTATTAGCCCTCCGGTTAGTATTCCCATATGTCCATGGGACTTAAACCTGGTTCTGTCGGTTCTACAGAAACAACCATTTGAACCATTGCGTCACATTTCCTTGGTTCTTCTCACCAGGAAATTGATTTTCTTAGTAGCCATTTGTTCGGCTAAAAGAGTATCGGAATTAGCCGCCTTATCCTGTAAGGAGCCATATCTGGTTGTCCATAGGGACAGAGTAGTATTACGTCCTCATCCAGCCTTTCTTCCTAAGGTGGTATCGAGGTTCCATTTGAACCAAGATGTGGTTCTTCCTTCCTTTTTCCCCAAACCTAGCTCGGTAGAGGAAAAGTTATTGCATTCTTTTGGATGTAGTAAGAGCAGTTAAAGCTTATCTAAAAGCCACTGCTCAGATTCGCAGAACGGATACTTTGTTTATTCTGCCGGAAGGCCCCAGAAAGGGTCAGGCAGCGTCAAAATCTACTTTAGCCAAGTGGATTCGACAGGTCATAATGCAAGCCTATGGCTTGAGAAGGAGACCGCCTCCGTTCAAAGTTAGAGCGCACTCCACGAGAGCAGTTGGAACTTCATGGGCAGCGCATCACCAGGCCTCCCTGGCTCAAATCTGTAAGGCCGCAACATGGTCTTCAGTACACACGTTTACTAGGTTCTACCAGGTGGACGTTAGAAGTCAGGAGGATGTCGCCTTTGGGCGCAGTGTGTTGCAGGCCGCAAAAGATCCTCATGTCTGATAGCGCTCAGCTTATGTATGGTGTATCCCCCCCCCCTCATTGGGCATTGCTTTAGGACATCCCATTAGTAATGACTATGTCGCTCTGTGTCCCGTGATGTACGAGAAAGAAAATAGGAATTTTATAACAGCTTACCTGTAAAATCCTTTTCTTGGAGTACATCACGGGACACAGAGCTCCCACCCCTCTTTAGGGACACTTATTGCTTTGCTACAAAACTGAGGTGCTCCCGGATGGGAGGGGCTTATATAGGGGAGGGTACTTCCGGTTTTGGAAGTTGCCAGTGCCAGCACCTGAAGGTATCTATATAACCCATTAGTAATGACTATGTCGCTCTGTGTCCCGTGATGTACTCCAAGAAAAGGATTTTACAGGTAAGCTGTTATAAAAATCCTATTTTTTCAGCACAGCACATTTATACACATTCTTAAATCTTTTCATGATCTTAGGTGCATGCAGCTATAGTTATGAATATATAAGAGCTGCTGTGTAAATTTTTTCTTTATCAGATATTTGAAGTAATTCACAGCCTGGAGTTTTTGTATGCTTGGTGAATAAATTTGACGGAGTTGCAGTCTAATCTGAAAAGAACAAATTTTCCCAATGGACGCAGAAGCCTGTGCAAACTTGAAGCTCCTCCATCATGCTAAGTACTGAATTTATTGGCGTATAACACTCACTTTTTTACCCTGAAAATAGAGGGTAAACTGTGGCTGCGTGTTATACGCAGGGGGCTGTGGAAAGTTTTTTTCCTGAAACTTCCCTCTTAAAGTTAGGGTGCGTGTTATACGCCGATAAATTTGTAATTGACACCCATCATCATTCTTGTGTGTGTTGGTTGTAGTACAGAAACCATGGAAACGATTGAACACACTTGCCTACATTTTCGGTTAGAAGACCATACAAAAGACTTATGCCCTGTACACTCGATCGGAATTCCGATGGGCTAAAATCCGATGGAATTTTTTGTCGGAATTCCGTTCAAAGCTATCTTGCCTACACACCATCAGACCAAATTCCGACCGTCCAAAATGCGGTGACGTACAACACGTACGACGTCACTATAAAGGGGAAGTTCAAATCCAACAGCGTCACCCCTAGGGCTGCTTTTGCTGATTTCGTGATACCGCGTTTTAGTAAAAGTTTGGTGTTAGCCGATTCGCGCTTAAAATAAATATTAAGATATTTTGGAGACCTGGCTTTAAAATAAAATACGAAGATTCATGAGATCACGAGAAACTAAGAAATATGTTTGTCAGAACTCTGTGTGAATATCCGCAGTGAAAAATTAAATTTGTTCTAGCATTAGAAAGAAGAAAAGAATGCGCTACATTTAACGATGCAATAATTTGCAGCATGACGAATGTGCTATCTCCATTATTAACGCTAGTTTTACCAGAACGAGCGCTCCCGTCTCTTAATTTAGTCTGAGCATGCGTGGATTTTTCTCCGATGGAGTTCCACACAGATGATCGGAATTTCCTATCGTTTTTTTTCCATCGGAAAAATTTAAAACATGTTCTATTTTTTTACACCGATGGGAAAAAAGTCTGATGGGGCCCACACATGATCGGAATTTCCGATGAAACAAGTCCATCGGAAATTCCAAACGTGTGTACAAGGCATAAAGCAGTATTAAACTCAAAAGCAAACATAATTAAAAAAAAAATATCTATTTATTCTTTTTGATACAAGGAAATACAACATCAAATTATACAAACATACAATATCCAGAAGATACATGCAGATCCACATTAATTATTTCAAACACCAAGCCAATAGAAGTATCTAAAACATGACCTCATATTCTAAGCAACAAAAACGAAAAAAAAAAAAAGGGTTAAGGGGAATCCACCCCCCTATTCTGTCTCTCTATGACCGCTAGAAAAATGGCCGACTTTCCCTTCTCTGGATTATATCAATTAATGGGCTTAGTATTCATTAGTCCTTCCCACCATCATTTCATTTTCGGAGAGGGTTTTCCCCTCATCCGAAGCCAGGAAGGTGTTCCAAGCAAACCAGGTCTCGGAATACCTTCTATGCTGCAAACATTTATTATATTGCAGTTTACCAGTTATTAGATGTGATGTCTGCATTAGATTTCTTGTTTAGGCTTTCTTTGTTCTATTTTCATCCAATGATCCACTCAGTAAGTTTGTTGTTCTTCAAAAAAACAAGCTCTACTCCAGATGTATCTGTTTACAGGGATGAGACAAACCATTTAACACTGACAAGGGGTTCTTTTAATTAGAGGTCGACCGATATATCGGCCGATATTTGGGCATTTTTGATAAATCGGCATCGGCCGATTATTATCAAAACTGGGTCGATATTTTTCACTGGCTGCCCTTCCTCCTCCCTTCTCCACACTCAGCAGCATCAAGCGCCGCGCCGTGCTGTGTGTGTGTGTGTGTGTGAAACTGAAAGTAACAGAGGAGAGAGAGAGGAGCTGTCAGCTTGATGTCGGGGGTGGGCGGGACCCTACTGGGGTGGGTGGGCGGGACCCAGCAGATATATTACACCAGCCAATGGGATGGTATCTGGGCGGGCCGCTACGTGCATGTGGTCCCGCCCCCTTTCTAAAGCAGCCCAATCATTGGCTGGTGTAATTTAGCTGTTGGGTCCCTCCCACCCCCACATCGAGCTCAATTCTAAGGCTACTTTCACACTGAGGCGCTGGATGCGCTGGCGGTATAGCGGTGCTATTTTTAGCGCCGCTATACCGTTTTTTTTGCCGCGATTTGCGGGCGCTAGCGGGGGTATTTTAACCCCCGCTAGCGGCCGAAAAAGGGTTAAAAACGCCCGCAATAACGCCTCTTTGAGGCGTTTTGCGGGCGTATTAGAGGCGCTACCCCATTGATTTCAATGGGCAGGGGCGCTACAGGAGCGCTATTTTTAGCGCTCCTATTGCGCCTCAAAGATGCGGCTTGCAGGAGTTTTTTGAGCCTCCTGCAAGCGCAACGCTCCAGTGTGAAAGCCCTCGGGCTTTCACATTGGATAGTATTGAGAGCCTTTTTTGGGGCGCATTGCAGGAGCTATTTAGAGTGCAATAGCGCCTGCAAAGCGCCTCAGTGTGAAAGGGGCCTTACAGCTCTCTCTCTCTCCTCTGTCAGTTTCACACATTACACTCGGCTTAGTGTGAAACCTGCCAGTGCCACTGCAAATCGGTGCCCCCAGCCAGTGCCAATCAGTGCCATCTGTCAGTGCCCCCAGCCAGTTTCAATCAGTGCCATCTGTCAGTGCCACCAGCCAGTGTCAATCAGTGCCATCTGCCAGTGCCACCAAAATTGGTGCCACCGCCAATCGGTGCCATCTATCAGTGCCACCTGCTAGTGCCAATCAGTGCCCCCCGCCAGTGCCATCGCCAATCGGTGCCACCTGTCAGTGCCATCTGTCAGTGTCACCCGCCAGTGCCAACCAGTGTCACGCGCCACTGCCAACCAGTGTCACGCGCCACTGCCAACCAGTGTCACGCGCCACTGCCAAGCAGTTCCAATTGCAAGTGCCACTGCCAATCAGTGCCATCTGTCCCAAACTAGTGCCATCTGTCAGTTCCAAACCAGTGCCACCTGCCAGTGCCATCTGTCAGTTCCAAACCAGTGCCATCTGTCAGTTCCAAACCAGTGCCACCTGCCAATGCCAAAAGTGCCACCTGCCAATGCCAATAGTGCCACGTGCCATCTGCCAGTTCCAAACCAGTGCCATCTGTACTGAGGACATCAAGTGTGTGCTATAGTGACAGGAGTAAGCAGGAAGGAATGGGGTGGGTGAGGTGTTTTTTTTTAAATCGGCCTAAAATATCGGGCACAAAAATCGGCATCATATATCGGCCATCGGCCGCCCCTAATTTCTAAATATCGGCATCGGCCAGAGAAAAACCCATATCGGTCGACCTCTACTTTTAATGATCAGCTTTTATTTATTCATGTAAAATCTTATCACCAGGTGAAAACCGAGGTGAAACAAATGCAGCCACCACATGTAATGGTTGGTAAGCTGCATTATATTAAAGTTTTGGTTTAATACTGCTTTAACCTGTTCCCGCCGGCCATACGTATTTATGCAGCCCAAATATAAACAATTCTGTGCAGAGAGCATGCGTCGTGCACGCTCCCAGCACAGTTACCGGCGGGAATCTTAACCACTATACCAGCTGCATGACCAGAATGCCCACCTCTTGGCATTTAGAACTTTTAAAGGGCTAGGAGGTTGTTGTCAGAAAGGTGTTAGGCTTATTAGCAGCTGTGGAAGTTTAGCTATTCAGGTAGCCTGGGACAGAAGAATGCCAGGATTGAAATGTATTTTTCTCATCAGGTAGGCATTGCCCCCTGACTTAGTTTATATGCAACATTTTCATACTTCCCTAGAATGCACTTTTAAGTCTTGCTATTTCTTGCATGGTTTAGGATGTACTGGCTTGTGCCACCAAGAATTTGGGCTTTGGACAGAAGACACCACAGCTATGAGGTTTAATGCACTGGTTTATCAGACATCAAGGAATTTCCGTTGAAAATCCTCCTGAGGTTTATTGCTCAATAATTATTTAATATTTGTTCAGCTGCTTTCAAAGCCACCACATTTTTCTGGCAACCAGAATAGCAGAGTATGTAAATTGCGCAGCGGGGGCACTCTTTAATTTTTCTCAAAGAAACTGCCTGTCCTAAAATGCTGTTTTGTGGAGTGGAATTTTTTTTTTTACAGGTTAGTTAATAATCACAGAATTGTGGAAGATGGCACCTGATATAAGGATATCAGATCAAAAAGCTAAGTAACAACTTGTGTAGGATTTTTTTTATTTTTTTTTATAGTTTGTATTAAAAAGAGAAGTATGACCAAAACTTTTTTTGGCTGTACTTCTCTTGGGGGTCACAGGAATACATTTTGCTTTCCTGTGACCCAGAGTCAGTTGATAGAGGGCTATTGCCCAGAGCTATACCAGGCTCTGGAAGAAACCCGACAATATTGTTGCAATCCTCCTGGCTTTCTGATTGGCAGATAGCTCCACTTTCTGCTGACAGCCACTGCTCTCCGCTGCCAATATGCCAATAGCAGAGTGATCAGCGAACATGTGATCGCTCAGTTCTTGGTTTTAGAGCTTGCATGCGACATCTGACAAGGCTGGACTTTGCACCTACCCCTCACTGTGCTAAAATGCTGAAAGGGATGCACTCAGCTGGACAGCCGTGTGTGCCTAAAGGATACCTCCAGTTGCGGGCTAAAGTATACACAAGTGTGAATTTTGTATTGCTCTTAAATCATGTTCACCCTAAAAAGCCATTCGCTCCCGCTGCTGTCAATCAAAGTCAGTTAGCCAATCAGGAGAGAGGGAACTGGGCCGAACCACAGCTCCGTGTCTGAATGGACACACGGAGCTGAAGCTTAATTCGGGTGCCCCCATAGCAAGCTGCTTGCTGTAGAGACACTCAACAGGCGGGAGGGGCCAAGAGCACCAAAGAGGGACCCGAGAAGATAAGGATCTGGGCTGCTCTGTGCAAATCCACTACAATAGAGCAGGTAAGTATACCATGTTTGTTATTTTCATTGGGGAAAAAAAAGAGTGTTTACAATTACTTTAAGCAGAGAAAAAGAATAAAGACAAGAGGAAAGGGTGGACAAGAACAGTAGAGATGGTGTGCTCTCCTTTCCTATCTAGGAGAGCACAGCCAAACCACACAAGTGAAAGGAATCAGGGTAGGATCAGGGTAGGAAAAGCACTGCGGCAAGGAGTATTCAGACATCAAGGAGTGCAGTGGATTTGCCTGTGGCGGTTCACGAACACTGAGGCTCGAAGGAAAGTGTCGCATTCCATGCTTTTATTGAACCATGATTATTGACCCTCTATAGTGGATCCTCAATATTATCTGGTAAGCCTTGTGTTGATCACCGGGTGGAGGTCTGGACACAGCGCACCTTTCTTTTGAAAGTTATTATCACACTACTGATTCATAGCACTTATCACAGGGTGGGATTGGATCATTGGAATTGTAGACTATTATTTCTAATTTTTTATTATTTCTTTTTTTCCTATTAATACAGTATCTCACAAAAGTGAGTACACCTCTCACATTTTTGTAAAATATTTTATTATAGCCTTTTATGTGACAACGCTGAAGAAATTACACTTTGCTACAAGGTAAAATAGTGAGTGTACAGCTTGTATAACTGTGTAAATTTGCTGTCCCCTCAAAATAACTCAAAACACAGCCATTAATGTCTAAACCGCTGGCAACAAAATTGAGTACACCCCTAAGAGAAAATGTCAAAATTGGTCCCAATTAGCCATTTTCCCTCCCCAGTGTCATGTGACTGGTTAGTGTTACAAGGTCTCAGGTGTGTTAAATTTGGTGTTATCGCTCTCACTCTCTCATACTGGTCACTGGAAGTTCAACATGGCACCGCATGGCAAAGAACTCTGAGGATCTGAAAAAAAGAATTGTTGCTCTACATAAAGATGGCATAGGCTATAAGAAGATTGCCAAGACCCTGAAACTGTGCTGCAGCATGGTGGCCAAGACCATACAGCGGTTTAACAGGACAGGTTCCACTCAGAACAGGCCTCGCCGTGGTCGATCAAAGAAGTTGTGTGCACGTGCTCAGCATCATATCCAGAGGTTGTCTTTGGGAAATATACGTACGAGTGTTGCCAGCATTGCTACAGAGGTTGAAGGGTTGGGGGGTCAGCCTGTCAGTGCTCGGGCCATACGCCACACACTGCATCAAATTGGTCCTAATTGGTTGTACCAGAAGGAAGCCTCTTCTAAAGATGATGCACAAGAAAGCCCGCAAGCAGTTTGCTGAAGACAAGCAGACTAAGGACATGGATTATTGGAACCATGTCCTGTGGTCTGATGAAACCAGGATAAACGTATTTGGTTCAGATAGTGTCAAGCGTGTGTGGCGGCAACCAGGTGAAAAGGAAAGAGACAAGTGTGTCTTGCCTACAGTCAAGCATGGTGATGGGAGTGTCATGGTCCGGGGCTGCATGAGTGCTGCCGGCACTGGGGACCTACAGTTCATTGAGGGAACCATGAATGTACTGTGACATACTGAAGCAGAGCATGATCCCCTCCCTTCAGAGACTGGGCCACAGGGCAGTATTCCAACATAACGACCTCAAACACACATCCAAGACCACCACTGCCTTGCTAAAGACGCTGAGGGTAAAGGTGATGGACTGGCCAAGCATATCGCCAGACCTAAACTCTATTGCGCATCTGTGGGGCATCCTCATACGGAAGGTGGAAGAGTGCAAGGTCTCTAACATCCACCAGCTCAGTGATGTCGTCTTGGAGGAGTAGAAGAGGACTCCAGTGGCAACCTGTGAAGCTCTGGTGAACTCCATGCCCAAGAGGGTTAAGGCAGTGCTGGAAAATAATGGTGGTCACACAAAATATTGACACTTTGTCCCCAATTTGGACATTTTCACTTAGGGGTGTACTCACTTTTGTTGCCAGAGGTTTAGACATTAATGGCTGTGTGTTGAGTTATTTTGAGGGGACAACAAATTGACACTGTTATACAAGCTGTACACTCACTACTTTACATTTATAGCAAAGTGTCATTTCTTCAGTGTTGTCAGATGAAAAGATATAATATATTTACAAAAATGTGAGGGGGTGTACTCAAATTTGTGAGATACTGTATAAAATAGGTGGTTGTTTATGTTGGTGCAACATTTATATTTTCTTTTGTTCACACTATATTATTATATCACATGGTATGTTGCAGATGTCTTTGAAGTGGAGCATAACTTAGCGCAGCTTTTAGTTCTATTACACAAATCTGCCTTTCATTGCTGGTGGCTGTGTGGTATTTGCTAGTGTTGTAGTCATCCATTGCGGTATTTTTCAGTCCTATTTTCTTCCACTAGGGTGTCTGTGCATGACATGACTTAGCTTCCCCTCTCACGTACCTTCCTAAACTAAGAGTGGCTGCAGCTGGGTGCTGTGAATTTGTTTTTCTCTTATCGTCCATGGACTGACACAGCTGGATACTGTAAACGTGTGGGGTATATGTCCCTGCTTGCAGGAGAAGATCTAGGCAGAATGTTAGATGTTAGAAACATACATTCTAGAACAAGCCAGAGCTGAACAGCCCCGCCCAGGGGGGCGGTCCCTCCGGCCATTACCCTCCCACCTGCAGCTAGCAGCCTCAGTTTTTTCTGCCTAGCAGAAGAAGACGTGGCTCTCTCAGGAGCCAGTCTCCTGGAAGATTTTACTTTTAAATTTTATTCCTTTGGGAATTTTATTATTTTTATTTTTGATAACTTCAATCAACTGTCGGCTGGGCAACAGGTTGGGTATACTGGTATCCTCGTAGTCTTCCCTGTCCGACCATCAAGCGTGCTGATCCTTGCCTTGTGTACGTGAGACTCAGTTCACGACATGCCCCATGACTCCAGGGGTGGCCAGGTTGCTTTTATGCTCCTGCGGTCCTCTCAAGATTGAACAGTACCTGATTGACTGTATCTTTCGCGGTTGACCGGGCCAACAGCTACGCAGTACTGCTCTGTGATAGGTCTGTCTGAAACAAGCCAGTGGGTCCCTCTGGGACGGGTAAGTAGTCTCTCCTGCTGCAGGTGAGTACATGCTGGCTGTGTTTCTTTATGTGGGGGGGTTTCTCCCTGTCTCCCCCCTGTTATGCTGCTCTCTGCACCCTGTACTGGTGCTGTGCTGTGGGGGTGCTTGGGGGTCACTCTGGCCTGGCTGGGGGCGCTCATGTCTGTTAGTGGAAGAGGAGCAGTGTTCTGGTGTGTGAGGTGGGGGCTTATTGTGTGCGCCATTAGCGCACGCATTAGCGCTGGTTGTTTTTTAAATAATGCGCTCGGCGGCCATCTTGCCGTGGTTCAATGGCACTGTTATATCTGCGGCTGGTGGCCATTTTCTTGTAGCTGCGCGCTTTTACTTTCGGTTTTGGCCTCTAGCGCTGCAGCGCGAATCTCCTCACAGATTCTTCACTCTCCTCAGGCTTCACAGCACGGTTTCCTCAGCAGAACTGAACAGTTCTTAAGGGTTGGTGAGTCCTCCGAGTATCCCCTCCTCAGCCTCAGCGTAGCCAGTGGGTGGACTGTATATTCACTGTAGTAGTGTAAAAAGTCTAAGGGTGGCGATATGGAGTCTGATACACCTGCTTCTCCACACTTGCCTGAGGCAACTGGCAGTGCTCCTGCACCTGCGGTCCCTATGGACCAGTTGTCGGCAGTCCTGGAATCATTCCTAGTCAGAATGGAAGCGGTGTGCGAGCGCAAGGGAGCTATAAAGCCCCCTCTCCCCACAAAAATCTTTAGTGGAGGAGTGCTCTGATTCAGATATGGGCCTAGCTACTGTGCTCAGGACCCTAGCTCTGAATATTTTAATGTTTTTGAACAGGACATTCCCTTGTGAGGAAGACTCCAGTTCTGTGTCAGTGAATGACAGGGCGCTTGTAAGTGAACTCATTGATGATGTGAGGAACACTCTCAAGCTGGATGCTGTGGCTGTGGTACCTCAGGCGGACGCTGTTTCCCTTGGTTCCTTCAAGCTTTTCTTTTACACAGCTTCCTCACTGTTTTCCTCACACGCTGCCTCGAGAGCAGCATGGATGATACAGTGGTACACAGTCCCCCCCCCCCCCCCCGGGTCGGTGCAGCATGGGGGGGGAGGTGATGTCCTGAGGTAACAACAGGGTCTCTGCACCTGTGGTTTCCCGCCATTTCCTGGGGAACGCTCTGAGCTCTGACAGACACACGGTCTGAGGATCAGAGGTTACCTGTTACCTGCATGCTGCTTCGGCAGCACAGTTTTTTTAAAGGTGTTTATTTTTAGATTTTCAAAAGAAACAATACAAAAGAAAACAAAAGCAGTACAGTCTGACAATTAGGCTAGTACATGAAACCAGCAATAAAGTGTGGAGGATTGCATAGGCATACTGCGGTAACAGTGGTACCCCAAAAACACACACAAATAAGAACCAGTCACACACACACACACACACACACACACACACACACACACACACAGACACACACAGACACACACACAAAAACATACATCCTTGCGGCAACTACGACCCCTTAACAGCATCACATTACTAATGGTCAGTAGACCACATAACACCCGTGACTCACACAGTGAGTGCCCTCCAAAAGTATGATTAGTAACCCACACTAGACCTTCGATCAAAAAATACCAAATGAAAATTGTTTTACAGAATTCAGAAATTTACTGAGGAAGCTGTGAGGAGAGGACCCCCCCCCCCCCCCAAAAGTCCTTCGACACATCCAGCCATGGCTGCCAGACCTTAGCAAATTTCTTAGGACATGCCCTACTTTTGTAAATCAGTTTGAACCTGGGGAGGAGACTGTGAACAAGTCGAAGGACTGCGTGAGCCGAAAGGGGGCCCGCGTCCTTCCAGTGCAGCAGAATGGTTTTTCGTGCATAAAATAATAGTAGGCGTAGCAAAGTCCTGGCATGAGCACGAGGGACGTAGTCATTCAGCACCCCCAACAGTCCAACCTCCGGCGTGTGGCAGGTGCAATTTGTCAGCACAAAAGGCAAATAAATCCTTCCAGAAGGCGGAGAGTCCCAGACATGTCCAAAACATATGAAAGAAGTCAGCAGCAATTGTACCAAATTAACGCATGCAACATCATGACCAAGCCCCACCCTAACCAGCCTAGCTGGTGTATAGTGTAAATGATTGTTGAACTTAAACTGTATCAATATATCGGCAGTGCTAATAATATCCTGGAAGCATACTTGAGTCACCTCCTCCCAATCCTCTTCAGAAAGCTCAGGCATATACAACAGCCATTTGTGGTGAGAATTCTGAAACGGATCTGCTCCCACCCCCTCGAGGCGGCCATAAAAGGACGTCACCAACTTGGCCATTTCTGGGAAAGACAGGAGGTCTTCAATGGAAGAGTCCGTGAGCTCTATGATCAACGCCCCGAATTGTGTTTGCAGGGCATGTCTCAATAGGAGATATTTAAAGAAAAATGTATTTTCAAGTACATAGGTAAGCCTGTGTGTCTCAAATGACAACAGTGAATTCCCTGTAATTACGTGAGATAAATGTGTGACCCCAAAACGGGCCCACCACACCGAGTCTGGATGTCCAAAGAGCTCAGGAAGGTTCGGGTTCCGCCACAGGGGAGTCTGCGGTGAAACCCCAGTGGAGGATTGGGACAGCGTTTTCCCCCCTCCCTCCAGGCCATAAAACCCACCTCCACAGGGGAGAGTCTAGAGCCTCCAACTATCCTAGATCTGTGTAATTCATCCTGTAGTGAAGTAGGGGGTTTGAACAGGGAGAGCAGGAGAGCAGATGCGGGAGTCTGGGGGTCAGAGTGCATCCAGTCATGGACAAATGTGAGCTGGGAGGCAAGAAAATAGTGTTGCAGGTTCGGGCAAGCCAGTCCACCCACAGCCTTGGCTGCTTGGAGGGAGGACCGGGCTATACGGGGCTGGCAACCGTTCCAAATAAAGCCAAAAAGGGCGGAATCAAGTTTTACAAAACATTTTTTGTCTAGAAAAACCGGGGAAGCTCAGAAACAATAAAGAAATTTCGGCAAAAAAATCATTTTAAAGATATTTATGCGTTCAATTAGATTAAGGGGCAACGATGACCAGGTACGAAATTTAACCGTCATTTGTTGAACTATTGGGGTGACATTTAGTTCCTCATACCTAGAGAGGTCAGCATGTATCTGTATGCCCAGATATTTAAAGGAAGACGTTAGCTGAACCTGTGACCTCCGTAGGTATTCGACCGAACACAGAGGGCCAATTGCAAATGCCTGGGATTTCTCCCAACCCACCCGGAGACCCGAGACCGCGCCAAACTCCTCAACCACCTGCAGCAACTTAACAAAGGAGCTCTCCTTGCCATCTAAGTATACCAGGGCATCGTTTGCGTAGAGAGAAATCTTTTCTATCAACAGGCCTGAATGGATGTCTCCAATCTCGGATGTTCGGCAGCAGAGTTAAGCAGGTTGGAATGATACAGAGAAGATTATGCGCCTCTGCGCCATAATTTAAACTCACCCTATACCTCTACACTGCATACATTCACAGTGTATGTATGTGTTATTGGTCTCTGTGTCTGCGTGGGTGTCCCCCCACGTTCCAATGCTGTGTTTCAGTGCCATACATGATATAAATGTACACAATATGTTTATGCACGACTCTAGATAGATTCACAGTATATGTATGTATTAAACTCTCTGGGTCGGCGCGGGTTTCCTCCGGGGGCTCCGGTGTCCTCCCGCGCTCTCATGGTATGTGCGCTTCGGCTCTCTGCACAGTATAGACATGTTCAATATGTTTATTGCACATACTATACATATTTACAGTATGGGTATACTGTTTGCGTGGGGTTCCTCCGGGTACTCCGGTTTCCTCCCACGCTCCAATGGAAATGCACAGCATAAACATGTGCAATATGTTTATTCACATGCTATCATTCCTACACGGTATCTGTGTGCTGTCTGCGTGGGTTTCTTCCGGGTGTTCCGGTTTCCTCTCATGCGCTGACGGTATGTGCGCCTTTGGCCCTCTGCACAGTTAAACATGTTCATATGTTTATCACGCATGCTATAATACCTACACGGTATGTGTATGCAGTCTGTGTGGGTTTCCTCCGGGTACTCTGGTTCCCTCCCACACTCCATTGGTATGGGCGCTTTCGGCGCTATGCACAGCCTAAATTTGTGCGATTTGATATCCACATACTAACATACCTACCCGGTATGTCTGTGCAGTCTGCGTGGGTTTTCTCCGGGTTTCCGCCCATGCTACATGACATGCGTGCCTTTGGTGCAATACACGGTGTAAACATACACATTATGTTTATACACAACACTAAATACATTCACAGTAGTTGTATGTATTGCATTCTCTGGGTCTGTGTGGGGTCCTCCGGGTACTTTGGTTCCTCCTACGCGCCAACAGTGTGCGCGCCTTCGGTGCTATGCACACATAGGCTTGTGAAAAATGTTTATCACACATACTATAGTACCTACACGGTGTGCGTATGCAGTCTGCGTGGGTTTCATCCGGGTGCTCCGGTTTCTCCCCCGCGCTCCAATGGTGTGCGCATTTTCAGCGCTATGCACAGTATAAACATGTGCAATTTGTTTATTCACAGGCTAACATACCTACACGGTTGTGTACGCAATCTGCGTGGCTGGTTTCCGTCCAAGCCCCGATGATGTGCGCGCCTTCGTCGCTGGCACAGTATAAACGTGTTCAATATGTTTATCCACACATACTAAACTACATACGCTGTATGTGGTTGTATTATGCTCTTTGTGGCTGGGTGGGTTTCCTCCCACACTCTATTTGCGCGTTTTGATGCAATACACAGTATAAACTATGTGTTTGTACAATCAGCACTTATCAATGGGGTAGCTGCTGGATGAAGCATTGTCATAAGGATCCCTGGTATCAGGGGTACCACTTTCCACCTGCCTTCAGTGGTGATCAGAAGCGCTGGCTTGGACTGTGTTTGCCAGGCTGAGGTTAGCGGTACGCCCGTTAGTGGCTGCGTCTCTGGCGTTTCTGTAGCTCAATGACTGGGCAAAAGCCTCTGCTTCATCTATCAGTCGACTAGCAGGTGCACTGCAACTGCTTTAGCCTTTAGGGTCTCTGTGCCCAGGGGTGGGTTTGCGCCACCTGTGGAGGCTGAGTTACTGGTCCTCTGACCGAGTTTCTAGGGAAGCTCTGTCAAGTTGCCTTTCTTGGCCAACAGTTGAGGCACCCTGTAAACCGGGGCCTCTCTTCTCCAATACATTGCGGAGTCTCTTTGGGATTTTCATACATCTCACTGCAGGACGGTCCTGTCGGCCGTGTGCATTGCAGGGGAAGGGTCCTTACATCCGGAGGTGTTTCCACCTCCTTTACTGGAGGTGGGGCACCGGATGTGGACCTTTATGGCCTCTCGACTCACTCGCAAGGTGTCAAGATTCGTGGCCAGGTCCAGGGACCCCTGGGCAGACGCATTGGTAGCCCGTGGGGGCAGTATCGCCTGATATATGCTTACCTTCCGCTACTGTTGTTGCCTCGCCTGTTTCGCAGAGTAGGGGCCGAGGCCATTCCGGTGATCCTCATTGCTCCGGAACGGCGACATTGGTACACCGATCTACTTCGGCTAGTCGCAGACATTCCTTGGCGACTGCCTATTGCGGTGGACCTTCTGCATCATGATCCCATACTTCATCCTGCTTTACAGTCCTTGGCTTTAATGGCATGGCTGTTTAAAGCCAGGTGCTGAGGGACCGAGGTCTCTCGGATTCGGTCATCTCATCTATGTTGTTGGCACGGGAATCTTCCTCCAGAAAGATATATCACCGTACCTGGAAGGCTTACATCGCTATGTGCGAGGAACTTGATTGGCGTCCTCGGACGTATTCGGTTCCCAGGATTTTGCTGTTTTTACAGCGTGGTGTGACCCAAAAGCTGGCCTTGCATACCATTTGAGGGTCGGATTTCGGCCTGGGCTGTCTTTTTCAACGACTGCTACCTGGCCATTCCTTGATTAGCACCTTTTGTGCAGGGGGTTCGCCATGTGATCCCCCCCCCCCTGTCAAGCCTCCTCTCCCTACTTGGGATTTGAGTTTGATGCATCTCGGTTCTCCAAGAACATCCCTTTGAGAATATCAGAGAGATTCCTCTCTTGACCTTGTCCCAGAAGGTGGCCTTCTTAGTGGCCATTGCTTCGGTTAGACGGGTGTCTGAGTTGGCAGCCTTGTCCTGCAAGTCGCCTTACTTGGTCCTCCATAAGGATATGGCGGTGTTGCGCCCACGACCATCCTTCTTTTCAAAGGTGGTCTCGGCCTTTCATCTTAAGGAGGACATTGTTCTTCCGTCCTTGTGTCCTCACCCATCGCATCCCTGAGAGTTTGCGCTTCATACATTAAGATGGGTACGAGCCTTACGGGTGTATCTGTCTGCTACTGTTTGTGTCTGTCTCTGGTCCAAAACAGGGCCGAGCGGTGTCGTCTGCCACCGTCTTTAGGTGGATCAGGCAGACCGTCATACAGGCCTATGCCCTTAAGGGGCGGGCGCCTCTCTTTCCGGTTGCGGCGCATTCCACCAAGGCAATTGGTGCTTCCTGGGCTTTCCGACATCAAGCGTCGGTTGCACAAGTGTGCAAGGCGGCGACCTGGTCGTCCGTTCATACCTTTTCTAAGTTCTATAAGGTTGATGTGGCTGCATCTTCGGATTCTCCCTTCGGCCGCAAAGTGTTGCAGGCCGTTGTTTAATGTTGCAACTCCTCCGTTGAGGAGCTCTGCTTGTTTGGAGTGAAGTTTTGGTTGTTCCTTTACTACTGCTCCCACCCTTCTGATACTGCTTTGGGACGTCCCACATGTTTACAGTATCCAGCTGTGTCAGTCCATGGACGATAAGAGAAAATAGGATTTTTGTACTCACCGTAAAATCAGTTTCTCTGACGTCCATGGACTGATACAGCACCCACCCTTCTTTTAAGGTTTGTACTGCTTTGTTACGAACTGAGGCTGCTAGCTGCAGGTGGGAGGGTAATGTCCGGAGGGACCGCCCCCCTGGGCGGGGCTATTCAGCTCTGGCTTGTTCTAGAATGTATGTTTCTAACATTCTGCCTAGATCTTCTCCTGCAAGCAGGGACATATACCTCACACGTTTACAGTATCCAGCTGTGTCAGTCCATGGACGTCAGAGAAATGGATTTTACGGTGAGTACAAAAATCCTATTATTTTTTTGTTTTTTTGGGACTCCTTTTGAAATTCTGTTAATTTTAGGTACTGGGAGAAGGATTTAATTCACTTACCTTTCCTTCTATTTCCCTTCTAAATGTTTTTTTTCTTTGTCTGAATATCTCACTTCCTGTTCCTCCTCGTGAAGCTTGCCCCCATCATCCGAGCCGTTCTGGCTGGGGGTTAGTCAGTGTGCTCGCCCCCTCCATTGGGACTACAATCCCTGCGGGGAGCTACCGGTGCCTGTGAACATACAGAGCGTCTCCCTGCAAAGATGTAGTCATAAGGGAGGGGGTGAGCACGCTGACTAACCTCCAGCCAGAACGGCCTGGATGATGGGGTCAAGCTTCATGAGGAGGAACAGGAAGTGAGATATTCAGACAAAGAAAAAAAACATTTAAAAGGGAATTAGAAGGAAAATGTAAGTGAACCAACAATGCACTAGCTTAAAGGAAGCTATTTAGAAAATAAAAAACGAACCCCTTTAAAGTTGTTGGTGATGACATAAAAAAAAATAGAGGCCAGTCCTTCCAGAACTGATATCTTCAATTTATTGTAGATGTTGGAGTGTTATGCTGGCCATACACTATACAGAAAATCGTTTAAACCCATTGTCGAAAAATTTACTTTTGGCCGCATGAGCAAACTATAGTGCCATCATGTAATGACCTATAAATGAATCTGTTTTTGTTTGTTTTTTCACATATACCTAGTGCAAACAGTTTGGACAGGAACCACATTAACCTTTCAATTTATCGTTCGTTGGGCAGAAAATGTACAAACTTGTCCTTTATTTTTTCGGCTCGTAAAAGGTCTCAACCGATTACCGATTTGTGCCTATTAACTGGCCAAAAAACGAACAAACGGTCTTCGGCCGATTTTTCGTATAGTGTATTATGTTACTGTTGAACATGAAGTGTGAAAGCACTTGGCCTAATGACTTGGATTACTGTACGACAGGCTGCAGCAGAAACAGGCATATTAATGAAGTATCAAATTAGGGTACACTCACACTGGGACTGGTTTAAATGAACTGTATATATCCATAAAAGTGATCCGCACCTCCGTTGCTTCTCTTAAAATTCTGTTTATTGTAGAAACTAAAGTGTAAATATCAGTCATACAGTAAGTTGACGCGTTTCAGCCTACAAGACTTTAGTCATAGCTAGTAATACAACATGAAAACACAGAATAAATAGTAACAAAGAAAAGAGGATCTGCCTAACCATTGTCTCATTAGACAATTATTAGTACAATCAAGACAGCTGGTGTTGTATATGCAGAGCCCATATGAGAGCCAACTTTTCTTAACAAGCAAATATAATAAAACACATAAAACATACAATAAAAAAAAACTAAGTATCAATATAATATATGAACAAATGGCTAAAGAGAGAGCAAAGAGAGAATAAAAGTTAGAACAATCAACTCTCATACAGAGGGCCTTGAGAAGAGGGGAGAATAATTCAACTTAAATGACCATCTAAATCCCATTTACATCTACATTTACATTGATTTTTTTTTTAAATACTTTGTTTTAGTCTCTCATTGCTTATACAAAATTCCTGTCATTCTTGTGCACCAGCTGAAATTTCAGATCAAGCTTACAATGGGAGTGTCTGTCTCGACTGTTGAAATGGTAGGGAGTGGGATTGTAATATTCAGTGACATTAAATGGTTTGGGAGATTGAGACTCTTGAAGTTCATTCGTATTTCAAGTGGAAAGTATAGCAAAATGGTCAATCTATGCCCCATTCCTCACCCATAAGGAGTCTTCAGAGATTCATGTTTAGTTTTTGGCGGACTTGCCCTTTATCTGTGCAATAATTTTATTTCATAGATCAATCCAACCCAATAAATATAAATAAATATAGTATTTAAAGATAATTATTTTACAAATATAGCATAAATATGTCTGGAGTAAGGGAGAATCCTCCCGAGATGCTGAACAGCTAATATTCAATAATGACATAGAAATTGCGGTTTGGATGTCATTAGTTACTTCCAATGGTGTGGACTTCATCTTAGAAAAAATCAATCCTCTGAAACAAACAGTGGGATAATTAACATATGTTATAGTAAGTAATGGAAGTTTGAGGTTTTATCTGCTTAAATAAATCTACCTCTTTCTGCTCCTGAAGTAATTGGTACTATGGTAAACCTCTTTTCTCTTGCACAGACCTTACTGTGTCGTGGACCTTAGAAGAGTAGAGTGGTAAATAATATAACTTTTTTTTTTTTTACATGGAACATTTTAATGAAAAGGAAACCTACAGATTGTTTTATACATCAAATATCAGCACTTCTAAAATAATTATACTTTAACCACGTCCTGCCCGGCCTATAGCAGAATGGCGGCCGGGCGGTGGTTCAGTTATCCTGACTGGGCGTCATATGACGTCCAGCAGGATAACAGCCGCCGGGCGCGCATCACGGCGATCGGTGGTGTGGTGTGTCAGTCTGACACACCACTACAGTGATCTCGGTAAAGAGCCTCCGACGGGAAAGAGCGTCATGTCAACATCGGGAGAAGACCGGGCAAGAGTGGGCAAAAGAGCAGGCAAAAGAGCAGAAGAACCCGGCAGAAGACGACCAGACAGCGGGAGGAGAACCGGAGAGCGCGGAGAAGAGGCCGGAGAGAGCGGAGTAAAAGGAAGAGACCCCCGGAGCTGCCTAATAAATTAATTTAAAAACCTGTGTAGTGTGTTTTATTTTTGACACTTTTTATTCCAGGTGAATGGGTAGGGGTAGGACCCCGACAACCAACGGCCAGGGTTGTCCGGAAGGGGCCCTTGTCCTCCTCAACATGGGGCAAGGTGCTTTAGGGTGGGGGGTGCCCCAAAGCACCCACCCCCCATGTTGAGGGCATGCGGCCTGGTATGGTTCAGGAGGGCGGGGGGGCGATCGCTCGTCCCCACCCCCTTTCCTGATCTGCCGGGCTGCGTGCTCGGATAGGGGTCTGGTATGGATTTTGGGGTGACCCACACGCCGTTTTTTCGGCGTGGGGGTTTCCCTTAAAATCCATACCAGACCGAAGGGCCCGGTATGCTCATAAAGGGGGAAGCCATGCCGTTTTTAAAAATAAAATAAAAACATTGGTGTGGAGTTCCCCCTAATTATTGGGGGATCAAAGTCGCGTACCTGGTCATTGAAGTCGTACTTTAAGTCGTAGGGCAAAGTCGGATCCACCGTCGTATGACTGTCTTGTCAAAATCGCGGCTGCGTCGCGCGACTTTAGAGAAGCACAAGTGTGAAAGGGGCCTTAGTGTGTTTTTAAATATGATCTGTAAGGCTGGGTTCACACCATTGCAAACTGAATGCGGCTTCCCCGCATCCAATTTGCAATAGCAGGAGATTTTGACCGTCTCTCTATGGAGCCGGTTCTCATATCTCTGCAGCAGGTCCGTGTGCGTCTCTTGGTCTGTTTCAGGTCCGAATTCAGCCCAAAATTCGGGCTGAAATGGTGAACCAGGACGCACCGGACCCCTGCTGTGAGATGGATGCGGCGATGGTGTGAACCCAGCCTCAAGCATGTACTGTTCAAGTTATTCCTCCTCCTAGTGTGCATTCTACAAAGGCACTGGATTGCATGTCAGGTAACCATGACATATAACATTATATTGTCCTCCTTTGACCAGTAGATGGCAAGTGTGAGTTTTGTACTTGAGTGTTTTGAGAATACATACTTGAATAGCAGGATTTTGGTTTCACACATTTAGCTGAATGATTTGGTTAACTGTCACATATAAAGATGACATACATTGCAGGAGCTGCAAACAAATCCAGAGATAGCGCTGGACTTTCCGATGAGACAGCCCAGCATGTTCTATATACAGGCGGTCCCCGGGTTACAAACAAGATAGGGTCTGAAGGTTTGTTCTTAAGTTGAATCTGTTTGTAAGTCAGAAGAGGTACTTTTTTAACCACTTGCCGCCCGCCCTATAGCGGATTGACGTCGGCAAAGTGGTTTCAAAATCCTGACTGGGCGCGCATCACGGCGATCGTTGCTGTGGGGTGTCAGTCTAACACGCCGCAACACCGATCTAGGTAAAGAGTCTCCGACGGAGACTCTTTGGACACGGCTGATCACGTGGTAATCACGGCTGATCACAGTGTAAACAGGAAAAGCTGGTCATCGGCTTTTCCTCACTCGCGTCTGTCAGACGCGAGTAGAGGAGAGCCGATCGGCTGCTCCTCTGACAGGGGGGGGTTTGTGCTGATCCATTATCAGCACAGCCCCCCCGAGGATGCCCACTGGACCACCAGGGATGCCACTAGACCACCAGGAATGCCACTAGACCACCAGGGAAGCCCACCATAAGGTATGCCACCCTAGACCACCAGGGATAATGGATGCCAATGCCAAATGGATGCCAATCAGTGCCCACAATGGGCACCACTGATGGGCAGGCATTATTGTTTGGCACTGATTGGCATCCATTAGTACAGTACAGTGCCACCTGACAGTGCCCATCTGTGCCACCTGACAGTGCCCATCTGTGCCACCTGACAGTGCCCATCCGTGCCACCTGACAGTGCCCATCCGTGCCACCTGACAGTGCCCATCCGTGCCGCCTATCAGTGCCCATCCATGCTGCCTATCCGTGCCCATCAGTGCCCACCCGTGCCGCCGATCGTTGCCCATCCGTGCCGCCGATCGGTGCCCATCCGTGCCGCCTTATCCGTGCCCGTCAGTGCAGCCCCATCAGTGCCCATCAGTGAAGGAGAAAACTAACTTTTTTACAAAGTTTTGTAACTGAAACAAAAAAAAACTTTTTTTTTTTTTCAAAATTTTCGGTCTTTTTTTAATTTTTTTTAGCAGAAAATAAAAATCGCAGAGGTGATCAAATACCACCAAAAGAAAGCTCTATTTGTGGGAACAAAATGATAAAAATTTAGTTTGGGTACAGTGTAGCATGACCGCGCAATTGTCATTCAAAGTGCAACAGCGCAGAAAGCTGAAAATTGGTCTGGGCAGGAAGGTGTATAAGTGCCCAGTATGGAAGTGGTTAAAGTGTAACTCCAGCCCAAAAAAATATTACTCTTTCGTCCATGGACCGACACAGCTTCTCTATTGACAAAGTGGGTATTATCCGTTAATTAGGAGTGACTAGGCAGAAAACTTGTAAAAAGTGTTGCATCACACCTTCTACAGTACCGCCCAGGGGGCGGACCCTCTGGGTATACCCTCTCAGTCTGCATCTTCGCAGATCAGTTTTTTTCTGTCTAGCAAGGAGTAGGACATGGCTCCCTTCGGGCCCATTGGTCCGGGGAAAAAAAAAAATATATATATATATATATATATAATATATATAATTTTTTTTGCTACATTTGTTGTTTCCTGCGATCTTCGATCAACTGCCGACCGGGTGACAGGCTGGATCCTCGATCCTTGTAGTCTCCCCAGTTTCGGCCATCGAGCGTGTGCCGACCCTAGCTACGCGCTGGGTTTTCCACGACATGCCCGTCGCTCCACGGGTGGCCGGTGAGCTTACGCTCCAGGGCCTGCATCGGACCGCTCAGCTTCGGCTGACCTTACGGCCGAGTCGCAGCAGCCTGGCCGGTGAGCTTACGCTCCAAGGCTTGCATCGGACCGCTCAGCTTCGGCTGACCTTACGGCCGAGTCGCAGCAGCCTGTCCGGTGAGCGTCATGCTCCAGGGCATACATATGATCGTCCCTTCTGGGTCCAATCACAGCATGCCTGGCCAACAGTAACCTTCCGTGCGCGGACGATGATCTGTTTGGAATGTCTTCCAGCAGAATACATGCAGGATAGGTAAGTAAAACTCCCCTGCCTCGGCTGGGTGATTTAGCTGGACATTCCTGGAGAGATCAAGTAAGTGGTTGTGGCCCCTTTCTTCCCTCTCTCCCTGCCTTTCCCTCCTCCCTGGGCTTCTAGCTAAAGGTTGCTGGGTGCTGGGGGTCACCTAGGGGGTCCCACTGGAGCGGGGCTGGCTGTAACTAACATATAAAAGAAATGTCATTTTTTCTTACCTGTGTTTTGTGTCCTTCCTCCTCCATGCTGTCGGCGGCCATTTTGAGGTGGTCCATGCCAAGTTTGGCCTCTTGTGACTGCCCGGCGGCCATCTTCCTGTGGTTCGGCCACACCCACTGGCCCCTATCAGCTGATCGGCGGCCATGTTTGTCCACCCTGTATGCAGATATTGCCGTTCGGCGGCCATCTTTTTGTGGGCTATGGCTGCTTGACCTCTATCGGCGGCCATTTTCTTAGAGCCCACATTATCTTCCATACAGACGTTTTTGGCAACCATTTTTCGAGAGCCTCCGGCCTCTAGGGTGCATTACACTGGCGGGAAAATTCACACAGGAAGTGCTAATAAAAGAAGCAGACTGACACAGCAGCAGCGGGACAGCATCACAGGCGCAGCATAGCAGTACCTATCCAGGGTGGTGAGTCCTCTGGGTGACCCGGCCTCTCTGCAGCACAGGAGGGTGGCCTATTGATATCTTGCCTGGAGCCCTGTGAGTGTCAGCGTGTGGTCAGCATGGCATCTGAGCCAGATGTCTTCTCCCCTGAAACACCAGATTTAGCAGCTGGTGCCCCTGAGGTGTCTATGAACGCTATGACTGCAATCCTAGAGGCGTTTGCTGCCAGGGTGGAAGCAGCACACGGGAATACAGGGGGTAGTAAACGCCCCATCCCCTGCAAGCTTCTGGGGATAATTCTGATGCAGAACCAGGTCCAGCTACGGCTCGGGGCCCAGATTCTGACGCATCAGAGACTGCAGACCGTGACCGGACAGTGAGAATGACTCAAAGTCCAGGTCAGTACGCGAGACGGCTTTGGTATCTGACCTTATTACTGCAGTGCGGGATATGCTAAAATTGGAAAATACTGCAGAAGCAGCAGAGACTCCGGTCCACTTGGGTTTCATAGACCTGCCCGCACTGCTAAGGTGTTCCCTTGTGTGTCTTTTGATAAACTCTTATACAAGGAATGGGAGAACCCACTGAGGGTCTTTACAGCCCCAAAGAGGTTTGCGGTACGGTACCCCTTTTGAGGAGAGTTTTCTGAAGAAATGGACCTCTCCCCCCTATAGTGGACCCTCCGGTGTCCAGACTTAATAGAGCCACCACAATTCCTGTAGAAGGGGCTCCTGTTTTCTAGGACCCTGTGGATAAGAAGGCTGAAGCACTCGCTTGCTACCTATACTCAGTGGTAGGCTCGGCAGTACGCCCGGCATTGGCGGGGGCCCTAGTGTCTCACACACTTACTGAATGGGCAAGATTGCTACTCCAGGGGTTAAGGAGCGAGATGCTTCTCCTGATGAGATAACATTGGCCGACCTGTTGGTCCAGGGCCTTAGGTTTGTCTGTGAGTCAGACATGAATACTATTCCCCTGCTGTCTAAAACTTTGGTTTATGCAGTAGCAATACGCCGCCTGATCTGGCTAAAAGGCTGGTCTGCGGACCAGACTTCCAAGAAAGCCCTGTTGGATCTGCCTTTTAAGGGCGACAGACTTTTTGGGGCTTCTCTGGATGACATCATCAAGGATGCCACAGGAAGTAAAAGCACTTTGCTTCCCCAAATTAGCAAGGGTAAGGGGCCACGCCAAGGGCAAGGGCCCTCCTTTACTGCACACAAGTGTTTTTTTTGTCCCCCTAGGGCGACAGGGAAAAGACCCCAGGCCGATAAAGCGCCTGCCCAAGGACAAAAGCGTCCCTGGTCCCGCATACCCAATAAGCCTGCGGACAAATTTGCGTCTGCATGAAGGTCCACCCCCACCCAGCTCTCGGGTGGGGAGACGTCTTCGCAAATTTGCGACTCAGTGGACAGCACTAATCTCAGACAGGTGGGTTTGCGAAGTAATCTCCTCAGGCTACAAGATAGTTTCTCTCTTGTCCACCGGACAGATTCAACACCTCCAATCTCCAGCTACTACCGACCCGTCGGGAGGCCCTGTATGGGGCGGTCCAGGGTCTACTGGAACGCGGGGTAGTTATTCCAGTTCCAGAACTGGAACAGGGTTTTTACTCAAATGTTGTTCATTGTGCCGAAGAAGGAGGGGGTTCGTCCAAGCTTGGATCTCAGAGCCCTCAATTGCTTTGTGAAGGTACAAAGTTTTCGGATGGAGTCGGTTCGATCTGTAGTCACGGCTCTCCATCCGGGGGACTTTCTGGCCTCCTTGGACATCAAGGACGCATACCTGCATGTCCCCATATACTCCAGACACCAGAGGTTTCTGCGCTTTGCTATCGGGAAGGACCACTACCAGTTTGTGCCCCTCCCGTTGGGCCTTGCCTCAGCACCCAGGACGTTCACCAAGGTGCTCGCTCCGATTCTGGCACTTCTAAGACAGCGGGGTATCGCTATCACAGGCTACTTATACGACCTTCTGCTGAAGGCCCCTTCAAGCTCAGAATTAGAGGTAAGCATGTCCATTACCTGTCAGACTCTTCGAGACTGTGGTTGGATACTAAACACGCAAAAGTCAGTATTGGTGCCCACTCAACGCCTAGGCTACCTGGGGTTGATTCTGGATTCTTCAGAGGCAAAGGTATTCCTCCCTGTGGAGAAGTTGCAGACCCTCCAGGCTGCAGTACGGCAGCTGACTTCCAGGAATTGGTCGTCACTCCGTTTTTTGCATGCGAGTGTTGGGCCTCAGGGTAGCCTCCTTCGAGGCGGTTCCATATGCTCAATACCACACTCGAGTGTTACAGAAGGAAGTTCTGTCCAGATGGAACAGATGTCCATCATCTCTGGATTATCAAATCCGAGTGAGCCACATAGTCAGGAGATCCCTGGTATGGTGGCTGACAGCACCGGCTCTAATGGCCGGGAAGTCATTTCTTCCGGTTTACTGGATAGTGATCACGACGGACGCCAGCCTTACAGGTTGGGGGGGGAGTCTGGGGTGTTCAGTCGGCGCAAGGTCGCTGGACCCCAGAGGAAGCCCTCCTGCCGATCAATGTCCTGGTAATCCGGGCGATCAGGCTGTGCCTCTTCAAAATGGTCTCAGAGGCTGCAAGCGCGTCCAGTCAGGATCCAGTCAGACAACGCCACAGCAGTGGCATATGTCAATCATCAAGGAGGAACAAGAAGCTCAGCTGCAACATCGGAGATCGCTCGCATTCTGAAGTGGGCAGAGAGGAGCGTACCGGCACTGTCGGCCGTGTACATTCCGGGTGTGGAAAACTGGCAGGCGGACTACCTGAGCCGCCAGATGCTGGACCAGGGAGAAGGGTCCTTACACCCGGAGGTGTTCCAACTCCTCTGCCAAAGATGGGGCACACCAGACGTAGATCTTCTGGCTTCCCGACTCAATCGGAAGGTATTGAGATTTGTGGCCCGGTCAAGAGACCCATGGGCAGACGCAACGGACGCGTTGGTAGCATCGTGGGGTCAGTATCGGCTAATCTATGCCTTCCCTCCCTTAAGGCTTCTTCCTCTTCTGCTCCGCAGAGTGGAGGCAGAGGGAATTCCAATGATCCTAATCGCTCCAGATTGGCCTCAGCGTCCTTGGTACGACGACCTAGTACGTCTGGTAGCAGACGTCCCCTGGCGCCTACCACTACGGAAGGACCTGCTATCGCAAGGTCCCATATTCCATCCTGCTTTACAGTCATTGGCTTTAACGGCATGGCTGTTGAGAACCAGGTACTGAGAGACCGGGGCCTGTCAGACTCAGTAATCTCTACTATGAGAAGTGCTCGAAAACCGTCCTCTAGGAAGGTCTATCACCGCACTTGGAGGGCCTACATCTCCATGTGTGAGGAAATGAAATGGCATCCGCGTACCTATTTGGTTTCCAGAATCCTGCTGTTTTTACAGCATGGGGTGGACCAAGGGCTTGCCCTAAGTACGATTTAAGGGACAGATATCTGCCCTGGCTGTCTTTTTTCAGCGACCCCTGGCCACTCACTCTTTCGTGAGTACATTTGTGCAGGGGGTCCGACATGTGGCCCCTCCGGTCCGTCCCCCGTTACCTCCGTGGGACTTGAACCTGGTCCTCTCGGTGCTTCAGAAGGCACCGTTTGAGAATATTAGAGATATTCCCCTGTTGACACTTTCTCAGAAAGTGGTCTTTTTGGTGGCTGTTACGTCAGTTAGACGAGTCTCTGAGCTGGCAGCCTTGTCCTGCAAGGCTCCCTATTTGATTTTCCACAAGGATAAGGTGGTGCTGCGGCCGCAGCCTTCCTTTCTTCCGAAAGTCGTTTCGGCTTTTCATCTCAACGAAGACATTGTACTTCCATCCTTGTGTCCTCAGCCGTCGAATCTTAAGGAGTCGGCGTTGCATTCCTTGGACGTTGTCCGAGCTTTGAGAGTATACCTATCTGCTACTTCCCTGTTCCGGAAGTCAGACTCACTGTTTGTTTCGGTGGCTGGTCCCAAGAAGGGCCAAGCAGTCTCATCGGCCACCATCTCTAGGTGGATCCGACAGATAGTAATCCAGGCTTACGCCTTAAAGGGTCAGGCGCCCCCCTTTCCTGTCACGGCGCATTCGACCAGGGCAATAGGTGCCTCTTGGGCTTTCCGACATCAAGCGTCTGTTTCCCAATTATGTAAAGCGGCGACTTGGTCGTCCGCTCACACTTTCACAAAATTCTACAAAATTGATGTAGGTGCATCTTCGGATTCCTCTTTTGGCCGCAAGGTTTTGCAAGCGGCTGTTTAGAGTTGCAACTCCTCCGTTGGAGGAGTGCTGTTTTGTGTTTGGGGTGAAGTTTATTTTTATGCTGTTACCACCCCTCGTTTTTTCTCTGACACTGCTTTGGGACGTCCCACTTTGTCAATAGAGAAGCTGTGTCGGTCCATGGACGAAAGAGTAAATAGGATTTTTTGCTCACCGTAAAATCCTTTTCTCTGAGTCCATGGACCGACACAGCACCCACCCCTCCTTTTAAGTTTGTACTGCTTTTTGACGAACTGATCTGCGAAGATGCAGACTGAGAGGGTATACCCAGAGGGTCCGCCCCCTGGGCGGTACTGTAGAAGGTGTGATGCAACACTTTTTACAAGTTTTCTGCCTAGTCACTCCTAATTAACGGATAATACCCACTTTGTCAATAGAGAAGCTGTGTCGGTCCATGGACTCAGAGAAAAGGATTTTACGGTGAGCAAAAAATCCTATTTTTTAAGCTTTTTGGATAGCATAGGGAAGGATTTACACCCCTGTAGTGTGTTTGTTTTGCTGTCTGTGCCCCTGTTCAGAAGATTTCACCTCACTTTATGTGCCAATGACAATTGGATTTTGAAAATGTTGGGTTGTTGTGGAAACAAGAATTGGCGATTAAAGCATCAGTGGAGGTAGCTTTTTCCCATAATGACTCTTATGCCCTGTACACACGATCGGATTTCCGATGGAATAAAATCAGATGGAATTTTCCGTCTGAATTTTCGATGAAGCTGACTTCCATTAGTCTTGCATACACACCATCAGACAAAATTCCGACTGTCCAAAACGCCGTGACGTACGACGGCACTATTTTCAGTTCGTTACAGCATGACGAATGTGCTATCTCCCTTACAAACACTAGTTTTACCAGAACGAGCGCTCCTGTCTTCTAATTTAGTCTGAGCATGCATGGATTTTTCTCCGATGGAGTTCCACACAGACGATCGGAATTTCCTATCATTTTTTTTCCATCGGAAAAATGTAAAACGTGTTCTATTTTTTTACACCGATGGAAAAAAGTCCGATGGGGCCCACACACGATCGGTTTATCCGATGAAAAACCGATGTACTTTTTTAATCGGAATCAGCCAATCAGGAGGGAGAATCTCGAATGGCTGAGACACTCGTGGATATCGCTGGACAGAGAGAGACCTCAGGTAAGTGTTAGGGGGCTGAGGGGTGCTGCTGCACACAGAGGGATTTTTATCTTAATGCATAGAATGCATTAAGATAAAAAAAAAACTGCATTTACAACCACTTGAAATCAGGAAGTTCTAGGTTTACTAGAAACTAAATACAAAGCAAGATTATACAATGAATCAGACAAGGAGCTGTCCAACATCTCAAGTAGCACAGCGATAAGAGCTGCAGCCACACACCACAGATGTCCCAGGTTAAGATCCGAACCCTGACAGGTATGCTTTAACCACTTGCCGACCAGCCGCCGTCATACGGCGGCAGGTCGGCTCTTTCCCATGAATCACCATAGCTGTATGTTGGCTCCTTTAAGAGCCATAGCAGGCGTGCGCCCGCTGCATGGCGGGGAATCCAATGCATGTGGTAGGTGGCCGCGATGTCCGCCGGCCACCTGCGATCGCCAGATGTAAACACATCCCCGTTCTGAAAGGGGAGGAGAGAGGGAGATCTGCTGTTCCTAGTGATTAGGAATAGCGATCTCTCCCCTCCTCCAGTCAGTCCCACCTCCCAGGGAACACATTTAACCTCATGATCCTAGTGTTAATCCCTTCCCTGCCAGTGATATTTACACAGTAATCAGTGCATTTTTATAGCAGTGATCGCTCGACATGTGCAATTCGTTTAGTTTCTAATTAGTTTTTCACGAATTTAGAGAAATTTGTTAATTCAGAATTTCCAAATTTTTTAATTTCCGGATTTTCGAAAATTGGAAGTTTTGAAAATTGGAAATTTCGAAAATTCAAAATTGCAAAATTCAAGAATCTAAAATTCGAAAATGGGAAATTTGGAAAGTTGAATTTCCGAATTTTTTGAATTTCCGAAAATCGGAAATTTGTTTTTTTCTTGCTTTTTTCGGAAATTCGAAAAAAAAAATTGTGTTTTGTTTTATTCGTTTTTTTGGAAATTCGGAATTCGGAATTTCTGAATTTCCCGAATTTCCGAAAAAAGCAAAAAAACGAAAAAAATAAAACGAAAAAAAAGAATTTTTTTGTCAGTGCACATGTCTAGTGATCGCTGTATAAATGTCAATGGTCCCAAAAATGTGTCAAAAGTGTCTGACCTGTCCTTCGCAATGTCGCACTAAAAATCGCAGATTGCTGCCATTACTAGTAAAAAAAAATGCCATAAATATATACCCTATTTTGTAGACACTATTACTTTTGCGCAAACCAATCAATATACGCTGCTTGTGATTTTTTTTTTTTTTTTTACCAAAAATATGTAGAAGAATACATATTGGCCTGATGAAGAAATTATTATTTTTTTTTACATTTTTGGGGGGATATTTATTACAGCAAAAAGTAAAGAATATCGTTTTTTTTTTCCAAAATTGTCGGTCTTTTTTTGTTTATAGCGCAAAAATAAAAACCACAGAGGTGATCAAATACCACCAAAAGAAAGCTCTTTTTATGGGACCAAAGAAAGGCAATTTAGTTTGTGTACAGCATTGCACAATTGTCAGTTAAAACGACGTAGTGCCGTATCGCAAAAAAATGGCCTGGTCATCAAGGGGGAAAATCTTCCGGTCTGTAAGTACAACTAAAGGCAAAACATTTTTTTTTTCGTTTTGGATAGAGTGGAGAGAGATTAGAACACCCGACAGTTTTTATTGCTGTCTGTGCCCCCTGTTAAGGAGATCCCCCCTCTCTATTTGTCCTGTTTACATCATCATTTAAAGTGAAAATAAAAAAAAATTGGGTTGTCCCCATAAATTATAATAGAGGGGAAATCTTCCAATGGGGATACTAGATTTGGTGACCTGGGGTAATTTGCAGGGATTTTCTTTCACTTCCTGTTTAGATATGGGACAGGAAGTGAAGGGAAATTTCTGCAGTGGGACACAGATGGCGAACAAAAAGTACCGGTACTCGTGCAAATGCACCAAAACTTTCAGGCTCCATTCTTTTAGCTGTCAGTAGGACTGACAGCTGAAATGTAAAAAAAAAAAAGACAGCAATTATCAGTTGTTAAGGATGTGGCGGCCCCGCTCCTTAACAACCGATGACCCATTCTGCTGTCAATAGGGTTCCCCTGTTGACAGCTGAAGTGTTAAAGAATCCGGCAATTGAATCTGTCAAAAAAAAAAAGCAGCTGGGCAATGTTTATCGACAACATTGCTCAGCTGCTGAAACACTAAGATAGTAAAGAAACTGTTTATTTTTGTAATTTTCTGTTTATTCATCTATAGATCAAAGGGATGAACTTCGATCTGCAGATGAAGTCAGTTTAAAGCAACCTGTTAAGCAAGAAACATATTTTTTATTTTGCACTTTTTAATAAATGTTCCTTGGTTTGACCCCTTATTAACCCTTAACTTACAATAATCAGCCTTAATGAACTCCTTATTCCACTCCATTTAATTATGTTCCTGCTGTTTTTTTTGTTCACTTCTATTTTCTAAACTATTTTCTAAACTATTAATAATTAAAACTTTTTTGTTTGTTTGCTTTGTTCATTAATATTTTTACACCCTTCACATATATTTACACATTTCACGTTGAAAAAAAGCGCAAAATGTAAAAAAAAACAAACATTTTTTTTATTTGTAAATAACTTTTCAATGCTTTGAACCATTGCTGACAGCTGAAGTGTAAACCATTGGTATCGACGAGTAGTAAAAAAAAAAAAGTATCGGTACAAAAATGGTTTTGGTGCATCCCTGGTTATAACTCTCCTTTGCTCTGTCCAAAATGGGGAAAAAAAAAAGTTTTGCCTATAGTTCTACTTTAAAATGATAGAACCAGTACATGAGTTGTATTCGTTTGTTTCTTTTGGGATTACTTCACCTATATTTGAAAAGTCTTCTTTATTATTACTTACTGATAAAATATTCAGTATGATACCAAAGTTGCTTAGGACAACAGGAAAATTAAAAGCACTGACAAACTTGGAAACGTTCTTCTGTTAAGAAATTATGTTTTTTTGGGAGGGATAATATTTTCCCATGCATTTAAATATTTGTTCAGAGTGTTGCTTGATTTTTTTCCCTATAGAACGTCAGCTACTTCAATGTTCACAAGTCTAAAAATATACTGTGTTTGTGTATATCTATCTATCTATCTACAGTATCTCACAAAAGTGAGATATCATTTTTGTAAATATTTTATTATATCTTTTCATGTGACAACACTGAAGAAATTACACTTTGCTACAATGTAAGTAGTGAGTGTACAGCTTGTATAACGGTGTAAATTTGCTGTCCCTTCAAAATAACTCAACACACAGCCATTAATGCTCTGCTTCAGTATGTCACAGTACATGTTTGCATTCATTGTTCCCTCAATGAACTGTAGCTCCCCAGTGCTGGCAGCACTCATGTAGCCCCAGACCATGACACTTCCAGCACCATGCTTGACTGTAGGCAAGACACCCATGATCCCCCTCCTTTTGGAGACTGGGCCGCAGGGCAGTATTCCAACATAACGACCCCAAACACACCTCCAAGACGACCGCTGCCTTGCTAAAGAAGCTGAGGGTAAAGGTGATGGACTGGCCAAGCATATCTCCTGACCTAAACCCTATTGAGCTGTTTTGGGGCATCCTCAAAAGGTGGAGGAGCGCAAGGTCTCTAACATCCACCAGCTCTGTGATGTCGTCATGGAGGAGTAGAAGAGGACTCCAGTGGCAACCTGTGAAGCTCTGGTGAACTCAGAGGGTTAAGGCAGTGCTGGAAAATAATGGTGGCCACACAAAATATTGCCACTTTGAGCCCTAGTTGGACATTTTCACTTAGGGGGTGTGCTAGCTTTTGTTGCCACCGGTTCAGACATTGATGGCTGTGTTGAGTTATTTTGAGGGGGCAGCAAATTTACACTGTTATACAAGCTGTACACTCACTACTTTACATTGTAGCAAAGTATAATTTTCTTCAGTGTTGTCACATGAAAAGATATAATAAAATATTCACAAAAATGTGAGGGGTGTACTCACTTTTGTGAGATACTGTATCTATTTATCCATCTATCTATTTCTTATACAGTACTGTGCAAAAATCTTAGGTTGGTGTGAAGAAATGCTGTAAAGTAATAATGCTTTTAAAAATATATTTAGTTTATTTTTATCAATTTACAAAATGCAAAGTGAGCGAACAGAAGAAAAATCAAAATCACTATTTGGTGTGACTACCCTTTGGCTTCGAACCAACATCAATTCCTACACTTTTATATATTTTGTATACTTGCACAAAGTCATTGATTTTGTAGGATTAGGTTCAGGTATATGATTAACCAGTTATACCAAGCAGTTGCTAATGATCATCAATTTCAAATGTATGCTGAAACAGTCATTAACTGAAACACAGACAGCAATGTAGGAGGCCTAACGTGGTTGTAAAGGCGGAATTCAGATTGCTCTCTGCAGAAAACGGGTCACAGGAGTGCAAAACAAATTGCACTCCTGTGACCCCTACGAGAAGCTCAGCCGAATGAGCTCAGGCTGGACTTCTCCTTTAAGTCTAGTTACAGGTACCTTACAGATATTACCCATGCTCCTGTGCCTATTGACATGGAAACTATGGCTATCAAGATGCTCCAGTGTTTAGTGACATGAATCCTACAACTATTACCCATGCTCCTATGTCTAGTGACACAGACCCTTCAGCTTTTACCCATGCTCCTGTGCCTAGTGACATGGAACCTATGGCAATCACCCATTCTCCCAAGTAATAACACAAAATGACACACAACTTGTTTGACATGGCGCCACATCCAAAAATGTAAAAATAGAGAAAAGAAGAAAAAATAAGGACTTTTTTGGTTGCCACCTATAACCCCAGGAGAAGCTAGTAAGTATTCCAAAATATAAAAATGCTAAAGTTTATTAATAACATCAATTCAGTTAAAATGTACATAACTTGTCCAAAAGAATACATTCCCAATATGGGTACAAGCATAGGTAAATATACTAAAGCCTGTAATCACTTGGTCCGTTTGTGAGTATATAACATATGCAAATAGATACAATTGCCAGATATCCCTCAAAGTGTTGGGCCAAATACCAGAATAAGCAGTAGTTTGCTGGTATTGCTGTCTATGCGTTTCGCCAGCAATGGCTTCTTCAGGATATCCTATTTAATCTAAGAAATTAAATACAGTTATACACAAAGTATAAGCAAAAAATTAAAAAATATAATCAATATTGAGTACTCACATACATGGAACCAGAGCCAGAACCTTAGTCCAAAAAGCAGAGCGTTCCAGACCAACCCAAAAGTATGGAAGCTTCACATCGGGGCCACTACAGCTGAAAGAGGAGCTCTTTAAGGCAGATTGTAGCCTACCAAATTATAATCATATATACTGTCAAAACTTGATACTATATCACACTCAAAAAGATAGGGGTTGAGTTCTTATATAAAAAAGGCGAGAAGAACTAAAAACTCACTTTAGTGGATGGTGTTATACATAAACAAATAATCAAAAACAGTTTGTCCTAGTAGGTGGATACGATCCACAATGCATAACTTGTGCGGAAATAAAACAAAGCATTCAGAAACATCTGTGAAAACTACACCCCTGGGAACTGCCAAACAAAGACCCCCAATAACACAAGGACCACCAACCACTTTCTGTGAGAACAGATCATGTTACTAACCTTAAAAGATGGACAAAGATCCAAAATGCCTGTCCGACATTTGCCTCCTCAACCCCCACTAGCCTGTGTGAGGCATCACAAATCTCTAGGGGAAATATAGGTTATAGGTGGCAACCAATAAAGTATTTTATTTTTTCCTCTTTTCCATTCTCCCAAGTAAGGTTGACTACCCCGTTCTATAGTGCTCCTATTGTTATTCAATTGTTTGTTTTACTTTTTTATGGCTTCTTTTGTCATTTTGTAAATGATTGAAAATTAATATATTGAATATTAATTAACATATTGAAAAAAATAATAATAAAAAAAAAATATATATATATATATATATATATATATATATATATATATATATATATATATATAAAATATTGATTTTTTAACAGCATTCATCCCTTGGCATGGCTTTTGTTCATTTTCATTTATACAGTCTGCCCTTGTTTCTCTATTTAGTTTGTATGGTAACTTACAATGAAAATTGCATGGCAGAATAGTTGGTTTGGACTTTGGAGTGGCAATTGTGACAGCAGCTACCATAGAGTGTATCATCGTGGTAGCATTACTGGACCACTTATTGTTATCAGTCTTTTAATGCAATCTGAAACAATAGAAAGAATGGACAACATTGTGGAAAGATAAGAAAACAGATTAGTAACATTTACGTTATTTGTGGTTTCTTTCGTATCTTGTACATGGGATTTGCGATTAAGTAATTTCTGTAAATAATGTATGCTTTGAAATTTTATAATAAAACTAGGGCTGTGTAAATTAACTAACTATTAATTCCTCGATTACGTTTTTTGATCGATCATAATTCTTTTGATCGATCAAAATTCCGGGTCTTCAGGGAGTTCCGTCGAAGGTCCAGTGACACCACAGACACCGGCAGGACTTGCCGTGTCCATCTAAAGGGCTCCTTTGCTGTGCCTTCATATCTGCATGCCGGCGGGACCTTACTATCTTCCACACGCAAGGGCTGTTACACTTCCCTCTATCACTTCCCTCTATCAACCTGGGATTCTATAGCCATCCACTGGGGGTTGTGATAGTTCCCTTCACGGGACATCTACATGCCGACGGACTGATGTTAACCCCTCCTCATCTGGATTCAGCAGTGGTATCGTTGTACACATTTTTATACCAGTATCATACTTAGCTACATGTTTTTATGACTGCTTTTGCTACCGTTTGGTATTACTCGCACCATTTTTACAGTTTATGTAGCTACATCGATTTTATCTCCAGTGAAATATTTATTTTGTTACCTACTTGAAGACTATAAAAGTTTTAATGCTATTCCCATCGAGCGTTGCCTTTGTGTTTTTTTTGTATCCTGCTAATTATTTTTCCAGTGGTTGGTAGCTGCACTGGGAATCGACCTGCAAGGAAATCAGCTAAAAGTAGTTGGATCTGTATGTGCGTTTATAATTAATCGAAATTAGTCGATTAATCGATTTAAAAAAAAAAACGATTAATCGAACACGAAAATTTTAATCAGTAACACCCCTAAATAAAACGCATAATTTTCATGATAAATAATGGAATTTTTATTGTTGTTGCATGCTTTGTCTAAGCCACTGGTTTTTGCTTTTGTCATTTGGGTTCATTTAAAGGAAAATAATTGTTCTTTTTATGTCTTTTAGATAAACATATAAAAGTGATTGGCATATTGTAAGTCATATCAATGTGTGTTAATTTTGTAAATAAATACCCATAAAGTCACATATTTTCATGGGGGCAGCCATATCTGCTCATGGCACCTACAGGCTTTGCTTCTTGTTTAGTTCACATTGCAGTTGTGCCTTTAGGGGCAAGTTGTAATAGGAACTTTGTAGCATAGATTTGTATCTGCTATGGATTGCTCTGCTTACTTTCTTTGGTGATTTGTAGCTGGCTACAGTATATTTCTAGACATATACAAATTTCTGGTTCGCCATGCACCTTTGGCAGGTGATTTAGATAACAGAAGCGATTACTGAAGCCATCGCTTTTGTGGCTAGCTCCAAATAAAGGAAAAACTCAGCGACTGAGCTAAAAATCACTTGGAATTTCTGCAACACAGATCTTTAGATTAGTTTCTGTAGCTGCTTTACATTGCTGCTAGTGTGACATGGCCTTTACAGTTCCTCTCTCAAATTCAATTCTTCATCTGACTGATGAACACCATTCAGCGCATTACACATCCAGATATTAGCTATCATCCTGCTGTTGTATTTGCCAGTATTCGATAAAAAAACTTTAAAATCAGCAAGAAACCTCTAGGGATGATCTTCTTCTTCTTCTTTTTTTTTTTTTTTTTTGCATAGAGGCATTGGAAAGGCTATAAGATCTCAGAAAGTGACCCTGTGTAGATTAATTATGGTTTGCTTGGTGGCAGCAGAGTCTTAAACTCCTTTGAAGTTTTCTTTGGTCTGATCTGTTGAAAATTATGTACTCTATGTCGCTCCGTTATTCATCCCAATGGTTGCCAATTAAGGAGGCTGAGTGATTTCATTGAAATACAGGTCTCCCTCTAGTGACTAACCTACAGATCATTTTTATATGTAATATAATAATAGAAATATGATGCAGCAAACATGAAAAATGTGATCAAAAATTACCTAAAGGTATACATTACAATAAAACTTTAATAAATACACTGAAAAGTACACCGTAGTTTTGACTCCTTGAGACAGGTTAACTTAAAGTGATATTAAAGGCTGAGGTGTTTTTTTTTTTAAAACTACAAACATGTCATACTTACCTGCTCTGTGCAGTGGTTGTGCACAGCGCAGCCCCAATCCTTCTCTTCTTGGGTCCCCCGTCTGTGCTCCTGGGCCCTCCCTCCTACCCCCATAGCAAGCAGCTTGCAATTGGGCACCAAGCAGGCTCGCTCCCGAGCTGTTGCTCTGTCTGTCTATTCAAAAACAGAGTGTAAAAATTGTGGTAAAACAGCGCTGATCCAATTGATGGGGTAGCTATGTATATCTAATGGTGAAAAAAATCATATTCAACATCTATTCTATACCAGATTAATAATGCACACACATTTGATATATATATATATATATATATATAGATATATATAGATATATATAGATATATATATATAGATAGATATATATATATATATATATATATATATATATATATATATATATATATATATATATAGATATATATAGATATATATATTATAAAAATAAAGTCCATAATAATATATTCCAAAAAATATAAGATGCATAAGCATAATCAAAAAATGTGAAACTGATCAATAAAAACTATCTATGAGAACAGTTCTTCAAACATCAATCAGAAACAGCGCCGTGTAGTGAAGGCTCGTCTATTGATAAAAAACGGTCACAGTTTCACCCAAACAAGTGCGTGATCCTCCACTAGCCATACCAAACTGACTCGTCAGATCCAAAATATAAACCAGCAGTTGCCTTTTGCAATCGGTACTCGAATCAGAGGTATTCGTTTAGCAAGTACACCAGGTCATCTCCATTGAATCATACCGTGATTTCAATATATATGCACAGAAAGGAAGAGAAATGCTCCAATAGTGTGATACCGCTTGTAAAACACTTTTATTTAAAAATTAAAAATTTACACTCACATTTTGCAAGTGTCAGATCCGACACTAGGGATTTCAGGCATGAAAATATATCTCAATTATCTCCAGCAGCTGTGATCTATCTGCAAGCTGCGAGTATGATCCTGGACAGCGTGTTGGCGTCAGCGTCCTGACCCCCTCCTACGCGTTTCATCATACGACGTTCTCCCGAGGCGGCAGAACATCCTGTCGGGGTTCTGCCGCCCCGGGAGAACGTATGATGAAACGCGTAGGGCGGGGTCAGGACGCTGACGCGCTGTCCAGGATCATGCTCGCAGATAGATCAGTGGCTGGAGACGATAGGTGGCACTGATCAGAAGGCACTGATGAGGCTGCACTGAGAGGTGGCACTGATAGCCAGTACTGATGATGAGACACTGATGGGCACTGATTGGCAGCACTGATGGGCACTGATAGGTGGTACTGGTAGGTGGCACTGGATAGCAGTACTGATGGGCACTGGTAGTAGAAAACACACTGCTACAGAACGATCACCAACCCCTTGTATCAGCTGTCTCTGCAATGAGACGGGTGCTGGCCCTGGTTTCAACAGGATATTGAACAGAAAAGAAGGCTGGATGGCTGCACTCCAATGCAATCTCCTTTTATTTTGTGTAAAATAAAAACATATACAGCACAAGTGGTGAGCTAACAGTCCTAGCTAATGCGTTTCACACCTAGAACTGGTGCTTAATCATAGCTAAAGTTCCAATAGACATATTATACATGTATGCGATGTTAATTAACAATCAACCAATTGAAACTTTGTATAGAAAACTGCAAAAAACAAATCAGGTATCCAAGTATCAGAAAGTTTGATTCACTAGACTGTGAAACATACCCATGGTACGATCAAAATCGTGTATGAAACATATCTGCAACATTGGTAAAACTCCTAGGCAGAATGTTAGATGTTAAAACATTCTAGAACAAACCAGAGCTGAACAGCCCCGCCCAGGGGGCGGTCCCTCCGGACATTACCCTCCCACCTGCAGCTAGCAGACCTTAGTTTTTTTCTGCCTAGCAGAAGGAGAAGACGTGGCTCTCTCAGGAGCCAGTCTCCTGGAAGATTTTACTTTTAAATTGTATTCCTTTGGGAATTTTATTATTTTATTTTTGAGACCTTCAATCAACTGTCGGCTGGGCAACAGGTTGGGTACACTGGTATCCTCGTAGTCTTCCCTGTCCGACCATCGAGCGTGCTGATCCTCGCCTTGTGTGCGTGAGACTCAGTTCACGACATACCCCATGACTCCAGGGGTGACCGGGTTGCTTTTAGCTCCCGCGGTCCTCTCAAGATTGAACAGTACCTGACTGACTGTATCTCTCGCGGTGGACCGGGCCGACAGCTACGCAGTACTACTCTGTGATAGGTCTGTCTGAAACAAGCCAGTGGGTCCCTGAACGGGACGGGTAAGTAGTCTCTCCTACTGCAGGTGAGTACATGCTGCCTGTGTTTCTTTATATAGGGGGTTTCTCCCTGTCTCCCCCCCCCTGTTATGCTGCTCTCTGCACCCTGTACTGGTGCTGTGCTGTGTGGGGGTGCTTGGGGGTCACTCTGGCCTGACTGGGGGCACTCATGTCTGTTTTATTGGCCCGGGGAGAGGTGCAGTGTTCTGGTGTGCGGTGGTACATGCTGTTGGTGGTTACATGCATGCTTAGCAAGCTAAGCTTCACAGGTTCGGTTCCTGAGGGGGGCTGTATGTGTTCAAACAAGCCGCCCCAGCACTTGCCTGTGCCACAGCCAGTGAGGGCAGGAGCTCCTGCCTTGTGGTTAGTGAACCGGACAACCGCTACTCGTGTGTGCCATTAGCGCTGTGAATTTTTAAATAAACCGCGCTCGGCGGCCATTTTGCCGTGGATCGATGGCGCAGTAATATTTACGTCCGGCGGCCATTTTCTTGTAGCCGCTGCGTTTTTGCTTTCAGTTTCAGCCTCTACCGGCCGCTGCTGCGGCGCGAACCTCACAATCTCCTCACAGTCAAGTGTTCCTCACAGTCTCCTCACTCTTCCCAGGCTTCACCCGCGCGGCAGCACGGTTTCATACAGCAGAATGAGCGGTCCTTACAGGGGTTGGTGAGTACTCTGGGTATCCCCTCCTCAGCTTCAGCATAGCCAGTGGGTGGACTGTGTTACTCACTATAATAGTGTTTAAAGTCTCAGAGGGTGGCAGTATGGAGTCTAGTTCACCTGCTTCTCCACACTTGTCTGAGGCAACTGGCAGTGCTCCTGCACCTGCGGTCCCTAGCGACTAGTTGTCGGCAGTCCTGGAATCATCCTTGTCAGGATGGAAGCTGTGTGCGAGCGCAAGGGAGCTGTAAAGCGCCCCCTCCCCACACATTCTCCTGTAGGGGAGTGCTCTGTTTCAGATATGGGCCTAGCTATTGCTGCTCAGGAACCTAGCTCTGAGGATTTTGATGTTTTTAAACAGGATATTCCCTGTGAGGAAGACCCCAGTTCTAAAAAATTGACAGGGTGCTTGTAAGGGAACTCATTGATGCTGTGAGAAACACTCTCAAGCTGAATGTTGAGGCTGAGGAACCTCAGGTAGAAGTTGTCTCCTTTGGTTCTTTTAAAGGCGTTTTATTCAAAAAGTTTTTTTTTGTATGTGCCTTTTTTTTGATACATTCATTGACTAAGTCTGGGATAAGCCGCAGGAGACTTTGATGGTCCTGCGGCGCCTAACCATGAGGTGCCCCTTTAAGGAGGACCCGGTTAAGAAGGGGCTCTCCCCCCAGTGGTCGACCTCCCCGGTCGCCCGTTTGAATAAGGCTACCACGCTCCCAATGGAAGGGACTCCTGCATGTAAGGATCCCACTGACAGGAGGTCAGAAGTGGTGAGTAGAACTATGTTTACCTTATTGGAGTCTGCCTTACGCCCTATAGGGGCGGCGACACTTGTGTCTCAAGACACTCTGGCTGAAATGCTGGTCGGCCGACCTAGCTTCCAAAAAGCTCCTGGCTGACTTGCCCTTTAAGGGCAGTGGACTGTTTGGGGCCGCCCTGGATGCCATTATTATGGATGTCACAAGGGGTAAGCGCACCTTCCTTCCTCAGTCTGTTACGGACAAAGGAGCCCCACCGTAGGCCGGGCCCTTCCTTTCCGGCAAAGGAGAATGAGTTTCTTCTCGTCAGTCAGAATCCACGGGTAAGCCCTCCCAGACTGGGAAAAGTGCGGCTGGGGGACATAAGCGTCCCTGGGTGCGTAAGCCTACCAAGCAAGCTCCCAAGCCCACCGCCACATGCAGTCTTGTCACTGCCCAACTCTGGGGTGGGGGGACGTCCTTGCAGATTCACGGTTCGGTGGACCTCCCGGATCTCCGACCGGTGGGTGTGCGAGGTGGTCACCTCAGGATACAGGATAGAATTCTGTTCCTGGCCCCCAGACAGATTCTTTCCCTCAATTCTCCCTCTCCTTCCTGCCCGTTGACCGGCCCTCTTAAGGGCCGTACAGGATTGATCAGGTCCGGAGCATTGTGCCGGTTCCGTCACAAGAGAGGTTGTTCAGGGTTTCTACTCCAATCTGTTTATAGTCCCAAAAGGTGAACGGGGGTTCGGCCAACCCTGGGCCTCAAGGCCTGGATGCTTTTGTGATGGTGTAAAGTTCCACATGGAATCCATTCGCGCGGTGTTCACTACACTCCACCAAGGGGATTTTCTGGCATCCTTGGACATCAAGGCCGCCTACTTGCATGTTTCGATCTGCGCACATCAGCAGTAGTTTCTGCGCTTGCGATCGGCGAAGACCACTATCAATTGTGGCTCTTCCCTTTGGCCTAGCCTTGGCACCAAAGGTTTTTTACCAAGGTGCTTGCTCCGATTCTAGCCTTGCTGAGACAGCGAGGCATTATTATTATGGGCTATCTGGACGATCTTCTTCTAAGAGCAGACAATGGCTCAGAATTAGAAGAAGTGTGACTATGTAAGTCAGACTCTTAGGGACTTCGGGGGGCGCCTGAACATTCGGTCCTGGTCCTGGCTCAACATTTGGAGTATCTCGGTCTGATCCTGGACTCCATGGAGGCGTAGGTATTCCTAACCCTGGAGAAGTTACTGACTTTTCAGTCTGTAGTGCGGGTCCTGACGTCTCGGAAATGGTCGTCAACCTGTTTTTTGCATGAGAGTTCTGGGACTCATGAGGGCCTGGTTCGAGGCTGTTCCATATGCCCAATCACACACACGGGCATTATAGTAAGAGATCCTGTCCATTTGGGACAAATCCCCGTTGTCTTTGGATCTTCAGATCCAGATGAGTCACTCACTCAGGGCGTCCCTGGTGTAGTGGTTGGGGTCCCCGGCTCTTCGGTCCGGGAAGTCGTCCCTCCCCATCCAGTGGACGGTGTTCATGACGGACATCAGCCTGATGGTCTGGGGTGGAGTCGGGGGAGTCCCGTCAGCCCCAGGGCTTTGGACTCCGGACGGAGCCCGTTTACCGATCAATGTTCTGGAAATACGGGCAATCAGAATATGCCTCCCCACATGGTCTCTATCGGCCGTCTACGTTCAAGCGTAGACAATTGGCAGGCGGACTATCGGAGTCGCCATACGCTGGACCAGGAGAGTGGTCCTTACACCTGGACATACAGGATGTGGACCTGAGGGCCTCTCGACTCAATCGTAAGGTGTCAAGGTTTGTGGCCAGGTCCAGGGATCCTTGTTCGGATGCCTCGGATCCGTTGGTGGGCCCCATGGGGTCATTACAACCTAATATCTGTTATCCTCCGCTTTAGCTGCTTCCTCGCCTGCTGCGCAGGGTTGTGGCCGAAGGGATTCCGGGGATCCTCTTGCGCCAGGTGGGTCTCGGCGTCATTGGTACGCTGATCTGGTACGTCTCATCCCGGACGTTCCTTGGCGGTTGCCAATAAGGGAGGACCTTCTGTTTCAAGGTCCTATTTTTCATTCTGTTTTACAGTCTGACTTAACGGCATAGCTATTGGAAGCCAGGTGCTGGGAGTCCGAGGTCTTTCGGATTCAGTCATTTCGACCATGTTCAGGGCACGGAAGTCTTCCGCTTGAAAGGATATATCACCGTACCTGGGAAGCTTACATCGCTATGTGCAATGAGCTGGACTAGCGTCTAAGGACGTATTCTGTCCCCAGTATCCTGCGGTCCTTGCAGCGTGGTGTGACCCAAATGCTTGTTTTGAGTACCATTAGGGGTCAGTTTTCGGCCTTGGCCGTCTTCCTTCAGCAACCGCTAGCGAGTCATTCCTTGGTAGCACCTTTGTGCAGGGGGTTCGCCATGTGCTCCCTCCTGTTGAAACCTCCTCTCCCTCCTCGGGATTTGAATTTGGAGCTCTCGGTTCTCCAGGAACCTCACTTTGAAAATATCAGAGATATTCCCCTCTTGACCTTGTCTCAGGAGGTGGCCTTCTTAGTGGCCATTATTTCTGTCAGACGGGTGTCTGAGTTGGCGGCCTTGTCCTGCAAGTCGCCCTATTTGGTCATCCATAAGGATAAGGCAGTGTTGCGTCCGCGACCTTCCTTTTGCATAAGGTGGTCTCGGTTTTCCACCTACATGTGGACATTGTTCTCCCGTCCTTGTGTCCTCACACATCGCATTCCAGAGGGTTTGCACTTCACATATTTTATGTGGTACGTGATATGACTCACTAGTTGTCTGTCTCGGGTCCGAACAGGGCCTAGCGATGTTGTCTGCCACCTTTTCTAGATGGATCAGACAGACTGTTTTTACAGGCCTATGCCATTAAGGGGGTGGCCCCTCCCTTTCCGGTTACAGCGCATGCCACCAGGGCAATTGGTGCTTCCTGGGCTTTCCGACATCAAGCGTCGGTTGCACAAGTGTGCAAGGTGGCGACCTGGTCGTCCGTTCATGCCTTTTCAAAATTCTATAAGGTTGATGTGGCTGCATCTTCGGATGCTTCCTTCGGCCGCAAAGTGTTGCAGGCCGCTGTTTAATGTTGCAACTCCTTTGTTGAGGAGCTCTGCTGGTTTGGAGTGAAGTTTTGGTTTTCCTTTACTATTTTCCTCGCACCCTTTTCTTTATACTGCTTTGGGACGTCCCACACGTAATCAGTATGACAGCTGTGTCAGTCCATGGACAATAAGAGAAAATAGGATTTTTGTACTCACCGTAAAATCCGTTTCTCTGACGTCCATGGACTGACACAGCACCCACCCTTCCTTTTAAGGTTTGTACTGCTTTGTTACGAACTGAGGTCTGCTAGCTGCAGGTGGGAGGGTAATGTCCGGAGGGACCGCCCCCCTGGGCGGGGCTGTTCAGCTCTGGTTTGTTCTAGAATGTTTTAACATCTAACATTCTGCCTAGGTCTTCTCCTGCAAGCAGGGACATATACACACACGTAATCAGTATGACAGCTGTGTCAGTCCATGGACGTCAGAGAAACGGATTTTACGGTGAGTCCTATTTTTTGTTAAAATTCATACATACCGGTATATACATGTGTAAATATAAAACAAAGCGAATAAACATCTCTATGTCTAGACCTCGTACAGAAGGCGACACCCGTATAAATACAAAACACTGATCATATATAAACAATCATATATATATATATATATATATATATATATATATATATATAGATAGATAGATAGATAGATATGGATCGAGACACTATGAAACAGGGGAACATAACTGGACCAATGGTCCTTAATGAAAACAGTAGTGTGACATAACCAGATCTAATCTATATTATAAATCACTATAGCATATCGGAACATAAAAAAAATATTGCAACATATGTAAAACCTAATTAAAGTAGTACCCAATACATAATATATAGGTCAATAAACTAGAAAAAAATTACACATATGAGCAATAAACTAATACTGATGATAAGAAATAGCAGTCAAATATATAATATATAATAATATATTGTATCATTTGAGTGAATCACCACCCTCTGCAACACCATAAAAATCATGCCATTTACTATCGCCACCTAATACCACACCACAAAAGGGAAATGGGGTAAAGTAAAGGAAGGAAAAGGAGGTCTAAAAGATACTTACCACATACAGCATTGTGGGATAATTTTATCATCCCAGCAACTGGACTCAACCTAAAAAGAGGGTTATGCCGCGTACACACGACCGTTTTTAATGTCATTGAAAAAAACAACGTTTTTCTCGACGTGATTCTTCTCAAGCCTGCCTTGCCTACACACGATCATGAAAAAAAAATGCTCGAGCAAAGCAACGAAATGTACGACGGCACTATAAACAGGAACATTCGGATGGCGCCACCCTTTGGGCTGCTTTTGCTGATCCTTGTGTTAGTAAAGTTTGGTGAGAGACGATTTGTGCTTTTCAGCCTTGTGCTCTTCAGTCCGTTACAGCGTGACGAATGTGCTATCTCCATTATGAACGCTAGTTTTACCAGAACGAGCGCTTCCGTCTCATCACTTGCTTCTGAGCATGTGCGTTTTTTTCACGTCGTTAAAGCCTACACACGTAACGTTACCGCTGATGAAGTCCCGCCCCCTGGACGTAACGTGTGCGGAACGACGTGATTCTGCGTGACGTCACCCGCGTCCCATGCTGACATCCGTTGGATACACTTTGACATGCTGCACATCCTCCGCACTGAGGCACAGTGCTAATTTTACTGATCAGCGCTCTAATTACACCTTGTCTACCTGATGTGGATTCAGTATAGCCTGGATGTCTGGTTATCTCCCGGAGGGGGAACTGCTTAAGTGACCTGACTGACTAGCTCAGGGGTCCACTTGCTGAGGTGAGTTGCTAACCATTACTAGTGGTGGAAGTCGTCACACAAGTCACCATAAAGAATCTAGAAGTCACCTACTGAACACATATTGGTGTTTTTTAGTTTATTGCTCCTCAAAGAAAGACTCTTGGACTATCTCTACCTTTGTAGTCTTTTATCATTTGTGTTTTTTATGTTTGCGCTGCACTGCCTTTTTATATAAAGCCTAGACACGGCCGTTTTTCATGACGTGAAAAACGACAAGAAAAATTAGAGCATGTTCCAAATTTTTATTGGCCATTTTTCACGTCGTGAAAAATGCTCTGGAGCATACACACGATCGTTTTTAATGACCAAATAAAAAAATGGCATTTTTCTCGTCATGAAAAATGGTTGTGTGTACGTGGCATTAGACATATAAAACATAAAGGGAGAACCATGAGACAGAAAGCTAGATCGCCGGCAATTGAAAGGCAACATAGAAGCAATGTAAATATAGGGATGAAGGAATAAATTACATCAATTCAATTCAAACTAAAATAAACCAAATAGATTAAATCAACTAATAAAATTCAATTAAACCCAATAAACCAGATTAGCTTAAATGATCTTAAATTAGATTAAATTAAATTAAATGAAAGTGAAATAAAGGAGGAAATATATGAAAAAGAGGGATGTTAAAGTCCCCCCTCAATGTAACAAATATATACAGGTGAACAAGTGACCACCAAACTCTTGGGGCTAGATATATAAATTAGAATCTAAAAGACAGTGTTACCAGAGGGGTAATTAATCATAGACAAAGGTAAAAAAAACTGAAATTATTTTTTTTATTAGAAATGGGAAACATCCCATTCAAAGTTAAGGCCGGCATACTTTCTGGTATCCATATGGATATTTTTTTGTTCATTATCTTTTTTATTAATTTTCCAAAAACATATATAACACACATTACAATACATGAAACACATTTACAGTCTCAATATTTCCCATTACAAATAATAAAAAAAAAAAAAAAAAAGGGAGGAAAAGAGGGAGAGATGGGGAAAAGGAGAGAGAGAGAAAAAAAAAAAAGTATCCATATGGATATGATGGGCACTGTTAGGTGGCACTGGTTAGCAGCACTGGCTGTCACTTTGTGCGACCGATGTCCCATTTACACAGGCCATTAATCTGCTTTTTTTTTCTCGCGCTAACACGCTAAAAACAGCATATTTCCGGCTTCTGTTTACATCATTTGATCAATTGTCATTGGCTGACAGCTAATCACGTGATAAAGGACCAGGATCGGACCCTTACTCCGATCTGTCATCAGCCAAGTCCCAAGGACTCAGTGATCACAGAGCGTGCCGGTTGCACGCCGCAGTGGGCGCACAGGCAGCGCGAGCATGGGAGAACATCCATGTATGCCTTCCAGGCAATCTAAGTCCGCGCTGTAGCCGTCTTTCGGCTATAGTGGGGGCATCAATTGCTTAAAGTGGAACTTTACTCTGTCAATCATCATTGACTATTTTTAATCCTTATGGGGCTAACATTAGTAAATAGGAAGGTATATATTTTTTACATTTCTTTAGTTACTTCCTGGTTTCCATGCCTGGGCAAATGATGTCATACAATGTACATTCCCAGGAGTCTTGAGGAGGGGTTTTCTCAGCTACGTACACGCACTTGTCTGCATGCCTGGGCTTAGGGCAGATAGATTCCAGGAAGTAAATACTATATGAATCCTCTGCCCTTTCTTGAGATGGCCACGGCCAGAAATGCTGGAAGGTGTTTTTCAAAGTGATTTCCCATCAAAATAAAGCATAGAGACATGAATGGATGGGGAAGTTTGCTTTGAATATTAAAAATGAATTAAAATACATTTTTGGTTTGCGGTGCACAAATGCAGTGTAATTCTGCTTTAATGCGGACCTCCGCTAATGCATATTCCTACCCTCTCTCTCATGCAGTGGCTGCTGTCAGATATGGAGCATATGAACAATGTTTGTAAGAACTGTTTAGAAGTGTGATTCGAAGATACAATATAACGTTGTTACTTTGTCTTTACTGTTTCATTATTAATATCAAAGTAGTGGCCTTTGTAATGCATATGATGTCAGTTAAAGCAAACCAACATGAAAAAAATCAAAGCTTTTTTAAAAATAAAACATGTTTCTATTTAACCCCTTATTAATCCCCTAGTTCAGTGGTTCTGAACCTTGTCCTCAAGTACCCCCAACAAGCCATGTTTTGGGAATTTCTCTTAGATAAAATAGCTGTCCAATATACTAAGCCATTGACTCTGATTTAAAGCGGAAGTAAACCCATCGATTTAACAGTTTCAAAAAGCAGTTACATTCCAGGCATGCCAACTGTCACATTGGTTGTGCTCTCAACCAAACTGTCAAACCATCCAATGGCTGGTGTCATAACTGATCACATGTGCAGCATCATGGCAGTTGAAGATTAAACAGAGGCCAAGATGGCAGCTTCCTTGCCTGAAAATTATAGGAGGGTTTACTTCCACTTTAAAGCACCTGTGCAAGATAAAGGAAAACCTGCAAACATGGCCTGTTGGGGGTACTTGAGGGCAGGTTGGGAACCACACCCCTAGTTAACCTTAGTCCCTTATTAACTCCTTCGCAACCTTCTCTCATTAGCTTTCTGCTGATTTATTTTATTTTTTTTACTTATTTAACCATTATTATTTAAACATTTTATTTGTTTATTCAGGCATTCAAGCCTTTATTTATTTTGTAGGTAAATTTGCAATGCTCTGTACAGGAATTCTAAATTTAGTGTTATTATAAATGGGACAAATTAGGGGAAAAAAAATCTTCTTTTATCTTTAGTAACACTTTTTTAAACTAATATTGACCAAGGAATAAATGTTTTTAAATGTATTTTGTCTTTGATTCCTTGATTGCAATGAACATTTAAAATTATTTTTGCAAGACAATATCCTTGAAAAATGTTTTGCTTGTCATAAAAAATTATAAGTATTCCTTTTTTTTATCTTGGGTAATGACAACATTATTGCCCAATAAACAGACCCATAGCTAAAATGTAAAAAAGATTTGGTTCATAAGGGGTATATAGATGTGAGAGCTGAAATGATTATTGAACCCAAAACCAAAAATGTCATATATTGCAGCTTAGCAATCGTTGGATGTGGTGGCTGCCTTATTATTTTATTTTTTTTGGCTTTTTCCCCTCTGTTTTTACCTTGTGATCTGGCTGATGGCACACCTTCTATATTTGAGTGCCCCCACTTTGGATGAAGGAGCACAGGGAGCACCTTTGGACAGCAGCATTGTCAGATTGGGGGGAGGGGAGTTTTTGATGTACTAGCAGACTTAGATACACTAACAAATTTAAGCAAAACTCCAGCTCACACTTTATAGGTAGTTAAAGCAAACATTGTTTTTTTTTGTTTGTTTTTTGGGATAAAGATTTTACATACCGGTAAATAAAAATGGGTCATTGTAAGCACCCCTGTCAGTGTTAAAGCGGAGGTTCACCCAAATTCACAACTATACTGTTAACACAACCGCTGTAATATGTACATCATCAAAGGACAAAACATTTTTTTTCCCATATATAAATACCTTGTATTTGCCTTTTCATAAAGTGACTTCCGGGATTCCCTCCCGCGGGAGTAGGCATTTCCAAGCCTTTCTCCGGCGCCGCAATGCAATGTGGGACTTGGCTGCAGGGACTTGGTATGCAGTGCTGCGAAATCTCGAGAGATTTCACATACGACGTGACGCATGACGCCAGTCACGTGACAAGGGCGTCTCTATTTAGATTGTGCATACCATCACAACGGGGCGTGAACTTTCAATGACGCGGCCCCGTTGTGATGGCAACCTTTTCGTTTACGGCGCTACTCCAGGAAATGATTGCTTGTGGGCTTCACAATGCCCACAAGCAAAATGGAAACACAGAGAAACGTCTTTTATAACTCCTTCTTTACGAGGAAAATGGACAGCAGATACTAGCAGAAACAAAACAAGTAAGTGTACTTTATTATTGGGAAACCCCATTGAATGCAGGAACAAAAAAAAAAAGTTTTGCCGCGGAACCTCCGCTTTTAAATGGTTTGTCTCATCCCTGTAACTGCTGCATCTGCAGGACAGCTTGTTTTATTTTAAACAGACTTATTGGCTGGATAACCAGGTGAAAATAAAGGAGAGAAAGTCTTAAAAAGAAAACTAATGCAGCCATCACATCCAAAAATTGGTAAGCTGCAATATAATGTCTCATTTTGGGTTTAATACCACTTTAACGATTTACCTTGATAAATTCTAAATTATGCAGATGTGCATTTGTAAATGGCACGTCCTTCAGAAACGCATGCTACTTTAGGGAAAATGAAATCTGCAAAGTCCACACATTGCTATTTTCAGTCTGCACAATGTTTTATAATGTCCAAAAGATTTAGTATTATTATAATCATTATTAGCTCTGAAATTAGCATTTTTTTAATCTAGGTATAAAACGTTTTTTCTTATCATCTTTCCCCCAGAGGTGATCTTATTTGTGTGAGGAATTCTCTGGATATTGGATTGACCAGGATAGGAAGCTCTCAGAATTCCTTGTTATGTAATTTGAATGCTTATACATAGCATGCTAGATGCAACATTGATCATGCCACATTCTGGCCTTGGGAATGTTGTACCATTGTCAGGCCAGGAAGGAAAGACTGGAATAAACAGGACACACCCTCACAGATTTCATCACACTAATTACTGTTTACAGTCTGTGTAAATATACTCCTGTGTTGTCTATTGGAATTGAACACATATACTGTAGCTGGCTAATTTAAAGTAAATCACTCGCATGTGTTCTATAAAATACCTGTGAAAGATGGATAAGAACATTACTTCAGCCTCATCTTTCCTTTCCAGGGAGGAATTTTCTGCTACAAGGTCAGAGTCCATGGGTAGGAGTTCAAGCTTTGTTGAGGCTGTGGGCAACAAGAATCATACTTCTTCCACCATTGTCTTCTCTCCTAATTAATTTGTTCCATATTCTATTTCTATTACATGATATTCCTTTATTTTTATGTATATGTATGTGTTGTTTAGCCTTGGAGCAGCCTCAGTCTGCTCACCCCAAGGTGTCCAGTATTGGATCTTTAAAGTTCCCTTAACCAGCTAAGACCTCTCTGAACCTCTCCTTTACGGGAACTTGCCTCACTCGGAGAAGATGTACTTCGCGCCTAAGCATTTTACCCAGCAATATCCTATTGTGCACGTGATGGATGATCTGCTGTGGTATATCCTGCCATTTTCACAGCTCTCATGGAGGATAATCCTGTGTTTAAACTCCAGATGCACTAAACAAAATGTTTCCCCAACTTCACTCCAAAGCATTTCAACTCAACATTCTGGCAGCATGGGGCAAACTGACTCTGTCATTGGCAGTGTTAATTTTGGCAGCAAATTTCGTTTTAGTCTTAGAACTAAAATGGCATTTTAGTTTTAGTCCCATTTTAGTCTTCTGCAAGTGTTTTAGTTATAGTCTTTGACTAAAATGCCATTTTAGTATTATTCCCATTTTAGTCATCATATTTTAGTCGACTAAAACCTCCGGTACATTTTAGTCAAAATCATTTGTCAACTAAAATCAAATGTACACAGTACACAGCCCCCTACCCTCTGCACAATGCACAGCCCCCACCCTCTGCACAATGCACAGCTCCCCACCCTCTGCACAATGCACAGCCCCCCACCCTCTGCACAATGCACAGCCCCCCACCCTCTGCACAATGCACAGCCCCCCACCCTCTGCACAATGCACAGCCCCCCACCCTCTGCACAATGCACAGCCCCCCACCCTCTGCACAATGCACAGCCCCCCACCCTCTGCACAATGCACAGCCCCCCACCCTCTGCACAATGCACAGCCCCCCACCCTCTGCACAATGCACAGCCCCCCACCCTCTGCACAATACACAGCCTCCCACCCTCTGCACAACACACAGCCCCCGACCCTCTTCACAATACACAGCCCCCCACAGTACACAGCACACAGCCCCCACCCTCTGCACAATACACAGCCCCCAGTACACAGCACACACCCCCCCAGCACACAGCCCCCACCCTCTGGACAATACACAGCCCACCACAGCACACGGCCCCCCACCTTCTGCACAATACACAGCTCACCACAGCACACAGCCCCCCACAGTACACAGCCCACAGCCCACCACAGTACACAGCCCCCCACAGTACACAGCACACAGCACACAGCCCCCCACCCTCTGCACAATACACAGCCCCCCTGCACACCCAGGAGACCCCCAGTCTCCTGGGACAGCACTACCAGCGTACTCTAAAGTTAAGAATAAATCACTGCCAGCCCTTTCTCATACACAGCTCCTCCTGTATCACTCTCATTATAAATCAAAGTCTCTAAATATACCTCATTAGCTTCATTCTTGGATGGACCCGGTCACATGACTGCTCTCCTCCTGATGTTTCATGGATGGTCATGTGACCGCTCTCCTCCTCCAATCTAAGAGCAACACTCGGAGGAGGTGGAGGAGTGGGAGGAGGAGAGCGTCCAACGAAAACAAAGCTATTGAGGTATTTAGAAACTTCAGCTTGCAATGAGAGTGACACAGGAGGAGCAGCGGTGTAGGAGAAGGGTCTGGCAGTGATTTTTTTCTAACTTTGCTGGCAGTGCTGTCCAAGGCCAGGAGATGCGGGGCAGCCAGCTTGACCACCCCCCCCCCCCTTAAAGTGTGGCACTCGGGGCGGACCGGCTGATCCCCGCCCCCTGTTGGTAAAAAAACAAATATCGGCATATAACACGCAATGTGTTATACGCCAATATATACAGTAGTTCATGAGGGTAAACGTCCCTCCTTGCCATTAACGTCCCGTTTTCATTCCTTAACGAAAACGGATTTGATTTTCGTCATAGTTTTTGTCAGTTGACGAAAATGTGCTGTACTTTTAGTTTTGTTTTCGTCACTGTAAAAAGCCACTGACGAAAATTATGACGAAAAAGTTTTCGTTGACAAAATTAACACTGGTCATTGGACTATCCCATATTTCTGAATCCCAGAGCCAAGCTCTCCTTGGTATAGTGGATTTGCAACCCAACACTGGAGTTAAGAAAGCCCTTCCTCTTTCATTTGTGGAAAGTTCCCACAATGGATGCTAGCATGTTGGGCTGGGGTACAGTTCTGCACACCCTTTCTGTGCAGTAACCGCGGTCGCCGGAGGCAGCTCACCTTTCCATAAACATTCTGGAACTCAAGGTGATTTGGTTGTCCCTTCAATAATGGACTCAACTTTACTTTACAGAGAGGACATCCGACAAGAATCCAGTTGGGCGTGGCTTTTATAAAATATTAAGGGTTACAGAAAGCCTAACGGTTCAAAATGAAGTGGACTTAATCCTCCTGTTTTGGTCCTGTCCTCCATTCACATCTTAGATGTGATAAACTGGCGGGCAGACTTTGTTAGTTGTCAGTATCACGCCTGGACTCTACATTAGGAAGTATTTCAGAGCCCACAGGTAGGGGACTTGGATCTATTGGCATCCAGATTCAACAACAAACTGGACAGGTTTGAGGCCAGTTCTATGGACTATTGTGCATTCATAGTGGAAGCTCTATTGAGTCTGTGGCATCAGTTGAACCTGATCTATGTGTTTCCGGACCACCAGATTCTTCCTTGTCTACCTCCTGGATGGTTTAGCTGCCCTGTCCCAAGGCCAGAGTTCCATCCTTCATCAAGGTTGCGTACTTTGACAGCGTGGCTGTTTAATCCACAGACTTCAGGCACAGAGACCTTTGAGTTTCTGTCATACCTACCTTTTTAAAGGCTAGGAAGTCAAATTCTAGCAAGGTGTAGTATCGTATCATACAGCATAACTGAGGCCTCTACAGCCAAAGGTTACAGTTGTAATGGGTGGAGATCACATGTAAACAGTAGACCAAATAGATCCATTGTCCAAAACAGCATATGTATAATTAACTTGTATGATAACTCCAGTTGGCAAACTGGAGGTCTCTTCCTAATTTCATAATAGAAAAATTACAAGTGTACATCTAACACATGCACAAACTATGAACCAACAGTTATAACAGAGTAATTAGAATTTCCATGACAATTTTAGAACTAAAGTCATTTCCAGCAACTTTGCCTGTGTCCTCATTATTTCATATATTTTGTCAGTCAGAGCACTATGACAGAGCACCTTATTCTCCGTATTGGAGTAAGATATGCATAGTCAAAAATGCCAACCGCCAGAACAGATATCCATGGGTTCCATAGCTTATTGAATTTGTGCACCTCTACTTGGGAAATTGCACTCTCTTTTAGAAGGGTAGCGTTGCCATATGTTTACCATATGCTGTAAAGGGAGATCCACTTTACAGCAATCAATTTGCAAGCTACAAAGAGGAGTCTAGAGATCAGCACCCCAATCTTCCAGTGGCTACATTTCCTCATCTAAGTATCCCAATATACAAACTAAAGGGGTAAGAGCAAGCTTTATTTGATACTCTATCAATAGTCTTCACCACAGATTGCCAGTAATGAACTAACTTGGGGCATTTCAAAAGCATGTGTATCAATTACGCCAGTGCTCCTAGGGATCTGGGTTATCCCTCCCATGCCACTGAAATAATTTCAAGGGAGTGCCATTTACACTGTGTGTTATAAAAAAAGCTGTGCTAGCCTCTGTGTAGGTGACAGGGATACCAGCGGAAATTGTTCCAGATGTCCTCTGTTACCATCCCCCTCTCAACCTTTCTTTGTAGGGGTAGGAAGGTTAGTTGAGTGTAGAGTCGGAAGATAAGGCCCTTCTTCACCATGGTATTAGCTAAGGTTTAAGGAACCTTTCTTGGAGTTACACAGGGACAAAGTTGTTTTTTTCCAAGGGTGGTTTTCTGCCTTAACCAGAATATTGTCCTTTCTTCCTTATATTTGGCCCCTAAGGAAATTGTGATTCAGTCTATAAGAGTTTACCCTTCTGCTACTACTTTATTTCAGAAATGATTCCCTCATTGCTCTGTGTGAAAGCTTATGCAAGGGTCATCTGTGTATCGTTCCACTATTGCTAGGTGATTTACACAGTTTCTTGTGAAGGTCTATGGTCTGAAGGTTTGGGTGGCTCCTTTCCCTGTCAGGGCTCATTCCACCAGATCTGGCAGTGTTTCATGGGCTTTTCAGCATTGGGCATCTGTTTGCCAGATTTGCATGGCTGCCAATTGGGCATCTGTTCACACATTTGTTAAGTTCCAACAGGTGGATGTTCAAGCTTCTTCTGAAGCCAGTTTTGGGTGTAAGTTGCTACAGGCTCTCTGAGGTCTGCTACAAGGTTCAATCCAAACAGGGTGCTGATAACTCACAAGACAGTTTGTTATGATGTGACCAAAAGCAGTGCGACATCAAAGTCCTATGTAACATCTCCCGCCCCTCCCCATAGGAAAAAGGTCTGTTTTAAAGAAAAAAAGTACACAGCCTTTACTGGCCTTGTTTCCTGGTGTTCATAAAGTTTGATTTGTTCACTTTGTTGCTATTTTTCCGGGAAGATATTTGTGGAATGAAAAGGCCCAATCTCGTGAGAAGACACTTTCACCCGATGCGAAAGAGTCCTCTCCTGAGGTTTCAGCTATTTTTCTGTATCTAGCCTGAAGGAGTATGACATCATCCCGGCCTAGGGACTACAGGCAGAAGATAGGAGTAAGGTAAGTATGAATCTAACTTTTTCTTACAGGTCATTTAGAGCTGCACGATTAATTGTTAAAGAATCGAGATCGCCATTCAACTCTCCTATGTAACAAGTGCAGAGAGTTCTCTGCTCACTTCTGACAGCTTGAAAAAAAAAACCATCTAGGCAGCCTGACTAGTTTTATCACAATATCGCTTAGGCGGAAATAAAGCGAAACATTGTAACATGTAGTTCTTTTAGATAAAAGGGATGAACTTTAGTCTTTAAATTAGGTCAGTTTAATCACATAAAGCCGAACTTCAATAATTTTTTCAACTTTCCATCTATTAAATCTTCTGCCCTTGTTTTAACTTTGGATAGTACATTTTTTTTTCTGCCAGTAAATACCTTCTGCAGCCCACTTCCTGTTTCTTGTCTGGTAAAAAGCCTAGGCTTATGACATCATGCACAACTATCTCTCTCACTCCCGTGAGAGTTTGCCAGGAAGGAAGGGGGGATGAGTCATAAGATGGCCAATGAGATCTGCAGAGCTGGAAGGGTGTGCCTCTGTGTAAATCCAGGAAGTGAACAGGCAGCAGCTTCAGCTGCCCACAGTTAAAATGGATGCAGCCAGACTCAGTGGAGGGAGATTTCTGCAGCATATTTGGCAAGTACAGAATCACAGTATATATAAAATAATATGCAAAGTAATTGGAGGGAAGCTTCAGAATGGCAAAGATGCTTTTATTGCAAATTATGTGAGCAGACTGCAGTTCCTCTTTAAAGACTAAACTTTTTTCTGACACTTGTTGCTTACAAGTTAAAATCTGTTTTTTTTGCTGGAAAATTACTTGGAACCCCCAAACATTATATATATATATATTGTGACAACAGGCAGCTAAAGTCACCAGGTTGCATCCAGGATGGAAGGTATATATGTCCTAGATTCAGGCTTTATGCCGATTTATACCACTAGGGGGAGTGCTGGGAGTCTTGTAGGGGAAGAGTTAATGAGCCCAGCTGAATCAAGTGGCTCATTGAGGCCTCTACAAGAACTGCCAGCATGCTTTGGGAGATGCTCCAACCTGGAACCAGATCTGTGTGGATAGTCTGGGGAGTGTGATCTCTGTGCAGTGAGCCAAAGCCTGTGTGGTTATTGGTAAGAACTTCAAAAAAGCAGGGAGCTAGGGACTGGGACAGCACAAGGCTGTACCCAGTTGTTAGTTAGGGACACCAACGTGTGTAGTGAGCGGTCAAGTTGACCAGGATTTATTTTCATGTTTCTTTTTGTTTTGCTGTTTTTCCCTTGTAAATAGTTTGAAATAAACCGCATCTTTCGTTTTTGCAACTACAAACTCTGTCTGCTGTGCCTGTTCTTGTGTGGTGAACCCATCCAGGGGGTCACACACACCCGCTGCCGAGTTAATCCCATCACAAAATATATATATATATATATATATATATATATATATATAATCAAAGACCCTGGAGAATAAAATGGTGGTTGTTTATTTTATTCACTTTATTTGAAGAGCGGTCTTTAACCACTTAAGCCCCGGACCATTTTGTTGCTAAAGGGCCAGGCCCCTTTTTGCGATTCGGTACTGCATTGCTTTAACTGACAATTGCGCGGTCGTGCGACGTGGCTCCCAAACAAATTTGACGTCCTTTTTTTTCCCACAAATAGAGCTTTCTTTTGGTGGTATTTGATCAGCTCTGCGGTTTTTAATTTTTGCTCTATAAGCAAAAATATAGGGACAATTTTGAAAAAAATGCAATATTTTTAACTTTTTGTTATAACAAATATCTCCAAAATATATATAAAAAAATGTTTTCTTCCTCAGTTTAGGCTGATACGTATTCTTCTACATATTTTTGGTAAATAAAATCGCAATAAGCGTTTATTGATTGGTTTGCGCAAAAGTTATAGCGTCTACAAAATAGGGGATAGTTTTATGGCATTTTTATTAATAATTTTTTTTTTTACTAGTAATGGCGGCGATCAGGGATTTTTATCGTGACTGCGACATTATGGCGGACACATCGGACACTTTTGACACATTTTTGGGACCATTGTCCTTTTTACAGCGATCAGTGCTTTAAAAATACACTGATTACTGTGAAAATGACACTGGCAGTGAAGGGGTTAACCACTAGGTGGCGCTGTAGGGGTTAAGTGTGCCCTGATGAGTGCTTCTAACTGTAGGGGGGATGGGCTGTGTGTGACAAGACAGTGATCACCTGTGGGACCCACGGAGAAAGTGTCATGGTCGCGCGCGACCACATGGCGGCATCTTAAAGAGGACGTACCTGTATGTGCTTGTGCCTGTCCGTGCCATTCTGCCGACGTATATATACAGGAGGCGGTCCTTAAGTGGTTAAAAGGCAATTTTTTGGGAAAAATAAACTTTAATGAATAAAAAAACTAAACAGTAAAGTTAGTACACTTTTTTTGTATAATGTGAAAGATGATGTTACGCCGCGAGAATTGTGAGAAAATCGTAATCTTTATTCTAAGCAAAAAAAAATTTCTATCTCATTTTAGCCAGAATCGTGCAGCTCTAAGGTCATTTGTGGACCTACTAATACTAGTTGATTTTTACAAGGGGAGGAAACCCGGAAAGTATCATTGGTACTGTGCATACAAGGCTATGCAGTCACTGATTCAGAGTAGGAGTTCTGACATCACTGACTGCATACTTAAGCCTTGTATGCACAATGAGGAAATCGGACCAATGATTGTCTATTTTTTATTTATTTTTTGCATGCTAGTCTCATATCAAAAAGGAAGAGGTTACTAAAGTTACAAAAAATGTAGTACGACAGAAATTATGTAATGTGTTGTATTGTAATGTATTCTTTAATCTCCGAGCATACGTGGTCTTAGTCTCCCGATTTATTTTGGGCAAATACATTACTGATTAAACGAAAATCGTTCATTCTTGTATTGTACAGAGAACATTTTCTTGTTTGTCCCTTCAAATAATTTCTCATGAACTGCCATGATCAGCTCTCGAAAAGCTGTGTACTAACAATCAGATTATCGTACGAACGCTTCGAAAGCTGTATTTTCGGATCGTGTGTACTAGGAATTATTTGTATTTGTATGGAAGAGCTCAACACTGCAGAAGTTTATCTCTTATTTGACCAACGTGATTAATTATGTAACTATACCAGGAAAACCATCCCACTCTGCATTCAGAAAGTACAAAATGGACATAGGAAGTGGGTGGAATCTGAGTGAGCTTCAATACAAATGGCGGTAGGTATGCTGAATGTGTAGGTGATATACAGATGAATAATCTAGACATATATTTGCTAAATCGAGTCTTATAAATAAAAATAAATACGGAACAGAAAGCTTGTAAAAATGCAACTCTTCCATCAACCTCCTTCCATGTATCCTCAATAATTAATCAAATTGTGTACTTGCTAAAATTACATTTTCTAAATTGGGCAAAACATTTGGGAATTGTGGTGTATGTTGTTGAACAGATATATGTTCCCTATAAATAGGTTCTGTCATGGCCTTCTTGTTTTATTATATTAATACTTCTAAGCTAAACATATAGTCTTGTATGATGTATTTCTCCCACACACATGGAAGTGATTCTTGTATGTGTTGTCATTGCTCCTGTATGTTCAGACCACTGTATATGACATTAGTGGGCTCTAGGAGCAGATGTCACGAGTCCGACCCATATCTTATTTTCTCAAGGAGGCAGAGCCCTGATGTCTTGAAATACAAATGGTTTTCTAATGTCAGTACAAATGGATGCTAAAATGTTTTTTTTCCTACTTGATATTACATGAAGTCACTTTTAATGGATCTTGCTTATACAATAAATATATGTCTAGATAATTTTTTACTTCCATGCAGTACTTAAAATTACTATAAAAAAGGCGGTTTCGCTGCAGTACTCACTCTGGCTCTTTCCACCGCACACACTGGACTGTGATCCAGTGGCAGCCTTTAAGGATGACCCAGTTTTTATTACTCTGCACCTTCTGTTAATGGTGCCATACATCAAGATTACTTTAGTAGGTTAAAGGGAGTATCTTATTACTGCTGCATGTGTTAGGGCTCATGCACACTGCAGCTCAAAAAAAAAAATCTGCTTTTACAGGCATTTGAGCTTTTATTTCTCTGCCTAAAAGCTTCAAGAAGCTTGTGCGCTTTTGTGCTTTTTTGCATGTTTTTATTGAGTTTTTTGAAGCACAAGCGTTCTTCTTTGTTTTTTTTCACAAATCCTCCCCTCAGCTTATTTTTCCTTTTTTTTTTTTTTTTTTTGCGCCTTTACATGCTTTTTCGCGCTTTGTCGCACGTTTTTTGGGCACATAGGCATCTTTTCTGTTGAAAAGCTCCTCTCAAAAAATGCGCGTTTGGGGGGGGGGGGGGGGGTTGGTTCTGCTTGTAAGAGCATATGCCTGTAAACTCCTGAAAAAGCCATAGTGTGCATGGACAAATTGTCTAACGTGGAGGGGAGTCTCCAGGCAGAAAAAATGAGAGCTCAAAAGCCTGTAGGAGCAGGTTCTTTAAGATGCAGATTGTTTAGAATTCATTTTCCTGAACAAACTTTTTTTTTTTTTCATTGGGGAAAGTCTGGTACCAGGAAGTTGTTCTGGATCCATAAACGTTTTCCCAAACCAGTTGTGTATGTTTATGAAAGGATTTTTTGCAAGAAAGGTCTTTTAAGTTGGATGTTAGCTCACCATCACATATGTATTCATAGGCTTAGTAACACCATCTATCCTCTGATAGTTGCATGCTTGCTTCATTATCCTAGAATGGCAGTGGGCATTGGAGAATGGCCACTACCTTTTGGAGGCTTTCTCTTCCACATGTATTCATAGTACTGAGACATCCCCACTGAGTATTTAGCTGCTTTTGTTATATAATAGTTCTGAATGTGTTTATCCACAGCACACATGGATTTTCTGGGGTGTTCAGATTTGTTCCAAATCATATTAGCTTTAAAATTTGTAAGTAGTGAAGAGAATGTCTTATATGTATTACACACTAGTGATTCATACAGGCGTAGATCCCTTACATGTTACGGACTAGGCAGTCCTTTTTCAGAGGTTAAGTCAGATGGGTACAGGTTTTCTACAATGCAAGCAAATGTGCAAATAGTTCAATTTAGTATAGAGCAAAAAATGTAGACAAACTTATCAACAATTACAAAAAATGCATTACATACAGAATAAATCATGTGTATTGAGCCAATTGTGGAGACTACTTACAAGGTAAAAACATCCAGATAAGGTGAGTCTGAGAAGGGAGATGGAGATTGGTGGTCAGTCCATCCAGGGAGAGCACAGGACGACCTACTCTGGGGTTTCAAGGGATCAGGAAACTGTGGGAAACCAATGCTGCACTGCAAGGACTCAAAGCTGTAAAGCGTGTGGCGCCTGCTTGTACTTGGCCAGTATCAATGTATCAAAACATGTGGAATATTCCAAAGAGTCAATATAGGTGATCTAAGTGCCTCAGGTGAGGCAAACATACGGACTAACCAGCATCAGTAAGGCTGCATCTAACAGTGATATGTCCAAAATTATAAACAAATAGTCGGCATACTTTTTGGTACTAGGCATCTGAAATTGTGGGCTTTTCCCCATGAACTTCCTCAGCATATCTAGTGAGTGCTGGGAGTGCCGGTATAAAAATGGCATGTCTCAAGGCATCGCAATTGTTGACTGCGATGGCCATCAGCTGGATCCAGTGTAGGGGGAGAGCGATACGGCCAATGGCTGTCAGAATCCACCCTTAAGTCCCCCAGCGAAATGACGCGCTACGGTGTCTGAAATAAAAAATATATAATGTTTGGGGGTTCTAAGTACATTTTCTAGCAAAAAAGAACTGAAACGTTTTCAAGTGTGAAAAATAGGCTTGGTTCTTAAGTGGTTAATATTGACAACCACTGCAGGTCGCAACTGCAGTTCGTTTTGAACATGGTGCAGGAAGCGGATTCCCGATCTGCGTTCTTGTGTGAACCAGCCTGTAGTGTTCTGATTTCCCTTCATCCAGAATTTGTTATCCTCCACCTAAGAGTCTATATGGGTTTTCCCCGAAAACTGTTTGCGTGTAAAAGGGTACATTGAATGCAGAAGTGAACCAGCAGGAAAACTTTACACCCCAAGATCTTTGGATCTTTGATATAGCAGTGTGAGCGATACATATTAACTTACCTTACCCTGATCTATAAAACCTGGAGATCTTCTATAAATAATACCTATTTTTCATTGCATTTCTCTTCAGTTATCCGAGTATGTACTGGAGTATGTAAGAAGGATCTAACCTGTAGAAGAAAATCACTGCTCTGTTAAATATGTATTGATCACTACATGGATTGTACCTCAAAGTTCTATTCTTGGAATGTTCTATAGAACTGAAAGAACTGGTCCTGTGTGTAGTTTTGCCTGTTTATCTCTATATTATATTGTGACCAAAAGGACAAACTGACTTTTTTAATAGAGATATCAGCACAGCATTGGCATGTTCAAAATTGGCCTGTGTTCTAAACACAAACAAAACTATATTAATATTAGTGCTTTGTTAATCACTTCAGCCCCGGAAGATTTGGCTGCTTAATGACCAGGCCATTTTTTTTGCGTTGCGTCGCTTTAACTGACATTTGCGCGGTTGTGCGACATGGTATCCAAACAAACATTGACGTACTTTTTTTCCCCACAAATAGAGCTTTCTTTTGGTGGTATTTGATAATCTCTGCGGTTTTTATTTTTTGCGCTATTAACAAAAAAATCCGACAATTTTGAAAAAATATATATTTTGTACATTTTGCTATAATAAATATCCCCAATTTTTTTTTAAAAAGCTACCGTATTTATCGGTGTATAACACGCACAGGCATATAACACGCATCCTAACTTTAAGAGGTAAGTTTCAGGGAAAAAACTTTCCACAGCCCCCTGCGTATAACACGCAGGCACAGTTTACCCTATATTTTCAGGGTAAAAAAGTGAGTGTTATACGCCAATAAATACAGTAATTTTTTCCTCAGATTAGGCTGATATGTATTCTTCTACATATTTTTGGTAATAAAAATCACAATAAACGTATATTAATTGGTTTGCGCAAAAGCTTTAGCGTCTACAAAATAGGGGAAAGATTTATGGCATTTTATGTTTAGTATTTTTTTTTTTTTACTAGTAATGGCGGCGATCAGCAATTTTTATTGAGACTGCGACATTATGGCGGACAGATCGGACACTTTTGGCACATTTTTGGGACCGTTGGCATTTATGCAGCGATCAGTGCTATAAAAATGCACTGATTACTGTGTAAATGTCACTGGCAGGGAAGGGGTTAACACTAGGGGGCGATTAAGGGGTTAATTGTGTGTCCTAGGGAGTGATTAGAACTGGGGGGGGGTGGGACTGCCTGAGTGAGGAGAGCGATTGTTGTTCATACTCAGTATGAACAACAGATCGCTCTCCTCACTCCTGACAGCACAGAGATCTGTCTGTTTACATTGACAGATCTCCATTCTGTCTCTGTGTGGAGCGATCCCGGGTGCCTGGCGGTCATTGCGACCGCCAGGCACGTGCATAGGCTCCGGCGTCGTGCCGCGGGCATATGCGCGCCCCCCTAGTGTTTAAAAGTCGATCTGACGTAAAGTGATGTCTGTTCGCCCAGGGGAGCCCACCTGCCGCAGTAAAACTGCGTTGGCTGGTCGGGAAGGGGTTAAACATACAAATGAGTATCTCAGCTGTGAAGTATTTACCCTTCTAGAAGAAAAAGTTTTTCCAATTGGGGGTGATCAGGGGCGTATCTACCACAAGGCAAACTAGGCATTTGCCTTGGGGGGGAATTTTTCAGGGGGGGCGGCGCCACCCCCAGGCAGAAGCTACTTGATCAGCATTTAGCCCAGCATTGGTCTCTGCTGGAGGAGCTTAGGTCAGTCAGCAGCTTTGCCAAACATTATTTCTCCCCTTCAGAAGAGACCATGTGGCCCATGCTTAGAATTGTTAGCGAGATCTATACCTCAGCATTAGTTATGCAAGTCCTTGATAAGTCTTTAGCTTTCCTTGGAGGGCCCTAATACCTTGGTCACTCTTTTATGCAAATTTCAACTTCAGGAAGTGCTAAAGCATTGCCTGATCAGACCAGCCCCAGACAAGCAGAGAATACTTAGTCGCTGCAAGCATGTGCAGACAGCTTTGGATACCTACACTTCATATCAGTAAATTTCAGAATTTTAAAGTGATAGTCTATTTATGCACAGACCCATTGCCTTTAAGAATACAGCTCTGGATATATGGAAGCATATCTATGCTAAACCTAAATATAGCAAACGTAAACCAAAAGGTTTTTGAAAGTACCTAGAGTTGTCTGAACATTCCTTCATAAATTATGAGAACTACCTAGTCCTAGAGGCTTCCAACACCTGGAGCACTCTGTTATGCAAATTCTCCCGCAAGACAACAGAAACCACCCAAATGCAAAACACAGCAAAAACACATGTGAAAAGCATAAAACATACTGGGAAAATGTTTCAAGAGGCACTTAGTGGTTGTAACCCTTACATTTACACAGTAAAGTGACTGTGATGCACAGAGATGAAATAAATCCCCTTACATAAATTTTATCTATTTGTAGTCTTCTTTTCTCTACATCTGTTCAAAGTCCAGAAATGATAAAACTTGTCAGAGCTGTCAGAAAATAGGGGGTGAAGAACTGAAATTACACATTACAGAGCTCAGTGAGGAGAGCCCTGAGAGCTGATTGGAGGGAGGGTACACCCCCCCCCCTCTTCACACAGCACACGGGAACAAAGCTGAGGTTGTCAGTCACAGACTGTGTGCTGGAGATCACTCCCCTGTCACCTTTTTTCTTTTTGGTGTCAGGAAAACTTTTAAGAAGTGACTCATGCAGATAGCAGGGGAACAGGGCAACAGACTGTTATACACTTAGTGCTCTGGATTGAGACGATTGCACACTATAGAGGGATATGATTTGTTCGTATTTCATATCTGAGGTTTACAACTACTTTAAAAGGGGAAATGATTACAATGTACAACTATATCAAAAGTGACTTTGGTAACTGTAGTAAACTGTTTAAGCTCCCTAAAGAGGACACACAGTCATGTATTGAGGTTAGAGGAAAGGGGGTCTAACTGTAGATTGCAAAAAGGGATCTTTTCTGTTAGAGCAGTTAAAATGTGTAACTCTCTTCCTCGGGAAGTGGTACTAGCTGAGAGGGTTCAATAACGTCTAAAAAAAATTATATGTCTTCCTCAGGAAGCAAACTTGTAAACTATGTAACTTTCCTGTTGAATGCACTTGTAAACACTGCCTTGTTCCTGATTGTCCCCCAATGTCCAGTGCGAGTGTTCATCTGGGTCCATGTTGACCTACAGGACTCATATGTGACTTAGAGGTCAGCCATATGAAGCAGTGAGAGCTGCTGAGGACCCAGGAGATCGACACTTTCAGATATGTCAGTTTCTCAAAGTTCAGGGGACAATTGTTTTTTTGAATTGAGTGATTTTGGCATCTTATTACAAGTTTTATTTAAAGTGTTACTAAACCCAGAAATATGAAAATAGTTCATCCGCCCTCCCACCTGTCCACAGCTTATAAATCTTCTTTTCTCTTATCGTCCATGGACTGACACAGCTCTCATACTGATTACATGTGGGTATATGTCCCTGCTTGCAGGAGAAGACCTAGGCAGAATGTTAGATGTTAAAACATTCTAGAACAAACCAGAGCTGAACAGCCCCGCCTAGGAGGGCGGTCCCTCCGGACATTATCCTCCCACCTGCAGCTAGCAGCCTCAGTTTTTTTCTGCCTAGCAGAAGGAGAAGACGTGGCTCTCTCAGGAGCCAGTCTCCTGGAAGATTTTACTTTTACATTTTATTCCTTTTGGGTATTTTATTATTTTATTTTTGAGAACTTCAATCAACTGTCAGCTGGGCAACAGGTTGGGTACACTGGTATCCTCGTAGTCTTCCCTGTCCGACCATCGAGCGTGCTGATCCTCGCCTTGTGTGCGTGAGACTCAGTTCACGACATACCCCATGACTCCAGGGGTGGCCGGGTTGCTTTCATGCTCCCGCGGCACTCTCAAGATTGAACAGTACCTGACTGTATCTTTCGTTTCGCGGTGGACCGGGCCGACAGCTACGCAGTACTACTCTGTGATAGGTCTGTCTGAAACAAGCCAGTGGGTCCCTCTAGGGATGGGTAAGTAGTCTCTCCTGCTGCAAGTGAGTACATGCTGGCTGTATTTCTTTATGTGGGGGGTTCTCCCTGTCTCCCCCTGTTATGCTGCTCTCTGCACCCTGTACTGGGGCTGTGCTGTGTGGGGGTGCTTGGGGGGCCACTCTGGCCTGGGGGGAGGGCGCTCATGGCTGTTGGTGAACTCTGGGCAGTGTTCTGGTGGAGTGTGTGAGGCCTTATTGTGTGCGCCATTGGCGCTGTGTTTTAAATTTAAATAGTGCGCTCGGCAGCCATCTTGCTGCGGCTCAAATGCGCAGTTATACAAGCGCCCGGCGGCCATTTTCCTGTAGCCGCGGCGCTTTCACTTTCGTTTTCGGCCTCTAGCGGCGCTGCTGACGGCGTGAAAATCTTCACTCTCCTCAGGCTGCAGCGCGGCTCATACAGCGGAACCGAGCAGTCCCTAAGGGTGGTGAGTCCTCCGGGTATCCCCTCCTCAGCCTCAGCACAGCCAGTGGGTGGACTATATTATTCACTGTAATAGTGAATAAGGTCTCAGAGGGTGGCAGTATGGAGTCTGGTACACCTGCTTCTCCTCACTTGTCAGAGGCAACTGGCAGTGCTCCTGCACCTGCGGTCCCTATGGAACAGTTGTCGGCAGTCCTGGAATCATTCCTTGTCAAGCTGGAAGCGGTGTGCGAACGCACGGGAGCTGTAAAGCGCCCCCTCCCCACACAATCTTCATATGGGGAGTGCTCTGACTCAGATATTGGCCTAGCTGCTGCTGCTCAGGACCCTAGCTCTGAGGATTTTGATGTTTTTGGACAGGACATTCCTTGTGAGGAAGACCCCTGTCTTGAACCACCAACTGACAGGGTGCTTGTAAGTGAACTCATTGATGCTGTGAGGGACACTCTCAAGCTGAATGTTGAGGCTGAGGAACCTCAGGAAGCTGTATCCTTTGGTTCCTTTAAAGCCGCTTCTTCAAAAAAGGTTTTTCCATATGTGCCTTTTTTTAATACATTCATTGACCAAGTCTGGGATAAGCCGCAGAAGACTTTGACGGTCCCGCGGGGCATAGCTTTAAGGTACCCCTTTGAGGAGGACCTGGTTAAGAAGTGGGCTCACCCCCCCAGTGGTCGACCCCCCGGTCGCCCGTTTGAATAAGGCTACCACACTCCCGATGGAAGGGACTCCTGCTTTTAAGGATCCCGCTGACAGGAGGTCAGAAGTGGCGAGTAGAACTATGTTTACCTTTATTGGGGGCTGCTTTATGCCCTATAGTGGCGGCGACACTTGTGTCTCAGACACTCACAGGATGGGCAAGGATTTTGCACCAGACAGTGCAGGAGCATAATCTCCCTCCTGAGACCATTGTCCTGGCACACCAACTTGCGCAGGGTTTAGTCTTCGCGTGCGATGCCACTTTGGATGCGGCCCCTCTAATATCAGGGACCTCTATCTCTGCTGTGGTGCTGCGTCGCTTTACCTGGCTGAAATGCTGGTCGGCCGACCTAGCTTCCAAAAAGCTCCTGGCTGACTTGCCCTTTAAGGGCGGTAGACTGTTTGGGGCTGCCCTGGATGACATTATTAAAAATGTGGAATGAAGATGTAGCGCTAAGTGAAGAAATGAAGCCCAATAATTTGGGCCTCCAATCAAACCAAAGTGATAAATAATATCAATATAATGAGTCCATACAGTGTCCATAGAAAATTTTCATGTTGTGAAGTAAGAACATGTAGCACTGAAGGGTCATCACACAACTCTTGTAGAAAAATAGGTAGAATACTCTTACCGGAACGTTAGACCTGTGGTTTAGGCAGGTCAAATAGGCATACGAAATCCCAGTGGCACTCCTCATCAGTTAGTCTGGAAACTGGATCAGATGGGTCCCCAATGTAGACTGTCCGGAAGGCTCCCCGACTTGACAGCAGACTCTGGGTTTCACACTGATCCAGGTGATCCATCGATGGAACTGGAACCGCCACTCAGCAAGGAGACTCTTTACCATGGTGAATATTAGTAACCAGTGGCCAAAGGAAGCTGTTACTTGACCAACCACCCATGTGAGGAGAAAAGAAGGGAAGGAATGCTCCAATGGTGCAGGTCAATGAGGATTTATTCAACCAACGTAAAAGTGATCACAAACAATAAAAACGTTTAAAAAGGGGCAGTGAATGAGGTAGTGTACCAAGGGCTGCCCCTTTTTAAACGCTCTGGACGAATCTCGTCTCCCAATCAACGTCCTGGAATTGCGGGCAATCAGACTGTGTCTCTCCGCATTGGTCCTTGCATCCGGAGGTGTTTCAACTCCTTTGTCAGCGGTGGGGAACTCCGGATGTGCACCTGATGGCATCTCGACTCAATCGCAAGGTGTCGAGGTTTGTGGCCAGGTCCAGGGACCCTTGGGCGGATGCCTTGGACACGTTAGTGGCCCCATGGGGTCAGTATCGCTTAATGTATGTCTACCCTCCACTGCAGTTGCTTCCTCGCCTGCTGCGCAGGATAGCGGCCGAAGGCATCCCGGTGGTCCTCATTGCCCCGGACTGGCCTCGGCGTCACTGGTACGCCGACCTGGTACGTCTCATACCGGACGTCCCTTGGCGCCTGACCTTGAGGGAGGACCTTCTATCTCAAGGTCCTATCTTTCATCCTGCTTTTCGGTCTCTGGCTTTAACAGCATGGCTATTGAGAGCCAGGTGCTGAAAGACCAAGGCCTGTCGGATTCGGTAATTTCGACCATGCTTAGGGCAAGGAAGTCTTCTTCTAGGAAGATCTATCACCGAACCTGGAGAGCTTACATCGCTATGTGCGAAGAGCTAGACTGGCGTCCACGGACGTACTCTGTCCCCAGAATCCTGCGGTTCTTGCAGCGTGGTGTTGCACAAATTAAGGGTCAGATTTCGGCCTTGGCCGTTTTCTTTCAAAGACCCCTAGCAGGTCATTCCTTAGTTAGCACTTTTGTGCAGGGGGTACGCCATGTGGTTCCACCTGCCAAGCCCCCGCTACCTCCTTGGGATCTGAACTTAGTGCTCTCGGTTCTTCAGGAACCTCCTTTTGAAAATATAAGAGATATATTCCTCTTTTAACTTTGTCCCAGAAGGTGGCTTTCTTAGTGGCCATCACTTCTGTTAGACGGGTGTCTGAGTTGGCGGCTCTGTCATGCAAGTCGCCTTACCTGGTCCTCCATAAGGATAAGGCGGTATTGCGCCCGCGACCGTCTTTCCTTCTTAAGGTGGTTTCGGCTTTTCACCTTAATGAGGACATTGTCCTTCCGTGCTTGTGCCCTCATCCATCGCATCCTAGAGAGGTTTTGCTTCACAATTTGGATGTGGTGCGTGCCTTACGGGTATACCTGGCGGCTACTGCTTCTATTCGGAAGTCTGACTCACTGTTTGTATCTGTCTCTGGTCCGAAACAGGGCCAAGCGGTGTCGTCTGCCACCATTTCTAGGTGGATCAGACAGACTGTTGTACAGGCCTATGCCATTAAGGGGCGGGCGCCTCCCTTCCCGGTTACGGCGCATTCTACCAGGGCAATCGGTGCTTCCTGGGCTTTCCGACATCAAGCGTCGGTTGCACAAGTGTGCAAGGTGGCGACCTGGTCGTCCATTCATGCCTTTTCAAAATTCTATAAGGTTGATGTGGCTGCATCTTCGGATGCTTCCTTCGGCCACAAAGTGTTGCAGGCCGCTGTTTAATGTTGCAACTCCTCCGTTGAGGAGCTCTGCTGGTTTGGAGTGAAGTTTTGGTTGTTCCTTTACTATTTTGCTCCCACCCTTTTCTTATACTGCTTTGGGGCGTCCCACATGTAATCAGTATGAGAGCTGTGTCAGTCCATGGACGATAAGAGAAAATAGGATTTTTGTACTCACCGTAAAATCCGTTTCTCTGACGTCCATGGACTGACACAGCACGCACCCTTCCTTTTAAAGGTTTGTACTGCTTTGTTACGATTTGAGGCTGCTAGCTGCAGGTGGGAGGGTAATGTTCGGAGGGACCGCCCCCCTGGGAGGGGCTGTTCAGCTGTTTTTTCTAGAATGTTTAAACATCTAACATTCTGCCTAGGTCTTCTCCTGCAAGCAGGGGCATATACCCACACGTAAACAGTATGAGAGCTGTGTCAGTCCATGGACGTCAGAGAAACTGATTTTACGGTGAGTACAAAAATCCTATTTTTACATAAAAATACTGCCACTATATACCTTCTTGGATGATCTATATACTACGGTTACATGATAAACTGCACAGTTTCTCCATTGCTGTGAGTTCAGGTAGGAGATTTCCACTACAGCATGTATACACGCCCACATGTGTGATGTCAATTTCAAGGGACCTGGCTAGCTCCGTGAACAAGTACATGTTCTCTCCAGCATAAAAGACACAACTGAGCATGTGCAGGTCAGCTACCCTGCCTGTGTTAGCTGGCCCTCCCCAGATAGACAGTGCAGGAGGGGGAGGATCTGTGCATACAGGATAAAGCAGCCTTTTTACACAATGCAGGGGATTACCCCTTAAGTTCCACAGTTCATATAACAAGCATGCTATGCTGCATATACAGACTGATTTTACTGTTGTGGGTTTAGTAACACTTTAAAGCTAACCAATTTCAATAAACCTTCTAAAGTGACAAGACAAATTGTTAATTGCATTTTATGAGTGCCATATTTGGAGCCTAGAAATGATTTAATTTGGTATGGACATTATAGTGCAGGTTTATCATTGCCCGAAATTTTATATATTATCTGTATATAAGCATTTAAAATTGTGTTGCATAGTAATAGCAGCAAGAAGAAAAAGCTCATCAAGTAACCTGGGTCGCAAGAAAATATGTTTCTCATTAGGTAATCCACATTAGGGCCGAAACAGCTAATCGATTAATCGACAACTTAATGATTATGAAATTAATCGATTACTATTTTCATAATCGATTAATCGGCCAGTAACATAATGGGGTAAAAAAAAAAAAAAAATTAGCCCTTTATAGTACAAAAAGAGCAAATCGCTACTGTAAATATTACTTTCACTGTCCCACAGTAAAAAATTAACCCCCTTACAGTAGCAATTATTTTCTCTTTTTGTACTAATTTTCGTTTTTTTTAACCACATTATGTTACTAAACATCTCAGGCCCGCGTCACACCTCTGTGTTTTTTGGTGCTTTTTGCAGAAACACACTACAGTTCATTTACATGGTTTCCTATGGGACACGTTCACATACATGATTTTTTCAGCTGCAGCGTATTTAGAAAGGGCAAGGACTTTTTTTAACGCAAAACGGTGCTATTTTGTTTTTTTGGTTCAATATACTATAATGGAGAACCTGCAGAAAAGCATGCAATGCGTTTTTGCGGCAATTTGTGTTTTTTAATCTGCCCAACAACAAATTGGGCAAAAAAAATATGTAAAAATGCAAATCGCAGCAAATTTACCTTTTTTTGAAGGTTATTAATCGATTAATCGAAACAATCGGCCAACTAATCGATTATAAAAATAATCGTTAGTTGCAGCCCTAATCCACATCATTAAAAGATTGATTTTATTAAACACCATGTTCTCTGTTTTTTTTCTCCCTCTTTTTTTTTTCTCTGTGAGTCTCATACATCCCGAGGACTGGGAGAGTTTTAAATGAGTTTCATAGATTTGTTTTGGCACATTACAGTTTCCGTGTGTTGGCAAATATTGCTGTGCATTTGGTGTTGTTATTAGGGGTTAAGTAGGTTTTGGTTAATGGTTTTTGGGATAGGTTGAGGTTATTATTATCTATTGCTTTTGGGTGTGATAGTGGTTGGGACATTATGCACCCCAAACACCTATGCCGATTTTCAGAAGCAAGAAACCCATAGAAGCCTGAATATCAATGGAACCACATTAAAGACAACACATTTAACACTGCACCTTTATTTACACACCACTGTTATATTTGACTTCCGATTGTTCCATGCTGTCAGGAATGACGGATTTAAGAGAAACTTGGCAGAATCGATTAAAAGAAGACATGCTTCTCTTATCCCTAATATATAAGCGCAGCTTATCTCTAAAGGTTTCTCCTAGAAAGCTGTAAATTAGTGGGTTTAAGCAACTGTTGGAGAATGCTGCCAGATTTACAATGTGACCTGTGAGCGGGTGGTTATGCCTGAAAGACTGATTGTTCTGCTGGTTATCATCATTTTGGAGAAGTCCGATACTAATAAATACATTCTCCGGCAGCCAGCAGATAAAGAACACCAAGACAACCACTACAATCATCCTCATGGCCTTCTGCCTCCTTGGTCTTAGGTTTCGCTGTTTGTGAGCCCTTACCAAAACACGAATGATTAATGAATAGCACAGGCCAATGATTACAAAGGGAATAATAAAACCAAGTGTAATTTCCAACCACTGAATTGCCTTAACGTCTGCAAAGCAGAAATGCCTGTCGTCCGTGTGCTGCACTTGAACCGCTGTGAATGGGAGCAAAGTGGCAGAGATGGACACCATCCAGATGAGTCCACAACTTATCCTGGCATGCTCTTTAGTCCTAAAGATACTGGATTTCATGACTTTTGTCAGTGCAATATATCTGTCAAAGCTCATCCATGTGAGGAAGAAGATGCTGCTGTACATATTGATTTGAAGGAAAAGGGACATGAAAGTGCACAAGATGGTAATATCATAATATTTCTCGCTGAGGTTGAATACTTCAATGAGAGAGTCTGCCACAAGGATGAGGTCAGCCACTGCCAAGTTGATGAAATACAAGTCTGGGATGGTCATCTTTTCTCGAAATCGGATGTTTACCACCAGGATCATAATATTTCCAATAAATCCAATTGGGAAAAGCAGAATAGTGTAAAGACAGGATAAGATGAGCCCAATAAAATAGTGCTTGTTCATATCCAATAGTCCATTTGCAGCCAGGCTTCCGTTGCTATAATGTGATATGTTCAACTCCATTAACGAGAAGTTCCAAGTGACTGATGGTACTTCGGTGCCATACTCATCCATCATGGGACTTTAATTAACGGAAAATATGTGCCATAAAATAAAATGAAAGCTGTGTTATTATCCATAGTGTGGTCAGCACAGAATACTGCCTTACTGTATAGCCATGGCCTTCTGGCAGCAGTCAATTACAGTAGATCATTTCACGGCTGCTGCCTCCTCCCTGGACCACATCTGAAGCTCGGTGTTTACATAAAAGCATGAGACCACTGCAAGCCACAGAACTCCCGTTAAGTCTTCTGGTTAGCTGCATTTTCATAAATTGACTGATGTACAGCTTGAGAGACTTGTATAAATAATATAGAGTATGTTCTTAGAATTGCATGTTCTGTTCTTCAAAAGGCTGTGTGTTTTTCTTGCGGGTTAGTCTGCTGAAAAAGACAAATGTATTTTTAGTTTAAATTTTTTCCCGAATACTAGACATATTTTTGCATTAATGGCTTACCTTTTTGACCTTTTAATTCTATGAGATTGTGAACTTAGAGATAGGAAATATTATTTGGGTGAGCAAACCCTTGAATCATTGTGTTGCCACCTTTGACGTGTCCTGAGAGCTTTAGAGCCCAGCGACACATTTTTCAATCCTAGTACATTGCTATTTCATTTATTGGGATGTGGGCAGTTATTCTGGTTAGTCATATGCGACCGCTGTTTCTTTGTGCCCAATTTACAGCCTCCAGTTCATGTCTAGAGCACAGCAGGCTACATAGATTAGATGGAGTTTTGGTTTAACACACATTTATTAACATTAAAAAAATGTCCTCCTTTTGAATTTCACAAGCCAGTCCTTTGTAAATAGCAGGTGGCTCTCAATTTTGTCACTAACAGCTCTGGGCCCCCACTGATTATGAGTTGGCCCTGCAGCCTTTTAGGTGTCAACATTCTCGCCTGCTTAATATTGGTATTGTCTGATACAATATCATTAATAAAAATAAAAATGTACCAAATAAAAGCCTTAACCACCTAAGTACCAGACTCTATTACCCCTTCATTACCAAGCAATTTTTAGTTTCCATTGCTACAATACTTTGACAATTTTTTCATCATGCAACACTACCCAATTGAATTTTATATTTTTTAGACAGATAAAGCTTTTTTTTAATAGTATTTACTAGGCATCAATTATTATTTTTTTTATTTTTTATTTTGTTATTCCACAGTACATAAGAAAAAAGACCAATATGTTAAAAAGGATGATTTCCCTACTTCCTGTTAAAATTAAAATGACCGGACATTGCCAACCCGTCCTAAAGGACCTCCTTTGTGGAAAGTAGACACCCCCCAGTGGAATTCAATATTTCCCACAATATTTTTGAGAAATGAAGAAACGTGCTGGTATAAAGGGGGTGATGGTGCACTAGATACAGCACATACAGATCATACATAGACGGAGGCGTTGGTAAAGAAGTTAATTTATAGGTCACATACAGGATAAGGGAGGTCAAGGGTTAATATACAGATCACTTACGAGGATTGTGGTCAGATGTGTTGGGGTGGGGTGAGGGGTTAAAAAGATACTTTTCATCTGCTGTTGTGATCAGTACAGTGCTCAGCAACTAATGCAGGGCTCGACAATCCCGGGGCGCCAGGTCGCAAATGCGACTAGAATTAGCAGCTTTGCAGCCTTCTGCAGGCCTAGGCTTCATTATGTAATCTGGCGCCATCTTGTGGTGGCCGTTGGTATGACAAGACAACCAGCAATGCTTGCCTGTTTCACTGCCCATCACCTTCACTTTACTTGGAAGTTAACCCCCAAACATTATATATATATATTTTATTCTAACACCCTAGATAGATAATAAAATGGTGGTCGTTGCAATACTTTCTGTCACACCGTATTTGCGCAGCGGTCTTACAAGCGCACTTTTTTGAGGAAAAAAATACTTATTTTTTTTCTTTTTTTTTAACAGAAGGAATTTTATTAGAAGAAAAATATTGTTGTACATGTGAGAAAGCTGTGGACAATACACAGAAAAAGAATGGCATCTAACAGAGTACAACTAGGTCAGCACTTGATCAGGAGGCATATAATCAAACATATCAGTTATATATAATAGTGTTGCTACACCTAGTCATAGGGCACTTATACACCCCGCCAACAGGACCATCCATCTACCTATTCAGCGCGGAGGGTGGGGAACAGAAATGTAATACCAATTAGTACCAACCCAGGGGGAGGGAGGGGAGGAATCAGTGTCATATCCACAAACCACGATCTACAGTTGCGACCCATGTACGTCAGCTTGTACATTGGGAGCGTATCATTCACCAGTTTCTTCCATGCCGAGATTCGGGGTGGCTCAGGCATTTTCCAATTAATCAGAATGGTTTTCCTAGCATAATACGCACAATAAAAAATAAAAAGTTTTGTATGTGTGTTAGTGGGGAGGTTGTCAGTTATACCCAAAAGAAGGATCAGGGGGTCCAGTCCGACGGAAACACCACTAAGTGATCTGATGTCAGCAGTCACCTCCTGCCAAAATGTCTGTATCCGAGAGCAACTCCAGACCATATGGATAAAGTTACCTACACCCTCCTGGCAGCGCGGACACCGATCGTCCGCCAGGCGATAGATGACCGAGAGCCGCTGTGGCGTGTAGTACACCCTGTGAAGAAACTTGATTTGAACGAATCGGTCCCTGGCAGCTATCATAAGGGGGATGTACTGCTGTAGGCCCTCGGACCAATCCTCCTCCGTCAGGTTTGGTATATCCCTTTGCCAGGCACTGAATGCTCTGTCAGCACCAGTGCCCCCAGCACAGGTGAGCCTAAAGTATATGGAGGACAACGCTCTATCTATGTTACTGGCCGCAAGAAGTCTCTCAACCGAGTGTGGGGCTAAGGTGATCGGTTCCGGGAACTGAGCCCTAAGTGCATGTCGAAGCTGCATAAATCTAAAATACATCCAGGAAGGAAGCGAGAATTTGTCCTTCAGGTCCCGAAAGGAGAGGAGACAGCCCCCCGGCATAACATCCCGGAGGGTCCTAACCCCGTGCCTGGCCCACACCTGCGGGTCCGGCACAGTCCGCAGATGGGGCAACTCCGGGTTTCCCCATAGGGGAGTATATGGAGAACAGGTCCGGGGCTTCACCAGGGACCCCGAAACTCGCCTCCACACTCCAATTGTTGTTCTCATAGGGGTAGTGATATGTATGCTAGAGCGAGGCCCTCGGTACACCAAATTGCTAAGTTCATCATAGGAACCCAATATTGCCGCCTCAAGATTCACTGCGGGGTTGGACCGGTCCTGCATGAACCACCACCTCACTGAAACCAGGACCGCAGCCCAGTAATATTTTTTAAAGTTGGGTAGTGCCAGGCCCCCCCCCCCGACAAAGGGAGCTGGAGCGTGGATCTAGCCACTCTGGGGACCCTACCCTGCCACACAAATGTTCCAATCGCCTGGTCCAGTTTGGTAAAAAAGGAATTAGGTATGCTAGCAGGAGTGTTCCGGAATGCATAAAGGAATTTAGGGAGGAAGGACATCTTTATCAGATTAATCCTACCTACTGGGGTCAGCGGCAGGGTCTTCCAAGTGTTACATTTGAGGGTAAAATTTTGCATGATCGGGCAAACATTGGCTTCCAAGTAGTCCGGCAGGTTCCTCTGAACATATATGCCCAGGTACTTAAATCTGTCGACCCAGTGAAGGGGGGCCGGTAGGTCAGGAGGAGGGGTCATCGGGCGTAAAGGAAAAAGCACTGATTTGTCCCAATTTATTTTAATGCCCGAGAACCTGCCAAACCGCTCGAAAATCTCAAGGGCCGCCGCCAAGGAAGCATGAGGGTCACCCAAATACAGGAGGGTGTCATCCGCGTACATGGATATCTTTTCCACCAGGGGTGGCACCTGAATGCCAGACACCCTATCGGAAGAACGTATCAGCGCAGCCAACGGCTCAACTGCCAGGGCAAAGAGGGTGGGAGAAAGGGGGCAGCCTTGTCTGGTGCCTCGGCAGAGTGGGAAGGCCGCAGACAAAATACCACCGGTACGGACCCTAGCCGTTGGACGAGAATACAATAGCTGTACCCACGAAATAAAGACCGGTCCGAACCCACACTTTTGCAGCACTGCCCACAGGTATTCCCACTCCACCGAGTCAAAGGCTTTTTCAGCATCCAGGGAGGCAACCACCTCTGCCCGCCCTCCCCCAGCCACTCGATCCATTACTGTAAAAAGCCGTCTAAGATTAATATCTGTGCCTTTCCCAGGCATAAAGCCTGTCTGATCACCATGCACCAGGGACAATATCACTCCATTAAGTCGATTAGCCAGTATCTTGGTAAGGATCTTAGCATTGACATTGAGCAAGGAGATGGGCCTGTACAAGGAGCAGAGCTCGGGGTCCTTCCCCGGTTTAGGGATAACCACAATAATCGCTCTCAGCATTGAGGGCGGCAACTGGGATTCTCCGATCGAGGTCCGGAGGACCTCCCTCAGCGCAGGGGTCAACACTTCACTATGCGTCTTGAAAAATTCGGCTGGAAGGCCATCCTCGCCCGGGGTTTTCCCTGTTTGCATAGATGTCACGGCCCTCCGAATCTCTTTCAGAGTAAACAGGGCATCCAGTCTCGACCGGGTCTCCTCCGTAAGCATGGGGAGGTCTACAGAGTCAAGGTAGGACCGGAGTTCAGTTACGGTGTAGTGGGCCCTGGAAGAATAAAGATCAGCATAGTAGGAAGCGAAACACAAGTTAATCTCAGTCGGATCCGTCAGAAGGCTCCCCGTCACGTCTCTAACATTAGCCACTGGAGTGGATACCGCCTGCTCTCTAGAGAGCCAAGCTAGCATGCGTCCGGTCTTCTCTCCCTGCTCAAAGATTCTCTGGGACTTATACAACAGTTGTTTTTTTGCAGCCGAAACCCTAAGCAACTGAACCTCTCGGAGCGCCACAGAGAGGGCCAAACGGAGGCTCTCCCCCCCAGTCTCCGCATACCTAGCCTCCTGTGCCTGGGCGTGAGATTCCACCTGCAGCAAAGAGTCTCGGGAGGACCTGCGGGCAGAGCCAATGAGATCCTGATAATGCCCCCTAACATAAGTTTTAAAGCACTCCCAACTAGTGGGGGATTTACGCGGGGGGGGGGGTCAGAAGACCAGAAAGACACTATGGCCGAATCTACCTGTGGCTCTATCCGTTCATCCGTAACCTAGTATCTGGAAAGCCGCCAGAGGCAATTAGCCGGAGTTGTATTTGTCTGGAGCCGCAAGAGAACAGGGGTATGGTCTGAGATACCTCTGGGAAGGGTAGTCACCTCCCGTACCTTGGCCAGGACTGGGCCGCTGACATAAATGAGATCAATATGGGACATTGCTAAGTACGTGGCAGAGTTGCACGTGTATCCCCTAGTACGAGGGTGTTTCCATCGCCACAAATCTGTAAGGCCTAACATTGAGGCCCATCGAGAAAGTGGAGAGTCTAAAGCTGGATCCTGAGTCAGTTTGTCCAGATTCGGACAAGGGACCATGTTGAAGTCCCCAGCCAAGACAACCGCAGCTGTCGGAAATTCAGCCACTAGCTGTGCTATCTTGGCTAGGAGTCCAACCGTGGCAGGGGGAGGGATATACAGGCCCACCAGCACCATAGGGAGACTATCAACTATGGCATGTAGTAGGACGTATCTGCCTTCAGGGTCCAACTTCAAGTCTAATAAAACAAACGGCAGGGACTTGCGTATGAGTATACGAACCCCCCTGGCCCGGGAGGTGTGTGTAGAATGGTAATAATGCCCCACCCATGGCTTCCTGAGGCCAAGGACTCTGCCCCCTACCAAATGGGTCTCCTGGAATAGGCAAATATTTGGGCTGTAATTCTTAAGAAACTTAAAGACCAGGGTCCTCTTAATGGGGGAGTTCATCCCCCTGACATTCCATGAAATTAGCGTCAACGGAGCCATGTCAGTGGGATGAAACATAGTATGGGGGGCCCATCCCCCGAGCCGAGCCCCAGAAGAGGGTCAGCAGTGGGGTACGGCCCCCTAGAAGGATTAAACAGTGTCTGCCCTCCCACACATAGGTCTCGATTCAAAGAATATTTAAACATTCCTTCACTGTATACCTGTATAACTAGAACAAAAAAACAAAACATCAATAACATAAAATCCCCAACCCCCCCCCACCCCATGTCACCACCCCAACCGTGATGCATTTGGATCCCTACAACAAACATGGTTAACAACCACAGAGGGTCATGATCAACAGACAAGTAGGCGAATAGCCCCCAGGCACAAGGCGCAGAGGCACTATGCAGAGACGCTGCCACTGGGGCAGAAAGTATAGAAACAAGTTCACCCGACCAATGTGTCAGGGGCGCAAACTTAGGCATGAGTGAGTCAGTCAATAGTGAACCATGTAATCCCCCGGGGTCCTCCTCATAAGGGACAACTCGACGGACATAGGCGGGCCTCAGGGGGTACCCGGTGAGCCAATCATTGTCCACAGCTAGCCATTCCAGAGCCAGGATAACATGAAGTCCTATCCATTCGTCCTGTAGGTAGTCTATCCGCAGAGCAGGAGAGGGGGGGGAGAGAGGCCGCCAGCAGAGGAAAGCAGGGGGGTCAATGGGGGAAACAGTTCCACTAGGGGAAGGCTTCCCAACGGCAGGCGAACATGGGGGATGACAGACATGTGACAGGAACAGACGGGTCCCGGAGTGAACAGGGGACCTAACACTTCCCAAGGATCAAAGCGTCCAGTCCCTCCGAGTCCCTCAGCGGCTCACCCCCCTGCAGAAGCCACCCCACAAACACCGAACGCAGCGGTCTCTCCCGGTCACCCCAACAGGGGCAGACAACCCCACCCAGGACACAACTAGGGGGAGAAACAGTGAAAAGGGACTCCATAAGCCAGTACTCACATGCCATCATTACAGAAGCCTGTATGCAGAAAATTAGGCTTGGGGCAAGGTATTCACCCAGAGAGCAGCCTCCTCTGGCGATGTAAAGAAGCGGGCCAATTCCCCGTCAACCACTCTCCAGCGGGCAGGGAAGAGCATGCTGTATTTGATGTTGCGGGAACGCAAGGACTGCTTGACCGCATCGAAGGATTTGCGACGCCTCTGTGTGTCCACGGAGAAGTCCGGGAAGAACATCTGGCGTGCTTCTTCATGTTGGATGGCATCCATCTTCCTGGCTTCTCTAAGGATCAGGTCGCGGTCCCGAAAGTTCAGCAGCTTGAAGATAAAGGTACAAGGAGGCGTCCCCAGAGGCCCACAAGTAGCTGGCATTCTGTGGGCCCTCTCCACCACAAACTGGGGCGAAAAGGCTGCCTGCGGGAAGAGGGTGCGGAGGAGGCGCTCCGTATATGCTGTGGTGTCTGGGCCTTCTCTACCCTCCGGTAGTCCGACAATCCGTAGATTATTGCGCCGATTACGGTTCTCGGCATCCTCTGCACGGGATTCGAGGTGTTTCAGCCGCAGTTGTACCGTGTGCAGGGTGGCCGAGTGATCCCTGACCGTGTCGCCCGTCCGGCGTTCCACCTTGTCCATACGGCCGCGGAGCTTATCAGAGTCCTTCCGCATGAGGCTCATCTACAGCTGCAGGGAATCGATCTTGGAGGTAAGGGTAGCCTGGCATCCCGTGATCGCATGCATCAGGGCTTCAAAGTTGGCCTGTGCTGTGAGGGCCGGAGCCGGGTCCGGGACAGCGGTGGAGGCCTGCGACGCCATGCTCCAGGCCTCAGACACGTGCACGGCACCTCCGGTCTTAACGGGCGCAGATTTAGGTGTCTGGATTGATGCCTCCGCCTCGTCATCATCTGCCGAAGCAGAGTAGTAGGCTCCCTAAGAGGATTAGAGGTGCTCAAGATAAATAAAACGGATTAATGCACCCCGTGGCTGCGGAGCTCTGCACCTAGGCGTCTGTCCCGGTCGCCATCTTGGACACGCCCCTACACTTTTTTAAATTAAAAAATAAGACAACAGTAAAGTTAGCCAAATTTTTTTTTATATTGTGAAAGATAATGTTACGCTGAGTAAATTTGATACCTAACATGTCACGCTTCAAAATTGCGTCTGCTCGTGGAATGGCTAAAAACTTTTACCCTTTAAAATCTCCATAGGTGCCATTTAAAAAATTCTACAGGTTGCATGTTTTGAGTTAGAGGAGGTCTAGGGCTAGAATTATTGCTCTTGCTCTACCGATCGCAGCGATACCTCACATGTGTGGTTTAAACACTGCTTACGTAGGCGTTCGCTTCTGCACGCATTGGTCGTTAAAAAAAAAAACTGGCTCCTAGATTCCAAGCAAATTTGTCAAGCCCTGAACTAATGAATGACTCATTTATTAGTTCTTCTATATGGTTTACATCTGTTAGACTAATCACAGCGATACCACGGTACAGAGATGCTTGGATAATCCCTGTACTCAGTGTCCATGAGGAGTGTGGTTTTAACCACTTCAACCCAATAGGACATACCTGTGCGTCCTCAGGTTGAAGTGGTTATACTAGGATATTAGCTGCAGACATCTTCCAGGTACCAAACTTTTCAGCCAGCAATGGGCTTTGTTGTAGAAGTGATTGAAGTGGTTCGGCCTGGTACCACCACTGCTCAGTGCACTTGTGATGTGAGAGGGGAGGAAGTTACATCCGTATCCACCTCCTCTCTGTGATTTAAGAAACTGGAAGCGATGATGATTTCATCTATTCCGGTTTCGGTTTGTTGTTTACAAGCCGTTTCTAGTTTGTAAAGCATCTGATCAAACCAATCTCGGTTTGATCAGATGGCTTTGAGGGCAGAGGAGAGATCTGGGGTCTTATATACCCCAGATCTCTTAGTAAAAGAGTACTTGTCACTGCCCATGCTATCCCAAGGGATGTTGTTCATCCCGTGTGATAGCAATAAAGTTGACCAAACTATTTTTAAAGGGACAGTGTAATTTTTTTTTAAAGTAAAATAAATAAACTTTTTTTATTTTTTTTTATTTTAAGCGCCCCTGTCCTCCTATGCTAACGTGGACATGTGAACACATAAACAAGTCCTGCCTGCAAATGTAAACGGTGATTGCATCACATTATCAATGTGAGCCCTTGTTCACACTGAAGTTCATCTAAACTCGCACGATTATAAAGCCGCATTTCAGTCCGACTTCGCCCCCGAAGTCGCCAAAAGTAGTGCAGGAACTACTTTTGGAAATCGGCACGGTGCCGCAAAGTCCGCGTTGCAACCGATTGGGAGAGCAATAGTTTAAGCACCAGTTTAACTCTGAACTGGTAACCTGTTAAGGCATTTTTTTTTTTCGCCTATGGAGATTTTTATGCACTGTAGTTTGTCACCGTTCCACGGGTATATGCAATTTTAAGGTGTGACGTTATCTATTTACCCAGTGTGACATCATCTTTGAAATTTTATGAAAAATTGGCTATTATATTGTATTTGTGTGCCCTAAAATTTATTAAAGTGTTTTTATTTTCTCCTGTAAATTTGCAATTTAAAAATGGCTGCACTTATATCGTGCAACATAAAAAATTGCAACAAACAACATTTTATTCAATGGTCTCTTCTTTGAAAAAATCTGTTTGGGTGTTCTACGTAATTTTTTTTGCATGTGTGAGAAGTGTGAGAAGTGTCAGAATTGGCCCTGGGTTCAGGTGCTTAAACTGCATTGCAGAAATTAGCATCCACCCTTTTGTTATTTAAAGCTGTAACAGCAGTAATAAAGTGGTTAAAAAATGCAGGTATGCAAATTAATCATAGTTTCTTTCAACTTTACTGACTTATGCTGATGTTATTATTTTGATATGGGCATCTAGCTATCAATGATTCCTGGTCAGGAAAGGTTCAACACAAAACGGAAGTCAGCGATAAAATTTCATATGCTATTTTTCTTCTACCTGCCAACATTTGTATTTCTGTTTATCTGCTCCTGTAATTCACCCATTTTCACACTATAAAACAAACACACTGTATAACCAAGAAGTAACACCAGTCTGATGTTGCACCTGTCCTTTTCTGTCATTATACAAGATCTATTCTTCTCATTTGACACACACTGAAGCTGCTTGTGCTCTCACCTCCTAAGGCTCCATGTACACTGAAGCTGATAAACTGCAGTTTATTGGCGTTTTTTTTAAAAGCCCATTAACTGCACTCTATGTTAGCCTATGTGTTCATGTACACATAGCGTTTTTTAGCGTTAATGAGCTTTTTTCTGAACGCAAGAAATTTGCATTCAAAGTGCCGTTTTTCGGCAGGAAAAAACGCTAATAAACGCTCAAACGCTGGTCGCCAGCGTTTTTTAGCGTTTTTTGATCCATTGAAGAAAAAAAAAACACAAAAAACCTAAAAAACGCTACACTGAAAAACGCTAATAAATGCCATTAAAAAAGCTGATAAAAGCTATATTTTAAAGCAGCTTTTTCTGCCAGAAATCTGGCGTTCAAATCTACCGTTTTTGAGCTTCTGTGTACATGGAGCCTTAAAGCCTTTTTAACATGTCTCTCCCATGCCAATGATTGGGATAAAAACGTGTGGCAGATTATGCATAATTATACAAGGAAAGACCGCTCATTTGCCTCTGCCAGCTATATACACAGTTCTCAAAATTAGATTTTCACTGCAGTCAAAACCAAAATAAACCCAGCCTGTAAAACAAGATGTTGTATAGTAATCTTTATGGTGGTTCATGTGTTGAAGTAGAACTAATGTCCACAATACTTAGCTCTTCAACAGTCCGAGGTCTCTTGCCAGTGCCACCATCTTCTGGCTTTTTTCCAGGTGCCAGGCTGTGGCTGTCTTTATTGGCCGGTGTGTGATGATGGCGCTCCTGCGCATGGTTAGGAGTGCATTCATCTAGGCACACAGGATCTGTGCCAGAATGTAAACTGATCTGCTCATGTGCAGCTCATTGTACATGCTAGAAAAAAATCTTGCAAGTAGGTTTATTTTATCTGCTGAAGAAATGTGTCGTCTGCAATAAAAAGCCTGAATTCTTCGTTTTCTCATCTAAAACTTTAGTCCTGCTTTAAATTTCTGCTGTGTTGCTACTTCTGAGTCGCTGCAGATATTTGACAAATCCAAATGTTTGAATACGTCTCGCCTAGTGCTCTGGTTTATGTCCGCAGGCTTGTACGTCCCATAGTGACATATCAGCTGGTGGGATGAACGACAACATACGGTGGCAGTAGCAGGTAGTCGTATACCAGAAATTCCCCCCCGAAAAGCGAAGTGAAGTGACAGGATCACTTTAATGGTAAATCTGGTGCTGCTAATACACACTGGTTTTACAACATGGTGCTTTACCACTATCCCAAAATAAAGAGTATACCTCTTGTTTTGGGTCTTTTCGCTGGAGTTGATGACATATAAATGCAGTTCAATTTAGAGTGATTGTAAAGTCTCAAGGTTTTTCACCTTAAAAATGAAAACAAACCTTTACAACCCCTTTAGTTCACCTCAAAAAACAACATTTTGTGCAGTCACTATACACCACTGCATCACCCTAAGCGAATGGGGTTTTAACATTATGCCTCCCTTCTAACATACCTGTGATCACATCTTCCTCCTGTCTTCTTACTAGGACAGAGCAGCTGTTAGGGCCGGCACTCCCTAGTGCTACAGGAAGGAGCACTGCCTTTTTCCCGCGGGCTGCACATGTGTAGTGCGCTCTCTCTCACTCTCCTGTTGCAACCATTGAGCTCGTCTGAGCTGACAGATGAGAGAGTGCAAGTGCGGCCTTCTGGAAAAGGATGGTTCTCCCTGCTGTAGTGCTTGGAGCAGTCCTATGATTGCACTGTGATTGGACAGTGCAGATAATAGGCAAACGTTGTGTGTATGTATCGATATGTATATATATATATATAGAGAGAGTGTGGCTCTGTACCATGTGATCACTGTTACCAGTCAGTGCTAATCATGGGCAGAAAGTACAGAGCCAATGAACAGCTCCATACCTTAAGATAGCTGTGGTCAGCCACAGTGTTCAAAAGTGTAAACACTGGCTGTAATGAGCAGCCAACACACTCCTTCCTGTCACACACAAAATTCAATTGTGAGAGGGGAGAGCTGGCTGCTCCTAGTAACCAGTGTTCCAATTCAGTTTTTAGTACAGCGCTCCAGTTCAAGTGAATCTACCTAATCGCAGTGCCCCAATGCACTTGATCACAGTGCTGATTGCAGCCAGAGTGCAGTTCTAGGGGAGCACTACTTACAGAGTGCAGAGTTCAGGGGTGCGCTACATCGAGTGCAGTGCACTACTTACAGAGTGTAGGGTTTAGCAGTGTGCTTTGTACAGTGTGCAGAGATCATGGGTGTGCTGTGTACCAAGTGCAGGGTTTAGGGGTGCCGGCTATAAAACTGGGTGCGTGAACCACATGACCAGGCCTAGCTGGCAAGATTCGACCCGTGAGCCTTGTGTTTGACAGTTTTCAGTACTGTGGTGGTTTACCAATTACTCAATCACGCAATACTGTAGACTCTCTAACTATCACACATATTAACTAATTTACACTTATTATTTTTCTTTTTCCAAAGCACAATACATTATAGCCAAAATTTATGCAGAAAGATTATTGATACATTTTATGACCGTAAAGAAATGTATTCTTTCAAACTTTTGGTCTTTTTCTTTATATAGTAAAAAATAAAAAATCCAGTGGCTTTTAAGAGCCGGTTCACACACAGGCGGCACGACTTTGGGGACGACTCGGCAAGGCGATCTGAAGACGACTTCAGAGGCGACTTGCAAAATGACTTCTGTATTTAAGTCAATGTAAGTCGCCCCCAAAGTCGCACTTGAACCTTTTTCTAAGTCGGAGCGACTTGCGTCGCTCCTATTAGAACGGTTCCATTGAAGAAAGCGGAGCGAGACTTGTCAGGCGGCTGAGTTGCCTGACGAGTCGCCCCTGTGTGAACCGGCTCTAAATCCCACCAAATCTTCTAAAAAATAAGTACCGGTATGTAAAAGATTTTGCGTACAGTGTTTTGCACGATCGAGTAATCGTTAAGCCACCACAGCACTTAAAACTGTGTTGACAGGGTGGAAAATGCTGGAATTTAGTTGATTAAACATCCATTCGCGGATTCATGTTATCTCATTAAGAATCCTTTCACATGCCAGTTTTCTTTCATCATTTATGTGCTTAACCACTTCAATACCGGGCTTTTTATACCACCTCAATACCGGGCCTATTCATTATTCTTTTGCTAGAAAATTACTCAGAACCCCCAAACATTATATATGTTTTTTTAGCAGACACGTTAGGGAATAAAATGACGGTCATTGCAACTTTTTTTTCTTGCACGGTATTTGCGCAATCATTTTTCAAACGCCTTTTTTTTGGGAAAAAAAATGGTTTCATGAATTAAAAAATAACAAAACAGTAAAGTTAGCCAAATTTTTTTGTGAAAGATGATGTTACGCCGAGTAAATAGATACCTAACATGTCACGCTTTAAAATTGCGCACACTCATTGAATGGCGCCAAACTTCGGTACTTAAAAATCTCCATAGGCGAAGCTTTGAAAATTTTTACAGGCTACCAGGTTAGAGTTGCAGAGGAGGTCTAGTGCTAGAATTGTTGCACGCGCTCAAATGCACGCGTTGATACCTCACATATGTGGTTTGAACAGCGTTTACATATGTGGGCTGGACTTCCGTATGCATTCGCTTCTGATCACGAGCTACCGGGGACAGGGAGGGGCGTTTCACTTTTTTTTATTTTATTATTATTTATTTTTTTATTTTACTTAACTTTTTTTATTTTTACACTTTTTTTTACATTTTTATTTTTTTGATCACTTTTATTCCTATTACAAGGAATTTAAACATCCCTTGTAAAAGGAATGTGTGTGACAGGTCCTCTTTATGGAGAGATGCGGGGTCAATAAGACCCCACATCTCTCCTCCAGGCTGGAAAGCATGAGATTGTGAAAAAAAATTCACCAATCTCATGCTTACTAGCCGCAATCGCGGTCTTGTTTACTTCTGAGAACCCGGGAGTGACGTCATCACATCGCGCCCGGGCCTCCGACGGTCATAGAGATGACTGGTGATCATCTGGTCACCAGTCATCTCTATGCTTCACCTCTGGCGCCGGACAACTCTGGGCCCCTGATGGCACGGGAGAGCCCGGAGAAGCACCGGATGGCGGCAGGGGGGGGGGGGTGTCCCCTCCCGCCGCCTATAAGAATGATCAAGCGGGGAACCGATGCTATGATCATTCTTATTGTGCACAGAATCGCCGGCAGAATAGAAGGATATCTGAATGATGCCTCTAGCTGCAGGCATCATTTAGATATCCCCCCACAAAGCCCAAGACATCATATGACGTCCACCCAGGATGGAAGATCCCATCTGTGGACGTCATTTGACTATGGGCGGATAGGGAAGTGGTTAAAGCAGATTTTTACCCTCCCACCCTATATATAAAAAAGAGAAAAAAAAAAACCCTGCTTACCTGGTGGTAAATTCAGCACATTTAGATACTCCCCAACCCAAAAATGGAATTTCCGCTTTTCGGAATCCTCCCCCTCTCCGGTGTCACATTTGACACCATTCAGGGGGTAGCAGATACCTGTCTAATACAGGCATTGATAGCAGAGCCCTCCGCGACTATCTACGCCACATCTGGCGCCTCCTCCGTCCCGCCCCGCTGTTTTCTGGGAGACACACAGGTCCCAGAAGACAGCAGTGACCAGTGGGATCGTGCAGCGCGAGTCGCGCATGTGCAGTAGGGAAACCAGGCTGTGAGGCTGCAAGCTTCCTGAAGATGGCGGTGCCTCCACCCAAGAGCCGAGGGACAGATGGGCTTTGGGTGCCGACATCGCGGGCGCCCTGGACAGGTAAGTGTCCTTATTTTAAAAGTCAGCAGCTGCAGTGTTTGAAAAAAAATTAGGCATAACTCCGCTTGAAGATCCATTTGAATCTGATCTTTGTGGGAGAAACCAAACAATTTAAGGACAGGGCTGCACAATTTTAGAGACACTTTCCAGAAAAGGCCATTCTGACAGGGATTTAAAGTTCATGGTTATAGATGAGATGAGATGCCCCCTCAGAGGAGAGGTCGGCACTGGGTCATTACATTGAAAAAGAAGCAACTGTGGTGGATCCACAAATTATCAGCATTGCAACCACAGTGTCTGAATAAAGATTATAACTTATGGATTTTGTACTTATTTGTGCAATCAGATAGGATGATGGTTTGAAGGAATTTACTAAAACTTGAGCAGACAGAATCCGAAGTAGCTGTGCATAGTAACCAATCAGCTTCCAAATTCAGCCTGTTCTGTTAAGCTTTACAAATGAAAGATAGACACTGATTGGTTGCCATGCACATCTTCTCCAGATTCTCGCTACACCAGTCTAAGTAAATTCCTCTCTGTGCGTTTATATTTAAGTTTCGGGGGAGCCTTTAAAATATACAAGACTATGAACATATACAGTTTATCTGTTTGTGGATATATTGTTCACGATTTTGCTTAGGTTTTTGTTTAGTTAAAGCGGAGGTCCGCCTAAAAAATAATAATTAGAAGCCAGTCACTTACCTGTCCAGGGCGCCCGCAATGTTGGTAGCCGAAGCCGATCAGTCGCTCAGCTCTCGGCTGCTGCGGCCGCCATCCTCGGTCTTGCGGCCTCACTTCCTGGTTCCCTACTGCGCATGAGCGAGTCACGCTACGCGTCCTCACTGGTCCCTGCTGTCTTCTGGGACCTGTGTGTCTCCCAGAATACAGCGGGGGAGGACAGTGTAGGCGCAGGAAGTGGCGTAGGTCACCGCGGTGATCTATGCCAGGAAGTGGGAGCAAATACCTGTATTACACAGGTATCTGCTCCCTCCTCCCCCCTGAAAGGTGCCAATTGTGACACCGGAGGGGGGGAGGATTCCAAAAAGTGGTAGTTCCATTTTTGGGTGAAACTCCACTTTAACACCTTCTGACAGCCTATTTTAAGAGTCTACGAGGGTTAATGTGTTTCAAGTTTGGATATTATCTTGGTTACTTTATATATGTGGGGGATGATGTGTTTCCTGCTCCTTGCGTTTAAGTGAAGGCAAGTTGTTCACCCCCTATCAGTTCTTCAGGTAGGCCTGAGTGGAAGCTCAGTGTTAGAGGAACTGCAGTCTGCTCACATAATTTGTAATAAAAACATTTTTGCCATTCTGAAGCTTCCATCCAACCAATTTGCATATTATTTTATATATACTGTGATTCTGTACTTGCCAAATATGCTGCAGAAATCTCCCCCCTCTAAGTCTGGCTGCATCCATTTTAACTGTGGGCAGCTGAAGCTGCTGCCTGTTCACTTCCTGGATTTACATTGACACACAGAGGCACACCTTCAGCTTTGCAGCTCTCATTGGCCCTCTTATGAGTCATCCCCCCTCCTTTCCTGGCAAACTCTCTCAGAGAGAGAGCTGTGCATAATATCCTAAGCCAAGACCTTTTACCAGACAAGAAACAGGAAGTGGGTTCTAGAAGGTATTTACTGGCAGAAAAAAATGTTTTACTATGCAATGTTAAAAGAGAAGTATGGGTTTTTATTTTTTCCCCCATCATACTTCTCTAGATGAATGCAGCACTCCGAGCGGAGAGCTGCTGCCTGTCAGTCAGCAGTTCTCCTCTCTCCTCCTCCACGCTCATTGGATGCTAAGCTGTAGAGGGGCGGGGAGCGGCCCTCTTAGGCTCTCATCGGCTCATTGAGAGGCTGAGTCGGGCATCAGTCCAGGCACCTGGCGGATCCAGACTTTATTGTTGTGATGATGCGGTGCCTGGACTGATTCCAGTCACGTCAGCGGAGAGCGGACTTCAGACCGCTCTCTGCTGAAAACGGGTCACAGGAGTGCAAAACTGTACTCCTGTGACCCATAGGAGAAGCCCAGCCAAACAAGCTCAGGCTGGACTTCTCCTTTAAAACAACAAGGGCAGAAGATTTAATAGATCGGAAGTTCTGCTTTAACCACTTGTGGACTGCCCACTGTATATATACGTCCGCAGAATGGCACGGACAGGCATAAACACGTACCTGTACGTGGCCCTTTAAATGCCTGCTGTGTGGTTGCGAGCCTTCCCCGTGAGTCGGACCAAGGGTCCCGTGGACTCAATCGCTGCGGGGATCCCCGTGATTGTATCACGGAGGTATAGAGTGCGGAGATGCTTGTGTAAACAAGCATCTCCCCGCTCTGACTAGTGACAATGACACTAATCTTGGCTCCGTGTACTCGGAGCGGAGATCAGTGTCATGTGACACAGAGCCCATCCCCCCTACAGTAAGAAACACTATGCAGGGAGCGCTTAACCCCTACAGCGCCACCTAGTGGTTAACCCCTTCACTGCCAGTGTCACTTTCACAGTAACAAGTGCATTTTTATAGGACTGATCGCTGCGAAAATGACAATGGTCCCAAAAATGTGTCAAAAGTGTCCGATGTGTCCGCCATAATGTCGCAATCATGAAAAAAATCATTGATCGCCGCCATTACTAGTAAAAAAGAAAAAATATATAAAAAAAACTATCCCCTATTTTTTAAACGCTATAACTTTTGCGCAAACCAATCAATAAACGCTTATTGCGATTTTTTTTTTAACCAAAAATATGTAGAAGAATACATATCGGCCTAAACTGAGGAAAACCTTTTTTTTATATATTTTTGGGGGATATTTATTATAGCAAACAGTAAAAAATATTGAATTTTTTTCAAAATTGTCGCTCTATTTTTGTTTATAGTGCAAAAAATAACCGCAGAGGTGATCAAATACCACCAAAAGAAAGCTCTATTTGTGAGAAAAAAAGGACGTCAATTTTGTTTGGGAGCCACGTCGCACGACCGCGCAATTGTCAGTTAAAGCGACGCAGTGCCGAATCGCAAAAAGTGGCCTAGTCTTTGACCACCTAAATGGTCCAGGGCTGAAGTGGTTATTAAAGTAGTAGTCCGGTCAAAATCATAGTAAGCATAATCCTACTCCCACCCCATTCTAAACCCTATGATAACTACCCTGTAAAAGATAAATGTGTATACTTAAAAATTTTGCCCGGTCACGTTATCCCTCCAGTGGCCGGCTTCAGGGGAGAGGACAGAGCAGTGACAACAAAGGCAGTACCTGGGCGATGACATCACTCATAGTCTTACTATGCGGGCGTTCATTGTCCGCTGTCCCTCCTCTACATTGACGCCGACGCTGGGATCGGATCATGTGACCGGACTTACGTGCCCTTAGTTTAGGTAAGTATACACATCTTTCCTTTACAGGTGTAGTGACCTCACCCCTTCTCATTCTCGACTTGTTGGTCTTGTCTAGGGGGTTAATACTGGGGGGAGGGATGCGATACACCACGGCCCATGTCCTCCAGAGAGACTGGAGGTGAAAGCCAGAACTATTGGGTTTTGTGTGTATGTCTCAGAGTCAAATCCTTTCTCCGAAATGACTCCCTTTGCTCCTAGTAACCAGAGTTCCGCACACTGAAAAGGTCCAACTTGTATTTATTCTCTTCCAGCAATAAATAGTCATATAGCACAGACAGGTTGAGACCCATAGAACACTTCAGTATTTGTGGGGAGTAGGTCAAGGCACAATCCTTTTAGTAGAGCTAACCACTGTGGTGTCACCAATGGTTATGATGTATAGTCACTGCCACCGACTATATAGAACAAGAGCATGAATTACCTTCGCTATCACAGCCCCTGTCAGAGGGAAGACATCCGTCCAAGAGAGTTACCGGAGGCCTCTCTGTCACCGGCAAATGCTGCGCCGGACTTTCCGGAGAAGTTCCGCTCACCAGCCTCCTCGTCTCAGACACGGGCACCCAAGGCGTTAGGGCCCCTCGGATTCCTCCACCCTTGCGGAACCCAGTCGAAGGTACTGTGTCCCAGGCTTCCCCATTAGTACCTCACCCCAGGCTAAAGGTGCCTGGGATGGACTCCATCTCCCGCTCCGGCCAGGTCAAGGGCACCTGGGCCCGGAACTCCGGAACGCCAGCACCCAGGCTGAAGGTGCCTGGGCGCGGCTGCGTCCTCCGACTCTGAAAAAACCCTGTGTTCAGGGCGTCCGTCCCTTTTATCTCCTCTCCCTTTGCGTCACAGCAGGTTCCCCGCCCCGCCGTACAAGTGCCAGGAAAGGACAAAAAGAGATGCAGTCTTGTGGTGAGGGTTCAACTCCGGCCCAGGGCAACAGCGCCTCCTGCAGGCCGCAGGGAACCTCACCACCAGAGTCCTCCAAGAACCATAACATGGTCTCAGATTCCCTAACAATCAGTGCATCTGGGTTACACTACCACCCAGATGCCTCCCCTAAATTCAAATACCCGCTACACAGGGTAGTTGGAAAGGTCTTAAAATGGGGCTGGGAGTAGGTTTAGGTTTTTAGTTTTTGACCAAACTTCTATTTTAATCTTTGGGCTCTTAATCTAGGTCTGGGGAAAAAAACAAACAAAAAAAAAACGGAAAAGCTTTGTGTCCCTCTTTCAACTCTCACCAATGGACCTGCAACCCAGCCCAACCCAGCCCTTCTCCTACCATGCTCAAAGCACCCAACCCTTTTTTGTTTTGAAATGGGCACATTTTGTTGGTAAAGAATAAAACAATAAAAATGGATAATTCTGATTGCTGCAGCTCAATTGAGTCAATTGAAGTGGGTCAATTTATGTAAATTCTAAGGCCCCTTTCACACTGGGGCGTTTTTCATGCGGTTTAGCGCTAATATTAGCGCTATTATACCGCATGAAAAAATCATGCCCTTCAGCCTTCAATGTGAAAGCCCGAAGGCTTTCACACTGAAGCGGTGCGCTAGCAGGACCGCTCCAAAAGTCCTGCTAGCCGCTTCTTTACAGCGGTAAAGGAGCGGTGTGTTCACCGCTCCTTTACCGCGGTCTCCCATTGAAATCAATGGGACAGCGCGGTAATACCACCCGCAAACCGCGGCAATAGCCGCGGTTTGCGGGCGGTATTAACCCTTTTTCGGCCGCTAGCGGGGGTTAAATTCACCCCCCTAGCGACCGTATACCGCGGTAAGAACGACAGTATAGCAGCGCTGAAAATCGCGCTGCTATACCGCCACCGCTCCTGCCCGCCCCAGTGTGAAAGGGGCCTAACTCGACATATTTGGATAAAGACCAATCAAATTATTGAGAATTTTAATTTGTTCATTGTCAGGCAATGAAGTGTAGAGATGTGTACAGAAACCATCTGCTTGCTTATTGAAATGTATGCAGGAGGATACTAAGGAAAGGGACAATTTACTATAATGTGGGTAAATGCCCTGCCTAGCGGTGGTTGAGTATATTTTCTGTATCTTTATGCAGCATGTAGTCAAAATAAATTTCATATTACGATTTTTCCTGTAGTTATGTGTGGTTGATTTCACCTCTCTTGTAATTATTCTATTCTGTTTCGTTGCTCCAGCTGAGATGCCTTGAGAACTGGACTTCTCATTTTTTTTTCATGTAAAATCAAATCTCTGTTTATTTACCTTGGATGGGACAGACTTCATCCCCTATGTTTTATGCATTCCTAAAAAACAAAAACAAACTTTTTGTTTAATCTTTAGCCTGGATGTCCTCAAAGAACTGAACTGTGGTTTGTTTAACCTGACCATAGACTTCAGACATGTAAATGCTGCACAACTATCTGTAGATTTTTTTATTTATTTGACGTAATCATGCATGCTGCGATTGACCAAGCATGTATTTGTCAGTGCAGGTGTGAGGAGGAGCACAGGCAGATACCATGCCACTGCTTTAAAACGGCATCAGTTAGCCCGGCCATAGACGGTTCGAATCTCGGGCGGCAGGAACCGTCCTAGATTTGAGCCATGTATGGGCAGGCTGAATTTACCAAGTTGATTGATCTATCAACTTGGGTACAACCAACCTGCTGGATTTTATGTACGATTATCGCTAGCGGCTGCTAGAATGGCTAGCAATAATCGGCTTTCCCTGCCCCCCCTCACCGGGAGAATACAATGTCTTGGCAGAAGGGATTCCCCTGTCTGTGTTGGTGAGGGAATCGTGCAAATTTCTTTTTGAAACAAAATTTGCCCCGTCTATGGCCTGCCTTAGTTTGGAATTATCAGCATGGCTAAATACTGTTATTACTCAAGATTGGATAGCTTAGGACAGCCATTCTTAACTAGGGTTTCTTCCAGAGGTTGCTAGGGGTTACTTGAGCTGTGGCTGATTTACTTACCATCTAATGGTGCCTGTATAGTTCCAGGGACAAAACCAGCAACATGATACCAATGATTTATATCTCTCAAGAAATCACAATAGTCTTAATGGATATATTAAATATCACAATTCAAAACTCAAACTGAAATTCATAGAAAAGATCATGCAAAGTCCCAAAAGTAGTATAACCAAATGAAGTAGCAGTGATCCAATCATGCAGAAAAGATGTTGTGAATGCCCCACTCCACAAGAACCACCTCAAGTGCTCTCCCCCTGTGAGTCTCCTTCACCAGATAGTTATGCCTCACACATACAGTATATTCTCCTCCACATGAGGGGTCGACCGATTATCGGTGCGGCCGATATTCACTTTTTTTTAAGTAACGGTCACAAACTTACTGATGTTACCGATATTGCTTCAAGGGGTTCTACCGGGGTGATTCCTGCCGCTGTTATTACAAGCAGCGGGAGGGGATGTCCCATCCCGCCGCTCCATCCGTGTCTCCCGTCCCATCGAGTGATCAGCCTGCCGGCTGACCGAAGACCCGAACAAAGCCGAGGATCTAGTAACCCGGAAGCAATGTCATGACATCACTTCTGGATTACTGCCACCCTAAAGGCGCCAGTTTCAAAAAATAGAAAGTATTCAAGAACGTTGATCTTGACGTTTTGAATACTTTCAAGTGCAGTGGAGGGGTTTGGGGTCTTGCAGAACCCAGATCCCTCCATAAAGAGTACCTGTCGCTGCCTATTACTGTCACAAGGGATGTTTACATTCCTTGTGACAGCAATAAAAGTGATAGTTTTTTCTTAAACCGACAGTGTAAAAATAAAAAGTTAAAATCTACAGAATATTGGCACCTGATATCGACTATTGGCCTGAAATGCAGCCGAAAATCGGTATCGGCCCTGAGAAAATATACATATATACTCTCAGCAGCCACTTAATTATGTACACCTTGCTAGTACTGGGTTGAACCCCTTTTTGCCTTCAGAATGGCGTTAAAGTGGTTAAAAAAAATCACCTTGTAAAACAACCTATTCAGTTTAAAATAGAAATGAAAGGCAAAACATTTGTGTATAGATTAAAAACCACATTATAAATACCTTTTTTTCCCCCCTTATAAGTGATCACATTCCCTCTGTTCTCAGCTGCATACGAGCTGGGGGGAAGAAAAGCAGCAGGACACTAAGCATCCCAGTGAAAAGCTGTGTGGGGGGGGGCATGTCATGTCAAGTCGGATCATTGGAGGAGAGCAGGCTGTGTTCCCAGCACAGCTAGAGAACTGACCATGGTGTGTTCTCCTGCTTAGTGTGGTCATTCTTTAATAGGAGATCAGAGGGACTGGCAGGACCACCAGGGATTTCACATAAAGGAAGTAATACAAAGAGAACGGGATACTTTCTCACACAAGTACATGGTACAGCAGACACATATCAGGAATATGAAATGTTGGGGTAAAAAACGCTTTAAGGATTCATGTACACTTGGCCATCAGTTATTGTGGTCAAAATTACACCGCAAATTTTCAGCGATTTTGCAGCATTTAGAATTTTTGCTGTCGCCCGGCGGTCAAAACGTTCCTATCCTGAACGTGACTCTTCCGCATTCAGGAGAGGGAGGTTGAGGGAGGTTGAACCTCACCTAACCGCAGCAGCTCCTAAACTCTGGTAAAAGCATGGACACATAAGCTTTTATAGAGGTGAGTATAGAAGCTTTGGCAAAAAAAATGCCAAAAGCTCCTAAACTCAAGTTTAGGAGCTGCTAGTGTACATGAAGCCTAATTCTTTGTTGGCATAGATTCAACAAGGTGTTGGAAACATTCCTCAGCGATTTTTTTAGTCCATATTGACATGACTGCATCACACAGTTGCTGAAAATTTGTTGGCTGCACATCCATGATGCAAATCTCCCATTCCGCCAAATCCCAAAGGTGCTCTATTGGATTGAGATCTGGTGACTGTGGAGGCCATTGGAGTACAGTAAAATCATTGTCATGTTCAAGAAACCAGTTTGAGATGATTTGAGCTTTGTGACATGGTGCATTATCCTGCTATAAGTAGCCATCAGAAGATGGGTACACTGTAGTCATAAAGGGATGGACATGATCAGCAACAATATTCAGGCAGGCCGTGGCGATTAAATGATGCTCTAATGATACTAAGGGGCAAAAAAAATATGCCAGGAAAATATCCCCCACACCATTACACCACCAGCTTGAATGGTTGGTACAAGGCAGGATGGATTCATGCTTTCATGTTGTTTACACCAAATTCTGACCCTACCATCTGAATGTTGCAGCTGAAATCGAGACTCTTTAGACCAGGCAACATTTTTCCAATCTCCTATTGGTATTCTGCATACCTTGGTTGTAACGAGTGGTTGAGTTACTGTTGCCTTTCTATCATCTCGAACCAGTCTGACCAATGCACTTTCGTCCACACAACTGCCACTCACTGGATATTTTCTCTCTTCTAATTTTTGGACCATTCTCTGTAAACCCTAGAGATGGTTGTGTGAAAATCCCGGTAGATCAGCAGTTTTTGAAATACTCAGACCAGCCCGTCTGGCACCAGCGACCATGCCACATTCAAAGTCACTTAAACCCCCTTTCTTCCCTATTCTGATGCTCAGTTTGAACTTCAGAAAGTCATCTTCACTACATCTAGATACCTAAATCCATTGAGTTGCTGCCATGTGACAAGCAAAAAGAAGTCCCACACATCTCAGAGTAAATCAATAGCGGCACAGTCGCCCGTTAGTGTGCCGATGCTTTGGCGTCTCACCTGACGACTAAGCCTAACCGAGTCCTGGTGTCACTTTTGGGATAGCGTGTGACGTCACTTTGAGTAGCTGCGTGGCTGCGCTGTTATGATTGGATCACTGCTACTTCATTTGAGTATACTACTTTTGAGACTTTGCATAAACTTTTCTCTGGATTTTAGTTTGAGTTGTGATATTTAATATTGATATATCGCCTCCTGGAATCCATTAATACTACAGGCGGTCCCCTACTTACAAACATCCGACTTACAAACGACTCCTACTTACAAACGGAGGGAGACAACAGGAAGTGAGAGGAAATCTACCCCTAGGAAGGGAAATTCTCTCCTGTAAGAGTTAATATGGGAAAAAGGCGTCTCCACTGGAGCTTTATCACCAATCCTTGTTTTCCTAACAACCAAAAATTTTCAAAATCCATTTGTCATTGGGACGGAAAGTGAGGTGAAATCTTCTGAACAGGGGCACAGACAGCAAAACAAATGTTACAGGGGTGATAACCCTTCCCTATATTCTCCAAAAAGTATAAAAACAATTTTTTGGGCTGGAGCTACCCCTAAAAAATGTACCTGTTCCGACTTACAAACAAATTCAACTTAAGAACAAACCTACAGTCCCTATCTTGTTTGTAACCCGGGGACCCCCTGTATTGTGATTTCTTGAGAGATATACAGTGCATTCGGAAAGTATTCACAGCGCTTCACTTTTTCCACATTTTGGTATGTTCCAAAATGGATTAAATTCATTATTTTCCTCAAAATTCTACAAACAATGCTCCATAATGACAATGTGAAAGAAGTTTGAAATCTTAGCAAATTTATAGAAGCCGTAATGCTACACTGCCGGGTTCCCATACCCGCAATGGCAGCGGCGGCAGCACCCGACACCTGATCAGCTGCTGTGCCCACATCGCTGCACTCCAGGACAGGTAAGTGTCCTATTATTAAAAATCAGCAGCTGCAGTATTTGTAGCTGATGGCTTTTAATTTTTGCAGAGGTGGGAGGACCTCCTCTTTAAGTGGTGTACAGATGATACCAATGATGTTTTGAGTTGTCTGTAAGGGCAGCATTATTCCTACCGACAACCAATATAGGTGGGGTTTTTGTTTTCTATTGACCCAGATTAACTAGTTTTATTAGGGGTTCCCTGAGACCTGACAATTATTTTAGGGGTTCCTCTGGGGTAAAAAGGAGGTGTATAGAAGTCCTCTGGTTCCAGTAGACATGAGACTTCTCTAGTGCATCAGATGATCATTACATATATGGGAGCGCCTTTAGACACACATGCTTTCCTCAAATGTAGAACGAATGATTCCATCTGTTGAGTTAGACACCCAGCCAGACAGACACTCTTAATAAGAATGTTTTGAACATACAGTATTTGATGGTTTGCCAGCAGAAGCCTCTTCACCTATGTTTCATCTCATTGATTTTTCTGAAGCTCATTATTGCTCTGCTTTGTTTATCCCAGGTCTTCAGTAAGATCGCCTGGGTGAATGAGGGGTTCCAGGTGTTGCATTGTTGCTAGAACTGTCTGTGTAAATGTATCTGAATGGGTCTGTGTGTACACAGCAAAACATGTACATCTCATCAGTTTAAGGTGTTGACTTGTTATGAGCTGATATTTTTTGTGCATTCTTCATAATATCAGCTTTATGCAACTATGAGATGCACACTTAAAAAATAAAATAAAAATAGTAACTGAACCATTGATTTATATTTTTTGAATTGTATATAATCGTAAATATATGTTTCACTAATTTTAACATGGAAAGTAATTTTGGTGATACCCGAAAAATTAGAATGTCGTGCAAAAGTTCATTTATTTCACTAATGCAACTTAAAAGGTGAAACTAATTTAGCGGGTATATGCTTTCTATTTTTGAATCTGGTGGGGAAACTGTGATGTATGGTTCCCTGGGGCCCACCAGGTGGCGCTATCGCTTTGGGCCCGGGGTTGAGCCATCATTGCAGTGGCGTACCTCTTTTGGTCTCTCAGCGGTTGTATGGTGGGGCGGGGAACCCACCGTGCTTGCTGGGAGGGAGTATAAAGGGGGCGGCCATTTTCGGTGGCGGGAGTCGAGTCCCGGGCACCTTCAGCCTGAGGGCGGTGGTTCGTGTCGGTCCCCTAGGCGGTCTAGGCCTATAGGACGTTCGGAGGTCGTGTTCCATCCCAGGCACCTTTAGCCTGGGGTGAGGTACTCGGATGGAGGTCTGGAGCTCAGTGCCCAACACTGAGTTCCGCGAGGGAAGGAGGTCCTAGGGAACCCCGGGAGTGGGTACCCGAATCCGGAAGGCGTAATGGACCGGTGGGAGATACTTGCTTGAAGACCCGGTGCAGCATTTTGCCAGTGACAGGTGAGCCTCCCATCGGAGACCGCCTGGAAGGAAATTCCCCCTCGCTCGGAGACTCACTTTCAGGGAGGAAAGTGGAGAGTTCATTGTGTCTGGGCCTACTCGCATCCACACCTCCTTGTCTGTTCTGTTTTCTAAGGGAGTCCAACTGATTGTGTTCACTTTGCATGAAGAAGAATAAAGGAGTGTTGGACTTTAATGGTGTGGGGCTCATTTTCTGGCAGATATTGTTCAAGGTAACTCTCTCCTCGGAGGCTCCAGGTGCAGAACACTGACCCGAAGGTAAAACAAGAACTTTGCTTCCACCACACAAACATCTGCGGTGAGGGCTTGGCGTGGTGACCCCGCTCTCTCTCCTCTAAAGTACCCCTAGACAAGAGACAGACGAGCTGATAGAAGAGAGGGGAGAGAGGAGGCCGCTACACTAATATATGAGATAGACTCATTACATGCAAAGCAAGATAGTTCAAGCCGTGATTTGTCATAATTGTGATGAAAAAAGTTTGCTTTTAACATTCAATTTTGAATGAAGTGAATAGATTTTCTCGAACGAAAACCACATTCACTGTAAAAAAAAAAAAAAAATTCTTCAAGATTTTTCATCCTGACCCTTCACGTTTTTTGGTTACTGTGGTAAAAAACTATTTAACTTCACTAATGATTAGAAAATCAAATGAGTGTTCTTAAAATTAAAATTTTCAAAGAAAAATGAGGATGAAGTATGTAGACCATTTAGGCCTTCTGCCCTTAAACTCCCCTCTATGTTATCCTATGTGTCCATGCACACATGGATGTTTTTAGCAGTTTATCAGCAGAGGAGTTTAAAATTGCATTTAGGAGCGGGAATTCTGACCACAAAAAAATGCTGAACACTATTAAACGCCCATAAACGCGCAAAAACACGCATAAACTCTAGGCACATCAAGTGCCGGTTCACACTACAGCAACTTGGGATCCAACTTGTAAGTCCTCAAGTCGCCCCAAATTGCTGGACATGATAAATGCTATAGAAGTAAATGAGAGCTGTCTTAATGTACACTACTGAAGTTGCTCCGACTTCAGAAAAGGTTCCATGGCGACTTCTAGGCAACTTGTACCCATAGATTTCAATGGAAGTTGCCTCCAAGTCGGATCTCCATCTATATTGAAGCGACTTTACAGGAAAAATAAAATAGTTTACCCAAGCAACCCCCTCCCTCCCACAGAGCTCATTATTCTGTGATTGGCCACAGCCAAAGTCGCCTGTCCTTTAAGTCGCAATGTAAGTTGCTCAGTCGCATTCAAATCGCCTTGCAAAGTCACGATGTAAGTCGGGTTGCCCCTGTGTGAACTGGCACTTGGCACTTTAGCATTTGTTTATTTCAATGGACAGCATCAATCAATTGTTTCTGGCCAGTGAAATAAACTCTCAAACGCCAAACTGTTAAACTCTGATAAATTCATCTAGACTGTTTTGACTAAAAATGCAACTTAGGTGAGTTTATAACGCTGTTTTACGCCTGTCGGGATAAACAGCGTTTACAAGAAACCAGTGTGCATGAGGCCTTAATGTTTAAGAAAAACATGATCATCTGAAAGCCCTGGGGGCATTTTATTTTCTGGGTCACTTTAACATTATGCACTACGGAGAACCTACAAACCTACATTCTTGCAATGCTTGGCAGTACATAAATGCACCTTGGCAGTGAACCACAATGTAACCCATCTTTATTTGTGGTTTAATATGTGTTGGCATCCAATAAAAAATGAATGGGCTGCCTAATACAGTACAGTACGTTAAATACACATGTGCTGCAGTAAGCTACACTAATGCATGGAATCAAAAATAAAAAAGCAGAACAGGGGTTTTACAGTCTCTGCATCCATTTGTTCATTTATGGGTGGGAGATATCTACAGTGGAACCTCGGATTACGAGCATAATCCATTCCATTAGAATGCTCGTGATCCAAAGTACTCGCATATCAAAGCGAGTTTCCCCTTTGAAGTCAATGGAAACGGAAATAATTTGTTCCACATTGACTTCAATGGCATGCAATACCGCATGCGACCAGAGGCGGGGGGCGCCGGAGAGCCTTGGAAACGGGCGAAAAGGCCCGAGGACACCTCGGCTGACCTCGGCAAACCTCAGAAAGACTTTGTTCCCGAGATTTGCCGAGGTCAACTGAGCTGTCCTCGGGCCTTTCCGTGCATTTCCGAACGGCGCCGATCGGCTGCGATCAGCGACGTTCGACTCTGCTCGGCTCCGGCCCCCCCCACCCCACCTCAGGCCAAACGTGGTACTGCACACCGCTTTGGCCTGAATCGTGCTTGTTTTGTGAGACAACACTCCTGACTCCTGCATTCTGCATATTACATAATCTGAAACACTATACCCTGTAGCAGGCTGCTGCACGGTGTACATACATGTATTTTACATACAGTGGACAACCTTTTGCATAGTTACATAGTTGAACTGCGTGTTATGCATGCTTTGCTGTATATAACATGTTTTGGATCACTCCAATCTTTATGCTGTGGTAAACTGCTGTAATTACTGTACTATGTGTTTACTTTGCTATGTGCACATTGTGCTATGCACTACATTCCTCAGATCTCTGTATGCTGTGCTGTAAACTCCACTACCACGTGTTTTTATTTTATTTTTAAATCTGAAATTGCATCCTTTTCAGTGAATGGGCACGCTTGTGCTAGTAATATGTGAAATAGACACGTAGTTGGGTTAACAGACACATGAACTGATGCACAGGCAGGTATAAAAATAGGTACAGCACATGCATTGATGCCTCTTTAGATCTATGCATTGCACACTACCATACAGTGCCTTGAAAAAGTATTCATACCCCCTGAAATTTTCCAACTTTTTCATGTTACAACCAAAAACGTAAATGTATTTTATTGGGAATTTGTGCGATAGACCAACACAAAGTGACACACAATTGTGAAGTGGAAGGAAAATTAATGTTTTTTTTTTTTACAAATATCTGAAAAGCGTGGCTTGCATTTGTATTCAGCTCCCTTTACTTTGATATCCCTAACTAAAATCTAGTGGAACCAATAGCCTTCAGAAGTCACCTAATTAGAGGTACATAGAGTCCACCTGTGTGTAATTTAATCTAAGTATAATTACAGCTGTTCTGTCATACCCTCAGAGGTTTGTTAGAAAACCTTAGTGAACAAACAGCAACATGAAGGCCAGGGAACACATCAGACAGGTCAGGGATAAAGTTGTGGTGAAGTTTAAAGCAGGGATTGGTTATAAAAAAAAAATCTCACAGAGCACTGTTCAATCCATCATCTGAAAATGGAAAGAATATGGCACAACTGCAAACCTACCAAGACATGGCCGTCCACCTAAATTGACAGGCTGGGAAAGGAGAGTATTCATGAGAGAAGCAGCCAAGAGCCCCATGGTAACTCTGGTGGAGCTGCAGAGATTCACAGCTCAGGTGGGAGAATCTGTCCACAGGACAACTATTAGTCGTGCACTTCACAAACCTTTATGGAAGAGTGGCAAGAAGAAAACCATTGTTAAAAGAAAGCCATAAGAAGTCCCATTTGCAGGTTGCGAGAAGCCATGTGGGGGACACAGCAAACATGTGAAAGAAGGTGCTCTGGTCAGATGAGACCAAAATTGAACATTTTGGCCTCAAAGCACAACGCTATGTGTATTGGAAAACTAACACTGCACCTCACCCTGAACACATCATCCCCACCATGAAGCATGGTGGTGGCAGCATCATGTTGTGGTAAAGCTTTTCTTCAGTAGGGACAGGGAAGCTGGTCAGAGTTGATGGGAAGATGGATGGAGCCAAATACAGGGAAATCTTAGAAGAAAGCCTGTTAGTCTGCAAAAGACTTGAGATTGGGGTGGAGGTTCACCTTCCAGCAGGACAACGACCCTAAACATACAGCCTGAGCTACAATGGAATGGTTTGGATCAAAGCATATTCATGCGTTAGAATGGCTCAGTAAAAGTCCAGACCTAAATCTAATTGAGAATCTGTGGGAAGACTAAAAAATAGCTGTTCACAGACACTCTCTCCATCCAATCTGACAGAGCTTGAGCTATTTTGCAAAGAAGAATGGGCAAAAATGTCACTCTCTAGATGTGGAAAGCTGGTAGAGACATCCCCAAAAAGACTTGCTGCTGATTGCAGCGAAAGATTGTTCTGAAAAGTATTGACTCAGAGGTGGGGTGAATACAAATGCACACCACATTTTTCACATATTTATTAGTAAAAAAAATTGAAAACCATTTATCATTTTCCTTTCACTTCACAATTTATGTGCCACTTTGTGTTGGTCTATCACAAAAAATCCTAGTAAAATACATTTACGGTTTTGGTTGTAACATGACAAAATGTGGAAAATTTCAAGGGGTATGAATACTTTTTTAAGGCACTCTAACGCAATACGTTGTATGGCACCTGCTCTGCAGCACACCATAATGCTGATGAAATCTGTGCACAAAAAAAAAGGGTTGTCTAATGCAGTGTTTCTCAACCTTTTTTCGGTCAAGGCACCCTTTAAAATAATGAACAGTCTCAAGGCGCCCCATTCTAAAATGTAAAAAAAAAACAATTCTAATAGCTTTAGATAATGCATAATGCAGCAACATCCACACGTAGGACACCCAACGTTAGAGGTGATTTATTCTTCCAAAGCAAATACACTTTTGCACACTGGTACAGACTAGTATTCCAATTTTTCTCTTATCCGTCAATTTCTCTCCATTAGTCAGCTAATGTCACACCAGCGCTGAGGGAGAGGGGCACAGGAGCACCAGACAAGGATGCTGTGGAGGCAACAGACATCCTCCTTATTAACTGATGATGTCATTGGTTGTTAGGATGCCAGTGTCTGGAAAGTTGTAATTATGAAAGGTGTATTATGAAAACCTGTGGCTTTGTGTAACTAAAGAGCAGGCAGGCAGAATTGTATACAATTCTTGATCAATTTGTAGGCATTTTGCCAAGGCACCCCTGAAGAAACCTCAGGGCACCCTGGTTGAAAAAGGCTGGTCTAATGCAACATGCAAAATACCACATATTATTGCCCTTTCAGTAACACATTGCAAAAGTCTAAAGGGGAATGCGTAAGTGATGAATTCAATTTGTACACTTTTCTATTCAATTATAAAATCATACTGAGAATAAAAACTCATTCATTAACAATAATTAGCAAGAAACGCATTCAGTATATGCACATTTAAAAAGTGCAAAGAACTCTGTGGCGTGTAATAGCCTACGAGAAGCAATTTGCCAGCCTATCCTGTCTAGCATTTTATCTAGAATTTTCATTACTTTCTGACATGAGATACAATAGTGCAGCCGTCACTAAATGGTGGCCTGCGGTCCGAACACGGACTGAGCGATGCTCCTGTCTGGACCATCAGGCCTCCAGTGTACAGCACCACATTCCACTCAGCAGTCATTGGTTGCTGGAACCGCGAGTGTCCCTGCAACCAATAACGTTGCGTGTGCCTCTTGCTGCCTACTATCGTGCATCTCCTGGCCGGGCCGCGAGATACGCTGTGACGTCTCGACTCCGCCCCACGCTGTTTATTTCGTGGCTCTTGGCTCTTACTCTGCCGGCCACGAGGTATGCTGTGTATACACGCCCCGCCCCCTTCAGCAAGACTCCCAACGGCGGCACAGCTCTTTCCCTCTGCAGTTTGTTACCGCTGCTGGCTCCCGATCCCTGCCTGCCTCAAGGTATGTGGGGTGTTTACCACACTGATGGCACATTTTCTCTTAAGGGGCACACTGATGGAATCAACAAAATTTGCCTATTAGCATGCCCCTTAATGAAAAATTTGCCCATCAGAGTGCCCCTTAGCATAAATAATGCCTTTCAGTGTGCTCCTTAACATAAGGGGCACTCTGATGGGCACATTTTATGTTAAGGGACACTCTGATGGGCATATTTAATGTTAAGGGGCTTAATGTAAGGTTCACACTGATGGGCACAACAAAATGTGCCCATCAGCGTGCCACTTAACATAAAATGTGCCCATCAGCATGCCCCTTATTTTATGTTAAGGTTCACTCTGATGGGCACCATTTATGTTAAGGGACACTCTGATAGGCACAACAACATGTGCCCATTAGCATGCCCCTTAACGTAAATGTACCCATCAGAGCCCCCCTTACCATAAAAAAAAGGGGCATGCTGATGGGCACTCTGATTGGGACACTTGATGTAAAGGGGCACTGTGATGATGGCATCTACTTTAAAGGCACACTCTGATGGGGACAAATGATGTTAGAGGGGACAGTGATGGGAGACACCAGATGTAAGGTGGCCTTCTGATGAAGAAACCTGATGTAAGAGGGCACTCTGATGGGGACACCCGATATGAGGATACTCTGATGGTGGCAACTGATTAATGGGGGTAGTCTGATGGGGCACCTAATTTAATGAATTAATCTGGTAGGGGCACCTGATGTAAGAGGGAACACTATTGGGGACGTTTACAGAGTGTGTGGGGGAAACGGTAAGAAAAGCGCAGAGAGCATGCAAAGTAGACACATACAATTTTTCATGGCACATACTTGTGATTTGGACCTCGGACAAAATGATTTTTAGTTACCGGACCTCCTTGAATTTTAATTCACTACCCCTGCACTAGTGCTTTTTGCAACTTTTTTGCACAATTTGTGTTCAATGTCCATTTTACCCAAAATTACTTTTTGAGCTTTCAGTTGATGCTCATGAGTTGTCTCTTGGCAACACCTAATGTTTGAGATAAGGTATGCATTTCTCGTTATTTTGGCACCCCTAGACATACCAATCATTCAACTCTTGCAGTGTGGGGGGCTCCACTGCATGAGCATTTTTTTGTTGTTGTTGTTGGCATTTAGTTTGAAAATGCTCATTCTAATGGTTAATGGGGACAATTCAACGATTGTTTTGGACTGTAATAAAAATTGACAGTGAAGAATAGAACATTTTGCTTGTTTCTTATCTGAACTGAATAAACTGTAAGACCCCATTCACACAGGGGCGACTCGTCAGGCGTCTCAGCCGCCTGACGAGTCGCGTCCCATTCTGTACAAGGGAACCGTTCTAAGCGGAGCGACTGAAGTCGCTCCGACTTAGAAAAAGGTTCCTGTACTACTTCAAGACGAGTTCAAGGCGACTTCCATTGACTTCAATACAGAAGTCATTTTGGAAGTCTCCTTTGAAGTCGTCTGCAGTTCGCCCAGCACAGTCGCGGCACGAGTCGTGCCGCCCCTGTGTGAATGGGCTCTAACTGGTAATTTGTTTTTTATTTAGAAAAGTAGTACTTATTGTAAATCGTGCTGTGTAAAGTTTTCTCCAGAATAAAAACGTTTGTGTTCACGAACATTTGTTGATTTAAGTGATTATGTATGTTTTTCGATTGTATGAAAGAACAATACAAAAGTTTCTGTACAGTGTATGTAAAATTGGATTACAAAGTAGATGATAGTGTGTGTATATATAATATATACTTCAGTTGGAGTGACTTAGATTTAAACTTGAAAAATGCCTACAAATGGAACATCCACATGAAACAGTGTCCACTTCATCTGTTATTATATAATCCCTGTGTTTTTTATATATATATATATATATATATATATATATATATATATATATATATATATATATAATATTAGTTGGTGGGTTGATGAACTTTATGTATTTATAAATATATTTCTGTACTTATCAAGTAATAAAATAAACCATTCAAGAAGCAGGTCTTGACAAAAATTTTAAGGGCCTTCGAACAATATTTGTTTTCTTAGTTGCTCTGATAAATAATTTGGTTCAAGGGTTTGAACGACAATCTAGCCATGTGTAGCTAGCTTTAAATAGGTCTAATAACTCAGTGGGTGACTAAGCCAAACCCACAAGCACCTACCTAAAACCGAAATTATAATTTTTTCTAGATTGGCATTATTATGCAAAATACTCTTATTGTGCATTTTTCCTGAGCTTGTACTGTTGTAATTACAAGGTTCACCAGTTGCCGGCTATAGTCAAGACATGTTTGTCAGTCAGTATATATTATCTTTTTACCTGCAGCAGCAGTAGAGGAAATTGTAAATGAAATAATAAAGTGGGAAGTTAATTGAGAAGGAGACGTCAACTCTGTTTGCTATATGACTGCCTTGCTTGCGTTATTGTTTCCTTGCAGTGCATCTGCCATGTCAACCTCATTGTCACTTTTTAAATTCTTGCACCAGCAGTTCAAAACAAGATTAAGGAGCTTTGTTCTCTTCTATAGATGTTTACTATTTACATGGTGAATACAATATATGTCACAAACCATGTCCTTTGGGGTGAGTGGGTCATTGACTACATGCAATCATTGTCTCTGCTCTTTTGGATTGCATAATTAATTGCAGACTTAACCTCTCCAGCCTTGTCCCTGCGGAGTTAGGTTATAAGCTGAATAATAAGCAGCCACGGTGTGAATGAATTGGAATAAGAGCAGTTTCGATAGGAATAAAATGAAATAATTCTCTTGGATTGGGGAATCTTGTTTGCAGTTTTAAATTGTCCGTAATAAACAGCTCGTATAAAGAGGGGGGGGTTATACAGACACTGATTTAATTTCTTCTCTAAATCTATATTGTTGACGTCCTTTTAACTGTCTCTGCCCCACCGATAATAAAAGCTGTAATACTGTTTGCTTTCCTTGAACAGGTGGAACGCAGGTAACTTTTCTAATAATTGGCCTTATCAACCTCTAATTTGTAGGTGGCTACTTCTAATTGATTTATCTAGGTCATGGGAAGGCTGATTTTAGTAAAAGCCTTGAACAATAAACTAAATGTAAACACCAAAAAGACAAAAAGGATGGGATATACTATGGTGCCATAATTCTCAGGAATAGGGTCACAACTTGAATTTTTTATTTTATTGTGTACAAAGGATGCAGCAAACAAGCAGCAAAGTATATGTTTGAAAGAGCCCCTAGGCTTAGCCACAGGCTTGACCTTTATATCTCCCTACTAGTAGACCAGACCACCATCTCTCAGTACATCATATTGATATCATATAATTGTTAGGTCACATAAAAATATGACAATCTTCAAAGGCAGGAGGTTCTGCATCTGTAAATTTTACATGAAGGTCCTGAAGGGTCTAGCACGTTTCGTGGTGTGTAACTTCCTCAGGAGACCTTAGGGTAATATAATATACAATAGAGTGTGTCTAAAGATGATGCTGCATATTGATCAGGAGTGACAAGGTCACCTCAGAGGCTACAGTTCAAAAGAAATGGTGTGGGTAGCAAGGAGCTCAAAACCAGGGGCCATCCATATATACGGAGACAAAACATCTCATTTGTGGATGCCAGATATGGAAAGAAGTGCCCCAAAGGTTGCCCCCGCCAGCGCTGTGCTTAAGGGGCCTGCACCAAAAGTCTTCTCACTATCAATGAGCCAGCTGGTACTAGTTTCTTTTATTTTTTATAAAATCAACAATAGATTGAAAAGTATAGTAGTATATACTTCTTAATCTATTGCAGTATCGTCTTTAGACACACTCTATTGAATATGATATTACCCTAAGTTCTCCTGAGAAAGCGACACACCGCATTGGGACCTTTGAGACCTTCCTGTATATTTTACAGATTTAGAACCTCCTGCCATTAAAAATTGGCATTTTTTTTTATGTGATCGAAAAATTATATGATCTCCATAAAATGTACTGATGGAGGTCTGGTCTAATAGCAAGGGGATGCAGATGTCCAGTCTGTGGCTTAGCTTAGGGGAAATTGTGAACATATATACTTAGCTGCTTGATTTTATTACATTTTAAACTTTTGTATAAAATTTACTTTTTAAGATTTTTGTTTTGTGACTTCACTCCTGAGAATTATGGCACTGTAAATTTCCTTTTATTTTTTTTGTCTATTTGTTGTTTATAATTGCAATTTGGAATGTGGTGCGATTCATAAAAAATGTAATCTTTATAATATAAATAACTAAATATAGCCCAGTCTCCCCATAAAGCTGTATGCAGGGCAGCATGACATCTCTGTCTATCCAACTGAAGTAGAAAGATAGCCAGAAGATTGGACAACTTTGCCAGTCAGTGCTCCCGCAATCTCTGATTATCTATTATGACCATTTCTGTCTATTTATAATCCAATTGTGTAGGTTGAATGATTCAAACACAGGTATCCAGTAATCTATTGCACAGGTGGTTTGGAATAAGTCACATCATGTAGTATCTTTCTCTTACGATCTCCCCATCTTTACACTTACACAGGCATGCAAGCACATATCCTTTGCCTATTGCAGTCTGAGAAATGTGTGTTTGCAAGGATTCAGCAAGGTTCTACAGCAGCTAAGAGTCCTGCTTTGGAGTGTGTATGATTTTCTCCCAGATTTCTGCATTGCTGCATTTACCTTGCCACATGTTCTCTGCACCGATCAGTTGTATAACATGCAGATATGTCTTGTATATGACCAGCCATGCCCAACAATTAGGAGATTAGATGCCTGTTTTTCCATAACTACAGTATGTATCAGAGCAAAACAGCTCAAACACCTTGCTATGCACACCATAGTAGAACAATGCTCAGGAGCCAGGTAGGCACTACACATCTTTTGACAAATCCTTGACTGTCCAATCTATGGATTACATCTTCATGAAACCAAACAAAAGTCATTTTTCTCCTCCGTGTGACAGGTTGCTGATAATTTTGTTATTAAATCTCTACACTGTCCAGATGAAAAAGAGTGGTCCTCTTCCCAAATTCAGCATTCTTTCCCTTACATGGCTCTGCAATGAAACCTTTGGATATGTAATAAAGCAAAACGTTACCTTGCAGCTTTGCATCCCCTTTCTTGTACAGAAAATGCTCCTCGGCAGTATGGTAGTGCAGCACTGCCAGACATCACCGACCACTAGCAAACACCTTTCCTCTTGTTAGCTGCCGTGTGCTTATACTGAGCATCACAGAGTTGTCATCTATTTGTATGATTTAGTAGTAGAGAGAAAAAACTTGATGGGACAGTCGGCTAGAATTGAGACATCTCCTAAATGACTGTGATTGCAGCAGTGCTGTGCAAGAGCTCATTCCTTCTGTCCTTGGCAACAGACTGGTGCTTCATAGATTCCCAGGGTTGTTCCAATTTGTGTTTAGTGGAAGTGCTGCCGAACAGGCTTCCTTTAAAGGCTATTATTAACCCTTCCTCTTCTACGTCTGTCGGAGAGACGATGAAAGCATTTCAAAGATTCTGTTCCACTGTAATCAGATTTTTCTTTCTCGTCAGCCTTTGTACATCTAAATTCAATTTTTTTTTTCTTTTTAATAGCTGTCCTTTTTTTGTTTGCTTGAAGGTACACTTGTATTTATGCTTTCTTTGAAAGGGGAGTGCATAATGTCATGGTTATGTGAAGCTAAAAGCATTTTCAAAAGTGACGCCTTAAGCAAGTGATGTTAAATAATTTGAGTTTTTAGATAAATTATTCATTTTGTTTAAAGGTTTAATTAGCAAGGCAGTGTGAAAAACAGCAATGGTGCGCAAATGTATTAACTCATTGCCATCAATTCAGTCCCAAATTAAATTAAGATTAGAGATTGTTTCTTTTGGGTATAGCTTGTCATTAATATGTCCCTGGACACTAGAGGGCAGTTGAACCTTTCAGGCATGATCTAAGTGAACTTGGGCACCTGCATCCACAGGTGGAATCCTAAACAAGAATTGTCACTAAGAGCCTGCTGCAAGCTAAATGTCTATCAAACCTTGGCTCTGAGAAGTCTTGGCTGGTATCATTTGCAGATAGCTCATAGACATGGGGATCGTCAGCCCAAATCGGACACTTTTCCTCTCGTGTCTAAAGGTATCTTTTCTGTCTGACCAATATTGAAAAGACCTCGCGCACAACCCATAAATAAGCTGCAAGCTAAAAGTGAATAAACACTCCGCCCTGGTTCACACTGGTGCGATGACATGCGATTTGACATGTCAAATCGTCGATATATGCCGCAAATTGCCGGCAATGGCACCGTCCTAATTGGTGCGACGCCGCATCTGCGGCACTGCACCGATTTCAAAAAGTAGTTTCTGTACTACTTTTTGCGATTTACATTGACATCTGTGTCAGATGTCTTTGTAATCGCGGCTGAAATCGGGACTGCCAGCGAGAGTGAAATCGTGCGAGTTCAGCTGAACTCGCACGGCTTCACTCCCGCAGCCCAGTGTGAACCTGGGCTTAAAGTGATAAATTAAACAAGTATGCTGCGCTAGCGTACGTTCTTTATCTTTACTGTCTTAATGTTTGTAGTGTTGATCAGATGAAATCTCATTGGCTGCTTTGCATTCCCTTGCAAATCACCATTATTGTTTGTGCTGTCACATTGAAAAAAACGTAGGTGAAAAAGGCCCCCCAATTCTACTTTTATTTGACAAGTTGTTTATGTGATGGGCAATTTACCTCTTTCAATCCCCCTTTTTTTGGATGTATGGATGCTTCCAACAATGCCTTTCCTTTTGAAAATTCAATATTCACTATTGAAAAAACTATCTGTCTGTCTCTATCTTTGTTTTTCTTGAATGTTTTATCAACACCCCACTTGACTTCTCTTCTACCAAGAACAACCTCCTGACAGAAGACCACCTGAGGAGTCCATGTAAAGCCTGGTACACACTATCATTAATTTTCGCTCAACCCAGCAGGCTTAACCGAAGAAAACTGAGGAGCCCGGGAGGTGCTCACTGTACTAACTATCTGATATTAGTACAGAGATCTCTCTGCTGAGCTATTGGCTGAGAGCACTGATCGTGCGCCGATCGGTCAATGTTTTTCTTGCCTGTCCGGCTTTTATGCCCCTTTGACAGAAGCTGGACAGGCTGCATACACATGGGCCAAATGTCACTTGGTTTCTGTTGAACCGGCTGATATTCCTAGCCCGTGTGTACCAGGCTTAAGTCACAAAGGTGATGCAGTTCAAATGTTGCATGCACATGTTTTTCAGATTTACCTGAAAAACACGGGAGAAGTCAAAGATCACCGGGAATAGTCGCGCACAGTGTTGCCTCCTCACACCTGATTTAAACCTCTAACTGCCGTACTACCGTGTCGCAATTGCGTGCATTGCACGACATATTGCCTTCTCACCACATGTCAGCACACACTCGGATCGCTTTTCAGAGGAGCAGCAGTGCCTGCTGCACTTATGAATGAGCACTTAGTTGCATTCAGCAACGGCACCCTTAGGGCTTGTTCATACGTAAAGTTGGGGGGTGGTAAAACAGCAGGATATAATAGAAATCTATGGCTAAGTACAGCAAACCTGCAGGAAATCTGTGTGGGTCAACCGCAGTGCAGCCCTATACTATTATGCCCAGTGTATTGCTTCACACTGTCCTGAAAATCTCTTCTTTCCTGCTGCTGGCATCACGTTGGAGACCACTAGCCAGGATATGAGGTGGAGATGGTATCACTCCGCATAGGACAGGAGCCAGCACTACAGAGGAGGCAGTAGGTTATGCGGCTCCTGCTCCCTTCTACAGCTCCAACTTTACAAGTAGTCCCTCTGGATTGAACTCTGTTTGATGCTCTGGAATGGCGGGTTAGCAAGCCCAGACCGCGATCTACCAGTCATCTGTCTGCGATCTACTGGTAGATCGCAAACTACAGATTGCTGACCCCCGGTTTAGGCCAATACACCCTCTTGAACCTGAACCTGGTTGAGGCGTGCTTGGCTGAGAATGAGAAAATGCATAGGTAATTTTGTTGGTAGGCATCACGTATGTCTATCTGTGCATAGTCATGAGCCATTATCTAAGGCTGGCCATATATTATACAGTTGTCTCATAGAATTTTCCATTGGATTTACCAAAACCATGTAATATGAGGTCAAACCTAAATAGTTTCAATTTGTATGTAATCAGGCAGGCCCTTGCACTACATAGCTGAAGGTAAATTTAATAAGAAAAATGTCTAATGTATGGCAAACCTAAAGTATAACCAAAGGCAAAACTTTATTTTTAGTTTTGGATAGGGTGCATAGGGATAACAACACTTGTCAGTTTTTTTTTTTTGCTGTCTGTGCCCCCGCTACGGAGATTCACCCTCTCTATTTGTCTTGTTTACCATTATCATTAAAAGTGAAAGTAAAAAGAAAATCCCAAATTTTGGGTTGTCCCCAGAAAAGTAATAGAGGGGAAATCTTCCAATGGGGACACTAATTCTGGTGACCCGGGGTCCCTAAGGAATTTTCTCACTTCCTGTTTGGCTATGGGACAGAAAGTGAAGGGAAATCTCCGCAATGGGACACAGATGGCAAATAAAATCTGACAGGGGTTATAACCCTCCTCTGCTCTATCCAAAATGAAAAAAAAAAGTTTTGCCTATAGTTCTACTTTAAGTGTGTACTCTCCATATATCTTTAAGCTGGACATAGAAAGGCACATACCTTCTCACTAACGACACATTGGAAAGTATTTGATCATATGTGCATAATAAAAATCTTGGCCAGGACGTACTGCGATCCTCATCCAGCACTGAGAGTGGTGCACGCACTCTATTTTTAATAAGTGTAAATGATCAGGATTTGCTCACAGATCAATTCTTCATGAAGCAAGATCTTGCTGAATAATGAGGCGCTCATTATTATCACCATCTATAACAGAAACATTTCAGTGATCTTAATGCTGAAATTCAAGAGCATGGTTTGCCTTTGTCATGCAATCTTTAGTCAGCCTTAGCGTAAGGGTAGTGCTCGAGTTCCATAAATACCAGCTTAAACAGTGTTAAAAACCTTTAATCAAAAAAAAACATGCTGACGGTGATTGTTTACTACCTTGTGGAATTGCTAGTTGCCTGCCATACTAATTTTCTATTATGTTTGTGTTGCTGACCCAGAACAAACTACACATTAGGAGTGCTGACTTTGCCTATTGTATACCTGTTCAGGGTTAGTAGCTTAGAAAGTATTGAAACCAGGAACAGCCAAAGAACTGCTGTATTTAAAGTGGTTGTAAACCCACTTATGCAACTTGCACCTACAGGTAAGCCTAGATTAAGGTTTACCTGTAGGTGCAAGAAATATCTTTTAAACCTACACGATTTAGGAGATATTTGCAAAAAATGACATTCACTGATGGACATGCGCCGTAGACAACGGTGCATTCACAGGGTTAATCCCATTCACAAATCCGGATTTGACGGCTCCCGCGTGCATGCGCGGAGTGATGTCTTCGCCGCTCCGGCCAATCACAGCACCGAAGCGGCGCTGTGATTGGCTGGAGCGCGATACCCGGTAGTAACCTTCTGGGTATCTGCGGAGCGATGGCTGCGGCTGGAGGGGGAGACGAGGACGGCTTCGGGGACCCCGATCCAAGGTAAGTGATGCATAATGAGCTAGTATGCTAGTCATACTAGCTCATTATGGCTTTGTCTTGCAGGTGTTTTTTTTTCAGGGTTTACAACCACTTTAAAGCATGTCAGCATTAAAAGAGAAGTATGGGAATCCAGTTTTTCCCAGATTCATACTTGCCTAGTTGGATGCAACAACAGACCAATGCTGCAGCTGTTCCCACGGTGTCTCTTCACTGAAAACCGAACACAGCAAATGGCTCGGTTCTCACAGATCCCAGAGAGGAGAGCTGCTGACTGTCAGTCAGCATCTTTCCTGCTCTGCTCCTCCACGCTCATTGGAGCGCTGAGCTGTGGAGGGGCGGGGAGCGGCTGTCTCAGCGGCTCGCTGAGACTACCATCAGTCAAGGCAGCTGGCGGTTCCAGACTTCCTAAGTCGGGATGACACGGTGCTTCGACTGATTGCAGTGACGTCAGCAGAAAGCGGACTTCAGATCACTCTCCGCTGAAAACAGGTCACAGGAGTGTAAATTGGATTGCACTCCTGTGACCCTTAGGAGAAGCCCAGCCTAAAAGGCAAAGGCTGGACTTCTCCTTTAAGGCTACATTTACATCTAAGCGTCATGTTTTCGAGTGTTTGTTCAAGCATTTTTGGGGCAGAATTGCCCATTTTTGCAGCTTTTGACGCTTTTTTTTAGGCGTTTTTTTAATGAAAAGGTGTAGCGTGCTGCTAAAAAAGGGGCGAAGAGCTGCTGCTTGAGCAAAAAACGACAAAACTCTTGAAAAAACGCTTAAAAAAAATACATGTCGCGATTTTTAGGTGTTTCCATTCAAGTCTGTTGGGACAAAACCGCCCAATCCTGCTTGAAAAGTAGCTCATGTACTTTTTGGAGCGACAGGCATTTTGCTATTAGCGACAGGACGCTCAGATGTGAGCAAGGGCTATTGAAAACAATAGGTTTTTGCTTGTTGAGCGTTTTTGAGCTTCGAGCTACAAGCTACAGAACACTCCAGTGTGAACGGGGGCCTTAAGGATAAGTTCACCTTTTAAAAAATAAAAAATAATAATAAATGCACAATTTATGCAGGTAAAAAATGTGCAGTCATGGTTTTTAATTACTGGAGCCTACAGAAGATTTCACCCATGGTCAGCGGATCATGGGTGCATTGTCAGAAATTAAGAGTATTCAGAGAATTTCACAGAAAAGGAGGAGCCGAGAGTGGTGTCGGGGGACCCGAGAAAAGGAAGTTCGGGGCCGCTTTGTGCAATACTATTGCACAGAGCAGGTAACATGTTTATTTTAGGAAAAAAATTAAGCCTTTAATACCGCTTTAACCATTTTTTACATATTGCGTCCATAGGCCAGGTTAGGACCAGATAAACCAGCTATTATGTTTAACCACTTGACCTCCGGAAGGTTTTACCCCTTTCATGACCAGGGCATTTTTTTGCTATTCAGCACTGTGTTAATTTAACTGCCAATTGTGCGGCCATGCAACATTGTATGCAAATTAAAATTTATATATTTTTTCCCCACAAATAGAGCTTTCTTTTGGTGGTATTTGAAAAAAGACCGAACATTTCGAAAAAAAAAAATTCTAATTTTTGTTATAAAACATATCCAATGAAAAAAAATTGATTTCTTCATACATTTAGGCCAAAATGTCTTCTGCCTCATGTCTTTGGAAAAACAAATCCCAATAAGTAAATATTATTTGGTTTGTACTAAAGTTCTAGCGTCTACAATCTATGGTATATATACTGGAATTTACGCAGCTATAGACACTATATCATAATGAAGGTGATCAGCGACTTATAGCGGGACTGTGATAAGGTGTCACTCTACTAGTTAACCTAATACAGTGATAATACTGTACACTGACACTGTACTAATGACACGGACTGGGAAGGGGTTAACATCTAGGGGCAATCAAGGGGTTAACTGTGTGCCTAACAATGTGTAATGGGTGCTGCTTTTACTTTACTATCTGTCTGTTTTTTTCTCCCTGCTTTTTAGGGAGAAGAAACAATCAGATCGCTGTTCACAGTACACAAAGTTCTGTATTTTTGTAAACACAGGACTCTGTGTGTGGTTGGCCACAGCCGATCAGCTCACAACTTCAGCCAAAATCATTGGCTGAAATTAGCTGCCAAACCTGTGCTGTGTCCATTCACAGCATGGGTTGGCAGGGGGTGCATGCATGTGGGTACGTCGCTTGGCCTGGAGCTGGTACCCACCGCAGTACAACTACTGTGGGTGGAAAGTAGTTAAAAAAAGGTGATCCTAGTAAAGGAAAGCTGGTTCCAAAAGTTATGTGCTTTTACTCATGGAAACCTTGGCTTACTTATAGAGAGAATAATGGAAAATTTACAAATTGTACAAAGTAGTAGTAAAAGCTAAACCTAACTTTTATTAAAAGTACCTCCCCCTCCCCCCACACTATTCTGCATTCCCTGTATAAAAATGCTCTGTATACCTATCTTTTTTTAAATCCGGTCCAGTCATGTAATGCAGCAGCTCCAGCTCCTCTCTGTAAGGGAACTCTTAACAACAGATGTGAGCCGTGACATCAACAATAGCTTGCCACAACCTAGTCATTGGCGCTCCCTGCTCTGCCCTGCAGCAGCTGCTCGCTGACACAGGGAAGCAAGAGCCGCTGGATCACGTGACCAAATAGGTAAGTACACAGATTATTTTAATACAGGGTTTGCAGGATAGGTGAGAGAAGGTAGGAGGGAACATTTTGAACAATATTTTGTTTTTGAAAATTCAGTTTATTGCATTCTTATACATAGCACAGATAATATAACAAAACAAAATTAACAAAGAAAATAGCATAACAGACAACTTTGAAGGTGCAACTTACAGTCTTGAATAAACATACACCAGGATGAAGGCAGGAAGACACTGGATGCACCCTATAGTAAAGTGGTGCCACTTATATCAATAGCTCAGAATATCGTCTAACAACCATATATTGGATATAGTGAAGACTATGACCACAGATGAACCTTGTATTCACCTGGGACGTAAGATCCGCAGAGAATGGTTATGACTCACTTAATTTCTTAAGCTGTCGAGGATTCTGCTAGCCATGTACGTCAAACCTTGTCATATTTCGTGGGACTGCCACTGTTCATGGAATTATCTTTGTACAGGGGAGGACTATTATTTACTAGTTGTTTCCACTGGGACAGAGGGGGGGGGGGGGGGGTTCTTACACTGCATGGCAATATTTTTCCTGGCATAGAAAAGAAGTAACCCGATTAGTGTTCTCTTGCCAACAGTCAGTACTATAGTTTCCACTAGTCCCAATAGACAAACTTGGAGGGCTGAATTGAATTGGAGGTGACCAGATCAATCTGAGCCAGAATCTCCTCCCAATATTTCCTGACCTTGGGACAGTGTCAAATAATGTGCGAGAAATCTCCCACACCACCAGCATTTTGGTGAGACATCTGCATTCATCATATGGAGCCTATGAGAAGTAAAGTATGCTCTGAGTACTATTTTAAATTGCGCAAGACGGTCACTTATTGAGACCAAGGATCGAAAAGAAAATCCCAAACATTGTCAAGTCATCGTTGTCCAATGCAGGAATGACACATTGCCAGCAAGTCCAGAGCCCCTCTAAAGGTGATAGGGACACAAATATTAGATGAGAATATATGTGTAAAGCGGACTTTTCCTCACACTCCATTCAGAGTACTCGTTCCAGCTCCGATTGGTCAACCATGCAGGAGGACCGTGGAAATTGTGCAGCAAAGGCATGGGAAAGTTGTAGATGATGAAAATGGTAATAGGTAGGAATTTTGTACATGGAGAACAATTGGGCCAGGTGAGGATATGGTGGCGGCTGCTAGTACCGCCCAAACCAATAAAAATCACCTAGAAAGAGGGGATATTTGGTGGACTTTCTCTGTACTGATAACAGAACACAAAAGTTGTCGTAAAAGAATATTTATTACACATAAAACTATACAAAATTAAAAACACATGAGCCAGACCCCACATTCAAAACAGCAGTTGTTACTAACGGGTAACCCCGTAGGGTGTCTGTTGCAGTGGAGAATGGCCAAAAAACCTATACCGGTTTTGCGGAGACAGACGCTTTTTCAGGAGGGTTATCTGTGTGGCGAATAATACAGTACAATAAACTAGCAGAACATAAAAAACAACATGCATATAAAGGTACATCATATAAAAACATATTGTTTACAGTCATTGTCAGTAACACAAGTCTGCTCACCGGGTTTGGGCCATGGACCAACCGAAGGCTCATAAGAAGACCCCCCGCGGCGAACGAGGGGGAATGTATAACACTCTCTGATAACATAATTTAATATTTAGAATATTTAGAATGCAAGGTATGGATATATAAATAGCTCAAGGGTAAGGGACACCACGTGAGGAACTGGAATTGGGACCGTGAAAAGGGTGGGGGGGGGGGGAAAGAAAGGGGGGAGGGGAACCATGGAGAGAAGGGGAGGGGGGGGAAGGGTAGGACCAGTGACCATGCAATACGGATAGTGAGAACCCCATCCACCAAGAAGAAACATCCATGATAGATCTTACCAATAACTATGAGAGGCTGTGTATACTGGGGCAACAAGGTTGCAACATGCGGACGGCTTGGATGGTGTGTGCAAAGCGGCAGGCAGTAAATGGTAATGAACTACACAAAGCCAAAGCCACGCAACACTGGAAAGCACAGCAATTCAGCCAGGGAAAGGCTGGAGCCACAGAAAAGACAGTGGACCAAGAAAAAAAGAGGGGAGAGGGGGGGTATAGAGTAAGTAAACATCAAAAGGTGGTATATGAAGAAGGTCCTGCAGCAGGTCTAACAATAGACCAAGCTTACCTGTTGTGCTCCGTCCGGTGAAATGTGCCCAGGGAGAGTCGTACGAGGCTCACAGCAATGGCTCCGAGAGGGGCCCTTAAGTGAGCTCCCCAACCCCGCCGTCAGGTCACGCCACTCGACGAGCGGCGTCTGACGTCACAGGGTCAGCACATCAACACAATGCGGAGTGCCGAGAGGCAACTGGGCATGTGCGCATCGACTAAACCCATTGGCCATGGGCCAGGTCTGTCGATGCAAGTCGGGTTTAACCAATAGGTGTCCCGGCCAGGATGTGCACACGTCCGCCAATGGGGGGAAAACAAACGAACCTTGGCGTTGTCACATGACCCCCCTCCCCCTTCCTTTCTCCCCCCCTTTTTGCCCCCTCCCACCCTTTTCACTGTCCCAATTCCAGTTCCTCACGTGGTGTCCCTTACCCTTGAGCTATTTATATATCCATACCTTGCATTCTAAATATTATTAAATTATCTTATCAGAGAGTGGTATACATTCCCCCTCGTTTGCCGCGGGGGGTCTTCTTATGAGCCTTCGGTTGGTCCATGGCCCAAACCCGGTGAGCATATTTGTGTTACTGACAATGACTGTAAACAATATGTTTTTATATGATGTACCTTTTATATGTATGTTGTTTTTTATATTCTGCTAGTTTATTGTACTGTATTATTCGCCACACAGATAACCCTCCTGAAGAAGCGGCTGTGCCCGCGAAACCGGTAGAGTTTTTTTTGGCAATTCTCCACTGCAACAGACACCCTACGGGGTGACCCGTTAGTAACAACTGCTGTTTTAAATGTATGGTCTGGCTCATGTGTTTTTAATTTTGTATAGTTTTAAGTAGGGTTGTACCGATACTAGTATCGGTATCGGGACCGATACCAAGCATTTGCGCGAGTACTTGTACTCGCGCAAATGCTCCCGATGCTTCACCCGATACTTTTTTTTTGTGTGGCCGGAGAGGGCGGGAGGAGTCAGTGGCTAGGGAGGGCAGGAGAGAGGGCGGGGGAGTGCGGGCGGAGTCTGGCCGGAGAGGGCGGGAGGAGTCAGTGGCTGGGGAGGGCGGGAGAGGAAAGTGCGGGCAGAGTCTGGCTGAAGAGGGCGGGCACAGTCGGTGGACGGAGTCCGTGGGCGGAGAGCGAGTCCCTCACCTGCAGTTGAACCTGGTAAGCTGGCAGGGGTTCAGGGCGCAGCCGCATCAGGATCGGTGACCGGTGCTGTCACATTCGGTCGCCGTCAGCGGCTGAACGTCCCCACGCCCATCTTGGTACACTCTGCACTCGGCTGCAGTAAGCAGCAGCAGACATCTTGTTACACCCAGCCCGAGCTATATGGGCTGGGTGTAACAAGATGTCTGCTGTTGCTTACTGCAGCCGAGTGCAGGGTGTACCAAGATGGGCGTTGCAGCAGTTTTTTTTTTCTTAAATCCTGTGTCATTTCCCCCCACCCCCCGCAGCATTTCAGTGCCAGCCACCTATCAGTACCCACAAGTGCTACCTATCAGTGGAATCAGTGCCATCTACCAGTGCCACCTATCAGGTGGCACTGGTAGATGGCACTGATTGCACTGATAGGTGGCACTTATGGGCACTGATTGCACTGATAGGTGGCACTTGTGGGCACTGATAGATGGCACTGATTGCACTGATAGTGCAATCAGTGCCATCTATCAGTGCCATCTATCAGTGCCCACAAGTGCCACCTATCAGTGCCACCTATCATTGCCCACAAGTGCCACCTATCAGTGCCCATAAGTGCCATCTATCAGTGCCCACAAGTGCCACCTATCAGTGCCCACAAGTGCCACCTATCAGTGCCCACAAGTGCCACCTTTCTGTGCAATCAGTGCCACCTATCACTGCCCACAAGTGCCATCTATCAGTGCCCATAAATGCCACCTATCAGTGCCACCTATCAGTGCCACCTATCACTGCCCACAAGTGCCATCGATCCGTGCCCACAAGTGCCACCTATCAGTGCCCATAAGTGCCATCTATCAGTGCCATAAGTGCCACCTATCAGTGCCCATAAGTGCCACCTATCAGTGCCCATAAGTGCCCACAAGTGCCACCTTTCTGTGCAATCAGTGCCACCTATCAGTGCCCACAAGTGCCACCTATCACTGCCCACAAGTGCCATCTATCAGTGCCCCCTATCAGTGCCACCTATCACTGCCCACAAGTGCCACCTATCACTGCCCACAAGTGCCACCTATCAGTGCCCACAAGTGCCATCGATCCGTGCCCATAAGTGCCACCTATCAGTCCCCATCTTTCAAACTGTCACATGACATTGAAAAAAAGTATCGGTAATCGGTATCGGCGAGTACTTGAAAAAAAGTATCGGTACTTGTACTCGGTCTTAAAAAAGTGGTATCGGGACAACCCTAGTTTTAAGTGTAATAAATATTCTTTTACGACAACTTTTGTGTTTTGTTATCAGTACCGAGAAAGTCCACCAAATACCCCCTCTTTCTAGGTGATTTTTATTGGTTTAGGCGGTACTAGCAGCCGCCACCATATCCTCACCTGGCCCAATTGTTCTACATGTTATTTTGGATGATGGTACTTGTCTATTCTATCACTAACTAGTTCTACCTGAGGCTATACTCAAAATTTTGTCGTACGTGGAGGAGAGTTGAGATAAGGGGATTAACGACTGATGTGACACTATTTGCGAAATCATTTTAACACCATACTTAGTCCAACCATAAGGGTCCAATATCTTGTAAATATGCAACAGGTTGTGATTAAGCCAAATCGGTGTATTAGGGGAATAAGCTGTTTTTGGTAGCCCTCACCAGCTAGTCCCACCCTCCAAGCACGCAGAGTGGTAAGCATGGAAGGGGTCAGTTCATAGAGGTCTTTTTTAACAATATTTAGTTGCCTTTTTTTCTACTTTAGGCTTCATGCACACTGGACGTTTTTACAGCTGCTATTTTTGGCTTCAGGCATCTTTTTCTGCAGCCAGTAAACTCTCCAGCATTTTATACTATGTTTCCATGCACATATAGGCTTTTATCAGCGTTTTTTGGCTGGGGCGTTTTCTGGCTTAAAAAAAAAAAACAGAACTAGTGTTTTTCAGTTGTAAAAACGCTCTAATGCCTCGTACACATGACCGGTTTTCCCGCCAGGGAAAAAAAAACCTATGGTTTTCCTGACGGAATTCCTCTCAAGCCTGCCTTGCATATACACGGTCACACAAGTCCGGGGAACTTTTGACTTCCAAGAACACGGTGGCGTAAAAGACTACGACGAGCTGACAAAATGAAGTTCTATGCTTCCGAGCATGCGTCGAATTTCCGAGCATGCGCATTTTTTCCCCGTCGAAAGAGCATACAGACGAACCGTTTTCCCGCTAGGATTTTTTCCTGACGGAAAAAAGAGATCCTGCTGTCTTTTTTTTTCCGGCAGTTTTCTAGTCGGAAAAACTGCGATGGAGCATACACATGGTCAGAATTCCCGGCCAAAAGCTCATCCCAGTTTTTACGACAGGAAAACCGGTCATGTGTACGAGGCATAAGCTACTGTGGAAGTATAGTTTTGCTAAAAAAAAAAACTCAAACACAAAACCATGGAACAACTCGCGTTTTTAACAGTATTCTACGGCGTGCATAAAGTCGGGAACTGTCAGCTCTGGTTAGAGACACTGTACTAACCATGCAAAGTTAGTCCAGCGATCTCCCCCTGTGAGCTGTGTTTTGACAGGGGGACGGCCTTCCCACCAGAACACTCTGATCGGTGTTCTCCGCTTTTGGCTAAGAGTGCCGACCGGAAGTCCATTGGCTGCTGGTTTTCCAGCATGCATGTCTGACAGAAGCCGGCCAAACAGCCGTTTGAACCGGCCGGTGTCTCCTGACATTTGGCCTGTGTGTACGGAGCTTAAGGCCTTTAGGTGCATGTAAACAGTGATACAATATACTACTTGACAGATAGTAGGATCTTAGATTTCACCATTCTGTGTACAGTGATACTTACTAAGTAAGGGTAACAAAAAGTATCTGTCTGCAGTACCTATTTACTGAGCAACCTTTATTGGTCTGATCAAGTTTTAATGTTAGGAAGAGCCCCTGAAGCATGCTTAACATCTAAACTGGTCTAATAACATAATCCCATTAGTTTCTGAGAAACAAAAAAAAAAGAACCATTATATGGAGTCCTCTTTCACAACTTGAAGACGTGAAGAAAAAAAAAGTAAAAATAAATTTTATATATACATATATATATATATATATATAAGTGGTTTTGTAGCTACTACTCCTCCTTAATAGTCTGCCATAGTCAGTGGGCACAGGCTCAGCACGCTCCCCAGTGAATGTGATCACTCTCAGCACAGGGTAGACAGACATTGTTTACTCTAGTTTGTGAGCTCAGTTCATTTGCATACTAGATACTCTGCCAGCTTCAGAAACTGAGACAGAATTATTGGCGGTTATATTTAGAGATCAGGGCACTTTTACCCTTAGAAATGATAGAAATACTACACTAGAACTCTTTAAGTATAACTGCTGTTTTAAAAAAAGTGGTAATAAACCCAAAAACAAAAATGTAATACATTGCAGTTTACCAAACCTTTAAAGCGGAAGTAAACTTTACTATATAATGCAATGGTTACATTCAAGGCATGCTGTGAATCTGTGGTGGAACTACCAGTGTCGCAAAGGTCGCACTTGTGACTGGGCCCTGGCGTTCCGCCACCTTGGGGGGGGGGGGGTGACCAAAGCTCTTTTTTAAATAGATTGCTGAGATGTGGTGGAGGAGTACAGAGGATATTTACTCCTCACCTCACTCCTTCAGTCTCCTCTCGCATTACTAACTGACATATCAGCATGGATGTCGCACCACTTCCTTAAACTAAATCTCTCTAAAACTGAGCTGATAATATCCCCCGTGCCCCGCCCGTGCCCCCTCCATGACTTTCCCATTTAAATCAACAATGCAACCATCAGTCCCTCCCCTCACGCCTGGGTACTAGGTGTAATCCTAGACTCTGACTTATCCTTCACAAACACATTGTTTCAAAAAATGACATAACTGCCAAAACACCTAACTTTTGGACTATATAGCCATCCATATAGCCCATAGGTATGGTAATACAGCAAGGGAAGGTAATGGTCACAGGAAGTTCAAAAACTATTATGTATTTTGTGTGGGCGATCAACTGTATGCACATTGATTGTTCACATCAGGTCCCAGCGGGTAAACAAAGTCCCGTGGTCTGTGTACATTCGTTAGTAAGCACCAGTGGAGGTGTGTTCACTATCCACCAATGGCACTGTCTGATGCGTGCATGCGCATTAAATCCGGTCTGGCTTCCGGTGTCTTGGAAATCCATTAAGCTGGCACAGCGATAGCCGCCGGGCTGTGCTTTGCTGTCAAAGCACAGTGTAAAGCAACACGGGAGGGAGTGGAAACAAGCCCAAACAGTGCAGAACCAAGTGTAAGAAGTGAACAGAGTGATAAGTGGGAAAGGAGGGGAGTGAATAGATGAAAGAAAAGAAAAAATGTAACATTGCAAATAAAAAAATCGCAAAAATGAGGGCGGAAGTAAAGAAGAAAAAAGGAAAGAATGAAAGTATAAAATGGAATAAATAAATGTAGAAATCTAAATAGGAATTAAAAATAAAAACCGAAAAAAGGAAAGAGGCAGAAAATAGAAAGGCAAAAAAAAGAGAGGGGGAAAAAAAAGCAGAGGTGAAACCACAGATGAAGAGGAAAAGGAAAAGAATCAAAAGGGGGGGGGGGGGGGGATTAAAAGTACTAGAGATCAGGAAAACAAAAAAAGGATTTAAAAATTGGTTGGAGTAGTAAATGCAAAAACAGGGAAAAAATAGGAAAAAAGTGCACCATCATGAAAAACACTCACACTTTGTGTTCTAGCTAGAAAACAGTTACCCAGGCACGGGATCACGCCAAAATTGAAGCCACTCTCCAAGACAGAATCAGGAGCGACACAAAAATTTGGCACCCCTGGGTGGGCGGTTTTTTACCCCCAGATTTTGATGGCTCACTTTTGAAGCCCTATTATTTGTAGAATATTTATCATCCTAACACTCTTGTGGGGCCACTGCTTTGGCGAGTCCCGAGACCTCACTCTATCCCCCTCTTCCTTCCCCTCATTCTCTCTTTCTTCTCTATAAATTTATGAAGACACTCGATTTTTTAAATAATTTTTTGGGGATATGTTTTATGGTATGGTGTTTTTTTTCCCCAAAATTGTCTTGTGTTGCATGACCGCGCAATTTCAGTTAAACGAATGCAGTGCTGTATCGCAAAACATGGAGCTGCATTCATTTGTCTTTTTTTATTTGTCTTGAGCTAAGCTTTAAATCCTTTAAATACATTCCAAATGCAGCAAAATAGAAAAAAAGTGCAAAGTCTTACAACAGAAAGGCCAGTCTGCTGCCATTATACTGTAGAGAAGCACCCTCGCTCTGTATGTGAAAGTATGGGTGTCTCTGCTGTGGTCCAACACCCGCTCTGGTAAATCAGAGCTAGCGATTTATCTCCCACGCCTCTTTGTCCCACTCCACAGACATTGATTCATTTTTTTTACAGCAAAACAGGGCTACTGGCTTGGATTCACGAGCCTGCCCACTCACTGTGTGCAGAGAAAGAATTTTTCAGAGTTGTAATTCTGGGGGACATGCCTTTTGTCGCATTAGCTGCCCCTGCACGAATTTTACAATCATGATATTTGTTAATGGAAGTAGTAATAGCTGTTTCTTACTCCAGCATCAAGATGAAATAAAAAAAAAAAATGAATGCTGGTACATGATCTAGATGAATAGGAAAATTTGGGGTAAAATATACCCCTTCTAGCCGCGTGCCGATCAGGCTTTTTTTTGACACTTTTTGTTTACAAGTTTAAATCAGTATGCTAGAAAATTACTTGGAACCCCCAAACATTATACATTATTTTTTTTAGCAGAGACCCTAGGAAATAAAATGGCGATCGCTGCAATGTTGTCACACGGTATTTGCACAGCGAGTTTTGCAAATGCAATTTTGTTTTGGGAAAAAATACACTTTAATGAATAATTAAAAAAAAAAAAAAAACAATATTTAACCTGTAGAATTTTTTAAACGTTGCATATGGAGATTTTTAAGGGTAAAAGTTTGTCGCCATTCCACGAGCGAGCACAACTTTGAAGTGTGACATGTTGGGTATCAATTTACTCGGCGTAACATCATCTTTCCCAATATAAAAAAGAATTGTGCTAAATTTACTGTTGTCTTATTTTTTAATTCAAAAACTTTTCTCAAAAAAAGTGTGCTTGTAAGACTGCTGCGCAAATACGGTGTGACAAAAAGTATTGTAACAACCGCCATTTTATTCTCTAGGGTGTTAGAACCCCCAAACATTTTATATATTTTTTTTCTAAGTAATTTTCTAGGAAAAAAAAAATATTTTAACTTGTAAACAACAAGTTTGAAAAATAGGCCCGGTCTTAAAGTGGTTAGAGAGAAAAAAAAAAAAAATGATTTACTTCCAGCCTGGACCGGAAGTGACATCATGACGTCGTTCCGGTCCTCCAAGTCTATAGAGTCGATCACAGAGTATCTACTCTTTGATCGCCTATATGGAAGCAGCAGTCGGATTGTTTCTCGGACGAATTGATGGAAACGGTAAGCCTGAGAAACACTGGCGAGCGGCAGGAGGGGACATGAGCCATTCGGAACGGTTTCATGAGAGAGCCGGCCGCTGTCTGCAAAAAACGATGCTGGGGGTTTTGGCTGATATCTTCAGCCATAATCCCGGTAAACCACTTGTAAACCGCAACCTATATATACGTACTGCAGTTGGCAAGGGGCTAGTAAATGAAGTGGAATTTCTGACTGACAGCTATTGAGTGTTTCCTATTTGTTTACGTGCAAATGGTATGTTTTAGTATTGCAGCGTTGGTTTGCCTACATATCTTTCTCTAGTTTATGTATTTGTTTGCCATGCTGAAGAAGTTCAGATTGATTTCTCATTAGCTCTGGTTAAAACCCATAACTCAAGCTTTCATTTTTGTTTTCCTACCTTCCCAAATTGATTATGATGAGCCTATAATTAGAAAGCAGAAAAGCCATCCGTTTCATCTTGGGTAACTAAATGCTAAATGTCGGGTAGCTATTGGTCCGATAATTAGCAATTATCATTTTCCAATTCTACACGTATGCCCTATGCGTCACTTTTATTTGCTGCAGCTTTGACAGTGTCTCTACTTGACATCATTTATCAGCATTTCTGTTTGCAAAAGGAACCCCTCCCTTACCACAGAAATGTCAAAATGTCAAGTTAATAGCATTGATCTTTTTAAGTAAATTGTCAAATTACAATTTGTTTTACAAGATGCAACTACTTTTTAGTTTCTTTGCTTGCCACATGCAAATGAAGATTTGTTCCAGTCTGGTTATTTGACACAAATTCATTATTTGTTTTAGTAATAAATGAATGCAGTTGCGATGTATTTATTTTTACATAGTACACAATTTATCTTATGTGTTATTTGGTCTATTAATATCTAGAAAGCAAGGCATCAAATTAAAAACTTTTTATTATATGTACTGTAAAATATAGTACGCATTTACATATACACTACCAGTCAAAAGCTTTAGAAAACAGTTTTTATTAAAATTTACGCAGTTTAACCCTTTCGCGGCCAGAGTAGTTTTTGCATTTTTTGCACACATGTTTAAAAAAGCATTTTAGGCCTGAAGATTACACAAAATACATACATATTATATATTTTCTGAAAGTGGACACCCTAGAGAATAAAATTGTGGTAGTTTCAATTTTTTATGTCACACGATATTACGACAAGGGTCTAGGAAACGCTAAATTTCAGTTAAAAACACACTAACGTGAATTTTAGGGCAAACAAACGCAATAAATTACCCACAATTTTGATAAAATATAAAAGACAAGCTTGCACCGAGTAAATAGATACCCAACATGCCCAACCTTAAATTTATGTGCGCCTGAGAAATGGCAACAAACTTCAGTACCCTCAATTTTTTGATGGCGACGCTTTAAAAGCCCCATATATATCTATCAGCTTAGTGTTACGGAGTTGTTATGCCTAGTACACACGATCGGTTTTCCCGGCGGTAAAAAGTCCACCGGGAAAACCAGGGGGGAAAACCGAGAACCTGCTCGGTTGCTTTTTCCCCCTACACACGGCCGGGTTTCCTGACAGGAAAACTGCCATTGAGAGCTTTGGTCGGGAATCCCGGCCGTGTGTATGCTCCATCGGCACTGCCTCGCAGTATTTAACATTGCAGAACTGCCGAAAAAAAAAACGCCGGGAATCCCAGCAGGAAAATAGAGAACATGTTTTCTTTTTTCCCGCCAGGATTCCCGGCGTTTTTCCTGCTGGGAGAACTGCAATTTAGCATACACACCAACGTTTTTCCTGGCGAAAAACTGTCATGGCAGTTTTCCTGCCGGAAAAACCGTTCGTGTGTACGAGGCATTCGAATTATTGCTCTTACTCTGGCGTATGCAGCAATATGTAACATATATATCGCAATCAATGTTTTCATGCGAAGGTGCCTGACGCATGCGTTTACGTTCGTATATGTGGGGGTGGGGGGCCTCAACATATTTTTTTTTGAGGGGGGAGGGATTTTATGTTCTTGGGTGTAACTGTTTTACTTAACTTTTTTTTTTCCATCACATAGGCGCGTTTAGCGTCTGAAACGTGGAAAACTTTTGCGTCTGAACCCATTTTTTTGCTTCTGGAAAAACGAGGTTAAACGCAACTGCTTGTATACGCCAAAAAACGAGAGTGTGTGCATGGACACATAGAATAACATTGAATGGGTTCAGGGGCAGTTGAAAAAAGCATCCAACTGCCTCTGAACCCGTGTTTAACAGCAAATAACAGCGTCTCGTGTGCATGGGGCCTAATGGTGTAGGAAACTGTATTCACTTGGCTTTCTTTATAATTTCTCTAAAGTAAAGGCCTACATTTTAAGGCTCGGTTCACACTGCTGAAGGTGATACGACTTCCAGTGCAACTTTGCATTGCGATTTGCTTGTAACTTGATGAAACTTTAATGTGACTTTAATAGATCATAACAATACAGAGTGTGACACATATTTGTTTGAACATAAACAAGAACCCTCTGAAGTTGCAGCCAAAGTCGCAAATATAAGAAAAGAAACAACTTACTTGCAACCTTTGTGATTTTAACATTGCAGCCTATGGCACTCATGTTGCAAGGAAGACACAGAAAAGAAAAGTAGTGCGGGAACTGTTTATTTTTGTTACGATTTGAGTCACAGCCATTAAGACAACATAAATTGAAATGTATGCATTTTGATTTGTGATATGACTTTGTGTTGCAAGTCGCATGAGAAGTCGCAGCAGTGTGGACCAGTGCTTCAGGCCCCTTTCACACTGAGGAGTTTTTCAAGCGCTTTTGCGTTAAAAAAAGGCACCTGAAAAGCTCACGAAAACTGCTTCTCATTAAAATCAATGAATGCTTTCACACTGGGGCGGTGCGCTGGCGGGGATGTGAAAAAACTCCTGCAAGCAGCATCTTTAGAGAGCCAAAAAAAGCACCCCTCTACATTAAAATGAATAGGAAGCGCCTGAAAAGCGCCTCAAAATGGTTCTTGCAGCAGTTTTTTGAGTCCTAACTCCTCAAAAGCGCTTGCCGTTTTAATGGCAGTTTTCAAGCACCCCAGTGTGAAAGGGGTCTAAGGGTTATAATGGTCTGTGTCTTCTATTGTTAACGGCCTTTTCTTGCCAATTTGAGAGCAATATACTACTTCCTGCAGTAGAATACTAGCCAAATATTGCTTGAGAGGATGTACGAACACAGTCTGTTTCAACACTGCTTTTATACAGACAGAGAGCTTGGAAGTAATCAACAAAAGTTGTGACCTGTAGAAATTGTTAGAATAAACTTTCAAGGCTTTTTCTTTCTCGTACATCACGGGACACAGAGCGACATAGTCATTACTAATGGGTTATATAGTTACCGTCAGGTGCTGGCACTGGCAACTTCCAAAACCGGAAGTACCCTCCCCTATATAAGCCCCTCCCATCCGGGAGCACCTCAGTTTTTTGCCAGTGTCTAAGGTGTTGGCCAAGAAGAAACATGTGTTTTTCACTGAGCTTGCGTACAGGTTCTTTTGGGCCTCAGTAAGCTATTCCGGATCCGACCAAAAAAGCTTCATAGCTAAACGGTCGGTACCCGGGCCTTGCAGAGAAGAGCAAGGTTCTGCCTGTAATGCTTCTCTTAGGAGAGCTGGACCCTGGGATCCAGAGCTCTGGTCATACCCACGACCAAGATGTTTTCTGTGCAGGGTGCTATACAGGTCCAGGGGAGTGGAATCCTTGGGAACCCGGTCCCTGAAGGTTTGATTACAATGCCTGCCGTGATAGGTGAAGTTTGGGCTTTTGTGGACCAAACAAAGTCCTGCGGCGGGGAACAGGTAAGTGGGGGCCCCCAGGAACTTGGTTCTATTGGGGGACCCCCAAGCCTAATTTGTCTTTCTGTCTGTTACCTAACGGTATTCCCGCTAATATCTGTGCATGCCTGTAACTACTAAAAAAATGTAATAATTTTTAATGGTGGTCAAGAAAAAAAAAAAAAAAAAGAATGTTTTTTTTTATATATGTTTAGTATATTAAACTGCGGTACCTGTGTTTGTCCACTAGAGGCCGCTGTGGAATGTTTTTCTTGTCATATGGACTAGTTTCTTCTCAGAGAGCAAAGTCCAGGCAGTTGGTGAGTTCTCCTACAGGAAACTGTTTCCTCTGCCATGTTGCAGTGTTCGTCTATCCCCCGGCCTGCGGCAAAGGGGGCCCTGGCTCCTGTCCCTGGTTTCCATGTTTGAAAATTAGCGCCGAGGCGCACGTGGCCGCGCGCGTGCGCGTGCACGCGCCTCTATATATAGAGGTGGCCGGAAAAAGGGGCGGGGCCTGGGGGATGACGCTCTGTGCGCGCCGCAGCGCTTCTGCGCATGTGCGGGCGTCCCAGCAGGTTTTTAAAAAGCCACATTATTGCAGTAAGCTGGCTATGAAGTACAGAGACAGAGCTGGCAACATTTAAAGGCATACAGCAAGCGGTTGATACAGGCATCCCCTAGAAAGGCACATTAGTAGACACCAACTGTGATATAGCAGCAATTGTGCTAGACTATTCTCAGTAAAAGTGGTGTATTACGGCTGGAATACCTCAGCTTTAGGCTTAGGAATATGCCGTCCAGTAGCTCCGGAACTGAATCTTCCAGGAAGCGAAGGGGGTCTCATCGGGCTCTGAGGATCTTGGGCATACTCCTGCTGCACCAGTCTCCCCTGAAGTTCAGAGGTAAGTGACCGTAGAGACCCCGCAGGGGTACTTGGTACTGTGGCTGTCCTCAGTCACCTGCTCCTGTGTATGTAACAGAGGAGGTTTTTTCCTCAGCTCTGGGAGGATTAGAGAGAGATTGTCAAAATTTATCGCTGCCTCCCTGTCAGGGAAAGCACGCCCGATCTCCGTCTCCTCCTTCAGAGTGCCTGTTAACAGAGCAACAGTCCCATACAGGGATCGACCTGCCTGAAAGGGGATCAGGATAAGGTTGATTCTGTTATAGAGGAATCAACAGTGGGGGAACCTTTTCTCAGCATCTCAAGCTGAAAGATTATGGGTTCAGTCTCTGACTAACATGGTCCGATCAGCATTTAAAAATGCACCTTGCGGAACCATCAACCACTACTGTATCCTCGTTGGGGTCGCTAGAAGCCCCCAGACTGTTTGTTCTTTTCCACTTCACCCTTTACTGAAAGGGCTCATTTACCAGGATTGGGAACGTCCTGAGAAAATATTTATTCCCCCAAGAGATTTCCGGTGGTCTATCCCATGGAGGATAAGTTCATCAAAAAAAAAAAAAAAAAAAATGGAAGGTCCCTACAATGGACGCAGCCATCTCTTGTATGTATAAATCACTGACATGTCCAGTGGATAATGTCCAAATGTTCAAGAACCCAATAGATAAAAGATTGGAGTCCTTATGAAAATCTGCTTGGTGATACAACCAGCAGTAGCAGCTATTGGGGTCTGCTAAGCAGTGAAGGATCAGTTGAAACAGGTCTTGAGGGACTTGACAGATCAGCAGGCTTTGCCCTAGCTGATCTACCTAGAGCCTTAGGCTTTGCGGTTGATGCCATAGAGGATTCAGTCCATCAGGCCTCCCGCCTTACGCTGTCTATAGTACATATGCGTAGGCTCCTATGGCTCAAAAACTGGTCTGCTGAAGCTCCCTGTAAAGAATGGCTGGTTAGCGTCCCATTTCATGGTGAACGCTTATTCAGGGAAAACCTGGACAAATATATCCAGAAAATTTCCAGCGGTAAAAATACGCTCTTGCCGGTTAAAAGCAGAGTTAGAGGTCCCTCTTTAAGAGGCCTGCTTCTCCAGTCCCTGGGGCATCGGCTGTGTAACAGTTCCGACGGCCTCCTCGGTCAAATCCCGGGGGTAAAAAACAGGGACAGTAGCAGGGTAATAAGAAACCCTGGGTTAGGGGAGGTACAAAACCTCCCCCAAAGTTAAATTCATGAAGCCCCCACTCAGTCGGGTGGGGGGAGGACTCCAGTTGTTCGCAAGAGACCTGGCGGGACACGATCAAGACAGATAGGTGCTCTCCGCAGTAGGTTTGGGATACAGTTTGGAGTTAAAAGACTCTCCTCCTTCCCATTTTTGAGGTCAAACGTGCCAAGGGATCCCCGGAAGAGAGAGTCCCTCCTGTTGGCACTAGAACAACTATTGCTCCAAGGAGTAATTATGGAGGTTCCCCTGGAAGAATGAGGGTTCGGGTTTTACTCAAACCTCTTTACAGTCCCGAAGCAAACGCGGACGGGAGGCCCATATTAATTCTAAAAGGGCTATACAAATTCCTGTATATCAGGACTTTCCGATGGAGTCGATCCGATCGGTGGCCACTGCCCTACAAAGGGAGGATTGGTTAGCCACGATCGACATCAAAGATGCTTATTTGCACATTCCCATCTTTCCAGTCCACCAAAAATTTCTACGCTTTGCAGTAGAAGGGCGCCATTTTCAGTTCAGAGCCTTACCCTTCGGTTTGGCCACAGCACCACGAGTGTTTACAAAAATTCTGGCCCTTTATTGGCCAATCTAAGAACACAAGGTGTAATGATAATGGCATATCTGGATGACTTGTTGCTGATAGACCACTCAGTGAAAAAACTAGACGTGGTCGTTCACAAGACGATCAAGTATCTGGAATCTCACGGTTGGATTATCAACCGAGACAAGTCAGCCCTAAAAACCAGTCAAAAGTCTGGAATACTTGGGGCTAAGGTTGGATTCAGGCCAGAGAAAAATATTCTTGCCTCGAGGAAAGGTGTTGTCTTTGAAAGATTTGATCCACTTAGTGGGTACAAAAAAGACAGCCGTCCATACGCCTGTATATGAGGCTGCTGGGAAAAATGGTGGCATCATTCGAAGCAGTACCCTACGGTCAATTCCATTCAAGGAATTTGCAAGGGGCCATACTGTCAGCCTGGAACAAAAAAGTTCAGGCCCTAGACTTACAATGTCCTTGTCCCCTTCCGTTCGCAAGAGCCTCCGTTGGTGGTTGGTTCCCCAGAATCTGGAAAAAAGGAAATCCTTCAGTCCGATTTCTTGGAAGGTGGTCACTACAGATGCCAGCCTTATAGGCTGGGGAGCAGTACTGGAGCAATAGTCTCTCCAGGGCAGATGGTCGGATGCAGAAAAGGCCCTGCCCATCAATCTCTTAGAGATACGAGCAGCCCGGTATGCCCTAGTAGCATGGACATCCAAACTCCAAGGGTCCCCTGTCAGAATGCAATCAGACAATGCCACAGCAGTGGCATATATCAATCATCAGGGGGGCACCAGGAGTCGTGCAGCCCAGAGGGAAGTAAATTACATCCTGAAATGGGCAGAAAAATATGTCCCAGCCATATCTGCGGTATTCATTCCAGGAGTGGAGAATTGGAAGGCGGACTTTCTAAGTCGCCAGCAATTAGGCCCAGAGGAAGGGTCCCTTCACCCCGAGGTTTTCTGGACAATATGTCAGCGGTGGGGAACATCGGATGTAGATCTTCTAGCATCCAGATTCAACGCAAAGGGGGACAGGTTTGTCTCTCGGACAAGGGATCCCCTAGCTTGCGGCTCGGATGCCCTAGTGTTCCCTTGGGATCAGTTCAAGCTGATATATGCATTCACACCGCCACAATGGTTACCTCGATTACTCCGCAGAATCAGGGTAGAAAAGAAACCGGTGATTCCGGTGGCTCCAGCGTGGCCCCGAAGAGCGTGGTACGCGGAGATTGTAAAATTTCAGTGGGGAGTCCTTGGACTCTCCCACGTCGTCCGGCTTTCGCAAGGACCGATATACCACCCTTCCTTACCAGCCCTAGGTTTGACGGCCTGGCTATTGAAGCCCACATTCTAAAAAAGAGAGGGCTCTCTAATGCTGTGGTATCTACCATGATCAATGCCAGGAAGCCGGTATCCAGGCAGATCTACTATAGAATCTGGAAGGCGTACATCGCGTGGTGTGAGGCCAAGAAATGGCATCCACATAAGTACGTAATAGGTAGGATTCTGGACTTCCTACAGTGGGCTGTAGATAGGAAGCTTGCCTTGAGTACTATCAAGGGTCAGTTTTCGGCCTTGTCAATATTTTTTCAAAGGCCCTTGGCTTCGCATTCACTAGTCAAAGCCTTTATACAAGGAGTGATGCGTATTAGTCCTCCGGTTAATATTCCCATATGTCCATGGGATCTAAACTTGGTTCTGTCGGTTCTACAGAAACAACCATTTGAACCATTACAGCATATTTCCTTGGTGCTTCTCACCAGGAAATTGATTTTTCTAGTAGCCATTTGTTCGGCTAAAAGAGTATCGGAATTAGCAGCTATGTCCTGTAAGGAGCCATATCTGGTTATCCATAAGGACAGAGTAGTGTTACGTCCTCATCCAGCCTTTCTTCCTAAGGTGGTATCGAGGTTTCATTTGAACCTAGATGTGGTTCTTCCTTCTTTTTTCCCCAAACCTACTTCGGTAGAGGAAAAGTTATTGCATTCTTTGGATGTAGTAAGAGCAGTTAAAGCTTATCTAAAAGCCACTGCTCAGATTCGCAGAACGGATACTTTGTTTATACTGCCGGAAGGCCCCAGAAAGGGTCAGGCAGCGTCAAAATCTACTTTAGCCAAGTGGATTCGACAGGTCATTATGCAAGCTTATGGCTTGAGAAGGAGACCGCCTCCGTTCAAAGTTAGAGCGCACTCCACGAGAGCAGTTGGAACTTCATGGGCAGTGCATCACCAGGCCTCCCTGGCTCAAATCTGTAAGGCCGCAACATGGTCTTCAGTACACACGTTTACTAGGTTCTACCAGGTGGACGTTAGAAGTCAGGAGGATGTCGCCTTTGGGCGCAGTGTGTTGCAGGCCGCAAAAGATCCTCATGTCTGATAGCGCTCAGCTTATATATGGTGTATCCCCCCCCCTCATTTGGCATTGCTTTAGGACATCCCATTAGTAATGACTATGTCGCTCTGTGTCCCGTGATGTACGAGAAAGAAAATAGGATTTTTATAACAGCTTACCTGTAAAATCCTTTTCTTGGAGTACATCACGGGACACAGAGCTCCCGCCCCTCTTTGGGGACACTTATTGCTTTGCTACAAAACTGAGGTGCTCCCGGATGGGAGGGGCTTATATAGGGGAGGGTACTTCCGGTTTTGGAAGTTGCCAGTGCCAGCACCTGACGGTAACTATATAACCCATTAGTAATGACTATGTCGCTCTGTGTCCCGTGATGTACTCCAAGAAAAGGATTTTACAGGTAAGCTGTTATAAAAATCCTATTATTTAGAGAGTTGTTAACCCATTACTTCTTCCCTGGAAAAGGTCTTTTTGTATAGCTCTGAAATGTGTATTATTTTTCAGTTTTTGTTAACCTAAAAGAATGTTTCACCTCTGGCAGTTTACTGCTTTCCTTTGCTTTCCTTTGTACCATTTCTGGTTATTCCCTGGACCTGAATTGTGTAAATTTCAATAGAAGCTGGGACATGGGGGTGTTCTAAAATGCTCCTTTTCTGTATTGTGAAGAGGGACTGAGCTTTCTTCTGAAGAATTCATCAGTGAGCAAGTTCAGCATTTAAATGTCCTGTGGTCAGGTCCGGGGCTTAACTATCTCGCGCCCTAGGCATGACTAGCGATCTGCCCTCCCGGGGTTGCGTTAGTCTTGCCTAGGGCTGCGCAGGTGACAGGATCAGAGAGCGACCTCTTTCCCGCCTCCTCTGCCGACCTCTTTCCCGCCTCCTCTGCCGACCTCTTGCCCGCCTCCTCTGCCGACCTCTTGCCCGCCTCCTCTGCCGACCTCTTGCCCGCCTCCTCTGCCAACCTCTTGCCCGCCTCCCCAGCTGTGCCCGCCTCCTCCGCTGATCTCATGCCCACCTCCTCCGCTTCCCCAGCTGTGCCCACCACCTCCTCCCGACCTCTTGCCCGCCTCCTTTGTCTCATGTTTCCCGGCCAGGCTAATGGGGAAGTCAGTGGGCTGTGGCTGCTCCCCCTAGTCAGTATTGCGTCCTAGGCAGCTGCCTAGTTTGCCTACTGGGAGTGCCGGCCCTGCTTGTGGTTCATAGTAGGTTCTCCATAAAGATATGGAAATTTCACTTTAGCTTGTGCTACCCTAACTTATGGGACAAGAGGAATGCAAATAAAGTTGGGACTCAAAAACAGGACTATTCACTGGAAAAACTGTAGTTTAACCACTTCAGCTTTCGCACCCCTTTTGAACCAGAGCAATTTTTTATATTTCCACTATAGGCCTATTGATTAAGAAATTATTTTTTTCTTTATGCAAAATAAAATATATTGATACTAAATGTTTCTGGTACTAAGCATCTCGGAGTTTGTTTTTTGTTTTTTATTATTACAAATAAAATTAAAGGTGTTTTATAAATGAACAAAAAAAAGGAAATTGAAAATGATTAAATATTAATGGTAAAGTAAAGAAAAAATATTGGCAGAAAAATTGTATCTGTGAGGAGAAAAGTGAAGGAACAAATTTTATGTTTTTACTTGTAGAGTTGGTTTAACTGATGTCGGGTAAATCAGTTGCAAATAAGATGCGACACTAATATTATTACATCATATTTCTCAGTGACACTTCCAGACATTGCAAACAGATTAACATTTTACACAGGAGCTGCTGCAGCCAGTCCTGTGATACAGAACAAGTCTCTGTTGTCATGTTGTTGGCAAGTCAAAAAGAGTGAGGAATACAAGATATTTTGTAGGGCATTTTTAGGGTGAAGGTTCTGACTGATTCGGAACTGGTTAAAACTGTCAGTACCATAATAAATGTGAAAAATGGAAGGAAACTATTGGACAGCCGCACTCCAAAAACAATTCCTTTATTGGAAAATCACGGAAATCCAAACCACAGCAAAGAATAAGAGCAGACAAGCTGACGCGTTTCGCACCGTAATTTCAGTGCTTACTCATAGCTGTGATGTGCTATGAGTAAGCACTGAAATTACGGTGCGAAACGCGTCAGCTTGTCTGCTCTTATTCTTTGCTGTGGTTTGAATTTCCGTGATTTTCCAATAAAGGAATTGTTTTTGGAGTGCCGCTGTCCAATAGTTTCCTTCCATTTTTCGCATTATTATATGCATTGCCTGCACCCGTGGCTTGGGATAGAAGCGGAAAAATCAATCAGGTACATCTGAGCGGTAATTTTCTCTCTTCACCATAATAAATGTTCTTAGTTTTTTGTTGTTGAATGGAGTGAAAATAGATTAGAGCACCTGTCAGGTTTGTATTGCTAACTGTGCAGTAATGCTAAGTATTATAAATGTATTTTAAATAGCTGTGTTCAGCAAAGACCTCATCTGTATAGTTGTTCCGGTTCACTCACTTAGAAAGTATTGAAGACATTGGGTAAGCCACTAGCATCTTCAGAAATTCAGCAGTCACAACCTCTATATTGCTCTCATGATAGATTTCCTTTAAATTGAACCCATTTGAAGCACAGGGCAGCTCCAAGGTACGTGTGAGCTTAACAACTTGCCTACTGGGTACTAAAACCCCCTTCATGCCCAGGCCAATTTTCAGCTTTCAGTGCTGTCGCACTTTCAATGACAATTGCGCGGTCATGCAACACTGTACCCATATGACATTTTTATAATTTTTTGAGTCAGCTACAGCTTTCTTTTGGTAGTATTTAATCACCACTGGGTTTTTCATTTTTTGCAAAAAAAATAAAAAAATCCCCAAATGTTTGATAGAAAAAAACGTTTTCTTAAAGCAGCACTAAAGCTTCCCTGTCAAGGTCACCTGTGGCCAGGTGACAGATGCACACCGTAGGGGGACAGGAGTGCACCGCGAGGTAGTGAACCCTATGGCTGGCTTCTGCGGATAGGAAACTGGGTGGTTGTGGAAAGCGGGACCAGAGGAGCACAACCGGGATCCTAACGGAAGCTAGAGCCAAGATTCCCCAGGGCGCGGAGTCTAAGACCCAGCTGGTCTTCTCCAGGGCCTCTAGTGGTGAGGATGTTATGCTGCAGGCTGGGACCAGGTCGCGGCCCCTGGAGTTTCCTAGCTCACGCCCCGTAGGATAAGGGGAAAAGAGGGGAAGCAGCAGCATGAGATAAGAGAGAACTGAATAAGAAGCTGAAGGTCAGGGGCCACAAGCAGACAAGGATAACGAAAGAACGAGCCGAAGGTCAAGGGTCACGAGCAGACAGGGATAGTCGGGGACAAGCCAATAACGTAACAGAGAGACAGACGTAGCACACGGCAGGCAGGAACCCAAACACACAATGCCTAACAAACACGTTGATCAGCACAGCAGGCTTGCAGTGCACAGGTTAATATAGTGTTCTGTGATAGGGCCTGGGGTGGAGTCAGGCTGGGAGGAGATTATAAAGGAAGCCAGGTGAAAGGGTTCTGGCCTCTAAGATGAACACATGGGAAGGAAGGTAAGCTGACAGACAAACACTACTGCATATCCATGACATTCCCTTTTTTTGCCTAAAAATAACAAACATGTTATACTTACCTCCACTGTGCAGCTCGTTTTGCACACAGTGGCCCCGATCCTGGTCTTCTGGGGTCCCTCGGCGGCTGTCTTGGCTCCTCCCCGCAAGGACTCCACACCATAATGCGAGTGAGCTCGCATGGTGTGGAGTGATTGCGGGCGCGCTCCCGTGATACAGCGGCGGCCATAGCCGCCGACTGTATCACTCGGCCCCGCCCTCCGCGCGCCGCGTCATTGGATGTGATTGACAGCAGCGCCAGCCAATGGCTGCGCTGCTTTCAATCCATCCAGTGTAGCCAATCGGCGGCCAGGCTGAAAAACGAAGAGGATGACGGGGACGAGCGTGGGACTTTCGAGGGGCCAGGTAAGCAAAACGGGGGCTCGGGGGGGGGGGGGGGCGGTATTGTCGAATGTTTTTTCACCTTAATGCATAGGATGCATTAAGGTGAAAAAACATGTAACTTTACTACTCCTTTAATTTCTGTTATAAAATTTTGCAAATACCGTAAGTATTTTTTCTTTTTCATTGATGTGCACTGATGAGGCGGTACTGATAAGCTGCACTGATATGCTGCACTGATGGGCACTGATATGCCGCAGTGATGAGCACTGATATAGACTGGTGATCAGTGTCCTGATTATCAGTGTAAATGTCCTCTGCCACAGGATAGCTGGTTATCGGCTTTCCTTTCCTCACACAGAGATAGCACTGAGGAAAGGAAATGCTCACAACCAGCATTTGACCTACTATAAATGACCTAGCTTGCGCACACCCAGCCTAAATAGGTCTAAGGATGGAAGATACAAGATACAAAGGGGGGAAGAGAGGGAAAGGGAAAGGGAGAGAAGGGGGAAGGAAGGAGGCAGGGAAAACACACTGAGCAGTATCAGTAAGGCCCCATGCACACGAGACGCAGGTGCAAACTCTGCTGAACACACGTTTTTAAACGCTGAAACCGGCGTTTATAAACGCGCGTTTTGCCGCGTTTGCGGCCGCGTTTAGCGGCGTTTAACCGCGTTTGCGTTTATAAGCGTTTCATCATAGACCCTCCCTAAGCTCAAAAAACAGTAAATTTTAACCATTTCAGCCAGTTTGTGAGACCAGAGTGAGTAGCAGCAGCTGAGAGAGCAGCAGTGTACTTGTATTTAGCGTATCACTTGCCACATCATCTGCCACAAGTTGTGGATTGTCCACTTGCCACGTCACCTGGCCACGTCACCTGGCCACATCACCTGGCCACGTCACCTGGCCACGTCACCTGCCACAAGTTGTGGATTGTCCACTTGCCACGTCACCTTGCCACATCACGTGCCACGTCACCTGCCACAAGTTGTGGATTGTCCACTTGCCACGTTACCTGGCCACGTCACCTGGCCATGTTACCTGCCACGTCACCTGGCCACGTTACCTGCCACGTCAGCTGGCCACGTCACCTGCCACAAGTTGTGGATTGTCCACTTGCCACGTCACCTGGCCACGTCACCTGCCACAAGTTGTGGATTGTCCACTTGCCATGTCACCTGGCCACATCACGTGCCACGTCACCTGGCCACTTCACCTGCCACAAGTTGTGAATTGTCCACTTGCCACGTCACCTGCCACGTCACCTGGCCACGTCACCTGCCACGTCACCTGCCACGTCACCTGGCCACGTCACCTGCCACAAGTTGTGGATTGTCCACTTGCCACGTCACCTGGCCACGTCACCTGGCCACGTTACCTGCCACGTCACCTGCCACGTCACCTGGCCACGTCACCTGCCACAAGCTGTGGATTGTCCACTTGCCACGTCACCTGGCCACGTCACCTGGCCACATCACCTGACACAAGTTGTTGATTGTCCACTTGCCACTTTACCTGCCACAAGTTGTGGATTGTCCACAATGCGATGCAAGCAATTACAGTTTTCTTTTATATTTTTTAATAGTTTTTCATCATTTGCCATCATTTTTGAGATTTCTAATGTTAAAAAATAGGTCACCTTTAAAAACGCTTATAAACGCAAACGCGGCAAAACGCCGGTACCGCGTTTAGCCGCGTTTAGCAGCGTTTAGCGTCTGAAACGTGAAAACTTTTGCGTCTGAACCCATTTTTTTGCTTCTGGAAAAACGAGGTTAAACACAACTGCTTGTAAACGCCAAAAAACGAGAGTGTGTGCATGGACACATAGGATAACATTGAATGGGTTCAGGAGCAGTTGAAAAAAGCGTCCAACTGCCTCTGAACGCGCGTTCAACAGCAAATAACAGCGTCTCGTGTGCATGGGGCCTAAGAGGTCAAGTTGACCCCCTAGGGGTACACAGTAAAGAATTAAGATCAGCCACATGCAGCGATCTATCCAGACCAAACTTTATCAAATTTCTTAGGGCATTACCTGCTCTCATATGTAAGTCTGTATAGGGGCAGGACCGAGTTAACTGTATGCCTCCAAGAGGCACAGGTAGGGGGCCAGTTTATGAAGCTGCGATCTCATCGCTTCACTGGCGATCTGTGTCAGAATTCACCCTCCCCGATTCACCAGCTCAGAGGTGGAGAATCGGGGAGTGAAGAGAGAATCTGGGGGCATCTGAGGAGGGAGGAGGAAGATTATTAACTTCTACCTCGATCAGACCCCCCAAGACAGTAACCATGCCCCATGTCATATTTATGTGTGTGTGTGTGTGTGTGTATATATATATATGTGTTATGTAGGGGGACTCTTCATTTTATTAGCATTAACCATGCCGTCTGTCTGTGTACTGAGCGGTGATTATTTATCACTGCTTAATAAACTGACATCTCAGTGAATTTCTGGTACTGTAATCTCGTAGAGTCTCGCGAGATTCCAGGATCAGGGGCCGTTCTCCACTGTTTGAAACGTTTGTAGATCTCTTCACTCCTCCAAAGGTGAAGCGATCTACAAAGCTTCATAAACTGGCATCCAGAGGAGAACGATCTCTGAAAATGCCGGAAAATGAAGCAGTGGAATTTTTTCACTGCTTCATAAATGGACACTTTGGTATGTTCTTTTCCTGAAATGCTGTAATTAGTTTGCATCAAACATGGCAATTGTGACTATGGGCAAACAACTCTTTGATTCATCAGTCCGCAACATATTGTTCCAGAAGGCCTGACCTTGGCCTATATATTCAATAGCAAACTGTAGTCTTGTTTTGTTGTTCTAGGCAGCAAAGGCTTTTTTTGGCACATTTGTAGATCCTGCAATTACATTTTGGGCTCTTGGAGATTTCTTTTAGCATCAGTCAACTCTTGGACTGTCCAACCACACTGCTCAGCAACCACAGGACCGATTGAAACAGTTAAAAATGTAAAACTGTTGAATCCTCCAGGGGGACCAAATGCATGCATCACTTGGTCCCCTGGAGGATTCAACAGTTTTGCATTTTTTTATGGCAATACTTCTTAAAATTTCTTGCCGTAATAAAAGGTATTCACAACTTACTTTCTAAGGGCCTTCGATAGGTCTTTTGATATTGTCAAGATCAGACCCTAGATATCAGAGTTTTAAAGCTGCAAGTGAAGGGTCTGGAGGAGGACCAAAGGAGAGCTGGAGTCAGTCTTGTCATTTTTCTAATGGTTGCTATGACCTGGCGAGCAGAAATTTTAGAGCAGTGTGCCGGTTCCCTGCCAGCAACACAAATATTGTATAAACATAAAAGACTGTACTTCCAAGAATATTATTGATTGTATTTTGCCATAGGGCGCCCATGAACATTAAAAGATCATTTTGTTGATCATTCCCAGGTTGGCAGGAACAGCTGTGCAGATTATTCTTAAATCTGCATGTTTTAAGAACTCTTTCCACTGGCTTAGTAACTTAAATGTAACTTGTGCACACCAGATGTCCCATGTAAACAAAGTCTGGCAATTACAGTACAGAATTGCTGTGCATTTAGAAAGTAGACAGTTGTGAAAAGTCATTGAGAAAACGCTTTATAATGTGTGTTGGTGTTTCTAACATTATCTCTTACAGTGAATGCATATTTTTGCGTTGTATCTAGTCACATATGCAAATTTTTTGAATAATGCACATCTAAAGAGTATTGCAAGATGCAACACATCAAACAGAGGTCCCATTTTACTGTTTGGTCAGTGGATTGGTCAGATACAGGATAACCATGTACATTGGACTGAGGTGCTGAAGCTGGATAAAATACCCAAAATGTGGTTGAAGGCAGAAAATAAACACTGACCAAAATGGTCTTCTTCCCCGCTCTATCAATATCACAAATAAAAGAAAAAGTTTGCCTAGAGTTAAAGTGTCATTAAACCCACATCATTAAAAACTATCAATAAGGTCCTGTCCCCGGAACTGGAGCTTCTGGGGAGAGGTCCGCCGAATAACCCAAAAATTGGAACGTACGTTATCGGATGATCCGGCATATTTTCTCCTACATGCGACTGACTCACCAGCACACATTTATAAAAAATCAGTTGTGCGCCACCTACTGGACGCAGCCAAAGCCTGCATTCCACTTAACTGGAAGTCCCCTTACCCACCGACCATTGACCTTTGGCTCAATAAAGTAGACGACATCAGTCAGACGCAGGACCTGATCCTCACTAGTCAAAACAGACAAGAAACATACTCCAAAACATGGAAACTATGGAATATATTCAAATACTCACACGAAGGACAAAACCTCAGAGGAGGAGACTTGGTAACCTGACAGCTTGACCCCTTCCCACTCCACTCCAGATGCCGTCCCGTGCCCTTAGTACACACAATATACATCAAGGCAACAGCGTCTCAATGGGCGTCTACCTGAATCCATGCTCGTGAAATTCCCCCTCCCCCCTCACACACTCCTCTCATCTCCCTTTCTCTCTATATATTTTAGGGCCTTGCCCCATTTTTCTATCTCTGCTGTTCTCTATTTCTGATAGATTTCTCTTAAAAAAAAAAAAAAAAGGAAAAAAGGGGAACTGGGCCCGCAGGGCTAAGATACCCTGTCGAATCCCTTTTTTTAACACAGGAAACCACATTATAAATAGGTGGAGATACCACAGTCTGCATATGGATTAAATACACGAAGAGCTCATTTCACAGACACCTATATCTGCTCTATCTTTTAGGGACATGCCCAATAGGGTAAAGGTCATACCCCACCTCACTATTTCCAATGTTGTGTGATCTATGCATATGTACCTTTTACTTGTACCAAGGTTAACTTATTGACTTTGTTGTTGTAGTCCCTGTGGACCGGTTTTCTGTTATAAATTAAAAAGAAAAATGCTGTAGTACATGCTGTTCATACTCACTCGGTCGCTATAATATTTGTTTTCTGTATTATACAAAAAAAAAAATGATCCTGCTGTTTTCTATCTCCCCCCTTCTGTCCATGGCCCACTGCAGTTAGGGTTTTTGCAGAGCCGTGTTGACAGCTAGTACATATGCTCAGTTTTCAGTGAGTTTCTATGCTGAGTATTTCCCTCCCTATCGCATCTGAGCTGCCCATGTGACTATAGAGTCACACATGTGGGTGTATACACAGTTGTAAAAGACAGCCAACTCCCTCTCTCCTCCTCCATGTCCACTAACCAGCTGAACACAATGGGGGTGAGATATTACATGTTGATTGATGGAAGCTTCACCTCCCTGTTATTCCCTAAGACACAGGCTGGAGGGGTGTGACACAGCCTGTGACTGGCAGAAATTCATCCACACCATGTTATTGCCAAAAAAATTATAATAAAAATGTAATTTGTAATATATATTTATTTGATAATTTAAACAGTTTATTGATATAAATTATTTATTTTTACTCTGTATTGCAAGGGCTTTTTTATTTTTTACATGTGACCAGCAGCAGATAACTCCTCTTGCTTATGTTTCCTTGCAGACAGGCTGAGAAAGAGTTGGGTCACGTGACAGCTGTATATCGATTAGAAAAAAGTTACTTTGATTTTTTTTTACCAAAATAATGACAGTACCATCCATCATCCACATACAAAAAGAAAAGGGACAATGTAATTTAAACAGCGTGTGTTTAGTATCACATTAAATTTCTAACTTTGTGTTCATTCCTCCCAGAGGTCCCCCATTTTTTTTTTATTACTTTTTTCAAATGTCGTTTGGCCGCTTGGGTGACTTGCTGGTGTGCTTTGTCCTGGGGAGGTATCAACCTGATATAAAGATCAGCAATGGCTTGTTAACGTCAGTGACAGCTCTGCATCAGCATTCTATGAATGAAGGTCGCCATGGTGAGATCCCCTTAGGAAACAGGACCATAACACGTGATGCATTCTTAGTATGTCCTCAGTCTTCTAAGAACTGTTTAATAATGCTGGGCACCCAGAAAACTAAGGACGTCATGTGATAATAACAAAACAGCTACTGTATTTCAGTGTGCTCTGCTTTTTATTTTACACTACCTGGGAGCCCATTTTAGTTCAAATGCATCTGTGATTAAAATGTAAAATCATATATTTATATCCACGTTGTATTTTATTTATTTCAAGCCTAGTCCTATTATTCTGAACAATCTTGAAGTTTGTAAATTTACTTTATGAAGATCCCCACACATTTACTTTACCTGAATTCTGTGACACGTATTCACTATGCCTTGTGAGTAGGCACTGCTGTGTCACACATTTCACAGAGCCTGACTTCTGAGCTACAGGGGTGCTCAGAGGAAGCTTTTCAGGAGGTGGAGTCAGTTCAGGAAAGTGTAACACCAGGATAACATTAGGTGAAGATAGGGGAAGGGTAAAATGGCGCTGCCAAAACTGGAAATAAATATATATAAGTGTATATAGTGTTTTAGATTATGGCATCCTCTGCGTGTTCAGTGAAAGTGATGATCCACGTACACTAATAAACATCATTTTGATAAAAGATGTGAAAAAATATAAAAATGTAGTATAAAATGTATATATATGTGTAAAATACAAAAAATGCTAAAAGTCCCAAAAAAAAGTAGTTATCACAATTGGAATGGATTTCCAAAAATCTAAAAACACAGTCCAGCAAAGTAAATTAAATCTTTATTCTTAACTACTTGCTTACTTGGCACTTAAACCCCCTTCCTGCCCAGGCCAATTTTCAGCTTTCAGCGCTGTCACGCTTTGAATGACAATTGCGCGGTCGTGCGACGTGGCTCCCAAACAAAATTAACGTCCTTTTTTTCCCCACAAATAGAGCTTTCTTTTGGTGGTATTTGATCATCTCTGCGGTTTTTATTTTTTGCGCTATAAACAAAAATAGAGCGACGATTTTGAAAAAAACACAATATTTTTTACTTTTTGCTATAATAAATATCCCAATTTTTTTTTAAAAAGAATATTTTTTTCCTCAGTTTAGTCCGATACGTATATTTCTACATAATTTTGGTTAAAAAAATCGCAATAAGCGTTTATTGATTGGTTTGCGCAAAAGTTATAGCGTCTACAAAATAGGGTATAGTTTTATAGCATTTTTATTAATATTTTTTTTTTTTACTAGTAATGGCGGCGATCAGCGATTTTTATTGTGACTACGACATTATGGCGGACACTTTTGACACCATTTTGGGACCATTGTTATTTTTACAGCGACCAGTGCTATAAAAATGCACTGGTTACTGTAAAAATGACACTGGCAGGGAAGGGGTTAACACTAGGGGGCGAGGAAGGGGTTAAATGTGTAACCTGGGAGTGATTACTACTGTGTGGGGGAGGGAACTGACTGGGGGAGGTGACCGATCTGTGTCCCTATGTACAAGGGACATAGCATCGGTCCCCTCTCCCTGACAGGACGTGGATCTCTGTGTTTACACACAGAGATCCACATCCTTGTCTGTGTACCAGCCGATTGCGGGTACTTGGCGGACATTGCGGCCACCAGGCACGCGCATCGGCATCTAAGTGATGCGCCGGGCGCGCGCCCCCCAATGGCCGGAATAGCCGAGGCCGTCTATTGACGGCCTCCCGGATTTCTAGAGCCACCTTGAGGCCGTCATTTGTACATGGCCCGGCTCTCAAGTGGTTAATGTTGGGATTTCCAATGTGACTTGTGCATAAATCTGATGCAATTTCCAGTGTAAAAACAGCGATTCATGCTGAAACGCTTCAGGTGACGAAACGTGTAGGGGAGAGTATGGTGCGCAATCACGTCACTTCCAGTTTTTTACTTTTTGTCTGTGGAACGCACGGCGTCCCAGACTCTGGGATAATACGATTGCACTAATCGCCCTGCACTAGTGCGGCTTTTATTAGTTGTAATTGCTTTGATTGAATAAACTCATAACTTTTTACGGACTTGTGCTATGAGTGATAATCCTTTCTATATGTGAACCTACCACACGACTGGGATTATCGGGGAAGAGGAATCAACACTGCTACTGAGATCAGAGGCAACTCTACTTGAAAGCCCAATAAATCTTTTTGGTGAGTGTGGAACCAGGAGGGGAGCATGAAAGACTCACCGTATTTACACTGGAAATTGCATCGGATTTATGCACAAGTCACTTTGGAAATTACAACTTTAAGAATACAGATTTAATTTACTTTGCTGGACTGTGTTTTTTTAGATTTATGAAAATCTATTCCAATTAATGAATTGTGATAACTAATTTTTTTGGACTTTTAGCATTTTTTGTATTTTATACATATACTGTATATACATTTTATAATTTATTTTTATATTTTTCACATCTTTTATCAATATGGTTTGAGTTTCACATATGTTTATTTGTGTACATGGATAATCACTTTCACTGAACACACAGAGGATGTCATGTTGTAAAACACTATATACACTCATATATATTTATATTTTTTTTTACAGTTTTGGCAGCACCATTTTACCCTTCCCCTATCTTTACCTATATAATTACTCCACCTAGTGAAGCTTTTGGGGTAGGCAGCAGCCACTATCATCTCCTGATACTTGCCAAAGCGCGGGATTTACTATTTATAATGAGGATAACATTAGCCAGTAGTCAGAATGGATAGAGATCAATTAGTGATCATTAAAGGGCTATTAAACACAAAAACAAAAATATAATATATTGCAGCAATCATTAGATGTGATGGCTGCGTTAGTGTTCTTTTTTGGGCTTTTTTTTCCCCTCTGTTTTTACCTGGTGATTAGCCAGTAATACACTTCCTGTATTAGACTGCCCCCACTCTGGAGGAAAGAGCACAGGGACAGACAGCAGCATTGTCAGTCTGGGGGGGAGGGGAGTGTTAGATGAACTAGCAGATTTAAATGCACTAACAAATTGAAACCTGTTACGGCAACATGTTCTTCCTCTTGGGATACAGGTTTTGCATAAATAAAAGCTGAATGTAAGCCCCCCCGCTAGTGTTAAATAGTTTGCCTCATCTAAGTAACTGATACATTCTGCAGGAGAGCTTGTTCTTTTTAAAATCAACAGACTTACGGACTGTATCACCAGATGAAAATAGAATAAAATAAATAAATAGAAAAAAAGAATAAAAGCCTAAAAAAGAAAAGCAATGCAGCCTTTACATCTTAGAATTGGTAAACTGCAATATAATGTTTGCTTTTGGGTTTAATATCACTTAATTTTTTTAATCACATAATTTTTATTACATTTTTTCCATTGTACAACACATCACACCTCATAACATTCCCATCAATAATTAATATCACATTAATTGCATTGCTCAGCTGTCTGGTGAATGTGCTAACAATTTATAGCAGAATTCCAGCTAATTAAGCAGTGTCAGCAATATTTTTCTTCTTCTTCTTCCTTTTGGGATAAAAGTTATACGTAAATGAATAAAAGGTGACCATCGTAACCACTCTAGTCAGTGGTAAATGGTTTGTCTCAACCCTTTACCTGTTACATTTGCTAGTCAGCTTGATCTGGTAAAGAAAGACTGGCCAGATCACTACACCAGGTTATAAACTAGGGAACGGGGGGTACTCAAAAAACAAAAACTGCTGTGGTAATGCTTGTTACATTCTGTGTTCTACTTTGTTTTTGACCAAAGTAAGAACATGGAATTCAAAGGGTGTGGCAGATATACTACCAGTGATTTCTGAAGTTGAAGTAAAATTGTAGGCATCCTCTGCAGTATACGTTTAATTTTCGGTGAGATACTCTCTAAGGGTTTATTGCTTCTAAAGGGGTGCAGACACTGCAACTTTCCTCATTAGAACACTGGGAGTGCACCAATTGGTTATAATGAACCAGACCCTCCCATTTAAGAATCAGTCTTGCAAGGACATAGTGGAACAAAAAGATTTTTTTTTTCCCTACAGAACAGAAAAGGGTAGGACTCGATGTTTGTTAATATCCTTACAGTGTACATATCTCTCCCAGGGTTATGTTTTTTTTTTCCCAACAAAAGTAGAGCTACACATTTTAAAGTATCCTTTTACTCTGAATAAAGTGTTTATCTCAATAACAGAAGTGTATATATATATATATATATATATATATATGTAGCGGGGTGTCACTTTATGATGTGTTATAAAGACTACAGTTATACAAGTGAACTTGGCTCCCTCCGGAGTTCTATTAGGATAATGTGTTAACTACTATTTAACCTGGAAGAATGGTGCATTGTGGAACTTGTGGTACAGGGAGAAATGGACTCCATTGCCATGGGTATCAAATAGACTATGGTACCCACAGTGCAGCTGTGCTCCCGAAGTGCATTGCCCAGCGCAAGGTCTGCTGGGGACGGTTACTTAAAGGGGAGGAGGAGCTACTCTCGGTCTCTCGGGACGTCGCCCTCCTTGCAAGCCGGATCCTGTGTTGAGGCCTGCTGTGTTGATGTAGGCCGGAAAGCCTGGGCCCATCGTGTTCGGAGAAGCCTGCCCGTTGGAGGAGAGGAATCTCATCTGGGAAGCCCAGCGGTCATCTCGGAGCATCCAAGAGTCGCCCATCTATCGACTTCCATACGGTTGTCTGAGGGACCGGAGACTACGGGTAGCGGAGAGATCGTGTACCGGAGCATCAACAGCGGAGCCTACCGGATGGACTAGGCCTGTTTGGGTGAGAGGGCACCTGCCCAGAATTCATAACTGTTTATTAGGCCCGTAACTTTTGAAGGCCCACCATCATCATAGTCGCCACACACCAGGATATAGCGCATCGTCTGGTAGCTGCATAGTAAAGGTTTGGCGTTGTACTACCTGAGAGTTTCACACCCAAAAGCATTGCAGGAGTTCAGTTATTCTTTAACACCCTTTTGGATTACAAATATTACGTGCACCGATTGCTAGCGAAGACTCTGTCTATTGAAGAAACTGTACACTGATCTTAGTCAGGCTTGACTAGAACCGATAGTGACAGGACACGGGGGTGATATTACCCATAAGGGGGAGCTCGCGAGCATAGGTCTTTTATTCATATAGAAGTTAAGTATAGAAACTTGATATTGTTGTCCTTTAGCTATATTATTGACTTTGCAGGGCCCTGCAACAGTCTACTGTACCTCTGTTTAATTCTGCTACCCTTTTATCACTAAGTAAAGAATATCTTTGATTAAGCAGGATACTGTGTGGAGTGTTATATTACCACAAGGAGGCAGCCAATACAGGTAACAGATTTCAACCTGCAATTGTATTGTTTGTGTGGCATTGTGGTCCCCAGTTGCCAGTGGGTTCCACAATCCCGTGCCGTACCATTTGGCAGGGAGGGTTAGAACCAAGTTATTGGGGTTGATAGCAGAACAGTACAGAACCAAACCAGCAGCTCTCTTAACTGGGGGTAGTGCTATATATGCATGTATGTACAGTATGTGTGTGTGTATATATATATATATATATATATTGTAACCTGGGGGACAGGTAGTAGGTACAAAAACTCCCTGGGATGAGCAGGCACAGATACCAAGTCCATTGGATCAGTGAAAACAGTGTTGTTTATTGGTGCTATATACAAAGTCTAATGACAGGTGCTGTACAGTGTGCTGAAAACAAACAGAAGAAAAAATAGCTAAACAAAAGCCTAGCCGTGTCTCGGCTCTAACTACACAGTATGTACAGGCCCTCACTACCAGGCTGGACAAGCCTAACGCTTGTCAGCTTCCACATTCACAGGGTAACAAGTTTTACCAACCTTCTTGCTCTCACAAACCAACGTTGTCTGTGTTTCCCAGGCTGAGCAAAGGCTGTCTGCTCAGGTGAGCTTTTAATTAACCTGTGGGAGAGAACCAACACCTGAACTGGACCCTGGCTCAGAGATCCCTGAATGTATATGAGAGGAGCCTGGGAGATGTATAAACCCCGAATAGGACTTTCCCAGGCTCTCTCTGGGATGCTCTGTCACACATCCTCCCCCCTTGTTTCAACCCCAGGGTTGGAACACCTGTAGCCCAACAGGAGTGAACACGGGAGAGGGCATCTACATTCCCCATCTCAACACCTGGCCTGTGTTTTACTGTAAAGGCGTAGTCTTGTAGGGCCAAAAACCACCGGTTCACCCGCCTATTAGTCTCCTTCTTTTGGGCCATCCATTTCAGGGGAGCATGGTCAGTTATCAACTCAAACTGGCGCCCCAACAAGTAGTACCTGAGCGCGTCCACGGCCCACTTTATGGCCAGACACTCCTTTTCAATGACTGCGTACTTCTTTTCATGGTCATTGAGCTTTCTGCTTAAGTACACCACAGGGTGTTCTTCCCCATTGTGTACCTGTGAAAGTACTGCCCCGATACCCACATCAGATGCATCCGTCTGGACCAAAAAGTTTTTGGAGAAATCGGGGGAGTATAGGATTGGCTGTGCACAAAGAGCCTTCTTCAGTACTTGAAAAGACTCTTCTGCTACTGGAGACCATTTCACCATTACGGAGGGTTTCCCTTTTGTAAGGTCTGTCAGTGGGGCAGCTATAGTTGCGAAATTTGGGATGAATCTTCTATAGTACCCCGCAATGCCAAGAAAGGCCCTGACCTGCTTCTTGTTTGCAGGACGTGGCCACTCCTGGATGGCTTCTATTTTATTCACCTGGGGCTTTGACACCCCGGGCAATAGTGTAGCCCAAATACCTGGCTTCCTCTAGCCCAATGGCACATTTTTTGGGATTTGCCGTAAACCCTTCTTTGAAAAGGGAATCCAGGACAGCCTGGACACGGGGCAAGTGAGACTCCCAGTCAGTGCTATGCACCACTATGTCGTCCAGATAGGCTGCCGCATACTGTCGGTGAGGTCTTAGGGTCCTGTCCATAGCCCTCTGAAATGTTGCAGGGGCATTTTGCAACCCAAAAGGCATTTTCTTATACTGAAACGACCCCTCCGGGGTCACAAATGCAGCCTTTTCTTTGGCCCTACCAGTCAGGGGTATTTGCCAATATCCTTTGGTCAAGTCCAAAGTGGTCAGATAACGGGCCTTGCCAAGTCGGTCTATAAGCTCGTCTACCCTGGGCATTGGGTATGTGTCAAACTTTGTTACCGCATTAAGCTTCCTGAAGTCGTTACAAAACCTCCAAGTGCCATCCGGTTTTGGGACTAATACAATGGGGCTAGACCAGTCACTATTGGATTCCTCAATAACATCTAGCTCCAACATCCTTTTAACTTCCTCACTGATGTCCTTTCTTCTAGCTTCGGGAATTCGGTATGGTTTGAGCTTGACACGGACCCCAGGTTCAGTAACAATATCATGCTGAACTGCTGAAGTCGTGCCCGGCAACTCTGAAAATTTCTCTTTATTCCTTATCAGGAACTCTCTAGCTTCCTGTTTCTGGGAACATGACAGGGTGTCTGGAATCGTGACCTCGGGGATCAGAGGGGATTCAGTACCCTTAAGGGTTACCGGGAGAGACCTGGCAGTTAATGCCAGTCTATCCTTCCAGGGCTTTAACAGGTTTATGTGGTAAATCTGTTCGGGCTTCCTTTTACCTGGTTGATACACCTTGTAATTGACCTCCCCAACTCTTTCAATTACTTCAAAGGGTCCCTGCCACTTAGCCAGGAATTTGCTCTCAACAGTGGGAACTAACACGAGGACCCGGTCACCAGGTGAGAAAACACGAAGTTGGGCCCCCCTGTTGTATATCCTCTGTTGGGCGGCTTGGGCCTGCAGTAAATGTTCTTTTACTACCGGCATGATTGCTGCAATCCTATCCTGCATTTGAGCGATATGCTCAATAACACTTTTGTGAGGTGTCTGCTCCCCCTCCCAAGTTTCCTTGGCTATGTCTAAGAGTCCCCGAGGGTGTCTCCCATAAAGCAGCTCAAATGGAGAGTACCCCGTAGAGGACTGGGGAACTTCCCTGATGGCGAACATCAAGTAAGGTATCAGGAAGTCCCAGTTTTTCCCATCCTTATCAACAACCTTTTTTAACATACTCTTTAATGTCTTATTGAAGCGTTCCACCAAGCCATCCGTTTGAGGATGGTACACTGAGGTACGCAACTGCGCCACCTTAAATAACTTGCAGAGCTCCCTAGTTATTCGTGACATGAATGGGGTACCTTGGTCTGTAAGGACTTCTTTCGGGATGCCAACCCGACTGAACACCATAAACAGCTCTTTGGCAATGTTTTTAGCAGATGCAGTGCGTAAGGGAACGGCCTCGGGGTAACGGGTAGCGTAATCCATGATCACGAGGATATGTTGATGACCGCGGGCAGATTTGGGGAGTGGACCCACCAGGTCCATGGCAATCCTTTCAAAGGGCACTTCAATAATGGGCAAGGGCACTAACGGACTTCGAAAGTGGGGTTGGGGGGCTGACATCTGACATATAGGACAGGATTGACAATAATTCTCGATATTTTTCCATATCCCAGGCCAGTAAAACCTGCACAACACCCTTTCAGTGGTTTTCTCAACCCCTAAATGGCCTCCTAGCAAATGCCCATGGGCAAGTTCCAACACCACCCGTCTGTATAGCTTAGGGACTACCAACTGTTCAACCACTTCATCATTAGTTTTACATACACGATACAGTAAATCCTCATTGCTGCAGAAATATGGAAAACAGGGCCCGTCCCCCGGTTCGACAGGTACCCCATCAACCACCACCACATTTTCCCAGGCCCTGGCAAGGGTAGGGTCTTTTCTCTGTTCCGTACCAAAATTTTCCTTGTGCACATTTAAAACGGTAAACTCTAACGTAGGCTCAGATTCAGCAGACGGCTGTCCAGCTCTACTGGTTGTGGGGACTTCTTCAGGCTCCCCCAGCTCTCCTGCCATAACTGAGAAAGGATCACCCGGAGAGCCCTGAGAGGAGTCCCCTGAACTCACAAGGTCAGTAATGCCCATGAGTTCTGGCTCTGCGACTGAGTTAGGTACTGCGACTGGGTCGGGACAATCCCACAGTTCCCAAAACTTAAGGAAGTCCCTACCAATGATAGCCTCGTGCACCAAGTGGGGCACCAGTCCGACCGAATGGGTCACCGTACCTAAGCCAGTTTTAAACTGAACAGTGGCTATTGGATACTCGCGGGTATCCCCATGTACACAGATCACAGCAACTTTTTTTGCATGAAAATTCACAGTTTCAACCATCTCAGCTGTAACCAAAGTAACTAGACTTCCTGAGTCCAGCAAGGCCGTAATAGGCTTATTATTAATAGTCACTTGACACATGTGTTTTCCCACATTTAGCACTGCAGCGCATGAAACGGCAGCAAACATAGACTGCCTTCTAAAAGATAGATCACACTGCATTGGTTCATCTGTTAATGGACAGTTTGCTGCAACATGTCCCAGTTCTTGGCAACGAAAACACCTGATGTTTCCCCAATCTGGTTTGCTGACAGGCAGTGGCTTCCCTTGCTTGGGCCGCCAAACTTCAGTCCTGGCACCAAAATTCCTCCCCCCTATTTCCTTGCCATGCTTACCACCCACTTCCCCTGGAACAGTCTTACCGGTTGCCTGGGGAGACCGTGGTTTTGGATGGAAAGTCCGTGCGGCTGTAGGGGTGGTGACCAGGTTCTCTGCAGCAAAGTACCTCTCAACGAGCTCCACCAGGTTGTCTGCTGACTTGGGGTCTCCGTGACTCACCCACTTCTGCAGGGGAATTGGCAGTGACCTCAGGAATTGGTCCATGACCACACGCTCCACTATTTGTGGCGCAGACAGGGACTCCGGCTGTAGCCATTTCCGCACCAGGTGGATCAGATCAAACATCTGCGATCTTGGGGGCCTCTTTTCTTGGAAGAACCAGCTGTGGACCCGCTGAGCTCGAACAGCCAAGGTAACGCCAAGTCGTGCCAGGATTTCCCGCTTGGCCTTCTCATAATCTCCCGCTTCTGCTGACTCCAGATCATAGTAGGCCTTCTGCGCTTCTCCAGAAAGTAAGGGGGCGATCAGTCCTGCCCACTGGGTTTGGGGCCAACCTTCCCTCTCAGCGGTCCGTTCAAATGTTAGTAGGAAAGCCTCTGGATCATCATCTGCCGTCATCTTTGAAAGAAAGCGACCCTCATTGATGGTTGAGGGCTTGTCTCCAATATCCTTCATTATCGCAGGTGACCCCTGTGCTAGCGTCTCCAAAACCTCAGTAAGGGTTTTCCTATCCGCTTTTGCAGCAGTGGCAAGCTGTTCAAACAGCCTCTGCGATTGCTCCTGTACAGCACCAATCTGTTGGAACAGCACCTTGGTTTGCTCCTGTGCGATAGCGTTGGCTTGCTGTTGTGCAGCGTTTGCTTGCCGCAATTCAGCGTTAGTTTGCTGTTGTGTAGCGTTTGCTTGCTGCCATGCAGTGTTAGTTTGCTGTTGTGCAGCATTTGCTTGCTGCAACGCGGCATTTGCCAACACCATTTGTTTGAGGAGGTCCTCCATGTTGTCACTTTAGGTACTGGCCTTTTAAGTAGTAACTTACTACAGCTGGTCGCAGCCTCCACCATATGTAACCTGGGGGACAGGTAGTAGGTACAAAAACTCCCTGGGATGAGCAGGCACAGATACCAAGTCCATTGGATCAGTGAAAACAGTGTTGTTTATTGGTGCTATATACAAAGTCTAATGACAGGTGCTGTACAGTGTGCTGAAAACAAACAGAAGAAAAAATAGCTAAACAAAAGCCTAGCCGTGTCTCGGCTCTAACTACACAGTATGTACAGGCCCTCACTACCAGGCTGGACAAGCCTAACGCTTATCAGCTTCCACATTCACAGGGTAACAAGTTTTACCAACCTTCTTGCTCTCACAAACCAACGTTGTCTGTGTTTCCCAGGCTGAGCAAAGGCTGTCTGCTCAGGTGAGCTTTTAATTAACCTGTGGGAGAGAACCAACACCTGAACTGGACCCTGGCTCAGAGATCCCTGAATGTATATGAGAGGAGCCTGGGAGATGTATAAACCCCGAATAGGACTTTCCCAGGCTCTCTCTGGGATGCTCTGTCACAATATATATATATATATATATATATATATATATATATATATATAATACACTGATCAAAAAAATTAAAGGAACACTTTTTAAACAGAGTATAGCATCAAGTCAATTAAATTCCTGGAATATTGATTTGGTCAGTTAAAGGGGTTGTAAAGATTCCCGTTTTTTTTACCTTAAAAACATCCGATGCTTACTGGCCCCCCAGCCAGTATCTGAGCCCTCGAAAGTCCCGCGTCTCCATTGGATAGATTGATAGCAGCGCAGCCATTGGCTCGCGCTGCTGTCAATCAAATCCAACAATGCGGGGGGCGGGGCCGAGTCCGGCATTCATGTAGTTGGACGCAAATGCTGGACTCGGGAGCGCGCTCCGCAAGGTAACACCCTTGGGAAAGCGCTTCCCAGGGGAGTTAGCTGATGTGGGGAGGAGCCGAGACAGCCGCCGAGGGACCCCAGAAGACGAGGATCGGGGCCACTCTGTGCAAAACGAGCAGCACAGTGGAAGTAAGTATGACGTGTTTGTTATTTTTTTTTACCCCTTTAAGTAGCGGAGGGGGTTTCAGCTGCTTTGGAGCAGTTTCAGCTGCTTTGGTGTTAATGAAATGAAAACAGGTGCACTAGATGGGCAACAATTGCCATATTTCCACTGAGCGGATCGGTTCGGTACGGTACGCTATTTTGGGTGTTTCCATTATGAAAGCGTGCCATAAAACCGAACCGTACCACACCATTCTGGGTCCTGCTTCAGATGTGGGGCCATAGAAAATGGAACGGTTCGGTTAGGGCGGAGCTAGAATACATTCCACTGATTGGCGGACACGCTAGGCATTTTTTCTAAACCCTGAATGGTCCCTGACGGTCCAACTTGCAGTGGAAACGCTCACCAGAATAGACCGGACCATTCAACCCGTTCCAAACTGTACCGACCCGAACCGTTCCATTCAGTGGAAACAAGGCAAATGAGACAACCTCCAAAACAGGAATGGTTTTAAAGGTGGAGGCCACTGACATTTCTTTCCAGACTGTTTTTCACTAGTTTTGCATTTGGCTAGGGTTAGTGTCACTACTGGTAGCATAAGGCGATACCTGGACCCTATAGAGGTTGCACAGGCAGTCCTCCAGGATGGCACATCAATACGTGCCATTGCCAGAAGGTTTGTTATATCTCCCAGCACAGTCTCAAGAGCATGGAGGAGATTCCAGGAGACAGGCAGTTACTCTAGGAGAGCTGGACAAAGCTGTAGAAGGTCCTTAACCCATCAGCAGGACCAGTATCTGCTCCTTTGTGCAAGGAGGAACGGGATGAGTACTGCCAGAGCCTTACAAAATGACCTCCAGCAGGCCCCTGGTGTGAATGTCTCTGACCAAACAATCAGAAACAGACTTCATCAGAATGGCCTGAGGGGGCCAAACGTTCTTTAGTGGGCCCTGTGCTCCCTGCTTGGCACCATGGAGCTCGATGGGCATTTGCCATTGAACTCCAGAATTGGCAGGTCCACCATTGGCGCCCCATGCTTTTCAAAGATGAGAGCAGGTTCACCCTGAGCACATGTGACAGACATGAAAGGGTCTGGAGAAGCCGAGGAGAACATTATGCTGCCTGTAACATCATTCAGCATGACCGGTTTGGTGGTGGGTCCGTGGTGGTCTGGGGAGGCCTATCCATAGAGGGACGCACAGACCTCTACAGGCTACACAATGGCACCCTGACTACCATTAGGTATTGGGGTGAAATCCTTGGACCCATTGTCAGACCCTACGCTGGTACAGTGGGCCCTGGGTTCCTCCTGGTGCACGGCAATGCCTGGCCTCATGTGGCGAGAGTATGCAGCTAGTTCCTGGAGGATGAGGGAATTAATACCATTGAATGGCCCCCACGCTCGCCTGACCCAAATCCAGTAGAACACCTCTGGGACATTATGTTTCGGTCCATCCGGTGCTGCCAGTTTTCACCTCAGTCTGTTTAGGAGCTCAGTGATGCCCTGGTCCAAATCTGGGAGAAAATATCCCAGGACATCATCCGTCGTCTCATTAGGAGCATGCCCTGATGTTGTCAGGCATGCATACAAGCACATGGGGGCCATGCAAACTACTAAGTACCATTTTGAGTTGCTGCAATGAAATTTCAGCAAAAAGGACTAGCTTGCTGCATATTTTTTCACTTTGTTTTTCAGGGGGTCTTTGAATTCAGCCCTCTGTAGGTTGATCATTTTCATTTCCATCAAACAATGTGGCATCCATTCGTTCCTAACACATTATCCAGTTCATATCAGTATAGATACCCAGCATGATATTTTTCCTTATTGAGATCTGATGCGTTTTCAAAGTGTTCCTTGAATTTTTTTGAGCAGTGTATATAATGTCCCACCAACACAATAGGATTTGAACATTGCTTTGTGCATTGCTGACATGTTTACATATTCAACTGCATCAAATCTTGTTAGCTGTGTTCTAATACAGAATGGCCTGTTAAAAGTCAATGTCTAGTTGTACAGTATTTTTATCAGAAACTCAAAGCCTTTATTAAATTAACCCATGGATTTAAAATAGTAGCCTGTGAGCTGGCAAAGTCCATTCTCTGTATCTGCTGCCACAATTCTCTAGGGATTGTAGGAAATAGCATGACAAATTTATGTCTGACCGGTGGATATTTACAGTTTAGAGGAAAATTCTGGCTTAATTTAAGACATATGGAACTCCAGTGATATGATAAACAGCCATTATTACGTTGAGAATGATAGGCTGACAGTGCTTTTTAAAACTCACAGATATAAAGGTCGCTGGTTGATTCGGCTGAAATCTGCAAAAATTCTGCAGACGGAGGAAAATCCTATTTTTCTATCCGTCTGCAGAGCGGATCGGATGAAGACGGATAGATGGTCCGTGTTCATCCGCTCCCCCCATAGGGGAGAGCGGAGATCTGACAGGGCGGTCCCTGCACAGTGTGCTGGGAACCGCCCTGTCATCCGCCGGTTCAGCATGGATCAGCGGAGCAAGCGGAGGTTCACGGGGCGGATCCTCACGGATCCGTCCCATGTGAAAGGGGCCTTAGTCAGTTGGAATATAAGAGCAACCTAAAGTAGCTTGTTACAGCTTAGGAGGTCTTAGGCTGGTTAGAATGAGGTCAACTGCACCTGTGAAGGAATCCAGATGGGGCTCTTAAGTAGAGGTCGACCGATATATCGGCTGGCCGATATATCGGCCGATATTTGGCCATTTTTGATAAATCTGCATCGGCCGATTTATTATCAAGATTAGGCCGATATTTCAGACTGACCTCCGCTCATTCTTCCTTCTCCACACTCAGCGGCTCTGGCTGCATCAAGCGCCGCGCTGAGTGTGTGAGCAGAGAGGAGAGAGAGACAGAGAGGAGCTGTCAGCTTGATGTCGGAGGTGGGCGGGACCCGGCCGGGGTGGGCGGGACCCGGCAGCTAAATTACACCAGCCAATGATTGGGCTGCTTTAGAAAGGGGGCGGGGCCACATACACGTAGCGACCCGCCCAGATACCATCCCATTAGCTGGTGTAATATAGCTGCTGGGTCCCGCCCACCCCGGCCCGGGTCCCGCCCACCCCGACATCGAGCTGACAGCTCCTCTGTCTCTCTCTCGTCTCTGCTCACACACTCAGCGCGGCGCTTGATGCAGCCAGAGCCGCTGAGTGTGTGAGCAGAAAGGAGAGAGAGAGAGGAGCTGTCAGCTCGATGTCGGGGTGGGCGGGACCCGGCCGGGGTGGGCGGGACCCAGCAGCTATATTACACCAGCTAATGGGATGGTATCTGGGCGGGTCGCTATGTGTATGTGGCCCCGCCCCCTTTCTAAAGCAGCCCAATCATTGGCTGATGTAATTTAGCTGCTGGGTCTGCAAAATCAGTGCAATCTGTCAGTGCCGCCAGCCAGTGCCACCCGCCACCGCCAGCCACCGCCAGCACCACCCGCCACCGCCAGCCAGTGCCACCCGCCACCCAGTGCCACCCGCCACCTCCAGCCAGTGCCACCCGCCACCGCCAGTCAACGCCACCGCCAGCCAACGCCACCCGCCACCGCCAGCCAGCACCACCCGCCGCCACCGCCAGCCAGCACCACCCACCGCCAGCCAGCGCCGCCAGCCAGCGCCACCTGCCACCGCCAGCCACCGCCAGCCAGCGCCACCCGCCACCGCCAGCCAGCGCCACCGCCAGCCAGCGCCACTGCCAATCAGTGCCATCTGTCCCAAACTAGTGCCATCTGTCAGTTCCAAACAAGTGCCACCTGCTAGTGCCAATCAGTGCCAGTCAGTGTCAATAGTGCCATCTGTCAGTTCCAAACCAGTGCCACCTGCCAGTACCATCTGTCAGTTCCAAACCAGTGCCACCTGCTAGTGCCAATCAGTGCCACCTGCCAGTGCCAATAGTGCCATCTGTCAGTTCCAAACCAGCGCCATCTGCTAGTGCCAATCAGTGCCACCTGCCAGTGCTAATCAGTGCCTCCTGCCAGTTCCACACCAGTGCCACCTGCCAGTGCCACCTGCCAGTTCCAAACCAGTGCCACCTGCCAGTGCCAACTGTCAGTTCCAAACCAGCGCCATCTGCTAGTGCCAATCAGTGCCACCTGCCAGTTTCACACCAGTGCCACCTGCCAGTTCCAAACCAACGCCATCTGCTAGTGCCAATCAGTGCCACCTGCCAGTGCTAATCAGTGCCTCCTGCCAGTTCTACACCAGTGCCACCTGCCAGTTCCAAACCAGTGCCACCTGCCAGTGCCAACTGTCAGTTCCAAACCAGCGCCATCTGCTAGTGCCAATCAGTGCCACCTGCCAGTTCCACACCAGTGCCACCTGCCAGTTCCAAACCAGTGCCACCTGCCAGTGCCATCTGTACTGAGGACATCAAGTGTGTGCTAGAGTGACGGGAGTAAGCAGGAAGGAGTGGAGTGGGTGAGGGTTTTTTTTTTTTTTTTTTTTTTTTTTAATCGGCCACACAAAAATCAGCCACAAAAATCGGCCACAAAAATCGGCCATCGGCCGCCCAAATTTCTAAATATCGGCATCGGCCAGCGAAAAACCCATATCGGTCGACCTCTACTCTTAAGCATTGCAAACAAATGTAAAATTCAAGCGAAATTTGACCATCTATACAAGCACATATCGTTTTCACTGAAAAAGAACACAGAGATCTTCTGTAATTTTTTCTCATCTCACTTTATGGCACATTTTCTTGTCTGTGGGGTCAAAGGCTTATTTATTTTTCTAAGAAGAAAAAGGAACAATCACTAAATGAGCTCATGCCCTTTTCCAGTGTATATGAAAATCTCTGTTTGTTTCTTGAGCATTTTTTGCAAAAGTAATTTGATCAGTAACCACCACCACACAGCTCAAAAACCGTACGTGATTCTCATATTAGACACAACACTTACAAATCTTGGGCTGCATATAGCCACCTGCTGAATTCATTCACGGAGGATTGTTATATTATGTCCCCAGACTAAATAAGTCTTTTGAGTGTTTTCTATCAAATCATAGGTTGTAGCAGTATTTAGCAATAATTAGTAATATTTAGAAAACTCTAGCTCTGTTAATTACATGGTATTCTGAGTAAGCAAAGACCGTGATACTTTACAAAACCAGCTGGTAATGTAATTTGTCAGGAAATGATTACCCTCTTGGCACGTGGTAGTCATGTCCAGAAACATACAAGTGTTGAGAAGATATCTCTTATTGGATAAGGAAAACATTACATGAAACATTATCTGGCAAATGCCATGCTCAATATGTGTAAATATGGTTTTATAAAAAAGGCACAGAATTCTATCAACAGGCAATATCCATCTGGCCTTTCAGTGGAACAGACTGTCCCTATCTACAATCAATGTGAACAACAGAGTAAACTTTGTTAGTATTGATGAGAGTTTGAATACTTTTCTGCTGGTTACCTTTCTCTACTTCAAGAAGTAGCAGTTTCCTCTTGCTTTCTTTAAAGTGATTGTAAAGGCACAATTTGTTTTTAATAAAATAAAAAAGAGGTTATACTTACCTGCTTTATGCAATGATATTGCACACAGCATTCCCTTATCTCCTCTTCTGGATTCCTCTTCCAGTTCTGTCTGCTCCTTCTTTTCCTGTGGGTGCCCCCTCAGCAAAATGTATGGTGAGAGGGCACCTGTGTGGACATGCTCCCAAACCGGGCTTTGTGCATTCATAGACACACACAGCACAGCTTGGTCGTACCGCCACTCCCTCATAAGTATTGACTGACAGCAGCAGGAGCCGATGCCCCCCCCTGCTGTCTCTCCTAAGATGAGCAAGAGGGGAGAGCAGTACAGCGTTATATCCTAAAGAGGACTTCCAAGTGTTTAGGGATTGGGAAGGCAAGTAGTGGGGAGTTTTTTTTATTTTAATGCATAGAATGCATTAATGTAAAAAATCACCATAATGGCACAAAAAAAAATGCATATTTACATTTTAATTGACAGGCAAAACAGGTGGGAAGATGCTTTTCAATGCTGCGTCTGCAAATACAGCCAGCACCCAGACATTAATCTGTCTGATGTTTTTGTTACAGACACACCTGTTTGGGATCCTTCCCCATTTATTAGCATGCAGCAACAGCCCTGAGGAAGGGGGAGTGTTCGTTCCCCCCAAAATGCTTTGCCTTGATTACTTGTTAGTACTTTCAATAAATGATTACAAACTCACTTGCATTAATTGAAACTAGCATTGATCGGATACCGGGCACTCTTTTCTACCTACCTTTCCAAGTTTACATGCGTAAACCAGCTTAAGGCCATATCCAGAGGCAGCAGCCCAGGGCTCAAAAAGTGCTTACTGCCACCTTCTTTTTAAGTTGGGCAGAAAAAATTGAAAGGGAATTCTTACCCGCTCACGTCATCATGCACCCATGACCAGTTACTGATCGAGTCAGTTCAGTGCGATCTCCAACCCATAAAATCTAGGTTTTATACTTGCAATGCAGTTTGGAGAGCATTATTGAGGCTTTCAGAAAAATGTTTGCTGCATGTGTATATTGTTTTTATATATACTGTATATCTAGCACCCTCCTAGTTGGGCTACTAGGTAAATTTAGTTTTTGGCTCTAGCCAGGGGAGCAGGGATTGGTTATTCTGGTTTGATTGCTTCCATTTGCCTCTTGAAGAAGTTTCTGGAGTTTACATAGGGAGAATTTAAATGACCAGCCTGAATATTGAGCAGGGCGCAGCCAATCCCTGGGGAGGTGTGCCCAGTTGGTGGCTGGTTAAGCTGTTAAATAGTTTGGAGCCATCTGGAGATTATCTTTTCTTCCTCCTTAGAGGATGGATCAGTGAGCTGAAAGGAAGATAGGGCCACTTGCCCTTGGGACTGAATGCTGAGCTACTTACAAGAGGCTACACTTATGAACTGATCTTGTTCCAGGATCCTGTCAGTAGAGCCCTTATATATGTTCTGCAAGTTACTTCATGGTCCCCAGCCATTAACCTATAGACCGTTCCAGTCTTGCTGCACCTAATCTGTAAAATATCTCATGGTTCCCAGCTAAATGAAAACAGATTGTGTTTCTGATGCCTAGAAAGTTGTCCACAGTAGTATTGTGTCTAAGCATTTTGGAGCAACCCAAACCACCCCAAAACTGAAATATCAGTTTGGGTGATCTTTTAAAATAGAACAGATTCCAGTGCCAGGCCCAAAATGTATTATGTTTGTCAATGACAAAAATTATGCAAATACCGTTTTTTTTTATGGGTTTTATGTGCGGTAAAATAACTACCGTATATACTCGAGTATAAGCCGAGTTTTTAAGCACAATTTTTTGTGCTGAAAATGCCCCCCTCGGCTTATACTCGAGTCACCTTTTTGCGCCTGATACACAAGTAGCCCCACTCTTACTCTATAAGTGTGCAAAGTTTCTTGTCCGGGGGACCTAGGGCCGGGGAGCACCGATTTTTCAAAGCCGGGCACCCCTTCCATAGACTCCAATGTTAAACGGTAATTTCTCTGGTGACTTTGGGGACCCAGTACCGGCCGGTCGTAGGTCCTCTGGACCCCAAACTTGGCACACATGCAGCCCCACTCTTCCTCTACAGGTTTGCAAAGTTTCTTGTCCGGGAGACCTACAGCCGGGGAGCACTGATTTTTCAAAGCCGGGCACCCCTTCCATAGACTCCCATGTTAAAACGTCAGTCTAGTCATGGTCACAGTGAGGCATGGACACAGTGAGGCACACCGAAGCTTATACTCGAGTCAATAAGTTTTCCCAGTTTTTGTGGTAAAATTAGGTGCCTCGGCTTATATTCGGGTCGGCTTATACTCGAGTATATACAGTACTCAGTCCCACTTTTTTCTCCTGCAGTTTGGAGGGCTAGAGATGGAGACTACAAAAGACACTCAACAGTTCAGCTGCCTTATATATATATATGGTAGTCTCCACTTGGGAGCTGCTGTCAATCATAGTGGTGAGGGCTGGATCAAATTGTATTGACACAGGCTGACTAGAGAACTTGCGCTTGCGCTTTTGCATGGCATCTTTATGTTCTCTTTTTAAATGGAACTGTTGTTTCTGGTGCTTGAATTTCAGTAAATAACAGAAGGGGTGCTGCTTGGTTTGAGCTGCCTACCCACCATCATCATGCAGGAAAAATGTAAACATTGACCAGGGGGCTTAGTTACAGTGAAGGATTGAACACAGTCCTTTATCTGTAAGGCTACTTTTACACTGAGGCATTTTACAGGCATTTTTGCACAAAAAACAGCACCTTACCTGTAAACTGCCTCTTCTGCAGCCCCAGTGCTTTCACACTGGGGCGGTGCGCTTGCAGGATGGGAAAAAAAAGTCCTGCAAGCAGCATCTTTGGGGCGGCGTTCCTAAACTGCCCCTGCCATTGAAATCAATGGGCAACACTGCCGAAGTATCTGCAACGTGCTTCGGCAGCGGCACTTTAAACCCTTTTCTCGGCCACTAGCGGGGGTTAAAAGCACCCCGCTAGCGGCCGAAAAGAGCTAAAACTAGCGGCGCTTTACCGTCAACGCCCAATCCCCCTCGCCCTTAATTACCAAGTAGATATTTAGAGCTTATTGCATTATTCCTTTACAGTTTATTACTTTTTGGTGAAGTGCATCTCTCGCAGCATGCTGGCAGCCATTAATGTTCTGATTTGTTGTTTTCGAGATAGATTGCTGTCTATCTGCTTCACTAAAGCTAGTGAGAAAACAGTGACATGGGGCACAAAGAAAGTAACTGAAATATCTGAATATTGTTTAGACTACGAATTGCCTGCATTTTGTGAATATTAAAGTCTAACTAAAGACCGTTTTTATTTTCTTTTTTTCTGTTGGTTTTGGATAAAGTGGGGAAGAGGTAAAATTTCAGTTAAAGTTTTTGTAACCCTAAAAAAAAAAATCCTGTTTTTAAAGAAAGGACCCTTCTGATTTTAGGAGGGCCGAACTCTGGCCAGTGGAAACAGAATTTTTCCAAGTATCGGTGGGATACATTGCCACATTTGGAACTAGGGGAAGGAATAGTGCCCCATCGTTGGTATCAAAGGGAGGAATAGTGCCCCATTATTGGTGTCGGTGGAAAAAATGGTGCCCCATTATTTGTGTCAGATGGCAGAATAGTGTGTCGTATCAGTTCGAGGAATGCCCCAAGGGCCGGATAAAGGGAAGCATCTGGCTCGAGGGTCGTGGTTTGGAGACAACTGCTTTAGAGGCATGGTAAATAGCACTGTGCTTTTGCAGTGTTATTTGTCCCAATACATGTTCTAAAATACCTTGTTTATCCTGCCTGTTCCTATGTTCCCCTATGTGTACCAACCACACTAATCATGGCTGTTGATTCATGATAGCATGGTCAGTTTACATCCCTCCATCATCCTACTGTGTGTTTTAGAGTCTCTGCATCTCCCCCTCCCTCCCTGTCATTTTCATAGTCAGTGTTGTGAGCCGATCTCTCCTCTCCTCTCCTCCCGCCTGCCTCTATTCCCCTGTGGCTGTAAAGTAATATACTGTATATAAATTACTTGTATCCCCTCTGTTTCAGGAAGGTATAAAGTACAGTGTGGCAGTTTAAAAAAAAAATGATAATGCTAAATACCTTCTTGCACAGCACCGCTGTGCAGTCACGTATCCTCCCTCTGCTAGCTTGCATATGTCAGAGGGGAATCTCAGCCCCTTCCACTGTAGTCCCTTAGATCGGGAAGGAGAGCGGAGGGAGGACACATGACAGCACAGCAGTGCTGAAGGTATTTAGCATTATAATTTAAAAAGAAACTGACAAACTGTACTTTATATCTCACTAAAATGGGTGGTACAAGTAATTTATGAATGTGACTTTGCAGCCACTTTAAGGCTTTATTTCGGTCTCACATTGGAAGATATTGCCATACTTTTTGTTCCTTTGACTCTTGTACAAAAAATGTACATCGACAGGAAAGCACAAACAATAAAAACACGCAAATTTAAACTCATCTTCACTTTATGTCTGTGTCCCTTTTTGGAAAGGGCAAGAAGAGATTGGAAAATGACCTCTTGCTAAGGACAGAAGCGGCAGTAAAAACTTGACATATGCTTTAACCCTTCCTCACTCCAAACAAAATAAAACAAAATGTTGGCCTTTTATAAATTACAGACCCTCAACCTGTGGTCCTCCAGCTGTTGTGGAACTGCAAGTCCCATGACGCATTGAAAGCCCCTGACAATTACAAGCATGACTCCCAAAGTAAGAGGCATGATGGGACTTGTAGTTCTGCAACAGCTGGAGGGCCACAGGTTGAGCACCCATGCCCTAAAGAAATTTCAGCCGTTTTTTTTTTTTTTACCACACCAATGCTTTGAAGTGCTGTGTTAACTTTTCTGTCGTCATCCAGCTGCCCAGCCAAGAAGCACGCATTGATGGTTCCTGTAAGAATCCACCAGAGGGTGATTAGCTAAAGTTTAATAGAGATTAACATCAGCTGAATTAAATGGAATAATGCCATTCATGTAAGGTCATTTAGTGCTGTTCAGAAATCTGCTTCTCAGGCTCATTTAGGAGGGTTGAGTTTGATTAGTATCAGAAATTGTCTGGTTCCCATTACAAGCGTATGCAGACACCACAAATCATGGGGTGCAGATGGAGAGAGTGTACACCATCTGGAGAGCTTTATATGTAATCTTCAGCAGCTCTATATTTAGGAAGTAAATGTTATCACTAATATTCATATTCCTTATTACCAATAGAGCCATGATGTACCTATTCAGCGTAATATAGCTGAACTGCAGGCAAACAGCAATAAAAGCTACATGAATAATAAAATTAAATTAAAATAACTTTTCTGTTATCGTCCATGGACTGACACAGCTCTCATACTGTTTACATGTGGATATATGTCCCTGCTCGCAGGAAAAGATCTAGGCAGAATGTTAGATGTTGGAAACATACATTCTAGAACAAAACCAGAGCTGAACAGCCTCGCCCAGGGGGCGGTCCCTTTGGACATAACCCTCCTACCTGCAGCCAGCAGCCTCAGTTTTTTTCTGCCTAGCAGAAGGAGAAGACGTGGCTCTCTCAGGAGCCAGTCTCCTGGAAGATTTTACTTTTAAATTTTATTCCTTTGGGAATTGTATTATTTTATTTTTGAGACCTTCAATCAACTGTCGGCTGGGCAACAGGTTGGGTACACTGGTATCCTCCTAGTCTTCCCTATCCGACCATCGAGCGTGCTGATCCTCACCTTGTCTGCGTGAGACTCAGTTCACGACATACCCCATGACTCCAGGGATGGCCGGGTTGCTTTTATGCTCCCGCGGTCCTCTCAAGATTGAACAGTACCTGTCTGTATCTTTCGCGGTGGACAGCTACTCAGTACTTCTCTGTGATAGGTCTGTCTGAAACAAGCCAGTGGGTCCCTCTGGGATGGGTAAGTAGTCTCTCCTGCTGCAGGTAAGTACCTGCTAGCTGTGTTTCTTTATCTGGGGGGTTTCTCCCTGTCTCCCCCCTGTTATGCTGCTCTCTGCACCCTGTACTGGTGCTGTGCTGTGTGGGGGTACTTGGGGGTCGCTCTGGCCTGGCGGGGGGCGCTCATGTCTGTGTAGTGGGCTCTCGGAGAGGAGCAGTGTTCTGGTGTGTGGGGACTTCATTGCGTGCGCCATTAGCGATGTGTTGTGAATTTAAATAATGCGCTCGGTGGCCATCTTGTCGTGGTTCAATGGCGCAGTTATACATGCGGCCGACGGCCATTTTCTTGAAGCCGCGGCACTTTCACTTTCGGTTTCAGCCTCTATCGGCGCTGCTGCGGCGTGAATCTTCTCACAGTCTCCTCAGGCTTCACTCGCGCTGCAGCGCGGTTTCATACAGCGGAACTAAGCGGTCCTTAAGGGTTGGTGTGTCCTCTGGGTATCCCCTCCTCAGCCTCAGCGTAGCCAGTGGGTGGACTGTATTATTCACTGTGATAGTGTATAGGGTCTCAGAGGGTGGCAGTATGGAGTCTGGTTCACCTGCTTCTCCACACTTGTCAGAGGCAACTGGCAGTGCTCCTGCACCTGCGGTCTCTATGGACCAGTTGTCGGCAGTCCTGGAATCATTCCTTGTCAGAATGGAAGCGGTGTGCGAGCGCTAGGGAGCTGTAAAGCGCCCCCTCCCCACACATTCTCCTGTAGGGGAGTGCTCTGCCTCAGATATGGGCCTAGCCACTGCTGCTCAGGACCCTAGCTCTGAGGATTTTAATGTTTTTGAACAGGACATTCCTTGTGAGGAAGACCCCTGTTCTGAACCAGTAACTGACAGGGTGCTTGTAAGTGAACTCATTGATGCTGTGAGGGACACTCTCAAGCTGAATGTTGAGGCTGAGGAACCTCAGGTGGAAGCTGTCTCCTTTGGTTCCTTTAAAGCCGTTTCTTCAAAAAAGGTCCTTCCATAGGTGCCTTTTTTTGATACATTCATTGACCAAGTCTGGGATAAGCCGCAGAAGACTTTGACGGTTTTGCGGCACCTAGCCATAAGGTACCCCTTTGAGGAGGACCTGGTTAAGAAATGGGCTCTCCCCCCAGTGGTCGACCCCCCGGTCGCCCGTTTGAATAAGGCTACCACGCTCCCAATGGAAGGGACTCCTTCATTTAAGGATCCCACTGACAGGAGATCAGAAGTGGTGAGTAGAACTATGTTTACCTTATTGGGGTCTGCCTTACGCCCTATAGTGGCGGCGACACTTGTGTCTCAGACACTCACAGGATGGGCAAAGATTTTGCACCAGACGGTACAGGAGCATAATCTCCCTCTTGAGGCCATTGCCCTGGCTCACCAACTTGCGCAGGGTTTAGTCTATGTGTGCGATGCCACTTTGGATGCGGCTCCTTTAATACCCGGGGCCTCTATCTCTGCTGTGGTGCTGTGTCGCCTTATCTGGCTGAAATGCTGGTCAGCCGACCTAGCTTCCAAAAAGCTCCTGGCTGACTTGCCCTTTAAGGGCGGTAGACTGTTTGGGGCCGCCCTGGATGACATTATTAAGGATGTCACAGGGGGTAAGAGCACCTTCCTTCCTCAGTCTATTAAGGGAAAGGAGCTCCACCGCAGGCCGGGCCCTTCCTTTCCGGCGAAGAAGACGTTTTTTCGTCAATCAGATTCCACGGGTAAGCCCGCCCAGACTGAAAAAAGTGCGGCTGGGGGACGTAAGCGTCCCTGGGTGCGTAAAGCCTACCAAGCAAGCTCCCAAGCCCGTCACCGCATGAAGTCTTGCCCCTGCCCGACTCTGGGGTGGGGGACGTCTTCGCAGGTTCATGGTTCGGTGGACCTCCCGGATCTCCGACCGTTGGGTGTGCGAGGTGCTCACCTCGGGATACAGGATAGAGTTCCGCTTGTGGCCCCCAAACAGGTTCTTTCCCTCAAACCTCCCTCTCCTTCCTGCCCGCCGGGCGGCCCTCTTGGGGGCCGTACAGGATTTGCTCAGGTGCGGAGTAATTGTGCCGGTTCCATCACAAGAGAGGTTTCAGGGGTTTTACTCAAACCTGTTTGTTGTCCCAAAGAAGGACGGGGTCCGGCCAATCCTGGAAGGTACTAAAATTCCGGATGGAATCCATTCGCACGGTGATTGCGACGCTCCACCAACGGGATTTTTTGGCGTCCTTGGATATCAAGGACGCTTACGTGCACGTTCCAATCTGCGCAAGTCACCAGAAGTTTCTGCGCTTTGCCATAGGCGAAGTTCACTATCAGTTCGTGGCTCTTCCCTTCGGCCTAGCATCGGCACCACGGGTTTTCACCAAAGTGCTTGCCCCGGTTCTAGCTTTGTTGAGACAGCGAGGAATTGTTATCGTGGGCTATCTGGACGATCTCCTTCTCAGAGCAGGAAATGGCTCAGAATTGGAGGAAAATGTGACCATAGTCAGTCAGACCCTCCGGGACTTCGGATGGCTTCTGAACACGCAGAAGTCGGTTTTAGTCCCGACTCAAGGATTGGAGTATCTGGGTCTGATCTTGGACACTTCGGCAGCAAAGGTGTTTCTACCCTCAGAAGTTACTGACACTTCAGTCTGCAGTGCGGGTCCTGACGTCCTGAAAATGGTCGTCAATTCGTTTCTGCATGAGAGTCCTGGGACTAATGGTGGCCTCCTTTGAGGCGGTTCCGTATGCCCAATCACACACTCTGGTATTGCAGAAGGGAATTCTGTCTGTTTGGGACAAGTCCCCATTGTCTTTGGATCTTCAGATCCAGGTGAGTCACTCTGTCAAGGCGTCCCTGACATGGTGGCTGAGATCCCCGGCTCTTCGGGCCGGGAAGTCGTTCCTCCCCATCCAGTGGACGGTGGTCACGACGGACGCCAGTCTGACGGGCTGAGGAGGAGTTTGGGGAGTCCTGTCAGCTCAAGGGCTCTGGACTCCGGACGAATCTCGTCTACCAATCAACGTCCTTGAATTGCGGGTGATCAGACTGTCTCTCCGCGTGGTCGAAGAGGCTACAGGGCCGCTCGATCAGAATTCAGTCGGACAACGCCACGGCCGTGGCATATGTCAACCATCAGGGGGGCACTCGGAGCTCGGCTGTGGCATCCGAGGTTGCCCACATCCTAAGTCGTCGGCCGTCTACATTCCGGGCATAGAAAACTGGCAGGCGGACTATGTGAGTCGCCAGTCCCTGGACCAGGGGGAGTGGTCCTTGCATCCGGAGGTGTTTCAACTCCTTTGTCGGCGGTGGGGCACACTGCATGTGGACCTGATGGCATCTCGACTCAATCGCAAGGTGTCCAGGTTTGTGGCCAGGTCCAGGGACCCCTGGGCGGATGCCTTAGGATGCGTTGGTGACCCGTGGGGTCAGTATCGCTTGATGTAGGCTTACCCTCCGCTGCAGTTGATTCCTCGTCTGCTGCGCAGGGTAGTGGCCGAGGGCATTCCGGTGATGCTCATTGCCCCGGATTGGCCTCGGCGTCACTGGTACGCCAATCTGGTACGTCTCATCGCGGACGTCCCTTGGCGACTGCCCTTCTGTCTCAAGGTCCTATTTTTCATCCTGCTTTACAGTCTCTGGCTTTAACAGCATGGCTATTGAGAGCCAGATACTGACGGACCGAGGCCTGTCGGATTTGGTAATTTCAACCATGCTTAGGGCATGGAGGTCTTCTTCTAGAAAGATCTATCACCGTACCTGGAGAGCTTACATCGCTATGTGCGAAGAGCTAGACTGGCGTCCACGAACGTACTCTGTCCCCAGAATCCTGCGGTTCTTGCAGTGTGGCGTGGCCCAAAGGCTGGCTTTGAGCACAATTAAGGGTCAGATTTCGGCCTTGGCCGTTTTCTTTCAACGACCCCTAGCAGGTCATTCCTTAGTTAGCACTTTTGTGCAGGGGGTTCACCATGTGGTTCCACCTGCCAAGCCTCCACTCCCTCCTTGGGATCTGAACTTGGTGCTCTCGGTTCTTCAGGAACCTCCCTTTGACAATATCAGAGATATTCCTCTTTTAACTTTGTCTCAGAAGGTGGCTTTCTTGGTGGCCATCAGTTCTGTTAGACGGGTGTCTGAGTTGGCGGCTCTGTCATGCAAGTCGCCTTACCTGGTCCTCCATAAGGATAAGGCGATACCGCGACCGTCTTTCCTTCCAAAGGTGGTTTCGTGTTTTCACCTTAATGAGGACATTGTCCTTCCGTCTTCGTGCCCTCACCCATCGCATCCTAGAGAGTTTGCGCTTCACAATTTAGATGTGGTTGAGCCTTACGAGTGAACCTGGCGACTACTGCTTCTATTCGGAAGTCTGACTCACTGTTTGTGTCTGTCTCTGGTCCTAAACAGGGCCAAGCGGTGTTGTCTGCCACCATTTCTAGGTGGATCAGACAGACTGTTATACAGGCCTATGCCATTAAGGGGCGGGCGCCTCCCTTTCCGGTTACGGCGCATTCCACCAGGGCAATTGGTGCTTCCTGGGCTTTTCGACATCAAGGGTCGGTTGCACAAGCATGCAAGGCGGCGACCTGGTCGTCCGTTCATACCTTTTCAAAATTCTATAAGGTTGATGTGGCTGCATCTTCGGATGCTTCCTTCGGCCGCAAAGTGTTGCAGCCCACTGTTTAATGTTGCAACTCCTCCGTTGAGGAGCTCTGCTGGTTTGGAGTGAAGTTTTGGTTGTTCCTTTACTATTGCTCCCACTCTTTTCTGATACTGCTTTGGGACGTCCCACACGTAAACAGTATGAGAGCTGTGTCAGTCCATGGACGATAAGAGAAAATAGGATTTTTGTACTCACCGTAAAATCAGTTTCTCTGAAGTCCATGGACTGACACCGCACCCACCCTTCTTTTAAGGTTTGTACTGCTTTGTTACGAACTGAGGCTGCTGGCTGCAGGTAGGAGGGTTATGTCCGGAGGGACCGCCCCCCTGGGCGGGGCTGTTCAGCTCTGGTTTTGTTCTAGAATGTATGTTTCTAACATCTAACATTCTGCCTAGATCTTCTCCTGCGAGCAGGGACATATACCCACACGTAAACAGTATGAGAGCTGTGTCAGTCCATGGACGTCAGAGAAACGGCTTTTACGGTGAGTACAAAAATCCTATTTTTTTTACCTTTAAGACAATCTGTATTTCTGTCCAGTGAGTATTGAGACTTTACACAGACCTGCCAGGCAGTGCAGCACGGCAAATGACACTACTTTCTCTGTTACTTCTATAGAATTTAAGGGGTTATAATGGTGACCTTCCTCCACCCCCAAGCTGAAAATTTAAAAATGAACAGTAGACTGATGGGATCATCTGTTTGCTCATTCTGCCCTCCCTCTTTTCCTATCTGCATGTCTGCATTAATGCATATGTGAAATTTTTTTGTGTTCGGTCTTACACAAGCTTGGATACTGGGAATAAAATATCAGGAAGACCACATGGAGGAAAACAGCAGAAAAATCCGGATTCAAAGACCAGACAGCACTGTTGATAGTTTCCTGTAGCAACTAACTTGAACATATCTAACGGCTAAAAGGTTGAGTGGGTTACATGTTTAATACAGGAACTCTTTAACCGCTTCTCGACCAGCCGCCGCAGTTATACTGCGGCAGGTTGGCTCCCCTGGGTGAGCCGTACGTCGGCTCTTTAAGACGCTGTAGCAGGCGCGTACTCGGAGGGCGCGATGGCACCCGCGATAGCTCGTGACAGAGCGAGAACCGGGATTTGTGTGTGTAACCACACAAATCCTGGTTCTGTCAGTGGAGAGGAGACAGATTGTGTGTTCTTATTAAGTATGAACTAAGTAGGAACAAGGATCTGTCTCCTCCTCTAGTCAGCCACATTCCCCCACAGTTAGAACACACACTAGGGAACACAGTTAACCCCTTGATCGCCCCTAGTGTTAACCCCTTCCCTGCCAGTGACATTTATACAGTAATCAGTGGCTATTTTTGGCTCTGATCGCTGTATAAATGTCACTGGTTCCAAAAAAGTGTCCGTTGCAATGTTGCAGTCCCGATAAAAATCGCAGATTACCACCATTACTAGTATAAAAAAAAATAATAATAATAAAAGTGCCTAAATCTATCCCCTATTTTGTAGACGCTATAACCTTTGCGCAAACCAATCAATATACGCTTATTGCAATTTTTTTTTTTTATATCAAAAATATGTGGAAGAATACATATCGGCCTAAACTGATGAAGAAATTATTTATTTTTGGGATATTTATTATAGCAAAAAGTACAAAATATAGTTTTCTTTCAAAATTTTCACTTTTTTGTTTAAAGCGCAAAAAATAAAAACCGCAGAGGTGATCAAATACCACCAAAAGAAAGCTCTATTTGTGGGGAAAAGAAAGGACATCAATTTTGTTTGGGTACAACATCGCTCGAGTGTGCAATTGTCAGTTAAAGCGACACAGTGACGTATAGCAAAAAATGGCCTGGTCAGGAATGGGACAAATCCTTCCGGGGCCGACGTGGTTAAAGGGTAATTCCTCTTCCGTGAAAAAAAAAAAAATAGCAAAAAATAAATAAATAATAATTTAGCATATACAAGTTTGACACAAGTCATATTGTAATTGAATGTTATTAAAAATGACCTTTCCTTTTCAATCTGCAGCTCTGTAATTTTCTGTAAAATGCAATGTGTACAGATAGCCCCCCCAGAAACATAATTTCCTGCTTGTGTGATTGGCTCACTGATTTTCCCAGAAGTCTGCACCAAATCAGATTTCAGACATTCCCTTTAACAGAAATGTAATCTAATCGCATCTAAAAGAATGCAGACCCAGCTATTTTTTGCATTAGAGCCCTGCAGGTGCAGCAGCTGATAAATAATTATGAAACCACTGCCATTAGATTCACTTTTCACATGGACACAGACAGACAAACAAACAGGGCTTCCATCAGAATAACAAAATTAAGAATCTGCAACAAAGTCCCTGCAATGTAGATAGATCACCCAGAGGGGAATGTTTTTTTTTTCTCAACAAAAGCGGAGTTACTCTTTGACCACTTGTCGACTGCCTACTGCATATTTATAGGTCGGCTCTATTGTGCAAAATCATGTACCTGTACGTAATTTCATGCAATAGACACTGGGGAGCGTACGCGTGCCGTCGGAGGCTTAAGCTGGCATTAGATGGATTAAATCCTGGCCAGTTCATCAGAGAGCGGCTGCTATTTAATCCATCTCTGGGCAGGATTGTTTTCATACAATTACTGCTGGCAACTATAGCCGCCGGCAATAATCGTTGTGTTCTGCAAGCAAGGAATGCTCCCCACCCGCAGAGCACAATAGCGCTGTGGGTGGGATTCCCCCGTCAATACAGTGAACCAATTGATTTTCTTTCCAGCAACCCGTGGTTGCAAAGAAACAAAATTGCACCATCTATGGCTTGCCTTTGTTCCCAACAGATGCCAAAGAAGGTGGGTGACATATAATCCTAACCCCAGCTATTCACTGCTTGGATGTTGGGTTTATCGAGCTAAATAGTTCAATACACATTATTAAAATATTTTATTAACTTTCATGGGATAGCCAGTAGAAGTTTAAAGTACTAAAGAGAAATTGAAGCTCTTGTCAGAAATGGCAGGCACAGGGCAAAGGACTAAGGACTGGCCAGCAGTGTTACTTGCGGTCTCCCTGCAGATGATCTTTCCCTTAACATTCTTTCTTCTGCAGTGTGTCTGTGTAGAGGAGGTCATCTTGGTAGCGACAGGAGCCTCCAGTAAGGACAACAGTGAGCATCACAGTAGTGACACAGCTAAATATCACTTGAAGGCTCTTAAAACTAGCAGTGAGACTCCATTCACTCAAATCGCCAATAGCCTAAGGCCCCTTTCACACTGGGGCGGGAGGTGCGGTGGCGGTATAGCGCTGCTATTTTTAGCGGTGCTAAACCGTCGTAATTGAGGCGGTATTCGGCTGCTAGCGGTGCGGTTTTAACCCCCGCTAGCGCCCGGAAAAGGGTTAATACTGCCGGCAGAGGCGCATTGCTGGCTGTATTACTGCAATTTCTCATTGCTTTCAATGGGAAGGAGCGGAGTAGGAGCGGTAAACACACCGCTCCTCTCACCATTTCAAAGATGCTGCTAGCAGGACTTTTGGAGCGGTCCCGCCAGCGCATTGCCCTCAGTGTGAAAGCACTCTGGCTTTCACATTGAGACTGCAGGGCAGGAGTTTTTCTGGCGGTATTTAGGCGCTATTTTTGGCGCTAAAATGCCTGAAAAACTCCTCAGTGTGAAAGGGGTCTAAAAGTCAGCAGAGCCTTAGATCACACAATTCAGATACATAGCTATGAGGCTGTGAGCACAGAGACTTTTTTTTCCAGCAGAAATCCAGTACAAAGGGGTAGATTTTGGAGGATACTGTTTACTCACAATTACCATTTCTAACTGTTCCATATAACATAGTAAATGTTGGGATTTTGTTGTTGAACCGCTCCTCCTCCATTACATAACATGCATTGTGGGTGAATAATAAAACACGTTTTGTGTATGATGGCAGAAGAAGACAGGCGAGGTGGCTCACCTTCGAAGGTATCCGGTGGCTGAAAAAGACACTGAATGGAAGAATTTTACCAGAAGCTGGCAATGAGATTAACACCATTGCACTTACCTAATGTATTTAGTGCTGTATCATACACAAACGCACACCTTGGCTTTAGATTAGAACTGCAGACAGACACAACATTCGGGTACAATTTGAAAAACTGCTTACCTATGTTGTCATGATAGTAACTAGTCATTACACACAATGCATATAACTCATCTGTTAATTCTCCACAAAAGGCTGTGATGAAGAACCTTCAGCTCAGGTACTGCTGTTGCTTGTAATCATATAGAAATTGTGTGCACCTAACCTAAAATTAAGCAAATTAGTTGTTGCTGTTATCCTGTCTGGTTAACTACCTGGCTGAGTAATTCTGCAGTCTAAAATATTTCCAAAGTAGTTCCTAGTGATCATACTAACTTCATCTCTGACTGGTACTTTGCTGTCGACATTAGAAAAGTGTTCCTGAATATGCAAGCAGAGTTACAACACAAGAGCAATAGGGTGCTACTTTCCCTTGACGCTGCCAAAGCATTTTGTGTTGAGTATTAATTCTTAGGCCTCATGCCCACGGGCGTTTTTTCAGCCGCGTTTTTGAGCGTTTTTTACAGCTTAAAAACGCCTGTCCATGTTAGTCTATAGCTTCATGTCCACCTAGGCGTTTTTGAGCTGTAAAGAGCATAGGCGTTTGTAAGCTGTAAAAAAAACCCAGGGCCAGTGCGTTCCTCAGCGTCAGAATTAGGCAGAAAAAAACGCGAGCGTCAAAAAACGCGCACTAACGCGCAAATAACGCGCGGTCGCGTTTTTAGCGCCGACTTTTTTTTTTTTTTTTCAAAAAAATAAATAAAATATTTACAATAACATGGACAGGCGTTTTTAAGCTGCAAAAAACGCAGCTGTAAAAACGCCAGTGGGCATGAGGCCTTATGGGAGGTGCTCAGTAAATTTGGTGCAGGGCAAACATTTGTTAAATTGTTACAAATAATATATTCCTCCCTTAGAGCATGGGTACTCATAAATAACTCCCTATCCCATGCTGTCTCTGTTGCAACGAGCAGCAGGCAGGGATATCTACCCTACCATTTAGTGGCTGAACCCCTAGACACCGGTATTATACAGAATACCAGCATCCAGGGATTTAATAGAACAGATGGGGAAGATAAAATTGCTTTATATGTTGGTGATACAATCCTGTTTCCGAGATATGTCTTCCTTCTTATAACAAGTCATAAGTTCATACAACACCCCTTTCCAGAGTGTGCATGGTAAAGTAAGAGGGTTGTATCCTTTCCATAGCTAGGGATAAACCCTGGTTTAAGGAGAAATCCAAAAGCTGGTAACTTATTAAGAACTATATTAAAATAATATACCAGTGTGACTGCACTACAGAACGTGTTCCATAGGAAACCATGTTAAATGGACTGTAGTGCAAATCTGCAAAATACAAAAAAGCACTAAAAATGCATAGGTGTGAACCAGGCCTTAGTCAACAGAAAGACATTGATCTGAGCATACACAAAACATATTTCAAAATTTCATGTGCTTTTAATATTTACATTTTTTCATTTTTCAGTTTTGGCATGCATGTCATTTCCCAAACAATTGCTAGAAATTTGTCCGAGAAAAGTTTTCCGGGAATTAGACACAATCTAGCCTTTCAGTAGGCCCTCCTGCAGGTGTGTAATTTTTTAAAAACCACCCTATCTCATATTCAAATTTTCTGTACTCTCTGCTGTTCTGTTCCATCATTAGAGCCCTCAGACATACCCAGTGCTTTTGGGTATTAGGGAGCATATGACTGTCTCCCAAGAAATAATACTTGGGCATGACCAGCCCATTACCCAACCTAAATACTGTTGAGTGGAGGAGGGAATCAGGCCATTAACCACTTAACACACAATTACTTACATGTATGTCATTGTGTTCAAGCGGTTATGCTGGGGCCATGGCTGCGGCTGTCAGCCATAACCCTGGTATTAAAGTATAACTAAAGGCAAAACTTTTGGTTTAGTTTTGGATAGAGTGAAGGTGGATTAGAACCCCTGTCATTTTTTTATTGCTGTCTGTGGCCCCTTTAGGGAGATTCACCTTCTCTATTTGTCCTGGTTACCATTATCATTGAAAGTGAAAGTAAAAGAAAATCATACATTTTGGGTTGTCCCAAAAAAAGTAATAGAAGGGAAAATTTCCAATGGGGACTCTAGTTATAGTGACCTGGGGGTCCCCAATGAATTCCCTTAATTTGCAGGGATGTCCTGTTTGGCTATGGGACAGGAAGTGAAGGACAATCTCCCCAATGGGATATGGATGGCAGGAAAAAACCTGACAGGGGTTATAACCCTCCTTTACTCGATCCGAAAAAAAAAAAAATAGTTTATATAGTCAATAGTCTAGGCGACCAGAAGCAACAAGCATTTAATCACTTCTAGTTAGGGAAAATGTAAACAGAGCAATTTATTCTGGAAAGCGTAAGATCAATGTTTTTCTTTTTTTGATTTCATGCTTTCAAGGGTAGAGGAGAGATCTGAGGTCTTCTTGACCCCAGATGTATTCGTAAAGAGGATCTGTCATGCTTTATTACCACACAAGGGATGTTTACATTTCTTGTGACAGCAAAATGAGTCATTACATAAATAAAGGAACAGTGTAAAAAAATTTAAATGTTTTAATAAAATAAGAACAATTTTTTTTTTTTTAAGTGTGCCCCCCCCCCCCCATGCACACGCAAAGAGAAGTATGCATACGTAAGTTGTGCGCGCATATGTAAACATAAAAAAAAAGAAAGTAAAAAGTTGTCTTGCGTTTATATTGAAAGAAATAAAAAACTGAGTGGTGATCAAATACCACTAAAAGAAAGCTCTATTTGTGTGAAAAAAATCATATACCTTTTGTTTGGGTACAGCATTGCATGACCACACAATTGCCAGTTAAAGTAGCACAGTGCTAAATACCAAAAAAATAGCCTGGTCATGAAGGAGGTAAAATCTTCCGGGGCTCAAGTGGTTAATCCATGGTTTCTATTTGTGCATGATAATAAATACTAATGTATGCTTTAGTGCTGTACAGCAAACACTGATTCATTCCCATTACCCCTGAAGTTGAATATCGGCTTAGGATATACCTCAGCAAGCTTCTACTTTTGTTACAATAAATAAATATATACAATTTTTGTTACGCCCTCAAAATTGTCTTTCTTACTCTCATTGGCCACTATCTTCAGTGCCGCTCTGTGTATTGCGGAGGCACTAATGGTGAAGTGGAAGTGAGGGCATCTGCCAATTTTATCTGGGCAGGTGGCACACCTCCTCACAGGTAAGTATTTTAGCACTCTATCGTGTCCCTTTAGAAGAGGTGCAGAAAAATAGAGCAGCTAATCTAAAGACAATGTTTGTCTTTAGATCTGCTGTGCTTACAATAACTGTTTGCGTTGGGTTTTATCATGTTAAAAAATTTAGTAACGGTAGACAATGGCATATTACCACCCAGATATATATGTACATACTGGTTATATACACTTGAACAAACCTAGGGCCTAAATCATTTCTAGATTATGACCGCCTTTTGCTGTGTTCCATTACATCAAATCCTGTTTTTCTCCTGCCAAAATGATAAAGCACCATTTTATTTGTTGAAGCTATCAGCCAGCAGTACCTAGGGATGTTTGGATAACACACAATGCTTATTGACTCAGTATGCTTGTCTTTTATTAGCACAGTCAAATTTCAAGTGTTGTGTATTTTTTGGAAGAAACATTCATACATCTAAAATAAAACTTACGCATACATCAATATATTATAAATGCTTGTCACATCGTTTAAATATGTATAATACCACTGCTCAGAAAACTTAGGACTGGAGGAATGCAAATCATACACACTTATCCGAAGGCAATGTGTGTTAGTTAATACTTACATTTTAAATAATAATTCTGTATGCTATATACATATACACTGGTGCCATTGATGGATGAATCTTCATTAGTATGTTTCTCTCACAAACACCTTTCCTGGAGCAGATCGTTAAGGAAACTACCACTGCTAATTTGTTTTTAAAAGGGCAGATTTTGGCTTTCATTCTAAACCTTTCTTTACCATCTATTAAGTTAGTGGCCTAAAACATGTTTTCAGAACCTAATGCACACCTATTAAACATCAAAAGCATTTTGCTTGCTCCAAGTTAGCAGTCCACTATGAACTATAATGACAACGCTATCCAATGCACTTTTTAAACAAAGTCACTTGTGATAGTTCTAGTATTTCAGATCTACCATGTTTACATTAGTAGTAAAAATACAAGGGCTAATTTATTTAATGGGAACCAGTAAAATCTCAGACCACCTGTGCTCAGACCATGGAGATGAAATTATTGACATATTCTTAACAAGCAGTAAAGGGCTTTAAAAACCACCATCCCTGACCTCTCTAGCTGCTTGTACTGTGAAGTAATTCATTCTCAAAGATTACAACAAAAATTCTAAAGTCTAGTTTCAATGTGTTTCACATCTGTTTGTTTACATTAGGCTGGCAGATTGCCAAGAGGCCATACACTGAGCAAAGAAATTTGCATGATTCCCCCATCAACACCGAAAGTGCTGACAGGGGAATCCCTCCTGCTGAGCAATTGTTTGGGGGTTAGGGGGTTGGCGGTGGGGAAGCCACCCCTCCTAGGAGACGGCTAATGGTGATAGCAGCCACTAGCGATAATCGTAAGAGAATCTGGCAGGTTGATTGTACACAAGTTAATTGATCAATCAACTTGGCACAATTAGCCTGCCCATTAACGGTTCAGATCTTGGTTGGTTCCTGCTGAACCAGCCGAGATTCGAACCGTGTATGGCCAGTCTAACAGTTAAAAAAACTATTTATTGCCTGTAGTTACAGAGGTGAGTTAGGGCTTATTCTAAAGTACAATTGTGTGGCATATGTTGATATTTTAATGTGCATAGTCTGTGCACACGTTTAATTTCAACTTCACTTCAACAATTGTGTATCATTACCTTTCTGTAAATGGGGTAAGCTGGTACTCCCTTGCGTTGGGCCCATGTCTGAGCTAAATCAGAATATAAAGCCCCCATGAAGGCTGTCTTCTGGATGAGCTTAGAGCTAATAAATGACACTTGGTCTGGGCAGTTAAATATAGGTAAACTCTTAATTTACCTCCCTGAAATTTACCCTGTGCATTACTCTGGTTGGGAATTTAACAAATAAACTGTAAATTCTGATTGTTACTCGGATTGTTACTCGGGGTAAGCAATTTAAAATAAAATTCCTGGCTTGAACTGGACGTTCTAAAAACGCCAGTAGCATTAGCTGTAGAAAGCTTGAGGCTCTCCTGTTCAAATGCAGTAATTCTGGGCTCTATTTCCCACCCTGAAAACGCCCCTGCCAAAAAACGCTGATACAGTAAAACCTTGGATTGCAAGTAACTTGGTCTGCCAGTGTTTTACGAGCAAATGTTTTTAAAATAAATATTGACTTGATAAACGAGCGATGTCTTGATATACGAGTAGCGTCATGTCACAACTGAGTATAAAAGAGAAGAGAAGAGAGGCACCTCTAAGTGTAGCAATATGGTTACATTTAATGAAGGCACAACATTTTAGCAACTCGCATGGTTGATGATTAAAACTGGCACGTCTAAGTATTCAAGTATCTAGGATAAAGCTGTCCACATAGACCATCCTCCGCACTGCCGGCTCTCACTGCTGTCAGTCTGCAGTCATGACCGGGAAGACTACCCTGTGCAGTAGAGCGATCTGAAAGCGAGCCTTGAGGTGCTCGTGGAGTGCAGCATGGAAGGGATGACGTCGGTGGCGGTGCGGAGGGCGGTCTATGTGGACAGCTTTACTCCAGATGCCTGCATACTTAGATGTGCCTGTTTTAATCATCAACCATATTGATAAACTTAGAGGCGCCTCTCTTCTCTTTTATACTCAGTTGGGACATGACACTACTCGTATATCAAGACATCGTTCGTTTATCAAGTCAAAAATGTTTTTTTTTAATTGCTCGTCTTGTAAAACATGAGCAGACCAAGTGTAGCTCTTACTGGATTTTGCTTCTAATCCCCTTGTGGAGGCTGCCATTTGTGGATAGACTTTATTATGGTTACACAACCTATCACATTGCTATGATCTTTTATATGGACTATAGACTGAAGGACTTATGAAGAAATGGTTGTGGAACGAATCATCTAACTTTCCATTATTTCTTATGGGGAAATTTGAGTTCATATACGAGTGCTTTTGATTACAAGCACGTTTCCGGAACAAATTATGCTCCCAATCCAAGGTTTTACTATAAAAGCCTGTGTGTGCATGGACACATAGGAGAACATGCTGGGGAATTTACTGACTGTAGAAAAAAGTGCCTGACACCCAAAACAGCAGCTGTAAAAACGCCCAGTGTGCATCAGGCCTTAAAAGTCAGAAATATGGGATGGCCAAGCAGTGCTGATCCTTCCTCTGAGTTGTGATTCTGCTCTGAGCATTTCTGGGATTGCTGCTGTCAAATTCTGGCAGCCAGGAACACAAACATATCAAGTACTGTCAGTGTTAAATTTGAATGGAAGCAGTGCAGGGGTGATACTGTAGCGGGTTATTCTACTCCTCAGCCTCCTGCAACTCTCCAAATTTCTTCCTGTTTTGCTATTGTGATCTGCCTTTCTGTTAGAGGGTGCCTGTGTTTGTTCTCCATGGTCACACAGTGTGTAGGAATGTACCCCCCTCTTTTGTCAGATGGAGTTTGAGAGCTCATGGAGGACTTACAGCATGGGTGCTCAACCTGTGGCCCTCCAGTTGTTGTCAAACTACCATTCCCATCATGCCTCTGCCTTTGGGAGTCATGCTTGTAACCATTAGCTTTGCAATGCCTCATGGGACTTTTAGTTTCACAACAGATGGAGTGCCACAGGTTGATCGCCCAAGACTTACAGGGAGGCAGGATAAGACACAATTTCATGAACAATAGATTACAGGGCCAATAAATAGTGGATGTGTATGGATTATTTTTAAAGAATAGGAACATTGTTTAGTAAAATGTAGGTTCACACAATAGATAATAATTCTTGCGCATGCAAAGTTTAGAACGCAACCGTGGCCAAAACTGTTGTTTTAGATTACCGTATTGGCACAAAGGGTTTGACACTCTTTTGGTATTATTTCTGCCTATTTCTCTGTTGAGAGCTCTCTCTCTTATCACAAGCGGAGACTTGGCAGTAGAAACCTAAAAGAGGTGCAATTCACTTTGAAAGAAAATATTATTTTATCACTGAAGCCCCGTACACACGATCGGATAACCTATGGATTTTCGTCCGATGGATTTGTCCATCGGATATCCGATGAAACTGTTTTCCATCGGTCTTGCCCACACACCATCAGTCAAAAAACCGACCGTTCCAAACGCGGTGACGTAAAACACTCCGATGAGCCGAGAAAAATGAAGTTCAATGCTTCTGAGCATGCGTCGACTTGATTCTGAGCATGCGTGGGTTTTTTATCCGAAAATTTTAAAACAAGTTCTATTTTTTAAAACCGATGGAAAAAAGACCGATGGGTACCATACACGATCGGTTGGTCGGATGAAAACCATCCATCGGACGGTTTTCATCAGTCAAACCGATCGTGTGTACGGGGCTTAAGTGTTTTTAAAGGGTTAATGGAGAGAAAATCTCCACTTTTGTGGGCAGACACCAAAATAATGTTGACCCTTTTCCATGCTATCCAAAACGAAAATGTTTTGGCTGGAATTGGGCTTTAGATGCGCATCCTCTGGATGTTTTTGCTTAGAAAATTAATAAGGTGTGCAATTTTTACCTCTGACTTTTTAATAGGTCTTTAAATAATAATAATATTCGGCTCTGCACTTTGGAAAATTCTTAATTTAGCTGCTACACAAAACCCCAAAATTAACCAAAGGTATATGTGAAAAATATGTAGAGAACTACTGCTTCATGACATTGGTGTATTACAAGAAAGAGAGCTACATATTTTGCACACAATAATAATAATTATTAATAATAAAATTTCTGTAGCGTTTTTCTCCCTAGAAACTCGGCACTATTCAAATGGGTTTTGGGGTTATAGAAGAGAAAGGCTTGTCAGGTATTGCTATAAGCCTGGGTGATCAGTTGTGTCTTGATTCTGTTTTTAAAAACTTCCAGAGAGGGTGCTTTCCAGGCAATGGATGGTCGTGAGTTCTATACTGTAGGTGCTTCATGGCAGAATGCATAAGGCAGACCCAGCAGATTTAAGGGTGACACTCTGAGGAGTGGTGTGAGCCATGGGAAATCTGTTGTCTGTTATTCCTTTGGTGTGGAGTCATTTGTTCAAGAAAATCAGCTAGATAACACTGTTCGATGTTTCTGTTCTACACATCTTCCTGAAGAACTGCAAGGATTTCTTAACTCCATCCCAACATGGTTTGTGCAAGGTCATTGTGCAGATGAGTCTTATACAGCTTCCACTAAATACTACCAGCTCTGCAATGTTCATGACTAGCTCCTCTCTGGGAGACAAATAGAACCCAAAAATCTTTAATGTCATTCTCCTGAGGAGCATAATATTGTAGAAAAGCCGGCATGCAAACATAATGGCTATACCAAGTAGAACAACCATAGAACCGTGAAGCTTTTCTTTCCCTGTCATTTGATCTTGTCTTTGCACCTGAACAACCAGTAGAACAAAGAGAACTAAGATGATGAGTGATGGCACACAGAATCCAATGGAGAACTTAACTAGGTCATACCTTGGACTGGCATTTAATGGATCCAGCTGGCAGTGTGTTATGTTCTGAAGACTTTTGTATGTTCCTAAGAGTGACACAGTTACTAGAGACATTGTTATGGAGAATATCAAAGTCAGAGATAAACATCCCAACCAATTGGTAATGACTTTTATCATTCGTGATCCAGCCGCAGATGTGTCTACAAGTAACAGGAGAAGCATCACTAGTAGCAGGTACTGAGAAAAGAAATAGCTTATGTTGAAGAATAAACACAGCACCCCACAGCTCATGTTTGATATTTCCAAATAGCCTGGTCTTGCTGAAGAAGTTAAAGAATACAGGATAATTGTGATGTCTGTAATTGCCAAACATAAAAGATAGAAGTCCAGATTTTCCATTGTTTGATGCTTTATCTTGTTCTTGATTAAAATTACAAGACTGAAGATACCAGCGAGTAAGCCAAGTGGAACTAGTATGCCAAGGTAGCTGTGCATGACTCTGGAGATGATGTTCTGAGAACTGATTATATCTTCTATGGCTATATAAGGGTTGCCAATGGTTTGGCTGGGGTAATACAACTCAGACATGTTTGGGTGTCCCATAATTCAGATGGTCAGATCTTCTCCAATTGTATATCTGCAGAATAGAGAAATAAACAAATATGAATTGACATATTAGAATGTTTGCTTTTGTTTTACAGATAAATGTAGTATTTTGTGGGCAGCACCCACAAGAGCTGGTAGCATTGTACCCGCCATCATTTAAAAATTGAAGCAAACATCTTCTAAAGCTGGTCATACGCTAGTAGAATTTTGTTCGCTATTTTTCATTTTAAGTTTGTTAGTTTGATTTTCTAATCATTAGTGGAATCAAATCTATGTTTGCTTTTAACACGAATGATGAGAAAATTCAAAGGAGCAGGTTTGAATTTTTTTCTCAATTTTTTTCACAGTTTTTATAACAGTATATGTTGTTTTCATTCAGGAAAGTAAATTTTTTTCATAATCCAAAAAAAAAAAAAAGGTAAGAAGTAATTTCAAACCGCATTCGACGAGTTGTCAAATGTAGTGAGAAAGTTTATACAAATGTTCATACAAAAATCTGCTAGTAACAATATTCTCCTGCACATTGGTGTGATGGTGCAAATCGGAAGAGAGTATAACAGTCACAAGTGGATATTGCTGCACAGCCTTGGTGCCCCCTAGGACTGGGGTTGTCCTCAGAACACTGTAGAAAACACTGTAGAAAATAAAAACAGAGAGCACACTGGCCTAGTGCATTATCCAACATACAGTGGGGCAAAAAAGTATTTAGTCAGCCACCATTTGTGAAAGTTCTCCCACTTAAAAGGATGAGAGAGGCCTGTAATTGTCATCATAGGTATACCTCAACTATGAGAGACAAAATGTGGAAACAAATCCAGGCAATCACATTGTCTGATTTGGAAAGAATTTATTTGCAAATTATGGTGGAAAATAAGTATTTGGTCACCTACAAACAAGCAAGATTTCTGGCTCTCACAGACCTGTATCTTCTTCTTTAAGAGGCTCCTCTGTCCTCCTCTCATTACCTGTATTAATGGCACCCGTTTGAACTTGTTATCAGTATAAAAGACACCTGTCCACAACCTCAAACAGTCACACTCCAAACTCCACTATGGTGAAAACCAAAGAGCTGTCGAAGGACACCAGAAACAAAATTGTAGACCTGCACCAGGCTGGGAAGACTAAATCTGCAATAGGCAAGTAGCTTGGTGTGAAGAAATCAACTGTGGGAGCAATAATTATAAAATGGAAGACATACAAGACCACTGATAATCTCCCTCGATCTGAGGCTCCACGCAAGATCTCACCCCGTGCGGTCAAAATGATCACAAGAACGGTGAGCAAAAATCCCAGAACCACACGGGGGGACCTAGTGAATGACCTGCAGAGAGCTGGGACCAACGTAACAAAGGCTACCATCAGTAACACACTACGCCGCCAGGGACTCAGATCCTGCAGTGCCAGACGTGTCCCCCTGCTTAAGCCAGTACATGTCCGGGCCCGTCTGAGGTTTGCTAGAGAGCATTTGGATGATCCAGAAGAGGATTGGGAGAATGTCATATGGTCAGATGAAACCAAAGTAGAGCTGTTTGGTAGAAACACAACTCTTCGTGTTTGGAGGAGAGAGAATGCTGAGTTGCAACCAAAGAACACCATGCCTACTGTGAAGCATGGGGGTGGCAACATCATGCTTTGGGGCTGTTTTTCTGCAAAGGGAACAGGACGACTGATCCGTGTACATGAAAGAATGAATGGGGCCATGTATCGTAAGATTTTGAGTGCAAACCTCCTCCCATCAGCAAGGACATTGAAGATGAAACGTAGCTGGGTCTTTCAGCATGACAATGATCCCAAACACGCCGCTCCGGCAACGAAGGAGTGGCTTCGTAAGAAGTGGTTCAATGTCCTGGAGTGTCCTAGCCAGTCTCCAGATCTCAACACCATAGAAAACCTTTGGAGGGAGTTGAAAGTCCGTGTTGCCCAGCGACAGCCCCAAAATATCTCTAGGGGAGATCTGCATGGAGGAATGGGCCAACATACCAGCAACAATGTGTGACAACCTTGTGAAGACTTACAGAAAACATTTTGACCTGTGTCATTGCCAACACAGGATATATAACAAAGTATTGAGATGAACTTTTGATATTGACCAAATATTTATTTTCCACCATAATTTGCAAAAAAAATTCTTTCCAAATCGGACAATGTGATTGTCTGGATTTGTTTCCACATTTTGTCTCTCATAGTTGACGTATACCTAGGAGGACAATTACAGGCCTCTCTCATCTTTTTAAGTGTGAGAACTTGCACAATTGGTGGCTGACTAAATACTTTTTTGACCGACTGTAGGTTTATAAAAAATGATTAAAATAAAACGTACTCACAAGTGTAGGTAATAAGCTTGCACATCAAGCCACTGCAAGTGGCTGCAAACTTCCAACTTTGCCAAAACTTCTAGCTCAAGGAGGACCTCAGCAGGGTCCCTGCCGGCTGACCCTTCTAAATCATAACTTAATTGAGCTAGAGGTTTTGGCAAAGTTAGGAGTTTGCAGCCACTTGCAGTGGCTTGATGTGTGAGCTTACTACTACCTACACTTGTGAGAAGTTTTATTTTAATCACTTTTATTAAATGTATGTTGGATAATGCACTAGGCCAATGCACTCTGTTTTTATTTTATCAAAAACTTTGCTAGTGTATGGCCAGCTTGTGAAATAGAGAGAAAAAAACAAGGTGCTTTTTGGCATTTTTTCAAATACTTGGAATTGTACAGTCAGCAATTAAAACATGGTTTTACTTTTTTTTTATTTAACACTAATGGCACCGGTTTTATTATACATATGAGAGGTAGTTTGTGTTGCCTCCTTGCCATTTGTGATGGGAAACATTTTACCAACATAACCAAAACATTTTCAATATAACTACTGGAAATTCCAGTAGGGAGCTAAAGATGCTGCTAGAGCTAAAGACTCTTGGAAATTCTTTGACAAATATATGCACAATGCACTGCAGAAAGGGGAAGCTGAAAGCTCAGCTAATGTCCTAGTGGCAGGAAATGAAGTATGGGTATTTTCAATAGTGAGGGCACCGCAGTAATAAAAAGTCAGCATCAAATCTATTCACACTTTATTCAAAAGCTAAAAAAAAAGCTAATCTATAATTGATAATTTGATTGCTAATTTCTGTTGTCCTTTAACACTAATCTGTACGTTCTTGCCAAATTTGTTGTAAAGAATGTATTGACTTGTGTTATTCTGTCAGTTAACCACTTCCCGACCGCCGCACGACTATATACAGTACGTCGACACAATGGCACTCCTGGGCAGAAGGACGTATATATACCTCCCCTTTAAGGAAGCGCCATTGTGCACGTGCGCCGCGAGCTCCATGAACCCAACCACAGGTCCCACGGACTCGATCGCCGCGGGGGTACCCACGATCGTCTGACGGTGAGTTAGAACGGGGAGATGCTGATGTAAACACGCATCTCCCAGCTCTGCTTAGGGACAATGACCGTGATCACCGCTTCCTGTAAACGGAAGCTGTGATGACTGTCTTGTCACATGTAGCCCATCCCCCCTACAGTAAGAAACACTCACTATGGCACACTTAACCCCTACAGCGCCACCTAGTGGTTAACCCCTTCACTGCCAGTGTAATTTTCACAGTAATCAGTGCATTTTTATAGCACTGATCGCTGTAAAAATGACAATGGTCCCAAAAATGTGTCAAAAGTGTCCGATGTGTCCGCCATAATGTCGCAGTCACGATACAAATCGCTGATCGCCCCCATTACTAGTAAAAAAATATTAATAAAAATGCCATAAAACTATCCCCTATTTTGTAGACGCTATAACTTTTGCGCACACCGATCAATAAACGCTTATTGAGATTTTTTTTTTTTATACCAAAAATAGGTAGAAGAATACGTATCGGCCTGAACTGAGGAAAAAACATTTTTTTTTTATATATTTTTTGGGGGATATTTATTATAGCAAAAAGTAAAAAATCTGTAATTATTTTTAAAAATTGTCGCTCTATTTTTGTTTATAGCGCAAAAAATTAAAACCGCAGAGGTGATCAAATACCACCAAAAGAAAGCTCTATTTTAAGCCATATAATTTAGTTCATTTTGCCGCTGATCTCAGAAGCCATTAATGGCTTCATGTCAACTTTTAAAAGTACTATATCTGGTGCGATGCGCATTTGTTGTATTATATCTCAAAACAGTAATTTCTATCCATCTTCACCTTTAAATGGCAGTCCAATATTATGTATTGTGTCTCAATAGATATGTGTGAGAGGTAATGTTATGCCTTGTACACACAATCGGAATTTTTTCATCGGATATTCCGACCTTGTGTTGGCCCCATCAGACTTTTTTCCGTCGGAGTTTAGAAATAGAACCTGTTTTATTTTTTCCGAGGGAAAAAAATCCTATTGGAAATTCCGATCATCTGTGTGGAACGCCGACGGAGAAAAAAACACGCATGCTCAGAATCAAGTCGACGCATGCTCGGAAGCATTAAACTTAATTTTTCTCGGCTCGTCGTCATGTTTTACGTCACCACGTTTTGGACGCTCGGAATTTGGTCTGACAATCTGTATGCAAGACACAGCTTGAACGGAATTCCGACGGAAAATTCCATCGGATTTTATCCCATCAGAAATTCCGATCGTGTGTACAGGGCATAAGTGCCTCTTGGGAACTTCCTTTCTGACACTTCGTAAATGTTAGAATGTCCAAGTCTGACCAATATTGTGCCACGTATGACACCAAATTTAAAATAATTAGTAACTTCAAATTATACAACAAAGAGACACCAATACACAGTAAAGTTAACCCTTTCATGACTAAGCCTATATCTGACATTTGGTGTTAACAAGTTAAAATCCGTATTTTTTGCTAGAAATTACTTGGAACCCCCAAACATTATATATATATTTTTAGCAGAGAATCTAGAGAACAAAATGGTTTATGTCACATGTATTTGTGCAGCGGTGTTTTAAATGCAATTTTTGTGGAAAAATACACTTTCATGAATTAAAAAAAAAGTAACAGTAAAGTTAGCCCAATTCTTTTGTATAATGTGAAAGATGATGTTACGCCAAGTAAATAGATACCAAACATGTCACGATTTGAAATTGCGCACACTCGTGGAATGGCGACAAATTACGGTACCTAAAAATCTCCATAGACGACACTTTAAAAAAAATCAACGGTTACCAGGTTAGAGTTACAGAGGAGGTCTAGTTCTAGAATTATTGTTCTTGCTCTGATGATCGTGGCGATACCTCACATGTGTGATTTGAACACCGTTTACATATGCAGGCGCGACTTCCGTATGCGTTTTCTTTGCTGCACTTTAAAATCTTTTTTTTATTTATTTTTATTATTTTACATTGTGATTAAAAAAAAAAAAATTTGATCACTTTTATTGCTGTCACAAGGAATGTAAATATCCCTTGTGACAGTAATAGGTGGTGACAAGTACTCTTTATGGAGGGATCGGAGGTCTAAAAGACCCCAAATCCCTCCTTTGCACTTCAAAGTATTCAGATCGCCGAAAACGGCCATTCTGAATACTTTATATTTTTTTTAAACCGGCGCCATTGGCAGCCGAGTAAACCGGAAGTGATGTTATGAGATCACCTCCGTTTTTACAGAGAAAAGACTGGAACAAAGCTGTTTCTGGCTTCGTGCCAGTCTGTCTCTAGCCGCCGGAAGTGGCGGATCGTGTCTCGGGTCTCCTGATGGGACGGGAGGCCCGGTAAGAGCGACGGGAGGGGGGATGCTCCGGGATAACATCTGAGTGGCTTTTAGCCACATCGGTTGTTATCCCTGGAAAGCCAATTGCCCGCTCTAAAAAACAGTACCGGGATGATGCCTGCAACTGCGGGCATCATCCCGGTATAACCCCCTAATACCGAGGCCGCATATATGCGTACGCTCGGCCTGAAGGGGTTAAGTACACAGACCATGGTATGGGGAGCACATAGCTTCCCCTGTGTGACAGTGCTCAGGCCTCAGTGGCCAATCAACATTATCTTCCTATTTAAGAACTGACTAGAATTTAAACCGGGATGCTGCAGTGGGGAGGCAGCAAGGCAGTGTGAGTAAGTATACATACCTAGAAGCGAGCTGTATGAAGACGCTGCCACTTTGCCTTGAATAGGAAAAGTGACAATGTCTCTTTCAGAGTTTATTAAAAAAAAAAAATTAATTAATGAATGTACATGTATGCAAGTAAAAAAAAGTGCATTTATTCTTTTTTTCTGAGGAGCCTGTAGAGCAGGGATATGCAATTAGCGGACCTCCAGCTGTTGCAAAACTACAAGTTCCATCATGCCTCTGCCTCTGGGTGTCATGCTTGTGGTTGTCAGTCTTGCTATGCCTCATGGGACTTGTAGTTCTGCAACAGCTGGAGGTCTGCTAATTGCATATCCCTGCTGTAGAGCATTGCACCTGCTATCAGCAGATCGCGGGTGCAATATCAGGCTCCTGCAATCGCCTCCTACAACTTTTTGCCCCTACCTCTGTAAGGGTGTTCTGTTTGAAAGCTGTAGGAAGTGTCAGTGAACTATGAGAGCGCTCACAGCTGTTGGGTGTCATTGGCCGGCTCAATAGAAACTGGCTGACATTTGGCCTGTGTGTATTACAGTTAGTCCGACAGAAGCCGGCAGTTCGGCATGACTGAAAAGGTCTGCTGATCGGCTCCCGATCAGTGCGCTCAACCGATGGATGTCTCCCTGTCAGAATAAAATAGAACAGCAGGGGAGATCGCTGTACTAATTTTGGATAGTTGGCACAGCGGCTCCTCGTGAGCTGTCCCTGCTGGGTTGAACGAAAAACAAAAATACTAGTGTGTACTAGGCTTAAAGGGTAACGCCACCTTGGAGGGAAAAACAATGCAAATAAAGAAAAAATAATATAGCAAATACAATTGCGACACAAGTTATATTGTAATTGAATGTTATTAAAAATTACCTTTCCTTTTCAATCTGTAGCTCTGTAATTCTCTGAAAATGCAATGCAATATGGCAACCTGGAGGTGTACAGAACGCCCCCCAGAAACATTATTTCCTGCTTGTGTGATTGGCTCACCAGTTTTTCTAGAAGTCTGCACTAAGATACAAGTCAGATTTCAGGCATCCCCTGCAACAAAAAATTTAATTTTTGGTGAGATTCTTTCAATTTTGAAATAAGCAGGGATGCAGGCCCTGCAGCTTTCCTCATTAGAGCCCTGCACATGCACAGCTTATTGATAATTATGAAACCACTTCCATTAGACTCACTTAGAACATGGACACAGACAAACACGCAGGGATTTCTTCAGAATAACAAAAGGTAGGAATCTGCAAGAAAATTTGTTAAAATCCTTACAATGTGCATAGATCACCCGGGGGGGGGGGGGGGGGAATGTTTTTTTATCAGCAAAGGTGGAGATACACTTTAAGTCTTTAAGTTGGGAGCAAGAAATTGTTAAGTACTAGGAACAGATAACAAATAAGAGAGCCATGCACCCAACTATAATGCTTCTAACAAGCACTCTGTCAGCAATTTATATTTGCTCTGGCACCAAAAACCACATATTTAGATATCTGTGGCCAAGTTTTTGGCTACTAAACATAACCTACCATCAAACAACATAAGAAACTAACGTTGTACATTTTTATACACTCACTGATTTTATACACTGAATTTTATACACATTTTATACACTCACTGTACCAGTGTTGTCAAAAATGTTAACATGGTGGAGTTGCACTTTAACTAGTAAACCTACGATAAAAAATTACTTTATAGCAAATAACTTTCTTTATTTGTACTTTACATTGCACAGGATTAAACTACCGGGTTATACTGCCACCAATAGGTGATTTGAACATTAGCAAAGAAAGTTGTAAGGACAGCCCAGTATAACCCATTCCATTCCATGCATGCCTTATGTCTCCCATTCCATGTAGGGCTAGTGCCCTCAGGTGATGGACTTCTATTCTCTGCTTTAAGAAAAGCAAACAACTTTTTTTTTTGGTTCATTTTCCATCAGGACTCCTCTAGCAAGATTTCTACCTGCTACACAGCCACTGCAGCTTCTATTTTTGCAGCTTTCTAGATTGGGGGATCTTACCTGGACCAAGCAGGAAAAGAGATACAGGGCTGCCTTGTAATGTTGCTTTTGGCACCTAATCTTGTGTGGGCTTTCATATTGACACGTGGTGCATTGCATTGAGTTAGCTGTGGGATGCTATTCAGATCCAGGACCATGTTCCTTCTGTGGTGCAGCCCTGTCTCTGAGGGCCCCCTAGAGGGTATGCCCACCAGGAGGTCATTAGACTTGCATGGGGCTTAGTCCATAACATCCTTTGTCTGCTGGGTGATCTGTGGGAAGACAATTGTGGTAAGCCTGGTCTTTTGCCCTATCGATGTGCTGTTGCAGTGGTACTTGAGGGTATAAAAATAAGAGTGCAGGTTTTGATATTTTCTGTTGCAGTGGGGGAGTGTGTGGACTCACATATTCAGTTCTCCTCCTTCACTACTCTGGACATCGGGGCTCACAGCTGCCTGAAGTGATTTCACAGGAGACATCACCCTTACCTAATCTGCAGTATAGGTGGTTTTGATCTCCCCTAGTGGGACAAATTTACTCCACGAATGGACAAGAAGTGCACATATTATTATTATTATGTAGGTAGTTGTATAGCGCCGTCAATTTACGCAGCGCTTTACATATACATTGTACATTCACATCAGTCCCTACCCTCAAGGAGCTTACAATCTAAGGTCCCTAACTCACATTCATATACTAGGGCCAATTTTTAGACAGAAGCCAATTAACCTACCAGCATGTCTTTGAAGTGTAGGAGGAAACCGGAGTAGACGGAGGAAACCCACGCAGGTACAGGGAGAACATGCAAACTCCAGGCAGGTAGTGCCGTGATTGGGATTCAAACCAGAAACTCTTTTTACTGCTAGGCGATATTGCTACCCACCCTGCTGGCTTATGCTCCACTAATCGCTTTGGGAGTGCAGTTTTTCCCATGAAGATTGTGACACAGTTAAGTCAGACTACAGTCCCAAGTCTGAGTATCTGCCTTTTCATGAGAACCCCTCCAAGGGGTGCCTCCTTCCCCATGCATATATTTAGGGATGATGTTTCTGCCGCAATGTCTGTTCATGGGAAAACTTTCTTCTGTCTTGGGAGGCTCAGTCCACAGGGGCTGCTAACTTGTCTCCTCCTTCTCTTCCATAGGAGTTGGTTTCTGACCTGCCTCTGATTGTTTAGGCACTTCCTTAGAGGAAAATGAGGCTGATGTCTCATCTGGCCCTGAGAGCTTGTCACAAGAGGAGGGTTACTCTGCTGACATTCTTCCATGTTAAGGATGCAATTTCTGGTCTTGATTTGGAACAATCTATATTCAAGTCATCATTTGGGATCCCGAAAGTGCAAACAAACCTGTAAAAAGCTTCCCTGTACACTTTCTTTTACAGTCTTTATTTATGGTCTCTTCCTGTTAAGGTGGTCGTCCCTCTCTAACATTTTGCCCAGTAACACCCTTTTGAGGTGGAGTTCCCAGAGAAATGGACATTCCCAGTTGTGGACTCTACCATTTCTTGTCTTAACAAAATCTTGACGGTCCATCTTCATGGACCTTGTGGCTGCAAACTTGAGTTTTTGATCTCTACCGCCAATTTACTTCTTGCCATCTTCTCTGCAAAAATAGGCACTCTTTACGATACGCTTCAGCAGATCAGTCATTGACTTCTTTTAACAAGAGGATCTTCTGGCCACAGTGGACATCAAGAATACTTATTTACACATTCTCATGTTAATGCCATATCAATGCTTCCTGGGTTTTGCTGTGTGCATGCAACATTTCCAATTTGTTGCCAACCTGATCCTTGATACCCATTTTATACAAGGGACTTGGATGCTGAATGTAGCTCAGCTTTCCATCAATATCCTGGGACTTATGGCAATTTGGTTGTCCCTTCCAACTTTGAACCTCTCGACTACAACCAGGATCCAGTTGGACAATACCACAGTAGTCTTACATCAGCCATCAGCAAGGCACCAGCAGTCATGCAGCTCAAAGAAAAGGAGATCTCATTCTGACTTGGGTAGAACTCCACACTCTGGCTCTGAGCGCTGTGCACATCTCAGACATGAAAAACTGGCAGGCTGACCTCCTCAGTTGACAAAATCTAACAGAGTGGTCTCTCTCCATCTGAAGCTCTCTATTGCAGGTGGGAGACACCAGACATAGACCCAACGCTGTATTCTGGCCTAGGCCAACAAGTCCCAGGCCTAGGGCATCACTTTGCAGGGGGGGCAGCACGGAAAGAATTCCCGCCGGCTTGCACTACACTGTTAATGTAGCGCCAGTCTTATGGGGCAGACTGGGTTGAGAGGCAAATTAGTCTAGCGCCCCCATAAAGCGGCCGCACTGCTTTCGGTATGCAGGCGGCCGACATTCCGCTACTGTGGGGGGTTTTGACTTTCCTATCATCCTGGACCACAAACCTTCCTTTTTTTTTTGGTTAGAGTAAGGGAGGGTTATAGCCCCTGTCAGTTTATTTTTTACCATCCCTGTCCCATTGCAGAGATTTTCCTTCATTTCCTGCCCCATAGCCAAACAGGAAGTGAGAGGAAATCTATGAAAATTAAGGAAATTCATTGCCCTCAGAACTAGTGTCCCCACTCGAAAAGTTCAGGGCGGGTCTTAAACAGCAAGGGGTGTGGCCTTGACAGGAAGGGGTGGGTCATATTTAAATTAGGGGGTGCACGATTTTTAGTCAGGTCTAGGGCAGCCCAAAACCTAAATACACTACTACATAGACCTCCTGCCATCCAACTTCAACTAACTTAACAGGTTTGTCCCCAGTATAAGGAATCCTCAGCTTTTATCAGTGGTTGCTCTGGTATCTCCGTGAGATCGATACCTTTCCCCCGCCAAAGTTTTTCCTCCCTTTGACCCACAGGTTAGAGATGGATTACATCCTGTTATTCTTTATTGCCCTGAACTGACCCAACAGAAGTTAATACTCAGACATACTCTTACGGCCCTTCTGGACCACCCAGACCTTCTGTCCCACGGTCCAGTCAGCCATCCTGCTTCTCAGTTGCTGGCTTTTATGGTTTGGCTGTTGAAGCAAGGTCCTGAGCGACAAGGGGCCTACTGGACATCATCCCTATGCATCTAAAGGCTAGGAAGTCAACTTCTGCAAAGTCTGCCATCACACCTAGAAGGTATACACTGTATGTCCATGGCTAGGTAATTCTATTTTACTAAGTCTGTGGGATGAATCCTATCGAGGAGTTAAACTGGGCTGTTTTACAACTTTGTTTGCTAGTGTCCAAGTCTCCTGAGGTGGCAGTATAACACAGTAGTCTAAGACTAAACATATGTCATGTGATGTACTCCAATTAAAAGGATTTACAGGGAAATTAAAATCAAATATTTAACATGAACCGATACTGTATGTATATTCATATCTGCAATGACATTGGCATGTTGAATGTGTAATGTGGCTTTGTAGCCTTGTCCTGTGTTGGTGCCATATTAGGCTAAAAGTGGTTTACAAGTTATGGTTGAATTACCTTTAATGGGAAAGTTGAGCAGGTAGACAGTTGTTGGAATAATATCACTCCTGCCTTCATTTTAAAAATAAAACACATAAATAATTATCAATTTGAACTTTTCTTCATGAACCTATATTTTTTTTTATCGAATTTAGTGCCTTTTGAACAGGTTGATGCATAGAAAATATATCAAACCATAGCAGCGTGATATGGCCATTGAAAATCTTTATAGCTTCATCTTTCAGACATTCTCTGTCACTCTGAAATCATTCTCAGTGGTCCAAATGTTTTTCATTGCCCTGTGAATTTCTAAAATTTGGTTGGAAAACTTTGGACACTTGTAAACAGTACTTATGTATGAACATCCGACATTCCTGGCAGAAAATACCTGAGGATGGGCTGTATAGTACTTGCATTTATTTGCACGTATTCATGCATATGCGTAGAAATTCTTTAAACTTTTTATTTTAAGAGAATGTGCAGCATACGCGTGTATAAATACTGACCAGCAATTCAGATTTTTGTTTTTTATTAAATCTATACACAGTGCAAGCTTATGCACCTGTGTGTGCAGGCCCATTACATTTAAACTTCCAAATAAAACTTTGTAAACAAAAAAAAAAAAAAAAAAGCAATGGCCTGCATTTACAGTAGATTATTAAATAACATAAAAAATGTATTATTTTTAGGTGTCAATGTGCAAATAGCCTTTGTGTATCATTCAGACACCAATTAAGCTGGCCATATGTTACTAGAATTTCCAACAAACGTTCCTACAAGAATTCTCATCGGAGCATTCTTTCTTCCTACCATTGAGTCCACTAATTTTGTTTGAAAGCCCTTAAAATATCATCCATATCAGCTGTTTGAATGTAATCCCAGACATATCAAACAGGCTTCATGACAATATGTACAATTTTTCCCGAACACAAACCACATTCACTGAATTTTGTTGAGTTGAGAAAATGTTTCCATACTGCTCCTTCAAATTGTTTTTGTCACTACGGTCAAAAACAAATGTTGACTTGACCCAACTAACCATTAGAAAACCGAAAGAATGAAATTCTACTTGTGTATTGCCAGCTTAATGCCAACAATTATGCTGGAATTTCCTGACAGTAAAATAATAAAAGACCAAAGTGTCTTACAGCTAAAGTTTTTACTTACAATAATGACTGGCTGTCTAGCATTTGTTCAGCCCTGTTCTAAAGTAATCAAAATTCACCATCTTTGTTTTTTCTCTGCAGGTTTCAGAAGACCCCGATTCTTTAATATCTAAGGTCAGAGATTTCTGTATTATGCAAATCAAATGTAAGATTTTTGTGCAATTTAATGTAAATGTTATGCCATAATTTAAAAAGAAAAGTATTTTAATCATGAAGAGAGCATTTACGGTAAGTATGTCACAGATTTTTTGAATAACTGTACAAAGTATGAACCAAATATGTTTAATTTCTTCTGCTATGTATAATATGGTGGTTATTATTTCTTCCTGCTTCTAACGCAGGAGGGATATTATCAAACAAACCTACTGCAAGTTTCTTGCTTCCGGTCACATTAAGATGCCTGCTTTATCATAATGGCATTGCCAAGATGTTTCTTAGGCTGGACTCACACATGTGCGGTGCAAATTGTATGTTTGTTTTCACTGCGAATATAATAACCATTTGTTCAGCGGTTCAGGTGCGTTTTTGATTTGGTTCTGATGCGAATTTGCAAGACTCAGGACTGGATTTTTGTCACAGCTGCGATTTCAGTGCTGGCCAATACATAGTAGATTAAAGCCCTGTACACACGATCGGTTTGACTGATAAAAACCGTCCGATGGATGGTTTTCATCAGACCAACCGACCGTGTATGGGACCCATCGGTCTTTTTTCCATCGGTTTTAAAAAATAGAACATGTTTTAAATTTTTCCGATGGATAAAAAACCGATCGAAAACTCAGATTGTCTATGGGCAAGTCCATCGGATCAAAATCCCACGCATGCTCAGAATCAAGTCGACGCATGCTCAGAAGCATTAAACTTCATTTTTCTCGGCTCATCGGAGTGTTTTACGTCACCGCGTTTGAAATGGTCGGTTTTTTGACTGATGGTGTGTGGGCAAGACTGATGAAAAACAGTTTCATCGGATTTCCGATGGACAAATCCATCGGACGAAAATCCATAGGTTATCCGATCGTGTGTACGGGGCTTAAGAGTGTTAACTCTTGTAGTAAGAGAGCAATCCGTGCTGAAATTCTGAACTGAATCCTTAACACAACTGAAAACATGTACGATTCAAAAACGAGCCTGGAATTCGCAACTGAACCACACCGCAGTGCTCAGAAAATGCGCAGGACTCTTTTTAAATTCGCACTGCATCTATGTGAGCAGCTTCAATAGAAGTCAGTGTTATCTCACATATATAAAATGCATCCAATTCATGTGAACTGAACCTTAGATTCAGCAAAACCTGCATGGAAAGCCTCAATATGACTGGACATAGCAGGTAGTGAGTGATCAGGAGAGCTGCAGCACAGTCTTTAAAAAGCAGCCCCACCCACCCTACATGTGGGGTGCTCTTTGAAATCTTGCTACAGGGAATTACACAAAACTCAGAGTAGGTTTCATATACAGTAGTGGGTGCAGTAGCATTTCCCCACTTGGTTTCCCTTGTTTGTTGGACTTGTTCTTTAAGACGTGTTACTGCATCTTGTCAGTTAATCAGATCTGGGAAATTGTGACTGCCTGGCTTCCGTTCATTTCATGCTTGGCAATAGGGAGCTCTCATTACTGGCAGTCCTGGAGCTTTACTCAGCATTGCAATCTGGCAAACAGAATTAATGCCAAAATGATAACCGAAGAAACACTGCGTAGGTAAATAATGTTCTATGACTATTTCAGTTTCAGATTTTTATATGCAAAAAATATGTGCCTTGCTTTTACAATTACACAATACAGTGGGAAAGACAATATATGAAAAAAGAAAACTGTATTCAAAATAGACAGGATATATAATCTCAAGTCAGAGAAAAGAAAGAATGTGATAAAGTCCTGGAAACATATCTGATATCTTCATGCTATGCAGTGACTCCTTTCAAGTGTGCACCTCCACCAGCTCCACTCAAGCATGCTCTCACCTTAGTAGGATGACCCCCACTACAAAGGTCATAAAAACATGCTCCTTAGTTCCAGGACACATACAGTGGCAAATGAAAGTAACAAACGGCCGTCTCATCCAAAGGATTTTTCAAAAGGAGGATCACTGAGCCCAAGGTTTATCACAGATCCTTTTTTCAGGGAGAGAGAAATTGCCTAAAGCTCACTGCTTCCAAGTGTGCACCCCCACCATTCGTATTCATGTGTGATCTGACCTTAGAAGGACGACCCCCGCTACAAAAGTCGCAAAAACATGCTCCTTCTTAGTGCCAGGAAACATACAATGGCAAATAGAAGTAATAAACAGGCATCTCATTCAAAGTCTTTTCCAAAAGCCCAGGGTTTATCACAGACAACCTCTACACTTTATTAAAACCGAATAAATCGTATGCACTTACAAGGTAAACCACACAAGTGCCAATGTTAAGGAGCCGGCTGGAAGCCACACTGCAGTGTCCACACTTGTATCTCACCATCCATCACTAAACAAATGCACCTGCCGCTCTCCCAGCCATCCAGTGATCAACTTGCCCCATGATTGTAAGCTCCTCCCAACCCTTTTAATCAATGCGATGTCAAATTGATGAAATGCGTTGGTGGAGCTTGTACCTTGAAGTGAGTTGGGCAGTGGGAGGCTGGGAGAGCTGCAGCTGCAACTATCTAGCGGTGGGTGGTGAGATACATGGGCTATTGTGGCTTCCAGCTGGCTTCTTATCGTTGTATCATGTATCTCATCAATAAACTCACTCCAAGGCTGTTTTTTTTTTTCGGGTGTGGGGTGGTGGGAATAAATAAGGGTTTTATTATGAGTAAATAGAAGGGGCAAGATGGCTCTAGAAGCCTCGTAAGGTATATTAATCACCTTTTTTTTTTTTTTTTCTTCTTTCACTAATAATTAGGGATATTTGGTGGGGTAGGGTATATAGCCCCTAATTACATATGGGTGAGAGGGTGATGAAATAGATATGGTTTATATCACGTGCAATAGAAGGGGGAGGATGGTTTAGTGAACATTGTAAGGTTTACTGGTCCCTCCTTCTTTGCCCATTTTTTTTTTTGGGGGGGGGCGTGAAGGTTTATCAATGGTGGGGATGGAGGGGGGGGGAGTGGATTTAATTAAGGGGAGGGAAGGGAGGGGGGAAAAGGAGGGAAAGAATTTTTTATTTTTTTTGTTTTGTTTTTGGGATGGGGGGATACTAGATTAAAATTAATGTGATGTTAATGTATGATGATATGCATGTCAATAACTATGTGTTAAATAAAAAAAAAAAAAAATATTATAAAAAAAAACTCGCTCCAAAGCTGTAAGCTACGACCATCAAATTTCACAGGGGTGACATCTCATTGATTAAAAGGGTTGGGAGGAGCTTACAATCATGGAGCAAGTTGAGCGGTGGATGACTGGGAGAGCGGCGGCTGCGACTGTCTAGCAATGGATGGTGAGGTACATGTGCGGACGCTGTGGTGTATCTTCCAGCCAACTCCTAAACATTGACGCTTGTGTTGTTTACTTTTCTAAGCGCCTATGATTTATTTGGTTTTAATAAAATGTAGAGGTTATCTGTGATAAACCCTGGGCTTTTGAAAAAGCCTTTGAATGAGATGCCTGTTTATTACTTCTATTTGCCATTGTATGTGTCCTGGCACTAAGGGACAGTGGGCAAACGTACAAAATCAGCAGGGGATCAAATACTTTTTTCCCTCACTGTATTTTATGTATACTATTTTTGATTTACTATCAATTTGGTGTTTGCAGCTAACACATTAGAAATTATTGTGTGCAGATATTTCACATATATGTAGATAGTTTATACTTTTGGCTGGAATGTACCTTAAAAATAAAAAAGTTGTTTAATTACAAAATGTATTTTTAAAGCTTAAAGTGGTTGTAGAGGCAGAAGGTTTTTTATCTTAATGCATTCTATGCATTAAGATAAAAAGCCTTCTGTGTGCAGCAGCATCCCTAATACTTACCTGAGGTATATCTAGATCCAGCGATGTTACAGGAGTGTCTCGGCTGCTAGGGACTCCTCTCCTCATTGGCTGAAACAGCAGCGCGGCTCCATTGGCTCCTTTTGCTGTCAATCAAACTCAGTCAGCCAATGAGGAGAGAAAGGGGGCGGGCCATACCTGTAAGTGTTCTCTAAACAAAGCAGAGAAAAATCTGATATCCTGCCCTGCCAGACAGAACAGTGCTGTGTGGCAGAAATTTACAAACCTCATGACTTGATGGACCGCAATATGAATACTTTAGCAGGGTAAAACACCTCCCTTAAAGTTATTTCATCGGTGTATTTCGCGGTTTTCATGGAGTTCAGTTTTAATGATAGTCTACCATATATGACCATCTGTTAATTACGGACACGATTCACAGCTCAGTCACACTGCTCTTCATTGTCATTCTAGAGACAGAAGTATTCTGGTTGTGTACGTGAAGCAAAGTAGTTTTTTTTATGGTTCATCATCTTTTCATCTGTCATTGCGATAGAACATTTAGACATCTACTATGTTTACCAATCAGTGTAATATGGCTGTGTGATGGACAATAATGGACCCAATTAGGCACGATTGGGCTTTATGGAATAATTCCAGATAAAACACAGGCTGACCTGAGGCTGAGGTTGAGGTTAAAGTCCCGTTTTCTTGTTCTGAGTCTACATTCTCATTTTTAGCTATGGGTACTAATTGAAAGCAACTGTAAAACCACGTAGTTAGTCAAAGTTTAACTAAAAATATAATCCAAAGATTTGTTGGCAGCTCATTATGTGCAATTAAAAGGGCTGGAATTAAAATATGCTACAGTAGGTTTTCATTTTAGAACTTCAGTAATAGTTTTGTCATATCTTTTTTATTATGATCTGTTCTAACTTCTTTACTAGGGGAAATCCTGGATCACATCATATGATCTTCTGTAATGTTAGAAATATTTCCTGGTCTTTTAAAGCAAATGTCAAACAAAAAATATACAATACATCTCTGCAATTCATGCACATTTCTTCATGCCTTATCCCATTAACCACTTGCTGACCAGGCCTTTTCTGGAACTTTTTGATTACAAGTTTACATTTTTATTTTTTGCTACAAAATTATTTAGAACCCCCAAACATTATATATTTTTTTTAGCAGACTCTAGAAAATGAAATGGCGATCTTGCAATATTTTATGTCACACTGTATTTGCGCAGCGGTCTTTCAAACACAATTTTTGGGGAAATGATACACTTTAATCTAAGTTTACTTAACCCTGGCAGAATTTATGATTTCTTGGCCATTTGTCAGAGAATAGGAATGATAACACAAAAACGTTTCTTTCACTCAAGGTTGGTGTTTGGCTGAAGCCATTTATTATCAATCAACTGTGTTTACTCCATAATGACAACAGAAACTAGCCAAATGACCCTGATCAAAAGTTTACACACCCCAGTTCTTAATACCGTGTATTGCCCACTTTAACATCAATGACAGCTTGAAATCTTTTGTGGTATTTGTGGATGAGGCTCTTTATCTTCTCAGATGGTAAAGCTGTCCATTCCTCTTTGGCAAAAAGCCTCCAGTTCCTGGAAATTCTTGGGCTGTCTTGCATGAACTGCACGTTTGAGATCTCCCCAGAGTGGCTAAATGATATTGAGGTCCGGAGACTGAGATGACCACTCCAGAACCTTCATTTTATTCTGCTGTAGCCAATGACAGGTCAACTTGGCCTTGTGTTTTGGATCATTTTCATGTTGGAATGTCCAAGAAGGTCCCATGCGCAGCTTCCTGGCTGATGAATGCAAATATTACTCCAGTATTTTTTGATAACTTACCGCATTCATCTTGCCATCAATTTTGACCAACTTTCCTGTGCCTTTTTAGCTCACACATCACCAAAACATCAGCGATCCACCTCCTTGTTTCACAGTAGGAATGGTGTACCTTTCATCATAGGCCTTGTTGACTCCTCTCCATATGTACAGTGCCTTGCGAAAGTATTCGGCCCCCTTGAACTTTTCATCCTTTTGCCACATTTCAGGCTTCAAACATAAAGATATAATATTTTAATTTTTTGTGAAGAATCACTAACAAGTGGGACACAATTGTGAAGTGGAACGAAATCTATTGGATTTTTGAAACTTTTTTAACTAAGAAAAAAATGAAAAGTGGGGCGTGCAAAATTATTCGGCCCCCTTGCGTTAATACTTTGTAGAGCCACCTTTTGCTCCGATTACAGCTGCAAGTCGCTTGGGGTATGTCTCTATCAGTTTTGCACATCGAAAGACTGAAATTCTTGCCCATTCTTCCTTGCAAAACAGCTCGAGCTCAGTGAGGTTGGATGGAGAGCGTTTGTAAACAGCAGTTTTCAGCTCTTTCCACAGATTCTCGATTGGATTCAGGTCTGGACTTTGACTTGGCCATTCTAACACCTGGATACGTTTATTTGTGAACCATTCCTTTGTAGATTTTGCTGTATGTTTGGGATCATTGTCTTGTTGGAAGATAAATCTCCGTCCCAGTCTCAGGTCTTTTGCAGACTCCAACAGGTTTTCATCCAGAATGGTCCTGTATTTGGCTGCATCTATCTTCCCCTCAATTTTAACCATCTTCCCTGTCCCTGCTGAAGAAAAGCAGGCCCAAACCATGATGCTGCCACCACCATGTTTGACAGTGGGGATGGTGTGTTGAGGGTGATGAGCTGTGTTGCTTTTACGCCAAACATATCGTTTTGCATTGTGGCCAAAAAGTTCAATTTTGGTTTCATCGGACCAGAGCACCTTCTTCCACATGTTTGGTGTGTCTCCCAGGTGGCTTGTGGCAAACTTTAGACAAGACTTCTTTATGGATATCTTTGAGAAATGGCTTTCTTCTTGCCACTCTTCCATAAAGGGCAGATTTGTGCAGTGTACGACTGATTGTTGTCCTGTGGACAGACTCTCCCACCTCAGCTGTAGTTCTCTGCAGTTCATCCAGAGTGATCATGGGCCTCTTGGCTGCATCTCTGATCAGTCTTCTCCTTGTCTGAGCTGAAAGTTTAGGAGGGACAGCCAGGTCTTGGTAGATTTGCAGTGGTCTGATACTCCTTCCATTTCAAAATGATCGCTTGCACAGTGCTCCTTGGGATGTGTAAAGCTTGGGAAATCTTTTTGTATCCAAATCCGGCTTTAAACTTCTCCACAACAGTATTACGGACCTGCCTGGTGTGTTCCTTGGTCTTCATGATGCTCTCTGCGCTTTCAACAGAACCCTGAGACTATCACAGAGCAGGTGCATTTATACAGAGACTTGATTACACACAGGTGGATTATATTTATCACCATCAGTCATTTAGGACAACATTGGATCATTAAGAGATCCTCGCTGAACTTCTGGAGTGAGTTTGCTGCACTGAAAGTAAAGGGGCCAAATAATTTTGCACGCACCACTTTTCCGTTTTTTATTTGCTAAAAAAGTTTAAAATATCCAATAGATTTCCTTCCACTTCACAATTGTGTCCCACTTGTTGGTGATTCTTCACAAAAAATTAAAATTTTATATCTTTATGTTTGAAGCCTGAAATGTGGCAAAAGGATGAAAAGTTCAAGGGGGCCGAATACTTTCGCAAGGCACTGTAGCATTTATGGTTGTGGCCAAAAAGCTCAATTTTGGTCTCATCACTCCAAATTACTTTGTACCAGAAGATTTGAGGCTTGCCTCTGTGCTGTTTGGCGTATTGTAAGCGAGATACTTTGTGGCATTTGTGTAGTAATGGGTTTCTTCTGGCGACTCGACCATGCAGCCCATATTTCTTCAAGTGCCTCCCTATTATGCATCTTGAAGCCACACGACATGTTTTCTTAGAGTCCTGTATTTCACCTGAAGTTATTTGTGGGGTTTTCTTTGCAACCCGGACATTTTTCCTGGCAGTTGTGACTGAAATTCTAGTTGGTCTACCTTACTGTGGTTTGGTTTCAACAGAACCCCTTGTTTTCCACTTCTAGATTAGAGTTTGAACATTGCTGATTGACATTCTCAATTCCTTGGATATCTTTTTATATCCCTTTCCTGTTTTATACAGTTCAACTACCCTTTTCTGCAGATCCTTTGACAATTCTTTTGCTTTCCCCATGACTCAGAATCCAGAAACGTCAGTGCAGCACTGGATGAAAGATGCAAGGGTCTGTCAGGAGTCCAGAAACTCATTGAACTTTTACACACACACTAATTACAAACAAACAGATCACAGGTGAGGATGGTTACCGTTAAAAGCCATTCAAACCCCTTTGTTTCAACTAGTGTGCATGTTATCAGGCCAAAATCACCAGGGTATGTAAACTTTTGATCAGGGTAATTTGGGTAGTTTCTGTTGTCATTATGATTTAAAAAAAGTAAACACAGTTGATTGATAATAAATGGCTTTAGCCAAATACTAACCATGAGTGAAAGAAAAGTTTTTGTCTTATCATTCATATTCTCTGACAAATGGCCAAGAAATCATAAATTCTGCCAGGGTATGTAAACTTATCAGCACAACTGTATATATATTAATATATATATTTAAAAAAAACAACAGTTACCCCAATTTTTTTGTAATGTGAAAGATGATGTTAGGCCGAGGTAAATAACATGTCATGCTTTAAAATTGTGCACGCTCGTGGAATGGCGACAAACGACGGTACTTAAAAATCTCCATAGGTGACACTAATTTTTTTTACAGGTTACCTGTTTAGAGTTAAAAGGGAGGTCCTGTGACAGAATTATTGCTCTTGCTTTAACGATCGTGGCGATGCCTCACATGTGTGGTTTGAACACTATTTACATATGCGGGCGCGGCTTGTGTATGCTTTTACTTCTGTACACAAGCACCGTGTATTTTTTATTTTTGCACTGTCCCTTTTATTTTTTTCTGATCATTTTTATTCCTATTACAAGGAATGTAAACATCCCTTGTAATAGAAATAAGCATAACAGGTCATTTTTATTGAGATATCTGGGGGAAAAAAAGACCCCATATCTCACATTTACCTTTAAAAGAAAAAAAAAAGAAAATTTACATTTTGACTTAAAAAAAAAATCATTTGTTTATGCCTGAGAACCAGAAGTGACGTTAGAGGTTGCTTCAGTCTTCCAAGGGCATAGAGACGAGTGGGGGCCATCTTGCCTTCACTCGAGACTTCCTGCCCAGGAAAACGGCCGCATTGGATCGCTTCTGAGTTCACTGAGGGCTCCGGTAAGCTCGGAAATGACCAGGATGCAGCCAGGGGGGGATGGGCCGTGGGACCACTTTTATCTGACACTGAATCGTCCACAGTAAAAAAATATATTATTTAACGTCAAAGTCAGGATGATAATATATTTACTATGCAGGGTGAATGCCCTCCAAGGTAGAAGAACTATGGAGTTTACTTCATCAGGAACAGGAGCCACATATCCTATCAGGTCCCTTATAACATGTGCTACAAAGTGCGTGGTGTACCTTTTGCGATGCCCATGCGGTTTGGAATATGTGGGCCGGACCATTAGAAAATTGAGTACCAGATTAGGTGAGCACATCACCAACATAAAAATTGGTTTTGACAAACATAGTGTGTCTAAGCACTATGATCTTGTGCATAACAGAAACCCAAAAGGTACCATTTTCATTGGTTTGGAGAAATATGTGCCCAACTGGAGAGGGGGCAATGGCAAAAGAAGCATCTCTAGATCCGAAACCAGTTGGATACATAAATTGGGTTGTCACACACCGGGTGGCCTCAACGTTGAATGGGATATAAATTGCTTTATCAACAATGGGCGACATATTATTTGTTCCCCTCATAAGCAATTTGTTCCCATTTTTCTTCCTGTGCAATTTTGGTCCAGTGTTTTGTTTGGGCCTGACTAACTAAGTATATCATAAGCTTTATTTTAATATAAAAAGTTTTTTTAAGTATTTCTATATTGGTTTAGTGTAAACCTGCTTAGGATTCATTTTTTGAAAAAAAGAATTTTTTTGAAAAAAAGAATGTTTTAAAGGAATGTTTTTTTAAAAAAGAGAATGTTTTTTGGAAAAATAATGTTTTTTTTGAATAAAGAATGTTTTTGAAAAAATGGTTTAATAACAGTTGCACCATGATCCACAAGATGTCAGTGTGGAGATTATTTTTAAAATCAGTTTTAAAAATTGGTGCAATATCTGTAAGTTCCACTGGGGGTGATGGTGCAACTGTGTTTTATGTCAAGACCTCTCCATTGAGAGATCAATGCAGAGGCTAGTACAATTTTCTGCTCCGTCTGCCAATTTGACATGTAGCCAATGAGAGAACCCCGAGTGGGCCCTTTGGCTACAAATAGCGTGTGCGTGCTCATGTGGGCGTGCCCCTGATGATGTCACATTTGACTAAACGGCGTAGGGTGACACGCACATGCATTGCGCACGCGCGAATCAGCCTTTGACAGAAACTCGGAGCTTTTTTATTTCCTTGCAAGGATTTTCTCGTTTTATCATTATTTTTATACCTATGTGAGAGCTGTTTTCTCTCCTGTTCATTTCTAATAAAACTTCCCTGATGAATGCTACACTATGGAAAGTTTTTCTTTCTTCTCTTTGGACATCGTTTTAACTGCTGAGGACTATTCACTCTGATCAATCAAGAGTGTTTTTCATCTCCGATTTGGATCAGCTGTGCAGACACGTCTCTGGAGACTCGCCTATTGTGGATGAAGTGTCTTCACTGGAATTTCTCTGCCTTCCATGGAGTGAACATCGCTCTACTAAGCTTGTTTTGACCCCCCTGAGAAGGGCGGTCGCAGGCTGTTTGGTAAGCCTTCATTTCTCACTTTGGTGGCGGGATCTTCACTTATTGTTGGAATAGCACTTACCAGTTTCATCGGATATCTTCTCTGTGGAACTCTTATCATCAATATAGAGGAAATCCTCTACACATTTATTTGATAATCTTCTTTCTTCACGGGCACTTATGAACTTGATTGGTTTATTTGCATTGTTTTATTAGTGTTTTTGATACTTTTTTCACGTATTTAATTTTAACTGTATAGATATATACAGTTCTTTCCAGCGCTACACTATTTTTGTATACTCAAGACAACAAATAAGGCAGAAATAAAGTTTGAGAATTTACAGTTTGAGAACATGTTAAAAGGGAACCCTAAAAATATTTATTTGGCTAGACACTACTAAGAATATTCCATGCATTTAAAGATCAATATAGCAGAAAGGCAATGTAAATAACACACAGATCTACTAAAGGGATGCTATCCTTTTGCCCATGCAGGCCAAAGCAAAATAGTGACCTAAAGTGTTCCTAAACCCACAGCAGTAAAATCAGTCTGTATATGCAGTAAAGCATGCTTATTATACCCACAGTGGAACCTAAGGGGTTAATCCTCTGCATTGTGTAAAAAGGCTGTTTGATCCTGTCTTCTCTAACTCCCCCCTTTTTTTTACTGTCCCTAATCCATTTGCTGATAGTACAGAGCCCTCGAGACACTCTGCGCACACTTAGTTTGGTGTGTATTGCTAGAAAGTTGTTTTTTTTTTTTGGTGCATATGATCATCACAGGGCCATTCAGCACTATGCAGACAGAACGTCAGGGGTCATGCAGCCTCATAGGACAGTCAGAGCAGAATGAAAACTCCTACAAGCTTTAATCAGTGCTCAGCCTGACCCTGATAGAAGTCACAAGACTGCTAAGACTGCTATATAGTGCAGTTTCCATGTTTTGTGTACTGTGGGAGACCAGATCTAGTGAATGCAGAGTCCTGGGTTTAGTAACACTTTAACTCTTCCTCTCCCCAACAGCATATAATATAACATTTCCTCACTTCAATTCATTCCTCTTGACTGCTGGGATTGATGTATGCGTGAGCATGTGACTCAGTCCCATGAGCCAGCACCATCGGCCTTGTTATTGCCCCACTGCTGTCACATTATACTAGCTTTCTGTAAGCTCAAACAAAGCCTAGGTGCAACCAAAATCAAAAGCAGAAGAATTAGCAAAAGGGACATAAATTATAGTCAGTAGGATGTGTCCCTTGTGCTGATTCTTCTTCTTTTAGTAGAAATAATTTTCTGTCCTGCCTCCACCCCTGCTGCTGTAATCTTCAAGTGTGGAGGGGGCTAATACAACTAATGGGCTGTCACAGGCTCTCCTCAGCTCTAATTAACCTCTGCGCCACTGGCTTTTTACGGTAGCATTGGATAATACAACTAAGGGACTCCCATTAACAGATCCTGACTACCCTGCCCATCGTTTCCACCCAGCTGCTCCATTCATAGAAGTCGTACTACAGCTGTTATGAAAGGAACACAACCTAAGAACGGGCAGATGATTGATAGCTCCTCCATCTCCATTCATAGACCCTGTTTGGTTCATAGAAGCTGTAGTACAGAGAGCAGAGGAGGATTTCTACTAACACCAGGGGAATCAGCACAAGGGACACCTCACCCTAACTGTAATTATGTCCCTTGTGCTGATTTTTTTGTTGCTTTTATCTGCACTTTGGCTTTAGAAGTCTACACAGGATTTTGTTTCCCCAGTCATGGTGAGTGAACAGAGCGGTTTGGAGCTGACATAAGGTGAGTATACAATGTTGAGGTGATGGTGGTTCTGGTCCATTGTGTGGCCACTTTGATGTCATTTCTGCACATGTACACACGAGTTACATTGTTCATAGCGGTAAGTGCTATTACAGATCTAAAATACATTTCAGTGAAACTGCACTGCATAAAAAACGCGGAGTGATTTCACCCTATGTATTAAACCTTTCTTAAGCCCCGTACACACGGTCGGACTTTTGGCCAACAAACTTCATTTTGAGCAAGTTGGACCAACAATCCGACCGTGTGTACGCTCCATCGGATAAACTTTTTTTTGTTTTTTTTGTTTTTTTTTATCGGACAAATGTTGGGTCTGCAAACGGACAAACTTTTGCCCAACAAAAGTCCGATGGAGCAAAGTCCGACCGTGTGTACAGAAAACCATCGGACTTTTGTGTCCGATGGACAAAACAAATAATGTTACAATCAACCAACAATAGCAGAAGTTGACCAAAGGGTGGCGGTAAAGAGCAGAAAAGAGCAGAAAAACCATGGTTGTTGGATAAAGTTTTGGGAAAGTTTGCAGAAAAGTCCGAGCGTGTGTATGCTATGGGTGTTCCTGGCCAACTCCGTTCAGACAAAAAACCACGGAAAAGTCAGATGGAAGTCCGACCGTGTGTACGGGGCTTTAGTCTGTAGCAGACATGAAAAAAATAAGTATTTTGCTAGGGCTACTTTGACTTCTATTTTTGTTCTGGGCCTAGTGTCAAACCCGTTTTTAATGCACATTTTTTGTGTGTGTTATTCTTTCCACCTTGATACAAAAGGAGCCCTGTTAGTGCAGAAAACAGCCGTTACGCTATGCAAGGAAGTCAAAATAACCAAGAGTTGGGGGAAGGGAGTGCAAACTGCTACAAATATGTCCTAAACACGAGTCTGAAATCAATATATAAAATAGATTATGATCAGAAACCACTGAGAGAAAACCATTAGTAACACTCTTAAATGATTGATGTTATGATTTAATATACAGTCCACAGGTTTAATAATCTTTAAAAGAAATCTTTAATGTTTTATAACTTTTCTTAGATACAAATAGGATCATAATCTGATTAATGGAAGTTTATTTTATGTTGTAACGTCATTCTGTATTTATGTACAGCATTATACAGGTATGCCCTATCTGTTCATTACCTCTGCAGGTGGTGCTTTTTGCCTCGGCGTGCAGCACAATGATTGTGTTTTGCTGCCCCCACTCTCAGTGTGAGTCTGTGTGAAGATAATGCACTCTCTTTGTGTGGTTCTCTGAGTAGTTGCAGATACAGTAGGGCTGTATTAAAGGTGAACTCAAGGTATAATAAAAAAACACCAGTAAATGCAGTTATGTAATAAAAAAAAAGAACACTGAAGCACATAAACGGCCGTTTTTGGGAGTTTGGGCGTGTAGCACTTAGTCCCATTTAAGTGACCGGCTGGCTTTGTTTTGGGTCTGCAGCAATTGCCTCTCCAGAGTGGATCCTCAGGCTCCGTTGTCTAGGCAAACAAAAATCTCCAGGAATAAGGCCAATGTACATGAGTTTACATGAGTAAAACCTAATCAGCAAGGCTTTATTCTTTTTCTCTTTGAATCAACTTGGAGAGAGAAAGCAGGAAGTTGAAAGAAAGTAGGGGAAGGTTCAGGCACGCAACACTTAAGTTCAGTATATACACTCGTCGCCACTCAAGCCTGAGTGGGTATTGCTCACCCGGATAGTCCCTATGAGAGCAGTCCTAGCAGCCGGGATGGAGCACGGATATCAGAGACGATGAATCCCCCTTTAAGCAGCCTCCAGGCTTCTCCCCGAGACAGCAGTACCGTCGCTAGTCTCCGCCGGGACTGATCTTCCCCTGGACCACTTTTCCTAAAGATGGGCCCCCTACAAACGGGCAGCCTGGGATCCTTCTCTGAAGCGTAGGCCCACGATGCAGCAACAGAACTTCGGGCTGAAGGTGCCCGAGGCCTAAACACACTCGTGCACCTCGTTCCATGCGGGCCACGAGGCACACTCACTGGACCAGAGGTCCCCCCTGAATGCCTTGGGGTCCCCCTGGAATTGTCTTGCGCCAAATGGCGTCTGCCCCTTTTGTACCCTCTCCCAGCATGCACAGTGGGTAGACCACGTCCACTGCACGGCTGCCGAGAGAGGACACCCAAGGTGCTGTGTTACCCCCTGTAGTTCAACCCATGCTGGTGGCGACAGTGCCACCTACAGGCAAAGGAGAACACTACTGCCAGGCAGTATCACACCCAGAACAGAGCAGGATTGAATCACAAATTGGTCTGAGCCTAACTACTGGCTCAGACCGTCCCTAATTTTACACATAGCGCTCCCAAATATTGGGGGGGGGGGGCGCTACAGGCGTTTTTTTTTAACAGTCCGTAAACTCCCCTGTATGTTATCCTATGTGTCCATGCACACATGGACGTTTATCAGCAGTGGAGTTTTTGGGCTGTTGTCTGAACAACTTAAAATCGCGTAGAGGAGCTGTTTTTTTACCACAAAAAATGCTTAAAAATGTTAAACGCGTATAAACACTGATGAACGTCAATAAACGCCCAAAAATCGTGGCTCACCAGCGTTTTTTAAAGTTTTTGATCCATTGAAAAAAAAATCTTAAAAAACGCTAATGCGGAAAATGCTATAAACGATAATAAACGCTATTGCAAAAAGTTTAAAAATGTTGAAAGACTCACTGCAAAGCTACTGCCGCTTTTATAACAATAATTTAACGTCCAGTGTGCATGGAGCCTAAGGGCTTCAGGCAAACATCTAAATACACAGTTGGCATACATACAGCGCCTTGAAAAAGTATTCATACCCCTTGAAATGTTCCAAACTTTGTCATGTTGCAACCAAAAACGTAAATTTTATTTTATTGGGTTTTAATGTGATAGACCAACACAAAGTGGCACATAATTGTGAAGTGGAAGGAAATTATAAATTCAAATTTCAAATTTTTTTACAAATAAAAATCTGAAAAGTGTGGCGTGCATTTGTATTCAGCCCCCTTTACTCTGATACCCCCAACTTAAATCAGGTGGGATCCAATTGCCTTCAGAAGTCACATAATTAGTAAATAGAGTCCACCTGTGTGTCATTTAATCTCAGTATAAATACAGCTGTTCTGTAAAGCCCTCAGAGGTTTGTTAGAGAACCTTAGTTCGCATCATGAAGGCCAAGGAACACACCAGACAGGTCAGGGATACAGTTGTGGAGAAGTTTAAAGCAAAGTTAGAATATACAAAAATATCCCAAGCTTTGAACATCTCACAAATATCTGTTCAATCCATCATCTGAAAATGAAAAGAGTATGGCACAACTGCAAACCTACCAAGACATGGCCGTCCACCTAAACTGACAATCCGGCAATTCAGCAAAAAGGCGGCAAATCTAGTCGGCAATGTCAGGAAATAGTATAGGGTTTTCAGGATTGGATTAACCTGTCCCACCCAGGAAAGATTTGGAAACGTCCAGCTATGTATAAGGTAGCTGAAGGAATGTAGGAGGGGGTAGTAGTTTGTTGAGAACAAGGATGCGTAGCCGGGGTTGAGTCTGACCCATAGGTAATCCGACGCGTAGGATTGAATTTGCAAAACCGCACCTTGAGAGAGATTTTAAGAGCCCTGGATTTAGATGAGTTCATGTGGATGACCTGTTGGGGATTCGGGAGCATTGTGGGGGGGGGGGGGGGGTAATGAGAACCAAGAGGGCATCACCTGCACAAAGATTAAGCTTATAATGAAGCCTGGCATTCAAGACTTATACTAGAGCTGTCCGTGATCACCATAGCCAAAATAACCCTCTCCCAGTCTTGAATGCTGCTGTGCACAGGATGGCAGAGCTACTAGGGCTACATTCACATAGGCCATTATAAACCAACAGCGGAATTTCTAGTGTGTGTGAGAACAGTTGTGACCCGGAAGCCTATATAAATATATGAAAGGCTGACAGCAGCTGCATATATTCGATTACCTCTGGTTATTGACAGATGATCAACCCTAGACGCAGAAAAGATTTAGTCCAGGGACGATCACCTGTCACCAGGTAAATGCTCCATGTGTGGTTAAAAATTATGCGGCCGCTTTCTGCCTGTCATTCGTTTTACTTTTTGTTTTTTTATGGTGTTTCATTTTTTTTTATTTTTTTTTAAAGATACACAGAAAAGACAAAAGCACATGGGGCCATTGAGCCCTGTCCAACACTCAGGGAAATATACCTATCATTAACATAAAAATGAGAAGGTGACATCTACAATGTGGTAACATAAGATGTGGGTAAAATGGCACACCTTGGTACAAGAAAAAGAAGATAAAATACAACAAAGAAAAACGAAATCATCCATACTACATTCAGCACACTCACACTTGCCCCCTCTTGTCATTCATTTATACAGGCTACCTGTCTGTAGCTGTTCGCGGACACTTGTGATTCCTGCCGCAGGAATTCACTATCCAATCCTAATCATCTGTGTGAACGTAGGCTTATGTTAGTTGTATGTGGAAATTAATTTTAATTACTTTTGTAGGAATACACAAATGCATTAAAGTGTTTGTTACCCCAACATTTCCTATTCCTGATATGTGCCTGCTGTACCGTGTACTTGTGTGAAAAAGTATTCTGTTCTCTTTGTATTGCTTCCTCTGGGTGAAATCGCTGGTGTTCCTGCCAGTCCCTCTGCCTATAAAAAATGTATGTAATTTATACAGTGACAGTGCATTTTTGTAGCACTGATCACTGTATTGGTGTCACTGGTCTCCAAAAAGTGTCAGATTTGTCCGCCTCAATGTCGCCTCCTGCTAAAAATTGCTGATTGCTGCCATTACTAGTAAAAACAATAAAAAAAAATAAAAGGTCCATAAATCTTTCCCATAGTTTGTAGATAACTTTTGCGCAAATCAATCAATATACGCTCATTGGGATTTTTATTACAAAAAATATGTAGCAGAATACATGTTGGTCCAAATTGATGAAGACATTTTTTTACATCATTTTTTTTTTTTTTATTGGATATGTTTTATAGCAGAAAGTAAAAAAATATACCGTATATACTCGAGTATAAGCCGACCCGAGTATAAGCCGAGGTACCTAATGTTACCACAAAAACTTACTGACTCGAGTATAAGCCGAGGGTCAACAATGCCCATTTCCACGCCTCACTGTGCCCATTGCAACTTCACTAAGCCCATTGCCACCTTACTGTTCCCATCCTCACTGTTCCCATCCTCACTGTTCCCATCCTCACTGTTCCCATCCTCACATGTGCCCATCCTCACTTTTCCCATCCTCACTTTTCCCATCCTCACTTTTCCCATCCTCACTGTGCCCATCCTCACATGTGCCCATCCTCACTGTGCCCATCCTCACATGTGCCCATCCTCACTGTGCCCATCCTCACAGTGCCCCTAGAATTAAAATTGAACATTGTAAATTGTACCTGAAGGCTGCAGCATCCATCGTTTAAAACTTGTGGTCTCTTCCTGGTCTCTTCCGTGATAGGCGGAACTGTGTCTGCTGAGAATCGTCTATCACGAACGTTCTCTCATCCTCACCCATCCCACTGTGTTCAGTTTCCGCCAATCACGGACGTCTGCTGGGAAACTGAGGATGAGAGAACGTTTGTGATAGGCGATTCTCAGCAGACACAGTCGAGGGGGGGACTTTCAGCCCCAAAAAAAGGGCTGAAAATCTCGGCTTATACTCGAGTATATACGGTAGTTTAGAAAAAAAAAATTTGTACGTATTTTTTGGTTTATAGCGCAAAAAATAAAAACTGCAGAGGTGATCAAATACCACCAAAAGAAAGCTCTATTTGTGTGGGAAAATAGGACATCAATTTTATTTGGGTACAGTTTGGAACGACCGCGCAATTGTCAGTTAAAGCAAAGCAGTGCTGTATCCCAAGAAATGGCCTGGTCAGGAAGGGGGTAAAACCTTTTAGAGCCTAAGTGGTAATATCTATACACAAATGTTTTTCCTTTCATTTCTATTTTAAACCAAATGGATTGTTTTACAAGGTGATCGTTTACAATCACTTTAAGCAGGGTTCGACAAACCCCGGGAGCCAGGTTGCCATTGCGACTAGAATTAGCGACCTGGGGCTTAGGGCGGCACAGCTGGGGTATTCTGTGTCTCCATGCGCCCCCCCCCCCCACCGTGCGATCGCGTCGGGCCGCGCCGGCCGGTAATTGAGGCTGCAGCCTTCTGCAGGCCTATGCTTCCTTCTGTGATCTGGCGCCATCTTGTGGTGGCCGTTGGTATGACAAGACAACCAGTAATGCTAATGGAGCTTCCCCTGTCTGTTTTCACTGCCATCTCCTTCCCTCTAATTACAACCCCCAAACATTATATATATTTTTTATTCGAACACCCTAGAGAATAAAATGGCGGTCGTTGCAATACTTTCTGTAACACCGTATTTGTGCAGCGGTCTTACAAGCGCACTTTTTTGGGGAAAAATCAGACAACAGTAAAGTTAGCCCAATTTTTTTTTTTATATTGTGAAAGATAATGTTACGCCAAGTAAATTGATACCCAGCATGTCACGCTTCAAAATTGCGTCCGCTCGTGGAATGGAGACAAACTTTTACCCTTTAAAATCTCCATAGGCGATGTTTAAAAAATTCTACAGGTTGCATGTTTTGAGTTACAGAGGAGGTCTAGGGCTAGAATTATTGCTCTCGCTCTACCAACCGCGGCGATACCTCACATGTGTGGTTTGAACACTGCTTTCATATGCGGGCGCTACTCACGTATGCGTTCGCTTCTGCGCGCAAGCTCGGCGGGACGGGGCGCGTTCCTGGCTCCTAACTTTTTTAGCTGGCTCCTAGATTCCAAGCAAATTTGTCAAGCCCTGACTTTAAGTTTCTACAGTAAATGGAGTTCAGCTTTATGTGACAATGCCTACTTGTTACACCAAAATCCTCTAATTATATAGTTGTATTTTTCACAAAGTATATATACACATCATCGTTTCTGAGCTTAGTATACGGTCCAGCTGTGCAGAGTATTTTCCTCCATATAGATCCTGACTACAAACACTTTTGGTTGGTGCTGATTAGACAGACACCACTTAGCTGATTCCCTTATACTGGAGAGGGACAGATAAAAATATACAGAGCAGGATGATGAAAAGATCAACATATTCTGTTCTGTTTTCATGATGAACAAACTTCAACTCATGTCAGCAGGAGAATTTGCATTTAGCCGCTCCCAGACTTGTGTGATATCTAAGCTTTTGTTGATAACATAACATGTATAGAGCAGTGACGTTCCTTGACCCCAAACAGCTGATCGACTTCAAACAGCCTACAACCATCATCCTGATGATACAATTCTGATTGGCTACCCTGCTTTTGTTCGGTTACAGCTGTTCGAGCCTTGTAGCTTTACCATGTAACCATAAGCACCTATTTACTACAGATCTGTGCTGTGGACAGAAGCGAGCAAGTTTTAATTTAAACGCAGATACTCCTTACTTAAGACAAGAACTACAATCTCAATGTGAATGCCATAATGCTGATGTAGTTTGGATCTTGTAGCAGAGATTTTTTTTAAGGTTCCAGAGGAGGAACCCAAATAAACATTGTCTATTAACAATATGGCAATGACCTCAGTTATTCAAGAATTCCAGGAGGGTTGTTGAGGCACCTACCTTAATCTAGGTTCCGAGCCACGTCATTGAGGTCTGTGCGCTGTTCTGAGAAGACTGCAATCCTCTACTGTGCTGGGCTGAATTGAAGAGATTCAGTGTTATGATTTTCCGTCCTCAGGCTGTAACGGAAGTTGCAAGCAATTTGAGAAGTTCAGGTTACATTTTTAGTAGACGGCTTTTTTTCATGCTACCATGTGACAAAAGTTCCATGACAAAAATGTGTCTTTCGTTACTGCCTGTGCACAAACACGGAATGCAAAACTTCAATTTGAAGGAAAATGAAAGTGTTTTTGTTCTTTTGAAGAATTTTCTTAAAGAACAAGACCGCCAAGTATTTTCTGGATCTGTTGCTGTTCGCACCTATTCATTGTCCACATAACATTTCTCCAGTGAAGGCTGTAGAATAAAATCTGAAATATGATTGGCTGTTAGCAGCAACACCCTTTGTTCTTTGCTTCCAGTGTTTCACAAATCAGCTTGGATTTTGTAGCACTGCTAAGTTCAGTTTTTAAAGGTGAACTCCACACACAATATCTATCTAGCTACAACTTCTATAAATACACTTTATGTGCACAAAATGCCTTTGCGGACCAAGTGATTACCTTATGTAGTGCCCCCCCCCCCAATATTTGGGGGCGCTATGTGGAAATTTAGGGGTAGTCTGAGCCGGTAGTTGGGCTCAGACCAATCAATGATTCATTATTGCTTCTGCTCTGGGTGTGATACTGCCTGGCTGTAGTGTTCTCTGTTGCCTGTAGGTGGCACTGTCACCGCCGGCATAGGTTGAACTACAGGGGGTATCACAACACCTTGGGTGTCCTCTCTCGGCAGCCATGCAGTGGGCGTGGTCAACCCGCTGTGCCTGCTGGGAGAGGGTGCATAAGGGGCAGACGCCAATAGGCGTGAGGCGTTCCAGGGGACCTTCGGTCCTGTAAGTGTGCCGCATGGCACGTGGTGCGCGAGTGTGTTTGGGCCTTGGGCACCTTCAGCCCGAGGCTTCGTTGCTGCAATGTAGGCCCAGCTCCGCTGGCAAGGGCCTACACCTCCCTCAGAGAAGAATCCCAGGCTGCCCACTTCTAGGGGGCCCACCTTTAGGAAGGGAGTCCCAGGGAGGATCAATCCCAGGAGATTAGCGACGGTACTGCTGTCTCCGGAAGAGGCCTGGAAAGACGCCTAAAGAGGGATTCATCGTCTCTGTTATCCGTGCTCCATCCCGGCTGCTAGGATCGCTCTTATAGGGACTATCCCGGTGAGCAATACCCACTCAGGCTTGAGTGGCGACGAAAGACTGACACTGAGTTTTAAGTGTTGCGTGCCTGAACCTTCCCCTACTTTCTCAACTTCCTACTCTCTCTCTTCAAGTTTACCTCAAGTATAAAGAATAAAACCTTGCTGATTGGGTTTTACTCCTGTGTGGACATTGGCCTTATTCTGAGCGATTTCTGCTGAGACAATGGAGAGAAGGAATCCACTCTAGAGAGGTAATTGCTGCAAGACCCAACAATAACGCCTCTCGCTCCTCTCTATACACAGGGAGGGGATACCGGGCAAGTAGCAGGTGTGCCCTGTTATTGACGGAGAAGAGTGGGGTCTGTGTGCTACACTTACAAATGTAGCAAGGACACAATCACTGTGTGCAGAAAGCAGGGCTATGGGCGGGGGATCCAGCAGGCCCACCCATTACAGGATTCCTGAAGAAAACTACAGGAGGGGTGGGTACAAGACCAGTCACCCAGTACAAGTAGAGAGAGGTCTTTAAAACAGGAACATTCAATGCTGGATTACTGAACAGATCTGCAAGAAATACACAAAGCACACCAAGATTCGAGTAAGAACACACATACCTCTTGTATTATAACAGTCTGTGCTTATCCCAAAGTTCAGCTTTAAGTACTTCAAGGGGAAACATTAATAAAACAACTAAATACACTGTTGATGCACAAACAATCATTTTCATGTCAGCATATACTGCATTTATATACAGTAATCATAGGTGTGTGCAGCTTATGGCATTAGGGTGTGCACCCCAAAGCTCAAACATATACACATATGTATATACATATACATACACACTCATACATTTGTAAAATGTATTAATGCAGTGGACGGTGTCAGTAGGGCAGTAGACTGTGTCAGTAGAGCATTGGATGCTGTCATTAGAGCAGTGGACATGTCAGTAGGGCAGTGGATGGTGTCAGTCAGTACAGCAGTGGATGTATCAGTAAAGCAGTGGACTTTGCCAGGAGGGCAGAAGACTATGTCAGTAGAGCATTGGATGCTGTCATTAGATCAGTGGACATGTCAGTAGGACAGTGGATGGTGTCAGTCAGTACAGCAGTGGATGTATCAGTAGAGCAGTGGACTTTGCCAATAGGGCAGTAGACTGTGTCAGTAGAGCATTGGATGCTGTCATTAGATCAGTGGACATGTCAGTAGGACAGTGGATGGTGTCAGTCAGTACAGCAGTGGATGTATCAGTAGAGCAGTGGACTTTGCCAGTAGGGCAGTAGACTGTGTCAGTAGAGCATTGGATGCTGTCATTAGATCAGTGGACATGTCAGTAGGACAGTGGATGGTGTCAGTCAGTACAGCAGTGGATGTATCAGTAGAGCAGTGGACTTTGCCAGTAGGGCAGTAGACTGTGTCAGTAGAGCATTGGATGCTGTCATTAGATCAGTGGACATGTCAGTAGGACAGTGGATGGTGTCAGTCAGTACAGCAGTGGATGTATCAGTAAAGCAGTGGACTTTGCCAGGAGGGCAGAAGACTGTGTCAGTAGAGCAGTAGACAGTGTCAGTAGTTTTCTATTTTTATATTATATTTTACAAATGTTTTAAATATTTTTTACAATTTGTTTATTGGAGCACCAATTTATTTATTTTTTTACAATTTTTTAGGAGCACCATTGGGGGGCTTTCGTGAAATATCAAGGGCCTAAGCAGACTCCACATGTCTCAGTTTTGAGATCGGGAAAGGGACTGAGGACAAAGATTCCCCAGTCCCTTTCTCTGCAGGCTCAACTGCACTGGACAGCGAATGAATGGGAAGATCTTTGTGCTGAGCAACTACCTGTTAATTTACAAACAAAAAGGAAGATACAAAATATGGAATGATGGCAAAAAAAAAGCCCATTTCTACCCAGCGGCACATGCAAAGATCCTGCAGCATCAGTGCATTTACTTGTAGGCAGGAGCAAAACCACAGATGATGGGACCCAGAGCAAACATTTGATGGTGCCACCCCATCACCCTCCATAGAACTTGGACAGGTATACTTAGAGTAATGAGCAAAGAGCAGCTTGGTGAAAGTGGTACCTACCATATGGTGGCCACTGCCTTGCTGAACCTTAGGGAGACTATTTTGGAGAGAGAGAGAGTTGGAGGGAACCGCTCTGAAGAGCAAAACATTGCCATAGAGAGATTGACTTTGGAGGGAGACAAAGAGCAACACTGCCCAAAAGAAAGCAGTTGGTTATTGTGTTGCTCTCTCAAATGGGGAAGACCGCATATTCCCAGTCAAGTGAACTGTGATGCCAGTTTTTAACAGATCTTGAATGTCCAGTCCAAGCCAGGACTGAAGTCTGTCCCAATCATACACATTAGACCATTCTTTCCAGGAAGCAGCTGCGCTTAAATGGTTGTAAATATGCCTTTGCAAGTAAGTCAGATAAAGGTAAATTTAGTAGATATTCTTCCCTTAGTAGGGTTATTTTATGTCATCTGTAGGGTTATTGGGCTACGTAAGAATGTGTCATTGGCCTCCTTAATTGTCCAGATAGTAGCTGCAATGACATACATTTCACCATGTAATAAAGAGGACATAGCAGGTGTGGAAAGTTGGTGTTGGTCATAAAAACCTAGAAAAGTGTTGTAAATAGTTTGGTTGTTCTATAGTGGTAGAGTTTAGATGTTGTTCTTATCAAGCTATCTACTTTTTATTCAGTAGCTGTAATATACAGCGTGTGATGCATTATTACCACAGTGCTGTAAACAGTCTAAAGAATTTCTTTAACTGCTTGCCATCCGCTCACAGTAGATATACTGTGAGCAGGCAGCACAGCCTGCACCCCGACGTAGCTGGTTTGGCAGTGCACATGCATGCCCCCTGCTGACCTGTGCTGCGTTTGGACACAGCACGTATTTGATGTATGGCTGAAACCTGCTGATTGCCTGTGGTCAATCACAGGAGAGAATTCTGTGTTGACAAACACACAGAACTCAGTACACAGACAGTGTTTTGTGTTTCTTTTCCCTGAAAGCAACTTTGAGTTCAGGGAGGATAAAAAACAGACCGATCTGTTAGTAAAAGCAGTACACATTACACTTCTTAGGCACACAGTTAACCCCTTAATTTTTCCCTGGACTTTACCCCCATCCCAGCCAGTGTGATTAGTACATTGTGCATTATTATCACTGGTCACTGTATTAGTGTCACTAGTGATAAACACGTGTATCACCCAAAATAACGTGCTGGGTGACTCCAGTGATAAAGTCCTCAAATTATATTAACACAATTATGCAAATATATGCAAATTAATGTCCGTAATAGGCAAATGAATGTCCATTAGAAATGGAATCCATAAAACGAAGGTGATGAAGATCAGTCCAGAGAGAACGTGATGAATCAAAACGTGAAATTGTAATCAACAGTCTTCTGTTTGTGAGAGAAAGTAGCCACCACCAAAGTGAATAGAGGAAGGCTTACCAGAAGTTATGGATTTGGCGGGGCATAAGCCACCCAAATCAAATAAACTTGAAGAGTGTGAACACTCAAACATTAAAAAATAGAGATGTGATGTGAGATCCGCCACCAAGTATATGTTGAGGAGGCTTACCAGAGGTCTCGGATTTGGAGAGGCATACGCCGCCCAAATCTGAGATTGCTTAGGGGGTTAATGGACGCCACTGGAGATGGTCTTGAGTGGAGGGGTAGTCTGGAGTCAAAGGGGTTTAGCACTTCAATCAGACGGGACATCCAATAACACAAAACACCAATTCATGTGGGGACTCGGTATCCAATGCATATGTGTGGAGATAGAAAAGCTCACATAGCATAATTCCGTTTGGAAAGAATTTAATAAAAAATCATACAATGTAACACTCACATTTAAAGATGGTCTAAAAGCATGGATGCAGGTACAAGAGCGATGTATATGGACAAATCCACCCAAAGCGATGTATATGGACAAATCCAGCCAGGGTGGATTTGTCCATATACATCGCTCTTGTACCTGCATCCATGCTTTTAGACCATCTTTAAATGTGAGTGTTACATTGTATGATTTTTTATTAAATTCTTTCCAAACGGAATTATGCTATGTGAGCTTTTCTATCTCCACACATATGCATTGGATACCGAGTCCCCACATGAATTGGTGTTTTGTGTTATTGGATGTCCCGTCTGATTGAAGTGCTAAACCCCTTTGACTCCAGACTACCCCTCCACTCAAGACCATCTCCAGTGGCGTCCATTAACCCCCTAAGCAATCTCAGATTTGGGCGGCGTATGCCTCTCCAAATCCGAGACCTCTGGTAAGCCTCCTCAACATATACTTGGTGGCGGATCTCACATCACATCTCTATTTTTTAATGTTTGAGTGTTCACACTCTTCAAGTTTATTTGATTTGGGTGGCTTATGCCCCGCCAAATCCATAACTTCTGGTAAGCCTTCCTCTATTCACTTTGGTGGTGGCTACTTTCTCTCACAAACAGAAGACTGTTGATTACAATTTCACGTTTTGATTCATCACGTTCTCTCTGGACTGATCTTCATCACCTTCGTTTTATGGATTCCATTTCTAATGGACATTCATTTGCCTATTATGGACATTAATTTGCATATATTTGCATAATTGTGTTAATATAATTTGAGGACTTTATCACTGGAGTCACCCAGCACGTTATTTTGGGTGATACACGTGTTTATCACTATATTATCATATTCAGTTTTTTGTGTATATTTTCACATTTATACATATTTATTTAGTTAGCGCTACACTTTTAATTTTCGATTATCACTAGCTTTTTGTACCAGCAGTGTTGGCAGCTTCGTTTCACATTATTTCCAGCGCAGTATTATCCTTTTACTTTCCATTAGTGTCACTAGTGACATTGGTTAGCGCCCCTCCCAGCCAGTGTCAGTTGGCACTAGATCGCCCGCCATTCTATCACATTAAGTCGCTGATCACCGCCATTACTAGTATAGTGTCTGTACGGATCAGTATCTGGATCACGATCAGAACTAGTGTCCCCAATTGTATAGTGTCCTCAAAAATGCAGGTTTTTTTTTTTTTTTTCCAAAGACATGTAGCAGAATACATTCCAGGCTAAATTTATGAAGAAATTCGATTTTATTGGATATGTTTTATAACAGAAAGTAGAAATATCTTCTTTTTTTCTTCTTCTTCAATGTTTTTGGTATTTTTTACATGTATATAATAAAAGAGAAAATACCCAGTGGTGATCAAATACCACCAAAAGAAAGCTCTATTTGTGTGAAAATATTTATATAAATTTCATACGCATACAGTGTTGCCTGACTGCGCAATTGCCAGTTAAAGTAGCACAGTGCCTATGGGAAAACTGCCGCGAAAAAAAATGCTGTGAATCACGACGAGAAAATTAGAGCATGTTCTTATTTTTCTCGTCGTGATTAATGCCGTTTTTCTCGTTGGGAAAAATGATCAAATGCCCACACACGGTCGTTTTTCTCGTCAAAGAGAAAAAATTTAATTTTTCCCGACGAGAAAAATGGTCACGTGTACGCGGCATTACAGAAAACGTTTGACCTCTGTCATTGCCAACAAAGAATATATAACTAAGTATTAATATGAACTTTTGATATTGACCAAATACTTATTTTCCACCATAATTTGCAAAAAAAATCTTTCCAAATTAGACAATGTGATTGTCTGGATTTGTTTCCACATTTTGTCTCTCATGGTTGAGGTATACCTAGGAGGACAATTACAGGCCTCTCTCATCTTTTTAAGTGGGAGAACTTGCACAATTGGTGGCTGACTAAATACTTTTTTGCCCCACTGTAACTCATCCTGAAAACTTGCATCTTTAATAACTCAAGTTAGTCAATAATACTTCTACATTTATCAGTGACTAACTGCCACTAAGCAACTTCAGGTTTCTTGTGATTTTTTACATTTCTTTTAGACCAAGCTGGTCTAAACAAACTTTTTGCTTCACAAACAGATGCGCCCACAGGTAGCGATGTAAAAGTCCTATGTAGCGTTAGCATTTGTATACATACAGTAAACAGCACTGTGTGGCGGCTCCAGTATGAGGACTTCTGTCCCACTCCCAGGACAAAATTAAGTCAGGGTGAGTGCTACTCAGAAATTCACAGGAAGCATTGTTTTTCATCAATGAACACAAGGTTTCCCTTGGTTGAGGTGAAGAGACGGGAGGATGATGTGATGATCTCCACCTCAGCCAGTCAGAGTATGCCTTGAATTCATTGATGAAATAAATACAAGGCTTCTGGTGAATGGCTGAGCAGCGCTCAGCCCAACTTGATTTTGTTCTGGGACGAGAAGCCCCCATCCCGCTGCTGGAGCAAAGCACTGTATACTGTATGTAGTTGACATTTACAGTTTATACGGTGCTGACAGCGGGCACATCTGTTCATAAAGTAAACTTTGTCCAAATGAGTTACTTAAAGTCACAAGAAACCTGGAGTTAGGCTTTAAAGTGGTTGTAAACATCAGACAGGAAATCTAAACAAAGCATATCCTTCTATAGTGTGTGTACTTGTCTCAATTAAGAGCACTAAGTGTCATTTCTGTCTGCTGCTTCATTCCTCTGCTATCAGCATTATTCACTTCTGACAAGTTTTCCTGACATCAAGAGAAAAATAGTGACGAGGAGGGATTGCCAGCTCTGTTCTTGTGTGCTTTGTGAATGAGGGTGTGTCCCTTTTCTCCAATCAGCTCTCTGAGCTCTGCAGAGTGTAACCTCAGTTTTCTGCCTCCTTTTTTCTGAACTCCCAGACAAGCTGTATAAATTCTAGTTATGAAGAACAGATGTAGAGAAGAGAAGACCAACGATAATCAGGTACAACTTATGTAGGAGTTTTTTTTTTATCTCTGTGTATCACCTGAGGCCAGTCACTTTACTGGGTATATGTGAGGGTTTACAACCACTTTAAGTTAGCCAGTAAGGGACACAACTTAATCCCCAAACCTTTTGCATGGTTCTATAATGAAAAGGAACAGTGAAAACCAATCCATGCCAAATGTGGTTTCAACTAGCACAGTGGTCTAAATCTCTTGATAGTAATTTTGAACTGGCAATCATAGCACTATTGCTTTACACAGTACAGGGGGTCCCCGACTTATGAACGCCCGACTTACGAACCCCTCCTACTTACGAACCGGGCGCTGCGGGGACCCTCTGCCGTTCTTCACGGTCCATCTGCTGTTCTGCGCATGCGCGGACAGACAGAGCCTCGGAAAATGTCATAAATGTCCGTAATTGGCCGCGCATGCGCAGAACCGCTTTCGACGGAACATCGAAAAACATTGGAAATGTCCGTAATTGTCGTTCTGTGCAGGCGCGGCCGACTTTACGAACATTTCCGAGGAAACTCCCTAACGGGTTCGTAACCCATGGACCCCTGTACTGTCAATCCATACTGAACATACAGGGGAGAACACCAGGATGACCATTCTGCTGCTCCATCACTCTCCAGTAAGCAGGCTAAGAGGGTCCAGGCCCAGTCTACAATTCTTAACTTGTGAAGCCTGGATCACAAAGTCTGGCTGAATACTGTATGTATTCCAAGTGTGTATTTAGCTGTTTATCAGCTTTAATGTTGCTTGGTATTAAGATTTGTTGGATATGCTTGCGGTATGGAAAAAACAAATATGGTAGACTCCCCATTTTACTTATTTCTTAAGCAATTGTTGGTGGTGGTGTTTTACATGCTATGAGACATGTTAATAAAGCAGCAAATGATAAGTTTGCTTTTCATTTGTGATTTTTCTGTCATTTAAAAAGTGGAGTATAGCCAAAGCTTATTTGGCCATATTTCTCTTGTGGGTGACAGGAGTACATTTACTGTTGAACCCCTGTGACCCAGAGTCAGGGATACCCTGCTATCAGCTGACCGGGCAGAGCCACACCAAGATCTGGAAGGATCCTGATAATATTGTGGGGATCCACCCTGCTGCCTGATTGACAGCTGTCTCCACCTTTCAGCACATGGCTGAGAGCCAGAGCCAGTTGTGTTCATAAAACTTAGGGGACGTTTAATGATAGGGGTTGGACAATATGTTATTATTTTTTTTTTTTTGTGGGATCTAAGCAGATTGCAAAGCTGGCAACATACCATACAGTCTTTTCTTTCAACCAATTTCCTCACATTTTGATTGAGGGTCCATGCACCCGGCTTATAAAAATGGCAGTTCTTTTGGCAGAAAAAAAGGCTCATGTAGAGCGTTTTTGTACAGGCGTTTAGAGGCATTTACACCTATGCAGGTTGCAGTTTGTATATACCAGGTGCATTTTGCATTTTTCAATACACGTTTTTGATCCATTGAAGTATATGGAACCAAAAACCAGAAAGTAGTCCCTGGCCCTTTCCATAAAATGCACATATGTGAACTACACTGGAACCTCGGATTACGAGCATAATCCGTTCCAGGAGAATGCTTGCAATCCAAAGCACTCGCATATCAAAGCGAGTTTCCCCATAGAACTCAATGGAAACAAAGATTAATTTGTGCCAGGTTGACTTCTATGGCATGCAATACCGCATGTGGCCAGAGGTGGGGGGCACCGGAGAGCCTCGGAAATACTCAGGGACAGCTTGGCTGATCTCGGAAACACCCGGGAACGGAGTATTTTCGAACGGCTCCAAACCATTCCGAGTGTCAGGGGCGCCCCCGCATCTCTGGCCAAATGCGGTACTGCACACCCCATTAGCTTGAATTCTGCTCATTTTGCGAGACAACACTCGCAAACCGAGTCAGGATTTTTTTTTTTTTAAAGTTGCCCGTCTTTCAAAACGTTCGTTAACCGCGTTACTCGTAAACCAAGGTTCCACTGTACATCTATAGGAAATCTTGTTAAATGGACTGTAGTGTGTTTCTGCAAAACTGAAAACGCACTAAAAAAATGTTTATGTATGGAAATTTGGTCATGCTATGTGCTTATGTACACGCTGCCCCCTTTTTTCACTGTACATCCTTTGTATTTATTCAATACATGCATTCAACATTCTTTGGTTTACCTCATTTGTTATCCCCATCAGCCCACTGTTTCATTTAAAGTCCCACCTCCCTTCTTTTTTCATTTGAATATGGGATGGAGATTTCATATGTTATCTCACTCAAAGTCCCAAAGCGCCAATGGGCGTCCCCCTTTTCCTTTTATAGTCGCACCAGGGATGGAAACAGTGGTCTGTAACTGGCAGTGTTCCCCTGCCAGCTTCTACATGGTGTTGATTTTTGAGCATTGATGCACATTTTGTGGATTTTTCTGGGCCACTTCCTGCCCGTTACCCGGGACTGTGATGCGCTCATGGTGCCCCCCTCATCTCCCCGCCACTTCCGCCCGTCGCTGGGCGGGATGTTTGTGGGGAGTCTGGGCGGATGCTGTCATCGCATCAGCGCCACGTGCCGCACATCCGGGTGACGCCCCTTTGGGGGCGTCGTGCTGTTGAGCGCGCATGATCCAACTTGGCCGACTTAGCTGGTCTGTGCGGCGTCACTCCAAGGCAGGCTGTCATGCCGCCTGGTTGGGGCCCCGCCTCCAGCACTATCGAGCCAGCGTGACGTTGGTGGCAGTCTCATGCATGTGCGGGACGCTATAAAGGCGTCTCCTTGGTCATCCAGCCCATTTCTACCTGCATGCAGACGCCAGAGCTTTTACCAGTCATTGCCATTCAGCACACTCACAAGGTAACAACGATCATCCCTCATGCAGCTTCCATTTCACTACTCCCTTTAGATTGTGGGTTATTCCTGATGGATTTACCCATTTATTTCAGATACTTCCACTGCACCTTGAGGGAACATCTTACTTCATGAACAATTATGGCTATCTGCTGCCTAGGGATGATGCCTTTGCGCCCCGCTGTGTGTTTGATTCTCTGCCACCTCAGTTCCCGGGACGGGCAGCCTCTCGGCCCTATCTTTCACATGCATCATAATGTGGCACACCCTTTAAGTAACCAGAACTTACCTCCTGTCTTTTCTGGAGGAAATCAGTTTATTACCCTGATCATTATTACTCTGTATTTTCAGATAACCCCTTGCATCTGCCCCTGAGGAGTGTTTCTACATACACGAAACGCCGCGTCGGGCTTACAATGATGCAGCTTTATGCGCTAATGGGACTTTTATTTTGATCAAACGGTTTTTAGACTTGTTTTTACTTCATCACTTACTACCATTGCTGTGTGCTGCTCAGCTCATATATGTCCACACACACACCCTTATTTGATTGATTGCCATCATTCATTGCTATGTATTTTTATGTTTATATCTGTTTATGTATGGAAATTTGGTCATGCTATGTGCTTATGTACACGCTGCCCCCTTTTTTCACTGTACATCCTTTGTATTTATTCAATACATGCATTCAACATTCTTTGGTTTACCTCATTTGTTATCCCCATCAGCCCACTGTTTCATTTAAAGTCCCACCTCCCTTCTTTTTTCATTTGAATATGGGATGGAGATTTCATATGTTATCTCACTCAAAGTCCCAAAGCGCCAATGGGCGTCCCCCGTTTCCTTTTATAAAAAAATGCATAGGCGTGAACCAGGCCTTGTGTTTTTTTTCCCCTCCAAAACGCAAACCAGAAGGGCTAAACGTCCTAATGTGCATGGACACATAGGATAACAATGAGCTGCTTCTACAGGCAGAATACAAAACTGTAGAAGCAAAATGTTTTAAATCCAGTGTGGATGGACCCTAAAATATATTTTTATGTTCTATAATTTAACCTGAACTAGATTGCACAGTTAGACTGTCATGTACGTGGTCAGTATTGGTCTCCATACATGAATATAGTAAAATAAAAAGTAAACCCCATATCATGTGTAAGATCTGGATTCCATCCTGCTTGGGGAAGATTTCTGCTTGTATACACTATGGAATCCTCTTTGATATTGGAGCAGCCACAGGTGGGTGACATTTGTGCCCCTAGCAGTGAAGGACACTGTGATGTAAATTCGGTAAACTGAGAAGTCTTTATTGATCTCAGGCGTTAGATAATGTGTCTTTATTCTATAGACAGGTATGAAGATAAACGGTTGTCCCTTTCCCCCCTTTTTAATGGCATAGTCCAGTCAGAATAGAATTACAGTATAACAATGGACAAAATAAAAAAAGATAGCGTCTGTTGCTAGCATTAAAGCCCAACTCCAGGAGTTACAAAATAACGACCCTTGCACTGGAGCCCCCCGCAAGTGATATTAAACCCAAAATGTGTTATATTAGTTTTCTAATTCTTAGATATGGTAGTTGCATTTCGTTTTATTTTATAGGTTTTCTTTCTTTTATTTTCACCTGGTGATCCAGCCAATACCGGTAAGTCTGTTATTTTTTCATTTTCCCTTTACAGCAGTATTAAACCCAAAAGCAAATGTATTATATTGCAGCTTATTCATAGAGGTGATGGCTGTATTAGTTTCTCTTTCTAGGCTTTCTTTCTTATATTTTCATCTGGTGATCCAACCAGTAAGTCTTGCAGTTACAGGTAGGAGACAGACCATTTTACACTGGCAGGGGTGTTTAAATTGCTTTTTTTTTTGTTCATGTAAAACCTCTTTTTGCGCTAACTGATTCTAAAATACTGTATATACTCGAGTATAAGCCGACCCGAATATAAGCCGAGGCACCTAATTTTACCACAAAAAATGGGAAACGTATTGACTCGAGTCTAAGCCTAGGGTGTCCATCTGCATGCCTCATTGTGCCTCACTTTGCCTCACTGTGTCCATGTGCATGCCTCACGGTGCCTCACTGTGCCCAATCTCCCTAACTGATCTCCGGCGCTGTGTGACTAGACTGACGTTTAACATGGGAGTCTATGGAAGGGGTGCCCGGCTTTGAAAAATCGGTGCTCCCCGCCTGTAGGTCCCCCTGACAACAAACGTTGCACACTTGTAGGGGAAGAGTGGGGCTACATGTGCGCCAAGTTTGGGGTCCAGGGGACCTATGGCTGGCCAGGATCAGGCGCACAAATTTTGAAGATGGACACAGACTCGAGTATAAGCCGAGGGGGGCATTTTCAGCACAAACAAATGTGCTGAAAAACTCGGCTTATACTCGAGTATATACGGTATTAGCTGAGGTTCATCTTCAATTTGTTAGCGCAATTAAATCTGCTAGAACTTCTAACACTCCCCTCCCTCCAGACTGTCAATACTGCTATTTAAATCTGCTCCATGTGCTTATTTATCCAGAGTGGTGTCTGTATAATATAGGTGGTGTGCTACTGGCCAGATCATTAAACAGAGAGAAAAAAGCCTAAAATAACCTAATCAGCCACCACATGTAACAATCGGTAAGCTGCAATATAGTTCATTTTTGGTTTTGTGTTTTAAGGGGTTGTAAAAGTTTGTTTTTTATTTTCTAAATAGGTTCCTTTAAGCTAGTGCATTGTTGGTTCACTTACCCTTTCCTTCGATTTCCCTTCTAAATGTTTTTTTTTCTTTGTCTGAATTTCTCACTTCCTGTAAGCTTGCCCCCATCATCCGAGCCGTTCTGTCTGGGGGTTAGTCAGCATGCTTGCCCCCTCCCTTGGGACTACATTCTTGCGGGGAGACGCTGTGAACGTTCAGTGTCTCCCTGCAGGGATGTAGTCCCAAGGGAGGGGGCAAGCGTGCTGACTAACCCCCAGCCAGAACGGCTCGGATGATGGGGGCAAGCTTACAGGAAGTGAGAAATTCAGACAAAAAAAAAACATTTAGAAGGGAAATCTAAGGAAAAGGTAAGTGAACCAACAATGCACTAGCTTAAAGGAACCTATTTAGAAAATAAAAAACAAACCTTTACAACCCCTTTAATACCCCTTCAACAGATCAAGCTGTCCAGCAAAAGTGGCAGTCAGAGGGTTTAGACAGGGGTGCTTACAGTAATCACCTCTTTTTCATTTCTGTAAAGCCTTTTTATACCTTTAAAGGTTTTGTAAAGTTGCATTAAGGTGAAAAAACTTCTGTCAGTCAGTGGCCCTCCATTTTACTTACCTGAGCCCTGCAACGTCCTACGCCGAGGACGTGCAGTCTCTCTGCCCGGGGGTTTTCGGCTCTTCATTGTATAGATTGATAGCAGCGCAGCCATTGGCTCCCGCTGCTGTCAATCAAATCCAATGATTCGGCTGCCGGGGGGCAGGGGCGAGTCCTGCAATCTGCGGCTATGGACGCCGAATGCTGGACTCGGGAGCACGCCCCCCAAAAGGTAACCCCCTTATGAGAGCGCTTCTCGTAGGGGGTTATCTAATGTGGGGAGGAGCCGCAGAGGGACCCCAGAAGACAAGAATCAGGACCACACTGTGCAAAACGAACTGCACAGTGGAGGTTAGTGTGACATGTAGGTTATTTAAAAAAAATAAAAATTAAACCTTTAGTGTCATTTTAAGAAAAAATAAAACTGTTCGGGGCTGGAGTTCAAATTTGTTAGTCAAGTTCATCTAAATTTACCACTGCATCTAAATCGACACTATCCCCGGACTGACAGCTATATAGAGACAGCTTAGAAATGTAGCTGCCAAAAACCTTGACCAAAGAACAGTAGTTAAGTGAGACATCCAAGGGCAGCCCATACAATTAGGAAATTATTTAATAAATGAATGGCACCCTTCCATCCAACGTGAAAGCACCCACTCATATAATGCAGGTGCGATGGAGCTCTCGCACTTTTTTGCATGTTTCTGTGCGCTCCCCCCCGGGTCATATTTAGGGCAGCCCATTCAATTAACTAATTATTTAGGAAAATGAATGGCACCACCACCACAAATCTGCTAAAGGACTGCACATTTTTATACATTGCGGAAAAGGGCACGATTTTGTGCACATTCCTGTCTGAACGTTACCTAAGACAGGAAAAGTATAGATCTAGACAGAGAATACGCTCCAATTGAGTGGGGACTATTGTAGGCACTACAGAGGAAACTACAAGAACATAAAGTATAAAATATTAATGCTTTATTACATATCAAGAAAAAAATAGCTGAAATAGATGACTTGTACACATATATAGAGACAGCTCAGAAATGTAGCTGCCAAAACCTTGACCAAAAAGATGGAACTTCCGCTCATTTGTCTCCTCTCCCCCTTCTGTGCCACAATTGGCACCTTTCAGGGGGGGGGAGGGGGGACAGGATACCTGTTCCATCTTCCGGGAGTTCGCGCTGCGGCCCATGACGTCACCGCGTCGCTCCCTCCTCCTCCCCTTATCGCCAGGCCAGTAGAAGAGAGGAGCGGGGCCTCACGCATGCGCAGTAGGGTTCCCGGCTTGAAGCCGTAAAGCTACACTGCCGGGTTTCCTTACCCACAATGGCGGCGGCAGCACCCGACGGAAACATCAGCTACGGTGCCGACATCGCCGGACTCCAGGGACAGGTAAGTGTCCTATTAATAAAAGCCAGCAGCTGCAGTATGTGTAGCTGCTGGCTTTAAATTTATTTTTTATTTTTTTGGGGCGGACCTCCGCTTTAAGCGAGATATCCAAGGGCAGCACATACAATTAAGAAATTATTTGGGAAATTAATGGCATCACCACCACACATCTACTAAAGGACTGCACGTTGTTTAGACTTTGAGGGAAAATGCATGATTTTGCACACATTCCTGTGTGAATGTTACTTAAGACAGGAGGTATGTTATTGGCTGGATCACAAAGTGAAAATAAAAGAAAAAAAGCCTAAAAAAAGAAAACGAATGCAGCCACCATATTTAAGGATTGGCTCGCTAAAAAATTAGAAAATTTTATTTTTTACGGGTTTGATACCACTGTCATGCTTGTTATGTCTTATGCCGCTTACACACGATCGGAAATTCCGACAAGAAAACCGTGGATTTTTTTCCGACAGAATGTTGGCTTAAACTTGTGTTGCGTACACACAGTCACACAAATCTTGTCAGAAATTCCGACCGTCAAGAACGCGGTGACGTACGACGAGCCGAGATCAATGAAGTTCAATAGGCAGTTTGGCTCTTCTGCTTGATTCAGAGCATGCGTGTTTTTTTGTGCATTGGAATTGCATACAGACGATCGGAATTTCCGACAAGAACCTTTATTGGTCGGAAAATTTGAGGACCAGCTCTCAAATTTTTGTTGTCAGAAATTCCGACAGAAAATGTCCAATGGAGCCTACACACGGTCGAAATTTCCGACCAAAAGCTCACATCGAACTTTTCTTGTCAGGATTTCCGATCATGTGTACGTGGCATTAAGGATGAGAAATTAGGCATGATACTTGCCTTACTCCTTGCTCTGGCACTGCCCTCCACTCCAGCTTGTGGGGAGCAGCCTCTCGCTGTCCTCGTGTACAATGCAAGAGAACATTGAGCAGCACAACAGTGACATCACCAAATCTTACTACAAGACTCATGAGACTCAAGCCTCATGCACACGGACGGTTTTCTCGGCAAGAAAACTGCTGGGAGAGCTTTTTGCCGAGAACCTGCTCTCTATTTTCTCATCGGCCTGTTTCCCGACTAGAAAACCGTGCGTGTGTGTATGCTTACCTGTCTCCAGGTAAACCCGCGCATGCTCGAAAATACTTTGACCTATGCGCGGTAGCATACAAGCAGAGGCGTTGCTAGGGGGGTGCGGTCCGCACCCGGGTGACACCCGCTAGAGGGGTGACACCCTTCCGACGGTGAGAAAACATTTTTTTATTTTTTTTTTGACTTTTTTTTTTTTGACTTTTTTTTTTTTTTTTTTTTACAGCTGACACTTTAATTCAGCAACTTCACCCCGCTGGGCTGGAACAACACTTCCAGCGCCGCCGCGCCTGGTGTGTGTTTGTCCTCCGGTTCCTTATTCTTCTTCCTCCTCCCTCCCTACCCTACAGAGCGTCAGCCTGTCACATCATCACACTGCACTGTGATGATGTGACGTCACACACAACTTTCTCCGGCTGCACGCTGTGAGGGTCGCTGCCCAGCCCTCCTCCTCTCCAGTCAAGACTCCAGAACAGGTGGGGGGGGTCTCCACCGCCGGCCCGACTCCCGAGCACAAGCACAAGATGAGGTAGGTGTGTGTGTGTGTGGGGAGCGGGGGGGCGGTTGCCATTGTAAGAGGCAGAGCTACTAGCTAGTGTGGGAGGAGGACTCAGTCTGTCTGGCGCCCTGACCTGTATTGTATGATAATGAAGGGGGGGGGTGCAAGGAGGCCTGCTGCGACACAGCTATAGATTATATATAGATATTATGTAATATAGCTGGTCCATCCGCCCCTCCCCCCACCAGTCCAGCTAACTCAACTACTGTGCCTATTATATGTAATATATCTATATCCAGCATCACCCCCCCCCGCCCATTATCAGACAGACAACACTGACTATATAATTTATATTAGCTGACTGAGACACCCCCACCCTGAGCTGGTCTGATGATGATAATGGGGGGGGGGGGGGTGATGCTGGACACAGATATATTATATTACATATAATAGGCACAGTAGTTGAGTTAGCTGGACTGGTGGGGGGAGGGGCGGATGGACCAGCTATATTACATAATATCTATATATAATCTATAGCTTTGTCTAGCAGCAGCAGACCACCTTGCACCCCATGATGGAGTCCTAACCTGGCACCATACCACCCCAGCCTGCCTTATGCCACCGCAACCTGCCTTATGACACCGAAACCTGCCCTATGCCACTGCAACCTGCCCTATGCCACCCCAGCCTACCCTATACCACCCCAGCCTGCCCTATGCCACCCCAGCCTGCCCTATACCACCGCACCCTGCCCTATGCCACCCCAACCTTCCCTATACCACCGCAACCTGCCCTATGTCACCCCAGCCTGCCCTATGCCACTGCAACCTGCTGTATGCCACGCAAACTGCTCTATACCACCCCACCCTGCCCTATGCCACCGCACCCTGCCCTATGCCACCCCAGCCTTCTCTATACCACGCACCCTGCCCTATGCCACCCCAGCTTTCCCTATACCACCCCAACCTGCCCTATGCCACCACAACCTGCTCTATGCCATCACACCCTGCCCTATATAACCCCAACCTGCCCAATGCCACCCAGCCTGCCATATACCACCCCAACCTGCTCTATACCACCCCAACCTGCTCTATACCACCCCAACCTGCCCTATGCCACTGCAACCTGCTCTATGCCATCACACCCTGCCCTATATAACCCCAACCTGCCCAATGCCACCCAGCCTGCCATATACCACCCCAACCTGCTCTATACCACCCCAGCCTTCCCTATACAACCCCAACCTGCCCTATGCCACCCCAGACTGCACTATACCACTGCAACCTGCCCTATATTACCCCAACCTGCCCTATATCGCTCCAGCCAGCCCAATACCACCCTATACTTTAATTTACAGGGGTCATTTGGGGGTGCGCCTCGTGACTGTGCGCTGCCTGGAGGGCGCTGGGCAGGATAGACAGGAGGGGGGGTGACACCATGTTTTGCCGCACCAGGTGACACCAACCCTAGTGACGCCACTGCATACAAGGGTAGTGTAGGGTGTAGCAAGATGGCGGCGATGGCATGGAATGTGACGAGCGCATGCTCGTCGTAGTCGATGACGTCACCACGTTCTTGCCATTCAAAAGAACGGCGGTGACAAGACAAGCTTGCCAGGAATCTCGTCGGGAAAACCGACCGTTTTTTTTCCCGACGAGATTCCCGTCCGTGTGTACGAGGCTTAACAGTCAGAGATATGGTGCCTTAGGTCAGCCTTTTTCAACCAAGCTGCCTTCTGGATTCCTCAGACGTGCCTTGGTAAGTACCTAACAATTGCCTCAAATTGCCCACAAATGGTGTACCAGCCGATGGGGGAATCAAGCCTAGCTTTTTGTTACACAAAGTCATAGATTTTTATTGTGCAGCATTACAGCCTTGGGCACCGTACAGGTCAGCCGCCGGCATCCTAACAACCAATGATGTCATTGGTTGATATGGAGGAGGATGTCGGGTGCCTGCACAGCATCCTCATTTGCCCTGCCCCTGTCCCTCTCTGCTAGCACTGGGATCATGTTAGCTGAGTAATGGAGACGGGATTAGAGAAACACTGGAATACTAGTCAGTACCAGTGTGCAGAGGTATATTGCTTTGTAAGAAAAAATCACCTCTAATGTTGGGTGTCCTATGTGTGTGGATGTTGCTGCATTATATAGAACTATTTGTTTAGTTCTTTACAATATAGAATGGGGTGTTTTAAATGGGATGGACATGGTCAGCAACAACACTCAGGTAAACTGTGGCGTTTAAACTATGCTCAATTGGTACTAAGAATGTCAGGAAAGGTTCCACTCGCTGGTGATACCATCTGATATTTGGCGTGCAGTACTGATGTCCACCAGCAGGTGTCTCCTGGCAGTTTGGAACTGTCAGGAGAGCCTTTCCCTGCTGGTGTTATGTGATCTTTCGACCGCAGTACTGCCATCCACCAGCGGGTGGATCCTGGCAGGATGGAGCAGATATCTCCTCCTGCAAATAGGAATCACCTGAACCTGATAGCAGGTAATGGTATAAAAACCTGGCAAGTTCAACAAATTTTGCCTTGGCTTCGTCTTGTGCCCTGTTTGGAACTTTGATCCTGAACCTGTTATCTGAACCTGACTCTGATCCTGATCCCTAACCTATTTGCACCTGTTCCCATCAGTCCTGTATCCCTGGATCCCTGCCCTGCTGTCTGATCCCTTTCACCCTCTCCCTGTCCATTGCTCCTTGTCCCCCATATGCTGATCCCCCTTTATGACCATGGCTTGGCTAGACTATGATTCCGGTATTCCCTTTTGGCTATATTTATTCGTCTGATTATTGTTATTTTGGGGTCTTGTTTAATATTGGTTTGTTGTGCACTGTGTGTTATTGGAGGTGGTTGCGTTACATATTATTCACATTTCATTAATAAATTATTACTTTCTTCACCTATATACGGCCTGGTTCACTTGTGCAGTCCACACAGTTCTGATCACATCTGATTCCTGACAAAGAAGCCCAAAGTGTGCCAAGAAAATATCCCCCACACCAATATACCACCACCACCTGCTGAATTCATGCTTTCATGTTGTTTACATCACATTCTGACCCTACCATCTGAATGTCGCAGCTGAAATTGAGACTCATCAGACCAGGCAACATTTTTCCAATCTTCTATTGTCCAATTTTGATGAGCCTGTGCCAAATGCAGCCTCTGTTTCCTGTTCTTAGCTGACAGGAGTGGCATCCGGTGTGGTCTTCTGCTGCTGTAGCCCATCTGCTTCAAGGTTCAATGTGTTGTGCGTTCAGAGATGGTATTCTGCATACCTTGGTTATTTTAGTTACTCTTGCCTTTCTATCATCTCAAACCAGTCTGCCCATTCTCCTCTGACCTCAACAGGGCATTTTCATCCACACAACTGCCACTCACTGGATATGTTGTTGTTTTTTTTGGACCATTCTCTGTAAACCCTAGAGATGATTGTGCGTGAAAATCCCAGTAGATCATCAGTTTTAAAAAAAACTCAGACCAGCATGTCTAGCACCAACAACCATGCCACGTTCAAAGTCACTTCAAGTGATTGTAAAGGCTTGTTTATTTTTAAATAACAAACGTTACACTTACCTCCTTTGTGCAGTTGGTTTTGCACAGAGCAGCCTGGATCCTCCTCTTTTCGGGTCCCTCTTTGCTGCTCCTAACCCCTCCCTCCTATCGAGTGCCCTTACAGCCAGCAGATTTCTATGGGGGGCACCCGAGCCGAGTCAGAGCTCCGTGTATCAATTCAGACACGGAGCCCCGACCTGGCCCCGCCCCCTCTTCCCCCCTGATTGGCTGACTGCTGTTTCTCAGCCAATCAGGAGGATTGTCCTGGATGGCTTAGACACTCGTGGACATCGCTGGGGAGAGATGGGGCTCAGGTAAGTAATTAAGGGGGTGCTGGGGAGGCTGCTACACACGGAAAGTTTTTTTTTTTATCTTAATGCATAGAATGCATTAAGATAAAATACCTTCTGCTTTTACAACTCCCTTAAATCCCCTTACTTTCCCATTCTGATGCTCAGCAAGTCGTCTTTACCGCGTCTTAACGCCTAAATGCATTCAGTTGCTGCCATGTGATTGGCTGATTAGCAATTTGTGTTACCAAGCAATTGAACAGGTGTAGCTAATAAAGTGGCCAGTGAGTTTTTATATATATATGTATATAAATACAGTATATTCCTCTCATGATGGCTAAGCTTCACTTTTTAATTATAGGTCCATTTTCCGTCTGTCACGAGCACTGCCCATATAACACTTTACATTATTGTCATTAAAGAGCTGTTTTGGTAGCATTCTGACCCAACTCAATATAACAATTTTTTACATAAATGTAGCCGAGGGATACTGTTTATACATTATGTTTTTGTTCAGTTCATGGAATTGTGACCAAGGTACTCTGGAAATAGTAATAATAAGTGAGTCCAGCTCTCTTCTCCTTTCACAGTCATTGAGAAATAGGGTATAGCTCCAGTAAGTCACCAATCTGACCTTTTAGAATAAGGAAGAATTTTTCACTTTGCATTTGTGGTTAGCTTATGCAATCGGGCTTTTAAAGAAGAGATGTACAAGTTGTATTTTGTAACTGTGGTTCGTGAGTCCCATTTAGCTTTAACTTCCTTCTTATGTTGTTTTCTTTCCTTTTAATGGGCAGACTATATTGGCACGTGTGGACAAAATAACAGAAACGCCACATGAAAAAATATGTCTGAAATGCACTAGGGTGGTGGCACTGTCCGCCGTCTCCTGCCCGTCACACTTTGATCGAAAAATCAAAGGAGTTGGGCAGAAAATTGTTGATGTACAGCGGCTGCATCCAGTCAGATTATTCGGTCAGGTATCGGCTGTGGCTGTCAGAATACACTAACCACAGCGGGAGATTCCTCATCTGCACTTTAGCATTGATAGGTAGATCTGTTAGATTATATTCATACAGTCTCCAGGGTTAATTGAAAATAATCTGTGTGTATACCCAGTTTACGTCTATTAATAGAGGTGTGTTAGCACTCAAATAAACATTCTAAGTAACCATTTCAGACAAGCTATATAGAAGGTTTCCAAATGTCAGGTGTATAAGTAAAAAAAAAAAAAAAAACATGCTCAATTATTTATTGTGTCAACAGTCTAAAAATAATGATTAGATATGACAAGCATGACCATATTGCATTAGCAAAGAGGAGCAGTGGTTGCAAGATGAATCTCCCTGACAAGTATAGACTGACATTTAAAGGGTGAATGTACTGATATAAGCAACTGTGGCAAGGGTTAGATGTACCTAAGTGCTATGAAAGGTTTTTTTTTATTTTTTTATAAATAACAAACATGTTATACTTACCTGCTCTGTTTAGTGGTTTTGCACAGAGCAGCCCCGATCCTCTTCTTTTTGGGTCCTCCGTCAGAGTTACTGGTTCCTCCCCCTTGACCAGTGCATATGTTTTTCCCATGATTATTGTCTCTTAATATTGCCACACAAGTTATATTGTAATTGACTGTTATTAAAAATTACCTTTCATTTTCAATCTGCAGCGCTGTAATTGTCTGTAAAATGCAATGCAATATGGCCACCTGGAGGTGTTCTGTATACAGAACGCCCCTCCCGAGATATGTAATTTCTTGCTTGTGTGATTGGCTTACAGATTTTCCCAGAAGTCTACACCAAGATACAAGTCAGATCTGCAACAAAAATTAAAATTTTGGTGAGATACCCCCAATAGGAAATCACATCTAAAGGAATGCATACCCTGCAAGTGCAGCAGCTGGTTGATAATTATGAAACCACTCCCATTAGATTCACTCAGAACATGGGCACAGAGAAACACACAGGGATTTCTTCAGAATAACAAAAGTTAGGAATCTGCAACAAAGTTTGTTAAAACCCTTGCAATGTACATAGATCACCCAGAGGGGAATGTTTTTTTGCTCAACACCTACAATTCATTTTGGATAGGTTAGACAATGATTGGCGCCCCTGTTCGTTTTTTGTCTGTGTCCTGTTGGATAGATTTCCCTTGACTTCCTGTCCCAGAGACCCAGCAGGGGAGTAAGAGGAGATCACTCCAAAGAGAGGATATCCCCTCTTAGAGAGTTGTCATCAGAAAAGGTGTCCCCATTGAAGATTTCCCCTACCTCCCTGTTCTTGTGAGAACGTAAAGGATAAGTTCACCTTTAAAGAAAAAAATTATTAATGTGCATAAATTATTTTTTCCCACTGGAGCCTGCAAAGCATTGTACCCTCCATCAGTGGATAGTGGGTGCAATGTCAGGCTGCAGCACACAAGTCCTCCAACTTTCTGCTCATACCTCTTTACAGGATTTCATGTAGAAAGCTGGAGGAAGTGTCAATGGACTACGAGTTCACTCATCCATTATTGGGAACTACAACCACTCTCACTCTCACGCGGTGGAAGACAGGATTTGTAGTTTATTCATTGACAGATCTCAAAGTGATCTTTACCTAGATCGGTGTTGCGGGGTGTCAGACTGACACCCCGCAACAACGATCGCTGCGATGCGTGCCCCTGGGGGCACGCAGCGGCTCAATATCCTGAAGACGTCATATGAATTATTGAAACCACTTTGCCGCCGTCATTTTGCTATAGGGCGGGCGGCAAGTGGTTAAGTCCTGACAGCACACAGCTTTTTTGTGGACTACATGTTTTCAGCCCTTCCTAGTTGTTTCTTGCCAAGGGTAAGGGTTAAAACCCCAGCTGGGTTTCTAGCTATCGGGGATCCGTTAGAAAGATTTCCCCTCACTTCCTGTCCTACTGACAATGTTTGACCAGACAGGAAGTGAGGAGAACTAAGTAAAGTAAGGGAAGGCTAAAACTCCTGTTAAATTATTATTTTTTGTCTGTGGCTCTGTTGGAGATTGTCAGCAGGACAGGAAGTAAGGATCTCCTTAGGTCTCGGTTTACACAGGGGCGGCTTTAAAGTTGTCCGTCTCTGAAGCCGCCCCGCACAGTGCGACTTCAGCGCGGCTTGCAAACGACTTCTTTAATAGAAGTCAACAATGCAAGCCGCTCCGAAGTTGCCCCCAAGTAGTACAGGATCCTTTTTCTAAGTCGGAGTGGCTCCTATTAGAACGGTTCCATTGCACTGAATAGAGTGCGACTTGTCAGGTAGCTTAGTCGCCTGAAAGGTCGCTCCAGTGTGAACTGAGCCTAAAGGATAGGTTCACCTTTCATAACATGTTACACCCATATTCAGGGTGTACAATTTTTGAAAGGACCGGCTTGCTTGTATGAGGTATGAGCAAGTGGATACACTGACAGATCTGCTTATCGCTGGTGCAGTGCTTTACAGGCTCCTGCAACAAAAAATAATACGTTCACATTTTTTTACCTGCAAAAAAAGTGAATTTTTTATTTTTTTGGCAAAAGGTGAACTTTTAAAGCGGAGGTCCCGCGAAAAAAATAATATATTAAAAGCAAGCAGCTACAAATACTACAGCTGCTGACTTTTAATAAATGGACCTGTCCAGGGTGCCCGCGATGTCGGCAGCAGAAAACGAGCAACCGCTCGTCTCTCTGCTGCCCCCGCCGCCATCCTTGGTGAGGGAATCAGGAAGTGAAGCCTTGTGGCTTCACTGCCCAATTCCCTACTGCGCATGCGCGAGTAGTGCGACGCGTTCCCAGTGGTCCCTGCTGTCTCCGGGGACCAGTGTGTTTCTCAGAAGGCAGCGGAGGGGGGGCGAGAAGTGGAGTGACTCCCGTGGGAGTCTCTCCCCAGAAGTTGGTGCAAATACCTGTATTATACAGGTATCTGCACCCCTCTCCCCCCTGAAGAGTGCCAAATGTGACACCGGAGGGGGGGGGGGTTCTGAAAAGCGGAAGTTCCATCATTTTTGGGTGGAACTCCGCTTTAACAGAACCCTGGATAGCAGAAAAAAATCAGACAGGGGTTCTAGCCCTTTCCTCATCTATCTAAATAATAAAAACAAAACAAAAATCATTTTTTTGGCTTAGCATTTACTTGTTACACATTGATATAAAATAAATCACTCTGTCTAAACAAACGCTTCTATTAGAGCCCATTCACACAGGGGCGTCTTTGGATCCGACTCCAAATCGTCCCAGGTCGCCCCTAGTCGCCTCAGGTCGCACTGGCTGAAGAAATCAATGTAAGTTAATGGAGCCGTCCTTATGCACACTACTGCAGTCGCTCAGACTTCAAAAAAGGTCCCTGTACTACTTCAATCCGACTCCTAGGCGACCTGTAACCATTCATTTCAATGGGAGTCGCCTCTCACTGTCTTAATAGGAGCAACTCTCCAGGAAGAAAACATACATTTATCAGGCAAACCTCTCCCTCCCCCCTCCCTCCCACAGAGCTGATTCTTGTTTGATTGGCCACTGGAATGTCTCCTGTCCTGCAGGCAACTTGGAGTTGCCTTGTAAATAGCTCCAGATTGCGCTGTGATTCATTCTCAAGTCCTGTCTGAGTTGCCTCATAAAATCGCGCTGGAAGTCGTGTTGCCCCTGTGTGAATGGGCTCTTAGCGGAATGCTTAGCTCTCTAAATATTAGTATAAACATATATTAGCGATGTGGCAATTTTTTTAAACCAGTGTGGATACTAATGCAGACACCCAGAGTCATTTTTTCTGTGCTCACACCCATTCATAGCTTGGTTCTATTTTTTTCCCATATTAATTTTTTTTTTATACCGGTAATCTGATTTGCATGCAGTCATCAGAAGCAGGAACGTTTTTAAACAAAAACACGTTTATTACCGCCAGTATGAAAACCGAGGCACACTAAATGCAGAAGAATCAATAAAGAATGAGATATGTGTTCTGCGATCAATAGCTCTGTGACCCATTTGTAAAAGGGAAACGTATTTCACACTGGAGGTGAATCAATTAAATATGAAACCAAAGGCCTAACAGAACCTGGGAATCCCACAGTAAGAGGAATTTACAAATAAGTAATAAGTAAGATTTCCACAAGGGAACTCAAGTCATGTATACAAAGAATTATTTATACTCTAGATGTGCATATTTAACTTGCAGTGCCTTTTACTGTACCTAGGTGTATTTATAATTAATAGCCTACTGACATATTATCAATTTAGCCATTAAAAGGTTTGTTATGGTCCATCAATCATGAATGCAGGATTTCTTAAAGCGTAGCTATGGGCAAAATGTAAAATCATATATTGATTTCTACATTGTATTTCAATTATTTCTAGCCTACATCTGTTAATTTGAATTATGTTGATGTTTTTAAACGTACTTTGTGAAGATTTCCACACATTTACTTCCATTAATTCAGTGCCATATAGTCACTATGGCCTGTGAGTAGCCACTGCTGTCACCCATTTCATAGAGCCTGCCTTCTGAACTACAGAGGTGCTGAAATGAGGAGTTTCAGGAGGCGGAGTCAGTACAGGAATCATTGCTTGCAGGCAGCAAGGTACCATGGGATATGTAGTCCTTGTTAATTGAAGATAAAGCAAAGGAATGAGCAGAGGAGAAGCTGCAAAGCATGCAGGGAATGCAAGAAGTCACAGAAAGAGATAGCAAGAATACAGGCAGAACTCACAACATGAAAGATTTTAAGCTTATATTGGATTGTAATTAGCAATTGTTTGTATCTATTATTGTGACCATAAAACTTCTTGATGTAACTGCTTGTTACATGTTATCAGGCTTCAGTGCCTTAAAGTAGAATACTAGCTTAAAGCGGAGTTCTGCCGAAATAAAATCAAATACTGTAGCTGCTGACTTTTAATATATGGACACTTACCTGTTCTGGGCGCCCACGTTGTTGGCACCCAAAGCCAATCTGTCCCTCGGCTCTCGGGTGGAGGCGCTGCCATCTTTGGTAAGGAAATCAGGAAGTGAAGCCTTGCAGCTTCACTTCCTGGTTCCCTACTGCGCATGTGTGAGTCCACTGGTCCCTGCTGTCTTCTGGGACCTGTGTGTCTCCCAGAAAACAGCGCGGGGGGCGGAGTAGGTGCTGGACGTGGCGTAGGTCGTCGCAACGACCTATGCCCCGAAGTGGGAGCGAATACCTGGATTACACAGGTATCTGCTCCCTCCTCCCTCAAAAGGTGCCAAATGTGACACCGGAGGGGGGAAGGATTCCGAAAAGCGTAAGTTTCATTTTTGGGTGGAACTCCGCTTTAACCACTTAAAGCGGTGTTCCAGCCGCAAACATTTCTTTTTAAAAAGTCAGCAGCTACAAACACTGTAGCTGCTGACATTTAATAAGGAAACTTACTTGTCCAGGGAGCCCGTAATGTCGGCCCCCCGAGACCGATCCATCCATCGGATCAGGTGCAGGCGCTGCCATTCTAACTAAGGAAAACCGGCAGTGGAGCCTTCAGGCTTCACCGGCAGTTTCCTACTGCACATGTGTGAGGTGCTAACTGAATTGCCCCGTCGTCTTTTGGGACACACATAGGTCCCATAAGGCAGCTGGGGAGCAGGCGGAGATTACGCCCTGGGCCGCGGTCGAGCTGGGACAGAAGTACAATATGTACTTAATTTAAGGTAAGAAAGAAAAAAAAATTGTTATCCAATAACGAGTGGTGGAGGGGTGGTCATTCCTTTAAGATCAAGTTGTAAAAGTGGGTGGAACTCCGCTTTAAGGACCAGCCACTGTCATTATACTGCGTCAGATTGGCTCTTCTGGGCGAATCGCCCCTACGTGTACGTCGGCCGCTTTAAGAGCGATAGGTGGCACGCCGGAGCCAATGCGCATGGCTGGCGGCCGGTATGTCCGCCGGCCCCCCCGATCGCTTCACAGAGAGCCAGGACAGGGATCTGTCGATGTAAATTCTGACAGGGGAGGAGAGACAGATCTGCTGTTCCTAGTGATCAGGAATAGCGATCTCTCTCCTCCTCCAATCAGTTCCATCCCCCCACAGTTAGAAACACCTCCCAGGGAACACATTTAACCCCTTGATCATGGTGTTAACCCCTTCCCTGCCAGTGACATTTATACAGTAATCAGTGCATTTTTATAGCACTGATCACTGTATAAATGTCGATAGTCCCAAAAATGTGTCAGATCTGTCCGTCGCAATGTCGCAGTTATTGTCGCAGCCATTTCTAGTAAAAAAATAATAATGAAAATGCCATAAATCTATCCCCTTTTTTGTAAACCCTATAACTTCTGCGCAAGCCAATCAATATGCGTTTATTGCGATTTTTTTTTACCAAAAATATGTAGAAGAATGCATATTGGCCTAAACTGATGAAGAAATTATTATTTTTTTGGGGGGGATATTTATTATAGCAAAAAGTTAAAAATATATATATATTTTTTTCAAGATTATTGCTCTTTTTTTTGTTTATATCTGCAAAGGATGTCAGTACTTGTAGTTCCTTCACTGTAAATGAATGAAGTGGCCGTGTGGGCGGAGCCCCGCACGGCTGCGCAGTGGCGGATCCAGGGGGGGCAACAGGGCAATTGCCCCCCCGAGACCATCTGTCACACTCACTTGCTTGCTCTGTTTTTTTTTTTTTGTGCCTGATCTCCCGAACTTTGGGGACCCGGTACCGGCCGGCCGTAGGACCCCTGGACCCCAAACTTGGCACACATGTAGCCCAATGTCTCTTCTACAAGTGTGCAAAGTTTGGTGTCTGGGGGACCTACGGCCGGGGAGCACTGATTTTTTAAATCCGGGCACCCCTTCCATAGACTCCAATGTTAAACGGTAATTTCTCCAGTGATTTTGCGGACCCAGTACCGGCCGGTCGTAAGTCCCCTGGACCCCAAACTTGGCAAACATGTAGCCCCATGTCTTCTCTACAAGTGTGCAAAGTTTGGTGTCTGGGGGACTTACGGCCGTGGAGCACGGATTTTTTAAAACCGGGCACCCCTTCCATAGACTCCAATGTTAAACGGTAATTTCTCCAGTGATTTTGCGGACCCGGTACCGGCCGGTCGTAGGTCCTCTGGACCCCAAACTTGGCACACATGTAGCCCCATGTCTCCTCTATAAGTTTGAAAAGTTTGGTGTCTGGGAGAACCGATTTTTCAAAGCCGGGCACTCCTTCCATAGACTTCCTTGTTAAACATCAGTCTAGTCATGGGCACAGTGAGGCATGGGCACAGTGAGGCAAAGTGAGGCAAGTATAAGCCTAGGACACCCTAGGCTTATACTTGAGTCAATAAGTTTTCCCAGTTTTTTGGGGTAAAATTAGGTGCCTCGGCTTATAATCGGGTCGGCTTATACTCGAGTATATACAGTACTTGTACTGCGGCTGCCGCTGCCTCTCTGAGTCTCTCTCTGTTTCTCACATCAGCCGATCAGCGGCGCTGAGAGAGAGACTCGTCTAATGTAGTTACGTGGCGCACTGACACGATACCAAGAGCGGAGGAGGAGGTGGGTGGAGCCTCTTTCCTGCACTCGCTGCTAACGCCTGGGCCGTTTGGCGTCTAGCAACGAGTGACGTCAGCGAGTCACGTCGGGCCGCTCTGTGGGCAGGTGCAATAGCGTGCGGCTCCACAGACGGGTAAGAAAGCGGGCGGCTCCGCTTGCGGCGCGGTTTGTTGTCGGGGGGTGGCGCGGTTGGTGGGCAGACCGTGCTGCTCAGTGTGTTGGCAGCGCAGGTGAGAGTGAGAGAGCAGGCTCAGTGTGGCAGCTGGCCAATCAGCTAGCCGGGAGCGGGGGAGCAGAGAGATGAGATCATCTCTCACCGCCCGTGCCTGCCCTGCATTCCTGCAGTGACTTCCGCCCTCACTGTGCAGGCAGCAGAGAGATTACATTATCTCTCTGCTGCCTGACTCTGGGAGTCTGGGACACAGCAAGAGACAACCAAAACTACACCTTAGCAGGCAAGTTAGTGACAATCCGCAAGGTGTGGCAGGCGACGTGGCAAGTGACAATCCGCAAATTGTGTCAGGTGACGTGGCAAATGACAATCTGCATCTGGTGGCAGGCAAGTGACAATCAGCAAGGTGTGGCAGGTGACGTGGCAAGTGACAATCAGCAAGGTGTGGCAGGTGACGTGGCAAGTGACAATCAGCAAGGTGTGGCAGGTGACGTGGCAAGTGACAATCAGCAAGGTGTGGTAGGTGACGTGGCAAGTGACAATCCACAAGATGTGGCAGGTGACACGCTCAGGGCTCCCACTAATTGCAGGCGATGGTGGCAAGTGACGCACTCGGGGCTCCCACTGATTCTGCATTGAACTATTTAATTTCATATTACAATGTAATAATAGAAATAATGCGCTTCAATCATCCTGACACCATAACAACCATGGTGCCGGGATGATTGAAGCGCCGACACGAACCATTTCCCCGATAAATTTCCCACAAAAAAATCATTTTTTGGCAGTGCCCCTCCCGAGAAAAGACTCTGGATCCGCCCCTGCGGCTGCGCTGATTACACAAATTGACAGCAAGTACAAGGAGTTTCTCCCTGTACTGCTGTCATGGGGTGCGGGGATCGGGCAGCGGCTGCAGCATTGGGAACGTGTAACATGTTCCTTAACCACTTCCCGCCCGGCCTATAGCAGAATGATGGACAGGCGATGGTTTCGTTATCCTGAGTGGGCGACATATGACGTCCAGCAGGATAACAGCCGCCGCGCGCCCGTAGGGGCGCGCATCGCGGCGATAGGTGGGGCGGTGTGTTAATCTGACACACCGCTACACCGATCTCGGTAAAGAGCCTCCGGCGGAGGCTCTTTACCATGTGATCAGCCTTGTCCAATCACGGCTGATCACAATGTAAACAGGAAGAGCCGCTGATCGGCTTTCTCTTAACATCCATGGACTGACACGGTGTCTCTTTACACTTTACACGTGGGTTATGTCCCTGCTTGCAGGAGAAGACCTAGGCAGAATGTGAGATGTTATACATACATTCTAAAAGCCAGAGCTGAACAGCCCCACCCAGGGGGCGGTCCCTCCGGACATAACCCTCCCACTACAGTCAGCAGACTTCAGTTTTTTTCTGCCTAGCAGAAGGAGAAGACGTGGCTCTCAGGAGCCAGTCTCCTGACCTATTTTTATTCCTTTTTTGGAATTCTTTTTTATTTTATTTTTGAGAATCTTCTATCAACTGTCGGCTGGGCAACAGGTTGGGTACAAGATATCCTCGTAGTCTTCCCTGTCCGACCATTGAGCGTGCTGATCCTCGCCTTGTGTGCGTGAGACTCAGTTCACGACATACCCCATGACTCCAGGGGTGGCCGGGTTTGCTTTCATGCTCCCACGGTCCTCTCAAGACTGAACAGCTCCTGACTGACTGTATCTTTCGCGGTGGACCGGGCCGACAGCTACTCAGTACTGCACTGTGATAGTCCTGTCAGAAACACACCAGTGGGTCCCTCAGGACGGGTAAGTAGTCTCTCCTGCCTGCAGGTGAGTACAAAAGGCTGTGTGTTTCTCTGGGGGATTTTCCCTGTCTCCCCCTGTATTTCATTGTCTCTCTCTGTCACCATTGCTGGCGCTGTGCTGTGTGGGGTGCCTGGGGGGTCACACTGTTCTTGGAGGGGCTCATGCTGGTCTGCAGATATGCTTGGGGCCTTTTTTGTGTGTTTTTGGGGCCTGAGCGCAGAGTGGCGCTGTGTGTGTGCTGTTTTCACATTATCTGCGTCATGGTGGCCATCTTGCCGCGGATCGCCTCAGTGAAGTGCGGCGGCCATTTTCTTGTAGCCCGCGCGCTTTTCAGCACTAGTTTTGGCCTCTAGCGCTGCTGTAACAGCGCAAATCTCCTCACATTCCCCTCACAGCTCACCAGCGCTGACACAGCGCGGTACAGACAGCGGAACTGAGCGGTCCCTGGTCCGGTTTGGTGAGTCCCCTGGGCGCCCCCTCCTCAGTCAACACAGCCTGTGGGTGGACTTTTTATCTGAGGAGTCTCAGAGGGGGACAATATGGAGTCTGTGTCACCAGCTTCCCCTAACATGTCAGTGGCAACAGGCAGTGCTTCAGCACCTGCGGTCCCTATGGACCAGTTGTGGGCAGTCCTGGAATCATTTCTGACCAGGATGGGAGCTGTGTGCAAGCGCAAGGGAGCAAAAAAAAAAAAAAGTGTGTCCTCTCCCCACTTTTTCTACGCAAGGGGTGTGCGCTGATTCAGATATGGGCCTAGCCACTACCGCTCAGGACCCTAGTTCTGAATATGTTTGATGGTGTTGAACAGGACATTCCTTATGAGGAAGACTCCAGTTCTGAGTCAGTAAATGACAGGGCGCTTGTTAGTGTACTCATGACTGCGGTGAGGGACACTTTCAAGCTGAATGCTGCGGATGCAGAACCTCAGGCGGATACAGTCTCCTTTGGTTCTTTTGAGGCCAGGCCTTCTAAAGAGGTTTTTCCATATGTGACTTTCTTTGACTAGCTCATTGATAAGGTCTGGGAAAAGCCGCAGAAGATTTTTATTGTCCCGCGGCTTTTGTCTATCAGATGCCCCCTTGAAGATGCCCTACTTAAAAAGTGGGCTTCTCCCCCAGTGGTCGACCCTCCAGTCGCCCGGTTTAACAAGGCCATCACTCTCCCGATGGAGGGGATTCCTACGTTTGAGGACCCCACTGACAGGAGGTCAGAAGTGGTGAGCAGAGCCATGTTTGCCTTGTTGGGATCCGCCCTACGGCCTGTGGTAGCGGCGACCCTTGTGTCTCAAACACTTACAGGTTGGGCAAAAATTTTGCACCTAGCTGTACAGGAGCATAATCTTCCTCCAGACACAGTTGCTCTGGCCCACCAACTGGTTCAGGGCCTGGTTTATGTGCGCGACGCCACGTTGGACGCGGCCCCTTTAATATCCAGGGCCTCTGTCTCGGCGGAGGTATTGCGTCGTTTTATCTGGTTGAAATTCTGATCTGCTGACCTAGCCTTAAGAAGCTCCTGACGGATCTACCATTTAAAGGTGGTAGACCTTTCGGTGCTGCTCTGGATGACATCGTCATGGATGTCACGGGAGGTAAAAGCACTCTTCTTCCTTAGACTAGCAAGGGTGAGGAGGCCCGCCGCAAACAGGGGCCTTCCTTTCCAGCAAAACGTTTTTTTTTTCGTCAGTCAGAGTCCACTGGTAGGCCCTCTCAGATTGACGGCAGTGCGGCTGGTGGGCACAAGTGCCTCTGGGTGCGTAAGCCAAACAAGCGGCTCCCAAGCCCGCCTCCGCGTGAAGTCTTGCCTCCGCTCGACTCTGGGGTGGGGGGACGACTTCGCAGGTCACGAATCGGTGGACCTCCTGAATCTCCGACTGGTGGGTGTGCGAGGTGGTCACCTCAGGATACAGGATAGTATTCCGATCCTGGCCCCCAGACAGGTTCTTTCCCTCGAATCTTCCTCTCCTTCCTACCCGTCGAGCAGCCCTCTTGGGGGCTGTACAGGATTTGATCAGGTCCGGAGTGATTGTGCCGGTTCCGTCACAGGAGAGTTTTCAGGGATTCTACTCGAATCTGTTTGTCGTCCCAAAAATAGGATGTGGTTCGGCCTATCCTGGACCTCAAGGCCCTGAATGCCTTCGAGAAGGTGCAGAAATTCCGCATGGAATCCATTCGCACGGTGATCGCTACACTCCACCAAAGGGATTTTCTTCTGGCGTCCTTGGACTTCAAAGACGCCTACTTGCATGTTCCGATCTACGCAAGTCACCAGAAGTTTCTGCGTTTTGCGATCAGCGAAGTCCTCTATCGATTGTGGCTCTTCCTTTCGGCCTAGCCTCGGCACCAAGGGTGTTCACCAAGGTGCTTGCTCCGGTTCTAGCCTTCTGTTACAGCGAGGTATTGCTGTCGTGGGCTATCTGGACGATCTTCTGCTAACAGCAGAAAGTGGCTCAGACTTAGAAGAAAGGTGACTATCGTCAATTAGACCCTCAGGGACTTCGGGTGGTTCCTGAACATTCAGGAGTCAGTCCTGGTCCCGACTCAGTGTCTGGAGTATCTAGGTCTGATTCTGGACTCCTTGGGGGCAAAGGTATCCTACCTCTGGAGAAGTTGCTGGCACTTCAGTCTGCAGTGCGGGTGCTGACATCCCGAAAATGGTTGTCAATCCGTTTTTTGCATGAGAGTCCCGGGACTCGTGGTGGCCTCCTTAGCGGCCGTTCCGTATGCCCAATCACACACCAGGGCATTGCAGAAGGAGATCTTGTCCACCTGGGACAAATCCCCATTGTCCTTGGATCTTCAGATCCAGGTGAGTCACCTGGTCAGGGCGTCCCTGACATGGTGGTTGAGATCCTCGGCTCTTCGGTCCGGAATGTCGTTCCCCTCCCATCCAATGGACGGTACTCACGATGGACACCAGCCTGACGGGCTGGGGTGGAGTCTGGGGAGTCCTGTCGGCTCAAGGCCTTGGACTCCGGACGAGCCCGTTTACCAATCACTGTTCTGGAAATACGGGCCATCAGACTGTGTCTCTCCTCAGGTCAGAGAGATTACAGGGTCGCTCCGTCAGGATCCAGTCGGACAACGCCACGGCGGAGGCGTATGTAAACCATCAAGGGGGGACTCGGAGCTCAGCTGCGGCTTCCGAGGTAGTCCGTATCCTGAAGTGGGCCGGAAGAAACGTGCCGGCTCTGTAGGCCATTTACATTCTGGGCATAGGCAATGGGCAGGCGGACTATCTGAGTCGCCAATCGCCAGACGCCGGACCAAGAAGAGTGGTCCTTGCATATTTCAACTCCTTTGCCGACGGTGGGGCACGCCGGAGGTGGACCTGATGGCCTCTCGACTCAATCGCAAGGTGTCGAGGTTGTGGCCAGATCCAGGGATCCTTGGGCGATGCCTCGGATGCATTGGTGGCCCCATAGGGTCCTTATCACCTGATATAAACTCCGGTGATCCTAATTGTTCCGGATTGGCCTCAGTGTCACTGGTACGCTGATCTGGTACGTCTCGTCGCGGACGTTCCCTGGCGGTTGCCGATGAGGGAGGACCTTCAGTCTCAAGGTCCTATGTTTCGTCCGGCTTACAGTCTCTGGCTTTAACGGCAGGGTGTTGAAAGCCAGGTGTTGAGGGACCGAGGTCTGTCGGTCTCGGTCATTTTGACCATGTAAAGGACACGGAAGTCTTCCTCCAGGCAGATCTATCACCGTGCCTGGAAAGCTTATATCGCCATGTGCGAAGCGCTGGACTGGCATCCTCGGACGTGTTCCGTCCCCAGAATCCTGCGTCCTCTGCAGTGTGGAGTGACCCAAAAGCTTGCTTTGAGTACCATCAAGGATCAGATTTCGGCCTTGGCCGTCTTCTTTCAGCGACCTCTAGCGGGTCATTTCTTGGTTAGCACCTTGTGTTGGGGGTTCGCCATGTGCTCCCTCCTGTCAAGCCTCCTCTCCCACAGTGGGATCTGAATTTGGTGCTCTCGGTCCTCCAGGAACCTCCTTTTGGGAATATCCGGGATATTCCCCTCTTGTCTTGTCTCAGAAGGTGGCCTTTTAGTGGCAATCACTTCTGTTTGACGAGTGTCTGAGTTGGCGGCCTTGTCCTGCAAGTCGCCATATTTAGTCATCCATAAGGATAAGGCGGTGTTGCATCCGCGACCTTCCTTTTTGCCAAAGGTGGTGTCGACCTTTCACCTACATGAGGACATTGGCCTCCCGTCCTTGTGTCCTCACCCATCGCATCCCAGAGAGTTTGCGCTGCACATATTGGTTGTGGTACGAGCCTTACGGATGTACCTGTCTGCTACTGCTTCTATTCGGAAGTCCGACTCACTGTTTGTGACTGTCTCTGGTCCATAACAGGGCCAAGCGGTTTCGTCTGCCATCATTTCTAGGGGAATCAGACAAACCGTCATTCAAGCCTATGCTCTCAAAGGGCGGGCACCTCCCTTTCCGGTTACGGCGCATTCCACCAGGGCAATTGGTGCTTCCTGGCTTTTTCCGACATCAAGCGTCGGTTGCACAAGTGTGCAAGGCGGCGACCTGGTCGTCTGTTCATGCCTTTTAAGTTTCATAAGGTTAATGTGGCTGCATCTTCGGATGCTTCCTTCGGCCGCAGGGTGCTGCAGGCCGCTGTTTAAAGTTGCGACTCCTCCGTTGAGGAGCTCTGCCGCCTTGGAGTGAAGTTTTTGGTTTTTCCATTTATACTGCTCCCATCCCTCTTGACACTGCTTTGGGACATCCCACGTGTAAAGTGTAAAGAGACACCGTGTCAGTCCATGGATGTTAAGAGAAAATAGGATTTTTTGTACTCACCGTAAAATCCTTTTCTCTGACATCCATGGACTGACACAGCACCCACCCTTCCTTTTAAGTTTGTACTGCTTTGTTACGAACTGAAGTCTGCTGACTGTAGTGGGAGGGTTATGTCCGGAGGGACCGCCCCCTGGGTGGGGCTGTTCAGCTCTGGCTTTTAGAATGTATGTATAACATCTCACATTCTGCCTAGGTCTTCTCCTGCAAGCAGGGACATAACCCACGTGTAAAGTGTAAAGAGACACCGTGTCAGTCCATGGATGTCAGAGAAAAGGATTTTACGGTGAGTACAAAAAATCCTATTTTTCCTCACTCGCGTCTGACAGACGCGAGTAGAGGAGAGCCGATCGGCTGCTCTCCTGACAGGGGGGGGTCTGTGCTGATAGTTTATCAGCGCAGCCCCCCCTCGGATCACCGCACTGTACCACCAGCATGCTGACCAGGACCACCAGGGATGGGCATTCACACTGGACCACCAGGTATGCCCCCTCGACCACCAGGGAATGCCAATCTGTGCCAAGGCAGCTGCCAATCAATGCCCAGGCAGCAGCCAAAGAGTGCCCACTCAAAATCCCTGCCAGTGCCACCAGGGATACCCATCAGTGCTGCATATCAGTGCCGCATGTCAGTGCCCAGCAGTGCCGCCTATCAATACCACCCATAGGTACCCACCATTGCAGCCTTTCAGTGCCCATCAGTGTCGCCTATCAGTGCCCACCAGTGCCACCCATGAGTGCCCATCAGTGCTGCACATCAGTGCCGCCAATCAGTGCTCATCATCAGTGCCTGTCAGTGCCACCTCATTGGCGCCGCCTCATTGGTGCTGCCTTATCAGTGCCCGTCAGTGCCGCCTTATCAGTGTCCATCAATGAAGGAGAAAACGTATTTACAAAATTTTAAAACAGAAAAAAAAGAAAAACTTTTATTTTTTTCAAAATTTCTGGTCTTTTTTTATTTGTATAGCAAAAATTTAAAACCCCAGAGGCGATCAAATACCACCAAAAGAAAGCTCTATTTGTGGGAACAAAATGATTAAAATTGTGTTTGGGTGCAGTGTAGCATGACCGTGCAATTGTCATTTAAACAGCGACAGCGCAAAAAGTTGAAAATTGGCTTGGGCAGGAAGGGGCGTAAGTGCCTGGTATTGAAGTGGTTAAGGTGAACTTATCCATTAAAATAAATGAGAGGCCAGTGATGGAAACCTTATTTTCTAAGAACAGGTTTCCTTTAACTCATTCACTTCTGAAGCCATTTTTTTTGCATATATTGTTTACCTGAAAATCCACTTAAACATCAAACAGTTTTTAGTAAAAAAAAAAAAATAGAATTTTTTTTTTTTTTAGCGCACACAAATGCAATAAGTCCACACTGACAAAACCTAAAAACTCATCAATTTAGAGTAATCATAAATAGTGGTGTTACAATTAATTCTCTTACTACGACCTGCATCATCCTAAACGTGTAAAAGTGATTGCTTTATAACAGCCAATTTCTCTTCTATAGTGCAGCCTGCAGCTAAAATAAACAAACTCGTAGCTGCTAATAAACAACCACGAGTTTGTTACCATCACAGCCTCAGCTAAAATTGGTGAAGCTCAGTTATTAGCACTTGGTTGTAAAGAATCATAAATCCGCTTTTCTCAACTGCAATTCTCAAAATAATGTTCATGTTTTCAGGATTTCTTCTCTTTGCTGCGGTCATTGTATCAGATTTATTGATTTGGTCATTTTCACAGCTAATCAATCAGAGGGAATATCTCCGGTCCCCTGTAGGGGTTTCCAGAGAACTAAAGTTGAGAAGAACTGCCTTATATTGATAATCACCTGCAGTGCCAAACAATCAGAGTTGCAATTAATCACAAAGTGCAACAATTAGGCACGTATCTATATAAAATGTGAAAATCAACATAAATATAAATACATCAATCCTATATGCAGTATAATATCACAATAAAAAATAAAGTACATATGTATGAAAGTGCACAAAGTACAAAAATAGTCCTGTATTGTCCAAAAACCATATGTGATATAATTCCTCCACTAGCGACTCAGATTGTTTCCCAACTCTTCCCAGTGTGAATTGGCACCAGCCACCACCTCATGAAATGAACACTCACCAGAAAATGTGCTACAAAAGGTGAAGCAAGCTTAGCGTGCCATCTAGGGTAGCCTATGCATCCATCCATAGTGCTCTTCTCTCCAATTCTCAGCACAGATCAAAGCTGCAGCAAATAAAGCTCACACCGGTGCCAGCAAAGATAGTAATAGTGTAGTATTTATTGCATCATGAGTATCACATACTGTACATAGCATGCTAAACAAACAGATCGATATATCAATGCAAAACCACTGTGACTCACATTGAAAGCCGCTGCTGACTGATTATTCATGCTCCGGTGGGACGTCTTATATGACCGTATTAATTTTTTTACATTTTTTTCATACATGTTTTCATCATATGCACCCAAGTTTATGACTAGTTCATTTTAAAGTGGCGTTCCACCCAAAAGTGGAACTTCCGTTTGTTGTACTCCCCCCCCCCCCCCTCCGGTGCCACATTTGGCACCTTTCGGGGGAGGGGGACATGATACCTGTCTTTCACAAGTATCCTGTTCCACTTTCGGGAGCCTCAGCCGCTGGTATTGACGTCACCACCCGGGCTCCCTCCTCCTTCCCCGGCCGCCGGGCCAGTAGGAGAGAGGAGCGGAGCCACATGCGCAGTAGGGTTCCTGGCGTGAAGCTGTAAGGCTTCACTGCCGGGTTCCCTTACTCACAATGGAGGCAGCATGCACCCCCGACAGCTGATGGAAACATCAGCTGCGGTGCCGACATCGCTGGACCCCAGGACAGGTAAGTGTCCGATTATTAAAAGTCAGCAGCTGCAGTATGTGTAGCTGCTGGCTTTTAATTTTTGCAGCGGTGGGCTTTAATGCTAATATAGATAGAGGTGCAATATAAGCGGTCATGTGAGAGCCTCGTAAAAGTGCCATTGCTTCTTGTAGTACCACACTTTTTTCCAGGATATCTATAGCTGAGTTTATATCTGTCAGCTTCGGAGGTCATAGCCAAACCACACGAAGACTTAGTGCTACCGGAGCATTACTACAAATGGCCCTTGTTGGCTGTGTACACTCCAGTATGCTGTAATGTGTATAACAGAAAACATAAAATGATAAAATGATTTCCATTGGTTGGAGGTTTTTCTTTAATATGTAAGATGCAGTCACTTCTAATAGAAATCTAAATATAAGGTTGGTGATGGGTTTGCATGTTGTATTGTCTAGGGTTGCTTATGCAGATGTCTGCTCACCAAGACAGAGTTCACATGGCTTGAATGAAGACATGAATCCAGTATCAGTATGGCTTTGGGTGGCATACTGAATCATAAGGAAAATCCCCCCCAGGGTGATAGTGCTCACCTGTAATGCTTAGCTAGCAAATAATGGGAAGGAGACAGTGGGCTCACTTTAGGACAGCACTGTCTGCTATTGCTTTGCTGAATGTAGTACTGACTTTGCAAAATACAGTTTCACCCCTGAAATAACATAGGAACAGGTCCTAGAGCTAAACTGTTGGTAGCGAGGATACAGGTATGAAAAACAGGATATGGGTGCTGTTTTACCTACCAAAGAATTTCTATTTTTATCAATCCAGTCCTGAGAGTTACACTGCCCCATAACACAGCAAAGCCAGGTTGATGACACCGTGTGGGGATTCTGTTTATAAAGAATGTGCTGTGCCAATGTCACAGCATTTGCACAGCTGTTGCATTGCAAATAATGCCTATAATGCGTCAATTGTGTTTACCACTTATGATGGCTAGCTCCATCTAGTGGCTGTAATGTGGTATTTTTCACATTAAGGTATTTCAGGAGAATACTGCAGTACGGCCACTAGATGGAGCTAAGGATCATATGAAATCATATTCGTCACATTATGGAGATTTTTTGCAATGGCTATGCAAATAGTGAGTCATATGCACATGGAATGTTTTTAAAAAGACCCATAAAGTTAAGGAATTCATTGGTGTATTCTTTCCTCCTCCAACCTGCTCACTGGATAGTGAAAGGGCAGCAGGAGACAGACAAAGTCATTTATTCACTCTTCTCTTATCTCAATGTCCCTTGTCAACACATTTACATGCAGCACATCTTATTGGTCCCAGTCCTGTCCCTACCTCTCCCAGAGTCCCGATGCCAACTCAAATTCTGCTGCAGTTAGCTGATATATTATTGAATATTGATTCATATTCATTTTTTGTTTATTATATATGTTCACCTTTAAAACATCCTTCAATGTTCTATCTTTTTTTTAAAAGTGTCTTGCTTTAATCACACTTTCCAGAGAAATGTTTCAGAAAGTCTTATTTTTACCCTCCGTAGTCCTAAAACTTCAGGCTGAAGATAGACTTCATTATTCATATTCATCATAGCTTGTTGAAGCCGCTTTATATGAATTCTATTCAGCCTTAATTATAATGTGTGTATGTTCTTTTAAGCTTGGTTCTCAGCATTTTTGTGCAGCTCTGTGTGGCTGGAAATCATAGCCTGTAATTCTAGTCCTGACTGGTGAGACTAGTAAAAACAAACCCTAAAAGAACATTGCTTCCTTTATTATGGTGGAAGATGCTATGTATTTTTAGCATGTACAAATTTTGAGTTATTATTGTACCATGTAGCTGAAAGATATTTTTGTTGTAGCTTTTACACTTTTGGTCATTCTGTATTTTTATTGTTGATAAATGCTGCCTCTAGTGGTCATCTGTATATCAGGGAATGTGATTTGTATGCTTTGCATAATGACTGCTGAGATAGGTTCGGTAATTGTTTCCAATTATGGAGCTTTCCATCAGCTTTAATCACCACAGTCTGGCACTCACCTAATTGTTTTTCAATTTCTCACCTTACCCCAGGCTGATTCAGATATTTCTTTCTTTTCATGTAAAACTCAGATTTTTTATTTATTTTTTGCTAGAAACTTAGAATCCCTAAACAATTATATATTTTTCGAAAGCAAAGACCCTGGAGAATAATGTGAAAAAAAAAAAAAAAAATCTGTGCAGTCAACTTAAATTACCCACACAAATTTACACAAACTAGAGAGATGGAACTATTAATCAGATAGAGTGCATACACAACCCCCCCCCCCCCAATATAATATTTGCTTGCACTTGACTTATAATACTTTAATAATTATCCTGGAGAATAAAATGGCTGTTGTTGCAATTTTTTATATCGAACAATATTAGCTCAGCAATTTTTAAAATGCAATTTTTTTGGAAAAAATACACTTTAATGAATTTTAGTGCACATAAACACAATATCATACCCATTTTTTGGGTAAAATATATTGTTACACATTTAACTCTTTGATCGCCCCTGATGTTAACCACTTCCCAGCCAGAGGCATTAGTACAGTGACAGTGCATTTTATTTTGCACTCATCACTGTATTGGTGTCACTGGTTCCCATAAAGTGTCACTTTGTATCTGATTTGTCCACCGCAATGTCGCAGTCCCACTATAAGTAGCTGATCGCCACCATTACTATTAAAAAAAAAAAAAAATCCATAAATCTATCCCCTATTTTGTAGACGCTATAACTTTTGCGCAAACCAATCAACATAAGCTTATTGGGATTTATTTTTACCAAAAACATGTAGCAGAATACATATTGGCCTAAATTGATAAAGAAATTCGTTTTTTTATAAAAAAATGTAAAGGATATGTTTTATAGCAGAAATTAAGAAATATATATATTTTTTTTTCTTCAAAATTATCTGCCTTTTTTTGTTTATAGCACAACAAATAACTGCATAAAAGCTCTATTTGTGGGGAAAAAAAGGACATATATTTTATTTGGGTTTAGCGTTGCACTACCACGCAATTGTTAAAGTAGCGCAGTGCCGTATCGCAAAAAATGGCCTGGTCAGGAAGGGGGGTAAACCACCTGGGGGGGAGTGGTTAAAGCTAAGCTCTGGCCACATTTGCACTTTAAAAATAAATGACCCCTAATCCAGTCATGTCTGGCTGCTGTGTTGTTGTTTAAAGTGATTGTGAAGCCTTGTTATTTTTTCTGAAAAATAACAAGCATGTTCTACTTACCTGCACTATGCAATACCTTGGTTTTGCACGGAGAAGCCCTGATCCTCCTCTTTTGTGGTCCCCCGCTGGCTCTCCTGGCTACACTCCAACACCCCCTGCTGAGTGCCCCTATAGAAAGCCGCTTGCTATGGGAGCACTCGTTCGTGCTCACTCCTAAGCCCTGCCCTGTGTGTCCATAAGACCCTTCCCTCCGCTCCCTTGTCACTGGCTCTGATTTCCAGCAGCGGGAGCCGATGGCTCCCGCTGCTGTATCTGAGCCAATGAGGAGCGAGAAAACTGAGAGAGACTCAGCTCTTGTGCACATTGCTGGATCAAGATCAGGCTCGGGTATGTATTTAGGGGTGCTGCCGTGGAAGCTGCATGCAGAAGGTAAAAAACCTTTTACTTTCATTGTCCCTGTAATGAGATATTGGCACTGAACATCTGTTGTGGAAAATGACAGTCCTGCTGTGACTACTGAGATCGCTACAGGTCATTGCCTCAGCATCCCTGCCATTCACAAACTGTCTTAAATTCTTTTCAGTGAAGGCAAGGCACACTGTGTTTAGTGGACGATTATTACAATCTCCTATCTTCCAAACACAAAGTGTCTTGCATTCCTTGAAAAGAATGCAAGAAGTTTTGTGCATGGTGGGGATGCTGAGCAAGAAACTTGCAATGATCTCAGTACTCCAGGTAAGAGTGTAAGTTTCAGTATAAGTTTCTTACAGCTTAGAAATATTTGCTGTTTCTTTACATTGCAGCCTCCCAAAAGTAATAGAGACGTGAAAATTGAATCCCTTTTGGCTTTTAGTTGATCCTCTTCCCACTTCGATGTATAATCTCAAATTACTTTTTGCAAGCACACTTACGTCTCTACAGCCCCCCTAAGCATGATATGAGATGCTTTAAAAGCATTATTTACAGGTCTAATTTTTGAGTAGATTGGCTTCAATAAATGACTTCACGAATGGGGAGGAGGAACTCTGGCCTGATGGCCAAGGCAGCATACGTTTCCAGTGCTACCACGTAGTGCTCTTCAACACCTCTTCAAGACATGCTAGACACTGTTCCTACAGAAGGCCCATAGAAAACTATTTTGTTGAAAACACTGATAGGTTAGATAAGGAAAAAGTGGGGAGCATGCTAGCGCATGTAGCCAGCTCTCAATGGGAGAAAACAAGGGTTGGTTCTTTTGCGGATACTGTTGATGCAGTGTTGAATGACCCTTCTGATGTGTTAATGGTATTTCGAGATTTTTATCAGTTCCTGTACACCTCTAAGGCACGATATACTCCAGAGGAGCTTGAAACCTTTCTAAACAGTTTTAACCTACTACAATTAGCAGCTTCTTAAGAATAGGGCGTTTTTAGATGACCCTGTCAGGCAGACTGCACTTTCTGCCTAAATTCGGCCCTGAAACGGAGCCAAAGATGCACAGCACTCCTGTGCAAGCCGCTCCGCAGCGGAGATATACGAACCAGCTCCAAAGAGCCAATCACAATCTCCTGTCAGGCGTGAACCCAGCCTTAATGAAGCCCTGAGCCATGGCTCTTAGTCAAAGTCTATGCAAGAAGCCATAATTATGGTTATGCTGAAAACGGGTAAAAACCCTCTCCCGCCATATTCATACAGGCTAATTTCTTTCTTAAACTCTAAATTTTAAATACTGGTAAAAATACTGACTGAAACTGGTTACGGTTCTTTCTAGTATTATCCACCGAGATCAAACTGTGTTTATGTCTACCAAGTTTTTTGCAATTAACATCTTTCTGCGAGTTCCCACAGTTAATATGGGTAATAGAGCCCTGATGGCTCTGGATGTAGTCACCTAAAGTCAGATGGGGGTATCTCTGGGAGGTACTCAGGAAAATTTTATTTTGGTTTCTTTCTGAAATGGGTACAAACTCCTATATGCCCATACAGAAGCCTAGGTTAGAGCCAATTACTTTTTTTTTCCTTTTGTAGATTTCATTAGGGGGACACATGGCCAAAATTGCATTCTATGAAGATGATACCCTACTGTTTCTATCCAATACTTGATGCTCTATTCATAACTGAGGAACTATGGAGTTATTCAGGTTTATTATTTTGCTAAGGTAAAGCCACACTTTTGCTGATAGACCCACTTCCACACGAGTTCGATATCATACATCAAAGAAGTAACCAAATGTAGGTACAGTAAAACCTTGGATTGCGAGCACAATTTGTTCCAGAAACGTGCTTGTAATCCAAAACACTTGTATATGAAAGCGAATTTCCCCATAAGAAATAATGGAAACTCAAATAATTTGTTTCACAACCATTTATTCATAGGTCTTTCAGTTTATAGTCCATATAAAAAGGTTATAGCAATGTGACCAGGTTGTGTAACCATAAAATGTCCACAAATGGAAGCCTCCACAAGGGGATTAGAAGTAAAATCCAGCAGGAGCTACAGAGTATAAAAGAGACGAGAGGCGCCTCTAAGTGTAGCAATATGTAGTCAAATGTTGTACCTTCATTAAATGTAACCATATTGCTACACTTAGAGGCGCCTCTCTTCTCTTTTATACTCAGTTGTGACGTGACGCTACTTGCATATCAAGACATCGCTTGTATATCAAGGCAAAATTTATTTAAAAATGTTGCTTGTCTTGCAAAACGTTCTCAAACCAAGTTACTCTCAAACCAAGGTTTTACTGTATATGGGAATCTGCATTTCCTGTTATATTACAGAGTATCTCTCTCAACCTCCTTTCTTTGCTTCAAAGGTTTAAGTGCAAGTGTTAAAGTAGAACTAAAGGCAAAATGTTATTTTTCATTTTAGATAGTAGGGTAGGGTTATAACCCTTCCGATTTTTTTTTTACATCTGTTTCCCTTCACTTCCTGTCCCATAGCCAAACAGGAAGTCAGAGGAATACCTGCAAATTTGGGAAATTCCTTGGGAACCCCCAGGTCACCAGAACTATTGTCCATACTGGAAGAATTCCCCTCTGTTACTTTTCTGGGGACAACGCAAAATTTGGGATTTTCTTTTACTTTCATTTCAATGATAATGGTAAAAATAGAGAGGGGGTTTCTCCGTAATGGGGGCACAAACAGAAATGAAAACTGACATGTTCTAGTCCCTTTCCACTCTATCCAAAAATAAACAAAAAAGTTTTTCCTTTAGTTATACTTTAACTCCCATTAACGATTGTTGGTAGGGTGAGCTTAAAATGGCGTTGATGCCCCAATTTACTGGGTTATTCAGGACCTTGTCTAGAAGAAAGAGGCCCCTATCCACAGGATATTGGATGTCTTTCTCTCCCATCCCATAGGTATACCTCCTCACCTTTCAGTTACAACATTGTGTAGGCTAGGAGTTACAATTTTAAAGACAAAAAACCTCTACATCTCCCTGAAACGAATAAATATCTCTGAGTGCTAGCACTATGGGTACTGCGTCACAACTAGTCTGATCTCTGGCATTTGTCCCAAAATCTAAAGGTTCTTGGGACTGGAGGCAGGTCTAGGTTATCTTGTGCTGAGAGGGTCACCAGTGGTAGAAAACAGTAAATGAATACTCTAATAGCCAGATAATGGTGTGCTCTGTGTTTATCGTACACAAGAAAGGTTGCTGGGATTCAACATGCTTCATAGATGCAAATACACTCTGGTGCTGTTTGGATTCAGCACGGAGATCTGTATTTATATTGTTTCCACACACCGTATGCCTTGATAAATCTGCATCTGTTTTTCTACGTATGTTAGTTTTTTTTTAACAAAAAATAAATAAAATTCTTAAAAACAAAAAAATTACGATTAAAAAATGCAGTGGATATCTTTAAAAATGACTGCAACGTGATTAGCATTTTAGAATAATACCACACCAGTTTTGGGTAGATGATTGTTGTGGAAAGGGCTTTGTGAAAACTGCAGAATTGCCAAGTGTATGGGGCTCATTGTGTGTATTATATGCTCTTTGAGATCTTTGAGTTGACTATTTCTAGATTAAAGTGGAATTTAACTCTCTCAATCAACATTAACTGTTTATAATCCTTATGCTGCAAGCATTAGTAAATAGATAGGAAAGTATATCATATTTACTTGTTTAACACTTTTTCTTTTTTTTTTTTTTTACATTTCTTCAGTTACTTTCTAGTTTCCAGGCCATGCAAATGATATCATACATCCCAGGAGTCTTCAGGAGGGGTTTGCTCAGCTAAGCACATCCTCATGCCTGAGCTAAGGGCAGATGGATTCCAGGAAGTAAATGCTACATGAATCATATGCCCTTACTCCATGTAGCCACAGCCAGAAATGCTAAGGGGTAATTTTCAAATGATTTCTCAGCAAACTAAAGCATGGAAACATGTATGGATGGGTGGGTTTGCATTGAACATTAAAAATTATTATATAGCATTTTTTGTGTTTAGTTCTCAGATGCAGTGTAGTTCCACTTTAAGCCCAGGTTCACATTGGGCTGCGGGAGTGAAGCCGTGCGAGTTCAGCTGAGCTCGCACGATTTCACTCTTGCTGGCAGTCCCGATTTCAGCCGCGATTACAAAGACATCTGACACAGATGTCAATGTAAATCGCTGCCGAAATCGCAAAAAGTAGTACAGAAACTACTTTTTGAAATCGGTGCAGCGCCGCAGATGCGGCGTCGCACCGATTAGAATGGTGCCATTGCCGGCAATTTGCGGCAAATATCTCCGATTTGACATGCGATTTGACATGTCAAATCGCATGTCAAAACGCACCAGTGTGAACCAGGGCTAAGGGCTAGTTCACACCACATGCAGTCCAGTGCGTTTTTTTCTGCATCAAAAACGAGTTCCATAAAAATGTAGAACATGCTGCATTTTTCCTGCACTGGACTGTACTGGAACGCGGTAAAACGCATCAAAATGCAGTGGAACGCATCAAAAATGCACCGAACCCCAGTACAGTGAAAAAAAATAATAAATAAAGCATCTTGAATGCACCCGGAAACACATAAGAAATACTCTGGAACGCGTCCAAAATGCGTTAAACGTTTTTGCAGAAACGCATCCGGGATGCAATTTTGTCCCACTCGCTCTTCCACCTCCGATACCCGCGAGCGCAGCTTGTCCAGGTCCTGTCGGAGGAGACCGACATCCAGCTCCACGGCCTCTATTTTACTGGTCAGAGTAGCGATGGCCACCATCACCTCCTGAAAGCCGAGCCGCGTCTTGGATGATTGTTCCGCCATCACCGTCTGTGACGCCATGCTGCGGGCGCTCTGAGTGAAGACTGCCACGTGTGCCGCCGCTCGCGGGACCGTATCCTCCACAGCCAGCGGAAAATGAAGTTTCTTCCCCCTGTGTCTGGTTCTGTATGACATCCAGAGCCAGGCAGGGTGATTTTTAGCCAAAAAATCAAACAGGAGCAAGGATAACTGACGAAAGTCCAGCAGAGCTCTGGATCCTGCTTCCTCTCAGATCGCCATCTACGGAATGCAATTTTGTAGTGTGAATCACCCCTGTTTCTGGGCACCCCAAATTGAATACACTATTTAAGTAACTTTTCATATTCAAAGCAAACCTACCCTTCTATCTATGTCTTCATGCTTTGTTTTGTTGAGAAATGCCCACCTAGCATCTCTAGCCGCGTCCATCTTAAATGAGGGCAGATGATTCATGTAACGGTTACTTCCTGGAATCCAACTCACTTTAGCTCAGGCATGCACGCCAGAGGGTGTGCTTGGCTGAGAAAGCCCCTCCTCCAAATGAAAGAAAAAATGCCCATCAAGGCTTCTGGGATGTATGGCATCATTTTGGCCTAGGTCAGACAAATATATATATATATATATATTAGGGCTGTGGAAATTAACCATTAATTCCTTGATTAATCGATTAATTGTTTTGATCTATCAAAATTCTTTTGATCGATCAAAAGTCTTCAGGGAGATCCGGTGACGTCGCGGACACCGGCGGGGCTTGCCGTGTCCATCTGAAGGGCTCCTTTGTTGTGCCTTCATACCTGCATGCCGGCGGGACCTTACTATCTGCCATACGCAAGGGCTGTTACACTTCCCTCTATCACTTTCCTCTATCACCCTGGGATTCTACAGCCATCCACTGGGAGTTGTGATAGTTCCCTTCACGGGACATCTACATGCCGACGGACTGATGTTAGCCCCTCCTCATCTGGATTCAGCAGTGGTATCATTGTACACATTTTTATACCAGTATCATACTTAGTTACATGTTTTTATGACTGCTTTTGCTACCGTTTGGTATTACTCGCACCATTTTTACAGTTTATGTAGCTACATCGATTTTATCTCCAGTGCAATATTTATTTTGTTGCCTACTTGAAGACTATAAAAGTTTTAATGCTATTCCCATCGAGCGCTGCCTTTGTGTGTTTTTTGTATCCTGCTATCCATTTTTCCAGTGGTTGGTAGCTGCACTGGGAATCGGCCTGCAAGGAGATCAGCTAAAAGTAGTTGGATCTATGTGCGTTATAATTAATCGAAATTAGTCGATTAATCGATTTTAAAAAAATCGATTAATCGAACAGGAAAATTTTAATCAGTAACAGCCCTAATATATATATATATATAAAGTTTAAAACACGCAAGTATGAAATTCTTGTCTTTTTATTTAGAAATGATAGCAGCATATGGATTAAAAATAGTTAACGTTGATTAAGAAAGTTTTGTTCTGCATTAATGACAGAACTGCAAATGTTGTAGTAGTTACCCATGACATTGGCACGACTTGCTGAAACAATTCCTTCTACTGTAGGCTCGCCACCTACAGGGCGCGAGTGGCAGTCACTAGCAGCTGTGCACAACTGTCATCACCGACATGAGAGCAGACAGCGCTGCTAGCAGAATGTACTGTGCCAGCTGTGTACATCATCCTTGCCAGAAATTTAGATTAGGCCTTTTTAAAGAGCAGCCTTGGCACTTTTTAACTACTATTTATGATTAACAAATATGTTTGTCTAAAATCAGATCTAGGCATTGAAACTTGATGATTTGCTCGGTTTTTAAATTGGACACCTGAATTCATGTTTTCACTATGTCTAGTTGAAAGTCCTTTAACTGCTTTAGAGATCAGGAAAGAACTCTAGGCTAGTAAAATGCGATAGCAACAGCTCTACAACAACTTTGCTGATATGCATTATACAGAGCACTTTTGTAGTGCACTACTTTTTTTTTTTTTTATTCTGTTTATTACAGTTCAAGTAATACAACAAAAGGCGCATTCAGGGGCTGGTGCCCGACAAACAATTAGGCAGGGGCCACATAGTACTGCACAACCTTTATGTATCCCTTTTTTTCAGAAGCTTAAACTTATCTATGGTCAGAATTTAAAATCGTATATTAATTTCCAGATTTAATAAAAAAAAATTCTAGCCTACTTCTATTTTTCTGAATGGCCTCCTTTATTCACAATGCATCAAGTTGGCCACTCAGCACAAGACACGGAAGCTAGTGGAGATCACCGAAATACCTGTATCTTCTGTTACAGTCATGCTCGAAATTGTTGGCACCCCAGAAACTTTTCCAGAAAATCAAGTATTTCTCACAGAAAAGTATTGCAGTAACACATGTTTTGCTATACACATGTTTATTCCTTGTGTGTATTGGAACAAATCAAAAAAAGGGAGGAAAAAAAGCAAATTGGACATAATGTCACACAAAACTTCAAAAATGGGCTGCTCAAAATTCTTGGCACCCTTAACTTAATATTTGGTTGCACACCCTTTGGAAAAAATAATTGAAATCAGTTGCTTCCTATAACCATCAATAAGCTTCTTACACCTCTCACCCGGAATTTTGGACCACTCTTCCTTTGCAAACTGCTCCAGGTCTCTCTTATTGGAAGGGCGCCTTTTCCCAACAGCAATTTTAAGATCTCTCCACAGGTGTTCAATGGGATGTAGATCTGGACTCATTGCTGGCCACTTTAGAGCTCTCCATCGCTTTGTTGCCATCCATTTCTGGGTGCTTTTTGACATATGTTTGGGGTAATTTTCCTGCTGGAAGACCCAAGATCTCGGACACAAACCCAGCTTTCTGACACTGGGCTCTACAGTGCGACCCAAAATCCTTTATTAATCCTCAGATTTCATGATGCCTTGCACACATTCAAGGCACCCAGTGCCAGAGGCAGCAAAACAACCCCAAAACTTAAATGAACCTCCACCATATTTCTCAGTAGGTACTGTGTTCTTTTCTTTGTAGGCCTCATTCCATTTTTGGTAAACAGTAGAATGATGTGCTTTACCAAAAAGCTCTATCTTGGTCTCATCTGTCCACAAGATGTTTTCCCAGAAGGATTTTGGCTTACTCAAGTACATTTTGGCAAACTGTAGTCTTGCTTTTTTATGTGTCTGTGTCAGTAGTGGGGTCCTCCTGGGTATCCTGCCATAGCCTTTCATTTCATTTAAATGTCGATGGATAGTTGGCGCTGACACTGATGCTCCCTGAGCCTGCAGGACAGCTTGAATTTCTTTGGAACTTGTTTGGGGCTACTTATCCACCATCCGGACTATCCTGCATTGCAACCTTTCATCAATTTTTCTCTTCCGTCCACGCCCAGAGAGATTAGCTACAGTGCCATGGGTTGCAAACTTCTTGATAATGTTGCGCACTGTGGACAAAGGCAAATCTAGATCTCTGGAGATGGACTTGTAACCTTGAGATTGTTGATAGTTTTTCACAATTTTGGTTCTCAAGTCCTCAGACAGTTCTCTTCTCTTCTTTCTGTTGTCCATGCTTAGTGTGGCACACACAGACACACAATGCAAAGACTAAGTGAACTTCTCTCCTTTTTATCTGCTTTCAGGTGTTTTTTTTATATTGCCCACACCTGTTACTTGCCCAGGTGAGTTTAAAGGAGCATTACATGCTTGAAACAATCTTATTTATCCACAATTTTTAAAGGGTGCCAAGAATTTTGACCAGCCCATTTTTGTGTGACATTATGTCCAATTTGCTTTTTTTCCTCCCTTTTTTTGATTTGTTCCAATACACACAAAGGGAATAAACATGTGTATAGCAAAACATGTGTTACTGCAATACTTTTCTGTGAGAAATACTTGATTTTCTGGAAAAATTTCTGGGGTGCCAACAATTTCGAGCATGACTGTAAATTCCAGCTTCCAGGGGTATTGGGCAGGTATGGTACAAACATATTTACATTGGTCCAACCTGGACCAATGTGCATATGTAAAAAATATACCATGACTAGAATTCTTCTTTAGGCCTCACGCACACTGGACGTTTTTACAGCTGCTGTTTTTGGCTTCAGATGTTTTTTTCTACAGTCAATAAACTCCCCATCATGTTATTTTATGTGTCCATGCACACAAAGGCTGTTATCCACTGTTTTTGGCTGTAAAAAACCCCCAAAACTAGTGGGTTCTAAAGGGAGTTTTTTTAGCTGTAAAATCACTCTAATGGTAAAAAACACAGATAAACCGCAAAAAAACGCTATTGCATAAACTTTGAAAAATGAACTGCAAAGTTACTGGCGTTTTTATAATGTTGTTTTTTTTTTTGTTTAATCTTTTTATTTTTATAAACACATAGACAATACAAACGTACAACAGCACAGCCAACATCTCTGGCTTACAACATTGGCGGGACCCGCGCAGGGGTCGCAAGGTAGCATTACAGAACCAAGATATGTTAGAGCATTTGCGACTACCATAATAAACCATCATCAATGAGGTGGCTTGGCTCAAGCTCCAGGGGTAGGATTATAGTTAACTAGCTCACCTAAGTTGCTGTGCTAGCAAGGGTCGGTTTAACAAGACTTCAAGGGATGGTATCAGAATTCAGAGAAGCCTCCTAATCTTCTGCCGCAGTGGAGGGGTTCTGCCAACCACTTAGACCAGACCCTGTCATATTTTTTCGGACAGCCTCTATAAGTATCTTTGTATAAGGGTATCACATTATTGACAAGGGTTTTCCATAGACCTACAGAGGGAGGGGCTTTCCGCTTCCAGCATAGGACGATGGACTTCCTGGCATAGAACAGCAAGAGACCCAACAGGGTTCTCTCAGCCACCCTGGGCACCAGGTCCTCCACCAGCCACAACAGGCATATTCTTGGGGATGGGACAATAGAGATACTTAATAATTCATTCACCTCCAGAAAGATTTGTGACCAAAAAACAGTAATTACCGGGCAGGACCAGAATATATGAATGTAGTCCCCCGGAGCATGGTCACAACGCCAGCACTCCGGGCAGGTGACACCTGGTGAGCAGCAGTGGATCATGAGCAATTGTATGTGAAACACAAAAAACACATGTAAACAAACACAGTGACTAAACTAAAACTTCCCAAGCACTAGGTGCTTATCCTCCCAATCCCCCTACCCCCCAGAACATCATGGAGGTCAGGAAGCGGTCTTTACCCAAAAACAAAAAACAATATCTGTATTTATAATGTTATTTTAACGTCCAGTGTGCATGAGGCCTTAGGATTAAAGTGATACTAAATGCACACTGTTAAATTTACATTATTCCTTCTCTTTCTGTATGTGGATGATGGCACTGTAATTATTTTAATTAAAAAAAAAAGTTTTCTGTATCGATATACAGCTGTCACATGACCCAGCTCCTTCCCAGCCTGTCTGCAGGGAAACATAAGCAGGAGGAGCTTCTGGTCCTCTGCTGCTGGTCACATGTTCAAAATAAAAACAAAATAGCCTTTGGGATACAGAGTAAAAATAAATAATATCAATAAACTGTTTTAAATGATTATATAAATATATGTTTGAAATCAAATCCTAATAATTTTTTAACAAAAACATGGTGTGGGTGGATTTTTGCCAGTCACAGGCTGTATTATACCCCTCCAGCCTTCTTTCTTAGAATAGGAGTGAGGTGAAGCCACCATTAATCTACATGTAATATCCTGCCCCCATTGTGTTTAGCTGGTTAGTGGGCATGGATGAGGAGGGAGGGGATGGGCTGTCATTTACCACTGTGTATACGCCGACATGTTTGACTCTATAGTCACATGGGCTGCTCAGATGTGATAGGGAGGAAATGCTTAGCAAAGAAACTGACTAAAAACTAAGCATGTGCAGAGTTGCCACCACAGCTGCAAAACCCCTAGCCGAATTGTTCAAAATAGGGAGATAGAGAGCAGCAGGATCAACCAGGATTTTTGCAGAAAACAAATCCCATAGTGACTAGGTGAGTATGAACAGCATGTAATGCACCATTTACTGATAGTTTTGGGTATGATGTGGGTTTAGTGACATTTTAAAGTGATACTAAAGCCTTGTTTTTTTTTTTGTTTAAAATAGCAAACATGTTATACTTATCTGCTGTGTAATGGTTTTGTACAGAGCAGCCCAGATTCTCCTCTTCTTAAGTCCTTCACTGGCGCTCCTGGCCCCTCACTCCTGCAAGCATGTATCCATTCAGACACAGAGTTTCGGCTCGGCCCTGCCCCCTCCTTCTCCTCATTGGCTCACTGACTTTGATTGGCAGCAGTGGGAGCCAGTGGCGCCTGCTGTGTGTCTCAGCTAATCAGGCGGGAGAGTCCCAGACAGCTGAGTCTTCTGCAACATCGCTGGATCGAGATGGGGCTCAGGTACGTATTAGGGGAGCTGAGGGGGGGCTGCTGCACACAGGTTTTTTGTCTTAATGCAAAGAATGCATTAAAGCGGAGTTCCGTCTGGGTAAAAAAATTAATAAAAGTCAGTAGCTACAAATACTGTAGCTGCTGACTTTTAATATAAGGACACTTACCTGTCCTGGGAGCCAGCAATGTCCTTACCCAAAGCCGACCCATTCCTCAGTTACAGGTGTAGGCGCCGGCATCCTTGCTAAGGGAAATGGGAAGTGAAGCCTTACGGCTTTACAGCCTGTTTCCTACTGCGCATGCGTGAGTCACGTGGCGCTTTATGAATGGTCCCTGTTGTCTTCTGGGATCTGTGTGTCTTCCAGAAGGCAGGGGGGGTTAGGAGGGACCGGACATTATGTAGTTTGCGGCGATCTTTCCACAGAAGTGGCAGCAGATACCTGGATTTGACAGGTATCTGCTCCCCCCTCCCTCCTGAAATGTGCCAAATGTGACACCGGAGAGGGGGAGGAATCCGATCAGCGGAAGTTCCATTTATGGGTGGAACTCCGCTTTAAGATAAAAAACTTTCTGCCTTTAGAACCACTTTAAATTGTTATGGGTGGTAACTTGTAAGGGCTTGTTTTAGATGCTTTATTAGGTGTTTAATGTTCTGGTAGAAAATGATTTTTATAACAATGTAAAAAAATTCTTATCCTGTAGTTTTGGATTTTTCTTTGCTGTCCTCATCAAATGTTAAAACGGGTACCTGCAACTTCAATAATTGTCCACATGATGGCGGTATTAAACCCAATAATTTGCAAGCTGCATTTCTTGTATGTAATTGTGCTTGTGCAGATATTTTCTTAGAAATCAGGTACCACTTACTGGAACAGAATAAAAGACGTAAAAGGAATTTCCTCTTTCATTGTTTAAAAAAGAAAAAAAGTTAAATCCAGTTTTGACCTTAACTATTCTTGACATATGCTCAAGCAGCTCACATGGAGTTTCATATCCTTCCGACATAAGACGCTTGTTTCTCCCAGAACTTGCAGCTAACCATGCAGGCTTGTTTAATAGACAGAATTAATCTTTAACAGACCTGACTACAGTTAGCTGAAATGCATCTTGTTGTTAAAGTAGAACTATGGGCTCCCATTAAAGAAATATGTGTTGCAGCACAAAATTATAAGTACTGTACATCTGTACTTACAGTCTCCTTTTAGTTCCCATGCAAAGTCCCACAAATACATGTGATCCTGCCAGTCTGTCTCTGTAATGCAGTTACCTGTAAGGCCCCTTTCACACTGGGGCGGGAGGTGCGGTGGCGGTAAAGCGCCGCTACTTTTACGGTATAGCCGCGGTGTCCCATTGCTTTCAATGGGCAGGAGCGGTGGAGGAGCGGTAAACACACCGCTCCTTCACCGCTCCAAAGATGCGGCTAGCAGGACTTTTAGAGCAGTCCTGCTAGCGCACCGCTCCAGTGTGAAAGCCCTCTGGCTTTCACTCTGGAGAAACAGCAGCCGCCGCTGTTTCAGGTCAGTTTACAGGCGCTATTTTTAGCGCAATAGTGCCTGCAAACCGCCCCAGTGTGAAAGGGGTCTAATGGTGTGGAAACAATGCTTCACTGCTCCTGAATTCAGAGCGAAGTTGCCACTCTCGTGTAGGTTGTGTCTTCTTGCACTGCCGTGGGATCAGAAGATGTTGCAGATGACATGGCTATCAGCATTTTCTCACCCAGTCCTGCCCACTGCTTTCTGGATTGGCAGCACTGCCTCGGTTACTAAAAACCTCCAATTGTGAGCTGCAATGCTCAGACGGTGAGCATGTGGGATACAAATGAAAGAATATTTGGATTAGTCAAAGGGGGTAAAATACGTTTTTTTTTTTTTGTTGACTTTTATAAGGCTTGTGCATCACATAGTAATTGGCTTTGGTACTTGTGTAGACTATCCTATGGGAGCCTTTAGCTGTACTTTAAGGGTTACTATACTCATCACCAGTGCTCTTTGTACTTCTTTGTTTGAATTTAAAAATGTATTTCAGTGCATATTGGGATTAAACACGTGCTAAAAAGCCAAGAGCGTAAAAAAAACTGTTATGTTGGCTTTTGCAACCAGTTTTACTTCATGTTTCTTATGCCGCGTACACACGATCGGAATTTCCGACAACAAATGTTCGATGTGAGCTTTTGTTCGGATAATCCGACTGCGTGTACGCTCCATCAGACATTTGCTGTCGGAATTTCCGACAAGAAATGTTTGCAAGACAAGTTTGAGCCAACATCCAACGGAAAAAAATCCATGGTTTTGTTGGCGGAAATTCCAATCGTGTGTACGCGGCATTACCTGTACTAGAACAATGAACACAATTAGATTGGCTGCAAACGCCCAAAAAATGTCATCTGCTTAATTAACTCTAATTATAATATGGGAAGAACACAATGCAAGATTCCCCAACATTTCGCCCTTCTTGCCAGAAAGAGGGCCTGTCTGATCTGTTTTTAATTTATAAACCGGAAGTCCAAACGGAATATATTTTCAGATATATGTGAAGATCGCTTGCTAAGCCAGGGCACCTCGCCCGCTTTAATCTGTGAGAGCACCAACATCGGGAAGTATGGGGATACCTCTATAAATAATTTAGCAGATCAGGATGTAAACATAGGTTGAGGAGACTACTGGCCAGGTTTCTGCATGGCCCTGTTCTCATCCACAGGTCTTCTTCTGAATGTCCATTCCCAGTGGCGCCATCTTGAATCTAAAGATGGCCATTTCTTTCTTATTTGCTCGTCCGGTGCCCTAATGACGCTTCCTTAATCCTGCCCATGTGCAAATGTGCCGTGGGTCTTGAATGTGATACAAACGAAAAACAATGTGATACTCTTGCTCCATAAATGATTTAAGAAAATGTTTCCACCTTTAATGTGACCTATAAACTGTACTACTCAGTTGAACAACCAATTGAAATATTTTAGGTGGAGGGAAGTAAAAACAAAAAAAAATACGCCAGATTGTTTTCGGTGGTGCGGCCAGTTGGGGACGATGTATCAAATTTGGTGCCAATGCCCCCTTGTTACTAGATTCTGGATAAGGATATTCAATTTCATAAACTCAATAATGGGGGTAAACATCCGTAGATCTCCAGAAGCCACTCTTTTTCACAAACTTACCAGATGAGGTACCCAAAAAATCTATAAAATTTGATCACTTATATACTGCTGGCAGCGAGAATTACAATTGCTAGGCACTGGAAACAGTCGATCATTCCTCTAGATTACATTAAAAGTTAATTTAATTGGATCATGATTAATGACAAGCTCACCCATACTCTGTAATAGCTACAAAAAATTTGATAAGATATATGGGACCCATGGATCAGCTATAACTCGACTTCGTAAGGAACTCGAAGATGACCCTCTCTTTTCTTTCTTTTGTTTGTTTATCTTCCTTTTTCTCCTATTCTCTCCATTTCCTTCTTATTTCTTTCTGTTTCTGGTATTTACAGGTACGATACTTTTGATAGCTTATGGGGCTTCACATTATAGTGAGCCCTAAGATAGTCTCAGGGAATATCACCAAGACTACTCGGCTTCCCAACCATCATTTTCCTTTCCCCTTTTCTGTAACTCAAACCCGTATTTGGGTTCCCCATCACTCACTATACGTTGATATAGTGATGGGAAGTACCTGTTCAGTCCCACTAGCACTCACTTGTTTGTTTGGCCTTTTGTTATTTGATGTAAGTGTAGCACTACCCCCCTAGGACCTGCTGATTAAGTTTGGGCCTGTACTCTGCCTGTCAACCCCCTATAAGTTTGGCTCAATTCCCCTTGGCACAACTGGACAATACACTGATTGTGGAACCCACTGGCAATTGGGAACCACAATGACACATATAACAATGCAGTTACAATTAGAAATTTGTTACCTGTATTGGCCGCCTTCCCAATGATATCAGATAAGACTCCACACCAAATGCAGTTTAACCAAGAAGCGTATAGTTTACTTAGTGAATGAGAGAAGTTAGACACAGTCAAACAGTAACAGTGGACTTCACACAGGGCCCTGTGAGAGTCAATGGTATAAGTTCAATAACAGTCAGGTTAACCAATGCAAATTTGAGGCCTGACCTGGGTAAGTACACAGCAAAGGGATTCCCTCAGTGCAATACATCAGCACTGAAGCACCTCTCCACCAGGTCTCACCCAGCTCTCTGAAATATGCTAACTGTACAACAAGTTATAGAATTGTATGAATGTAGTGCTCTTTGTTTCACCCTAGTGGGTAATTCACACACATGTGTCCTTCTATACCAGTTCAAATGGACAAGCTGAATCCTGTAATAGTTCCTCGTGGTCAACAGTAATCTTCGCTAGCCTTGGTTGGTGCACGGTAATAATTTGTAATCCAGAGGGAAATAGAGTAATATAGACCAGTTAAAGTGTATGACATGAAGGAACAGATGAATGCTGGTCCTTATCAAAGCACTAACTTTATCCTGGATGCGGAGTAACTTGGCTTACGGTACTGCAGTTTACCGGCAAGCATAAACAAACAAATAAAGTTGTAGAAGTCACCTTCCGGTAAAACAGTTAGTTGTAATTGTGGGCTGGGAGCCCTCTCACCACATGAAGCCTTGTCCCGCTGGGATCCTCCGACAGGGCCCTCTTGGTTCGCGGCCTCCCGACGAGTCGTTGTCCCCGGTCCAGTGCTTAGCCAGTCGCACAGCGTTGATGGACAGGTGACTCCGGATGCTCAGGAGTGCTGAGTTGTCTCTCTTCCCGGTCCGATCAGCAGGGATGTAGATGGGATCCCTTTGACAGGCGGTTTGGCCTCCGTCACTTTAGGCCCAGGTTTTTCCGGCCTAGCCCCTCGCTGCAGACCACTCGCTGCTTGCAAGATGGCGTCCCAAGAGACAGAACACAAGCCCCACCTCTCCTTTTAAAAGGTCCTCCCAGCAGGCAGTACGTGGCGCCATGCTCCTTCCCAGCAAGTGGCGTTGTGGGCCTTGTAGTCCATTCCTAACCTGTAACAATAGAGTCTGTGTCTCTCCGCACCACAAGATCCGTCATGCATTGTCCTACCATAGCTGAACCCAGCAACTTGCAGCAATATGGGGTAACGGATAATGAAAAGAGCTAAGTTTTTATAGGCACAAACTGTAGTCCATGAGCTACGTGCCAAAGTAACACCTTGCTACACAAGGATAAAAGTTGGATATATATTGTGGTCGTATTTCCTAAGGTCTCTGTGCTACTATGTTGATGACCTGAGAGTTGCTTTTGCTGCGTTATTGTGTCTGTTCATACCAAACTTTGTTTCTTTTCCAATAAAAATATTGAAATATAAAAACAAAAAAATAAAATAATATGGTTGCATAAGTTTCGAATACCCTTAAGCTAATACTTTGTTGAAGCCCCTTTTGATTTTATTACAACATTCAGTCTTTTTAGGTATGAGTCTACCAGCATGACAACGACCCAAATCAACAAAGGAATGGCTTCAACAGAAGATTAAAGTTTTGGAAAGGCCCAGACAGAGCCCAGACCTGAATCCCATTGAAAATCTGTGGGGTGATCTGAAGAGGGCTGTGCACAGGAGATGCCCTCGCAATCTGACAGATTTGGAGTGTTTTTGCAAAGAAGAGTGGGCAAATATTGCCAAGTCAAGATGTGCCATGCTGATAGACTCATACCCCAAAAGCGCTGCATAAATTGAAGGCGCTATTTAAATACCTGTAATAAATACCTACACATTCAAAAAAAGTGATGCACATATATACTTAAATATACCTTTAAATACACCAAGTAAATGAAATAAATTGTGACAAGATAATAGTGCAAAGTAGTGATGAATACACACTATGCGGTGTGGGAACTGCATGCGATTCTGAACAGGAATCACAACGCATTCCTGTTTAAATCGCATGCAATTCTTCAGCAGTGCAATTTGACCAATTATTCTATATGGATCAAATCGCACCAAAAAACGTGGCTGCACCACAATCAGATTGCATGGGTATTTACACTTTGCTATTCGATTCTGCAATCGCACTGCGTTTTGCGAATTGATTTCGGGGTACCTTAACATACACATACAGAGGTTTGCATGAACGCGGAGCGATTTGGATGTGGTGTGGAATTCGCACCACATCAGTGTGAACCAGGACTCGCACAAACCAAGGAAGAACATAGAAATGTTGAATACTTATTGGCCTTAAAAAGCTGTAGGTGGTCTTGATTTACAGTCTGATGTATAGATCCTCAGATACGTATTGGGTCTCTTTTTTGTCTGTGTTTATATGTTGGTTTCTTTGATTAACTATAAAATCGGGAATGGAACTTGTCAGAGCTGATGTTGGTGAGAGCTTGGAACGGCCTTGAGCATTCCACAGACATTCTGTAAGTATTCATTCCAGCTGCGAAAACTTTGTAAACAAACATTTTTTTTTTTTTTTTTATATCTGCAGCAGAACAATTTCCAGTGATGTAATCACAGGTATTAATCTAAATGGGGTGAATGTATACGTTTAGTGACCCCAGGGGAATAAATGACAACAATTTTGTATACACTATAGAAAGTAGTGATGATGGATTCAGGTCAGGGACTTTGTTAGTGGCCAGGCAGAAAATCTGTCCATCTCTGGGAACCATCATTTTCTTAGCGTTCGAGTGCTTACTACGTGTTTATTTCTGCTGATTAGTTATTTACTATGTGCTTTCTCCAGACATGTTAAATCAGATTATCTTTTTCTTTTTCAAGCACACACTCTGAAATTGCAATTTAAAGAAGAAGGAAAGGCTATCTACTAAGTAGGCTTTAAATGTTGCCTGCCCTCTGCCTTTACTAATGCTGCACACCCTTTTTAATCATTTTAAATGCCTTTTTAATTTTTTTTAAAGTGGATGTAAATCTGATTCATGAAATTTGACCTGGGCACATCTATATGTAGTGTTTACTTATCTCTCTCCAAAGCCCTAAGTCCCATGTCTTTATGCTGCTCCGTTCCTCTGTTCTCAGAATGATAACTTCTGACACGTTCTTCCAACACTGGAGATAAAAGCAACTAAAAAATTTGTGTCAGGGAGGTTACTATAAATAGATAGCTTTTCTATTCACATCACAGCTCTGCATGTATCTTTGTTCCTCTGCCTATGTGGAGGGGGGAGGGGGGGCTGTCCACAGTCACGCTGTCACACAATTTATGCCCACACTGCCCTCCCACGGCTGAAAGAGGAAGTAAAAATGTTTCACTTTCTAAAGAATATAGAAAGCTGAAGACAGCAGACATAAAGTAAAACTTATGTAGGAGGATTTGTTTCATTTCTGTGTTACGTCTGAGGCTGTTCACGTCGCTGGGGTAGAGGAGAGGGTTTACATCCACTTTAAATCTCGTTATTAGTGATCTGCACAGCTCTTGGTCCTGGGAGGCTTGGTGAGAGCCAACAACGGAGGAAATACAATATGATGTCAAACCATTGGCACTAATGCAGTTACAGCCTCCCAGGACACAGAGCTATGTGGTCATGTGATCTCTAGTAAACAGACAATGCCCAGAGAATTGGTGCTGGCGCTCTGGGAATTCCTCATCATTGTTGGCTCTCCGCGACAATAAAAAAAAGCATTTACACTAATTGTTATTACAAACAGTATGCAGTGTTTAAAACATATTTAGTAGATAGCCTTATCTTCTTTAAAGTTAAAAGTATGTTTCCTGTGACTTTTCCAGAAGTTGTAGCTAAGCGGGCATATTATGGGTAGCACAGTGGCTAAGTGGTTAGCACTTGTTCTACCTGTGCATGTGTGGGTTTCCTCTGGATTCTCAGGTTTCCTCCCACACTCCAAAGACATGCTAGTAGGTTAATCAGCTCCTGTCTAAATTGGCCTTGGTATGTGTATGTATAAGTGTAAGACAGGGACTTTAGGTTGTAAGCTCCTTAAAGGCAGGAAGTGATATAAATGTATACTATATACAGGGCTCAAAATTTCAAGTCCTGAGCCACTAGCCAGGCCTTAAGAGTTACTCACCACCAGTTGCCCCACCCATCCCCTACCCTGCCCCAAAGTCTGCCCCTAAACACGCCCTCATAAATTATCTCATGAAATTACACTGTTAAATGTTTTATGCAGACTTAAATTCCAAAAATAAATATTAACAATATTAACATAAACCATATCAGTGGCCATTAATACCACCTCATTAGTGGCCATCAGTGCAGCATATCGGTGGCCATCAGTGCAGCCTTATCAGTGCCCATCAGTGCAGCCTATCAGTTCAGCTTTATCAGGGCCCATCAGTGCAGTGTATCGTTGCCCATCAGTGCAGCGTATTAGTGCAGGGTATCATTGCCCATCAGTGCAGCGTATCATTGCAGCGTATCATTACCCATCAGTGCAGCGTATTATTGCTAGAGGTCAACCGATATGGGTTTTTCTCTGGCCGATATTTAGAAATTGGGGCGGCCGATGGCCGATATATAATGCCGATTTTTGTGGCCGATATTTTAGGCCGATTTGAAAAAAAAAAAAAACCTCACCCACTCCTTCCTGCTTACTCCTGTCACTCTAGCACACACTTGATGTCCTCAGTACAGGTGGCACTGGCATGTGGCACTGGTTTGGAACTGACAGATGGCACTGGCATGTGGCACTGATTGGCACTGGCATGTGGCACTGATTGGCACTGGCAGGTGGCTCTGATGGGCATTGGGCGGGTGGCCCTGGTTTGGAACTCACAGATGGCACTATTGGCACTAGCAGATGGCACTGATTGGCACTAGCAGGTGCCACAGGTTTGGAACTGACAGATGGCACTGGTTTGGAACTGACAGATGGCACTGGCAGGTGGCGCTGATTGGCACTGGCAGGTGGCACTGTCTGGCACTGGTTGGCATTGGCAGGTGGCACTGGTTTGGAACTGACATATGGCACTGGCAGGTGGCACTGACAGGTGGCACTGATTGGCACTAGCAGGTGGCACTTGTTTGGAACTGACAGATGGTACTGGCAGGTGGCACTGATTGGCAGTGGCACTGGCAATTTGAACTGGTTGGCACTGGCAGTGGCACTGGCTGGCAGTTGCGGGTGGCACTGGCGGGTGGCACTGGCAGATGGCACTGATTGGCACTGGCTGATGGCACTGATTTGCGGTGGCACTGGCAGGTTTCACACTAAGTCAAGTGTAACTGTAACTGTGTGAAACTGACAACAGAGAGGAGAGAGAGAGCTGTCAAAATTGAACTTGATGTGGGGGTGGGCGGGACCCGGCCAGGGTGGGCGAGACCCAGCAGCTAAATTACACCAGCCAATGATTGTGCTGCTTTAGAAAAGGGGCGATGCCACATACACGTAGCGGCCCGCCCAGATACCATCCCATTGGCTGATGTAATATAGCTGCTGGGTCCCACCCACCCCGGCCCTGGTCCCGCCCACCCCCGACATTGAGCTGACAGCACCTCTCTCTCTCCTCTCTGTTACTTGTCAGTTTCACACACTCAGCGCGGCGCTTGATGCTGCCAGAGCTGCTGAGTGTGGAGAAGGGAGGAGGAACGGTGGTCAGTGTAAAATATCGGCCTAATTTTGATAATAATCGGCCGATGCCAACTTATCAAAAATAGACAAATATCAGCCAATATATCGGTCGACCTCTAATTATTGCCCTTCAGTGCAGCGTATTATTGTCCATCAGTGCTGCAGCATATCATTGTCTATCAGTGCTGCAGCATATCATTGCCCATCAATGCAGCCTATCGGTGCCCATCAGTGCAGCAGGGAGGAATCAGAAGAATCTGCCGGCCGGACGACTCAGAGCGGTGATCTCCTGCTGAGATGCTGCTTGTATATGAATAGCCAGCTGCTGTCAAGCGAAGTCCCACCGATCTTGCCATGCATGCGCTGTAGCTATATCATCAGTGACCTCCTAAAACTGGATGGGGCTGGAAGAATTGGAGTAGAAGAGTAATAGGCAGATGTAGCAGAAAAACTGCTGAGGAAAAGCCCAGGGCTATCAGTTCTGGTGGAAGACAGTCTTGGAGGAAGTCTGCCATAATGTGTAATATGCTGTGAATAATTGTACATTATAGCAAAAACTCCCTGCATCTTGCATTTTACTGCTGCTTTAAGGAGGAACGTAACAAGGGGAAGTGTGCAATGTAATGGAGAACTGCCAAATGTTTTTTTGTTTTTTTTGCCAACAACAAATATGCTCTAAGGCCTGGTTTACTCTGAAAACATGTTTTTTCCTTATTTTATTTTCTCAGCTTATTATAATTTTTATGGTCAGTTTATCGTTTTACTGTTTTCGGTTTCCACCTCCCACTAAGTTGGATAAACAACCTGCTGAATATCTCATGTGGCAAATTGTTTCTGAGTCATAGAAGAAACTTTAAAAAGTTTCCCTAAAAAATTACAGAAAAGTTGGCTGAGGATTTTTTTTTAAGGAGTTTCAAAACATAAAGTACAGATTTCCAGAACAAGTATGGGTAGGAGGAATAAATATAAAATAGTTTTAGGTGTAATAGATGTGCGCAAAAGCTCAGAACTTTACAGTTTACAGTAAAAAAAAAAAAAAAAGTAGATATTTATAAAAAAAAAAAAGGTATGAAAAAAACATTACTCTTTCGTCCATGGACCGACACAGCTTCTCTATTGACAAAGTGGGTATTATCCGTTAATTAGGAGTGACTAGGCAGAAAAACTTGTAAAAAGTGTTGCATCACACCTTCTACAGTACCGCCCAGGGGGCGGACCCTCTGGGTATACCCTCTCAGTCTGCACATCGCAGATCAGTTTTTTTCTGTCTAGCAAGGAGTAGGACATGGCTCCCTTCGGGCTCATTGGTCCGGGGAAAAAAGATATATATATTTTTATTTTTTTGCTACATTTGTTGTTTCCTGCGATCTTCGATCAACTGCCGACTGGGTGACAGGCTGGATCCTCGATCCTTGTAGTCTCCCCAGTTTTCGGCCATCGAGCGTGTGCCGACCCTAGCTACGCGCTGGGTTTTCCACGACATGCCCGTCGCTCCACGGGTGGCCGGTGAGCCTACGCTCCAGGGCCTGCATCGGACCGCTCAGCTTCGGCTGACCTTACGGCCGAGTCGCAGCAGCCTGGCCGGTGAGCTTACGCTCCAAGGCTTGCATCGGACCGCTCAGCTTCGGCTGACCTTACGGCCGAGTCGCAGCAGCCTGTCCGGTGAGCGTCATGCTCCAGGGCATACATATGATCGTCCCTTCTGGGTCCAATCACAGCATGCCTGGCCAACAGTCACCTTCCGTGCGCGGACAATGATCTGTTTGGAATGTCTTCCAGCAGAATACATGCAGGATAGGTAAGTAAAACTCCCCTGCCTCGGCTGGGTGATTTAGCTGGACATTCCTGGAGAGATCAAGTAAGTGGTTGTGGCCCCTTTCTTCCCTCTCTCCCTGCCTTTCCCTCCTCCCTGGGCTTCTAGCTAAAGGTTGCTGGGTGCTGGGGGTCACCTAGGGGGTCCCACTGGAGCGGGGCTGGCTGTAACTAACATTTAAAAGAAATGTCATTTTTGCTTACCTGTGTTTCTGTGTCTCCATGCTGTCGGCGGCCATTTTGAGGTGGTCCATGCCAAGTTTGGCCTCTTGTAACTGCCTGGCGGCCATCTTCCTGTAGTTCGGCCACACCCACTGGCCCCTATCAGGTGATCGGCGGCCATGTTTGTCCACCCTGTATGCAGATATTGCCGTTCGGCGGCCATCTTTTTTGTGGGCTATGGCTGCCTGACCTCTATCTTCTGTCGGCGGCCATTTTCTTAGAGCCCACATTATCTTCCATACAGACGGTTTTGGCAACCATTTTGCGAGAGCCTCCGGCCTCTAGGGTGCATTACACTGGCGCGAAAATTCACACAGGAAGTGCTGATAAAAGAAGCAGACTGACACAGCAGCAAGGGGACAGCATCATAGGCGCAGCATAGCAGTACCTATCCAGGGTGGTGAGTCCTCTGGGTAACCCAGCATCTCTGCAGCGCAGGAGGGTGGCCTATTGATATCTTGCCTGGAGCCCTGTGAGTGTCAGTGTGTGGTCAGCATGGCATCTGAGCCAGATGTCTTCTCCCCTGAAACACCAGATTTAGCAGCTGGTGTCCCTGAGGTGTCTATGGACGCTATGTCGGCAATCCTAGAGGCGTTTGCTGCCAGGGTGGAAGCAGCACACGGGAATACAGGGGGTAATAAACGCCCCCGTCCCCTGCAATCTTCTGGGGATATTTCTGATGCAGAACCAGGTCCAGCTACGGCTCATGGCCCAGATTCTGATGCATCAGAGACTGCAGACCGTGACCGATCGGACAGTGAGGAGGACTCCAAGTCCAGGTCAGTACGCGAGACGGCTTTGGTATCTGACCTTATTACTGCAGTGCGGGATACGCTAAAGTTGGAAAGGACTGAAGAAGTAGCAGATACTCCAGTCCCCTTTGGGTTTCGTAAACCTGCCCGCACTGCTAAGGTGTTCCCTTGTGTGTCTTATTTTGACAAACTCTTATACAAGGAATGGGAGAACCCACTGAGGGTCTTTACAGCCCCAAAGAGGTTTGCAGTACGGTACCCCTTTGAGGAGAGTTTTCTGAAGATATGGACCTCTCCCCCTATAGTGGACCCTTCGGTGTCCAGACTTAATAGAGCCACCACTATTCCAGTAGAAGGGGCTCCTGTTTTCAAGGACCCTGTGGATAAGAAGGCTGAAGCACTCGCTCGCTACCTATACTCAGTGGTAGGCTCAGCAGTACGCCCGGCATTGGCGGGGGCCCTAGTGTCTCAGACACTTACTGAATGGGCAAAATTGCTACTCCAGGGGTTAAAGGAGCGAGATGCTCCTCCTAATGAGATAACTTTGGCCGACCAGTTGGTCCAGGGCCTTAAGTTTGTCTGCGAGTCAGACATGGATACTATTCCCCTGCTGTCAAGAGCTTCGGTTTATGCAGTAGCAATACGCCGCCTGATCTGGCTAAAGGGCTGGTCTGCGGACCAGACTTCCAAGAAAGCCCTATTGGATCTGCCTTTTAAGGGCGACAGACTTTTTGGGGCTTCTCTGGATGACATCATCAAGGATGCTACAGGAGGTAAAAGCACTTTGCTTCCCCAAACTAGCAAGGGTAGGGGACCACGCCAAGGGCAAGGGCCCTCCTTTACTGCACGTAAGCAGTTTTTTCGCCCTCTTAAGGCGACAGGGAAAAGACCCCAGGCCGATAAAGCGCCTGCCCAAGGACAAAAGCGTCCTTGGTCCCGCAGACCCAACAAGCCTGTGGACAAATCTGCGTCCACATGAAGGTCCGCCCCCACCCAGCTCTCGGGTGGGGGGACGTCTTCGCAAATTCGCGACTCAGTGGACTGCTCTAGTCTCCGACAGGTGGGTTTGCGAAGTAATCTCCTCAGGCTACAAGATAGAATTTCTCTCTTGTCCACCAGACAGATTCATCACCTCCAATCTCCAGCTACTACCGACCCGTCGGGAGGCCCTGTATGGGGCGGTCCAGGGTCTACTGGAACGCGGGGTAGTTATTCCAGTTCCAGAACAGGAACGGGGTCAGGGTTTTTACTCAAATCTGTTCATTGTGCCAAAGAAGGAGGGGGTTCGTCCAATCTTGGATCTCAGAGCCCTCAATTGCTTTGTGAAGGTACAAAGATTTCGGATGGAGTCGGTTCGATCCGTAGTCACGGCTCTCCATCCGGGGGACTTTCTGGCCTCCTTGGACATCAAGGACGCATACCTGCATGTCCCCATATACTCCAGACACCAGAGGTTTCTGCGATTTGCTATCGGGAAGAACCACTACCAGTTTGTGGCCCTCCCGTTTGGCCTTGCCTCAGCACCCAGGACGTTCACCAAGGTGCTCGCTCCGATTCTGGCACTTCTAAGACAGCGGGGTATCGCTATCACAGGTTACTTGGACGACCTTCTGCTGAAGGGCCCTTCAAGCTCAGAATTAGAGGTAAGCGTGTCCATTACCTGTCAGACTCTTCGAGACTGTGGTTGGATACTAAACACGCAAAAGTCAGTATTGGTGCCCACTCAACGCCTAGTGTACCTGGGGTTGATTCTGGATTCCTCAGAGGCAAAGGTATTCCTCCCTGTGGAGAAGTTGCAGACCCTCCGGGCTGCAGTACGGCAGCTGACTTCCAGGAATTGGTCGTCACTCCGTTTTTGCATGCGAGTGTTGGGCCTCATGGTAGCCTCCTTCGAGGCGGTCCCATATGCTCAATACCACACTCGAGTGTTACAGAGGGAAGTTCTGTCCAGATGGAACAGATGCCCTTCATCTCTGGATTATCAAATCCGAGTGAGCCACCTAGTCAGGAGATCCCTGGTATGGTGGCTGACAGCACCGGCTCTAATGGCCGGGAAGTCATTTCTTCTGGTTTACTGGATAGTGATCACGACGGACGCCAGCCTTACAGGTTGGGGGGGAGTCTGGGGTGTCCAGTCGGCGCAAGGTCGCTGGACCCCAGAGGAAGCCCTCCTGCCGATCAATGTCCTGGAGATCCGGGCGATCAAGCTGTGCCTCTTCAAATGGTCTCAGAGACTGCAAGGGCGTCCAGTCAGGATCCAGTCAGACAACGCCACAGCAGTGGCATATGTCAATCATCAAGGAGGAACAAGAAGCTCAGCTGCAGCATCGGAGATCGCTCGCATCCTGAAGTGGGCAGAGAGGAGCGTACCGGCACTGTCGGCCGTGTACATTCCGGGTGTGGAAAACTGGCAGGCGGACTACCTGAGCCGCCAGATGCTGGACCAGGGAGAATGGTCCTTACACCCGGAGGTGTTCCAACTCCTCTGCCAAAGATGGGGCACACCAGACGTAGATCTTCTGGCTTCCCGACTCAATCGGAAGGTATTGAGGTTTGTGGCCCGGTCAAGAGACCCATGGGCAGATGCAACGGACGCGTTGGTAGCATCGTGGGGCCAGTATCGGCTAATCTATGCCTTCCCTCCCTTAAGGCTTCTTCCTCTTCTGCTCCGCAGAGTGGAGGCAGAGGGAATTCCAATGATCCTAATCGCTCCAGATTGGCCTCAGCGTCCTTGGTACGCCGATCTAGTACGTCTGGTAGCAGACGTCCCCTGGCGCCTACCACTACGGAAGGACCTGCTGTCGCAAGGTCCCATATTCCATCCTGCTTTACAGTCATTGGCTTTAACGGCATGGCTGTTGAGAACCAGGTACTGAGAGACCGGGGCCTGTCAGACTCAGTAATTTCTACTATGAGAAGTGCTCGGAAACCGTCCTCTAGGAAGGTCTATCACCGCACTTGGAGGGCCTACATCTCCATGTGTGAGGAAATGAAATGGCATCCGCGTACCTATTTGGTTTCCAGAATCCTGCTGTTTTTACAGCATGGGGTAGACCAAAGGCTTGCCCTAAGTACGATTAAGGGACAGATATCTGCCCTGGCTGTCTTTTTTCAGCGACCCCTGGCGACTCACTCTCTCGTGAGTACATTTGTGCAGGGGGTTCGACATGTGGCCCCTCCGGTCCGCCCCCCGTTACCTCCGTGGGACTTGAACCTGGTCCTCTCGGTGCTTCAGAAGGCACCGTTTGAGAATATTAGAGATATTCCCCTGTTGACACTTTCTCAGAAGGTGGTCTTTTTGGTGGCTGTTACGTCAGTTAGACGAGTCTCTGAGCTGGCAGCCTTGTCCTGCAAGGCTCCCTATTTGATTTTCCACAAGGATAAGGTGGTGCTGCGGCCGCAGCCTTCCTTTCTTCCGAAGGTCGTTTCGGCTTTTCATCTCAACTAAGACATTGTACTTCCATCCTTGTGTCCTCAGCCGTCGAATCCTAAGGAGTCGGCGTTGCATTCCTTGGACGTTGTCCGAGCTTTGAGAGTATACATATCTGCTACTTCCCTGTTCCGGAAGTCAGACTCACTGTTTGTTTCGGTGGCTGGTCCCAAGAAGGGCCAAGCAGTCTCATCGGCCACCATCTCTAGGTGGATCCGACAGATAGTAATCCAGGCTTACGCCTTAAAGGGTCAGGCGCCCCCCTTTCCTGTCACGGCGCATTCGACCAGGGCAATAGGTGCCTCTTGGGCTTTCCGACATCAAGCGTCTGTTTCCCAACTATGTAAAGCGGCGACTTGGTCGTCCGCTCACACTTTCACAAAATTCTACAAAGTTGATGTAGGTGCATCTTCGGATGCCTCTTTCGGCCGCAAGGTTTTGCAGGCGGCTGTTTAGAGTTGCAACTCCTCCGTTGGAGGAGTGCTGTTTTGTGTTTTGGGGTGAAGTTTGTTTTTATGCTGTTACCACCCCTCGTTTTTTCTCTGACACTGCTTTGGGACGTCCCACTTTGTCAATAGAGAAGCTGTGTCGGTCCATGGACGAAAGAGTAAATAGGATTTTTTACTCACCGTAAAATCCTTTTCTCTGAGTCCATGGACCGACACAGCACCCACCCCTCCTTTTAAGTTTGTACTGCTTTTTGACGAACTGATCTGCGATGTGCAGACTGAGAGGGTATACCCAGAGGGTCCGCCCCCTGGGCGGTACTGTAGAAGGTGTGATGCAACACTTTTTACAAGTTTTTCTGCCTAGTCACTCCTAATTAACGGATAATACCCACTTTGTCAATAGAGAAGCTGTGTCGGTCCATGGACTCAGAGAAAAGGATTTTACGGTGAGTAAAAAATCCTATTTCTTCATAGCTGAGCAGGTCTCACTCAATGCTTCTAATTATCTTTTTGATATTTTTTTTTTGTAGGCTAGGTTCTTGAGGCGAACCATAAATGACAATCAATTTAATTTGATGAACATCAACTATACAGTATCATGTGGAGGATGCTTGCAAATATTTTTTGAGGGTGTGAGGCATCGGGCTGTGTATTACAAAATGATTAGGTAAAAGTATTGATTGCATTTAGGGATTTCCCCAGCTTCTTACAATGTCGTATTTTTTAGGTAGACCAGGGTCCTAAATTACTCATATTACAGTTAGGTTTTTATGTTGCTATCCCACAGATATCTGTAGGTCTACTGCTTCTCTTTTTTTTCTCAGGATGCAAGCTGCTAGCTTGGGATCAGGCTGTTTCTGGTACCATAAGGCCAAAGGGTTTTGCCAAGACCCATGGGAGAGCTCTATCAGTGGGAGACACTGTACTTGTGATCCCTAGATCATGACTGTTACCACCCCCTACCCACCCCTAGAACCACCCCTTGTCCCCACACCTCCTAGCCCCGCCCCCTTTGAAAACGGGGAACCAGGTATAATTAGGGGATTATGCAAGGTCATTTGTATGGAATTTGTTAATAAAAAGCAATTCAGTAAAATGTACAAAACCTTAGAAATATCCAGTGCTTAACAAAGTAGGCTCAAATGCAATTTCAGGTATTCCCATATTCAGCTAGAGACAGTCCCCAATGTCCAGCAAGAGACGGTCCCCAATGTCCAGCAAGAGACGGTCCCCAATGTTTTCTGAACTTTTTTTTTTCATCACATAGGGAACAAAAAGTCTCTTATGTGAGCCGAGACTTGTCCTTCGGACTCGGCTGATCACATAACAGGGTAATGGGCCAACAAAGTAGGCTCAAATGCAATTTCAGGTATTCCCATATTCAGCTAGAGACAGTCCCCAATGTCCAGCAAGAGACGGTCCTCAATGTCCAGCAAGAGACGGTCCTCAATGTCCAGCAAGAGACGGTCCTCAATGTCCAGCAAGAGACGGTCCTCAATGTCCAGCAAGAGACGGTCCTCAATGTCCAGCAAGAGACGGTCCCCAATGTCCAGCAAGAGACGGTCCCCAATGTCCAGCAAGAGACGGTCCCCAATGTCCAGCAAGAGACGGTCCCCAATGTCCAGCAAGAGACGGTCCCCAATGTCCAGCAAGAGACGGTCCCCAATGTCCAGCAAGAGACGGTCCCCAATGTCCAGCAAGAGACGCTCCCCAATGTCCAGCAAGAGACGCTCCCCAATGTCCAGCAAGAGACGCTCCCCAATGTCCAGCAAGAGACGCTCCCCAATGTCCAGCAAGAGACGCTCCCCAATGTCCAGCAAGAGACGCTCCCCAATGTCCAGCAAGAGACGCTCCCCAATGTCCAGCAAGAGACGCTCCCCAATGTCCAGCAAGAGACGCTCCCCAATGTCCAGCAAGAGACGCTCCCCAATGTCCAGCAAGAGACGCTCCCCAATGTCCAGCAAGAGACGCTCCCCAATGTCCAGCAAGAGACGCTCCCCAATGTCCAGCAAGAGACGCTCCCCAATGTCCAGCAAGAGACGCTCCCCAATGTCCAGCAAGAGACGCTCCCCAATGTCCAGCAAGAGACGCTCCCCAATGTCCAGCAAGAGACGCTCCCCAATGTCCAGCAAGAGACGCTCCCCAATGTCCAGCAAGAGACGCTCCCCAATGTCCAGCAAGAGACGCTCCCCAATGTCCAGCAAGAGACGCTCCCCAATGTCCAGCAAGAGACGCTCCCCAATGTCCAGCAAGAGACGCTCCCCAATGTCCAGCAAGAGACGCTCCCCAATGTCCAGCAAGAGACGCTCCCCAATGTCCAGCAAGAGACGCTCCCCAATGTCCAGCAAGAGACGCTCCCCAATGTCCAGCAAGAGACGCTCCCCAATGTCCAGCAAGAGACGCTCCCCAATGTCCAGCAAGAGACGCTCCCCAATGTCCAGCAAGAGACGCTCCCCAATGTCCAGCAAGAGACTGTCCACTATCCAGGCAGCATTGTTAGACATCCCCATATCCTTGCAGCATTTATAGACAGCTGGGCAGCCCCTATATTCATCCAGCAGCAACACTGACATTTTAAATAATTATCATGTACTTAGTATTCCTCAGACAGTGAGAAGTAAGGAGTCACAGGACAGGACACCACACAGCAGCTCTTCCTCACAGGAAGATCCGGTCTGCTACAGGGAGAGGTAGAGTGCAGCTGATATCACTCCGCTCTCCACTCTCTTAAGGTTGCAGCCGGCACTTTAGGAGCTGTGCCGGCTTATGCGGCTGCCAGCTCACTCTGCGAGAGGGCAGCTGCATGAAACAAGCTATATATACTGTATATAAAAAAAACGTTCTGCTCCTTTGCAGGAAAGAGAATCTCACCATCTATGGCTGGCTTTACCTGTTTGATGGGCGGTGTGTTTAAAGTTTGCTCTTTTGAAGAGCCCTGGGCACAACACAACTGTTATTTGACATTTTTATAAGAATCAGATTCCTGATCCCCTGCTGGGCACTGTGGTTCCTCCCACCACCCCCTATGTTGCTACTGTGTCCTTTACCAACATAGGGTCTATGGAAGGAACCACGGGACTTAGGGGGGCTTCCTATCCAACATACCTTAAAGTGCAGTGTAGCACAGGCACCCAGAGTTCTTCCATAGAGAGAAGTTTCAACTTACCTCCCACTAGAAAGAGACATATAAAGGTTTTTTCACAAGGTGATTTTGATTTCTGTTTTTCTGAGCTACAGAAAACTTCCCATAAATAAGGCTGCCAGTCAGAATTTCCCCTTTTCTGCTATTGTGTGTTTAATTGGGCCAGTGGTGGTTTTTCTTAATAAAATATTGAAGGCTTTCTTAAAGGTTACCTTATACCCCTGATGACCTCCCCAGACAATACATTCCTTATTGCGTGTTAGTGTTGTCAGTTTACTCGTTGAATACAAAACTGTGTCTTCTCTCAAGAAGCAGTCAGGCAACTTTCTCTCACCTTTGTAATTTGCTTCCGCAGATAAAAGTGTAGGAACATTTCTAAAGCCCACAAGTTCTAGGAAAAAATAGAAGAGAAAAGCAACTTCATATTTTTAACTGGTGTCAAGCATATTAAAATTTTTTTTTTTTTTTTTTTTACTGTTGGATAATGTGTGCATTTTTTATTGTTCATTATGTCTCTGTCTGGTAAAAGTCGTCATCTCTTTTTTTCCAGTGATCATTTTCACTGGGATACAAAGTGATAGGAAATTCGAAATTTTACAGTTGTCATCACAACAAAAGGTGAGGGGAAATATTTCTATATGTCAAAGTTAAAAAAAAGAAACAAAACTCGGCAGGAGTTTTACCAGTCCTTATTTTATCTAAAAATTAAAAAAAAAAAAAGGCTTTTAGTTTGGTTTAATTTAATGCTGACGTCTTCATACAGTGCTATTTTTTTTCTTTTTAAATAGAACTCCAAGTCTGGGCAAAAATAAAGAGGAACAAAAAAAAAAAAAAAAATTTTATTAGTATGTGTACAATCCTCAAGAAAATAAAATTGAGTGTCAAAACTAAAATAATTTTAGTGACTAAAAACTAAAAGCTGCACTCACTATTTGCATGCAAAAAGTAGACATAAAAACGTGTTGAGCTATCCAGATAAAGTGCTAGTGCATCAATACTACATTGAAATGAAAAACATGTGTTTAAACAGACATAATTCATGCAAGATAAATAAAAGCATGACCATCCAAGGAAAATTCATATAGAAAAAGTGCACAGTGCAAAATGGTACATATGCGTGACGCCCAAATCCAATGATGCTGTGTGCGTATACACTACTTCACACTTGGGTGTGCACCCCACTCACAAGCTGCTTACTGACCGGTAAGGCCCCAAAGATGGAGGTCTGGCTACACTCTTAGGGAGAAATTCCACTGGGATGGATGGCACACTCCCGGGCTCAGGAACGGTGGTTTCCAAAATAGACAAGGCAGTCTGCAAATGAGGAAGGGATAAATGCAAAGAAGGAACTCATAGTGTAGCAATATAAAATGGCAGCATTTATTAAGATAAAAAAACTACTCACAAAGGCAGGTCAAAAATAGCATGTTAGCCAAATTAGCACAGTCAGAACCCTGGTGGGCATGATTATGTCACTGCTATATCTCCACCCAATGTGTTTCGTCCGATAGGACGTCATCCAAGGGTACAGGAGTATGTACAATCCTACTATGCATATTTATCTAAATCTAGTGTATATTCTAGAATTTACTTGGTGGTCCCTGCCATTTCCCTTACTTATAACTCTAATTTCTTTCTCGTACATCACGGGACACAGAGCGGCATAGTCATTACTATGTGGGTTATATAGATACCTTCAGGTGCTGGCACTGGCAACTTCCAAAACCGGAAGTACCCTCCCCTATATAAGCCCCTCCCATCTGGGAGCACCTCAGTTTTTTGCCAGTGTCTAAGGTGTTGGCCAAGAAGTAACATGTGTTTTTCACTGAGCTTGCGTACAGGTTCTTTTGGGCCTCAGTAAGCTATTCCGGATCCGACCAAAAAAGCTTCATAGCTAAACGGTCGGTACCCGGGCCTTGCAAGAGAAGAGCAAGGTTTTGCCTGTAATGCCTCTCTTAGGAGGGCTGGACCCTGGGATCCAGAGCTCTGGTCATACCCACGACCAAGATGTTTTCTGTGCAGGGTGCTATACAGGTCCAGGGGAGTGGAATCCTTGGGAACCCGGTCCCTGAAGGTTTAATTACAATGCCTGCCGTGATAGGTGAAGTTTGGGCTTCTGTGGACCAAACAGAGTCCTGCGGCGAGGAAAAGGTGAGTGGGGGCCCTCGGGAACTTGGTTCTATTGAGGGACCCCCAAGCCTATTTTGTCTTTCTGCCTGTTACCTAAGGTATTCCCGCTAATATTCTGTGTATGCCTGTTACTACTGAGAAAATGTAAAAATTTTAATAGTAGGCAAGAAAAAAAAAAAAAAATGTAAGACCGCGGTACCTGTGTTAGACACTAGAGGCCGCTATGGTTCTTTTTCTTGTAATGTGGATTTTTTTCTTCCAAAATCAAATCCAGGCAGTTGGTAAGTTCTCTGCTGGGAAGCTGTCTCCTCTGCCCTGTTGCTGCGCTCATCCATCCCCGGGCCCTGCGGCAGGGACCCTGGCTCCCATCTAGCTCCTTATTTTTTCAAAAAAGGCGCACGTGCCCGCGCGCGTGCGCGTGCACGCGCCTCTTTATATAGAGGCGATCTGGAAAAAGGGGCGGAGCGGGTGGATGACGCTCGGTGTGCGCCGCGGCGCTACTGCGCATGTGCGGGCGTCCAGCGTGTTTTAAAGCACAATCATAGCTGGCTATTGAAGTGCACAGACAGAGCTAGCAACAGTATAAAGGCACACAGAGGCGGTTGATGCAGGCATCCCCTAGAAAGGCACTTTAGTAGACACCAACTGTTATATAGCAGCAATTGTGCTAGACTATTCTCAGTAAAAGTGGTGTATTACGGCTGGAATACCTCAGCTTTAGGCTTAGGAATATGCCGTCCAGAAGCTCCGGAACTGAATCTTCCAGGAAGCGAAGGGGGTCTCATCGGGCTCTGAGGATCTTGGGCATGCTTCTGCTGCACCAGTCTCCCCTGAAGTTCAGAGGTAAGTGACCGTAGAGACCCCGCAGGTGTACTTGGTACTGTGGCTGTCCTCAGTTCACCTGCTCCTGTGTATGTAACAGAGGAGGTTTTTTTCCTCAGCTCTGGGAGGATTAGAGAGAGATTGTCAACATTAATCGCTGCCTCCCTGTCACAGGGAAAGCACGCCCGATCTCCATCTCCTCCTTCAGAGTGCCTGTTAGCAGAGCAACAGTCCCATACAGGGATCGACCTGCCTGAAGGGGATCAGGATGAGGTTGATTCTGTTATAGAGGAATCAACAGTGGAGGAACCTTTTCTCAGCATCTCAAGCTGAAAGATTATGGGTTCAGTCTTTGACTAACATGGTCCGATCAGCATTTAAAATGCACCTTGCGGAACCATCAACCACTACTGTATCCTCGTTGGGGTCGCTAGAAGCCCCCAGACTGTCTGTTCTTTTCCACTTCACCCTTTACTAAAAGGGCTCATTTACCAGGATTGGGAACATCCTGAGAAAATATGTATTCCCCCCAAGAGATTTCCGGTGGTCTATCCCATGGAGGATAAGTTCATCAAAAAATGGAAGGTCCCTACAGTGGACGCAGCCATCTCTTGTGTGTATAAATCACTGACATGTCCAGTGGATAATGTCCAAATGTTCAAGAACCCAATAGATAAAAGATTGGAGTCCTTATGAAAATCTGCTTCTTTCTACAGCAAGCTTGGTGACGCAACCAGCAGTGGGGTCTGCTAAGCAGTGAAGGATCAGTTGAAACAGGTCTTGAGGGACTTGATAGATCAGCAGGCCCTTGCCCTAGCTGATCTACCTAGAGCCTTAGGCTTTGCGGTTGACGCCATAAAGGATTCAATCCATCAGGCCTCCCGCCTTACGCTGTCTGTAGTACATATGCGTAGGCTTCTATGGCTCAAAAACTGGTCTGCTGAAGCTCCCTGTAAAGAATGGCTGGTTAGCGTCCCATTTCATGGTGAACGCTTATTCAGGGAAGACCTGGACAAATATATCCAGAAAATTTCCAGCGGTAAAAATACACTCTTGCCGGTTAAAAACAGAGTTAGAGGTCCCTCTTTAAGAGGCCTGCTTCTCCAGTCCCTGGGGCATCGGCTGTGTAACAGTTCCGACGGCCTCCTCGGTTAATTCCCGGGGGTAAAAAACAGGGACAATCGCAGGGTAATGAGAAACCCTGGGTCAGGGGAGGTACAAAACCTCCCCCAAAGTTAAATTCATTGAAGGGTTGCCCCCACTCAGTCGGGTGGGGGGAGGACTCCAGTTGTTCGCAAGAGACCTGGCGGGACACGATCAAAACAGATAGGTGCTCTCCGCAGTATGTTTGGGATACAGATTGGAGTTAAAAGACTCTCCTCCTTCCCATTTTTGAGGTCAAACGTGCCAAGGGATCCCCGGAAGAGAGAGTCCCTCCTGTTGGCACTAGAACAACTATTGCTCCAAGGAGTAATTATGGAGGTTCCCCTGGAAGAATGGGGGTTCGGGTTTTACTCAAACCTCTTTACAGTCCCGAAGCAAACGGGGACGGGAGGCCCATATTAATTCTAAAAGGGCTAAACAAATTCCTGTATATCAGGACTTTCCGATGGAGTCGATCCGATCGGTGGCCACTGCCCTACAAGGGGAGGATTGGTTAGCCTTATTTGCACATTCCCATCTTTCCAGTCCACCAAAAATTTCTACGCTTTGCAGTAGAAGGGCGCCATTTTCAGTTCAGAGCCTTACCCTTCGGTCTGGCCACAGCACCACGAGTGTTTACAAAAATTCTGGCCCTTTATTGGCCAATCTAAGAACACAAGGTGTAATGATAATGGCATATCTAGATGACTTGTTGCTGATAGACCACTCAGTGAAAAAACTAGACGTGGTCGTTCACAAGACAATCAAGTATCTGGAATCTCACGGTTGGATTATCAACCGAGACAAGTCAGCCCTAAAAACCAGTCAAAAGTCTGGAATACTTGGGGCTAAGGTTGGATTCAGGCCAGAGAAAAATATTTCTTGCCTCGAGGAAAGGTGTTGTCTTTGAAAGATTTGATCCACTTAGTGGGTACAAAAAAGACAGCCGTCCATACGCCTGTGCATGAGGCTGCTGGGAAAAATGGTGGCATCATTCGAAGCAGTACCCTACGGTCAATTCCATTCAAGGAATTTGCAAGGGGCCATACTGTCAACCTGGAACAAAAAAGTTCAGGCCCTAGACTTACAATGTCCTTGTCCCCTTCCGTTCGCAAGAGCCTCCGCTGGTGGTTGGTTCCCCAGAATCTGGAAAAAGGGAAATCCTTCAGTCCGATTTCTTGGAAGGTGGTCACTACAGATGCCAGCCTTATAGGCTGGGGAGCAGTACTGGAGCAATGGTCTCTCCAGGGCAGATGGTCGGATGCAGAAAAGGCCCTGCCCATCAATCTCTTAGAGATACGAGCAGCCCGGTATGCCCTAGTAGCATGGACATCCAAACTCCAAGGGTCCCCTGTCAGAATTCAATCAGACAATGCCACAGCAGTGGCATATATCAATCATCAGGGGGGCACCAGGAGTCGTGCAGCCCAGAGGGAAGTAAATTACATCCTGAAATGGGCAGAAAGATATGTCCCAGCCATATCTGCGGTATTCATTCCAGGAGTGGAGAATTGGAAGGCGGACTTTCTAAGTCGCCAGCAATTATGCCCAGAGGAATGGTCCCTTCACCCCGAGGTTTTCTGGACAATATGTCAGCGGTGGGGAACACCGGATGTAGATCTTCTAGCATCCAGATTCAACGCAAAGGTGGACAGGTTTGTCTCTCGGACAAGGGATCCCCTAGCTTGCGGCTCGGATGCCCTAGTGTTCCTTTGGGATCAGTTCAAGCTGATATATGCATTCACACCGCCACAATGGTTACCTCGATTACTCCGCAGAATCAGGGTAGAAAAGAAACCAGTGATTCTGGTGGCTCCAGCGTGGCCCCGAAGAGCGTGGTACGCGGAGATTGTAAAATGTCAGGGGGGAGTCCTTGGACTCTCCCACGTCGTCCGGACCTGCTTTCGCAAGGACCGATATACCACCCTTCCTTACCAGCCCTAGGTTTGACGGCCTGGCTATTGAAGTCCACATTCTAAAAAAGAGAGGGCTCTCTAATCCTGTGGTATCTACCATGATCAATGCCAGGAAGCCGGTATCCAGGCAGATCTACTATAGAATCTGGAAGGCGTACATCGCGTGGTGTGAGGCCAAGAAATGGCATCCACATAAGTACGTATTAGGTAGGAGTCTGGACTTCCTACAGTGGGCTGTAGATAGGAAGCTTGCCTTGAGTACTATCAAAGGTCAGTTTTCGGCCTTGTCAATATTTTTCAAAGGCCCTTGGCTTCGCATTCACTAGTCAAAGCCTTTAGATAAGGAGTGATGCGTATTAGTCCTCCGGTTAATATTCCCATATGTCCATGGGATCTAAACCTGGTTCTGTCGGTTCTACAGAAACAACCATTTGAACCATTACAGCATAGTTCCTTGGTTCTTCTCACCAGGAAATTGTTTTTTCTAGTAGCCATTTGTTCGGCTAAAAGAGTGTCGGAATTAGCAGCTATGTCCTGTAAAGAGCCATATCTGGTTATCCATAAGGACAGAGTAGTGTTACGTCCTCATCCAGCCTTTCTTCCTAAGGTGGTATCAAGGTTTTCATTTGAACCAAGATGTGGTTCTTCCTTCTTTTTTCCCCAAACCTAGTTCGGTAGAGGAAAAGTTATTGCATTCTTTGGATGTAGTAAGAGCAGTTAAAGCTTACCTAAAAGCCACTGCTCAGATTCGCAGAACGGATACTTTGTTTATTCTGCCGGAAGGCCCCAGAAAGGGTCAGGCAGCGTCAAAATCTACTTTAGCCAAGTGGATTTGACAGGTCATAATGCAAGCCTATGGCTTGAGAAGGAGACCGCCTCCGTTCAAAGTTAGGGCGCACTCCACGAGAGCAGTTGGAACTTCATGGGCAGTGCATCACCAGGCCTCCCTGGCTCAAATCTGTAAGGCCGCAACGTGGTCTTCAGTACACACGTTTTACTAGGTTCTACCAGGTGGACGTTAGAAGTCAGGAGGATGTCGCCTTTGGGCGCAGTGTGTTGCAGGCCGCAAAAGATCCTCATGTCTGATAGCGCTCAGCTTATGTATGGTATATCCCCCCCCCCCTCATTGGGCATTGCTTTAGGACATCCCACATAGTAATGACTATGCCGCTCTGTGTCCCGTGATGTACGAGAAAGAAAATAGGATTTTTAGAACAGCTTACCTGTAAAATCCTTTTCTTGGAGTACATCACGGGACACAGAGCTCCCACCCCTCTTTGGGGACACTTATTGCTTTGCTACAAAACTGAGGTGCTCCCGGATGGGAGGGGCTTATATAGGGGAGGGTACTTCCGGTTTTGGAAGTTGCCAGTGCCAGCACCTGAAGGTATCTATATAACCCACATAGTAATGACTATGCCGCTCTGTGTCCCGTGATGTACTCCAAGAAAAGGATTTTACAGGTAAGCTGTTATAAAAATCCTATTTTCCAGTCCTAGGCTGACCCCCCCAGGTGTTGAAGCACCCTGAAGCCATGGTGCAATTTTCCTGCACATTGTAATACTGTTTGCCTGGTGGCCATGAAACTAGATGTTTTTTGTAGAAAGTGATTTATGCCTCCTGGTATATGTTTCCAAGGCAACTGAATGCCAGGTCCGAAACAATTACAGTACATGTTGTTGTTTTCTGGGCATACAGTATGTCCCTGACCACATATGGCACTAAGCGCGAGTACCGCGAGTACCACCTCGGTAAAGCTTTCAGCCCCATACAGTGTGTTTCAGTCAGCTATAGACTTTGACAGGTTGCTGGCTGACTGGATTCTGGACTTGGCCTTCTTGGGTGTACTCAAATGCTGGGATTGGGCACACATGGGTTAAATGCCTAGTGCGCAAAGGTCATCAGAACCTAAATGGAATATTTCCCCTAATCTCCAGTTTTCTATGACAATCCAAAAATTGTGTATTTCCCATTACTGTAAGTATCAGAGATAATGGTGACCAGAAAATATAGAGGGGGTGAATATGTTTGGGTGAACACAGCGAGTAATAAAAAACCTTACCCTACGGGTATTTTTTATCCTTCAACACTTTTTCAATAATAAACCAAATTTTGATCTTTAAAATTTGGAACACCCACATCTTCTGTGTTGTGGCTTCTGTGCTGTGGGTTCGCTAATCTCTAGAATTGAAAGTATTACTGTATGTAAGAATTGAAATCACAGATTTTTTGGTTTAGGTCTTTTGCTGGCAGTGGAAGAGATAATGGAAAACTAGAATATTAGTGCTTTCATATCACACCTGCAAGGATGCAGGGTTGTATGTTTGAATGCAATAGAACCATGCATGTGTTTCAGGCTCTCGGGGAAAGACAAAGCCTAGTTTATTTGCAGTAATTACATGTTTTTCGTGAGGAAAATGCAAAGTATGTTTTCACCAGGGAGTGTGATATGAAAGTTTTGGGTCTCAACCATTTCGTAACCAGAGGTAATTAACCTTTTGCGCTGCCAGAGCCGTTGCACACATGTTTAAAAAATAATTTTAGCCCTGAAGATGATGTAAAAACCCCAAACATTATATATTTTCTGAAAGCAGACATCCTAGAGAATCAAATAGTGGTAATTTTTTATGTCACATCATAATACTGCAAAGGTTTCAGTAAAAAAAACACACAAAAAAAACACAAGTGAATTTTAGGGCAAACAAACACAAAAAAGTTACCCAAATTTTGGGGAAAAAGACGAGGTTGCACTGAGTAAATAGATACCCAACATGTCAAACCTTCAATTTGTGTGCGCCCGTGAAATGACAACAGACTTCAGTACCCTATATTTTCTATAGGCGACGGTTCCAAAGCCCCCTATTGGTATCCATTATGGAGGAGGTCTTGTGCTAGAATTATTGCTCTCACTCCGGTGTGCATGGTGATATGTAACATGTATCGCAATCACTGTTTTCATGTGTAGACGCCCCCAATGCATGCGTTTACGTTTGGACGTGCGTTAATGTGAAGGTGTGGGGGCCTCAAATTTTTTTTGGGGGGGGGGTTTATGTGCTTGGGTGTAAATATGTAATAGGGAACAAAAAGTCTATTATGTGAGCCAAGACTTGTCCTTCGGACTCGGCTGATCACAGAACAGGGTGAAGGGCCAATCACAGCAGCCTTTTACCACGTGATCAGCTGTCAGCCAATGACAGCTGATCACGGAAGTCAAAAGAAGCCGGTTATCAGATTTTTTTCTCCTCATGATCGGCGTGAGGTGAAAAGAAAAAAAAAACGCTAACCTGCTTCTGTTACAGGGACATCGGTCCCAATCTGTGCCCACTAGTGCTGCTAATCAGTGCCAACCAGTGCCACCTATCAGTGCCACCTATTAGTGCCCATCAGTGCTGCCACTCTGTGCCTTATCATCAGTGCCGCTTCATCAGTGCACATCAGTGAAGGAGAAAAATTACCTGTTTTAAATTTTATAACCATGAAAAATGTTTTTGTTTTCAAAATTTTTGGTCTTTTTGTTTCTTTAGCAAAAAATAAAAAACCCAGTGGTGATTAAATACCACCAAAAGAAAGCTCTATTTGTGTGAAATACCGGTAATAAAAATTTCATATGGGTACAGTGAACCATGAACCAAAATGTGACAGTGCTGAAAATTGGCCTGGGCTGGAAGGGGGTATAAGTGCCCAGTAGGCAAGTGGTTAGAGTGAACTAAACTGTATCTGAGCACCAAAACTGAAAACACTATTTAATTCATTTTTAATATTCAAAAAAGACTCCCCCATCCATCCAATAATCCATGTCTCCATGCTTTATTTTGTTGAGAAATCCCATTGAAAGACACCTTCCTAGCAGATCTAGCCTCAGCCTTTTTGATAAGGGTTCATGGTTTCAAGGTGATTCATGTAGCATTTACTTCCAGGTATCCCTCTACCCTTAAGCCACGAGGCTTAAGGGCAGAGGGATTCCCGGAAGTAAATCCTGGACGAATGATTGTCCGTTTTTCTTTGCATGCTAGTCTCATGTCGAAAATTAAGAGTTGCTCAACGAAAACTGTTGTATGACAGGATTCCACTTTGGAAGTGATGTACAGTGAAACCTCGGATTGCGAGTAACACGGTTAATGAGCGTTTCGCAATACGAGCACTTTTTTTTTTTTTTTTTAATCCTGACTCGGTTTGCGAGTGTTGTCTCGCAAAACGAGCAGGATTCAAGCCACAGCGGTGTGCAGTACTTTTGGCCTGAGGTGCAGGGGCGCTGGAGTTTCCTGAGTTCAGCCGAGCTGTCCCCGGGCCTTTCCGAGTGTTTACGAGGCTCTCCAGCGCCCCCACCTCTGGCCACATGCAGTATTGCGTGCCATAGAAGTCAATGCGGAACAAATTATTTTTGTTTCCATTGACTTCTATGGGGAAACTCGCTTTGATATGCGAGTGCATTGGATTACAAGCATTCTCTTGGAACGGATTATGCCTGAAATCCAAGGTTCCACTGTATTGTATTGTAATGTATTCTTTCATTTCTGAGCATGCGTGGTCTTGCTTTTCCGATTTTTTTTTTCGGACAAAAACTGTTCTGACAAAACAAAAATAGTACAATCTGGTTTTGTACAAGAAACGTTTTCATATTTGTCCCTTTGGATAATATCGGGTGAACAGTCGTAATCAGCTTACGATGCAGTGTACCAACGATCAGCTTATTGTACGTTCGCTTCGAAAGCGGTATTTTTGGTCTGATTTTTTTATCACGTGTACTAGCCTTTAGCTCAGGCATGTAGGCAGGAGGGTGTGTTTAGCTGAGGAAGCCCCTACTCTAGATGAAAGAAAAAATGCCACATAGGATGTACAAAATCCTTTTTTTGCCGAGGACAGAAACCAGGAAGCAACTGAAGAAATGAAAAAAGAAGGTTACAACAAGTAAATATAATATACCTTCCTATCTAATGCTATCAGCATAAAGATTTAAAATAGGTAATGTTGATTGAGTTGCACTTTAAGCCCTTGTTCACACCGGTGAGGCTACTTAAGTGTAATTTCAAAGCCACACATCAGTGCAATTTGCACTGTCGATTTCATTGCGGCTTGCGACATCATACAACAAAAATCTATGCAAGTCGCAATGATATTGGCAAAAAGTAGTGCAGGAACCTTTTTCAAAGAGCAACATGAGTCACAGCAATTTGAATGGTTCCATTGCTGACAATGGGGTGCGACTTGTCATGCAATTTGGAACTGTCAAAACACATGGCAAATCGCACTGGTGTGAACAGGGGCTAACTCTCCATATTTAAGTCATCTGGAATTGTTTTCCATCACCTCTTGATACAATGTAACAAGACTGTGTATCAGACATAAAGGCTACAAGGTGTTAAATATTGTTGAAGGCGAAATTATACTGCCTCACACGCAAACCAGTACCAGTAATTGCAAGGGTTAAGTAACTCAATTTCTGTTGACCTTTTCCTATAAATTTCTAGAGAAATTACGCATTAAAAATGTATGTGGATTGTGTGGCGTGCACATGTGATCATTGTGCTGTGTAGCATTCAGCGACAGATGGGTTTAACGAGCCAGAGGGAAGATAACAAGCAGGGCCTCTGAAAATGTAAATTAAATTTTTACGCATTAACTGGATAAGACTGGATAGTAGTTTGTAAATATATATTGCCAAATATGTAAAGCAACTGTGTCAGGGCAAAATATCCGATGAGCACCTTGAGACTTCATTGAGAATCACTGCTACATTCATCGAACCCGATATTGAGGTGTTAGTTTATCAAATACCGTGTCAAATATCGCACTAGTTTTATGTTGTCCTATTTTAGTTTTTCATAAAAAATATTACAAAAAAATATGTTTTATTATTCAGATAGGTACATTATCTATATCAGTGATCGTTAACTTGTGATCTACCCAAGACCATTCCTCTTCTTCCAATGTGGCCCAGGAAGGTCAAAAGGTTGGACACCCTTTCTCTACACCCTCCCCACCCCCCGGTCCCCACTTACCTCCATGGGTGATACATTATCACCATCCACACAGCCTAGTGCAATAGTCCTGGGGTTTGAAAACCACAGTGGTCTTCCTCTTCTTTTCGTAGAATGCAGTTAGGCTTCATGTACACGGGATGTTTTTACAACCTCTCCTGAACGGTTTACCTTAACATATAGTAACCAACGCTTAAAACGTCTGTTTTGCCGAGTTTACATGCCGTGTTTGCGTTTAGAGTAGGGTTGCCAGATCATCCCTTTAATCCAGAACATGTATTAATTACACAGGTTCTGAGGCTGATTCAATGCAGATAAGGCACCAAGTGAGTTTAATTACCACCTTAATCAGCCATGGAACTTGTGTAATTAATGTGTGTCCTGGATTAAAAGGATGATATGGCAACCCTAGTTTAGAGGCTTTTATAAAAAGAAAACGCCTGGAAAACCGCAACAATCTCTTTAATAAAAAAAAACCCATAGCGATCCTTTTAAAAAGCAGTGGCATGGCTTTTTGGCAGCCAAACAGTTAGTCTAAAATAAAAAAATGTTTGTCATGTTTTAAAAAAACACATCACTCTCTGCATTACAATTGTGTATTGTCTTCCACTTTCTTTGGTGCTCGGAAGTAAGTAGATAGTCATTTAGATGAATGAATAAAAAAAAAAAAAAAGCGAGAGCTGGTCACGTGACCTGGTAGATGTTTTTGCCTGGTCTTTCCTCCAGTCATTTTAAATGCAGGATTTAGTAGGGAGTACTTTTTTTTGGTGACATGTCTTCCATGTGCACCACTAAATGTAATCCAATGCACATCGCACTGTATTACATTCTTTCCTGGCCTTAATGGCCGGGGAAACGGTCTACGGAGACCTGGAAATGATGCCACTTACGGGTCAACATCTAGAAGGGGAGGAGAGTGCACTTGCTTGTATGTTCTGGTGTTGCATACAGCCGCTTATAGACATGAACGGGTGAAGGCGGCTGTATGCAGCTACAGTGCCTTGAAAAAGTATTCATACCTTTTAAATTTTCCCCATTTTGTCATGTTACAACCAAAAACGTAAATGTATTTTATTGGGATTTTATGTGATAGACCAACACAAACTGGCACATAATTGTGAAGTGGAAGGAAAATCATAAATGGTTTTCAAATTGTTTTACAAATAAATATGTGAAAAGAGTGGCGTGCATTTGTATTCAGCCCCCGAGTCAATACTTTGTAGAACCACCTTTTGCTGCAATTAGAGCTGAAAGTCTTTTTGGGGATGTTTCTACCAGCTTTGCACATCTAGAGTGACACTTTTGCCAATTCTTTGCAAAATAGCTCAAGCTCTGTCAGATTGGATGGAGAACATCTGTGAACAGCAATTTTCAAGTCTTGCCACAGATTCTCAATTGGATTTAGGTCTGGACTTTGACTGGGCCCTTCCAACACATGAATATGCTTTGATCTAAATCACTCCATTGTAGCTCAGGCTGAATGTTTAGGGTCGTTGTCCTGCTGGAAGGTGAATCTCCGCCCCAGTCTCAAGTCTTTTGCAGACTCCAACAGGTTTCCTTCTAAGATTGCCCTGTATTTGGCTCCATCCATCTTCCCATCAACTCTGACCAGTTTCCCTGTCCCTGCTGAAGAAAAGCATCCCCACAACATGAGGCTGCCATCACCATGTTTCACGATAGTAATGGTGTGTTCAGGGTGATGTGCAGTGATAGTTTTCCACCACACATAGTGTTTTGCTTTAAAACCAAAAAGTTCAATTTTGGTCTCATCTGACGAAAGCACCTTCTTCCACATGTTAGCTGTGTCCCCCACATGGCTTCTCGCAAACTGCAAATGGGACTTCTTATGGCTTTCTTTCAACAATGGTTTTCTTCTTGCCATGCTTCCATAAAGGCCAAATATTTGGAGTGCATGACTATTAGTTGTCCTGTGGACAGATTCTCTCACCTGAGCTGTGGATCTCTGCAGCTCCTCTAGAGTTACCATGGGGCTCTTGGCTGCTTCTCTGATTAATGCTCTTGTTGACCAGCCTGTCAGTTTAGGTGGACGGCCATGTCTTGGTAGGTTTGCAGTTGTGCCATACTCTTTCCATTTTCGGATGATGGATTGAACAGTGCTCCGTGAGATGTTCAAAGCTTGGGATATTGTTTTAAAACCTAACCCTGCTTTAAACTTCTCCACATCTTTATCCCTGACCTGTCTGGTGTGTTCCTTGGCCTTAATTATGCTGTTTGTTCACTAAGGTTCTCTAACAAACCTCTGAGGGCTTCACAGAACAGCTGTATTTATACTGAGATTAAATTACATACAGATGGACTCTATTTTCTAATTTGGTGACTTCTGAAGGCAATTGGTTCCACTAGATTTTAGTTAGGGGGTTCAGAGTAAAGGGGGCTGAATACAAATGCACGCCACACTTTTCAGATATTTATTTGTAAAAAAAAATTGAAAACCATTTATCATTTTCCTTCCATTTCACAATTATGTGCCACTTTGTGTTGGTCTATCACATAAAATCCCAATAAAATACATTTACAGTTTTGGTTGTAACTTGACAAAATGTGGAAAATTTCAAGGGGTATGAATACTTTTTCAAGACACTGTATGTGCCGCTAATAGCATAAAGTAACACATGCACACTGATTTATAGCATGTCACATAGCATAGTGTACAGCTGCCTTTACACGTTCATGTCTATGGGTGGCTGTACACTAGAGCTGCACAATTAATCATTAAAAAAACGTGAACTCGATTCAACCCCCCTGACGATCTCTATTGCAGAGTTTGCCGATTCTTTCATATAACAAGTGGAGAGACTTATCTGCTCACTCAGCTGTCAAAAGAAAATATCCGGGCAGTCTGCCAAGTTTTTAACAGGAAACATTGTAACTAACGCTTCCTTCTTAGATCAAAGAGATAAACTTCTGTGTGTAAAAAAAAAAAAATCTGGGCAGTCTGCCAAGGTTTTAACAACATGAAACATTGTAACTAGCGCTTCCTTCTTAGATCAAAGGGATACACTTCTGTGTGTAAATGCAGGAAGTTTAACCACTTAAAAATCTTTTTCTGACACTTTTTTCTTAAGTTAAAATCAATATTTCTCTTATCGTCCATGGACTGACACAGCTGGATACTGTAAACGTGTGGGTATATGTCCCTGCTTGCAGGAGAAGATCTAGGCAGAATGTTAGATTTTAGAAACATACATTCTAGAACAAACCAGAGCTGAACAGCCCCGCCCAGGGGGGCGGTCCCTCCGGACATTACCCTCCCACCTGCAGCCAGCAGCATCAGTTTTTTTCTGCCTAGCAGAAGGAGAAGACATAGCTCTCTCAGAAGCCAGTCTCCTGGAAGATTTTACTTTTAAATTTTATTCTTTTGGGAAATGTATTCTTTTTGAGACCTTCGATCATCTGTCGGCTGGGCAACAGGTTGGGTACACTGGTATCCTCGTAGTCTTCCCTGTCCGACCATCGAGCGTGCTGATCCTCGCCTTGTGTGTGTGAGACTCAGTTCACGACATGCCCCAGGACTCCAGGGGTGGCCGGGTTGCTTTTAGCTCCCGCGGTCCTCTCAAGATTGAACAGTACCTGACTGACTGTATCTTTCGCGGTGGACTGGGCCGACAGCTATGCAGTACTGCTCTGTGATAGGTCTGTCTGAAACAAGCCAGTTGGTCCCTGAAAGGGACGGGAAAGTAGTCTCTCCTACTGCAGGTGAGTACATGCGGGCTGTGTTTCTTTATATGGGGGGTTTCTCCCTGTCTCCCCCGTTATGCTGCTCTCTGCACCCTGTACTGGTGCTGTGCTGTGGGGGTGCTTGGGGGTCACTCTGGCCTAGCTAGGGGCGCTCATGTCTGTAGTGGGCTCTAAGGAGAGGGGCAGTTTTCCTGGTGTGTGAGGTGGGGACTTATTGCGTGCGCCATTAGCACGCGCATTAGCGCTGTTTGCCTTTTGAATTTCGCGCTCGGCGGCCATCTTGCCGTGGTTCAATGGCACAGTTATAGCTGCGGCCGGCGGCCATTTTCTTGTAGCCGCGGCACATTTACTTTCGGTTTTGGCCTCTAGCGGCGGCGCTGCAGCGCGAATCTCCTCACGGATTCTTCACTCTCCTCAGGCTCACAGCGTGGTTTCTTCAGCAGAACTGAGCGGTCCTTAAGGGTTGGTGAGTCCTCCGGGTATCCCCTCCTCAGCCTCAGCATAGCCAGTGGGTGGACTGTATATTCACTGTTGTAGTGTATAAGGTCTCAAAGGGTGGCGGTATGGAGTCTGGTACACCTGCTTCTCCACACTTGCCTGAGGCAACTGGCAGTGCTCCTGCACCTGCGGTCCCTATGGACCAGTTGTTGGCAGTCCTGGAATCATTCCTTGTCAGAATGGAAGCGGTGTGCGAGCGCAAGGGAGCTGTAAAGCGTCCCCTCCCCACACATTCTCCTGTAGGGGAGTGCTCTGTCTCAGATATGGGCCTAGCTACTGCCGCTCAGGACCCTAGCTCTGAGGATTTTGATGTGTTTGGACAGGACATTCCTTGTGAGGAAGACTCCAGTCCTGAACCAGTAACTGACGGTGCTTGTAAGTGAACTCATTGATGCTGTGAGGGACACTCTCAAGCTGATTGTTGAGACTGAGGAACCCCAGGTGGAAACTGTCTCCTTTGGTTTCTTTAAAACCGTCTCTTCAAAAAAGGTCTTTCTATATGTGCCTTTTTTTAATACATTCATTGACCAAATCTGGGATAAGCCGCAGAAGACTTTGACGGTCCCGCGGCGCTTAGCCATAAGGTACCCCTTTGAGGAGGACCTGGTTAAGAAGTGGGCTCACCCCCCCAGCGGTCGACCCCCCGGTCGTCTGTTTGAATAAGGCTACCATGCTCCCAATGGAAGGGACGCCTGCATTTAAGGATCCCACTGACAGGAGGTCTGAGGTGGTGAGTAGAACTATGTTTGCCTTATTGGGGTCTGCCTTACGTCCTATTGTGGCGGTGACACTTGTGTCTCAGACACTCACGGGATGGGCAAAGATTTTGCACCAGATGGTACAGGAGCATAATCTCCCTCCTGAGACCATTGCCCTGGCTCATCAACTTGTGCAGGGCCTGGTCTATGTGTGTGATGCCACTTTGGATGCGGCTCCCTTAATATCTGGGGCCTCTTTCTCTGTGTGGTGCTGCGTCGCCTTATCTGGCTTAAATGCTGGTTGGCCGACCTAGCTTCCAAAAAGCTCCTGGCTGACTTGCCCTTTAAGGGCGGTAGACTGTTTGGGGCCGCCCTGGATGACATTATTAAGGATGTCACAGGGGGTAAGAGCACCTTCCTCCCTCAGTCTGTTAAGGGAAAGGATCCCCTCCACAGGTCGGGCCCTTTCTTTCTGGCGAAGAAGTTTTTTCGTCAGTCAGAATCCACGGGTAAGCCCGCCCTGACTGAAAAAAGTGAGGCAGAGGGACACAGGTGTCCCTGGGTGCATAAGCCCACCGAGCAAGCTGCCAAGCCCGCCTCTGCATGAAGTCTTGCCCCTGCCTGACTCTGGGGTGGGGGGGACGTCTTCGCAGGTTCACGGTTCACCTCCGGATACAGAATAGAGTTCCGCTCATGGCCCCCAAACAGGTTCTTCCCCTCAAACCTCCCTCTCCTTCCTGCCCGCCGGGCGACCCTCTTGGGGGCCATACAGGATTTGCTCGGGTGTGGAGTGATTGTGCCAGTTCCGTCACAGGAGAGGTTTCAGGGGTTTTACTCGAACCTGTTTGTTGTCCCGAAGAAGGACAGGGTACGGCCAATCCTGGACCTCAAGGCTTTGAATGCCTACGTGAAGGTACAAAAATTCCGGATGGAATCCATTCGCACGGTCATTGCGACCCTCCACCAAGGGGATTTCCTGGCATCCTTGGATATTAAGGACGCTTACTTGCACGTCCCAATCTGCGCAGGTCACCAGAGGTTTCTGCGCTTTGCCATAGGCGAAGTCCACTATCAGTTCGTGGCTCTTCCCTTCGGTCTAGCATTGGCACCACAGGTTTTCACCAAAGTGCTTGCCCCGGTTCTAGCTTTGCTGAGACAGCGAGGAATTGTTGTCATGAGCTATCTGGACGACCTCCTTCTAAGAGCAGACACTGGCTCAGAATTTGAGGAAAATGTGACAATAGTCAGTCAAACCCTCCGGGACTTCGGGTGGCTTCTGAACATGTAGAAGTCGGTTCTGGTCCCGACTCAACGTTTGGAGTATCTGAGAAAATAGGATTTTTGTACTCACCGTAAAATCCGTTTCTCTGACGTCCATGGACTGACACAGCACCCACCCTTCCTTTAAGGTTTGTACTGCTTTGTTACAAACTGAGGCTGCTGGCTGCAGGTGGGAGGGTAATGTCCAGAGGGACCGCCCCCCTGGGCGGGGCTGTTCAGCTCTGGTTTGTTCTAGAATGTATGTTTCTAACATCTAACATTCTGCCTAGATCTTCTCCTGCAAGCAGGGACATATACCCACACGTTTACAGTATCCAGCTGTGTCAGTCCATGGACGTCAGAGAAACTGATTTTACGGTGAGTACAAAAATCCTATTTTTTTTTTTGCTAGAAAATTACTTGAAACCCCCAAACATATATTTTAGCAGAGACTCTAGGGAATAAAATGGCAATTGCTGCAATATTTTATGCCACACTGTATTTGTCTTTCAAATGCATTTTTTGGGGAAAAAACACACTTCAATGAATAAAAAAAACTGAAACAGTAAAGTTAGCCCAATTTTTTTTGTTTTAATGTGAAAGATGATGTTACGCCGCGAGAATCGTGATCTGTCTTCTAAGCAAAAAAAATCATGATTCTCATTTCAGACAGAATCGTGCAGCTGTACTGTACATAGCACCAGGACATCGCAGGCACCCAAAATTCACAGGCCATTTATTCTACATGGACAAAGATTTAAGGCACGGGACGTTTTTACAACCTCTCCTGAACAATTTAACTTGACAGATAGTAACCCACGTTTAAAACGTCCGTTTTGCCGCGTTTACATGCAGCGTTTGCGTTTAGAAGCGTTTTAAAAAATATATTTTTGTTTCTATTTTTTTCCAAAATAGGCAAAAATAAAAATCACCTGTAAACGAAATGCGGCTAAATGCGAGTTACCGTGTTTAGCCGCGTTTAGAAGCATTTGGCGCTTGAAATGCCTCTAAACTCAGCTTCTGAACCCATTTTTTTGCGTTCCAAAAAAAGCCTCTAAACTCAACTGCCTAGAAACGACTATGAACGACCCTGTGTACATGGACTGATAAGATAACATAGAGGAGAGTTCAGGAGCAGTTGGAAAAAAAAACCCAACTGCTCCTAAACGTCAGTTTACCAACAGCAGAGTACATGAGGCCTAAAGCTGAACTCCAGACAAACGGCTAAATACACAGTAAATTCAGTAAAAGAGAGAGAGCTTGGCAAAGGATCCTGGCAAAGAATTCGTTTTTTTTTCTCCATCCATTTGTGCAATTTACACAGTCCTTCTAGACAGTAGAGCTAGGAAAATGCCATTAATTTCTCTGTTACAGTTAAGGAATTAATTGTTATCCTCTCTTCAACCCCATTCTATTGATTAGACAGTTAAAGAACAGCAGAAGACTGATGAGGACATTGCTTTGCTCCATCTGCCTTCTTCTCTTATCACTAGGTTCTTTGTGTTCTTTTTGTTGGCACATTTGTGAGCAATGTTGCTGTTTGACTATCAGCCTTGCTTCACCTGTGCAGGGAATTGCATGAGCCCGATATCAACTCCAAACTTATGTGTCAGTTTTTCTGGATTCTGGGTCGTTAAACCACATAATGATTCCTTAGAGACTTTTGTTGATAAGATCTTTAACTGATTTCTCACGTCTGTACATCTCCAGGGCCATTACAAAGATGCCCCCCTTTGTTATGTAATGTGAGGGTCTACCTTGGTTCACTTTCATGTATTAAGTAGCATAGAGGCCATTCAGACCCAAATTCATTTTTTGTACTTTTTTGTACTTTAGGCGTGCAACCCAGTGCCTTTCAGAGCAGAGCTTCTTTCTATGGCTGATATAGAATGTTTTGCAAGAGCTTTGCAATAGTTAAATCGTTTACGAGTCCCATTTATTGATCATCCAGAGAGGAGCCGCTTGAACAAAATCAATGCAGTAACGACAGACACAGCAATACTGTTTTAATTGGGTTGACATCTTAATACATCATGTAGGAAATTTATAACACCGGGTTCATTTGATGTTTTTGCAGCCAGAGGCACGTTGCAGTACATGGCAACAACATGCTAAGGACACTTGATTATCTGTATTGTTAAAATCTGTTTATAGAATATATATATATATATATATATATATCAATACACACATAATACTTGGAGATTTTAGCTTTGCACAAAGGCCTTTTATGTTTTGAAAATAATTTAGCATTTACAAGTTCTATGCACAGTTTGTAAATTATTAGGTGTGTTTAATCCATGTCCTTTACTATCACACTTGTGTATAACACTGGGGTCGCTTTTTTGATAACATGGTGCAAAGTGATATGCAGTTTATAAGAAGCTAATCACTTTTTAACTTTTATTTAGAGCAGTGAAGAAAGAAATGATTTGCGATTGGTTAGAATGGGTTACTGCCCATTGCTTGTTGCTTTTCTTAAACCCTACAGTTCCACATTAATCAGCCTTCACCCAATTGCAATATAGGTAAATGCATGTCATACAGAAACATCAAGCATCTGCGTCTGAATAAATCCCTCAGGTAGCAATGAAAAAATAACATATAAAAATATAATGTGCTTCTTTTATAATGCCTTTTTTAAATTTTTATGGGTTGGATGATTTTAATTCACAAAATCTAGGCATACCTCCAGATATTGAGAAAATATGGACATCTTTAAGTCCCAGTTCAATCCGTTAAGTCATGCCCAAAATGACGACAAAATCACACCTGTTTTGCTAAGCTACACCCACCTAATTTGGTTTAGATAAAGATATCACTGAGAAATGGGCACTTTGGCTTTAATTGGCGCAAGGGCCTCCTTTGTGTGTCAAAGTGACTGCAAGGTTTTTAATTGATTTTTTGATAATAAACGGAGGAACTTGACTGGTTTACCTATTGAACACTTTTATACATAATGCCTGTTTTGTGGAAACCACAAAATGGCTGCCAGAACTTTACTGGTGACGGGTCTATCCTAATAGATATAGGGGTTGATTTACTAAAACTGGAGAATGCAAAATCTGGTGAAGCTGTGCATGGTAGCCAATCAGCTTCCAACTTCAGCTTGTTCAATTAAGCATTGACAAAAAAAAATTAAAGCTGATTGGTCCTGTGCGGAGCTGCACCAGATTTTGCACTCTCCAGTTTTTAGTAAATCTCCCCAATAGAGTGCAGACATGCCTTTGACAAAGATTGATAGTTATTTTATGTAATGTATGTGCTTGTGAGGGAGTTGTTTGAGGTAGTACAGTTTGACAGGCCAGACACAGTAATGTCATATATGCTGACAGATGGGATGTCACTACCATGTGCTGTAAAGGGAGGTTTAATGACATTGTAATTACATTTAATTCAGTTGATGGAATAAAAGGCCCAATCATTTCTAAATGGATTCTTTGAAACAGCGGCATATAGGTTCCATGTATCCTTTTTTAGAATTCCCTTCATTTCAAATGTTCATTGAAAGCTTGGTTTGGTGATAATATAAACATCAAGGAATGCATAACCCAAATGCATAAATCTTTATTAAATGGTGCCAAGTGCACCAATTTAGCACCCGATCAGAATATTCCATTTTATAATCTTGACATAATTAAAAAAATATTAGTTATTACATACTTAGGTTATATGTATTTTTGATGTTCATTTTTACGTTTTTTCACCATTGAATTGTGTGAAATGGTAAAATATGTGATTAAAACATTTTGATATATACCAAATAATGGAACCACGATGAGAAGTGAGTAGATGACAGAATCTGATAGGACAAAACTGAATACACTGGGAGTGTCCCCATTAGGTCCAGAAATATGTTTTTTTTTTTTTTTTAAACCTATATATAGAATGCTGTATTTTTTGGTGTATTTCCCTAAATGCAGCACAAGCTGTTAAGAAAAATGTGCAATCTTTATTTTGTACGAATGCCACTAATTGTCATTCTCTGGCACTTCGGGACAATAATTTTACACTATGTGGCCAAATGTTTGTGACTATTACATTTGTATGAGCTTGTTAGACAGCCGAAACTATGTGCAATAATATGGTGTCGGGACCACTTTTCTGGGAAGGTATTCCACTACATTTTTTACAGTTCAGCCAAAAGACGGTTTGTAAGGTAAGGTATTGTTGGACCTGGCTTGCAGTCAGTGTTTCACAACATAGTTGTTGAGGCAAGGTTTCTGTGCAGTACACTTGAGTTTCTCCACTCCTGACTTGTCAAACCATTCCTTTATGGAGCTGGCTTTGTGCTGGAACACATAATGGCTTCCCCAGACTACCAAGGTAAGGAGCACTGCGTTGTCTACAGTATCTTTGCATTCTGTTTATAGTATTCTTCACTTGAAACACCTCAACCTAGTAACTCAAAGGGGTGGTTACAAGTTTTTTGTCATATAGTAGTTTGATGGTCAGGTGTCTACAAACTTGGCATCAACTGGCAAATAAAGCTAAATGTAAGTAAAATACTATAAAATTGTGATCAGATGGGCTGTTTATTGTAGAAGAAGCATGCTATGTCTTTTCTGCACTTAAAATACCTGCCTGTTCACAAACTTCTGCTACATGAGCAGCTTGGTGTACATTCTTGGCACACCTTTGCACACATGCGGGAGATATGTCATCGCCCACCAACCAGTCAAGATAGTCGAAGACCCAGCAGCTGAAAGAAGCCGAGCTAGAAGATGTTGGCGTGGGGTGGGTGGTACATGGGATTTGAGTGTTTGTAGACTTTAATTTTGATGAGGAACACCTTTATAGCAGCTTGTTAAATCCAAATGTAAAAAAAAAAAAAAATGCAAAACATGTCAGAGGAAGGTTGTTTCCAGCTTGCCAACATGTTTACAGACTACAAAACACTACTGACAAGTATGGGCTATACATACTTGTAAGATGGTACAATTAATGAAAGTGAAAAGCTTTGACCCCTTGTTAGGAGGTAGAAAAAGTTTTATAGACATCGCTTGAAAATAATTTTTCCTATTGCTCTTTGCTTTTGAGCAGGACATGTAAGCGTGCTAAAATGCCGTGACACCTACACAAATGTTGTTATATGCTTTCCATAGTGTGCTTCCTGAATCTTTGTTTGGTGCACTTTACATGATTACTCTTAACAACTATTATTTTCTTAACGTGAACCTACCATGAAAAATAAAATAAGCTACAATTTCTGACCTGCTTTATGAAAATTCTAGTCTGTCTGTCATGCAAATCTTCTACCTTTGCTTGTAAATCAGTGACGCAGAACAAGCATGCAAGTTGGGCGACTTTCTCAGCTGCTTGTAATTTTCTGAACATTGACAAACTGTAGACATATTTCCTCTGAATGGTCACTTAAAAGTCAAGTCCTTCTAAAACGCTGGCGTTTTGAGTGCACATTACCATCATCCACCATTTTCTCTTATGGACTTTGGTTGTGCCTTCTTTTCCCAAGAAATCTCAGGGCTGCCGACCTGCTGTGTCCAGGGGAAGGAAATCTCTTTCTGATAGCCTCCTAATTTATTGTATGTTATGAAGAATGCAGCAGATGTTGTTCGTGTTCTCCTGCTAAACTAATAGAAAGCTCTGTGGCAGGGAGGGTAAAGCTGGGAATTCTAGAGATAGAAGCCAAATGTGATTCAGACAACCCAAGTCCACACTCAAGTTAAAAAATATTTTTGTGAAGAACTCATCCCATAAGGTAACACTAAACTCACATTTAAAAAATAAATAAAAATAAATGCAATATGTCTAAATATAACTAAAATTATCCTTCTATTAGAGATGGGCTCTGGCGTGTTCGGGATCCTAGTCCCAACCCACCTGCCCAATCCCGCCAGGAAGCCAACACTGCACACCGCTAATCACAGGCAGTGAGACATTTCCCGGTCCGCAGCTGCACAGACTGAGAAATGTCTCACTGCCTGTGATTAGTGGTGAGCAGTGATGGCGGGATTGGGCAGGTGGGTTGAGACTAGGATCCCGAACACACCCGAGCCCATCTCTACCTCCTATCTCTCTCCATTTGTTTCAGCTCTCAAGATCAAGCTTTTATTCTGCTGTTTTCAGACTCTGTTCTAGGGTAGCTGCGTTTGTTTTCCATGCCCCCTTGTGTATGTGAACGTTTTCACAGTTTCCGGATCTCCTCCAAAATAGGCTACACATGTACCTGCAGATACATTCAGCTTTATGGGACCTGTAGTACACATAGAGCAGAGAATGTGACCAGAAATAACAGCATTGCTTGCTCTACACTAGCAGCAGTGGGGTGCATCAGTGGAGGATAGGGAGTATGCACTGGACCAAAAAAAAAAGGCTGAGAACAATGGTAAGAGAGTTAAAAAAAAAAAAATACCAATGGCATACTTTGTATTTTAAAACGAACAAGGATAAACGAAAAAAAAAATGGATTTAGTGCCACTTTAAGGACCACAGGTAAATCTGCAGCTAGCTTTCATATGATGGCCAATATCCTTGTTAAATTAAAATGGGGAATATTTGAACAACGTACCATTTTTTGGTTGCCAAGCATATTCAAAACCAATACAAAGTCTGGCGATGTGCAGTTTATCAGAATATGCTAAAAATGCGCTTGCTTTTTATTATCGTTAAATGTTCAGTTCTGATTAGTTGCTTGAAAAAAATATAGTTATCGTAATTTTACAAACATTTAACAGTACTCTGTATAATCTCTGAGTTAGTGTGGTTCACTCCTTATTAGCTTTTTGTATGTCTATGAATAAATGCTTTTCACCTTGTTGTGCTTTGTCTGGCTGACGTCTGTTTTGTAGAAAGACAACATTTCCCCAAGTTTCCAGACTTTGTGCATTTCTATAAATGTATTTACTGTGTTTTTCCCCCTATAAAAATAATTTGAATCATAGTTTTTATGGTCTTCATATGTTGAAGTCATAAGAGAAACATGGTAAATAAAATGTGATTGGAATGTAAAACGAATGTGTGGGTGTGGACCATTAGAATGTTATTTGGCAGCAGCAAGTTAAAGATGAGAAAGGTTTTATGTGCCCATAATTCTGCAATATGGCTCAGAAAGTCAATGCAATTTGTCTGTCAACTTACACAGGTAAATCGGAGACATAATGGGCAGTGATGAGTTATTGGATAAATGTCCTCCGGATCTGGCAGCACAAAAGAACTCCATTAAATGCTATATTTTGAAGTGGCAAAATATCTTTGTAGTTTTAGTAAAACCTTTTCCTTGGAGGAAAGAAGTTTGTTGTTCTTTTGGACCTCTGATGGCCAAAAACGTGTATAGAACCTTACACTTTTGTTCCTGCGCAAGACTAATCCTCAATAGTTGTATTGTAGTTGACTAGGACTTATCTGGTATAACACATTGATGAGCTCCTTTGATGCAGCAGGAGCTTCCCCTCCTCTATACCTGCATGATCTGTAATGTCAAACAACATTTTTGGAGAGCTGTTATTGTGCAAGCTGCCTCTGTAGTTGTTAAGTAAGTTGGCATTCGTTTATCGAGTTCCTCATTTTAAATACAATTGAGATGTTCTTTAATGACATTAAAAATTATCATGCATTATCTTGTTCCTTAAAAATATTTATTATGGCTCCTTGCTGAATAATATTGGCAAGGTAGATTCCATATGATGACATGTACAGCTAGATAGATAACTTCATTAATTCACCAGTTTGGTGTTTGCCGATTTTCTTCACTTAGTAGTCAGGTAAAAGAAGGCTTATCACATACATTAGGAAAAAAAATACAAATTCACTTCACTCTGTGTTATTGAAAACTGACAATATAATACTTTTCTATAGTATCAAAGTGCTTTGCAGTTACTTATGTGGAATAGTTAAAGAGCATCTCCACCTAAAACATATTTCTATTTTGTGGAAGAAATGTGACAGGTGTCTAACCACTGCTGCGTCTTTTTCCTGCTGTCTAGGCCTGTTGAGTCAGATCTTTTGCAACCCTGACATCAGTGTCAGCCTGGAAAATGCCTAATATACTTTTAAATTAAGACACCAAACTCCTTAGAGGTTCAAATGTAACATACACTGTACTAAATATACGATAACCTACAATTGTGAATTAATTTGTTTCATGGTCATTATGCGTCACTGGGTTAATGATGTCTTTTTTTATATATATATTACTGGTGTAATGCCGCGTACACACAACCGTTTTTCATGGCGTGAAAAATGCCATTTTTTAAATTGGTCATTAAAAACGATCGTGTGTAGACTCCAGAGCATTTTTAACGACGTGAGAAATGGCCTAAAAAAAATTAGAACCTGCTCTATTTTTTCACGTCATGAGAAACGGTAGTGTGTATGCTTTTACGAGGGGAAAAAAAATGCGCATGCTCAGAATCAAGTATGAGACGTGAGCGCTCCTTCTGGTAAAACTAACGTTCGTAATGGAGATAGCACATTTGTCACGCTGTAACGGACTGAAGACCATGAGGCTGAAAAGCGCGAATCGGCTCTCACCAAACTTTACTAATACGGGGATCAGCAAAAGCAGCCCAAAGGGTGGCGCCATCCGAATAGAACTTCCCCTTTATAGTGCCGTTGTACGTGTTGTACGTCACCGCGCTTTGCTCAAGCATTTTTTTTCACGATAGTGTGTAGGCAAGGCAGGCTTGAGAGGAAACGTCGAGAAAAACGTCGGGTTTTTCAATGACATTAAAAACGTCCGTGTGTACGCGGCATTACACATGCTTAGGGCCCTTTCACACATGCTTAGGGCCCTTTCACACATGCTGTCTGATCAGGTCCACCTGTCAGTTTTTTAGGCAGACCTGATCAGACGCTCCATTCACTCCTATGGGGTAGCGGATGTCAGCGGTGACATCCGCCACTATCCGATCCTGTCCGGGAAATCCAGACGGATGGTGACCCTATTTTCCATCTGTCTGGCAGATCAGATGGGATTGAATATAAACCGACAGGTGGTCTGTTTTCATCCGATCTCCCCATAGAAGAGAGCGGGACTCTGACAGGTCCATGTCAGCACAGTGAGCGGAGACGGACCTGTCATCCACCTGCTCAGCGGGGATCAGCGGATCGATCCTCCGCTGAGCAAATCGGAGTCCATGGGCGGACCGCCTGTATGAAAAGACCCTCACACTGATGGCCCACCAGATGATTCTCTGGTATGTGCAATGGACAGTCAATGACCACCCATCATAGCCTTGACAGGCTTGGGCAGCCATTTAAGACAAACTACTATTGTCACTAACCTTTGAGTTTTCCATATATTTCTTTGGAAAATCCTGAAATGTATCATATACAGCATGTCTTGCTTTTTAGTGGCGTCCCCATAGGAATGCATAAAAAATTCAGGCTAGTGACAATAACATCTCAACTAAAAAGCTTCTTACAGCTGTGTCAGGGTTGATTGGGATCTCTACTCACAGTTCAGCAACAGCAGTAAAGACCCAACAGGTGGTAGAACCTCCTCAACTTTCAATTCCAGAATAGGGAAATTATTTTGGGTGCATATGCATTTTAACCCCCTATTTTTGGTTTAATGTCTTTGCTTATAAAACTTTACAAAGAAATGCCTCAGTGGAATACGTAGATAAGCCAACGCAAGGATGCGTTGCCTGTTTGCAGATATATAGTTAGATCTTGGAGGTTGTGGTTGAACCATACATATATGCTTAGGTCATTTTTAATAGGCTTGTACAAAACCTTGCTGGCACTATTTCATAGAACTATTCCAACCCCACAGTTTCCATCATCAGCACCATTTAAGAGTTCGTCTCCAGCTCTGCTTCTTGGTCATCTTTCCACCAAAAAGGCTCAGCGCAAACTTCAAACATGTCAGTATAAATTAGTCTTCATAGCTAATCATGACTAAACAATAATCGATAATCACATGACATGCAGTATGATATTTGCAGTGTGGTCATGCTAAGGCTCAGAGCTTAATCTATAGCAGCCACCTTTCATCCACTACTATGGATGAGGTTAGATCAATGGAGAACCAAGTTACTGCAACACCATCTGTCGTTAAGTCATCACCTGCTGAACCACAGTGCGCTCATGGGCACAACCTTCATTGCCACAGTGCAATTTTTTAAGCAATCTCTGGAGTTTGCTGTGAAAGTTTTTGTTAATGTGTCTGTGTAGTAGAGGCATCACAAAGCTGCTTGAGAAGGCCAAGAAGCTAGACAAACCCTCGATGAAGTGAAATGTCCTCTTGAAACGGTGGTCAGTGGACTTCACATGAATGTCTGTAAATGTGTTTACCATTAGCGTAGCATAATATGGCGTCCATAAAATAAACTGTGTGCAAACAGTGGCAATCAAAAGCCGATGCACGCATGGATCCAGTCTTCCAGAATCCTGATCAAGGGGAGTTTCCTCTTTTCGAATTTGTAAAATAAGGACCAAAGCATACAGTACAGCAAGAACTGGCACCACATATCCAATAAGGACCATAATCGCATCAGCTGCCTCTCGATTCTGCATCTTGGAACATTCAATGATTTTAGTCGATACATGGTTGCAGATGTAGAACAGGAGAGAAGAAAAACTAGTCAAAACTGCTCCGCCCCAGATGAACCCACAGACGTGCTTCGTATTGTAGACACTTGACATGTAAGTTCTCGGTAGCGCACATTCTATATAATAATCCAGACTGAGCAATGTTGTGGAATACATGATCACCAAAGATGACACATTAAAGAGAATTAGCAGAGTAATGTAAACCTCATTGCCAAAGCTCCACAGTGACCATTTGGTATACTCTGGTCCTAGAAGATACACTGGGGCCACAGCATTGATGATGAGTCCAGCAATTGCCATATTTACAAAGTACACATCTGGCATGGTCATAGTTGCCTTGTTGTAGAGATTAACCAGCACAAGCTGAACATTGTAGCAGAGACCGGTTGGGAAACAAATGATGAGGTAGAGAATGGACAAGACAAAGAGGACGAGATGGAAATCATGGCATAGACGCTGGTCTTGAATGTTGTCAGTGTAATTAAAATCTTCGCAACTCCACATAGTGAGACCAGTCAGTGGCGTCTTAGCTGGTCACCAGCTGAGCTGTGTGGAAGAAATAATGAGAGCAGGTTAAAGGAGAATTACGATATTATATTACATATCAAGTTGCTACCAGCCATTACAAAAGTGTCATGACTACCATGTTGTTAACTAAGACATATAATGAATTGCAAACCAGGCCTTGTATTCTTCAGTATTGCCTTGCTTGCTTAGGTCTAATGAATCATGTCCCTTTGGTCTATGCACAAGATTCTATGTATCTATTAGACAATAACGGGGGGCAACAGGAGTCAATTCCTCCAAGTGTCTCCATATATTGCAATAAATGGACCCGAAGGATTACAAATAAAGTTAAAAAGTTTACTTTTTACCATTATTTGTAATCACTTGGGTGCCGAGAGTCCATTTGTTGCAAAATATATGGAGACACTTGGGGGAAATTTCTCTTGTTGCGCCCCCCCGTTATTGTCACTGTTAAGATGATGGTACACTTATATCCTTCCATTTATAAGCTTCACCAGAGGCCTTCCTTTAATATTTATCTATATGGATTACATCAGAGCTGATCAGGAGGAGAAAGAAGGTGGGATCAGACTGGAAGATGGGAATTTAGCACAAGGAGCTAATCTGTTGTTCTGCAGTGCTCACATGCTAACATGAAACGCGCTGGTAGGAAGAGAGAGCACAGAGGGATGAGCTCATTGGTCTGGTGCTAGGCCAGGGAAGAGACAAGACCTGCAATTGTTCCTTAACTGCAGCCGATTAAAAGCAGGTCTTCTGCCCTGCCAGACAGAGCTGTGTTATATGGCAGAGCTGTATACATCTCAGTACCAGGTGGTGGATAGAATTACAAATCTTTTGACAGTAGAAACGGCACTCTTATACATATGCATTTCATCTGTGTATTTAGATGTGTGCCTGGAGTCCAGTTTTAAAATACAGGTGGAAATGGATAAATCTATAAGCAACCAAGAAGTCCCACCATTACACCTGTCTCCGAGCAAAGGCAGTCATGAAACTCATCCTGTGTAATATGCATAAAGCTTCTAGTCAGCATTGAACCAGTCTGACCCCCTACCACAGTCATCTTCCTGTTGTTCATGTAAGGATGACATATTTAATGCTGCATATTTGTCTGCTAGCACCGATGATTCATAGTTGGTGGCCATTAATGATAATTACACAGGAAAACAGCTTGACAGATACACCAATATTTTCCTGGATTAACGATTATTCATTTTAATGTGAAATTAGTGTTAAATTGGAAGTGGTGTAAAAAAAATAGCTTGCGTTATTCAGTGCATCATCAAATATACTGTATAGTTTTTGATACACAGTGAAGGGTAAGGTTTGTTACATATGAATATCTTTCATTTTATCCAGCATGACCCTGAGAGCTGTCAGTTGTCATTACAGCTACAAAGTACAGCTAGCAATGTTTCTTCTAACAAATGATCTGACTGTGTTAATTAAGACCTAAGTGATTAAACTCTGCTTGCTACACTTGGAATCATGCAGTAAAAACAGAAAATTTATTTTGTTGTATTCTTTGTGCTTTTAGCTTGTATAGCAGTTTATCAATGAAATACATCAAAGATACAATTGTGCAAGATTAAATTATGCAACAGCAACATTAAATAATTGATGTATGTATAGAAACCCTTGCCACATTATCTGAGTGAAGATTGAGGTCTCTGCTGCTTGTAATAATACAAGTGACCCATATACTGTCAGTATCTCCTTCCAATGTATTAATCATCCAGCAGATGCAGCGGTTTATAGAGCCAGTCCGTATAAGGTCAGGTGTGCTATGTTATATTATCGTCTTTTGAATTGGCTAAAACGAGCATCAAGTGGGAACACATTCTCACCATCAGTATATGTTCTCGGGATTTATGTCAAATGCTGCTTGCATTCTCACCATCAGTCTATATTCTTAGGATTACGTCAAGGGCTGTCATGTGGAAGAATATGCACAATCACAAGTGATCTTTGCCATTAGTAAGAAGCAAAACATAGGCGGTTTCATGCATGATATCTAGCGCTTTTGCCTAAGACCCCATTCACACAGGGGCGACTCGTCAGGCGACTCAGCCGCCTGACAAGTCGCGTCCCATTCTGTACAATGAAACCGTTCTAATAGGAGCGACTCAAGTCGCTCCGACTTAGAAAAAGGTTCCTGTACTACTTCAAGACTACTTCCATTGACTTCAATACAGAAGTCATTTTGGAAGTCACCTTTGAAGTCGTGTGAAGAGCGCCCGGCAGAGTCGCGGGACAAGTCGTGCCACTCCTGTGTGAATGGGCTCTTACCCTTGAGGCCCTCCTGGCCAGGACTTGTGTTCTGGAATAGAAGTATGGTCTAGATCAGTGGTCTCCAAACTACAACCCCCGGGCCAAATGCAGCCCTTTGCTTGCCTTTATCTGGCCCGTGGGACACTCTTCCTCCCTCTGACATCAACAATGGGGTATTATTCTTGCCACTAACAACAATGATGAAGCATAAATTCTTCCTCTGACACCAAAGGTGTGGAACTATTCCTCCCACTGACACCAATGATGGAGCATAAATTCTTCCTCTGACACCAAAGGTGGGGAACTATTCCTTCCACTGACACCAATGATGGAGCATAAATTCTTCCTCGACACCAAAGATGGGGCACTATTCTTCCCAGTGACACCAAGAATGGGACACTATTCCTCCAACTAATACCAATGATTGGGAACTATGCCTCTTCCACTTAGCCACATGGGTGCTATGTACTTTTTTCACACCTACTGATCACCAAGCCAGAGGAATTATCTACTCCCTATGTCCACAGTCCAGCCCCCCCAAAGTCTGAAGGACAGTAAACTGGCCCTTTGTTTACAAAGTTTGGAGACCCCTGGTCTAGATAATAAATTAAAGGGGCAGTCTACCAGTCCACCCTAAAGTGATAGTTGTGTTTAGAGCTGTAGTCTGATGGGGGTGAATTAGTCCCTGGCTTCCTATATGGTGTGGATACGCAAACAGCGAGGTTCCCCTGCACAATTTCTGAATAAGTAATGTCTACTTGGAAAATTGATGTTTTGCAACTCCCCATTACATTCTCTATAATATATAGAATAAAGTAAGACTGTAACATGAAGAATGGGAGCCCCTCATTATGCCCATAGTAGGTGTAAAGACCCAGGAATTTAGGGCCAGCCATACACGCTAAGAATTCTCTCATCCAGCCCAATCAATTGATTCCCCCATCCATGCTAAATAGTGTGGATAGAGGATTCTGCATTGCTATTGTATTCTCACAGCCATTAACACCCATGGCTGCCTGAATACCTGAACAGTGACTTAATTTTATTGGATGCAGTTGATGTTCAGCCAACAAATTTCCATCCTGCTCCTTCAATTTTAAAATCAACATTCGTTGTGCTGGGTGGTATGTTGCTATTCTGCAAGAATTTACAATGTGGTTTAAAGCCCTGTTCACACTTGCAAATGGCGCCGTTACCAATTTGCTCCGTGATCGATTAAAGGCAAGTGGCCGTGATTAGCTGCTGGAGCTGTCAGCTTCCCATTGCTTTAATACCGGTTTCACACTGGGGCGGTATAGCGCCGCTATTTTTAGCGGCGCTATACCGTCGGGATTGTTGAGCTATTCGCCCGCTATCGGTGCGGTTTTAACCCCCGCTAGCGGCCAATAAAGGGTTAATACCACCCGCAAACCGCGGCTACAGCCGCGGTTTGCGGGCGGTATTACCGCGGTATCCCATGCATTTCAATGGGAAGGAGCGGTGGAGGAGCGGTAAACACACCGCTCCTCTCACCGCTCCAAAGATGCGGCTAGCAGGACTTTTTTTACCGTCTTGCTAGCGCACCGCTCCAGTGTGAAAGCCCTCAGGGCTTTCACATTGGAGAGAAAGGAGCCGCTGTTTAGGCTCGGTTTGCAGGCGCTATTTTTAGCAAAATAGCGCCTGCAAACCGCCCCAGTGTGAAAGGGGCCTAAATGTGGCTGCTGCTCCAATTAATCATTAGGAAACCCAGCTGGTCCTCCCGTATGTAATTGCTAATTTGCAAGTGAGAAGGGGGCCTAACTTCCCAATATCTATCAAAATTTGCAACGTTCTTTGTTCACTGACTTCTGCCAAGTTAAAAATGAATATAAAAGTTCAGTTAAAGTAGTTGTGTAGGCAGAAGGTTTTATTTATCTCAATGCATTCTATGCATTAAGATAAAAAGCCTTCTGTGTGCAGAAGCCCCCCTAATACTTACCTGAGCCCCATCTCTTGCCAGCGTTGTGCACGAGTGCCTTGGCCATCTGGGACACTCCCTCCTAAATGGCTGAAACACAGCAGCGGCACCATTGGCTCCCATTGCTGTCAAAGTCAGTCAGCCAATCAGGAGAGAGAGGGGCGGGGCTAAACCCTGGTGCCATGTCTGAATGGACACATGGAGCTGTGGCTCAGCTCAGGTGCCCCATAGCAACCTGCTTGCTGTGGGGGCATTGGACAGCAGGGAGGGGCCAGGAGCGCCAGCCATGGATCCGAGAAGAGGAGGATCCAGGCTGCTCTGTGCAAAACCATTTCACTCTAATTTTTTGCATTTCACAGGGCAGAAAAGTATACCATGTTTATTATTTTTAACAAAAAAAAAAGAGACTTTTATATCACTTTAATTGTTTATTACTACTGTGACCATATTCTCTCTGGACGCCACTGTTTCTACTGTACTACATTAAATGTTTGCTACTGATGGCATAATAATAACTATTATTGTGTCTAAGGCCTCATGCCCACTGGCGTTTTTACAGCTGCGTTTTTGAGCGTTTTTTACAGCTTAAAAACGCCTGTCCATGTTATTGTAAATATATTATTTTTTTTTATTTTTTTTTTTTTTAAAAAAAAAAAAAAAAAAAAAAAACGTCGGAGCTAAAAACGCGACCGCGCGTTAGTGCGCGTTTTTTGCGCGTTAGTGCGCGTTTTTTGACGCTCGCGTTTTTTCCTGCCTAGTTCTGACGCTGAGGAACGCACTGGCCCTGGGTTTTTTTTACAGCTTACAAACGCCTATGCTCTTTACAGCTCAAAAACGCCTAGGTGGGCATGAAGCTATAGACTAACATGGACAGGCGTTTTTAAGCTGTAAAAAACGCTCAAAAACGCGGCTGAAAAAACGCCCGTGGGCATGAGGCCTAATTGTTGCCTCACAGGGCGTTTTTACAGCCGCGTTTTTTACAGCTTAAAAACGCCTGTCCATGTTTTGTAAACATTTTTTGACCTTTTTAAAAAAAAAAAAAAAAAATCCTGGAGCTCAAAAACGCAAATCGCGGCGGTTTTGCGCGTTTGGCGTTTTTGCAGCTCAAACCTGGAGCTCCAGAACGCACTGGAATTGGGGTTTTTTTGCAGCTGGAAAACGCCTATGCCACTTGGAGCTCATAAAAGCTCTATGTGTGCATGACACAATAGAATAACATGGATGGGCATTTTGCAGCTGTAAAAAAAAACGTCTAAAGCTGCTGTTAGCAGCTGCAAAAATGCCCTGTGTGCATGGGGCCTTACCCTTGAATAATGTTGACAATTTTTTTATGTCAAGAAACATGAAAACTGTAAAATACATTCCAGTAGCTTTTGCTAATATTCCTTTGTGAAATCCTTTCCTCCACCTTCCTCCCTGTGTATAACTTGTCAGATGCTGGTAACTCTACATCACTTTTATTTATAACTCATATAGATTATCCCTGTAGTAGTGGGCTATACCATTACTGTGGGTTACTAGGAAATTTTCTTCTACCATTTGGCATTTAGGTGCTGGAGGATGCTGTTAGCAGGCCACTATGATATTAAAGTGGTTGTAAACCCACTTAGACAGCTTGCACCTACAGGTAAGCCTAGATTAAGGCTTACCTGTAGGTGCAAGAAATATCTCCTTAACCTACACGGTTAAGGAGATATTTACTATTAAAAAGTCTGCCGATGACGTCACACACATGCGAAATAGCGGGCCGGCATCATTGCCGGTTTTCTGAATGGGAGCTTGCCGGCCCGAGCGCGCATGCGTGTGACGTCATCACCGCTACGGCCAATCACAGCGCCGGAGCGGCGATACACTGAGGGCAGTGACGGGACAACGAGGCAAGATGGCGGCGGAGGTGACCGAGGACCGCTGCGGGGGCTTCGATCTCAGGTAAGTCATTCATAATGAGCTAGTATGCTATGCATACTAGCTCATTATGCCTTTCTTTTGCAGGGTTTTTTATTTATTTTTTGCCTTCACACCCACTTGACCTCTGGAAGATTTACCCCCCTTTATGACCAGGCAATTTTTTGCGATACGGCACTGCGTTACTTTAGCTGACAATTGCGGTGTCATGTTTTACCCCACAAATAGAGATTTCATTTGGTGGTATTTGATCACCACTGCAGTTTTTCTGTTTTTTTTTTTTTGCGCTATAAACAAACAATGACCGTCAATTTTGAAAATAAATAAATATTTTTTTTTACTTTCTGCTATAAAACATATCCATTAAAAAATCTAATTTCTTCATAAATTTAGGCCAATATGTATTCTGCAACCTATATATGGTAAAAAAAAACCTAATAAGAATATATTGATTGGTTTGCACAAAAGTTATAGCATCTACAAACTATGGGATATATACTGGAATTGTTTATACTAGCAGCAATCAGTGACTTATAGCGGGACAGCAACATTGCAGCGGACAGTCTGACACTTTGTGGGAACCAGTGACACTAATACAGTGATCAGTGCTAAAAAATATGCACTGTCACTGTACTAATGACACTGGCTGGGAAGGGGTTAAACATCTAGGGTGATCAAAGGCTTAACTGTGTGCCTAGCCAGTGTTTGTGTACTATGCTTTTACTAAGAGAGGTGATGTTTTTTGCAGGGACACAAAATCTAGCCCTTCCCCCCTGTCAGAACGGAGATCTGCATTGTTTACAGAGCTCCGTTCTGTGTCTCTGCATGACAATCGGCAGGTGCCAGTGGATATCCAGTGCCTGGCGCCTGCATATTGGCTTCTGTTGTAAGTAATGTTGTAAGTAATCACAGCAGGAGCCACCCACCAGCGGCGTACGCCCCCTAGGTGGAAGTGCAGAATCCCGTATATACTGTATACGTGATTCTGCGCAGGAGGGCCACCCTGTAGCAGTATCTTTGATATGTGGTGGTCCGGAACAGGTAATTTGTTTTCTAGCATGTGTGGGAGGCTTCAGGCTACTGGCACTGTACCTATCAGTGTGGGAGATGGAATACCAATGTCTTCAGGAGTGTTGGTGAGCTTAAAGTCTATGTCAAGGCAAAATAAAAAAACAAATATTTTTAGTATATCTTGGGATGCACGCACAGAAATATAGTATGCTCCCACCAGCCTCTTTGACATGACAACACAGCTCTTAATTCCTAATCATGTGGTGTCAGCCCTGCCCACTTCATTTCAGGTGTATTACAAGAAACAAAGATCTCTGCTCATCTCCTCCCCCTCGTCCATGTAACCCTTCCTTATGTACAGGCAGAAAGCACAGGGAGCGATCAGCTTACAAGTTTTCTAGCAAATCATTAGGTATTTTTGTACTTTGTGAACCAATATAACAAAACACTTTCAATGATATATATTTACCAGACCAAAGGTGGAGCAAAAGACAGGTTGATTGTTAGAGGTTACATACACTTCAAAGGGAAGAATAAGCCTGTAAAGGCCAAGTCTACAGAATGCTGAAAATTCAATGCTGGCTGTTTAAAGCAGAGTTATAGGAAGCTATTAAAGACTCACATTTAATCCAGTTAGCTATTCATTAAAAATCATTAAATGCATTTTATATAGTACCTCAATCTGTCCTCATAAGCCTCCGGTAATCCCCTGTACAGCAGGACTCGGGCAGAACTGTAAGCCAATCAAGTTCTACTGTATTGCACTCCACAAGTCTAACACACAGAGAGCTATTGAGAGGAACACACAGATAAACGTATCCGTGTGATGAGCTCCCTTAGGCCGGGTTCACACTATGCGACACGACATCTGTCCTACTTTGGATCCGACTTTGCCCTGCGACATGAAGCCGACATATGTCCGACTTTCAATGAACGGGGATCCGACTTGGATCCCCGCCAATAGCAGGCACTGTGTTTGGTATGAATCTTGAAGGGGAACTCCAGGCCAAATTTTAAATTAAAAAAACGGTGCGGGTTCCCCTCCAGGAGCATACCAGGCCCTTGGGTCTGGTCTGGATTTGAACAGGCGCCCCTACGCCGAAAAAACGGCGTGGGGGTCCCCCCAAAATCCAAACCAGACCCTTATCCGAGCACACAACCTGGCCGGCCGCAGGGGAAGAGGGGGGGGGGGACGAGAGAGCGGCCCCCCCTCCCTCCTGAACTGTACCAGGCCGCATGCCCTCAACATGGGGGGTTTGGTGCTCTGGGGCAGGGGGGGGGGGCGACCTGTGGCCCCCCACCCCAGAGCACCCTGCCCCCATGTTGATGAGGACAGGGCCTCTTCCCGACAACCCTGGCCGTTGGTTGTCGGGGTCTGCGGGCGGGGGGCTTATCGGAATCCGGGAGCCCCCTTCAATAAGGGGGCCGCCGGATCCCGGCCCCTTACCCTATGTGAATGAGTATGGGGTACATCGTACCCCTACCCATTCACCTGGTGGAAAAAAATTGCAATAAAAAAACACTACACAGGTTTTCAAAGTAATTTATTGCACAGCTCCGGGGGTCTTCTTCCGACTTCCGGGGGTCTTTTCCGACTTCGAGGGTCTCCGGTGTCGTCTCCCGCTCTCCGGTTCTTTCTTCCGCCGGGCCTCCGCTAACTTCTTTTTAGCTCTCTTGCTAACAGAGGCCCGGTCTTCCCGTTGTCTCGTCCGGCTCTCCGTTGTTCTTCTGCCGGCCCCTCCACTAACTTCTTCGTAGCTCTTTCGCTAGTGGAGGGGCCGGGCTTCCCGTCGCTGTCGCCGTCGGCTTCTTCTTCCCTCTTCTGCTTCTCGATGTTGACGCGTCGCCTCCTCCCACTGTAATACTGGCTCTCCGCTCCGCATTAATATAGGCTTCTCATGACGTCACAGTCACATGTTCCCATGACGTCACAGTCACATGCTCTGGGGCCGTGTGCCCTGGAACATGTGACGTCATGAGAAGCCTATATTAATGCGGAGCGGAGAGCCAGTATTACAACGGGAAGAAGCGACGCGTCAACATCGAGGAGGAGAAGAGGGAAGAAGAAGCCGACGGCGACGGGAAGCCCGGCTCCTCCACTAGCGAAAGAGCTAAAAAGAAGTTAGTGGAGGGGCCGGCAGAAGGACAACGGAGAGCCGGACGAGACAACGGGAAGACCGGGCCTCTGTTAGCAAGAGAGCTAAAAAGAAGTTAGCGGAGGCCCGGCGGAAGAAAGAACCGGAGAGCGGGAGACGACACCGGAGACCCTCGAAGTCGGAAAAGACCCCCGGAAGTCGGAAGAAGACCCCCGGAGCTGTGCAATAAATTACTTTGAAAACCTGTGTAGTGTTTTTTTATTGCAATTTTTTTCCACCAGGTGAATGGGTAGGGATACGATGTACCCCATACTCATTCATATAGGGTGGGGGGGGGTGGGATCCGGGGACCCCCTTATTGAAGGGGGCTCCCGGATTCCGATAAGCCCCCCACCCGCAGACCCCGACAACCAACGGCCAGGGTTGTCAGGAAGAGGCCCTGTCCTCATCAACATGGGGGCAGGGTGCTCTGGGGTGGGGGGGGGCCGCAGGTCGCCCCCCTGCCCCAGAGCACCAAACCCCCCATGTTGAGGGCATGCGGCCTGGTACGGTTCAGGAGGGAGGGGGGGCCGCTCTGTTGTCCCCCCCTCTTCCCCTGCGGCCGGCCAGGTTGTGTGCTCGGATAAGGGTCTGGTTTGGATTTTGGGGGGACCCCCACGCAGTTTTTTCGGCGTAGGGGCGCCCGTTCAAATCCAGACCAGGCCCAAGGGCCTGGTATGCTCCTGGAGGGGAACCCACGCCGGTTTTTTATTTAAAATTTGGCCTGGAGTTCCCCTCATGAGCAGGAGAGCACAAGTCGCATGCCAAAGTCGGACCATGCAAGACTGCGGTCCGACTTTGATCCGACTTCAATGATAGTCAATGGGCTGAAGTCGGATCAAAGTCGGACCAAAGTAGTACAGGGAGCATTTTCAAAGTCGGACCGACATGTGTCGGACCAGTTAGGACGGCTCCCATAGGGAAACATTGATTTTCACACGTCATGCGACATGAGCTCCCAATGTCGGAGCGTTTGTCGCCCCAGTGTGAACCAGGCCTGAGGCTTCATTTACATGGGCAGTATCTGTCGAGAAATGACAATTCTTGTCGGACATGAAACGAGCTGCATGCACACAGTGTGTACTGACAGCAGTGGCACAGCCAAATATGTTCCCTGTACAAGTCTATGGCTGGCAGCTATTAGGGACTCTGACTGGCCCTGGATGCAGACAGTTTGCATTAGACTACTCACAGTTTACAGTGCTGCAGCATCTAGAGGCAGTGTTTATCCCCATCTGAACGTAGCAACCTATCCACCTTTATTTGCTTGTCTGAATTAGGCTTTAATATCCAACCACAGGCTGAGATAGGTTCTTGTCATTCTATGCATGAAGGTAAAAAAAAAACCTTGGCATGCTGCTCACCATCCCTTCTAATACTCAAACCCCCTCTCGATCCAGTAATGTGCACGAGAGCCTTGGCCGTCTCGGGACTCCCTCTCCTCATTGGCTGAGACAACAGCCATTGGCTCCCACTGCTAAAACACAGCACAGCACAGTGAGCCAAGATGAAGAGAGCTAGGACAGGGGGAAGTAAAGGCTCTATGTGTCTTATGGACGCATTGACCAGTGCCCCCATAGCAAGCGGCTTGCTAATGGGGGCACTGGTCAAGGGGGAGCAGCCCGGAGCACCGGCTGAGGACATGGGAAGAGGAGGATCGAGGATGCTCTGTGCAAACCCATTACACAGAGCAGGTAATTGGGATGTTTGTTATTTAAAAAAAAAAAACTTTTAATACACTGTAAGTGGAGAAAAATGAGGCCAGAGACCTAGCTAAAGCCCCGTACACAAGATCCAAAAATCGTACGAAAAATACAGATTTCGAAGCGATCGTACGTTCATCGGTTCGTTAGTACAAAGGTTTTGAGAGAAGATCACGACAGTTCATCCGATTGGACAAGCTCGAAAATCTCTCGTACGATACCAGATCGTACGATTTTCATTTAATCAGCACAGTTGTTGTTCGAAAATGCAATACAAATACATTACAACACATGACATCACATTTTTTATTCTGTCATACGAGAATTTTCATAACTTTAGTAAACTCTTCATGTTCGATATGCGACTAGCATTGTGTGTACGGGGCTTTAGCCATCTGGCAGGGGCATGAGTGGCCAAACAGAATTACAAATATTTTGACAGATAACATAATTCACACTTGTGTATTTCCACTGGGTGCTTAGCTGCTGGTATGTAGTTCTACTTTACTAGCTTACTTGCCTCTGGCTTCTTACTTGTCAGCAGCAAAATCCTGCATAGTAGGTTAACAAATGTAATGGCAATTTTAAAGTGGTTCAACAGTCTAAACATTTTAATCTTAATTTATTCCCTGTATTAAGGTAAAGGTCCTGTAGTATCGCCAGCCCCGCTCCCCTCCCCTAAGTACTTACCTGAGTCCATAGGACAACATAGGATGCATTAAAGGGGTTGTAAAGGTTCGTTTTTTTTTTCTAAATAGGTTCCTTTAAGCTAGTGCATTGTTGGTTCACTTACCTTTTCCTTCGATTTCCCTTCTAAATGTTTTTTTTCTTTGTCTGAATTTCCCACTTCCTGTTCCTCCTCAGTAAGCTTGCCCCATCATCCGAGCCATTTTGGCTGGGGGTTAGTGAGCGTGCTCGCCCCTTCCCTTGGGACTACATCCCTGCGGGGAGACACTGTGGGATGTAGTCCCAAGGGAAGGGGCGAGCACGCTGACTAACCCCCAGCCAGAACGGCTCGGATGATGGGGGCAAGCTTACTGAGGAGGAACAGGAAGTGAGAAATTCAGACAAAGAAAAAAAACATTTAGAAGGGAAATCGAAGGAAAAGGTAAGTGAACCAACAATGCACTAGCTTAAAGCAACCTATTTAGAAAATAAAAAACGAACCTTTACAACCCCTTTAAGGTGAAAAAACAGGAGGGTTTACAACCCCTTTATAGCCTAATGCCGCTGTACACACGACCATTTTTCATGACGAGAAAAATGCCATTTTTAAAAATGGTTGTGAAAAAACAGTCGTATGTATGCTCCAGAGCATTTTTCTCAACGAGTATGTATGCTTTTATGAGGGGGAAAAAAACGCGCATGCTCAGAATCAAGTATGAGACGGGAGTGCTCGTTCTGGTAAATCTAGCGTTCGTAATGGAGATAGCACATTCGTCACACTGTAACGGACTGAAAAGCACGAATCGTCTCTCACCAAACTTTATTAACACGAGGATCAGCAAAAGCGTCCCAAAGGGTGGAGCCATTCGAATGGAACTTCCCCTTTATAGTGCCGTCGTTCGTGTTGTACGTCACCGCGCTTTGCTCAAGCGGTTTTTTTTTCATGAACGTGTGTATGCAAGGCAGGCTTGAGAGGAAACACGAAAAATCACGTTGAGAAAAACTTTGTTTTTTCCCATGACATGAATAACGGTCGTGTGTACGCGGCATTAGCCTAACCATTTCTAAACCATTTTTTTTTCTAAATGGGTTATTTGGCGCATTAACCAAGCTCAATGTATTGTAATGTAACATATATAGAATTATTTTGTATGGCTTTGGATTATGTAGCCAAAGCAAAATTTACCCTACGCAACTTTGCAAGGTCACATTGTATATTTTACAAATATTCCCTGGCTAAAAAAAAATAAAAATTTTTTTATAAATGAATGAATCAAATTTAAATGAACGAATATGTTTTACTTAGAGTTTTTGTAATCAGATGATGATATTTAAAATAAAGCCTTGTACACACGGTCGGACTTCCATCGGACTTTTCTGTGGATTTTTGTCCGAACGGAGTTGGCCGGGCACACCCATAGCATACACACCACAGGACTTTTCTGCAAACTTTCCCAAAACTTTTTCCAACATAATGTGGTTTTTCTGCTCTTTACCGCCACCCTTTGGTCAACTTCTGCTATTGTTGGTTGATTTTAACATTATTTGTTTTGTCCATCGGACAAAAGTCCGATGGTTTTCTGTACACACGGTCGGACTTTGCTCCATCGGACTTTTGTTGGCCAAAAGTTTGTCCGTTTGCAGACCGAACTTTTGTCCGATGAAAACCAAAAAAAGTTTGTCCGATGGAGCGTACACACGGTCGGATTTTTTGTCAAACTTGCTCAAAATGAAATTTGTTGGCAAAAAGTCCGACCGTGTGTACGGGGCTTAACGAAACAAATAAATTCCAAAGAAACTTGAGCCTATCAGAGCCACCTTATATCAAAGTCCCCCTTACATGTGATTCTCACATATATCAGAGCCTCCCTTACATGAGAGTCCCCATCCAAAAAATCCATAAAATCTCGCAGCAGACCAGAGCTGGCCCCCATGGACCTTAGTTTGGAGACCCCTGATATAAAGCGTAAACCACTCCCAACATCACAGAATGGAAAGAACACACAACCATTAGGCCCCTTTCACACTGGGACGGGCAGGAGCGGTGGCGGTATAGCAGCGCGATTTTCAGCGCTGCTATACCGTCGTTCTTATCGCGGTATGCGGTAGCTAGGGGGGTGAATTTAACCCCCGCTAGCGGCCGAAAAAGGGTTAATACCGCCCGCAAACTGCGGCTATTGCTGCGGTTTGCGGGAGGTATTACCGCGCTGTCCCATTGATTTCAATGGGCAGCTGCGGTAAAGGAGCGGTGAACACACCGCTCCTTCACCGCTGTAAAGAAGCGGCTAGCAGGACTTTTGGAGCGGTCCTGCTAGCGCACCGCTTCACTGTGAAAGCCTTTGGGCTTTCACATTGAAGGCTACAGGGCAGGAATTTTTCATGCGGTATAATATCGCTAATATTAGCGCTAAACCGCATGAAAAACGGCCCAGTGTGAAAGGGGCCTAACATGCTCTGGGGTCCATGAATAATCCCTCTGTTGTCTTTCAGTTTGAGGATGTAGTTCAAGAACACATTCAATTAGTTGGGTCTAAACTACAAAGTGCAATGGGTCATATGATTTATGAGCCACTCAGGGTAGATTCTTTTTTTTTTTTTTTGCAATTTTATTTGAGATTTATGAGATATTACAAAACATGAAAATATATAAGAGGATTTTGTGGCAAAAAATAGTAAGATATGTGCTATCATAATAAACACAACATGACTTGTGAGTACACAAGGAATAATTAAGTAATATAATTACAAAAAGAAATAAATCAGGGTAGACTTTACAATAAAAAAATTCAGAAAGTTGAACAGCCTGAATCCTCTATATAATGCAGCAGATAATTTCTCTACATGAATCATCAGCAGGTTGTTAAAGGAATAAATAAATGATACCGCAGTAAAGTGGTCCATGCACGTGCAAAACATTTCCTATCATTAGTGACCATGGTGATGATGATTGTAAATTACTACATGTCAAATTTATCTTTTTTTTTTTTTATATTAAAAGCCTTTTTATTCTAGTGAAGTCACTGCTTACCCCTTGATGGAAATGTCCATAGCAGCCAGAACTCACTGTCCCCACAGCAGAGATAAACATTGATTGGTTGCTATAGATGATTGTCAGCTTGTCCTTGTAAAAATTAAAGTGAACTTGAGTTTAGGATTGGGAAATCTTCCTAAATTCCTTGGACATTGACACATATATTAGTAAGGAAAAGCGAAGAAGTTCTAGGATGACATTGTTCCAAGCTCAGAAGATCTTTCCATCCAACAAATGAAGCTTCTGTAACACTGATTAACTGATGTACTGCCAGAGGGGACTGTGACGTCACTCTGGAACCTCTTGGTATTCAGCACATTCCTCCAACAGAGAAGGATTTACTATGAATGTTAGTTATTAAAGAGCTCCTACCTTGTGCTGAACATTCCTCGCTCTAGTAAGGATCTGCAGTGAGCCTGTTAGGTTTCATAGAGGAAGGAAGCAGATACATTTCCTGAGCATTGTTTCTCTGTGTCTGAGCTAGGCTGACTTTGCTGCTTCATCATCTCAGGGAAAAAAAGAAAAGAAAAATGACACACACGGGTTGCACTTGTTTTCCAGCTCGTATTGCGCTCACAAAGTTTCAGTTCTTCTTGGCAGGCTGTCTTGGCCACTCCCTGTGGACTGTTTACAAGAATGGAGGTTGGCTCGTCCACTGATAGGCAGGGATGAGATTAGAGACAGACACACAGGTGCCTGATGCTCTCTGGGCTGCTCTGACGCCCTCTCTAACCCATTTCCTGTTGGAGAAATGTGCAGCACGTGCGTCACACACACTTCTCTAAAAACAGCCTGCCTTCAAAGTGAAAGCGCTGCCAAAATGTGCATCACTCCAATGAACAACAGCAGGGAAGCTCAAACCAAAAGCAGCCAATTGTTTTTAAATTCACTGAATGTAGAAAAGTGAAAGGTGCTCTTTAAATAAATCTTAAAAATGTATAATTTGGGAAAAAATCTTTGGGGTGGATTTACTAAAGGCAAATAAATTCTACGCTTTGCAAGTGCAGTTGCTCCAGAGCTTAGTAAATGAAGTGAAGCTTCAGTTTGCAAAGAATACCCAATCACATGCAAGGTAAAAAAAAAAACAGCATTTTTGCTTGCACATGATTTGATGACGAAAGTCAGCAGAGCTTCCCTTCATTTACTAAGCTCTGGAGCAGCTGCACTTGCAGAGTGCACAGTCTGTTTGCCTTTAGTAAATCCACCTCTTTGTGTTCACTACCCTGTAAACAGAGATGTTGGTACCCAGTGCTTGTCCCAACTACATACACTATATTACCAAAAGTATTGGGACGCCTGCCTTTACACGCACATGTACTTTAATGGCATCTTAGTCCATTAGGGGTGCACATCTTCACTGGCCTTACGATTATCATGTCAACGATTCGATTCCGCGATGCATCACGATTACAGCGCAAGTGCGCATGGTTTTCATAAAAAAAAAAAAAATGAAGTACTCCATTTTTTTTATTCTGTTCTTAAAAAAAAAAAAAAAAAGACAACACTTCCTGCATGTAGCAAAGTCTAAACACAGCAGACAACTTAAAGGAGCTCCAGGCTCTCCCCCCAAAATACTAAAGGAGATGATCAGAGACTGCGGACATGCTACAGGAGATGATCAGAGACTGTGGACCTGCTACAGGAGATGATCAGAGACTGCGGACATGCTACAGGAGATGATCAGAGACTGCAGACATGCTACAGGAGATGACCAGAGATCAGAAATGACATTAGAAAACACTTTTCCTTATTATGAAAATTTTAATTTTGCCCGAAAAGGTGAACTTAGCCTTTAATTTTGCATATAAAATATTTTCCTTTTGTAGATTTGGTTTATATTGCTGTTAATTTAAAATCTACTAAACATGCTTCACTGTGCCCAATGTCTCACTGTGCCCAATGCCTCACACCTTGCCCAATGCCTCACACATTGCCCAATGCCTCACACTGTGCCCAATGCCTCACACTGTACCAATGCCTCACACTGTGCCCTGTGTCTCACTGTGCCCAATTCCTCACTGTGTCCAATGCCTCACGGTGTCCGTGCTTCAATGGCCCCTACCTGATCGTCGGCGTCCCGACGGCCATTCCACAGTATTTAAAAGCCGCGCCTCCCGAGTCCTTGTCGTCTGTGATAGGCGGAACACTCAATTTCCCAGCATTTAGTGTTCCGCCTATCACGGACATCCGCTCATCCTCATAACACAGACGAGGATGGTGATAGGCGGAACACTGCCTGATGTGAAATTGAGTGTTCCGCCTATCACAGACGTCGAGGACTCGGGAGGCGCAGCTTTTGAACACTGAAATGGCCGCCGTCTGTCTGCATGACACGCTGTTCAGGTAGGCAGACAGCGGCTTGCAGTTTGTTAGTGTTACATTACATCTACTCGGGGGTAACGCCGCCCAAGTAATGGGCGGGGCTAGACATCGATTATTAGGGTCGCCTGCATCGGTGCCGCATCGGGGACACCCGAATCGCGATGCAGCGATTAAATTCGGCACCCCTATAGTCCATAGGGTTCAATATTGAGTTGGCCCTCCCTTTGCAGCTATAACAGCTTCAACTCTTCTGGGAAAGCTGTCCACAAGGTTTAGGAGTGTCTCTATGGGAATGTTTGACCATTCTTCCAGAAGCGCATTTGTGAGGTTAGGCACTGGTGTTGGACAAGAAGGCCTGGCTTGCAGGCTCCGCTCCAATTCATCCCAAAGTTTTTCTATCGGGTTGAGATCAGGACCCTGTACAGGCCAGTCAACTTCCTCCACCCCAAACTCAATCATCCATGTCTTTATGGATCTTGCTTTGTGCACTGGCCCAAATCATTTGGTGAAGGGGGATTATGGTGCAGGTTTTTTCAGGGGTTGGGCTTGACCCCTTCGTTCCAGTAAAGGGAACTCTTAAGGCGTCAGCATACCAAAACATTTTGGACAATTTCATGCTCCCAACTTTGTGGTAACAGTTTAGGGTTGGCCCCTTCCTGTTCCAACAATACTGCACAATACTTTTGGTAATATAGTGTATGTGAAACATCTAATGTACAGTATAAAGGGTTAGTTCACCTTTACAAAAAAGCTGCCTATGCAGGGTAAGGGAAGTTTGTAGATCATAACAAACTGGGCAGCTCTGACTAAAGTTGAATAATACCCCCAAAACAATTGTTGGTCTTTGGAGCCCTGCAATAATGTCTACATCGAGGTGGTGCTACCCTGTATCATATAGGGTGGGTGTAATCACAAAAAGCCATATAACCCAAAACAAAATAATAAAAAAGGGTATACACACCAAGAAGCTACCTCCTTTTAAACAGTTCATTGACATCATACATGATAAAAAAAAATATTCAGCATCACAAATCCCCCCTCCCCTTCTGATGGCAGCTGAACCCCCTATATACCAGGACCCCCACCAAAATCAAAAAAGTCCCCCTCTCTCTAAGCTATGAAGCAATCCTCCCTACAAGGAGCTGGGGCACCGACCCCTAGAAAGATCCCCCTACCCCCCAGAGCACCTGCAGGCCAAAGAAGACTAGATGGGATGCCCCAGGAAGCCGTGGTTTATACATCCCTCCACCTTAGAACCACAGTGGGTAAATGGAGTGCCTGTAAGTAGACCAACGGATTCCCAAGTGGTCCACCACAGTATATGTTGAAATAACTGATAAAATGCATAGGCTATGATTCTGGGTGTGTATACCCTTTTTTTTTTTTTTTTTTGGTTATAAAGTTGAATAATGCCTTTGCTTTAGGTGTAGGCCGTATGTATACCCCCAAAAGCCTGACTGGAGTGCACCCAGGACATTGCTAGGAAATTGCTAGGTGAGGTGAGGCCTAGTTGTTACTGCTAATCCATCACCATCACAGGAGTGAGATTTTTCTCTGATTCAAACCCCCTCACATGCTCTCTCTCTCCCCTGATGCAGTAGCTCAGAGTTTAGCATTGGACAACTCACTCTTGTGATGGTGGAGGTGAGCAGTAACAACTAGGCCTAACATAGCAACGTCCTAGTAACATGCTGGTAGTACTCTAGTCAGGTTGCAGGAGGTAGGTAAATAGCCTAAACCTATAGCAAGGATATTATTCAACATTACTTAGAGATGCACAGTTTTTTTTATCCGCAAATACTCATTATATGCATAGGCATTTTTTATGGGAAAGGTGAACTAATCCTAAGGCCTCATGCCCACGGGCGTTTTTTCAGCCGCGTTTTTGAGCGTTTTTTACAGCTTAAAAACGCCTGTCCATGTTAGTCTATAGCTTCATGCCCACCTAGGCGTTTTTGAGCTGTAAAGAGCATAGGCGTTTGTAAGCTGTAAAAAAAACCCAGGGCCAGTGCGTTCCTCAGCGTCAGAATTAGGCAGAAAAAAACGCGCACTAACGCGCAAAAACCGCGCACTAACGCGCAGTCGCGTTTTTAGCTCCGACGTTTTTTTTTTTTTTTTTTTTTTCAAAAAAAATAAAAAATATTTACAATAACATGGACAGGCGTTTTTAAGCTGCAAAAAACGCAGCTGTAAAAACGCCAGTGGGCATGAGGCCTTAAGCCTAAGTTTACCTGCAAAAAAAAATACAAAATCAGCACAAGGGACATTGCTTGCCTTCAATGTGATGTGTCCCTTGCGCTTCTGTCTTCTAGTTCAGTCGAAATCTTCTTTCTTCCAATGCCCCCCCACCGCTGCCACCGTAATCTTATGGTGCCGCGAGGGTTAATAGAATTGAGTAGCTGTCACAGGCACACATCAAGAGTGCTCAGTTATGCCTGCCCTTTCCACCCAGCTCCTCCATTCAAAAAAGCTGTTACAGCAGCATTTATGAATGAAAGTGATCTATGAATAGAGGTTTATCATCAGCCTGTCCTCCATTCATAGTTCCTGTTTCATTCATGGAAGCTGTAGTAACAGCTTCTATGAATGGAGCATCTGGGCAGATAGGGTGGGCGAAGTCGGACTCTCTTGATGAGAGCCTCTGACAGCTCCCCTGTTGTACTAACGTCCCTGGAGCATAATGACAGAAGGGGTGGGGGGCATTGGAGGACAGAAGATTTATACTGAACTAGAAATCAGAAGCACAAGGGACAAATCACACTGAAGACGAGTAATGTCCCTTGTACTGTTGTACTGATTTTGTATATTTTGTAGGTACATTTAGCCAATAAGGGGGATGACATAATCTGCACAATTATGTTTAAAAAATATTTTTTATGAATATGTATCTGGAATAAAAGTATGTTTATTTCTGCCTGGAGATGAGATTTACAATACACCTGTCATTGCACAGTTGTGGGGCTTGCTGTTTCTGGCCTCTCCCTGAAAATGCTAGCTGCCTGTCTTTAGTACTTCTGAGTTAGACTGCAAACAAGCATACATTATTTGAAAGTAGGAAAAAAGTCAGTATCCTTATCGTTGGGCATGTTCTGGGTCAGTGACTAGGAAAGAATTGAGGTAAAAGTATTTTCAGGATAACCAGAAAGAGAAGTCAATAATGGTTAAGCACATACTTCTCTCATGACAGGTTTTCCTTTAATATTGAATTTGTATCAACTTCTGCATACTAAATGATACAGATGAAGTGCTTCACTGGCTACTGAAATGTTAACAAACATAAATATATTCATCCAGTTACTGGCTATACAAACCCATTCATTGTGTTCAATTTTTACAACCCAATTCCTGGGACCAATCCTATCTAATTTATTCATAAATGACCTGGAGGATGGGATAAACAGTTCAATCTCTGTATTTGTGGACGATACTAAGCTAAGCAGGGTAATAATTTATCCGCAGGATGTGGAAACCTTGCAAGAAGATCTGAACAAATGAATGGGGTGGGCAACTACATGGCATGTAATGTAAAATAATGCATTTGGGTGGGGAAAAATATGAATGCAATCTACTCACTGGGGGGAGAACCTCTGGGGGAATCTAGGATGGAAAAGGACCTGGGGGTCCTAGTAGATGACAGGTTCAGCAATGGCATGCAATGCCAAGGTGCTGCAAGCAAAGCAAACAGAATATTGGCATGCATTAAAAAGGGAATTAACTCCAGAGATAAAACGATAATTCTCCCACTTTACAAGACTCTGGTCAGGCCACACCTGGAGTATGCTGTCTAGTTCTGGGCACCAGTCCTCAGGAGGGATGTGCTGGAACTGGAGAGGGTCCAGAGAAGGGCAACAAAACTAATAAAGGGTCTGGAGGACATTAGTTATGAGGAAAGGTTACGAGCACTGAACTTGTTCTCTCTGGAGAAGAGACGCTTGAGCGGGGATATGATTTCAATGTACAAATACCACACAATAGGGATAAAACTTTTCCGCGTAAGGTCATTCACTAAAATTCTAAGAAAAGCGGTTTAACCATAAATTACGTAGGGGGTTCTTTACTGTAAGAGTGGTTAGGCTGTGGAATTCTCTTCCACAGGCAGTGATTTCAGCGGGGGGGGGGGGGGGGGGTACGATAATTTTTAAAAAAATTATTAGATGAGCACCTGAACGATCAAAACATACAGGGATATACAATGTAATACTGACACAAAATCACACACAGGTTGGACTGGATGGACTTTTTTCAACCTTGCCTACTAATGCAACCCAATCCACTGTTAGGCCAACGGGAAATATTTTTTTTTTATCTAGCTCAGCCTTTCTAAACATTTTTTATTCTAGATGAACCTATGAAATCATTTTTGGGTCTCGGGAAAACCCCTGCTGAATTTTTTTTTCGTATCTTCAGCTACATTGATGTTATCACTAAATTGCAAAATTAAAATAATAAAGAAAGTTTAGTATGTAGAGTGTTTAACTTCTACAACAGATCATTTTTTAACATCTTCCCCCTCTACATGACAAAATGATTTTCAGCAGTATTCATTAAATGAAATTATAATAATGAGCAAAAAAGAAGTTTCTTTGCATTAATGGTCTATAGAATAATGGCCCCCTACATTTGTGGTCAGTGGAGACATGACCCCCTATATTTGTGGTCGGTGGAGACATGGCATCCTTTCATTTGTGGTCAATGAAGAATTGCCCCCCTTACCTTTGTGGTCAGTGATGAATTGGCCCCCTTACATTTGTGGTCAGTGGAAAAATGTCCCCCTTACATTTGTGGTCAGTGATGAATTGGCCCCCTTACATTTGTGGTCAGTGGAAAAATGTCCCCCTTACATTTGTGGTCAGTGAAGAATTGGCCCCCTTACATTTTTGGTCAGTGGAGAATTAGCCCCCTTACATTTGTGGTCAGTAATGAATTAAGATAAATTGGAAGAACTGGCACTCTGAAATCCATCCATATTCTTTATTCAGATAAAGAATATTTAGAATCAAGTTACAGGGTAACTGCTGACATGTTTCAGTGAGTAGCTTTGGTCTGTAATGAATTGGCTTGCTTACATTTGTGGTCAGTAAAGAAATGGCCCCCTTACATTTGTGGTCAGTTAAGAAATTACCCCCTTACATTTGTGGTCAGTGGAGAAATGCCCCCTTAGGTTTGTGGTCAGTGGAGAAATGCCCCCTTAGGTTTGTGGTCAGTAGAGAAATGCCCCCCTTAGATTTGTGGTCAGTGGAGAAATGGCCCCCTTACATTTGTGGTCAATGGAGAAATGCCCTCTCGCGTTAATTTCAGTGAAGAAGTGCCTCCTAAATTAGGGATCATGGGAAAAGTGTCCCATTGCGTTGGTGGTCGTCATAGTGATGCTGCTGCTCAGTGTTACTTCTAAGGCCCCTTCCACACGGGGCAGATCCGTTGCAGCGGAGTCCGCCAGCTCAGCGGGAGATCTCTCCATTGATCTTCACTGAGCCGGCGGATTACAGGTCCGTCTATGCTCACTGAGCGGGGAGGGGCCTGTCAAGCACCGCCGATTCCTATGGAGAGATCGGACAAAAACGGACAGCATGATCCGCCAGGACGGATGGCGAACGTATCGCCATACGTCTGATTTTAGCGGATCGGATGTCAGCAGACATGGTCACTGCTGACATCCGTCGCTCCATAGACCTGCATGGAGCGTCCATTCAGGTCCACCGAAAAAAACTGACAGGTGGACCTGAACGTTCCGCCCCGTGTGAAAGGGGCCCTTCACTGAATAGATATGCAAATGGATGCCAAACCACAAAGTGAAAAAGTGCCTTTGATTGTTCTTAATATGTCACATGAAAACAACTCATGCCTTTCAAGGGGCAACAAACCACCTCCATCAGGGCTTAGAAGAATAGAAAAATTACTTATATGGGCTCAAAGGAAACAAACAAAATGGATCTATATGTAACTTGGTGTAAAACTTTCTTTTGGTTTGGAATTATAACACTAATCAGCAGCGGTGAAACATTGAATGTCAGTGGAAAATTCTGCCTCTAGAAGTAAGAGTTGACTATCAATCTGCCACTGCTCAAGGAACCCATAGTAACATGTAAAGCTACCCACTAAAGATTACTTTTCAGAGGGCCAACAAAAGTGTAAATGAGCCCAAAGGCTGATCTAGTGTATATTTGTGGAGGCGTTACAAGTCAAAACTTCAGAAAGAGTATGCTAAAGAACACAATTGATTTGAAGCTTTCTTAGCAGAGTGTTTTTTTTTTTTCATTATAGTGATATCGTATATCATACTTATCCACCTCTTAAGAACAAGAGATAAGCATTTAATATGTAGGCAGTACTTACAGGAAGAGCCATTAAGATTATTTATAGTAAGAAAGTGTCATCAACAGCAAGCTCTTTACATTATCCTGAAGATACGCTCCACCTACAGCTAAAAACATAAGTGTTTGATAGAAAGGCCATACTAGATAAGTTAACTGCAATTTCCAGAATAAAAACAAAAATAGAACTCCCCCTTATAGTCACAGTTTTGCTCCCCCTGCAGGTAAAAAAAGTGACTGCAGAGTCATTGATGAAGGTACAATGCCCCCATTGTCTACAAAGTGACTACAGAACGTAAGGTCCCCTCTGTATTACATAGAGAGAGATGACAAGCAAATTACATATTTTCATTTTTCCTGGAAATTCTCTATAACTACCGTATGTATATACTCGAGTATAAGCTAACCCGAATATAAGCCGAGGTACCTAATTTTACCACAAAAAACTGGGAAAACTTATTGACTCGAGTATAAGCCTAGGGTGTCCATCTGCATGTCTCACTTTGCCTCACTGTGCCCATGCCTCACTGTGTCCATGACTAGACTGACGTTTAACATGGGAGTCTATGGAAGGGGTGCCCGACTTTGAAAAATCGGTGCTCCCCGGCCGTAGATCCCCTGGACAACAAACTTTGCACACTTGTAGAGGAAGAGTGGGGCTACATGTGTGCCAAGTTTGGGGTCCAGAAGACCTACAGCCGGCAAGTACCGGGTCCCCAAAGTCCGGGAGATCAGGCGCAAAAAGGTGACTCGAATATAAGCCGAGGGGGCATTTTCAGCGCTGAAAAACTCGGCTTATACTCGAGTATATACGGTACTTAACCTCTGCCCATTGCAAGTACATGGGTTAAATTTCCTCCTTGTGTCCTATGATGTTATTTGCATGCTTATACAAGGCTTTCTTCTAAATATTTTCTTAAACAAACATTTGAAGCACTCCGGTCATATTCAGCGCTCAGCTGAACAGGAGGCATGCTTTGCTACATACGCTGTTGTCTCTGCTGAGGAGTACAGAATCCAGAAGGAATTTGTCGCTGTTTAAATAAGTCAATATTGTTTTTGCAGTTCTGTGCCCAGATAAAGCAGGACGCCGGGCTCCAGACTATGTAAAATATGTGCTTCTGCAGTCAGATTGTACTCCCTCCAGGCTACCTTCAGAGCTATTTGTCTCTGCCCAGGCACTGCTTGTAATAGTCCTTTCTCTCTGTCTCTCATTGTTATACTCAAGAGGCTCCGCAGGTGTGGAGTGCTCAGGCCACAGAGTGTGGGTAGAAGGAAAGTGTTAATGTGGGTCACAATGTGTAATGGTTTATTTAGAAGATCTGGCACAGGCTACAGAGAAAGTATCTTTAGTGCATAAAGACCCTAATGAGGTCTCCAATTTGTGGGTTATAATTTAGTTTGAGGGATGTAAAGTATAAAAGCCGGCCTAAGATGTACTTTCTTTAGGCCTTGTACATATGGGTTTCAGCTTGCATAGGTATGTATATTGAGCTTCTGAAGAACATTTGCAAAACATTCAGCTAGCATTAAGCAGCTTTTAAAACAACCTCAGCATCCGTTTGGAGAGGTTGAATATAAAGGTTAAAGTGGTTGTAAACCTCAGACATGAACTATGTACAAAGCATAGCCCTTGATAGTGTGTTCTTGTCTCAATCCAGAGCCCTAGGTGTAATTTCTGTCTGCTACCCCATTCCTCTGCTATCTGCATGAGTCACTACTGACAAGTTTTTTGACACCAAGAAAAAAACGTGACAAGATGGAATCTCCAGGGCACAGCCTGTGATTCACAGCCTTAGCTTTGTCACTGTGTGCTGTGTGAAGGGGGGTGTGCCCCTTCCCTCCAATCAGCTGTCAGAGCTCTCCTTACTGAGATCTGCAGTGTGTAACTTCAGCGCTCCAGCCCCTGTTTTTGACAGCTCAGACAAGCTTTATAAATTATGGACTTTGGATGTAGAGAAGAGGAAATGGCAGATAAACAGGTACAACTTATGTAGGAGGATTTGGTATATCTCTGTGTATAACCTGAGGCTAGTCACTTCACTGGGTATATGTAAGGGTTTACAACCACTTAATTGGAGAGCTAACTTTAATCAATCTGCTTACAGGACTTAGTAAATTTCTGCACTACCTGAAGCTTGTTGAACACTTTAAAGTGCTAGTTAGCTGTCCCTGCAAAGTCTTTGTTTAAGTACTTAGAAACTTAAAGCCCAACTGAACCCTTTTGATTTATTACTCTAATGCAGTGATTCTCAACCAGGGTTCCGTGGAACCCTAGGGTTCCTCCAGAGGTTGCTAGGGGTTCCTTCAGCATTGGGCAATTTCTGCCTCTCAGATAATTTCCTACTGACACCATTGATCTTTTTAGCCATCTGTAAAGAGGTAATTCTTCCCAATGACCACAAGTGTAAGGACCATCCTTCCCACTGACCATCACACTAAGGTTTCATGAATTGTAGATCTGTAATTTTTAGCAGGGGTTCCCCGAGACCGGAGAACTATTTCAAGGGTTCCTCTGTGTTGAAAAGGTTGAGAAAGGCTGCTCTAATGCAACCAGACTGAATATACAGTAATAAACTTGCTCTTATTTTTATTTTTTTAGCTGCTGTAAGGGTTAAAATGCCCCATGCTGGCAGCATGTAGGAAAGTCACACCACTCCTCTCACACAAAATACAGGGGTCTGACTTGTCCACTTGAACACTGCTCTTATCAACAAGACTGGTCAGGGAGTGAGACCGTTGTTAATGAGACCAGTGTGCAGAGGGGCGAGTTGGATAGCTGGAGAGCCCGACTGCTGCATTGTGTAAGGGCAGAGGTCCAACTCTCCTGCAAGTACCTGGTATTTGAACACAGCATTTAGTGTCATGAACTTGCAAACAGCAGCTTTTAAAATATTGGCCCTGGGACATCCCTATCCCACACCCCCCTCTCTCCCACATCCTTTAGTGCAATGCGATCAGCCTCATTAACCAATAGGGAATGATCCAAGGGGACACAGTGCTCTGACTTTGAAGTCCCATGTAGATGGTTACTTATTCCATTTCCAGAGAATTTACAAAAGTTCCCCCTGCTGCCAGCTTTTTACTGGTTATTTTGGCTTTTATACAATACACAATTCAGTATACAATTCAATTTTATGCTACCATACAAATGGCAGTTTTTGGTCTTTTCAATGGCAAGCCAATGGATCAAGGCAGCCAACCCCCAAGAGTTTTATATGACATTGATTTCTGGGAGGTGTGTGAGGATCCGCTTGATAATTTCTGCTATTGAAAGACAGTTGCAAATGGTATGGCCAGCATAATGGTCTGATACCCCAAACATAGTTCTGCTGTGCTGGTATTCTCAATCACCTATTGGTTAGAGACCTTGGCACTTTTTCGTCTGCACGGCTCCTCACACTTTACCCAAAATGATTGTGTAATCTACATTTGATGAAATATCTATTTAACATGGTTTCCTATGGAACACGTTCTGTAGTGCAAATCTGCAAAATGCAGAAAGCACTAAAATGCACAGGTGTGAATTAGGCCTTAAAGCGGTTAAAAGAATTGCAGTGTCTTTGCATTGAGCCAACCTAGTCATCACATGATAAAATAAACGCTGCTAAAACCTGGGTTGTGGTGTGTTTGCTCATTCAGCATGATTGGACTGCCCAACACAATGCACTTTAACATGTGGCTACGCATTGCAACACAGCAGAACAATGATAACAAATACATATATTAAATGTGTGTGTATGTATTGTATAGGGCAGTGTTTCTCAACTCCAGTCCTCAAGGCGCCCCAACAGGTCATGTTTTCAGGATTTCCCTCAGATGAAACAGCTGTGGGAATTACTAAAGCAGTTAAACTGATCAAATAACCTGTGCAAAATAATGGAGAGCCTGAAAACATGACCTGTTGGGGTGCCATGAGGACTGGAGTTGAGAAACACTGGTATAGGATACCAGGGATGGATCCTGGAGGGCAGGTATGTGTCCCAATTATTTGGGTTTGTGGTCCCTGTCAGGGGGACTATTTGAGTATAGTTTTGGGGTACTCAGGGTTTCCCACACATTCAGGGTGAGAGGTTACGATTAGAAAGAGGTAAACTGACTTAGTTTTCCCAGGATTGGTAGGTCCCCTAATGGGATCTGGAATTCGGAGATTAAGAGAGACTTTGGGTGGGAAAGAGCCTCCAATCCTGACTACAGGGACTTTGGTCCTGAAAGAATTAATGTGTCTGCAGGAGAGGCCTGAATAGGAACAGTATGGTGTTAGCAGGTGTCTATGAGTTAGAGTGAAGCAGGACACAGTTGTGTTAGAACTGTAGACTGGCTTGTGATCTCAGTCTATCTATTATTATTATACACAGTATATGTGCTCCAGCTTTGGAGACTCCCAACATTTATAGACTTAGGATTGCACTACACTAGTATGTCGTGAGGTGGCCCTCCTGCCAAATGTGTGCAAACTAAACCCCTGCTTTTAATGTAAACTTTTACACAGGACAATTCTGTTTGTTGCAGGCTGGTTGGTAAGTTAGCTGGGAATTTTGCTTTCTTGTTTTTTGCCATCTACTTAGACTGGGATTGTATTCCTCTGCTGACATCATTCAGTTTATCTTCCCTCAGGCAATTAAGACATGCCCTCTGCCCAGTCCTGTTGTGCCCGACTGTTTACATGTCATTTCCATTGAGCCCATATAAGGACCGACCAATGGAAACTGCCAAATTTCGTAGTATTTACTGGTAATGTTTTAGTAAAACAAAGCGATTATGCAATCCTAAAATAATTTATACTGCATTGAATGATGGGGGATCATTAGCATTCACATACACCACCCCAAAAGTGTCTGCTACCTACTACATTACACAAAATATTTGTTGACATTTTCCCCTTATGACACCATGGATTTTTTTAATACTTGCTCTAGAAACCATAGAAGTTCATGAACCCCTACCACCCTCAGAGCAGGAAATTATTTGCTACTAATCCCTTTGCTATCTGCTTTCTTGCTGGGTTTGATCTCAGTGTGATTCGAGTAAAAATGTGATGAATAACAAGTTAAACATTTGCCTCAAGGCAGGAACTTGTGAAAAGTGTTAACTTAAAAGAAACTTGTCACGAGATAAACACTTACAGTAAGTTATTACTGAACTCATTGTGAAAAATGCCATTCCTGCCATGTTGATCCTCTCGCTTCAGTTTTAATAATTTGACCTGAAAAATTATTGCTTTGTGGAAAGTTGTTTGGGTCAGCAACTTAAGCCTAACACTAAAAAACTGACAGCTCTGGTCGGAGCTGCTGTACTAACAGTCCAATGTTAGTACATCGATCTCCCCCACTGAGCTGTTGTGTTCTGACAGAGGAACAGCCCCCCCCCCCCGCCAGAACACTCCAGTCAGTGCTTCCTGTTCTCCCTGTTATTGACTGAGCTGCCTTGATCCATTGGCTTGCCATTGAATGATCCTGCTCAGTAATCGGGAGTTGGTCGGCTGCTGGTTTTCCAGCATGTTCGTGCGACCAAAGCCGAATGTTGGCCAGTTTTTATTGAACCGGCCAATGTCTCCTGACATTTGGCCTGTGTGTGTACTAGGCATTAGAAAGTATAGAGGTCAAAGGATCAACATGTTAGGTGGCTTCAGCTTGTCTAAGGGCAGTGTAAACACCAAGCTTTGCCAAAGAGTTTGTAGAGCTTTCAGCAAGTACCATTCTGCTCCAGTTTGTAAATGTTGAACACAGACCCGAATGGCAGTGCTGATTGCAACTTTAAACAAGCTGATAGCAGGCTTTCAACAAGCTTCAAGAAGTGCTGAAGCATGCTAGCAGCTTGTTTAAAGTGGCAATCAGCACTGCCATTAGGATCTGTGTTCAGCATTTACACACTGGAGCTGAGTGGTACTTTAATAGCTTAAACAAAGCTTACTGAAAGTTCTGCAAAAAGCTTTGTCAAAGCTTGCTGTTCACACTGCTTTTATACAGTCTGAAACCCCTATGAAACAGGCCTTAGGCTGGCTTCACTGCATGTTACCCCTACTTGATACGGTGCATGCTGTGTTGCATTTAGACTAGCATTTTAATGCACACATACAGTAGCTGCCAACATAATAAATGTTATGGTTTACAATTTTTTCGAGTGGTTTTAACCCTTTCCTCGGCCGCTAGCGGGGTTAAAAGCGCCTCGCTAGCGGCCGAAAAGTGCCGCTATACCAGCAGTAAAGCGCCGCTAAAACTAACAGTGCTTCACCACTAAAGCAGTCGCGCTAGCAATGTGAGAGGGCTCTTAGAATGGCTTTATTACTATATCCACATCCACATACACAAAACAATTCTAGCTTTAGTGATCACATACATTAGTTGCCAACATACCGAGCCTTGTATTTCACTTCCATTGTCTAAAACACTACAGATGCATTTTTTTTTTTGCCGAGTTGAGATTCGTTGCTCGCCAATTTAAAATGAATGGGCTGCCGTAGTATACCGCAACCCACATAAATGCATGCATTAACGCACACAAAGTGTGACGGGGCCCATGAAGGCCAAACAGGCCTGCCACAAAGTAGCTTTCTACTATGTATGTGTAGCGGGTTGTTCAATTTAGGGGAGTGTCTGAGTGGTAGTTAGGCTCAGACACATTATTGTTAGGGTTAATGGGCCATTTCTGTGCCATGGGAGCTAGTATTGGTGTATAGTTCCCTGGGGCCTACAGGTGGCGCTGTCGCCATAGGTCCGGGTTGAACCACAGTACAAGGTTGTGCCTTTTCTTGTCCCCTCTTGGCAGCAGTACGGCGGGGCGGGGAACCTGCTGTGCCTGTCGGGAGAGGGTATAAAAAGGGGCGGCCATCTTCCATGGGGGTCGTCGTCGTCCACACCCAGGCACCTTCAGCCTGGGTGTGTGGGTTCGTCATCTCGGGTGCCCTAGGCCCGGAGGCCTGGTTCCTGTTCCATCCCAGACACCTTCAGTCTGGGGTGAGGTACTAATTTGGAGGCCCGGAGCCCAGCACCTTCGGCTGGGTTCCGCCGGGGATCGAGGACTCCCAGGGTGCCGCCTTGCGAGGGGACCCAGATCTGGGATGAGGAGGCCAGGGAGGTTACCTGTACCGAAGACCCAGCGCAGAGTCGTGGTGACGGTGAGGACCTCTGGTAACTCTCCGGAGGGATGTCTTCTCCTTTACACGGGCCAAGTACTCTCTAGAAGGAAGTTTGCCTACAGGTCAGTGGCAGTGACTCTATTCACCTGGTCAGTGGCAGTGACCTGTTCTCCAAGTCAGTGGCAGTGACTTCTTTTTCACCCGGTCTGTGGCAGAGATCATGCGCCAAAGCTGTTTGTGAAGCCTAAACAGTCAAAGAACCTGATTCAAGTTTGTGCCTGGACCTCCTCCCACCTAAGCTGTCCTGTGTCTTGTTCCAACCTGCTGTCAAAAAGGCATATTTATTATCCGTGTGAAATAAATATAGAAGTTGGACTTTCAGTTGGTGTGGACAGTTGCATTACTGGGGGAAACATAAGGACTTGCCTCTACCTAAGGTAGAGGTGAGAATCATCCTCGGGAGGATTCAACTCCAGCCGCAGGCAGGCCCAAAAATTAACACCGCTCAACCTCCTTATTCAGGAGGGTACGGGCTTGTGGTGCGGTGTGCCTCTCCCCTCCCTGCGAGGAGCCGAAAACACACAAAAAGGCAGGTAGGGGGAGAGGTGAGGGCGCTACATAAGTATCATACAGCATTAGAGAACCTGGAATTCTTTATTTCAAAAAAGTTTTAATATTACATAGTTACAGTAAAAACATTTCTGCAATTTCAACCTAAATCTTCCGTCATTGCAGGCCTCTTTCACATGGGGGGTTAATAGAGTTGGACATTCGGCCGCACAAGTCAAACAGTGTTTTTCAAGCGAAGCAGCCAATCTGTCCAAAGCCTTTTACGATTAGAAATGCTTGAATGATTACTATGTTGCAGAGAGGACTTTAATCCTCAGATCTGTTTACAGACACGGGTCCAGGCTGCCCGGAAGGGCAAAGGCCTCAGATGAAGGCCTGCGGCTCCATGTCTCATTAGGAAAGTCATTTTATCCCTGCTTGTCTCTCCTAGCAGAAAGAAGGGAAAGCGCTCCATGACAAGGATTTATTACACCTGTAAACTGTCCAGGACAACATGGAGGGGATATCTGAGGGTTCACTTTCGTTATTCTTTCATAGCAGCAGGAATAGAATCCTACCCTACGCTTGCCTCAGATATGTTTGTCTTATCTGGATAGCTTTCTACACCCATCCCTTTGGTGACATGGGGATGGCTTTGCTAGAAAGAAGGGCGTTTTCTGTGTTATTGACACTTTAATGAAGTGCCAATTGTTTCACATGTTTAGATGCATGGCTCCTGGCTGCCACTGTAAAATCATACAATGAATAAAATGTGCGGCCTCACAAAATAAGTTGCAAGGAGCAAAACACTTAAAACATTTATTTACCTCAGATACCATTCCATGCCGTTTGCTATTTGTAACACAAGCAAGCTGCGTGCTTCAAACATTCATTATGTCAGCAGAGCCTGTTCTTACCAGAGCGAGGCATTGCAGTTTGAAAATATGCTGCCAGTCCAGGTTGACTTCTGGTCAATTTAATGGAGACAAAGTGCAAACTGCAGTAATGCTTACAGCCATCATGTTGTACTGGTCAGACGTTAGTAAAGTGATTTCAGGTTGATTGCTGTTGGCTATTGTGCTTTAATGGCTGGTTCACACCGTGATGCACTGCAGCAAGTGCATTTTTGTGCGCTAAGCTATGCTGCTTTTAGACGGCTCATTCAAAATGTAACACACCTCATCGAACACAAAATGAGTGCATGCAACATTCTTTTGTAGAGCACCGCAACACGCATTGTTTGTGCATTGTGTTGGGCTGTCATTCAAAATGTGTCACTATGCGTTGTTGAACTTCATGCATTTTACCATAACATGCTGGTGTGAATGAGCCCTAGTTCTTGCACTGCTTAATTAATAATTCCGGTCATGTGACCATGACTAATTTACACAACAAAAAAATGTTATGATGTTAATCGTTAAAGCTAAAAAGGTTAACCGTTCAATTTGAAAGATTACCGTCCCATTCACATTGTTGTAAGGTGACATTTTAAAATACCTTCATTTGAACGAGGCTTGTTCACATATCTGCGGGGCATTCGCACTGCGCATTGCCGAAAAAACGTGTGCGTTTTCTGGGCGTTGCGTTACGGCTCAGGTGCCACATCATGCCCATTATCTTCTATGGGCACGCATCTGATTCGCAAATGCATTCCGTTGTGAACATGCATTCTCTCCCCCTGTTCACTACACCTCCCCCCTCTCCCTGCTCATCTGATCCGCAGCTACAACGCAGAGGAAGCGCTGAACAGCTGCTTCTTCTTTTCGCACAGAGAACGGAGCTGGAATTCGCACCGGACTGGTGTGAACCCAGCCTAAATGAGATGTCAACACACTGCAATGCATGAAAAAAAGTACCTGCACCATTCATCCAATGCAGCGCACCACAACATTTTGGTGCTCTATAGCAGTGGCAGCACATTTGAACACAAGTACCTCTTGGAAATGTACATTGCTTGAAACAGCACAAATGTAAATGCGACCTAAACCTGATTGGTTCCTATAGGTCAGAGGTGTCTAGTATTTTCAAAACAAGGGCCACATTGTATATTTTCCAGATATTTGCAGGCTGAAAAAAAAAATTCTTTAGGCCCCTTTTACATGGGTTGTCCGATGAGGTCAGCTTTTCAGGCAGACCAGATTGGACCCTGCATTGTCCTCTATGGAGCGGCGGATGTCAGGGGACACGTCCGCTAACACCCGCTGCCATCCGATCTGATCCTGTCTGCCAAAAACAGGTGTATGGGGGTCCTATTTACCATGCGTCCGGTGGATCAGATGGGAATGGACAGGCATTCTGTTTCCATTGGATTGCCCCATAGAGGAGAGTTGGGACTGTGTCCGTGTCCACTGTGTATAGAGGAGCGGACAGTGACTTGTTATCTGCCTGCTCAGTGGGGATCACCGTAGAGAGACACTCGTGTGAAAGGGGCCTAATAAATGAATGATTGAAATTTACTGAATGAATAAACATACTCCAAGAATTAACTTCACACCAGAAGCCCCTCATGACATAAGAGTCCCTCTTTTACATCAGATTCACTCCCCCCCCCCTTTTATCAGTGTCCCCCTTTTTCTTCAGAAGCCCCTTTCACATCAGAGCTCCCCACTTCCATCACAGTCTCCCCCTTTACACCAGAGCCCCCTCCCTTTCCATCAGAGTCCACCTTTCATATCGGAAGCCCCCATCACACTAGAGTTGCTGTGGGCCGAATAAAATCTTGCAGCAGACCAGATGTCATGATTGCTCTACATTTGCAGCAGCTTGTACATCGGCCCTTTTGAGTTGCAGAGAGCATGTGCTCTGAAAAGTCAGAAGACCTGACACAGTCACAGGGGGGAGAGAACCTGATTTATTTAGAAATTCCAACGACCTGCTTTTGTTTGAGGGCCCCTTCACACTTATGCTTTCATTGTGGAGCCTTACAACATGTTAACATGCATTATGGCGGCCTATTTATTTAGAGCCAGAAGAGAAACTATGGCCTATTACTTCTTCCCTTTAAAACGGCCTGCCAGGGGATGTGCATAGAGAAAAATGATCGCTGCCGGCAGTGCAATGTAAGGGTAATCCAATATCAATAGGTGCCATAAAGTCGAATCGTAAAGGTAAATGTATTTAGTTGAGAGTGCATTTACACCAGTGCCTTTGAAAAGATGTGCCTTTTAACACACAATTGCATACATGTTTTGCATGTTTTTTTTTATGTGCTGTAGTGCCCTTGTAACTTTTAATTACTTTTTAATGTGATACAGATGTGATTTACATGCATCATTAATGCAGTGTGCTTTAAGGGAAACTATACTGCTTTGGTATTTTTAAGTCAATGCCACTTTAGGCTGGGTTCACATCTAAGCTTCATGCGGCTCACAGCAGGGGTCCGGTGTGTCCCCATTTACCATTTTCAGGTCTGAATTTTTGGCTTAATTCGGACCTGAAACTGATCAAAAGACACACAAATTCGCACCGGAGCCGCAGCAGAGATAAGTGAACCGGCTCCATAGAGAGTTGGTCACAATCTCCTGCTATTGCGAATTTGATGCGGGTTTCGCACTAGTGTAAACCAAGTGCATGTGCATTTTTCACGCATTACCATTCATTTTTTGGTAACAGGTACTTTGATGAAAATGGAACTTCTAATGATTTAAACAAACTCTCTCCAAGCTGCATTGCGCTGGAAAATAGGAATGGTTCCATTTAAAAGAAAAGTACAAGCTGAAACTTCACACATTGGAGCAGTCACCTGTAGCAACCAATCATGTTTAATCTTTGGAGCAAGTAACCTGTCAAGTTACTGAGCTGGGGAAAGTATTCAGGAGAGAAGTTCACTTTTCAGACTTGACTGCCTGGGAGCCACCTCCTCCTTAAAAAACAAGTCTGCAGTGGCAGATCTAAAATCTATAGCTATAGACTCTCAATAAAAGCTAGAGAGATGTCAACCTGTGGGAACTCTTTATAGGGTGATATGGAAGTGTCGCACCCTGCACAAAAAATGGGTGTGTCTACAATGTTTTAGCCCCCGTTCACATCGGCACAATTTGACATGTCAAATTGCATGCCAAATCGCAGCCTATTGCAGGCAACGGCACTGTCCCAATTGGGGCAACGCCGACTTTGCGGCACCGCACTGATTTACAAAAGTAGTTCCTGCACTACTTTTGCCTATTTCAGGTCGATTTCAATAGACATCTGTGTGGGTTCATGAACAAATGTCTTTCAAAATCGCCCCCAAACTTGGACTGAAATGCGGGTTTGAAAAAACTTGCACAATTTTAAACCCGCGTTCAGTGTGAATGTACCCTAAAGGATGTGGTGGGTAAAGGGCTTGCGAATGTGCACAGTAATCAAAGCACATGCTCGTAGCACATAACAAATGGCAAAAGTTACTTTTGGGTGCAAGAGAAGTGGAAACCATGCAGACATCATAAAATACGGTGAGAACCACATTTGACATACAGGATAAGGGCTCGTGCATACTGACACTTTTTCTCAAATAACATAAATTGTGGCATATTTCCACACCTAGAATATACAGCTGCTGCATACAGCCAACCATAGTAATGAATGGCTGTATGCAATAGTATGTAGGTTTATGCTTCTACTTATGTAAACCTGCGTCTGGGTATACAGCCATGGACGCAGATAGTCTGCATCCAGGGGCATACAGCTTTACACATTTGCAGATTTACACAAGTAGTGCCATTAACCAGAATACAGCCATTCATTACAATGGTCAGCTGTATGCGAAAGTTGTGAATCCCAGGCGCAGAAATACACCCACAATTTACGTTGTATGCCCACAAAATGCCCATGTGCGCAACCCGTAAAAGAAATGGTATTGTGTAAGAAAAACAAAAGTTAATGGAAATTACACTCAGCATACAGAATATGTGAAGCAGTATTGTGTTACGTTTATGTACGATGATAAATTGGCACTCTCGTCTAGCAGTAAAAAGGGTCGCTGGTTCGAATCCCAACCACCACACTACCTGCCTGGAGTTTGCATGTTCTCCCTGTGCCTGCGTGGGTTTCCTCCGGGTACCCTGGTTTCCTCCCACACTCCAAAGGTAGGTTAATTGGCTTCTGTCTAAAAATTGGCCCTAGTATATGAATGTGAGTTAGGAGATTGTAAGCTCCTTAAGGGTAGGGACCGATGTGAATGCACAATGTATATGTAAAGTGCTGCGTAAATTGACGGCGCTATATAAGTACCTAAATAATAATATTAATTAAAACAATTCAATCTAGTGTGTATAACAAGAAGTACCATGCAATGTCTATATGTAAATTGTCTGTTAGAAACCAAAGCAGCAAAATACAAATTTCCTGCATTTTACACCTATAAACATTTCAGGACTGCCTGCTACACAGGAAAGAAGGGGCTTGCTCAGGTCTCTAGCGAATGAGAGGGGTCAAGGAAATTTTACATCATGCAGGGTGACAGGGGCCAGTAACGGGAAGGATCTACTATCATAGAACACTGATTAAGGCCTTGTACACACGACCGAGTTTCTCGGCAAGAACCAGCAAGAAACTTGCTGGCAGAGATGTCTTGCCGAGAAATTTGTTCGTGTGTATGGTTTCTCGTCAAGAAAACCGACAAGTAATCTCGACGAGAAAATAGAGAACCTGCTCTCTATTTTCTCGTTGAGATTCTCGTCAGCCTGTTTCTCGACGAGAAAAGTGAGTGTGTGTACACTTACCTGTCCTCCGGGAAGCCCGCGCATGTTCGAAATGAATTTGACGCATGCGCGGTAGCTTCCTAGGCATAGGTAGGGTATACCAAGATGGCGGCGACGGCATCGAATGTGACGAGCGTATGCTCGTCGTAGTCGATGACGTCACTGCGTACGCTCCATTCAAAGAACCGCGGGTTCTTTGAATCGAGCGTGTGTACACTCGGCCGGGACAAGTTTCTTGTCCAAGAATCTCGTCCGTGTGTACGAGGCTTTCGCCTTAGGGCAGATCAGCTAGGCCTCTATTATGGTACAGCTCTATATGATGTAATATCAAAAGTACATCTCAATACAGATTGTAAGCTCTAATGAGCCGGGCCCTCTGATTCCTCCTGTATTGAATGGTATTGTAACTGTACTGTCTTCCCTGATGTTGTAAAGCGCTGCGCAAACTGTTGGCGTTGTATAAATCCTGTATAATAATAATAATAATTGTATAACTCTGTTCACAAAATACACATTGGTAGTTGGCTGTGGTTTGATTTCTAATTCTAATAATTCCTTTGCAACCAGGGCAGCTGTAGATAAGAATTATAGAATTCTGCAGACAAAGCGAGCCTTAATGTCTTAATACCCAGAGCTGTATATCATGTTTTGTCTTCAAACAGCAATATTTTCAAACCAAAAATGTGGGATTGTTATTTTTCTCTGCAGGCGGGTCAATGAAAAGGAGAACCTGGAAAAATGTCAGTGTGTAAGCAATGGCTACCAATCTACTCTAGAAAAATGACAGTTGGAATCTGACGGTTCCATAATAAAAAAATATTTTCATACACCAATAAGAAATACTCCCTATTAAACAAGCCTTAGCATCTGCAGATGATGTAATTTTTTTATACGTCATAGAAGGTAATGAAAAAGCCCTCTGTAAAGGCACTAATGAACAAGCAGATTCTTCCCTCTGTTCCCCCATTAGGTATATAAAAGGGGAGCCTTTGGATACTATGGGCAACAAGAACTGTTTTCGTTTAAAGGGTTAGTTCATCTATTCAGAAAAAAATGAACTTGCACCCTCCCTCGCCCCTAGCACCCCCTTGATCCCAGCTGTGCTTCCTTTCATCTGTGGGCGATGAACTGTCAGTTCCCACGCACCCAGTGTAGCAGCCCGGGTAATTGAAATGCCCGATATTCTCTCCCTCCTTTTTTGTTGGACTTTTGGGATGATTCTCAGCAACTCTCTGTCCCAGGGGGTGACCATTTGGAATCATCCTTATCCATCCCAGAAGCGCAGTAGAAAGGAGGGGAAGAAGAGCGGGGATTTCAAATCTCCAGGCTGCTACACCATCTACATGGGCACTGGCAGCTCATTATCCATACAGGTAAGTACAACGGCGGGAGGGGGGGGGGGTATGGTGTTAGTTCACCTTTTATTTTTTTCTGAAAAGGGGAACTTTATGACATTTTTACAGCCCATTTGGGCTGAAGAACAGGTGTCCAGGCGCACAAACACACCAAAATGCTTGTGTCACAGGTGCTTCCATTAAAGCCTATGGGGCCAAAAACACATGACACAGCTCTAAAAAAAAGTTAATTTACCTTTCACACTTTGAGATTTGACTGAACACAGAGATGTGAACAGCCAGAATAGAAAAGAAAATGAATCTTGACGTAAAAACGGTGATGCATATACGAAATTGTGCAAAAATGTGCAACAAAACGGCAAATAGAGGCTCATATAGGAGACTTAGGGGGTTATTTACTAAAGGCAAATCTGCTTTGCACTACAAGTGCAGTCGCTGTAGATCTGAGGGGGACATGCAAGGAAATAAAAAAACAGCATTTTTGTTTGTACATGATTAGATGATAGAAATCAGCAGAGCTGCCCCTCAGATCTACAGCAACTGCACTTCAAAGTGCACTTGCCTTTAGTAAATCAACCCCTTAGTGTAGCAATGCAGTCAAATTGGCAACTACTGAACCTGAACCGGCGTCTCTACAACCGGCAGTAGGTCATCCATGTGTTTGTTAAGTAAACGGAGTACTGTCCGTCATACTTTTTTTTTTATTTGCACTAACATTCAAATCTTCAGTACAAGCTTTCTGAGTGTTTACTTCTTCACAGCTCATTGAATTCTAACACTCAACTATTTCACTTCCCATAACAATAGTGTTTTTGTTGCAAGTGCACTAATACGGCTACAATCACCTCAAGCCTGATTATCCCCATAATACAGCACGCAAGCAACCTCAATTCCAGGATGGACATTAAAGATAGACTCACCTGGCATTTCCAGCTAGGAGTCTGCTGCCTGCAGCTCAGATGACAGGGACATTTTGCACATCAGACTGGAGAAGACAAAGGTCTTCAGATCCTTCAGTACAGAAGGCATAGAATAATATGGCTTACAATGAGAGTGCTGACAGGGACTGGAGCCCAGCTCCTGGCACTGCTAAACTTACTGTGTACACACGTGACCTCGTATACACACAAAATCCTCACAGGCTTTAGCCAGGCAGCTCTGATTGGCTAGCAGCTTTATTACAAAAACAAGCTCTCCCCTAATCATAGCTCTAAACGAATCTGACAGCAGGGTTAAGGGGCATTATTGGTGGTGCCTGATCGTTGCCCTTAGGCTTCCCCAGCCAGCCAAATGCCTTTGTTTGCTTTAAAGAGAGGGGGGAGCATGTGACCCTTCCTGAAAAACCACAGTATTAGGCCAACATGAAGATCTTTTAAATGCTTTGTAAAATGGGACCCTAATGAATAGATAACCAGGGGGAAAACAAAAAGAAAATGCTTCCTTCACTTATGATCTTCCATTACTAGAAATCACACAAAATCTAAGTGACAACAGATTATCATTTAAATCTTTTTTATGGTAATCTGTGTTAAAAGAAATGCATGCATCAATGAAATTCTTATGGCAGTGCATTGTGCTGTAACCCACAGCAACCAGAATACAGCATATGTTTTAAAATGTGACTCTCTTATAATGCCAGCATATTGTACGGTAATCGTATGCTAGGAAATCACTGCTCTACATAGAGAGAACATGCAAGATCTACTGTCTACACTGAGAATAATACAAGATCCACTGCCTACATAGAAAGAACATACAAGATACATTGCCTACACAGAGAGAACTTTCAAGAACTACTGCCTACACAGAGAGAACATACGAGATCCACTGCCTACACAGAGAGAACATACAAAATCCACTGCCTACACAGAGAGAACATACAAAATCCACTGCCTACACAGAGAGAACATACAAAATCCACTGCCTACACAGAGAGAACATACAAAATCCACTGCCTACACAGAGAGAACATACGAGATCCACTGCCTACACAGAGAGAACATACGAGATCCACTGCCTACACAGAGAGAACATACAAAATCCACTGCCTACACAGAGAGAACATACAAAATCCACTGCCTACACAGAGAGAACATACAAGATCCACTGCCTACACAGAGAGAACATACAAGATCCACTGCCTACACATAGAGAACATACAAGATCCACTGCCTACACAGAGAGAACATACGAGATCCACTACCTACACAGAGAGAACATACAAGATCCACTACCTACATAGAGAGAACATACAAAATCCACTGCCTACACAGAGAGAACATACGAGATCCACTACCTACATAGAGAGAACTTTCTAGATCTACTGCCTACATAGAAACTACATACAAAATCCACTGCCTACATAGAGAGAACATACAAAATCCACTGCCTACATAGAGAGAACTTTCAAGATCTACTGCCTACATATAGACTACCTACAAGATCCACTGCCTATATTGAGAGAACATACAAGATCCACTGCCTACATAGAGAGAGCATGCAAGATTCACTGCCTACACAGAGAGAACATATGAGATCTACTGCTTACGTAGAGAGAACATGCAGGGTCCACTGCCTACATAGAGAGAACATATGAGATCCACTGCCTACATAGAGAGAACATATGAGATCCACTGCCTACATAGAGAGCACATAAAAGAGCCACTGCTGAATTCTGCAGACAGTACCTCTAAGAAGAGTGGCCTAAGTGAATGCAGCTTCACCCCAACCTCCCTGCGACCCTGTGTAATGCATGAAGTTTCAGCGCAGTGGTTCTGGTTTTTCGAGGTTAAAACAGAGTGGCAAATTGCCTTCCTGAAAAGTGTTCCACCATGGATTGCTTTTCAGAAGGGCAGCAAGGGCTGCTACAAGTATGAAAGAGCCCTAAAGTTTTAACTGTCACAAAAGCACCCATATGTTACACCTACTGTACCAATAGAGGTGATTTATTTTTATACGGCAAACGTCCCAAAATGGTTTTTTTCTTCTTTTTTTTACCATATTCCAGCTTTAATTGATGTGAGCCAAGCTGTCCTAGATCTGATATTTGGGAGCAAGCCTTAAATTATTCTGGATTTAGTCTTTAACCTTCGCGTATAATAAAATAACACTCTTTGACTCTACATCTTCTTGTAGTATGTTAGCAGTCTTAATTATGCCTGCCATACAATCTTTATTGTCACTGCTTGAAACGTCATCAACTGCTTTCGCAATCTTTTATCTGACACCCGAATCTGGCTTTAGGCTTCATGAGTAGTGATGAGCCGAACACCCCCGGGTTTGGTTCGCACCAGAACCCGCGAACGGACCGAAAGTTCGAACGAACATTAGAACCCTATTAAATACAATGGATGCGAACGTTCGAATTCTAAAGTGCTAATTATAACAACTATTATGCATGTTATTGTCATAAATAGGGTTTGGGAACCCGGGTTGTGCACCAGGGGACATGTATCAATGCAAAAAGAAGTTTTAAAAACGGTCGTTTTTCGGGAGCAGTCATTTTAATGATGCATAAAGTGAAAAAAAAAAAGTCAAATATTCCTTTAAATATCGTACCTGGGGGGTGTCTAAAGTATGCCTGTGAAGTGCCACGTGTTTCCCGTGTTTAGAACTGTCCCTGCACAAAATGACACTTCTAAAGGAAAAAAAAGCCATTTAAAACTGCTTGCGGCTTTAATGTAATGTCTGGTCCCGGTAATATGGATGAAATTCTTTAAGAAAAATGGCATAGCTACCCCATGACCCCCCCCCCTACCCCATATTAAGGGGAACCCCGCACATAAAATAAAAAAGGCCCTATATACTCTGAACAGCCGTATACAGGCGGTGCATACAAGACAGGGACTGTAGGTTTGTTCTTATGTAGAATCTGTTTGTAATTTTGAACAGGTACATTGTTGAAGTGTAGCTCCAGCCCAAAAATCTATTTTTAAACTTTTTGGGAAACATAGGTAAGGGTTATCACCCCTGTAACATTTGTTTTGCTGTCTGTGCCCCTGTTCCGAACATTTCACCTCACTTTCCGTCCCAATGACAACTGTTTTTGAAATGTGGTGTTTTTCTTGAAACAAGGATTGCTGATAAAGCATCAGTACAGATGAGACCCCTTTCTCCCATATTTATTCTTACAGGAGAGAATTTTCCTTTCTAGGGGTAGATTTCCTCTCACTTCCTGTTGTCTTCTTTCGTTTGCAAGTAGGAGTCGTTTGTAAGTTGGATGTTTGAAAGTAGGGACCTGCCGTATATACTCTGCAGAAATAGGCCCCTTAGTTGTTGGTGTTGGCACAACACTGTAAGCACTCAGTTACTCTTGGTTGGTGCTGGAACGCCCTGCTGTCAACTATTATATCAGGAATTTTAATTACATATAATTGTTGAACAGTGGTAGTAAAAATTGGGGCTTTGATGGTGGTGCTGGTGCCACAACACTGTAAGCCCTCACAGTTACTCTTGGTGGGTGCAGCAATGGGCCCTGCTGTGAATTATTAGATCAAGAATTGTAATTACATGCCCCTTTTGAACAGGGGCTGAAAAATTGGGCCTTTCGTGGTGGTGGTGGTGGTGGCGTTGCCACAAGACTGTAAGCCCTCAGAGTTACTCTTGGTGGGTGCAGCAATGGACCCTGCTGTGAATTATTAGATCAAGAATTGTAATTGCATGCCCCTGTTGAACAGGGGCTGAAAAATTGGGCCTTAGGCACTGGTGGCACAACACTACAACCCCTCACAGATACTGTACTTGGAGCACAGCAATGAGCCCTGTTGCAAAGTATTGCTTCAAAAATTGTAATGACACGCCCCTGTTAAACAGGGGCTGAAAAATTGGGCCTTAGGCACTGGTGCCACAACACTCCAACCCCTCACAGATACTGTACTTGGAGCACAGCAATGAGCCCTATGGCAAATTATTGCTAAAAAAATTGTAATTACACGCCCCTGTAAAACAGGGGCTGAAAAATTGGGCCTTAGCCACTGGTGGCGGCACCCATAAACAAAAATGATCTTCCAAGCTATCATCATCAATCGTATCATTGAGGACTCGGAGGAGGAGGATAGCCAGTCAACATAACAGCACAGGCACTCAGCATCAGCATCAGTCTTGAAGGGATGTGACATGTTAAAATCAATTAGTCTGTTATATCAGCATCAGGTGTGTGGTAGCTGGTGGTGATCCAAGACTGGTTCATCTTGATGAAAGTCAGTCGATCAACCGAGTCGGTGGACAGGCGCACCCTGTGATCCGTGACAAATCCTCCAGCAGCACTGAATGTGCGTTCCGAAAGAACGCTGGATGCAGGACAGGCCAGTAGCTCAATTGCATACTGTGCAAGCTCTGGCCAGTGATCCATCCTCAAGACCCAGTAAGCCAGAGGATTTTCGGTGGGGAAGGTGTCCAAGTCTGACCTTGCCCCTAGATATTCCTGCACCATGTTTATCAGACGCTGGCGATGGTTGCTGGAACCGATCATACTTTGGGGCTGCGGACTAAAGAATTGTCTGAACGCATCGGTCAGACGGCCACCTTCCCCACCGCTCCTTCTTTGACTGGCCGAAGCCTCAGCAACTCGTTGTCCAGGACCAGGAGTTTGTAACCTCCCAGTCTCTGGGAACGCGTTGCACAGACCTTTCTGCAAGGCCTCCCGGAGTTGTCTCATCCTCTGCTCCCTCTGCGACGGTAACATAAGGTCCACAACCTTACCCTTGTACCGTGGATCAAGGAGAGTGGCCAGCCAGTAATGGTCCCTCTCCTTGATCCGAAGAATACGAGGATCCTTCCGCAGACTTTGCAGGATCAGGGAGGCCATGCAGCGTAGGTTTGCTGAGGCATTCGCTCCGGAGTCCTCTGGGTCACTAAGGACGACATGATCCGCAGCCACCTCCTCCCAGCCACGTACAAGTCCACTGGTTTCTTGGGACTGTAAATCATCCCTAAAAGACTGCTGCTGATGATGCTGAGTGCCAGCCTCCACCTCCATGCTGACACAATCCTCCTCCTCCTCCTCCTCCTCCTCTTCCTGTGCGATGGGTGGGACAGAAGGAACACTGTCTGGGTAAAGGGGGCCTTGAGAGGCAAGGAAGTCCTCCTCTTCCTGCCTCTGTTCTGCCTCAAGTGCCCTGTCCATTATTCCACGCAGCGTGTGCTCCAACAGGTGGACAAGAGGTACAGTGTCACTGATGCATGCACTGTCACTGCTCACCATCCTCGTGGCCTCCTCAAATGGTGCCAGGACAGTGCATGCATCCCTGATCATGCCCCACTGGCGTGGAGAAAAAAAACCAAGCTCCCCTGACCCTGTCCTGGTGCCGTAGTCGCACAGGTACTCATTGATGGCCCTCTGCTGCGTGTGCAGCCGCTGCAGCATGGCCAACGTTGAGTTCCACCTGGTGGGCATGTCACATATAAGGCGGTTCTTGGGCAGGTTCAACTCCTTTTGCAGCTCAGCCAGGCGAGCACTGGCATTATAAGATCTGCGGAAATGCACACAGACTTTCCTGGCCTGCCTCAGGACATCCTGTAAGCCCGGGTACCTGCCCAAGAACCGCTGCACCACCAGGTTAAGGACGTGAGCCACACAGGGCACATGGGTCAGTTGTCCCTGTCGGAGGGCGGAGAGGAGGTTGGTGCCATTGTCGCAAACCACCATTCCTGGCTTAAGCTGGCGTGGCGTCAACCACCTCTCGGCCTGGCCCTGCAGAGCAGACAGGACCTCTGCCCCAGTGTGGCTTCTGTCCCCCAAACACACCAGCGCAAGCACGGCATGGCATCTTTTTGCCTGCGTACTTGCGTAGCCCCGTGAACGGCTACGGAGCACCGCTGGTTCATAGGACAAACCACAGGAAGAGGCCATGGAGGAAGAAGAAGAGGAGGGGGTGGAGGAGAGAGGTGTGTCACAACCAGTAGTAGCATTTTGGAGGCGTGGCGGTGGAACAACCTCCAACACTACTGCACCTTGTCCTGCATCCTTCCCAGCTGCCAAAAGAGTGACCCAATGGGCCGTGAAAGAAAGGTAACGTCCCTGTCCATGCCTGCTGGACCATGAGTCAGCGGTAATATGCACCTTACCGCTGACCGCCCTGTCCAGCGAGGCCAAGACATTGCCTTCCACATGCCGGTAGAGAGCCGGAATAGCCTTCCGTGAGAAAAAGTGGCGTTTGGGAACCTACCACTGAGGAACCGCACATTGCACAAACTCACGGAAGGGGGCCGAGTCTACCAACTGAAAAGGCAGCAGTTGAAGCGCTAGCAATTTAGCCAAGCTAGCATTCAACCGCTGGGCATGTGGATGGCTGGGAGTGAACTTCTTTCGACGGTCCAGCAGCTGGGGCAGGGAAATTTGCCTGCTAGAATCGGACGTTGGTGTACTGCTAGCAGAGTGGCCGCAAGTACTTGGCTGTGACACACCTAATTCTACACCTTCATTCCTCTCAGTGCATGTTTCAGAGAGGACTGAAGTTATAGTGGGGTTGGAGATCCCAGCTGATGCGGTGCAAGGAGAGGTCCGCTTTGTTCTTTGGTGTGGGTCTTTGAGGTAGGCTTGCCAACGAGCTGCATGGCAGGTCAACATATGTCTGGTCAGGCATGTGGTACCCAAGCGGCTGATGTTTTGGCCACGCGATATACGCTTGAGACATATGTTGCAAACAGCAGCTGTGCGATCTGATGCACTAGTCTCAAAAAAGGCCCACACCAAAGAACTTTTTGAATGACGGGCAGAGGCAGCGCCCTGCACAGGCGGAGCTCTGCGGTGTGATTCCGTCGGTGTACTGCCCTTACGCTGGCCATCAAAGGGCATCCTGCCTCGTTGGAGATGTGCCTCCTCCTCATCCTCCTCATCCTCCTCCTCCTCCTCTCTCCTATTAGGCACCCACGTGGAGTCAGTGACCTCATCATCACCTCCCTCCTCATCACTGGAGGCAATCTGGCAGTATGCTGCAGCTGCTGGAACATGACTGCCAGATTGGTGTCCTTCTTGAGCATCCCCTCTGTCTGCTCTCACGCTACTGCCTTCCTCTAGCTGGGTTTCATCATCAGACCCTTCGAAACGCTGGGCATCCTCCTGGAGCATGTACCCAACACTGTGCTGAAACAGTTCGGGGGACTCCTCAGGAGGAGGACATGGTGGGTCTAGGGAAGGAGTGACTGATGATGAGTCTGACATTGATACCAGGGAAGAGGACGCTTTGGCAGCTGCTTTTCCAGTACCCTGAGCCTGGGTGAGAGAGGATGAGGAGGAGGAGGAGGGCTTGGTCATCCACTCTACCAAGTCTTCGGCATGATGTGGCTCAACATGTCCAGCTGCCGAAAAGAAGGACAAGCGTGTCCCATGGCCATGTGCTGATGACAATGCACCGCGTCCACGACCAGCACTGTTGCCCCCAGACACAGAGCCTGCTTGCCCTCTTTTATTGGCTCCTGACTGTCTGCCTCTCCTTGTTTGCCTTCCAGACATTCTAATAGATGGCCTGCAGGGAGATGGGAAAAAAGCAATAAGGGCTACCTTCAGGTGTCCTTCTCTGTCCCTTGAAACAAGGACTTTGACAGTGAAAGAAACTGACACACTCTCCCTACCTACAGTTTTCTGTCCCTAGAAAAAATGTTTTTTTTAAGCACAATTTAGCACAAGGAGAATTACCTCACTGTCCTTCCAGGTCCCTGGAAACAAGGACTTTGACAGTGAAAGAAACTGACACACTCTCCCTACCTACAGTTTTCTGTCCCTAGAAAAAATGTTTTTTTAAGCACAATTTAGCACAAGGAGAATTACCTCACTGTCCTTCCAGGTCCCTGGAAACAAGGACTTTGACAGTGAAAGAAACTGACACACTCTCCCTACCTACAGTTTTCTGTCCCTAGAAAAAATGTTTTTTTTAAGCACAATTTAGCACAAGGAGAATTACCTCACTGTCCTTCCAGGTCCCTGGAAACAAGGACTTTGACAGTGAAAGAAACTGACACACTCTCCCTACCTACAGTTTTCTGTCCCTAGAAAAAATGTTTTTTTTAAGCACAATTTAGCACAAGGAGAATTACCTCACTGTCCTTCCAGGTCCCTGGAAACAAGGACTTTGACAGTGAAAGAAACTGACACACTCTCCCTACCTACAGTTTTCTGTCCCTAGAAAAAATGTTTTTTTAAGCACAATTTAGCACAAGGAGAATTACCTCACTGTCCTTCCAGGTCCCTGGAAACAAGGACTTTGACAGTGAAAGAAACTGACACACTCTCCCTACCTACAGTTTTCTGTCCCTAGAAAAAATGTTTTTTTTAAGCACAATTTAGCACAAGGAGAATTACCTCACTGTCCTTCCAGGTCCCTGGAAACAAGGACTTTGACAGTGAAAGAAACTGACACACTCTCCCTACCTACAGTTTTCTGTCCCTAGAAAAAATGTTTTTTTTAAGCACAATTTAGCACAAGGAGAATTACCTCACTGTCCTTCCAGGTCCCTGGAAACAAGGACTTTGACAGTGAAAGAAACTGACACACTCTCCCTACCTACAGTTTTCTGTCCCTAGAAAAAATGTTTTTTTTAAGCACAATTTAGCACAAGGAGAATTACCTCACTGTCCTTCCAGGTCCCTGGAAACAAGGACTTTGACAGTGAAAGAAACTGACACACTCTCCCTACCTACAGTTTTCTGTCCCTAGAAAAAATGTTTTTTTTAAGCACAATTTAGCACAAGGAGAATTACCTCACTGTCCTTCCAGGTCCCTGGAAACAAGGACTTTGACAGTGAAAGAAACTGACACACTCTCCCTACCTACAGTTTTCTGTCCCTAGAAAAAATGTTTTTTTTAAGCACAATATAGCACAAGGAGAATTCACTCACTGTCCTTCCAGGTCCCTGGAAACAAGGACTTTGACAGTGAAAGAAACTGACACACTCTCCCTACCTACAGTTTTCTGTCCCTAGAAAAAATGTTTTTTTTAAGCACAATTTAGCACAAGGAGAATTACCTCACTGTCCTTCCAGGTCCCTGGAAACAAGGACTTTGGCAGTGAAAGAAACTGACACACTCTCCCTACCTACAGTTTTCTGTCCCTAGAAAAAATGTTTTTTTAAGCACAATTTAGCACAAGGAGAATTACCTCACTGTCCTTCCAGGTCCCTGGAAACAAGGACTTTGACAGTGAAAGAAACTGACACACTCTCCCTACCTACAGTTTTCTGTCCCTAGAAAAAATGTTTTTTTTAAGCACAATTTAGCACAAGGAGAATTACCTCACTGTCCTTCCAGGTCCCTGGAAACAAGGACTTTGACAGTGAAAGAAACTGACACACTCTCCCTACCTACAGTTTTCTGTCCCTAGAAAAAATGTTTTTTTTAAGCACAATATAGCACAAGGAGAATTCACTCACTGTCCTTCCAGGTCCCTGGAAACAAGGACTTTGACAGTGAAAGAAACTGACACACTCTCCCTACCTACAGTTTTCTGTCCCTAGAAAAAATGTTTTTTTTAAGCACAATATAGCACAAGCACAAAACACACTGACACTCTCCCTACCTATCCTTCTCTTTCCCTAAACTAAAGGAATCCAGGTTAAGCAAGAAAGAAATAAAAGTCACTGTCCCTGCCTATGCTGCTCTATCCCTGCTCCGGAACACACTACACTAGGCCGCCGTGCTGGCGGCCTTTTATAGTGTGGGGCGTGTACTAAACCCCCTCAGCAATAATTGGCCACAGGCATCCTGCCTGTGGCCAATCATTGCTCTCCTCGCTGCCGGCGCTGTGATTGGCCAAGCATGCGGGGTCACAGTGCATGCTTGGCCAATCACAGCGCCTGGATGACACTGCGATGGCGTAGTGCATTGTGGGCCGTTCGCGTCACTCGAATTTGGCGCGAACGGCCCAAATCGTTCGATCTTCGTCGAACGATCGAACAGCCGATGTTCGAGTCGAACGTATGTTCGACTCGAACACGAAGCTCATCCCTATTCATGAGCAAGTTCTACTGCATTAGGAATATCACAGGGACTGATGTGATTGGTATATATACTATGTATAGCACTGTGGAATGTGTCAGCAGTGTGTGTCTTAATAAAATAAAAATAAATATTGGTAATATTTATAATAAATTGAAGATGACTTTGTTCACAAACATGTCCCGTATTTCATAAATCCGTCACGAAACCCACAATTTTGATTCTGTCTGCTGCTACGTTAGTAAAGCATGCAAGGCATTGTAAGAATGCTAGCAGGCAGCAGGATAAGATTGTGCAACCGCTCTTATTTAAAACAAGAACATTGTCTGACCTCCACTGAGCGCTTACCCTGGTGTTGTATGTGCTTCGGCTTTATTGTGGTGAAAAGAACACTCGGTATGTCAAGTATTGTCCCTAGCACCCAACGTATGTCGATAATGAGCATTTTGGGGATGTGGTAAAGGCATACAGAGGAATTAAAGACTAGGAAAGTCTACATATCAACTAAAAGACAGATAGGATTTGGAAAAGCGTTAACCCCGAACACTCCCTTATCTTTCTATAGCACACCATGGTATTTTCATGTTTTTCAGCTTCCCTGTCATAATTGGATTACGCAAGAATTTGAATGAAAAAAAAAAAACATATTTTCTTTTTTTTAGCCCCTTATTTAGCTGCTTTACTTCAATTTCTGATGCTTTCTTCCAGAGCTTTAAAAGTGTACTGTAGTGTAGCACATATATGAGCAGCAGGAAGAACCACTAAGAACTATGTGGAACCCAGGAGATTGACACTCCCAGAAGTGTCAGTTTCCCTTACTATACTGCTACTATATTACTAAGGGTTGCCACCTTTTCTTCAAGCCAAACCCGAACACTTTTGCGACACCGGGCACATTTTTTATACACTATAGCAGGGGTCTCCAAACTTTCCAAGCAAAGGGCCAGTTTACTGTCCTTCAGGCTTTAGGGGGCCGGACTGTGACCAGTGGGTATAGAAAATACCCCGGCATCAGCGCCCCCATCATCAGTTTAAATGGGAGGAATAGTGCCCCATTGTTGATATCAATAAGGAGGCTAGTAGCCCATTGATGGTGTCAGTAGGGGGAATGGTGCCCCTTCAATGATGTCAGTTGTTGGCATAGTGCTTCAAGGGCAAGCAAAGGGCCACATCCTGCCCCAGGGCCGCAGTTTGGAGACCACTGCACTATAGGATTATAAAAGACCTGGGACACCTTTGGTTGCCCCAAGGAGAGTGATAATGCAGCTCGCTGCGACGAACAGTGGGTGTGGCCAAACTGCTCTTGCTGACATTATGGCAAATCCCCCCCTCAGTGACCTGCCCCCAGACAGCGGCCTGCAGCTCCCGAACGGCAACAGATTTTTGTGTGACTATCTCAGTTACTTGGGGAGCCACAGCCCAGTCTAAATAATGTGCAGACTGAAACCCGGACACAAGATTCCAAACCCAAACTGTCCAGGTAAATCCTGGACAGGTGGCAACCCTACTATAGTGCTGCGTTTATATGTTCACAAAACTATGCATTGTGCACATCTAAATGCAGAATTTTTTGTGCTCATGTGAATGATCCCTAAGCTGGTCATACACTACCAGATTCCTTCACCTCATTTGTGTGGATGGAGGAATATGTTAGTGTATGGCCAACTTAAAGTGTTACTAAACCCAGGACCCTGCATTCACTATATCTGGTCTTCCACAATACACGGAACATGGAAATGCAATAACGGTATTTTAAAAATGATAAACTTCTAAACACCTTTTCTCATCAGCAGTAAATAGCAGCCCTGTGACTTCTATCAGTGTCTGGTTAAAGCTCGTGGGAGGATTTTTCATTCTCCTCTAACTGTCCTATGAGGCTGCATGACCCCTGACCCTCTGTCTGGACAGTACTGATTGGCCCTGTGCTAAACACGTTCAGCCTCCCAAGAAAAATATACACCAAACTGAGCATGTGCAGAGTGCCCCCAAGGCTCTGCACTATCAGCAGATATATTGGGGACAGTGGAAGAAAGGGAGGATCAGAGAAGACATGTTAAAACAACCTTTGTACACAATGCAGAGGATTAACCCCTTAGGTTCCACAGTGAATATAACGAGCATACTTTACTACATATACAGACCGATTTTACTGTTGTGGGTTTAGTAACACTTTACCTCCACTATCCAAACCCTGCCCCCCTTCCTCTCTTCCCCGGCTGGAAAATTATATTCTGACAGTGGCATCCACAAATACGTTAATTGTAGTCTGCAGCTGATTGGCGTTGCTCTAGCGGGGACTCCCACTCCGATGGAAATTCATTCAGTCCCGGATGAACTGGCTGAATTTCGATCAGTATATGGCCAGCTTTGTTGACTCACTAAATAGTAAACCAAAAATAAGGACAACAACCCTAAACCTTCATTAACAAGTTAGCAGTGGCAGCTTCCATACTTCTATTCTGACATGTTCCCTTTAGGATTGGCCCATAGGCAAGTCAAGCCAGCAGGCTTAACCACGTGAGGACCGCCGCGCCAATGTACGTCGGCAGAATGGCACGGCTGGGCACAAGGGCGTATAGGTATGTCCCCTTTAAGAGCCCAGCCGTGGGTCGCGAGCGCGCCGCCGGAGGCGCGCTCGCGACCCAGCCCTCTTCTCCGTGGCCGTCCCCGCGGGAACAGCGGACCCGATCGCCGCTGATGTCACGCGCTCAGGTCTCAGAGAGGAAGAACGGGGAGAGGTAAGTGTAAACAAACCTCTCCCCGTGCTTCCTAGTGAGCCTGTCACTGATCGTCTGTTTTCTGTCATAGGGAACGACGATCAGTGACGTCACACGCTAAGCCACGCCCCTCACAGTAAGAAACACAAATCAGAGCACACTTAACCCCTACAGTGCCCCCTCCTGGTTAACCCCTTCACTGCCAGTGTCATTTTTACAGTAACCAGTGCATTTTTATAGCACTGATCGCTGTAAAAATGACAATGGTCCCAAAATGGTGTCAAAAGTGTCCGATGTGTCCGCCATAATGTCGCAGTCACAAAAAAGATCACTGATCGCCGCCATTACTAGTAAAAAAATAATAATAAAAATGCTCTAAAATTATCCCCTTTTGTAAACGCTATAACATTTGCGCAAACCAATCAATAAACGCATATTGCGTTTTGTTTTTTTTTTTACCAAAAATATGTAGAAGAATATGTATCGGCCTAAACTGAGGAAAACATTTTTTTTTTAAATATATATTTTTTGGGGATATTTATTATAGCAACAAGTAAAAAATATTGAATTTTTTTCAAAATTGTCGCTCTATTTTTGTTATAGCGCAAAAACTAAAAAAACGCAAAGGTGATCAAGTACCACCAAAAGAAAGCTCCATTTGTGGGAAAAAAAGGACGCCAATTTTGTTTGGGAGCCACGTCCCACGACCACGCAATTGTCAGTTAAACTGACGCAGTGCCAAATCGCAAAAAGTGGCTTGGTCTTTAAGCTGCATAATGGTCCGGGTCTTAAGTGGTTAATGTATAACAATTTTCTTCCCAACTTTTATGTTTCTAGACTAGAAAATGGCAAGTAGTAACTCTTTACTAGGGGTAAGAGACAGTACCTCCTTCAGACATTTCCAATTATGATGCCCAGTGTGTTTTTCCTGTCAAATCCTGAACTGTTTTCTTTAAAGCCGCCACTTGGAGCCAATGAAACACAGCAGTGGGATTGTGCGGTTACTCAGTTTGGATTGTATAGCCATTGAAATGTAATGTCTGGAGCCTCCGCTAAACCAGACGTTCCTGCCTAGCAAGAATGATTAGTAGATAAGGTCTTATTGTGTTCAGTAGGAAAAAAAAAATCTTCAAGAATGAAAGAGTCTGCTCATTATCTTCAAAAGTCGCCTGTAATATGCTGAGATAGAGGTTAAATGACAGGCTACATGTAGCAATATCTCTCCACTTATGTTCTATTGAAGAGGGTGTGATAGATGTCAGTTGGCTGTGAGACAAGTAGAGTGTACACATCAAAGGTAAGTGTAGAGGGAAGGAGAACATCTAATAACACAGGTAACAGTAATAATAGACACCGTACAAACTTGGCTTAAAGGTTACAACATCTGTACATGCCAAGATATACTTTATACTGTTTGATTGATATATATATATATATATATATATATATATATCAATCAATCAATTTATTTATTTATTTATTCAGCCTGTGCTATGTATTGTCTTCATGAACCATTTGTATGCTCTTTTTTTATGCCATAAAAATTATGTGGGCCACCAAGCATCCGTGTAAATGAAAAGAAAATTATCTTTATAGTAGCAATCCTGCGTTCTAGTATTTCAACTTATGATATTTTAAACCCCACCTTTCTCATCACAAACTCCAAGTAAAATTTCCCCATATTTTGTGAAGGAATGTCTACTTTAACTTAAAGTGGAGCTCCACCCTAAACAGCAACTTTTGCTATTTGGATTCCTCCCCCCCTCCGCTGTCACAATTGACACCTTTCAGGGGGGAGGGGGGTGAAGATACCTGTCTAAGACAGGTATTTTCACCCACATCCGGGAGTCCTCTCTCCGGGAATCTGCGGGAGTTACGTCACTTCCCGCAGACTTCCCTTGGTGTTCTGGGAGACACTCGGCTCCCAGAACACAGGAGCACCAATCAGAACGGCGCAGCGCGACTCGCGCATGCGCCGTAGGGAACCGGGCATGAAGCTGCAGGGCTTCACTTCCTGGTTCCCTCAGCGAGGATGGTGGAGGGAGCGGTCGCTCGTCCTCTGCTGCGGACGTCGCTGGATTCCAGGACAGGTAAGTGTCCAAATATTAAAAGCCAGCAGCTCCGCTTTAACCACTTCCATACTGGGCACTTATACACCTTCCTGCCCAGACCAATTTTCAGCTTTCTGCGCTGTTGCACTTTGAATGACAATTGCGCGGTCATGCTACACTGTACCCAAACTAAATTTTTATCATTTTGTTCCCACAAATAGAGCTTTCTTTTGGTGGTATTTGATCACCTCTGCGATTTTTATTTTCTGCTAAAAAATAAAAAAAAGACCGAAAATTTGGGGAAAAAAAAAGTGTTTTTTTTGTTTCAGTTACAAAACTTTGTAAATAAATTCGTTTTCTCCTTCACTGATGGGCACTGATGGGGCTGCACTGACAGGCACGGATAAGGCAGTACGGATGGGCACCGATGAGGTGGCACGGATGGGCAACGATCGGCGGCATGGATGTGCAACGATCGGCGGCACGGATGTGCAACGATCGGCGACACGGGTGGGCACAGATAGGCGACACGGGTGGGCACAGATAGGCGGCACGGGTGGGCACAGATGGGCACGGATAGGCGGCATGGATGGGCACGGATGGGCATGGATGGGCACTGATAGGTGGCATGGATGGGCACTGATAGGTGGCACTGTACTGTACTAATGGATGCCAATCAGTGCCAAACAATGCCTGCCAATCAGTGGTGCCCATTGTGGGCACTGATTGGCATCCATTGTGGGCACTGATTGGCATCCATTTAGTATATAATTAGCATCCCTGGTGGTCTAGTGTGCAATACCTATAGGTGGGCTTCCCTGGTGGTCTAGTGGCATCCCTGGTGGTCCAGTGGGCATCCTCGGGGGGGCTGCGCTGATAATGGAGAGCCGCTCGGCTCTCCTCTACTCGCGTCTGACAGACACGAGTGAGGAAAAGCCGATGACCAGCTTTTTCTGTTTACATCGTGATCAGCCGTGATTGGACACGGCTGATCACGTGGTAAAGAGTCTCTGTCGGAGACTCTTTACCTAGATCGGTGTTGCGGGGTGTCAGACTGACATCCCGCAGCAATGATCGCTGCGATGCGTGCCCCCGGGGGCGCGCAGCGGCTCAAAATCCTGAGGACGTCATATGACGTCCAGTCAGGATTTTGAAACCACTTTGCCGCCGTCAATCTGTTATAGGGCGGGCGGCAAGTGGTTAAACAATTGGGCTTTCTTTTGCAAATAGATACAGTACAGTTGGGAGGCAAGGACCCTATAAAAAGAGCTGGCTATACATAAAGGGATTTAGCCATTAGTTTGTAATTATTGCAGGTCTTCAGCCAATTTAAGTGACAGTTCAGAAGTTTATCATATACAGTAAGTACATTGTAACCTGTACATGGTGAACCACAACAAAGAACAGGTAGATTGTAAAAATGTTCCATTTAATGTTTCTTTCAAGATTTGATATTATTGTATATATTAAAGATGAAGTCGAGCTAGCCCAATATGGGTGAAGGTGATGGTCAGTCCCCAATAGTATGCACACAACAAAAAACAAAAATGCCTATGGGACTTTTAAAAAGTATACCTTGAATAAAATGTTTTTGTGTTTGTTAAATAAATCATTTATACAGTGGAACCTCGGATTTCGAGTAACGCGGTTAACGAGCGTTTCGCAATACCAGCACTGTATTTTGAAAAATCCTAACTCGGTTTGCGAGTGTTGTCTCGCAAAACGAGCAGGGTTCAGGCCAAAGCGGTGTGCAGTACCACGTTTGGCCTGAGGTTGGGGGGGGGCGGGCGTCGGAGCCGATTGTAGCTGTTTGGAAATGCTCGGAAAGACTCAGAAATGCTATGCCCCTGAGCCTTTCCGAGGTCAGCCGAGCTGTCCTCGGGCATTTCCGGCTTTTTCCGAGGCTCTCCGGCACCCCCCCCTGCCTCTGGCCGCATGCAGTATTGCATGTTATTGAAGTCAATGCGGAACAAATTATTTTTGTTTCCATTGACTTCAATGGGGAAACTCGCTTTGATATGCGAGTACTTTGGATTACTAAAATTCTCCTGGAACGGATTATGCTCGTAATCCGAGATTCCACTGTACTTTTTACTCAAGGTGTGCTTTTTAAAAGTCCCAAGGGCATTTTTGTTTTTTGTTGTGTACATATTATTGTATGTATTGTGTTTTCCTTGCTCATGTAAACCACTATTTATTTATTTCAGGTACTTATATTGCGCTGTCAATTTACACAGCGCTTTACATATGCATTGTACATTCACATCAGTACACTTAAGCTGGCCACAGATGGATTTCAATATGGCTGGTTCAGCAGGGACTGGCCGAATTTCAGTCCATCTATGGGTAGGCTGGTTGTACAGAAGTCAGTCTCTTGATCAACTTCTGTACAACTTTTCATTTGATCGGTGCCGCCAGCTATAGCCAATGATGCTAATTATGTTGGTGGGGAAGCCACCCCGCTGTCAGAATACAATATCTCCATGGGGGGGATTCCCCCATCCACATTGAGTGTGTGATTGGGGGAATCAATTTTTTTCTTTTTTTTGTTCAACCTTAAAGAAAATTAAGTCTTAGACCAACCTTTTGTTTTAATTATGTGTTTATGGTGGTTTTGTATGAATGTTTTTTTTTTTTTTCACTTAAGTTTTTTATTTTCATCAGCAAAAAGTCATTACAGAATCATAAATATTAAAGATGATTACAATTGACTTCACATAAATCTCAGGTATTATTACCATAGAAACTTGGACAAATTATCACCTTAAAAACCATTACTGACAGTATTTAAACAAAAAGTATTAATGTCTAGCCTCATCTTGGTCGTGTATATAATCAAGTAATCTTATAAACTAATAATAACTTGCATTAAGAAAATCTAGTTCCCACAAGAATAAATCGAAAATATGAGGGACTCCTACTCCCCTCCCCAGCCACCCCTAACGGGAACACACTGTGACTAGAAAGGAGAGGGCGCCCCCCGCCCGGCCTTTGTATCTCCACCAACAATCGTCGGTGGAGACGAGTAGAGAGATATAATAGAAATTTGTCATTTGTACATGCAAAAAACAATACTCTATGAATGTTTTTTTTAAGGTTCAGTCTACAGGGCTGTCATTTTTATCCTTATTCTTTTAGGCTGGCCATACGTGGAGCACATTTCTCCAATTTCCCAAGAAATTCACTCAATTCCCCCATTAACACAGACAGCGTTAATGCGGGAATCCCTCCTGCCAAGCCATTGTCTTCTCCCTCTGGGAGAAGACAGTGATTATTGCTAGCGGCTATAGCAGCCGCTAGTGATAATCGCAGTTAAAACCCGGCATGATGGTTGTATTAAGTTGATCAATCGATCAACTTGGTACATTCAGCCTGCCCATACATGGTTCAATTCTTGTCCGGTTCCTGCTGAACTGGCTGAGATTCGAACCACTTATGGCCTGCCTTAGTTGATGACTTGCAACATGTATGCAGCTAGTGCAGTGTTGGGAATCTTAACCTGCTTGTTTGTTACAGATAGTAAATTGTACACTAATAATAAAGGTGACGGCCCTGGAGCATGCACCTTTAAAAACAAACAAGCAATGACAGATTATATATTATTATGACAGGTTCCTTTGATAAAGCCACTAACAATAGAGGTGTTTAGGAGAGAGGACACCATCTTTATACAGAAGAGTCTCATACAGGGTGGAAACAGCATAAAATATGATTTCTTATCAGTCAGCTTTGAGAAAAGATTAGCTGAATTGAATTTATTCTGCCTTGAAAAGAGGCATTAAGGGGGATATGATCGCCATGTATAAATACATAAATAGATCATAGTGTAAACTTGGTGCAAAGTTATTTGGTTTAAGGTCATTGCAAGTGATAAGGGACACTCTTTGTATCTGGGGGAGAAGACGTTTAACCTTCTTATACAGAATAAGAACTATTTTAATGTAGAATAGACATTCACAAGAGCAAGTTCTAGCTGACTCTGTAAACTGTTAAAAAACTAAAGTCTGGATGTGTTTCTAAATGTACAAAATGTAACTATTATTATTCATAAGTAATAACAGATAAAGATTGTTGACCACACCATTCTCTTGGGCTAGCTATACATGCACAGATGTCTCCATCCACTCTAAACAGCGTAGGTATGGATGGAGGAATCTTTACTTCCGACTTGCATTTAGACAGCTGCAGCATCCAAGGCTGCTTGACTACCTCAGCCGTGGTATCTGATTAGAGGCAGTCACTATTCGGCAAACAAGTTTCCACCTGGCTCCTTCGATTTTTCAAACAGTTTGCTAACTGGGCCACCTATGGCTCAAATGTTATCAAAAAGATGGAGGTGGGTTATATCTGCTGAATAAAGGCCAACATCCCTAACTTGGGTATAATACAAAAATTTCCCCTTGGGAACGGGACTTTATAGGCACAAATTGTAAAGCACTGTACGGTTTATGTAAAAGATTTATCATTTTATTATCAAGAAAAGTATCATAAAGAGTAAAGTACTCTTTATGATACTTTTCTTGATAATAAAATTATAAGTCTTTTAAATAAACCGTACAGTACTGCTAAATTCAAACCTTGTATGGCCAGCTTAAAGTCGTCTAAAGGTTTTTTTTACCTTCATGCATTTTAATGTTTTTTTTTTTCTTTATGTACCTTTAATATCACTTTAAGATGGCTCAATCAGCACTTTTTTTATAAACTGGCTAGCTTATCAGAAAAAAATTAAATAATTCCATCCATGAGCCAGCTTAACTTGCAGTTTAGGAAGTCCTTTCATTTTTTTGTGCTGCAGTCTGCCTGGTGCCAGGGTACAAGTAGCCCATTAGACCAAATGGCTCCATCTACACTTGGGTTCCACATCGATAGCACCTCACAAAGCACTGCATGAAATTGAAAGCACTCTATGGTGTCAGTGCAAGGCAGTCTTCCTTTCCAGTCTCCCCTTAGTGGGTGTCCTTTCTGGGAGAGTTAAAGCACATTCCAGCTCGCCTCATTTTTTCGTGCGCACAAGATTTACTTGGCATATGGTGTTTGCATGCACTCAGTCTAGCCACAGATTACAGATATGTAGTCGGAATTCCCATACTGCTCTTCAGCTGTCGTCAACTTGACTGATGGGCTGATGAGATGAAGATCATCAAAAAAATTATTTCCTTTTCTTCATAGAAAGGAGAGTGCATTGTGCCTAAAAAAATATTCTTAATGGAATTGATCAAAACTGGACCAGACAAAAGCTAGAGCGGATGTGCATGGTAACCAACAAGCTTCTATCCTCAGTTCATGTCTATTCTACAATAAAGACCCGGCCTGTTCGTAAGTGCACAGTTTGAGTATGTTTTGGTAAATCCCCCCAAAGTTCATTAGCACCTCTGACCCTTCAAAGTAATCAGTGGGCTTCCAAGAAAGACTGCTGTTAGGCTTTGTATGGCCATCTGTAGTGCATGTACTAGGCTGTTCAAGGACTATGGATAAGAAGTATTCCTTTCATAATTTTTTTAGTTTTGTTTTTTTTGCACTTATTGAACAGATAAAATAAAATCCTTCCAAACATGTATTTACAGACCAAATATGCACTTTAATGGTAATTAAGTATCCTGTCTTGTGTGAAAGACTTGCATGCATTTATTTATTCACCTTTCTTTTGTTGCCATACAGCTGTATTTGCACAGGTAATTAAAGAAAAACATTTGTTAATGAAACACCATAAGGTTGCTCTATATATACTGTATATCTACCAAGGGACAATAGCATCATGGCCAACAGTAGGGCTATGTTTTGGGTTAACAAAAAATAAACTTCCCTATATTCAGAGTTTTGTGTTATGTTTGTGAAATTTCTGCATGACCTAGAGACTACTGTACCTTTCATTTAATGAAAGAGAATTAGCAAATATGCGCTGCATCTATCCATTGGCTGAGTGGTGGCGATAGTAGCAAGGACAGATGTCTTGCTACCACTCATTCTCATTAAGGCCTGGTTCACACCGACTATGAGTGCAATTTCATGTGCAGCTTGCTGACATCTGTGCGACTTCATTTATCAGATGTCAATGCAAGTCGCACTGAAATCATGCAGAAATAGTACAGGACCCTTTTTCAAAGTCGCTGCGACTCCATTGCCACACATTGGGTGTGACTCGTCATGCGTCTTTGAACTGTCAAGTCGCATGAAATGTCACACTGGTGTGAACCAAGGCTAAGACATCTGTCTGTGGTCAGCTATCTAGATGATTGCTGGCTAAATCTGTTTCTGAAACTGCAGCCTATCTTTTGATTAGGAACCAGTAAGAGACTGAGAAATATTGGGACTGCTTTTCAATATACCGTATATACTCCAGAATAAGCCGACCCGAATATAAGCCGAGGCACCTAATTTTACCACAAAAAACTGGGAAAACTTATTGACTCGAGTATAAGCCAAGGGTGTCCATCTGCATGCTTCACTGTGCCTCACTTTGCCTCACTGTGCCCATGTCCATGCCTCACTGTGCCCATGTCCATGCCTCACTTTGCCTCACTGTGTCCATGTGCGTGCCTCACTGTGTCCATGCCTCACTGTGTCCATGCCTCACTGTGCCCATGCCTCACTGTGTCCAATCTCCCTACCTGATCTCCGGCGCTGTGTGACTAGACTGACGTTTAACGTGGGAGTCTATGAAAGGGGTGCCTGGCTTTGAAAAATGGATGCTCCCCCGGTTGTAGGTCCCCTGGACAACAAACTTTGTACACTTGTGGATGAAGAGGGGGGCTACAAGTGTGACAAGTTTGGGGTCCAGGGGACCTAGGGCCAGCCAGTACCGGGTCCCCAAAATCACCGGAGAAATTACCGTTTAACATGGGAGTCTATGGAAGGGCTTTGGAAAATCGGTGCTCCCCGGCCGTAGGTCCCCCAGACAACAAACTTTGCACACTTGTAGAGAAAGATTGTGGCTACATGTGTTTGGGGTCCAGGGGACCTACGGCTGGCCGGGATCAGGCGCACAAATTTGAAGATGGACACAGACTCGAGTATAAGCTGAGGGGGCATTTTCAGCACAAAAAAGTGTGCTGAGAACTCGGCTTATACTCGAGTATATACGGTAATAGATTATTTCTGTTATTCCACCACAAATTGAGTGCTATTGAGCAAATTTATTACAAACTGTTTTTATTTTTGACATTTTGATAAAGAAGTTAAAACATTTCTTCCTTGTGAAGGTTCAGTTAAAATAACTGCATATTTTAGAACTTAAAGTCCATTAGAAATGATGGTTGAGAGGGTTTGGTGGGTGGGCACTAATGTATATGGTTTAAGTACTCTATGACATTTTGCATAATATGTCAGATCTTCTTTAATACAGAAAATAATAAAACTCAATAAATTTGTGACTTTTAGCTGGCTGTTTTGGTGCAAGCAGACCAAGACATAATTTGTATCTAGTACATGCCTTCAGGCCCCTTTCACACTGGGGCGGTTTGCAGGTGCTATTTTGCTAAAAATAGCACCTGCAAACCGAGCCTAAACAGCGGCTCCTTTCTCTCCAATGTGAAAGCCCTGAGGGCTTTCACATTGGAGCGGTGCGCTAGCAGGACGGTAAAAAAAGTCCTGCTAGCCGCATCTTTGGAGCGGTGAGAGGAGCGGTGTGTTTACCGCTCCTCCACCGCTCCTTCCCATTGAAATGCATGGGATACCGCTGTAATACCGCCCGCAAACCGCGGCTGTAGCCACGGTTTGCGGGTGGTATTAACCCTTTATTGGCCGCTAGCGGGGGTTAAAACCGCACCGCTAGCGGCCGAATAGCTCAACAATCCCGACGGTATAGCGCCGCTAAAAATAGCGGCGCTATACCGCCACCGCCCCAGTTTGAAACCAGCCTCAGTGAAGTGCCTAGCAGCCTTTCTCAACCTTTTTACTCCAGGGGAACTCCTAAAATAGTTTTTGGGCTAAAACCAACTGATCTGAGGTCAATGGGAAAAATGCATTTTACATTGATAGTCAGTGGGAAGAATGCTCTCCTTACAGTGCAGTCAGAATGGCATCTTTAAAAACATCGAAAAATATGCTGCTGGCTTTGTCAGGTGCCATTGGTCTCAGAACTCAGTAGGTAGCATCAAATAGAAAGTCAATCAATAATAGTTTAAGTTACCCCTAACAACCTCTAGAGTAATTCTAGGGTTCCACAGAACCTTGGTTTAAAATGGCTAATCTAGAGGTACAGTATGTGTTGAAGAAAATGTTTTTCAAGTAAAAACAGGCAGGTAATTTTCCCTTGTGTTGCCTGGAAGAAGGTATCCATGCTACCTCTATAGATGTGCCAATTCTTGCTCATCTCTGCCAACCTGCCTAGTGCCAGCTGAGCACATGCACTTCTAAAGAGATGCAGATTTTTTTTCATCAGAATAGAGTCATAACATCAAAAAATGTAAGATAGCATTACAATACAATGCATAGACATATTACAATAGATCAAAAGTCATATTATTTCTGTGAAAAGTTACTTATAAATAATAATAAAACATAAATAATTGACTTTTAGGCACCAAAAAGGAGTATCTTCTTTTTAAATAAATAAATATTACAATATATTTTGTAAATTCTACCCTACGTATCGATACATCAAATGATAAGGAGACCCCCTGGTCCCCCCAGACACCCCTAAGGGGAACACACTGTGCCTGAGGGGGCAAGAGGGACCCCGCACTCACTCTCTATTCTCCCTCATAGATTTCTGGTTGAGATACAAGAGGATACAGCTTCGAAAACTGATAGTGACAGTCACCAGCTCTCTGCCCACTGAAGACCAAGAACTGAGCGATCAGTGATGTTTGATGGCTCAGTTCTCAGTGTAGAGCTGGTGGGGGACAGATGTAGCATGGGATTAATGCTTCATCCACCTAGGTGAGTATGAGTTTTTTTTTTAATTCCTGAACTTCTCTTTTAAGTAGGACCCTTTGCACTGCATGGGCAACATGACACTGTCTCTTTTAAGATCGCTTTAAATTATCTGTCCATCAGCTGAATTATAATTTTTTTCCCCCCTCTTCCCTGTTGGTTCAGCAAACGATCTGATTATTTTTTATTGACATATAAATAGTTTCTTTCGATTAACTGCCGTCCTTAATGGAACCAGGCTGGAAAACACTACTGCCTTTGACAGGGGATAAGAGGGACACATTTACACGTTACTGAGCACTAGTTTGTATCCAGTTTACAGAGCTCAATGTGCAGATTGTATTTGAAGTGGATGTATGAGGAGGAAGGAGCCTTGTCCTGATTAAATGCAGAACAGCACTGCCCCTCTGGCACAATTACAAAAGCCGTACTGTTTGCCTGCCACCTAACCTAATTCCTATTTGTACTCCAGGATCCTAACCGTTACTCTACACCAGTGCTGAAAACAAGGATGACTGATTGTACTTCTTGTTCCTGTTTCCCAAGCCATGTTGTCCACACAATACATGCTGTTTCCCAGTGACTGATCAAGTATTTAAACATACATGGAATTCTGGGACTCTCTACCCTGCTTGGTATACACACCAGAAAGGCAAATTTTGGGCTGTTTGTTGTGAATTTATTAAATGCAAACTAAAAGGGATGGAAAAGGCAAACATTTTGGGGAAAAAAACATCATGGTTCGGATTATAGGAGACGTCCTTTGTGTACAGAGGTTGTTTCTTTATAAACAATAGATGATATATTCAGACAGATGACTTTTCATGCATTTCTGTGTATTTTTTAATTAAATTTACATTGGGAACATTTAAAAAGTGGCTAAAAAGATAATTTTTTTTGTTGATCAATGAACTTTGCTGAAATTTCATTACATTTTCATAGGGAATTCCCCAAACAGTGAAGATTAAATATTTCAAATGATTTTCTGCCCCTAACCTCTCCACCTTTAGAAGAAAACTCATTTATTCGGGGAAGCCTATCCCACACCCACCTAACAACTGCCCCCGAGCCACCCCCATTAAATCATCCTCCGCAGCTATTACCTTTTGTACCACCACCCCCTCCATTTACAATGTAAGCTCTATGAGCAGGGCCCTCCTGTACCTTCTGTATTAAACTATACTGTAATTGTGCTGCCCCCCCCCCCTATACATTGTAAAGAGCTGCATAAACTGTTGTCGCTATATAAATCGTGTATAATAATAATATAATAATAATCATTTTCTCCCATCAGGGTGGCCATACATTATGCAATTTTCTTATTCAATTTCCTTTAGATTTGCCTTAAACTATGTAGTGTATGTGCCTGCCTCATTGAATACATATTGAAAGTGTTTAGGTGTGACCACGTATTATATGATTTTGGTAAATTTAAAGGAAAATTGTACCAGAAAATTGTATAATGTATGGCCAGCCTTAGGCTGATAAAATTAGTACTTTTGACCCCTTCCCAATTAAGTTTAAAGCCTCATACACACGATCGGATTATCCGACGGGAATTGTGTGATGACAGGCTGTTGTCGGAAAACCCGACCGTTTGTACGCTCCATCGGACAATTGTTGTCGGATTTTCCGCGGACAAATGTTGGATAGCATGCTTTAAAATTGTCTGCCAACAATTGTGTGTTGTCGGATTTTCCGATTGTGTGTATACAAGTCCGTCGGACAAAACTCCAAAGTACAAACACGCATGCTCAGAAGCAATGCTCACCATAACACAACATTAGCAGAAGTTGCCCAAATAAGTTGTCTGATCGTGTGTATGAGGCTTAACCCATCTTCAGGACTTGCGTGTTACATTATTGAAATGCTAGGTGCTGGCATTTCATTTACTGGTTTCAGCTTTCAAAGAGCACCTCCTATTTTGCTGTATATATACAAAGGAATGGACTAGTGGGGGGTCCCTCGGACCTCCTACTAGTCCCCATTGCATCAATACTATCGTTTTGTGTCTAAACAAGGAGATCATCGTCCTGCTGCCCCCACCCACTATCTGGCCAGGAAATAATTGATGTATATTTTGTTGGATACAATATGTCCTATCACTTCATTTAGGCCACTACTTATAATAGAGGGTGGATACTTCTCTCAGAAGGACATCATAGTAATTACTTCACACTATGCTCCCATTTTACATTTAAAGTTTAACTATGGCAAAACTTTTTTTTTTGGAATAGAGTAAGGGAGATAGGGAGATTTCCCTTCCCTTCCTGCCCCATAGTCAAACAGGAAGTGGAAGGAAATCTCTCCAAACTGAGGGCATCCTGGGGTGTGACCACAAGTAGTGTCACCATTGATAGATTTCCACTCTGTAAACGTCCTAATGTAAACCCAAAATTTGGAATTTACTTTTAACTTTCGATGATAACAGTAAACAAGACAATTAGAGAGGATGGATCTCTCCCTAATGGGGGTACAGACAGCAATAAAAACTGACAGGTGTTCTAATCCATCTCCACTCTATCTAAAACTAAAAAAACAGTTTTGCCTTTTGTTACATTTTAACTGCGGAGTGTTTTTTTTTTTTTTTTACATAACGCTGCATTGAACACTTACCAGTGTGATGGGCACAGACGTTGCCAACTTTTCATGAAGTGACTGGGAGCTTATTTTAAAATGGTAAAATTTGAACGACCCCTTTAGTACTTCAGAAATAAACAAGAAAACAGCTGCGCTAAACTATTGAAAAGGACCAACCAATCATAGAAGAGTCCATAATCCACATATGTCAAAAGCCCCTAAGTGGGGGCACTTGAACAAAAAAAGTGAAAAAATGTGAAGAAACATAAAAATTACACTAATAATGAGAATTAGATGTATAATTAATAGTCCCAAGATAACTTGAAGATCCAAAATAATAGTAGACCGTGAAGGTGATAAATTAGAAGACTGAAATTGATGCTCAATATTCATGCACCACCCGTGATCCACCACCATATAAATAAACCGCTTACGAGGTAAAGCCTCGTACACACGGTCGGGCTTCCATCGGACTTTTCCGTGGATTTTTGTCCGAACGGAGTTGGCCGGGCACACCCATAGCATACACACCACAGGACTTTTCTGCAAACTTTCCCAAAACTTTTTCCAACATCACGTGGTTTTTCTGCTCTTTACCGCCACCCTTTGGTCAAATTCTGCTATTGTTGGTTGATTTTAACATTATTTGCTTTGTCCATTGGACAAAAGTCCGATGGTTTTCTGTACAGACGGTCGGACTTTGCTCCATCGGACTTTTGTTGGCCAAAAGTTTGTCCGTTTGCAGACCGAACTTTTGTCCGATGAAAACCAAAAAAGTTTGTCCGATGGAGCGTACACACGGTCAGATTTTTTGTCAAACTTGCTCAAAATGAAGTTTGTTGGCAAAAAGTCAGACCGTGTTTACGGGGCTTTAGAAATAATTAAGCCCATCTGCAACAAGGTATCTCCGTGGAAATGATTCCAGGTCCAAGGCGGTCAGCCAGAGGCTATGGTCCACTCTTTTCGTAGAAATTGCGCTCTCGTTTCAGATTCCTTTCCCCAACCGACCTTTGAATTGGAGATCTGCCTTCATCACCGCCGCCCTAGCGACCTCAGCGCTCTCCGGTGTTCGGTTCTCTGGTCTCCTGCTCTCACCGCTGTGCGGAGTTGGGGAAGTTTTGCACACTTTGTACCGCTCAACGACCGACCGCTAAACTCCTCCCCTGTAATTTCTTCTCATTTTTTCACTTTTTTGTTCAAGTGCCCCCACTTAGGGGCTTTTGACATATGTGGCTTATGGACTCTTCTATGATTGGTTGGTCCTTTTCAATAGTTTCGCGCAGCTGTTTTCTTGTTTATTTCTGCACCATTTATGTTATCACATAAGTACAGTTGCTGCTGTTTTTTCTTCTTTCTTTGTTTGCTTAGCGCAGCTCATCCCTTTTTTTTCCCTTTAGTACTTCACTTGAACATTAAGTGCTGGTTCACACTGGGGCGACAAACGCTCCGACATTAGGAGCTCATGTCGCATGACGTGTGAAAATCAATGTTTCCCTATGGGAGCCGTCTTAACTGGTCCGACACATGTCGGTCCGACATTAAAAATTCTCCCTGTACTACTTCTGTCCGACTTTGATCCTACTTCAGCCCATTGACTATCATTGAAGTCGGATCAAAGTCGGATCCTTGTCCTAACCATACGACATTGGCATCCGACATTGTGATTACAGCAGCAGTAAAAGGAATTTATCTCACCCTGGGATTGTTTTGATTGGTCAAAGGACAAGTCAGACTAGCACAATGTCGGATCAAAGTAGTATCCTGTTCATGAATGTCGGATGGATGTCGGAACAATGTAGGACAGATGTCGCAGAGCAAAGTAGAATGAAAGTCGTGTCGTATAGTGTGAACCCAGCCTGAAACACATTGAAATTCGTTTAAAATACATTTATAAAATGGTAAATAACTACAAATGATGTTCAGGAGAAGTTTTCATTTTCAGTCTGGTCATGGTACTCTTGTTGACAAATAAAGCAAACATTTGGGACTATCCTATTACATTAGTTGCTATTAGTTTCTGCATTACATACAATGTTCTGTGCCCCATTTATTAGGCTTGGTGTCTTGGAGAAGATGTATGTTTGCCCTCCCCCAGCATTGGTGAACCAGCTGCCCTGTTCCTGAGCTTGTGTGCACATTTCCAGTATGTGTGGGCAGGAAGCTATTACACATGTACAAATAACAGAGCTTGCAGGCAGCGCTCAACATACAGACTGTAAATGTAATAACGGCTGTGTCCTTGACTCATTGCCTTCATGTTTGTGGAAGTGCAAAGCTATCTCTGTTCAATGGAGAATGCTTACGGGAAGTCAAAATAAGGATTCTATTAGTACATGACATTGTATTGAAGACAGATGGGTTCTGAACCCATGACTTCCAGATGATCGCTGTATTGCAGTCACATGTTACATGGACAGGAATAATGATCAGCTCATGAGGCTTCTAGAGTCACAGCAGCTGGGTTCCAAAGATAGCCATATATGTTCAACTTCTCACAAGTCTGACCGCTGCCTGAGATAATAGGGCAGTTTTCAGGTCAACAACCATCAACCTACATTCCCAAGGAACAAAATACTACGGCATCCATCTAAATATTCACACGTGTGAACAGCACCCATCTACATGGTCACTGTGCTGAGACCCATGCCACCTTGAGATATATCAGTATTTGTGTAGTTTGAGTGCCTACAGCACTAAATATGGATTCAATGGATTGTTTAGTAGGCCAGCGCACTGTATAGTAAATCAGACATTAGCTCTAATCTTTTGTGCAGTATGAAAAAAGATTGTTCTTCTTAACACGGCCATAGACAGTTCAAAACTTGGCCGCTTCAGCAGGAACTGGCTGAGATTCGAAACCATGTGTGGGCAGGCTGATTGTACTCAAGTTGATCAACTTGGGTACAACCAGCTTGTCTTGAGTTTACATGCGATTATTGCTAGTGGCTGTTATAGCCGCTAGCGATAATCGTTGTGTTCTCCCGGCAGGGACAGTTTCCCTGCACCCCGCCGAGAGAACACAATGGCTCTGCAGGAGGGATTCCCCCATTATCACAGTCAGGGGTTGCAGGACAGAAAATTGCTCCCCCTATAGCCTCGTACTAACTACTTTTTTTTTTTTTAGTTTAACCCTATGGGTTGAACGAAAAAATCTGACAGCGAAGGTACAGCGATCTCCCCTGCTGTGCTCTTGTGTTCTGACAGGTGGACGGCACCCCCGCCAGAACACTCCGGTCAGCGCTCTCAGCCATTTGAGCCAGGCATAAGACCTTTTTTGGCCAAGACCATTCAGCAGAAGCCAGTCGTTTGGACCGGCTGCCTACACTCAGGCTGAAGGTCGGCAGGCTTCCATTGAACTGGCTGATGCCGCCCGACATTCGGCCCATGTGTGCATGTGTGGCAGGCCTTAAGGAGTTGTAAAGGCAGAAGGTTTTATTATATTAATGCATAAAGATAAAAAGCCTTCTGTGTGTAGCAACCTCACCAACACCCCCTAATTACCTACCTGAGCCCCTTCTCTCTCCAGCGATGTCCACGATCCCCTCAGCCATCCTGGACACTCCTCCTGATTGGCTGAGACAGAGCAGCGGCACCATTGGCTCCTGTGGCTCTCAAAAAAAGTCAGTCAGCCAATCGGGGTAGAGAGGGGGTGGGGCCAGGTTGGGGCTCCGTGTCTGAATGGATACACGGAGCTCTGTCTCGGCTTGGGTGCCCCCTGTAGCAAGCTGCTGGCTGAGGGTCACTCAAAGGAGGGAGGGGCCAGGAGCAGCAAAGAGGGACCCGAGAAGAGGAGGATCCGGGCTGCTTTGTGCAAAACCAACTGCACAGAGGAGGTAAGTATAACATGTTTGTAAAGGTTTGTTTTTTTGTTTTTTCAAATAACAATCACTTTAGTCTTGACTTACAGCTTAGCTGAATAAAAGTGTGAATTCAGTGTAGGCTTTAATTATAGATTTTGAAAAATAAATAAATTCAAGCTTTTCTTTGATGTTGATGGTGATAATTGGAGAAAGAATGAGTATGATATCAAAAAAGGTTTATTCCAAGCACACCGACGTTAAAGCCCAACTCTGGGAATTATACAAATCTCCCCCTGTAGTGCTGCAAGGGTTAAATGCTCGTTCTGTTTAGAGGTAGGTATTCCTTATACTAGCCAATGGAAATCACTTCCTTTATCCATTAAAAAATGAAGAATTGTGTTTTGACTGCTTTCTGTGTGTCAAGGGTTCACAAATGGCATACATCAGTGTTTCCATATTTTATGCTGCATTCCTTTCCCTTCATATACAGACACCTTTTAAAGAACCGTATGTGAAAAACAGACATCATTGGTTAACTGTGTACTTTAATAAGAATTCTTTTATTTTCTCTACAGAGAAGTCTCATAAACCAACACCTGTTGTGCACTGGGAACTGACAATCCAAAATGCGGTTTATTGCTTTCATTTTGCTATGCTTTTATGATGTGTTTTTATTGCATTTTTACTTTGCTAAAAATGCAAGAAAAATGTTTCCCTTTAAATCCTATAGGACTCTTCAGGTTGGTGCACTTTGAAAAATCCTGCTTGCTGCATCTTCGGTGTGCTTTTCAAAACTGCACCAAAAACTCGCCATTGAAATGGATAGAAAATACATCAAAAACACACCATGGTTTGTCCATGTTTCACAGGTGCATGCTGGCCGTCAAGCAACCAGAGAACGCATCAAAAATGCATTTTTTTCAACTGAGCAGTGTTAAAGCAGCCTAAAGCCGCGTACACATGATTGGAATTTCCGAAAAACAAATTTTCGATGGGAGCTTTTTGTCAGAAATTCCGACCTTGTGTAGGCCCCATCGGACATTTGCTGTCGGAATTTCCGACAACAAAAATTTGAAAGCTGGTTCTCAAATTTTCCGACAAAAAAAATTGTTGTCGGAAATCCCAAGCGTGTGTACACAATTCCGACGCACAAAATTACACGCATGCTCGGAATCCAGCAGAAGAGCCGCACTGGCTATTGAACTTTTCTCGGCTCGTCGTAGTGTTGTACGTCACCGCGTTCTTGACGTTCGCAATTTCTGACAACATTTGTGTGACCGTGTGTATGCAAGACAAGTTTGAGCCAACATCCTTCGGAAAAAAATCCATGGTTTTGTTGTCGGAATGTCCGATCGTCTGTACGCGGCATAAGGCTCGATTCACACCATACATGTTGAGCTGCTGTACTTTCCGCATGTTTTACAGTGATTTTGCCACGATATGCGTTTTTATGCTTTTTTGGGGGGAAAATTTGTTGTTGGGCAGATTTAAAAATGCGAATTGCAGTAAAAACGCACTACATGCTTTTCTGCAGCCTCTCCATTAAAGTCTATTGAACCAAAAAAAAGCACCATTTTGCATTTAAAAAAGTCCCTGTCCCTTTCCAAAAACGTACAAAAAGGCACAAAAATGCATTGATGTGAACATGTTTCATAGGAACCCATGTTAAACAAATGTCCTGAATTCCTGCAAAAGGCAAAAAAGCATGAAAGAACGCATTGGTGTGAATGGAGTCTAATGCCGCGTACACACGACCGCTTTTCCCGTCGAGAAAAATTACATTTTTTCCTTTGGACGAGAAAAACGATCGTCTGTGGGCTTTTTGTCGTTTTTCTCGACGGGAAAAACGCCATTAATCACGACGAGAAAAATTAGAACATGCTCTAATTTTTCTCGTCGTGATTCCCGTCGTTTTTTTCCGCGGCAGTTTTCCCATAGGGAAACACTGCCGCGGAGCCCACACACGGTCGTTTTTTTCGACCCAAAAAAATTTTTCATTTAAAACGGCGGTGTGTGGGGGGAACAAGCTGTTCCTCGTTTTTCACGTCGATTTTCTCGACTGTGTTTTCACCGTCGAAAAAATTGATCGTGTGTACGCGGCATAAAGCTTGCCTGTGTTGTATGACATAATCGCTTCATGCAGAGTGCGGATTCCAGGTGAATGGTTCTTAGCATAAGTAACTGAACATCATTTGTTTAATTTGGGAAAATCAGCTTTTGGAATACCATCATTTTATAACTTGCAAAAGTGAGTCCTTTGTGTATCGAGGGTTTTACATAGAAATTTGTTACCAAAATAAGCCTGAACAAAAGGAAGGTTCACTAAAGTCTTCCATGTGCTTCTTTGTATTGTGTAGGCGTTATTAGCTTTGATTAGCTGAGCATTATAGCAACAGTTAGTTGTACTTATCACGTGTCACTCCATTGTCCTAAGGAGATATCCTGATTCGTGGGTGAATGTTTGGAGGATTGTGCGCACATGTGATTATAGGTATCTCCTTCCTCCCACCCTCTATAACTCAAATATGTCATGGTAATCTTATCCTTAATTCACCAGGGAAAAGCCCAGCCATAAGTAATATAAACTTCTTGATGAATGACAGTGGGTTCAGTCACTCACCTGACCTTTTATGTTATTAAAGAGGAAGTAAACCCCCAAAAAATGTCCTCAAAAAAAAAAAAAAACCCTGCAAGACAAAGGCATAATGAGCTAGTATGCATAGCATACTAGCTCATTATGTGGTACTTACCTGAGATCGAAGTCCCCGAAGCACTTCTTGGTCCCCTCCGCCGCCGCCATGTTGCCTCGGAGCGTCTTTCTTGCATCGCCGCTCCGGCGCTGTGACTGGCCGGAGCAGCGATGACGCCTGCGCGCGGGACTGGCACGATCCCCGCGCATGCGCGCGGTTCCGGCATTATCTATTGATAAAACCAGCACGCTCAGTGCACCTGCGCCGTTGTCTACGGTGCACATGCGCCATAGACATCGGTGCAGTGTTTTCTGCAAATATCTCCTTAACGTGTAGGTTAAGGAGATATTTCTTGCACCTACAGGTAAGCCTTAATCTAGGTTTACATGTAGGTGCCAGTTGTCTGGTTGGGTATACAACCACTTTAAAGGACATTAGTAAATGTATGTTCAGTTGAGAGCTTAGAATAGCAGCCACGCCAATTGATAGAATTCTCACTTTTGCTGCAAGTGCAATGAAAGATAGTGTTTTTAATTTGGAGTGGCCCTTTTAATAAGATTGGACTCTGGAATGGTTGCAATATGAGAAAAAAATTATATATACCCTTGCAACCCCAATCCTCTCCCTTGCACTGCAATGGTTAAATGCTCGTTGGGGTTGATTTACTAAAACTGAAGAGTACAAAATCTGGCGCAGCTCTGCATAGAAACCAGTTTGTTTGTTTTTTTAAGTGATACTAAAGGCTTTTTTTTAAATAACAAACATGTTGTACTTACCTGCCCTGTGCAAGGGTTTTCCACAAAGCAGCCCAGATCCTCCTCTTCTCAGGTCCCCTGCCGGTGCTCTGGCCCCACCCCTGCCGAGTGCACCCATAGCAAGCGGCTTGCTAAAGGGGCACTCATGCATGCTCGCTCCCGAGCCCTGCTCTGTGTGTCCATAAGAAACAGAAGGCAGCTCAACTCCATTCTATTCTTACCGACTGATTTTTCTTCTTTTTTTTTTTTTTTTACAGTATAATTCTTTATTAAATTTTTTTTTCCAATTATAACAAAACTTATACGCAATGGCAAGGAAGTGAATAAGCCTATATTATAATAGCAAATAACGGACTGTGATTGACAGCAGCAGGAGCCAATGGCTCCTGCTGCTGTCTCTGAGCCATTGAGCAGGCAGAGAGCTGGGACAGCAGCCACTGTCGTGCACATAGCTTGATCAGGATCCAGGTAAGTATTGGGGGGCTGCGGGGGGAGCTGCATACTAAAGTTATTTTCTCTTACCATCCATGGACTGACACGGTGTCTCTTTACACTTTACACGTGGGTTATGTCCCTGCTTGCAGGAGAAGACCTAGGCAGAATGTGAGATGTTATACATACATTCTAAAAGCCAGAGCTGAACAGCCCCACCCAGGGGGCGGTCCCTCCGGACATAACCCTCCCACTACAGTCAGCAGACTTCAGTTTTTTTCTGCCTAGCAGAAGGAGAAGACGTGGCTCTCTCAGGAGCCAGTCTCCTGACCTATTTTTATTCTTTTTTATTTTATTTTTGAGAATCTTCTATCAACTGTCGGCTGGGCAACAGGTTGGGTACAAGATATCCTCGTAGTCTTCCCTGTCCGACCATCGAGCGTGCTGATCCTCGCCTTGTGTGCGTGAGACTCAGTTCACGACAGGCCCCATGACTCCAGGGGTGGCCGGGTTTGCTTTCATGCTCCCACGGTCCTCTCAAGACTGAACAGTTCCTGACTGACTGTATCTTTCGCGGTGGACCGGGCCGACAGCTACTCAGTACTGCACTGTGATAGTCCTGTCAGAAACACACCAGTGGGTCCCTCGGGGGACGGGTAAGTAGTCTCTCCTGCCTGCAGGTGAGTACAAAAAGCTGTGTGTTTCTCTGTGGGGGATTTTCCCTGTCTCCCCCTGTATTTGATTGTCACTCTCTGTCACCATTGCTGGCGCTGTGCTGTGTGGGGTGCCTGGGGGTCACACTGTTCTTGGAGGGGCTAATGCTGGTCTGCAGATATGCTTGGGGCCTTTTTTTGTGTGTTTTGGGGCCTGAGCGCCGAGTGGCGCTGTGTGTGTGCTGTTTTTTTCACTTTTGCTGAGTCATGGCGGCCATCTTGCCGCGGATCGCCTCAGTGAAGTGCGGTGGCCATTTTCTTGTAGCCCGCGCGCTCTTCAGCACTAGTTTTGGCCTCTAGCGCTGCTGTAACAGCGCAAATCTCCTCACAATCTCCTCACAGCTCACCAGCGCTGACACAGCGCGGTACAGACAGCGGAACTGAGCGGTCCCTGGTCCGGTTTGGTGAGTCCCCTGGGCGCCCCCTCCTCAGTCAGCACAGCCTGTGGGTGGACTTTTTATCTGAGGAGTCTCAGAGGGGGGCAATATGGAGTCTCTGTCACCAGCTTCCCCTAAATGTCAGTGGACAACAGGCAGTGCTTCAGCACCTGCGGTCCCTAGGGACCAGTTGTGGGCAGTCCTGGAATCATTTCTGACCAGGATGGGAGCTGTGTGCAAGCGCAAGGGAGCAAAAAAGCGCCCTCTCCCCACTTTACTTCATGAGGGCAGTGCGCTGATTCAGATATGGGCCTAGCCACTACCGCTCAGGACCCTAGTTCTGAATGTATTGGATGGTTTTGAACAGGACATTCCTTATGAGGAAAACTCCAGTTCTGAGTCAGTAAATGACAGGGCGCTTGTTAGTGTACTCATGACTGCGGTGAGGGACACTCTCAAGCTAAAATGCTGCGGATGCAGAACCTCAGGCGGATACACTCTCCTTTGGTTCTTTTAAGGCCAGGCCTTCTAAAGAGGTTTTTCCATATGTACTTTCTTTGACCAGCTCATTGATAAGGTCTGGGAAAAGCCGCAGAAGAATTTTTTTATGGTCCCGCGGCGTTTGTCTATCAGATACCCCTTGAAGATGCCCTACTTAAAAAGTGGGCTTCTCCCCCAGGGTCGACCCTCCAGTCGCCCGTTTGAACAAGGCCATCACTCTCCCGATGGAGGGGACTCCTGCATTTGAGGACCCCACTGACAGGAGGTCAGAAGTGGTGAGCAGAGCCATGTTTGCCTTGTTGGGATCCGCCCTACGGCCTGTGGTAGCGGCGACCCTTGTGTCTTAAACACTTACAGGTTGGGCAAAAATGTTGCACCTAGCTGTACAGGAGCATAATCTTCCTCCAGACACAGTTGCTCTGGCCCACCAACTGGTTCAGGGCCTGGTTTATGTGTGCGACGCCACGTTGGACGCGGCCCCTTTAATATCCAGGGCCTCTGTCTCGGCGGTGGTATTGCGTCGTCTTATCTGGTTGAAGTGCTGGTCTGCTGACCTAGCCTTAGGAAGCTCCTGACGGATCTACCATTTAAAGGTGGTAGACCTTTCGGTGCTGCTCTGGATGACATTGTCATGGGAGGTAAAAGCACTCTTCTTCCTTAGACTAGCAAGAGTGAGGAGGCCCGCCGCAAACAGGGGCCTTCCTTTCCAGCAAAACGGGGTTTTTTCGTCAGTCAGAGTCCACGGGTAGGTCCTCTCAGACTGATGGCAGTGCGGCTGGTGGGCACAAGTGCCCCTGGGTGCGTAATCCGAACAAGCGGCTCCCAAGCCCGCCTCCGCGTGAAGTCTTGCCTCCGCCCGACTCGGGTGGGGGGACGACTTCGCAGGTCACGAATCGGTGGTCCTCCCGAATCTCCGACTGGTGGGTGTGCGAGGTGGTCACCTCAGGATACAGGATAGTATTCCGATCCTGGCCCCCAGACAGATTCTTTCCCTCGAATCTTCCTCTCCTTCCTACCTGTCGGGCAGCCCTCTTGGGGGCTGTACAGGATTTGATCAGGTCCGGAGTGATTGTGCCGGTTCCGTCACAGGAGAGTTTTCAGGGATTCTACTCGAATCTGTTTGTCGTCCCAAAAATAGGACGTGGTTCGACCTATCCTGGACCTTAAGGCCCTGAATGCCTTCGAGAAGGTGCAGAAATTCCGCATGGAATCCATTCGCATGGTGATCGCTACACTCCACCAAAGGGATTTTCTTCTGGCGTCCTTGGACTTCAAGGACGCCTACTTGCATGTTCCGATCTGCGCAAGTCACCAGAAGTTTCTGCGCTTGCGATCAGCGAAGTCCACTATCGATTGTGGCTCTTCCTTTCGGCCTAGCCTCAGCACCAAGGGTGTTCACCAAGGTGCTTGCTCCGGTTCTAGCCTTCTGTTACAGTGAGGTATTGCTGTCGTGGGCTATCTGGACGATCTGCTAAGAGCAGAAAGTGGCTCAGACTTAGAGGAAAGGTGACTATCGTCAATTAGACCCTCAGGGACTTTGGGTGGTTCCTGAACATTCAGGAGTCAGTCCTGGTCCCGACTCAGTGTCTGGAGTATCTAGTTCTGATTCTGGACTCCTTGGAGGCAAAGGTATCCTACCTCTGGAGAAGTTGCTGACACTTCAGTCTGCGGTGCGGGTGCTGACATCCCGAAAATGGTTGTCAATCCGTTTTTTTGCATGAGAGTCCCGGGACTCGTGGTGGCCTCTTTCGCGGCCGTTCCGTATGCCCAATCACACACCAGGGCATTGCAGAAGGAGATCTTGTCCACCTGGAACAAATCCCCGTTGTCCTTGGATCTTCAGATCCAGGTGATTCACCTGGTCAGGGCGCCCCTGACATGGTGGTTGAGATCCTCGGCTCTTCGGTCCGGAAAGTCGTTCCCCTCCCATCCAATGGACGGTACTCACGACGGACACCAGCCTGACGGGCTGGGGTGGAGTCTGGGGAGTCCTGTCGGCTCAGGGCCTTGGACTCCGGACGAGCCCGTTTACCAATCACTGTTCTGGAAATACGGGCCATCGGACTGTGTCTCTCCTCAGGTCGGAGAGAGTACGGGGTCGCTCCATCAGGAGCCAGTCGGACAACGCCACGGCGGTGGCGTATGTAAACCATCAAGGGGGGACTCGGAGCTCAGCTGCGGCTTCCAAGGTAGTCCGTATCCTGAAGTGGGCCGGAAGAAACGTGTCGGCTCTGTAGGCCATTTACATTCTGGGCATAGACAATGGGCAGGCGGGACTATCTGATTCGCCAATCGCCGGACCAAGAAGAGTGGTCCTTGCATATTTCAACTCCTTTGCCGACGGTGGGGCACGCCGGATGTGGACCTGATGGCCTCTCGACTCAATCGCAAGGGTCGAGGTTGTGGCCAGATCCAGGGATCCTTGGGCGATGCCTCGGATGCGTTGGTGGCCCCATAGGGTCCTTATCGCCTGATATAAACTCTGGTGATCCTAATTGTTCCGGATTGGCCTCAGCATCACTGGTACGCTGATCTGGTACGTCTCGTCGCGGACGTTCCCTGGCGGTTGCCGATGAGGGAGGACCTTCAGTCTCAAGGTCCTATGTTTCATCCGGCTTACAGTCTCTGGCTTTAACGGCAGGGCTGTTGAAAGCCAGGTGTTGAGGGACCGAGGTCTCTCGTACTCGGTCATTTTGACCATGTTAAGGACATGGAAGTCTTCCTCCAAGCAGATCTATCACCGTGCCTGGAAAGCTTATATCGCCATATGCGAAGCGCTGGACTGGCGTCCTCGGACGTATTCCGTCCCCAGAATCCTGCGTCCTCTGCAGTATGGAGTGACCCAAAAGCTTGCTTTGAGTACCATCAAGGATCAGATTTCGGCCTTGGCCGTCTTCTTTCAGCGACCTCTAGCGGGTCATTTCTTGGTTAGCACCTTGTGTTGGGGGTTCGCCATGTGCTCCCTCCTGTCAAGCCTCCTCTCCCACCGTGGGATCTGAAGTTGGTGCTCTCGGTCCTCCAGGAACCTCCTTTTGGGAATATCCGGGATATTCCCCTCTTGTCTTGTCTCAGAAGGTGGCCTTTTAGTGGCAATCACTTCTGTTTGACGGGTGTCTGAGTTGGCGGCTTTGTCCTGCAAGTCGCCATATTTAGTCATCCATAAGGATAAGGCGGTGTTGCATCCGTGACCTTCCTTTTTGCCAAAGGTGGTGTCGACCTTTCACCTACATGAGGACATTGTCCTCCCTTCCTTGTGTCCTCACCCATCGCATCCCAGAGAGTTTGCGCTGCACATATTGGATGTTGTACAAGCCTTACGGGTGTACCTGTCTGCTACTGCTTCTATTCGAAAGTCCGACTCACTGTTTGTGACTGTCTCTGGTCCATAACAGGGCCAAGCGGTTTCGTCTGCCATCATTTCTAGGGGAATCAGACAAACCGTCATTCAAGCCTATGCTCTCAAAGGGCGGGCGCCTCCCTTTCCGGTTACGGTGCATTCCACCAGGGCAATTGGTGCTTCCTGGGTTTTCCGACATCAAGCGTCGGTTGCACAAGTGTGCAAGGCGGCGACCTGGTCGTCTGTTCATGCCTTTTACGTTTTATAAGGTTAATGTGGCTGCATCTCCGGATGCTTCCTTCGGCCGCAGGGTGCTGCAGGCCGATGTTTAAAGTTGCGACTCCTCCGTTGAGGAGCTCTGCCTTCTTGGAGTGAAGTTTTTGGTTTTTCCATTTATACTGCTCCCATCCCTCTTGACACTGCTTTGGGACATCCCACGTGTAAAGTGTAAAGAGACACCGTGTCAGTCCATGGATGGTAAGAGAAAATAGGATTTTTTGTACTCACCGTAAAATCCTTTTCTCTGACATCCATGGACTGACACGGCACCCACCCTTCCTTTTTAAGTTTGTACTGCTTTGTTACGAACTGAAGTCTGCTGACTGTAGTGTGAGGGTTATGTCCGGAGGGACCGCCCCCTGGGTGGGGCTGTTCAGCTCTGGCTTTTAGAATGTATGTATAACATCTCACATTCTGCCTAGGTCTTCTCCTGCAAGCAGGGACATAACCCACGTGTAAAGTGTAAAGAGACACCGTGTCAGTCCATGGATGTCAGAGAAAAGGATTTTACGGTGAGTACAAAAAATCCTATTTTACCTGCATGCATAGAACAAGCTGAAGTTAGAACTATAGTTAGCTATAAAACAAGTAAAAAAGGCGCAGTGCACCGGTACCTCAGTATATAGGTATGATACTATACCTAATAGTCCAGGGGCTAGGAAAAAACGAGATGTAAAAAACAATGTTTATACTCTCCGGTATATATATGATAATGGATCTTATCCCGGAGGCCAGACAAGCCTCATCAGCTACGGCGTTGCCTGCCTTCCAGCTTTGACGTCCCTTCTCCCTCATCCATCTCATCTTGGAACCAATACCACGTCAGATGGATTCATCTCTACTGTATCTGGTATAATACGATTATTGGACTTTAGAAGTATCCTTTGCTGAGCCTTGTAATCCCACACTTTTATCCTGTTTGGATCCACTGTGGTGCCAGCTCTGATGGATGTGCTGTAATATGCAGCCCAACCCCCACTCTTCTACCCAAGTTGTGAATGTACATTTTGCTCAGCACCTTTCATGTGAGTGAATTTTGCATTTTTATTAAAATTTTATTTTATACTTCCTCAGAGGTGCCCCTCTCCTTGTTTGAAGTTAGAAGCTGATTGGCTATTAAGCACAGCTGCACCAGACTTGGCACTCCAGTTTTAGTAAATCAACCCCATTGTGTCTAGTGGGTACAGTGCAGGTTGTCTTACCTGATTTCCTGCTCCAGCACTCTACTCCTCTGCCCAAAGCTTTGATCTATTGGCAGAGCCTTGGCATCATCAATGTACATTAACCTAGTACTAGAACTGCACGATCCTGGATAAAATGAGAGTCACAATTTTTTTGCTTAGAATATAGATCACGATTCTCAGCAAAAACATCATCTTTCATTGAAATAATTTTTTTCCTAAAAGATTGGTTTTGAAAGACCTCTGCGCAAATATAGTTTGACATAAAATATTGCAACAATCTCCATTTTATTCTCTAGGGTCTCTGCTAAAAATATATATATAATGTTTGGGGGTTCTAAGTAATTTTCTAGCAAAAAATACAGATTTCAACTTGTAAGCAACAAGTGCCAAAAAAAGGTTTAGTCTTTAAGTGGTTAAACTGACATCATTTACAGATGGAAGTTCATCCCTTTGATCTAAAACAGTGGTTCTCAACCTGGGGGTCGGGACCCCCTCGGGGGTCAAATGATGATTTGCCAGGGGTCACCAAATCCTGGGCTGTTCCTGAAGCCCGCACCGCTCTCCCAGGCCTTTTGTGGCTGCCCAGCAGGGCTGTCTCTGGAGCCTGTGGCCACCTAGCTGGGCTGTTCCTGGAGCCCACAGCAACCCACTCAGTCTCTTCGCAGCTGCCCATTCAGTTCACGGCATGGCTGAGGGGCAGAGACTAGAGGTCCACTGACTGGTGAGGATTGTGAGGTGGGAGGGGCTGGAGGCAGAGGCGTTGCTATGGGGGTGCGGGGGGTGCGGGCCGCACCCGGGTGACACCCGCCAGAGGGGTGACACCGGGGCCGCCGCTACACACAGTTGTTACTTGCAGAGCTGCAGCAGAGCGTTGCTAGTGTGCCTGCCGCGCTCCTGCATCGAGCCGCCACAAGTTTTTCAGTCACTTCCCTGTCAGGCAGTTCCGGCTGACATGACATCATGATCTATAGGCAGAGAAGCGCGGCGCGGGAATGAACAACAGTCAGCGCCGCGGTAGGAAGAAAGGACTCGAGGAACCAGGAGGAGGCTGACCGCCCGGGAGCCTGGGATAAGGGAAGAGACCGGAGAGGAGGAGCCCATCTTACAGTAAGCGGCAGCAGCACTAAACACTCGGTCTGTGCACACACACACAGCACATGCCATTCCCTCAGATAAAGCCTCAAGCTGTGCTGTCTGTGCCACCAGTGAGAATGGCAGTGCCGGCTCTGTCACCCCCCACCCCCCTCTCTGTCACCCCCCACCCCCTCCCTCTCTGTCACCCCCCTCTGTCACACCCCCCACCCCCTCCCTCTCTGTCACCCCCCACCCCCCTTCTGTCTCACCCCCCCACTCCCTCTCTGTCACCCCCCACCCCCCTCTCTGTCACCCCCCACCCCCTCCCTCTTTGGCACCCCCCTCTGTCACACCCCCACCCCCTCCCTCTCTGTCACCCCCCACCCCCCTTCTGTCTCACCCCCCACTCCCTCTCTGTCACCCCCCACCTCTCTGTCACCCCCCACCCCCCTTCTGTCTCACGCCCCCCACTCCCTCTCTGTCACCCCCCCACCCCTCCCTCTCTGTCTCACCCCCTCCATCTCTGTCTTACCCCCACCCCTCCCTCTCTGTCTCACCCCCTCTCTGTCTCACCCCACCCCCTCCATCTCTGTCTCACCCCCACCATCTCTGTCCCACCCCTCTCCCTTTCTCTCACCCCCACCCCTTTATCTCTCTCACCCCCCTCTCTATCACCCCCACCCTTCTCTCTCTCCCCCCCTTCTGTCTCTAACCTTCCACCCCCTCTTTCCCTTTTAGGGCAAATTCACACTAAATCAGCATGAAATCAAAGATCAGCCGGAGCAATTTGGCACTCCAGCCACTCTGCATTGCAGGCTGCTAGGGGGCAGTATGATTAACAGTTCAGTGCATCATACTTCCCCCCTGTTATTTTTTTTGTACAAACTTTGTTTGAAGTGTATATAATGTACATTTTATTCTCCAAAATGTCGGTCAGCACGCTGTCATTTCAGGTTCTCAAAAAAAAAGAAATGCATTCTGTTAGTAGTTTTTCTATGTTTTCTCAGTGTATAAAAAAAGTTGTGGGGGGTTGGCAATGCTGTTTGGGGGAGGGGGCACTTCAGAGTCCAGTGCCTATAGGCTCCTGAGATGTGAATTCCGCCCTGATGGATAGAGAGAGAGAAAAGGAGAAGAAAGGAGAATAGCGAGAAAACAGTAGGGTAAAAAATATTTGGAAAAAGTTATTGGGGGGGGGGGGGGGGGGGGGGTGACACCATATTTTACCGCACCAGGTGACACCAACCCTAGTGACGCCACTGGCTGGAGGAGACCCCATCTCCTGATTTCAGCATAGGTGTCACTGCTACGAGATACTACAAAGTCGGAGACACAGTGGGTAACACTACCTGTGATTATAGTTGCCATTAAAAGTCCCCACTACAGTTCTCAGACCAGCATTGCCACTCATCCCATTCCCCCACCACCAAGGAGTAAGAGGAGGAATAAAAATAGAGAATACATGGAAGGGAGAGGAAAAGAGGGGGAGGAAGAAAGAAAAAGGGAGAGAAAGAATAAGAGAAAAAACAAGACGGCTAGAGAGAGGGATGGGGGCAGGACAAGAAATTAGGATAGAGAGAGATAAAAAGGGAAAGAAAGGAGAACAAAGAGAAAGAGTGGTACATCCTAAAATGTACCATATGAGGTTTTAACCACCTCGCGCCCGCTGTACGAGAATATACGGCCGCAAGGTGGTTGTCAAATGCCGGGAGGCCGTTATTATACGGCCTCCTCTATTTGGCCACTGGGGGGCGCGCGAGCGCCGCCGACGGCGCGCACACGTGCCCGGCGCTTCACTGCAATGCCGATGCGCGTGCCTGGCGGCCGCGATGTCCGCCAGGTGCCCGCGATCGGCGGTTACAGAGACAAGGACATGGATCTCTGTGTGTAAACACAGAGATCCATGTCCTGTCAGGGAGAGGGGACCGATGCTGTGTCCCTTGTACATAGGGACACAGATCGGTCACCTCCCCCAGTCAGTCCCCTCACAGTAAAAATCACTAATAGGGAACACATTTAACCCCTTCCTCGCCCCCTAGTGTTAACCCCTTCCCTGCCAGTCACATTTATACAGTAATCAGTGCATATTTATAGCACTGTTCGCTGTATAAATGTGAATGGTCCCAAATTAGTGTCAAAAGTGTCTGATGTGTCCGCCATAATGTCGCAGTCACAAAAAAAAAATCACTGATCGCCGCCATTACTAATAAAAAAAAAAAAAAATTATAAAAATGCCATAAAACTACCCCCTATTTTGTAAACGCTATAACTTTTGCGCAAACCAATCAATAAACGCTGATTGCGATTTTTTTTTTACCAAAAATATGTAGAAGAATACGTATCGGCCTAAACTAAGGAAAAAAATATAAAAAAAAATTAAAAAATTGGGATATTTATTATAGCAAAGTGTAAGAAATATTGCTTTTTTTTCAAAATTGTCGCTCTAATTTTGTTTATAGCGCAAAAAATAAAAACCGCCGAGGTGATCAAATACCACCAAAAGAAAGCTCTATTTGTGCGAAAAAAAGGACGTCAATTTTGTTTGGGAGCCACGTCGCACGACCGCGCAATTGTCATTCAAAGCGTGACAGTGCTGAAAGCTGAAATTTCGCCTGGGCAGGAAGGGGGTATATGTGCCCAGTAAGGAAGTGGTTAAGACTGTACGAGTGGAGGGAACTCAGGGAGCGCTAAATTTACTTGTCTTGCCTTGGGTGCCGACATCCCACGCTACAATTTTTTTTTTTACTGTTAGGGGTCCCCACAACTGGAAATGTTATCAAGGGGTCACGGCACTAAAAGGTTGAGAACCACTGATCTAAAAGAACCAAGATTGTTTCTCTTTATCGCTGTTGATAAACATTTGCCTGCTGAGTTTTTTTTTTTACATCTCTGAGCAGAGAACACCCCTGCACTTGTTTAACATGAATCATGAAAAATGCTGTATTAAGATAGTGAGGGGGATCGGATAGTCTAGGTATAGATGTACCTTTTCCCCGAAGCACTTTCTGCTTCACATCCCCCCCCATACCCCTCTCTCACTATAAACACAGTGCTCTCCCTCACCTCCTCAATGCTGCAAAGCGTCTCATACCAATTCATTGGAAGAGCCCGTGAGTTCAGAGTGAGTTGGACTGGCTTGGGAAGGTGACGGCGTTCATGGAAGCAGAGGAATGGGTGGCCACATGCAAGGGAACTCGTGAGCGCTTTGACTCTATCTGGGCCTCATGGCGGAGTCATACCTCTGGACAGGCCCAGATCTCCTCTAGTCTAGATGTTGCTTTGTTATCTTTGGTGGATCCTGCCTTTGGACAACTTGTCCAGGTGAACCAGATCTAGAATTAGCATTGATGTTCCTAGTATAGATATATCCCATCAGCCAATGAACCAGGTGTGTTTGCCGATTTATAAAGGCCTTAGCGGTACTTGTATATCATTTTCTTTCGTATATATTATTTTATGTCTTATATGCTCCTACTTTACTTTATGTGAGCCTAAGAGGCTGTAAGGTATCTGCTTTGATTTATTGTGCGAGACCTCTCTCCTTCCCCCAAAGTGTGAGGGGAATGTCCAATTAGATCGAAAATCTAGGACAGGGATGGGCTCGTACTAGTAATAGTTATACTCATGGTGTAATGTATTATGGCGCTACCGATATCAGTATTTGTCCTTGAGGTGCATTTTGAATTCCCTTTCCCTTACCCTTTTGTCTGTACACGGTTTTGTATGGCTTAAAATGTAAAATAAAATAAAGCGTATATAAAAAAAAAAGATTGTGAGGGGGGTTGAATCGCGATCACGATTATTTACCAATTAATTGTGCAGCTCTACCTAGTGCAATAACTTAGTGCTGTATGTGGAGTAGGCTGAAGTGTGACTGCGAGCAGCCGTGGCATACAGAGGGTTCTGCGTGGTACTGGACGCTGTGCTGGGTGGGAGAAGGGCCCACTGCAAGGGTGGATTCTTTCATATTCCTGGAGTTGGACTTTAAGTAATACTATACTATCTCATGTGAACTATGAGTAAAGGATGAAGCCTCGTACACACGACCGAGAATCTCGTCGTAAAAAAAAACTGTTTTTCTCGACGAGATTCTTGTCAAGCTTTCCTTGCATACACACTGTCAATTCCAAATCTCGCCGTTGTAAAGCGCGCGCTCACGTACAACACGTATGATGGCAGTATAAAGGGGAAATTCGATTCCAATGGCGCCACCCCTTGGGCTGCTTTTGCTGATCTCGTATTACCGCGTGTTAGTAAAAGTTTGGGGAGAGACGATTCATGCTTTTCAGTCTTCGTGCTTTCAGTTCGTTCAGTTCAGTTAGCGTGACGAATGTGCTATCTCCATTACGAACGCTAGTTTTACCAGAAGGAGCGCTCCCGTCTTATACTTGATTCTGAGCATGCGCGATTTTTTAAGACTCGGAAAAGCATACACACGACCGATTTTCTCGTCGGGAAACAGGCCGACGAGAATTCACACGAGAAAATAGAGAGCAGGTTCTCTATTTTTCTCGTCGAGATTCCCGGCAGGTTTCTCAACGAGAAACCATACACAATGAACGGTTTTCTTTGCAAGAAAGCTCTCCCAACAGTTTTCTTGTCGTTTCTTGACGAGAAAACCAGTCGTGTGTACGAAGCTTGAGTCTTCTGGAATATTTCAATTATTATTTGACTAGTGTACACATCAAAGTTTTCTGATATTTGCTCCGTTTATGCTACAAGATCCATATGTATAAAAGCTTCAGCTTTGTTCTACAATATTTTGACAAATGACTCCCAGCTCTGCCCAATAGGAGGCTTACTTTATATACACACAGTCTGCCATTACCTCGGTTTGCCCGCTCACAGTACGGGAACTGGTATTACAGGAATTTTAACACCTCACATAGCACCAGTTACATCGTACAGCTCACGTCATTAACTGGAGCTGAACTGGAATCCTCCACGTGTTTGCTCTGTATACAGTAGTAAAAGTCCGGGATTTTTTGTTAGATGTTTGTATAATGAATGATGTCGACTTTTTAAAGACTCTTGTTTAAACACAGCCATAGACCTGGCAAGCCAATAGAGAAACGGTTCTTTGAATAAACTGAAGCAAGTGTTGAAAAAGCGTGTCTTTAGGGATACAAACGTTTGGAGAGTGTATGTTATAAGGGGAAGAAAGATTGTTCTTTTGCTTGTTCAGCTGGGCTGAAACATCTGCCGTGTAAACGAAAAGGAAAATTATGTTTTTCTTACACTATGGTCACGGCCAAGGTACAGCCTGTACACTTCTCCAATCACAATAAAATGTAGACAATAACGTTTTAGAGTCTGTTTCCTTTTTCTGCATGCAGGATTTGGGTAAAAATGTTCTCCAGAAAAAGGAAATGATAAAAATAACACATGCAGGCTAAGACTGGTAATTGGCACATTTGGTGTTTACAGGAAGAAATGGTTTGTGGGATAATGTCTACTTTGCAAAATGTTATAATACCTTAAAGGTGCATTTCATTGGAAATTTAAAGGAACGTACATGCCCAAGGCATCATTTTTTACCGTTAAGCCATTGCTGTCATATTCCTAACCATCCCACTGCTAAAATTAAATAAAAAATACAGAAAATGATTACATAAAGGTGGTAAACCTTGTAAAAAGTGTGGGCTGGCCATTCCTATTCTGTAGCTTTTTTGTCTTACAGATAGTGGGTGTTGAGTGGAATCATGAGACAGAAAAGCTGTTTGAAAGCTTGCTACAATCTGTCAGAAGTAAGGTTTAACTCAAGTTAAAGTGTAAATTCACCTATTCAGAAAAAATGAAAAGGTTAATTAACACCCTCCCCACCTCCCGGTCCCCGCTGTATCTACGGTACTTGATGAGCTGTCGGTGCCTATGCAGCCATCTGTGTAATTGAAATCCCCGCTCTTCTTCCTATTCTCTCTGCAGCGCTTCCCGGACAGATCAGAGCAATTGTGATTGATACATCCCAGCTCATCATCAGCTGAGACACTTTTTTTTGGGGGGGGGGGGTGTAGGGTGTTCACCTTTTCATTTTCCTGGAAAAGGTGAACTAACCCTTTAAAGTGCATGTTCATGTTTAAAGTCTGAGCCCCCCCCCCCTTTAAGAGGTACCCCCCTCTGACAACTGCAGCCTCCTATCATGTGGGAGGATGCCTGCACCTGTGTGCCAATGTTCATGCACCTAAATGCAACACTGCCCCTGCTATGAAGATATGTCATATTTAAGTCTATTGGTTGTTAGCACGTAGTCAGCCTGGCACTAGAATTGTATCAGCTAGGCTGCAGACAGACAGAAGAGGTAACTACAGATCTGCTGGAGAAGGACCCAGATCTATGTATGGAGGGGCTGAGGGAGGGGTACTGGGTGTCTTTCTGTATATGTGTACATGTATTTTAAGGATAATTGAGTTTATGCACTCATGTATGCACTAAAGCTGGTCCTAGATTATTATTATACAAGATTTATATAGCGCCAACAGTTTGCACAGCCCTTAACAACATAAGGGCAGACAGTACAGTTACAATACAGGAGGAATCAGAGGGCCCTGCTTGTTAGAGCTTACAATCTAGATGGATCCAAATTTGTCCGGTTCAGCAAGGACTGGTCGAATTTCAATCCATGTATGAGCTAGCTGGATATACACAAATCGATCTATCAGGCAGGGACGAGCCAAATTAGAATCCAGGTATGGGCTAGCTGGTTGTATACAAGTCGATTGATAGATCGACTTGTGTACAACTAGACTGTTGGGTTTTTCCAGAACAATCAGTGCCACCAGCTATAGCCGGCAATAGTGATACAATGATCATTGTATTCTGCTGGCAGGGAAGGCTCCCCACTGGTAGCATACAAAAGCTCAGTGGGAGTGGTTCACCCCATCCACATCAAAAATGTGGATGGAGAAATGGGTTCTTTTTTTTTTTTTTTTCTTTTTTTTTAACGTGTCCTTTAACTCCGCTCCTATTGGGGTATGTCCTTGTCATGATAGAAATATGAAGACTACAGTTGCGAAGGCAGTTAATGGTGCAGGAGTCATGAAGTTTGACAGTTGCTTGCCAGCTTTCAGATCCCACCATGACCTGCTCCATAAGGTAGTTCTTTTAAGAAACTCTTGCAGAGTTTAACTTCAAGTTGATATAAATTCTATAGTACATCTTGAAAAGTGTTTAAAGTGGAGGTCCGCCGAAATTTGTTTTTTAAAAGTCAGCAGCTTCAAATACTGCAGCTGCTGACTTTTAAAATATGGACACTTACTTGTCTAGGGCGCCTACGATGTCGGCACCTGAGGCCGACCCGTCCCTTGGTCCTCGAATGCTACCGGCCTTGCGGATTCACTTCCCGGTTCCCTACTGCGCATGCGCGAGTCGTGCTGCGCAATCAAAATGGTCCCTGCTGTCTTCTGGGACCCGTGTGTCTCCCAAAAGACAGCGGGGGGACGGGAAGTGGTGTAACTATGCCCGGAAGTGGGTGCAGATACCTGTATGCCAAATGTGACACCGGAGGGGGGGAGGGTTCCGAAAAGCGGAGGTTCCATTTTTTTGTGGACCTCCGCTTTAACTGTCAGATTATTGGAATAAAAAAAACAAAGTATTGTTTACCCTATAAACTATTAAGGGCCTCTGTTGACTGGTTTTGGTCATGTCAAGCTAATTTTGCATACAAGTCTATGGGAATGCAAAACCTGGACTGGAGCAGGTCAAAAGGCACCTATCAATGAATTCTGAATGTCTGACTTTCAGTATGTGTGTACTCCTCTCTGTTCAAAAGAAGCTGTCTAACGACCAATTTCTGTCAAACAGTCATGCTAGAAAACCATCATCCGATCAGTGTATTCTGAAGGCCCCCCCCGTCAGAATGCAATAGCGCAGCATAAGAGATCCTGGCATCAACATCGCTGGTGCTGATTCAGGAATCTGTCCATTTTATTTTTGTTCAACCCGCTGGTTGAATAAAAATATACTTTGTGTACTTAGCTTAAGACCCCATTCACACAGGGGCAACACGACTTCCAGCGCGACTTTGGGAGGCAACTTGGACACGACTTGAGTTTGAATCACAGCGCGACTTGGGGCGACTTACAACATGACTGAAGTCGCCTCCAGGACAGGAGGCTTTCCAGTGGCCAATCAAACAAGAAACCGCTCTGTGGGAGGGAGGGGTTTGCCTGAGAAATGTATGTTATCTTCCTGGAAAGTTGCTTTTGTTAAGACTTCCGACTTCTGAGGCGACTTCCATTGAAATCAATGGATACAAGTCGCCTAGAAGTCGGATTGAAGTAGTACAGGAACCTTTTTTGAAGTCGGAGCGACTGCAGTAGTGTACATTAAGACGGCTCCATTCACTTACATAGATTTTCTCATGCAGCGCGACTTGAGGCGACTAGGGGCGACTTGAAGTCGGATCCAAAGTCGTTCCCGTGTGAATGGGCTCTTAGGGTTAAGCTGAAATTCCACTTTAACCACTTAAGGACCCCTCACGGTATATATACGTCGGCAGAATGGCACCTACAGGCACAATCACGTACCTGTACGTGGCCCTTTAACTGCTGACGTCGGGGTCGCGCACGTGCCGCCGGTGGCGCGCTCGCGACCCCCCTGCCTTCCCCGTGAGTCGGACCGCGGGTCCTGTGGACTCGAACGATCGTCTCACGGAGGGATGGAGCGGAGAGATGTTAGTGTAAACACAACATCTCTCCGCTCCCCTACTGACAATGTCAGCGATCTCCGCTCTGTGTAATCAGAGTGGAGATCGGTGACGTGTCACTCGTAGCCACGCCCCCTCAGTTAAAAAACACACCCCTAGGCACACTTAACCCCTCCAGCGCCCCTAGTGGTTAACCACTTCACTGCCCGTGTCATTTTTACAGTAACCATTGCATTTTTATTGCACTGTGCGCTGTAAAAATGACAATGGTCCCAAAAATGTGTCAAAAGTGTCCGATGTGTCCGCCATAATGTCGCAGGCACGAAAAAAAACGCTGATCGCCGCCATTACTAGTAAAAAATAAAAAATTTATAAAAATGCCTTAAAACTATCCCCTATTTTGTAAACACTATAATTTTTGCGCAAACCAATCAATAAACGCCGATTGCGTTTTTTTTTTTAACCAAAAATATGTAGAAGAATACGTATTGGCCTAAACTGAGGAAAAAAATTGTTTTTTATATATATTTTTTGGGGATATTTATTATAGCAAAAAGTAAAAAATATGTAATTTTTTTCAAAGTTGTCGCTCTATTTTTGTTTATAGCGCAAAAAATAAAAACCGCAGAGGTGATCAAATACCACCAAAAGAAAGCTCTATTTGTGGGAAAAAAAGGACGCCAATTTTGTTTGGGAGCCACATCGCACGACCACGCAATTGTCAGTTAAAGCGACGCAGTGCCGAATCGCAAAAAGGGGCCTGGTCATTATGCTGCGTATTGGTCCGGTCCTTAAGTGGTTAAAGAGACTGTTTAGCTGCCAGATGCTTAAAATTTAAAAGGTAAAGAGAATCCCAGAAGCTGAGCATCCCCATACTCTATGGAATGGGAGATTTTGATAGTCCTGCAGTATGTGAGTACAGAAACAACTTCCAAAATTTAGGTAGCATTGATTCCCCAACAATCCACTGAAGTATCAGGCCCCATAAGAGTAAGTAAAACTAAAGGGGTTAGTAAACACCACTTGGTCACTTGTACCTACAGATGAGCTTATAATAGATCCCATCTGTAGGTACAATGATTATCTCCTAAACATGCACCGTTTAGGAGACGATCGCAATTTATTCAGCCGGTGACGTCACTGGTACTTATGCATTGTGCTCTAAAGTAAGGGCATATAGTAAGAGGAAATATTCATAAGTAAGCCTGCAAAGTTATAATTAGATTACTGAATAAACCCAGTTAAAACAGGTTCACTTTAATCTTGGCATAGGCATAAGAAAGCAACTTGATTTAATTGCATGATCCATCCTCTCCCAGACAGGTCTCTCATCCTACTCATGCTTAAATACAAATCATCCTGCTCATGCTTAAAGTGGTTGTAAACCCGTAAAAAAAAAAAGTAAAAAAAAAAACACTGACTAGCATACTAGCTCATTATGCTTTACTTAGATCGAAGCGGTCCTCGTCTCCCCCTTCGGCCGCATACATCTCTCCGCAGATACTCGGAAGGTTACTTCCGGGTAGCGCCGCTCCAGCGCTGTGATTGGCTGGAGCGGCGAAGACGTCACTCCGCGCATGCGCACAGGAGCCGTCAAATCCGGCAACACCGGATTTGTGAATGGGATTTGCAGTGCGCCTACTCTGTCTGCGGCGCGCATGTGCTGTAGACAATGTGTAATCCCATTCCCAAATATCTCCTAAACCGTGCAGGTTTAGGAGATATTGAAAACACCTACAGGTAAGCCTTAATCTAGGCTTACCTGTAGGTGAAACTTGCAAAGGAGGGTTTACAACCACTTTAAATACAAATGTTTAGTTTGCCTGAGCGTTACTGTTTAAACCTACAGGTGCCAGCTTTTAGCTCCTAGCACCAATTATTTAGGGGAAGTGTTTAGCAATAGGACAAGGTTCTCAAAAGCTGTCTGACTGATATTTCCAATATGAACCTTTTGTTGGAGGGTGTGTGTCGCCGCCTTATACATAAGACTGCTGCCTGCCTGGGCCGAAAAGAGCCAGCTACATATCTATTACCGTGTCTACCTCTAACCATATACGGTGCCTTGAAAAAGTATTTATACCCCTTGAAATTTTCCACATTTTGTCATGTTACAACCAAAAACATAAAAGTATTTTATTGGGGTTTTATGTGATGGACCAACACAAAATGGCACATCATTTTTTTTTTTTATAAATATCTGAAAAGGGTGGAGTGCATTTGTATTCAGCACCCCTGAGTCTATACTTTGTAGAACCACCTTTCGCTGCAATTACAGCTGCAAGTCTTATGTGAGCTTTTGGTCGGAAATTCCGACCGTGTGTATGCTCCATCAGACTTTTCCTGTTGGAATTTCCACCAGCAAAAGATTGAGAGCAGGATCTCTATTTTTCCGACGGTCTCTATGCAATTCCGACGGGAAAAAACACACGCATGCTCAAAGACAATTCGACGCATGCTCGGAAGCATTGAACTTCTTTTTCTCGCCTTGTTGTAGTGTTGTACGTCACCGCGTTCTTAACGCTCGAAAGTTCAGAGAACTTTTGTGTGACCATGTGTATGCAAGCCAAGCTTGAGCGGAATTCCGTCAGAAAAACCATCCAACTTTTTTCAGACGGAAATTCCGCTCGTGTGTACAGGGCATAAGGTTATGTTATGTCTCTTCCAGCTTTGCACATCTAGAAGGTTTAATGTTTGCCCCTTCTTCTTTGCAAATTAGCTCAATCTCTGTCAGGTTGGATGGAGAGCATCTGTGAACAGCAATTTTGAAGTCTTGCCACAGATTCTCAATTGGATTTAGGTCGTGACTTTGACTGGGCCATTCTAACACATGAATATGCTTTGATCTAAACCAGGGGTCTCCAAACTTTGGCCCTCCAGTTGTTCAGGAACTACAATTCCCATCATGCCTAGTCATGTCTGTATGTCAGAGTTTTATGATGACTCATGGGATGTGTCGTTCCGCAACAGTTGGGGGGCCGTAGTTTGGAGATCCCTGAAAACCATTCCATTGTATGTTTAGGGTCGTTGTCCTGCTAGAAGGCGAACCCCTGCCCTAGTCTCAAGTCTTTTGCAGCCTCTTAACAGGTTTTCTTCTAAGATTGCCCTGTATTTGGCTCCATCCATCTTCCCATCAATTCTGACCAGCTTCCCTGTCCCTGCTGAAGAAAAGCATCCCCACAACATGATTCTGCCACCACCATGTTTCACGGGTGATGTGCAGTGTTAATTTTCTGCCACACATAGTCTCATCTGACCAGAGCACCTTCTTCCACATGTTTGCTGTGTCCCCCACATGGCTTCTCACAAACTGCAAATGGGATCTCTTATGGTTTTCTTTCAACAATGGCTTCCTTCTTGCCACTATTCCATAAAGGCCAGATTTGTGGAGTACACGACCAATAGTTGTCCTGTGGACAGATTCTCCTACCTGAGCTGTGGATCTCTGCAGCTCCTCCAGAGTTACCATGGGTCTCTTGGCCCCTTCTCTGATTAATGCTCTCCTTGCCCGGCCTGTCAGTTTAGGTGGACGGCCATGTCTTGGTAGGTTTACAGTTGTGCCATACTCTTTCCATTTTTGTATGATGGATTGAACAGAGCTCTGTGAGATGTTCAAAGCTTAGGATATTTTTTTTTACAACCTAATTCCGCTTTAAACTTCTCCGCAACTTTATCCCTGACATGTCTGGTGTGTTCCTTTGCTGTTCGTTCACTAAGGTTCTCTAACAAACCTCTGAGGGCTGTATTTACACTAAGATTAAATTACACACAGGTGGACTCTATTTACTAATTAGGTGACTTCTGAAGGCAATTGGTTCCAATAGATTTTAGTTAGGGTATTAGAGTAAAGGGGGCTGAATACAAATGCACGCCACACTTTTGAGATATTTATTTGTAAAAAATGTATTTTTCTTCCATTTCACATCTATGTGCCACTTTGTGTTGGTCTATCACATAAAATCCCAATAAAGTACATTTACATTTTTGGTTGTAACATGACAAAATGTGGAACATGTCAAGGGGTATGAATACTTTTCTTTCTCGTACATCACGGGACACAGAGCGGCATAGTCATTACTTTGTGGGTTATATAGATACCTTCAGGTGCTGGCACTGGCAACTTCCAAAACCGGAAGTACCCTCCCCTATATAAGCCCCTCCCATCCGGGAGTACCTCAGTTTTTTGCCAGTGTCTAAGGTGTTGGCCAAGAAGTAACATGTGTTTTTCACTGAGCTTGCGTACAGGTTCTTTTGGGCCTCAGTAAGCTATTCCGGATCCGACCAAAAAAGCTTCATAGCTAAACGGTCGGTACCCGGGCCTTGCAAGAGAAGAGCAAGGTTTTGCCTGTAATGCCTCTCTTAGGAGGGCTGGACCCTGGGATCCAGAGCTCTGGTCATACCCACGACCAAGATGTTTTCTGTGCAGGGTGCTATACAGGTCCAGGGGAGTGGAATCCTTGGGAACCCGGTCCCTGAAGGTTTGATTACAATGCCTGCCGTGATAGGTGAAGTTTGGGCTTCTGTGGACCAAACAGAGTCCTGCGGCGAGGAAAAGGTAAGTGGGGGCCCTCAGGAACTTGGTTCTATTGGGGGACCCCCAAGCCTATTTTGTCTTTCTGCCTGTTACCTAAGGTATTCCCGCTAATATTCTGTGCATGCCTGTTACTACTGAGAAAATGTAAAAATTTTAATAGTAGGCAAGAAAAAAAAAAAAAGAAAAAAAAAATGTAAGACCGCGGTACCTGTGTTAAACACTAGAGGCCGCTATGGTTCTTTTTCTTGTAATGTGGATTTTTTTCTTCCGAAGTCAAATCCAGGCAGTTGGTAAGTTCTCTTTGGGAAGCTGTCTCCTCTGCCCTGTTGCTGCGCTCATCCATCCCCGGGCCCTGCGGCAGGGACCCTGGCTCCCATCTAGCTCCTTATTTTTTTCAAAAAAGGCGCCGAAGGCGCGCGTGCACGCGCCTCTCTATATAGAGGCGATCTGGAAAAAGGGGCGGGGCGGGTGGATGACGCTCAGTGTGCGCCGCGGCGCTACTGCGCATGTGCGGGCGTCCAGCATGTTTAAAGGCACAATCACAGCTGGCTATTGAAGTGCACAGACAGAGCTAGCAACAGTAAAAAGGCACACAGAGGCGGTTGATGCAGGCATCCCCTAGAAAGGCACTTTAGTAGACACCAACTGTTATCTAGCAGCAATTGTGCTAGACTATTCTCAGTAAAAGTGGTGTATTACGGCTGGAATACCTCAGCTTTGGGCTTAGGAATATGCCGTCCAGAAGCTCCGGAACTAAATCTTCCAGGAAGCGAAGGGGGTCTCATCGGGCTCTGAGGATCTTGGGCATGCTTCTGCTGCACCAGTCTCCCCTGAAAATTCAGAGGTTAGTGACCGTAGAGACCCCGCAGGAGTGCCTGGTACTCTGGCTGTCCTCAGTTCACCTGCTCCTGTGTATGTAACAGAGGAGGTTTTTTCCTCAGCTCTGGGAGGATTAGAAGAGAGATTGTCAACATTAATCGCTGCCTCCCTGTCACAGGGAAAGCACGCCCGATCTCCGTCTCCTCCTTCAGAGTACCTGTTAGCGGAGCAACAGTCCCATACAGGAATCGACCTGCCTGAAGGGGATCAGGAGGAGGTTGATTCTGTTATAGAGGAATCAACAGTGGAGGAACATTTCTCAGCATCTCAAGCTGAAAGATTATGGGTTCAGTCTCTGACTAACATGGTCCGATCAGCATTTAAAATGCACCTTGCGGAACCATCAACCACTACTGTCTCCTCGCTGGGGTCGCTAAAAGCTCCCCAGACTGTCTGTTCCTTTCCACTTCACCCTTTATTGGAAGGGCTCATGTACCAGGATTGGGAACATCCTGATAAAATATTTACTCCCCCCAAGAGATTTCCGGTGGTCTATCCCATGGAGGATAAGTTCATCAAAAAATGGAGGGTCCCTACAGTGGACGCAGCCATCTCTTGTGTGAATAAATCACTGACATGTCCAGTGGATAATGTCCAAATGTTCAAGGACCCAATAGATAAAAAATTGGAGTCCTTATTAAAATCTGCTTTTTCTACAGCAGGCTTGGTAACACAACCAGCAGTGGCAGCTATTGGGGTCTGCCAAGCAGTGAAGGATCAGTTGAAACAGGTCTTAAGGGACTTGCCAGATCAGCAGGCCCTTGCCCTAGCTGATCTACCTAGAGCCTTATGCTTTGCGGTTGACGCCATAAAGGATTCAATCCATCAGGCCTCCCGCCTTACGCTGTCTGTAGTACATATGCGCAGGCTTCTATGGCTCAAAAACTGGTCTGCTGAAGCTCCCTGTAAAAAATTGCTGGTTAGCTTCCCATTTCATAGTGAACGCTTATTCGGGGAAGACCTGGACAAATATATCCAGAAAATTTCCAACGGTAAAAGTACACTCTTGCCGGTTAAAAACAGAGTTAGAGGTCCCTCTTTTAAGAGGCCTGCTTCTCCAGTCCCTGGGGCATCGGCTGTGAAACAGTTCCGACGGCCTCCTCAGTCAAATCCCGGGGGTAAAAATCAGGGACAATCGCAGGGTAATAAGAAACCCTGGGTCAGGAGAGGTACAAAACCTCCCCCAAAGTCAAATGCATGAAGGGTTGCCCCCACTCAATCGGGTGGGGGGAAGACTCCAGTTGTTCGCAGAGACCTGGCGGGACACGATCAGAGACAGATGGGTGCTCTCCGCAGTAAGTCTGGGATACAGATTGGAGTTAAAAGACTCTCCTCCTTCCCATTTTATGAGGTCAAACGTGCCAAGGGATCCCCGGAAGAGAGAGTCCCTCCTGTTGGCACTAGAACAACTATTGCTCCAAGGAGTAATTATGGAGGTTCCCCTGGAAGAATGGGGGTTCGGGTTTTACTCAAACCTCTTTACAGTCCCGAAGCCAAACGGGGACGTGAGGCCCATATTAAATCTAAAAGGGCTAAACAAATTCCTACATATCAGGACTTTCCGGATGGAGTCGATCCGATCGGTGGCCACTGCCCTACAAGGGGAGGAATGGTTAGCCTCAATCGACATCAAAGATGCTTATTTGCACATTCCCATCTTTCCAGTCCACCAAAAATTTCTACGCTTTGCAGTAGAAGGGCGCCATTTTCAGTTCAGAGCCTTACCCTTCGGTCTGGCCACAGCACCACGAGTGTTCACAAAAATTCTGGCCCCATTATTGGCCAATCTAAGAACGCAAGGTGTAACGATAATGGCATATCTAGACGACTTGTTGCTGATAGACCACTCAGTGAAAAAACTAGAAGTGGTTGTTCACAAGACAATCAAGTATCTGGAATCTCACGGTTGGATTATCAACCGAGACAAGTCAGCCCTAAAACCAGTCAAAAGTCTGGAATACTTGGGGCTAAGGCTAGATTCAGGCCAGAGGAAAATATTCTTGCCTCGAAAAAAGGTGTTGTCTTTGAGAGATTTGATCCACTTAGTGGGTACAAAAAGACAGCCGTCTATACGCCTGTGCATGAGGCTGCTGGGAAAAATGGTGGCATCATTCGAAGCAGTACCCTACGGTCAATTCCATTCAAGGAATTTGCAAAGGGCCATACTGTCAGCCTGGAACAAGAAAGTTCAGGCCCTGGACTTACCAATGTCCTTGTCCCCTTCTGTTAGCAAGAGCCTCCGTTGGTGGTTGGTTCCCCAGAATCTGGAAAAAGGGAAATCCTTCAGTCCGATTTCTTGGAAGGTGGTCACTACAGATGCCAGCCTTATAGGCTGGGGAGCAGTACTGGAGCAATGGTCTCTCCAGGGCAGATGGTCGGATGCGGAAAAGGCCCTGCCCATCAATCTCTTAGAGATACGAGCAGCCCGGTATGCCCTAGTAGCATGGACATCCAAACTCCAAGGGTCCCCTGTCAGAATTCAATCAGACAATGCCACGGCAGTGGCATATATCAATCATCAGGGTGGCACCAGGAGTCGTGCAGCCCAGAGGGAGGTAAATTGCATCCTGAAATGGGCAGAAAGATATGTCCCAGCCATATCCGCGGTATTCATTCCAGGAGTGGAGAATTGGAAGGCGGACTTTCTAAGTCGCCAACAATTATGCCCAGGGGAATGGTCCCTTCACCCCGAGGTTTTTCGGACAATATGTCAGCGGTGGGGAACACCGGATGTAGATCTGCTAGCATCCAGGTTCAACGCAAAGGTGGACAGGTTTGTCTCTTGGACAAGGGATCCCCTAGCTTGCGGCTCGGATGCCCTAGTGTTCCCTTGGGATCAGTTCAAGCTGATATATGCATTCCCACCGCCACAATTGTTACCTCGATTACTCTGCAGAATCAGGGTAGAAAAGAAACCAGTGATTCTGATGGCTCCAGCGTGGCCCCGAAGAGCATGGTACGCGGAGATTGTAAAAATGTCTGTGGGGAGTCCTTGGACCCTCCCACATCGTCCGGACCTGCTTTCGCAAGGACCGATATACCACCCTTCCTTACCAGCCCTAGGTTTGACGGCCTGGCTATTGAAGCCCACATTCTAAAAAAGAGAGGTCTCTCTAATCCTGTGGTATCTACCATGATCAATGCCAGGAAGCCGGTATCCAGGCAGATCTACTATAGAATCTGGAAGGCGTACATCGCCTGGTGTGAGGCCAAGAAATGGCATCCACGAAAGTACGTAATAGGTAGGATTCTGGACTTCCTACAGTGGGCTGTAGATAGGAAGCTTGCCTTGAGTACTATCAAGGGTCAGATTTCGGCCTTGTCAATATTTTTTCAGAGGCCCTTGGCTTCGCATTCACTAGTCAAAGCCTTTATACAAGGAGTGATGCGTATTAGCCCTCCGGTTAATATTCCCATATGTCCATGGGACTTAAACCTGGTTCTGTCGGTTCTACAGAAACAACCATTTGAACCATTACAGCATATTTCCCTGGTTCTTCTCACCAGAAAATCGATTTTTCTAGTAGCCATTTGTTCGGCTAAAAGAGTGTCGGAATTAGCCGCTATGTCCTGTAGGGAGCCATATCTGGTTATCCATAAGGACAGAGTAGTGTTACGTCCTCATCCAACCTTTCTTCCGAAGGTGGTATCGAGGTTTCATTTGAACCAAGATGTGGTTCTTCCTTCTTTTTCCCCAAACCTAGTTCACTAGAGGAAAAATTATTACATTCTTTGGATGTAGTAAGAGCAGTTAAAGCTTATCTAAAAGCCACTGCTCAGATTCGCAGAACGGATACTTTGTTTATTCTGCCGGAAGGCCCCAGAAAGGGTCAGGCAGCGTCAAAATCTACTTTAGCCAAGTGGATTCGACAGGTCATAATGCAAGCCTATGGCTTGAGAAGGAGACCGCCTCCGTTCAAAGTTAGGGCGCACTCCACGAGAGCAGTTAGAACTTCATGGGCAGTGCATCACCAGGCCTCCCTGGCTCAAATCTGTAAGGCCGCAACATGGTCTTCAGTACACACGTTTACTAGGTTCTACCAGGTGGACGTTAGAAGTCAGGAGGATGTCGCCTTTGGGCGCAGTGTGTTGCAGGCCGCAAAAGATCCTCATGTCTGATAGCGCTCAGCTTATGTATGGTGTATCCCCCCCCTCATTGGGCATTGCTGTAGGACATCCCACATAGTAATGACTATGCCGCTCTGTGTCCCGTGATGTACGAGAAAGAAAATAGGATTTTTATAACAGCTTACCTGTAAAATCCTTTTCTTGGAGTACATCACGGGACACAGAGCTCCCACCCCTCTTTTGGGGACACTTATTGCTTTGCTACAAAACTGAGGTACTCCCGGATGGGAGGGGCTTATATAGGGGAGGGTACTTCCGGTTTTGGAAGTTGCCAGTGCCAGCACCTGAAGGTATCTATATAACCCACATAGTAATGACTATGCCGCTCTGTGTCCCGTGATGTACTCCAAGAAAAGGATTTTACAGGTAAGCTGTTATAAAAATCCTATTATTTGTAAAAAATGTATTTTTCTAGCATTTCACAACTATGTGCCACTTTGTGTTGGTCTATCACATAAAATCCCAATAAAGTACATTTACATTTTTGGTTGTAACATGACAAAATGTGGAACATGTCAAGGGGTATGAATACTTTTTTAAGGCACTGTACGTGTGTGCAAATGTTATGAGCCATTTTATATCAACCATTTCATTGAGTTTAATGGTTCAAGGAATAGTAAAGCATAATTCAGTTCATTGAATAAAGGTATTCTTTAACCAGATTATTTTTCTAGCGCACATACCCCCTTTCATTAACATGCAAATTGGGCCTAGCGTGCCAAAAGGCCTTGCTGTAAACCAAGCTTTCTTTCTTTCCTTAAATATATGGTTTTTGTGGGCAGAAACTATTTTTAGTGATCAAAGGATTGCATTAAAGACTCTGCTTCTGTCTTTCCACAGCATGAGGCCAATGAAAGCGTTTACTGAGGCTGCTCTTCTGTATATTCCCCTCAGTTTTCCACCCTGAAGTGTGGAAATAATGTCTGCGTTGTCTGCTGCTGGGTCATTGGATGACATAAACAAAGTGTGCCTTCCATAATGATGCTATGTGATTGGAGTGTAGATGAAAAATTGCTTTAGGTACTGCTATTCTAATGTATCACTGTTTTGTCTGTTGGCTATCAGTCCTCTGATTATTGGGAAAATCACAGCAGCAGATTGCCTAAAGATGCCATAATGCAAGTTTCTAGGCAAATTATATAGTGCAGGCTCATCGACATTGGTTCAGTCCATGAAACTGATTTGCAGTAGTTAGTGATTGAAATAAGGAACTAGCATAATGGGCTACCAAAATCATTGTAGCTCAATTTTGCTAGGCTGTTAGAAGATTGTGAAAAAAGCATTCAGAAATATAGTGTTTGGGAGGAGGATTCTAGGTTGCTAGAAGATTCCGAAGAAAGCATTCAGAAATATAGTGTTTGGGAGGAGGATTCTAGGTTGCTAGAAGATTCCGAAGAAAGCATTCAGAAATATAGTGTTTGGGAGGAGGATTCTAGGCTGCTAGAAGATTCCGAAGAAAGCATTCAGAAATATAGTGTTTGGGAGGAGGATTCTAGGCTGCTAGAAGATTCCGAAGAAAGCATTCAGAAATATAGTGTTTGGGAGGAGGATTCTAGGCTGCTAGAAGATTCTGAGGAAAGCATTCAGAAATATAGTGTTTGGGAGGAGGATTCTAGGTTGCTAGAAGATTCCGAAGAAAGCATTCAGAAATATAGTGTTTGGGAGGAGGATTCTAGGTTGCTAGAAGATTCTGAGGAAAGCATTCAGAAATATAGTGTTTGGGAGGAGGATTCTAGGTTGCCAGAAGATTCTGAGGAAAGAATTCAGAAATATAGTGTTTGGGAGGAGGATTCTAGGCTGCTAGAAGATTCTGAGGAAAGCATTCAGAAATATAGTGTTTGGGAGGAGGATTCTAGGTTGCTAGAAGATTCTGAGGAAAGCATTCAGAAATATAGTGTTTGGGAGGAGGATTCTAGGTTGCTAGAAGATTCTGAGGAAAGCATTCAGAAATATAGTGTTTGGGAGGAGGATTCTAGGTTGCCAGAAGATTCTGAGGAAAGCATTCAGAAATATAGTGTTTGGGAGGAGGATTCTAGGCTGCTAGAAGATTCTGAGGAAAGCATTCAGAAATATAGTGTTTGGGAGGAGGATTCTAGGTTGCTAGAAGATTCTGAGGAAAGCATTCAGAAATATAGTGTTTGGGAGGAGGATTCTAGGTTGCTAGAAGATTCTGAGGAAAGCATTCAGAAATATAGTGTTTGGGAGGAGGATTCTAGGCTGCTAGAAGATTCTGAGGAAAGCATTCAGAAATATAGTGTTTGGGAGGTGGATCGGGAATAAAATCCAAGCCCTTGACAAGAACCTGAAGTCCTTTAATGTTTGTTGTTCATTAAAAAAAAAAAAAAACTGAACATCATATCATATACATATGAGAAATATCACACCTGAAGATCATCTTCATTATTCAAAATGTTAGTTCATCCCAAAAAAGATATTTTAGTTATGGGTAAAGCCTGAGTCAGCCTTTATTTTATTATATCTTTTTTGTACACACCTCCATAATTCCCAACTTCTGTTCACTTGGAGGTTTGCCGATCCTGAAAATTCAAGCATGGATATCGCACCAATAGAGTTTTAAATCAATACAAGAAATGGTCCGGTGGTTTAACTCTCTAGGGTCTACCAAAAATGGGGATATCTGTTTTGGGTGACTTGACCCTTTTAGATGACCTTTGACTTTGATGATTAGATGTATGTGCATGATGTCCCCTTGGCCAATTTATCTCCTAAACTACAGTAAGGTGCTGTAGTTGCACAGCAGTGTAAAACCCTCATACACACGATCGGACTTCCGTGGATTTTGATCCAAAGGGGGTTGGCCGTGAACTTGTTCTGCATACACACGGCACAACATTTTCAGCCAACATTCACCAAACCATGTGGTTTTTCAGCTCTTCGGGCAACTTCTGCTATTGTTGGCTGATGTTTAACATTGGTTCTGAGCATGCGTGTTTGTAAATCGGATTTTAGTTGGACGGACTTGTGTACACACGATCGGATAAACCAACGTAACAGATTTATTGCCCAACAATTGGTGAGCATGAACAGCCCACTTTTGTTGTCGTTAATTCAGTCAATAATTGTCTGATGGAGCATACACATGGTCAGATTATCCAAAACAACACGTCCGTCAGACAATTGTGGCCATAAAGTTGGATCGTGTGTATGAGGCTTAAGAGGGAGGGAAGGGGCCATAAAAGATATTTCCCAAAAGAAAAAAGTCACTTTTCCCTAGATCATATAAAAGAAAAGAAAACAGGAACAAGAGTAGAGCTGTTGCCTTCGGTGACATCCATAGCTTCACCTGTGCTATTCTCTTCACTTCAATGGTTCCCCCAGGTGGGCTGAGCATTTACAGTGTTGAACAAGTGAAGCCCGCAAAACATGGGTGCTTTAAATTCTCTTCTTCATCCTATGTGAAGCTAAATCTAAGCTAGCCATACACAGATCAAATTTAACCCATTTCGTGCTGAATCACCTGAAACATCGATCTGTGGATGGTCCTCCCTGCTCGCCAAACTTCAGTACCCACCACAGTGGTGTAATGGTTAGCACTTTCACCTAGCAGCAAAAAGGGTCGCTGATTCGAATCCCATTCACGACACCATCTGCCTGGAGTTTGCATGTTCTGCCTGTGCCTGCGTGGGTTTCCTCCGGGTACTCCAGTTTCCTCCCACACTCTAAAAGACATGCTGGTAGGTTAATCAGATCCTGTGTAAATTGGCCCTAGTATATGTATGAATGTGTGTTAGGGACCTTAGATTGTAAGCTCCTTGAGGGTAGGGACTGATGTGAATGTACAATGTATATGTAAAGTGCTGCGTAAATTGACTGCGCTATATAAGTACCTGAATTATTAATTATTATTTGGCTATTCTGATAGCCATGGGTGCTGGCTGTCAGAATACAAAGCTGGCAATGGGAGATTCATCCATCCACAATGTTTAGCTTAGATGGGGGAATCTGTTAGATTTCTTTAGTTCAGTTTGCAGGCTGAACATACCAAATCTATGAATGTATGCCCAGCTTTAGTCAGCCAAGAAATGGAAAAAGTGGGATCAAAGTCTTCATATTGTTCACCAGATGCCTGCACACTTGTTTTGTGGGTGGGGCAGTTTTGGATTGTGTAGTGCACTATCAAGAAACAAAGTTTATAAAACCCATCTTGTCATGATTTAGCAATTTAATAATTAAGCATTTGGTACTGGCCTGCTTGAAGACCCCATTCTAAAGTAGTAATTGTTCCCATGTTTTTACTGCCCCTGCAAGAGGCTTAGGAATTGTCACGCATGAAATGTCTTCTGTAGACGATCAGTTCTTTGCTTATATAAACATATACAATGTCATACAATGTCCAAATGATGGATTCGATTCTATTTCCTTTTACTCTGCTTACAGATAATAGGTAACCAGCTATCCACAAGCTGTTCTTCTATATTTCTTTAAATGAAAAGCAGACTGCTAGTACAGTTATAATTATAAAAGTGGAATCCCTAGTGTTTCACGTATCCGTTTTCTTGTGCAATTAACCTCTTTGTAAACTCCAGTACGTTTTTACAAACTTTATATAGCAAAGAAAAAAAAGCTTAGGTTTTTCTTGGAAGTCTCTCAAGTTTGAGGTTTCTTTGGCACCCTCTCAGGGAACGTAATATAGATACTCAAACATCACGTAGTGAAATTCTCAAGTTCTTCCCTGTGTAAATAGAACTCATAGAGGGGCTTTCATGAGTAAAGCCTATGTTAATTGTCTCCGATGGAATAGAATCCTTTCTCATTGAAATGGTAATAAAAATGATTGGACATTGTTATATGAAAAAATATAATAAGTACATTTTAATAAAGGTATGGTGTCATTTCATTGATGACACATTTTGAGATATTACTGCGCATTTAAGTAAGTTTTGACTTTCTTATATATGCTTTGTCTAGTTAACTCAGATTAAGTTGAGGCAGACCGTTAATTTTGAATGGGTTGAAAAACACACCCAATCGCTTTGGCTCTAAAACAGAGGTTTATAGAGTAACCGTAAAGCCGGCCATAGGTTGTTTAAATCTGAGCCAGTTCAGCAGGAACCGGACAAGATTTGAACCTTGTATGGGCTGGCTGAATGTACCCAAGTTGATTGATCAATTGGGTACAACCAGCCAGCTGGATTTTACATGCATTTATTGTTAGCAGCTGCTATAGCTGCTAGCAATGATCACTGTGTTCTCCCGGCGGGGTGCGCCTCCCCCCACTCCGTCTACCGCCGGCTTAAAGCTGGGTACACACTATTTTTTAAATTTTTTTCGTTCAACCCCCATGGGTTAAACTCAGCTCCGGTCAGAGCCGCTGTACTAACCATGCAACTTTAGTTCAGCGTTCTCCCCCGCTGAGCTGTTGTATTCTGACAGGGGGACAGCCCCCACCAGAACATATTGAATGAGAGCGCTGATCAGGAGTTGGTCGGAGGCTGGTTTTCCAGCATGCCCATCCAACAGGAGCCAGCCAAATAGCCGGCTTCTATCAGACAGACCGACATACACGTTTCGCTCATTTTTGCTGTGGGGGCACCCGAGCCAAGCTACAGCTCCATGTGTCCATCCAGACACGGAGCTGCGGTTCTGGCCCGCTCCCCTCTCTCTCCTGATTGGCCAACATAGAATGCATTAAGATAAAAAGACCTTCTGCCTTTACAATCCCGTTAATTTACCTTTAGTAAATCATCCCCACTGTTTAGGATCTACCCATAGGTTTCCAAAAGTATTAAAGTCGGGGGATAGATAAGGCTGTTCCAAAACCTTGAGGCCTCATGCACACTGGACGTTTTTGCAGCTGCTGTTTTTGGCTTCAGGCGTTTTTTTTCTGCAGCCAATAAACTTCCCAGCATGTTATCCTATGTGTCCATGCACACATACGATATCAGCATTCTTTGGCAGGGGTGTTTTCTGACTGTAAAAAACCCCCAGAACATGTGTGTTTTAAAAAAAAAAAGCTTAAAAACACGGCTATTCTGCATTTATCAGCGTTTGAGCCATAAGCGTTTGTGGGAGTATAATTTTGCTAAAAAACGCAACAGCTATAAAATGCTGAAAAACGCTACTGCAAAAACGCTGAAAAACTCATTCTACAGCTACAGCTTTTTACAGCTAACGCTACTGCCTTTTTTTATAACGTCCAGTGTGCATGAGACCTTAAGCGGAACTCAAGGCAAACAGCTAAATAATACAGATGATATGAACATAAGGGAACTGTTTTGTTGCCATAACATTGACTGATCTGGGTAGAAAATTATCATCCAAATAGTGACTGCATCCTATGGCGCAGTCACTGTTTAGCAGCGCCACTGTATTCAGGCGGGTGCGACAGCTGCTCAATACAATAGGTGGCAGTGGAGATTCCTCCATCCCAGCTATTTTAGTGTGCATGGGGGGGGGTCCATTGAGTTAAGCCGTGTACACACGATAGGTTTAACCGATGAAAACAGTCCGATGGACTGTTTTCATCGGACAAACCGATCGTGTATGGGACCCATCGGTCTTTTTTCCATCAGTGTTTAAAAATAGAACATGTTTTAAATTTATCCGATGGTTAAAAAACCGATCGCAAATTACTATCGTCTGTGGGGAACTCCATCGGATAAAAAACCCACGCATGCTCAGAATCAAGTCGACGCCTGCTCAGAAGCATTGAACTTAATTTTTCTCAGCTCATCGGAGTGTTTTATGTCACCGCGTTTGGAACGGTTGGGTTTTTGACTGATGGTGTGTAGGCAAGACTGATGGAAGTCGGCTTCATTGGATTTCCAATAGAAAAATCCATCGGTTTAACCCCTTCCTTACTGGGCACATATAACCCCTTCCTGCCCAGGCGAAATTTCAGCTTTCAGCACTGTCACGCTTTGAATGACAATTGCGCGGTCGTGCGACGTGGCTCCCAAACAAAATTGACGTCCTTTTTTTCGCACAAATAGAGCTTTCTTTTGGTGGTATTTGATCACCTCGGCGGTTTTTATTTTTTGCGCTATTAACAAAAATAGAGCGACAATTTTGAAAAAAAAGCAATATTTTTTGATTTTTGCTATAATAAATATCCCAATTTTTTTTTATATATATTTTTTTCCTCAGTTTAGTCCGATACGTATTCTTCTACATATTTTTGGTAAAAAAAAATCGCAATCAGCGTTTATTGATTGGTTTGCGCAAAAGTTATAGCGTTTACAAAATAGGGGGTAGTTTTATGGCATTTTTATATATATATATTTTTTATTAGTAATGGCGGCGATCAGTGATTTTTTTCGTGACTGCGACATTATGGCGGACACATCGGACACTTTTGACACTAATTTGGGACCATTCACATTTATACAGCGAACAGTGCTATAAATATGCACTGATTACTGTATAAATGTGACTGGCAGGGAAGGGGTTAACACTAGGGGGCGAGGAAGGGGTTAAATGTGTTCCCTATGTGTGATTGTTACTGTGGGGGGAGGGGACTGACTGGGGGAGGTGACCGATCTGTGTCCCTATGTACAAGGGACACAGCATCGGTCCCCTCTCCCTGACAGGACATGGATCTGTGTGTTTACACACACAGATCCATGTCCTTGTCTCTGTAACCGCCGATCGCGGGTTCCTGGCGGACATCGCGGCCGCCAGGCACGCGCATCGGCATCTCAGTGATGCGCCGGGCGCGCGCGCGTGCCGCCGGCGGCGCTCGCGCGCCCCCCAGTGGCCAAATAGCGGAGGCCGTATATTAACGGCCTCCCGGCATTTGACAACTACCTTGCGGCCGTATATTCTCGTACGGGTTAAAATCCATAGGAAATCCGATCGTGTGTACAGGGCTTAACTCTCATTGAGCCTGCAGGTTAAATGAGAAGATCAAGTCCTGTATGGTTTTGGAAATGGTCAGCCTTGGAATCTACAGAACAGTAATGGAGATAACAACATTTTTGATATGTAGTTACTGACTTGAAGACTTTTTTTTTCCCAACAAAAGTGCTGTTTTTCTTTAAGGTGAATTATAGTAAAGGTCGATTTGGGTGACTAGATCATACTGACTGTGTAGAACACTGTCCAATTTCATTATGGAGCTGGCTCTATGTTCACATGCTAGAAGGCCAGATTCTAATAAACAAAATGAAGTCATCATGCAATAAAAAGTCTGGAGCACATCCACCATACGCCCCCAATGTACAGTAATATGTACTATATAAATTGGTGTACAAAAACAGCAGGTGTTGCTGTGCAATTTTTCGAGATTTCTGAAGACTTCAGGGAAAACCAGATGGATTGTTGTCGATTATATTTTTGCAAATACTGTTCTTTTCAGAGCAGCATTTACCTACTGTAATTATGTTAAAAGCCATACGTTTTAAATGATTATAGTGGTAAGGATACCTTACCATTATGATAAAAAGTAAAAATGTAACTGTCCAATTTCTATACAACACATGGATTTTTTCTAATGCATGTTTGGGGTTGCGGCATAAAAGATGCTATAATGTTATCTGATGTTTTATAAAAAGTAGGCATTCCCAGCATTCATTTAGATGTGCATAATTATGATTCATTCCTGCTAGACAATTTTCAGTTAGCCTGGGGGCCATGGGCTTCTAAATGATTGAAGTTTTAACCAGGAGTATCCTTGAATGATCCTTATGCAACTCACAAAAGAAAGGAGGAAAATAAACAGGTAAAATCTGAAAAAGTTTCCCTAAATGTTACAGTATTAAATTGTACTAACATGTATTATACATGCTTGCCTATGCAGGACAATGCAACAGGTTCACTTTTATATCAAGCCTGTCCACTTGCCCATGTGGTCCCCTCCGGGAGAGGAAGAGGAATACATGTTACTTTGGGTATCTGATCATGTGACTTAAAGAGCAGAAGGTTTTTCTTCTCTTAATGCATTCTATGGATTGAGATAAAAAGCCTTCTTTGTGCAGCTCCCCCCTCGGCCCCCCTAATACTTACCTAAGGTCCCTCTCTGTCCAGCGATGGCCATAAGTGTCTTAGCCGTCTGAGATTCTCCCTCCCATTTGGCTGTCAATCAAAGTCAGCTAGCTAATTAGGAGAAAAAGGGGGTGAAGCCAAGTCGAGGCTCTGTGTCTGAATGGACACAGGGAGCTGTGACTCAGCTTGGGTGCCCCCATAGCAAGCTGCTTGCTGCGGGGGCACTGAACAGGAGGGAGGAGCCTGGAGCACAGAAGAGGGACCCGAGAAGAGGAAAATCGAGGCTGCTCCGTGCAAATTCACTGCAACAGAGCAGGTAGGTATAACATGTTTGTTATTTTTATAGGGAAAAAAACAAGACTTTACAATCACTTTAATTCCTTCCTCCGATGTAATAATGCTGGTCTTTGATTATTAGTCCAGTGAGGTCACATGGAAATTAAAAAAGGCCAGTTCACACCATAACATGCAGCCCATTCAATGTAATGCAGGTAATGCATTAAGGTAAAAACATTTTGGCTTTAGAACCACTGTAAGCTGCAGTTGGGATTCTGACACTTGGGCAAGTTAAAGCTTATCTACAGCAGAGAAAAAAAAATATTTTGCAGATGACCAATCCTTAGATGCGAAAACTCCTTTTTGTTTTCTTTTTTTTTTTTCTGACTTTTTTGCCTGGCGATACTGCCATTGGTATACATCAACGTTCAGTCACTGTACTATATCTATGGAAAAGCAACGTTGTCACCCTAGAACAGTGGTTCTCAACTCCTGTCCTCAGGACCCACTAACAGGCCAGATTTTAAGTATTACCTTGGTGAGATGCAGACTAGAATACTGCAATCCCTGAGCAGAAAATTATATCACCTGTGATGCATTTCAGTTATCTTGCAAACCTGGCCTGTTGGTGGGCCCTGAGGACTGGAGTTGAGAACCACTGCCCTAGAACATGAAGTATGTTAGAACTACAAAAGCCCCCCCCCCCCCAATAACATATAAGAGGTGTTCTGTAGTTCATAGAGATAGTTGGAAACAATGTATAACAGTGCAGCAGAGGCAGAGTGGATGGAAAGTTATCAGCTCACAAGATTTCCAGCAAGATCAGTAGATATTTTTTGCACTTATCAAAAAAATATAACAAAACACTTTCAATGGTATAATTAACAGGCTAAAAGGGAGCAAAACAAAGGTAATTGTTAGGGTTTACATACACTAGTGCTGCGTTAAGCCCCATACACGCAGACCAAATATCGGCTGGCTAGTTCAACAGAAATTCTGACATTCGGGCCGTGTGTACACCAGTCTGTTCGACAGAAGCTGGCTAAACATCCGGCTTCTGTTGAACAGCATGCTGGAAAACCAGCATCCAATCAGCATCCGATCAGTGTGTTTTGGCGGGGGGCAGTCCCCCTGTCAGAACACAATCGCTCAGCAGGTCAACCCGCTAGTGTGTACCGGTGTTCTGACGAGCTGGTTCCTCCTATCGATATGGTTCCCCCCTTGACTGCGCAGGCGCAATTCGAGGCGACGGAAATCTCTGAGGTTTAACAGCTGTTCGGCAGCTGCAGACGCGCTTGCTCCCGTTGCTTAGTTACACACGCCGCTTTCTTCTTCATGCCGCTGTATACAGCAAGGGGCGGATAAGATGTGATAATATTGAGCAGTGCGATTTGTTTGTTTATACATGCCGCTCTATACAGCAAGGGGCTGTATAGAGCGTTGTGTATAAACAAACAAATCGCACTGCTCAATATGACATCTGATCCGCCCCTTGCTGTATAGAGCGGCATGAAGAAGAAAGCGACGTGTAATGAAGCATCGGGGGCGAGCGCGTCCACAGCTGCCGAGCCTATGGTTCCTCCTATCGATCTGGTTCCCTCTTGACTGCGCAGGCACAAGCCGAGCCAACGGAAATCTCTGAGCTTTAAAGTGGTTGTAAACCCACTTTTATTTTTTCAATTTTTTGGCCCACCTGCAAGAGAAAGGCATAATGAGCTATTATGACTAGCGTAATAGCTCATTATGTTCCACTTACCTTAGATCGGGGCCCCCGAAGCCGTCCTCGTCCCTCTGTCCAGCCGCAGACATCACTGCGGCGATAGCCGGAATGTTACTTCCGGGTATCGCCGCACCAGCCAATCACAGCGCCGCTCCGGCGCTGTGATTGGCCGGAGCGGCGGAGACGTCACTCTGCGCATGCGCGCGGGAGGCGTCCCACTCGGCTACGCCCAGCGATTGCTGGGAAGTAGCCGAGTATGTGAATGGGATTAACACCATAAATGCGCCGTTTTCTACAGCGCGCATTCGCCGTAGACAGCGGCGCTTGTCATTTTAGTAAATATCTCCTAAACCGTGTAGGTTTAGGAGATATTTCTTGCACCTACAGGTAAGCCTTAATCTAGGCTTACCTGTAGGTGCAAGTTGAAAAAGTGGGTTTACAACCACTTTAACAGCTGTTCGGCAGCGCCTGCGCAGTCAAGGGGGGAACCATATCGATAGGGGAACCAGCTCGACAAGACACAGTCATTAGCCAGCTTTAAAATGAATCTGTTGATTTGCCCCGCTTGGTAAACAAAGATATCCATAAACAAGTAATGACCAATCAGATTTCATTGTGATAAAGTGAGGCCTTCTGGAAGAATTCTGTACCATTTCTAGTAGCTAATGTGTTCTTGAGCAAATCTGATTGTGCTACTGAGTTTGTTTTTCTTGGCATGTCCAGAATTTACACACAATGGTTTTCTATGTGTTGTCCTGTTTGAGGTCTGTCTGAGTGTCCTGTACTCCTTCAGAGAGCTGCAATGTCAGACTTTTCCTCGAGCTCTGCTGCAGGTGGAAAGCAGTACAGTGGCCCCTAGCTTTAGATATAGTCACGCTCAGCTGGGCTTTTTTAATCATCTACTGCAAAGAGCAGTGGTGTGTAGTAATCCATGACATTCAATTATTACCATCAAGGAATAGGCACACTGATAAATGTGATCACCGCTTAGAGTTACTTGTATTTTGCTTTATACTCTTTGCAAATTGACTATGAGTAGCACTGCATCTGAATAGACTTATTTAGTCTGACAACACAGTGTAAACTGCAGCAAAACAATGGGGCACCATTGAAGCTTTGTATTATATAACAGTTTGTTGTGTATATTGGGGGTATTTGGTCTTAAAAAAGAAAAGAGCTCCTTATCCTAGCCACACGATGTAAACAATCTACTGTAGGTTTTCCAACATTTATAAAGTGTAAAGCTTGCCATACAAAGCTAAAACTTTATCGAAATCACTCATTAAACTTTGATTGAAAAATTGAGATGCCCCCTTCCATGATGATGAATCCATTAGATTTCTCTTGTTCAGCCCTCAGGCTAAACAATAGAAATGTATGCATGTATGGCTTTTCCTGATTGTATATAAATTTACAATACAAAACCGTAAGTCATCAACGTTCCATAATGTAAATATGTAAAAAATATATATATACATGAACAGAGAGGAGTCATCTGTATATATTAAACTGGCATAACAATTCTCATCAATAAAAACCTGGCTTTGACTCTGCTCCCTAGTGTACCCTCAAACTGTATGCCCACTACATACAGAAAAACGAAATCCAGGGACAGTCGCGCACCAGCATAGAAAAATTACAAACATATAATTTTCAAAGTCCTAGAAAACACAGAGAAACAAGTACAGTTCATAAAACCAAATTGGTCAACAATGTTAAAAACAAACATATCTGGCCTCTGCTCTTTCAATATAGGCATAACAACCAGGGCTTGATTGTCCAACTCTTTAGATAAACGTATAGAGTGGATACTGGGACCCAGTAATGTGTAGGATCAAAAGGTATGTATTCCGCCTCCCAATGGTTGGGTTATATATCTAAAGTGGTTGTAAACCCAACCAGACAACTTGCACCTACAGGTAAGCCTAGATTAAGGCTTACCTGTAGGTGCAAGAAATATCTCCTTAACCTACACGGTTAAGGAGATATTTGAAGAAAACACTGCACTGATGGCTACGGCGCATGCACGACGTAGACAACGGCGCAGGCGCACTGAGCGTGCAGGTTTTATCAATGGATAATGCCGTAACCGGGCGCATGCGCCGCGCCGGTCCCGCGCACATGTGAGGGAGTGACGTCATCGCCGCTCCAGCCAGTCACAGCGCCGGAGCGGCGATACAAGGAAGGCGCTTTGAGGGGACATGGCGGCGGAGGGGAACGAGGAGCACTTTGGGGACTTCAATCTCAGGTAAGTGCCACATAATGAGCTAGTATGCTATGCATACTAGCTCATTATGCCTTTTTCTTGCAGCTTTTTTTTCACAGGAAATTTTTTTGGGGGTTTACTTCCTCTTTAAAGTTTGTCACCCAAATGCTTCATAAAAAAAGGACAACCTCAATGATCCTTTCTCATGTTTATGTCCTGGAACCAAAATGATCTCTCAATCACATATTTATTGGATGCAATTAAATAAGTATTTCAAACATGTACCCCTACACTTGATAATCCCACCTCAGGACTAAGGGCTTGAAATCTCATTCAAAGGAGTAATGATGATTAAAGTTCATGTACAATATACAATCCCCTGTGCATGCTCAAATGTAATGGAGAAAGTGACAGGTCACGCCCCTCTTATAATATAGACATTAACGCCAAGTTCTTCATATGTGAAAAAGCATCCTTCATCAACTGAGTCCTTGCCAAGAGATCCAGGCATGCCTAGTTTCCATAAATTGCACAAGGTACCAGGAGTGTTTCACCATTCAAATAATGTGCAAACTCCAGCCAAAAATCCCTATCAGCTGAGGCAGTGCAATTAGATTAATCACATGTCCAAGCATCCATGATAGAGAACAATGTAGTACACTTATCAATCCAGAGTCCCAGTGTGCACCCAATGCGAATAGAAGAGGCGATGGATACGTTCAGAATGTACCATGTGTCCAATTTCTTAAAAAGGTATAGTACAGATTATAGAGGATAGTTCAGACCCTGAGAAGGTACGTAATATGTAGACAGGCTTTTGGGCCCTTTAATGATTCACCCGTTTTTCAAGCTCTGGTTGCGGGGTAGTGTGCCCACTCTTCATGTGGTCTTGCTTGGGCTTGTGCAGTCCCCTTTTTTATGGTAACTTTTGAGTGCTTCTCGTACCACTTATACTTACCTCTTTTTCCTTTCCCTATTCTGACCTTTCACCATGGAAACCTATAAGTGGGTTTGTTACTTTACGCCAGTGGTCGCCAATCTGTGGCCTGGGGACAAGATGCAGCCCTTTGGGCACTATTCCATCCAATGACACTAACAGTAGGATATAATTACTATCACTGACACCAACAATGGGGTACTGTTCCACCCACTGACACTAATGATAGGGCCCCATTTTTTGGTGTCAAAGGAAGGAATTGTGTATCATTGTTGTTGTCATTGGGAGCAGTGACATTAACAATGGGGCACAATTCCTTCCTCTGACATCGACGATGGAGCGCGCTTCATCCAAAGATGGCGCATAGTTTACTCCCACTAATGCCAGGACAATTTCTACTCCCCTTGGCCATAATCCTAAATTCTGAAGGACAGTACACCGGCCTTACACCCTGTTCTTGTTTGTTGGTTTGTTTTGTGTTATCTGGTACTGTATACATTGTATTTCCATTGCACAGTTCTGATATTTTTTTCATATTTGGTCCTCATTGATTGTGCAACATATTGTGTGATAAATTACTCACATGTATGTCCTTGTGTACATTTGTACTTTGGAATTTGTCTGAATAAAAAGTTATATGACTTAATATATATATATATATATATATGACAGTTTATTGCAGATAACACATTTTGTGAGTACTGATTCACATTACAGATATAACCATATTCTTGTTTTGTATCTCTGGGATCTTTACAATATTTTTTTAAAGAATTCCAACTATAAAAGGAATATACTGGAATTCAGACAACTGTGTAAACCAAAGTTCCGTTTTACTGTCATCATGATGGTGACACCAAATGGTTCCTTGTTCCCATGTGCCGAAGTGACATTTCTGTCAAGGACAGCCATTCATTTCCTATATCTGTTGAGTCAGATTACATATGGAAGCATATTTGTCCTTGTTGTTTGCTGTCAATGTACTAGGTTACTGTATGTTATTGTAGATCAGTTAGATAAATAATGTGTGGGTGGTTCTGTGAAATAATATACTTTCTTCAGTAAAATACAAGGATTTTAGATGTCAGGTCAAGTCGCGTGTTAGATATAATGAAATACCAATGTGATCTGTAATATCCTTTTTATTCCACGGGAATAATATACAAATTTCACATGCAACTTTCTTGCTTGTGTGACATAATGTGGCCAAACCTTGCCATTGTGTGTTGGGAGAACATCTGATTTTAGCTGTTTTTGGGTAGAGAATAATATGCACGGCTCAGTATACTTTGTGTATACATTGGGGTAACAAACACATATACTATATGCATATATAAGCCTTCCCACACACGGGTGTTGTATTCCTCACTAAGTAAGAAGCACCTTTAAGCTGTCTTTTGGTCAGATGAATTTTCCATTTAAATCGTCAACATGTGTTGTAATGCACTTTGCCTGTCAACATAAGTAATAATGTGCAACATCACACATAGGCACGAATGCACTGTAACGTTCATTGCCTCGTGTTTTTACATATATTAACATGCATTTTTAGTTGCGCTACAGCGCTTATTACATGAGTTTTGTTTCGATAAATGTCTAAGGCTAGCTGTATACACTTAGATTTCTCTTTTTCAGTCTGCGGACTGAATGAGACAAAATCAATAGATTCTTCAATCCACTCTACACAGCATGGATGGAGGAATCGCCGCTGCTAACTATTGTATTCTGACAGCCACAACACTGGGGACTGCTTGAATACAAGAACAGGGACTGCATCTGATGGGATGCAGTCTCCGTTCAACTGATAATTTTCCATCTGGCTTGGTTGCACCGGATAGTGTCGACTGGGCCATACATTGCTTGAACTTTGGATGATTCTTTTGAACCATTTGAAATCTAAACGATGTATGGTCAGCTAAGACTTCTCCTGGCTGATGGGATGGACTAGCATTTAAAATAAAAATAAAAGAATACAGTAAATCCTTGGGCGAGCCCAATTCCTTCCGGAAGCATGCTTGTAATCCAAAGCACGTGTATATCAAAGCGAATTTCCCCATAAGAAATAATGGAAACTCAAATGATTCGTTCCACAACCATTTATTCATAAGTCCTTCAGTTTATAGTCCATATAAATAGATTAGAGCAATGTTATAGGTTGTGTAATCATAAAATGTCCATCCACAAATGATTTGAAGCAAAATCCAGCAGGAGCTATAAGTATAAAGTGTATAAAAGAGAAGAGAGGCGCCTCTAAGAGCCCATTCACACAGGGGCGACTTTGGATCCGACTTGAAGTTGCCCCAAGTTGCTTCAAGTCGCGCGGCATGAGAAAATCAATGTAAGTGAATGAGAGACGTCTTAATGCACACTACTGAAGTCACTCCGACTTCAAAAAAGGTTCCTGTACGACTTCAATCTGACTTCTAGGCGACTTGTAGGCAACTTGTACCCATAGATTTCATTGGAAGTTGCCTCCAAGTCGGATCCCCTGTCTTAACTAAAGCAACTTTCCAGGAAGTAAAAAATTTTTCCAGGCAAACCCCTCCCACCCCCTCTCCCTCCCACAGAGCTGATTATTGTTTGATTGGCCACTGGAAAGCCTCCTGTCCTGGAGGCAACTTTAAGTTGCCTTGTAAGTTGCCTGGAGTCCTGCTGTGATTCATGCTCAAGTCGTGTCCAATTTGCCTCCCAAAGTCGCGCTGGAAGTCGTGTTGCCCCTGTGTGAATGGGCTCTAAGTGTAGCAATATAGTTACATTTAATGAAGGTGCAACATTTAGCAACTCACATGGTTTATGATTAAAAGAGGCACATCTAAGTATGCAGGCATCCGGGGTAAAGTGGTCCACATAGATCATCCTCCGTACCACCGGCTTTCACCGCTGTCAGTCTGCAATTGTGACCCGGGATGTAGACTACCCTGCAGTAGAGGGATCTAAAAGTGAGGCTTAAACCGCTCGTGGAGTGCAGCGAGGAAGGGACGATGTCAATGGCGGAGAGGGGGATGGTCTATGTGGACAGCTTTACCCAGGATGCCTGCATACTTAGATGTGCCTGTTTTAATCATCAACCATGTGAGGTGCTAAATGTTGTACCTTCATTAAATGTAACTGTATTGCTACATTTAGAGGCGCCTCTCTTCTCTTTTATACTCAGTTGTGACATGACGCTACTTGTATATCAAGACATCAATTGTTTATCAAGTCAGAATGTATTAAAATATTTTGCTTGTCTCATAAAACGCTCTCAAACCAAGGTTTTACTGTATATACACTGTTGTAAAGCGCTGCGCAAACTGTCGGCGCTATATAAATCCTGTATAATAATAATAATATATATTATATTATATATGTATATATTGCTTTGGGCGCAGGGTTAGCATCTATCATAGTATAAACATATCTGTAATGTGTGCTCACTACTAATCTGGCCAAAAATATATGTATTTTCTTTTCATACAAATGTAAGAATTTGTGTTGCACTAACAAAGCTGAATGTGTTTAGCATGTGAATGGCGCCATTTAGTAGCATTACATGTATTTTATTACAGTGCACAGCTCCGTGCCATCAGTGTAACTGCGGCCTACTATGTGACTAAAGTCAGTCATGCATAGTGTGTTTTGCATGCAAGGCAGTGTAATTTAAGAATGAAGAGAACGCTACAGAGTATTTCCAGTGTAAGCATGTGTAACAAATTACAACCTGGCAGACACTCAAAATGAATACAGTCTCTGAGAATTTTGGCCCTTTCTTGTCTTCTCATATTTTTTTTTTTCATATCTTGGGTGCACTCCTTCCCCAGTCTTACAATAACAAGCAGAGGACCTGCTTGCTTTGCTGCTCCTTCCCACTCAGGGGAGGGCTTCTCAAGCCCACACTAGTGACACGAAAAACTTCAGTCAATGTGCGTGCATGTCATCAGCCTCGCTCCCCACCCCCTGGTGCCTGAAACTGGAGCTAAACACAGTGCAAACATCTCCACAACAATCCTTTGAATAGCCACTGGCTTGCTCTTTCAGGAACTTAGAGGGCAAAATAAGTTCATTAAAAATAAAACCCAACAACATTGGTATACTATTTAAGGAGAATCTTGTGACTTTTATGAAAGTGATCATCACAAAAAAGCATTGCCCAAGAAAATATTTATTTTACCTGTATTTTGTCAGCTTACAATCACTGAAGAGTTGTGCACAGTACATGTATGTATTTCTTGTAGATAGGAACATCATTTTGATGTGGTAGTGTGTATTTAGTGAATTCTCAGTAGAAAAAGGCTTTACGTTTTAAGAAATGTCTTCAAATCGCTCAAGTGGCAACAGAGCCTCGGGGTCGCTCGCTGTGGGATTTTGTGATTGGAGCCTTGGGGTCGCTCGAATGAAGCGCTGCTTGAACGAAACCTTGGAGTCATTCAAATAAAGCGCTGCGTGAACGGAGCTTTGGAGTCATTCAAATAAAGCGCTGCGTGAACGGAGCCTTGGAGTCATTCAAATAAAGCGCTGCGTGAACAGAGCCTTGGAGTCATTCAAATAAAGCGCTGCGTGAACAGAGCCTTGGAGTCATTCAAATAAAGCGCTGCGTGAACGGAGCTTTGGAGTCATTCAAATAAAGCGCTGCGTGAACGGAGCCTTGGCGTCATTCAAATAAAGCGCTGCATGAACAGAGGCTTGGGGTCATTCAAATAAAGCGCTGCGTGAACGGAGCCTTGGAGTCATTCAAATAAAGCACTGCGTGAACGGAGCCTTGGCGTCATTCAAATATGAACAAAGCCTTGGAGTCATTCAAAAAAAGCACTGCGTGAACGGAGCCTTGGATCATTCAAATAAAGCGCTGCGTGAATGGAGCCTTGGGGTCATTCAATCAAAGCGCTGCGTGAACGGAGCCTTGGGGTCTCTCATATGAAACGCTGTATGAATGATGAAAAGTCCACAAGTCTGGCTAGCATTGTCTGGGGACTATGGGATGTTTAACATCACTCCAATGCCACTTTTGTCAATTTTTATTTAAGATCATCAAATTCGACTGGTTATTAAGCTAATTGAAAAATGACTAAAGTCATCTCACACAGTTCCAAATTTGTTCAGGATTATCGTAGTCTTCTGAGACATGTGAAGCATGGAGCATTCACTTGATCAAGCTGCAGAAGCCATGGTCATTGGTGGGAAATTAAGTGACAAGTGCCAATTCTCAGTCGCTTGGCTTGGGGATCACCAGTGCAGTAAAGCTGCACACAGAGTAGCAAATTTTTCATACTGCTGAGGACCACTCTTTTTTGTAATCAGTCATTTCTCTTCTCTAAAGTCATTTGTGTATCGACATTTGGACAGTGAAAGGATTACGCTACATTAACGCTAAAGCTGGCCGATACAGAGAACTCTTGTTTCTGATGTACTGGTCAAAGTTTGGGCCATGGATGTCCCTGTCGACACCCTCCTACCTGAAATCTTTCAATCTGAAAATCAAAGGTGCCAGATGGAAATTGTCGGGAGAACAACGGCCGCATCCACTCAGATGTAGCCAATGTTTGGGTATTCTGACAGCCGCGGGTTCTGGTTGTCAGAATACAATAGCTAGAGGCAACTTAATGTGCGCTCTTTTTAAAGATGCTCGTTTAATATGCTTAATGATGGATTGCCATTTCTATCCCAAAGCGTTAAATCATGCATTAATTAATTAAATACTTTCAATAAAAATCTATAAATAAAAAAAAAAAACATGCATTAACGGATAAAAATAAAACTTGGACTTGACCTTTTTGTGGCCAATGCATGTCAACATACTGCTTATATGTGAACTAACAGCATTAATAACAATGGTCAAACCTCTACATCAGTGGTTCTCAACTCCTGTCCTCAGGACCCACTAACAGGCCAGATTTTAAGTATTACCTTGGTGAGATGCAGACTAGAATACTGCAATTCCTGAGCAGCAAATTATATCACCTGTGATGCATTTCAGTTATCTTGCAAACCTGGCCTGTTGGTGGGCCCTGAGGACTGGAGTTGAGAACCACTGCTCTACATGGTGATGTGCAATAAAACGCAAAGGTGTAAACAGACTCTTATTTTTTTATCAATGAGTCTGCAGTTCGAGTCGATTGTACTGAATCTCCGATTTTGTTGCTCAATAGTCGGATTGCTTGCGAAATATTGAAATTAGCCCTATACTTTTGTTAACGCTACTATCATGATGAGATTGTAGTACCACATTAAAAGAACATAAGCCTTGCCTAAAGCCATGCCAAATTCCATTGCCCACATGCAGCATGGCAGTTTTCTTTTTTTTTGCACGTGATGAGAAGCAAATGAAATCCTAAAATCTCCATCTACTAATATTAGAATGCATTAGCAGCTTCTTGGTGTTTCTGTGATGCTGTAGTATGGAGGAATATGTGTTCATTTCTCTGCGATGAATGGATACATGTGACACAGAAAATGTAAACACAGGCATGATGCATTATAGTTAGTAAGCAGCTCAGCTTACCTCTCTCCGCATGCAGCTGATTGGTAGTGAGTCAGTGCAGCTTCTAATAAATAGGAATAGATCGCCTTGTTTGTTGGACGATCAAGAGTGCCAGTATTAGCCATCCTGCGATGGTTGTACTGGATCCCATCCCATGGCTTCCTCCAAACGTCTGCTTTTCTGGGAAGCGCTCCGATGATGTGTTGTGGATGCTGCACTTGTTGGAAGCTTCACCTCTCGGGTACAGGCATGGTAGATGAATAAGTCGATGGAGGGTCCTAGCTGGGAGATGCTGGGAGCTGTGCTGTCTTTTCTATGCAGACCAGTTTGTCTTCTGACTTCCAAAGTTCCACTTGTTTTTGTTGGAGGGGGAAGGGAGAGGGGAGAGTGGCAAGCAAACTCAGCACAGAGAGCTCTCCCTCATCTTTCTCTCCCCCTGTGGGCCCCTTGCCGAGTGTTTTTATTGATTGCAATCACTGAAGGCTAGCTGGCTCTCTAAAGAAACACTGTGTAATGTGTTCTTTCCTGGCTTTCATTAAACAGAGTCAATGCACACTGTGGTCATGCTGACTGGCACCCTGCCTACGCTCTGTTACAGCTCTCAGCAGCAGAGGGCTGGGTGGGAGGGAGTCTCATATTTTCTTTCAGTGGGTTTGTAGAGGTGAAGTCAAGGAGGGACTTTGACAGGACTGGGATCCTCCCCTCCCAAAACCGTTCAGGATGCCCATAGTCCTGGCTTGCGTAGGACTGGTGCTTTTGTGGTCGTATTTGTCCCTGGAATGCATTGAGCATAGTGGAACCTGTAATGTAGAAGAAAATCACCATATAGTCCAGTCTGATTGCAGCTGGCATTTATTTAGCGACAGTGTAACTTTTATAGCTGTGCCAGTTATTTATTTATGATTTTTTTAAAGGCTGGTACATACGGGCTGAATATTGGTCAGTTGAACAGAAAAATTGTGACATTCGGCCAGTGTGCACAGCAGCCTATCCGGCTTCTGCCGAATGGGCATGCTGGAAAACCGGCAAAACCGATCTGCATCCAATCAGCAATTGCAGCCAATGGCTGCGAGCGCGAACCAGTGTGTTTTGGGGGGGGGGCCCATCCATTACAGGCACCGCCTCCCCCTATTCATGCATCCGGCCCCTTTCAGGACAAAGAGCGCATGAATTACAGTGGCCAGAGGCTCTAATAGGCTTCAAAATAGGGTGGACTCCAGGCGCAGAGTATTGCACTCGGAGCCCACACAGGTGTGTTTTAATAGCGAATGAATATTCACTGTTCTTACACTGAATCGCCTCTCCGCCAATCAGGAAGCGCGGGTCTGAGACACGTTTCACCGATTGGCCAAAAGAAGAAGCGTTCTGGCTGGCCACTGAGGAGGAGGGAGGAGACAGAAGCCGCCGAGCAGGGAAAGTAAAAGCTGCTCTAGATGCCCGCGGAGGAGAATCGGGGAACCCACCCATAATTGCCCATCATGGATGAAGTAAGTGCACCGACTGTGGGGGGGTGCACTGTTTGCCGCCCCCCCCCCCATAAAAAAAAAATTATCACCAGCCGCCACTGGTGGTAATTTTGTAGATTGTTGTACTAACATTGCATAGTTAGAACAGTGGGCTCCTCAGTTTTTTCCGTTCAGCCCACTGGGTTGAACGAAAAAGAACTGTGTGTGTACCAGGCATTAGTTATATAGTTAGTCAGGTTGAAAAAAGGCACTAGTCCATCTAGTTACCAAGAAAAAAAAACAACACACACAAATAAAAAACTTCCATATACACTATCCTATACCCAGAGTTGATCCAAGGGAAGGCAAAAAAAGAAAACCTAATAAAGCATGATCCAATTCGCTCCAAAAATTCCTTCCTGATCCCCCAGGAGGCAATCAAATATTCCCTGAATCATCTACCCCTGGTGTTACCTCTAAAAATTAGTATTCAGCTATATTTTGTGTATTTAAGAATGCATCCAACTGTTTTTAAAACTACTGAGCTGGCTAGAATAAAGCCTAGTACACACTACAGTGAACTGACAGCGCCGGTCGGGAGCCGCTGTAATAACCATGCAAGGTTAGTTCAGCGATCTCCCCCAGTGAGCTGTTGTGTTCTGACAGGAAGACGCCCCCCACTGCCAGAACACTCCGATCAACACTCTCTGCCATCAGGAGTCGATTGGATGCTCATTTCCAGTATCCACGTTCGACATACACACGGTCCGAATGTCGGACGGTATTTTTTGTACTGGCAAATGTGATCACCTCTTCTCAAGAGTAAATACATTCACAGATTTTATGAGATTATTTTCTCAACAAAATATTGTGTGTGCATTTTTTTACTTTAACTTACACTTCCCCAGCAGATGGCATTTTCCCGCTCTCAAACATTGAGCTGTCACTCAACGTCATTGTGTCCAATGCAAGACAATAAACACTGCACTGGTCTTGATGACATCAGGATCTTAGACCACTGTAGCGTAGGGGAGAATACGCTGCAGGACCAGTCTGGCATCGGGGAAGTAAATCCTATTTAACAAGTCCCCTAGACCTAAACAAGCGATTAGCCCCTGCAATGCAGGCGCAGCCCCACCACAAGGGATAATTTTTATGTTTCCCAGGGTTGGGCTTTAAGAGACTTTTTTTTCTCATAAATTATTTTGTTTCATGAGTGGTTATTTGAAATCCCACACAATGGATCCTTTTTCTGCTTTCCTTGAATAGAAGCATATTAGAACCTCAAAGTTAATACTATCTGGGACATAGCAGCATTTGAACCAATGAAAATGGTCTTTTGTCAACTAAATTCTTCCAATAAATTGCAAATTGACTGCATGCAAAAACAAAAACGCAGATCTGTGTGATTATTATTGTACATGATTTATATAGCACCAACAGTTTGCGTAGTGCTTTACAAAGTAAAGGGAGTAGAGTTATAATACAGTTCGATACAAGAGGGTTCAGAGGGCCCTGTTTTTGAAAGCTTACCATCTAAAAGGGTGGGTCAAGTGATACAAAAGAAAATAATTGTGAGAGATAAGCTGATGGAGAAATTTGAAGTTTATTTTATTAGGTGGAGGTGGGATAGAGCTCCCTGGAGGAGATGAGTTTTTAGGGATCACCTAAGACTCCATTCACATACGGGTGATTTGGAATAGTGGGCAGTTTTGCTGCGATTCTGCCCACAATTCCAAATCGTAGTAAGACGCACATTTGGGTGCCATTTATCTTGAATGGCACCCCAAACGCAGCTTGATTTTGCCACAATTGTGGACCTACAGAACGGGTAAGAATTGTGGCAAAACGCAAGTACAAAATTGCTCCTGACAAACATGCATAGGGCAGCCATTCAAGTGAATAGACTGCCCTATGCGCAACACGTGAGAATTGCGCTAACCAAATCACGAGTGGGAACTTGCATTCCCTCTACATGAAGTGTGAACAGGGCCTAAAAGTAGGCAGACTAGGCGATAGCTGGACCAATTGAAGTAGATTAGGGTAGGGATAAATTCTTTAGTGGTGTATAGTAACAAAGGTTTCAAAGCATAGCCATGTAGGCCTACTAATTATAATATAGCATGTGTTTTGCTTTAGTTGATGCATGACCAGCCACGGTCTTTTATGACTTATGAGGGTCTTCCCGCATTGGCATATCAGTCTTCCTGACACAGTTGTCATAGGAGTACCCCAAAATGAAAAAGGCTACACATAGTGTAAAATCTTAAAAATGTATTCTACATATGCTAAAAATTGCACTTACATCAATGATGCATATATATAAACGTCATATGCGTCGGCCTGCACACATACAAACAACCTGTCCTTCCAGGATTTGAGAGCTACAGGGACATCAGTGTGTCGCTCCTGCCTATGCGTTTCATCATAAGTTGACGTCCATTCCTACGTGTTTTATCATACGTTGATGTGCCGGCCGACACATACAATTTAAGGCGTTTATATATATATATATATATATATGCATCATTAATGTTAGCGCTATTTTTAGCATATGTAGAATACATTTGTAAGATTTTACACTATGTGGAACCTTTTTAATTTTGGGGTACTCCTATGACAACTGTGTCAGGAAGACTGATATGCCAATGCGGGAAGACCCTCAGAAGTCATAAAAGCCCCTGCCTGGGTATAGAGCCACAAGCGCTAGTGACCTCTTGTGGTGAGGGGTCCATGTGAGCTGGTAAGCGAGTCTTTCAGCATTTGGTGGCAGTGTTGATGCACGGATTCACTTTTCAAGGTGGTGGATGGCGGTGATACTCACCAGGATTATTAAATCATCACTTGTGGACGTTTATTTTTTAATAATTAGTGCAACTCTGAAAAGTTATATAATATTGGGACTTTTTTTTTATATCTCGCAGGAGAGTTGTTGCTTGCACTGTTTGTTTATTATGCTATGTATTAGCACGGTTTTATTCCTATTAACATACTTTCATTCTAAGGGTGACTATAAAGTAAAAGCATTATTAAGAATCATTTCTTGATGCAAGGCTACAAGGAGCCCTGACATTCCAGCGCTCTAACCAATAGTATTTCAGGACATAATAGCTGGTGCACAGAACCCAGCAACCCTTTCCTTTGTCACTTAACAGAGCTTTTGCTCCTTACAAGCCAGCTGCCGGCTACACTTGAGACATTGGATGTATGTTGTGATTGCCATTATCAGTACTGGGTGATGTTCTCTAAACACGCTAAAAATTGAGCAGCATCTGGGGGTTCATTGTGTTCCATTTGGCATTTAGGTTATACTGTCATTAGTCTTCATGTCTGTTGTGGTTTGAGTATAACCTGCACTTGGGCTGCATTACATTCCACTGCCCAACAAAAGGTAATGTGCACCTGACTTAAAGGACAAATGAACTCTGTGTACTTTCTCATAGACTTACATAAAATCGAGAGTCTCGGGAGATAGCCCTATACAAGGGCACATTGTGCAGGCCTTTGCTGGCATTGAAGATGCTCAGAGTAGGTAAAGAAGCAGCTATGGTCCATTTCTAGTATAGTTTAGCACACAAGGGCTAAGTAAGGGCTAAAAGTACTCTTTCAGTTTAAACAACAACAAATAAACCCTGTCGGTGAACTGCTAATGCTGTCTAGGAAACATTGCAAGTGTGCCAAAATCATCTAGTCAATGTTATAAATATTCTAAGTTTTATTTTTTATTTCTTGTGAACCCTTAACTGGGCTTGCTACCTTTTGGTCCAAGGAAAACCGAATGGATGGAGTATATTGGAATGGATGGTACTGAGGTGCACGATGAGTGCCTGAGCCTAGCTTGAACTGGAGAACATAAAAAGTCTGCAAAGCAAAAGTGACCACATCAGACTCATGGAGGCTTAAAAAATGGCTCCCAGAGTAAGTCATCATCAAAGAACCAGACAGCAGTTCTGAATTTAAACTGTAGGGCTGACAACCAAAAGTCCTTCAGCCAAATTGGCGAGGTCTTGTACAGTGCGTTTTGGGTGAAACCTAAGAATCTTGTCACTCATTCTGCTATGTGCAACCTCAAATCTACATCTCTTTGCATTTAGACGTCCACTATAGATGGTAATGTTTGAGAAGAGACATGCATAGCCAACCGGGAGACTTATTGGGCTTGGAGGTGGGAATCCTTGGACTACATTCTCACGGGTTTAGTATAAGGTGTTGCCAGTTCAGCAAGTTAGCAGGGCCAAAACATTTTACTTGGCAAGGTGGTTTGATAAAACCACTCTGGGCGGGTTAAGACTGCCACTTTTGTTAAATGTTCTAGTTCACTAAAGTGTATTTTTTTAATCTGATTGGCAGATATGGATAATATCTCCACTTTTCCTTTCTTTGGATTCTACATATATTAGCTCAGCATTAGTTTAGCAGTTTTACCATGAACTGCTCTTCAGGCATACATATGTTTTGTATTATAATCCATATATTATAACCACAGTTAATCCTGCTCATGAGTTCACAGTTTTATATTCATTATAGCTTTAAAATAGAGGCTTACATTGGTAATTTCACCCTCAGCTGCTGCCGCCCTATAGAACAGCACCATATAGAGTCCGTCAGATCCATCAGTGTGTTTGGCTTTGTCTTCTGTGACATGGCTGATCCCCAGCAAGCTGTCATGTGATGCGTTTGAGCGATGTCCAGATAAAGGGCAGCCTATGAAGCTGGAGCTATCCCTGCGGTTTTATAGCCTGACACAGGCACTAAAAACTTTCCTTGGCTGTACCTCCGAATGGGAGGATTTCTAGAAACATTTGTTCCCTGTTATTTTCACTTCATTTATTATAAAATGAAAATGTTTGTCACTTGGCATTGCTTTGGGATAATCCTGTTGGGGCCAATTTATAGTAACAGGAGCAAAGGATAAAAACATATTTGTATTGCCCTTAGCAACCGGTCAGGTGGGAGTTATCATTTTCGGTCCACATTATAAAAATGATGACTGGGATCTAAACTGGCCACTCAGGACAACAGCAGCAGCATTGTTTAGCACTGGACCGGACAAACTGCTAAACCTACAACAGCAATACATGTTTGTGAACTGTTTTACCTGCCAATTTGTAAAGCTAGCTGTACACAATTAGATTTCTTTGTGCAACCTGCAGAATGCACAAAAGAAATCAAACAGATTCCTTCATTCACAGTCAACAGCATAGATGCATGAATCTTCTGCTAGGCTATTGTATTCTGATAGCCAGGACCTGTGGCTGTCAGAATACCCAAGGAGTGATTGCAATAGATTGGATGCAGGCACTGTTCAGCCGACATTTTTCCACCTAGTCTCTTCAATAAAAGTCATTTGAGCAATCGACTTTATGAAAATCATAAAACTGTCTGAACTGCAATTCCTTTGGCAAGTAACACTCTTCCTGTGTGTAGCTCAGTGATAAATGATCATATGAGATGATTGGGTAGTCACGCGACTGCTACAAGACACAACATATACACATACTGTGTGCAGGTATGGTAGCCTACACCCTCGCCTCCATGCATGGAGTTTCAAGGGGCTGAAGCATCTGTGCCACCACCTCCTGTTTGTGGTATAGGCTGTGCCCCCGCACATTACCTGCCAAATTTGTATCTTTCTTAGAGATTGTAGTGCTGAGATTTTCCTGTAGCTCTTTGTCTCTCTACCCATTCACAAAAATGTATATAGACTTGGGTTGATGGGCTAGTGTTCACATCAAGTGAAGGAAAATACAAAAGCAGCTCTAGGCAGATTGATATGGGTCAGAAGGAAGTCAACTGCATGTGGGCAGGGTCGTCTTTGCCCATGCATCCAGGGGTACCTCTCATGCGGAGCATGCTCATCAATGCCCAGGACTAGGTGGGACTGCAGTCATGTGAAAAACCTAACATTATGGCAGTTCCCTGAGTTAGAGATGAGCCTTCACTGTGTGCACTGTGCAGTAATTAAACTTCAGAGTTCTTCTACTCAACTATTTCCATCCTCTACCTCATGACTAGGCCATATATGTATCCCTGTAATGCAGGTTTGGATCCAGTTCCTATTGGATATCAACAGCTAGGGTGGGAGCCGAGATATCGACCCCCTCGCTACTAGAAAACCTGTCACCATTACCAGGTATCACGTATAACGACTGGTTGCTTGCAGCTTTTTTTTCATCACTTGGTTACCTATAGCAACTACACTCCTCTTCTTGCCTTGTTGTATGAACACCCTGTCCCTAATGCTAACTAGAATAATGAAGTGGCCCAGGCATACCTCCATGAGGTGAGGGTCCATTATGGCATCGTCCATGGCTTGAATGTCCTCCACAAATCCCGGTTCCTTCAGCAGTGCCACGAAGAGCCTGCAACACTTAAACCCACCGATAGAAGAAGGAAAAGTGAAAGAGAGGCACCAAACCGCCAATAGTGTAGCACGTTTATTGTATGACAAACTAACATACAGTTAAACATCGAATCAGAAACGTCTGGCTGACAAAGGGGACTGGACCTGGCCTCCGAAATGCATTAATGATTGGCTCCTGCGTCGTTGGCATCTGACAGCTTGAATCCCTCAATGGCGGCTTCCCGGCACCTCTGCACGGAGTCTTGCAGCAGACCTGTCATCCTAGTGGCTCCAGCCTGGATTTGACTCTCCACTGGCAACCTTTCTTGGAGCTAATGACATGCCCATTTTCTACTGACATTTGTGAGTGTATTTTTATCTATATATTAGTTTGCCATACAATAAATGTGCTACACTATTGGTGGCTTGGCGCCTCTCTTTTCCCTTTCCTTCTTCTATTGCAGCGTCTGGGTTCCCGGCCCACCACAATAGGCAGCCTTGCTTTTGCCAGCAGTGTTAGCTACAGACTGTTAATTATTCCAAGCCTACACCTCCAGGTCTCTCTTTAGTGTATTACTTGCACACAGATGTATCTCTAATTTTAACTAGTTTATAAGTGTTTTTTTTACTTGTACAGGCTGACAGTTCACTAATCAGGTACCCTTTATTTTATACAAAATCTATCCCGTATACACTATTCAATTTCAATTGCATACAGTTACCCTCAGTTGACAACAAGTGCAGTTGTGTTTTAAACCCACCAATACCCACTTGTTTCCGTTCCAGCAGCCCTGGACCTGAGCTGTTCCCCCTTTTTATAGCATAGGTGGGCTGACTAGGGTCTAAAGCCTGGGAACTGAGCTAAAACACTAAACCCTTTCCACAGCCTGGGCCGGCTACTGGCTTACTAACCTGTACACATATTTCAACCTGCCTACATACAGGTTAGAAAGAGGTCAACTGCAGATCAAATGCCCCATCGGTGAACTCTGATTGATCTTAGGAGCATCTCATAATGATTTCAGATGCAAATTTTCTGATTGACACAAGCCCAAATCCTGTTGACAGAAGCCCTAGGAAAGGATTCACTCTTTGTGAGATTGACCAGTTGTTTGTTTATTCCATGAAATGAAGGAGCCATCAGAGGAACATGTCGCTACCCTGTGGTTATGTAATGGATAAAGCAGTGAATTCTGCAGGAGCTATCCACAGAAGTCCTTATGTTGACTAGTCCTGAGCCAGTGAAAGCCGTGACATGGCTCACAGCTATGTGACATAGAGTCTAAAAGAAAATTGTAGTGCAGAATAAAAGCGCATGGAACTGCATCTGGTGTGAACTAGCATTAAAAGTTTTGGGTTATTATGTTTCATGATTGTTGATTTTACTACAAATGTATCTATTTTACAAATAAACATTTTAAACCGACTGCACCCAAAACACTAGTGTTATAGTGTTAATAAAGTGGAGCTCCATCCAAAAGTGGAAACCCCGCTTGTTCGCACCCCCCCCTCCCTACATTTGGCACTTTTTTGAGGGAGCGGATACCTGTCCAAACCAGGTACCCACTCCCACTTTTGGATAAGATCGCTGCACAACGATTGCGATGATCTACAAAATTTCCGGCCCCTCCTACACCCCCCGCTGCCTTCTGGGAGCCACACAGGTCTCAGAAGACAGCGGGATCATTCAGAAAGCACAGTATGACATGCGCAGTAGGAAACAGGCTGTGAAGTCGCAAGGCTTCTTTTCTTGCTTCTTTTAGTGAAAATGCTGGTGCCTGCACCCAAAGCCGATGGACGAATCGGCTACGGGTGCCAACATCGCGGGGTAACTGGACAGGTAAGTGTCCTTATATGAAAAGTCAGCAGCTATAGTATTTGTAGCTGCTGACTTTTTTTTTATTTTTATATACAGGCTGGAACTCCTCTTTAAAAATGATGGGGTTTCTAAAGAGAGATCATAGCTTTAACTGTTTACTGTTAGAGCCCTTTCACACTGGAGCGCCCATAGCGTCGGCGGTAAAACGCTGCTATTTTTACCGCCAACACTATGGGTGGATTTGCGGCGCATTTCGGCCGCTAGCGGGGGGTTTTACCCCCCGCTAGCGGCCGAGAAAGGGTTAAAACCGCCCGCAATGCGCTGCTCAAGCAGCGCATTGCGGGCGGTATAGCAGCGCTGTCCCATTTATTTCAATGGGCAGCAGCGGTGGAGGAGCGGTAAACACACCGCTCCTTCACCGCTGCAAAGATGCAGCTAGCAGGACTTTTTCTAACGTCCTGCTAGCGCAACGCTCCAGTGTGAAAGCCCTCGGGCTTTCACACTGGAATGAATGGGGCAGCAGTTTAGCAGCGTTTTGCAGGCGCTATTTTTAACGCTATAGCGCCTGCAAAACGCTCCAGTGTGAAAGGGGTCTTAGACTTTCTCACTAATTGGCTTCCCTTCAGCTGTGTACTGTATGAATTTTGAGCTTGCACTTTCCAGCTGTGTAAACTTTTTTTTCCCAGCTAAATAGTAAGCATTTTCTGTCACTTTTTGTTTACAAGTTTAAATCGGTATTTTTTGCTACAAAATTACTTATGACCCCCAAACACTATGTATGTATGTATGTATGTATTTTTTTATATATTTTTTTTAGCAGACAACCTAGGGAATAAAATGGCGATCGTTGCAATTTTTTATGTCACATGGTATTTGCACAGCGTTTTTTCAAATGCAATTTTTTTGGAGAAAATAAACTTTAATGAATAAAAAAAATAAAATAACACACAATATATACCCAAATTTATTTGTAAAATATGAAAAATGACGTTACGCTGAGTAAATAGATACCTAGCATGTCATGCTTTAAAATTGCGCACGCTCATGGAATGGCGACAAACTACAGTACTTACAAATCTCCATAGGCGACGCTTTAACAGTTTTTTACAGGTTACCTGTTTAGAGTTACAGAGGAGGTCTATTGCTAAAATTATTGCTCTTGCACTAACGTTTGCGGCGATACCTCACGTGTGGTACAAACACTGTTTACATATGCGTGCACGACCTACATATGTGTTTGCCTCTGCATGCGAGCATGGAGGGATGGGGGCGTTTTAAAAAAAATGTTTATGATTATTTTTTGTTTTTTAATTATTTTTACACTGTCCATTTCATTTTTGTATCTTTTTTTATCACTTTTATTTCTATTACAAGGAATGTAAACATTTACTTTTCATGACGTTGCTCTGATCCTACAAGGCCATGGAGGGGATCAAAGACGATAGTCTAGGTTAGTCTCTGTGACCAGCTGTCTGCACCATTGGATCCTTTCTTGGGCATGCCAGTAAGAAATACCCACGAGCGTCAGGAGGCTGAAAAAAAAATACTGGGGTTATGGCAGATGGCTTCAGCCATAACCCTGGTAAACCACTTGCAAACTGCAACATGTATATATACCTATTGCAAACTGCGAGTGGATATGAAAGAAACCTGGGGCTCCACCTGCTGTCCGAAATCTCTCCCTCTCCCTCTCCTCCCTCTCCCCCCTCTCTCTTTCTCTCTCTCTCTCCCCCCCTCTCTCCCCCCTCTCTCTCTCTCCCCCCTCTCTCTCTCCCTCTCTCCCTCCCTCTCCCTCCCTCCCTCTCTCTCCCTCTCCCTCTCTCTCTCCCTCCCTCTCTCCCTCTTTCCCTCCCTCTATCTCTCTCTCTCCCTCTCTCTCTCCCTCTCTCTCTCCCTCTCTCTCTCCCTCTCTCTCTCCCTCTCTCTCCCCCTCTCTCTCCCCCCTCTCTCTCCCCTCTCTCTCCCTCTCTTTCTCTCCCTCTTTCTCTCCCTCTCTCTCTCCCTCTCTCTCCCTCTCTCTCCCTCCCTCTCTCTCCCTCTCTCTCCCTCCCTCTCTCTCTCTCTCTCTCCCCCCTCTCCCTCTCTCCCCCTCTCCCTCTCTCCCCCCTCTCTCTCTCCCTCTCCCTCCCTCTCTCCCTCCCTCTCTCTCCCTCTCTCTCCCTCCCTCTCCCTCCCTCTCTCTCCCTCCCTCCCTCTCTCTCCCTCTCTCTCCCTCTCTCTCTCCCTCCCTCCCTCTCTCTCACTCCCTCCCTCCCTCTCCCTCCCTCCCCCTCCCTCTCCCTCCCTCCCTCCCTCTCTCTCTCTCCCCCTCCCTCCCTCTCTCTCTTTCCCTCTCTCCCCCTTCTCTCTCCTAAAATTGATAGTATACACGCATAAAATAATTACATGCAGAAACTGTATACATTTACGTGCTTTTTTTTAACCATTGCACTGCCAGAGCAGGAGCTCCTACTATATGCTACTTAAAGCAGAGCTCCAACAAAAAAAAGGAAGCTCTGCTTTTTCGTTTCCTCTCCCCCTCTGATTCCACATTTGGGCACCTTTAGAGGTACTCGTCCCCACTTTCAGGAGACCTCGCCGCCACCGGCAAAATGGGCTGGGGTGCTGACATCGCAGGATACCTGGACAAGTAAGTGTCCTAATCTTAAAAGTCAGCAGTTACAGTTTGTAGCTGCTGACTTTTCATTTTTTTTTGGGGGGGGGGTGTGCGCGAACACCTCCTTTAGCCGGCCATAGACGCTTTAAATCTCTGCCGGTTCAACAGGGACTAGCCAAGATTTAAACCATGTACGGGCAGGCTAATTGTACCCAAGTTAATCGATCGATCAACTTGGGTACAACCTGTCGTTTTTTTTTGTTTTTTTTAAGATCTTTTTATTTATTTTTATAAACAACAAACAAAACAAGACAAAATAAAACATCATACACATTTGATTAAAATAATAAAGCAACTTCAAAAATCCAATCAAATTGCATAGTAGCCATCAATTCAAAAATAACAAGTTAGAGCAAGAAATTTGATAACAGAAAGGAAACATATTTTCACTCAAATGACATCTAAACCATATTGTTTACCAAATTATCTATCAAACCATATGCAATAAACTTAGGTCCACACTATCCAAAGTGGCCCTGAACATCCTGTATAGATAACCGTATTATACCGTATTATAATCAATAACCCCCATAAGCGTTAGATGCCGTATACGGCTTATCCAGCCACTTTACCCAGACTTTGTCAAACTTAGTGGGACAACCCCTATTAGTGTAGGTATCTCTAAACAGTAATAGATTATTATTTACCAATTGTTTCCAATATAAAAGCGTAGGAGAAAAGGATTTCTTCCAATGCAAAGCAATAGCTTTTCTCACATAGAATAATGTAGTATTAGCAAACACTCGCTCTGACACAGTAGGGAGGATAACCTCTACCAGACCCAACAAACATACAGACATTGAAACCGGCAAGGGAGCAGAAGTAATAGAATTCAACAAATCTACTACCTCTACCCAAAAAATAGCTATATGGGGACAGGTCCAGAAAATGTTTGAGAAATCCCCCTAAACCGCTGCACATCGCCAACACTCAGAAGAGCACTGAGGATTTATCTTCCAAAGTCTGCATGGCGTGAAATATGGTCTATGTACCAGTTTAAATTGGATCATACGGTCTCTCAAAGACGCCAAAGATTGCAAAGGGAAATCCCACACTCCCCTCCAGTCTTCCATATCCAGATTGTCTCGCACCCACCTAGCCCTAAGACCCTCCAGTGGCTGTAGTGAAATTAGGTTAAGATGAGAATACAACCTCGAGCTGGACCTCTCTGTACATTCATTCAGACCTAAGCACTGACTCAAAAGTGGATTGTGTAATCGTTAAACTATCTTGTGGAAACTGGGCACGAAAGGTATGGGAAAGCTGGAAATATCTGAATAAATGAGAAACAGGCAAACTAAAGGTTGAGGTAAGTGTAGAAAAATAGTTAATTTTCCGATCAGTAACCACCTGAGAAAGTAGTTTGATATTGTACTTAGTCTATGCAATAGGCTCTGGTAATTTATAAAATTGAGGAAGGGTAGGATTTAGCCATAAAGGGGCATTTGGAGAGATTGTGTCTTTAGGATAATACTCACATCTAAGGCCAGGCTCGAATAGTATTAAGCATTGAAGCAGTCAACTGGTAGGGTGCCATACGACCCCTAAATATGAGTACCTTAAGTTCTTCTATAGAGTCCATCACCGCTGCTTCAAGCCGAGTGGAGGAGTTGGATAAATCCGGACTCAGCCACCATCTGGCCGGCTAAAAAATATTTATGTAGACTTGGGAACGCTAAACTACCCTTATCACAAGGGTGCATCGGGGTGGTTGATTTATATTTGGGGTTCTTTGATCCCCATAGGAAATAATAAAAAAAGTTGATTTAATCTTGTAAAAAAAGGAGCCACAGAGGAGAGTGTCTAAAAAGGTACATAAGTTTTGGTATAATTTTCGTTGTTAAAAGGTTAATACGTCCCAGTGGGGGTAATGGTAAAGACTTCCACACTTTCAGCTTTAACCCAATATCTCCTGTCCTATTTTTTATGAGATTATTGGTAGTGGCTATAGCCGCTACCAATAATCACTCGCTTGGAGAATACAATCGCTCCCCCATCAACACACTGACTGTTTTGCAGGTGGTTGCAGGAAAGGAAATCCCTCCATCTTAGACTTCCTTAAATACAGGTCTACCATAACCATATGCTCCAAAAGATAAATTTAGGGCCATATAACACTAGCAGAGATCTTCTGTAGCCACTACAAATGTTTCCTTTTTTTTTTTTCCTTTTTTTTTTTTTTTTAGCAATTACAGAGTTTCTGCTGTTTCTGGCCACAATGCTTCTCTGTGCTATTGCAAAATGCCAGTGTAACAAGTAGTTGCATTACATGACACTTGTAATTACTGAAGAAGTCACACTACATATCAGTGGAATCACTGTGATACACACCTTTCAGGGACTGCAATTCGTATACTAGAGACAATCAGAATAATAATGTAGGATTTAAAGTGGGATTGAACTCAAAAAGTGAAGATTTGCTTTCTTTAACCACTTCAATTCCGAGCACTTTCACCCCCTTCCTGCCCAGGAAAAAAATGTTTAATCATTTTTTTGAGACAGATAGAGCTTTCTTTTGGTGGTATTTAATCACCACTGGGTTTTTTCTTCTTCACTAATGTGCACTGATGAGGTTACACTGATGGGCACTGATGAGGTGGCACTGATGGGCAGTGATAGGCGGCACTTGTGAGGAGTCACTGATGGGCTGCTGTGATTAGCCCTTTACTCCGATCTGTGATCAGTGTGTCTGAAGGACACAGAGCTTACCCGATGCGTGCCGTCTATAGATGCCCTCCCATAACTGGACAGCCACGCTATAGCTGTCTTTTGGTTATAGCACAGTCAGGAAGTGGTTAAAGCGGAGTTCCACCCAAAAGTGAAACTTCTACTCATTTGTCTGCTCCCCCATTCAGTGCCACATTTGGCACCTTTCGGGGGGAGCGGATAAGGTACCCTATCCCCACTTCTGGGAGTCCGGACCGCGGCAAACTAGGTCACAGCTTAGCTCCCTCCTTCTTTTAAATTTTTGCAGAGGTGGGCGGACCCTTTCTTTAAGAAACATCTAGAAACGTACCATAAAAAGTGTACCCTTTGTATAAAACCAGTGTTAAACCCCCCCAAAAAAATGTAAATTTTGTAGCTTACCAATCCTTAGATGTGGTGGTTGCATTGGACTGCAACATTTGTCAGTCTGGGGGAGGGGAGGGTTAGACTAGCAGATTTAGATGAAATCCAGATAACACTTTATAAACAGTTACAGCAAACAGTTTTTCCTTTTGGGATAATAGCTTTACATAAATAAATAAAAGCTGACCATTGTAAGCATCGCTGAGAGTGGTAAATGACTTGTTTCAACCCTCTAACTGACACTTTGGCCGGGTTCACACTAGTGCGACATGACATCCGTCCTACTTTGGATCCGACTTTGCCCTGCGACATGAAGCCGACATATGTCCGACTTTCAATGAACGGGGATCCAACTTGGATCCCCGCCAATATCAGGCACTGTGTTTGGTATGAATCTTGAAGGGGAACTCCAGGCCAAATTTTAAATTAAAAAACGGCATGGGTTCCCCCTCCAGGAGCATACCAGGCCCTTGGGTCTGGTCTGGATTTGAACAGGCGCCCCTACGCCGAAAAAACGGCGTGGGGGTCCCCCCAAAATCCAAACCAGACCCTTATCCGAGCACACAACCTGGCCGGCCGCAGGGGAAGAGGGGGGGACGAGAGAGAGGCCCTTCTCCCTCCTGAACCGTACCAGGCCGCATACCCTCAACATGGGGGGTTTGGTGCTCTGGGGCAGGGGGGCGACCTGCGGCCCCCCCACCCCAGAGCACCCTGCCCCCATGTTGATGAGGACAGGGCCTCTTCCCGACAACCCTGGCCGCTGGTTGTCGGGGTCTGCGGGTGGGGGGCTTATCGGAATCCGGGAGCCCCCTTCAATAAGGGGGCCCCCGGATCCCGGCCCCCCCACCCTATGTGAATGAGTATGGGGTACATCGTACCCCTACCCATTCACCTGGTGGACAAAAATTGCAATAAAAAAACACTACACAGGTTTTCAAAGTACTTTATTGCACAGCTCCGGGGGTCTTCTTCCGACTTCCGGGGGTCTTTTCCGACTTCGAGGGTCTCCGGTGTCGTCTCCCGCTCTCCGGTTCTTTCTTCCGCCGGGCCTCCGCTAACTTCTTTTTAGCTCTCTTGCTAACAGAGGCCCGGTCTTCCCGTTGTCTCGTCCGGCTCTCCGTTGTCCTTCTGCCGGCCCCTCCACTAACTTCTTGGTAGCTCTTTCACTAGTGGAGGGGCCGGTCTTCCCGTCGCTGTCGGCTTCTTCTTCCCTCTTCTCCTCCTCGATGTTGACGCGTCGCTTCTTCCCGCTGTAATACTGGCTCTCCGCTCCGCATTAATATAGGCTTCTCATGACGTCACAGTCACATGTTCCCATGACGTCACAGTCACATGCTCCGGGGCCATGTGCCCTGGAACATGTGACTGTGACGTCATGAGAAGCCTATATTAATGCGGAGCGGAGCGGAGAGCCAGTATTACAGCGGGAAGAAGCGACGCGTCAACATCGAGGAGGAGAAGAGGGAAGAAGAAGCCGACGGCGACAGCGACGGGAAGACCGACCCCTCCACTAGCGAAAGAGCTAAAAAGAAGTTAGTGGAGGGGCCGGCAGAAGGACAACGGAGAGCCGGACGAGACAACGGGAAGACCGGGCCTCTGTTAGCAAGAGAGCTAAAAAGAAGTTAGCGGAGGCCCGGCGGAAGAAAGAATCGGAGAGCGGGAGAAGAACCGGAGACCCCCGAAGTCGGAAGAAGACCCCCGGAAGTCGGAAGAAGACCCCCGGAGCTGTGCAATAAATTACTTTGAAAACCCGTGTAGTGTTTTTTTATTGCAATTTTTTGTCCACCAGGTGAATGGGTAGGGGTACGATGTACCCCATACTCATTCACACAGGGTGGGGGGGCCGGGATCCTGGGGCCCCCTTATTGAAGGGGGCTCCCGGATTCCGATAAGCCCCCGGCCCGCAGACCCCGACAACCAACGGCCAGGGTTGTCGGGAAGAGGCCCTGTCCTCATCAACATGGGGCAGGGTGCTCTGGGGTGGGGGGGCCACAGGTCGCCCCCCTGCCCCAGAGCACCAAACCCCCCATGTTGAGGGCATGCGGCCTGGTATGGTTCAGGAGGGAGGGGGGCCGCTCTCTCGTCCCCCCCTCTTCCCCTGTGGCCTGCCAGGTTGTGTGCTCGGATAAGGGTCTGGTTTGGATTTTGAGGGGACCCCCACGCCGTTTTTTCGGCGTAGGGGCGCCCGTTCAAATCCAGACCAGACCCAAGGGCCTGGTATTCTCCCGGAGGGGGAACCTATGCCGGTTTTTTATTTAAAATTTGGCCTGGAGTTCCCCCTCAAGATCAGCAGAGCACAAGTCGCATGCCAAAGTCGGACCATGCAAGACTGCGGTCCGACTTTGATCCGACTTCAATGATAGTCAATGGGCTGAAGTCGGATCAAAGTCAGACCAAAGTAGTACAGGGAGCATTTTCAAAGTCGGACCGACATGTGTCGGACCAGTTAGGACGGCTCCCATAGGGAAACATTGATTTTCACACGTCATGCGACATGAGCTCCCAATGTCGGAGCGTTTGTCGCCCCAGTGTGAACCGGGCCTTTGGGGATGATTTAATAAAACCATATAGAGTGCAAAATCTGGTGCAGCTGTGCATGGTAGCCAATCAGCTTCTAACTTCAGCTTGTTCAATTAAGCTTTGACAAAATACCTGGAAACTGAATGGTTTCTATGCAGAGCAGCACCAGATTTTGCACTCTCCAGTTTTAATAATCAACCCCTTTGCCTGTACATATCAGTCTGTTAATGGAAGCAGAAAAATAAACTTACTGGCAGAATCCTCAGATAAAAATAAAGGAAAAAAAAAAAAGAAAACTAAAAAAGAAAAAGAAAACAAATAGAGCCACCACATGTAAGGACTGGTAAGCTGCAGCTTATTACATTTTTGTTTTTAAGTTTTATGGTGCTTTCAATGACTTCCTAAAAAAAGCAGTGCAGTTCCGTGCCTAAGCCCTGGTTCACAGTGGTGCGAATTTGGTATGAGATTTGACATGTCAAATCGCATGCCAAATTGGTGGCAATTGCTGGCAATGGCATCGTCCTAATCAGTGCGACGCCACATTTGCGGCGCTGCACCGGTTTCTGTACTACTTTTGGCGATTTCGGGATGCGATTTCCATTTACACCTGTGTAGAAACCCGTACAGATGTCTCGGAAATCGTCCCCGAAATAGGGACTGATACGCACTCAGTGTGAACCTAGGCTTATAGTTGTATCATCTAGCACTTAATCTCTAACTGCTCGTCTCAGGCTTTATGTGCACTGGCAGCTACTAAGCTTGAGTTTAGGAGCTTTTGGCATTTTTTTGTCAAAGCTCCCAAACTCAACTCCATAAAAGCTTATGTGTCCATGTACACATAGGCTTTTAGCAGCGTTTAGGAGATGCCATGTTTAGGTGAAGTTAAACTTCCCTCTCCTGAATGCGGAAGATAGGCACGTTTTAACCACCGGCTGTGGGAAAACGCAAATTACAGCTTTGCCGCGATTTGCATTTTCCCACGGCCACGATCAGAATTGGCTAGTGTACAGTACATGTAGCCTCACAAGGTTCAGCGTGAGATTTGGTGAAGTCACTACTGTACTAAGTGCTGTTCTCCCATGGTCCTGCTGGAGAGGAGGCTGTAGCTGAGTGCCTGCACTGCATCCACCTCCCTGCTTCTGTATCATCCATTCTATGCATATGTGCCTTCTGTACCTCTCTAGCTCCTTCTTAATCGTTCCTGCCTCTAGTTATCAAATCACCCATCATTTAGGGCAGCCTTTTTCAACCAGGGTGCCTTCTGGGTTCTTTAGGGGTGCCTTTGCAAAATGCATAAAAATTGGCCCAAATTGCCCAAATATTGTTTAAAAGTCAGCAGGTGGATCAAGCTTGCTTTTTTGATTCACAAAACCACAGGTTTTCATTGTGCATAATAACAACCTTGGGTACTGTTCAGGTCAGCCACTAGCATCTTAACAAACACTGACTTCATTGGTTGATGAGAAGGACATTGGGCACCTGCATAGCATCCTAGTTTGACCCCTATCCCTTTCGGTCAGCACTGGGGTCACGTTAGCCACGTGGGGGGTAGAAAAAGAGAAAGAAGAAATGGAATACTTATCAGTGCCAGTATGTAAATGTGTATTTTCTTTGAAAGAATAAATCATCTCTAATGTTGGGTGTCCTACGTGTGTGGATGTAAATCTATTAGTTTGGTTTATTACATTTTAGAAGGGGGCGCCTGGAGATCGTCCATAATTTTAAAGGGTGCCTTGACTGGAAAAAGGTTGAGAAAACACTGATCTAGGGGACAATTCTGACCTGAGGACACAAAAGGGGCATAGTATGGATTGTACAAGGCATGGTAAGTTGGTAAAGGGGGAAAGATCAATTGCAGGGAGACCACCTGCCTTTTTGGGTATGGCTTTCACAGTACAGGTTCTCTTCAAAATGTCTGCTGCAAGAACCCCTCATGCCATGTAATCTTACAGATCATTATTTACAGTTAGATGACTTATTTTAAAACATTGCAAACTCCTCCTAAAGGATCTACCAAACCAGAAATGTCCTAAATACAAAAGAAAAATAGGGAAACATGCCACCACACGGAAAGTTCCTTCTCTCGTCTCTCCTGTGAAAAAACAATAGATTGTATCTGGCTTTGAGTGATGTAAATTATCAAAAAAATTTTTGCAAAACCAAAAGGTGGAAATTGTGTAGAAACCGGGAAAGTTCCTCCTAGTATGTTCAAAGTGAGTGACAACAGCAGCTGTAATAATAGTCAAAACAGTACACATTAATACTTCCTGTAGAAGAAAGCGCAAAATGGCAAACATGCCCCAATCATTCCAAATAGTGTTCCACAAAAATGTCGCTGAGCCAGAATCTCAGTCAAGAAAGTAGATGGTGACCCTGGATGATACTTGAACAAAGATGGCACATTCTTTCTGGAGAGAAAAACATTCTTAGTAGGAGTGCTGTGATCTCTGTGAGATGTAATAAATACCGGGAAGCGTTACACTGCTACATTACTTGGAATGCGTGCAATTCCCATGAAGAACTTTATCTGGACTCTTTAGGCATATCAAAACCCAAAAACAAAATGCTAGAGTATTGCAGCTTTTGTCAGTCCTTTGATGAGGTGGCTGCCTTAGGTTCCTTTTTTCAGTTCTTTTTCCTGTATTTTCCCCTGGTCATTCTGCCAGTATCACACTTCCTTCCCCAGAGTCACTGTAGGCTGTTCTTGATTTGGACTACAAACACTTCCTCTTTCCCCTTTTTTTAACTTTCCCCCATCTTTGTTTATCTGCAGTATTCTCTTCTCTTCTCTGCATCTGTTCAAAATCCAGAATTTATAAAGCTTAACTGAGCTCTCAGGGAAAAAAAGAGGCAGAGAGCTGAAGTTACACTCTGCAGAGCTCAGTGTGGAAAGCTCTGTGAGCTGATTGGAGGGAAGGGACACACCCCCCTTCACACCAGAACAGAGTTGAGGCTGTCGGTCAGCTGGAGATCCCTCCCCCCTCACCTTTTTTCTCTGGTGTCAGGAAAACTTGTCAGAGGTGATTCATGCTGATAGCACAGGAACAAAGCAGCAGACAGGAATGACACTTAGTGCTCTTAATTGAGACAAGTACACACTATAGAAGCATATGCTTTATTCATATATAATTTCTGACATTTACAACCACTTTAGGGTTATGGTAAGATACATTTTAGGGCTGAAATAAAGGTTTAGTGTTAGGTTAGGTTTAGTAAAGGTTTACGTTAGTACTCCACCTCTCCTCTCTGCTTTGTGCTTTTCAATGTCTGCTGTTGCCTTTCTAGTCTGTGAAAGCCTTGCAGAGTTCATGCTTTTTGTAATGTAATATTAAAAATAACCCTTCTATTTCAGTCTACAACCAGCTCTTATCTCCAGAAATATTCTCTGTACCTGCTGAAAAAATAAATCTTTAATTTCAGTCATAGCAATGCTCACCAGAATATGCCATAATCTTTATACTCCTAAGCCGTCCAGAAAGTGAAATGTGGCATCCCCTGTAATGTTCTTAGATTTACTTCACCGGGAGTTTCATTGTTTCCCTTCAAAAATAAATGTAATACATTTTTACTGCGCACAAAATAAAATTAAATAGTGTTAAACATATGTCCGGAGCTCTGATTTTGATGTTTGGACAGTGAATAAATGTTTGTACCTTAACCCCTTGCCTACTGAGCACTTTTACCCCCTTCCTGCCCAGACCAATTTTCAGCTTTAAGCACTGTCACTCTTTGAATGACAATTGCGCGGTCATGCTACACTGTACCCAGATACATTTTTATTATTACTCTTTCGTCCATGGACCGACACAGCTTCTCTATTGACAAAGTGGGTATTATCCGTTAATTAGGAGTGACTAGGCAGAAAAACTTGTAAAAAGTGTTGCATCACACCTTCTACAGTACCGCCCAGGGGGCGGACCCTCCGGGTATAACCTCTCAGTCTGCATCTTCGCAGATCAGTTTTTTTCTGTCTAGCAAGGAGTAGGACATGGCTCCCTTCGGGCCCATTGGTCCGGGGGAAAAAGGATATATATTTTTTTGCTACATTTTTGTTTCCGAGCCTACGCTCCAGGGCCTGCATCGGACCGCTCAGTTTCGGCTGACCTTACGGCCGAGTCGCAGCAGCCTGGCCGGTGAGCTTACGCTCCAAGGCTTGCATCGGACCGCTCAGCTTCGGCTGACCTTACGGCCGAGTCGCAGCAGCCTGTCCGGTGAGCGTCATGCTCCAGGGCATACATATGATCGTCCCTTTTGGGTCCAATCACAGCATGCCTGGCCAACAGTCACCTTCCGTGCGCGGACGATGACCTGTTTGGAATGTCTTCCAGCATAATACATGCAGGATAGGTAAGTAAAACTCCCCTGCCTCGGCTGGGTGATTTAGCTGGACATTCCTGGAGAGATCAAGTAAGTGGTTGTGGCCCCTTTCTTCCCTCTCTCCCTGCCTTTCCCTCCTCCCTGGGCTTTTAGCTAAAGGTTGCTGGGTGCTGGGGGTCACCTAGGGGGTTCCACTGGAGCGGGGCTGGCTGTAACTAACATTTAAAAGAAATGTCATTTCTGCTTACCTGTGTTTGTGTGCTTCCTCCTCCATGCTGTAGGCGGCCATTTTGAGGTGGTCCATGCCGAGTTCAGCCTCTTGTGACTGCCCGGCGGCCATCTTCCTGTGGTTCGGACACACCCACTGGCCCCTATCAGCTGATCGGCGGCCATGTTTGTCCACCCTGTATGCATATATTGCCGTTCGGCGGCCATCTTTTTGTGGGCTATGGCTGCTTGACCTCTATCTTCGGTTGGCGGCCATTTTCTTAGAGCCCACATTATCTTCCATACAGACGTTTTTTGGCAACCATTTTGCGAGAGCCTCCGGCCTCTATGGTGCATTACACTGGTGCGAAAATTCACACAGGGAATGCTGATAAAAGAAGCAGACTGACACAGCAGCAGAGGGACAGCATCACAGGCGCAGCACACGGCAGCATAGCAGTACCGGTCCATGGTGGTGAGTCCTCTGGGTGACCCAGCATCTCGGCAGCGCAGGAGGGTGGCCTATTGATATCTTGCCTGGAGCCCTGTGAGTGTCAGCGTGTGGTCAGCATGGCATCTGAGCCAGATGTCTTCTCCCCTGAAACACCAGATTTAGCAGCTGGTGCCCCTGAGGTGTCTATGAACGCTATGACGACAATCCTAGAGGCGTTTGCTGCCAGGGTGGAAGCAGCACACGGGAATACAGGGAGTAGTAAACGCCCCGTCCCCTGCAAGCTTCTGGGGATAATTCTGATGCAGAACCAGGTCCAGCTACGGCTCGGGGCCCAGATTCTGACGCATCAGAGACTGCAGACCGTGACCGGACAGTGAGGATGACTCCAAGTCCAGGTCAGTACGCAAGACGGCTTTGGTATCTGACCTTATTACTGCAGTGCGGGATATGCTAAAGTTGGAAAATACTGCAGAAGCAGCAGAGACTCTGGTCCACTTGGGTTTCATAGACCTGCCCGCACTGCTAAGGTGTTCCCTTGTGTGTCTTTTGATAAACTCTTATACAAGGAATGGGAGAACCCAGTGAGGGTCTTTACAGCCCCAAAGAGGTTTGCGGTACGGTACCCCTTTGAGGAGAGTTTTCTGAAGAAATGGACCTCTCCCCCTATAGTGGACCCTCCGGTCTCCAGACTTAATAGAGCCACCACAATTCCTGTAGAAGGGGCTCCTGTTTTCAAGGACCCTGTGGATAAGAAGGCTGAAGCACTCGCTTGCTACCTATACTCAGTGGTAGGCTCGGCAGTACGCCCGGCATTGGCGGGGGCCCTAGTGTCTCAGACACTTACTGAATGGACAAGATTGCTACTCCAGGGGTTAAGGAGCGAGATGCTCCTCCTGATGAGATAACATTGGCCGACCAGTTGGTCCAGGGCCTTAGGTTTGTCTGCGAGTCAGACATGGATACTATTCCCCTGCTGTCTAAAACTTCGGTTTATGCAGTAGCAATACGCCGCCTGATCTGGCTAAAAGGCTGGTCTGCGGACCAGACTTCCAAGAAAGCCCTGTTGGATCTGCCTTTTAAGGGCGACAGACTTTCTGGGGCTTCTCTGGATGATATTATCAAGGATGCCACAGGAAGTAAAAGCACTTTGCTTCCCCAAATTAGCAAGGGTAAGGGGCCACGCCAAGGGGCAAGGGCCCTCCTTTACTGCACGCAAGCGTTTTTTTCGTCCCCCTAGGGCGACAGGGAAAAGACTCCAGGCCGATAAAGCGCCTGCCCAAGGACAAAAGCGTCCTTGGTCCCGCATACCCAATAAGCCTGCGGACAAATTTGCGTCCGCATGAAGGTCCGCCCCCACCCATCTCTCGGTGGGGGGACGTCTTCGCAAATTCGCGACTCAGTGGACAGCTCTAATCTCCGACAGGTGGGTTTGCGAAGTAATCTCCTCAGGCTACAAGATAGAGTTTCTCTCTTGTCCACCGGACAGATTCAACACCTCCAATCTCCAGCTACTACCGACCCGTCGGGAGGCCCTGTATAGGGCGGTCCAGGGTCTACTGGAAGAACGCGGGGTAGTTATTCCAGTTCCAGAACTGGAACTGGGTTTTTACTCAAATCTGTTCTTTGTGCCGAAGAAGGAGGGGGTTCGTCCAAGCTTGGATCTCAGAGCCCTCAATTGCTTTGTGAAGGTACAAAGATTTCGGATGGAGTCGGTTCGATCTGTAGTCACGGCTCTCCATCCGGGGGACTTTCTGGCCTCCTTGGACATCAAGGACGCATACCTGCATGTCCCCATATACTCCAGACACCAGAGGTTTCTGCGATTTGCTATCGGGAAGGACCACTAACAGTTTGTGGCCCTCCCGTTGGGCCTTGCCTCAGCACCCAGGACGTTCACCAAGGTGCTCGCTCCGATTCTGGCACTTCTAAGACAGCGGGGTATCGCTATCACAGGCTACTTGGACGACCTTCTGCTGAAGGCCCCTTCAAGCTCAGAATTAGAGGTAAGCGTGTCCATTACCTGTCAGACTCTTCGAGACTGTGGTTGGATACTAAACACGCAAAAGTCAGTATTGGTGCCCACTCAACGCCTAGTGTACCTGGGGTTGATTCTGGATTCCTCAGAGGCAAAGGTATTCCTCCCTGTGGAGAAGTTGCAGACCCTCCGGGCTGCAGTATGGCAGCTGACTTCCAGGAATTGGTCGTCGCTCCGTTTTTGCATGCGAGTGTTGGGCCTCATGGTAGCCTCCTTCGAGGCGGTCCCATATGTTCAATACCACACTCGAGTGTTACAGAAGGAAGTTCTGTCCAGATGGAACAGATGCCCTTCATCTCTGGATTATCAAATCCGAGTGAGCCACCTAGTCAGGAGATCCCTGGTATGGTGGCTGACCGCACCGGCTCTAATGGCCGGGAAGTCATTTCTTCCGGTTTACTGGATAGTGATCACGACAGACGCCAGCCTTACAGGTTGGGGGGGAGTCTGGGGTGTCCAGTCGGCGCAAGGTCGCTGGACCCCAGAGGAAGCCCTCCTGCCGATCAATGTCCTGGAGATCCGGGCGATCAAGCTGTGCCTCTACAAATGGTCTCAGAGGCTGCAAGGGCGTCCAGTCAGGATCCAGTCAGACAATGCCACAGCGGTGTCATATGTCAATCATCAAGGAGGAACAAGAAGCTCAGCTGCAGCATCGGAGGTTGCTCGCATCCTGAAGTGGGCAGAGAAGAGCGTACCGGCACTATCGGCCGCGTACATTCCGGGCGTGGAAAACTGGCAGGCGGACTACCTGAGCCGCCAGATGCTGGACCAGGGAGAATGGTCCTTACACCCGGAGGTGTTCCAACTCCTCTGCCAAAGATGGGGCACACCAGACGTAGATCTTCTGGCTTCCCGACTCAATCGGAAGGTATTGAGATTTGTGGCCCGGTCAAGAGACCCATGGGCAGACGCAACGGACGCGTTGGTAGCATCGTGGGGTCAGTATCGGCTAATCTATGCCTTCCCTCCCTTAAGGCTTCTTCCTCTTCTGCTCCGCAGAGTGGAGGCAGAGGGAATTCCAATGATCCTAATCGCTCCAGATTGGTCTCAGCGTCCTTGGTACGCCGATCTAGTACGTCTGGTAGCAGACGTCCCCTGGCGCCTACCACTACGGAAGGACCTGCTATCGCAAGGTCCCATACTCCATCCTGCTTTACGGTCACTGGCTTTAACGGCATGGCTATTGAGAACCAGGTACTGAGAGACCGGGGCCTGTCAGATTCAGTAATCTCTACTATGAGAAGTTGTCGGAAACCGTTCTCTAGGAAGGTTTATCACCGCACTTGGAAGGCCCACATCTCCATGTGTGAGGAAATGAAATGGCATCCGCGTACTTATTTGGTTTCCAGAATCCTGCTGGTTTTACAGCATGGGGTGGACCAAAGGCTTGCCCTAAGTACGATTAAGGGACAGATATCTGCCCTGGCTGTCTTTTTTCAGCGACCCCTGGCGGCTCACTCTCTCGTGAGTACAATTGTGCAGGGGGTTCGACATGTGGCCCCTCCGGTCCGTCCCCCGTTACTTCCGTGGGACTTGAACCTGGTCCTCTCGGTGCTTCAGAAGGCACCGTTTGAGAATATTAGAGATATTCCCCTGTTGACACTTTCTCAGAAAGTGGTCTTTTTGGTGGCTGTTACGTCAGTTAGACGAGTCTCTGAGCTGGCAGCCTTGTCCTGCAAGGCTCCCTATTTGATTTTCCACAAGGATAAGGTGGTGCTGCGGCCGCAGCCTTCCCTTCAAAAGTCGTTTCGGCTTTTTATCTCAATGAAGACATTGTACTTCCATCCTTGTGTCCTCAGCCATCGAATCCTAAGGAGTCGGCGTTGCATTCCTTGGACGTTGTCCGAGCTTTGAGAGTATACCTATCTGCTACTTCCCGGTTCCGGAAGTCACACTCACTGTTTGTTTCGGTGGCTGGTCCCAAGAAGAGCCAAGCAGTCTCATTGGCCACCATCTCTAGGTGGATCCGACAGATAGTAATCCAGGCTTACGCCTTAAAGGGTCAAGCGCCCCCCTTCCCGGACACGGCGCATTCGACCAGGGCAATAGGTGCCTCTTGGGCTTTCCGACATCAAGCGTCTGTTTCCCGATTATGTAAAGCGGCGACTTGGTTGTCCGCTCACACTTTCACAAAATTCTACAAGGTTGATGTAGGTGCATCTTTGGATGCCTCTTTTCGGTCGCAAGGTTTTACAAGCGGCTGTTTAGAGTTGCAGCTCCTCCGTTGGAGGAGTGCTGTTTTGTGTGTTGGGGTGAAGTTTATTTTATGCTGTTACCACCCCTTGTTTTTTCTCTGACACTGCTTTGGGATGTCCCACTTTGTCAATAGAGAAGCTGTGTCGGTCCATGGACGAAAGAGTAAATAGGATTTTTTACTCACCGTAAAATCCTTTTCTCGGAGTCCATGGACCGACACAGCACCCACCCCTCCTTTTAAGTTTGTACTGCTTTTTGACGAACTGATCTGCGAAGATGCAGACTGAGAGGTTATACCCAGAGGGTCCGCCCCCTGGGCGGTACTGTAGAAGGTGTGATGCAACACTTTTTACAAGTTTTTCTGCCTAGTCACTCCTAATTAACGGATAATACCCACTTTGTCAATAGAGAAGCTGTGTCGGTCCATGGACTCAGAGAAAAGGATTTTACGGTGAGTAAAAAATCCTATTTTACTCTTTCGTCCATGGACCGACACAGCTTCTCTATTGACAAAGTGGGTATTATCCGTTAATTAGGAGTGACTAGGCAGAAAAACTTGTAAAAAGTGTTGCATCACACCTTCTACAGTACCGCCCAGGGGGCGCACCCTCTGGGTATACCCTCTCAGTCTGCACATCGCAGATCAGTTTTTTTCTGTCTAGCAAGGAGTAGGACATGGCTCCCTTCGGGCCCATTGGTCCGGGGAAAAAAGATATATATATATTTATTTTATTTTTTTGCTACATTTGTTGCTTGGGTTTCATAGACCTGCCCGCACTGCTAAGGTGTTCCCTTGTGTGTCTTTTGATACAGCAGCAAGGGGACAGCATCACAGGCGCAGCATAGCAGTACCTATCCAGGGTGGTGAGTCCTCTGGGTAACCCAGCATCTCTGCAGCGCAGGAGGGTGGCCTATTGATATCTTGCCTGGAGCCCTGTGGGTGTCAGCGTGTGGTCAGCATGGCATCTGAGCCGGGCCCTAGTGTCTCACACACTTACTGAATGGGCAAGATTGCTACTCCAGGGGTTAAGGAGCGAGATGCTCCTCCTGATGAGATAACATTGGCCGACCTGTTGGTCCAGGGCCTTAGGTTTGTCTGCGAGTCAGACATGAATACTATTCCCCTGCTGTCTAAAACTTCGGTTTATGCAGTAGCAATACGCCGCCTGATCTGGCTAAAAGGCTGGTCTGCGGACCAGACTTCCAAGAAAGCCCTGTTGGATCTGCCTTTTTAAGGGCGACAGACTTTTTGGGGCTTCTCTGGATGACATCATCAAGGATGCCACAGGAAGTAAAAGCACTTTGCTTCCCCAAATTAGCAAGGGTAAGGGGCCACGCCAAGGGCAAGGGCCCTCCTTTACTGCACACAAGTGGTTTTTTCGTCCCCCTAGGGCGACAGGGAGAAGACCCCAGGCCGATAAAGCGCCTGCCCAAGGACAAAAGCGTCCTTGGTCCCGCAGACCCAACAAGCCTGCGGACAAATCTGCGTCCACATGAAGGTCCGCCCCCACCCAGCTCTCGGGTGGGGGGACGTCTTCGCGAATTCGCGACTCAGTGGACTGCTCTAGTCTCCGACAGGTGGGTTTGCGAAGTAATCTCCTCAGGCTACAAGATAGAATTTCTCTCTTGTCCACCAGACAGATTCATCACCTCCAATCTCCAGCTACTACCGACCCGTCGGGAGGCCCTGTATGGGGCGGTCCAGGGTCTACTGGAACGCGGGGTAGTTATTCCAGTTCCAGAACAGGAACGGGGTCAGGGTTTTTACTCAAATCTGTTCATTGTGCCAAAGAAGGAGGGGGTTCGTCCAATCTTGGATCTCAGAGCCCTCAATTGCTTTGTGAAGGTACAAAGATTTCGGATGGAGTCGGTTCGATCCGTAGTCACGGCTCTCCATCCGGGGGACTTTCTGGCCTCCTTGGACATCAAGGACGCATACCTGCATGTCCCCATATACTCCAGACACCAGAGGTTTCTGCGATTTGCTATCGGGAAGAACCACTACCAGTTTGTGGCCCTCCCGTTTGGCCTTGCCTCAGCACCCAGGACGTTCACCAAGGTGCTCGCTCCGATTCTGGCACTTCTAAGACAGCGGGGTATCGCTATCACAGGTTACTTGGACGACCTTCTGCTGAAGGCCCCTTCAAGCTCAGAATTAGAGGTAAGCGTGTCCATTACCTGTCAGACTCTTCGAGACTGTGGTTGGATACTAAACACGCAAAAGTCAGTATTGGTGCCCACTCAACGCCTAGTGTACCTGGGGTTGATTCTGGATTCCTCAGAGGCAAAGGTATTCCTCCCTGTGGAGAAGTTGCAGACCCTCCGGGCTGCAGTACGGCAGCTGACTTCCAGGAATTGGTCGTCACTCCGTTTTTGCATGCGAGTGTTGGGCCTCATGGTAGCCTCCTTCGAGGCGGTCCCATATGCTCAATACCACACTCGAGTGTTACAGAAGGAAGTTCTGTCCAGATGGAACAGATGCCCTTCATCTCTGGATTATCAAATCCGAGTGAGCCACCTAGTCAGGAGATCCCTGGTATGGTGGCTGACAGCACCGGCTCTAATGGCCGGGAAGTCATTTCTTCCGGTTTACTGGATAGTGATCACGACGGACGCCAGCCTTACAGGTTGGGGGGGAGTCTGGGGTGTCCAGTCTGCGCAAGGTCGCTGGACCCCAGAGGAAGCCCTCCTGCCGATCAATGTCCTGGAGATCCGGGCGATCAAGCTGTGCCTCTTCAAATGGTCTCAGACTGCAAGGGCATCCAGTCAGACAACGCCACAGCAGTGGCATATGTCAATCATCAAGGAGGAACAAGAAGCTCAGCTGCAGCATCGGAGATCGCTCGCATCCTGAAGTGGGCAGAGAGGAGCGTACCGGCACTGTCGGCCGTGTACATTCCGGGTGTGGAAAACTGGCAGGCGGACTACCTGAGCCGCCAGATGCTGGACCAGGGAGAATGGTCCTTACACCCGGAGGTGTTCCAACTCCTCTGCCAAAGATGGGGCACACCAGACGTAGATCTTCTGGCTTCCCGACTCAATCGGAAGGTATTGAGGTTTGTGGCCCGGTCAAGAGACCCATGGGCAGACGCAACGGACGCGTTGGTAGCATCGTGGGGTCAGTATCGGCTAATCTATGCCTTCCCTCCCTTAAGGCTTCTTCCTCTACTGCTCCGCAGAGTGGAGGCAGAGGGAATTCCAATGATCCTAATCGCTCCAGATTGGCCTCAGCGTCCTTGGTACGCCGATCTAGTACGTCTGGTAGCAGACGTCCCCTGGCGCCTACCACTACGGAAGGACCTGCTATCGCAAGGTCCCATATTCCATCCTGCTTTACAGTCATTGGCTTTAACGGCATGGCTGTTGAGAACCAGGTACTGAGAGATCGGGGCCTGTCAGACTCAGTAATCTCTACTATGAGAAGTGCTCGGAAACCGTCCTCTAGGAAGGTCTATCACCGCACTTGGAGGGCCTACATCTCCATATGTGAGGAAATGAAATGGCATCCGCGTACCTATTTGGTTTCCAGAATCCTGCTGTTTTTACAGCATGGGGTAGACCAAAGGCTTGCCCTAAGTACGATTAAGGGACAGATATCTGCCCTGGCTGTCTTTTTTTTTTCAGCGACCCCTGGCGACTCACTCTCTCGTGAGTACATTTGTGCAGGGGGTCCGACATGTGGCCCCTCCGGTCCGTCCCCCGTTACCTCCGTGAGACTTGAACCTGGTCCTCTCGGTGCTTCAGAAGGCACCGTTTGAGAATATTAGAGATATTCCCCTGTTGACACTTTCTCAGAAAGTGGTCTTTTTGGTGGCTGTTACGTCAGTTAGACGAGTCTCTGAGCTGGCAGCCTTGTCCTGCAAGGCTCCCTATTTGATTTTCCACAAGGATAAGGTGGTGCTGCGGCCGCAGCCTTCCTTTCTTCCGAAAGTCGTTTCGGCTTTTCATCTCAACGAAGACATTGTACTTCCATCCTTGTGTCCTCAGCCGTCGAATCCTAAGGAGTCGGCGTTGCATTCCTTGGACGTTGTCCGAGCTTTGAGAGTATACATATCTGCTACTTCCCTGTTCCGGAAGTCAGACTCACTGTTTGTTTCGGTGGCTGGTCCCAAGAAGGGCCAAGCAGTCTCATCGGCCACCATCTCTAGGTGGATCCGACAGATAGTAATCCAGGCTTACGCCTTAAAGGGTCAGGCGCCCCCCTTTCCTGTCACGGCGCATTCGACCAGGGCAATAGGTGCCTCTGGGGCTTTCTGACATCAAGCGTCTGTTTCCCAACTATGTAAAGCGGCGACTTGGTCGTCCGCTCACACTTTCACAAAATTCTACAAAATTGATGTAGGTGCATCTTCGGATGCCTCTTTCGGCCGCAAGGTTTTGCAGTTGGCTGTTTAGAGTTGCAACTCCTCCGTTGGAGGAGTGCTGTTTTGTGTTTTGGGGTGAAGTTTGTTTTTATGCTGTTACCACCCCTCGTTTTTTCTCTGACACTGCTTTGGGACGTCCCACTTTGTCAATAGAGAAGCTGTGTTGGTCCATGGACGAAAGAGTAAATAGGATTTTTTACTCACCGTAAAATCCTTTTCTCTGAGTCCATGGACCGACACAGCACCCACCCCTCCTTTTAAGTTTGTACTGCTTTTTGACGAACTGATCTGCGATGTGCAGACTGAGAGGGTATACCCAGAGGGTCCGCCCCCTGGGCGGTACTGTAGAAGGTGTGATGCAACACTTTTTACAAGTTTTTCTGCCTAGTCACTCCTAATTAACGGATAATACCCACTTTGTCAATAGAGAAGCTGTGTCGGTCCATGGACTCAGAGAAAAGGATTTTACGGTGAGTAAAAAATCCTATTTTTTCACACAAATCGTGCTTTCTTTTGGTGGTATTTAATCACCACTGGGGTTTTTTATTTTATAATAAACAAACAAAAAATGTAAAAAGAAAATTTGAAGAAAAAAAACAGTTTTCCTAGCTTGCTCAAATTTTTTACAAACAGGTAATTTTTCTCCTTCATTGGTGTGTGCGCTGATGAGGCGGCACTGATGGGGCTGCACTGATGGGCACTGATGGGGCTGCACTGATGGGCACTGATGGGGCTGCACTGATGAGCACTGAAGAGGCTGTACTGATGGGCACTGAAGAGGCTGCACTGATGGGCACTGAAGAGGCTGCACTGATGGGCACTGAAGAGGCTGCACTAATGGGCACTGAAGAGGCTGCACTGAAGGGCACTGAAGAGGCTGCACTGAAGGGCACTGAAGAGGCTGCACTGGCGGACACTGAAGAGGCTGCACTGGCGGACACTGAAGAGGCTGCACTGGCGGACACTGAAGAGGCTGCACTGGCGGACACTGAAGAGGCTGCACTGGCGGACACTGAAGAGGCTGCACTGGCGGACACTGAAGAGGCTGCACTGGCGGACACTGAAGAGGCTGCACTGGCGGGCACAAATAGGCTGCACTGATGAGGCGGCACTGGTGGGCACTGATAGGTGGCACTGATGAGGCGGCACTGGTGGGCACTGATAGGTGGCACTGATGAGGCGGCACTGGTGGGCACTGATAGCTGGCACTGATGAGGCGGCACTGGTGGGCACTGATAGGTGGCACTGATGAGGCGGCACTGGTGGGCACTGATCAGGAAGCACTGATAGGTGGCACTGATGGGCACTAGTAGGTGGAACTGATAGGCTGCACTGATGATGAAGCACTGATTGGCGCTGATAGGTGGCACTGGTGGGCACGCGTAGGCGGTTATGATGGGCACTGGTAGGTGGCACTGGTGGTCACTGGTTAGCAGTGTGTGGGACCAATGTCCCTCTGACAGTAGCCAGCAATCGTTTTTATTTTTTTTCTCCTTACCATGTCAGAGTGAGGGGAAAAAAAATCTGATTACCAGCTCCTGTTTACATCATGTGATCAGCTGTCATTGGCTGGGATCGGCCCTTTACTCCGATCTGTGATCAGCCAAGTCCCAAGGACTCTGATCATAGAGCGTGCCGTACGTGCTCAGCAGCAGTAGCATGGGAGGACGTACATGGACGCCCTCTTGGCAATCTAAGCCCACACTGTAGCAGTCTTTCGGCTATAGCGTGGGCGTGAAGTGGTTAAAGTCTACTTCCACCCTTGCAGTCTTTGTGTTCCCATTCATGCAGCATGCCTAAAAATATTTTTTTTTAATGTGGGGAAGTGGATTTCGATTTGGAAGATGTGATCAAAAGTTATCGATAGTATTTTTGTTTTCACCACACAATCTCATAATCCGATCGATCAAAATATGATCGAGTTCATGAACAAAGCATCTTAGTGCCGCCGATCAATGCAACACAATCAATCATTTTTTTCCTCTAGCCGATCATCAAATTGATGCAATCTCCCCTGCAGCTGCCGCTCACAGACACACGGAAGCCAGAGCTGCAGATGTGACCATGCCGGAGTAAAAAAAAAAAAGATAAGTATACAGATCCTTTTTTTTTTTTTTTTAAGGCAGGAGGAGGAGGAGGAGGAGGGAGGGAACATTTTTAAAGTGATTGTAAAGCCTAGTTTTTTTTTTAAGTTAAAATAATAAACATGTTATACTGGCAGCACTAGCATTCAAATCCCAGCCACGGCACTACTTGCCTGAAGTTTGCATGTTCTCCCTGTGCCTGCATGTGTTTCCTCCTGCACTCCAATTTTTCACAGCTGATTATTCACAGCAGAAGCCGATCTGTGGGTGCCGGGCACTCGTTGACCTCTGGCACCCCCACGATCATCCGTAAACCACACAGAATGGGAATCTGCCTATGTAAACTCCGTTTTGACAGGGGGGAAGGGATGGGTTCTGTGTTCCTGCGCTCGGAGCCCACGCAGGTGTGTTAGAAAAGCGAATGAATATTCACTTTTCTAACAATGAATTGCCTCCCTGCCAATCAGGCAGCGTGGGTCTGATACTTATTTCTTGATAGGTTGAAAGGACAGGTATCCTATTGGACACCTATAAGGCAAAAGGAGGAGGGAGATGTCGTAGTGATCCACAAGATGCGGAAGAAAGAAAGCTGCCGCTCGCCGGCTTCCTAGATGGGGTCAGTGCGGGGCTTTGATGTCCTGACTGTCCTCCCATCCTTGCCACTGACCGGGGGTGGGGGGGGGGCATGACCGTTCCCCCCCAAAGAAAAAAATACCAGCCGCCACTGGTTTGTAGACATTATAAAGTTCACGTAAACCAATCAATATTTGCTTTTTTGGATTTTTTTTAACCAAAAATATGTAGCAGAATACATATTTATGAAGAATTTCGATTTTTTTTTTTTATAGCGCAAAAAAAAAAAAAAATGCAGTGGTGATCTAATACCACCAAAAGAAAGCTCTATTTGTGGAAAAAAATTACATTCATTTTATTTGGGTACAGCGTTGCATGACCGCGCTAATGTCAGTTAACCACTTAAGCCCCGGACCATTTCGCTGGCCAAAGACCAGGCCACTTTTTGCGATTCGGCACTGCGTCGCTTTAACTGACAATTGCGCAGTCATGCAACGTGGCTCCCAAAAAAAAATTACGTCCCTTTTTCCCCACAAATAGAGCTTTCTTTTGGTGGTATTTGATCACCTCTGCAGTTTTTATATTTTGCGCTATAAACAAAAATAGAGCGACAATTTTGAAAAAATTCAATATTTTTTACTTTTTGCTATAATAATTATCCCCAAAAATATATAAAAAAACTTTTTTTTTCCACAGTTTAGGCCGATACGTATTCTTCTACATATTTTTGGTAAAAAAAAATTGCGTTAATTGATTGGTTTGCGCAAAATTTATAGCATCTACAAAATAGGGGTTAGTTTTATGGCATTTTTATTAATATTTTTTTTTTTTTACTAGTAATGGTGGCAATTTTTATCATGACTGTGACATTATGGCGGACACATCAGACACTTTTGACACCATTTTGGGACCATTGTAATTTTTACAGCGATCAGTGCTATAAAAATGTACTGATTACTGTAAAAATTACACTGGCAGTGAAGGGGTTAACCTGTAGGGGGCACTGAAGGGGTTTAGTGTGACTTAGGGAGTGCTTCTAACAGTTAGGGGGCGTAGTTTGCTGTGACACATCACTGATCGCTGTTCCCGATGACAGGGAACAGACTATCGGTGACATGTCACTAGGAAGAACGGGGAGATGTTGTTATTACACTGACATCTCCCCATTCTTCAGCTCCGTGACACGATCGCAGGACAGTCTGCGCGCAACCACATGGCGGCAATTTAAAGGGGACCTATATATGTCAATTTGCCTGTCCGTGCCATTCTGCCAACGTAAATGTTCGTGCGGCGGTCGGCAACTGGTTAAATTAACGCAGTCCAGTATCGCAAAAAATGGCCTGGTCATGGGGTAAATCTTCCGAAAGTCAAGTGGGTATAGTAAAAAAAAGTATAAGAGCAATGTGAACAGCAATCTTTGACAAAACATTAGCAGAGCTTTCAGCAAGCATAGTAAAGCTTTTAAAGTACCAGTCAACTCCAGTTTGTTGAACACAAATCCTAATGGGAGTGCTGATTGCTACTTTAAACAAGCTGCTAGCAGGCTTCAGAACTTCTTGAAGCCTGCTAGTAGCTTTCTTAAAGTGACAATCAACACTCCCATTAGGATCTGTCTTTAGCATTTACACACTGGAGATGAATGATACTTTAAAAGCGTCAACAAAATATGCTGAAAGCTCTGCAAATGACTTACCAAAGCTTGCTGTTCACACTGCTCTTATATAAGTTGAAGCCCTTGTGCAATAGGCCTTAAGCCCTGTACACGCGATCGGTTTTACAGATGAAAACAGTCCGATGGACTGTTTTTATCAGACAAACCGATCGTGTGTGGGCCCCATTGAACTTCTTTCCATCGGTGAAATAAAATAGAACATGTTTTAAATTTTACCGATGGAAAAAAAAACGATAGGAAATTACGATCGTCTGTGTGGAACTCCATCGGAGAAAAAACCCACGCATGCTCAGACTGAATTAGGAGACGGGAGCGGTCGTTCTGGTAAAACTAGCGTTCGTAATGGTGATAGCACATTCGTCACGCTGTAATGGACTGAAATGCATGGAGACTGAAAAGCGTGAATCGGCTCTCACCAAACTTTTACTAACACACAGTAACACGAAATCAGCAAACGCAGCCCAAAGGGTGGCGCCATTGGATTTGAACTTCCCATTTATATTGCCGTCATACGTGTTGTACGTCACGGCGTTTGGGACGGTCGGAATTTTGTCTGATGGTGTGTAGGCAAGACTGATGGAAGTCAGCTTCATCGGAATTCCGATGGAAAAATCCATCGGAAATCCGATCATGTGTAAGTGTTCGTCTTGAATTCCACTTTTATTATGGCGGACACAACTTCCCAGGCTCCTCCATAAACTTTTCATTGAAAGGAAGAACTAAGGATTTTTCAGTCCTGGAGTTATCCAAAAAAAGGTAAGCAGCAATTTTGAAATATTTGTATGTCAAAATGAGGTACGTTTTAAACCTATTTGGTCTTAAAACTATTTTAAGAACTAAAGAATCTTTCACAAAATGTATTATTAAAATTTGTCATTTAAAAAAAGTTCAGCATAAACAAGTCAAGCAGAAAAACCTCTAATGGGTTTCTGCAAGATGTCAGCTTTAAATGTAGAGAGCTTTGTACCTCCCGACTGTAGGAAAAGGTCTCTTTCAAACATTGCATGGATGAGTAGGAGGAAAGGTGTTCATGGAAAGACGGAGAGAGATCTGTCAGTATGTGTGCGCTTTGCTTTTCCTTTCTCTGTTTAACCACTTGACCACTGGGCACTTAAACCCCCTTAATAACCAGACCAATTTTCAGCTTTCGGTGCTCTCACATTTTGAATGACAATTACTCAGTCATACAACACTGTACCCATATGAAATTTTTGTCCTTTTTTTCACACAAATAGAGCTTTCTTTTGGTGGTATTTAATCACTGTTGGGTTTTTTATTTTTTGCGCTATAAGAGAAAAAAGACTGAAAATTTTGTAAAAAAATGATTTTTTTTTCGTTTCTGTTATAAAATTTTGCAAATTACTATTTTTTCTTCATAAATTTTGGCCAAAATTTATACTGCTACATATCTTTGGTAAAAATAAGTACAAATTGGTGTATATTATTTGGTCTTTGTGAAAGTTATAGAGTCCACAAGCTATGGTGCCAATATCTGAAAATTGATCACACCTGAAGTACTGACGGCCTATCTCAATTCTTGAGACCCTAACATGCCAGAAAAGTACAAATACCCCCCAAATGACCCCTTTTTGGAAAGAAGACATTCCAAGGTATTCAGAAAGAGGCATTGTGAGTTTTTTGAAGTTGTCATTTTTTCCCACAATTCTTTGCAAAATCAAGATTTTTTTTTTCTCTTTTTTTTTTTTCACAAAATTGTCATATTAGCAGGTTATTTCTCACACACAGCATATGCATTCCACAAATTACACCCCAAAACACATTCTGCTATTACTCCCGAGTATGGCGATACCACATGTGTGAGACTTTTACACAGCGTGGCCACATACAGAGGCCCGACATGCAGGGAGCACCTTCAGGCATTCTGGAGCACCCAGGCCAATTCTGACATTTCTCTCCTACATGTAAAAATCATCATTTGTTTGCTAGAAAATTACATAGAACCCCAAAACATTATATATGTTTTTTTAGCAAAGACCTTAGAGAATATAATGGTGGTTGTTGCAACTTTTTATCTCGCACGATATTTGCGCAGCAATTTTTTTAACGCGTTTTTTACGTAAAAAAAATGTTTTGTGCTTAAAAAAAAAAAACAGTAAAGTTAGCCCAATGTTTTTGCATAATGTGAAAGATGAAGTTACGCCGAGTAAATAGATACCTAACATGTCGCCCTTAAAAATTGCACACACTCGTGGAATGGCGCCAAACTTCGCTACTTAAAAAATCCCCATAGGCGACGCTTTAAATATTTTTACTGGTTACATGTTTTGAGTTACAGAGGAGGTCTAGGGCCAAAATGATTGCTCTCGCTCTAACGTTCGCAGAGATACCTCACATGTGTGGTTTGAAAACCGTTTTCATATGTGGGCGGGACTTACGTATGCGTTCGCTTCTGTATGCGAGCTCACGGGGACAGGGGCGCTTTAAAAAAAAAAAAAAAATTATTCTTCATTTTACTTTATTTATTTTAGTTTGACATGTTTTTCCGCCCCAAACATTTTTTTGATCACTTTTATACCTATTACAAGGAACGTAAACATCCCTTGTAATAGGAATATGGCATGACAGGTCCTCTTTACAGTGAGATATGGGGGGGGGGTGTCAATAAGACCCCACATCTCACCTCTAGGCTGGGAAGCCTGAAAAAAATACAAAAAAAAAAACAACAATCCTGGCTTTGATCGTAGTGGTGAGTCGGTAGAAGCACCGGAGGGCGGCGGGGGGGGGGGGGGACATCCCCTCTCGCCTCCCGTAAGAATGATCAAGCGGCGGAACAGCCGCTATGATTGTTCTTATGGTGTAGGGAATCGCCGGCTGAAAAAGCTAATATCTGAATGATGCCTGTAGCTGCTCCCATCATTCAGATATCCCCGCACAAAGTCAAGGACGTCATATGACGGCCGGAGGGCGGGAAGTGGTTATTGCAGAGTATTGCCGGGCATTGCGGAGTATTGCCGGGCATTGCGGAGTATTGCCGGGCATTGCGGAGTATTGCCGGGCATTGCGGAGTATTGCAGGGCATTGCGGACTATGGCAGGGCATTGCGGACTATGGCAGGGTATTGCGCGGGTATTGCACAGGGTATTGTGGAGGGTATTGCACAGGGTATTGTGGAGGGTATTGCAGAGTATTGTGGAGGGTATTGCAGAGTATTGTGGAGGGTATTGCAGAGTATTGTGGAGGGTATTGCAGAGTATTGTGGAGGGTATTGCAGAGTATTGTGGAGGGTATTGCAGAGTATTGTGCAGGGTATTGCAGAGTATTGTGCAGGGTATTGCAGAGTATTGTGCAGGGTATTGCGCAGGGTATTGCAGAGTATTGCGCAGGGTATTGCAGAGTATTGCGCAGGGTATTGCAGAGTATTGCGCAGGGTATTGCAGAGTATTGCGCAGGGTATTGCAGAGTATTGCACCAGAGTATTGCAGAGTATTGCACCAGAGTATTGCAGAGTATTGCACCAGAGTATTGCAGAGTATTGCACCAGAGTATTGCAGAGTATTGCACCAGAGTATTGCAGAGTATTGCACCAGAGTATTGCAGAGTATTGCACCAGAGTATTGCAGAGTATTGCACCAGGGTATTGCAGAGTATTTTGCAGGGTATTGCGCAGGGTATTGCAGAGTATTGCGCAGGGTATTGCAGAGTATTGCGCAGGGTATTGCAGAGTATTGCGCAGGGTATTGCAGAGTATTGCACCAGGGTATTGCAGAGTATTGCACCAGGGTATTGCAGAGTATTGCACCAGGGTATTGCAGAGTATTGCACCAGGGTATTGGCAGGGTATTTTGCAGAGTATTGGCAGGGTATTTTGCAGAGTATTGGCAGGGTGTATTGCAGAGTATTGGCAGGGTATAGCACAGGGATGGCTGAGCAGGGATGGATGGATGGCTGGATCTGTGACTGCAATTGTCACAGATCCAGCCCACAGTGCTGCTGCTGCCATCCGCTCCCTCCCCCTCCCCTCTCACACTGTACCGATCGGTACAGAGAGGGGAGGGAGGAACCGGCGTCATCAAATGACGCCGGTCTGTTTACAAGTGATTGCTCCGTCATTTGACGGAGCGATCACGTGGTAAACGGCCGCTATCAGCGGCGATTTACCGCGATTCGTGATCCGCCGGGTCCTCTGGACCCGGCGGTCACGGAGTTTCCCGTGTGCGCGCCCCAGGGGGCGCGCGGGAGCGCGATTCTGGGAGGACGTTATATAACGTCCTCCCAGAGTTAAGCAACCACCTTGTCGACGTTATTTGTCGGCAGGTGGTTGTTGAGTGGTTAAACATGAACATTGGGGCTGCAAATATTACCACCGCTGAGCGTCTTCAGGTAACGCGCTCAGAATGATGGTCATCTCCTCACAGCGGGCGCACCGCTTCGTGTTCTGCAAACAGAGAATCTCCTTTCCTATTTTCCTTATTATTTTTCCAGCCCTTCCACAAAGAGAGTCTGTTTAACCAAGCATACAAAATGCCATAATTCATGTCATGCTGGCCTGGTTACCTTTCAAGGCTCCGCCAGCTATAAAATTTTAAACAAAGGCCTGAAAATGGGCATCTGAGGGTTTTGTTCCTTGGGGACGGAGTGCTGCTTTGTAGATTTTTTTTTTTTTTTTTTTAAATACAAAAATTAACCTTAAGGCTCCATGTACACTGAAGCTGATAAACTGCAGTTTATTGGCGTTGTGGCGTTTTTTTAAAAAGCTCATTAACTGCACTCTATGTTAGCCTATGTGTTCATGTACACATAGCGTTTTTTAGCGTTAATGAGCAGTGGAGTTAATGGGCTTTTTTCTGAACGCAAGAAATTCGTGTTCAAAGTGCCGTTTTTCGGCGGGAAAAAAACGTTAAAAAACTCAAAACGCTAATAACCGCTCAAAAACGCTGGTTGCCGGCGTTTTTTAGCGTTTTTTGATCCATTGAAAAAAAAAAAAAGCTAAAAAACGCTACACTGAAAAACGCTAATAAACGCTAGTAAAAAACGCTGATAAAAGCTATATTTTAAAGCAGCTTTTTCTGCCAGAAATCTGGCGTTCAAAATGACCGTTTTTGAGCTTCTGTGTACATGGAGCCTAAAGCTTCACTTTGAGTTCCTTCACAGATCAATACAGACTCAATGCTAGGAAACATAGGGGTTGATTTACTAAAGGAAAATCTACTTTGCACTTGAAAGTGCACATGGAAGTGCAGATGCTGTAGATCTGAGGGGGACATGCAAGGAAAATAAAAAACAGCATTTTAGCTTGCACATGATTGGATGATAAAATCAGCAGAGCTTCCCCTAATTTCAGAGCTTCCCCTCAGATTTACAGCGATCTACAGCGACTGCACTTCCATGTGCACTTTCAAGTGCAAAGTGGATTTTCCTTTAGTAAATCAACCCCATAGAAGGCAATAGCTGCCGTGCCATGCCATGCCCTTGGTGCATTGACTTGACCATTGGCTGCCAGAGCCTTTTTGCATTTTTTGCACACATGCTTAAAAAATTCATTTAGAAGATTACATAAAACCCCCAAAACACTATATATTTTCTGAAAGCAGACACCCTAATAAAATAGTGGTAGTTCCAATTTTTTATGTTGCACGATATTACCGCAATGGTCTAGGTAGGAAAATTCAGTAAAAGATGCACTAAGACCCCTTTCACAATGCGGGCGCCAGCCGGCGCTTTTGCACTGCGTTTCGGCCGCTAGCATGGCACTTTTAAAAACGCCAGTGTTTCTGCGCTTCGGAAGCGCTTTTCAGGCTGCTTGCAGGACTTTTCCTAACGTCCCGCAAACGCAGCACCCCAGTGTGAAAAGACACATTGAAATTAATGGGAGGCGGTTTTCAGACGTTATTTAGAGGCTATTTCTAGCGCTAAAATGCCTAAAAACACCCTCAGTGTGACACGGGTCTAAAGTTTATTTTAGGGCACACAAACACAATAAATTACCCAAGTTTTTGGGTAAAATATAAAAGATGAGGTTGCACAGAGTAAATCGGTACCTAACATGTCAAACCTTAAATTTGCCCACGCCTGTCAAATGACAAACTTCAGTACACTATATTTTCCATAGGCTACACTTTATAAGCCCCCTATAGGTCATCATTCTGGTGTGATATGTAGTACAGTAGTTGCCGCCGATATTGTGTCAATCTCGCCGCTTCTAGCGGCGATATTGACACCCTATGAGCCCCAAAAAATGTTCCTTTCACGATGAGCGACACGCATTGCCGATAGGCGGGCATCCGACGCGGATTCCCACCAATACCAGGCACTGCGCTTGGTATGAATCCTGAGCGGGAACTCCACGCCAATTTTTAAAGAAAAAAACGGCGTGGGTTCCCCCTCCAGGAACATACCAGGCCCTTGGGTCTGGTCTGGATTTGAAGGGGAACCCTACGCCGAAAAAACGGCGTGGGGGTCCCCCTCAAGATCCAAACCAGACCCTTATCCGAGCACGCAACCTGGCAGGCCACAGGGGAAGAGGGGGGGACGAGAGCGGCCCCCCCTCCCTCCTGAACCGTACCAGGCCACATGCCCTCAACATGAGGTGTTTGGTGCTCTGGGGCAAGGGGGCGACCTGCGGTCCCCCCCCACCCCAGGGCACCCTGCCCCCATGTTGATGAGGACAGGGCCTCTTCCCGACAACCCTGGCCTTTGGTTGTAGGGGTCTGCGGGCGGGGGGCTTATCGGAATCCGGGAGCCCCCTTTAATAAGGGGGCCCCCAGATCCCAGCCCCCCCACCCTATGTGAATGAGTATGGGGTACATCGTACCCCTACCCATTCACCTGGTGGAAAAAAAATGGAAATAAAAACGCAACACAGTTTTTAAAAGTATTTTATTGCACCGCTCCGGAGGTCTTCTTCCGACTTCGGGGGTCTCCGGTGTCGTCGCCGCGCTCTCCGGTTCTTTCTTCTGCCGGGCCACCGCTATCTTCTTCCAACTCTTTTGCTAGCGGGGCCCGGTCTTCTCCGTCGCCTTCTTCCCTCTTCTTCTCTCCGGTTCTTTCTTTCTTCCGCCGGGCCTCCGCTAACTTCTTTTTAGCTCTTTTGCTAGCGGAGGCCCGGAGCATGTGACTGTGACGTCATGGGACCATGTGACTGTGACGTCATGAGAAGCCTATATTAATCTCTGTGGACCGAAGATTTATCATTACTGCGAGAGGAAGCGTCGAGTCAACATCGAGGAGGAGAAGAGGGAAGAAGACGCCGACGGCGACGACGATAAGACCGCCTCCTCCACTAGCAAAAGAGCTACCAAGAAGTTAGTGGAGGGGCCGGCAGAAGGACAACAGAGAGCCGGACGAGACGACAGAGAAGATCGGGCCTCCGCTAGCAAAAGAGCTAAAAAGAAGTTAGCGGAGGCCCGGCGGAAGAAAGAAAGAAAGAACCGGAGAGAAGAAGAGGGAAGAAGGCGACGGAGAAGACCGGGCCCCGCTAGCAAAAGAGTTGGAAGAAGATAGCGGTGACCCGGCAGAAGAAAGAACCGGAGAGCGCGGCGACGACACCGGAGACCCCCGAAGTCGGGAAAAGACCTCCGGAGCGGTGCAATAAAATACTTTTAAAAACTGTGTTGTGTTTTTATTATTCCGATAAGGCCCCCGCCCGCAGACCCCGACAACCAACGGCCAGGGTTGTCGGGAAGAGGCCCTGTCCTCATTAACATGGGGGCAGGGTGCTCTGGGGTGGGGGGGCCGCATGTCGCCCCCCTGCCCCAGAGCACCAAACCCCCCATGTTGAGGGCATGTGGCCTGGTACGGTTCAGGAGGGAGGGGGGGCCGCTCTCGGCCCCCCCTCTTCCCCTGCGGCCTGCCAGGTTGCGTGCTCAGATAAGGGTCTGGTTTGGATCATGAGGGGGACCCCCACGCCGTTTTCTCGGCGTAGGGTTCCCCTTCAAATCCAGACCAGACCCAAGGGCCTGGTATGCTCCTGGAGGGGGAACCCACGCTGTTTGTTTCTTTAAAAATTGGCGTGGAGTTCCCGCTCAGGATTCATACCAAACGCAGTGCCTGGTATTGGCGGGAATCCGCGTCGGATCCCCGCTCAATACAGTGTCGCGTCTCCTCGCTATTGCAGCGAGCGCGACACGTGTCGCCACCCTGCTGCCGAGATCTCGGCACTCCTGTCGCCGAGAATCTCGGCGATGGGAGCGCGATAGATATACAATATCGGCGGCACCTACTGTATGTATCGCAATCATCATTTTCATACGTAGGCACCCCAAACATGTGCGTTTACGTTCATACATGCATTTATGTGGGGGGATTTTATGTGCTTGGGTGTAACTTTCATTTTTTACATTTGAAAAAAAAAAACACTTTTATTTTTTGATCATGATGACTTTTGGGTGACAGGTTCTCTTTAATGAGACACCCAAAGTCTAAAAGATCTTGGATGTCTCCCCTGTGCTCCACTGAATGTAATGCAATGCAGATCTCATTACATTACATACCGTATATACTCGAGTATAAGCCGACCCGAATATAAGCCGAGGCACCTAATTTTACCACAAAAAAATGGGAAAACTTATTGACTCAAGTATAAGCCTAGGGTGTCCATCTGCATGCCTCACTGTGTCCATGCCTCACTGTGTCCATGACTAGACTGACGTTTAACATTGGAGTCTATGGAAGGGGTGCCTGGATTTGAAAAATCGGTGCTCTCCTGCCATGGGGCTACATGTGTGCCATGTTTCGGGTCCAGGGGACCTACAACCGGCCGATACCGGGTCCCCAAAGTCACCAGAGAAATTACCGTTTAACATGGGAGTCTATGGAAGGGGTGCCCGGCTTTGAAAAATCGGTGCTCCCCAGCCGTAGGTCCCTCGGACGAGTGAGGCTACATGTGTGCCAAGTTTGGGGTCCAGGGGACCTACGGCCGGCCGGTACCGGCTCCCCAAAGTCCGGGAGATCAGGCGCAAAAAGGTGACTCGAGTATAAGCCGAGGGGGGCATTTTCAGCACAAAAAAATGTGCTGAAAAACTTGGCTTATACTCGAGTATATACGGTACTTTCCCGAATCTGTAGGCCGGGGACATCGAGAGGCGGACCCAGAAGTGCCGTCAAGCACATCACTTTCTGGGTTCAGCAACTAGGAGGGAAGGAGAGTGGACAATGTGTCTGCTCTGCTCCCTTCCCTCTACCAGGTGGCACCCGCTACGTTGGTCCCAGGCCCAGATGGGCAAGCGGAGCCCAGGATACATGGTGGGGGGGAGGCTCCGTTATCGTGAATGCTTCCATCTGATATGACATCACCTATAGGCTTCAATGGCCCATCCGTTATTCTCCTTCTTTCCTCTCCCCTGCAACCACTGTTGGCTGACTCAGGGGAGCCGGATCACAAAACCAGACCAGAGCCGGCTGAAAATAGGTATATGCAGTACATTTCTCTTACAGGAGTTAGTCAGTATAGGTGTTAGGAGGGGGAAGAAAACATTCGTAGATGTGATGGCTGCATTTGTTTTCTTTTTTAGGCTTTCCTTCCTTTATTTTCACTTGGTGATCTGACCAGTAAGTCTGTTGTTTTTTCAACAGGAAAGCTCTCCAGCAAAAGTAGCAGCTGGAGTTTTAATACAAACTATTTACTGATAGAGGTGCTTACAATGATCAGCTTTTACTTATTCATGTAAAACCTTTTATCCACAGCCAAAACCTGGCGTTCAACACACTCAACCCGCCCTGCAACACGCACAAAGCCCACCCTGCAACACACACATATCCCGCCCTGCAACACACACAAAGCCCGCCCTGCAACACACACAAAACCCGCCGTTCAACACAGCCAAAACCCGCCCCGCAACAGCGAGGCAGTATCTGACAATTACGCTCTCCCTCAGAGCTTTGCAGTGTGTCGGATAGTGCCTCAGACAATCTGCAAATGCACTGTGTTGACATCACACCAGCTGATCAACATATCAGCTTGAGTGATGTTGCATCCTGCGCATGGGTAGACCCGTCGGAGGCTTCATCCAATGGGAGGTAGTTTTCGATAGGACACCCCTTTACAGTGCAGTCCCCTTTATATTACAGTGCCCCCTTTACACTGCAGTTCCCTCTTGACATCCCAGTGTCGTTTTCTCACACCACCGCATCATTTATTCACAGAGATCTGTGAATGAATGAACTAAAAGTCCCATCTGCCACTGTGGACTTGCACTCATAGCCCATTGACACTTCCTCCAGCTCTGCAACTGAATCCGATCTTGAGGAAGTGTCTGCAGGAGCCTGACATTGCACCTACGATTCACTGATCACAGGTGCAATGTTTTTTAGGCTCCTGTAAATAAAAAATAATAAATGCAGATTTTTTAGGAAATATATGTGCGTGTATTATTTTATTAAAAGGTGAACCTAATCTTTAAGACACCTTAAAAAGCAAATATACATGATCTTCTTTTACATTATGGGCTTTGTTACAAGTAGCCATTCAGTGGTGACAGGGCACTTTAAAAAAAAATGGTATTTGTGTATAGTACATGGTGCTTTAGCAAAGTACATTTTCTTATAGGGTTTACATCTACTTTATTAAAGTAGAAGTCTTGGCTAGAACTAACTATGCTTAAAGGTGCCCACTTTCTAAATCCTATTCTAAGCGCTGCATAAATTGACAGCGCTATACAGATACCTATAATAAATAAATCAATAACTACCCTGTAGAAGGAACATGCATATGTGAATTTACAATATATAAGTGTAGCACTACCCCCGTAGGAGCTGCTGGTTTAAAGTTTTGGGCCTACCATTACCTTTTCTGTTCACCGCGCTCGTGTCAGGGATCCTTCTTGAAGAGCCTGCATAAAAGTTCACACCAACACCTGGATACGTTTTCTTCAAGAGGCTTTATTTTACCAGTTCCAACAGAGGGATAGGGGAGTTTCAGGCACTTTACTTTGCGGATCACGAGCACAATCTCAGATCCAGAGGACAAACAGTTCCACGCTGGATTCAGCAACCACTGGATAGGCCTACTCTCACTGGCCTAGCAACCGGTGCGAAGCTCGCTCAAAAGTCTCTGCCACAGACTTGATGAGTGCCGTACAGTCGTTCCACAACCTTCTGCCACAAGATCGTGTAACCACACTGACACTTTGCAAAAGTTCCTTCAAGAGTACACAGCTCACGGTGCTAGAATCTTTCAGCCGTCTGACAGCACTGCAAGGCAAACTGGCCAGGATGCGTCCTTCAGATGAGTCCCCAATTGTTCCGCTTCTTCCCGCAGGCAAGACCGCGTAGGACCATCCCTGGACTAGTAGGCCCCAGCAACTCCTGGGCCTACTTCTCAGTTGCAGAGCCTCAGGCCAGCAGGCCCCGAGGCTGAAAATGGCTCGCACATCCCTGAGGCCAGGAGGGCCCTCAGGTCAGGATCCAACAACGAACCCCGAAAGAGCAGTCTCTGCCTCTTAAGTACCCCCTCCCAGAATGCACAGCGGGTTGACCACCCCCCCTAAGCCACTTCTGGGAAAGGAATACCCAATACACCTAGCCTGCTGCATTTCCAACCCTGACCCGTGATGACAGTGACACCTACTGTCAGGTGGAAAACGCGCAGCCCAGCTAGACTGAAACAGAGCCAGTAATTTATATAATTCTTTCTGAGCTGAACTACAGCTCAGACAACTAAATTTAACATATAACGTCCGCCCAACAGGAGTAGGGCGCTACATAAGTAAAGCACTGCAGAAATTGACAGCGCTATGTAAATACCTGTAATAATAAACGTACCTATTCTCAGAGCGTCGGGGCACGTGATCTCCCCAGCGACTGTCTTCAGGGAAGAGGAAAGGGCGCCGACAATGGGTGGAATGCCTACGCAGTGATGTCACCCATAGGCTTACTATACTACATCTGTTGACGGCTATCCCTCCTCTCCCCTGAAACCAGCCGCTGAGAGCCACTTACATGACCAGACCAGAGTGCCCTGATAATAGGTAAGTATAAGCATCTTCCTTCTACAAGGTAGATAGTACAGGTGTTAGAAGGCAGATGAGAGCAGTTTTAAGCTTAGTTAGTTCTAGCCTAGACTTCTACTTTAAAGTGGTTCTAAAGGCAGAAGGCATTCTATGCACTAAAGTAAAAAAGAATTGCATTAAAGGAGCCATTGGCTCCTGCTGCTGTCAGTCAAATCCAGTGAGGAGGGGGCGTGCCAAGCCACACTGTGTGAGTCTATGGACACACAGCCTGGCTCGGGAGCATGCCCGCATGAGTGCCACCACAGCTAGTGACTTGCTATGGTGGCACTCAGAGAAGAGGAGAAGCCTAGAGCTGCGGCGGCAGACCCCAGAAGAGGAGGTTCAGGGCCACTCTGTGCAATACTATAGCACAGAGCAGGCAAGTATACCATGTTTGTTATTTCTAAATAAAAAATGTATAAGCCTTTACAAACACTTTAAGAGTTGTATGGAATGTACAGTGCAGTCTTCTGACATCCATTTCTGTTTCTATGAGTATCCTATTTTGTTTAGTGTCCATGGCACAGCGAGCTTTGATTCTAACGCAGATTTCTTAAGACAAGTGCCGGCGGCTTTGCAACTCAAGTCTGTTCCTTTGTCTTGGAGGAAGGACGCTACTGTTCTCCTTCGCTTCCCCTTTTGAATAATATCTTCCGTTTAGTGTTGGCCACAATGATCTTTTGTGTGTTTACTAGTTTAGCGGGAAGTGCTTTCTGATGTGGAATAGAGGAGGGCACATATTTATTTTTATCACACTGAACGCTGAATTACTTGCCCTGCTGCTATCCAGCAAATGTCATACATCAGTCATACACTTCCCAGAAAATGTCACGGCGTGTTTAACTGTCATTGTGTGATACCAAATCATATCACACGGGATTTTTAAACCTTTAAAGTTAGACTTCAATTTTGTTTCAATAATTTAAATGTATATTTTTGTTGGTCTTTTGCATAGTGTAGGGAATGGTTAGACCCTCTGCCAAGTTCTTATTGCTGTCTGTGTCCCCATGGAGAGATTTACCCCTTTGCTTGTACTGGTGATCCTGGTCACCGAAGAAGAAAGTGAGGAGAAATCTTATCCCAAGAACAAGAGGTAAGGGGAAAATTTGTACAGTGTATGTTTGTTTCAGAATTCCCCTTATTTTGAGAGATGTCCACTAACTTCCTGTTGCGTCTCTGCAACAGAAAGGGAAGGAACGTTTTTTCCAATAATACACAGACAGCGAAAAAAACAACCTGAATGAGGTGTTAACCCTTTTCTACATGGGCGTCCGCAGAACTTTTTTCGGGGGGGGGGGGCATAATTTTAAGGCCACCCATGCTCTGCCCCTTTTCGACAATGTCATGAAGGGGAGGGGCTTAGTTATTATCACATAAAGCGCAGGCATGAAAAGGTTTGAGATGCCTGATGCAAAAGCTTAAAGGGGTTGTAAAGGTTTCGTTTTTTATTTTCTAAATAGGTTCCTTTAAGCTAGTGCATTGTTGCTTCACTTACCCTTTCCTTTGATTTACTTTCTAAATGTTTGTTTTCTTTGTCTGAATTTCTCACTTCCTGTTTCTCCTCACTGAACTTCACACCATCATACGAGCGGTGTTTAGTCAGCCAGAACAGCTTACTGAACAGCTTACTGAGGAGGAACAGGAAGTGAGAAATTCAGACAAAGAAAACAAAGAAAAAAAATATTTAGAAGGGAAATCTAAGGAAAAGGTAAGTGAACCAACAATGCACTAGCTTAAAGGAACCTATTTAGAAAATAAAAAAACGAACCTTTACAACCCCTTTAAGGCACCTTTCACACTTGTACGACTTGTCCCACGATTTGTGATGGCAACGTAGCATGACAAGTCGTTTCCCATGATTTCCAATGACAACCATTCATATTAGTACAACTTTAAAGTAGTCCCTGCACTACTTTGGTCCGCTTTTGATGCCATTTACACAGGAATTCTCTGAAATTGCAGCCGCGAATCACGGTAAAATCACGCGACTTTGAAGTCGTAGTAGTGTGAAAGGGGCCTAAAGTGGTTGTAAATCCACGCAAAAAATAAAAAAACCTGTAAGACAAAGGCATAGCAAAAAAAAAAATTGTAGAGGTGATCAAATACCACCAAAAGAAAGCTCTATTTGTGGGAAAAAAAGGACATGCATTTTATTTGGGTACAACGTCGCACGACCGCACAATTGTCAGCTAAAGTAACGCAGTGCCGTATCACAAAAAATGGCCTGGTCATTAAGGGGGCAAATCCTTCCGGGGCTGAAGTGGTTAAAGGACCATTAAGTAGTGGATGTGCATGGATTATTTGTGGAGAATTAGGATATCGAGGGATCCATGGTGAATCACTTTTCAGCATTACACTCCTCACCCCCCTGTTTTAACCCCTAAAAGCCAACACCACCGACATTTACTTCAATGGTTCGGTTCGTTGGACGGGATTATTTTTGTTGAGCCACTATGAGCATGGCATGTGTATACCCCTCTGTACAACTGCCTTTGCAGCCTGGGAAAGGGGGAGGGGGGTGAATGGTAAAAATGAGGCACAACCACCTGTTTTTACCACCACTTATCCATGAGTGTAAATTGTGGGCGCTATATAAGTACCTTTTAAAGTGTAAACTAGGTCTAAATGCAACTTCCTTATACTCAGTCTGGTGTTTTTCTTCCAAGTAATTAAGCCTCTGCTGGAACATGTAGTTCCACCACAGCAAAAACGTGACCTGTGCATGACTTTCATCTAAGACCACCCAAGCTTTGGTAATCCCCAAACAAGGGTCCTTAAAATGTTAAATCTCTCCTGTGTCTTTTTTTTTTGGCAAGTGTTGTCCCATTGAGTGTATAAAATATAGCACAGAGAGGGGCGTCTCGTCATCCCAGAGCCCCTAACACACATAAAGGAAGCATTATCAATATTATTATTATCCCTGCTCTCCGGAGGGGCCAAGCCTTTGATGTTAAGAGTTGGTTAAGAAGATGTAACGGCACTCGTGTTATGTATACAATCACGGTGTTTACTCTGGCACGGCCTCATGCAGAATAACTGTTTTCCAGTCCTTTTGTGTGGATTACGGAGCAAAGTATTGCTTCAACCGCAAAGCCACTTCAGTCAGCAATTTTTCCATTCCTTCACAATGTGCTGTGAAAAGATAGATGTTTGTGAAATCCCACTGACAAAAGACGGTGAAGATCCAGGAGTAATAATAATCACACGCTTTCTCATTACCTTCTCCTTGTCAAAGAGACACCCGTGGTCAAAATAGAAAAAACATCAAGACAGGAGGTCACTACCTACCTGTGAGATCTTTTCCATCTCAATGAAGCTAATCTTGTCCTGTCCCCATCGTAATGTAAACCTCAATTGCCCAGGAAGCAGCGACTCTTATTTGCTAATCTAATATCATTACTGTAATGGATCCCCTAGATATAATCCCGGCATATTTTTGGCACCAACCATCTCATTTTGGTGGCACTTGCAGACAGCTGAGCACTTTGCCTGATTACTACTTTTATCTCTGGATACGTTTGAGTTTTCATCTCACAGCAGCCTTCTCATTTCCCTTTATAGACTTAAAGTGGTTGTAAAGGCAGAAGTTTTTTTTACTTTAATGCATTCTATGCATTAAGATAAAAAAATCTTCTGTGTGCAGCAGCCCCCCTAATACTTACCTGAGCCCCATCTTGATCCAGCGATGTGCACAAGAGCCTCGGCACTCTGGGGACTCTCCCTCCTCATTGGCTGAGGTGGTAGCAAGTGCTCCTGCTGCTGTCAATCACAGCCAATGGGAAGAGAGAGGGAGCAGCAGCTCGGGAGTGAGCCTGTTTGGTTGCGCTTTGCAGGCGCTTTGGCAGCAGTGGTAATTCATTTTAATTGGCAGGGGCGGTGGAGGAGCGGTGTATAAACCGCTCCTCCACCGCTCCAAAAATGCTGCTTGCAGGACTTTTTCTAACATCCTGCAAGCACACCGCTCCAGTGTGAAAGCACTCTGGCTTTCACACCCAATTGGACTAAAAAACTGAGAGGCGGACCCCATCGGTCCATTTGTGTGAAAGGGGCCAAAAGAGAGACAGACAGTACAGTTACAATACAATAAAATATAAGAGGGCCCATCAGTGTTGCTCTTAACAAAAATGTGCCCATCAGCGTGCCCCTTAACATAAAATAAGGGTCACGCTGATGGGCACCTTTTATGTTATGGGGCACTCTGATGGGCATATTTTATTTTAAGGGGCACTCTGATGGGCATATTTTATTTTAAGGGGCATTCTGATGGGCACATTTTATTTTAGGGGCACGCTGATGGGTATATTTTTAATGTGCACGCTGATGGGCACATTTTATGTTAAGGGGGCACTCTGATGGGCACAACAAAATGTGTCCATCAGTGTGCCCCTTAACAAAATATGCCCATCAGTGTGCACATTAAAAATATACCCATCAGCATGCCCCTTAAAATAAAATTTGTCCATCAGAGTGCCCCTTAACATAAAAAAAGGTGTCCATCAGCCTGACCTTTAACAAAATATGCCCAGCAGTGTGCACAATAAAAATATTTTAGTGATCACTAGTTAAGTGTGGCCCACATACCTTGCATGCAGGAGGGCAAAACTGAAATACCGAAGGGGCGAAAGCTGCGAGATATGGAGAGCCAGGACCCGGGAACCGCGAGCATCATCGGGGCAGGGCGCGCATGTGACGTAACGCCCCTACTCGCAAGGAGAGCCAGGACACGAGAACCACAAGCAGCAGGGGGACGGGACGCGCACGTGATGTCACGCCCCTACTTGCAGGGAGAGCCAGGAACCGCGAGCAGCAGTGGAACGGGGCGCGCACGTGACGTCAACTTCTGCCAACTCCGAGACCTGTGGTGAGGAGCAGGGGGCGGGCGCACGCACGCAGCGTCACTGGTTGTTGAGGAAACCCGCGATCCCAGTAAACCAACGCTGACATTTATAATTATACTGGCAGTCCGGGGAGAAGCGTCACTCGGTCCGGACTCGGACCGCGGGCCGCCATTTAGTGATGGCTGGTTTAGGTGATATCTGGAGACAAGTTTGCTGATGTAATGATGATTTCAGTCTCTACAGCATTTTCCTGTTAAGCCTGCCATAGATGGATCAAATCTCGGCCAGTTCAACAGGAACCGAGCAAGATTCGATCCATCTATGGGCAGGCTGGCTGTACTGAAGTGTTAGTAAACCCAGTAATATGAAAATAGTTCATCCTCCCCTCCCCAGTGCCCACAGCTTATAAATCTTATTTTTACAATACTTCCACTATATACCTTTTTGGCTGATCTGTATACCACGGTCATGTGATAAACTGCAGGGTCTGCCCGAGTGCTGAGTGTTCAGGTAGGAGGAGATTTCCACTATAGCCTGTGTCCTCATGTTGTTATAGGAGGTGGATCATCCATCAATCAAGATGTGACATCCCACCCACTGTGTTGTTTTTTATTTACTGGGCATGAAGGTGGAGTGAGAGACTGGGCTGTCTTTTAGGATCTGTATGCAAACCCACAAGTGTGATGTCAATATCATGTGACCCGAAAATCTCAGCTCAACAAGGAAATATTCTCTCCAGCAATAGAGACCAAACTCACTGTCTTATGTGGCCTTGCCAAGAGAGACCCTGCAGGAGGGGGAGGATCTGTCCATACAGGATTAAAGAGCCTTTTTACACAATGCAGGATTAACCCTTAGGTTCCACAGTGAGTATAACAAGCATGCTAGTCTGTACATACAAACAGATTTTACTGTTGTGGGTTTAGTGTATTGATCGACTTCAAATTTTGTCAAATTCTGTAAAAAAAATTGCAATTCAATCACTGCTGGCAGTGATCATTGTATTCTGCCGGCAGGGAAGGCTCTCCACCAGCAGAACACAATAGCGCTGCAGGAGGAATTCCCCCATCAACTCTGAGTGTGTTGATGGAAGAATTAAGCAATTTTCTTTCCACCTGTGGTGGGAGGAAAGAAAATTGCATAGTCTATGGGCTGCTTTAGTCTTGGATGGAGGGGGCACTGTGAGTTCTTTAAATGACAGTTCTAGAAAGTTATTTAGCTGACACTGGGTTGCTATTCAACCAGGAATAGAACCGGTTGTGGATCAATAAGCAGGGGACAGCACTGTATTTTTTTTTATTTTTTTTTAGAGCTAGTTGGGATTTTTTGCCAAAGCTTTAAACAAGAAGTGCCCAACCTTTTGAAGAGCGAGGGCCACATAAGCGAATTGGTAACTGGTCGTGGGCCACAATGAGCCGAGCATGAGGATGAACAGTCCGTGTCCACGTACACAGCCCACTCTACTCTATGGGTCCTCTGATCCAATCTGATTCGCCCAGACGGAAGGGGGCAGATCCCTTTCTATTTTTTTTTTGGTAGGCGGGTGTAAACAGACACAAGTCTGTTTACATCTGCTGCTCTATAGAGGTGAATATTAAGTCTGATTGGGTCGGACCGATCATGTGAAAGGGGCCTAAGGCTGCTTTTACACTGATGCACTGCGATTTGCCCAAACTGCGGGTGCAGCGCAGTGCACCTGTGGATTTTCTGCGGCTTAGCTGCACTTTGCCGTAAACGTCTATTATATCCTGCAGGTGTGGCGCACTTTCTGAAAGCACAACAAACCCGCAGGTAATAACAGAAGTCTATGGCTCAGTGCTTGTTTCCTCTACCAGCGGCTTCATTGACAAAACTGCTGCTCTGGGATGGCGGTCGGCAATCCGTGATCTGGGCTTGCCAACCTGCTATCCCAGAGCAGGAGGCCAAGGGCCACATCAGAGGGCTCCGCGGGCCACATGTGGCCCCCCGGGCCACTGGTTGGGCACCCACGCTTCAAACCATAACCCTAAACAACATTACATATTAACCACTTAAGCCCCAGACCAATATGCAGCATAAAGACCAGGCCCCTTTTTGCGATTCGCACTGCATCGCTTTAACTGACAATTGCGCGGTCTTGCGAAGTGGCTCCCAAACAAAATTGATGTACTTTTTTTCCCACAAATAGAGCTTTCTTTTGGTGGTATTTGATCACCACTGCGTTTTTGTTTTTTTTGCGCTATAAACAAAAATAGAGCGACAATTTTGAAAAAAAATCAATATTTTTAACTTTTTGCTATAATCGATATCCCCCAAAAATATATAAATTTTTTCCTCCGTTTAGGCCGATAAGTATTCTTCTACATATTTTTTGTAAAAAAAACGCAATTGCCGTTTATTGATTGGTTTGTGCAAAAGTTATAGCGTTTACAAAATAGGGGGTAGTTTTATGGCATTTTTATGATTTTTTTTTTTTTTTTTACTAGTAATGGTGGCGATCAGTGATTTTTTTTTTTCATGACTGCGACATTATGGCGGACACATCGGACACTTTTGACACATTTTTGGGACCAGTGTCATTGTCATTTTTACAGCGATGCTATAAACATGCACTGGTTACTGTAAAAATTACACTGGCAGTGAAGGGGTTAACCACTAGGGGCGCTGAAGGGGTTAAGTGTGCCTAAGGGAGTGATTCTCACTGTTAGGGGGCATGGCTACGAGTGACACATCACTGATCTCCGCTCTGATTACACAGAGCGGAGATCGGTGACCGTGTCAGTAGGCGAGCGGGGAGATGTTGTGTTTACACTAATATCTCCCCGCTCCATCCCTCCGTGAGACGATCGCGGGGATCCCCGCGGTGATTGAGTCCGCAGGACCCGTGGTCCGACTCACGGGGATGGCGGCAGGGTCGCAAGCACGCTGCCGGCGGCGCGCGACCACATGGCAGGCATTTAGAGGGCAACATACAGGTACGTGATTGTGCCTGTACGAGACATTCTGCCGACGTATATATGCCGTTGGCGGTTGTTAAGTGGTTAAACAAGAGAAGGCATTTTTCAAATAGTTTCAGTAAGATTTGATATATAGGCTGGGATAACGAGGACTCCTAAATACATACGACATTAGTCACTCACAGAGATTGCCTAACTTGTGGGTGACTTGTCTGTAACATAGCAAATTCTCCTTTTACTTTTGACATTTTACTGGAGTTGCTCTTTAAGAAATTGGAGTGCTCAGCCAGCTGACATCTTGTCTTCCCCCAATCTCCCCAACACATGTTTGTTGGAGATGCTCATACTCCGCTCTGACAGCTAATTACAGAGGAAGCATGCTTCTCATAGCCAGGCTGTTATTAGCAGTCCGCCTGGCAGAACAGATTAATGGCCTATTACGATATCACCACCCTGCCTGGCAGATTGTTGTGTCATGTTGTGTAATCCACTTTAGTCCTGGCCTATTTATTTCCATGTACTTGTAATTCTGCATTGGATGATGCACTATTTATAGAGGTTAGCCATTTCAGAGTAGGTGTGGACTTTGGATTTGCTCCTATTAATATTACACGGGAATCTCGCTGTCATTTTTCCAATGTAGTTGGAATACAGCTCATCTTTAGTCATGCTTGTCTTTATTTAACTCTTCCATAATAATCCCATCCCTTGAGAAGTGTAATGAAGTGAGTGAAGCTGGAAAGCTAAGCATGTGTTCATCTCTGCGCTTATTTGTGAAGTTTACATTTTGCCACTTGACTAGTTCACATCTGTGTACTGCTTCAGTACTACACGTGTTCTAAAAAAATAAAATGCACGCAGCATTTTTAGGAATAATGGCATACTTTTTCATACCCATAGAAATTAATAAAAACAAGCAGTTTTTTTCTGCACCATTGAAAGGCTTTGGGGGGAATTCAGTGAAACTGGAGCACACAGAATCTGGAGCAGCTGTGCATGACCAATCAACTTCTAACTTCAGCTTGTTCAGTTAAAGTGTAAGGCTGGCCATACATTTATGCAATTATCTTTCCTTCATCAATGAGTTGAAGGAAAGAAAATTGCTTGATTCCCCTATCAACACAGTCAGTGCTGACGGGGCTATTGTGTTTTTCCAGCGGAGACCCTTTCCCACCGGCAGAATACAATGATCGCTGCTCCCGGGCTAGAGCCACCGGCAGTGATCGGGTCTAGCAAGCTAGTTGGATAAATGGATCCAGTTCAGTACAACCAGCCTTCCCGTAGATGGATCGAATTTCGATCCATTTATGGTTGGAAATAACACTCTACACTTCCCCTAAACCCCCCACAACCCCCACCCTGTTCCCGCTGCACTTCGCTCCATGGGTAATTAGCTGTCACTGCCACACAGCCTCACTTTTCTTCCTCGTCTTCCCCTAGGGGCTCCCGGGATGGATCAGAGCAAATCTGATAGGTCAAAGTGGCCATGTTCTATCATGTGACCAATCAGAATCAGTCTGATGCATCCCTGAAGCCCTAAGGAAATACAGGAAAGAAGAGCAGGGCTTTCAATTCCTCAGACTGCTTTTTGTTTGTGAAAAAGTGAACTTACACTTTAAGCTTTGAAATTGAAAGTAACAAAAAGGGTCAGGGCCCACAGCAAGCTTGTAGTTCCTGGTTACAATTTTAATTATACAGCATGCTGGGATTTAAGGCTCCAAGAGGTTTCAATAAAAAGAAACTACAAGTGCAGGTCCTAAAAAGAAATCTAAAGCCCAACACCCAGGAAGAGTAAATGCCTCCGTTGACCCCCTTGGGAGAGATTTCTCACCATTGCCTGACCTGTCATGGTTGTCACAAGGACAAAGGGACACTAATATTACCCTAAATATTCCCACAGGAAGTAAAGGAAAATATCTTTAATGGGGGAAAACAGACTGCATATCCACTTAAGCCCCGGACCATTTGGCTGGCCAAAGACCAGAGCATTTTTTTGCGATTCAGCACTGCGTCACTTTAACTGACAATTGCGCGGTCGTGCGACGTGGCTCCCAAACAAAATTGACGTCCTTTTTTTCCCACAAATAGAGCTTTCTTTTGGTGGTATTTGATCACCTCTGCGGTTTTTATTTTTTGCGCTATAAACAAACATAGAGCGTCAATTTTGAAAAAAAAATTATATTTTTTACTTTTTGCTATAATAAATATCCCCCAAAAATATATATATAAAAAAAACTAATTTTTCCACAGTTTAGGCCGATACGTATTCCTCTACATACTTTTGGTAAAAAAAATCGCAATAAGCGTATATTGATTGGTTTGCGCAAAAGTTATAGCATCTACAAAATAGGGGATAGTTTTATGGCATTTTTATTATTATTTTTTTTTTTTACTAGTAATGGCGGTGATCTGCGATTTTTATCATGACTGCGACTTTATGGCGGACACATCGGACACTTTTGACACATTTTTGGGACCATTGTCATTTTTACAGCGATCAGAGTTATAAAAATGCACTGATTACTGTGAAAATGACACTGGCAGTGAAGGGGTTAACCACTAGGTGGCGCTGAAGGGGTTAAGTGTGTCCTAGGGAGTGATTTTTACTGTTAGGGGGTGTGGCTACGAGTGACACGTCGCTGATCCCGATGAGAGGGAGCAGACGATCAGTGACAGTGTCACTAGGCAGAACGAAGATGCATGTTTACACTTGCCTCTCCCCGTTCTGAAGCTCTGTGACCCGATCGAGGGACACCGGCGGACATCAAGTCAGCGGGTCCCGCGGGCACGGTCACGGAGCTCGCAGCAGGGGCGCGCACGCGAGGCACAGCGGGAATTTCATAGTGACGTAAATATACGTTACTTTGCCCAGCCGTGCCATTCTTCCGACGTAAATGTACAGGAGCTGGCGGTCGGGAACCGGATATAAAAACCTGACGGATGTTATTTCCCTTCCTCACACTCTCTTGGCAGAAATTGAGCAATAAAGCTAGGAAAAATGATCGTCAGACAACTAATAATATCCATGCAGCACTGCAAATTCAAAAAGTCTACTTATTTTTTCATAATCCGAATTTGACATTCCTTGAAGCCAGATTTAACAGACTTTTCACAGTGCACAGGGGAGACACTGCAACCTCCTTCTCCTGTTCCAGTATAATTGGGCTTACTGGGAAGAAAGGAATGGAACTGCATTTCCATTTCCCATTCAGATTCAGGACCATTTATATGCGAATGACACAGCTATAGTTAATCTAGCTATGCAACCAGGTGCAAAAAAAGTATGGTAGGTAGAAAAGTATGTAACAAAAGTTGAAACTGAACACCACTTCTAGGAGGGCCAGATACAGCTTTAATCCAATAAAAGTCGGGGGGAAATCCAAACCGTAGCCATTGCATTTCGGAGGTCCAAGAGCTCCCCCTTCATCAGGGCTGGAAAAAAACCATTTCAGAGGTCCAAGAGCTCCGCCTTCATCAGGGCTGGAAAAAAAACATAAGGCCATCTCCATATCAATCAATATCCCCCCTCAGGGTCATATTTAAAACAAAATAACCAATAGTATTGGAAGTATCAAAATTAATATATAAAGACTTCAGGCAAATACTCTGATAACATTGATTATCTTGTTACAATGGCATCTGAAAGTGGGTGGGATAGATTAAGCAGCAATTGAACACATCCCTGATGTTGACGTATTGAAAGCAGAAAAAATGGACAAACCTAAGGCCAAATTGTAAAGGACAGACGGGTCAGAGCATCTCCAAAACTGCAGCTCTTGTGTGATGCTCCCAGTTTGCAGTGGTCAGTACCTAACAAAAGTGGTCCAAGAAAGTAGTCCGATCCAATAGAAGAGCTACTGTAGCTCAAATTGCTAAAAAAGTTAATGCTGATTTTTCAATAGAAAGGTGTCAGAACACACACCTTTGCATTTTATTGTGTATAGGGCTGAGTAACCTCAGAGCGCTCAGGGTGCACATTGTTGACCCGGGTCCACAGCCAAAAGCGCCTACAATGGGCACATAAGCTTTTGAACTGTGGCCTGGTCTGAATCACATTTTCTTTTATATCATATGGATGGCCAGGTGCGTAGCTTCCCTGGGGAAGAGATGACACCAGAATGCACTATGAGAAGAAGGCAAGCCAGTGGAGGCACTGTGATGCTTTGGCCGATGTTCTGTTGGGAATCCTTTGGTCCTGCCATTCATGTGGCTGTTACTTTGACACGTACTACCGCGTCAAATAATGCATTCTTGTTAAAATATGGACCTAATGAGAATAAATATATAAAAAATAATTTTTTAATACGTCCAAAAAAACTGTATATATTTACTCTCACTGGGTCCATATTTTAACACAAATGTATTATTTTAATGATGATAATTATTATCACTAGTATTTTTTTTGGTTTACCCAGTTGATGAATGGTATGGTTTAGTCTTCATGTTCTCATATTTACCTAAATACTTTGTATAATAATTTTCATACCTTAATACTTTTGGTTATTTGGCTTTAAATAAAACACAGAGGAGGTGATATTTTATTAATATCGGATTGATATGGAGATCTCTATAAAGTGGTGGTAAACCCTTACCTATATCCAGTAAAGTGACTGGTCTCAGGTGATACACAGAGAATGATACAGATCCTCCTACATAAGTTGCACCTGTTTAAATGCTGTCTTCTCTACATCTGTTCAAAGTGCTGAATTCTAAAGCTTGTCTGAGCATTCAGAAAAAAGGGGGCGGAGAGCTGAAGTCACACTCTGCAGAGCTCAGTGACTAGAGCTCTGAGAGATGATTGGAGGGAAGGGGCACACCCCCCTTCACACAGCACCCAGGAACAGTCACCATTTTTCACTTGGTATCTGGAAAAATTATTAGAAGTTATTCATGCTGATAGCAGAGGAACGAAGCCGGAAACAGAAATGAGACTCGGTTCTCTTAATTGAGACAAGTACACACTATAGATAGAGGGATATGTTTTGTTCATATTTGATGTCTGAGGTTTACAAGCGCTATTACGTTTTTTCTAGCCCTGATAAGGGGGGTGCTCTTGGACCTCTAAAATGCAATGGGTACTTTTTGGATTGCCCCCCTGACTTTTAGCAGTGGTGTGGCACTTCAGCTTTAATTTTTATTACATTACACTGCAAGCCAAGGTGACAGCGGAGATCTTCCAGGGTATAGAAGCGGCCTGGCTGGGAACCAGATCATTTACATCAACATCAATGGCAATACCAGTGAGATAAAAGGTATAGCCAGTCCACCATGTTCCCTGTAGTCAGCTTCACTGCTACATTTTATTGTATGATTGAGACCTTCATTAAAATAATTTTCTCTTCCGCTCATGGATGGACACAGCAGCATCTTGACATTAGGGTATTATCCTCCTGTTAGGAGATTGACTGGGCAGAAAAAACAGCATGTTAAGTGTTAAAACACATCACACAATACAGCACCGCCCAGGGGGCGGTCCCCCTGGGTACATCCCCTCTCCCTGCATCTTGCAATTCAGTTTTTTTCTGCCTAGCATAGGAGAATGACATGGCTCCCTGTGGGCCCATGTGGCCTGGGGATTTTTTTCTATTTTTCTATTTTTTATTTTTTGATCCTGAGATCTACTATCAACTGCCGACTGGGTGACAGGCTGGATCCTCGATTCTTGTAGTCTCCCCAGTTTGGCCATCGAGCGTGTGCCGGCCTTTTAGCTACGCGCTGGGCCATCCACGACATGCCCCGTTGCTCCAGGGGTGGCCAGTGAGCTATATGCTCCGGGGCACACATATGACCGGGCTTTATGTCCGTGTCACAGTGTGCCTGGCCGACAGCCATGCCATAACCGCGCGGACGTTGGGTCTGTCTGGAATGCCTTCAGCTGGTCCTCGCAGGACAGGTAAGTAGCAGTTCCCCTGCTCCAGCAGGGCGGTACGGCTGGGCGTTCCTGGGGAGGTCGATAGAGGGTTCGTCCCTTCCTTTCCTCTCTCCCTTCCTCCCCTCCTCCCTAGGCTCTGGGAAGCTAGGATGGCTGCGATACGGGGTTCCATCTGCAGGGGCTCCATCCTAGGGCTGCACGGTGTGTCCACTCTCCGGGGGGTGCTGTGTGTGTGGGGGGACCGCCTTAGGGGATCCCAGGTGTTTGCTGCCATTATGTGCTGTTTGTGCATGATTTTACTTTCACTCACGGCCGCCATTTTGGCTGCGCCCAGCGCTATTATACATCGACGGTGGCCATTTTCTTGTAGCCCGTGTGCTCTGCTTGCAGAGCGGCGGATCGGTGGCCATTTTGGGTGCTGTTTTGGCCTCTAGTGGCCAGATTCTCGGCACGAACGATTCCAGCAGATTTCCTGAGGGACGGCACGGGGGACAGCAGCTTAGGAGGCTTAGGCGGACGGCAGCTGTGCGGTACCTGCTCCGGGTGGTGAGTCCTCTGGGGGGTCCCTCATCTCTCTGCGGCAGCTAGGAGGGTGGTCCGTGTGTCTTGCCTTACGTCCCTAGGGGTGTCAGGCAGGTGGTTCAGCATGGCGTCGGAAGCGGACGTCTCTTCCCCAGACATATCTGAATTGGCAACTGGTGCCCCTGAACTTGCTATTTCTGTGGACGCTATGTCAGCGGTCCTGGAGGCCTTTGTTGCCAGGGTGGAAGCAGTGCGTGGGAAAAAGGGGGGAAAAAAGCGCCCCCTCCCCTCGCCATCTTCTGGGGATACTTCTGATGCAGAATCGGGCCCAGCTACTGCTCCCGGCCCTAGTTCTGATGTGTCAGAGGAACTTTTTTCAGCCCCAAAATATTTAGCGGTCCATTATCCTTTTGAGGAGAAATTCCTGAAAAAATTGACTTCTCCCCCGACAGTGGACCCCCCTGTGTCCAGACTGAAGAAGGTAACCACGATACCTGTGGAAGGGGCTCCTGCTTTCAAGGACCCCTCAGACAGGAGGGCTGAGTCAGTGGCATGCTCCCTGTTTACGGTGGTGGGGTCAGCAGTGCGATCGGTCGTGGCCGGGGCTCTAGTGTCTCAGACACTTACTGAATGGGCAAAACTGTTGCTCCAGGGGTTGGAGGAGCATCAGGCTCCCCCGGGCCTGTGTGGCACTGGCCGAACAGTTAGTGCAGGGCCTTAAATTTGTTTGCGAGTTAGCCCTTGTTCTCCAGAGCCTCGGTCTATGTGGTTGTGTTACGCCGCCTGGTCTGGCTGAAGTGTTGGTCCGCGGACCAGTCTTCTAAAAAGGCCTTGGTGGACTTGCCCTTTAAGGGTGAAAGACTTTTTGGGACCTCTCTGGATGACATTATAATGGATGCCACGGGAGGTAAGAGCACTCTGCTCCCACAATCCAGTAAGGGTAAGGAGCCTCGCCGTAGGCAAGGGCCCTCATTTACCGCCCACATGCGTTTTTTTCAGCCGCCCGGTGCTGCAGGTAAGCGCTCCCAAGCCGCTAAGGTGCCTGCTGAAGGGCAAAAGCATCCCTGGTTCCGCAAGCCCAACAAGCCTGTGGACAAGTCTGCGTCCGCATAAAGGTCTGCCCCCGCCCGACACTCGGGTGGGGGCCATCTTTGCGAATTCGCGGCTCGGTGGACATCTTTGCTCTCCGCCCGGTGGATTTGCAAAGTAGTTTCCTCGGGGTACAAAATAGAGTTTCTCTCTTGCCCGCCGAACAGATTTTTTCCATCCAACCTCCAGCTTCCTCCGAGTCGTCGGGAGGCCCTGTTTGGGGCAGTTCAGGATTTGCTGGTGCGGGGGGTGATCGTTCCTGTCCCCTTACAGGAATGGTTTCAGGGGTTTTACTCCAATTTGTTTGTGGTCCCCAAGAAGAAAGGGGTCCGTCCAATCCTGGATCTCAAGGCCCTCAATTGCTTTGTGAAAGTGCAAAGATTCAGGATGGAATCAGTCCGCTCTGTCGTCGCTGCTCTTCATCCGGGGGATTTTATGGCATCCTTGGACATCAAGGACGCATACTTGCATGTCCCCATATGCTCCAGGCATCATAGATTTCTGCGCTTTGCGGTCGGGGAAGACCACTATCAATTTGTGGCTCTCCCCTTCGGTCTGGCTTCAGCGCCGAGAGTATTCACCAAGGGGCTTGCCCCAATTCTGGCCTTGCTGAGGCAGCGTGGAATCGCTATTGTAGGTTACCTGGACGACCTTCTTCTGAGAGCCTCTTTAAGCTCAGAATTAGAGGAAGATGTGTCTATCACCTGCCGGACCCTCCGAGAGTTCGGTTGGGTGCTAAACATTCAGAAATCGGTGTTGGTGCCGTCTCAACGCCTAGAATACCTGGGGCTGGTCCTGGATTCCTCAGAGGCGAGAGTTTTTCTTCCCAGGGAGAAGTTGCAAACTCTGCGGACTGCGGTGCAGCGGTTGACATCCCAAAAATGGTCGTCGTCCTGGGTCTCATGGTAGCCTCCTTCGAGGCGTTGCCGTATGCTCAATTTCACACTTGAGTGTTACAAAGAGAAATTCTGTCGCGTTGGGACAAATGCCCATTGTCGCTGGATTGTCAAATCCGGTGAGCCACCTGGTCAGGACCTCTCTGGTGTGGTGGCTGACGTCTCTGACTCTTCAGGCCGGGAAGTCGTTCCTTCCGTTTCACTGGACGGTGATCACGACGGACGCCAGCCTCTCAGGCTGGGGGGAAGTATGGGGAGTTCAGTCGGCCCAGGGTCAGGCTGTGCCACTCTGAGTGGTCTCAAAGACTACAAGGACGTCCGGTCAGGATCCAGTCGGACAACGCCACAGCAGTGGCGTATGTCAATCATCAGGGAGGAACAAGAAGCTCGGTGGCAGCGGCGGAGGTCGCTCACATCCTGAGGTGGGCAGAACGGAGCGTGCCGGCTCTATCAGCCGTGTACATTCCGGGCGTACAGAACTGGCAAGCGGACTACCTAATTCGCCAGATTCTGGACCAAGGAGAATGGTCGCTACATCCGGAGGTGTTTGAGCTTCTGTGTCTGAAATGGGGCACGCCAGACGTGGATCTCCTGGCGTCACGACTCAATCGAAAGGTGTTGAGGTTCGTGGCAAGGTCAAAAGACCCGTGGGCGGACGCATCTGACGCGTTGGTGGCGCCGTGGGGTCAGTGTCGGCTACTTTATGCCTTCCCTCCTCTGAAGCTTCATCCCCGTCTGCTCCGCAGAGTGGAGGCCGAAGGGATTCCGACGATCCTAATTGCTCCAGATTGGCCCCGTCGTCCCTGGTATGCCGACCTAGTGTGTCTGGTGGCAGATGTTCCTTGGTGCCTGCCACTGCGAGAGGACCTTCTGTCGCAAGGTCCCATATTTCATCCTGCTTTACAGTCGTTGGCTTTAACAGCATGGCTATTGAAAGCCAGGTGCTAAGAGACCGAGGTCTGTCGGACTCAGTAATCTCTACCATGCTGCGGGCACGGAAGTCAACCTCCCGGAAGATTTACCATCGTACGTGGAAGGCTTACATCTCATGTAATGTACATGTGTGAGGAGATGAGGTGGCATCCGCGTGCATATTTGATTTCCAGGATCCTGCTATTTTTACAGCGTGGAGTGGACCAGAAACTCACCTTAAGTACTATTAATGGGCAGATTTCGGCCTTGGCTGTCTTCTTTTGGCGACGCACTCTCTAGTGCATACGTTTGTGCAGGGGGTTCAACGCGTGGCCCCTCCGGTACGTCCTCCACTACCTCCGTGGGACTTGAATCTGGTCCTCTCGGTACTTCAGAAATCACCGTTTGAGAACATTAGGGAGATTCCCTTGTTGACTCTCTCCCAGAAGGTGACCTTTTTGGTGGCGATTACATCAGTCAGACGGGTTTCTGAATTGACGGCCTTGTCATGCAAGGCTCCCTATTTGATCTTCCACAAGGATAAGGTGGTGCTACGTCCACAGCCGTCGTTCCTTCCTAAGGTTGTTTCGGCCTTTCACCTTAATGAGGACATTGTTCTTCTGTCTTTGTGTCCTCGGCCGGTGAATCCCACAGAGGCTGCGTTGCATTCCTTGGACGTCGTCCGAACTCTGCGTGTGTACCTGTCTGCGACTGCTCCGTTCCGGAGATCGGATTCACTGTTCGTGTCGGTGGCTGGTCCTAAGAAGGGTCTGGCGGTCTCTTCGGCCACCATCTCTAGGTGGATCAGACAGGTTGTGATTCAGGCCTATGCTCTAAAAGGGCGGGCGCCTCCCTTCCCGGTTACGGCGCATTCGACCAGGGCAATAGGTGCCTCTTGGGCTTTCCGACATCAAGCGTCTGTTTCCCAGGTGTGTAAGGCGGCGACCTGGTCGTCTGTTCACACCTTCTCAAAATTTTACAAGGTTGATGTGAGTGCATCTTCGGATGCTTCCTTCGGCCGCAAGGTTTTACAGGCGGCTGTTTAAGGTTGCAACTCCTCCTTGAGGAGCTCTGGTTTGTTTGGGGTGAAGTTTGTTTTATGCTGTTTTCCCACCCCTCGTTTTTTTGACACTGCTTGGGGATGTCCCTAATGTCAAGATTCTGCTGTGTCCGTCCATGAACGGAAGAGAAAATAGGATTTTTGTACTCACTGTAAAATCCATTTCTCTGAGTTCATGGACGGACACAGCACCCACCCCTCCTTCTTTTATGTTTGTACTGCTTTTTTACGAACTGAGCTGCAAGATGCAGGGAGAGGGGATGTACCCAGGGGGACCGCCCCCTGGGTAGTACTGTACTGTGTGATGTGTTTTAACACTTAACATGCTGTTTTTTTCTGCCTAGTCAATCTCCTAACAGGAGGATAATACCCTAATGTCAAGATGCTGCTGTGTCCGTCCATGAACTCAGAGAAATTGATTTTACGGTGAGTACAAAAATCCTATTTTTCTTTAAATCACTACATTTTGCCATAAAGCTTTCTAAATCCTTGTAAACTTGTCAGTGTCTGAAATAGGAATAGAATTAATTGAAAAACAACTTAGAACATCATCATCTTTCTTCAAGTTTAAATGTGTCACTGGCTGTTAGCATCCATAGACAACTCACTGCCAATAAACTGAGTCAGGACTAGGTCAGGCACAGTACATTGTGTTGTTTCTCTCCCCATCATCCCTTTTTTCACCATTGCAGCTTGAATATAAGGTAATTTCCCCCTTTTCTTAATAATTTAAATACCTAATAAAATTTCCATCCCACATTTTGCAATAACTAGAGTATTAAATAGTTTTTTCTTTAACCAAGGGAAAGCGAACAAATCTGGGACAACTTCCAAAATAACAGATTAATTGTCCTGCCCATTCTCTTGGTGAGAAACCAGCTTTCAAATACAGAACAGAGCTCTGCTGTGAGAGACGAAACTTGGGTCTTTTGGAAGTAGAGCTCGGTTCGTCGCTCTATCATATTCAGCCTGTGTCGGCCTCTGATTTGCTGTTGCTGCTCATTAAATGCTGGCTGAAGAGCCAGTTTTCACACTTATGGCTTTGTTTTAAGACATGCATACAACATATATGAGGTCACAGCCATTGTTCGTATGTATCCCATTCCCAAGTTACATTACAGTATGCACGTGTACATTTAAATCCTCCTTTTCTGGTAATGCGTTTTACTGGTTGTGTACCGCCAAGATTTTCAGAAAAGCTCTGTTACGGAAGACATGTGGAAGGTCACACAGAGTTTGAGGGGGAAACACAAGGCAAACTCATTTACTTAACATAAGGGAAACTTACTAGTGCTCTAAGATCTTTTGTACATTGCGAATATTTGTAAGGAACGAAACACAGACAAGGGACATACATCCTTGCATTTTAACATCTACAGTCGGGACACCTGTAAATGAAACCTGTGCTGCTAAAAAGACTACCATTGATGTTCTCCTCCTGAAAATGCTATTAGCCCAGTTGCTATTCTGATCCTGTGTCAGAGACCCAGAATGTTCAGCAAGCAAAGACAGAACTCCTGATTTGCATATTTGTTCTGGTTAGTAATATATAATCTATTGAAATGATTGGGTGGCTATGACAGTCAAGGAACTCACAAACTCAGAAGGTCGGCATTAGCAGTCTGCCTATATCTCTCCCTGCAGGTGTCTTTTAAAGTGAACCTTTCAGCAATTTTATATTTGAAGTTTTAAAAATCCTGTGTATAACACTACAAGGTTTCCTTTATCTCCTTTACAAGGTTTCCTTATTTTACTCTTTATTGGCCAGAAACCCATCTTTTGTATGCCCCCCTGAAACTGTTTTCACTTTCCCTAATATCAAAGCAAAGCCCTATCTACCTGTTGTCTTCCTTTCCATTGGGCACACCTTTATGGACCTCCAAGATATTCCTATTTAAAGGGGGGAAGTCAGGTGGGCATGGCTTAGTCCCAAAGTCAATCCTTTACTGACATACTGAAACCAATCATGCAGTGTAATCTTTTCTGACCAACAGTGGTAATATCAGGCATCTAGTTGTCCCTGCAAATATTAGTCTGGACCTTTATAAAAGGTTGAAAGGATCACTTTAAATTAGGGCTGTTACTGATTAAAATTTTCGTGTTCGATTAATCGATTATTTTTTTAAATCGATTAATCGACCAATTTTGATTAATTATAACGCACATACAGATCCAACTACTTTTAGCTGATCTCCTTGCAGGCTGATTCCCAGTGCAGCTACCAACCACTGGAAAAATGGATAGCAGGATACAAAAAACACACAAAGGCAGCGCTCGATGGGAATAGCATTAAAACTTTTATAGTCTTCAAGTAGGTAACAAAATAAATATTGCACTGGAGATAAAATCGATGTAGCTACATAAACTGTAAAAATGGTGCGAGTAATACCAAACGGTAGCAAAAGCAGTCATAAAAACATGTAGCCAAGTATGATACTGGTATAAAAATGTGTACAGCTATACCACTGCTGAATCCAAATGAGGAGGGGTTAACATCAGTCCGTCGGCATGTAGATGTCCCGTGAAGGGTACTATCACAAATCCCAGTGGATGGTTGTAGAATGCCAGGTTGATAGAGGGAAGTGTAACAGCCCTTGTGTGTGGCAGATAGTAAGGTCCCGCCGGCATGCAGATATGAAAGCACAGCAAAGGAGCCCTTCAGATGGACACGGCAATGCCCGCCGGTGTCCGTGGCATCACCGGGATCTCCCGACGAAACTCCTTGAAGCCGGCGGAGAGGCGAGTACCGATCAAAAGAATTTTGATCGATCAAAAAAATTAATCGATTAATCAAGGAATTAGTAGTTAATTTCCACAGCCCTACTTTAAATGTTTGGATCATAACATACACCAGATTCTGGATTGCTTCTTCTTTATACAGTGAAATTCTCATATCTATAAAGTATATAAATAAATAACCATGATCAAACTTATTGTATATCACATATATCCAGAGAGATATACCTGAGAGAACCGGGTACTTATCAGCCAAGTACAGATAAAATAATTTCCAGCCTGGTGACCCAGAGAACTCCCAGACAGGTGCATGAAAGAAGGAATACATGCAGGGACCCAAGGGTTGTACATATGCATAAAGGAATGCTGCAACATAGTAAACTTAATTAAATACTGATACGATTGCTAAAATTTCCACATTCAAATAATGTGACAAGTTACTATTGTCCTAACCTCCAACTCAAGAATACAGAAAGAAAACAAAAAAGCAAGAAAAAGCAAAAATTGCATACTCGTGTATATCCTACATACTGTTATAGTGCAGACTAATGCAGAAGTAATGGGTGTAAAGTACAGAACTGTTCCATAAAATATAAACTAATAGGATGCATCTGCAAAGTTGTACTAAAGAAATATTATAGAAGATGATTCTTGCCAGCATATACACAAATACAGTAGTTAATCCATATTGACAAACTGGGCAAAAAAAAACAATAAGTAAGGTTTTTTGGTACCGTAAATGCTAAATACCCAGTTTACAACTCAGAGTGCCATATGTAGTATATAAATATACAGTATACATTCCAGTAAAACAATGCAGAGTTTACCAGAGGTATGATGAACACATGAGCACACCAAAATCTCGACCACCTGCACCGGTCCTGCTGGGAATGGCCACAGTGTCGGGAGTCTAGTTGCCCAACTATATTTAGGGTTCAATTGCTTAATGGGCAGTGGGCGGGTCAGTAGCACATCACACTGACGTCAATCAAGTTTTGCCTTTAGGAATACTTTAATGTAAAGGTTGGCAATAAAATATGGAACTGTTTCTCATAATGTTGTCCCATCCCTGAAGTGTTTTCAATCGTTTCGTCTTTAGAGTATTGATAGGCCTGTTGCTTCAACCCAGAAGAGAATGGCTGTCATTTAATTCCTCCACTCAGGATGTCATTGTTATTGTCTGAGTGTGATGTTTACCTATAAGTCATTCCAAAGTAATTTATCTACGACCTCCTCTACACTCTCAGCTGCGTTGTTTACATTATATCTACAAGAAACACGTTTTTTTTCCCTTCTTACTTCAAACGACTGACTTGCTTATACTGTGTTATTTATTCTCAACCCTTCCTTTGCTAAAGTGAAATATGAGTGTTTTTTTTTCCTGGTGTACACCGAGAACTGAACTCTAATTAGACAACATCTCATTAATCATTGCAGTCAAGACTTTAACAAATAATATGTTTTTTGGGTGTATTTCTGTCTTAAACTGTAACAGCTGCTCTCTACCTCCTTAATCTGTGATATAGAATTACTTAGATTGTCCAATGTATATACAAGTGTGTTGTATATACAAAAACATTTTAGGAGTTGTATATGTTTTCAGCTCTGTGTAATTTAGGTCTCGGAACCCAAGGCATAACACATGCTAAACCTGATTAAAGGAAACCTGTAATACAAAAACATTGAGCGTATCATGGCTGAACATTCCTTTTTTCAAAAGGTAGCTGCCTGCCTGTCAGGATGGTCCAACAGCTATAAATGGAAACTGAACTCTAAAAGTAAAGATTTGTTATGTTATAGATAACATATAGAAATGGTAATTGTGTCTAAGCAGTACACTGAAAGTGAATCTTCTGTCTGGAATCCTTCCTGAGAGCCCTGAGGATGAGGGGATACCCCTCGAAACACATCAATTTTTTGTACTTTCATCTCACGTTTGAGACTTGTATAGCAGACCATCCTGGGGGGTGCACCTCTTGGACTGTATTACGCTTGATTCATGTCATTGTTTACACACCCATATTTATTTTAACAATAAATTGTTGCAAAGGTAATGCGCTAGGCTGTTGCGCCCTCTGTTCCTTATCTTTTAGAAACTCACATTTAAGTTTCCCCGGCCTGATATGAGTGGCAGCACAACCTGTACGTTGAAACTGTATACGGCCGCACTTTCCATTTGAGTGCAGGAAATCCTTTTCTGCCTGGAAGCAAAGCTCTGCCTCTACTAAGGTGATGGCCAAGAAGGCATAATTAATCAGTAATAGGGGAAAAATCCCGGGGGGTTACCTTGCGGGCGCGCTCCCGAGTCCAGCATTTGCGTCTATAGACACGAATGCCTGACTCGGCCCCGCCCCCTAGCGCTCGCGTCATTGGATTTGATTGACAGCAGCGGATGCCAATGGCTGCGCTGCTATCAAGCTATCCAATAAAGAGCTGGGACCCCGTGGAGAGAGGACAAGCACGTCTCCGCCGACAGAAATACGGGGCTCAGGTAAGTAAGACGTGGGGGCTGGGGGGCCGGTCACAGCCAGGTGTTTTTTCACCTTAATGCATAGGATGCATTAAGGTGAAAAAACACGATCCTTTACAACCCCTTTAAGCTTTCACAATAAAACATGGAAGCTGATTGGTTTCTATGTAGAGCTGCACCAGATTTTGCACTCTCCAGTTTTAGTAAATTAACTCCATAGTGACACTTCATTCATGTCACTGTAGCAATGCTGTGCAGTGATATGTGTTGCCATCCAGTGCGGTGCGTAGAATTGCAGGCATGACACATTTTTCCACACTGCATCGTACCGCACATCACACCAAAGTTGTAGTGTAAATGGGACACGTAGAAGACAATTGTTTGCTATGCACTCTAATGGTGACCTACATTTCCAGTTAAAGGGGTGTTCCGGGCAAAAAAAATAAAAAATTAAAAACCAGCAGCTACACATACTGCAGCTGCTGGCTTTTAATAAATGGAGACTTACCTGTCCTGGTGTCCCTCGATGTCGGCACCACAGCTGATGTTTCCCATCAGCTGTTGGGTGTTGCCGTTGCGGGTAAGGGAACCCGGCAGTGTAGCCTTTTGGCTTCACGCCAGGAACCCTACTGCACATGCGCGAGGCCCGATCTTCTCTCCTAGTAGCCCGGCGGCAGGGGAGGAGGAGGAGGGAGCCCCGCGGTGACGTCACGGCCGGACTCCCGGAAGTGGGGAAGGATACCTGTCTTTGACAGGTATCCTGTCCCCCCCTTCCCCCAAAAGGTGCCAATTGATGCACCGGAGGGGGGGAGGAATCCGATGAGCAGAGGTTCCACTTTAGGGTGGAACTCCGCTTTAAGAAAAACACAGGTCACCGCACTTGGTGTGAACAAGCCCTAATCCTTTCTGAGCCACTGACCCACAGCTTTTTTTCTGGGTCAATGACTCAGATTAGTTAGATTGTTTCTCCCAGCACATGCTTCTCTTGGCAGCAGTTTGCACAGTGTTGTTTAGTGGGGGGCATCAGAATAAGCTTCCATAATTGAAACGAAATAAGTTTGGGGCCCCAGGATTCTTACAATATTATGGAAGTATGCACAGCATATTTGTACATTGTTGCAGATTTACTTCCAAAACGTATCTCCTTGTTGCTGCATCGGTGCCATCTTCACCCAATCTTTTTCTGGGTCCAGAGACTTTAACTGTCTTTATTGACTGGCCAGGGATGATGTACAGTTGTGCCCAAACGTTTGCATACCCTGGCAGAAATCGTGAAATTTTGGCATTGATGTTGAAACTGTGACTGAGCATGCCAAAAAACTGTCTTTTATTTTAAGATAGTGATCATATGAAGCCATTTATTATCACATCGTTTTTGGCTCCTTTTTAAATCATAATGATAACAGAAATCACCCAAGTGGCCCTTATCAAAAGTTTACATACCTTGGAATGTTTGGCCCTGTTACAGACACACAAGGTGACATACACAGGTTAAAATGGCAATTAAAGGTTAAATTCCCACATCTGTGGCTTTTTAAATTGCAATTAGTGTTTGTGTATAAATAGTCAATTTGTTTGTTAGCTCTTACGTGGATGCACTGAGAAGGCTAGATACTGAGCCATGGGGAGTAGAAAAGAACTGTCAAAAGACCTGCATGTCAAGGTAATGGAACTTTATAAAGATGGAAAGGGATATAAAAAGATATCCAAAGCCTTGAATATGCCAGTCAGTACTGTTAAATCACTTATTAAAGTGTTTTTTAACTCAAAAGTAGAAATCACTGCCAGCCCCTATTATAGGCTGGCATACCACACTGTGCATGTCTTTTATAAAAAATGAGCCATGTAAATACCTTTTTAGGGTGATCTTTAGGCCGCTCACACGACTCATGGCCGCTCTACAGCTGCAATACATAGATACTGCAGGAGGGGCTGAGATCTCCCTCTGACGTCAGCCGGGGAGGTCATGTGGCCACTCAGCCCCTCCCGCAGAAGCCCTGTCTCGGAGATGTAAAGTGGCTGCGAGTCACGTGACTGGCCTGAAGATGGCTCTAAAAATGTATTTACGTTTTTCTGTTAAAATTGTTTTTTATTTACGTGCCTCATTTTTAGAAAAACTTACACAGTGTGGTATGCCTGCCTATAACAGAGGGGCTGGCAGTGACCATTGTAAGTCTTTTATTTTTACTAATAGTAGCGGTTGGGCGGAGACAGAGACACAGAGCTGGGAGAGAGGAGAGCAGAGAAGACAGCTGTGGATGACGGAGGGACGTACGCTGACCACGGTGGTCAGTGGTCAGTGCAGAGAGGGGGACACAGGAAGTGGCAGGATCAGCTTTTTTTTTTTTTTTTTACAATTTAGAGGGGGGTAGATTACACAGCACAAGCACTGTGCTGTTTAATCTGCTTCCCGCCCCCCCTATAGCAGATTGATGGCCGGGAAGTGGTTCTGTTATCTTGACTGGGCGTCATATGATGTCCAGCAGGATAACATGCTGGCGCGCTGACGCCGCATCTCCGATCGTGATAAGGAGCCTCTGTCAGAGGCGCCTTACCACGTGATCAGCTGTGACCAATCACAGCTGATCTTCGCGTGAACCAGGAAGTGCCGGTAAACAGCATTCCTCGGTTCACGCTGACAGGGAGAGCCGATCGGTGGCTCTCCCTGTCAGAGGGGGGTCTGTGCTGATAATCAGCACAATGGAAGATCTGAGGGGGCTGTGCTGATAATCAATCAGCTACCAATCAGTGCCGAGCAATAATAGTCTGCCAGTGCCCACCACAGTGCCAATCAGAGCCCCCCACAGTGCCCAGCAGTAACACCTGTCATTAACTAATCAGTACCTTATCAGTGCTGCTAATCAGTGCCACCTGTCTGTGCTAATCAGTACCACCTATCAGTGCCAATCGCAGCCGCCTGTCAGTGCCCATCAGTGCCACCTATCAGTGCCCATCGGTGCTACATATCAGTGCCGCCTATTGGTACCCATCAGTGCTGCATATCAGTGCCACCTTCTCAGTGCCAACTCAGCAGTGCCTCCTCATAGTACCCATCAGTGAAGGGGAAAACAAAATTTTATGACAGAAACTAAGAAAAACTATTTATTTATTTTTTTCCAAAAATGTTAGTCTTTTTTAAATTTGTTTAGAAAAAAATAAAAACCCCAGAGGTGATCAAATACCACCAAAATGAAGCTATTTGTGTGAAGAAATTGGTAAAAATTTAGTTTGGGTACAGTGTTGCATGACCGCGCAATTGTCATTCAAAGTGTGACAGCGCTAAAAGCTGAAAATTGTCATGGGCAGGAAGGGGCGAAAGTGGCTGGTATTGAAGTGGTTAAGGGACCAGAATCTGTTTGTTTTTTTTAGTTTTTTTGGGTTAACAAACACTCTAAGATGTGGATAATTTGGGGATCTCTTGATACCAAGCCAAGGTCAGGTAGACTAAGATAGATTGCAGCCACAACTACCAGAAGAATTGTTAGGGATACAAAGAAAAACCCACAGGTATCCTCAGGAGAAATACAGGCTGCTCTGCAAAAAGACGGCGTGGTTGTTTCAAGGAGCACAATACGACAATACTTGAACAAAAATGTACTGCATGGTCTAGTTCACAGAAAGAAGCCATTACTGCGCCAAAGCCACAAAAAAGCCTGGTTACAACATTCCTGACAACACCATGACACGCCTCCAAGCTTCTGGCACACTGTAATCTGGAGTGATGACACCAAAATAGATCTTTATGGTCACAACTATAAGCGCTATGTTTGGAGAGGTCAACAACGACAAGGATACCATCCCCACTGTGAAGCATGGTGGTGGTTCACTGATTTTTTTTGGGGGGGGGGGCGTGAGCTCTAAAGGCACAGGGAATCTAGTGAAAATCGATGGCAACGTGATTGCAGCATGTTATCAGAAAATACTGGCAGGCAATTTGCTTTCTTCTGCACAAAAGCTGTACATGAGACGCTCTTGGACTTTCCAGCACAACAATGACCCTAAGCCCAAGGCCAAGTTGACCCTCTGGTGGTTATAGCAGAAAAAGGTGAAGCTTCTAGCATGGCCATTACAGTCTCTTGACCTTAATATCATTGAGCCACTCTGGGGAGAATACTATTCTTCCCTAATAGAAGATTATCCCTCTGTTTAGGAGCAGCAATTCTGAATCCCCACTCTATACACCACTACAGGTATCCTCTAGAATGGAGTCTCTCACTGATAGTGTTACACTCATTAATAAAGAAATCTTCGGTTGAACAGTTCCTATCTTGCCCTGGTAAAGTCCCCCATTGGAATAGATTTAATAATGTGATTTGGGTGGCAACTACTGGCCAATAAGGTAGAATTGCCTGTACAGGTCTTCCTATATTTCTTCGAGATAATGGTAGGCACATCAGGATTACCTTCCAAAGGTGTACCACATACTAGCACATTATGACAGACTTACTTTAAAAAAAGCCCTCAGCTGTCACCGCTGTCAGTGCTTTCATTTTCACCTGGTCTCCTAGGTTCGCGCACACTGGCTGGGCTGCGATGATGAGGAGGCACAGTTACGGTACAGCGCTCTCAAGGATCGGCATACTCCAGTGTCCCATCCAGGCAGTGTGCATGCGCCAGTGACATCACCGGCCGCTACAAATGTGAATATTCTCCTAAACGGTACACATTTAAAAGATATTCACGGTACCTACAGATAAACCATATTATAGGCTTACCTATAGGTACAAGTCATAAAGTGGAGTTTACTACCGCTTTAAATCATTATCAGTAACTCAAAAAGTGTATCATATCAATGTTCTTTTCCTTCCTGGCCCATATAATTAATAAATCATCTATAAACCTCCCATACCAAAATAAATTATATATAAAAAAAAGGATTATAGTGAAAGAAAATAAAAAAACTCTTCCCACCATCTCATGTAAAGATTTGCTAATTACTGAGAAAATTTAGCTCCCATTAATGCATCACATAGCTGTAAATATTAAGTATCATCAAACAGGAATAAAAATATGGATCAACAAAAATTCCACACAACAAAGGAGATAATCCTGAAGTTTCTCCAAGTATGCACTTTTCTTTAAATTATGTTTTACAGCTTTTATAGCCAATGAATGAAGTATAGCAGAATACAGGGCAGTGACATCCAGAGTTACGAAAACAAAATCCCCTGTCCAGTGTATGTTTCTCAATTGTATCCCTGATGTGACCCGGGAGCCTCTGGATGTGGGGCTGAAGATAGAGATCCACCCACTCCCCCAAAGGCTCAAGCAGGGATCCAATCCCTGCAACATTTAGATGCTCCTGTACAGGGACTTTTGGCTTATGTATTTTAGGTAGGTGGTGGAATACTAAAGTAACTGGATCATTTACTACTAGTTATTCTGCATCTTCATGCGTAACACCCCCACCGATTTACCTACTCTATCAATAAGATTGTTCAAAAGAGATTTAAGCACAGCCATGGGGTTCTGATTTAGAGGGAGGTATGTACTGGCATCATTTAGTTGTCTCAGTGCTTTTGTACGTTATTGTGCAGCACTGCACACAACCACCGCTCTACCTTTATCAGCCTCCCTTATTACCAAAATTATGGTGCTCCTTTAGTCCATAGACACACACAGTGCGGCTCGGCCATGCCCCTGCGTTTTTTACCTTAATGCAGGTAATGCATTAAAGTGGTTGTAAACCTCACACATGAAATATGAACAATCATATCCCTCTATAGTGTCTGTGTCCCAATTAAAAGCACTAAGTATCATTTCTATCTGCTGCTTTGTTCCTCTGCTATCAGCATAAATCTCTTCTGACAATTTATCCTGACACCAAGAGAAAAATAGTGACAGGGAAGGGAGGTCCAGCAGAGTGACAGCCTCATCATTGTCACTGTGAGCTGTGTGAAGGGGTGTGTCTTATTCCTCCAATCAGCTCTCAGACCTCTCCTCTCTGAGCTCTGCAGAGTGCAACTTCAGCTCTTTGCCCCCTTTTTTCTGAACTCTCAGACATGCAGAGAAGAGAAGACTGCAGATAGACAGATACAACTTATGTAGGAGAATTTGTTTAATCTATCTGCACCATCTGGGGCCAGTCATTTCACTTGGTATATGTAAGAGTTTACAACCACTTTAAGATTAAAAAACGCTTAAACATTAGAAACACTTTTATAATAAAAGTCTGGGTTTTAAAGCTGCTTTATTTGTCTAATAATGTATTTGTGTACATGTATGGGCCAATAAACCCATGGGCTGGAGCACACTGAGATACAAACATGTTGCATATTTTTTTCAATTATATTCATTATTTGGCTAATTTCAACTTACTTGATTTTCCTATTTTGTGACTATTTTCAGCGCTATCTTTTCATAGGAATTGAACTCCTTTCTAAGATCTGGCCTACAGCGTTTATTATAAATTAACAATGTCACAAACCTTTCCCCTGCCCCCTCCTGAGCTTTGCCATCCCTCCTTTAATGTGATGGATGTCCTCATTGACCAGTAGGGAAGCCATAGAGGCAGCAAGAGCAAAGCCAAACTTGAATTTTTCAGGAAAAGTCTATATGTGCATACAACTTCAGCTGCCTATATATTTTGTTCTTCTCTCTGATGGGAGTGTGTGTGGTTCTGTACTTTAAGGAATACACCAATGCATATGAAACTATTCTTAAACATGTTTAACAGAATGATTAAAAAAATGCAGTTATTGTAGATGGAGGGAAATTGTAGTCCTCTGATGTGTATGTGCGCTAGGATATTTGAAACATATAAAGATGACATAAATAGAATGAGTAATGTAATCTTTTATCAGCAGCCACTGGTAATGAATGAGTCATGTGATTTCTCATCAACTGCCATCATCTAACTAATCACTGGAATAAAAATAGAAAAACCTGTTTTACTTAAATACATGGTCAGTTATAGGGTTTGTAAAGGTTCTACTTACTTGCTCTGTGCAAGGGTTTTGCACAGAGCAGCCTCGATCCTCCTCTTCTGGGGTGCCTTGCCTGCTCTCCTGGCTCCTCCGCTGTATTAGGTGCCCCCACGGAAAGCCACTTTCTATGGGGGCACCCATGCGGGCTTGCTTCCAGGTCCTGTTGCTGCGTCCATTGACACAGACAGTGGGACTCTGCCCCACCCCCGGGGGGGAGGGGGGGTCTGGGGTCAGCTGCAGCAAAGAAGGTTTTTCACCTCGATGCATAGAATGCATTAAGGTGAAAAACCTTGAGACTTTACAATCACTTTAGGCACCAGTCCTGAGTAATCTATTTTCTGGATTGCAGAAGAAGAGGGCCGTCCTCAGGTGCCCACATTCCTGTCTGGGTGAAATGGACTCTCCCCATTGGCAGTCCAGACTCAGGGTTCTTTTAGACTTTAGTAGGGGTGTGTAGTTGCCAAGTGTGTGCCACAAAGTGACTGGTCAGTGCGTGCCCAGTCTATAGCACTGGTTTACAGGTCTAATTTCCTGGAGAGAAGCCTGGTGGAATTAATGTTTGACCAAAGATGGGCCTTATGATGGTGTTCTTATGATTTAAATCATCCAGCTTATTTTTTTTTCATTTTGTAGATAGACGCACAAGTGTTGTTTTCTGCATCTTGATGATTTTTTTTTGCATACACTAAGTTCTCAGTAAAGCCTCATTCACACGGGTATATACATATTTTCTGAATGGAATACATATTCTTGCCGGCAGAGCTAGCAGAAGATCCTGCATAAAATATGCATGTAAAGTACTTGGGTTTCGATGCATACAGCATTTATATGTGTGCAATTCTTCTTTCATTCACATGAATGGTTACCCTGCACAGCTAAACACGGCACACATTTTTACCTATATACAAAGCTGTGTGTATGGCCTCATTGATTACTATAGCGCTGCATTTAGATGCGTATAAACTATCTACTGTACGCATCTAAGCACGGCATTATTTCTGCCTGTGTGAATGAGCCCTTAGCCCAGAATTTTATTTATTTGTACACATCATAATCCTGTTAGCAAATGTAATATGTTAAAAGTAAAAGTCCTACACTTAAACAATAGCCAAAGTATGTCAGCCTTCATGTTTATCAGTCTGAAACCGTTACTCTGTATTTCAGTCCTAAACCAGTTTTACTTTGTTCTTGAGGCATGACTTTAGTGGTCCCGACAAAGTGTTTCAGCATGAAACTGGTTGGATTGCTATGCCCCTGTCAGGCCTGTGGATCTAAAGATGATCTGGGCTGAATAATTGTGTCAAGGGGATAGGCTTGTATATAAAAAGTAAAATACTGTATGTCATAGAGTATCCTGAACTCATAAGTGGTAAAACTTTTACTCAACGTTTTATTCTTACAGCCCTTGTCAGCATCATTATACCATCCGCCTACCACTTATATACACCCACGTCAAAGCTAAATTAGGAAAGCTTAGTGTGTAATAATATATTCAACTATATGACATTCCTGCCCCGAGTCCAAAATGAATTTGTGGCAACCTTGACAGTGACAGATTAATGAATCACACCCTGTGTGGAAATCGTAAAATAAAATGAGATAGACCCACACCTTTGTCTCCTAATTATTGTGTAGCATGTCTGCCATGCTTAAATACTTTGTTAAAGCCTCACGCCACTTGCAATGACCCATACTCAGTGGGCGGAATTATTTGTTAAGGAATGTATTTACATATTACGTAATTGAAATGTAAAATTAGTTTAATGGGACCGGGTTTTTCTGGATGAAATGTGTTGTAGAACTGGCAGGTTTAACTCTTTGGAAAGCGTATAGAAGAATTGGAATCACACCTGAACATTTTATTTTAAATTCATGCAGCGTACTTGCTCTAATTTCCATCTTGGCATTCAATTTACAAGCTTGTTTTTGCCTATAATTAACTTCCTATATTTAATCAGTAATATATTGTAAGCCTACATGACTCTGAATCTGACCCTCAGGATAGGTAGGCCATGTGTTCCCTGGTTTCTGAGCACCACCCTCTCTCAGAATGATCTACAGAATTAATCGCACACATTGGAGCATAAGAGGTAGATATATTATTTATTTATTCATTTATACAGGTATTTATATAGTGCTGACAACTTACTCAACACTTATATATACACACAGTATTGTACGTTTGCCTCAGTCCTTAAGGAACTTACAATCTAAGGTCCCGAACTCACATTCATACATACACATACTGTGGCCATTTCAGACAGGAGCCAAATAACCTACCAGCATGCCTTTGGAGTGTGGAAAGAAACCGGCAAAGGGAGAATTTGGCAACTCTAGGCAGGTGGTGCTGTGGTTGGGATTTAAGCTGATGGCCCTAAAGCTGCTAGGTGGAAGTGTTAACCACTATAATACAGAATCATGTTGCAAGATCCTAAGGCCTGATTCACATCTATGCATTTTTAGTGCTTTTAGCATTTTGCAGATTTGCACTATAGTCCATTTAACATGGTGTCCTATGGAACACACTCTGCAGTGCAAATCGGCAAAATGCAAAAAGCACAAAAAATGCATAGGTGTGAATCAAGCCTAAAACCTGCAAGAGACCTTTATAACAGAAAAACAAACACTCCTGCGCACGAGTTGATCGTCAAGCAATCAATAGTTTGTAACAATGGCACTGGCTTTGCTGCCCTTCATGGATAGGGGTATCCTGGTAGCAAACGAAAAGAAAAATAACAGGGGCGCACCAGCCTAGTGTATTATCGTTAGGATAAATGTATTTAAAAACAATGATTAAAGCTACTCGCAAAAGTAGTAGACAGGTTTGCAGTAAACAAGTTGTTCCATAGGTGGCTGCAGCATGTAGAACCCAAAACGCACTCCAACCAGTCATAAAGGATGTGATAGGGGTCACTGCCGGCAAACGCGTTTCGAAGCGCAAAGCTTCTTCATCAGAGCCAAGCAGTGTGTCACCCTCATACCAGCCCTTTAAGTAGGCATATGTGCATGTGAACTGCTAATCAGGCAAGGGGGGACATCCCAGGGGACGTGGTGACACCTCCCACTTAGGTGGGTTGTCTTGCAAGGGCAAAAGGTGACACCCACTGAGTAGGGCAAGATGACCTTTATAGCCTGGCCTTTAAAAATGTAGTTGCCTTTCAATATTGATAATATTGCTGTTTATGATGATAATAATAGTAGGAAAAATACTAATAAAGTTACACTCCAGTCAGATTGTGTAATAAACTTAGGGATGCATAGGAGCTTTGTCTACATACTCAGTACTGAAAAATGCAAGATCTGCTTATCTATTCTGGAAGTTTGAATCTGACTGAAGCAGATAGGAAGTTGCAGAAATTCAGAAAGCAGAACAAGTTAGGTGGCTCAAATTAAGGAAACATTGGGGTACCGCCTGAAGAGCTTCCTCCCACTGATCTTCTACAAATGAGCCAAGGTCCATCTCCCACCTCCCTTCTGCAGTCAATGAGAAAGATTTAAAAAAATTCACTTAACAGCATTGCATAGCACCGGGAAATAAAGCCCCTAGTGGAGACTGTGTCTGCCATCATGTTAAACACTGGCGTTGGGGATAGATTCCACTTCATTGATGGGCCCTGAGCCACTATAGCGTGTTTGAGCTGAATATAGTAAAAAAGCATGAACATTGGCAGAGAAAATTTTGCACGTAGTTCCTCAAAAGAACAGAGAGATCCATCCTAAACAATATAATGCAGATGGGTTATACCAAACTTGTGCCACCTCTGGGCTTGTTTCACTTTTGCCAATTCAGGGTAATTGTCGTTATTCCATATGGGGCTGTAGCGGGTGAAGCTAGTAATCTTATGGATTTGTTAGCCTTATTCCAAATTTTCTGAATAAGGGTATAGGTAGGCAGGAGACGATTAAACTTGGCAAAGGCCGCAGCCTCCAACCCTTGAATTATTATTTTTTTATATTGTTTTTCTTATTGTTTTTTTTATATATTTGCTGTGGTTTAAAAGGCTTATAGCTATTTCTATCAATGCATATATACTATACATTAGTTCTTTCCCCAGTGGGTCTCTTTTCTTACCAACACAGCCTAAAGCACTCTTTGTATTCTGTGAAGTAACCTTCAGCCACGACATTTACTTTACTTATTTATTATTTTTATATGAATACACTATGCCTTATTTTAAAAGCTCACACCAATACAATAGCACTGGTAAATAAATTAGGCTTTTCTTTGCTAAAAGCAAAAAGCTCAATATGCACTGGGCCTTACCAGACACCAGACAATTGGATATGATTGTTTGGCTGCTTTGATGTATGCATTTAATGGTTTATTCCTTTGCAGGAAGCAGGAGTGTTTGAAAGAAATTAACACAAACATCTAATATTCCATGTAGATAAGGGGTTGGTCATAACTGGTACCCAATTCCCTAGAAATGCCAGACAACTTAATTAATAAGTGAGAACTTCTTCTGCGAGCATCTAATTTTGTTAAGCATATTAACAGTAGAGCCTTAGGCCCTTATTTATCAAAATGTTTGGTGGTAGAAATATTTGATAAACAAGAACTGACATTCTAACTGAGTCTTAACATCTTGATGGTTATGATTAACACGTGCCATTCCATTACAGGAGGAAGGTCAGAACAATTTGAACATGGAGGACCTTACTCCAGAGGAGCGCAGGGTTCTGGAAAGAAAGCTCAAAAAGGAGCGCAAGAAGGAGGAAAAAAAGCTTAAGAAGGAGAAAGAAGGTCTTGCTGAGGAAAAAAAAGAAGAGCCATCTAAGCCTTCTGCTGCAGATCTTGCATTGCAGTACTTGAAAAGGTGGGTAGTCCAATCAATGCCCTTTAGTCATATCAAACACCTTAATCCTATAGACAGCCTTTATTCTTTCTGTGAAGTAGATATGACAGCTGACCAGATTAATTTAAAGTTGCAAAAAGGAAGGGTACATGCTGGCACAACTGTATATGACAGAGAAATACAAAAGTTACCCAACACACACTCCAGCTGGTAAGCACAATAAATACTTAATTAAGCTTTTTTTCACATCTTGGGTTAAAACATATCTATCATACAGTACAGGACTTGTATTCTTAGACCATGGGTTATACCCAGCTACCTTTGGGTAATTAGACAATGGCAAAAAGCTTGCTAGGGCTGCTCCAAGAGCACACTAAATAAACCCACCTATTCCATGAGACTCCGGTTTTTTGCTAGTGTTGTGTCCTTAGGTGAATGACTTATTCTCCTCTGGAGAATTATTTTTCTTTAGGTTGCTGTACCTTCAAGGAATCCCTGAATGAACTCTTATTTATTAATGAGGGTACTTATATAGTGCCATCAATTTACACAGCCCTCTACATATTTATTATACATTCACATTAGTCCCTGCCCTCGAGGAGCTTACAATTTAGACAGGAGCCAATTAACCTACCAACATGTCTTTGGAGTGTGGGAGGAAACCAGAGTACCCAGAGGAAACCCACACAGGGAGAACATTTTCTGCTCTGGATCAGACTGTCTCCTTAACCTTTCCAGCTACCACCAAACTCCTCCTAACTGGGAACACAGTACAGCTATCCTCCTTCTAAAGCACCACTAAGAACATTAAGCAGCCCAGTCTGCACCCATTTGTGGGTATCCCACTAAGACTAGGTTCATACTAAAAACAAAAAAGTGTAGCGCTAATCAAGTGACATAATACAAATGAATGTGAATGATCCAAATGCTCAAATGATGAACGAACGTGAAAATAATGATGAACAGTAATAATACACTTATCAATAAACCATTAAATGTCTATAGTGTGAAAAAATGCACTAATTCTGTGAAAGTTCAAAGATTCATGTTGACATCAAGCAGAGACAAACGGTGAAAGTAAAAAATTGCTGAAGTGAAGAAACCACCACCAACAGGTAGAAGGCTTACCTGGAGCGTTTGAACCCAAGAGAACATACGTTCTATATGTCAAACAGGCTTAGGTGTCCGTTTTATGAAGCAGTGAAATCTATTCACTGCTTCATTCGCCGGCATTCACAGTGAAGACCTTTTTCCTCTGGGTGCCAGTTTATGAAGCAGAGTAGATCGCTTCACCCTTGGAGGTCGCTTCAAGCACTGGAGAACGGCCCCTGATACTGGAATCTCGTGAGACTCTACGAGATTACAGTATCAGAAATTCACAGAAACATCTCTGATGTCAGTTTATTAAGCAGTGATAAATAATCACTGCTCAGTACACTTACAGATGGCGTGGTTAATGTTAATAAAATAACAAGTCCCCCTACATAATATATATACATGTATACACACACATACATTGTATATACACACACACACACATATATATATATATATATATATATATATATATATATATATATATATACACATAAATATGACAGGGGGACATGGTTACAGTGTTGGGGGGTCTGAACGAGGTAGAAAGAAGTTAAAAATCTCCTTCTTCCCCCTCAGATCCCCCAGGATTCTCTCTTCACTCCCCGATTCACCATCTCTGAGCTGGTGAATCGGGGAGTGTGAATTCTGACACGGATCGCCAGTGAAGTTCTGAGATCGCAGCTTCATAAACTGGCCGTTTCTGTGTCATTCAATGAGACTTCTCACTGTGCGGAGATCATCGGCGGGAGAACAAGTTCAAACACTTCTCCCCCCGATTATCACTGTTTATGGACTGTGATCAGTGGCGATCCTCAGGATCACTGCTTCATAAATAGACATCTTTGTGTGGTGGAACCACCGATGGAACTGGGCATTCGTGTGTGAGCTCCAAATGGCTGGACCAGGGATAGCCGGGTATCAACAGGATAGGGATTTCCACAAAATGGGGGTGTCCTTACGGGGTGATCTCCTCTACTGCCTCTTCCAGCAATGTCTCCTTTGTACCTCATGCATGTCTTGTCTGACATCACTGGGTTCATACTAAAGCGCTGCAATTTGAATACGTTTTTTAGTGCAATTTCAAGGATCTTGTCCAGTGTGACTCGATGCGGGTTCAGCTGCAATTCCAATGTGTTTTGTATGCGATTTGGATGCAGCTGCAATTTGGATTTATGGCTTGGAATGTGTGTCTCTTTCCCTCCCCTTTCTCTTTTCTTTCCTCTCCTCCTCTCTCGCTCTTCCTCCCTCCGCAAACACAGCACAGACGTGTACAAATTGCACTAGAATCGCATTGTCTTTGAACAGAGATGCATTTTTGCATGTTGTTTTCTCTCAACTGCACTGCTCCAAACATGTACAGGACCCTTTTGAAATCGCAAGTAAAAAAGGCGCAATGCACAGGTACCTCGGTATGTGGCTTAGGTATGGTACCAAATAGTCCAGTGAACAGGGTAAAAAGAAATGTATAGATAAGTACTTATACTCTTGGGTACATATGTAGATGGATGATGGATAGATGACGGATCAGTCAGGGCAGCCACCGATAAGACCAGAAGCAGGTTTTCAGTAAGCTAGAATAAAACAAGGAAAGGGGCGCCTCTGAGAAGGTATCAAATAAACTTTTAATCAACAACTATATTCACTCACATGGGGGAATGTAGAGTTGTACACGCGAATCACAGCTGGGTAGAAGAGTGGGGGCGGAACTGCAGATCACAGCAAGTCCATATGAGCTGGCACCACAATGGATCCTGGCAGGGATGCGTGGGATGGCAAGCACAGCAAAGGATTCTTCTAAGACCCAGTTTGTTCATACCAAATTCAGGAGAACAGAGTTCATCCGGCGTTGGTATGGGTTCCAAATAGGTGAGTAGGATCCCAGGCTTAGCACAGCCCAGTCTGGCTATCGGACAGCTTCTAGCAAATGTGCATTACTCCAAACAGGTCTGTGTACAACTCTACATTCCCCCATGTGAGTGAATATAGTTGTTGATTAAAAGTTTATTTGATACCTTCTCAGAGGCGCCCCTCCTTGTTTTGGACTGCATATACTGTACGTGAACACCCTCCATAGAAAATCATGTTATTTCACATGTCATGTGATTCCATGTTTACTTGAACGCATCCGAAATTGCATCAGTGTGAACTGGTTAGCACATGTGTAGTGCTTGGCAGTGGGTTTTGTTTCATTAATTGCTACTCTTGGCAACATGCCTGACACTAAAAAGAGGACCATGTAAAGTCACCATGTAATTTCAGAAGACTCCCCCAAGTAGACCTTCATCTCTGCCTAAGTTTATTAGCACACAGACAGACTCACTTTGTGACACCTGAAGATCTTATTTCAAACTACCTGTTTCTGCAAATACATCTGTGCCCTTATTGGAGCCTTCAGGTGCGCCGCCTGCAGCTAGCTATCCTACTGTTGAGACCTTTTGCTTTGTAATGGATGATTTTGACACTCAGTCTTACCAGCATGGTTGCAGGAAGTGCCCCATTGCTGGGATTCAGGGGCAGAGAGGACCAGATCTTCATGGCTACACTCAGAAAACTGGGACCAGTCTGTACATGCGTTAAGTTTTTTTTTAATTTACAGTGAAACAAAAACCATCCAAAGAACAGCACACACCAAACATAAAAGTAATGTAAATATGCACCCCAGTGACAGAATACCTGACTAATAAACCTAACTTACAACTAACTGTATGTAAAATATAGAACAACAGGAGGAACAGAGAAAAGCAGGGGAAAGTGGAGATGCAGGGAGCATATGGGAAGGAGAAACCAAACCTGGGGTCAGGAACAAAGGGCAGGTACAAGGCAGGGTGATACAGGGTACAAGGTACAGAGCAGGAGAAAGATCTGGATTATTGGCAACAAGGTCTTGGCAGTAGCAGAACACTGAAACAAGAGGCACTAAAAGAGGAGGGCCTAAATATCCTCCCAGCAGCAGGTGGAGACTGATTACTGGAGGCTGCTGGTGGACACTGGAACAGCAATCTCCTACTCTGGGGAGCACAGTGCCACCAGCAGGTGATTTAGATTGACAGTTCCCTCCTTAAAGGGGTTGTAAAGTCAGGAGTTTTTTTTTCTCTGAATGCATCAAGACAAAAAGCCTTCTGTGTGCAGCAGCCGCCCCAGCACCCCCTTAATACTTACCTGAGCCCCATCTCTGTCCAGTGATGTCCACGTGTGTCTCAGCCATCTGGGACTCTCCCTCCTGATTGGCTCAGACAATCAGTCAGTTAGCCAATCAGGAGAGAGAGGGGGCAGGATCGAACCGCAGCTCTGTGTCTGATTGGACACACAGAGCTGCAGCTCGGCTTGGGTGCCCCCATAGCAAGCCGCTTGCTGTGGGGGCACTCAACAGGAGGAAGGGGCCAGGAGCACAGAAAAGAGACCTGAGAATAGGAGGATCTGGGCTGCTCTGTGCAAAACCACTGTAACAGAGCAGGTAAGTATAACATGTTTGTTATGTTATTTTTATTTAAAAAAACAAGTCTTTACAATCACTTCAAGGAGCAGGCTTCCAGATTCTCCACCATGCCTCACCATTCCCCACCACCAGGGCCCAGAAGCTAACTGGGTATCCCACCAACAGAGTCAAGCTGGGCAGCAGCCTAGGAATCAGCATAGTCGAGCTGAGCTGTGTCCCAGGAAACAGCATAATCCAGATGAGCAGCAGCCCGGGAACCAGCATAATCAGGCTGGGCGTCTGGCTGGGCAATGTCCAGTGGAGCAGCTGCCCGGAAACCAACATTGTCCAGCTGGGCAATGGCCCTAGAACCAGCATAGTCCAGCTGAGAAGTAGCCCGGGAACCAGCATAGTCCAGCTTGGCAACTGCCTGGCAACCAGCAAAGTCCAAGTGGGCAATGGCCCGGGAACCAGCAAAGCCTGGCTGGACAACGGCAAGGAAACCGGCAATGCCTGGCTGGGCAACGGCCAGGGAACCTGCAAAGGCCATGGAACTGGCGAAGCCTGGCTGGACAACGGCCAGAGAACTGGCAAAGTCCAGCTGTGCAACAGCCCTGGAACCAGCAAAGCCTGGCTGGGCAACGACCAGGTAGCCTGCAAAGTCTGGCTGAGCAACGGCCTGGGAACCAGCAAAGCCTGGCTGTGCAATGGCCAGGAAACCAGCACCAGCTTTCTTGACAACTGGCAGCGGATCATCATAGGCCAACTTGGCAGCAGACAGCGGACCACCAGAGGCAGGCTTGACAGCGAACCACTAGAGGCTGTTTTTAAGAAAAAGAAAGGCAGAAGATTGGAGGCAGCTTTGGACTTTCATGGTACGACATGGACTCACAAAAAGATTTGTAAAAATATACATTATTTTATTAAAGATTAACAATTAAAAAAACCCACAAGGGCAAAAACATGACATATTGAGACAATTTAAGTTATTTTGACAAGAACTGGAAAAAAAAGATACACATATCCACCCACGATGAGGGAATAGATATTCGTTCCTTCCCAGTTCAAGAACTCTATATGTTTCGCGGACGGACCGCATCTTCAGGAGTATGGTTCAGAGAATGATTGTTCTATAAAAAAAATTAAACATATGTATGAGCAATCTTCACAAGATAGTACATTGGACTTGCAGAAAAAGGGGGGGGTGTGAACCAATGGGCAACTGCCATCCCAATGGATCATCCCATAACTGCAACATAATATCCAAAACATTGAAAATTATATATAAATTAATACATTTATCCCCATCTGTAATATATCACCAATTGTAGGGGGCGTGGGCAAAGAAAACTCACCAACAGAGCTGACACTGACGACCCATGCACCTCAAGGCTGTGAAGGCAGTGTCCTGGGTGAGTGCGGGAGTCAGAGTAGGATAAAAATGGTAAGAAAACTGTCAAAATGAAACGGAGGCTATATATCAATAAATATAAAAAGCAAAACACCCATTCGAGTGATTGCCAATGGGGCAAATCATAGGGTACAGAGATCCCTCACTGTCTCATTGGGCTCCATATACATAATAAATCAGATAAACAAAGATATAATGATACAAAGCCCACTAAGGTTCATCACAGTACTTAAACAACAGGGCGATGGAGCTTGAGAGGAGAGACGTTAACCTCAAATGTGGAGCTTATGGCTGGTGCTTGGGTGTTTAAAGATAATGCTGTGTAAAATATACAAAAGAGGGCAGTCCCCATAATTAATCAAAGAGACATGGACAAAACCGCAAAAAAATACATCTCTGACTGGCCCACACTGCACTCACCTTGTTCATACAGTCACTCATTTAATCAAACAGAAGCCAACCATCTAGGCAAACAAGCCCCAGAGATAGTAGCTCAGCCACGGATCCATATACAGTGGGTACGGAAAGTATTCAGACCCCCTTAAATGTTTCACTCTTTGTTATATTGCCGCCATTTGCTGAAATCATTTAAATTCATTTTTTTCCTCATTAATGTACACACAGCACCCCATATTGACAGAAAAACACAGAGTTGTTGACATTTTTGCAGATTTATTAAAAAAGAAAAAGTGAAATATCACATGGTCCTAAGTATTCTGACCCTTTGCTCAGTATTTAGTAGAAGCACCCTTTTGATCTAATACAGCCATGAGTCTTTTTGGGAAAGATGCAACAAGTTTTTCACACCTGGATTCGGGGATCCTCTGCCATTCCTCCTTGCAGATCCTCTCCAGTTATGTCAGGTTGGATGGTAAACGTTGGTGGACAGCCATTTTTAGGTCTCTCCAGAGATGCTCAATTGGCTTTAAGTCAGGGCTCTGGCTGGGCCATTCAAGAACAGTCACGGAGTTGTTGTGAAGCCACTCCTTCGTTATTTTAGCTGTGTGCTTAGGGTCATTGTCTTGTTGGAAGGTAAACCTTCGGCTCAGTCTGGGGTCCTGAGCACTCTAGAGAATGTTTTCGTCCAGGATATCCCTGTACTTGGCTGCATTCATCTTTCCCTCGATTGCAACCAGTCATTCTGTCCCTGCAGCTGAAAAACACCCCCACAGCATGATGCTGCCACCACCATGCTTCACTGTTGGTACTGTATTGGACAGGTGATGAGCGGTGCCTGGTTTTCTCCACACATACCGCTTAGAATTAAGGCCAAAATGTTCTATCTTGGTCTCATCAGACCAGAGAATATTATTTCTCACCATCTTTAAGTCCTTCAGGTGTTTTTTAGCAAACTCCATGCAGGCTTTCGTGTGTCTTGCACTGAGGAGAGGCTTCCGTTGGGCCACTCTGCAATAAAGCCCCCGACTGGTGGAGGGCTGCAGTGATGGTTGACTTTCTACAACTTTCCCCCATCTCCCGACTGCATCTCTGGAGCTCAGCCACAGTGATCTTTGGGTTCTTCTTTACCTCTCTCACCAAGGCTCTTCTCCCCCGATAGCTCAGTTTGGCCGGACGGTCAGCTCTAGGAAGGGTTTTGGTCATCCCAAACGTCTTCCATTTAAGGATTATGGAGGTCACTGTGGTCTTAGGAACCTTAAGTGCAGCAGAAATTTTTTTGTAACCTTGGCCAGATCTGTGCCTTGCCACAATTCTGTCTCTTAGCTCTTCAGGCAGTTCCTTTGACCTCATGATTCTCATTTGCTCTGACATGTACTGTGAGCTGTAAGGTCTTATATAGACAGGTGTGTGGCTTTCCTAATCAAGTCCAATCAGTATAATCAAACACAGCTGGACTCAAATGAAGGTGTAGAACCATCTCAAGGATGATCAGAAGAAATGGACAGCACCTGAGTTAAATATATGAGTGTCACAGCAAAGGGTCTGAATACTTAGGACCATGTGATATTTCAGTTTTTATTTTTTAATAAATCTGCAAAAATGTCAACAATTCTGTGTTTTTCTGTCAATATGGGGTGCTGTGTGTACATTAATGAGGAATAATAATGAACTTAAATGATCTTAGCAAATGGCTGCAATATAACAAAGAGTGAAAAATTTAAGGGGGTCTGAATACTTTCCGTACCCACTGTAGATAAGGAAATGGCGCCAATATCATAAGTATAGATCTAGCCAAACGGTTAACCAACCAAAAGATTCCTAAAAGATAATGAGGTATAATCCTTAGTAAATAAGGTATCAAACATACTAGCCCCCAAAAAATCCTATCCAGTGTCTGACATCAGCACAGTGCGGCGGCCGATGACATCACTGGACACAATCCCAGACCGCGCATGCGCAGTATCGCAAAAATGCCGCATACACAGATACAAATCTCTGAGATGGCCGTTCCCCCATCCTAACAAAGAATGGTGCATACTGGCCCCATCTGGTAGATGGACTAGGTGCAACCATAAGGATGGGAGATCACGTACTCGCCCAAAGAAAATTGGATACCTATAGGCCAGCAGCAGCCCTGCAAGTAAAGTTGGCCCATTCCTGGTGAACTAAAACAGAAGGGGGAGGCTGTTTTTAGACTATGAAGTCAGAGGTCTTACAATGCCTTGAAATAGTATTCATACCCCTTGAAATGTTCCACATTTTTTCATGTTACAACCAAAAACATAAATGTATTTTATTGGGATTTTATGTGATAGACCAACACAAAGTGGCACATAAATGTGAAGTGGAAGGAAAATGATAAATGGTTTTCCAAATTTTTTACAAATAAATATCTGAAAAGTGTGGCGTGCATTTGTATTCAGCCCCCCTGAGTCAATACTTTGTAGAACCAACTTTTGCTGCAATTACAGCTGCAAGTCTTTTCGGGTATGTCTCTACCAGCTTTGTACATCTAGAGAGTGACATTTTTTGCCCATTCTTCTTTGCAAAATAGCTCAAACTCTGTCGGATTCGATGGAGAGCATCTGTGAACAGCTATTTTCAAGTCTTGCCACAAATTCTCAATTGGATTTAGGTCTGGTCTTCGACTGGGCCATTCTAACACATTAATATGCTTTGATCTAAACCATTCCATTGTAGCTCTGGCTGTATGCTTAGAGTCATTGTACTGCTTTAAGGTGAACCTCTACCCAGTCTCAAGTCTTTTGCAGACTCTAAAGCTGGATATACACTATACAATTTTCTTTAGATTTTTTCCTTTGGATTTACCAAAACCATAAAATATGAGGTCAAACCTAACAACTTTCAATTTGTTTGCAATTTGTTTCTTTCAACAATGGCCTTCTTCTTGCCACTCTTCCATAAAGGTCAGATTTGTGGAGTGCACAACTAATAGTTGTCCTGTGGAAAGATTCTCCCACCTGAGCTGTGGATCTCTGCAAATCCTCCAGACTTACCATGGGCCTCTTGACTGCTTCTCTGATTAACCACTTAAGCCCCGGACCAATACGCAGCATAAAGACCAGAGGTGTTTTTACAATTTGGCACTGCGCTGCTTTAACTGGTAATTGCACGGTCGTGCAATGTTGTACCCAAACGAAATTTGCGCCCTTTTCTTCCCACAAATAGAGCTTTCTTTTAGTGGTATTTGATTGTCTCTGCTATTTTTATTTTTTGGGATATAAACGGAAAAAAAACGATTTTTAAAAAAAAAAATGATATTTTCTACTTTTTGTTATAAGAAAAATCGAATAAACTCAATTTTAGTCATACATGTAGGCCAAAATTTATTCAGCCACATATCTTTAGTAAAAAAAATGTCTAAGCGTATATTTATTAGTTTGCGCAAAAGTTATAGCGTCTACAAACTAGGGTACATTTTCTGGAATTTACACAGCTTTTAATTTATGACTGCCTATCTCATTTCTTGAGGTGCTAAAATGGCCGGGCAGTACAAAACCCCCCCAAATGACTCCATTTTGGAAAGTAGACACCCCAAGGAAATTGCTGAGAGGCATGTTGAGCCCATTGAATATTTTTTTTTGTCCCAAGTGATTGAATAATGACAAAAAAAATAAAACATTTCCAAAAAGTTGTCACTAAATGATATATTGCTCACACATGCCATGGGCATATGTGGAATTGCACCTCAAAATACATTTTGCTGCTTCTCCTGAGTACAGGGATACCACGTGTGGGACTTTTTGGGAGCCTAGCCGCGTACAGGGCCCCGAAAACCAATCACGGCCTTCAGGATTTCGAAGGGCGCAAATTTTTGATTTCACTCCTCACTACCCATCACAGTTTTGAAGGCCATAAAATGCCAAGATATCACAAAACTCCCCCAAATGACCGCATTTTGGAAAGTAGACACCCCTAGCTATTTGCTGAGAGGCATGGTGAGTATTTTACAGCTCTCATTTGTTTTTGAAAATGAAGAAAGAAACAAAAAACTTTTATTTTTTCAATTTTCAAAACTTTGTGACAAAAAGCGAGATCTGCAAAATACTCACCATACCTCTCAGAAAATAGCTTGAGGTATCTACTTTCCAAAATGGGGTCATTTGGGGGGGTTTTGTGTCATCTGGGCATTCCATGGCCTCCGAAACTGTGATAGGCAGTGAGGAGTGAAATCAAAAATTTACACCCTTAGAAAGCCTGAAGGCGGTGCTTGGTTTTTGGGGTCCCGTACGTGGCTCCCAAAAAGTCTCACGCATGTGGTATCCCCGTGCTCTGGAGAAGCAACAGAATGTATTTTGGGGTGTAATTCCACATATGCCCATGGCATGTTTGAGCAATATATCATTTAGTGACAACTTTGTGCAAAAAAAAAGAAAAGATTTTCTTTTTCCTGCAACTTGTGTCAAAATATAAAATATTCCATGGACTGGACATGCCTCTCAGCAAATAGCTTGGGATGTCTACTTTCCAAAATGGGGTCATTTCAGGGGGTTTTGAACTGTCCTGGTATTTCATGCACAACAATAGGAAGCTTATGTCACACATCATCCACTCTTCTAACCACAAAGCCCTTTCTGACACTTTTTGTTTACATGAAAACATTTTTATTTTTTTTGCAAGAAAATTACGTTGAACCCCCAAACATTATATATTTTTTCTAGAGATTAAAATGGTGTGTGTTGCATTTTTTTTTCCACACAGTATTGGCGCAGCGATTTTTCAAACACATTTTTTGGGGAAAAAATACACTTTTTTTTATTTTAATGCACTAAAACACACTATATTGCCCAAATAATTGATGAAATAAAAAAGATGATCTTAGGCCGAGTACATGGATACCAAACACGACATGCTTTAAAATTTCGCAGAAACGCGCAGTGGCGACAAACTACATACATTTTTAAAAGCCTTTACAGGTTACCACATTAGATTTACAGAAGAGGCCTACTGCTAAAATGACTGCCCTCGATCTGACCTTCGCGGTGATACCTCACATGCATGGTGCAATTGCTGTTTACATATGCCGCCAGACCGACGCTTGCGTTCGCCTTTGCGCAAGAGCAGGGCGGGACAGGGGTGTTTTTTTTTTTTTTTTATTACTTATTTTGCTTTTTAATTTTATTTTTAAACTGTTCCTTCCATTTTTTATTTTTTTAAAAGAATTTTTATTGTTATCTCAGGGAATGTAAATATCCCCTATGATAGCAATAGGTAGTGACAGGTACTCTTTTTTTGAAAAAATTGGGGTCTATTAGACCCTAGATCTTTCCTCTGCCCTCAAAGCATCTGACCACACCAAGATCGGTGTGATAAAATGCTTTCCCAATTTCCCAATGGCGCTTTTTATATCCGGGGGGAGGGGACATTCCCTCCCACTGCTTGTAAAAGCAGTCCAGAGGCTTTTACATGAAAGCCGGCCGCTGGCTGAAAATAATGATACCTAAACCCGCAGGCATCATTCTGGTATAATCATTCAAAGTCCAGCAACATACCAGTACGTTGCTGGTCCTTGTTGGACATGTATTGTAATCTTTTTTTTTTCATGCAGCCTGTTGGCTGAACGAAAAAAGAGATTGATCGGTTGGTATGCCCACCATTAGAATACCTCCCTTCATCCACCCACTTCTAATGATGGGCATACATGCACCATTTATATATGCCGAAGCATGGGGGCATCCTCCCGCAAAAGTTATGCTGCGTACACAAGGTCAGACTTTTCCACGGGCAAGCCTCCGTCAGAATTTTGACCGTATGTACGCGGCATTAGGAGCAAAATCGCTCCTCCGCCCCTGCTGCCCCCATGCTATGGCATATATCCTTTTTTTTTTTTTTTTTAACTGTGGTGGTGAAATCACCTCCTACAGCACTGGAGTCGCAGGGATCAGGCCTGTCTCTGCAAACGCTGCAGTTATGTGTGTTGTGTTTTGTAAGTAACAGTGATCAATCGATACTGCACTTGGGTGAGCTGGGCTGGACGGAGGGGCAAAACGCAGGTATCTGGGCTGATCCCACGAACACTGCATTTTTGGGAACCCTAAACTGCTGGGGACGCTAGTATAGATCTGATCAGATATTGATCTGTTCAGATACTATACCACTAAGGGAGGTGTATGCTTCGTGCGTGGGTGTTAGCATTACTGGCTCTAACCTGACGCTGCCTGAGGCGACGCAGACCCTCTCTGACACTAAAACCTAATTAATATTACCCGCCGGGCGATCAGGGGACTAAACCTTTATTGGGTTATATACGGCGGGTGCCCTGATGCTATAAAAAGCAAAATAACTAACCAGCGTCACCCGTAACACTTATACAGTGATCACTGGTGAAAGGGTTAACTAGGGGCAATCAGGGGGTTAAAACCTTTATTAGGCAATATATGGGGGTACCTGACGCTATATAAAAACCTGACGGGGAACCTAAATAACGAAATAACTAACTGGCTAACCAGTGTCACCAGTGACACTTATACGGTGATCACTGGTGAAAGAGTTACTCTAGGGGCAATCAGGGAGTTAAAACCTTTATTAGGTTGTATATGGGGCTACCTGATGCTATAAAAACCTGGTGGCAAACCTAAAAAAATAACTGGCTACCTAGCGGCACCAGCGACACTAATACAGCGATTAGAAAAACAATCACTTGGTGACAGGGTTACCTGGGGGGGCGATCAAGGGATTAAACCTTTATTAGATAATATATGGGGGTACCTGATGCTATAAAAACCTGGCGGCGAACCTAAAAAAATAACTGGCTACCTAGCGGCACCAGCGACACTATAACAGCGATCATAAAAATGCTTGCTTAGTGACACTGGTGATAGGGGGTGAAAGGGTTACCTGGGGGGCGATAAAGGGGTTAAACCTTTATTAGGTAATATATGAGGGTACCAGGCGCTATATAAAAACCTGACGGGGAACCTAAATAACGAAATAACTAACTGGCTAACCAGTGACACTTATACGGTGATCACTGGTGAAAGGGTTAACTCTAGGGGCAATCAGGGTTAAAACCTTTATTAGATAATATATGAGGGTACCCGACGCTATAAAAACCTGGCGGCGAACCTAAAAAAATAACTGGCTACCTAGCGGCACCAGCGACACTACTACAGCGATCAGAAAAACGATTGCTTAGTGACACTGGCGATAGGGGGTAAAAGGGTTACCTGGGGGGCGGTCGTGGTTAATGGTTGGTTAATGCTCTCCTTGCCCGGACTGTCAGTTTAGGTGGACGGCCATGTCTTGGTAGGTTTGCAGTTGTGCCATACTTGTTCCATTTTCGGATTATGGATTGAACAGTGCTCTGTGAGATGTTCAAAGCTTAGGATATTTTTTTATAACCTAACCCTGCTTTAAACTTCTCCACAACTTTATCCCTGACCTGTCTGGTGTGTTCCTTGGCCTTCATTATGCTGTTTGTTTACTAAGGTTCTCTAACAAACCTCTGAGGGCTTCACGGAACAGCTGTATTTATACTGAGATTAAATTACATACAGGTGGACTCTATTTACTAATTAGGTGACTTCTGAAGGCAATTGGTTCCACTAGATTTTAGTTAGGGTATTTGAGTAAAGGGGGCTGAACACAAATGCACCCCACACTTTTCACATATTTATTTGTAAAAAAAATTGTGAAAACCATTTATCATTTTCCTTCCACTTCACAATTATGTGCCACTTTGTGTTGGCCTATCACATAAAATAACAATAAAATACATTTACGTTTTTGGTTGTAACATGACAAAATGTGGAAAATTTCAAGGGGTATGAATACTTTTTCAAAGCACTGTAGTTTCCTCTTCTTCTAGCAAGGTGGTTGCTCTGGGCCCCTGTAAATCCAACTGTAAGGTTTTTTCTTATTGCGTATGATGATTTTGTTTAACCGCTTCCATACAGGGCATTTTCACCCCCTTCCTGCCCAGACCAATTTTTCGTTTTCAGCGCTGTCGCACTTTGAATGACAATTGCGCGGTCATGCAACACTGTACCCAAATGAAATGTTTGTTTTTTTCCCCCCACAAATAGAGCTTTCATTTGGTGGTGGTTGATCACCTCTGCGGTTTTTATTTTTTGCACTATAAACAAAAGAAGAGCGACAATTTTGAAAAAAAAACACTATTTTTTACTTTTTGATTTAACCACTTCCATACAGGGCACTTATACACCTTCCTGCCCAGACCAATTTTCAGCTTTCAGCGCTTGCACTTTGAATGACAATTGCACGGTCATGCTACACTGTACCCAAACGAAATCTTTATCATTTTGTTCCCACAAATAGAGCTTTCTTTTGGTGGTATTTGATCATCTCTGGGATTTTTATTTTCAGCTAAAAAAAACTTTGTAAATAAGTAAGTTTTCTCCTTCACTGATGGGCACTGATGGGGCTGCACTTACGGGCACCGATGAGGTGGCACTGATGAGGTGGCATTGATGGGCACTAATATGCGGCACTGATATGCAGCATGGATGGGCACAGAGGCGGCATGGATGGGCACAGAGGCGGCATGGATGGGCACAGAGGCGGCATGGATAGGCGCACGGATGGGCACGGATAGGCGACACGGATGGGCACTGATAGGCGACACGGATGGGCACTGATAGGCGGCATGAATGGGCACTGATAGGTGGCATGGATGGGCACTGATAGGTGGCACTGATGTACTGTAATGTATTGTAATGATGGATGCCAATCAGTGCCAAACAATGCCTGCCAATCAGTGATGCCCATTGTGGGCACTGATTGGCATCCATTGTGGGCACTGATTAGCATCCATTAGGGGCGCTGATTGGCATCCCTGGTGGTCTAGGGTGGCATACTTGGTGGTGGGCATCCCTGGGGGTCCAGTGTGGGCATCCTCGGGGGGACTGCGCTGATAATCGATCAGCACAAACCCCCCCTGTCAGAGGAGCAGCCGATCGGCTCTCCTCTACTCGCGTCTGACAGACGCGAGTGAGGAAAAGCCGATCACCGGCTCTTGTTTACATTGTGATCAGCCGTGATTGGACACGGCTGATCACTTGGTAAAGAGTCTCCGTCAGAGACTCTTTACCTAGATCGGTGTTGCGGGGTGTCAGACTGACATCCCGCAACAATGATCGCCGCGATGCGCGCCCCCGGGGGCGCACATCGGCTTGTTATCCTGCCGACGTCATATGACGTCCGGTCAGGATATTGAAACCACTTTGCCGCCGTCATTTTGCTATAAGGCGGGCGGCAAGTAATTAAAAAACATCAAAATAAAAAAAATAAAAATTTCCTCAGTTTAGACCGATAAGTATTCTTCTACATATTTTTGGTAAAAAAAAATCACAATAAGCGTTTGATTGGTTTGCGCAAAGGTTATAGCATCTACAAAATAGGGGATAGATTTATGGTATTTTTTTAATTTTTTTTTACTAGTAATGGCGGCGATCTACGATTTTTATTGTGACTGTGACATTGCGATGGACAGATCGGACACTTTAGACATGTTTTTGAGACCATTCACATTTATACAGCGATTAGTGCTATAAAACTGCACTGATTACTATGTAAATGTGACTGGCAGGGAAGGGGTTAACACTAGGGGGCGATCAAGGGGTTAATATGTTCCCTAGTGAGTGATACTGACTGGGGGAGGGGACCGATGTGTGTTCCTCTGTACTGGGAACACACATCGGTCTCCTCTGACAGGACATGGATCTGTGTGTTTACACACACAGATCCATGGTCCTGCCGTGATTGCGGGCAATCGCAGGTGCCCGGCGGACATTGTGGCGCGGCCCAAGAAACTCAGGACGTCATATGACGTCCACCCTGAGGGAGGGAGGGTTCCTGCCGACGTCCTATTACTATGACTCGGTTAGGAAGTGGTTAAGGAATGGAAGCAGCCTTGCATGTCTTTTTCCCTTCCTAAATGTCCAGTAACTATTATTTCTTACAAAGTCTGTTTCCGGGGGCTCCAATTATCTTAATGGCATTTTCTGTATCCCTGGTCGGAATACTTTAATACAGACGTTACCAAAACACTGAATTCTAGATGTACTCCAATGCAGACCATCCACCTATGAATGAAATAGCCCTTCTAGATTAACCACTTCTCCACCAAGGACGTCATATGACGTCCTTGACTTTGAGGGGGGATAGAGAGGCATTATTAAGATATCATTCTGTCATGCCAGCGATTCTGCGCACCATAAGAACGATCATAGCGGCAGTCCCGCCGCTTGATCGTTCTTATAGGCGGCGGGAGGAGACATCCGCCGCCATCCGGTGCTTCTCCGGGCTCTCCCGTGCCATCGGGGGCCCGGAGAAAGAATCGGCCGGCGCCGGCTCATGACGATAGAGATTTCCAGTCATCTCTCTGACCGTCGGAGTCCCGGGCACGACGTTGTGACGTCAAGCCCGGTACCCGGAAGTAAACAAAGCCGCAATTGCGGCTGTCAGCGTGAGATCAGTGATTTTTTTTTCACAGATTTAATGCTTTCCAGCCTGGAGGAGAGATGTGGGGTCTTACTGACCCCGCATCTCTCCATAAAGAGGACCTGTCACAATGATTCCTATTACAAGGGATGTTTACATTCCTTGTAATAGGAATAAAAGTGATCAAAAAAAATAAATGTAAAAAAAAGTGTCAAAATAAAAAAAATTCAGGAAAATAAAATGAAAAAAAAAAAAGTAAAACGTCCCTGTCCCCGGTAGTTCACACTCAGAAGCGAACACGCATGTAAGTCCCGCCCACATATGTAAACGCCGTTCAAACCCCACATGTGAGGTATCGCCGCGTGCGGTAGAGTGCAAGCAACAATTCTAGCACTAGACCTCTGTAACTTGAAAATAGTAACCTGTAAAAAAAATTGAAAGCGTCGCCTATGGAGATTTTTAAGTACCGAAGTTTGGCGCCATTCCATGATTGTGCGCAATTTTAAAGCGTGACATGTTGGGTATCTATTTACTCGGCGTAACAGCATCTTTCACATTATATAAAAAAATTGGGCTAACTTTACTGTTTCGTTATTTTTTAATTCGTGAAACCGTTTTTTTTCCCCAAAAAGGCGTTTGAAAAATTCTTGCGCAAATACCGTGCAAAATAAATGACTGCCATTTTATTCCCTAGGGTGTCTGCTAAAAAAAAAATATATAATGTTTGGGGGTTCTGATTAATTTTCTAGCAAAAAAATTATGATTTTTACATGAAGGAGAGAAGTGCCAGAATAGGCCCGGTGGAGAAGTGGTTAACTGGGTCTTTAAGAAACTGAATGAACCAGGAGATAAAATGTATGTAGGGAGAAAATAATCTGTTTTGGTTTTAGCAAATAAAAGAAGACTTTGGTTGCCCTGATCACACAGACACGTTTTTATAAATAAGGCCTAGTGATAATAATGTACTGAAAAAAGAGAAAAGGGAGAAACGGTGAATAAACAGAGATTAAGCAGATGGAAGGCAATAAGGCAGGTATGATTGGGGTTTTCATTAAAATTCCTGGATGGTTTTGGTTTGGCCATAAACTTTCAAATCAGGAGAGTTTGACAAATATAAACCATCTGCTGAGCGATGTTTGTTCTCGTAGGAAATTTTAGAGATCATATGAATTGCGCAATAAGCCTGGAGATAATGGGTCACTATTTAAAGACCATCTCTTGCTGCGCTATGACAGGCATGACTTAGGAGCGTTCACTGAATCTCAGCAGCCCCTTATCACGCTGGAGGGACCGGTGAGGAAGTGTACGGCATGTACTTTATAGGCTAAGTTCAGGAAAACTTTTATAAGTCCTGAAAGATGACAAGCTTCTTTTATATCTGGAAAACAGCTGGGATTCCTCACTGTTCTTTTCAAGCCCTTAAAGCACGTTGGACCATCTGTTTTGTGTTTATATGAATCTGAAGTTATCTTCTTATTCGGCCAGCTTCTTATTCAGGTTGGATCTTTATTCACAAAAGTGATTATGTACTAAACAATCATCTGCAATGTTTATAATAAAATTGTGAACTTTAACAACAATTCTATCTCCCTAAATGCCATGTATTTAAAGGGGTAATTCTGAATAAATATCTGAAAACCATCTTCCCTCCCCCAAATTCCACAAACAAATTGTTTTATACTCATTGGGCATCCTACTATTAGTTAAAGTTCAATTTGGCCCGAGCCAAGTGAAATAAATCATAAAATATGGCACCATGACAGCCATGCATTTCAATGGCAAATTCTGAATAAGGAACCAAGATATTCTTATATGAAAACCAACTTGGCTCACCCAAATTCCACTTGTTTTATACTCATTGGGCATCCTACTATATAGAAAAGGTCAATTTGGCCCGAGCCAAGTGATAGAAATCATAAAATATGGCACCAAACTTGTCAGCCTGTCACCCATGCATTTCAATGGGAAATTCAAAATAAGAAGCCAAGCTATTCCTATATGAAAACCATCTTGGCTCACCCAAATTCCACTTGTTTTATACTCATTGGGCATCCTACTATATAGGAAAGTTCAATTTGGCCCGAGCCAAGTGATGGAAATCATAAAATATGGCACCTTGACAGTCATACATTTCAATGGGAAATTCTGAATAAGAAGCAAAGCTATTCCTATATGAAATCCATCTTGCCCCCCCCCTCCCCCCCAAATTCCAATTGTTTTATACTCGTTGGGCATCCTACTATATAGTAAAGTTCAATTTGGCCCTAGCCAAGTGATCTAAATCCTAAAATATGGCACCATGACAGCCATGCATTTCAATGGGAAATTACGAATAAGAAGCCAAGATATTCTTATATGAAATCCATCTTGGTTCACCCAAATTCCACTTGTTTTATACTCATTGGGCATCCTACTATACAGGAAAGTTCAATTTGGCCCAAGCCAAATGATAGAAATGGTAAAATATGGCACCAAACTTGGCACCATGACAGCCATGCATTTCAATGGCAAATTCCGAATAAGAAGCCAAGCTATTCCTATATGAAATCAATCTTTGCTCACCCAAATTCCACTTGTTTTATAATCATTGGGCATCCCACTTTATAGGAAAGTTCAATTTGGCCCGAGCCAAGTGTTAGCAATCCTAACATATGGCACCATGACAGCCATATTCTCGCGGGAAGGTACTGTATTGAGCAGGGAGAAAATTCCTGTTCAGAACGGAACACATCTGCGAATCAGATGTGTTCCCATAGAACATAATGTGCAGAAAATTCGCACCCCAATGCCTAGAAAACGCACTCGTTTTTTGGGCAGTGCGAATGCATCGCACATATGTGAACCAGCCTCATCAAAATAAATCTATTTTAAAATGTTATGCGAATTGGATGCAGTGTAAGCCGCAACCAATTCGCTTAGGTGTGAACCCGGCCTCACAGATACACTAGACTTAAAGTGGTTGTAAAGGCAGAAGGTTTTTTATCTTAATGCATTTATGCATTAAGATCACGTCTTCTGTGTGCAGCAGACCCCCCAACACCCCATAAGACTTACCTGAGGTCCCTCTCGATGTTCAGTGATGTCCTCAATATCTCAGCCGTCCAAGATTCTACCTCCTGATTATTATTTTGTCGTATTCAAAAGTCCTATACCTATCACAATTACAATGCCATAAGTAGAAGGCATCTACAGTAAGTCACACTCTTATGGAATCAGAACTCCACACATAAAAAAATATAGAAGGTAACAAGCAGAAGAAGTTGAGACAGTCATTTAAGTTGTTGCTTCACACTGTGATCCCAAATGCAAGGCTATCAGGGTGTCAGGTGTAGTTCAATAATTTGTTAGTAATGTTATTTGGCTACAGCCCAATTGAACTTTCCTATATAGTAGGATGCCCAATGAGTATAAAACAAGTGGAATTTGGGTGAGCCAAGATGGTTTTCATATAGAAATATCTTGGCTTCTTATTTAGAATTTTCCATTGAAATGCATGGCTGACATGTTTGGTGCCATATTTTATGATTTCTATCACTTGGCTCGGGCCAAATTGAACTTTCCTATATAGTAGAATGCCCAATGAATTGGAAAACAAGTGGAATTTGGGTGAGCCAAGTTGGTTTTCATATAGGAAAATCTTCGTTCCTTATTCTGAATTTCCCATTGAAATGTATGGCTGTCAAGGTGCCATATTTTAGGATTTAGATCACTTGGCTCGGGCCAAATTGAACTTTCCTATAAAGTGGGATGCCCAACGAGTATAAAACAAGTGGAATTTGGGTGAGCCAAGATGGTTTTCATATAGGAATAGCTTGGCTTCTTATTCAGAATTTCCCATTGAAATGTATGGCTGTCATGGTGCCATATGTTAGGATTGCTAACACTTGGCTTGGGCCAAATTGAACTTTCCTATAAAGTGGGATGCCCAACGAGTATAAAACAAGTGGAATTAGGGTGAGCCAAGATGGTTTTCATATAGGAATAGCTTGGCTTCGTCTTCAAAATTCCCCATTGAAATGCATGGCTGTCAAGGTGCAATATTTTAAGATTTCTATCACTTGGCTCGGGCCAAATTGAACTTTTCTGTATAGTGAGGTGCCCAATGAGTATAAAACAAGAGGAATTTGGGTGAGACAAGATGGATTTCATATAGGAATAGCTTGGCTTCTTATTCAAAATTTCCCATTGAAATGTATGGGTGACAAGTAGGGATGAGCTCAGGCGTGTTCGCATTGAACACGTACAGAGCCCGCAAAGGAAGTCGGCACCGTCGGAACCGCGCTGCGCTAATCACAGGCAGGGAGACATTTCCAGATCTCTGCAGCCGAGCATCGGGACAATGTCTCCCTGCCTGTGATTAGCGCAGCGCGGTTCCGACGGTGCCGACTTCCTTTGCGGGCTCTGCACGTGTTCAATGCGAACACGCCTGAGCTCATCCCTAGTGACAAGCTGCCATATTTTAGGATTTCCATCACTTGGCTCGGGCCAAATTGAACTTTCCTATATAGTGGGAAGCCCAATGAGTATAAAACAAGTAGGTTTTGGGTGAGCCAAGTTGGCTTTCATATAGGAATATCTTGATTCCTTATTCAGAATTTCCCATTGAAATGTATGGGTGACAAGGTGCCGTTTTTTATGATTTCCATCACTTGGCTCAGGCCAAATTGAACTTTCCTATATAGTGGGAAGCCCAATGAGTATAAAACAAGTAGATTTTGGGTGAGCCAAGATGGATTTCATATTGGAATAGCTTGGTTTTTTATTCGGAATTTCCCATTGAAATGCATGGCTGTCATGGTGCCATATTTTAGGATTTCTATCATTGGCTCGGGCCAAATTGAACTTTCCTGTATAGTGGGATGCCCAATGATTATAAAACAAGTGGAATTTGGGTGAGCCAAGATGGATTTCATATAGGAATAGCTTGGCTTCTTATTTGGAATTTCCCATTGAAATGCATGGGTGGTAGGCTGACAAGTTTGGTGCCCGGGCCAAATTGACCGTTTCTATATAGTAGGATGCCCAGTCAGTATAAAACAAGTGGAATTTGGGTGAGCCAAAGTGGTTTTTATATAGGAATAGCTTGGCTTCCTTTTTCGGAATTTCCCTTTGAAATGCATGGGTGACAAGTTTGGTGCCATTTTTTATGATTTCTATCACTTGGCTCGGGTCAAATTGAAATTCCCTATATAGTAGGATACCCAATGATTATAAAACAAGTGGAATTTGGAATTTGGGTGAGCCAAGATAGATTTCATATAGGAATAGCTTGACTTCTTATTCGGAATTTCCTATTGAAATGCATGGCTTTCAAGGTGCCATATTTTAAGATTTCCATCACTTGGCTCGGGCCAAATTGAACTTTCCTATATAGTGGGAAGCCCAATGAGTATAAAACAAGTAGGTTTTGGGTGAGCCAAGTTGGCTTTCATATAGGAATATCTTGATTCCTTATTCAGAATTTCCCATTGAAATGTATGGGTGACAAGGTGCCGTTTTTAATGATTTCCATCACTTAGCTCAGGCCAAATTGAACTTTCCTATATAGTGGGAAGCCCAATGAGTATAAAACAAGTAGATTTTGGGTGAGCCAAGATGGATTTCATATTGGAATAGCTTGGTTTTTTATTCGGAATTTCCCATTGAAATGCATGGCTGTCATGGTGCCATATTTTAGGATTTCTATCATTGGCTCGGGCCAAATTGAACTTTCCTGTATAGTGGGATGCCCAATGATTATAAAACAAGTGGAATTTGGGTGAGCCAAGATGGATTTCATATAGGAATAGCTTGGCTTCTTATTTGTAATTTCCCATTGAAATGCATGGGTGGTAGGCTGACAAGTTTGGTGCCCGGGCCAAATTGACCGTTTCTATATAGTAGGATGCCCAGTCAGTATAAAACAAGTGGAATTTGGGTGAGCCAAAGTGGTTTTTATATAGGAATAGCTTGGCTTCCTTTTCGGAATTTCCCTTTGAAATGCATGGGTGACAAGTTTGGTGCCATTTTTTATGATTTCTATCACTTGGCTCGGGTCAAATTGAAATTCCCTATATAGTAGGATACCCAATGATTATAAAACAAGTGGAATTTGGAATTTGGGTGAGCCAAGATAGATTTCATATAGGAATAGCTTGACTTCTTATTCGGAATTTCCTATTGAAATGCATGGCTTTCAAGGTGCCATATTTTAAGATTTCCATCACTTGGCTCGGGCCAAATTGAACTTTAACCGATAGTAGGATGCCCAATGAGTATAAAACAAGTGGAATTTGGGTGAGCCAAGATGGTTTTCATATATTTATTCAGAATGACCCCTTTAAATACATGGCATTTAGGGAGATAGAATTGGTGTTAAAGTTTACAATTTTATTATAAACATTGCAGATGATTGTTTAGTAAATAATCACTTTTGTGAATAAAGATCCAACCTGAATAAGGAGCCAACTTCAGCATTCGAATAAGAAGCTGTCCGAATAAGAAGATAACTTCAGCTTCATTGTGTTTATGCACTGGAAACAAAGCCTTGGATAGGTTAAAAACCTTGTCCAGTTACTATTTTTCCACCTTTCCTTGCCTTTACATTTTGGAGCAGAGACTTTGTGACTTTCCTATCACTTAGCTACAGTTTCATCCAGGGGCGGCCCGTCCATTAGTGGCGCCTGGGCTCCGTCCCCTCTATCCATGGCCAGCCACATCCTAATGAATGATATATGATCCTCAGCCGCTACCTCATAATTCATGCATCTGGCCCCTTTCAGGATGCCGGCGCATGAATTGCAGCAGCGGGAATGTTTTTTTTTATTTTAGCACCTGATTAGAGACAGAGGCTCTAATAGGCTTCAAAATAGGGTAGGCTTGTAGCGCACAGCATCGCTGCCTGATTTGCTTGCTGCTGTCCCAATCCCCGCCGCTGCCCGATGTGCCCGCCGATGCTCCGATCCCTGCCGCTTCCTGTTGTGCCCACAGATGCCCGAACCCCACCGCTGCCCAATGTGCCTGCCGCCTAGATGGGGTAAGTGCTGGTGGACCGGCAGACAGTGAGGGGGGGTGGTTGTTTGCTGCCTCCCCTCAACAAAAAAAACCTCACCGCCACTGGTGTCATCACTGTTCTCTTTAATGGTGCAAGAGATAACATGGATGCTCAGCAGACATTTCTTTTATTGTTTGCTTCTCAAATACTAGGACTAAATAGAGTGCACTGCACAGAGTGGCTAAATACATTCAATGAGTTAATGAAACCATTTGGCTTTGTGCAACTTCAAAAGAGACAATGCCATGTGTCTAATTCTGGTACATGCTATAGGTCTAGTCATTTTCATTGTTTCAGAAAAATACTTGGCTGGGGGAGTATCTACTACACATGTCCAAGTTAATACATTGCACAATACATACTTTCTGACTGATATATTTTGTGTGTATATATATATATATATATATATATATATATATATATATATATATATATACTGTATACATTCACACATATGTTGTTATTCTGTCATTTATATATTTGACTTCACAGAACGGGAATTAGGCACTTCCGGTGTTAGAAAAATATTTTTCAGATGGGAGAAAACCTAAATCAAGCCTAGAGAACACTAAAGCCTACTACATATGGGCCGAATGTTGGGCAGCATTCTGGCGGAGGGACCGTCCCCTTGTCAGAACATAATAGTACAGCAGGGGAGATTGCTGTACCAACATCAGTTTGTTAGTACAACTTCTCTGGCCTAAGCTGTCAGTTTTTTTTTTTTTTTTCATTCAATCCGCTGGCTTGAACGAAAAAATACTAGTAGTGTGTAAAAGGCTTAAATCTAGCCACAGGCTTTATAATCGGATTGTACAATCTCCTTCAGAGTGGTTTACGAACTGTATGGATTTTTTAGACAAGCCCTCACATTACATAAATCTTGCATACCTTCCTACTTTGCCAGATGGGAAAAAGGGACATCTAAGCTGTGCGTGAGGCACGCTCCAGTAAAATGTGGCTGTGGTTTAAAAGAGGTTTACATGGCTACACAGGTGTGGTTTAATGGATGTGACTTGTCACCACAAACATTATAAAAATAGTGACAATTTGGGAAAAACATGTTTTTGTCAAAAAAATACCCTACCTGCTCATCATATTGCTTCCTTGCTATGTCACTTGCCACCTTGAACTGTGCAAAATAAGTACAATTTGGGGGGAAAAAAGTGTTTTTGTTGAAGAAAACCCTACCTGCTTGTCATAATGCTTCCATGCTATGTGATTTGCTACCACGAGCATTGTTATAAGGACAATTTAGGAAAACATGTAATGTATATGTTCTTTACCTCTGCATCTGTTTTTGCACCAAGGTAATATACACATTTTTCTGCACCATAATTCCCTAGCCAAGGCAGCAAAACGTATAGTATACTGTATATGTGGTATTTCCTGACTACGACTTTGGCTGTGAGATGCTTAAAATTAGCTTGGGCAAACTACCACTCAGCAGAACTAAAGTTGGTCAGCTGCCTCCTCTTATGGCAGGGTGGTAACACTTGTATATTTTTGGTGTGAACTCAGTTTCAAAGTCCTGTTATCTAATGCACCCAAAAAAGAACAGTGGGGCTTTTTAGATCAACACATGCAAAAGGAAGTAGAAAACCATATAAAGGAATCATTGCAAAAATAGAAAATTATTTGTACAAATCTCAAATTAAAGAATAAGTACATACACCATATACCCTTAATGGCATAGAAGCAAGCATATGTAAATGTATACTCATCCTGAACTTTCTCATATGGATCTTACTGACACATTAATATGTTTAGACATCTATTTCAACACGTTTCACATAGGAATCATATCCATATTTCTCATAGACAGGATGTACTGTATATTAGAAAAGTTTGGAAAATTTAAATCTGTAAGCATGTTTACCAAACAATAAATCAGCACAATACAAAAATGCCCCTAATGTAAATGTAAAACGGTAACTACAAGAATGCTAATGACATTAATACTACAAAATTACCATAAAGATCCCCAAAGTTATACAGATGCATTGTGCCCCTTTACGCTCAAAGTCCTGTTACCTGTAACACAGGCAGCGGCACAAAAAATGCAGTATGGTGCAAAGAGAGGTTCACACTGGATGCTGGGAGAGTAACAAATAGGGGTGGTTTGATGGAATTCACAATGCAGCTTAAAGTATGTCCTGCCAAAACAATTAACATTTTGGGTAGACCCTTGTCTGGTTTTACTGCTATCTGGGGCTCCATTTGGGAAATGTTTAATTACTTTTTGGCCCAGTGAGAACAGTTTTACCAGACAGGGGTTGAAAATCTACAACATGAATACTTAAAGCATATTAAAGCTGACATGGGTTCTAGCCTTCCCCTAATTTACAAATAGGCGTTTCTCAATCGTACAGTTAATGACATAAGATCTTCATCATAACCATGAGTTATATGCAGCTACCTTCAGGTGATGGAACTCTGGCAAAAAAGAAATACAGGTATATCCCTGTATAACCTCTCTCACTCTTAGCAAACCTCAGTGTTTTTTTTTGCTAGTGTTTTTAGGTGTGAGGGAAAACAATTGTTCTAAGGAGAAACATTATTTTTCTGATGAATGGCAGTACCAGTTAATGGGGTGGATTTACTAAAGGCAAATAGAACGTGCCCTTTGCAAGTGCAGTAGCATTCATTTTCTCCAGAGCTTAGTAAATGGGGTAAAGCTCAGTTTTTTTCTGCCTAGCAGAGGAGAGGACATGGCTCTCTTCGGAGCCAGTCTCTTGAAGAAATATTTTTATTCCTTTTTGAATTTTTATTATTTTATTTTTGAGAATTCTTCTATCAACAATCGGCTGGGCAACAGGTTGGGTAGTTGCTATCCTCGTAGTCTTCCCAGTCCGACCATCGAGCACGCGCTGATCCTCGCTCAGCGTGAGATCAGTCCACGACATACCCCACGGCTCCAGGGGTGGCCGGTGAGCTTTTTGCTCCAGGGTCCACATATGTCTGAACAGTTTTGCTGTATCTTTCACAGTGGACCGGGCCGACAGCTACTCAGTACTGCACTATGATAGGCCTGTCAGTAAAACACCAGTGGGTCCTAGCTGGACGGGTAAGTACTGTTTCCCCTGCCTCAGCAGGTGAGTACATGCTGTTTGTTCCTATGGTTGGGGGGTTTCCCTGTCTCCCCCTTGTTTTTACTACTATCTGTCACCTTGCTCTGGCGTGCACTGACTGGGGGTGCCTGGTGGTCATTCTGTCCCGGTGGGGGTCTGCATTCTATGTGGGGATGCTTCTTATGTCAACCTGGGCCTTCTGTTTTTTTCTTGCACGGCTGGGCGCCATGTTTTACTATGTTTTTTCTTTCATATTGAAAATTGCATTGGCGGCCATCTTGCCGTGGCAAACGCTGTGGCGCACTTATCATTGCGGCCATTTTCTTGAAGTTGCGCGCTTTTTTGTGCTAGTTGGCCTCTATCGCTGCCTAAGAATGACGCGATTCACCTCACAGTCACTTCTCTGTTCACTCGCGCTGAGAGCGGGACACAGGCAGCAGAACTGAGTGGTCCTAGCCGGGTTGGTGAGTCCCCTGGGTAACCCCCCACAGTCAGTGCACCTGGAGGGTGGACTTTTTTTCTCACATTTTGACAAAGTCTCAGAGGGTGCTGTGGTATCATGGAGTCAGTGAAAAAAGAGGGGTGCTTTCGCGCTTCTATTGAGTAATGGAATGATACAAAAGTGCTAAGTGTCAATAAATGTGCAAACAGCTGCAAAAACTAAATGTGTTCACCTTACACAATAAGCAAATAAATAAAAGTTGAATTTGCGCTGAAAACTAACATACAAATAGTGGTAAATACAAATAGTATTAGATACAGCCAAAGGTATGTGAAAAACTACAAAAAATATTTTTTCATGTGAATAAATATCAATAATATATAGCACTTCAAGACCAGAGTGCTAGTAAAAAAGGAAAAAGTGACGTAGCTACATTCAATAAATACTGAGTCCTGAGCCAATAGTGTCCAATGGTCTCAAAAAGCCAAAATAATATAACTAATGCAATGAAAAAGTGATATAAATGTGTACAATAATGTGACAGTTCACCATAGCACTGGAAGGAGAGTCTTAATATTCACTATCATGGAGACTTATCTATCCAGTGCATAGATTTTTCATTGTTGCATCATTATCATCACATTATTGTACACATTTATATCACTTTTTCATTGCATTAGTTATATTATTTTGGCTTTTTGAGACCATTGGACACTATTGGCTCAGGACTCAGTATTTATTGAATGTAGCTACGTCACTTTTTCCTTTTTTACTAGCACTCTGGTCTTGAAGTGCTATATATTATTGATATTTATTCACATGAAAAAATATTTTTTGTAGTTTTTCACATACCTTTGGCTGTATCTAATACTATTTGTATTTACCACTATTTGTATGTTAGTTTTCAGCGCGAATTCAACTTTTATTTATCATGGAGTCAGTGTCACCTGCTTCCCCATTCATGTCAGAGGCAACTGGCAGTGCTTCTGCACCTGCAGTCCCTATGGACCAGTTGTCGGCTGTTCTGGAATAATTTGTTGCCAGGATGGAAGCGGCGTGCGAGCGCAAGGGAGCTTTAAAGCGCCCTCTCCCCACACCATCTCCAGGGGAGTGCTCTGATTGTGATATGGGCATTGCTGCGGCACAGGACCCTAGCTCTGAATTCGCTGTGCCTTCCTCCTGCAAATTTTCTTCCTCGTCTGCTTTGCAGAGTACAGGCAGAGGGGATCTGGGTAGTTTAATTGCCCCAGAATGATTTTGGCGTCCCTGGTACGCCGTCTTGGTACGATTGGTTGCGGATGTTCCTTGGCGGCTGCCAATGTGAGAGGACCTTCTATCGCAAGGTCATACATTTCATCCTGCTTACAGTCGCTGGCCTTCATGACTTGGTCGTTGATTGTCGGATACTAATGACCAAGGCCGTCGGTTTTCGGTGATTTCCACCATGCTGGGGGCATGGAAGTCATCTTTCTTTCTCGTACATCACGGGACACAGAGCGGCATAGTCATTACTATGTGGGTTATATAGTTTACCTTCAGGTGCTGGCACTGGCAACTTCCAAACCGGAAGTACCCTCCCCTATATAAGCCCCTCCCATCCGGGAGCACCTCAGTTTTTTGCTAGTGTCTAAGGTGTTGGCCAAGAAGTAACATGTGTTTTTCACTGAGCTTGCGTACAGGTTCTTTTGGGCCTCAGTAAGCTATTCCGGATCCAACCAAAAAAGCTTCATAGCTAAACGGTCGGTACCCGGGCCTTGCAGAGAAGAGCAAGGTTTTGCCTGTAATGCTTCTCTTAGGAGAGCTGGACCCTGGGATCCAGAGCTCTGGTCATACCCACGACTAAGATGCTTTCTGTGCAGGCTGCTATACAGGTTCAGGGGAGTGGAATCCTTGGGAACCCGGTCCCTGAAGGTTTAATTACAATGCCTGCCGTGAGAGGTGAAGTTTGGGCTTCTGTGGACCAAACAGAGTCCTGCGGCGGGGAAAAGGTAAGTGGGGGCCCCCAGGGAACTTGGTTCTATTAGGGGACCCCCCAAGCCTAATATGTCTTTCTGCCTGTTACCTAACGGTATTCCCGCTAAATATCTGTGCATGCCTGTAACTACTATAAAATGTAATAATTTTAATAGTGGTCAAGAAAAAAAAAAAATAGACAGACCGCGGTACCTGTGTTAATCCACTAGAGGCCGCTGTGGAACGTTTCTTGTCATGTGGACTTTTTCTTTTCATCAGCGTCAAGTCCAGGCAGATGGTGAGTTCTCTTGTGGGAAACTGCTTCCTCTGCCATGTTGCAATGCTCGTCCATCCCCTGGCCTGCGGCAAAAGGGCCCTGTCTCCTGTCCCTAGTTAACTTTTTCAAAAAAGAGCGCCGAAGGCGCACGTGCCCGCGCGCGTGCGCGTGCACGCGCCTCTATATATAGAGGCGAGCTGGAAAAGGGGGCGGAGCTTGGGGGATGACGCTCTGTGCGCGCCGCAGCGCTTCTGCGCATGTGCGGGCGTCCCAGCATGTTAAAAGGCACAATTATGTGTTGTGAGCTGGCTATGGAGTGCAGAGACAGAGCTGGCAACATTTAAAAAAAGGCATACAGCAAGCGGTTGATGCAGGCATCCCCATAGAAAGGCACATTAGTAGACACCAACTGTTTATATAGCAGCAATTGTGCTAGACTATTGTCAGTAAGTGGTGTATTTCGGCTGGAATACCTCAGCTTTGGGCTTAGGAATATGCCGTCTAAAAACTCCGGGACTAAAAATCCCAGGAAGCATAGGGGGTCTCCATCGGGCTCTGAGGATCTTGGGCATGCTTCGGCTGCACCAATCTCCCCTGAAGAATCAGAGGTTAGTGACCGTAGAGCACCCTCAGGAGTACCTGGTACTGTGGCTGTCCTCAGTTCACCTGCTCCTGTGTATGTAACAGAGGAGGTTTTTTCCTCAGCTCTGGGAGGGCTGGAAGAGAGATTGTCAACATTGATCGCTGCTTCCCTGTCAAAGGGAAAGCGCGCCCGATCTCCGTCTCCTCCCTCAGAGTACCTGTTAGCAGAGCAACAGTCCCATACAGGGATCGACCTACCTGAAGGGGATCAGGATGAGGTTGATTCTGTTGTAGAGGAATCAACAGTGGAAGAGCCATTCTCAGCATCACATGCTGAAAGATTATGGGTTCAGTCCCTGACTAACATGGTCCGATCAGCATTTAAAATGCCCCTTGCGGAGCCATCATCCACTTCTGTCTCCTCGTTGGGGTCGCTAAAAGCTCCCCAGACTGTTTGTTCCTTTCCAATCTATCCTTTACTGGAAGGGCTCATTTACCAGGATTGGGAACATCCTGATAAAATATTTACTCCTCCCAAGAGATTTCAGGTGGTCTATCCCATGGAGGATAAGTTCATCAAAAAATGGAGGGTCCCTACAGTGGACGCAGCCATCTCTTGTGTGAATAAATCACTGACATGTCCAGTGGATAATGTCCAAATGTTCAAGGACCCAATAGATAAAAAATTGGAGTCCTTATTGAAATCTGCTTTTGCTACAGCAGGCTTGGTGACACAACCAGCAGTGGCAGCTATTGGGGTCTGCCAAGCAGTGAAGGATCAGTTGAAACAGGTCTTAAGGGACTTGCCAGATCAGCAGGCCCTTGCCCTAGCTGATCTACCTAGGGCCTTATGCTTTGCGGTTGACGCTATAAAGGATTCAATCCATCAGGCCTCCCGCCTTACGCTGTCTGTAGTACATATGCGCAGGCTTCTATGGCTCAAAAACTGGTCTGCTGAAGCCCCCTGTAAAAAATTGCTGGTCAGCTTCCCATTTCATGGTGAACGCTTATTCGGGGAAGACCTGGACAAATATATCCAGAAAATTTCCAGCGGTAAAAGTACACTCTTGCCGGTTAAAAACAGAGTTAGAGGTCCCTCTTTTAAGAGGCCTGCTTCTCCAGTCCCTAGGACATCGGCTGTGAAACAGTTCCGACGGCCTCCTCGGTCAAATCCAGGGGGTAAAAATCAGGGACAATCGTAGGGTAACAAGAAGCCCTGGGTCAGGAGAGGTACAAAACCTCCCCCAAAGTCACATGCATGAAGGGTTGCCCCCACTCAATCGGGAGGGGGGAAGACTTCAGTTGTTCGCAGAGACCTGGCGGGACACGATCAGAGACAGATGGGTGCTCTCTGCAGTAAGTCTGGGATACAAATTGGAGTTAAAAGACTCCCCTCCTTCCCATTTTATAAGGTCGAACGTGCCAAGGGATCCCCAGAAGAGAGGATCCCTCCTGTTGGCACTAGAACAACTATTGCTCCAAGCAGTAATTATGGAGGTCCCCCTAGAAAAATGGGGGTTCGGGTTTTACTCAAACCTCTTTACAGTCCCGAAGCCAAACGGGGACGTGAGGCCCATATTAAATCTAAAAGGGCTAAACAAATTCCTACATATCAGGACTTTCCGGATGGAGTCGATCCGATCGGTGGCCGCTGCCCTACAAGGGGAGGAATGGTTAGCCTCGATCGACATCAAAGATGCTTATTTGCACATTCCCATCTTTCCAGTCCACCAAAAATTTCTACGCTTTGCAGTAGAAGGGCGCCATTTTCAGTTCAGAGCCTTACCCTTCGGTCTGGCCACAGCACCACGCGTGTTCACAAAAATTCTGGCCCCATTATTGGCCAATCTAAGAACACGAGGTGTAACGATAATGGCATATCTAGACGACTTGTTGCTGATAGACCACTCAGTGGAAAAACTAGAAGTGGTTGTTCACGAGACAATCGAGTATCTGGAATCTCACGGTTGGATTATCAACCGAAACAAGTCAGCCCTAAAACCAGTCAAAAGTCTGGAATACTTGGGGCTAAGGCTGGATTCAGACCAGAGAAAATTTTTCTTGCCTCAAGAAAAGGTGTCGTCTTTGAGAGATTTGATCCACCTAGTGGGTACAAAAAGACAGCCATCCATACGCCTGTGCATGAGGCTGCTGGGAAAAATGGTGGCATCATTTGAAGCAGTACCCTACGGTCAATTCCATTCAAGGAATTTGCAAAGGGCTATACTGTCAGCCTGGAACAAAAAAGTTCAGGCCCTAGACTTACCAATGTCCTTGTCCCCTTCCGTTCGCAAGAGCCTCCATTGGTGGTTGGTTCCCCAGAATCTGGAAAAAGGGAAATCCTTCAGTCCGATTTCTTGGAAGGTGGTCACTACAGATGCCAGCCTTATAGGCTGGGGAGCAGTACTGGAGCAATGGTCTCTCCAGGGCAGATGGTCGGATGCAGAAAAGGCCCTGCCCATCAATCTCTTAGAGATACGAGCAGCCCGGTATGCCCTAGTAGCATGGACATCCAAACTAAGGGTCCCCTGTCAGAATTCAATCGGACAATGCCACGGCAGTGGCATATATCAATCATCAGGGTGGCACCAGGAGTCGTGCAGCCCAGAGGGAAGTAAATTGCATCCTGAAATGGGCAGAAAGATATGTCCCAGCCATATCCGCGGTATTCATTCCAGGAGTGGAGAATTGGAAGGCGGACTTTCTAAGTCGCCAACAATTATGCCCAGGGGAATGGTCCCTTCACCCCGAGGTTTTCCGGACAATATGTCAGCGGTGGGGAACACCGGATGTAGATCTGCTAGCATCCAGATTCAACGCAAAGGTGGACAGGTTTGTCTCTTGGACAAGGGATCCCCTAGCTTGCGGCTCGGATGCCCTAGTGTTCCCTTGGGATCAGTTCAAGCTGATATATGCATTCCCACCGCCACAATGGTTACCTCGATTACTCCGCAGAATCAGGGTAGAAAAGAAACCAGTGATTCTGGTGGCTCCAGCGTGGCCCCGAAGAGCATGGTACGCAGAGATTGTAAAAATGTCTGTGGGGAGTCCTTGGATCCTCCCACATCGTCCGGACCTGCTTTCGAAAGGACCGATATACCACCCTTCCTTACCAGCCCTAGGTTTGACGGCCTGGCTATTGAAGCCCACATTCTAAAAAAGAGAGGTCTCTCTAATACTGTGGTATCTACCATGATCAATGCCAGGAAGCCGGTATCCAGGCAGATCTACTATAGAATCTGGAAGGCGTACATCGCCTGGTGTGAGGCCAAGAAATGGCATCCACGTAAGTACGTAATAGGTAGGATTCTGGACTTCCTACAGTGGGCTGTAGATAGGAAGCTTGCCTTGAGTACTATCAAGGGTCAGATTTCGGCCTTGTCAATATTTTTTCAGAGGCCCTTGGCTTCGCATTCACTAGTCAAAGCCTTTATACAAGGAGTGATGCGTATTAGCCCTCCGGTTAATATTCCCATTTGTCCATGGGACTTAAACCTGGTTCTGTCGGTTCTACACAAACAACCATTTGAACCATTACAGCATATTTCCCTGGTTCTTCTCACCAGGAAATTGATTTTTCTAGTAGCCATTTGTTCGGCTAAAAGAGTGTCGGAATTAGCCGCTATGTCCTGTAGGGAGCCATATCTGGTTATCCATAAGGACAGAGTAGTGTTACGTCCTCATCCAGCCTTTCTTCCTAAGGTGGTATCAAGTTTTCATTTGAACCAAGATGTGGTTCTTCCTTCTTTTTCCCCCAAACCTAGTTCAGTAGAGGAAAAATTATTACATTCTTTGGATGTAGTAAGAGCAGTTAAAGCTTATCTAAAAGCCACTGCTCAGATTCGCAGAACGGATACTTTGTTTATTCTGCCGGAAGGCCCCAGAAAGGGTCAGGCAGCGTCAAAATCTACTTTAGCCAAGTGGATTCGACAGGTCATTATGCAAGCCTATGGCTTGAGAAGGAGACCGCCTCCGTTCAAAGTTAGGGCGCACTCCACGAGAGCAGTTGGAACTTCATGGGCAGTGCATCACCAGGCCTCCCTGGCTCAAATCTGTAAGGCCGCAACATGGTCTTCAGTACACACGTTTACTAGGTCTACCAGGTGGACGTTAGAAGTCAGGAGGATGTCGCCTTTGGGCGCAGTGTGTTGCAGGCCGCAAAAGATCCTCATGTCTGATAGCGCTCAGCTTATGTATGGTGTATCCCCCCCCTCATTGGGCATTGCTTTAGGACAGGGATATGCAATTAGCGGACCTCCAGCTGTTGCAAAACTACAACTCCCATCATGCCTCTGCCTCTGGGTGTCATTCTTGTGGCTGTCAGAGTCTTGCTATGCCTCATGGGATTTGTAGTTCTGCAACAGCTGGAGGTCCGCTAATTGCATATCCCTGCTTTAGGACATCCCACATAGTAATGACTATGCCGCTCTGTGTCCCGTGATGTACGAGAAAGAAAATAGGATTTTTATAACAGCTTACCTGTAAAATCCTTTTCTTGGAGTACATCACGGGACACAGAGCTCCCACCCCTCTTTTGGGGACACTTATTGCTTTGCTACAAAACTGAGGTGCTCCCGGATGGGAGGGGCTTATATAGGGGAGGGTACTTCCGGTTTGGAAGTTGCCAGTGCCAGCACCTGAAGGGGTAAACTATATAACCCACATAGTAATGACTATGCCGCTCTGTGTCCCGTGATGTACTCCAAGAAAAGGATTTTACAGGTAAGCTGTTATAAAAATCCTATTTTTCTGAACTTTTACCATCGCACTTGAAGATCCTACATCTCTATGTGGGAGATGGAGTGGCGTTCACTTACTTTTTCGGCCTCCAGGCTTCTGCTGTTTTACAGCATGGAGTGAATGAAAGACTTGCTTTCAGATCCATTAAGGGACAGATATCAGCCCTGGCTGTTTTCTTCAGTGACTCTTGGTGGCCCATTCACTGGTGTGTACGTTTGTCCAAGGGGCCCGACAGGTGGCCCCTCCGGTTCAATCACTGCTGCCTCGTGGGATTGAGTCTGGTACCCTGGGTGTGCCAGAAACTACCTTTTTAAAAACATAGCGAGATTGCCTGTTGGCACTCTCTTGGAAAGTAGCTTTCGGGTGGCTGTTACCTTTACCAGAGGGTTTCTGAGTGGCGGCCTTGTCCTCCACAAGGATTAGGTGGTGCTGCGTCCGCAGCCTTCTTTTCTTCCTGGGTCGTTTCGACTTTTCATCTTAATGAGGACATTGTACTTACATCTTCTGTCCTCGTCCGTCGCATCCCAAGAGGATGCGCTGCATTCCCTGGACGTTGTCTGAGCTCTGCGGGTGTACCTGTCTGCTACTGCTCCGTTCCGGAGGTCGGACTCGCTGTTTGTTTCAGTGGCTGGTCCTAGTGAGGGCCTGGCGGTCTCGTCAGACAGATCGTGATCAGGCTTATGCCCAAAAGGGGCGGGCGCCTCCCTTTCCTGTCACGCTTTTGACCAGGGCAATTGGTGCCTCTTTAGCTTTCCGACATCAAGTGTCTGTTTTCCCAGATGTGTAAGGGGGCATCCTGGTCGTCCGTTCACACCTTCACTAAATTTTACAAGGTTGTTGTGAGCGCATCTTCGGATGCTTCCTTCAGCCGCAAGGTTTTTGCAAGCGGCTGTTTAGGGTTGCAACTCCTCCGTTGAGAAGCTCTGTTTTGTTTTGGGGTGAAGTTTGTTTAATGCTGTTCCCACCCCTCGTTTTGACACTGCTTTGGGATGTCCCACTTTGTCAAGATTGCTGCTATGTCCGTCTGTGAACGAAAGAGAAAATAGGATTTTTGTAGTCACCGTAAAATACTTTTCTCTGAGTTCATGGACGGACACAGCACCCACCCCTCCTTTTTATGTTTGTACTGCTTTTTGACGAACTGAGCTGCTGCATGCAGGGAGAGGGGTTGTACCCAGAGGGACCGCCCCCTGGGGGTTGTACTGTACACTGTTTGATGTTGTTTAACCACTTGCTTACTGGGCACTTAAACCCCCTTCCTGCCCAGACCAATTTTCAGCTTTCAGCACTGACGCATTTTGAATGACAATTGCACACATACAACACTGTACCCAAATTATATTTTTATGATTTTTTTCCCACAAATAGAGCTTTCTTTTGGTGGTATTTGATTATCTCTGCGATTTTTATTTTTGCGCTATAAACAAAAAAAGACAATCTTTTTTTACTTTTTGCTATAATAATATCCCAATTTAAAAAAAAATGGCGGCGATCTGCGATTTTTGTCAGGCCTGTGATATTGCGGCGGACATATCGGACACTTTTGACACACTTTTCTGGGACCATTCACATTTATACAGCGAACAGTGCTATAAATATGCACTGATTACTGTATAAATGTGACTGGCAGGGAAGGGGTCAACACTAGGGGGCGATCAAGGGGTTAAATATGTTCCTTGGGAGTGATTCTTACTGTGGGGGGAGGGGACTGACTGGGGGAGGGCTTCGATCTGTGTCCCTATGTACAAGGGACACCACATCGGTCTCCTCTCTCCCTGACAGGACGTGGATCTCTGTGTTTACACGTCCTGCCTCTGTAACAGCCGATCGAGTGTACCTGGTGGACATCGCGGCCGCCAGGCACGCACAACGGCCCCACATGACACGGCGGGCACAGCTTTTCCCCTTCGCGCGTCCTCGGCGGCGCGCGGGGGGGATGTAAACAAGAAGACGTCCAGGGACGTCCACCCGGCAGTTGAGAGCCGCGCTGTAGGCGTCTTTTGTCTATAGCGCGGATCTCAAGTGGTTAACACACTAACATGTTTCTGCCTAGTCCACTCCTGAGAGAAGGCTAATACCCACTTTGTCAAGATTGCTGCTGTGTCCGTCCATGAACTCAGAGAAAAGGATTTTACGGTGAGTACAAAAATCCTATTTTTGACTATACATACAGTTTAATTGATCTCCCTTTTTACTGGTAGCCATGTTTGATGTAAATGCTCTCCAAGTTTCAAAGTAAAGCTGAAATCACTGTGGTATTAGGATGCCAGCTGTATGATGGCCCATAGCTGTACCTCACTTTTCCATGATAACAGAATGTGCAGATGTACAACATGGTTCTGTGCAGCTTATTATACAAAAGCACATTGTTTTTATTTTCAGTAATTCTGCTTGATCAGTAGTAGATATTTCAGATGCAAGTTTAAAAGCTTGTATTTTTTATAGCCCTGAATCCATCAAGTGAATGTAAATGACATTCTTTTGGTGTTTAACCTGTGCTGCTACTGTAGGTGCTTTGATCAGAAGCAGCAGTGCTCATTAGTTCAGTAATTAGCAATTACCATTACTTGTTTTACAACATTAGGAATTTTGCTTTATTCCAGTCATTTTGTTTACTGGACTTGTTGTGTGTGCTGTCAGTCATGTGCACAGTGGGCCCCAAAGCTTGCTACATGGAATTTTTCCACTTTACCAAACAATTCCACTCCCCACTCTGTGGTTTTCTCTGTTTATTTTGTATTCCTCGTCTCTGTCATCAACAAAGTTAAAAACTTGCTTACAGAAAGGATACATTCAGATCTAGCGTGACGGCTATTCTTAAAACTCTTTCAGCACAGTTTTTGCGCAGTCATTCTCAGTTGTAATTTCCATGTTAGAGTAAACAGTTTGCTTTCATTTCTGTAAAATGTAAAGTTTATATCAAGCCAAATTTTTTTTTTCTAGTTTTGGAAAGAGGCTGGACATACACTTTAATGACATTAGTGGAGAGCTAGGTGGGTTTAGTCTAGGGCAAGGATATGCAATTAGCGGACCTCCAGCTGTTGCAAAACTACAAGTCCCATCATGCCTCTGCCTCTGGGTGTCATGCTTGCTGCTGTCAGAGTCTTGCTATGCCTTATGGGACTTGTAGTTCGGCAACAGCTGGAGGTCCGCTAATTGCATATCCCTCGTCTAGGGGGTAAATAGAGTTGTGCTAGTTCAACAACAGGTTATTGTTCCCAATAGCAGGGGATTATAGGGGACAATGCAATAATGGCAACCGTGATGTTTCAGTGCCTCATTAAAGGACCATTTCATTTTCAGTCAAGTCTACCTTTGATGTTTCCTAGTTATCTACAAAATATTTACCTTCATCCCTGGTCCTTGACTCCTGGCCACGCAACTACCACTAGACATGTGTTGTCTCTCAGCCCGTTCCTTCCTTTGGCTTGGTTCGTACTGATGGCTAAGGGTTGCCAGGAGTATAGATCAGTCAGCGGGATCTTTGGAATGGGGATGAAGGGATTTTACTTTGTAGTTACCCTGAGGGTGGAGGACAAAAATGTTAAAAAAACAACTTCACAGAAACCAAAGAGATTTATCAGACAGCTTCATGGAATTATTGGTCCTGGGGCTATTGTTTATTTGACAACTCCCATCCCTTTATAGCATGGATCATAGCTAGTGTTCTAATCCCTAAAAACTCACCTAATTTGCTTCATGATAACACTTGGTTAAATTCCCTTTTTTTCTGTACAAAGTTCAACAAGAATGCCTGTAGTCCACTCTAAGGGGAGTAGTAGGGGCCAATTCACTACAAGATCGCTTGGCAAGTTAATTGATCACATAGGGGTATATTTATTAAAGCTGTAGAGTGCAAAATCATGCTCACTTTTGCATAGAAACCAATCGGCTTCCAGGTTTTATTGCCAAAGCTTAGTTGAACATGTTGAGTTCAGAAGCTGATTTGTTTCTTTGCAGAAGTGAGCCTGATTTTGCACTCTCCAGCTTTAGTAAATGAATCCCTTAGGCTCTACCCTTTCCCCAACTCTGCTTTATTCCTGTATCTGCGCTTCCTTTACCTCTGATCCCTGTCAAAGAACAGCAAGTGAGGGTTTATTTCCTCAATGGGGACTCAAATAGCGATAAAAACCGACAGTTGTCAATACTTCATAAATTTAAAAAAAGAAAAGAAAAACGTTCGGCTGTATGAACAGCAAGAATTTGTCATAGCATCCCTTTTCCTACATATACTGATGGAGGGTGAATGTTCTGTGAGGGGGTTAACTCAGCAGCGGGTGTGTGTGACCCCCTGGATGAGTTCACCACACAAAAACAGGCACAGCAGACAGTGGTAGGAGAAAACAAAAGGGTGTGGTTTTATTTGAACTATATACAGACAAAAAATACAGCAAAAACAAAAGAAACAGGAAAATAAATCCTGGTCAACTTGACCGCTCACTACACACGTTGGTGTCCCTAACTAACAACTGGGTACAGCCTTGTGCTGTCCCAGTCCCTAGCTCCCTGCTTTTAGAAGTTCTTAGCAATAACCTCACAGGCTTTGGCTCACCGCACAGAGATCACACTCCCCAGACTATCCACACAGATCTGGTTCCAGGTTGGAGCATCTCCCTTAGCATGCTGGGAGTTCTTGTAGAGGCCCTAATGAGCCCACTTACTTCAGCTGGGCTCATTAACTCTTCCCCTGCAAGACTCCCAGCACTCCCCCTAGTGGTATAAATCGGCATAAAGCCTGAATCTAGGACATATATACCTTCCATCCTGGATGCAACCTGGTGATTTTACCTGCCTGCTGTCACAGTTCCTATGAGTTTCAAGGTTCAGATAATTTATAATTAGGGATGAGCCGAACACCCCCCGGTTCGGTTCGCACCAGAACCTGCGAACGGACCAAAAGTTAGCGTGAACTTTAGAACCCTATTAAATACAATGGACGCGAACGTTCAAAATCAAAAGTGATAATTATAACGGCTAAAGAAGTTTTAAAAATGGCCGTTTTTTCTGTGATTTTAATGATGCATAAAGTGAAAAAAAAAAGGTGAAATATTCCTTTAAATATCATACCTGGGGGGTGTCTAAAGTATTCCTGTGAAGTGGCACATGTTTCCCGTGTTTAGAACTGTTCCTGCACAAAATGACATTTCTAAAGGAAAAAAAGTCATTTAAAACTGCTTGCGGCTTTAATGTAATGTATGGTCCCGGGAGTATATGGATGAAAATCATTGAGAAAAATGCCATGGGTACCCCCCCCCCCCCCAGCACACTGCCAGCCCCTTTGGGTCTTGAATGGATATTAAGGGGAACCCCGCACCCAAAGTAAAAAAAGGCTGTATATACTCTGAACAGCAGTATACAGGCGGCGCAAACAAGACAGGGACTGTAGGTTTGTTCTTAAGTAGAATCTGTTTGTAATTTGGAACAGGTACATTTTTTAAGTGTAGCTCCAGCCAAAAAATCTATTTTTAAGCTTTTTGGAAAACATAGGGAAGGGTTATCACCCCTGTAACATTTGTTTTGCTGTCTGTGCACCTGTTCAGAACATTTCACCTCACTTTCCGTCCCAATGACGAATGTTTTTGAAAAGTGGGGTTTTTATTGAAACAAGGATTGGTGATAAAGCATCAGTAGAGAGGAGACACCTTTTCTCTTGTCATCCATGGACTGACACAGCGTCTCTTATACACCTTTACACGTGGGTTATGTCCCTGCTTGCAGGAGAAGACCTAGGCAGAATGTGAGATGTTATACATACATTCTAAACAGCCAGAGCTGAACAGCCCCGCCCAGGGGGGCGGTCCCTCCGGCATAACCCTCCCACTGCAGTCAGCAGACCTCAGTTTTTTTCTGTCTAGCAGAAGGAGAAGACGTGGCTCTCTCAGGAGCCAGTCTCCTGACCTATTTTTTATTCCTTTTGGAATTTTTTCCTATTTTTTTTCTTTTGAGATCTTCTATCAACTGTCGGCTGGGCAACAGGTTGGGTACAAGATATCCTCGTAGTCTTCCCTGTCCGACCATCGAGCGTGCTGATCCTCGCCTTGTGTGCGTGAGACTCAGTTCACGACATGCCCCACGACTCCAGGGGTGGCCAGTGGGCTTCCAGCTCCGCGGTCCTCTCCAGATAGAACAGTCCGGCTGTATCTTTCGCGGTGGACCGGGCCGACAGCTACTCAGTGCCGCAATGTGATAGTTCTGTCAGAAACACACCAGTGGGTCCCTCAGGGGACAGGTAAGTAGTCTCTCCTGGCTGCAGGTGAGTACATGCTGTGTGTTTCTTGTGTGGGGGATTTCCCTGTCTCCCCCTGTGTTTTTTAATGTCACTCTCTGTGCACTTCGCTGGCGCTGTACTGTGTGGGGTGCCTGGGGGCCATACTGTCCTGGGGGGGGCTCTGCATTTCGCTGGGGCTGTTTATTTGAGAGTGAGGGGCCTGGGCGCCGTTCGGCGCCATGTTTGGTGACTGTGCTGTTTTTTACATTGGCGGCCATCTTGCCGTGGTCCGCCAGAACACATTGCGGCGGCCATTTTCTTGTAGCCGAACCTTCTTCTAGCTCTAGTTTGGCCTCTAGTGCCGCTCAGGAACGGCGCGAATCTCCTCACAGTCTCTCTCCTCTCAGCTCACTCACGCTGAGCAGCGCGGCGCGGAGAGACAGGGCAGCGGAACCGAGCGGTCCTGGTCAGGTTGGTGGGTCCCCTGGGCATTCCCCTACTTCAGTCAGCACAGCCTGTGGGTGGTCTCAGAGGGGGACATTATGGAGTCAGAGTCACCAGCTTCCCCTAACATGCCAGAGGCAGCAGCCAGTGCTCCAGCACCTGCGGTCCCTATGGACCAGTTGTCGGCAGTCCTGGAATCATTTCTGACCAGGATGGAAGCTGTGTGTGAGCACAAGGGAGCAAAAAAGCGCCCTCTCCCCACTTTATCTCCACAAGGGGAGTGCTCTGATTCAGATATGGGCCTAGCTATTGCTGCTCAGGACCCTAGCTCTGAATATTTGGATGGTTTTGAACAGGACATTCCTTGTGAGGAAGACTCCAGTTCTGAGTCAGTAAATGACAGGGCTCTTGTTAGTGAACTCATTGATGCTGTGAGGGACACTCTCAAGCTAAATGCTGCGACTGCAGAACCTCAGGCGGATACAGTCTCCTTTGGTTCTTTTAAGACCAAGCCTTCTAAAAAGGTTTTTCCATATGTACCTTTCTTTGACCAGCTCATTGACCAGGTCTGGGAAAAGCCGCAGAAGACTTTCATGGTCCCGCGGCGTTTGTCTATTAGATACCCCTTTGAAGACGCCCTGCTTAAAAAGTGGGCTTCTCCCCCGGTGGTCGACCCTCCAGTTGCCCGTTTAAACCAGGCCACCACTCTCCCGATGGAGGGGACTCCTGCGTTTAAGGACCCCACTGACAGGAGGTCAGAAGTGGTGAGTAGAGCCATGTTCGCCTTGTTGGGATCCGCCCTACGGCCAGTAGTAACGGCGACCCTTGTGTCTCAGACACTCACGGAATGGGCAAAAATTTTGCACCAAACTGTGCAGGAGTATAACCTTCCTCCAGACACACTATTGCTCTGGCCCACCAGATGGTGCAGGGTCCGATATATGTGTGCGACGCCACGTTGGACGCGGCCCCTTTAATATCTAGGGCCTCTGTCTCGGCGGTGGTATTGCGTCGTCTCATCTGGTTGAAATGCTGGTCTGCTGACCTAGCCTCTAAGAAGCTCCTGACGGATCTACCTTTTAAGGGTGGTAGACTTTTTGGTGCTGCTCTGGATGACATCATCAAGGATGTCACGGGAGGTAAAAGCACTCTCCTTCCTCAAACTATCAAGGGTAAGGAGGCCCGACGTAAACCGGGTCCTTCCTTTCCAGCAAAAAAGGTTTTTTTTTCGTCCGTCAGAGTCCACGGGTAAGCCATCCCAGACTGACAACAGTGCGGCTGGCGGGCACAAGCGCCCCTGGGTGCGTAAGCCGAACAAGCTGGCTCCCAAGCCCGCCTCCGCGTGAAGTCTTGCCCCCGCCCGTCTCTGGGGTGGGGGGACGACATCGCAGGTTCACGGATCGGTGGACCTCCCGGATCTCCGACCGGTGGGTGTGCGAGGTGGTCACCTCAGGATACAGAATAGAGTTCCGCTCCTGGCCCCAGACAGATTCTTTCCCTCAAATCTCCCTCTCCTTCCTGCCCGTCGGGCAGCCCTCTGGGGGCTGTACAGGATTTGATCGGGTCCGGAGTAATTGTGCCGGTTCCGTCCCAGGAGAGGTTTCAGGGGTTCTACTCGAATCTGTTTGTTGTTCCAAAAAAGGACGGGGTTCGGCCAATCCTGGACCTCAAGGCCCTGAATGCCTTCGTGAAGGTGCAAAAATTCCGCATGGAATCCATTCGCACGGTGATCGCTACACTCCATCAAGGGGATTTTCTGGCATCCTTGGACATCAAGGACGCCTACTTGCATGTTCCGATCTGCGCAAGCCACCAGAAGTTTCTGCGCTTTGCGGTCGGCGAAGTCCACTATCAATTTGTGGCTCATCCCTTCGGCCTAGCCTCGGCACCGAGGGTGTTCACCAAGGTGCTTGCTCCGGTCCTAGCTTTGCTGAGACAGCGAGGCATTGCTATCGTAGGCTATCTGGACGATTTTCTTCTAAGAGCAGACAGTGGCTCAGAAATGGAAGAAAGTGTGACTATCGTCAGTCAGACCCTCAGGGAGTTTGGGTGGCTCCTGAACGTTCAGAAGTCGGTTCTAGTCCCGACTCAGCGTCTGGAGTATCTAGGTCTGATTCTGGACTCCTTGGAGGCAAGAGTCTTCCTACCTCCAGACAAACTACTGACACTTCAGTCTGCAGTACGGGTGCTGACGTCCCGAAAATGGTCGTCAATCCGCTTTTGCATGAGAGTCCTGGGACTCATGGTGGCCTCCTTCGAGGCCGTTCCTTATGCCCAAGCGCACACCAGGGATTTACAGAAAGAGATCTTGTCCACTTGGGACAAATCCCCCTTGTCCTTGGATCTTCAGATCCAGGTGAGTCACCTGGTCAGGGCGTCCCTGACGTGGTGGTTGAGGTCCCCGGCTCTTCGGTCCGGGAAGCCGTTCCTCCCCATCCAATGGACGGTGATCACGACGGACGCCAGCCTGACGGGCTGGGGGGGAGTCTGGGGAGTCCTGTCGGCCCAAGGGCTTTGGACTCCGGACGAAGCCCTCTTACCGATCAATGTGCTGGAGATACGGGCAATCAGACTGTGCCTCTCCTCATGGTCGGAGAAACTACAGGGTCACTCCATCAGGATCCAATCGGACAACGCCACAGCAGTGGCGTATGTCAACCATCAAGGGGGGACTCGGAGCTCAGCTGCGGCTTCCGAGGTCGCCCGCATCCTGAGGTGGGCCGAAAGAAGCGTGCCGGCTCTGTCGGCCGTCTACATTCCGGGCATAGACAATTGGCAGGCGGACTATCTAAGTCGCCAGACGCTGGACCAGGGAGAGTGGTCCTTGCACCCGGAGGTCTTTCAACTCCTTTGCAAACGGTGGGGCACGCCGGATGTGGACCTGATAGCCTCTTGACTCAATCGCAAGGTGTCAAGGTTTGTGGCCAGATCCAGGGTTCCCTGGGCGGATGCGTTGGTGGCCCCATGGGGTCAGTATCACCTGATATACGTTTATCCTCCGCTGCAGTTGCTCCCTCACCTGCTCCGCAGGGTAGCGACCGAGGGAATTCCGGTGATCCTCGTTGCTCCGGATTGGCCTCGGTGTCACTGGTACGCCGATCTGGTACGTCTCGTCGCAGACGTTCCCTGGCGGTTACCAACACGGGGGGACCTTCTGTCTCAAGGTCCTATATTTCATCCTGCTTTACAGTCTCTGGCTTTAACGGCATGGTTATTGAAAGCCAGGTGCTGAGAGACCGAGGTCTCTCGGATTCGGTCATTTCGACCATGTTTAGGAAGTCTTCCTCCAGAAAGATCTATCACCGTACTTGGAGAGCTTACATCGCCATGTGCGAAGAGCTGGACTGGCGCCCACGAACGTATTCCATTCCCAGAATCCTGCATTTTCTGCAGCGTGGCGTGACCCAAAAGCTCGCTTTGAGTACCATTAAGGGTCAGATTTCGGCCTTGGCCATCTTCTTTCAGCGACCGCTGGCGGGTCATCCCTTGGTTAGCACCTTTGTGCAGGGGGTTCGCCATGTGCTCCCCCCTGTCAAGCCTCCTCTCCCCCCGTGGGATCTGAATTTGGTGCTCTCGGTTCTCCAGGAACCTCCCTTTGAGAATATTAGAGATATTCCCCTCTTGACTTTGTCTCAGAAGGTGGCCTTCTTGGTGGCCATTACTTCCATTAGACGAGTGTCTGAGTTGGCGGCCTTGTCCTGCAAGTCGCCCTTTTTGGTCATCCATAAGGATAAGGCGGTGTTACGTCCGCGACCTTCTTTTCTGCCAAAGGTGGTCTCGGCCTTCCACTTAAATGAGGACATTGTCCTCCCGTCCCTGTGTCCTCACCCATCGCATCTCAGAGAGTTTGCGCTTCACACTTTGGATGTGGTACGAGCCTTGCGGGTGTCCCTGTCTGCTACTGCCTCTATTCGGAAGTCTGACTCACTATTTGTGGCTGTCTCTGGTCCAAAACAGGGCCAAACGGTTTCGTCTGCCACCATTTCTAGGTGGATCAGACAAACCGTCATTCAAGCTTATGCTCTCAAGGGGCGGGCGCCTCCCTTTCCGGTTACGGCACATTCCACCAGGGCAATTGGTGCTTCCTGGGCTTTCCGACATCAAGCGTCGGTTGCACAAGTGTGCAAGGCGGCGACCTGGTCGTCTGTTCATACCTTTTCTAAGTTTTATAAGGTTGATGTGGCTGCATATTCGGATGCTTCCTTCGGCCGCAAGGTGTTGCAGGCCGCTGTTTGATGTTGCAACTCCTCCGTTGAGGAGCTCTGCCTTGTTTGGAGTGAAGTTTTTGGTTTTCCATTTATACTGCTCCCATCCCTCTTGACACTGCTTTGGGACATCCCACGTGTAAAGGTGTATAAGACACGCTGTGTCAGTCCATGGATGACAAGAGAAAATAGGATTTTTGTACTCACCGTAAAATCCGTTTCTCTGGCATCCATGGACTGACACAGCACCCACCCTTCTTTTCGAGTTTGTACTGCTTTGTTACGAACTGAGGTCTGCTGACTGCAGTGGGAGGGTTATGCCGGAGGGACCGCCCCCCTGGGCGGGGCTGTTCAGCTCTGGCTGTTTAGAATGTATGTATAACATCTCACATTCTGCCTAGGTCTTCTCCTGCAAGCAGGGACATAACCCACGTGTAAAGGTGTATAAAACACGCTGTGTCAGTCCATGGATGCCAGAGAAACGGATTTTACGGTGAGTACAAAAATCCTATTTTTCCCATATTAACTCTTACAGGAGAGAATTTCCCTTCCTAGGGGTTGTGGGGGAGTTAGCTCGGCAGCGGGTGTGTGTGACCCCCGGGATGGGCTCCCCACACAAAAACAGGCCCAGCAAACGGAGGTTGTGGTTTTCAAAATCAAAAAGGTGCGGTTTATTTTCTATTTACAGTGACAAAACACAGCAAAGCAAAAGAAACATAAATAAAATAAATCCTGGTCAACTTGACCTCTGACTAAACATACAGGTTTCCTAACTAACAACTGGGATCAGCCTAGTGCTGTCCTAGTCCCTAAGTCCCTGGTTTTAAATGTCCAAGCAAATAGCCACACAGGCTTTGTCTCACCGCACAGGGGTTCACTCTCCCTAGACAGTCCACACAGGTCTGGTTCCAGGCATGAGCTAACACCTAATGAATCTGGGAGTTCTTATAGAGGCCTAAATGAGCTGACAAGCTTCAGCTGGTCTCATCAACTCCCTGTCTGCACGACGCCCCACACTCTCCCTAGAGGTATGAATCATCCATGAGCCCACTAGCCTCAGCTGGGCTTATACAACTCTCCACCTAGTTGTATAAGTCGGCATAAAGCCTGAATCTGGGCGAAATATATCTACCCCCCTGGATGCAACCAGGTGACTTTACCTTCCTGCTGTCACATACCCCCCCCTCTTGTTTTAACCTCGGGGTTGGAACACCAGCAATCAGGCATTCATGTACTCGAGACAAAGCATCCACATTCCCCATTTGAACGCCAGGGCGATGCTTTACTGTGAAGTTGAATTCCTGGAGGGCCAGGAACCACCTATTCACTCTTCTATTTGTTTCCTTGTTTTGAGCCATCCACTTTAACGGAGCGTGATCCGTAACCATGTCAAAGTGCCTACCTAGCAGGTAGTACCGAAGGGAATCTAGAGCCCACTTCACCGCTAAACACTCCTTTTCAACGGTGGCGTAATTTACCTCATGGGACTTCAACTTCCTGCTGAGGTAAATGACTGGGTGCTCTTCCCCGTTCCAGACCTGGGACAATACTGCTCCTAACCCCACATCTGACGCATCACTTTGTACGACAAAGTCTTTAGAGAAGTCGGGTGAGTACAACACTGGCTGGCTACATAAGGCTTGTTTCAAGAATTGGAATGCTGCCTCAGCCTCGGGGGTCCATTTAATCATGACCGACCCTTTCCCCTTCGTCAGGTTGGTTAGGGGCACAGCCTTAGAAGCAAAGTGGGGAATGAATCGCCGATAATACCCAGCGATTCCCAGAAAGGCTCGTACCTGCTTCTTGCTGTTGGGACGTGGCCAACTCTGGATGGCCTCGACTTTGTTGAGTTGGGGTTTTATTACTCCCCTCCCAATGGTGTACCCAAGATATTTGGCCTCCTCCTGCCCAATGGTACACTTCTTGGGGTTAGCCGTAAACCCCGCTTCCCGAACAGAGTCCAGGACTGCTTGCACTTTTGGCAGATGTGAGGCCCAATCTGTGCTATGGACAATTACGTCATCCAGGTAAGCCGCAGCATACTTCCGATGGGGCCTCAGCATCTGGTCCATTTTCCGCTGGAATGTGGCCGGCGCATTCTGTAACCCGAACGGCATTCTTTTATATTGGAACGCCCCGTCTGGGGTTACAAATGCGGTTTTCTCTTTGGCCGACTTGGCCAGGGGGATTTGCCAATACCCTTTTGTGAGGTCAAGAGTCGTCATGTATCGGGCTGTTCCCAGCCGGTCGATCAACTCATCTATACGTGGCATGGGGTAGGTGTCAAATTTTGTAACTTTGTTCAACTGACGAAAATCGTTACAAAATCGCCAGCTCCCATCCGGTTTAGGCACCAACACAATGGGACTAGACCAATCACTTTGGGACTCCTCTATCACCCCTAAGTTCAGCATTTTCTGTACTTCCTCCCGTATTGCCTCCCGTCGGGCCTCTGGGATCCGATAGGGTTTTAACTTCACCCTTTCACCGGGCGGGGTAATGATGTCATGCTCTACCCCAGATGTTTGTCCCGGCAGCTCAGAGAATACCTCCTTGTTGCGAAGCACAAACTCCTTAACCTCCTGTTGTTGGGGTTGTGACAAGGTGGCTGCTATTCCAACCTCAGGAATCACGCAACCAGTTTGAGCTGGTGACCAAGTGTCTGCGACTAGGGACTCTCTATCCCTCCAGGCTTTCAACAGATTAACGTGATAGATCTGTTCGGGCTTTCGCCTTCCTGGTTGTCTGACCTTGTAATTCACTTCGCTCACTTTTTCCATTATCTCATAGGGGCCTTGCCATTTGGCAAGGAATTTACTTTCAACCGTAGGGACAAGTACCAGTATCCTATCCCCCGGGGAAAAGGTACGGGTCTTGGCTCCACGGTTGTACACTCTCTGCTGTGCTAACTGCGCTTGGGCCAAATGTTCCTTCACGATGGGCATTACCTGTGCAATTCGGTCTTGCATCAGGGCGACATGCTCAATCACACTCCTGTGGGGAGAACTCTCACTTTCCCAAGTTTCCTTGGCAATATCCAACAGCCCTCTTGGGTGTCTCCCATACAGTAACTCAAAGGGGGAGAATCCCGTAGAGGATTGGGGCACCTCCCTAATAGCAAACATCAGATAAGGAAGTAGACAGTCCCAATCCTTTCCATCTCTATCCACCACTTTCTTCAACATTTGTTTTAGGGTTTTGTTGAATCTTTCAACCAGCCCATCGGTTTGGGGGTGATACACAGATGTACGTAATTGCGTCACTTTGAACAATTTACACAGCTCCTTCATAACCCGGGACATAAAGGGTGTACCTTGGTCCGTAAGCAGTTCTTTACAAATACCCACCCGGCTAAACACAAGAGATAGCTCTTTGGCTATGGTTTTGGCCGAGGTATTTCGGAGAGGGATCGCTTCTGGATAACGGGTGGCATAGTCCATTATAACTAATATGTACTGGTGCCCCCTAGCGGACTTGATTATAGGCCCTACCAAATCCATGGCGATCCTCTCAAACGGGACCTCAATGATGGGTAGAGGGACCAGCGGGCTACGGAAATGTGGCATCGGGGCTGACCTCTGACACACAGGGCAGGAGGAACAATAATTTTCTATGTCCTTCATCACCCCCGGCCAATAGAATCTCTGTAATACCCTCTCTCGGGTTTTCTCTGTCCCCAGATGACCTCCAAGAATGTGCCCATGGGCCAACTCCAACACCAACTTCCTGTAAGGTTTGGGCACCACAAGCTGCTCAACGGTTTCTTCTGCCCTTTTTGCCACCCGATACAGTAGGTCCTTCTCTACGCTGAAGTATGGGTAAGTGCAGGTATTATCTGGGTTCACTAACTCGCCATCTATTTTCACTACGTTTTCCCGTGCCTTTATTAGGGCGGGGTCTTTCAACTGTTCTGTGGCAAAGTTTTCCCTGTGAACCTCAAGATCAGAAAACTCCACAGACGGTAGGTTTTCGTCTGAGGAGGTGGGCTCCTCTCCAGTTTCTTGAGTCTCCCCTGCCAATACTGATAAGGGAAATTCCGGAGAGTCCTCACCACTCTCAGGGGAGTTCTGGCTATCACATTCCTGGTACATAGGGGCACCAGTGGGGGGCTCAGGATCATCCCACAGTTCCCAGAACTTCGGAAAATCCCTTCCCACAATGGCGTCATGCGGTAACTGAGATACTAAGCCCACTGGATGAGAGAGGGTACCTTTGGGGGTCTCGAAACACACTGTAGTCACTGGATACTCTCGGGTGTCCCCATGCACACAAATAACAGCTACCTTGCTATTCCCAAAGACCTCTGTTTTAACTAACTCAGCCTTTATCAGGGTCACAAGGCTACCTGAATCCAGCAATACCACAACATTTCTACCATTAACACACATTTTGCATAAATGTTTCTCAGTTCCTCGAATGGCAGTGCATGCGACTGTCGCACACAGCGACTGACGTCTGCCCGTCAGAAAGTCACACTGCATGGGTTCCTCCACAACCGGGCAATTGGCTGCAATATGTCCCGCTTGCCGGCAGCGGTAGCAAACGATCCTTCTTGCCGCCTCTTGAGCCGCTGATTTCCCAGGCTGTTCTCGCCAAACTTGGGGTAGAGCTCCCACCCTCTCACTCTCTCCACCCTCACCCCTTGGAATCCTCTTATCCGCCCCTGGGGATGGTCTGGTCTTAGGGTGGAAAGTCCGAGTGTCTCTGGAAGAGGCCGTCAGGTTCTCTGTAGCCAAGTATTTCTCCACACGATCCACAAGACCATCGGCCGTCTCTGGGTCTCCATGGCTTACCCACTTTTGGATGGCAGTAGGAAGAGCTCTCAAAAACCGATCCATTACAACACGTTCCACAATCTTTGGTGCGGACAAAGTCTCTGGCTGTAGCCACTTTCTGCTCAGGTGAATGAGATCATACATTTGAGACCTGGGGGGTTTTCCAAACTGGAAAGTCCAGTTATGCACACGCTGAGCCCGGACAGCCTGGGTGACACCCAGCCTTGCCAAAATTTCAGCTTTTAGCATCACATAGTCTTTTGCTTGGTTAGGCTCTAGGTCATAGTAAGCTTTCTGCGATTCACCAGTTAACAGAGGAGCCACCAGTCCAGCCCACTGCTCCTCAGGCCACTTTTCTCTTTCAGCGGTCCTTTCAAATGTGGTCAAAAATACCTCTGGATCATCCTCTCCAGTCATTTTTGTCAATAAACGACTCACCCCAAAGGACGCGGTATTAGTGGGACGGCTTTCCTCACTGGTCTGCGGACGTTGCTGCATTACTGCTTCCATTTGTTGTAGTCTCTGCTCTTGCTTCTGTAACAGGTCTATGAAGCGGGCCTCAGATTGCTGCTGGGCTTGTTGCTGAGCTGCAAGGCTCTGTTGATGAGCTTGCTGCTGGGCTGCAAGGCTCCTTTGCAAACCTGCATTTGTCTGCTGTTGATTGGCATTTGCTAGAGCCAGCTGCTTCAGTATCTCCTCCATGCTGGCTTAAAAAAAAACTGCCACTGGTTCTCCACCAACTGTGGGGGGAGTTAGCTCGGCAGCGGGTGTGTGTGACCCCCGGGATGGGCTCCCCACACAAAAACAGGCCCAGCAAACGGAGGTTGTGGTTTTCAAAATCAAAAAGGTGCGGTTTATTTTCTATTTACAGTGACAAAACACAGCAAAGCAAAAGAAACATAAATAAAATAAATCCTGGTCAACTTGACCTCTGACTAAACATACAGGTTTCCTAACTAACAACTGGGATCAGCCTAGTGCTGTCCTAGTCCCTAAGTCCCTGGTTTTAAATGTCCAAGCAAATAGCCACACAGGCTTTGTCTCACCGCACAGGGGTTCACTCTCCCTAGACAGTCCACACAGGTCTGGTTCCAGGCATGAGCTAACACCTAATGAATCTGGGAGTTCTTATAGAGGCCTAAATGAGCTGACAAGCTTCAGCTGGTCTCATCAACTCCCTGTTTACACGACGCCCCACACTCTCCCTAGAGGTATGAGTCATCCATGAGCCCACTAGCCTTATACAACTCTCCACCTAGTTGTATAAGTCGGCGTAAAGCCTGAATCTGGGCGAAATATATCTACCCCCCTGGATGCAACCAGGTGACTTTACCTTCCTGCTGTCACAGGGTAGATTTCCTCTCACTTCCTGTTGTCTCCTTCCGTTTGCAAGTAGGAGTCGTTTGTAAGTTGGATGTTTGAAAGTAGGGGCCTGCCGTATATACTCTGCTGAAATTTGCCCCTTACATGTTGGTGTTGCCACAACACTGTGAGCCCTCACAGTTACTCTTGGTGGGCGCTGGAACGCCCTGCTGTGAACTATTATATCAGGAATTGTAATTACATGCCATTGTTGAACAGTGGTAGGAAAAATTGGGCCTTTGGTGGTGGTGGTGGTGGTGCTGGTGCCACAACACTGTAAGTCCTCACAGTTACTCTTGGTGGGCGCAGGAATGGGCCCAGCTGTGAATTATTAGGTCAAGAATTGTAATTACATGCCCCTGTTGAACAGGGGCAGAAAAATTGGGCCTTTGGTGGTGGTGGTGTTGCCACAACACTGTAAGCCCTCACAGTTACTCTTGGTGGGCACAGGAATGGGCCCTGCTGTGATTTATTAGATCAAGAATTGTAATTATATGTCCCTGTTGAACAGGGGCAGAAAAATTGGGCCTTTGGTGGTGGTGGTGGTGGTGTTGCCACAACACTGTAAGCCCTCACAGTTACTCTTGGTGGGCGCAGGAATGGGCCCTGCTGTGAACTATTAGATCAAGAATTGTAATTACATGTCCCTGTTGAACAGGGGCAGAAAAATTGGGCCTTTGGTGGTGGTAGTGGTGGTGGTGGTGGTGTTGGTGTTGCCACAACACTGTAAGCCCTCACAGTTACTCTTGCTGGGTGCAGGAATGGGCCCAGCTGTGAATTATTAGGTCAAGAATTGTAATTACATGCCCCTGTTGAACAGGGGCAGAAAAATTGGGCCTTTGGTGTTGGTGGTGTTGCCACAACACTGTAAGCCCTCACAGTTACTCTTGGTGGGCACAGGAATGGGCCCTGCTGTGATTTATTAGATCAAGAATTGTAATTACATGTCCCTGTTGAACAGGGGCAGAAAAATTGGGCCTTTGGTGGTGGTGGTGGTGGTGTTGCCACAACACTGTAAGCCCTCACAGTTACTCTTGGTGGGCGCAGGAATGGGACCCTGCTGTGAATTATTAGATCAAGAATTGTAATTACATGCCCCTGTTGAACAGGGGCAGAAAAATTGTGCCTTAGGCACTGGTGCCACAACACTGCAACCCCTCACAGATACTGTACTTGGAGCGCAGCAATGAGCCCTGTTGCAAAGTATTGCATCAAAAATTGTAAATACACGCCCCTGTTAAACTGGGGCAGAAAAATTGGGCCTTAGGCACTGGTGGCGATGCCCAGAACCAAAAATGTTCTTTCAAGCTATCAGCATGATTATTGAGGAGGAAGAGGATAGTCACTCAGCATAACAGGATTGTCACTCAGCATCAGCATAGGCAGTCTTAAAGGGATCTGACATTTCCAAAAAAAATATTTGTTTACATCAGCATCAGGTGCTTGGTAGCTGGTGGTGATCCAAGACTGATTAATTTTTAGGAAGTTCAGTCGATCGACCGATTCGGTGGACAGGCGCACCCTGAATGTGCGTTCCAAAAGAACGCTGGATGCAGGACAGGCCAGTACCTCAATTGCATACTGTGCAAGCTCTGGCCAGTGATCCATCCTCAAGACCCAGTAACCCAGAGGATTTTCGGTGGGAACGGTGTCCAAGTCTGATCTTGTCCCTAGGTATTCCTGCACCATGTAAACCGGACGCAGGCGATGGTTGCTGGAAGCGATCATACCTTGAAGCTGTGTACTAAAAAATTGTCTGAACGCATCGGTCAGACGGCCACCTTCTCCACCGCTCCTTCTTTGACTGACCGGAGCCTCAGCAACACAATGTCCAGGACCAGGAATTTGTAACCTCCCAGTCTCTGGAAACGCGTTGCACAGACCTTTCTGCAAGGCCTCCCGAAGATGCTTCATCCTCTGCTCCCTCTGCGACGGCAAGATAAGGTCCGCAACCTTACCCTTGTAACGTTGATCAAGGAGGGTTGCCAGCCAGTAATGATCCCTCTCCTTGATCGCACGAATACGAGGATCCTTCCGCAGGCTTTGCAGGATCAGGGAGGCCATGCAGCGTAGGTTTTCTGAGGCATTCGGTGTGGAGTCCTCTGGGTCACTGAGGACGACATGATCCGCAGCCACCTCCTCCCAGCCACGTACAAGTCCATGGGTGTCTTGGGACTGTAATTGATCCCTTGAAGACTGCTTCTGATGCTGAGTGCTAGACTCCACCTCCATGCTGACACAATAATCCTCCTCCTCATCATCCTCCTCCTCCTTGTCCTCTTCCTGTGTGATAGCCGGGCCAGCAGGAACACTGTCTGGATAAAGGGGGCCTTGAGAGGTAAGGACGTCCTCTTCCTGCCTCTTTTCTGCCTCAAGTGCCCTGTCCATTATTCCACGCAGCGTGTGCTCCAACAGGTGGACAAGAGGGACAGTGTCACTGATGCATGCACTGTCACTGCTCACCATCCTCGTGGCCTCCTCAAATGGTGCCAGGACAGTGCTCCCCTGACACTGTCCTGGTGCCATATTGCAACAGATACTCATCGATGGCCCTCTGCTGCGTGTGCAGCCGCTGCAGCATGGCCAACATAGAGTTCCATCTGGTGGGCATGTCACAGTTTAGGCGGTTCTTGGGCAGGTTGTAATCCTTTTGCAGGTCAGCCAGCCGAGCACTGGCATTATATGATCGGCAGAAATGCCAACATGGGTTCGACTCGAACACAAAGCTCATCCCTATTTATAATTAGCTTTTGCTTGTTTGTTAAGTTTGTAGGAATCTATAGCCTACAATCATCCTTTGCTCAAGGGAATGGGTAGCAAATTAACAACTCCCACCTGTATCATTTTTTCCCTTAGAGTATAAACAAAAATAGAGCGACAATTTTGAAAAAAATGCAATATTTTTTACTTTTTGCTATAATAAATATCCCCAAAAAACATATAATTTTTTTTTCCACAGTTTAGGCCGATATGTATTCTTCTACATATTTTTGGTAAAAAAAATCGCAATAAGCGTTTATTGATTGGTTTGCGCAAAAGTTATAGCTTCTACAAAATAGGGGACTGTTTTATGGCATTTTTAATAATAATTTATTTATTTCTAGTTATGGTGGCGATCAGCGATTTTTATCGTGACTCCGACATTATGGCGGACACATCAAACACTTTTGACACCATTTTGGGACCATTGTTATTTTTACAGCGATCAGTGCTATAAAAATGCACTGATTACTGTAAAAATTACACTGGCAGTGAAGGGGTTAACCTGTAGGGGGCGCTGAAGGGGTTAAGTGTGACCTAGGGAGTGCTTGTAACTGTTAGGGGGCGTGGCTTGGCGTGACACGTCATTGATCGCTGTTCCCGATGACCGGGAACAGACGATCACTGACAGTGTCACTAGGAAGAACGGGGAGATGTTTGTTTACACTCACCTCTCCCCGTTCTTCAGCTCTGTGACCCGATCGCGGGACACCAGCGGCGATCAGGTCCCGCAGACGCGGTCACGGAGTTTCGGACCGGGTCGCGAGTGCGTTCCGCCGGCGGCACGCGCGAGACCCATGGCTCGCATCTTAAAGGGGACGTACCTGTATGCCCTTATGCCCAGCCGTGACATTCTTTTGACGTATATCGTTGGGCGGCGGTCCTTAAGTGGTTAAATGTTGAATTTTAAAAGCAGCGGCAAACCTGCTGATCTCAAAGGTTTGCTAATCTGACAGAACAGCGCTGCTTTTACAATTTAGCATATATACAGTCTGATGGATTTCCAAATCCTGTATTTCACCATATATGCTCTGTTTCCTGTTAAAAATAACTGTGAAATGCAAAACTCCGGTGGGTGTAACAAGATGTCCGCTTGCCCCCTTCTCGGTGTATCGTTACTGTGGAGGAGTGCGGGGTGTAGCAAGATGGCGGTGACGGAACGTCACTTCCGTTACCAATTCTGCCGGGTTGCCTAATCTGACAGAACCCCCCCCCCCCCCGAAACTACAGAGGCTCGAAGCATGATAAGGCATGTAGTATCAGGACTGGTAAAGAAAGGAAACAGGAAGTCAGAGAACTTTTAAATTCAGCCAGGAGAAGGAGTGACATCACAGACACAGAAACCTGCCTTTTACAGCTATAGTAGGTAAGATACAGATAAAATGACAGTGGGGTTGTGATGAGACTGTAGGCAACACACACACCCACCTTACCCATTACTTACTCTAATATTTAATAAATAAGCACAACACACCATTTAATTTTGGCAAATATTATTGGCCGTGGTACCTTTTATTGGTTTTTACCATCTTAAACATTTTAATCAGTAAAAATCACCAAAATATATTATCATCACAATAACCAAATTGTTCTGCCCAGTTATTAGAACTCGGGCAACCAGTAAACACCACCATCATTTGAATCAAACAGTCCCCCCCGGAAAACCGAGGTGACTCATACCACATAAAAGGTAACCGCGACTAGGGGAGGGGGGGCGGGAGCACTTCGTCCTGTTGATCTGTTCCAGGGGGGGAAGGTGAATAAGCCCCACTGCAGCTGCCTCTTTATAGGCCGACTGGGTTCAGCCAGAACCTTCCATTCAGTTCTATTGGCCAGTACACACCTGAAATATAAAATTAGTGACACAAACCAGCACATTAGCCTAGCTACACCTAATTACCCTGGTGTGTGCTGGCCACAGTCTCACGCAGGTGGGCCCCAATTAGTGCCCTCCTTTTGTCATTCATTTACATGCACAATGGATCTGTTTTGGGGAGGAAAAGCTGGAGTTCTGCTTTAATGTTATTGAATATGGTTTTAATGCTTCTAGTTATTAATCTTATAATGGCTTTCACCAAACTGCCAAAATGTGCAGGTCAAACCTAAAGTTCAGAATCTATTTCAATTGTTCACCTCTTCAAGTAAGCTGTTCGATTTTAGCATCTCACCTGTTACTTTGTTATTATATAAAGAAACAACTTGCCAGAATGAAGATGTCTTTGTTACTAGATAATAGCAATACCACATTGTGTCTCACAATCAGGTTATCATGATGTAAATCTTTATTTTTATTTTTTTTCCTGTTTTTTTTTTTGATCATGGCTGTCGTTTTGTTCAATATTATTTGGGTGCAAATTTGAAAGCTTTCAGTGAGCAAAGAGACGAAGGCTACTTGGATATGACTGGTCCAGTGCATCACATAGGACACATTTATTTAGCTTATAATCCTTACAGGGTTCAAGGGATTTGATTATTTCTGCATTGTGAGCCACAAATTTTTGGCTTTGAGCAAGATTTCTAGCTGTTACCACCTACTTATCAGCTGTTGCTTGGTGGCAGCTCGTTCCTTTTAACAAAAGATGTTTACTAGGCTTGGATTCCTGCAAACTCCTGTTTTTTTTTTTCTTACGTACCGAACACTGTGTAATATTAGGGAGGAGACTGAACATTATTTCCCAATCTCATTCTTGGCTCTAGTTTGATATCTTTAGAGGCTCATAATTCACTTCCCAGAGATGGCGCTCAGTCTGTGTTTCTCATCATGTTACAATTTTGTATTACATTTCTAAACATTTTAACAGTAAATTGCTTTTAGGAAAGTTATTAGCACCGATGTTTAAATCCCTAGCTCCTTTGTCATTCTGTTCCTGAGAAAAATAAAAAATGTATTTTCCAGATGCTACAGGTGTACTTGCTCAGCTGCAGAATGTATTAATACGTTCAGGCAGTGTATTGATAGTAATAATTTTAAGAAATATTCCTTGACCCTAACCTTGCTTAAGTCAGTTATGGTCAGCATTGGCAAACTTTCCGTTCGTTATATCTTTTTAAGAGAACACATAGGTTTTCCTAAAGGGTGCTGACCTTGGTTTGGACTCTTGCCAGGTTGTAAACTTTGTATATAGAGCTTGCTGCCAAACTGACCACATCAACCCCAGCTGTGTTTATAAGAGAACACAGGCAGCTGGGATTAAATAATGAAACGCATGCCCAAGAGACAAAATGTGTAAGACGGAATGAAAATAAAACGTGACAAACTAGAGGACAAATACTGCATGTTTGTAGCAGAGCTTCCTGGTTGCCTAGCAGCCATATATGCAGAATATATTTACAATCCAGGTGAATGGGATATCATATATACCAAATAATATTACAGCAATAATGGCAGAGTTGCTTAAAGTAAACCTGTGGGAAAATCTGATTATATAAAATAAGCTTTGCAGCTGGTGAAATTTTTTCAGAGTTAAGAGTCTCCAACAGAACCCCTTCCTGGAGTAGCTATACAATTACAGCTTTCCTAAAGTTGATTTTTGCATATCTATACCTTAGGAATCTATGGGTATCTTTAGGCTGGGACCAAACATGAGATTTAAATGGATGTTAGGAAGAGATTTATGGGGTTGGAGGGTGCCCTGTATTACAGACCTATGAAAATTATTTGAAAAATCTTTTTGCTAGCTCCAAAAAGCTAGGATTCAGCAACAACCCATGGAATTCATAAAGAGTTGTACTAAAATAAGATGTGCTGTCCCTTTAAATCATAAAATAACAAAAACAATTGAAAAATCATAAATCAATATCATCATGTGGAAAACGGTATAAATGCAAGCCAGCATTAAGTGAACAATTAAGTAAACTAACGTTCATAAATCAACAGTATATGTGCAAATTCCCAATATTAATGAACAAAAGTCCAAAAAACTATTTAGTGCAGTGATTATTAATGAAAGTAAAGTCCATCAAAAGCAACCACTAATACAATAAAAATTCAAATATAATAAAGGTGAGTAAAGTGCTCGGTGCTATAAGGAACTTCCGCTCATCAGTGCTCCCTTACTCATAAGTGCTCCTTAAGAAGAGGGGCCTCTTACCAACGGTAAAGTATCTCAAATGACAGAGATCTAAAAGCGCACACACTCTTTCCCCAGGTGTGAGGGGTTCACTGGCAGCAGACATCCGAGGGAACACGTTTGAAAGGAGACTGTAAGGACCAGCCCTTTGTGATCAAAGGACCACTTTCCAGCAGGAATAGATAAAATAAAGACAGGGAGAAGCGTCATAGCATAATACAGTGTTAATGTTATTATTGGTGAAAGAATTACACTTACATTTAAGTAGTTAAAATCAGCAGTGAAATTAAAACAAGCCAGCCATGGTTTCACCTGATCCGCCGGCACATGATGACGTCACACACTGACTCCACCCGACGCGTTTATACAACAAATGTCACCCTCTGGGATTGGAGATCATAAAGCTTGTCATAGATACTCTGAATATTTGTCTGCCGGTTTAACAACAAATGGCGTTACTTGCAACAGATTCATGTACATCTCAGTTATAAATTAATTAAATTAATTAATTAAATAATCTGTTGCTTTCATCTCTAATGTGAAGTGACTGAGTTTTACAGGCAGAAGAGCTACTTGGAAGTGTTGGGAGTTATAGAAGCATACCAAATATCAGTTCCAGAGGAAAGTAAAATAAATCTTGTCAAAAAGTTGTCTCAAAGATGCAACTCACTAGTTACAAATACGTTCCAATCAAGTTAGTTTACGCCAATCAATTTAGTCCAACATAGAAGAGGTCTTATTTACCTCCATTTCCTCTGTGGTGGTATTTCTTTATAAATTTGTCACAACAATAGCACAATACAGTAAAAATTTCATAAATAAGAAATACTTGAATTTGTTGCATGCTTTTGTAGTTTTAATGAAACTGCCACAGGATATTTATGAATTTGGCACAAGGATTCTGACTACATACACAGAAATGTGTTACAAATGTCTTACTGAATCCAGCAGGGCTGAATGAAAAAAAACTGACAGTTCAGGAGGAGCCGCTGTACCGACTATCCGGCGTTAGTACCGCAATCTCTCCTGCTGTTCTATTGTGTTCTGACAGGGGGAGGGCCGCTCCACCAGAACACTCCGGGAGCCGATCGGCAGACCTTTTTCGGTCATGCCCCTTCGACAGAAGCTGGCCGGACTGCAGTACCCAGGGGCCGAATATCGGACAGTTTATGTTGAACCGGCCGATGCTGTTCGACATTCAGCTCGTGTTTACTAAGCTTTAGTACTTAAATTTAATTTTAATGAACAGCATAGTACAGAAACCAGATGGTGCATGTAATGTGAACACAGTAATGAGAGTTAAAGGCACAGAGGTAAGTGTTAAATGAGCTTACATCCTGCAAAATAAAAGTTCCTTGATTTCCTCTTTAAGAGAAAATGAAAGGAAAGATAGTGAGGGGGAAAACAGGAAAATACAGTATATACCTCAAAACTTGTTATGGAATCTAAGAAGCAATCAACGACTCAAAGGAGAAAAAAGGGAATGTAGAGGGGATAAAAAAATGTATAAAAGGTTGTGGGCCACAATGCAAGGACAAAGCCTTTGATCAGAATGTCAAAGGACCAGGGTGACCAGTGTGTTCAAAGGCAAGACAATCCTGATCATTAAAGTGGCTGCTTACTCACTGTTCTGCTTTGCTGGATGCTGCAAGACTTTTTATATTTAAGAGTGGAAGCCCAGGAGGTTGGTATGCATTGCATGCACAAGTGACACTTCTGGAAATACCGTATATATGCGAGTATAAGCCGAGTCACCTTTTTGTGCCTGCCGGATTTTGGGGACCTCAAACTTGGCACACAATATAGCCTCACTCTTCCTCTATAAGTGTGCAAAGTTTGTTGTCCAGGGGACCTACGGCCAGGGAGCACCGATTTTTCAAAGCCGGGCACCCCCCTTCCAAAGACTCCCATGTTAAACGGTAATTTCTCTGGTGAATTTGGGGACCCGGTACCGGCCAGTCGTAGGTCCCCTGGATCCGAAACTTGGCACACATGTAGCCCCATTTCTCCTCAATAAGTGTGCAAAGTTTGTCTGGGGGATCTATGGCCGGGGAGCACCGATTTTTCAAATCCCGGCACCCCTTCCATAGACTCCCATGTTAAACGTCAGTCTAGTCATGGACACAGTGAGGCATGGACACAGTGAGGAATGCACATGGACACAGTGAGGCAAAGCGACGCACAGTGAGGCTTGCAGATGGACACCCTAGGCTTATACGAGTCAATACGTTTTTCCAGTTTTTTGTTGTGGTAAAATTAGGTGCCTCGGCTTATATTCGGGTCGGCTTATACTTGAGTATATACGGTACCTAAAGCAGAGTTCCGCCGGCGGAATTTTTTTTTAAAGCCGGCAGCTACAAAAACTGCAGCTGCTGACTTTTAATATAAGGATACTTACCGGTCTAGGGAACCCGCAATGTCGGCACCCCAGCCGATCTTCAGATCGTCTCCCGGGTGCTGCCGCCGCCAATCCTGGTTAGGGAACCAGGCAGTGAAGACTTTCTGCTTCACTCCTGGTTCCCTACTGAGCATGCGTGAGTCGCGCGGCACATTCTAATTGGTCCCTGCTGTCTTCTGGGGCCTGTGTGTCTCCCAGAAGACAGCGAGGGGGAAGGAGGGTTTTCCGGACACTGCGTAGATCGCTGCACAAAAATGTGCAGCGATTTTTACCCGGAAGTGGGAGCATTTACCTGGATTTGACAGGTATCTGCTCCCCCCTTCCCCCCTGAAAGGTGCCAAATGTGACACTGGAGGGGGAGGAGGAATCCGAATAGCAGAAGTTCCATTTCTGGGTGGAACTCTACTTTAAGTGGGATGTCCCAAACTAGCAGAGTCTTCAGTAGTTGTCATAGTATCATCTATTACTAATTTACAGAAGCTTTGGGCACCCTCCGTCTGGATGATGAGAAGCCTCAATTGCGTTGCTGACCAAGGTAGAACTATTACAGTTACCTCTTGCTAGGGACTATTTTGAGTCCCCACGATGACCCGTCAAATGCGTACTGCTCTGCAATGGAATGGAGAAGTTGTTGCAAAATCCCACCAAAAATGCAGGGGCCCAACAATATAGAAATATAAGGATACCAGTGTACTTAGTGATTCAGTAAATAGTATACTTGTGTGCATAAAATGAATGCCAACAAGAAGATTTTGTCATTAAAGTTATGCCCTCAGGATAAATGAAAAATGTGGCTGTTTGACTGGAATATTACTTTAATTCTCTGGTATTCTGTACCTCCTTTCATATTGCACCTAGCACCAAAACTCTGTCACATCTTTGTCTTGGACTTAATTTGCGAATTGTTTCTTTATTCTCTTGTAGAGCTGATATATGGAACCCTTGTGTGATACACCTGAGGCAAATGACATCTAGCATTGTACTTAACGCTCCATTTTAAGTTTATGGAGAAGGGACTACTCGTGATAGAAGCAGTCTGGAAATCATAAAGCAGACACATGTTCTGCTCTCTCTCAGGCTCTTAGGATAGAGCCAGGCTTTGTATTGCCACTTTTCCAGACAATTTGACATCGTTTTAAAAGCTTTCCTTGGCAAAGAGCATGAAAAGAGGAACTCAGGCTTGTTTTCCAAAGGCACTGAAATTCATGTGCTTGTCCATTTTTACCATGGAAGATTTTTGAATAGGGCAGGATGTAAATATCTAGAGCCACATTAGCTTACACAAAGGAAACTTATGATAACTATAAAATGGTCAAACTGTAAATATAAGTGAATCGGAGCAACCTCGAGGTGGCTGCACATTTTAATAGATGTTTTTTGGAAAGCATGTAAAACCTATGATGTCAATACTAACTTTATCTAATAAGCTGTTGTGCCCCATCAGTTCCCATCACATTGCTTTACCAGTAGGTAGATAAAGATATTTTTTTAATAATAGAGTGCCTTGGATTTTAAATTTCCAGGGCGTTCCTTGCAGGTGTCTACAGTTCTGCAAAGGTATTTCTTTACAGTTAAAACTCTTTGACAGGTTTTGTTCTGCCTCTCCAATCTAAGCATTGAAAGTGTGATCTCTGTAACTTACAGTTGTGATGAGATATTGTTAACCCAATCTTGGCTGAATTAACATAGTGACTTAATCCAGATGACACCTTGCAGATCTTGTGACGTTTAAAGTGGTTGTAAACCCTCCGAGACAACTTTCACCTACAGGTAAGCCTAGTTTAAGGCTTACCTGTAGGTGCTTGCAATATCTCCTAGACCTATACGGTTTAGGAGATATATGCAGAAACAAATGCACCAATGTCTACGGTGCATGCGCACCGTAGACAACGGCGCAGGCGCACTGAGCGTGCCGGTTCTGAATGGGATTGTGCCGGCTCCTGCGCGCATGCATAGTAGCCCATTATGCTTTACCTTTGCAGGGAAATAAAGAGGAAGTAAACCCATCAGGGTTTACTTCCTCTTTAATCCGTAAACTGTGAGGATTTTACAACAATGAACATCGGATAGGTGAAAAGATCATAATGTGATCCACTCCATGAGACATAAGGCTGAGATGCATTACTGGGAAAATGAACAAAGGGTGGAGCTAACTATGCAGGATAAAACTGAGCTACAGGAAGGGGAGAAACCAGGGACAGAATACATATAACATTTAAAGGCATTATCACAAGCATGTGAAACATGACAGTCCCAGTCAAAATGTATGATTTCTATTATTAATAAACTTTAGTCCAAGTCCAAATATAAGTAAATGAAGATTCTTTTCCAGGAACATCTGCAAAACAAAAGGGAAGAACAAGACAAAACAATGCAAACAGTAACACAATACTTGCAGATGCTGATCTCGAAAGTCCAGGCTGCAGCAACTGTCATGCACCAATCCTTCTTACCTCCCTTTGAATCAAGTTGATGGCTTGTGAGACTTGTCTTCTTCTTTGGGCAAAAGAAGTACTAGTTCCTTTATAGGCCTGAAGTAAAGGGGTGCGGAACCTTCTTTCATTACTTTAACTTCTACTTTGCGTACTTTTCCATCGTTACTTGGCATAGTCTTTGTAATAAGACCCATAGGCCAATGGTTGCAATAGGAATCTGTCTCTTTCAAGAGAACTAGGTCTCCCACTTGTAGGTTGGGTTTGCTAGTTTGCCATTTATTGCGACTTTGAAGGTTAGAAAGGTACTCCATCTTCCAGCGGTTCCAAAACACATTAGCAAGATGTTGAATCCGTTTCCATTGATGCTTGTAAATGTTAGGGTAATCAAGTTCCTCTGTGGGAATAGTGGCTATCCCATTTTTTGGGGTAAGAAGAGTGGAGACTCTGGATCTGAGGACACAGGGACCAGTGGTCTTGCTTTGATTATAGCAGACACCTCTGCAAGAAGAGTGGCTAAGAATCATGGGTAAGCTGGGAAGTTTTCTGGTGCAGTAGCATAGAGTCCAGTGTTTTTCTTGCAACTACAATCATGCGTTCCCAAGAGCCTCCCATGTGAGAGGAATGAGGTGGGTTGAATTCCCATTTACACTTGTTGTCATTCAAGAAGTTCACTATCTTTTCTGCTCCTGTAAAATTAGTCCCACAATCAGATATAAGTAACTTTACAGGTCCTCGCACAAAAACAAATCTTCTAAAGGTATTCTTTATGGATGCTAGGGTGTAAGAGAGTGGTATCTGGAGTTGTTCTAATGCTTTTCTAGACTGTTTCCAGAATTCCCACCTTTGTTGTTTCTCCTTGGGTAAGGGGGTATGCAGGGTCACAAGGATAGCCGGGTCTGGTAACAGGCGGGCAGCAAGGTACAAGGCAGCAGGCAGAAGCAGGGTCAAATGGGTAGCCAGGATCAGGAACCAGTAGTCGGAACAGAAGCAGAGTCCAGAAACAGGGTCAAGGCAAGCCAGGTTAAACAACAGGTATCAAGCAGGATCACAACAGGGTTCAGGATATCGGGTACAGCTAAAGACCAGTCAGCAAGGGTCTGGGATTAGGGCACTTCCTTAAATAGGCCGTCTGGCGCCAATTGGCGTTAGGGACGCGCTCCTGCGCGCGCGCAGTCCGTTGCGTATGCACATTGGTGTGCGCGCGCATGCGCATTGGTGCGCCTAGGCATCTCTGAGCGCCCGTGTGTGCGCGCATGAGTTCGCATTGGACGAAAACGAATGGTTCTCTTACAAGTATCTTACCCTGAATGGTGAGAGATGCTATGAATACTGCCATTGTACCCCATCAAATGCTGCCTCTGTGCCCATCAATTGCTGCCACTGTGCCCATCAATTGCCGCCTCTGTGCCCCATCAAATGCTGCCAATGTGCCCCATCAAATGCTGCCACTGTGCCCATCAAATACCGCCACTGTGCCCATCAAATGCCGGTGATGGGTAACACACCCACGCTTCCTGATTGTCGGAGAGGCGGTTTAGTGTTAGAACAGCGAATATTCATTCGCTGTTCTAACACACCTGGGTAAACTGCGAGCCCAATGCTCTGCGCTCGCAGTTCACCTTTTTTGAAGCCTATTAGAGCTTATGGCTGTAATTCAGGCGCCCAGCGTCCGAAAAGGGGCCGGACACCTGAATAAGGGGTGGCGGCGGCAGGCCATGGATAGATTCATGCAATGCATAAATCTATCCATTATTCATATAGGGGGTGGCTGGAGAGGGGGGGCGGTGCCTGTGTGCCCTTAATTGATGCACCGCCACTGTTCACCCTTGAATCGCAGAGTGGAAAGTAAACCCATTTTGTTTAGATGTGATTGAATCCAAGAGATGACCTAAAGGCATGCCTTGCTGAATTCCTAGAAATTGATTATGCTTCCGCCACCCTAGGATTAGTTTGAGATGTCCTTAATGCCTTGTGAAATGTCAATAATGAAAGGGGTTGCCGTGTCCAAAAAATTAGATAGAGCACCCCTCTCCTAAAACTCAAACACTTTACCAAAGCAGAACACAAGCGTTTCTTTTTACAACCACGCTTCTGTGAAGATGGAGAAAACACAGGGCACATGTTAGCATTTCTTGCCAGGACACAAATGAGCCCAACATATACAGTATCTCACAAAAGTGAGTACACCCCTCACATTTTTGTAAATATTTTATTATATCTTTTCATGTGACAACACTGAAGAAATTACAATTTGCTACAATGTAAAGTAGTGAGTGTACAGCTTGTATAACAGTGTAAATTTGCTGTCCCCTCAAAATAACTCAACACACAGCCATTAAACGGCTGGCAACAAAAGTGAGTACACCCCTAAGTGAAAATGTCCAAATTGGGCCCAATTAGCCATTTTTCCTCCCCAGTGTCATGTGACTCGTTAGTGTTACAAGGTCCCAGGTGTGAATGGGAAGCAGGTGTTTTAAATTTGGTGTTATCGCTCTCAATCTCTCATACTGGTTACTGGAAGTTCAACATGGCAGCTCATGGCAAAGATCTTTCTGAGGATCTGAAAAAAAGAATTGCTGCTCTATAGAAAGATTTCCTAGGCTATAGGGAGATTTCCAAGACCCTGACCCTAAAACTGAGCTGCAGCACGGTGTCCAAGACCATACAGCGGTTTAACAGGTCAGGTTCCACTCAGAACAGGCCTCACTACGACCAAAGAAGTTGAGTGCACGTGCTCTGCATCATATCCAGAGATTGTCTTAGGGAAATAGACGTATGAGTGTTGCCAGCATTGCCGCAGAGACTGAAGGGGTGGGGGTCAGCCTGTCAGTGCTCAGACCATACGCAGCACACTGCATGAAATTGATCTGCATGGTTGTCATCCCAGAAAAAAGCCTCTTCTAAAGATGATGCACAAGAAAGCCCGCAAACAGTTTGCTGAAGACAAGCAGACTAAAGACATGGATTACTGGAATCATGTCCTGTGGTCTGATGAGACCAAGATAAACTTATTTGGTTCAGATGGTGTCAAGCGTGTGTGGCGGCAACCAGGTGAGGAGTACAGAGACAAGTGTGTCTTGCTTACTGTCAAGCATGGTGGTGGGAGTGTCAGGATCTGGGGCTGCATGAGTGTTGCACTGGGGAGCTACAGTTCATTGAGGGAACCATGAATGCCAGCATGTACTGTGACATACTGAAGAAGAGCATGATCCCTTCCCTTCGGAGACTGGGCTGCAGGGCAGTATTCCAACATAACTACCCCAAACACACCTCCAAGACAACCACTGCATTGCTAAAGAAGCTGAGGGTAAAGGTGATGGACTGGCTAAGCATGTCTCCAGACCTAAACCCTATTGAGCATCTGTGGGGCATCCTCAAATGGAAGGTGGAGGAGCGCAAGGTCTCTAACATCCACCAGCTCCGTGATGTCGCCATGGAGGAGTGGAAGAGGACTCCATTGGCAACCTGTGAAGCTATACAAAATATTGACACTTTGGGCCCAATTTGGACATTTTCACTTAGGTGTGTACTCGCGTTTGTTGCCAGTGGTTTAGACATTAAGGCCCCTTTCACACGGGATGGATCCGTGAGGATCCGCCCTGTGAACCTCTGCTTGCTAAGTGGGGATCGCTCCGCTGATCCTCGCTGAGCCAGCGGATGACAGGGCGGTCCCCGCATGCTGTGCAGGGACCGCCCTGTCAGATATCCGCTCTCCCCTATGGGGGGATCGGATGAACACGGACCGTCTGTCCGTGTTCATCTGATCCGCTCTGCAGACGGATAGAAAAATAGAATTTTCCTCCGTCTGCAGAATCGGGGGATTGCGGACACGGAGGAGATCCGCTGACACCAGCGATCTCATAGGGACCAATGAATGTCCCTTTTTCATCCGTAAACGGATGTATGAAAAAGCGGACATACGGTCCGCTAGTGTGAAAGGGGCCTAATGGCTGTGTTGAGTTATTTTGAGGGGACAGAAAATTTACACTGTTATGCAAGCTGTACAGTTACTACTTTACATTGTAGCAAAGTGTAATTTCTTTAGTGTTGTCACATGAAAAGATATAATAAAATATTTACAAAAATTTGAGGGGTGTACTCACTCTTTGTGAGATACTGTATAGCAGCTGTTATCACCCCCTCAGAGAGAGTGACTGCCCATTCTCTGGAAATTTTAGACACCTTCAGGAATTTTTATGATGATCTTCACAGATCTAAAACCTCTTCCACTGACTTAGACATGTTTTTCTGTAAACCTACTCTCCCTAGCCTGTATTCTACTGGTAGGGGTAAGCCACTATTACGCTTGAGGAGCTCCAAGTCCTCTGACTCTTCTAATTACAAATTGCCAGGACTGAATGGCCTTCCAGTGGAAGTCTATAAATACTATGGTGAGGTACTGTTACCAGAATTTGCAGGTTCTCTAGTGGGCCTTGGAGACATGCACTTAACCTAAGTCAATGCAAGAGGCTGCTGTTATTGTGCTTCCCAATGCAGCTAAATATCCATTGAAGTCCCACTCTAATAGCCCAATTTCATTGCTGTGTACAGGTATCAAACTTTTGACTCGGGTCCTGGTAACCAGACTTAGTAAGGTAGTAGTAGATAAATTGGTCCATCCTAACCAATCTGGATTTATTCAATATGATCAACTAATAGCAATATATGGAGAAGATTTTTATGCCTCAAAATGTTGGCAGATAATGTTTGTAAAGGAGCTATCCTTTCCCCTAACACTGCCAAACCAATTGACAGTGTCGAGTGGGACTACCTGTAGGGGGTGGCTGGGCTATCCTTCCTCTGACCCTGCCAAAGCATTTGATAGTGTCAAGTGGAACTACCTCTGGAAAGAAGTGGCACATGGTCCACAAGGGGCACAGGGGTGCCGCCCCCCCAGCCCAAGGCGCAACCCCCCAGCTCACATCATCAGTGTGGCCATGCACTGTGCGGGGCGCCGGACTAATATGTTTCTACCAGGTCCGTCACCCCCTCATGGGCACGTGACCACATCCCGAGGCCAGAATTGGTCAGTTTTATTTTGTCCTCCCATCCTGCGATGCCAGCAAATCTGCTTCCGGCTTCCCGGTCATTCAGAACCCAGAAAGAAGACTGGGTGAAGACAGAAGCTGCGGCGTCGGAAAGTCCAGGAGGGCTCCGCCGTAGGGTGAGTGCGGACCTGGAGGGGGCCGCTCGTGCCCCCCCACAAAATCCTCCAGCACCAGCCACCATGGCTTAAGGGTATTGTACGAATTTGACTATGGCCCTATCTTTAAAAAAATTATCCAAATAATGTACCAATCCCCAAAAGCCCGCCTATAAATAAATATCGATTTATCTGAATACTCCTTCCTGGGCAGAGAGACAAGACAGGGATCTCACCTTCTCTTTGCTCTGGTGATGCAGCTATTGGCTACTGCTATTCTTTCGTCTGAGGATATTAAGGGAATATTGTAGAGGTGCTGAGGATAAACTATCCCTCTATGCAGACAATGCTTTACTGTTTATGCCTTAAATGCAAGACTCACTGACCTCAGTAATGTCCCTAATTGCGACCTTTGTGTCCTTCTCGGGTCTTACCAATATTTAGGACAAATCTACCCTGCTACCAGTTGATCCACCTACAAAACTTCTCCCCATGTGTGCAACACTTTCAAGTAGTTAATCAATTTTAATACTGAGGGAGTACAGGTGAATCTCAAAAAATGAGAATATCGCGCAAAAGTTCATTTATTTCACTAATGCAACTTAAAAGGTGAAACTAATATATGAGACAGACTCATTACATGCTAAGCAAGATAGTTCAAGCCGTGATTTGTCATAATTGTGATTATGGCTTACAGCTCATGAAAACCCCAAATCTACAATCTCAGAAAATTTCAATATTACATGCAATCAATAAAACAAGGATTGTACATAGAACAATATCAGACCTCTGAAAAGTATAAGCATGCATATATACTCAGTACTTGGTTTGGGCCCCTTTTGCAGCAATTACTGCCTCAATGCAGTGTGGCATGGAAGCTATCGGCCTGTGGCAGGCTGAGGTGTTATGGAAGACCAGGATGCTTCAATAGCAGCCTTCATCTCGTCTGCATTGTTCGGTCTCATGTCTCTCATCTTTCTCTTGGCAATGCCCCATAGATTCTCTATGGGGTTCAGGTCAGGCGCGTTTGCTGGCCAATCAAGCACAGTAATCCCACGGTCATTGAACCAGGTTTTGGTGCTTTTGGCAGTGTGGGCAGGTGCCAAGTCCTGCTGGAAAATGAAGTCAGCATCCCCATAGAGCTTGTCTGCAGAAGGAAGCATTCGGTTCTCCAAAATCTCCTGGTAGGCGGCTGCGTTGACCCTGGACTTAATGAAGCACAGTGGACCAACACCAGCAGATGACATGGCTTCCCAAATCAGCACAGACTGGAAACTTCACACTGGACTTCAAGCATCTTGCAGTGTGTGCCTCTCCATTTTTCCTCCATACTCTGGGTCCTTGGCTTCCAAATGAGATGCAAAATTTGCTCTTATGAGAAAAGAGGATGTTGGACCACTGAGCAACACACCAGGTCTGTTTTTCTTTAGCCCAGGTAAGACGCTTCTGACGTTTGTTGTTCAGGAGTGGCTTGACGAGAGGAATACGACATTTCAAGCCCATGTCCAGGATCCGTCTGTGTGTGGTGGCTCTTGATGCACTGACTCCAGCCTCAGTCCACTCCTTGTGAAAGTCCCCAACACTTTTTAATGGCCTTTTTCTGACAATCCTCTCCAGGCTGCGGTCATCCCTGCTGCTTGTGCGCCTTTTTTCTTCCACACTTTTCCCTTCCACATAACTTTCTATCAATGTGCTTTGATACAGCACTTTGGAAACATCCAACTTCTTTTGCCATTACCTTTTGGAGAGTGTCAACGATGGTTTTCTGTACAACTGTCAGGTCAGCAGTCTTTCCCATGATTGTGATTCCTACTGATCCAGACTGAGAGACCATTAAAAGGCTCAGGAACCCTTTGCAGGTGTTATGGCTTAATTAGCTGATTAGAGTGGGACACTTTGAGCCTAGAATATTGCACCTTTTCTAATTTTCTGAGATTGTGGATTTGGGGTTTTCATGAGCTGCAAGCCATAATCATCACAATTATGACAAATCACGGCTTGAACTGTCTTGCTTTGCATGTAATGAGTCTATCTCATATATTAGTTTCACCTTTGAAGTTGCATTCGTGAAATAAATGAACTTTTGCACGATATTCAAATTTTTAGTGTTTTTACCTGTATATATAATGCTAGACCCAAGGCAGTATCTAGGCCTCAATCTAAGTTCATTTTGCTTGATGGGTTTAGGGAGAAATTTAAAAAATGTGTTGCAAACTCCCAATATTAGTTGTGGGCCTCTGAAACTTAAAGAATATGATTTGTATGCCACAACTCTTAAATTTATTTCACAGTTCCCTTGTATGGATATTAGGCTCCTGGTTTTTGAAAGTTGATTATTTTTTTAGAGACCTCGTATGGGAAAAGGGACAGGCCAGGATCAGGCTTAGATCATTGCAATTGCCCAAAGATATGGGGGGCTAGCACTCCCTCATCACTGGAGTCACTATCTAGCTTCACAAATACAACATCTATTAGGCTGTGCCCTAAGTGAACACAGTCTATATTATTATTCTGTACACCGCCCACTACTATTATAGAAACCCTAAAAAGCCAATTCCTTAATTTCCATTCCCATATGCCCAACCATTCTCCTTATGTCTAAATTGTGGACATGGGTGCACTATTTACTGGAATATGACAGTTTTATTACTTTCACTTCTATGTGGAACAACTGTAACCTCTTGGAACTATAGGGCGAGAAGACATTAACAATTGAACCCTGAAATAATTTCAAGTTCTTAGAACAGAGTTTTTCCCGCCCCATGAAGCGTTATTTCAATTCCTTTAACTTAGACATGCGCTCTCAGCAATGTTTTAGGTCTACCCCTCTCAAAATTGTGGTGACTCCTCTGTTGAATTTGGTGACTCTGGCCACATCTACAAAGGGTTTCAAGGGTCTATACATTTCTCCTTCCAGCAGCTCTTGACTCTGTCAAGGATCTTCCATGCAAACAAAGATGAGAGGGGGCTTAAAGCATTTGTTAACCCCAAAAAAACCAAAAAGAAAAACAGATCCTGTTCCCTTAAAGCATGTTATACAGCACAGTGCTTGTGCTGTGTCATTTGGCCCCCTGTATACCCTAAAAAACCTGTCTGATCCTGCCTGGCTATACCCTACCCTCTGCAAACTGACCACTATAATCATTGCTGCTGGGCCCTGACATTGTGGTCCGTTTGCGTGATTCCATCATCCGCAGCCCTGCTATCTGCAGCTCTCCTGTGTCTGTCTCCTCTGTCCTCCTCCCCCCATCCCCTCTCTGCTCGTACCTGCGCCCCCCCTCCTGCTGCTTTCATATATGATAATAAATCTTCTGAATAAAAAAAATGAGGCGCTTGCCAGGAGCTCGCTGTACTAACTATGCAATGTTAATACAGCGATCTTCCCTCTGGGCTTATTATGTTGTGACAGGGAGACTGCTCCCCACCACAGCACACCAGTCAGAGCTCGCAGCCAACTGGACCTACAATGGTATTTATTCCAGTGTGAGTTGAAAGCAGAGGCCTAATTAGCAGCTTGTTTGGCAGCCCTGCTGCCTCTTAACCTTCTAACCACTTCCTAATATGCTTAAAGATTTGACAAGTTAGTTGTAGATATAATTGTTCATCCACTATTTTATTGAATGAACACTAATTTTTTTTTTATATAATCCTTTTGATTTTAGTTGGTCCAAAAAACATGAATGGAAGTTTCAAAAAACAAGGCAAACGTGGCTCCTCATGAACATGTATGACCAAGAGAAGGTAGGATTTCTCGTGTATATGTAATGCCTGTAACAGTCAAAATGGTAAGCTCCTAATGCGGAACCAAACTCTGTGATTCCTTACTTTGCTTAAACAGTCCGATGCCCAGCGAGTGCCGGTCTTTGCCCATCTTGATTGGCTGCCATTTAGTTCCACTTTAAAGGAAAGGTTACTGTCTAATGCTGTTCCGCTGGCTTTAATATTTTGAGTCTCCAATTAAGAACAAGTTTTAGAGACTTGTCCTTGGAGGTGCAAAACAGGAGGAGACATTAGCTATTAATTAAATACAAACGTTCCTTAGCATCCAGTCCTGTGAATCTGCAAAAGAAACCTAATCACAACCTATTATTTTAGGCATTCTGGATGTCTGAGAATTGCGTACATATGCCATTGCTGTATATAGGAAAGTCCCATGATGGCATCAAGGTGCCTTTTCAGTGTGCACCTTATTTTAATCTACAGAACCACCCACATTAAAGCCTATTATGTTGGTGGAATTTTTTGTTTTGTAATAATAGTATGGTCAAATTGCTGAAGGAGAACAGGGGCCTTATTTATTAAAGATGGCATAGAAATAATCCTGTTGCTCGTGGGAACTGTTTAGAGTGTCCATTTCATCCTTCCACTCTTCATGCAATCAAAAAAACTGGTACTCACCAGACTCCCATCCCATAAAGTCTGGAATGTAAAGTTCTTTATGAAATTTTATAAGCTGGCAATTTTCTTAAAAACATTACAGCTTGAATTAAAGTGGCTTTACCGGCTAAAGGGTTTTTACCTTATTCTAGTCTCTGAATTAACCACTTGCCTGCTGGGCACTTTCACCGCCTTCCTGCCCAGGCCAATTTTCAACTTTCAGTGCTGTCGCACTTTGAATGACAATTGCGCGGTCATGCAACACTGTACTGTTTATGAAATTTTATCATTTTTTTCTTTTTTAAATATTTTCTTGTTGACGAGTCAAAAATACAACGTGTATATTATTTTGTGCCATATGGCAGATGTAATAAAGTATAGCCACTCAGTAAAGAAGTGGTTAAGACATCAAACAAAACAAGGTATCCGACAACCTTAACATCAGAATAATGTGAAGTAGCGATCACTTCAGAACCAGTCTAAACAGTAATTGTTAGGCTATTGTGCCCAAATCAAGGTGAATTTTAAGGTAGTATATGCAAATTTAACAATTTAGGGCAACAATGCACCCAAGTTTAGCAAGAGGAAGTATCGTGGGTGCCCCTAGCCTGAGGTGGTAGGGAGGTCAAAAAATTGTGTGGTAAGAGTTGATCTTATGGGTGTTCGGATATGAAATTCGGTATGGCTTTGGTTGCTCGTAATAGAGAGGGAAGGAACATGTTGGAGATTGAGTACATATGTGTAGCACACAGACCCCTTTACTGCCATCCTCCATTCGCAGTCGGGCCACACCTGCTACTTGCCCGGTATCCCCCCTTGTGTAGAGGGGCGAGCGGTGTTATTGTTTGGGTCTTTCAGCAATTACCTCTCTCAAGTGGATCCCTTTTCTCTGTTGTCTAGGTAGAAGTTCCTCAGAATAAGGCCAATGTCTACACAGGCGTAAAACCTAAGCAGCAAGGTTTTATTCTTTATCTTTGCAGTAAACTTGAATCGAGAGCAGGAAAATGAGAGAAGTAGGGGAAAAAGGTTCAGGCACGCAACACTTAAGACACAGTGTAACTCTTTTGTCGTCACCCAAGCCTGAGTGGGTATTGCTCACCCGGATAGTCCCTTTGTGAGCGGTCATAGCAGCCGGGATGGAGCACGGATAAATAGTTAAATTTCAAAGGATGCGATCTGGAAAATCCTCTGCCACAGGATTGTCAATAGTCCCGAACCTCCCAGCCAAGCAATAATGAGAGAAACCTTTGTGCCAGATTGGCGTATTGCAAGGCTTGTAATAAAGATGATGGATCCCTCTTTAGGCGAGTTTCCAGGCCTCCTCCCGAGACAGCAGTACCATCGCTAGCCTCCTCTGGGACTGATCCTCCCCTGGTCTCCTTTCCTAAAGGTGGGCTCCCTACAGGTGGGCAGCCTGGGATCCTTCTCTGAGGTGTAGGCCCCAGCCAGTAGAGCTGGGCCTACCATGCAGCGACGCAACTTCGGGCTGAAGGTGCCCGAGGCCCAAACACACAAGCGCACCTCGTGCCATACGGGCCACGAGGTGCACATACAGGACCAAGGGTCCCCTGGAACGAAAAAAACCCCAATGGCGTCTGTCCCTTATGTACCCTCTCCCAGCACGCACAGCGGGCTGACCACGCCCACTTCAGGCTGCCGAGAGAGGACACCCAAGATGCTGTGACAATGCCACCTACAGGCACCAGGGAACACTACTGCCAGGCAGTATCACACCCAGAGCAGAAGCAATTTAGAACAATCTATTGGTCTGAGCCCAACTACTGGCTCAGACAACCCCTAAATTTACACATAGCGCCCCCAAATAATGGGGGGCACTACACATGAATAGGGCGTAAAAGTAGGATAGTAAAGAGGCAATAGAAAGGGTGGGGGGATGGTTATCCCCGAGGGGTATCTAGGTCATGGAAAGAGTACTGCGGAAGCACATGTGTATTCCTATGGGAAGCTATGGGAGTAAAAATGAACTGTAAAAGTTGGAGGGTAAGTAGTGTGCAACCCAAGGGCTCCAAAGCTTCTCATATTTGGGGAATCTATCTAACAGTATTGCTTCTATTTTGCCATGTATCATAGCTTGTGTGACCCTGTTTTGAGCCGCTAGTACACAAAGGGTGGGATTTTCCAAGCTCTCGCTATTGTTTGTTTGGCTGCTGTTGTCACTTTGAGGCATAGTTTGAACTAGCAGTGGGGAATTGCTAGAGGTTTCATGTTCGGAAACACCACAGTGGGGTCTGGTGCAATGGGGGTATCAAAAAGTTTAGAGAGGATGTAGATAATGTCTGACTAGAAGGCTTACCACTGGGCATTTCCACCAAATACAGTGCCTTGAAAAAGTATTCATGCCCCTTGAAATTTTCCACATTTTGTTATGCTACAACCAAAAACATAAATGTATTTTATTGGGATTTTATGTGATAGACCAACACAAAGTGGCACATAACTGTGAAGTGGAAGAAAAATTATAAATGGTTTTCAATTTTTTTTACAAATAAATGTCTGAAAAGTGTGTCATGCATTTGTATTCAGCCCCCCTGAGTCAATACTTTGTAGAACCACCTTTCGCTGCAATTACAGCTGCAAGTCTTTTTGGGTATGTCTCTATCAGCTTTGCACATCTAGAGAGTGACATTTTTGCCCATTTTTCTTTGCAAAATAGCTCAAGCTCTGTCAGATTGGATGGAGAACATCTGTGAACAGCAATTTTCTCAATTGGATTTAGGTCTTGACTTTGATTGTGCCATTCTTACACATGCATATCCTTTGATCTAAACCATTCCATTGTAGCTCAGGCTGTATGTTTAGGGTCATTGTCCTGCTGGAAGGTGAATCTCTGCCCCAGTCTCAAGTCTTTTGCAGACTCTAACAGGTTTTCTTCTAAGATTGCCCTGTATTTGGCTCCATCCATCTTTCCATCAACTCTGACCAACTTCCCTGTCCCTGCTGAAGAAAAGCATCCCCACAACCTGATGCTGCCACCACCATGTTTCATAGTGGGGATGGCGTGTTCACGCTGATGTGCAGTGTTAGTTTTCGACCACACATAGCATTTTGCTTTTAAGCCAAAAAAGTTCAATTTTGGTCTCATCCGACCAGAGTATCTTCTTTCACATGTTTGCTGTGTCCCCCACATGGCTTTTTACAAACAGGACTTTTTATGGGTTTCTTTCAACAATGGCTTTCTTCTTGCCACTCTTCCATAAAGGCCAGATTTGTGGAGTGCACGACTAATAGTTGTCCTGTTGACAGATTCCCACCTGAGCTGTGGATCTTTGCAGCTCCTCCGGAGTTACTGTGGGCCTCTTGGCTACTTCTCGGATTAATGCTCTCCCTGCCCGGCCTGTCAATTTAGGTGGACGGTCATGTCTTGGTAGGTTTGCAATTGTGCCATACTCTTTCCATTTTTGGATGATGGATTGAACAGTGCTCCGTGATATATTCCAAAGCTTCGAATATTTGTTTATAACCTAACCCTGCTTTAAACTTCTCCACAACTTTATCCCTGACCTGTCTGGTATGTTCATTGTCCTTCATGATGCTGTAAAGGGGACTGAATACAAATGCACGCCACACTTTTCAGATATTTATTTGTAAAAAAAATTGAAACCCATTTATAATTTTACTTCCACTTCACAATTATGATGTTGGTCTATCACATAAAATACATTTGCATTTATGGTTGTAACATGACAAAATGTGTAAAATTTCAAGGGGTTTGAATACTTTTTCAAGGCACTATGTAAGTGGGTACCAGCTGAATTGCAGCCCCTAAAGCAACGGGAGGGGTATTTTTGTAAAAATTTAGAGATTTTGGCAGGAACCAAATACCACCTAGTGAGGGCTTTATAGTTAGTTTCCAGGGCGACAATGTTTTTTGAGGCCCATTTGGTGGCTTCCCATATATGAATCCAGTCAACGGGGTCTGAGGTGAGACAGAGGTCCCTCTCCCATTTAGGAATGTAAGAGGGGGTGCTAGAGTTTGCGGGCTCTAACAACTGTTTATAGAGATCCGAGATAAGGCCGCTCCTGTGGGGATCAGATTTACAGGTGCGTTCAAAGAGGGATAGTAGTGGGGTACAGGAGTTGGAGGGAATCAAAGGGGTGAGAGAATGTTTGATTTGGAGATGACGGAAAAGTCCAGATGAGGGGATGCCATAGGTCTCGCTTAGAGATGGGAGTGGGAGTATCTTCCCCGCAACTATGAATTTGTGGGCTCGGAGTAAACCTGCGGTGGACCATGCTGAAAAGGAAGAGGGAGAGGTCCATGCTGAGTAAAATGCCAGATTTTACAAAGGAAAAAGAGCATGGGGTTATGACTGAATTGCAGACCATAACATGCTTTAATCCTGTCCCAGATGGAGAGGGAATGTAGCGTTTATTGGGTTAGTGAGGATGGGGCTGGGGCTAACCAAGTGGTTGGCAACCCGATAGGGGATCGCAGTCAATAGATTCTAACGCCACCCATAAAGGGACTTCCTTGGTGGCGTGATACTTAGGAAGTTGGGCCAACTGTGCAGCATAATAATATCCCCGTAGATTAGGTAACCCTAGGCCTTCTTGCAGTTTTGGGGTATAGATGTGCAGTGTGAGTTTTTTGCCACACATAGCGTTTTTTTTTAGGCCAAAAAGTAAAATTTTGGTTTCATCTGACCAGAGCACCTTCTTTCACATGTTTGCTGTGTCCCCCACATGGCTTCTCACAAACTGAAAACAGGACTTCTTATGGCTTTCTTTCAACAATGGCTTTCTTCTTGCCACTCTTCCATGAAGGCCACATTTGTGGAGTGCACTACTAATAGTTGTCCTGTGGGCAGATTCTCCCACCTGAGCAGCTCCTCCAGAGTTACCATGGGGCTCTTGACTGCTTCTTTGTTTAATGCTTTCCTTGCCTGGCAGTTGTGTGGAGGAAAAAGGAGCGGGGGTGAATTTCCGAGCGACGGCGCAATGTACCCGTTCCCCCTTCGCCCCTGAAAGGTGTCAAATGTGGCACTGGAGGGGGGTGTTGGAGACAGATAAGCGAAAGTTCCACTTTTGGGTGGAACTCTGCTTTAAGAAAATAAAGCTTCTTACTCTTTCGTTCATGGACCGACACAGCTTCTCTATTGACATAGTGGGTATTATCCGTTAATTAGGAGTGACTAGGCAGAAAACTTGTAAAAAGTGTTGCATCACACCTTCTACAGTACCGCCCAGGGGGCGGACCCTCTGGTATATCCCCTCACTCTGCATCTCGCAGATCAGTTTTTTTTTTGTCTAGCAAGGAGTAGGACATAGCTCCCTTCGGGCCCATTGGTCCGGGGGGGGAAAATATATTTTGCTACATTTTTTGTTTCCTGCGATCTTCGATCAACTGCCGACTGGGTGACAGGCTGGATCCTCGATCCTTGTAGTCTCCCCAGTTTCGGTCATCGAGCGTGTGCCAACCCTAGCTATGCGCTGGGTTTTCCACGACATGCCCGTCGCTCTACGGGTGGCCGGTGAGCCTACACTCCAGGGCCTGCATCGGACCGCTCAGCTTCGGCTGACCTTTACGGCCGTGTCGCAGCAGCCTGGCCGGTGAGCTTACGCTCCAAGGCTTGCATCGGACCGCTCAGCTTCGGCTGACCTTACGGCCGAGTCGCAGCAGCCTGTCCGGTGAGCGTCACGCTCCAGGGCATACATATGATCGTCCCCTAGGGTCCAATCACAGCATGCCTGGCCAACAGTCACCTTCCGTGCGCGGACGTTTATCTGTTTGGAATGTCTTCCAGCATGATACATGCAGGATAGGTAAGCCTCGGCTGGGTGATTTGGCTGGACATTCCTGGAGAGATCAAGTAAGTGGTTGTGGCCCCTTTCTTCCTTCTCTCCCTGCCTTTCCCTCCTCCCTGGGCTTCTGGCTAAGGTTGCTGGGTGCTGGGGGTCACCTAAGGGGTTCCACTGGAGCGGGGCTGGCTGTAACTAACATTTAAAAGAGAATGTAATTTTTGCTTACCTGTATATGCTTCCCCCTCCATGCTGTCGGCGGCCATTTTGCTTGGATCCATTACTGTTTCGGCCTCTAGTGACTGCCCGGCGGCCATTTTCCTGTGGTTTCGCGCCTATAGTTATATATCACCGCTCGGCGCCATTTTCTTGTAGTTCACACCCGCTTGGCCTCTATCGACTGATCGCCGGCCATGTTTCTTATGATTCACACTGTATGTATATACCGCTGTTCGGCGGCCATCTTTTTGTGGTCTACGGCTGCTTAGGCCTCTATCTTCGGCTCGGGGGCCATTTCTTTTTCGTACATCACGGGACACAGAGCGACTTAGTCATTACTAATGGGTTATATAGATTACCTTCAGGTGCTGGCACTGGCCACTTCCAAACCGGAAGTACCCTCCCCTATATAAGCCCCTCCCATCCGGGAGCACCTCAGTTTTTTGCCAGTGTCTAAGGTGTTGGCCAAAGAGTAACATGTGTTTTCACTGGGCTTGCGTACAGGTTCTTTTGGGCCTTAGTAAGCTGTTCCGGATCCCACCAAAAAAGCTTCATAGCTAAACGGTCGGTACCCGGGCCTTGCAGCAGAAGAGCAAGGTTTTGCCTGTAATGCCTCTCTTAGGAGGGCTGGACCCTGGGATCCAGAGCTCTGGTCATACCCACGACCAAGATGTTGTCTGTGCAGGGTGCTATACAGGTCCAGGGGAGTGGAATCCTTGGGAACCCGGTCCCTGAAGGTTTAATTACAATGCCTGCCGTGATAGGTGAAGTTTGGGCTTCTGTGGACCAAACAAAGTCCTGCGGCGGGGATCAGGTAAGTGGGGGCCCCCAGGAACTTGGTTCTATTGGGGGACCCCCAAGCCTAATTTGTCTTTCTGTCTGTTACCTAACGGTATTCCCGCTAATATCTGTGTTTGCCTGTAACTACTGAAAATGTAAAATTTTAATAGTAGTCAAGAAAAAAAAAAAAAAAGGGACCGCGGTACCTGTGCTAAACCACTAGAGGCCGCTGTGGTCCATTTTTCTTGTCATGTGGATCTTTGGTTTTCTCAAGTCAAAAGATCCAGGCAGTTGGTAAGTTTCTCTGTGGGAATCCACTTCTTCTGCCCTGTTGCTGCGCTCATCCACCGCACAGGCCCTCCGGCAAAAAGGGCCCTGGCTCCTAGTCCCTGTTTGATTTTCGAAAAGGGCGCCAATGGCGCACGGGCGCGCGGGCGCGTGCACGCGCCTCCTATGAAAAAAAAGGGGCGGGGCGGGTGGATGACGCTCGATGCGTGCCACGGCGCTTCTGCGCATGTGCAGGCGTCCCAGCTTGTATAAAGACGCAGTACAAGTGTCAGCTGGATGCAAACAGAGCTAGCAACAAACAGTGGCACACAGAGGCGGTTGATGCAGGCATCCCCATAGAAAGGCACTTTAGTGGACACCAGCTGGTATATAGCAGCAACTGTGTTAGACTATTACCAGCAAAATTGGTGTATGACGACGGGAATACCTCAGCTTTGTGCTTATAGGATATGTCGTCCAGACGCTCTGGAAATAGATCTTCCAAGAAGCGAAAGGGGTCTCCGTCGGGCTCTGAGGATTTTTGGGCATGCTGTACTGCGCCAATCTCCCCTGAAATTTCAGAGGTCAGTAGCCGTAGGAACCCCGCAGGAGTACCTGGTACTGCGGCTGTCCCCAGTCCACCTGCTCCTGTATATATAACAGAGGAGGTTTTATCCTCAACTCTGGGAGGATTGGAAGAGAGATTAACAGCATTGATCGCTGCTTCCCGGTCACAGGAAAAGCGCGTCCGATCTCCGTCTCCTCCTGCAGAGTGCCTGTTAGTGGAGGAACAGTCCCAGAGATCGACCTACCTGAAGGGGATCAGGTGAGGTTGATAAAGTTATAGAGGAATCAACAGTGGAAGAACCTTTCTCAGCATCTCAGGCTGAAAGATTATGGGTTCAGTCTCTGACTAACATGGTCCGAGCAGCATTTTAAATGCCTCTGGCGGAACCATCAACCACTACTGTCTCCTCGCTGGGGTCGCTGAAAGCTCCCCAGACTGTCTGTTCCTTCCCAATCCACCCTTTATTGGAAGGGTTTATTTACCAGGATTGGGAGCATCCTGTAAAATATTTACTCCCCCCCAAGAGATTTCCAGTGATCTATCCCATGGAGGATAAGTTCATAAAAAAAAAAAAATATGGAGGGTCCCTACAGTGGACACAGCCATCTCTTGTGTAAATAAATCACTGACATGTCCAGTAGATAATGTTCCAATGTTCAAGGACCCAATAGATAAAAAATTGGAGTCTTTACTAAAATCTGCTTTCTCTACAGCAAGCATGGTGACACAACCTGCAGTAGCAGCGATTGGAGTCTGCCAAGCAATGAAAGTTCAGTTGAAACAAGTCTTAAGGGACTTACCAGATCAGCAGGCTCTTGCCCTAGCTGACCTACCTAGAGCCTTGTGTTGCGGTGGACGCCATAAAGGATACAATCCAACAGGCATCCCGCTTTACGCTGTCTGTAGACATATGCGTAGGCTTCTATGGCTCAAAAACTGGTCTGCTGAAGCTCCCTGTAAGAAATTGCTGATTAGCTTCCCATTTCATGGAGAACGCTTATCTGGAGAAGATCTGGACAAATATATCCAGAAAACTTCTGCCGGTAAAAGTACACTCTTGCCGGTTAAGAACAAGGGTAGAAGTCCTTCTTTTAAGAGGCCTACTTCTCCAGTCCCTGGCACATCGGCTGTGAAACAGTTCCGACGGCTTCCGCGGTCAAATCCAGGGGGCAGAAATCAGGGACAATCACAGGGTAACAAAAAACCCTGGGTCAAGAGAGGTACAAAACCTCCCCCTAAGTCATGAAGGGTTGCCCCCACTCAATCGGGTGAGGGGAAGACTTCAGTTGTTCACAGAGACCTGGCGGGACACCATCAGAGATGGGTGATCTCCGCAGTAAGTCTGGGATACAGGCTGGAGTTAAAAGACATTCCTCCTGCCCATTTTATAAGGTCAAACGTGCCAAGCGATCCCCAGAAGAGTGGATCCCTCCTTCTGGCACTAGAGCAACTATTGCCCCAAGGGTAATCATGAAGGTTCCCTTGGAAGAAAACGGGTTCGGGTTTTACTCGAACCTTGTCACAGTCCCCAAACCAAATGGGGACATGAGGCCCATATTAAATATAAAAGGGCTAAACAAGTTCCTACATATCAGGACTTTTTCGGATGGAGTCGATCCGATCGGTGGCCACCGCCCTACAAGGGCAGGAATGGTTAGCCTCGATCGACATAAGGGATGCTTATTTGCATATTCCCATCTGTCCGGCCCACCAGAAATTTCTACGCCTTGCAGTAGAAGGGCGCCATTTTCAGTTCAGAGCCTTACCTTTCGGTCTGGCCACAGCACCACGAGTGTTCACAAAAATCCTGGCCCTACGATTGGCCAAACTAGGAACACAAGGTGTAACGATAATGGCATATCTAGACGACTTGTTGCTGATAGACCACTCAGTGAAAAAAACTAGAAGTGGTCGTTCACAAGATAATCAAGTATCTGGAATCTCACGGTTGCATTATCAACCGAGACAAGTCAGCCCTAAAACCAGTCAAAAGCCTGGAATACTTGGGGGCTAAGACTGGATTCAAATCAGAGAAAGATTTTCTTACCTCCAGAGAAGGTGTCGTCTTTGAAAGATTTGACCCACTTAGTGGGTACAAAAAAGAAAAACCATCCATACGCCTGTGTATAAGGCTGCTGGGAAAAATGGTGGCTTCATTCGAAGCAGTACCCTACGGTCAATTCCATTCAAGGAACTTGCAGAGGGCCATACTGTCAGCCTGGAACAAAAAAGTTCAGGCTTTAGACTTACCAATGTCCCTGTCCCCTTCCGTTCGCAAGAGCCTCCATTGGTGGTTGGTACCAGAATCTGGAAAAAGGGAAACCCTTTAGTCCGGTTTCTTGGAAGGTGGTCACTACAGATGCCAGCCTCATAGGCTGGGGGGCAGTACTGGAGCAATGGTCTCTCCAGGGCAAGTGGTCAGAAGCAGAGAAGGCCCTGCCCACCAATCTCTTAGAGATACGAGCAGCCCGGTATGCCCTAGTAGCATGGACATCCAAACTCCAAGGGTCACCTGTCAGAATTCAATCAGACAATGCCACAGCAGTGGCATATATCAATCGCCAGGGTGGCACCAGGAGTCGTGCAGCCCAGAGGGAAGCGAATTGCATCCTGGAATGGGCAGAAAGGTATGTCACAGCCATATCCGCGGTTTTCATCCCAGGAGTGGAAAATTGGAGAGCGGACTTTTTAAGTCGCCAGCAATTATGCCCGGGGAATGGTCTCTTCACCCCGAGGTCTTACAGGCAATATGCCAGCGGTGGGGAACACCGGATGTAGATCTACTAGCATCCAGATTCAACGCAAAGGTGGACAGATTTGTGTCTCGCACAAAGGATCCCCTAGCTTGCGGTTCGGATGCCCTAGTGTTCCCTTGGGATCAGTTCAAGCTGATATATGCATTCCCACCGCGATTAATCCGCAGAATCAGGGTAGAAAAGAAACCAGTGATTCTGGTGGCTCCAGCGTGGCCCCGAAGGGCATGGTACGCGGAGATTGTAAAAATATCAGTGGGAAGTCCTTGGACCCTCCCACATCGTCCGGACCTGCTTTCGCAAGGACCGATATACTACCCTTCCTTACCAGCCCTAGGTTGACGGCCTGGCTATTGAAGCCCACATTCTAAAAAAGAGAGGGCTCTCTAATCCTGTGGTATCTACCATGATCAATGCCAGGAAGCCGGTATCCAGGCAGATCTATTATAGGATCTAGAAGGCGTACATCACGTGGTGTGAGGCCAGGAAATGGCATCCACGTAAGTACGTAATAGGTAGGATTCTGGACTTCCTACAGTGGGCTGTACATAGGAAGCTTGCCTTGAGTACTATCAAGGGTCAGACGGCCTTGTCAATATTTTTTCAAAGGCCCTTGGCTTTGCATTCATTAGTCAAAGCTTTCATACAAGGAGTGATGCGTATTAGCCCTCCGGTTAGTATTCCCATATGTCCATGGGACTTAAACCTGGTTCTGTCGGTTCTACAGAAACAACCATTTGAACCATTGCGGCACATTTCCTTGGTTCTTTTCACCAGAAAATTGATTTTCTTAGTAGCCATTTGTTCGGCTAAAAGAATATAGGAATTAGCCGCCTTGTCCTGTAAGGAGCCATATCTGGTTGTCCATAAGGACAGAGTAGTATTACGTCCTCATCCAGCCTTCTTCCTAAGGTGGTATCGAGGTTCCATTTGAACCAAGATGTGGTTCTTCCTTCCTTTTTTCCCCAAACCTAGTTCGGTAGAGGAAAAGTTATTGCATTCTTTGGATGTAGTAAGAGCAGTTAAAGCTTATCTAAAAGCCACTGCTCAGATTCGTAGAACGGATACTTTGTTTGTTCTGCCGGAAGGCCCCAGAAAGGGTCAGGCAGCATCAAAAATCTACTTTAGCCAAGTGGATTCGACAGGTCATAATACAAGCCTATGGCTTGAAAAGGAGACCGCCTCCGTTCAAAGTTAGGGCGCACTCCACAAGAGCAGTTGGAACTTCATGGGCAGTGCATCACCAAGCCTCCCTGGCTCAAGTCTGTAAGGCCACAACATGGTCCTTAGTACACACGTTTACTAGATTCTACCAGGTAGACGTCAGAAGTCAGGAGGATGTCGCCTTTGGGCGCAGTGTGTTGCAGGCCGCAAAAGAGCCTCATGCCTGATGGCGCCCAGCTTATGTATCCCTCCCCTCATTTGGCATTGCTTTGGGACGTCCCATTAGTAATGACTAAGTCGCTCTGTGTCCCGTGATGTACGAAAAAGAAAAAGGGATTTTTATAACAGCTTACCTGTAAAATCCTTTTCTTGGAGTACATCACGGGACACAGAGCTCCCACCCCTCTTTTTGGGACACTTATTGCTTTGCTACAAAACTGAGGTGCTCCCGGATGGGAGGGGCTTATATAGGGGAGGGTACTTCCGGTTTGGAAGTGGCCAGTGCCAGCACCTGAAGGTAATCTATATAACCCATTAGTAATGACTAAGTCGCTCTGTGTCCCGTGATGTACTCCAAGAAAAGGATTTTACAGGTAAGCTGTTAAAAAAATCCCTTTTTTCTTAGAGCCCACATTATCTTCCATACAGCCGTTTGGTGGCCATTTTGAGAGACTCTCCGGCCTCTAGGGTGCATTACACTGGCGCGAAAAATTCACACAGGAAGCGCTGATAAAAGAATCCGACTGACATAGCAGCAGTGGGATAGCATCACAGGCGCAGCACACGGCAGCATAGCGGTACCGATCCAAGGGTGGTGAGTCCTCTGGGTGACCCAGCATCTCTGATCATCTAGGAGGGTGGCCTATTGATATCTTGCCTGGAGCCCTGTGGGTGTCAGCGCGTGGTCAGCATGGCGTCTGAGCCAAATGTTTTTTCCTCTGAAACACCAGATTTAGCAGCTGGTGCCCCTGAGGTGTCTATGGGCGCTATGTTGGCAATCCTAGAGACTTTTGCTGCCAGGGTGGAAGCAGCACACGGGAATACAGGGGGTAGTAAACGCCCCCGCCCCCTGCAATCTTCTAGGGATAGTTCTAATGCAGAACCAGGTCCAGCTACGGCTCATGGCCCGGATTCTGACGTATCAGAGACTGCAGACCGTGACCGATCGGACAGTGAGGATAACTCCAAGTCCAGGTCAGTACGCGAGAAGGCTTTGGTATCTGACCTTATTACTGCATGGCGGGACACGCTAAAATTGGAAAATGCTGCAGAAGCAGCAGAGACTCCGGTCCCCTTTGGGTTTCGTAAACCTGCCCGTACTGCTAGGGTGTTTCCTTGTTTGTCTTATTTTGATAAGCTCTTATACAAGGAATGGGAAAACCCACTAAGTGTCTTTACAGCCCCATAGAAGTTTGCGGTACGGTACCCCTTTGAGGAGAGTTTTCTGAAGAAATGGAACTCTCCCCCTATAGTGGACCCTCCGGTGTCCAGACTTAATAGAGCTACCACAATTCCAGTAGAAGGGGCTCCTGTTTTCAAGGACCCTGTGGATAAGAAGGCTGAAGCGCTTGCTACCTATACTCAGTGGTAGGCTCGGCAGTACGCCCGGCATTGGCGGGGGCCCTAGTGTCTCAGACACTTACTGAATGGGCAAAATTGCTACTCCAGGGGTTAAAGGAGCGAGATGCTCCTCCTGATGAGATAACTTTGGCCGACCAGTTGGTCCAGGGCCTTAAGTTTGTCTGCGAGTCAGACATGGATACTATTCCCCTGCTGTCAAAAGCTTTGGTTTATGCAGTAGCAATACGCCACCTGATCTGGCTAAAGAGCTGGTCTGCGGACCAGACTTCCAAGAAGGCCCTGTTGGATCTGCCCTTTATGGGCGACAGACTTTTTGGGGCCTCTCTGGATGACATCATTAAGGATGCCACAGGAGGTAAAAGCACTTTGCTTCCTCAAACTAACAAGGGTAAGGGGCCACGCCAAGGGCAAGGGCCCTCCTTTACTGCACGCAATTGTTTTTTCGCCCCCCCCTAGGGCAACAGGGAAAAGACCCCAGGCTGACAAAGCGACTGCCCAAGAACAAAAGCGTCCTTGGTCCCGCAAACCCAACAAGCCTGCGGACAAATCTGCATCCGCATGAAGGTTCACCCCCACCCAGCGCTCGGGTGAGGGGACGTCTTCGCAAATTCGCGACTCAGTGGACAGCTCTAGTCTCCGACAGGTGGGTTTGCGAAGTAATCTCCTCAGGCTACAAGATAGAATTTCTCTCTTGTCCACCGGACAAATTCGTCACCTCCAATCTCCAGCTACTACCGACCCGTTGGGAGGCCCTGTATGGGGCGGTCCAGGGTCTGCTGGAACGCGGGGTAGTCATTCCAGTTCCAAAACAGGAACGGAGTCAGGGTTTTTACTCAAATCTGTTCATTGTGCCGAAGAAGGATGGGGTTCGTCCAATCTTGGATCTCAGGGCCCTCAATTGCTTTGTGAAGGTACAAAGATTTCGGATGGTGTCAGTTCGATCTGTAGTCACAGCCCTCCATCCAGGGGACTTTCTGGCCTCCTTGGACATCAAGGACGCATACCTGCATGTTCCCATATACTCCAGACACCAGAGGTTTCTGCGATTTGCAATTGGGAAGAACCACTATCAGTTTGTGGCCCTCCCGTTTGGCCTTGCTTCAGCACCCAGGACGTTCACCAAGGTGCTCGCTCTGATTCTGGCACTTCTAAGACAGCGGGGTATCGCTATCGTGGGCTACTTGGACGACCTTCTTCTGAAGGCCCCTTCAAGCTCAGAATTAGAGGTAAGTGTGTTCATTACCTATCAGACTCTTCAAGACTGTGTTTGGATACTAAACACGCAAAAGTCAGTATTGGTGCAGACTCAACGCCTAGTGTACCTGGGATTGATTCTGGATTCCTCAGAGGCAAAAGTATTCCTCCCCGTGGAAAAGTTGCAGACCCTTCGGGCTGCAGTGCGGCAGCTGACTTCCAAGAGTTGGTCGTCACTCCGTTTTTGCATGCGAGTGTTAGGCCTCATGGTAGACTCCTTCGAGGCGGTCCCATATGCTCAATATCACACTCGGGTGTTACAGAAAGAAGTTCTGTCCAGATGGAACAGATGTCCATCATCTCTGGATTATCAAATCCGAGTAAGCCACCTAGTCAGGAGATCCCTGGTATGGTGGCTTACAGCACCGGCTCTTCTGGCCGGGAAGTCATTTCTTCCGGTTTACTGGATAGTGATCATGACGGACGCCAGCCTTACAGGTCTGGGGTATTCAGTTGGCGCAAGGTCGCTGGACCCCAGAGAAATCCCGCCTGACGATCAATGTCCTGGAAATCCGGGCGATCAGGCTATGCCTCTTCAGATGGTCTCAGAGTCTGCAAGGGCATCCAGTCAGGATCCAGTCAGACAACGCCACAGCAGTGGCATATGTCAATCATCAAGGAGGAACAAGAAGCTCCGCTGCAGCATCGGAGGTCGCTCGCATCCTGAAGTGGGCAGAGAGGAGCGTACCGGCACTGTCGGCCGAGTACATTCCGGGTGTGGAAAACTGTCAGGCAGACTACCTGAGTCGCCAAATGCTGGACCAGGGAGAATGGTCCTTACACCCGGAGGTGTTCCAGCTCCTCTGCCAAAGATGGGGCACACCAGACGTAGATCTGCTGACTTCCCGACTCAATCGGAAGGTATTGAGGTTTGTGGCCCGGTCAAGAGACCCATGGGCAGACGCAACGGACACGTTGGTGGCATCGTGGGCTCAGTATCGGCTAATCTATGCCTTCCCTCCCTTAAGGCTTCTTCCCCTTCTGCTCCGCAGAGGGAATTCCAATGATCCTAATCGCTCCAGATTGGCCTCAGCGTCCTTGGTACGCCAATCTAGAACGTCTGGTAACAGACGTCCCCTGGTGACTACCACTACGGGAGGACCTGCTATCGCAAGGTCCCATACTCCATCCTGCTTTACGGTCACTGGCTTTAACGGCATGGCTATTGAGAACCAGGTACTGAGAGACCAGGGCCTGTCAGATTCAGTAATCTCTACTATGAGAAGTGCTCGGAAGCCGTCCTCTAGGAAGGTTTATCACCGCACTTGGAAGGCCTACATCTCCATTTGTGAGGAAATGAAATGGCATCCGCGTACTTACTTGGTCTCCAGAGTCCTGCTGTTTCTACAGCGTGGAGTGGACCAAAGACTTGCCTTAAGTACGATTAAGGGACAGATATCTGCCCTGGCTGTCTTTTTTCAGCGACCCCTGGCGACTCACTCTCACGTGAGTACATTTGTGCAGGGGGTTCGACATGTGGCTCCTCTGGTCCATCCCCCGCTACCTCCGTGGGACTTGAACCTGGTCCTTTCGGTGCTTCAAAGGTCACCATTTGAAAATATTAGGGAAATTCCCTTGTTAACACTTTCTCAGAAAGTGGTCTTTTTGGTGGCTGTTACGTCAGTTAGACGAGGTTCTGAGCTGGCAGCCTTGTCGTCCAAGGCTCCCTATTTGATTTTCCACAAGGATAAGGTAGTGCTGCGGCCGCAGCCTTCCTTTCTTCGAAAGTCGTTTCGGCTTTTCATCTCAATGAAGACATTGTACTTCCATCCTTGTGTCCTCATCCGTCGAATCCTAAGGAGTCGGCGTTGCATTCCTTGAACGTTGTCCGAGCTTTGAGAGTATACCTATCTGCTACTTCCCTGTTCCGGAAGTCAGACTCACTGTTTGTTTCGGTGGCTGGTCCCAAGAAGGGCCAAGCAGTCTCGTCGGCCACCATCTCTAGGTGGATCCGACAGATAGTAATCCAGGCTTACGCCTTAAAGGGTCAAGCGCCCCCCTTTCCGGTCACGGCGCATTCAACCAGGGCAATAGGTGCCTCTTGGGCTTTCCGACATCAAGCCTCTGTTTCCCAATTATGTAAAGCGGCGACTTGGTCGTCCGCTCACACTTTCACAAAATTCTACAAAGTTGATGTAGGTGCATCTTCAGATGCCTCTTTCGGCCGCAAAGTTTTGCAGTTGTTTAGAGTTGCAACTCCTCCGTTGGAGGAGTGTTGTTTTGTGTTTGGGGTGAAGTTTATTTTTATGCTGTTACCACCCCTCGTTTTTTCTCTGACACTGCTTTGGGACGTCCCACTATGTCAATAGAGAAGCTGTGTCGGTCCATGAACGAAAGAGTAAATGGGATTTTTTACTCACCGTAAAATCCTTTTTTTTTGTACTTTGGGTTTTAAAGTAAACACAGGTTCACCTAACGTTGCAGGCACTTTTAACCCTTTATTCGACCACTAGCTGGGGTTAAAAGCGCAGCTATAACAGTGGTAAAGCGCAGCTAAAGCTAGTGGCGCTTTACCGCTAAGGCCCGCACCACCCCAGTGTGAAAGTGGCCCAAGGCACAAGTGTTTGTTATAGCAGCGCAATTGACATGAAGTGTACAGTGCATCCGGAAAGTATTCATAGCGCTTCCCTTTTTACACATTTTGTTATGTTACAGCCTTATTCCAAAATTGATTAAATTCATTATTTTTCTCAAAATTCGACAAACAATACCCCATAATGACAACGTGAAAAAAGTTTGTTTGAAATCTTTGCAAATTTATTAAAAATGAAAAAAATGACATGTACATAAGTATTTACAGCCTTTGCTCAGTACTTTGTTGAAGCACCTTTTGCACCAGCCTCAAGTCTTTTTGAGAATGATGCTACAAGCTTGGAACACCTATTTTTGGGCAGTTTCTCCCATTCTTCTTTGCAGGACCTCTCAAGCTCCGTCAGGTTGGATGGGGAGCGTCGGTGCACAGCCATTTTCAGATCTCTCTAGAGATGTTCAATCAGGTTCAAGTCTGGGCTCTGGCTGGGCCACTCAAGGACATTCACAGAGTTGTCCCATAGCCACTTCTCTGTTATCTTGGCTGTGTGCTTAGGGTCGTTGACCTTTTGGAAGAGCAGGTTTTCATCAGGAATGTCTCTGTACATTGCTGCATTCACCTTTCCCTCGATCCTGACTAGTCTCCCAGTTCCTGCTGCTGAAAAACATCCCCACAGCTTGGTGCCACCACCATGCTTCACTGTCGGGATAGTATTGGCCAGGTGATGAGCGGTGCCTGGTTTTCTCCAGACATGCCGCTTGCCATTCAGGCCAAAGAGTTCAATCTTTGTTTCATCGGTCCAAAGAATTTTGTTTATGGTCTGAGAGTCCTTCAGGTGCCTTTTGGCAAACTCCAAGCGGGCTGTCATGTGTCTTTTACTGAGGAGTGGCTTCTGTCTGGCCACCCTACCATACAGGCCTGATTGGTGGAGTGCTGCAGAGATGGTTGTTCTTCTGGAAGGTTCTCATCTCTCCACAGAGAAAGGCTGGACTCTGTCAGAGTGACCATCAGGTTCTTGGTCACCTCCCTGACTAAGGCCCTTCTCCCTGATCGCTCGGTGCGCCGGGCAGCCCGCTCTGGGAAGAGTCCTGGTGTTTCCAAACTTCTTCCATTTATGAATGGTGGAGGCCACTGTGCTCATTGGGACCTTCAATGCTGCAGAAGGTTCAAGGGTTCACCTTTAAAGGTGCCCCCCCCAAAAAGAGAATCTCCAAAAGTGGGGGAGGATGGGTGAAGGTGTTAAAGTGGAAATTCACTTATAGGGCAAAATTTAATTAGACCTGCTTGATAAATTATGTGATAATATTATATGAGATACCACTATTTTCCACAAAAATCCTCCATACAGTATTGTCATTAATATTACAGCAGCACCTTATTGCAATACACTGCAATGTATAGGGTAGTGCCTGTATCAACTTGCAGCAGTGAAATAGGCCTGTAGCTGCCATCATTTCAACTCTACCAGGAGGATGGGGGGGGGGGGCAGACAGGGACTGGCTGATTAGGTCTTAAACATGTGCAGTTATATATGAGGAACAACTGTAGGCTATATGCACCAGAACTCACTTTGAGAATGAAGTCGCTGTTTTAGATTAATGGAAGAGCAGAGGCAATTTGGTTTGGGTTTCACTGGTGACCAGGATGGTATTCAGTAATTGCATACAGTTTGGTGCAAAATTGTTCTGCATGCTGATCACCTAGAAGAGCCTTGGCAGACAACTAAGCTGGCCCTTTGTTATCAATTTAGGGTTGCACATGCATACTTTGCCAGGATGTCTCGTTAGCCTACCCCCATCTAATTCTATGTTTTTGCTTGAAGCTTGCTAGGTATACGTGTTGCCTGTGACATTCTTTTGCAGTCATGCTCTCTGAAACGTCAAACAATCATGGTCCGTTCTATTTACAGGCAGGCAGAGATGAGTAGATGACCATTTAAGGTCTTACACCTTTCTGCTTGTACTGCACTGACACTGGCCTGATGGGCCTTGTAGGCAATGCAGGTTGTACATGCAGATGTATCTTCCCTTAATTTCAGCCATATCGTATGTACCTGTGTAGTGTATAAATCCTTAGGAAGAGGATAGTGGGTGTGTTTCCTATAGCAACCAATCCGTTTCAGACTTGGTCAAGAAAACAATACTTGCTATCTTACTGTCCTTTTTGTTTTTCTTCTGTTACAGAGCACATCAGCTAAAATGTGTAGAGTAAGCTGTTGTAGCGTTTAATGTTTAGGGTAACTGGTCTACGTAACATGATTCTGAGTCAGAGCGTTTGACTGTATAATTTCTCATCAATTAAATCCTGTAATTCCTTCTCAAACACTGCTAAGCTCCATAGACATCATGTAAACTGGTGACTTCATCATACACTTGACTGTGAATCCAGAGCTACTAAGAGTTACAAGTTAATGTCATGGGATGGCCCATCTGACTGTTTTGTTTTTCATTAGCACAAGCTACCGTAACATCCCACACAATGGAGCAGATGTGCTCTACAGCTGTCTAAGAATCAGTATCCAGCCAGGAAAGCCTCAGTATTCTTTTACCACACCTGGTTCCCATCATCATGGCTTGATGGAGTCCATTTCACTGGTTAAACATGCGGGTAGACCCATGAAGTGTGGATGCCAGCAGTAGCCAGATGGAAAAGTGAGAAGCTCGTATGTAGTGTGTAGGAAATGCAATTCATGAACTTATTACAGTACAAAATAGCAGAGGCTTTATGTTCATGGGGGAAATCATCAGACACAAAGTTCTAGAACATTAATGTGTTCAAACTTAACATTTCTGTGTAGGTATTACAAATTTATATGATTTTTGAGTAAACTCCGCGACAAAATAATAAATGTAGGATCACCCAGGTCAAATATATTGACCTCAAAAACTAAAACTAAAGCTGCTCCCCTGAAAAGTGAATGACTCACAGTGATGTGTAGAATAAATGGTTAGGGGGCGCTTAATAAGTGCAAATAAAAAACCAATAGTGCTGAAACGGTTATACATGTACCAATACCTCAATTTATATAAATGCAATATTGAATTCTCTATATAAGTGTCCCAATATATTATAGAAAAAAAAAAAAAAGTTCAACAGAAAAGATGTCTAAATTTTGCTGCTGAAAGAGAAATCAAGTTTTCATGTGACTCCAATACTCAGTGCTGACAACTCAGTGCTGACAAAAAACTTGAAGTGATGTAAATTGTGCTCCTTCACCAAGGAAAAAAAACGTACACCCAACGTGCTGTAGTAAATCCTGCTTACCAGAGGTAGTTGACCACTTTAACTAAAAAGTAGGTCAAAATCGCTTTTACAGGGTAGTGCCTGTCCACATGGATTGGACCTGGAAAAAATCCTTCCTCCTCATACAGCCATGACCGGAAAATTAAGATGGAAACATTCCATAGTGTAAAACTGTTTTTTATTCTTAAAAAACATATAAAAAGAGCCAAATGGCTACTCACATTCACAAGTGCCTATTCCCGGCACTGGGGCTGCAGGCTCTCAAAGGAATAAAAGGGAAAATCCGCTGCGATCAGTCCACTTGCATGGACGGCGTGCGTTCCACCTCCCTCCTTCCGCTAGCCACACAGGCCGGATGTGGGCGTAAAAAAAGTGACCAGATACCGCCTCGACGTACGTTTCGTAGGATACTACGTCATCAGGCTGTATGAGGAGGAAGGATTTTTTCCAGGTCCAATCCATGTGGACAGGCACTACCCTGTAAAAGCGATTTTGACCTACTTTTTAGTTAAAGTGGTCAACTACCTCTGGTAAGCAGGATTTACTACAGCACGTTGGGTGTACGTTCTTTTTCCTTGGTGAAGGAGCACAATTTACATCACTTCAAGTTTTTTGTCAGCACTGAGTTGTCAGCACTGAGTATTGGAGTCACATGAAAACTTGATTTCTCTTTCAGCAGCAAAATTTGGACATCTTTTCTGTTGAACTTTTTTTTTTTTTTTTTTCTATAATATATTGGGACACTTATATAGAGAATTCAATATTGCATTTATATAAATTGAGGTATTGGTACATGTATAACCGTTTCAGCACTATTGGTTTTTTATTTGCACTTATTAAGCGCCCCCTAACCATTTCTTCATTACAAATTTATAACATATATGGCGGGGTGGTTGCCAGCTCAGTATAGATTCTCTCCTTAAAAAGTTTGAATAGCGAAGGGATCCTCATCACTGACTGGTTTAGTTTCTGAATATGTCTGGTAATTACAGCTGTAGCGGCCTCCTCACTCCCCTCTTTCTCTCGTCTTGTCTTTCTCTTGTCTAGGGGTATCTTAGAGGGGAGGGAGCGGGGACACCACGCCTGGCTTCCACCACATGTGTCAGTGCGGTATAAGCAACGTTCTTGTATTACCTTCGGGTCAGTGCTGGGCATCTGGATCCTCCCTCCAAGAGTCACCTTGAACAATGTCTGTCAGGAAATGAGCCCCACACCATTAAAGTTCAACACTCCTTTATTCCTCTGCGAATGAACACAATCAGTTGAACTCCCTTGATAGGAACAGAACAGAAAAGGAGGTGTGGATGCGAATAGGCCCAGACACAATGTAATTCTCCACTTTCCTTCCTGAAAGTGGGTTACGGTCTCCGCACGAGGAGCTCCCCCCGGTCCATTGCGCCTTCCGGATTTGGGTACCCACTCCCGGGGTTCCCTAGGATCTCCTTCCCTTGCGGAACTCAGTGTTGGGCACTGAGCTCCGGACCTCCCTCCGAGTACCTCACCCCAGGCTAAAGGTGCCTGGGATGGAACATGACCTCCGGTTGTCCTCTAGGCCTAGGCCACCCAGAGGACCGACACGAACCACCATCCACAAGCTGAAGGTGCTTGGGACTTCCACCTTGCGACAAACATGGCCGGCCCTTTTATACCCTCTCCCAGCAAGCACGGCGGGTTCCCCGCCCCACCATACCGCTGCCAAGGGAGGACAAAAAGGAGGCACAGCACACAGCAATGATTCAACCCCAGCTCAGGGCGACAGCGCCACCCACCGGGCTGCAGGGAATTACACATCACTGATGTCTCTGCCAAGTTCAAATTTACACCCGGGAAAGTACATACCCGCTACACTCTCCCCCTGGTGGTTTGACACTGGTCCCCAGAGTCTGGAGTAAATCATGCCCTCAACGGCTGACATAATCCGATCCATAAACCGACTAACAATTGTACAAAAATAAAACCTTTAGAAAAAACTATCCAACTAAAACATTGTGTCTGAGCCCTGTAAAGAAAGGGAATAAAGACAAAGAGAAACAATAGCATTGACGCATAACTTTGAATCACATAGTCACATTTTACTTTCCCCCCCCATCCTGACTAAGACCCACCCCATCCTCAGTGGACTTGATGGGATGTTCTCCTGCAGAGGGAAAAGAAAGGATTAACACATATAACCCTGACACCTGTATTCGTGTAATGGAAAAGAAACTTCTCCGAGAAGAAATCCCTTTTCTCCAAAGAGTGAGTGCATGAAAAGTGTCTTAACGTTGCGCAACACTGCCACCTGGTGACAGCATCGCGGTAACTGCACCCGTGGAACTTTCCTCTTTTCTTTTGGCCCTATCTACCCCAGAGTCCATAATCTCTTGCAGGAAAAGTGAAGAACAAAACAGGAACAGTCCTTCACTTCTTTAAGGCACAAAAGCAACGGGCCCCAGAAAGTTCAGCAGCATGATAAGAACGGAGTCTTTCTCTCTCCTACAGGTAAAAGCGGGGATGCGGCAGAACAAGTGGCTTCAAGTGCTGATCCATGGTTTCTAGATGATATTCCACATCTTCTCCTTCTTTGCGCCGGATCAACACTTTGTCTGCATGGATGTGTCGTCCCAACATCCATTCTGCCTTGCAGTCTTTAAAACGTTGAGAGGCCTTTGGAGAGCATGCAGGGTACCTGCGGGTGTGGGGAACCTGAAGGTGGAGCCACACAAAGTCATTGTACCAGCGCTCCCGGCACACTTCCACCTCATACAGCAGTTCCTTCGACAAGTACGGATACTCCCATCCGTAGTCTGCAGCAACCTTCTGGCCAAATAGGCGTTGTAATCTCGCCAAAGGAGGCATGGTGGCTTTGTCCCCTTTGCCAGGCAACACTATCGAGTCCGGGTGGCGAGGGACCTTGATCACATCTGATCTGGGCATAGGTGCCCGCAGCAACAGTCTCTTTTCCCCGGCCTTCGGTACAGATGGCACCGGGGATGTAGAAGCAGGCTGGGGATGGGACCTCTCTTCAGGCGCTGGTGCCTCCACCCGGGGTGTACTTTCCCCTGTTGACATGGGTGGATCTCTGATCCTCCGAGATGAAGCGAGAGGTACTTTGTCCCAGCCCTTCCCGGCAAACAACTCGTCTATGGCAACGTCGTCTCCCATGTCCGAGAGCGACTCCAGGTCAGAGGTGTCACACTCCTCCGCGGGTATGTAGCCGGTTGTAAATACGGAGCCACCACCTCCCACGGACTCGCTAGGCCATGACTTCCCGACACCTCCGCCCACACACCAAGTCTCTCCACCTGGCTTACCTCGGCCTTTACTTGAAGCGGGACGTCCGGAACTCTTGTCGACGGATCCATCCAGGCCGGGCGTAAGCGGGCGAGGCGGTCCACCACAACCGCTGGTCGGGGCTACCATGCCGGTCTTTCTCTTCGGTGGCGGACGCTGCGAGACAGTGGTGACCGAGTCAGCATCCTCGGATTTCTCCCGTTGTGGTTTTACGACCTCCTCCGCGGTCGCTGCAGTGTGCGTAGGGATGGCTCTCACAGCAGTGATTCCTCCTCTCTGAGTGGTGTTGCCCGCAGCACGGCCGGGGTAAATGGTTCTCGGCCTCTCAACTGCCGGATCCACTTCTAACAGGAACTCCCCACAGGCCTCACATCGCCTGAATGGCTTCAGCTGGCACACCAGTCCCGAACAGTCAAATCACACCCAGGGCCTCAACGTCCATGCACGAGTACAGGGCGAATCGACCCCTTGGCTTTAGCCGAATCCCCGTATCTGTTACCGGAGCAGCAGCAGTCAATGTCATGGTGGAAGGGTGAACTGGAATCCACGATGTATGTCCGAACATGGCGACCTGTTGCTGATCCATCGCACACTGCAAAGTTTTTGCGCCAACGTCCCACGTGTAGTCCTTCACACGTATTGGACTCCTCCCCTTTGCTCCAGTTTGCAGGCTTTTCTTCTTTTCTGTTTCTGAGTCACGCCCACGAACTAAGCGATGGGGGTGTGCCTGGTGGCGCAGTGCAATAGAAGCCCCCACGTGTAGTACTTCACACGGCTGAACTTCCCCCTCTTTCCACTCTTCTGCGCGGGCCTTTCCCTTCATTGGGTCATGTCCACGACTTCGAGCAGGGATGCACTTCGGCCAATGAAGGCCTGCCTATTCGCTTAACTCTTCCAACAGACACGTTCAATTCCGTGGTGCACAAACACTATCCCGGACGAGCCCCCACGTGTAGCGGCCTCCTCACTCCCCTCTTTCTCTCGTCTCGTCTTTCTCTTGTCTAGGGGTATCTTAGAGGGGAAGGAGCGGGGACACCACGCCTGTCTTCCACCACATGTGTCAGTGCGGCATAAGCAAGGTTCTTGTATTACCTTCGGGTCAGTGCTGTGCGCCTGGATCCTCCCTCCAAGAGTCACCTTGAACAATGTCTGTCAGGAAATGAGCCCCACACCATTAAAGTTCAACACTCCTTTATTCCTCTGCGAATGAACACAATCAGTTGAACTCCCTTGATAGGAACAGAACAGAAAGGGAGGTGTGGATGCGAATAGGCCCAGACACAATGTAGTTCTCCACTTTCCTTCATGAAAGTGGGTTACGGTCTCCGCACGAGGGGGAATTTCCTTCCAGGCGGTCTCCGACGAGAGGCTCACCTGTCACCGGCAATATGCTGCACCGGGTCTTCAAGTGAGGAGCTCCCCCCGGTCCATTGCACCTTCCGGATTCGGGTACCCACTCCCGGGGTTCCCTAGGATCTCCTTCCCTCGCGGAACTCAGTGTTGGGCACTGAGCTCCGGACCTCCATCCGAGTACCTCACCCCAGGCTAAAGGTGCCTGGGATGGAACACGACCTCCGGTTGTCCTCTAGGCCTAGGCCACCCAGAGGACCGACACGAACCACCGTCCACAAGCTGAAGGTGCTTGGGACTTCCACCTTGCGACAAAGATGGCCGGCCCCTTTATACCCTCTCCCAGCAAGCACGGCGGTTCCCCGCCCCACCATACCGCTGCCGAGGGAGGACAAAAAGGAGGCACAGCACACAGCAATGATTCAACCCCAGCTCAGGGCGACAGCGCCACCCGCCGGGCTGCAGGGAATTGCACATCACTGATGTCTCTGCCAAGTTCAAATTTACACCCGGGAAAGTACATACCCGCTACACAGCTAAAATGTAAAGGGAATCGTAAGGGACTATTTATACATTTTTTCACAGAAGGCTCAAACAACCTTTAGCCAGGATTCACAAATATCTCTAATTTAAATTGGAAAATGTGTGAATCTTGGATGAAACCATTTATAGTATTTGCCATTATTGTTAATCAGTAAATTTATAAAGTATTAGGCTGAGCAGGTGTGTCCCTTAGGGCCAGTTCCAGTTCACACCAGACGCAGTTCCGTTCAGTTCCGTGTGCTTTTTTTCTGCACAAAATGCATGCACAGTATTTTCCATGTATTCCAATGGCTCTTGTTGGCTCTAGTTCACACCATGCAGTCCGTTTCTGCACCGGAAACTGACCGGAAACTGACTGCATGGTGTGAACTAGAGCCATGGAATACATGGAAAACACTGTGCATGCATTTTCAGTGCAGAAAAAATGCGCACAAAACTATACGGAACTGCGTCTGGTGTGAACTGGCCCTTAAAGTATAATTTGGGCAATTTAGACTGTGCAGTTTTAATGATCAGCATTCTTTCTGTTGTAGATATCGATTACTATGGTAATGTGGAATTATTAAAAGAATCTAAACCCGAAAACAAAAAAAAATATTTCTCTTATCGTCCATGGACTGACACAGCTGGATACTGTAAACGTGTGGGTATATGTTCCTGGTCGCAGGAGAAGATCTAGGCAGAATGTTAGATTGTTAGAAACATACATTCTAGAACAAACCAGAGCTGAACAGCCCCTGCGGACATTACCCTCCCACCTGTAGCTAGCAGCCTCAGTTTTTTTCTGCCTAGCAGAAGGAGAAGACGTGGCTCTCTCAGGGGCCAGTCTCCTGGAAGATTTTACTTTAAAATTTTGTTCCTTTGGGAATTTTATTTTATTTTTGAGACCTTCAATCAACTGTCGGCTGGGCAACAGGTTGGGTACACTGGTATCCTCGTAGTCTTCCCTGTCCGACCATCGAGCGTGCTGATCCTCGCCTTGTGTGCGCGAGACTCCGTTCACGACATGCCCCATGACTCCAGTGGTGGCCGCGTTGCTTTCATGCTCTCGCGGTCCTCTCAAGATTGAACAGTACCTGACTGACTGTATCTCTCACGGTGGACCGGGCCGACAGCTACGCAGTACTGCTCTGTGATTGGTCTGTCTGAAACAAGCCAGTGGGTCCCTGAAAGGGACGGGTAAGTAGTCTCTCCTGCTGCAGGTGAGTACATGCTGGCTGTGTTTCTTTATATGGGGGGGTTTCTCCCTGTCTCCCCCCTGTTATGCTGCTCTCTGCACCCTGTACTGGTGCTGTGCTGTGGGGTGCTTGGGGGTCACTCTGGCCTGGCTGGGCGCTCATGTCTGTAGTGGGTTCTGGAGAGAGGGGCAGTTTTTCTGGTGTGTGAGGTGATTATTGCGTGCGCCATTAGCGCTGTTTGAGGTGGTTATTGCGTGCGCCATTAGCGCGCATTAGAGCTTTGATGGCCATCTTGGCGTGGTTCAATGGCGCAGCTATAGCTGTGGCCGGCGGCCATTTTCTTGTAGCCGCCGCGCATTTACTTTCGGTTTCGGCCTCTAGCGGCGGTGCTGCGGCGCGAATCTCCTCACAATCTCCTCACAGATTCTTCACTCTCCTCAGGCTCACAGCGCGGTTTCTTCAGCAGGACTGAGCGGTCGTTAAGGGTTGGTGAGTCCTCCGGGTATCCCCTCCTCAGCCTCAGCGTAGCCAGTGGGTGGACTGTATATTCACTGTATAGTGTATAAGGTCTCAGAGGGTGGCATTATGGAGTCTGATACACCTGCTCTCCACACTTGCCTGGGGCAACTGGCAGTGCTGCACAGTTAAACATGTTCATATGTTTTCTGCACCTGCGGTCCTTATGGACCAGTTGTCGGCAGTCCTGGAATCATTCCTTGTCAGAATGGAAGCGGTGTGCGAGCGAAAGGAGCTATAAGCCCCCTCTCCCCACAAAAATCTTTAGTGAAGGAGTGCTCTGATTCAGATATGGGCCTAGCTACTGTGCTCAGGACCCTAGTCTGAATATTTAATGTTTATGAACAGGACATTTTCTTGTGAGGAAGACTCCAATTCTGTGTCAGTGAATGACAGGGTGCTTGTAAGTGAACTCATTGATGATGTGAGGAACACTCTCAAGCTGGGTGCTGTGTCTGAGGTACCTCAGGTGGACGCTTTTTCCCTTGGTTCCTTCAAGCTATTCTTTTACACAGCTTCCTCACTGTTTTCCCTCACACGCTGCGTCAAGAGCAGCATGGATGATACAGTGGTACACAGTGTTTCCCTCCCCCTGGTCGGTGCAGCATGGTGGGGGCGGGGGACTTTATTCATTTATGTGTCTAGTCCCTGTGAGCCTTCTGTGTGATGTCCTGAGGCAACAATGGGGTCTCTGCACCTGTGGTTTCCCGCCATTTCCTGGGGAACGCTTTGAGCTCTGACAGACACACGGTCTGAGGATCAGAGGTTACCTGTTACCTGCATGCTGCTTTGGCAGCACAGTCAAGCAGGTTGGAATGATACAGAGAAGATTATGCGCCTCTGCGCCATAATTTAAACTCATCCTATACCTCTACACTGCATACATTCACAGTGTTTGTATGTGTTATTGGTCTCTGTGTCTGCGTGGGTGTCCCCCCACGTTCCAATGCTGTTTCAGTGCCATACATGATATAAACGTACAAAATATGTTTATGCAAGACTCCAGATACATTCACAGTATATTCATGTATTATACTCTCTGGGTCAGGTTTCCGCCGGGGGCTCCGGTGTCCTCCTGCGCTCTCATGGTATGTGCGCTTCGGCTGTCTGCACAATATAGACATGTTCAATATGTTTATTGCACATACTATACATGTTTACAGTATGGATATACTGTTTGCGTGGGGTTCCTCCGGGTACTCCGGTTTCCCCCCACGCTCCAATGGAAATGCACAGCATAAACATGTGCAATATGTTTATTCACATGCTATCATTCCTACACGGTCTGCGTGGGGTTCTTCCGGGTGTTCCGGTTTCCTCCCACGCGCTGACGGTATATGCGCCTTTGGCCTTCTGCACAGTTAAACATGTTCAATGTTTATCACGCATGCTATAATATCTGCACGGTATGTGTATGCAGTCTGTGTGGGTTTCCTCCGGGTACTCCAGTTCCCTCCCACACTCCATTGGTATGGGCGCTTCGGCGCTATGCACAGTCTAAATTTGTGCGATTGGATATCCACATACTAACATACCTACCGGTATGTCTGTGCAGTCTGCGTGGGTTTCCTCCGGGTCTCCGCCCACGCTACATGACATGCGTGCCTTTGGTGCAATACACGGTGTAAACATACACATTATGTTTATACACAACACTAAATACATTCACAGTAGTTGTAGGTATTGCATTCTCTGAGTATGCGTGGGGTACTTTGGTTCCTCCCACGCGCCAACGGTGTGCGCGCCTTCGGTGCTATGCAAAATGTTTAGCACACATACTATAATACCTACACGGTATGCGTATGCAGTCTGCATGGGTTTCATCCGGGTGCTCAGGTTTCTCCCCTGCTTTCCAATGGTGTGCGCATTTTCAGCGCTATGCACAGTATAAACATGTGCAATTTGTTTATTCACAGGCTAACATACCTACACGGTTGTCTACGCAATCTGCGTGGCTGGTTTACGTCCAAGCCCCGATGATGTGCGCGCCTTCGTCGCTGGCACAGTATAAACGTGTTTAATAGGTTTATCCACACATACTAAACTACATACGCCGTATGTGGTTGTATTATGTTCTTTGTGGCTGGGTGGGTTTCCTCCCACACTCTATTTGCGCGCTTGACGCAATACATAGTATAAACTATGTGTTTGTACAATCAGCACTTATACATGGGTAGCTGCTGGATGGAGCATTGTCACAAGGATCCCTGGTTTCAGGGGTACCACTTTCCACCTGCTTTCAGTGGTGATCAGAAGCGCTGGCTTGGACTGTGTTTGTCAGGCTGAGGTTAGCGTTACGCCCGTTAGTGGCTGCGTCTCTGGCGTTTTTTAGCTCAATGACTTGGTAAAAGCCTCTGCTTCATCCATCAGTCGTCTAGCAGGTGCACTGCAACTGCTTTAGCCTTTAGGGTCTCTGTGCCCGGGGTGGGATTGCGCCACCTGTGGAAGCTGAGGTACTAGTCCTCTGACCGAGTTTCTAGGGAAGTTCCGTCAAATGCCTTTATTGGCCAACAGTTGAGGCACCCTGTACACCGGGACATCCTGTCTCCAATACATTGCAGAGTCTCTTTGGGATTTTCATACATCTCGCTGCAAGACGGTCCTGTCGGCCGTGTGCATTGCAGGGGAAGGGTCCTTGCATCCGGAGGTGTTTCCACCTCCTTTACCGGAGGTGGGGCACCGGAAGTGGACCTTATGGCCTCTCGACTCACTCGCAAGGTGGCAAGATCGTGGCCAGGTCCAGGGACCCCTGAGCGGACGCATCAGACGTGTTGGAAGCCCGTGGGGGCAGTATCGCCTGATATATGCTTACCCTCCGCTACTGTTGTTGCCTCGCCTGCTTCGCAGAGTAGGGGCTGAGGCCATTCCGGTGATCCTCATTGCTCCGGAACGGCGACATTGGTACGCCGATCTACTTCGGCTAGTCGCAGACGTTCCTTGGCGACTGCCTATTGGGGTGGACTTTGTCTCATGATCCCATACTTCATCCTGCTTTACAGTCCTTGGCTTTAATGGCATGGCTGTTTAAAGCCAGGTGCTGAAGGACCGAGTTCTCTCGTATTCGGTCATCTCTTCTATGTTGTTGACACGGGAATCTTCCTCCAGAAAGATATCTCACCGTACCTGGAAGGCTTATATCGCTATGTGCGAGGAACTTGAGTGGCGTCCTCGGATGTATTCCGTTCCCAGGATTTTGCTGTTCTTACAGCGTGGTGTGACCCAAAAGCTGGCCTTGCATACCTTTTTGAAGGTCGGATTCCGGCCCGGGCTGTCTTTTTCAACGACCGCTACCGGGCCATTCCTTGATTAGCACCTTTTGTGCAGGGGGTTCGCCATGTGATCCCCCCCTGTCAAGCCTCCTCTCCCTACTTGAGATCTGAATTTGATGCATCTCGGTTCTCCAAGAACAACTTTTTGAGAATATCCGAGAGATTCCTCTCTTGACCTTGTCCCGGAAGGTGGCCTTCTTAGTGGCCATTGCTTCGGTTAGACGGGTGTCTGAGTTGGCGGCCTTGTCCTGCAAGTCGCCTTACTTGGTCCTCCATAAGGATATGGCGGTGTTGCGCCCACGACCGTCCTTCTTTTCAAAAGATGGTCTCGGCCTTTCACCTTAAGAAGGACATTGTTCTTCCGTCCTTGTGTCCTCACCCATCACATCCCTGAGAGTTTGCGCTTCAAACATTAAGATGGGTACAAGCCTTACGGGTGTACCTGTCTGCTACTGTTTTCATTCGGAAGTCTGTCTCTGGTCCAAAACAGGGCCGAGCGGTGTCGTCTGCCACCGTCTCTAGGTGGATCAGGCAGACCGTCATACAGGCCTATGCCCTTAAGGGGCGGGCGCCTCCCTTTCCGGTTGCGGCGCATTCCACCAAGGTAATTGGTGCTTCCTGGGCTTTCCGACATCAAGCGTCGGTTGCACAAGTGTGCAAGGTGGCGACCTGGTCGTCCGGTCATACCTTTTCAAAATTTTATAAGGTTGATGTGGCTGCATCTTCGGAAGCTCCCTTCGGCCGCAAAGCATTGCAGGCCGCTGTTTAATGTTGCAACTCCTCTGAGGAGCTCTGCTTGTTTGGAGTGAAGTTTTGGTTGTTCCTTTACTACTGCTCCCACCCTTCTGATACTGCTTTGGGACGTCCCACACGTTTACAGTATCCAGCTGTGTCAGTCCATGGACGATAAGAGAAAATAGGATTTTTGTACTCACCGTAAAATCCATTTCTCTGACGTCCATGGACTGACACAGCACCCACCCTTCCTTTTAAGGTTTGTACTGCTTTATTACGAACTGAGGCTGCTAGCTGCAGGTGGGAGGGTAATGTCCGGAGGGACCGCCCCCCTGGGCTCGGCTGTTTAGCTCTGGTTTGTTCTAGAATGTATGTTTCTAACAATCTAACATTCTGCCTAGATCTTCTCCTGCGAGCAGGGACATATACCCACACGTTTACAGTATCCAGCTGTGTCAGTCCATGGACGTCAGAGAAATGGATTTTACGGTGAGTACAAAAATCCTATTTTTTCTTTTGAGAACAGTTTCTATTTCTTTTCAGAAAACCTTACCCCATTTTTACCAGTCAGTTTGTTTTCTTTATTATTTATCTTCAATCAAGTCATGCGGTCTGTGTTCAGTTCCTCGCACCTGCCCCTGCATGCCTGTCAACTTAGGAAGTGTGACTACTACTACTACTACTACTACTACTTCCACTACTTCCGTACAGCCGGTGCACCCTCATAAAGTAACATAGGCTGCTTGCATGCGCAGCTCCTTACTCTCTATACAAATTACTCAAAAATCACATCGCCCCCATTTACTGCCAGTTTCTTTATCTCTGAAGCAGCAGCATTTTATAAATTGACACTACTGTATATGAAAAAGTTGCTATTACGAAATAAGTGGATTTGCCGCACGTGTCAGCAATAGCACTAAAACCATTGCATTGCTTTTCTGGATTAGGGGCAAGACATTCTTAAACAACATTAATCCCAGAAAAGTGTTGCAGATGCTATGTTGAATCACCCCATTGTTTACAGCTGCAGCCTAGCATTGGGATAACAAGTTCAATTTTCCCCCAGAGAGTACTGTTTCCAGCATTTTTGTATGTTCTCTGAATGTTTATTTTCTATGCATGCTCTGTTTTTCCCTCTCATAGTCTGGAACCATACATACTGATAGATTGACCAGCTAAAATGTGCACCTTTGGTAAGCTGTATGTCACTTAGTAGCTGTATGTCACTTAGTTCAAAGTTTGATTGCAATCTCCATTGGATCTAACACTGATGAGAATCTCTTTCCTCTCTAAGCTCTGCAGAATACAATATGATAGTATAAAGGAATTCAATATATGGAAAGCGAATTAGTATGTTCTTATTAGTCAATGCACCTAACTGCTCTGCAAATGTAGTAATACAAGGTTTGCCACTGCCACCTTGTGGCCACATAGGGGATGAAAGAGAGTGTGCAGTACTCAGGGATGTTCTTACACATAGTATAGTTAGACTAAGGAGACACTGATTTCTATGACCAGAGCCTAATGCCGCGTACACACGATCATTATTCACGGCGGTTAAAAAACCGCCGTGAATAATGACATTAAAAACGAGGGAACGGCTTGTTCCCCACACACGGTCGTTTTTCACGTAATTTTTTCTCTTGTCGAGAAAAACGACCGTCTGTGGGCTCCGCGGCAGTGTTTCCCTATGGGAAAACTGCCGCGGAAAAAACGACGAGAAAAATTAGAACATGTTCTAATTTTTCTCGTCGTTTTTAATGCCGTTTTTCTCGTCGAGAAAAACGACAAAATGCCCACAGACGATCATTTTTCTCGTCAAAAGGAAAAAAATGTAGTTTTTCTCAATGAGAAAAACCATCGTGTGTACACGGCATGAGAAAAGACTGTTTTTCTACTGATGACAGGGAAAGATGTATGTCGAATACATATACAGAAAAAGGTTCCTATTTTCCCATTGCCACTTACTGTGCCTAATGGTAAATAATGTCTTGACAGTCTTTAAAATTTTAGATATGTATAGTACCTTGGAAAAGTATTCTTACCCCTTGAAATTTTCCACATTTTGTCATGTTACAACCAAAAAAGTGAATGTTTTTTATTGGGATTTTATATGATAGACCAACACAAAGTGACACATAATTGTGAAGTGGAAGGAAAATTATAAATTGGTTTAAATTTTTTTAACAAATATCCTGAAAAGTATGGCGTGCATTTGTATTCAGCCCCCTTTACCCCCTAACTAAAATATAGTGGAACCAATTGCCTTTAGGAGTCACCTAATTAGTAAATAGAGTCCACCTGTGTGTAATTTAATCACAGTATAAATCCAGCTGTTCTGTGAAGCCCTCAGAGGTTTGTTAGAGAATCTTAGGCCGGGTTTACACTGGGGCGACAAACGCTCCGACATTGGGAGCTCATGTCGCATGACGTGTGAAAATCAATGTTTCCCTATGGGAGCCATCTTAACTGGTCTGACACATGTCGGTCCGACTTTGAGAATGCTCCCTGTACTACTTTGGTCCGACTTTGATCCGACTTCAGCCCATTGACTATCATTGAAGTCGGATCAAAGTCGGACCGCAGTCTTGCATGATCCGACTTTGGCATGCGACTTGTGCTGTGCTGCTCTTGAGGGGGAACTCCAGGCCAAATTTTAAATAAAAAAACGGTATGGGTTCCCCCTCCAGGAGCATACCAGGCCCTTGGGTCTGGTCTGGATTTGAAGGGGAATCCCTACGCCGAAAAAACGGCGTGGGGGTCCCCCCAAAATCCAAATCAGACCCTTATCCGAGCACGCAACCTGGCAGGCCACAGGGGAAGAGGGGGGACAAGAGAGCGGTCCCCCCTCCCTCCTGAACCGTACCAGGCCGCATGCCCTCAACATGGGGGGTTTGGTGCTCTGGGGCAGGGGGGCAACCTGCGGCCCCCCACCCCAAAGCACCCTGTCCCCATGTTGATGAGGACAGGGCCTCTTCCCGACAACCCTGGCCATTGGTTGTCGGGGTCTGCGGGCGGGAGGGCTTATCGGAATCCGAGAGCCCCCTTTAATAAGGGGGCCCCCAGATCCCGGCCCCCCACCCTATGTGAATGAGTATGGGGTACATCGTACCCCTACCCATTCACCTGGTGGAAAAAAAAATGTCAATAAAAAACACACACAGCTTTTTAAGCGAACAGCCAGCATTACAGCGGGAGGAAGCGACGAGTCAACATCGAGGAGGAGAAGAGAGAAGAAGACGGCGACGGAGAAGACCGGGCCCCGCTAGCAAAAGAGCTGAAAGAAGATAGCGGAGGCCCGGCAGAAGAAAGAACCGGAGACCCCCGAAGTCGGAAGAAGACCCCCGGAACTGTGCAATAAATTACTTTAAAAAGCTGTGTGTGTTTTTTATTGACATTTTTTTTCCACCAGGTGAATGGGTAGGGGTACGATGTACCCCATACTTATTCACATAGGGTGGGGGGCCGGGATCTGGGGGCCCCCTTATTAAAAGGGGCTCCCGGATTCGATAAGCCCCCCGCCCGCAGACCCCGACAACCAACGGCCAGGGTTGTCGGGAAGAGGCCCTGTCCTCATCAACATGGGGACAGGGTGCTTTGGGGTGGGGGGGCCGCAGGTCGCCCCCCTGCCCCAGAGCACCAAACCCCCCATGTTGAGGGCATGCGGCCTAGTACGGTTCAGGAGGGAGGGGTGGCCGCTCTCTCGACCCCCCCTCTTCCCCTGCGGCCTGCCAGGTTGCGTGCTCGGATAAGGGTCTGGTTTGGATTTTGGGGGGGACCCCCACGCCGTCTTTTCGGTGTAGGGGTTCCCCTTCAAATCCAGACCAGACCCAAGGGCCTGGTATGCTCCTGGAGGGGGAACCCATGCCAGTTTTTTATTTAAAATTTGGCCTGGAGTTCCCCCTCAAGATTCATACAAAACACAGTGCCTGGTATTGGCGGGGATCCAAGTCGGATCCCCGTTCATTGAAAGTCGGACATATGTCGGCTTCATGTCGCGGGGCAAAGTCGGATCCAAAGTAGGACGGCTGTCGTGTCGCACCAGTGTGAACCCAGCCTTAGTGAACAAACAGAATCAAGAAGGCCAAGGAACACAGCAGACAGGTCAGAGATAAAGTTGTGAAGAAGTTTAAAGTGGGGTTATAAAAAAATATCCCAAGCTTTGAACATTTCACAGAGCACTGTTCAATCTATCATCTGAAAATGGAAAGAGTATGGCACAACTGCAAACCTGCCAAGACATGGCCGTCCACCTAAACTGACAGGCCTGGCAAGGAGAGCATTCATCCGAGAAGCAGCCAAGAGGCCCATGGTAACTCTGGAGGAGCTGCAGAGATCCACAGCTCAAGTGGGAGAATCTGTCCACAGGACAACTATTGATACAACATAGCTCAGAGAGGGGAGGGAGAAACAAGACAAGCAGCCAATCAGGTGTGCTGCAGGAGGGAGCAGATTTGTGCACTCCACAAATCTGGCTTTTATGGAAGTCAGATGAGACCAAAATTGAACTTTTTGCCCTGAAAGCAAAACGCTATGTGTGGCGGAAAACTAACAATGCACATCACCCTCAACACACCATCCCCACATGGTGGTGGCAGCATCATGTTGTGATTCAGCAGGGAACAGAGAAGCTGGTCAGCGTTGATAAGAAGTTGGATGGAGCCAAATACAGGGCAATCTTAGAAGAAAATCTGTTAGAGCCTCCAAAAGACTGGAGATTGGGGCAGAGGTTCACCTTCCAGCAGGACAACGACCCTAAACATGCAGCCAGAGCTACAATGGAATGGTTTAGATCAAAGCATATTCATGTGTTAGAATGGCTCAGTCAAAGTCAAGACCTAAATCCAATTGAGACGTGGAAATTGCTGTTCACAGACGCTCTCCATCCAATCTGACAGAGCTTGAGCTATTTTGCAAAGAAGAATGGGCAAAAATTCTCTAGATGTGTAAAGCTGGGAGAGACATCCCCAAAAACACTTGCAGCTGTATTTGCAGCAAAAGGTGGTTCTACTAAATATTGACTCATGGGGCTGAATACACATGCATGCCACACTTTTCAGATATTTATTTGTTTTGAAACCCATATATCATTTTCCTTCAACTTCACAATTATGTGCCACTTTGTGTTGGTCTATCACATAAAATCCCAATAAAATATATTTACACATTTCAAGGGGTATGAATACTTTTTCAAGGCACTGTATGATAATTTTTATTATATTTTTTTAATAGCAGAAAAGAGTAACCAGTAAAATTAAGTTACTAGCAACGCTGTGATTGAACCCTACAACCATACATATATATCTAAAAAAACAATATTAATGTAAGTGAAAAAAATATATATATATACTGTATATATAAACATGTATAGTGCTAAACAATTGATGATAATAAAAATCCTCAAAGCACCATTGTGAATCAGTGAGTCCAATAATAATAAGGTGAGCATTAAAAAACCAAATACATATATAAAGAAGGATGTTTACTTCCACCACACCAATAGTGATCACGCTGTGCAGACTCCCTTTCCCAATGAAGGTAGAACACTCACCAGACAGTATTACTTGTCTGTTTTCAGACAGGCAATATGCGCTTTACAATATAAATCTCCACACAATTCTTCTTATTAGACCCTGTTTCACTTTCCACTCCACAACTCCAAAGCAGGTGTTAATGGCCAGGAACCACATGAAAAGAAAAACGCCCCACATAGTACAGTAAAATGTAAATAAAACCTTTATTTGGCTAGACCATATCTCACCAGAAAATTTATTGTCATAGACACATCTTAAAAATTCCACATAACTCAATCTACAATAGACAGAATCCACGCCACACACAAATGGCTATCGGGCTCTTACCACAGTATTTAGCCACCCGTGCGCCGCTAATTTCAGTTCCATCACTACCACCACTCTATCTTACTGTTTACACTGAGTCACAGCCCAACATGTTTCGTCATATCTGACTTTATCAAGGTACAGGGTTCAATCACAGCGCTGCTAGTAAATTAACCTTACTGGTTACTCTTTTGTGATTTATAGTGGCGGCAGCGGATAACACATTTTTTTTTAGCAAGTATGTTTATTTTTATTTTTTCTGTAAAATTATACTTTAGCGCAGAGTAGGTCTTTTTTTTTTTTTTTAAATATAGCTTCAAATATTTTATTATGTCTTTATGAGGCTCCACAGCTGGGGCTTTAATATGGCTCCTTTGCCTAGAGTTGGTTCAGAGATAATCACATTTTTAGATAGGCTCCAGAGAGTTTCTGGGGATGAAATTAGAATAGAGCAAAGCTACTGGAGATGACATTATTTTCAGTGAAATTTCACAGGACTGTCATACATAAAATATCATAGGTCAGTATGTAATCTATTTTATGGTAGCAAAGCAATTTCCTGAATAGTGGAATAATATATTATTTAATGGACTCTGACCTATTTTTGAATAAAGCTGAATTTCAAACAAACAGCTAAAACATACAGATGGAACATTTGCAAGGAAGCTGTTCTATCTACCAAAGGATTTGTATTTCTGTCCATCAAGTCCTAAGATTTACATAACTTTCCCGTACAGCACAGTCTTGCCTGGCAAGAAAGGAGACCTCACTTTTCCCTGCTGCAGTTTCACATTCAGGTCCCTTTCTCATCCTTTGACTGGACAGTCAAATGAAAAGCAGCACATTAATGAGCTCATCTATCTGCCACTCTGCTCCCTCCTGCTACCAGCCTGGCTCCTTGCACTGCAACACACCTGATTGGCTGCTTGTCCTGTTTCTCCCTCCCCTCTCAGAGCTCTGTTGTACAGTAGACTACAAATGGGTAATATCAATTTAAATTCAGGTTCTAACGCTGTTTGCATAAAAAAAATACATTGATCTAATAATTATCACAGAATTGCAATCATCTGTGTCTTATACATTCAAATTTAAAGGGGTTGTAAAGCTTCGTGTTTTTTCACCTTAATGCATCCTATGCATTAGGGTGAAAAAACACCTTGCACTCTCCGGCCCCCCCGAGCCCCCGTTTTACTTACCTGAGCCCCAAATCTCCGTGGGCGTGATCCCGTGTTGCTTTCCCCCAGCTCCTGTAGGCTCTTCATTGGATGATTGATATGATTGATAGCAGTGCAGCCATTGGCTCCCGCTGCTGTCAATCAAATCAATGACGCAGTGCGCTGGGGGGCGGGGCCGCCGACTGTATTACACAGGAGCGCGCCTGCAAGCTATCCCCCTTGGAAGAGCGCTTCCCAGAGGGGGGTTAGCTCTTGCGGGGAGGAGCCGAGACAGCTGCCGAGGGACCCCAGAAGACGAGGATCGGGGCCACTCTGTGCAAAACGAACTGCACAGTGGACGTAAGTATGGTATGTTTGTTATTTTAAAAAAAATGTAAACCTTTACAACCCCTTTAAGTAATTGTAGTGCATGTCTTGAAAAATACACTTTCACATGAATATGTTACATGTGAACTGTTTTTTATTTTACTATTCTAATGCATGCAGTGCCTGGAACTGATGGAAAATGTTCGTTTTTGACATGTAGCTATTAACTCTTTTGCTGCCAGAGCCTTCTTTATGGTAAAAGATTACTAGAAACCCTCAAAATATTATATATTTTCTAAAGCAGACACCCTGGATAATAAAATAGCAGGAGACATATTAGCGCAACAGTTTATCAAGCACAAATTGTCGTTAAAAAATAACTAAAGTTAATTTTAGGGCACATAAATAATTTTTTTTGTAACCTATAAAAGATGAGGTTGGAGTCAATAGTCTAGGCACAGTTGCACTTTGATGGCACTGCAGTTTCAGCATTCCAGGTTTCCCTTTGCCTGAAAGCATGAGTTTGTATAAAGTAGTATATACGCTACTAGGCATTTGGAACATGCACCAAGCATTTGTACTTATGTACATGGCAAAATTAATACCAAACGTATGAAAATCCATCATCTCCAAGTGATATTAGATGTCGCAAGAATTTTTCTTTGCATATATGTCAACCTGACCTATTCTTCTGTTACTTTCTTTTTTTTCCCTCCCTACTCCTTTCTTATTCTCTTCATATAATTTTTCCTTGTCTCTGCTGACATTAGGAACACACTGTTTGTGTCATGTACTCGATTGTCATGGTGAAAGCTCCATTAGCCTATAAAGCTGAAGGGAAATTAGATCTTTGTGTTTTAACAGTAGTGGTTCTCACTCCAGAACGCTTCCGTTCTGCCATATGCTCTACTAATTCATTATTCTTTCCAGATGTACAGCATGTAAAATATTATTCTCTCTCCTGTTCTTTTTATTGAAAACACAATACTAATCATTGAAAACAAAAGTGACAGCGTGCAAATATGATAGTCCTTCTTCCTAATAACACATTTTTACTCCTCCGAGACAGCTTTAACATAGTACTGTATTTTTGATTGACGCAGTGCCATCTGCTGGCAATATTTAAGAATGCAGTTATGTATAGTCTTGCGTGTAAAAAACTTTATATAAAATGACCAAATGAATGCTTTTCACTACACTTAGCAGTTTTTTTTACCTTTAAATCATTTACTTGATCTTCCTTACAGTTTAAATTTTGACAGAGAGGTTGCAGAGCAATAGTATAGTATAAGATCTGGTACAAATCAGCTTGGTAAAATGGACACAAAACACTCCCTCAATTAAACTGTCTACCCCAGCTTCCCTCTATTGAAATATTGAACTGAGGCAAGTTTAGAGCAGCGTAATTTTTCATTTTTTATGGTCTTCATAAATTGTCAATCATACTACAAAATACATTTCACTTGAGGATTCTCACTATTTTCAATAGATGGCTGAAATGTTGGAATCAGAATTTCTTGTAAACAAAAAAGTGAAATATAGTTTCCAATTTTAATAAAGACCCCAGTGGATTCTGTCCCCAAATGAACCCCTGTTGGAAACTAGGTATCCTGCTAAAACAGACGTTTAGCACCATTTATTGTGAACCTCTCTCCACAGCAGTAAGTTAGTTTATTCAGTAGAAAATAATATGCGTGTTTATATAGAACTAAATCCTGTAATGCCCAGTACAGCAAAACTGGGAGTAAAATGGATACCACTCAATGCTTTTCACAGGAAAATTCTCATCAATGAACAGGTGGCTCCACACACTGATCAACCTTTGCCTTACAAGTTTATTGAATGGTCACTATTATTATGGAAGGAAAAAATAAAGTCTTGTGTAAACAGAATCCAAAATCAAATGCTTTCAGATACTTCTAAGGTGCTTAGACTCGTTTTAAACTGCTTTGAATTACATTTCTGCTGCTCAAATAGTCTCTTCAATCTGCTTCTCCATTTACATTGAGTTGTACAGGATTGAAAGTAATCCATTTATCATTGTCTTTTCGCTTTTTTGCTTTTATAGGTTCCTGACAAGTACTTTCAGATTATGTTGGACTACTTGGGTGGTCTGAAAGGCAGTGCACGTGAAACCACCATACAGAAAGCTGAGGCTTACATGAAGGAGTGTGACAGCGATGAGACACAGGAAGAGGCCAACTCACAGAGGAGAGAAAGAATTCGAGAAGTCCTGCAGTTTTTGTCATAGTGCTATGGAAATTCTACACGCCCTTCAGATTGTTGAATATTATGTTTTATTTGTACCAAAACCATGCCTATGCAAATGTAACTATCTGTGATTTGATATGGGAGTTTCTCTTAAAGCTGACATTTAAAATTCTTCCTTTATTATTATGTCCTGATGTTTATCTGATACACCATTTAGAGATGTCTGTGTTTTTCTTTCCCAATAGATGTATCCAGTCTCCTTTTTGAAGCTCTATATAATTGAAGCTAACCATGTCAGTGCCTGGAAATAAAATAGTGTTTTCATGATATACAGTAACTCACCAGAAAGCCCTTCTTGTGATGGAATTTTCAGTGGTGGGAGGGCTGCTTGAGCCAAACATGTATTATTGAGAAATCTGCATTCTCCAGAATTGCAAAAATTATTAGGATTGGTCAAAAAGATGTGTGCTTGTTGTTTTCCAACAGTCAGGAAACTGGAAAGCAGGTTCCATGGTGATCTGATATTGAACAATGGGGGATTATCCGGCTTGAAACCCTACCAAAGGTTGCTGGAGCTGATTTAACTGCTTGACCTTTTTCAGCACAAGGTATATCTGTCTTTTGAAGGCCTGGTGCTTTTACTGGGTTCCAGATGTCAAGGGTGTGTTCCTGTGAAAAAGACCCAGCAGAAACAAGCAGTCCAAGAGCTACAGAGCTGCTGCTTCTCAGATGCATAACAACTGAAAAGGTATAGGCACCAAAAGTGGGAACACCTTTACATGTCTGTTTATTGTTTTATTACATTTCAGTATTGCTCCACAGCTTTTTTAATGTTGATGATGTTTAATAAAGATAGTTGCCTCTTATTTGTAATAAGGATGAATACAAACTTACATCAATAAATTTAATAAAAAAAACAAAACATCCGTTGTGGATTGAATTTTTTAAAGCTCTTCAGGAGCAATTGATGATGTCAGTACACATGGACTTTAACATTACCAGTGCCATAAAAGGGGGACGGAAAAAGTGGGACTTAAAATGAGACACCCTAGATAAATGTCTCCATCCCTAATCAATAATTGGTAAGAGGGGAGGAAGTTCAGGACTTTAAATGAGGCACGTAAGTACAACAATAGATAACATTGAAAAAGCAATTTTAATAAAATAAGCACAGGTTATACAAATATCTTGGCCAGCGGGCTCCATATAAAGACATAAGTTAACAGCAATTCTTAAAATAGCTACATCACAACATGTATGATATCATCAAGCATCTAGGATAGCCTATAGATTGAAAAGGCCATAGGCTAGACGCGTTTCGACGACTAAAGCGACCCATCAAGAGCAGATGCATATAGTCTGAAAAAACATTATAAGGACCAATAAATTGTATTCAAAACTCTTAAAAAGGGAAAAAATAAACAAGGGACAAAAATTGGGGGTATGGAGGAGGGAAATAGACCAACCTCCTACTTACACAATACGCACAAAATGTGCTGGTGGCACTGCATCAGCGGCAACCGTCACATATCTCTGCCAGGAGCTGCGGGGACGAGGAAACCCAGGGGAGAGGGATACCAACAGAGGGCCTCCAGCGGGAAGGTGACGCCCACATTGGCACTGGTAACGATGTCGGGAGGGAACCTATGGAATGTGTAGGAAAAATGTGATGATGAAAAAGTGTTGGGGAAAAAAAAAATGTATGCTAATGTGTGGGCTCATGGGTAAAAGCACTGGAGTGGGTGGGGTGGTAAGAGAAAAAAAAGGGATAGGAAGAAGGGAGAAAATGTAAGAAACAGAAATGAAGATTGAAAGGAAAGAGGAAAGGAAAGGCTGAATGGAGTGAGACCGAGGGGTGAGGATGGATGTGAGGTGAAAGGCACATGAATAGACTGGGATGAAAGGAAGTGCCATATCTCACAAGCATCTAAGGTGCACCATTAGCATCAAGGTCTTTAGACAAAAAGCACAGCCTGATTATTTCAAAGGTAAAAACATGTTTTATGAATGGGTTATCTTCTTGCATGTATGCTCACTATTAACAGTCAGAATAGCAGGCTACAAAAATACTTTTTATAAACACAACCTAGTGCTTGTTGGAAAAACATGGTGGTGTAGACTATAGCAATCAAATTCCATCAAGTTTCTGGAGTAAGAAAATGAAAACAAACAGAACTATTTTATGTGGGTCACAACACTATTAATACAGGTTGCTGCATGTAAACAACACTATGGGGTAGACTTTTCCGGTCATTACATTCTTTTTTTTTTATTTGATCTCCACTCAGATATAAAAACACCATTTAGACAGTTATGAATTTATTAATTGCATTTAGAATAGTTTAAGTACCTTGAATTATCCATAATATCACCTTCCTATATTCCTCTGTACAGAAGAAACCAGACCGGGATAGTGTTAGTACTATCAGTCATAGTCTGGGGCAGGGAACTGATTAAGTTGTATTGCTCAACTGCAGTAGAAAATAATAGAGTCACCAACCTGGCTGTGTGTTAGAGCTGCACGATTCTGGGAAAAATGAGAAACACGATTCTTTTGCTTAGAATGAAGATCACGATTCTCTCACGATTCTCCAAAAATAATTTATTTGAAAAATTTACAACCTCTGAACATTAGGTTATCAAACCAAACGGCAATAAAATAAGCCATATAGAAAAGGGAGATCATCACCATGACACTGGATAACACATGAATGTGAATGTAGTGGCCACATCCCTGGATTGTATAGAACAAAGGACTGTTCCTTCCCCCTTTGATGGGACTTTTAAGGCCAGAAACACTGAAGTGCGTTACAAAATTAATTTATTATTACATAAAGATAGATCACACATATACAATGATCAATAGTTAAAAAACATAATTTGTTTAGCTTTGTTTGTCACGTGACATGACACATGTAAACCACATCTGGTTTATGCCTTTAACCAATAACCATTGATCATTGTTGTTGTGCGATCTTTTTATGTAAAAATAAATTATTTTTGTAACGCACTTCAGTGTTTGTGGCCTTAAAAGTCCCATCCAAGGGGGATTCGGGAACAGTCCTATGTTCTAAAATAAGCTATAATATTCTGGCTTCAATCAAACATATTTTAAAGAAATGACAATGTAATGAAAAACAATTACATTCAAAAAACATTCAGGTAACGGATCATCTTCAGTGTCAGACTGTCAGTGTTGCCTAAGAACAGATAAGAGTGTAAATCCAAGGACAAGCTTTCAGATTGTTGTTGCTGTGAGCCTGAGCCTGAGGCTGGAACTGGTGCCCCTTCACTTTGTGCTGCTTTGAAAAAGCTACCCAAGGTGAATGTACTAACTGGCAACATCCCTGGATTGTCATTGTATAGAACAAAGGACTGTTCCTTCCCCCTTGGATGGGACTTTTATTTAAGGCCACAAACACTGAAGTGCGTTAGAAAATTGAATTATTTTTACATAAAGATAGATCACACATACAATGATCAATGGTTAAAAAAGCATAATTTGTTTAGCTTTGTTTGTCACGTGACGTGACACATGTATTGTATACCACATCTGGTTTATGCCTTTAACCAATAACCTTAACCATTGATCATTGTTGTTGTGTGATCTATCTTTTTATGTAAAAATAAATGAATTTTGTAACGCACTTCAGTGTTTGTGGCCTTAAAAGTCCCATCCAAGGGGGATTCTGGTCTGGGAACAGTCCTTTGTTCTAAAATAAGCCATAATATTCTGGCTTCAATCAAACAAATTTTAAAGAAATGGCAATGTAATGAAAAACAATTACATTCAAAAAACATTCAGGTAATGGATCATCTTCAGTGTCAGTGTTGCCTAAGTGCTGCTTTGAAAAAGCTACCCAAGGTGAATGTACTAACTGGCCACATCCCTGGATTATCATTGTATAGAACAAAGGACTGTTCCTTCCCCCTTGGATGGGACTTTTAAGGCCACAAATACTGAAGTGCGTTACAAAATTGAATTATTTTTACATAAAGAAAAGATAGATCACACATATACAATGATCAATGGTTAAAAAGCATAATTTGTGTAGCTTTGTTTGTCACGTGACCTGACACATGCATACTACCACCACATCTAGTGGTTTATGCCTTTAACCAATAACCATTGATCATTGTTGTGTAAACTATCTTTTTATGTAAAAATAAATTAATTTCTAACGCACTTGAGTGTTTGTGGCCTTAAAAGTCCCATCCAAGGGGGATTGGGGAACAGTCCTTTGTTGAAAAATAAGCCATAATACTCTGTAATTTCTTTAAAATTAGTTTGATTGAAGCCAATGTAATGAAAAACAATTGCATTCAAAAAACATTGCGGTAGGTATCATGTCAGATAAAGATAAACACCAATTTAAAGATTTTTAGCTAGAAACACAAGCCTATCCACATTTTGTGGCTTCAGTGCAGAACGGCGACAAGTGACAATGTTGCCCCCTGTGCTAAAAACCCTTTCAGAAGGGGAACTGGTTGCAGGAATGCAGAGGTATTTTCTGGCCAGTGCAGACAATCTCGGATAATGCTCCTTGTGAACCTTCCACCACACTAACGGATCATCTTCACTGTCAGTGTTGCCTAAGAACAGATAAGAGTGTAGCTCCAAGGACAAGCTTTTGGATTGTTGTTGCTGTGAGCCTGAGGCTGGATCTGGTGCCCCTTCACTTTGTGCTGCTTTGAAAAAGCTACCCAAGCTCTTTCGAGCCTTCTTTGAAGGACCAGTGCCACTATTAGTAGTTGTAGTGGGGCTTTCCTTAACTGTTAGCTTTGACATCTCCTCTCTTAGTCTGTTCTGGACAACAGTTTTGTTATCTTCATTAACGTAAGTCATCTTAAACCTGGGATCGAGGGTTGTGGCTATGTCGAGAAGGTCTTGTGTTTTTTGGTCCTGATATTTTTCCTCCAGATACCCGATGATCTTTGATTTCATTGTGCAAATGAGATCAGAGTCATCTTCCTTAACAGCCAAAACAGAAGACTGAAATAGTTGTAGAGCAGGTTTCACAGAAGAGACACTGACATACTGCTCTCCTGAAAGAGCATCTGTGAAGTCTGCCAGTGGGGTGAGAGTCTTGTCCACAGCCTCCAGGACCTCTAGGTCTTGCCATGTTGGCAAGAGGTGCCTAGCCTTGCGGTCAGAAGAGAGGACATGGGTGATGGCAGCTTGCTGTTCAAGTATCCTCCTCACCATATGAATAAAAAATAAAAAAACTTCCGCGCCAAAAAACTAATCAATGCTACCCTATATAAGATATGTGATAAAAATAAGCAGCTCCCCTAAAAGCAATGAAGTATAGACTCCTATTGAATGGTAGTGTAAGAATGAAAAGTAGGGGGCGCTAGTTATTAGAATTAAAGTGCAATAACTGTGAACAAACAGTAATTATAACAATCTTATAAACACTAGTGACAGTGCAACATAAAGACTGAGTTAAGATCTAAAAAGTCCCAATAGTGGAAAAAAAATTTTGAATGGATATCTCAGTCCAATCCAGAAAAAATAAATCATCAAACAAAAACAAATGAATCTTGCTGTGATGATAAATGTAGATCTTCAAGTAAAGTGCATTCCTAATCCTCCACCACACAGAAATGGGAAAATTATTCAACACCCAAAGTGCTCAGGTTAAGTAGTAGGCTTACCAGAATGTGTAGACTTCTTTATTTAAAAAGAAAGTCACACTCGCTTTGACAGGTTGGTGCCTGTACACATACAATTGGCTGGATGAAAATGTAATCCCTCTCTCCTCCGACAATTGAGGACATGACATGGAATATAAGCAGAAACTTCTCATAGTGCAACCCATTTATTAAAAATCGAAAATTAAAATAACACAGCCAAATGGCTTCTTACATTATCCTGTGCCTCTCCCGGCACTGGGGCTGCATGCATGTAATGGATACTCAAGGCTCAAACCACCTCCGCAGCGGCGTGCGTTCCAATGCAGCGTGCAGACAACCAGGATACCCGGGTAGGGCGTGGATACAGAGATCACGTGACTAGGCTCGCCGCCGACGTACGTTTCGTTTGGATTAACGTCTTCAGGGGGCGTGCCTAGTCACCAGCGTCACACGTTTATAAGGACAAAGCGTGGGGAGGGATAATTGAGATGGACAAAGGCCTATACCAATCACAGTGCAGCCACAGTGCCGTGCAAGACAAACACATCCCATTGACAATTAAAAAAAGAGAGAAAGACAACTGCGTTACCCGCACAGCGGGAACGCAACTATAATACTCTAAAATATTAAAATAAATATATATAAAAAAATATATAAAAAAATATATTCTCAATCAAATAATATTGGGGAAAGCTAATAGAGTCATAAACAAATAGAACCCCATAACTTGGCAGCTCCTTTAAATGAAATGTAAAAATAACATGAAATTTAAATGCATACTCAAAAATATCCACTAGATGGAGTACCATATGGAATATAATTTAACATGCCAATCTTACACTTTCTTAAACCTAAAGAGAAAAATAAGTCCCTAATTAGGTGATTCGTCCAAAATCCCTATGGAGGCACCCTACTCGACACAAGTGCTCCCAACCAATGGGACAAGGCGATGATGTAATCCTAAACAGGTCAATTTAATTGGTAAATCCATCCATGCATATTAAATTGTATGACATCCCCATACATTGGCAACCAATATGCATACCGTTTATTGGGCAGAAGGGGAGGAAAAAAGAGGGGAGGGAAAGGAATAAGAATCAAGGAGAGAAAATAAACACTACTTCATGCTCACGCAAACGAGAAAAGACAGAGCAGTGGTACTTCTTAATGTTCAGAATTGATACAAAAAGCTCACCAATTTTATTCGTTGGATAGAAAGCAATTTAAATCTATTTCTATATTCATACCATCTGGTTGCATACTCTGTAATTTATATAGCCATTTTGTTTCATTTTGTGAAATGGCTCGTTTCATGTGTGTCCCTCTCCAGTGACTAGTGATTTTATCAATTCCGAAAAATTTGCATTGGCTGGGATCACTTTGATGATGACTTGCAAAGTGTCTCGACACGCTGTGATTCGGAAAACTTTTTTTAATATTGGCAAGATGTTCATTAATTCTTACTCTCAGTTGTCTAGTAGTTCGTCCCACATACTGGAGTGAACAGGGACATTCCAGGACATAGGTTACATGGTCCGAATTACACGTAATCAGAGGTTTGATTTTAAATGTCTCCCTAGTTATATTGGACTGGAAGTGTAATATTTTTTTAGGGTCTCCAGACTTCCTTGTGGTTTTACATGCTTTGCAACGAGTGCAATAGTAAAAACCTGAACCATCCAAAAACGTACCCTGTTTTTTAGGAGGATCTGGTACATTGGGGGCTATACGATTCCTCAAACCTGGGGCCTTCCTATAAATGAATTTGGGTTTGGACGATATGGTGGATACCAGATCTTTGTCTTTAAGGAGAATTGGCCAATATTTTTTGAAAATGGTTTCCACTTGTTTGTACTGCCTGTGGAAGCCTGACACGAAAGCTACTTCACCTCCATAGTTCTTTTTTAACTTAGTTGTTAATAATGACTTTCTATCCATAGAGGACACCTGGGCCAGCACGTTATCTAGTGTCTCCAATGGATAGCCTTTTTCCAAAAACCTATTTGTCAGCAGGTCGGCCTGGGCAGAAAAATCTTCACTGTTTGCACAGTTGCGCTTGAGCCGCATGTACTGCCCTTTAGGTACAGCTCCTATCCACTGGGGGTGGTGGCAGCTTTTAGTTGGTACAAACCCATTCCGATCTGTTGCTTTGAAATAGGTTTTGGTCACAAACTCGTTGTTTTTCTTGGTGATGGTGAGATCTAGATAGTTCACAGTAAAAATGCTATACTCCGCTGCAAATTTCAACCCATAAACATTTTCGTTCATCTGCATCAAAAAAGCTTTTAGCGTTGACTCTGTGCCTTCCCAAAATAAAATCACATCATCTATATATCTCCGGTAAAAAAGAAGTGACTGATCTTTGTTGTTATAGATAGTTTCATGTTCCCATTTGTTCAGCACTACATTAGCCACGCTTGGGGCATAGCGAGCTCCCATGGCTACACCGCCGGTTTGGTTATAGAACTGGTTGTTTGCCCAAAAAAAGTTGTTGCTCATGGCTAATTCTAAACCTTGAATCAAAAACTGAATCTGAATTTTTTTGATTTTAGATTGTTTCATAAGGGCCCACTTCATTGCTTTAAGTGCATCTGAATGCCTGATATTGGTATACAGCGATTCAATATCTACTGTAACCAATATTGTCGTGGCTGTAGCTTTACATGATTGGAGTGCTATTATTAAGTCCCTACTATCTTTAAGGTAGGAGGGGCTTAAAGAAACTAGTGGTTTGAAATAGCCATCTAGATATTCTCCTAACCTAGAAAATAGTGATTCAATTCCACTTATTATTGGTCGCCCCGGAGGGGACTCTTTGTTTTTGTGTATTTTGGGTAGTATATACATTACTGGCACCTTAGGGGCAACGAGCATTAAATAATTGGCTTCCTTTAGATTTAATATTTCTTTATGAAGTCCCATCTCTATCCATATGTGGAGTTCAGCCTTTAAACGTATTGTGGGATTTCCTGTCATTCGTTGGTAGGTGGTGGTATCTTCAAGTAGTCTTTGCATTTCTTTGTAATAATATTCTTTAGTTAGTATCACTAACCCTCCTCCTTTATCCGCAGGCCTCACAATTATTTCTTTGTTGTCTTCTATTGATTTAATTCCATGCCAGATACGTTGATTCGTATTGAATTTTGAGATTTCCATCTCCCGAACTTCATCTTGAACCATGTTCCTAAAGACTTCAATATGGTGATTCATTCCTTTTTTAGGATTGAACACTGATTTATTTTTCAAACCACTATGGAGGTATATGGGGTTTTGATTCTCCATCACTCCATTTGTGGTTTGTTTTGAAAAATATTTTTTTATATTGAGCTTCCTAATGTGTTTCTCAATATCGACAAATAGTTCAAACTTGTCGACTTGTTTGGCGCAAATTTTAAACCCTGTTGTAAAACCTCTAATTCCTGTTCGGAAAATTGAACTCCTGCCAAATTAAATATTCCTTCATTTAGTTGATTCTTTTTCTTTTTCGTTCTGCCTCTTCCTCTTCTTCCTCTCTTTCTCCATGTTCTTTTGAATGCTGTGGGGATCTGGGAGGAATCCGATAAGGCTCTTTCCATCCCCTCCATTCCCCCTGGTACTGATTCTGGTAATTATATATATTTATTTTAATATTTTAGAGTATTATAGTTGCGTTCCCGCTGTGCGGGTAACGCAGTTGTCTTTCTCTCTTTTTTTAATTGTCAATGGGATGTGTTTGTCTTGCACGGCACTGTGGCTGCACTGTGATTGGTATAGGCCTTTGTCCATCTCAATTATCCCTCCCCACGCTTTGTCCTTATAAACGTGTGACGCTGGTGACTAGGCACGCCCCCTGAAGACGTTAATCCAAACGAAACGTACGTCGGCGGCGAGCCTAGTCACGTGATCTCTGTATCCACGCCCTACCCGGATATCCTGGTTGTCTGCACGCTGCATTGGAACGCACGCCGCTGCGGAGGTGGTTTGAGCCTTGAGTATCCATTACATGCATGCAGCCCCAGTGCCGGGAGAGGCACAGGATAATGTAAGAAGCCATTTGGCTGTGTTATTTAAATTTTCGATTTTTAATAAATGGGTTGCACTATGAGAAGTTTCTGCTTATATTCCATGTCATGTCCTTAATTGTCGGAGGAGAGAGGGATTACATTTTCATCCAGCCAATTGTATGTGTACAGGCACCAACCTGTCAAAGCGAGTGTGACTTTCTTTTTAAATAAAGAAGTCTACACATTCTGGTAAGCCTACTACTTAACCTGAGCACTTTGGGTGTTGAATAAGTTTCCCATTTCTGTGTGGTGGAGGATTAGGAATGCACTTTACTTGAAGATCTACATTTATCATCACAGCAAGATTCATTTGTTTTTGTTTGATGATTTATTTTTTCTGGATTGGACTGAGATATCCATTCAAAAATTTTTTTCCACTATTGGGACTTTTTAGATCTTAACTCGGTCTTTATGTTGCACTGTCACTAGTGTTTATAAGATTGTTATAATTACTGTTTGTTCACAGTTATTGCACTTTAATTCTAATAACTAGCGCCCCCTACTTTTCATTCTTACACTACCATTCAATAGGAGTCTATACTTCATTGCTTTTAGGGGAGCTGCTTATTTTTATCACATATCTTATATAGGGTAGCATTGATTCGTTTTTTGGCGCGGAAGTTTTTTTATTTTTTATTCACTGAAGTTCCAAAGGAATTAGATTTTTTTGGACTAATATATTGTACGCAGCCATGGATGTGTTTGATTTCATGAAAGATCGACACGTCAATCTAGAGGAGATTTTCCAACAAGCCCCTAGTCCCAATATTGATTTAGAAAGGGGTTTTAAACAACTACAATTTGACATGGAAAAACAGATAAGACTGTGGTGGGACGTTGCGTCCTTCGAAATGTACATAGGCAAGAACCTCACTCCAAGAAGATTAAGGTGGGATGTTAGTCCCAATGATGGGATTGACGATTTACAATTGTTAGATGAATGGTACCAGTTTTTCAACGCTTGCGAACAAAAACTAATGCAGTTGATGATTAGAAGGCGAAAAGCAAAAAAAGTGATGCTAGATGTTAAAATAGCAGATCTTAAAGAAAGTATGGAACCATTTAAAATACAAAGTGAATATATGGATAAAGCAAAACTTCTCCAAACCCATTTGTCCAAATACGATGGGGAAATCAAAATGAAAAAACTCCAAAAATATCAAAGGGATATTAAAGATTTTGAAGATAATAAAGTTTATAAATGGCAGGACACGCTTAATGTTGTTAGTTCACCTGACTCAACACCTATTAAAGAGGCAGGAGCTCCACAAATGGTAACTCAACTCAAGACCATCCCTAAAAAAACTAGTACCCCTTCCAAGAGTACGAAGGGTACTAAACCTTCCATCAAATCTAATTCTGGTAATTCCAAACCCAATTATTCTACATACAACCCTTATCCCTATCCATTGAATTACCAAGTGGACACATCCAATCGGTATGGTCCCTTGGATAATAGACCAATGGAAACTGCATATCAAGAAACATATCGTCCTTATTTTCCACCAAGACCACCGAGAGGAGGGTTTAGAGGAAATTTTAGGGGACGTCCAGCCCCGTACCAGAATCAGTACCAGGGGGAATGGAGGGGATGGAAAGAGCCTTATCGGATTCCTCCCAGATCCCCACAGCATTCAAAAGAACATGGAGAAAGAGAGGAAGAAGAGGAAGAGGCAGAACGAAAAAGAAAAAGAATCAACTAAATGAAGGAATATTAAATTTGGCAGGAGTTCAATTTTCCGAACAGGAATTAGAGGTTTTACAACAGGGTTTAAAATTTGCGCCAGACAAACAAGTCGACAAGTTTGAACTATTTGTCGATATTGAGAAACACATTAGGAAGCTCAATATAAAAAAATATTTTTCAAAACAAACCACAAATGGAGTGATGGAGAATCAAAACCCCATATACCTCCATAGTGGTTTGAAAAATAAATCAGTGTTCAATCCTAAAAAAGGAATGAATCACCATATTGAAGTCTTTAGGAACATGGTTCAAGATGAAGTTCGGGAGATGGAAATCTCAAAATTCAATACGAATCAACGTATCTGGCATGGAATTAAATCAATAGAAGACAACAAAGAAATAATTGTGAGGCCTGCGGATAAAGGAGGAGGGTTAGTGATACTAACTAAAGAATATTATTACAAAGAAATGCAAAGACTACTTGAAGATACCACCACCTACCAACGAATGACAGGAAATCCCACAATACGTTTAAAGGCTGAACTCCGCATATGGATAGAGATGGGACTTCATAAAGAAATATTAAATCTAAAGGAAGCCAATTATTTAATGCTCGTTGCCCCTAAGGTGCCAGTAATGTATATACTACCCAAAATACACAAAAACAAAGAGTCCCCTCCGGGGCGACCAATAATAAGTGGAATTGAATCACTATTTTCTAGGTTAGGAGAATATCTAGATGGCTATTTCAAACCACTAGTTTCTTTAAGCCCCTCCTACCTTAAAGATAGTAGGGACTTAACCACTTCAATACAGGGCTTTTATACACCCTTCCTTACCAGACCAATTTGTAGCTTTCAGCGCTCTCACACTTTGAATGACAATTACTCAGTCATGCTACACTGTACCCAAACCAAATTTTTATCATTTTTTTCTCACAAACAGAGCTTTCTTTTGGTGGTATTTAATCACCGCTAGGTTTTTTATTTTTTGCAATATAAGCGAAAAAAGTTAGATTTTTTAAAAAAAAAACACTTTTTTTTTGTTTTTATTGTAAAATTTTGCAAATAAGTAATTTTTCTTCATAAAATTGGGCCAAAATGTATACTGCTACATATCTTTAGTAAAAATAACCAAAAAAGTGTATATTATTTGGTCTCTGTGAAAGGTATAGAGTCTACAAGCTATGGTGCAAATCATTGAAAAATTATCACATCTGATCACACCTGATGTACTGAAGGCCTATTTCATTTCTTGAGACCCTAACAAGCCAGGAAAGTACAAATACCCCCCAAATTACCCCTTTTTGGAAAGCAGACATTCCAATGTATTTAGTAAGAGTCATTGTGAGTTTTTTGAAGTTGTACTTTTTTCCCACAATTCTTGGGAAATTTTTTAAATTTTTTTAAATTTTTATTTTTTTGCACAAAATTGTCATAATAACAAGTTATTTCTCTCACACAGCACATGCATACTTGCAATGACACCCCAAAATACATTCTGCTACTCCTCCTGAGTATGGCGATACCAAATGTGTGAGACTTTTACACAGCCTGTCCAAATACAGAGGCCCAACATTGAAATAGCACCTTCAGGCATTCTAGGAGCATAAATTGCACATCTCATTTCTCAACCACCTATTACAGTTTTGAAGACCCTGGAGCACCAGGACAATGGAAATGCCCATAAAATGACCCCATTTTGGAAAGCTAACACCCCAACGTATAATCTATGAGGCATAATGAGTCTTTTGAACGGTTCATTTTTTTCCAGAAGTTTTTGGAATATGTGGGAAAAAAATGAAAACGCATTTTTTTTATACAAAGTTGTCCATTTATAAGATATTACCAACACATAGCATGTACATAGCAAAAATTACACCCCAAAATACATTCTGCTACTCCTCCTGAGTATGGCGATACCAAATGTGTGAGACTTTTACACAGCCTGGCCAAATACAGAGGCCCAACATTGAAATAGCCCCTTTAGGCATTCTAGGAGCATAAATTACACATCTCATTTCTCAACCACCTATTACAGTTTTGAAGGCCCTGGAGCACCAGGACAATAGAAACGCCCATAAAATGACCCCATTTTGGAAAGCTAACACCCCAACGTATAATCTATGAGGCATAATGAGTCTTTTGAACGGTTCATTTTTTTCCAGAAGTTTTTGGAATATGTGGGAAAAAAATGAAAACGCATTTTTTTTATACAAAGTTGTCCATTTATAAGATATTACCAACACATAGCATGTACATAGCAAAAATTACACCCCAAAATACATTCTGCTACTCCTCCTGAGTATGGCGATACCAAATGTGTGAGACTTTTACACAGCCTGGCCAAATACAGAGGCCCAACATTGACGTAGCACCTTCAGGCATTCTAGGAGCATAAATTACACATCTCATTTCTCAACCACCTATTACAGTTTTGAAGGCCCTGGAGCACCAGGACAATAGAAACGCCCATAAAATGACCCCATTTTGGAAAGCTAACACCCCAACGTATAATCTATGAGGCATAATGAGTCTTTTGAACGGTTCATTTTTTTCCAGAAGTTTTTGGAATATGTGGGAAAAAAATGAAACCGCATTTTTTTTATACAAAGTTGTCCATTTATAAGATATTACCAACACATAGCATGTACATAGCAAGAATGACACCCCAAAATACATTCTGCTACTCCTCCTGAGTATGGCGATACCAAATGTGTGAGACTTTTACACAGCCTGGCCAAATACAGAGGCCCAACATTGAAATAGCCCCTTTAGGCATTCTAGGAGCATAAATTACACATCTCATTTCTCAACCACCTATTACAGTTTTGAAGGCCCTGGAGCACCAGGACAATGGAAACGCCCATAAAATGACACCATTTTTGAAAGCTAACACCCCAACGTATAATCTATGAGGCATAATGAGTCTTTTGAACGGTTCATTTTTTTCCAGAAGTTTTTGGAATATGTGGGAAAAAAATGAAACCGCATTTTTTTTATACAAAGTTGTCCATTTATAAGATATTACCAACACATAGCATGTACATAGCAAGAATGACACCCCAAAATACATTCTGCTACTCCTGAGTATGGCGATACAAAATGTGTGAGACTTTTACACAGCCTGGCCAAATACAGAGGCCCAACATTGAAATAGCACCTTCAGGCATTCTAGGAGCATAAATTACACATCTCATTTCTCAACCACCTATTACAGTTTTGAAGACCCTGGAGCACCAGGACAATGGAAACTCCCATAAAATGACCCCATTTTGGAAAGCTAACACCCCAACGTATAATCTATGAGGCATAATGAGTCTTTTGAACGGTTCATTTTTTTCCAGAAGTTTTTGGAATATGTGGGAAAAAAATGAAAACGCATTTTTTTTATACAAAGTTGTCCATTTATAAGATATTACCAACACATAGCATGTACATAGCAAAAGTGACACCCCAAAATACATTCTGCTACTCCTCCTGAGTATGGCGATACCAAATGTGTGAGACTTTTACACAGCCTGGCCAAATACAGAGGCCTAACATCTAAGTAGCACCGTCATGTGTTCTAGGAGCATAAATTACACACATAAATTCCTGACAACCTATCACATTGTTGAAGGCCCTTCATATTTCTAAAACATAGCATGTACTGTACATACCAATTATAAACCAAAATACATTCTTCTGAGAAAAAGGGTAAAGAAAAGATTACCTGCGGTTTTAGTAGTGCAGTGGTCCAAAGAGGAGAGCATCGGTCCAGGCAGCAGGCAGGAACGTGGACAGCGACAGCAAAACAGGCAGCAGGCAGGAATAGTCAGTACAGGTAGAGATGATGTCAGCACAGCCAAAGCATTGGTCCAGATAGCAGGCAGAGATGTGGTCAGCAGTAGCAAAAGGAACAAAGGATCGTCCATGCAGCAGGCAGGAATACTGTCCATAGTTAGTACATGCAGCAGGCAGAGGTATGGTCAGCACAGCCAGAGTATTTGTCCAGGGAGCAGGCAGGACCATCAAGCTTAGGGCAACGGTCAGGAAAGAATGGGGACAGGGGTAGAGGCTTCTCCCACCCAAATCGCTTTGAAGCCTCCGGACAACCAGACCCTGTTCTGGGAACACAGAAAACCAAAAACTGGTTTTCTGAACTCAGAACACTATTCTGGAGCCCCTCACATATGTGAGACCCCTGTGTAGCAGGGTGAAAGATCAGTCCAAGGGGGCAGGCAAAAACATGGTCAACAGGCCGAGGTCAGTGCAGGTAAAAGGCAGAAATAAACGGTAGGCAGAGGCATAATCCATACAGTCCAGGGTCAGTTCACGTGAAAGGCAGAAACATGGCGGATAAACAATGCAGACAGTAGGCAGAGACATAGTCGAGAAACAGGCCAGGGTCAGTTCACATGGAAGACAATGATATGGTTGGTTGAGGCAGGGAAATATTCAGGACATATTGAAAACGGGGAAATGGCAGTATTAGAAATATGGGCTAATAGTTTTCGAGAGTGTGATATCGCTTGAAGCATTTTCCGATGCAAAGGCCAGGTTGGGAGGGACAGTCGGGACAATGGAAGCTGGTGTCTTTCCTAATTCCTCTTCTGGTGCACACCCGACATTTTTTTTGCCGTCGTCTTCCGGATCGTGATGGTGGAATATGGTCTGAAAAATGGCGCTCATGTAGTCTGCTGACACAATCTGAGTGAATGCTTTCTGGGGGGGATGTTTGTTGGTAGATCAGGGCAGTGACAATGTCTTCAATAAATCTCATGAAGGTGGTGGGTCTATGTGTGGATTTTTGGTAGACTATGAAAGAATTTAACAGGGCCAAATGAAAAAAGTAAATTGCGATTTTTTTATACCAGAAGAGGGATTTTCGGGTTGAAAGATAGGGCTGCAACATTTGATCATTTAAATCCACACCCCCCATGAATTTATTGTACTCATTGATGCAGGAAGGCTTGCGAACGGTACTGCGTCTTCTGTGAAGTTCCACCGAGGTGTCATCGTGGATGGTGGACATGATGTACACATCTTTCCTATCCCTCCACTTCACAGCCAACACTTCCTCGTTCCTCAAGCTTGCCGATTCCCCCTTTTGAATGGTTGTGGTGACAAGACGCTGTGGGAAGCCCTTTCTGTTTATTCTTGTTGTACCACACGCCAGAGTTTTTTTTAGGTAGAGGTGGCGGAGAAGGGGCAGGCTGGTATAATAGTTGTCCATATAAATATGATACCCCTTTTGGAGGAGTGGAAATACCAACTCCCAAACAATTTTTCCACTTATTCCCATGTACGATGGACACTCAGGGGGCTCGAGCTGGGAATCTTTGCCTTCGTACATGCGGAATGAGTGCACATAACCAGTGGCGCTTTCACAGAGCTTGTTGAGCTTCAAGCCGTACCTCGCCCGCTTACTGGGGATATATTGCTTGATTCCCAGCCGGCCTGTGAAATGCACCAGGGATTCGTCCACAGAAATGTTTTGGTCAGGGACATAAAGTTCGGCAAACTTCTTGGAAAAAAAATTAATTAGGGGGCGAATTTTATATAATTTGTCAAAGTTTGGGTGATCTCGGGGGGGGCACTGTGAGTTGTCACTGAAATGCAGGAACCGCATTATAAGTTCGTATCGGGACCTGGACATGGCCGATGTAAAAATTGGCATATGGTGGATGGGTTTCTTCGACCAATACCTATTCATTTCATTTTTTTTTGTAAGCCCCGTGTTAAACGTTAGGCCTAAAAACAATCTAAGCTCCACCACTGTTAGGGGTCTCCATTCAAAAGGGCGGGCATAGCTGGAGCTGGGGTTGTTTTCAATGAATTGTTGAGCAAAAAGATTAGTTTGCTCCACAATGCCTTGAACCAATTCATCAGGGAAAAATAAATTAAAAAAATCAAGTTTGGAAAAACCCTCAGTGTTGACCTGCACACCTGGCTGTGCTGTAAAAGGGGGGATCGTGGCTGACCCTGAGGTAGAAGGCAGCCACAATGGGTTTGCCAAGCCATCTGGAAGCTGGGTTCGGGTCCTACTTCTTTGGCGTGTACTTGCACTGGGCCTTTCCTCCTGGGGTCTAGCAGCGCTTGCACTGGGCCTTTCCTCCTGGGGTCTAGCAGCGCTTGCACTGGACCTCGCCTCCTGGGGTCTACCGCCGTTGGCACTGCTGGTCGCTGCCTGGTGTTCAGACCGTCTTCTTTTTGGACGGACTGTGTCCTCCTCTAATTCGGATCCGGATGTGCTGCCTTCGGGGGGTTCATATTCCGAACCAGAATCGGAATCAGAACTGAGCGGTGAGAGCTCCCCGTTGCTCTCATCGGTCAGACTGAGTATTTGATATGCTTCTTCTGGGGTGTACACCTTTCTGGACATAGTGGGTACGCTGGTGAGGTGGCAGGTACTCTGGTGGCAGGTTCTCTGGTGAGGTGGCGGGTACTCTAATGGACAGGTACTCCTGATGGATTGGTGGTGGGTACTCTGGTGAGGTGGCGGGTACTCTGGTGAGGTGGTGGGTACTCCTGATGGACAGGTACTCCTGATGGACTGGTGGCGGGTACTCCTGGTGAGGTGGCGGGTACTCCTGGTGAGGTGGCGGGTACACCTGATGGACAGGTACTCCTGATGAACAGGTACTTCTGATGGACTGGTGGCGGGTACTCTGAGGTGGCGGGTACTCAGGTGAGGTGGCGGGTACTGCTGATGGACAGGTACTCCTGATGGACTGGTGGCGGGTACTCAGGTGAGGTGGCGGGTACTCCTGATGGACAGGTACTCCTGATGGACTGGTGGCGGGTACTGCTGATGGACAGGTACTCCTGATGGACAGGTACTCCTGATGGACTGGTGGCGGGTACTCTGAGGTGGCGGGTACTCAGGTGAGGTGGCGGGTACTCCTGATGGACAGGTACTCCTGATGGACTGGTGGCGGGTACTCTGAGGTGGCGGGTACTCAGGTGAGGTGGCGGGTACTGCTGATGGACAGGTACTCCTGATGGACAGGTACTCCTGATGGACTGGTGGCGGGTACTCTGAGGTGGCGGGTACTCAGGTGAGGTGGCGGGTACTCCTGATGGACAGGTACTCCTGATGGACTGGTGGCGGGTACTCTGAGGTGGCGGGTACTCAGGTGAGGTGGCGGGTACTGCTGATGGACAGGTACTCCTGATGGACAGGTACTCCTGATGGACTGGTGGTGGGTACTCTGAGGTGGCGGGTACTCAGGTGAGGTGGCGGGTACTGCTGATAGACAGTTACTCCTGATGGACTGGTGGCGGGTACTCAGGTGAGGTGGCGGGTACTCCTGATGGACAGGTACTCCTGATGGACAGGTACTCCGGATGGACTGGTGGCGGGTACTCTGAGGTGGCGGGTACTCAGGTGAGGTGGCGGGTACTCCTGATGGACAGGTACTCCTGATGGACTGGTGGCGGGTACTCTGAGGTGGCGGGTATTTAGGTGAGGTGGCGGGTACTGCTGATGGACAGGTACTCCTGATGGACAGGTACTCCTGATGGACTGGTGGCGGGTACTCTGAGGTGGCGGGTACTCAGGTGAGGTGGCGGGTACTCCTGATGGACAGTTACTCCTGATGGACAGGTACTCCTGATGGACTGGTGGCGGGTACTCTGAGGTGGCGGGTACTCAGGTGAGGTGGCGGGTACTCCTGATGGACAGGTACTCCTGATGGACAGGTGGGTGGCTGGTGATCTGGTGGCAGGTACTAGATGACAGGTACTCTTTATTTAGGGGGGGCAATCTGGGCACAGTAGTACATATGTATATGTGTATAACATATGTGTAACTCACTGTTAGCTGATCTCCTCCTCACAGGTGTGTGAAGAGGAGAACCAGGCAACAGTGAGTTACACACAATTGTGTGTTTTGTTTACATTTAGTGACCTGCTGTGATTGGACACAGCCGGTCACGTGGTAAAGAGCCAATTTCATTGGCTCTTTACCCTGATCGAGGCTGGGCTGTATCCAAGGGAAAAACCTCAGCCCCGATCGCCGCGCTGCGCGCCCCCGGGGGGCGCGCGGGCGCCGTGCACGCCGCTGCGCAGCTCTGCATCATCAATTCCGGTAAGTTTATACCGGAATCTCCGCCGCCCGCCGCCACATTACTTGAATCGGTGTGTCCAGAGGGACACACCGGATCCCAGATCGCCGCGCTGCCCCGTGCACGTCGCTGCTGCAGCTCTGCATATGGGAGCCGGTAAGCCGCTCCGCTGCCCGCCGCTGCTGCTCCGCCGCCACTCATTTACCCCCATCAGGGAACTGCTGTGTCCTAAGGAACACAACGGTACCTGGGAGAGCCGGCGAAGCACTGGATGGCGGCGGGAGGGGGGGTGCCCCCTCCCGCCACCTATAAGAACGATCAAGCGGCGGAACCGCCGCTATGATCGTTCTTATGGTGCAGAGAATCGCTGGCAGAACAAAAGGATATCTGAATGATGCCTCTAGCTGCAGGCATCATTCAGATATTCCCCTACAAAGCAGAGGATGTCATATGACGTCCACCCAGGATGGGAGATCCCATCTGTGGACGTCATATTACTATGGCTGGGTAGGGAAGTGGTTAATAATAGCACTCCAATCATGTAAAGCTACAGCCACGACAATATTGGTTACAGTAGATATTGAATCGCTGTATACCAATATCAGGCATTCAGATGCACTTAAAGCAATGAAGTGGGCCCTTATGAAACAATCTAAAATCAAAAAAATTCAGATTCAGTTTTTGATTCAAGGTTTAGAATTAGCCATGAGCAACAACTTTTTTTGGGCCAACAACCAGTTCTATAACCAAACCGGCGGTGTAGCCATGGGAGCTCGCTATGCCCCAAGCGTGGCTAATGTAGTGCTGAACAAATGGGAACATGAAACTATCTATAACAACAAAGATCAGTCACTTCTTTTTTACCGGAGATATATAGATGATGTGATTTTATTTTGGGAAGGCACAGAGTCAACGCTAACAGCTTTTTTGATGCAGATGAACGAAAATGTTTATGGGTTGAAATTTGCAGCGGAGTATAGCCTTTTTACTGTGAACTATCTAGATCTCACCATCACCAAGAAAAACAACGAGTTTGTGACCAAAACCTATTTCAAAGCAACAGATCGGAATGGGTTTGTACCGACTAAAAGCTGCCACCACCCCCAGTGGATAGGAGCTGTACCTAAAGGGCAGTACATGCGGCTCAAGCGCAACTGTGCAAACAGTGAAGATTTTTCTGCCCAGGCCGACCTGCTGACAAATAGGTTTTTGGAAAAAGGCTATCCATTGGAGACACTAGATAACGTGCTGGCCCAGGTGTCCTCTATGGATAGAAAGTCATTATTAACAACTAAGTTAAAAAAGAACTATGGAGGTGAAGTAGCTTTCGTGTCAGGCTTCCACAGGCAGTACAAACAAGTGGAAACCATTTTCAAAAAATATTGGCCAATTCTCCTTAAAGACAAAGATCTGGTATCCACCATATCGTCCAAACCCAAATTCATTTATAGGAAGGCCCCAGGTTTGAGGAATCGTATAGCCCCCAATGTACCAGATCCTCCTAAAAAACAGGGTACGTTTTTGGATGGTTCAGGTTTTTACTATTGCACTCGTTGCAAAGCATGTAAAACCACAAGGAAGTCTGGAGACCCTAAAAAAATATTACACTTCCAGTCCAATATAACTAGGGAGAAATTTAAAATCAAACCTCTGATTACGTGTAATTCGGACCATGTAACCTATGTCCTGGAATGTCCCTGTTCACTCCAGTATGTGGGACGAACTACTAGACAACTGAGAGTAAGAATTAATGAACATCTTGCCAATATTAAAAAAAGTTTTCCGAATCACAGCGTGTCGAGACACTTTGCAAGTCATCATCAAAGTGATCCCAGCCAATGCAAATTTTTCGGAATTGATAAAATCACTAGTCACTGGAGAGGGACACACATGAAACGAGCCATTTCACAAAATGAAACAAAATGGCTATATAAATTACAGAGTATGCAACCAGATGGTATGAATATAGAAATAGATTTAAATTGCTTTCTATCCAACGAATAAAATTGGTGAGCTTTTTGTATCAATTCTGAACATTAAGAAGTACCACTGCTCTGTCTTTTCTCGTTTGCGTGAGCATGAAGTAGTGTTTATTTTCTCTCCTTGATTCTTATTCCTTTCCCTCCCCTCTTTTTTCCTCCCCTTCTGCCCAATAAACGGTATGCATATTGGTTGCCAATGTATGGGGATGTCATACAATTTAATATGCATGGATGGATTTACCAATTAAATTGACCTGTTTAGGATTACATCATCGCCTTGTCCCATTGGTTGGGAGCACTCGTGTCGAGTAGGGTGCCTCCATAGGGATTTTGGACGAATCACCTAATTAGGGACTTATTTTTCTCTTTAGGTTTAAGAAAGTGTAAGATTGGCATGTTAAATTATATTCCATATGGTACTCCATCTAGTGGATATTTTTGAGTATGCATTTAAATTTCATGTTATTTTTACATTTCATTTAAAGGAGCTGCCAAGTTATAGGGTTCTATTTGTTTATGACTCTATTAGCTTTCCCCAATATTATTTGATTGAGAATATATTTTTTTATATATTTTTTTATATATATTTATTTTAATATTTTAGAGTATTATAGTTGCGTTCCCGCTGTGCGGGTAACGCAGTTGTCTTTCTCTCTTTTTTTAATTGTCAATGGGATGTGTTTGTCTTGCACGGCACTGTGGCTGCACTGTGATTGGTATAGGCCTTTGTCCATCTCAATTATCCCTCCCCACGCTTTGTCCTTATAAACGTGTGACGCTGGTGACTAGGCACGCCCCCTGAAGACGTTAATTATTGCACTTTAATTCTAATAACTAGCGCCCCCTACTTTTCATTCTTACACATCCTCCTCACCATAGCCTGCCTAGATCCCCACCTTGTTGGGCACTCTGTCTTGAGCTTGTGGTCTGGTAAACCGAGTTGTTTTTGTGCCTCAGAAAGCTCCCTCTTCCTCCTCCAACTGTAGCTAAAACACCCGACAAGTTTTTTGCACAAACCCATAGCACGCTCAATTCGTGGGTCCTTCATTGCATTCTCTATTGCGAGATGAATCCTATGGCCAAAACACTGCAGTCGAGTCCAGTGATTTATGGATATGGCCTTTACAATGTTGCTTCCGTTGTCTGTAGTGATGCACACAAGATTTTTCTCCTCCAATTTCCAGTTTATGAGAGCATCCTTTAATCCCTGCGCCAAAGCTTCGCCAGTGTGGTCCTCAGGGAAAAACCCAGTTTGTAGGCACCGACTTTTCATCTCAAAATCGTCATTGATGAAACGGATTGTTAAGCTCATGTACGGTTCCATTGCTCTGCTGGACCATAAATGTGAAGTTGCTGCAAAATTAAGTACATCTCGCAATTCTGTTGCAACTGTTTCACGACATTTGGTGTACAGAGCAGGGATTGCAACATGGGAAAAATAAGTACGAGAGGGCACTTGAAAGCGCTTATCAAGGGTTTGAATGAGTTTTTTAAACCCCTCTTTTTCAACAGTGGTCACGGGAGCCATGTCTTTAGCCAGGTGAAATGTGATTGCTTGTGTTATTTCTTTGCGCCTGACAGAGGTTGTTGAGTACGGTGTTGCATTATATAATGTTCCTTTAATTGACATTTGTTTTGTCTGGCTGCGGCTGCAGGTACTTTGTGATTGAGCGCCGGCGGTTTTGTTTTTCCGTAACGTCTCATATTGTTGTATGTGATTACGTTTCAGGTGATTAAACAGATTGGTGGTGTTGCCCTTTGGTGCACAAACAACGGCTAAACATTGCTTGCAGTAGATGGTTTGCTGAGTGTCATCATCTTCTTTGAATCCGAAATGAGCCCACACTTCGGAATAAGCTCCTCTTTTTGGAACAAAAACATCTTGGTTTTTATCAGACTCACTTGCGCATTGCTCTACCTCTGCGCCGGCCTCTGCAGAGTCTGCACTGGCCTCTGCCTCACTCATGTAGAAAAATAACCAAGTAGAATATTGGTTTAGTTTGTTTTTAACTTCTCGACTGTACACTTCTGCTGTTCTGATGCAGTTAACTAACATAAGTACATACATACATCTGTGTCCTTGAAAATATAATTGTCTAAAGTTGAACTTCAATTAGGAAATCCAACAAGAACAACGAGCCCAGCTGGGCTAAAGAGTCCTGTGTGACTGTGTGTATATTCTTCAGGTGCTGCTGCAGCTCTTGTTCTCTTAATAATATTCAACTGGGTGTGGTTGACTGGACATGTGTGTACCTATAGAGAAAACAAAACGAGAGCGCACAGTCTGTCATCCGCCTTTAGTTTAAAACACTTGCAGCTAATGCACTGACATTTAAAAGGCAATGAATCAAACAGTGTGTTTTTTTTTTTTGCTTGGCAATGTTGCGCCCCTTCAGGCTAGTCACCGAGGCCGACTACAGCGGAACAGCCCAGGCACCAGGCTCCATTTTCTACTCTGCGACCTGGGGTTTGTCAAGCCCCGATACTTATAATATATAAATCCCTCTCCCTCTCTCCCTCCCTCTTGCATTGGGAATGTATGGGAGGACTGAGAAGAATAAAAGCCATAGATGAGCAAATCTCTGACTTTATCCAGCAATGCCATGCTGGGACTTTTAGTTCCAATGACTAGAAATGCCTGTCCAACGCTGTGGTCTCCTAATGGAGAAGGCAAGTGTTATAAAAGTAAATGGGAATGTATTGTATGGGAGGAAGAATAAGAGCCATAGAGGAGCAGATCTCTGACTTCTGCAGAGGCCAGACAGGGCATTGCTGGATAAACCATGCTGGGACTTGTAGTTCCACAGACTAGAAATGCCTGGCTGCCCAACGCTGGTCTCCTAATGGTGATCAAAGCAACAGAGGAGCAGATCTGACTTATCCAGCATTGCCCTGTCTGGCCCCTGTAGAATTATTTGCTGAGACTTGTAGTTCCACAGACACCAATCTTCTGCCACATGTATCTCCCAGTAGAAAGCTCCCACCCCGATCACCCTCCTCCTCTTAAAAAAAGAAAAATCTATAGTTAAACTCAACAAGCAAACAACAAATATATATATATATATATTATATTTTTTGTTGAGTTTTACTTTGATACACTGCACATGGTGACATGGAATAATACAGAACACATTCATTCATTGCCAGATCAAATCAAATGAAATCATTTACCTGGAAAATCATATAAGGCGCTAAGGCGACAATGTTTTCATGTTTCAGCTCCTGGAAGCTCCTGAAATTAAAGCACCAAATGTCAAATCAAATATTTCACCATCTAACTGCCATGCTGTTACTCATCACACCACAAACCATTCGGTTTACCTGGCTTCAGGATTTTCTTCCCTAAAAGGATCTGGCCAGGTAATGATTGCAACCGAACCAGCCACTGCCAGCCAGGTCGGTCGGAGCCTCGGTCCTGCTTCTGCGGATGGAACACAAGTGCGTAGTCACTGCAGTGTTTCCCGGCTCTCTCCGACAAAACGTGGTGCCGCCCATGCCCAGGCATCACCGCGGCGCATCACGCATCACGCTCTCTGCTCACCACACTCTCTGGCTCTGCTCTGCCTGAAGTCAGTGCGCCTGACGTCAGTTCCTGTATCGGCGCCGTTTGCGTGCGTTCCACCCTGGTTCCGACGTCTTTTCCTTAATACTAAAAATCGCGGTAATCCAGGATCGAGATCGCGGGGGGGTGAATCGAGATCGCGATTCTCATACGATTAATCATGCAGCTCTACTGTGTGTGTGCCTTAACTCCTTCCTGACCAGGATCAAAACATTCCTTAACGCCCAAGCTAAATTTTTCAACTTTGACCTGTGTTTATATAACTGTACATATCATCGCAACTACGTGTATCTATTTGGATTATACCTTGTTTTTTTTGTTTTTTTTAGGACAGATCGAGCTTTCATTTGGTGGAAATTCGTAATGCATATCTCCTGATTATTATTTTTTCTTTTTATATCAAAGGGAAACCTCCCCCAAATAGTAGAAAAAACCTTGCCGCCTGCAAACAGTAATAAAGTCACAGGGTGTGTGTCCTGCATTGACTGTAACTTCTGAAATTCTTCCTTTTCAGCAGCTCTACAGGGAAGTTGTAGTTCAGAAGGCAGGCTCTATGAAATGTGTGACACAGAAGTGGTGGATACAGTGGATATAAAAAGTCTACACACCCCTGTTAAGAATGTCAGGTTTCTGTGATGTAAAAAAATGAGACAAAGATAAATAATTTTACAGCACATTCTGCAAATTCACGGAAGGGGGCAGAATCCACCAGACGGAAAGGCAGAAGTTGTAGAGCCAGCAGCTTTGACAAGCTTGCATTTAGACCCTGGGCATGTGGGTGGCAGTGACTGTATTTTTTTTTGCTGCAGCAGATGGGGCAGAGAAATTTGCCGCCTATAGTCTACAGCTGGTGGTGTGATACAGGACCTGAGACACCCTGCGCTATACCATCATCCCTGTCAGTGGAGGCTGCTGAGAGGTCATGAGGTAAAGCGGGGCAGACTGAGGTGAGTAAGGAGGAGGAACAGAATTGCACGCTTTTTGTGTGGCTTTCAGGTGCTCTTGCCAATGGGCTGAGTGGTGAGAGGTTAAATGCCTTGTCAAGCATGTGGTACCTAAATGGCTGGTGTTTTTGCCACGCTTGATGTGCTTGAAACAAAGTTTGCAAATTGCAACAGTGTGGTTGGCTGCACATGTGCTAAAAAAGGCCCAGACAGCTGAGCTGTGGAAAGTGGGACGGGAGATAACAGCACCACAATGTGATGGAATAGGGTGGCTGCTCTCTACTCTTCCATGATGGCTGCCTCGTAGGGGTTGTGCCTCACCCTCACTTTCCTCCTCTGCTCTATCTGGCACCCAAGTCACATCAGTGACCTCAGCATCATCATCTCCTCCATCCTCATTACCACTGAGGCAACGTGGCAATATGCTGCAGCTCGGGGAACATGACTGCCAATTTGTGTACCAGTGTTCTCCCCTCTCTGTAGGCTCATGTTTCTGCCTTCCTCAACCTCAGAACCAGCATCCGAATCAAGTAATGGCTGTGCATCATCAAGGAGTAAGTGGCTGACGCCGTGTTCAAATAACTCGGCTGACTCCTCCATGCCTGATTCTGGGGCTATGGCAGGAATAGCTGTGGACAAGGAGGCAGGTTTAGCCACTCTGGCAGCTGCAGTGGACTGCGCACTAGTCTATGCTTGGATGACGGAGGATGAGGATGGTTTAGTAAGCCAGTCCACCTCCTGGATAGCACTGGAAACATCACTAAACAGAGGAAATTATGCCCTGCCTGAGGACTGACCATGTCCACCTTTGCCTGTGGACAAATACATTTCTTGCCCCCTCACAGTGCCATGGGAACGTCTGTCTTTCCTTGTTGTCCTCCCAGACATGATGGGGGGTGCTTATTAATGGGAATGGGCCGAACACCCACCAGTTCGGTTTGCACCAGAACACCTCGAACAGGCAAAAAGTTGTTGCGAACCCTATTAAAGTCTATGGGACACGAACATGAAAAGTCCTAATTTTAAAGGCTTATATGCAAGTTATTGCCATAAAAAGTGTATGGGGACCTGGGTACTGCCCTAGGGGACATGTATCAATGCAAAAAAATGTTTTAAAAACAATAGTTTTTTCAGGAGCAGTGATTTTAATAATGCTTAAAGTGAAATAATAAAAATGAAATATTCCTTTAAATATCGTGCCTGGTGGTCCCCTTAGTCTGCCTGTAAAGTGGCGCATCTGCACGGTGTGTAAAACAGTGCCGCAGCAATAATGACATTTCTAAAGGAAAAATTGTAATTTAAACTGGCTCGTGGCTGTAATGTATTGCCAGCTCCCGGCAATATAGATGGAAAATCAATAAAAAAAATGGCGTGGGGTCCAAACCAGACTCCTATCCGAGCATGCAGCCTGGAGGTCAGGATAGGGGGGCGAGTGAGCGCACCCCCTCCTGAACCATACCGGGCCACATGCCCTCAATATGGGGGGGTTGGCTGCTTTGGGGCGGGGGGCTGTGCACCCCCACTGCAATATACTGCGTCAAACGTGCAGTAACGCACAGAAATATACTGCGTTAAACGTGCACTAATGCACTGAAATATTCAGTGTTAAACTTGCACTAACACACAAAAATATACTGCATTAAACGGCGATAAACTTGCAGTAACGCACTGAACTATACTGAGTTAAAAGGAAGGTAACGCACTTAAACATATAGCGTTAAACTTGCAGTAACGCACTGAACTATACTGCGTTTAACGGAAGGTAACGCACTGAAATACACGCTGTTAAACTTGCAGTAACGCACTGAAATATACAGCGTTAAACTTGCAGCAACGCACTGAACTATACTGCGTTTAACGGAAAGGTAACGCACTGAAAGACATGTTAAACTTGCAGTAACGTACTGAAATATATGAAGTTAAACTTGCAGTAGAGCACTGAAATATACAGCGTTAAACTTGCAGTAATGCACTGAACTATACTGCGTTTAACAGAAGGTAACGCACTGAAATACATGTTGTTAAACTTGCAGTAACGCACTGAAATATACTGCGTTAAACGGTCACTACACTCACACTGACTGAACTATCACTAGATTCACACTAAAGTAAAAATTTATGGTTACTCACTACACTCACACTGAACTATCACTAAACTGATATTCTACACTGACAAAAGAATCAGAATAGCAAACTAACTGTCTAGTAGCACTGAACAGAGCCCTGTTTTATCTCTCTCCACGCCGATATCACGCAAAAAATGGCCGCTATTAAAAAAATACTTTTGGGGAGCGCGACTAAGAGCAATGAGCCATGTTTGGAGTCATCATGACAGCGTCCAATCATGGCTCTGTGCCCTGATTGGGCAAAGCTTTCATTGCTTCAGCCAATCAGGGATTCCAATGCACTGTGCAGCGGCGCAATGCATTGTGATCATTCGGCAGGCCGAACAACCGGTCGAACGCCCGATAATTCGGGTGGTCATCGAACGGGCGAACAGCCAATGTTCAGCCCGAACTCATGCTGGGGCCGAACTGTTCGCCCCTCCCTAGTCGTCATGCTGATAGATAAAGTTCCTCTTCATGTTCAGATTTCTGGCAGAAGGTTTTCTTCCAATATTGACTAGTATATGGAACTGTTCACAATTCCCTCTACATTGACTAAGGCCCCTGTTCCAGCTAAAGAAAACCAGCCCCAAAGTATGATGCTGTCACCACCATGCTTCACTGTGGGTATGGTGTTCTTTGGTAATGTGCAGTGTTGTTTTTGCACCAAACATATCTTTTGGAATTATGGGCAAAAAGTTTAACCTTGGCTTCATCAGACCATAACACATTTTTCCACATTCTATTAGGAGACTTCACTTGTGTTTATGCAAAATGTAGCCGGGCTTGGATGTTTTTCTTTGTAAGAAAAGGCTTCCATCTTGCCACACTCTTGTCACATGTACCATACAGCCAGTACTTGCCGGATATTCCTGCAGATCCTTTAATGGTGCTGTAGGCCTCTTGGCAGCCTCCCTGACCAGTTTTCTTCTTGTCTTTTCATAAATTTTGGAGGGACATCCAGCTCTTGGTAATGTCACTGTTGTGCCATATTTTCTCCACTTGATGATGACTGTCTTCACTATGTTCCATGGTATATCTAATGCCTTGGAAATTCTTTTGTATCCTTCTCCTGACTGATACCTTTTAACAATGAGATCCCTCTGATGCTTAGGGAGCTCTCTATGGACCATGGCTTTGGCTGTAGAATGCGACTAAGAAAATGAACAGCTGAACTTTATTTGGGGTTAATCAGAGGCACTTTAAATGATGGCAGGTGTGTACGGACTCCTATTTAACATGAGTTTGAATGTGATTGCTTATCCGAGCATGCAACCTAGCAGGCCAACGGAAAAGAGGGGGGACAAGAAAGCGCCCTCCCCTCCTGAACCGTACCAGGCCACACGCCCTTAACATGGGGAGGGTGTTTTGGGGTCCCCATGTTGATGGGGACAAGGGCCTCTTCCCCACAACCCTTGCCCTGTGGTTGTGGGGGTCTTCGGGAGAGGGGCTTATTTGAATCTGGAAGCCCTCTTTAACAAGGGGGCCCCCAGATCCTGGCCACCCCTAATGTGAATGTGTATCGCATACATTGTACCCCTACTCATTCACCAAATAATTTGTCAAAAAAGTAAAAATGACAGAAGACAGTTTGGGACAAGTCTTTTGTTAAAAAAAAAATATGTCAATCCATATTCGATCGCAGCACAGACGGACCAAGAAAAAAACAAAAAAAGGAAAAACTCTGCCTCGATGTGAGGCGTCCCGTGGCTGCAGGCTTTTTGCATTGACAGTTATACCTGAGGGCGGGGCCACCCGGTGACATAAACATGTGACCTGCCCCCCTCTGACGCTACGTGACGTCGCATGATGTCAGAAGGGACGGGGTCACCCACTTACGTCACCGGGTGGCCTTGCCCTCAGCTACATAAGAACTGTCAGCGCAAAAAGACTGCAGTCAGCGGGAGCCTCCCATCGAAGCAGAGTTTTTCCTTTTTTTTTTTCGGGTCATCGGACGCTGTGATCGAAAATAAATGGACATTGTGGGACTTTTTTTTTAAAGCACTTGTCCCAAACTGTCTACTGTAATTTTTTCTTTTTTGGTGAATGTGTAGGGGTACAATGTACCTGATACCCATTCACATAGGGAGGGGGCGGGATCTGGAGGTCCCCTTGTTAAAGGAGGTTTCCAGATTCTGATAAGCCCGCCGCCGGCAGGCCCCCACAACCACCCTCCCCATGGTGAGGGCATGTGGCCTGGCACTTTTCAGGAGGCGGGCGCTTTCTCGCCCCCCTTTCCTGTGGCCTGCCAGGTTGCGTGCTCCGATAAGGGTCTGGTATGGATTTTGGGGGACCCCCACGCCATTTTTTTTTACTTTTTTGCTCGGGGTTCCCCTTAAAACCTATACCAGACCTGAAGGGCCAGTACCAGTAGGGTACTGGCTGTGAAGTTTCCCTTACCGGCAATGGTGGCGGCAGCACCCGAGAGCCGATGGAAACATCGGTTGAAGTGCCGACATCGCTGGATTCCAGGACAGGTAAGTGTCCTAACATTAAAAGTCAGCAGCTACAATATTTTTTTCTAAAGGAGCCTGGAGCTCCTCTTTAAGTTGTTTCCTGCACACTGTGTAATAGTGATTGCAAAAAAAATAATAATTAAGCAGCGCAATTGGGACATGGCTTGGCTGTGGCCTATTTATTAGTAGAGGGCTCAGAATTTAGGTTTTTAGTCCTGCATATAACTAAATTAAATGTATGCACATTTATGATGCATTCATGTATTTATAACTAAAAAAGGCAAATATACACTTGCATGACTTTTCTAAATCACTTTCCACTTTTCCCATTTTTCATGTTCATTTTTGTTCAATGTCACATTGCTATTTCAACTGCTTCCCCCAGGAGTCCAATAAATATCCCATATGTCATGCTGGTTTAATGGTAATCTGTCTATATTCACTTCCTATTTATTTTTGAAAGGTCGGGTTTACTGTAGGCTTAATTGCTTTAGAATTAGATGAAGGCCAGGGCCAGTGCTCTTGGACAGGTTTGAGTCAGCTGGAAGTGACATTCTGCCGATCACGTGAATGACTACTTTGTCATGTATAAGTATGTTTACTGTTTGCTTTTATCTTATGCACATGCTGGTCAGGTGTAATAGGGCTAGAGCTATAAATGTGATATACTCTTTGATACTTGATGGCAGTCATATCATTTGTAGTACGGTACATTAAAATCAATGCAGCTTTAATAAGATAAATACAATCGAGCAATTGAAGCAGAACTCCAGACAAAGATATTTAGTTATTTCTAGTATGTTAAAAAAAAAAAAAAAAATGGTTCCACATCCAGGATTGCAGCTCATTTCTTTAAAAAAAAAATTGCTTCATTATTGTTGGGTAGCACAGCTATTGCTATACTTTTGACCCACTCTGAAAACGAAAACTGCAGATCCCATAAACTAATGCTTGTGTCATTTATCCCCCCATACTTTTCCCTTCGGCAGCTTGAAAAATGCCATGTATCCTGTGAGTAGATCACACAATAAAAGGTGTTTTGTGAATGGCCGAGGGAAGAGTGGGGGATAAATGACACCAGCACTTCTTTGTGTGAGAGCCACAGCCCTCAAATCTATGGAGGGAAAGAAGTATATAGAGAGTTGTACTATCTGGCATAAATGAAGAGCAGCGATCCTGTAACTTTCAATATACAAACAGTGCAGCGCTTAAAGTTAACAATCAGACATTTGTGAATAACCAAACATCAGTGATAAGTGATGAAAAAAATTAGTGACTCCAACAAAGGAGAAAAAAAAACTATTAAGAAGTCCAAAATAAGAAGGATTCAAAAGGGTTAATCAAGATGGAGGTCCCACATGCCATATTGAGAGGTATGTCCCAATGGGAAGCCTTCTGCATATTAAACACACAGGGGGTTATTTACGAAAGGCAAATCCACTTTGCACTACAAGTGCAAAGTGCACTTGGAAGTGCAGTCGCTGTAAATCTGAGGGGTAGATCTGAAATGAGGGGAAGCTCTGCTGATTTTATCATCCAATCATGTGCAAGCTAAAATGCTGTTTTTTATTTTCCTTGCATGTCCCCCTCGGATCTACAGCGACTGCACTTCCAAGTGTACTTTCAGTGCAGATTCAAGTGCACTTTGCACTTGTAGCGCAAAGTGGATTTGCCTTTCGTAAATAACCCCCACAGTCTGATACCACATCCTAGGAAAAATGTAAAAAAAAAAACCCTATTGAACAGAGGACTTTAAAGGTACCACATGAGGTGTAATAAAATATCAAAACTTTTTTTATACAAATATTAACCACTTGTCCTCCGGAAGGTGTACCCCCCTTCATGACCAGGCTATTTTGGGCGACGCTGTACCCAAATATAGGTAGTTAATGTCCTTTTTTCCCACAAATAGAGCTTTCTTTTGGTGTTATTTGATCACCTGTGTTTTTTTTATTGCTTGCGCTGTACACAAAAAAATTTAATCATTTATTTTCACATCAGTACACCTCTCATCATTATCACTTATTTCATTCACCATATTCACCCATTTATACACCAATTTATTATATTTCTTTACATATTATATTGTCATACACATTTTTTATTTCATTTTTTAATTTTATTTTCATGTTTAATGTTATAAAGGTAACACACACATACATTTCATTAGTCCACTGTTAATCATCACTATTATTATTAACTATACACATATTACCGGTATATGCATTACATGCACCAGTTAATTTTCTCACATTACACCTTCGTTTACACAATAAACGCATCATCACAGTTTTTCTTTTTCTTTTCCTTTCTTTTCCTTTTTCTCTCTGGATTACTTTTTTTGGTTCCCGAGGGATTGTCTCTTTCATTCAAGTTTTATTTCATTCATTTTCTTTTTACTTACCTTTTAAGTGTCACATAGATAATAATTGTCAACCATATACATGCAATGGGGTTTTTCACTCACAATACTTTTCAACACTAATTGATTTTTAATTGGCTTCTAATTGAGGCCTCAGATCACATGAGTATGTGTCTTTTCTTTCTATATTAGAGGTGTGATGTTTGTAACGAATTAGCTATGATTAAGCACTGACCTTCAGTGTGAAACATGCAAGCAGTTACCCTGGCTATGCTGTGATGAATTTTGGTGTAATTTTCCATCTTTTTACAATAAAGGCGACCGTCAAAGGTTTTTTGGAGTGCAGCTGTCCATATTTTTTATTTTTTCCTCTTCATATATTACCAAAAGTATTGGAACGCCTGTCTTTACACACACATGAACTTTAATGGCACTGGTGTGCAGTCATGTTGGAATAGGAAGGAGCCATCCCCAAACTGTTCCTACAAAGTTGGGAGCATGAAATCGTCCAAAATGTCTTTATGGACTTTGTTTTGTTCACTGGTCCAAATGATTTGGTGGAGGGGGGATTATGGTGTGGGCTTGGCCCCTTAGTTCCAGTGAAGGGAACGCTTAAGGCGTCAGCGTACCAAGACATTTTGGACGATTTCATGCTCCCAACTTTGTAGGAACAGTTTGGGGATGGCTCCTTCCTATTCCAACATGACTGCACACCAGTGCCATTAAAGTTCATGTGTGTGTAAAGGCAGGCGTTCCAATACTTTTGGTAATATAGTTAGACAATATTTGCTTTTACAGCAATTGAGCTTCCTCCCATTTTTTCTTCTTTTAATGTCTGTTTTAAGCATTTCAAGTGCTTTTACCAATGGCTATTTAAATAATGTATTTTTGTAAAAAAATACCTTTTCCTGACTGACTCTATGGCAGCCTACGTGTGGGTTAACCCCGCCTCCTCTCCAATGCTATAGGACCCCATACCCCTAAAAGTAAACTCACCTCTCAGCACTGTGTTCCTTTTTTGTCCTCCTCCAATGGACCTGAAGCATGCACGTCCGTGCAGATTCCCGGATGGATGGATGACACACCTTTAAGCGGTGCAGCTCGGAACCCAGCCATGGGTGGGTGTAGAGCTTACAGCAACCACGATTGACTGGATGGGAGTTGCTGCGGTGTGCCCAAGATCCCTCGGCTGGCAAGGTCTGCTCCTTTATTTCTTCCATGGCAGTCGCATCTGTATTTTATCTGTAGGTCTGTCCCATGCCTGGCTCTCCCTAATGGCGGCTGGAACACTCTGCGCTCCAGCCTACAGCGGTGACCCGAATCTCGGGCGCCGCCGCCATTCGCGCATGCGCAGTGCCCGCTCCCAGAGCGAGGCTTGGTTCGCGCATGCGCGGTTCAGCAGGACTCTCGGCGGCCGCGCAGGCGCAGATGAGAGATCCTTCTCCACGCAGGTGCGTTGGATGACAGCGGTGACGTCACTGGTGGCGGGGAATTTAAAAGCTGATGCTCGCCTGTGTCATTTGGGATCTCCCCTGACAGGCAAGCAGAGGCTACTGGGGTTCCCTGCTGTGGTTTCTTGTCTTCTCACCCAGGTCAGTGCACTTTTGTATAGGATCTGTCTGTTTCAATTATAGTCTTTAAGTGTTTATGTACAGGCAATGTGTCTTTCACCATCTACTGCTCATCGCTATTCGGTGCATTTTTTCTTAAAGGGCAAGTTACCTATTTATTTCTTTTGTATGATACTGTAGGTTTTTGTGTGGTCGACCTATCTGTATTGTGACGCTTTGGTCCAGAAGTTATGGACAATTCACCGCTGACATGTGGCCAGCCCTCACGCACAAGGTATGTGTGGGAGAGAGGAGGGCTTGGGGTTTAGTCGCAAGTAATGTTGCTTGACGGCTTGTCTTTCTCCCCCCAATTCCCCTTTTTTTCCTTTAGCCCTTCCGCAGATCTTCAATTTGACACAGACCTTGCCACGCCGCATCATGCGTCAACATCAAAATCAAAACACAGACGTGATTCCCCGTCTGCATCTCACCACCAGAGGAGAAGTTCCCATTCCTCCTCCAGACACCGCTCCCACCGCCAGGACAGTTATTCTGATCAGAGAGCCTGCTGGGGATGCGGCTCACGAGTCCCAGAGGGCAAATCGTTATGCAGCCATTGCTATGCCCATGCGGTTGGGGAAAAAGAGACAGAAGATCAACGGATCAAGTCTCTAGTAAAACAGGTGGGGCAACGTTCTCTTAAGGAGATGGATGCTTCCCACGCACAAAGCCAGTCCAGCACTATTCGATCTGGCTCCCCGGCTGATGTGGTCCATGAAGTTCCAGGTCCTTCCCAGCCCTACGCATCCTCGCCTCTTCCCTCGGAAGGAGAATTAGAGAGTGATGAAGAGAGTGTGGAATTTGATTTCTCTCAAGTTACTCCGCTTATTAAAGCAGTCAAGGAGGCCCTTATGTGGGAAGACCTATCTACTCCCCCAGCCAAACAGAAAAAATTCTTCAAGCGCCTGGGGAAGGAGCGCCCAAGTTTTCCGCTTTTAGCTGAACTAAAGGGCATCTTTGACGAAGAGTGGAGCAAAGTGGACAGGAAGTCCTCAATGACAAATAAAGCCTCCAGAATGTATCCCTTTAAGGCAGATGAGGTAAAATACCTGGAGAACATTCCTCTTGTGGACGCAGCGGTAATGTGTCTGGCTAAGCATATCACGCTCCCTCTAGAAGACGCAGTCTCCTTTAAGGACAGTCTTGATAGAAGAATGGATCAGGACCTTAAAATAATTTACAGTCTTGCTAGAACAGCTTGTAAACCCGCCCTAGCCTTGGCAGCCGTGTCTAAGGCTATGGAGGCATGGACGGAGAATGTAGATTCCTTTCTCAAAGGCGTTTCAGAAGAACTGGCCAGTAACTCAGCAGCAGCAGAGCTAAAACTAGCAGTAGCTTTCTTGGGAGAAGCATCGGTTGATCTGATCCATCTACTGTCCAGGATTATGTTATCCTCAGTCACAGCTAAGCGAGCCCTATGGCTGCGTCCTTGGCAAGCTGATCCATCTTCTAAACAAACATGGTGCAAGATTCCTTTCGAAGGATCATCACTGTTTGGTAACAAACTAGATGACGCCATAGCTAAGGCCACAGGCGGAAAATCTGGCTTTCTTCCACAGGACAAGCGTCCACAGGGTCGAAGGAGGCCCCAGTTCAGAAGACGCAGTCCGGAGCGTTCAAGGGATGCACGCTCCTATAGACCTGGCCGGGACTTCAGAAGAAACTGGAGCAGAGGCCAAGCGTCCTTCCACAAACCAGCAAACAACCAAGCGTCCAGTGGTCGCGATCAGGCTAAATCCTTTTGAGATTTTGCCCGCCCAGGCAGGTCGGGTAGGGGCACGCCTGCTCCTCTTCCGGCACGTGTGGGTGGCCTCAATCTCAGACTTCTGGGTAGTCAAGACAGTGTCGTCAGGTCACGCATGGTCCTTCTCCAGCATTCCTCCCCCCAGATTTATCTCAACCCTACTTCCAAGTATGGAAGAGCAAAAACAGGCCTTATTATCCTACGTAGACCTGCTGAAAACACAGGGAGCAGTAGTACGTGTCCCAAAGGAAGAACAATTCCAAAGAGTATACTCCCCCTTTTCTTAGTCCAAAAGAAAAGTGGTGCCTGGCACCTGGTTAGGGATGAGCCGAACACCCCCGGGTTCGGTTCGCACCAGAACCTTCGAACGGACCGAAAGTTCGCGCGAATTTTCGAACCCTATTCGTTATAATGGACGCGAACGTTCGAAATCAAAATTGCTAATTACAACGGCCAATATGCATGTTAATGTTATAAAACAGGTTTGGGGACCCGGGTCCTGCCCCAGGGGACATATATCAATGCAAAAAGAAATTTTAAAAACTAAAGTTTTTTCGGGAGCAGTCATTTTAATGATGCATAAAGTGAAAAAAAAAAAGTGAAATTTTCCTTTAAATATGGTACCTGGGGGGTGTCTAAAGTATGCCTGTGAAGTGGCATGTGTTTCCCGTGTTTAGAACTGTCCTTGCACAAAATGACATTTGTAAAGGAAAAAAAGAAGCCATTTAAAACCACTTGCGGCTTTAATGTCATGTCTTGTCCTGGCCGCCATATGGCTGAAAATCCTTGAGAAAAATGGCATGGCTACCCCATCACCCCCCCCCCACCCCAGCCCCTTTGGGTCTTGTATGGATACTAAGGGGGACCCCGCACCCAAAATAAAACCCTATACCTACAACCCTATATACTCTGAACAGCAGTATATAGGTGGTGCAAACAAGACATGGACTGTAGGTTTGTTCTTAAGTAGAATCTGAACAGGTACATTATGAAGTGTAGCTACATCCCAAAAAAATCAATTTTTAAGCTTTTTGGAGAACATAGGGAGGGGTTATCACCCCTGTAACATTTGCTGTCTTTGCACATCTGTTCAGAACATGTCACCTCACTTTCCGTCCCAATGACAAATGTTTTTGGAAAAGTGGGGTTTTAATTGAAACAAGGATTGGTGATAAAGCATCAGTAGAGAGGAGATACCTTTTTCCCAAATTAAATCTAACAGGATAGAATTTTCCTTCCTAGGGGTAGATTTCCTCTCACTTCCTGTTTTCTCTTGCCGTTTGCAAGTAGGAGTCGTTTGTAAGTTGGATGTTTGAAAGTAGGGGCCTGCCGTATATACTCTGCAGAAATTTGCCCTATTAGATGTTGGTGTAGCCACAAGACTGGTGGGCACAGGAATGGGCCCTGCTGTGAGTTAATAGATCAAGATTTGTACTTGCATGCACCTGTTGAACCGGGCAGAAAAATTGGGCCTTTGGTGGTGGTGGTGGTGGTGGTGGACGGTGTTGCCACAAGACTGTAAGCCCTCACAGTTACTCTTGGTGGGTGCAGGAATGGGCCCTGCTGTGAGTTATTAGATCAAGATTTGTAATTGCATGCACCTGTTGAACAGGGCAGAAAAATTGGGCCTTTGGTGGTGGTGGTGGTGGTGGACGGTGTTGCCACAAGACTGTAGGCCCTCATAGTTACTCTTGGTGGGCGCAGGAATGGGCCCTGCTGTGAACTATTAGATCAAGATTTGTAATTACACGCCCCTGTTAAACAGGGGCTGAAAAATTGTGCCTTAGGCATTGGTGCTGGTGCCACAACACTGCAACCCCTCACAGATACTGTACTTGGAGCACAGCAGTCACACCTGTTGCGAAGCATCTTTTTAAAAAATTGTAATCACACGCCCCTGTTATACAGGGGCTGAAAAATTGTGCCTTAGGCACTGGTGCTGGTGCCACAACACTGCAACCCCTCACAGATACTGTACTCTGAGCACAGCAATGAGACCTGTTGCAAAGCATTGCCTAAAAATTGTAATTACACGCCCCAACAGGGGCTGAAAAATTGTGCCTTAGGCACTGGTGCTGGTGCCACAACACTGCAACCCCTCACAGATACTGTACTCTGAGCACAGCAGTCACACCTGTTGCGAAGCATCTTTTTAAAAAAATTTAATTACACGCCCCTGTTATACAGGGGCTGAAAAATTGTGCCTTAGGCACTGGTGCTGGTGCCACAACACTGCAACCCCTCACAGATACTGTACTCTGAGCACAGCAATGAGACCTGTTGCAAAGCATTGCCTAAAAATTGTAATTACACGCCCCAACAGGGGCTGAAAAATTGTGCCTTAGGCACTGGTGCTGGTGCCACAACACTGCAACCCCTCACAGATACTGTACTCTGAGCACAGCAGTCACACCTGTTGCGAAGCATCTTTTTAAAAAATTGTAATTACACGCCCCTGTTATACAGGGGCTGAAAAATTGTGCCTTAGGCACTGGTGTGGTGGCATGGATCATTGAGGAGGAGGAAGAGGATAGTCAGTGAACATAACAGGACAGTCACTCAGCATCAGCATAGGCAGTCTTGAAGGGATGTGACATTATAAATTATTCCGTTATATCCGCTTCAGGTGTCTGGTAGCTGGTGGTGATCCAAGACTGATTCATTTTTATGAAGGTCAGTCGATCAACCGAGTCGGTGGACAGGCGCACCCTATGATCGGTGACAAATCCTCCAGCAGCACTGAATGTGCGTTCGGAAAGAACGCTGGATGCAGGACAGGCCAGTAGCTCAATTGCATACTGTGCAAGCTCTGGCCAGTGATCCATCCTCAGGACCCAGTAAGCCAGAGGATTTTCGGTGGGAAAGGTGTCCAAGTCTGACCTTGCCCCTAGGTATTCCTGCACCATGTATATCAGACGCTGGCGATGGTTGCTGGAACCGATCATACCTTGGGGCTGCGGACTAAAAAATTGTCTGAACGCATCGGTCAGACGTCCACCTTCCCCACCGCTCCTTCTGCTACTGACCGAAGCCTCAGCAACTTGTCGTCCAGGACCAGGAGTTTGTAACCTCCCAGTTTCTGGGAACGCGTTGCACAGACCTTTCTGCAAGGCCTCCCTGAGATGTCTCATCCTCTGCTCCCTCTGCGACGGCAAGATAAGGTCCGCAACCTTACCCTTGTACCGTGGATCAAGGAGAGTGGCCAGCCAGTAATGGTCACTCTCCTTGATCCGAAGAACACGAGGATCCTTCCGCAGGCTTTGCAGGATCAGGGAGGCCATGCAGCGTAGGTTAGCTGAGGCATTCGGTCCGGAGTCTTCTGGGTCACTGAGGATGACATGATCGCCAGCCACCTCCTCCCAGCCACGTACAAGTCCACTGGTTTGTTGGGACTGTACATCATCCCTAAAAGACTGCTGCTGCTGATGCTGAGTGCCAGGCTCCACCTCCATGCTCACACAATCCTCCTCCTCCTCCTCCTCCTCTTCCTGTGTGATGGGTGGGACAGAAGGAACATTGTCTGGATAAAGGGGGCCTTGAGAGACAAGGAAGTCCTCCTCTTCCTGCCTCTGTTCTGCCTCAAGTGCCCTGTCCATTATCCCACGCAGCGTATGCTCCAACAGGTGGACAAGAGGTACAGTGTCACTGATGCATGCACTGTCACTGCTCACCATCCTCGTGGCCTCCTCAAATGGTGAGAGGACAGTGCATGCATCCCTGATCATGCTCCACTGGCGTGGGGAAAAAAAGCCAAGCTCCCCTGACCCTGTCCTGGTGCCGTAGTCGCAAAGGTACTCATTGATGGCCCTCTGCTGCGTGTGCAGTCGCTGCAGCATGGCCAACGTTGAGTTCCACCTGGTGGGCATGTCACATATTAGGCGGTTCTTGGGCAGGTTCAGCTCCTTTTGCAGCTCAGTCAGCCGAGCACTGGCATTATAAGATCGGCGGAAATGCACACAGACTTTCCTGGCCTGCCTCAGGACATCCTGTAAGCCTGGGAACCTGCCCAAGAACCGCTGCACCACCAGGTTGAGGACGTGAGCCATACAGGGCACATGGGTGAGCTGCCCCTGTCGCAGGGCGGAGAGGAGGTTGGTGCCATTATCAGAAACGACCATTCCTGGCTTAAGCTGGCGTGGCGTCAACCACCTCTCGGCCTGCCCCTGCAGAGCTGCCAGAACCTCTGGCCCAGTGTGGCTCCTGTCCCCCAAACACACCAGCGCAAGCACGGCATGGCATCTTTTTGCCTGCGTACTCGCGTAGCCCCTTGTACGCCTACGGAGCACCGCTGGTTCCGAGGACAGAGCACTCGAAGAGGACATGGAGGAAGAAGAAGAGGAGGGGGTGGAGGAGAGAGGTGTGTCACAACCAGTAGTAGCATTTTGGAGGCGTGGTGGCGGAACAACCTCCAACACTACTGCACCTTGTCCTGCATCCCTCCCAGCTACCAATAGAGTGACCCAATGGGCCGTGAAAGAAAGATAACGTCCCTGTCCATGCCTGCTGGACCATGAGTCAGCGGTAATATGCACCTTACCGCTGACCGCCCTGTCCAGCGAGGCATGGACATTGCCTTCCACATGCCAGTAGAGAGACGGAATCGCCTTCCGTGAGAAAAAGTGGCGTTTGGGAACCTGCCACTGAGGAACCGCACATTGAACAAACTCACGGAAGGGGGCCGAGTCTATCAACTGAAAAGGCAGCAGTTGAAGTGCTAGCAATTTAGCCAAGCTAGCATTCAACCGCTGGGCATGTGGATGGCTGGGAGTATACTTCTTTCGACGGTCCAGCAGCTGGGGCAGGGAAATTTGCCTGCTACAATCGGACGTCGGTGTACTGCAAGTACTTGGTTGTGACACACCTAATTCTACACCTTCAGTCCTCTCAGAGCAGCTTTCAGAGAGGACTGAAGATATAGTGGGGATGGAGATCCCAGCTGATGAGGAGCAAGGAGAGGTCCGCTTTGTTCTTTGGTGTGGGTCTTTTATGTGTGCTTGCCAACGAGCTGCATGGCAGGTCGACATATGTCTGCTCATGCTTGTGGTGCCCAAGCGGCTGATGTTTTGGCCACGCGAGATACGCTTGAGACAAATATTGCAAATAGCAGTGGTGCGATCTGATGCACTCGTCTCAAAAAAGGCCCACACCAAAGAACTTTTGTGATAACGTGCAGAGGCAGCGCCCTGCACAGGCGGAGCTCTGCGGTGTGGTACAGTTGCTGTGCTGGCCTCTAGCTGGCCTCCAGGGGGCATCCTGCCTCGTTGGACATGTGACGCTGCATCCTCCTCCTCCTCCTCCTCTCTCCCTTCAGGCACCCACGTGGAGTCAGTGACCTCATCATCCCCTCCCTCTTCACCACTAGAGCAAACCTGGCAGTAAGCTGCAGCTGGTGGAACACTACTGCCAGATTGCTGTCCTTCAGCATCCCCTCTCTCTGCGCGCACACTACTGACTTCCTCAAGCTGGGTATCATCATCCGAGCCTTCGAATCGTTGGGCATCCTCCTGGAGCATGTACCCAACACTGTGCTCAAACAGTTCGGGGGACTCCTCAGGAGGACATGGTGGGTCTAGGGAAGGGGTGGCTGATGATGCCATTGAGTACCCGTTGGCAGCTGCTCTGCCAGTACCCTGAGCCTGGGTGAGAGAGGATGAGGAGGATGAGGAGGGCTTGGTCATCCATTCTACCAAGCCTTCGGCATGATGCGGCTCCACATGTCCAGCTGCCGAAAACAAAGACAAGCGTGTCCCATGGCCACGTGCTGATGACGATGCACGACCACGTCCACGGCCAGCACTGTTGTCTCTAGAAACAGAGCCTGCCTGCCCTGTGTTCTTGCCTCGGCACGCTCTGCCTCTCCTTGGCGGTCTTCCAGCCATTGTAGTCGGTAGTGTATATAGTATAAAAAATAGAACTCCTATGTGTGCTCACAACACACTGTAGGTCCTATGGGTGCTGACACTAACACACTATAGGTACTATGTGTGCTGCTGACAAGAAAATATAGGAGCTCTGTTTGCTGCCACTAACACACTAGAAGTCCTATGGGTGCTGCTGAGAAGAAAATATAGGAGCTCTGTTTGCTGCCACTAACACACTAGAAGTCCTATGGGTGCTGCTGAGAAGAAAATATAGGAGCTCTGTTTGCTGCCACTAACACACTAGAAGTCCTATGGGTGCTGCTGAGAAGAAAATATAGGAGCTCTGTGTGATGCCACTAACACACTAGAAGTCCTATGGGTGCTGCTGAGAAGAAAATATAGGAGCTCTGTTTGCTGCCACTAACACACTAGAAGTCCTATGGGTGCTGCTGAGAAGAAAATATAGGAGCTCTGTGTGATGCCACTAACACACTAGAAGTCCTATGGGTGCTGCTGAGAAGAAAATATAGGAGCTCTGTTTGCTGCCAATAACACACTAGAAGTCCTATGGGTGCTGCTGAGAAGAAAATATAGGAGCTCTGTTTGCTGCCACTAACACACTAGAAGTCCTATGGGTGCTGCTGAGAAGAAAATATAGGAGCTCTGTTTGCTGCCACTAACACACTAGAAGTCCTATGGGTGCTGCTGAGAAGAAAATATAGGAGCTCTGTGTGATGCCACTAACACACTAGAAGTCCTATGGGTGCTGCTGAGAAGAAAATATAGGAGCTCTGTTTGCTGCCACTAACACACTAGAAGTCCTATGGGTGCTGCTGAGAAGAAAATATAGGAGCTCTGTTTGCTGCCACTAACACACTAGAAGTCCTATGGGTGCTGCTGAGAAGAAAATATAGGAGCTCTGTTTGCTGCCACTAACACACTAGAAGTCCTATGGGTGCTGCTGAGAAGAAAATATAGGAGCTCTGTTTGCTGCCACTAACACACTAGAAGTCCTATGGGTGCTGCTGAGAAGAAAATATAGGAGCTCTGTTTGCTGCCACTAACACACTAGAAGTCCTATGGGTGCTGCTGAGAAGAAAATATAGGAGCTCTGTTTGCTGCCACTAACACACTAGAAGTCCTATGGGTGCTGCTGAGAAGAAAATATAGGAGCTCTGTGTGATGCCACTAACACACTAGAAGTCCTATGGGTGCTGCTGAGAAGAAAATATAGGAGCTCTGTTTGCTGCCACTAACACACTAGAAGTCCTATGGGTGCTGCTGAGAAGAAAATATAGGAGCTCTGTTTGCTGCCACTAACACACTAGAAGTCCTATGGGTGCTGCTGAGAAGAAAATATAGGAGCTCTGTGTGATGCCACTAACACACTAGAAGTCCTATGGGTGCTGCTGAGATGAAAATATAGGAACTCTGTGTGATGCCACTAACACATTAGAAGTCCTATGGGTGCTGCTGAGAAGAAAATATAGGAGCTCTGTTTGCTGCCACTAACACACTAGAAGTCCTATGGGTGCTGCTGAGAAGAAAATATAGGAGCTCTGTGTGATGCCACTAACACACTAGAAGTCCTATGGGTGCTGCTGAGAAGAAAATATAGGAGCTCTGTTTGCTGCCACTAACACACTAGAAGTCCTATGGGTGCTGCTGAGAAGAAAATATAGGAGCTCTGTGTGATGCCACTAACACACTAGAAGTCCTATGGGTGCTGCTGAGAAGAAAATATAGGAGCTCTGTTTGCTGCCACTAACACACTAGAAGTCCTATGGGTGCTGCTGAGAAGAAAATATAGGAGCTCTGTTTGCTGCCACTAACACACTAGAAGTCCTATGGGTGCTGCTGAGAAGAAAATATAGGAGCTCTGTTTGCTGCCACTAACACACTAGAAGTCCTATGGGTGCTGCTGAGAAGAAAATATAGGAGCTCTGTGTGATGCCACTAACACACTAGAAGTCCTATGGGTGCTGCTGAGAAGAAAATATAGGAGCTCTGTTTGCTGCCACTAACACACTAGAAGTCCTATGGGTGCTGCTGAGAAGAAAATATAGGAGCTCTGTTTGCTGCCACTAACACACTAGAAGTCCTATGGGTGCTGCTGAGAAGAAAATATAGGAGCTCTGTTTGCTGCCACTAACACACTAGAAGTCCTATGGGTGCTGCTGAGAAGAAAATATAGGAGCTCTGTTTGCTGCCACTAACACACTAGAAGTCCTATGGGTGCTGCTGAGAAGAAAATATAGGAGCTCTGTTTGCTGCCACTAACACACTAGAAGTCCTATGGGTGCTGCTGAGAAGAAAATATAGGAGCTCTGTGTGATGCCACTAACACACTAGAAGTCCTATGGGTGCTGCTGAGAAGAAAATATAGGAGCTCTGTTTGCTGCCACTAACACACTAGAAGTCCTATGGGTGCTGCTGAGAAGAAAATATAGGAGCTCTGTTTGCTGCCACTAACACACTAGAAGTCCTATGGGTGCTGCTGAGAAGAAAATATAGGAGCTCTGTGTGATGCCACTAACACACTAGAAGTCCTATGGGTGCTGCTGAGATGAAAATATAGGAACTCTGTGTGATGCCACTAACACATTAGAAGTCCTATGGGTGCTGCTGAGAAGAAAATATAGGAGCTCTGTTTGCTGCCACTAACACACTAGAAGTCCTATGGGTGCTGCTGAGAAGAAAATATAGGAGCTCTGTGTGATGCCACTAACACACTAGAAGTCCTATGGGTGCTGCTGAGAAGAAAATATAGGAGCTCTGTTTGCTGCCACTAACACACTAGAAGTCCTATGGGTGCTGCTGAGAAGAAAATATAGGAGCTCTGTTTGCTGCCACTAACACACTAGAAGTCCTATGGGTGCTGCTGAGAAGAAAATATAGGAGCTCTGTTTGCTGCCACTAACACACTAGAAGTCCTATGGGTGCTGCTGAGAAGAAAATATAGGAGCTCTGTTTGCTGCCACTAACACACTAGAAGTCCTATGGGTGCTGCTGAGAAGAAAATATAGGAGCTCTGTTTGCTGCCACTAACACACTAGAAGTCCTATGGGTGCTGCTGAGAAGAAAATATAGGAGCTCTGTGTGATGCCACTAACACACTAGAAGTCCTATGGGTGCTGCTGAGAAGAAAATATAGGAGCTCTGTTTGCTGCCACTAACACACTAGAAGTCCTATGGGTGCTGTTGGGGTGCAATGCTGTGCTAACAGCACTGCGGTTGGTACTACTGCAATACTGTACTAACAGTAAGCACGCACCAGACTAATCCCCAGCAGCAGCTAATAACACACTAACTGTGCAATCAGCAGCAATGAACGATCAATGACTTAGGTAGCAATGGTTTAGCAAAGAAATAGCCAATGGTTTAGCAAAGAAGAGCAAATCTTTCAGTATCAAGCAAAGACAGAATCAGCAGACTAATCTCTCCTAAAGCCGGAACTCATGTGACCGGGGCCGATGGCGTGGCGGCCTTTTAAATGGTGGGGCGTGTACTAAAGCCCCTGAGCTGTAATTGGCTACAGCCGTCCTGCCTGTAGCCAATTATTGCTCTCCGAGTTTCGGGCGCTGTGATTGGCCAAGCATGCGGGGTCACAGTGCATGCTTGGCCAATCATCAGCCAGCAATGCACTGCGCCGGCCGCGCCGGCCGCAATGGATTGCGGGGCCGCTCGCATCACACGAATGTGATGCGAACGGCCCAAATAGTTCTGGGCTCGACGAGCGAGCGAACGCCCGATGCTCGATTCGAACATGGGTTCGAATCGAGCACCGGGCCCATCCCTACACCTGGTAATAGATCTGACATACCTGAACAGGTTCATAAGGCACAGAAAATTCAAAATGGAAACTCTGTCAACAATCCAGCAAGCCATTCAACCAGGCAACTGGATGATTTCGATAGACCTGAAAGATGCCTATTTCCATGTGCCAGTGGCAAAGGACTTTTTAAAGTACCTCCGGTTCCATATCAGGCAAGAACATCTTCAATTCATCTGCCTACCGTTCGGTTTGACGACTTCTCCTCGAGTTTTCACCAAGGTCCTCTTGGCCGTAGTGGCCCTCATCAGGCTAAAAGGTGTGCGTCTTTACCATTATTTAGACGATCTCTTAGTTCTGTCTCAAAACAGAGAACAGCTCCTGGTGCACAGAGAACAAGTGATCTCAACCCTTTCCAGCTTTGGATGGCTTCTAAACTTGGAAAAAAGCCACCTGGTTCCAGCCCAACATTTAATTTACTTAGGGGCTCTGTTCAACACAGTGGAGAACACCATCTCCCTCCCGGCAGAGAAGATTCCGGTGATCCGGAAGAGGATTTCTCGTGCTCTAGATGCTCATCATCTGAAAGCATCACAATGCCTAAGAATTATCGGCACAATGGTCTCCACGACCCCCATGGTCAAATGGGCTCTATGGAGGTTACGCCCTTTTCAGTCAGGGTTCCTCCGGCAGTGGAAGTCAGGGGACAAGAGTCAACTCATCCGCATATCTGCAACAATGAGAAGCAGCCTTTTCTGGTGGCTCCAACTCAAGAATTTGCAAAACTGTCACTCCATTGCCCCCATCTCATGGGTTACAGTCACGACCGACGCCAGCGGCTCAGGCTGGGGGGCTCTCTGTGGTCAGAACCTAGCTCAAGGCAGATGGGACAACCCAGGCTCAAACGTCCTGGAGCTCAGGGCGGCCTGGTGCGCCCTCCAATCTTTCTCCCAGTTCCTGAAAGGAGAGTCGGTATTGTTAAGGATGGACAACACAACAGCAGTGTCATATGTGAGGAGGCAAGGGGGGACTCGGAGTTCTACTCTCCTTCTAGAGGTCGAGCCTATAATAACATGGGCCCAGAAAAATCTGGCCAATATTTCGGCAGTTTTCATTCCGGGAGTCCAGAACTCCCAGGCAGACTTCCTCTCACGCACTCGCTTAGACAACAACGAGTGGTCCCTCCATGTACAGTCATTCAGCTGGATTCTGTCTCTAGGGGTCAATCCCGAAGTGGACCTATTCGCTTCCCCCTACAATCACAAGGTAGTGAAGTTCTACACTCGGGGACGTTGCAGCCAGGCATGTGGAACAGATGCCCTGACGGACAGATGGAGGTTCAAGAGGGCATACGCCTTTCCCCCGATTCCGGTAATTCTCAAGTTCCTGAGGAGACTTCAAGTGGAATCAGCCGAAGTAACAGTAGTGGCTCCCTACTGGCCAAACAGGCCTTGGTTTCCCCTCCTGATCCAACTGAGCTACCGGGACCCGGTACCTCTTCCTCTCAGGCCGGACCTTCTCTCTCAAGGGTCACTTCTACACCCTTGTCCGGCACTGATGAGACTGACGGTCTGGTTCTTGAGAGGGAGAGGCTGGAATCCCTCGGTTGCGCCTCTAGAGTGATGTCTACACTATTGAGCTCAAGAAGAGCAAGTACCAACAAGGTTTATAGAAGAATTTGGGCCAAATTTGTCGAATTCTCCTCTGCCTCTGGGAGGTCCTTCAAAAATCCAGGAGTTCAGGATGTTCTTAGTTTTCTGCAAACAGGACTAGACTTACCCTTATCTGTTAGCTCTCTAAGAGTACAAGTTTTGGCCTTGTCGGCCTTCTCTGGAGTCTCATGGGCAGTCCATCCCCTAGTCAGACAATTCTTTCGGGGGGCATCAAGAATCAAGCCCCAAAGGAAACCGAGATTTGCCAAATGGGATCTTCCACTCGTTTTAGATTCTCTGACTGGACTCAGTACGTCGGGGCCCTCCCCGTCCTCCATTAAGGACTTTTCAGCAAAAGTAGCCTTCTTAGTAGCCATCACCTCGGCTAAGAGGGTCTCTGAGATCGGGTCTCTAGGTCATGAAGAACCTTTTCTGACATTCTTCCCGGATCGAGTAGTCCTTATACCCATGTTGGGTTCAAATCCAAAAGTGTCTTCGGTATTTCACGAAAATCGAGAAATTGTTATACCTACATTTAAGACTCCAGATTCCAGCGAAACTCATCCCCTGGATATGGGTGAAATCCTAAAGGAGTATCTACAAGTTACTTTTTCCTTCAGACGATCTGATCATCTGTTTGTTCTACATTCTGGAAACAACAGAGGGAAGAAAGCATCAACCAGAACAATTGCATCATGGATCGTCCAAACAATCCAGCAAGCATACAGGGTTAAGGGCTTGGCTCCTCCACAGGCGGTGACGGCACACTCCACCAGAGGGATGGCAGCTTCCTGGGCGGCGGCCCAACATGTGGCTCCAGATGTCATTTGTAAAGCGGCCTCGTGGGCCTCTATCAATACATTTATGGCCCATTACTGCATTGAACCGGCATCATTGTCGTCTGTTAATTTTGGGTTAAGAATCCTGTCGGTCGACAGGACAAATTAAAGCTTTTTGTTCAGCATACCCACCCGTGTGGTCTGGCTAGTTATTTCCCACACGTAGGCTGCCATGGAGTCAGTCAGGAAAACTGAAAATTTATTACCAAATACTTACCGTAATTTTCCTTTCCTGATGGACTCCATGGCAGACGGAGTTCCCACCCTGAAAGAAAATATTAATGAAAGAAAGTAAGTGTCCAATAGTCGGCTAGTTACGGAACACAGTGCTGAGAGGTGAGCTTACTTTTAGGGGTATGGGGTCCTATAGCATTGGAGAGGAGGCGGGGTTGACCCACACGTAGGCTGCCATGGAGTCCATCAGGAAAGGAAAATTACGGTAAGTATTTGGTAATAAATTTTCAGTTTTTTCTTAATTTGTCTCCAGCACTTCCTGGTGCATCCGCCTAGGTGATTACATCCCAAGGCGATTTGAAAGGGCTCCTGGGATAGTGGCCAGAGGAATGAGCGTCACACAGGGACATTACTGCACAGTCGCAAGAACGGGAGGTGCATGCTGGGTAGCCAGTTGCACCCAATCCCGTGAACAGTTACCAGAGTGCTTCAGATGCCCACAGTGGACATGGATCCTGCCAGCTTTCGAGATCAAGGTAGTCTTTCTTTATTTACACTGAAATTTAACGAAATTCACTATAGACACTATCTAATTGTGGCAGATAAAGTTGAACAAATTACAGCAGAGTTTTAAAAAAAAAAATACTTTGGGGACTGGAAGTCCACTTTAATGTCTTGGCTGTCATATGAGAGAGAGAACATTTTACATTTTGAAAGTATTGATGAAGACTGAAGAATTCTTAAATTCTGCTTAGAGCCTAATTTCACTTACAGAATAATTTTAAACCCCCCAACACTTGTTCCTGCACTACCTTATGATTTATTCTCTGTTTGGCATTAGTCCTCTTCCAAGTTCAATGACCCAGCATCATTTAACCAGGGCCGGATTAACATAGGGGCTATTGGAGCTGCAGCTCCAGGCCCCTTCCCCAAGATAGGCCCATTTGCCCAAAAAAAAAAATCTAAAAAAAAATCTAAAAAAAAAAAGATCGACTTAGAGGATTGTAGCTCAGCGACCAGGGCCCACGCCCACAGAGACCCCATATTTGGGGGGTATTTAGATGAAGACCCACCCCACCACTGATCAAAATATGGGGCTGCTATCATTTATGGTTCCGGAGATACGTGGCTGCTTGCGCAGCCTGTCAGAAGCTATATACAGAAAGGCCAGTTTAAATACAAGCTGACACACACTGCAGCAGAGAGGATGAGCTCACAGTGCTTATCATAATTATTTGTATGTTACTAAGACTGCTTTCACACTATGCCGCTCCGAGCGTTGGCGGTAAAATAGCGGTAAAGTGCTGCTATTTTACCGTCGGATTTGTGGCACATTTCGGCCGCTAGCGGGGCGCTTTTAACCCCCGCTAGCGACCGAGAAAGGGTAAAAACCGCCCGAGATGCGCCGCTACAGCGGCGTATTGCCGGCGGTACGGCGGTGCTGCCCATTGATTTCACCGCTCCTAATGCGCTCCAAAGAAGTTGCTGGCAGGACTTTTTCTGACGCCCTGCCAGCGCACCGCTCTAGTGTGAAAGCCCTCGGGCTTTCACACTGGAGTGAATAGAGCAGCTGTTTAAGGGCAGATTGCAGGCGCCATTTTTAACGCTATAGCGCCTGCAAAACGCCCTCAGTGTGAAAGGGGTCTTATAGTAATTAACCCCTTGCCACTTAGGCCAATTCTGACATTTCTTTCCTACATGTAAAAATCATCATTTGTTTTTTGCTAGAAAATTACTCAGAACCCTCAAATATTATATATATTGTTTTAGCAGACACCCTATGGAATAAAATGGTGGTCTTTGCAACTTTTTATGTTACACGGTATTTGCGCAGAAATTTTTCAAACGTGTTTTTTTTGGAAAGAAACTGTTTCATTCATAAAAAAAAAAACACTAAAGTTAGCACGATTTTTTTTGTATACTAAGCGATGCTTTCATTTTTTTTACAGGTTACATGTTTAGAGTTACAGAGGAGGTCTAGTGCTAGAATTATTGTTCTCGCTCTAACGATCGTGGCGTATGTAACCTGTGTGTATCTGGCTCTGATACTAGCCAGGGCCTACCCAGCCACTGACAAGTATCTCTCCCCAGCCTGTCCCCACACACCCTCTCACCTGCTGACCTGTGGATGGGGGAATCACTCCTGCAGTGTTATTGTGTTCTGCCTGCGAATACAATGATCAGTGTTGCTAACTATAGCTGGCAGCACTGATTGTTTTGGGAAAAACCTGACAGGCTGGTTGTACTCAAGTCAGATAATAGATTGACTTGTGAAAAACCAGCTAGCCCATACATAGATCGACTATGGCTGGTCTCTGCTTAATTGGCGTAATTTCAATCCATGTATGGGTCGCTTAACCACTACGCAGTCTCTAAACATCCTTCCACAAACCTTTACATTTTTCCTTCCCAGATTCCCTTCTTCTTCATCACCTGTACATACTCTCCACACTTCTCTCCTGTACATACTGCTCACTGTCATACCCGCCACACTTCTCTCCTATACATAGTGCCCACTGTCATACCCTACACACTTCTCTCCTGTACATTGTGCTTGTTGTCATACACGTCTCTCCTGTACATAGTGCCCACTGTCGTACTTTCCACACTCCTCTCCTGTACATACAGCTCACTGTCATACCCTCCACAATCCTCTCCTATACATAGTGCCCACTGTCATACCCTCCACACTCTTCTCCTGTACATACTGCTCACTGTCTTACCCTCCACACTCATTTAATGTACCTACTGCTCAGTATCATACTGTCTACACTCCTCTCCTGTACATACTTCTCACTGTCATACCCTCCACACTCCTCTCCTGTACATACTGCCCACATTCATAAACTCCTCTATTGTACATAGTGCCGACTGTCATACCCTACACACTCCTCTCCTGTGCATACTGCCCACTATCATACCCTCCACACTCCTCTCCTGTACATACTGCCCCCATTATACCCTCCACACCCCTCTCCTGTACATACTGCCCACTATCATACCATCCACACTCCTCTCCTGTACATACTGTAACCCAACCTTACCCTCCACACTCCTATCCTGTACATACTGTAACCTAACCTTACCCTTCACACTCCTCTCCTGTACATACTGCCAACTATCTTTCTCTCCACATTCCTCTCCTGTACATACTGCCCCAATCATACCCTCCACATTCCTTTCCTGTATATACTGCCCACTGTCATACCCTCTACACTTCTCTTCTATACATAGTGCCCACTGTTATACCCTCCACACCTCTATCCTGTACATACTGCCCACTGTCATATCCTCCCCACTCTTCACTGTCATACCCTCCACACTTCTCTCCTATACATAGTGCCCACTGTCATACCCTCTACACTTCTCTTCTGTACATACTGCTCACTGTCTTACCCTCCACACTCATCTCATGTACATACTGCTCAGTATCATATCGTCCACACTCCTCTCCTGTACATACTGCCCACTTTCATAAACTCCTCTATTGTACATAGTGCCGGCTGTAATACCCTCCACACTCCTCTCCTTTACATACTGCTTGCTCTCATACCCTCCACATTCCTTTCCTGTACATACTGCCTAATTGTCATACCCTCCCCACTCCTCTCCTGTACATACTGCCCACTGTCATACCCTCCACACTCCTCTCCTGTACATACTGCCCCCATTATACCCTCCACACCCCTCTCCTGTACATACTGCCCACTATCATACCATCCACACTCCTCTCCTGTACATACTGTAACCCAACCTTACCCTCCACACTCCTCTCCTGTACATACTGTAACCTAACCTTACCCTTCACACTCCTCTCCTGTACATACTGCCAACTATCTTTCTCTCCACATTCCTCTCCTGTACATACTGCCCCAATCATACCCTCCACATTCCTTTCCTGTATATACTGCCCACTGTCATAACCTCTACACTTCTCTTCTATACATAGTGCCCACTGTTATACCCTCCACACCTCTATCCTGTACATACTGCCCACTGTCATATCCTCCCCACTCTTCACTGTCATACCCTCCACACTTCTCTCCTATACATAGTGCCCACTGTCATACCCTCTACACTTCTCTTCTGTACATACTGCTCACTGTCTTACCCTCCACACTCCTCTCCTGTACATACTGCCCACTTTCATAAACTCCTCTATTGTACATAGTGCCGGCTGTCATACCCTCCACACTCCTCTCCTTTACATACTGCTCGCTCTCATACCCTCCACATTCCTTTCCTGTACATACTGCCTATTGTCATACCCTCCCCACTCCTCTCCTGTACATACTGCCCACTGTCATACCCTCCACACTCTTCTCCTGTACATACTGCTCACTGTCTTACCCTCCATACTCATTTAATGTACATACTGCTCAGTATCATACTGTCTACACTCCTCTCCTGTACATATTGCTCACTGTCATACCCTCCAAACTCCTCTCCTGTACATACTGCCTACATTCATAAACTCCTCTATTGTACATAGTGCCGACTGTCATACCCTCCACACTCCTCTCCTGTACATACTGCCCCCATTATACCCTCCACACCCCTCTCCTGTACATACTGCCCACTATCATACCATCCACACTCCTCTCCTGTACATACTGTAACCCAACCTTACCCTCCACACTCCTCTCCTGTACATACTGTAACCTAACCTTACCCTTCACACTCCTCTCCTGTACATACTGCCAACTATCTTTCGCTCCACATTCCTCTCCTGTACATACCACCCCCATCATACCCTCCACATTCCTTTCCTGTACATACTGCCCACTGTCATACTCTCCACACTCCTCTTCTGTACATACTGCCCACTTTCATACCCTCCACACTCCTCTCTGGTACATACCACCCTCTGTCATACCCTCCACACTCCTCTGCTGTGCATGCTGCCCACTGCCATACCCTCCACACTCCTCTCCTGTACATAGTGCCCACTGCTAGACCCTCCACATTCCTCTCCATTACCTGCACATACTTCCCAGGTTTATACCGTCCGATCACTGCACTGTGATCAATCCGGTGGGTCCTGGGTGCTTCCATTTTCACCCGGTCTTCCTTCTGGGTTCTGTGCCTTCGGTTACTTGCCTTGGCTGGGCTGCGTTGATGTCATTCCCATGCATGCTCATGCGCATCCTCTCTCTCTCATCCCCCCTTTCTCTCTCATCCTCCCTCCCTTACCCCTCACTCCTCTCTCATCCTCTCTCTCATCCTCTCTCTCTCTCTCTCTCTCATCCTCCCTCTCTCTCTCTTTAATTTAATTTGTTATAACAAAAAATTGTTTGCATATTTATTTATTTATTATTTATAAAAGGCCCACCAAAATCCTCAGCACCAGGCCCATGATGTTCTTAATCTGGCCCTGCATTTAACCCACTGCCTGTGAGGCCAGGCATCAAGGACCCCCCACCCCCTGGGGATGAGCCATCAAGTTGCCCTGTGTTTACTTTAGTATGTGTTCCTAACTTTAAAGAGTACCTTTCATTGCTCCCAGCCTCCTCCAAATCTAATTCCCTTTTTTTGCTGCTGTGTTTAGACTTCCTGTTAGAAGAAGGCTGTGTGCGTGGAGGAATATGAAATGTATGGGGAGATTTCAAATTTAAAAATGAATAAATAGACAACTGAGATATTGAGCATATCTATAAGCTTGGCAGAACGCAGAGATCTTGGGGCCCTATACCCATTTACCTAGAAACAGAAGGGGATGAAGTACCTAGGGATATTCCTGTCTAACTTAGAAAGGGACTTGTATGAAGATAACTATATTCCCCTATTAAATAAAATAAAATCAGAACTGAGGGGTTACCCGGCCGAAAAACTTTCTTGGCTGGGCAGAATAAACGTTATTAAGATGATGCTATTGCCAAAAGCCCTGTACATTTTCCAAACTCTCCCCATAAAAATCTTGGAAATCTATTTTAAATTTTTGGGAAGGATAATTAGGAGATTTATATGGAAAGAAAAGAAGCCTCGTGTCTCGGCCGAGATTCTGATCAGACCCAGACGCGAGGGAGGCCTGTACCTGCCAGACTTTAAAAGATATCATGAGGTAGCAGTATTAAGGAGGATAATTGACTGGTCGCAGGGAGACAAAAAAAATGGGTAGGATTGAAGAAAGCCTGAGTAAAACTGGATTGGGACAAATAATATGGGTCCCAAAGCAATATAGGGGCCTTCAAGATATACCATCAATAACAAAAGAAACTTTTAGAATATGGGAAAGAGTGTGTAAAATAAAAATGTGGCAGTATTGCAGTCCGTTGTTGCCCCTCATGGGTACGGACTACTTCCCGCCAGGTAAGAAGGGTGGCCTGTACCTGGGATGGACAACTTCGGACAGCTTAAAACTGAAAGATGTTCTGAAAGAGAATATCTTGTGCTCAAACTCAGAACTACGAGAGAAACACGGAACCACACCATGGGACACCTGGAGATATAGGCAACTCCAACATTTTTTAAGCACCTTACCCAAACCCCAACGTTCCATGAGAGAGTTGAACCCATGGGAAAAACGTATAGATCAGGGAGGAATAGGAAGACAGGGGATATCAAATATATGTAGGTTATTGTTATCTACGTCAGGGTTTGAGTCATTGAGAGTACTAGAAAGCTGGGAAACAGAACTAAACCAGACTATAACAGAAAAAAAGAAAGGACAAATTTTAGATTATGTTCATTCTACATCAATAGATGCGAAAGTAAAAGAGATGAACTACAAGCTCCTAACTAAATGGTACTATGTCCCAATGAAACTTCATATGATAAATAAAGAGATATCACCCTTATGTTGGAGAGAGTGCGGGATGGAGGGAACACACGGCCATATATGGTGGTATTGCCCCCTGATGCAGGTGTTCTGGAGGGAGATACTGAGAATGATAAAAAAGATTAGTGGACTAGAGGTGAAAAAGGACCCCTGGTGTTGCTTGTTCCACAGTATGGGGGAATCAAAGAAAAAATACAGAATGACACTAGTCCCATATCTTTCGATCGGAGCGAAAGCTCTAATACAGAGTAGTCCCTTATCTTTCGATTGGAGCGAAAGCTCTAATACAGAGAAATTGGAAAATAAAAAATGCCCCATCAGTAAAGGAATTGGTTAAGAGAGGTAGATAAAATCACACTAATGGAGGAATTGCTATCAATACAAAATGAGTGCAGACCAAGATGTAATAGAATATGGAGGGGTTGGAGGGAGTTTAAGGAATTAGAGATATACTGTATATCAATAGCATGAGAGAGTGAGAGATAGGGGGGATGAGACTTGTTCCTTATGCCTCTCCTCGGGTGTCCCCCCTTTTTTTTTTATATATATATATATATATATATATACTTAGGGAGGGATCTTAATGAATTAAGGATTAATGATTCACGAAGGGCACTAACACTAGAGTTTATCAATCATGCAATATGAGGCTCACAATGTAAAAATTAACACATGGAGGGGATGGGGAAGTTCCCTCTCCCCCCCTTTTTTTTTATATACCTAGGTGAGACCATTCATCTATGTGTAAGGGCACCAATACTAGAGTTTTAGTAATCACGTGATATGAGGCACACAATATAAAATTAACACATGGGGGAAAGCATGGAGGACTTTTGTAGCGCACCAACCCCAGACTTTACCTGCTTTTCTTCTGCTTGGCTCCTCCGCTGGAAAGAATGAGGCACACCGCACCACAAGCCCGTACCCTCCTGAATAGGGAGGTTGAGCGGTGTTAGTTTTCTCTTACCTGCTTGCAGCCAGTGTAAAAAAAGCCTCCAGTGCTGACCTTGTTTCTGCGGTAGTCAGAAACAAGTCTTAAGTTCTCCACCCGTAAGCAACTGTCCACACCAACTGAAAGGTCCAACACTTATTTATTCCTTTTTGCACAAGAAACAGTCTCTTTGAGAGTAGACAGGTCAGATAAGGTGGGAGGAGGTCCAGGCACAAACATGAATTGGGTTTTCTCCTGCTCTGATTAGCACGAACAGGCTTGGCGCATGGTCTCTGCCACAGACCATGAGGTTGGTCACTACCACTGACCGGGTGAAAAAGGATGAAAGTCACTGCTACTGACCTTGGGTGCGTAGTATCACTGCCACTGTGATTTAAAGAACACGCACTTCCTTCCGTTAGTGAACTAGCCCTTTTAGGACAAGAACATCCCTCCGAAGAGTTACCAGAGGCCCCATCTGTCACCACGACTCTGCGCTGGGTCTTCAGAAAGGGTCACCTCCCTGGCCTCCTCACCCTGGATACGGGTCCCCTCGCAAGGCAGATCCCTGGGAGTCTCGGTCCCCGGCGGATCCCAGCCGAAGGCTGCTGGGCTCCGGGCCTTTCTCCAAAGTACCTCACCCCAGACTGAAGGTGTCTGAGATGGAACAGCAGCTCCGTCCCTGGGCCTAGGACACCCAGAGACAACCCGACCAGGCCTCCGGGCCTAGGGCACCCAGAGGCGACACACGCACCCAGGCCTAAGGTGCCTGAGCGCAGAACCGACCCCCCTGGAAGATGGCCGTCTCCTTTTATATCCTCTCCCGACAGGCACAGCAGGTTCCCCGCCCGCCGTACTTCTCTCTCTCTCCCTCCCTTCTCTTCCTCTATGCCTCTCTCTTCCTCCTTCCCATCCAGCCCTGACTCCCCTAGTCACTTCGCCTGGGGAGGGTTGACGTGGGGAGGACGGAGGAGATGGAGGGGAGGGGGTGGATAGATAGAGAGGTATAGGTAAAACATAGCATTTCTAGACAAGTCTACCTTTAGTAACCTTCCGCATAGAAGAGAGTTCATGGGTCTGAGAAGGGTAATATGGAGGGATGGGTGGGCCCAGGAAAGGAGGAGGTAACGGATCTTCGGGTACACGGATGGTGGGGGTTTCTTGGTCAGGTTTTTATATAGGATGTGTAGACCATCTATTATTATTATTCTTTTTTTTATCTGTAATAAGATATATTGAGACCATATATGTGTTGTAATATGTATGTTATGTGTTGTTGGAAAAAAGAAAGTTTAAACAAGAAGAAGGCTGTGTTTATTCTCCATGGTCCCACTGTATGTACAAATTTTTTAATAGGAACAGGAATCTATTTAACCAGTTGCCGCCGAGGCACAGTACATTTACTGCGGCACTGGTAGGCTGGATGACGTACATGTACGTCATCCCTATTCCAGGCAAGGGGCACGCAGCTCATCGCTCCTGTGACCAGTGGCGTCGCTAGGGGTGTGCGGGGGGTGAGATCCGCACCCGGGTGCCACCCACTACAGTGGTGACACCATCCCGAGGGTGAACAAAAGCCCTGGCTCCCTTTTACAATTTTCTTTTTTTTTTCTAACGGAAACCCGCCTCCAGCGCTGCAGCCGCGCCTGGCCCGTGTTCTCCTCCTTCTGTCTCTCACTCCTGTGCTGCTGCCTGAGCCTGTCAACATCTATTCTCCTCCCAGGCAACGCTGCTGCACACTGTCTCCTATTCAGCTGCCACCCGGGTATTCCCGTGTACCTGAGCCGCCCGAGCTGGTGCGGTAATGGACAGGGGGGGTATTGGCTTGCGATGGGAGGGGGGTGATGTCCTCTGTGGTGTTGTGACAGGTGGGGGGGGCTTGATGATGAGGTTGATTTTTGCAGCGGGACACAGCTATATTAAATGGAGAGGGGTGCTTTGTCCTGGGGGGTCTGTACTAATAGAGGGGGTGCTTTGTCCTGGGGGGGTCTGTACTAATGGAGGGGGGTGCTTTGTCCTGGGGGGGTCTGTACTAATGGAGGGGGTGCTTTGTTCTGGGGGGGTCTGTACTAATAGAGGGGGGTGCTTTGTCATGAGGGGTTTGTACTAATGGAGGAGGGTGCTTTGTCCTGGGGGTCTGTACTAATGGAGGGGGTGCTTTGTTCTGGGGGGGTCTGTACTAATGGAGGGGGGTGCTTTGTCCTGGGGGTCTGTACTAATGGAGGAGGGTGCTTTGTTCTGGGGGGTCTGTATTAATGGAGGGGGGTGCTTTGTCCTGGGGGGTTTGTACCAATGGAGGGGGGTGCTTTGTCCTGGAGGGTCTGTACTAATGGATGGGGTGCTTTGTCCTGGGGGGGTCTGTACTAATGGAGAGGGTTGGTTTGTACTGAGGGGGGTCTGTACTGATGGAGGGGGTCTATGCTGAGGGAGGGGGTTTATTCTTTGTGGGGGGTCTATACTGAGGGAGAGGGTCTGTACTTAATGGGGGGGTCTATACTGAGGAGGGACTATACTTTGTGGAGGGGGGTCTATACTTAGTGGCGGGGGTCTGTACTGAGGGCGGACTATAATTGGTGAAGGGGGGTCTGTACTGATGAAGGGGGGTCTACTGAAGGAGGAGAGTCTGTACTGAGGGGCAACTATAGTTGGTGGGGGGTGACATCATGTTTTACCAAACCAGGTGACACCAACCCTAGTGACGCCACTGCCTGTGACTGCTGTGTCCGAACACAGTGGATTGCAGCTCTTGATATGCTTAACCACTTCCCGTCCAGCGACGTACACTTGCAGCTGCAAGCCTCACCCCGATACTATTTTTTATAGCCAGCAGTCGGCTCTCATGTAATAGCAATCGGAGCGGCTGACTAGCCGCTTGATTGAGATTACAAGCAGCAGGAAGGCCCCCCCCCCTTTCACGGCTTGCTTGGGCTCTCCCGTCTAATCTGGCCGTGTCTGCCGGCTGGCCAGACAGCTAAGCAAAGCCAGAATCAGCTTGGATCAGCTGTTCTTAATAGTAATTAAGAAGCGATTACATAACATCACTTCCGGTTTACTCGAAAATAATCGGCACCATTTTTGAAAAATCAAAAGCATTCAAAAACACTGATCTCTGTGTTTTGAAAGCTTTTAAGTGCAGGGGAGGGATTTTGGCTCTTATATACCCATAACGAGTGCTATCACAAGGATGTGTACATTCCTTGTGACAGCAATAAAAGTGATCAAAAAACAAATAAATGAAAGTACCAGTTTAAAAATATATATATATATATATATATATATATATATATATATATATAAAGTGCTAACATGCGCGTCGGTCCTGCACGCATACAAACAGCAATTGTCCCACACGTGTAAAGTATCACTGCAAATGCACCATTTTTGAAAAATCAAAAGCATTCAAAAACACTGATCTCTGTGTTTTGAAAGCTTTTAAGTGCAGGGGAGGGATTTGGGCTTTTATATACCCATAAAGAGTGCTATCACAAGGATGTGTACATTCCTTGTGACAGCAATAAAAATGATCAAAAAAAGAAATAAATGAAAGTACCAGTTTATGTTTGAAACTTTCTTGATTTTCAGTCAACACATAACATACATGGCACAACACATATACATAAACGGTCTCAATATATCCTTTTACAAAAAAAAGAGTAATAAAAAAGATCTACACATCATATATAAAAACCTTTGTCATGAAAATGAATCCATTATCTCTATACCTTGTTATCTGTTATCTGGTCCTCTCATAGATCTACCCCTCATCTCTCTATACTTCCCTTATCAGACCCATTGTCTGGAGTTTTAGCAAGAGATAAATTCATAGTCCCCCCCTACCTTCATCTCACCTGAGCTGTTCTGAGATAGGCTCCTGGGGAAAAGCGAGAAATAGAGAGAAAGAAGGAGAAAGAGAAAAAAACATATATATATTTTTTTTATATAGGATGAGGTAAAGGGAGAGAGAGAGAAGAAGAGAGGAGAGAAAAAAAAACCCTTCCCCTTAATTGTGTTACATGTTCCCCCCCCCCCCTTTATTTCCTCTAGAGTTATTACATTATGTGCTTCAAGTCATATATTTATTAGAGCTCTTGTGTTAATCCCCCCCCTCCCCCCAACTAATGTACGTGTCGCCCCCCTGTGTTTCCTCTAATATTTTACATTGTGTATCTCAAATCACATGATTAATAGAACTATCGTGCTAATACCCCTGTGTATGAGTTACACTTGTGTCCTGGAGGTAGAAAATCCCCCCTTCATCTTCCATAAAAAAAAAACTTAAATACTAAATTCTTTCCATCGCACCTATGTGTGAGAAAAAAAAGGGGGAGAAACCCCCCCAAAAAATGAACTACAAAGCCAAAATCAACCACACCTCCCCCATCACCCCAGCCCCCTCTCAATCTCTCATGCTGTTCATATATATCTATGATTCCTTGAACTCTCTCCATCCCCTCCAAATCCCATTAAATCTTAATCTACAGTCATTTTGTATGGATAATAGTTCCTCCATTAATCTAATTTTATCTACCTCCCTTAACCAATCCTTTACTGATGGAGCGTTTTTAAGTTTCCAATTTCTTGGTATTAGAGCTTTCGCTCCATTCAGTAAATATGGGACCACTGTTGTTCGGTATCTTTTCCTTGATTCCCCAGTGGTATGGAACAGACAACACCAGGGGTCCTGTTTCACATCTGATCCACTGATCTTTTTTATCATTCTCAGTACCTCCCCCCAGAACACCTGTATCGGAGGGCAGTACCGCCATATATGGGCATGTGTTCCAACCATCCCACACTCTCTCCAGCATAGAGGTGATGTCTCTTTATTTATCCTGTGGAGTTTCACTGGGACATAATACCACTTAGCTAAGAGCTTGTAGTTCATCTCTTTTACTTTCGCATCTATTGATGTAGTATGTACAAAATCTAAGATTTGTCTTTTTGTTTTTTCTGGTATAGTCTGATTTAATTCTATTTCCCAACTCTCTAGAGCTCCTGCTAGCTCGGGTCTTGGTATGGATGATAATAGCCATTATATGTTTGATATCCCCTGTCTTCCCATTCCTCCCTGGTCGATAAGCTTTACCCAAGGGTTCAACTCTCTCATAGAACGTAAAGGTTTAGGTAGGGTGTTTACAAAGTGTTGAAGTTGCCTATATCTCCAGGTGTCCCATGGTGTAATTCCATATTTCTCTTGAATTTCCGGGAGTGAACACAAAACATTCCCCTTCAGAACATCTTTCAGTTTTCAGCAGTCCGAGGATGTCCATCCCAGGTACAGACCGCCCCCCTTGACCGGCCGGAAGTAGTCTGTATCCGTGAGGGGCACCAATGGACTGCCCCCTTGCCACTTCTTCATTTTACCTACCCTCTCCCATATTCTAAAGGTTTCTTTTGTAATTGATGGTATATCTTGGGTGAGGCCCCTATATTGCTTTGGTATCCATATTATTCGACCAAGGCCATTTTTACTCAAACTTTCTTCTAGTCCCACCCATTTTTTTGGGCTATCACCATGGGCCAATCCATTATCCTCCTTAGAACAGCTGCCTCATGATATCTCTTAAAATCTGATAGGTACAGGCCCCCTTCATGTCTGGGTCTGGACAAGGTCTGCGCCGAGACACGGGACTTATTTTCTTTCCATATAAATCTCCTAATCACCCTTCCCAGTATTTTAAAGTAATTTTCCGGGATATTTATCGGGAGAGTTTGAAGGGTATACAAAGCTTTGGGCAATATCATCATCTTAATGACGTTTATTCTACCAAGCCACGACAGTTTTTCGGCCTGGTAGCCCCTCAACTCTGATTTTATTTTATTTAAAAGGGGAACATAGTTATCCTTGTATAGATCCCTTTCTATATTAGACAGGAATATCCCCAAGTACTTCATTCCCCTCTGTTTCCAGGCGAATGGGTATAGGGCCACAAGATCTCTGCATTCTTCTTCATTCATAGATATGCTCAATATCTCTGTCTTCTTTTTATTAATTTTAAAATTTGAAATCTCCCCGTATTTTTCAAATTTCACCAAAATCTTTGCCATTGTCTGCCTTGGGTTGGACACATAGAGCATCATGTCGTCCGTGAAAGCAGAGATCTTGTGTTCCCTCTCATCTACCTCCACCCCCTCTATCTCATGGTTGGCCCATATAGTTGATAATAATGGCTCCAATGAGAGGACAAAAAGAAAGGGTGATAAAGGGCATTCCTGTCGGGTCCCGTTAAAGAGTGTAAACCTATCTGAACGGGTTCCATTCACTCGTACCTGTGCCGAGGGTTTGGAATATAGTGCCCCTATCCATCTGAGCATACATGGGCCTAAGCCCATGTTTCTCACTGTCGCTAGCATAAAGTCCCAGTCTAGTCTGTCAAAAGTCTTTTCGGCATATATTGACAAAAACAGTACTGGTTCTTTATTCTTTTTAACTTTTTGTATCAAAAGTAGTGCTCTCAAGACATTATCCCTCGCTTCTCTCCCAGGTATGAACCCTGCCTGGTCATTGTCTATCAACCCTGACATAAACGGTCAGAACAAAGAAATGTATTGGACAGCCGCACTCCAAACCAACGTAGCTTTATTTGGTAAAAAATGAAAAATAAGCACTACAAGCCACAGCAACAGGAACCAAGACTACAGCCATCCAGACCTGCCTAGAGCGGTAATTTCCTTGCTCTCTACCTGACATAAACGGTCTCAGTCTTTCGGCCACTATTTTCACATATATCTTTATATCTATGTTGATCAAAGATATAGGCCTGTAGCTGGCACATAATAAAGGGTCTTTACCCTCCTTCGCTATAAGGGATATGTGGGCCCCCAGAGCTTCCTCTCGTAGTGTCATTCCTCCACCTATGGAGTTCATGTACTCCTGGAAGTACGGTGTCAGGGTTTCCACATATCTCTTATAGTACAACGAGGTATACCCGTCTGGGCCAGGGTTCTTTCCCATTTTAATATTTTTGACTGCCTGTCTTATTTCCTCTCCTGAGTTGTCTAGTTTACTGACTTCTTCTGACATCACCGGGGAGCTTAGCTCTATCTAGGTATTGTTTGATTTTCTTACTTCTAATTTGTAATCCTATGGGACTTAAATCTTTGTTTACTTTATATAGATTTTGATAGTACTCTTGGAAATTTTTTAATACATCTTTAGTGGAATACTTTAATTCTCCTTTCCTGTCTTTCATTTTTGATATATAATTCTGTGTGTTTCTAGGTTTAATTACCCTTGCTAATAATCTTCCTGGTTTATTCCCCATAGCGTAGAACTTCTTATGCCGCGTACACACGATCACTTTTAATGTCATTTTCAAAAACAAAGTTTTTCTCAACGTGATTTTTCTTGTTTCCTCTCAAGCCTGTCTTGCATACACACGTTCATTAAAAAAAAACGCTTGAGCAAAGCGCAGTGACGTACAACACGTACGACGGCACTATAAAGTGGAAGTTCCGTTCGAATGGCGCCACCCTTCATGTTAGTAAAGTTTGTTGAGCGATGATTCGCGCTTTTCAGCCTTGTGCTTTTCAGTCCGTTACAGCGTGACGAATGTGCTATCTCCATTATGAACGCTAGTTTTATCAGAACTAGCGCTCCCGTCTCATACTTGATTCTGAGCATGCGCTTTTTTTTTTCCCCCCTCGTAAAAGCATACACACTACCGTTTTTCACGTCGTTAAAAAAAACGACGTGAAAAAATAGAGCAGGTTCTCATTTTTTTTAGGCCATTTTTCACGTCGTTAAAAATGCTCTGGAGCCTACACACGATCGTTTTTAATGCCCAATTTAAAAAATTGAATTTTTAACGTCGTGAAAAACGATCGTGTGTATGCGGCATTACTCATGTTAATAAATACCCATTTAGTTTCTGGTTCCATTAAGTCCCTTAATTTTTCTCTTTTCCTTGTTAGTAGGGACATAGTTTGCTCTACCTGTCTTTCTTTATGTTTCTGTTCTAAGGCCTGGAATTCTTCTAGTAGGGTTTGTTTCTGAGCCTGCCTGATTTTCCTGCTTTTGGATTTTTCTGCTATCATCCTTCCTCTCATGTAAACTTTATGCGTTTCCCATAATACCGAAGGGGCAACATTTTCTGTGTCATTTTCCTTAAAGAACAGACACATTTCCTTTTCTAGTTCTTCATCTATCTTAGTATCATTTAAGGGGGATTCGTCCATTCTCCAGGTCCTCTGCCCGGCTGGGATTTCCCCTGTCTCCAGGGTCATCTCAACCGGAGCATGGTCCTAGATTGTTATGGACTTTATCTCTACCTTTCTTAGTCCCTCCAACAGTTGATGATCTAATATAATATGGTCGATTCTGGAGTATGACATATGGACCGAAGAATAATATGTGAAATCTTTATCTCTTGGATGTAGGATTCTCCATGTCTCTACCAGGCGCATTTGATGTAATTTGTGTTTAATTGCCCTAAGGTAATTTCCCTCAGACCTTAGTGACACTGGCTGGGTATCCAAAACTGGGTCAAAGACAAAGTTAATGTCGCCTGCTAATATCACCCTCCCTTCTCTAAAGCCCTCCAATCTATTTAAAAAAAAAATCAAATACCTCGTGTATTAGGGCAGTATACATTTACCAGGGTGTACTCCATATTAAATAAAGATCCCTTTACAAAGAGATACCTTCCTTCAGGATCGGATTCCATGGCTTTCAGTATAAATCGTGTATTCTTATCAAACCCTATCGCAGTTCCTTTTAATCTTTTATTAGGCGAATAACAATGTATCCAGGTAGGGAAATATTTTGAGTTCAATCTGGTCTTAGATGTCAACTTTAAATGGGTTTCTTGTAAAAACACTATGTTGGCCGACAGTCCCTTCATCTCCTTTAGTATTTGATATCGCTTATTGGGGCTGTTAAGTCTCCTCACGTTATATGTAATTATTCTCACACCTGCCATGTTCTATATTTCAGATCCTTGCGATAAATCAGAAACTTCACATAGAGGAGGAACCTCGGACATTCCTCCGTCCTTGAGGACAGCCCCCTTATGCAACAGATTCCAGCCCTTAATTTCATATGAAATATGTTGAGGCCTCTGGTACCATTCAGGTGATGTAGACCCATAATTAATTTCAAAGAAAGGAGGGAAAATACATTTAAGAACCAATACTTAATTTCAAGAAAACAAAAGCAAATACATTGAGACCACATGTCCCCATCCCCCTACCACATTGTTTACCAATGTTAAGACTCCCTCGGTTCATGCCCAACTGGGCACTTTGCCTAGCGGGCCTTATTTCAGGTTTTTTTATATGCCCGCCTGCTCTTCTGGACCTCACCCTCTTAGATGAGTATGGTTCCAGGAGTGCAGGTGGGCATAGCCACTCCATACACCTCCCCTCAGGTGAGTTCAACATTGATCCTATAATTCTTCCTTCTATTTCATTAGCCTAAAACCTTATACCTTATACCATATACAATATCCAGCTAAGCTCTATTCCAATCCTGTTTTTTCCACTTTTTCCATGCTGGCGGTCTCTTTTCCCAGTTGTCCACCTGTACATATTGTATATTCAGTCTACTGCAAAATTCCTTTATGTCTTCAGGAAACCGTACATATGCTGAGACCCCCTGTTTTTTCAACATTAAGCACGCTGGAAACCCCCACCTATAAGGAATGTTATTTGCCTGTAGATGATTCGTTAAAGGTTTCAATGCTCTTCTACATGCTAATGTTTCTGGTGCTAAATCTGAAATAATTTGTAATTTAGTTCCTTTATATTCCATAGGTGCAGAGTTCCTCGTGCTTTGGGAGACTTGATCTTTTTGCTCATAATGATGGAATCTAACCACAATGTCTCTAGGGGAATCTCCATAGGTTTTATTTTCTCTTTGTATTCTGTGTCCTCTCAAATCGCATTGGAGCAGCTATTTCTCGTTTTAAAGCAATATTGAATATTTCTTGCAGTATGTCCCCCAATTCTGTATCTTTCACCACTTCAGGGAGTCCCCTTACCCTTAGGTTTTTCCTTCTGCCGCGGTTCTCTTGATCCTCAAGTTTATATCGGATATTCCTAATCTCTGTCCAGTCCATCTCTGCTCTTTCTCGTAGCTCTGTTATTGCTCCTTTATGCTCTTTTAAGTGATCTTCTATTCCTTCAACTCTTTGTAGCACACTCTGTATATCTCTTCTTGTCGCACCCATTTCACCCTTAATTGTTTGTTCTAGATGGGACATCATGTTCATCATATCTTGCTTTGAAGGTGGAGCTTGTAGGTCTTCAGGGGGCGTTTCATATTGGAGCGCCCCTTCTTCATTCTTTTTATCCTTCCTTTCTACCTTATCTCCCTCTAGGTCCATCTCAAGGTTTCCCTTCTTATTTGCTGGTGTCGTCGTTGCTGAGGTTACTTTATTACTGGGGCTTTCAACCATTTGTTCTACTGCTTCCGGGACCAAATAAGGTTTTATTGTATTGCGGCTTGCAGTTTCTGCCTGATTTGCTTTAGGGCCCTTTTTCACCATTTTCTCACTGCTTTTAACCAATAGCCGTCCTTGTTCTAGTGCGTTTTAGAGTATCTGTGCACAGCCGTCGGCTTAAAAGTTAAAGTGACCTCTTTGTTATATAGGACGGGCTATTTCTGCTTGTCTGAGTTTCCCATGCAGTTCAGCACCAGGTCTAGAGAAGTGTATATAGGGTGCACAAAAAAGGGCCCCCCCCAAAAAAGGGGGGTCAATATAGAATTTTTCCTTCCCCCTTTCCCTCTTCCTTAAATATATGGTCAGGAAGGAGGCACAGAGATGTTATCCACAGGTTGTTTGACAATATACACAATTACTGATGGAGGGTGTAGCTGTAGAGATCCCTTTTTGTGTGGCTACCGGGTGGAATAAAGTTTTCCCTTTTCTCTTTCCGCCATTTCTCTTTCCCTTTTGCCTATTTTATAAGACAGATTGTTATATATTTACAGGAGAGATGCCACATAGATGTACAACTATCAGTTCAATATCAGTTAAATTTGAAAGTTGGTTTTGGTGATACAAATTAGAGTCAGCTTAAATTCAATTCTGTGTGGGCTCAGCCCTATTCACAGTCAGTTGATCTTCACAAATTATTTTTGTTATGTTCTCTGCTCTGTCCGTTTGATGCAGTGTTAATAGGAGAAATAAGGAGGTCTCAGAGAGTGAGATAAAAGTTCAAATTAATCACAATAGCATATAGGTAGATATTATTTAGTCACAAGATTGGAAAAAAATGCGTATAACAGTTCAGGATTCACAGTTCTTAAACATACCTGCCAAGCTGTGTATGTATTCACTCACTTTTGGTTTGCAGTCACAGGAATATGCAACATAAAGAGCAGAGACTGTGCTAAACCTTGTTTGTAGGGACAGAGAAGGACAGTGAGGGAAACTGTCAGTGTGCTATTCTGTGCTAAACCTTGTTTGTAGGGACAGAGAAGGACAGTGAGGGAAACTGTCAGTGTGCTATTCTGTGCTAAACCAATCTTGCTGAACCGTATTTGAAATCCTTGAGTTTAGGGACAGAGAAGGACACTCGGGGAAACTGTCAGTGTGCTATTCTGTGCTAAACCTTGTTTGTAGGGACAGAGAAGGACAGTGAGGGAAAGTGTCAGTGTGCTATTCTGTGCTAAACCAATCTTGCTGAACCATATTTGAAATCCTTGAGTTTAGGGACAGAGAAGGACACTCGGGGAAACTGTCAGTGTGCTATTCTGTGCTAAACCTTGTTTGTAGGGACAGAGAAGGACAGTGAGGGAAAGTGTCAGTGTGCTATTCTGTGCTAAACCAATCTTGCTGAACCATATTTGAAATCCTTGAGTTTAGGGACAGAGAAGGACACTCGGGGAAACTGTCAGTGTGCTATCCTGTGCTAAATCTTGTTTGTAGGGTCAGAGAAGGACAGTGAGGGAAAGTGTCAGTGTGCTATTCTGTGCTAAACCAATCTTGCTGAACCATATTTGAAATCCTTGAGTTTAGGGACAGAGAAGGACACTCGGGGAAACTGTCAGTGTGCTATTCTGTGATAAACCAATCTTGCTGAACCGTATTTGAAATCCTTGAGTTTAGGGACAGAGAAGGACACTCGGGGAAACTGTCAGTGTGCTATTCTGTGCTAAACCAATCTTGCTGAACCGTATTTGAAATCCTTGAGTTTAGGGACAGAGAAGGACACTTGGGGAAACTGTCAGTGTGCTATTCTGTGCTAAACCTTGTTTGTAGGGACAGAGAAGGACAGTGAGGGAAAGTGTCAGTGTGCTATTCTGTGCTAAACCAATCTTGCTGAACCATATTTGAAATCCTTGAGTTTAGGGACAGAGAAGGACACTCGTGGAAACTATCAGTGTGCTATTCTGTGCTAAATCTTGTTTGTATGGTCAGAGAAGGACAGTGAGGGAAAGTGTCAGTGTGCTATTCTGTGCTAAACCAATCTTGCTGAACCATATTTGAAATCCTTGAGTTTAGGGACAGAGAAGGACACTCGGGGAAACTGTCAGTGTGCTATTCTGTGCTAAACCTTGTTTGTAGGGACAGAGAAGGACAGTGAGGGAAAGTGTCAGTGTGCTATTCTGTGCTAAACCAATCTTGCTGAACCATATTTGAAATCCTTGAGTTTAGGGACAGAGAAGGACACTCGTGGAAACTATCAGTGTGCTATTCTGTGCTAAACCTTGTTTGTAGGGACAGAGAAGGACAGTGAGGGAAAGTGTCAGTGTGCTATTCTGTGCTAAACCAATCTTGCTGAACCATATTTGAAATCCTTGAGTTTAGGGACAGAGAAGGACACTCGGGGAAACTGTCAGTGTGCTATTCTGTGCTAAACCAATCTTGCTGAACCGTATTTGAAATCCTTGAGTTTAGGGACAGAGAAGGACACTCGGGGAAACTGTCAGTGTGCTATTCTGTGCTAAACCTTGTTTGTAGGGACAGAGAAGGACAGTGAGGGAAAGTGTCAGTGTGCTATTCTGTGCTAAACCAATCTTGCTGAACCATATTTGAAATCCTTGAGTTTAGGGACAGAGAAGGACACTCGTGGAAACTATCAGTGTGCTATTCTGTGCTAAATCTTGTTTGTAGGGTCAGAGAAGGACAGTGAGGGAAAGTGTCAGTGTGCTATTCTGTGCTAAACCAATCTTGCTGAACCATATTTGAAATCCTTGAGTTTAGGGACAGAGAAGGACACTCGGGAAACTGTCAGTGTGCTATTCTGTGCTAAACCTTGTTTGTAGGGACAGAGAAGGACAGTGAGGGAAAGTGTCAGTGTGCTATTCTGTGCTAAACCAATCTTGCTGAACCATATTTGAAATCCTTGAGTTTAGGGACAGAGAAGGACACTCGTGGAAACTATCAGTGTGCTATTCTGTGCTAAACCTTGTTTGTAGGGACAGAGAAGGACAGTGAGGGAAAGTGTCAGTGTGCTATTCTGTGCTAAACCAATCTTGCTGAACCATATTTGAAATCCTTGAGTTTAGGGACAGAGAAGGACACTCGGGGAAACTGTCAGTGTGCTATTCTGTGCTAAACCAATCTTGCTGAACCATATTTGAAATCCTTGAGTTTAGGGACAGAGAAGGACACTCGGGGAAACTGTCAGTGTGCTATTCTGTGCTAAACCAATCTTGCTGAACCATATTTGAAATCCTTGAGTTTAGGGACAGAGAAGGACACTCGGGGAAACTGTCAGTGTGCTATTCTGTGCTAAACCAATCTTGCTGAACCATATTTGAAATCCTTGAGTTTAGGGACAGAGAAGGACACTCATGGAAACTGTCAGTGTGCTATTCTGTGCTAAACCAATCTTGCTGAACCATATTTGAAATCCTTGAGTTTAGGGACAGAGAAGGACACTCGGGGAAACTGTCAGTGTGCTATTCTGTGCTAAACCAATCTTGCTGAACCGTATTTGAAATCCTTGAGTTTAGGGACAGAGAAGGACACTCGTGGAAACTATCAGTGTGCTATTTTGTGCTAAATCTTGTTTGTAGGGTCAGAGAAGGACAGTGAGGGAAACTATCAGTGTGCTATTCTGTGCTAAACCTTGTTTGTAGGGACAGAGAAGGACAGTGAGGGAAACTGTCAGTGTGTTATTCTGTGCTAAACCAATCTTGCTGAACCATATTTGAAATCCTTGAGTTTAGGGACAGAGAAGGACACTCGGGGAAACTGTCAGTGTGCTATTCTGTGCTAAACCAATCTTGCTGAACCGTATTTGAAATCCTTGAGTTTAGGGACAGAGAAGGACACTCGGGGAAACTATCTGTCAGGGTCACCTGTGGCCAGGTGACAGATGCACACCGTAGGGGGACAGGAGTGCACCGCGAGGTAGTGAACCCTATGGCTGGCTTCTGCGGATAGGAAACTGGGTGGTTGTGGAAAGCGGGACCAGAGGAGCACAACCGGGATCCTAACGGAAGCTAGAGCCAAGATTCCCCAGGGCGCGGAGTCTAAGACCCAGCTGGTCTTCTCTAGGGCCTCTAGTGGTGAGGATGTTATGCTGCAGGCTGGGACCAGGTCGCGGCCCCTGGAGTTTCCTAGCTCACGCCCCGTAGGATAAGGGGAAAAGAGGGGAAGCAGCAGCACAAGATAAGAGAGAACCAAATAACAAGCTGAAGGTCAGGGGCCACAAGCAGACAAGGATAACGAAAGAACGAGCCGAAGGTCAAGGGTCACGAGCAGACAGGGATAGTCGGGGACAAGCCAATAACGTAACAGAGAGACAGACGTAGCACACGGCAGGCAGGAACCCAAACACACAATGCCTAACAAACACGTTGATCAGCAAAGCAGGCTTGCAGTGCACAGGTTAATATAGTGTTCTGTGATAGGGCCTGGGGTGGAATCAGGCTGGGAGGAGATTATAAAGGAAGCCAGGTGAAGGAGGTCTGGTCTCTAAGATGAACACATGAGGAGGAAGGTAAGATGGCAGACAGACATTAATGCATATCCATGACAGTACCCTCCCTCTTACGAGGCCTCCCCCTTCCCCGCCTGGGCCCAGGTTTAGAGGGAAACTTCAGATGAAACTCCTTTAACAGACGAGGTGCAAAGACCTCAGATGCAGTGATCCAAGACCTCTCCTCAGGACCAAACCCTTTCCAATGAACGAGGTACTGAAGAACGCCTTTACAGAGTCGGGAGTCCAGAATTTGACTGATCTCGTACTCCTGATTATCCTCAGAGACAGACGCCACGGTAGGGAGAGGTGAAAGGGTAAGCTTCATAGAAGAAGCAGTTCTCCAATCCATAAAATTGCCGGCAGCCCCGGAATCCAGGTATGCAAGGGTTGACTGAGGAGAAGTGCCTACATGAAGGAACACCGGCAAGAGCAGGCGAGAAGGTGATGTTTCTTTGTCCAATACTCCACCTTCCAAATGTATTAGACCCGAGCGTTTCCTGGACGAAGCGAGCAGGAGTCACGAAAATGACCCTTGCCCCCACAATAGAGGCACAAGCCCAGAGTTCTGCGCCTAGCACGTTCTTCGGGGGTTAGTCTGGTCCGGCCCAGCTGCATAGGTTCTTCAGCAGGTAGAGGATGCTCCACGGAATGAAGGGAGGGGAGCTCAGACTGGCTAGGACCCAGAGAGTGCTGGCGTCTTTTTTCTAAGGACCTCTCTTGAAAACGAATGTCGATCTGGTTGCATAATGAAATTACATCGTCCAGACCGACGGGAATGGCTCTTCCCGCTAATTCGTCTTTCACTCGGTCAGAGAGGCCATGTAAAAAGGTAGCGACCAGGGCCTCATTATTCCAGCTCAATTCAGCTGTGTGGATACGGAACTGAAGAGCATATTGCCCCACTGAACTAGATTCTTGGCGAAGACGTAAGACAGCACTAGCCGCTGAAGAAGCCCGAGCCGGCCCTTCGAAGATATTACGAAAGAGCTTCAAGAAATCGGACAGACTGGAAACCACCGGATCGTTCCTCTCCCACAGGGGGGCAGCCCAGGCCAAAGCTTCACTGGAGAGGAGGGAAATGATATAGGCTACCTTAGCCCGGTCAGACAGGAAGCTTTGAGGCTGAAGCTCAAAATGAATTGTGCATTGGCTGAGAAACCCCCTGCAGGCCTTGGAGTCCCCAGAGAAACGGAACGGAGCTGGCAATCTTAGTGAGTGTGAGGCTGCGACTGGTGCGATAGGTACAGCCGCTGGTTGTACTTGGGGTTGCGGATTCGGAGTTCCCAAGGAGACCTGAAGCTGCTCGAATCGAGAAGCCAGATCCTGGAGGAATCGCATCACCTGAGTCTGATTTGATTCCTGGGTTTCAAGTCTGCGAACTATGCCCTGCAATGGATCATCCGCGGGGAGCGGGATGTCAGCCGGGTTCATGGCTGATCAAACTGTCAGGGTCACCTGTGGCCAGGTGACAGATGCACACCGTAGGGGGACAGGAGTACACCGCGAGGTAGTGAACCCTATGGCTGGCTTCTGCGGATAGGAAACTGGGTGGTTGTGGAAAGCGGGACCAGAGGAGAACAACCGGGATCCTAACGGAAGCTAGAGCCAAGATTCCCCAGGGCGCGGAGTCTAAGACCCAGCTGGTCTTCTCCAGGGCCTCTAGTGGTGAGGATGTTATGCTGCAGACTGGGACCAGGTCGCGGCCCCTGGAGTTTCCTAGCTCACGCCCCGTAGGATAAGGGGAAAAGAGGGGAAGCAGCAGCACAAGATAAGAGAGAACCGAATAACAAGCTGAAGGTCAGGGGCCACAAGCAGACAAGGATAACGAAAGAACGAGCCGAAGGTCAAGGGTCACGAGCAGACAGGGATAGTCGGGGACAAGCCAATAACGTAACAGAGAGACAGACGTAGCACACGGCAGGCAGGAACCCAAACACACAATGCCTAACAAACACGTTGATCAGCAAAGCAGGCTTGCAGTGCACAGGTTAATATAGTGTTCTGTGATAGGGCCTGGGGTGGAGTCAGGCTGGGAGGAGATTATAAAGGAAGCCAGGTGAAGGAGGTCTGGTCTCTAAGATGAACACATGAGGAGGAAGGTAAGATGGCAGACAGACATTAATGCATATCCATGACACTATCAGTGTGCTATTCTGTGCTAAACCTTGTTTGTAGGGACAGAGAAGGACAGTGAGGGAAACTGTCAGTGTGCTATTCTGTGCTAAACCAATCTTGCTGAAGCATATTGCAAATCCTTGTGTTTAGGGACAGAGAAGGATAGGCAGGGGACAGTGTCATTGTTGCTAAGCCTCCTGCACAGTATACACCTGAAGGTAGCCCTTATTGCTGTTTTTCCCATCTCCCTGCAGGCCATCCATTAAAATGTCTGGAAGGCAAACAAGGAGAGGCAGACAGTCAGGAGGCAAAAAAAGAGGGCAAGCAGGCTCTGTGTCTGGGGGCAACAGTGCTGGTCGTGGACACGGTGCATTGTCATCAGCACATGGCCATGGGGCACGCTTGTCCTTCTTTTCGGCAGCTGGACATGTTGAGCCACATCATGCCGAAGACTTGGTAGAGTGGATGACCAAGCCCACCTCATCCTCCTCATCCTCTCTCACCCAGGCTCAGGGTACTGGCAAAGCAGCTGCCAAAGCGTCCTCTTCTCTGGTATCAATGTCATCATTAGTCACTCCTTCCCTAGACCCACCATGTCCTCCTCCTGAGGAGTCCCCCGAACTGTTTGAGCACAGTGTTGGGTACATGCTCCAGGAGGATGCCCAGCGTTTCAAAGGATCTGATGATGACACCCAGCTAGAGGAAGGCAGTAGCGTGAGAGCAGAGAGAGGGGATGCTCAAGAAGGACACCAATCTGGCAGTCATGCTCCAGCAGCTGCAGCATACTGCCAGATTGGCTCCAGTGATGAGGAGGGAGGGGATGATGAGGTCACTAACTCCACGTGGGTGCCTAATAGGAGAGAGGAGGAGGAAGAGGATGAGGAGGAGGCACATCTCCAACGAGGCAGGATGCCCTTGGGTGGCCAGCGTATGAGCAGCACACTGACGGAATCACACCGCAGAGCTCCGCCTGTGCAGGGCGCTGTCTCTGCCCGTCATTCAAAAAGTTCTTTGGTGTGGGCCTTTTTTGAGGCGAGTGCATCAGATCGCACAGCTGCTGTTTGCAACATATGTCTCAAGCGTATATCGCGTGGCCAAAACATCAGCCGCTTGGGCACCACATGCTTGATCAGACATATGTTGACCTGCCATGCAGCTCGTTGGCAAGCCTACCTTAAAGACCCACACCAAAGAACAAAGCGGACCTCTCCTTGCACCGCATCAGCTGGGATCTCCAACCCCACTATACCTTCAGTCCTCTCTGAAACCTGCACTGAGAGGAATGAAGGTGTAGAATTAGGTGTGTCACAGCCAAGTACTTGCGGCCACTCTGCTAGCAGTACACCGTCGTCCGATTCTAGCAGGCAAATTTCCCTGCCCCAGCTGCTGGACCGTCGAAAGAAGTTCACTCCCAGCCATCCACATGCCCAGCGGTTGAATGCTAGCTTGGCTAAATTGCTAGCGCTTCAACTGCTGCCTTTTCAGTTGGTAGACTCGGCCCCCTTCCGTGAGTTTGTGCAATGTGCGGTTCCTCAGTGGCAGGTTCCCAAACGCCACTTTTTCTCACGGAAGGCGATTCCGGCTCTCTACAGGCATGTGGAAGGCAATGTCTTGGCCTCGCTGGACAGGGCGGTCAGCGGTAAGGTGCATATTACCGCTGACTCATGGTCCAGCAGGCATGGACAGGGACGTTACCTTTCTTTCACGGCCCATTGGGTCACTCTTTTGGCAGCTGGGAAGGATGCAGGACAAGGTGCAGTAGTGTTGGAGGTTGTTCCACCGCCATGCCTCCAAAATGCTACTACTGGTTGTGACACACCTCTCTCCTCCACCCCCTCCTCTTCTTCTTCCTCCATGGCCTCTTCCTGTGCTTTGTCCTCGGAACCAGCGGTGCTCCGTAGGCGTTCAAGGGGCTACGCAAGTACGCAGGCAAAAAGATGCCATGCCGTGCTTGCGCTGGTGTGTTTGGGGGACAGGAGCCACACTGAGGCAGAGGTCCTGTCTGCTCTGCAGGGGCAGGCCGAGAGGTGGTTGACGCCACGCCAGCTTAAGCCAGGAATGGTGGTTTGCGACAATGGCACCAACCTCCTCTCCGCCCTCCGACAGGGACAACTGACCCATGTGCCCTGTATGGCTCACGTCCTTAACCTGGTGGTGCAACGGTTCTTGGGCAGGTACCCGGGCTTACAGGATGTCCTGAGGCAGGCCAGGAAAGTCTGTGTGCATTTCCGCAGATCTTATAATGCCAGTGCTTGCCTGGCTGAGCTGCAAAAGGAGTTGAACCTGCCCAAGAACCGCCTTATATGTGACATGCCCACCAGGTGGAACTCAACGTTGGCCATGCTGCAGCGGCTGCACACGCAGCAGAGGGCCATCAATGAGTACCTGTGCGACTACGGCACCAGGACAGGGTCAGGGGAGCTCGAGTTTTTTTCACCACGCCAGTGGGGCATGATCAGGGATGCATGCACTGTCCTGGCACCATTTGAGGAGGCCACGAGGATGGTGAGAAGTGACAGTGCATGCATCAGTGACACTGTACCTCTTGTCCACCTGTTGGAGCACACGCTGCGTGGAATAATGGACAGGGCACTTGAGGCAGAACAGAGGCAGGAAGAGGAGGACTTCCTTGCCTCTCAAGGCCCCCTTTACCCAGACAGTGTTCCTTCTGTCCCACCCATCGCACAGGAAGAGGAGGAGGAGGAGGAGGAGGATTGTGTCAGCATGGAGGTGGAGGCTGGCACTCAGCATCATCAGCAGCAGTCTTTTAGGGATGATTTACAGTCCCAAGAAACCAGTGGACTTGTACGTGGCTGGGAGGAGGTGGCTGCGGATCATGTCGTCCTTAGTGACCCAGAGGACTCCGGACTGAATGCCTCAGCTAACCTACGCTGCATGGCCTCCCTGATCCTGCAAAGTCTGCGGAAGGATCCTCGTATTCTTCGGATCAAGGAGAGGGACCATTACTGGCTGGCCACTCTCCTTGATCCACGGTACAAGGGTAAGGTTACGGACCTTATGTTACCGTCGCAGAGGGAGCAGAGGATGAGACAACTCCGGGAGGCCTTGCAGAAAGGTCTGTGCAACGCGTTCCCAGAGACTGGGAGGTTACAAACTCCTGGTCCTGGACAACGAGTTGCTGAGGCTTCGGGCAGTCAAAGAAGGAGCGGTGGGGAAGGTGGCCGTCTGACCGATGCGTTCAGACAATTCTTTAGTCCGCAGCCCCAAAGTATGATCAGTTCCAGCAACCATCGCCAGCGTCTGATATACATGGTGCAGGAATACCTAGGGGCAAGGTCAGACTTGGACACCTTCCCCACCGAAAATCCTCTGGCTTACTGGGTCTTGAGGATGGATCACTGGCCAGAGCTTGCACAGTATGCAATTGAGCTACTGGCCTGTCCTGCATCCAGCGTTCTTTCAGAACGCACATTCAGTGCTGCTGGAGGATTTGTCACGGATCACAGGGTGCGCCTGTCCACTGACTCGGTTGATCGACTGACTTTCATCAAGATGAACCAGTCTTGGATCACCACCAGCTACCACACACCTGATGCTGATATAACAGACTAATTGATTTTAAAATGTCACATCTCTTCAAGACTGATGCTGATGCTGAGTGCCTGTGCTGTTATGTTGACTGGCTATCCTCCTCCTCCTCCTCAATGATCCGATTAATGATGATAGCTTGGAAGATCATTTTGGTTTATGGGTGCCACCACCAATGGCTAAGGCCCAATTTTTCAGCCCCTGTTTAACAGGGGCGTGTAATTACAATTTTTGATGCAATACTTTGCAACAGGGCTCATTGCTGTGCTCCAAGTACAGTATCTGTGAGGGGTTGCAGTGTTGTGCCACCAGTGGCTAAGGCCCAATTTTTCAGCCCCTGTTTAACAGGGGCGTGTAATTACAATTTTTGATGCAATACTTTGCAACAGGGCTCATTGCTGTGCTCCAAGTACAGTATCTGTGAGGGGTTGCAGTGTTGTGCCACCAGTGGCTAAGGCCCAATTTTTCAGCCCCTGTTTAACAGGGGCGTGTAATTACAATTTTTGATGCAATACTTTGCAACAGGGCTCATTGCTGTGCTCCAAGTACAGTATCTGTGAGGGGTTGCAGTGTTGTGCCACCAGTGCCTAAGGCCCAATTTTTCAGCCCCTGTTCAACAGGGGCATGCAATTATAATTATTGATCTAATAATTCACAGCAGGGCCCATTGCTGCGCCCACCAAGAGTAACTGTCAGGCCTTACAGTGTTGTGTCAACACCACCACCACCACCACCACCACCACCAAAGGCCCAATTTTTCAGCCCCTGTTCAACAGGGGCATGCAATTATAATTATTGATCTAATAATTCACAGCAGGGCCCATTGCTGCGCCCATCAAGAGTAACTGTCAGGCCTTACAGTGTTGTGGCACCAGCACCACCATCAAAGGCCCAATTTTTACTACCACTGTTCAACAATTATATGTTATTACAATTCCTGATATAATAGTTGACAGCAGGGCGTTCCAGCACCCACCAAGAGTAACTGTGAGTGCTTACAGTGTTGTGCCAACACCAACACCTAAGGGGCCAATTTCTGCAGAGTATATACGGCAGGTCCCTACTTTCAAACATCCAACTTACAAACGACTCCTACTTGCAAACGGAAGAAGAGAACAGGAAGTGAGAGGAAATCTACCCCTAGGAAGGAAAATTCTCTCCTGTAAGAATTAATATGGGAGAAAGGTGTCTCCTCTCTACTGATGCTTTATCACCAATCCTTGTTTCAATAAAAACACCACATTTCAAAAACAGTTGTCATTGGGACGCAAAGTGAGGTGAAATGTTCTGAACTGGGGCACAGACAGCAAAACAAATGTTACAGGGGTGATAACCCTTCCCTATGTTTTCCAAAAAGCTTAAAAATAGATTTTTTGGCTGGAGCTACACTTAAACAATGTACGTGTTCAAAATTACAAACAGATTCTACTTAAGAACAAACCTACAGTCCCTGTCTTGTTTACACCGGTCTTGTTTACACCGCCTGTATACTGCTGTTCAGGCCTTTTTTATTTTGTGTTGCGGGGTTCCCCTTAATATCCAAACAAGACGCAAAGGGGCTGGTAATGGGCTGGGGTGGGGGGGGGGGGGGGGGTGATGGGGTAGCTATGCCATTTTTCTTAAAGATTTTCATCCATATTACCGGGACCAGACATTACATTAAAGCCGCAAGCAGTTTTAAATGGCTTTTTTTTCCTTTAGAAATGTCATTTTGTGCAGGGACAGTTCTAAACACGGGAAACACGTGGCACTTCGCAGGCATACTTTAGACACCCCCCAGGTACGATATTTAAAGGAATATTTGACTTTTTTTTTTTCACTTTATGCATCATTAAAATGACTGCTCCCGAAAAACGTCCGTTTTTAAAACTTCTTTTTGCATTGATACATGTCCCCTGGTGCAGAACCCGGGTTCCCAAACTCTGTTTAGGACAATAACATGGATAATAGTCGTTATAATTAGCACTTTAGAATTCGAACGTTCGCATCCATTGTATTTAATAGGGTTCTAATGTTCGTGCGAACTTTCGGTCCGTTCGCGGGTTCTGGTGCGAACCGAACCCGGGGGTGTTCGGCTCATCACTACTCACGGCGAATCCGCTGCAGAGATCAATTTTTTCTGAAAGAGGACCGCCCGCTGAAGAAGAGGATACTGGGGTTATGGTAGCTAGCTGCTACCATAACAACTGTATTCCTCTTCAAATTAGCGACGTATTCCTGTGGCTGGCGGTCCGTAAGTGGTTAAAAATATAATGTTTAGGGAATTTAAGTAATTTTCTAGCAAAAAATACTGATTGTTACATGTGAACAAAGAGTGCCAGAAAAGGCCCGGACTGGAAGTGGTTAAAGCGGCCGAGGGATCACACGATCACAATGTCAACAAAGCTGTTATGAATACTTTTCATTAATAACAATTGTGATTTCTACAGTGATGCTGTGATTGGCCCACAACTATCATCTGCCACCTGTGGCAGTCTGTGCCTGCCATCAAGTGGTCTTGTTGCTGCCTCTCATTGTGACATCACCACACCGAGTTTTCAGGACCCTGTAAGAACCTGGCTGATGGGACTTTTCTATGTCACCGGGCAGTGATTCATGTACTACAAGAGTTCCACTTCGGAGCGCAGAAGAGAAAAGACTAAGTCTAGGTTCATATCTATGTGGTTGCGGCTAATACGTTTTTTTAGGCACGTTTTGTGTTTTTAAACCCGCGTTTTTGATGCATTTTTGCATGCAGTTTTCATGCATTTTGTGTTTTTTTTTCCTCATTAAAAACACTGTAAATAGCTGGTTGCTGAGGAGCAGCCCAGGAAGCCGACCACCGCGTCCTTAACAACCGAGTCATCAGCTATCAGGGGGGTTCCCCAAAGCACCTTGTCCCCATGTTGATGAGAACAAGGGCTCCTTCCCCACAACCAGGCTCGAAGTGGGACAAAAAATAGGCAAGGGCATTTTAGACTGAGAAGCCAACTTTTTCAGGGACCGGGGGGGGGGGGGGGGGGGGTCTCTGGTGGTGCGGGTACAGCGTGGCTTTCATGGCTCTCTCTGGTTGTGCGGGAACAGCGTGGCTCTCTCTGGTGGTGCGGGAACAGAGTGGCTCTCTCTGGTGGTGCGGGTACAACGTGGCTCTCTCTGGTGGTGCGGGTACAGCGTGGCTCTACCTGGTGGTGCGGGTACAGCAGCGTGGCTCTATCTGGTGGTGTTGGTATAGCGTGGCTCTATCTGGTGGTCCTCTTTCTTTTTTCATGTCTCCTGTAGTACCTGCTACAGTGTAGCACTACTCGGCTTGTTTCTGGGTTTTCTCTTTTCCCCCAGCAGAGTGCATGCTGGGGACTGTAGCCGTCTCCCCGCTAAGATCAATTAGGCCTCCTAGCTCTGGGACTACATTTCCCATGATGCCCCACTAGTTTTTTTTGATTGACCCTCCGCTGTGGCCAATTGGGAGAGAAGAAGAACAAGCAGGAAGCCTTCTTCTCTCCCGTGCTGCCGACATGAGAAAGGGGAGAGGGGGGGACATCCTGACAGCGGCCCGCAGCTCTCACCCCTTCCCCACTGTGCAGACACCTATGGCTGGAGGAGGAGGAGGAGCAGTCCGTAGTGGCCTAGAGCGGAACTGTCAGCGCGGCTCTGAGGCTGAGCTGTGTGTGAGAGACACACAGCTCAGCTCATGCAGCCGCTAGTTCCGCCAGGGAAGACACAGGCACGGCCGCATAGCGGTAGGCAAGCGGCGGCCGTGGCCTGTGTTAACCCTGTCCAGGCCGCGGTCGCCACTTACCTCCCGCTGTGCGGCCTGAACGTCAACAGGCCACGGAACGGGCGGCCCCAACCCACCAGCAAATTCCCAGTCTGCCCTATGGCCAGCCGGGCCTTCCCACATCCCTGGGCTGTGTTTGTGGGGGCCTGTGGGAGGGGGCTTAGCAGAATCTGGAAGCCCCCTTTAACAACAGTTTCTGACAATGCCTTTATTAAAAATCCCAAAATAATGTCCCCGAATGTAGATTCCTGATCAATTTATGCCGCCCGCTGGACCCAGAAAAAAAAAGCTCTGCACTCGTCGAAAGCTAACCGCTGACTGCCTTCTCCTTCGTCTGACAGTTTCTGGTGGCCCCACCCACTTGTGACATCACCGCCCCAGCATACACCGGGCTTTTTTCTTTTTTACCTGTCTGGCGGGTGGCGTGATTGACAATAGCTCTACATCAGGGGACATTATTTTTGGATTTTTAATAAAGGAATTGTCAAAAAACGTTTTTTTTTACTCTTTGCACTTCTTATGCTGTATGTGAACTAACTCTCCCTGGGATGTGTGTAGCTCTTCGCGCGCGCCTCCTGACGCCGCCTTGCTGTCTCGGAGGCAGAGTCCCGGCATGACGTCATCGACACATGCGCAGTAGCCGAGTGAAGCAGGCGGCAGCCATATTGGTACACCTTTATCGGCTCTCATATATATATATATATATATATATATATATATATATATACACACACACACACTGCATACATGGCTGAGAGCTCAGTATGGTGTCAGCTGCAAGAGGGGAAACATCTCCAGAAGGTGGAGAGTGTCCTCTATTTATAAAATAGACATTTTCTCTTGCTGCCTGGTATTATGGATCCTGGCCAGGGTAGGCTGTTTTTTTTTTTTAAATCAATGTTCAAGGTTCTCTTATAGGTTTTTTAACCCATATCACTGTTATGTTTAAGCCACTTCCAGTAGCCCAATGCCACATCAAAAAGATCCTCAAAATACAACTAGGTAAGAGGCTGCAGCAGGCAGGTACAATTTTTTTTTGTGCAAAAGAGTATTTTGGGTATGTTGGGAACTCTTATTTTTTGTCTCACTACAGCCCGCACCACAGGTCATCCCGCAGAGATTCTCCAGACAGAAGTTTAAGAGGTCATGGAAGCTCAGGACATACACATTCATCCTCCACTCATGCTTCTCGCAGTTCTCAGAGGTCGCTTCCTCATGCCTCTAGTAGACATGACCCCCTACGCAGTTCATTCCGTCCAGTAAATAAAGCCTGTTGGGTGTGCGGGAAGCAAGCTCTCCCTGGGAAGTTGGTGTGTGATCAATGCCTCCTAGAAGCTACAGGAGACAGAGAGAAGGACCAACAAAAGTCCATGGAAACAATGAAAAAGCTAATAAAGGATTCAATTTGAGAACTAGCTTTATACCAGGATCGAGTGGTCCCATGCACTAGCGAAAGAGCAGTGGAGACACCAATTTAGCAGCCAGAGGCAGATTCTAACTCTGAAGATGATAGGAACACAGCAGAAGAAAACTCTTCAGCTTTTGATTTCGGATTAATCGAGCCTTTCATTATTGCAGTTAAAGACGCAATTCAATGAAATGAACCCCCATCCAAGTCCAGGAAATATTTTCCCCCAGAAAAAATCATCAGCCTTCCAGCTTATGGAAGAAAGTAAAGAAGTAGTAACGGATGAGCGGCGGAAGGTGGAGAAAAGACCAATCGCCTATAACCGTTTCCACAAGCTTTACCCGTTAGCAGAATGCCCAGCTTTTTGATTCCGTGCCGGCTGTGGATACTTTGATCATGAGATTAGCCAGAAATACAACATTGCCATTGGAAAACGTTCCTGATCAGAGAATCGATTCAGACCTAAAAAAAGCCTATCAGGCGGCAGGGGGAGCGTGCAAGCCAGCAGTGGCTTTAACGTCAGTTTCCAGAGCCACAAAAGTTTGGTCTGATAATATCAATATATATGCCCTCAGACAGGGCGTAGGATTCCGGTGAAATTGGCCTCAGATTTTTATAGCTGAAGCAGCTATAGATACTCTGAAATGCTCCGCCAGAGCCATTCTATCACTGCCAGGAGGGCCCTGTGGCTAAAACCATGGTCAAAAGATCCATAGTCCAAGCAGACTTGGTGTCCTATACCATATGACGGAAAATCTCTTTTTATCAAGAAACTGGATATGGCCATTGTGACAGGGGTCACTTGGGGCACAGGGTGAGCAAAGAAATAATCGACATTGAGAATATGTATTGGATTGTTTTTAAATGGGTCTGTAATATTATTCCCCAATATTTTCCAGGATCTGTAAATAGTTGTTCTGTTGATCCTGAACTCAACAGGTTAAATTAAGAGATGCTGATATGTTCCCTGTCTGCTTGTGTAATGGTAATGAACCTCACTTATGCTACAGAGCCTTTCATTGGGAAATGTGTATTGAGAGCCGTTATGTATCTATTGTGGGTTGTGGGAATTAAGACTGTAATTATAGGTATTGTCCTCTGGCAGCCAGACAGGCTGGAGGAACACAAAAGGTCTTGCATAATCCTTTAAACCGAAATGTGGATTGGATGGGGATTGGGAGACAGAAAGGGCATGTGTCTGAGCCATTCACTGTAGTTAATTGGCTCATGTAAATTGGGTCTGGTCAGAGGTGTATGATGAGAGGAGGGTCAGAAGCTTCTCTCTATGGATATAAAAGTTGTAATGTTTTGCAATAATAAAGCAGTTCATTTTGGAAAGATACAGAGTGCGTCTTGTTCTTTTGGAAGGATTAATTCCTATGGGAAGTGGTCGTCTGACTGTGGAGGATCGGCAGTGAATTTGTGTCCAGGAGAGGGAATATCTTTAAACGGCGTTAAACCCCTTTCATATTTGGGGTGTCGTTACAGCCATTAACAGAGTTATTGGGGGGGGGGGAGTGATCTGAATCCCCAGGATAGGAACAGGAGGAAAAAGGTTTGCAGCATGGCAGCTGCTTAACAAAAAACAAAGGACACCAGGGCATGCCGTCCAGGAAGAGAATACAGGAGAGGCTGGAAAGGCTCTCAGACCACCTTTCCCAAAATCAGTCACCGACCTACACATTATTCCTTCCTGCCCACCAAAAACTCAAAGCTCTGAAGGGAAAAAGGAAATCATATTCCAGTATGTCCAAATGCTATTGCATCAACAAGTAATAGTACTAGTCCCAGATTTGGAAAAGTTCTCAGGATTCTATTCCCCAGTCTTTTTTGTACCCAAAAAGTCAGGAGGATGGAGACCTCTGTTGGATCTGAAACGGTTAAACACACTTACAAGAAGTTGTAAGCACATTGACCAGATTTGGATGGCTGATCAACTATTCAAATAGTCAACTTATTCCTATTCAAAGGATGACATACCTGGGGGCATTATTCAACACCCTGGAGAGATCGGTGTTACTACCGCCGGAAAAAATCCCTATGCTATTAGAGAAAGTGAAGAGGGCAATGTCAAGCAGGTAGATGCCAGCATAGGACTGCCTAAGTCTCCTGGGATCCATTTTTTCATGAATCCTGATGGTGAGGTGGGACAGGTGACATCTACGGGGATTCCAACTGGGGTTTCTATCGCAGTGGAGGAGGAAGATCTTAGACCAAGAGATTCTGATCACACTAACAATGAAGTCCAGTCTCTGGTGGTGGACGAGACCATCCAACCTTCTGGATCTATGTCCCCTTGGGCCCATCTCATGGACCACTCTTACATCCAGTGCAAGTCAGCTAGATTGAGGTGCACACTGTAAAGATCAATTAGTACAAGGAAGATGGCGGTTCAACACGGAAGGCGTGGTGTCGAACATTTTGGAGCTGAGGGCAGCATGGATGGCAATAATCACACCTAGCTCCTCTTCTCAGAGGCAAATCCATCCTGCTGCAGATGGACAACAGAGCAGCAGTTGCCTACATTCAGAACCAAGGGGGGATGCACAACGAGGTAACCCCAATCTTAACATAGGCCGAGAAGAATCAAATCAATCTGCGGGCATCCTATATTCCAGCTCCCGAAAATCAGTTAGCGGATCATCTCTCAAGAAGGTTCAGCAACAACAACGAGTGGTCTCTAGGGAGGAGCCCGAACATTATGTGGAGTTTGCGGGAAATTCGAGTGCCCCATAAAGAACTGCGAGACCCGCATGCTTTGGCCAATCACAGCGCGCTCTGCTGTGAGAGCCATGATTGGCCAAAAGCAGGGTGCTTTTGGCCAATCATGGCTCAGGGGGCTGAGTCCACGCCCCATATTATGTTAGGCTGCTTACATAGCGGGCGTACATAGTATTATAAAGAAAACAGGGGGGAGACGCCTCTCTAAGTGTAGTATTAAAACAGTAACATTTATTGCACAAGATTAAAAACACTTACAAGATATAAGTGGAAGTCATGCTCATCAAAAGTATGTAGTCCTAGCAGTTCTACTGCGTAGTTGGGAAAAGTTCTGGTGGGATATTGTGCTGATTCAGCACAACATCCCACCAGAACTTTTCCCAGCTACCCGGATCATGCGAGGAGCCTGTGGGATGCAGTAAAACTGCCAGCACTACATACTTTTGATGACTTATATCTTGTAAGTGTTTTTAATCTTGTGCAATAAATGTTACTGTTTTAATACTACACTTCTTAGAGAGGCGCCCCCCCCTTGTTTCTTTTTTGTGTTTTACAGAGTTGCTGGACACACTCTGAGGATGGCTGCCTCTTTTTAAATCACCCCCTTACCGTGGTTCAACTTTATTTTTACCTAAAGACTGACTAATCAAATGTACATTTTTACAAACTATGGGCATTGCCTCCTGGAGCGTCAGATACCCAATTTACCTTCACTTGTACATAGTTTTATGAATGAGAGCAGCAAAATGACATTTGTAAAGGTAAAAATGTAATTTAAAACTGCTTGCGGCTGTATTGTATTGCCGGATCCCGGCAATATAGATAAAAATCATCGAAAAAAACGGCATGGGTTCCCACCCCCCAGTCCATTACCAGGCCCTTTGGATCTGGTATGGATATTAAGCAGACCCTTATCTGAGCACGCAACCTGGCAGGCCGCAGGAAAAGGGGGGATGAGAGAGCGCCCCCCTCCTGAACCATACCAGGCCACATGCCATCAACATGGGCCTCTTCCCCACAACCCTTACCCGGTTGTTGTGAGGGTCTGTGGGCGGGGGGCTTATCAGTATCTGAAAGCCCCCTTTAACAAGGAGACCCCCAGATCCCATCCCCACCATGTGAATGGGTATCAGGTACATTGTACCCCTACCCACTCACCAAAAAAAGTGTAAAAAAAGTAAAAATTACAGGAGACAGTTTGGGACCTTTATTTAAAAAAAAAAAAAAATGTCCTTTAACTTAAATCCATCTTCGATTACAGTGCCGATGACCCAAAAAAAAAAAAGTGTCTTGAGTGGGACAGCCAAAATACCCTTCCCATGTTGAGGGCATGTGGCCTGGTACGGTTCAGGAGGTGGAGGGCTGCTCTCTTGTCCCTCCCCCATTTTACTGCAGCCTGCCAGGTTGTGTGCTCGAATAAGGGTCTGGTATGGATTTTGGGGGGCCCCCACGTCATTTTTTTTTATTTTGGCGGGGGTTCCCCTTAAAATATATACCAGACCTGAAGGGCCTGGTATGGATTTTGGAGGGACCCCACACAATTTTTATTTTATTTTGGTGCAGTGTTTCTCTTAATATTAATACCAGGCCCAAAGGGCCTGGTAATAAACTGGGAGGGGGGGACCCATGCCATTTTCTTTCAGTGATTTTTATGTAAGTTGTCGGGACCTGACAATACATTACAGCCGCGAGCAGTTTTAAATGAATTTTTTTCCTTTAGTAATGTAATTTGGTACTGTTCTAAACACAGGACAGATGCATTACTTTACAGGCATATAGGCAGACTAAGGACAACCCCCAGACACGATATTTAAAGGAAGATTTAATTTTTATTTTTTCACAAGCATTATTAAAATCACTGCTCCTGAAAAAACTTCAGTTTTTAAAACTTTTTTTTGCATTGATACATGTCCCAAGGGGAGTACCCTGGTCCCCAAACACTTTTTATGGCAATAACTTGCATATCAGCCTTTAAAATTATCACTTTTGATTTTGCACGTTCGTGTCCCATAGACTTTACCGGTGTTTGCATATTTGCACAAATTTTTTGCCTGTTCGCAAGTTCTGGTGCAAACCAAATGAGAGGTGTTCAGCTCATCCCTAGTGGTCTCTAAATCCAGATGTCTTTCATTGGATATGTCAACAATGAGGTACTCCCCAACTAGATCTATTTGCTTCTCCACAGAACTCTAAGATATCTCGGTTTTTCAAGGGGGTATCCACCCCCGAAGTTAGCGGGAGTAGACACCCTAGTCCAGCCTTGGGACTTTCAGATGGGATATGCGTTTCCCCCGATCCCTCTGATTCTGAGGTTCCTCCAACGCCCAACGGAAAACAAAATGACCATTCTGGTAGTGATTCCCTACTGGCCGAAAAGACCGTGGTTTGCACTCCTAACCAAACTGGCTCTTTGCAAACCATTACTGCTTCCGACCTCGGACAACCTGCTGTTTCAAGAGAGCTTCATCCATCCACATCCAGAGATTATGGATTTGAGGGCTTTGAAATTGAGCGAAGAAGGCTGGGGGACCTAGGGTGTTCCCACAAAGAGTAATTCAAACATTACTACAAGCTAGGAAATCATCCACCAATGCCACCTACTACAGAATATGGAAAAAAGAGTTGACAGAAATCAACCAATTCAAAATATACTAAACCCAGGGGTTCAGAATATATTTCTTTTCTTACAAAATAGGTTAGATTTAGGATTGGGACTCAACATCCTAAAGATACAGCAATCAGCTCTGTCAGCACTAACAGACACACGATGGGTGTTGAATCCACTCATAGAATGCTTTTTAAAAGCAGTTCTAAGGTTAAGGCCTCCTAGAAAGTCTCTTTACCCGATATGGGATTTATCTGTGGTTCTCAATGCTCTGTCAATTTCTCCTTTTGCACCCACTGAAGAATGTGCTCTGGAAGATATTACTTTAAAAACTGCCTTTTTAATTGCCATCACATCAGGTTGGAAAGTGTCGGAAATCCAAGCACTAGGGGCGCAGGAGCCATACATTACCTTCTTCCCAGACAGGGTTGTCCTACAACCTATTCACCAGTTTATTCCCAAGGTGCCGTCCATCTACCACCTCAATCAGGAATGGGTTCTCCCAGCCTTCGAGGAGGATTCAGCAACCTCGAAATTGCATGAATTAGATGTAGCAAGATCTCTACGACGCTACATAGAGCTGACGCAGCATTTCCGCAAGGATCAACGTCTATTCGTTATCCCTAAAGGTGTTAAAAGAGGGATTGCCAGCATCCAAGACAACTTTGGCTAGCTGGATTGTTCGACTAATTCAGAAGATTTACCGGGCTAGTAGTCTTCCAGTTCCAAATGTGGTCAATACTCATTCAACACGAGGAATGGCTTCTTCTTGGGCTTTGGCACGGTTTTCTCTCCTAAAACAATTTGTCATGTGGCTAATTGGTCCTATTTTAGCACCTTTATGGCACACTATAGTCTAGATCCAGCCATTCTTACTTCCCAAGATTTTGCGGAAAAAAAAACTTACAATTGTCGATTTTGTAATCACATTCAAATTTATTTTTGCAGTAACCCTCCCTGTGAGTGAGTTATATACCATAGGTATGCTGCCATGGAGGCACCAGGAGAACGGAAAATGTAATCCTTACCCTTTCCTTTCCTGGTGCATACCCATGGCAGGATACGCCCTCCATTTTATAATCCCATACTTTGAAGACTAGTTACAAGAATGCCTTAGGTGGGGGCAGCTCTTAATTGTATAGAGTTTAAAGTGGTCCTGTGGGTTGATTGGGGGCAGAGCAACCAACCATAGTTATACTGCCATGGGTAGGCACCAGGAAAGGAAGATGACGGAAAGGTAAGTATTCAATTTTCCGTTTCATCTTCGTGCATAGAGTGCATGAGGGTAAAAAACCTTCAGCCTTTAGAAATCAAATCCCTATTTTATGTCCTTGTCATCTGCACATTGTTTAGAAATCGTGTAATCTGAAATAAATGTTGCGACGTTAAAAAGGACATTGGTTTTGGCCCATATACTGTACTGTATGCCAAGAAATAAGGCCTGGCATTGCAACGTTGTCAGAGGAACACCCTGTTAGACACTGCAAACTGTTTTATTGAAAGACACTAAGCAAGCATATCATAGTACTGTGCTTCCTTGTATGTGATTACGTGATACTGGAAATGCACTAATGACCAAAAGTTTGTGAACGACTGCCCATCACCTGTATGTAAGCTTGTTATTCTTCCATTCCAAAACCAGCTAGTTAAATCTTTTACAAACCTTTATTACATGATATAAAGGAATCATTTTATATCATACAAATAAATCTTATTGTCCTGTTATTTGTGCCTTTTACCCAGCGACTTTTATCCCAGCCACGCCATCTATTAGACATGTGTGACATGTAAAATTTTGCCATGTGCATTAACCCAACCTGACCAATAAGAGTTTAGTGTAAATCGAAACTTTTTCGTTTGTGTAACTGCTGGAAATAAGGAAGTCTGCTCCAAAAGCAGGTATCTCAGTCTGATATGATTCAATCCACCGATCTGACACAATTTAACACTGCTCTATTGGTATGATTTTAGATAAAAAAAATAGTTTGAAGACAAATTAATTTGCGATCCACCATCTGGCTGAAGAGATGCAAACATATGGGACCCTCTGCCATTCTGTATACCTTTCATTACCAACTAGATACTTCAAGGTAGGGGCTAAATGATTTAAACCCTTTTATCAGGCAGGAATTACAACTAAAAGACCTCTAAGGGGACAGATAGGTTACACATAAACAACTCTTCTGTTATTCGTACCACCTCTTGGGGTACTGGGATCACCATGGTGAAGAGGCCCAGATAGGGGTATAACTACGAATGTAAAAATTGAAAATACCGCGCTAACCTAATGTGAACCAAACCAAATCTAAAAGAAAAAACAGTAGCAGCAGCTCAAACGTGAGATAAACCACATCTAAAGGTGCAATTGTTATAATATAAGGAGCTGCACTCAAAATAAAAATAAAATAAAAATTAGACCAGTTATAGTGATGAAAGAGAATATTGCATTCAGTGACCACTCAGAAAAATGAGAAAATTTGAATTAAATAAATAGTCCTCAATGGGTCTATGGAGTGATCCAATAGTCAATAAAATAAACTGAAATTAATTTGTGGATCACCACTAGTTGAGTAGATGTGAGAAAATTGAGTACTCGATAATGACACCACCACACGTGCGCCTCCACCACACAGATTGCGCGCTTACCGAAAGGCAAGCTCAATGTAGCCTGTATAGATATCTCTCTCTGTATCTGCATCCAGCAGCAGCTCACAGGGATAAGGAGGAAGGCGGACCAGATAAACTCAGATCACCAAACCGAGGTAAGCCGTCAATCATATACCCAAAAAGATGAAAAAAAACTATCCATAGTGTAATTCAAACTTAGTATGAGATTTATTAAGGTTAAAAGTTGCACTTACAGGAAAAATTAAGATAAAATCTCCCATAAAATTGTAGCCGGCCGGCTTGCAGACACCTGTCCGCTCACAAGGTACACCGCGATGACGTCAGAATGTCAACCTCCCGACGCACGTTTCGTCACAGAATGACGTTGTCTTGGGGAACGGGCGACGCACTGACTCATCGCATTAAATACTCAAGCACAGAACCACGCCTCGATGTGAATCCTAGGCATCTGAACCTAATCCCCTCTGAACGGAGCTGAAAAACTACCTAACATGATATGTGAATTCAAGACAAGAACAAGAACATAATATAAACTAAATACAAAAAGTTAAGTAAGAAAACATAGAAATCCCTTGCACCACTTGACGGAACAGGAGAAACAGAAATGTTAAAGCTCAACTGTGCCACCAGTGGTCAGGAAAGGGTACAGCATCTAATAATGAGATGTAAAGATGACAAAGTCCCTAGTGGACACAAATAAAATACCAAAGGGTATCATAAGAAAAGTAGGATTTTTAAAACAGCTTACCTGTAAAATCCTTTTCTTGGAGTACATCACGGGACACAGAGCAGCATAGTCATTACTATGTGGGTTATATAGAATTACCTTCAGGTGCTGGCACTGGCAACTTCCAAAACAGGAAGTACTCTCCCCTATATAAGCCCCTCCCATCCGGGAGTACCTCAGTTTTGTAGCAAAGCAATACGTGTCCCCAAAAGAGGGGTGGGAGCTCTGTGTCCCGTGATGTACTCCAAGAAAAGGATTTTACAGGTAAGCTGTTTTAAAAATCCTACTTTCTTGTTCATACATCACGGGACACAGAGCAGCATAGTCATTACTATGTGGGACGTCCCAAAGCAATGCCACATGAGGGGGGGGATACACCATACATAAGCTGGGCGCCATCAGGCATGAGGATCTTTTGCGGCCTGCAACACACTGCGCCCAAAGGCGACATCCTCCTGACTTCTAACGTCCACCTGGTAGAACCTAGTAAACGTGTGTACTGAAGACCATGTTGCGGCCTTACAAATTTGCGCCAGGGAGGCCTGGTGATGCACTGCCCATGAAGTTCCAACTGCTCTCGTGGAGTGCGCCCTAACTTTGAACGGAGGCGGTCTACTTCTCAAGCCATAGGCTTGTATTATGACCTGTCGAATCCACTTGGCTAAAGTAGATTTTGATGCTGCCTGACCCTTTCTGGGGCCTTCCGGCAGAACAAACAAAGAATCCGTTCTACGAATCTGAGCAGTGGCTTTTAGATAAGCTTTAACTGCTCTTACTACATCCAAAGAATGCAATAACTTTTCCTCTACCGAGCTTGGTTTGGGGAAAAAAGAAGGAAGAACCACATCCTGGTTCAAGTGAAACCTCGATACCACCTTAGGAAGAAAGGCTGGGTGAGGACGTAATACTACTCTGTCCTTATGGATAACCAGATATGGCTCTTTACAGGACATGGCGGCTAATTCCGACACTCTTCTAGCCGAGCATATGGCTACTAAAAATATCAATTTCCTGGTGAGTAGAACCAAGGAAATGTGCCGCAAAGGTTCAAATGGCTGCTTCTGCAGAACCGACAGAACCAAATTTAGATCCCATGGGCATATGGGAGCCTTAATCGGTGGAATAATACGAGTCACACCTTGCATAAAGGATTTGACAAGTGAATGCATAGCCAGGGGCCTTTGAAATAGTATTGACAAGGCCGAAACCTGGCCCTTGATAGTACTTAAGGCAAACTTCCTGTCTACAGCCCACTGCAGGAAGTCCAGAATTCTGCCTATAACGTACTTACGTGGATGCCATTTTCTGGCCTCGCACCAAGTGATGTACGCCTTCCAAACTCTATAGTAGATCTGCCTGGATACAGGCTTCCTGGCATTGATTATAGTTGATACCACAGAGTTAGAGAGACCTCTCTTCTTTAGGATGTGGGATTCAATAGCCAGGCCGTTAAACTTAGAGTTAGTAAAGAAGGGTGGTATATCGGTCCTTGCGAAAGCAGGTCCGGACGACGTGGAAGGGTCCAAGGACTCCCCACAGACATTTTGATGATCTCTGCGTACCAGGCCCTTCGGGGCCACGCTGGAGCCACCAGGATCACCGGCTTCTTCTCCAACCTGACTCTGCGAAGGAGTCGAGGCAACAATTGTAGCGGAGGGAATGCATATATCAGTCTGAACTGATCCCAAGGGAACACCAGAGCATCCGAGCCGCAAGCGAGGGGATCCCTTGTCCGGGAGACAAATCTGTCCACCTTTGCGTTGAATCTGGATGCTAGCAGATCTACATCCGGTGTTCCCCACCGCTGACATATTGCTCGGAAGACCTCGGGATGAAGGGACCATTCCCCTGGGCATAACTGTTGGCGACTCAGAAAGTCCGCCTTCCAATTCTCCACCCCTGGAATGAAGACAGCTGATATACATGGGACATGCTTTTCTGCCCATTCCAGGATGTGACTTACTTCCCTCTGGGCTGCACGACTCCTGGTGCCTCCCTGATGATTGATATATGCCACTGCTGTGGCATTGTCTGATTGAATTCTGACAGGGGACCCTTGGAGTCTGGATGTCCAGGCTACTAGGGCGTACCGGGCTGCTCGTATCTCTAAGAGATTGATGGGCAGGGTTTTTACTACATTTGACCATCTGCCCTGGAGAGACCATTGCTCCAGTACTGCCCCCCAGCCTATAAGGCTGGCATCTGTAGTGACCACCTTCCAAGATATCGGGCTGAAGGGTTTTCCCTTCTGGAGATTCTGGGGGATCAACCACCAGCAGAGACTCTTCCGAACGGAAGGGGACAAAGCCATCGGGAAGTCTAGAGCCTGAACTTTTCCGTTCCAGGCTGACAATATGGCCCTTTGTAAATTCCTTGAGTGGAATTGGGCGTATGGCACAGCTTCGAATGATGCTACCATCTTTCCTAGCAGCCTCATGCACAGGCGTATGGACGGCTGTCTTTTTGCACAAAGCAGACGGACCAAGGCCCTCAAAGAGGATACCTTGTCTAGAGGTAAGAAAATCTTCCTCTGGTCTGAATCCAGCCGTAGCCCTAGATATACCAGGTTTTTCACTGGCTGTAGGGCTGACTTGTCCAGGTTGATGACCCAACCGTGAGACTCTAGATACTTGATTGTATCGACAATTACCACTTCTAGCTTGGCAACTGAATGGTCCATCAACAACAGGTCGTCTAGGTATGCCATTATCGTTACACCCCGTGTTCTTAGATCGGCCAACAGTGGGGCCAGAATTTTTGTGAACACTCGTGGTGCTGTGGCCAGACCGAATGGTAAGGCTCTGAACTGAAAATGGCACCCTTCTACTGCAAAGCGTAGGAATTTTTGATGACCTGGAAAGATGGGAACATGCAAGTAAGCATCTTTGATGTCGATCGAGGCTAACCATTCCTCCCCTTGTAGGGCAGCGGTGACCGATCGGATCGACTCCATCCGGAAAGACCGGACGTTTAGAAATTTGTTTAGACTCTTTAGGTCCAATATGGGTCTTATGTCCCCGTTTGGCTTCGGGACTGTGAAAAGGTTTGAGTAGAAACCCAACCCCCACTCTTCCATAGGAACCTCCATAATTACTCCTTGGAGCAATAGTTGTTCTAACGCCAATAGGAGAGACCCTCTTTTCAGAGGGTCTCTTGGCATGCCTGACCACATAAAATGGGACGGAGGAGACTCTTTTAACTCCAACTTGTATCCCAGAGTTACTGCGGAGAGCACCCATCTGTCTTTGATCGTCTCCCGCCAGGTCTCTGCGAACAACTGAAGTCTTCCCCCCACCCGTTTGAGTGGGGGCAGCCCTTCATAGGCTTGACTTGGAGGCTGGTTTAGTACCTCTTCGGATCCAGGGCTTTTTATTACCCTGTGGCTGTCCCTGATTTTTACCTCCTGAGTTTGACCGAGGAGGCCGTCGGAACTGCTTAGTAGCAGACGTCGCAGGGATAGGAGAGGTAGTCCTCTTAAAAGATGGACCCCTAGACCTCTTTTTACTCGGTAAGAGAGTACTTTTACCACTGGAAATCTTCTGGATATACTTATCCAGGTCTTCGCCAAAAAGGCGTTCCCCATGAAATGGGAAGCTAACTAAGAGCTTCTTACAGGGAGCTTCAGCAGACCAGTTTTTGAGCCACAGAAGCCTACGCATATGTACCAAAGACAGCGTGAGGCGGGAGGCCTGATGGATAGAATCCTTGATGGCGTCAACCGCAAAGCATAATGCTCTAGGCAGATCAGCCAGAGCCTGGGCCTGCTGGTCTGGCAAATCCCTCAGGACCATTTTCATTTGATCCTTTAAAGCTTGGCAGATCCCAATAGCTGCCACTGCTGGCTGTGTAACAGCCCCTGCTGTGGAAAAAGCAGATTTTAATAAAGATTCCAATTTTTTATCCACTGGATCTTTGAACATTTGAACATTATCTACTGGACATGTCAGTGATTTGTTCACAGAAGAGATGGCTGCATCCACCGTAGGAACATTCCATCTCTGGGTGAACTTTTCCTCCATGGGATAGATCACCGGAAACCTTTTAGGCGGAACAAATAGTTTATCAGGATGTTCCCAGTCCTGGTATATAAGTCCTTCCAATAATGGATGTATTGGAAAGGAGCAATTAACCTGGGGAGCTTTTAGCGACCCCAATGAGGAGACAGCAGTAGTTGATGGTTCAACAAGAGGCATTTTAAATGCAGATCGAACCATGTCAGTTAGGGTCTGGACCCACAATCTTTCAGTCTGTGATGCTGAAAATGGTTCATCTACTGTCGATTCCTCAAAAACAGAGCTAACCTCCTCCTGATCCCCTTCAGGTAGGTCGGTCCCTTCCTGGGACTGTTGCTCTGCCAACAGGCACTCTAATGGAGGTGATGGAGATCTGGCGCGCTTTCTTTCCTGTAGAGAAGAAGCGATCAATGCAGCCAATCTCTGCTCCAATCCCTCCAGAGTTGAGGAAAAAACCTCCTCTGTTATATATGCAGGAGCAGGTGGACTGAGGACAGCCGCAGTACCTGGCACTCCCGGGGGTTCCTTATGGGTATTAACCTCTGATTTCTCAGGGGAGGAGGGTGCAGATGACTGCTCCAGATCCTCAGAGCCCGATGGAGACCCCCTACACTTCCTGAGAGGTATATCTCAGAGTTTTTTAGGCGGCATATTCCTTAGTTCAAAGCTGAGGTATTCCAGCCGCAATACACCCCTTACTGAAATAGTCTAATGCAATTTGCTGCTATGTACATCAGTGGGTGTCTACTAATGCGTCTTTCTGGGGATGCCTGTATCAACCGCCCGCTGTAAGCCCCTATACCATGCTACCAGCTCCTTTTCATGCTCTGTGTCCATAGCAAGCAGCGTGGACTGAGTCCTTTTATCTTGCTGGGACGCCCGCACATGCGCAGAAGCGCTGGGCGCACAGAGCGCGTCATCCGCCAGGCTCCGCCCCCTTTTTTGAAGCTAAACCTTATAAAAGGAAAGCATGTGTGCGCGCGCGCGCGTGCACGTGTGCGCTCTTGGCGCCATGTAGGGAGAGGAGCCAGGGTCCCTGTTTCACCAGGACTCGGGGATGGAAGGAAACTACTTGGCAGCATGACAGAGGAATGCAGCTTCCCTGATAGAGAGCTCACTCATCTGCCTGGACTTTCACCATGGAAGGAATAGTCCCAAGAAAAAAGACGTTCCACAGCGGCCTCTAGTGGACAAACACAGGTACCGCACCTTTGTCTTTTTTTTTTTTTTTTTTTTTTTTAAAACCTCCTTTATGAAAAAACATTTCCATGTTTACAGTTTTTTTAAAACTTCCCTTATGAAAAAACATTTCTAGGATTTCTTAGGCATATACAGCTATTAGCGGGAATACCCTTTAGGTAACAGGCAGAAAGACATATTAGGCTTGGGGGTCCCCTCAATAGAACCAAGTTCCTGAGGGGCCCCCACTTACCTTTTCCCCGCCGCAGGACTTTGTTTGGTCCACAGAAGCCCAAACTTCACCTCTCACGGCAGGCATTGTACTAGACCTTCAGGGACCGGGTTCCCAAGGATTCCACTCCCCTGGACCTGTATAGCACCCTGCACAGATAGCCTCTTGGTTTTGGGTATGACCAGAGCTCTGGATCCCAGGGTCCAGCCCTCCTAAGAGAGGCATTACAGGCAAAACCCTGCTCTTCTCTGCAAGGCCCGGGTACCGACCGTTTAGCTATGAAGCTTTTTTGGTCGGATCCGGAATAGCTTGCTAAGGCCCAGAGAACCTGTACACAAGCCCAGATGAATACATGTTAACCTTGGCCAACACCTTAGACACTGGCAAAAAACTGTGGTACTCCCGGATGGGAGGGGCTTATATAGGGGAGGGTACTTCCTGTTTTGGAAGTTGCCAGTGCCAGCACCTGAAGGTAATTCTATATAACCCACATAGTAATGACTATGCTGCTCTGTGTCCCGTGATGTATGAACAAGAAACATACTCATCTAAGCCTCAATTGGTGAAAAAAGGCAAAAAACAGGGGATATGCACTCACACATCCCTCGTATGGATGAGAGAATATATATATATATATATACAGTATATATGAAAGGGACATGAACCCAAATGATGAAAAATAGAATTAATATCAAATATATGAAAGGTGATGCCACCAATGTTTCACATCAAGTACACATACAAAATATAATGAAAATAGTATTAAAAAATGTATCAAAGGATAGATTGACTGAACCTAAACTAAGAATTATCAATAAATGCGTTGAGGTCCACATCAACATTTAACCCAAAGGGGGTGTAACACTTGATCCTATGTATACAGGACATCTCAAGCCTGGATATACTGCGCACCAAGGAGTCCCCCCTCCATTGTGGGGCATACTTATCAATCCCTAGAAAATAGTTTTATCAGGGTTCCTGTTGTGGGATTCCAAGTAGTGCCGCGAGACCGAATGCTTCGGGAAGCCATTCAGAATATTCGTTATGTGCTCATTTAGCCTAACCCAGAGGGGCGCTTAGTCCTGCCCACATATTGTAACCCGCAAGGGCACTGTAGCAGATAAACGACCACCTCGGTAGAGCACGTAATGAATGGCTTAATCTCAAATTGAACTGAGGTGCTAAATGATGTAAATTTGTGAGTGCGTCTATGTGTGCATCCACTTAGGGAGCACACCCTACACCTCCTACACTGGTAGAACCCAGTGAAATTCTCAAAAAAACCTTCTTGATATGGGAGGATCAAGAACATTGGGTGCCACTCTGCCTCTAAGGGACAAAGCTCCCTTATAGACAACTTGTGGTTTGTGGGTGACTACTGAATTAAGGACCTGATCATTGGTGAGAATATGCCAATGTTTTCTGATAAGTTTCTTGACATTCATATGCTGTACAGAATAAGTGGTGATAAAAGGGACAGAAGATAACCTATCGCCTCTAGGTGGTCTATCCCTCAATAGATCACTCCTATCTATTAAAGCCACTTCATCTAAGGTGTTCTTTAAGGAGACATTAGAATAACTACGAATCATGGGGCCCCATAGCAAGATGAATAACCCTGGAGCAGCCTGCAGTGTCAACTGACACAATGGGGTTGATTTACTAAAACTGAAGGGTGCAAAATCTGGTGCAGCTCTGCATAGAAACCAATCAGCTTCCATTTTTTTTTATTTTTTTAGTTTAATTGAACAAGCTGAAGTTAGAAGCTGTTTGACTACCATGCACAGCTGCGCCAGATTTTGCACTCTCCAGGTTTAGTAAATCAACCCCAATATATGTCTTTGATCTTAACATAAAGTATTCCTAAATCAAGAACAGGCAGCAGGACAGCAGTCAGTATAGTCAGTACATTGCTAGGGAGCAGTACTAAAAATGATAACTGTAGTAGCAATAGTAATAACCACAGTGATATTTTATATTACAAAAAATGCTCTTACACACAAGTACTCTATAAATCTAATACAAACTTCTTTAAAGCGGACCTTCAGTCATTTTTGAAAATTCCATCTATTAAATCTTCTGCCCTTGTTGTTTTAACTTTGAATAATAAAACATTTTTTTTTCTTCCAGTAAATACCTTATACAGCCGACTTCCTGTTTCTTGTCTGGTAAAAAGCCTAGGCTTATGACATCATGCATAGCTCTCTCTCTCACTCTGAGAGTTTGTCAGGAAGGGAGGGGGGATGAGTCATAAGAGGGCCAATGAGAGCTGCAGTGCTGGAGGTGTGTGTCTGTGTAAGTCCAGGAAGTGAACAGGCAGCAGCTTCAGCTGCCCACAAATGGCTGCCATGCCTATGAAAACAAGGCAGATCCCCGATCTGACAGGGGAGAACATGGAGATCGCCTGTTCCTAGAAACACACTGAGGGAACACATTTAACCCTTTGATCGCCCCTGATGTTAGGGTCAGATTTGTCCGCTGCAATGTCGCAGTCCCACTAAAAATCGCTGATTGCCACTATTACCAGTAAAAACAATAAAAAAAATGAAAAGTCCATAAATCTGTCCCATAGTTTGTAGACGCTATAACTTTTGCACAAACCAATCAATATTTATTATTTATACAAAATTTTCGGTCTTCTTTTGTTTATAGCACAAAAAATAAAAACCGCAGAGGTGATCAAATACCGCCAAAAGAAAGCTCTATTTGTGGAAAAAAAAGGGCATAATTTTTTTCGGAGTACAGCTTAGCACGCCCACGCAATTGGCAGCTAAAGTAACGCAGTGCCGTATCGCAAAAAATGGGCTGGTCATTAAGGGGGTAAATCTTTCTGGGGCTGAAGTGGTTGAAAAAGTTTGTATTAGGATTATAGAGTACTTGTGTTTAAGAGCATTTGTAAAAATACTGCGAGTGGGCAGCAGGTACAGACACAATTACATACATGTACGTGATGGCCTTCTTCCGGGTTTGGGGGATGCATGCACGTACCCCTGTCGACCCATGCTTTCATTGGACAAAGCATGAGTTTGGCAGCAGATTTCAGCTGAATAAACACACAGAACTCTGTGTGCAGGGAACAGTAATCTGGCTGTTTCTTCTCCCTGAAAAGCAGGGAGAAAGAACTGCCAGATAAGAAAGTAAAAGCAGCACACGTTACACAAATTACACATTGTTAGGCACACAGTTAGCCCCTTGATTGCCAGGGTCATTAGTAAAGTGTCAGCGCAGAGTGTCATTACTGTATTAGTGTAACTAGCAACATCGCAGACAGTTAATAACCTTCCCAGATAGTCTCTGTTATTGACAGACTGTCTGCCACCTATCACACTCCCACTATAAGTCACAGATCACACCCATTACAGTGTAGTGTCATTAGCTGTGTAAATTCCATCGTTTGTAGACGCTAAAACTTTCACAAAACGTAAAAAATTATTATACATGTATTGGGATTTTTCTTTATTTACCAAAGACATGTAGAAGTATACATTTTGGCCTAAATTTAAAAAAAGAAATTAGATTTTTTTTAAATTGGGTTTAATAACAGAAGGTATAAAATATAGTTTTTTTTCAAAATATTTGTTCTTTTTTCGTTTATCTAATAACAGTGTTGATCAAATACTACCAAAAAGAAGCTCTATTTGTGCGAAAGAAATTATACAAACTTAATTTACAGTGTTGCATGACTGTGCAATTGCTAGTTAAAGTATCATAGTGCTGAATAGCAAAAAATGGCCTGGTCATGAAGGGGACAACAACTTCCTGGATGTCAAGTGGTTAAATAAGTGCAAAAGATAACAGTGTAAACTTCTATGAAGCAGCCCAGTCTAAGTACAGACTTTGCTGATAATTTGGCTTTAGTAGATTAATGTATACACTTTGTTTTACATTATTAATATGCTTTGCAACACCTGGTTTAAATGAATACATTTGCTGGTAGAAAGTATTGTAAGGTTTGTTTTTTACCCATATAAAAAGCTTAATAAAATCTCAGATACAGTAAGAAAGATTTTCATGGATTTGTTTTTTTTTATTTGCACATTTAAACATTAGAGGAATACATGATGGTTTACATTCTCCATGTCTGATCTAAAAACAGCCTAATTTCTCGAGAACACAGGTTGGAAAACCAAATCTGATGCAAGCCCCTGTTTTTATTATGCAGGCTTGGTAGTTCTTTTACTTTAGAATGGCAAGTTTATCTCAGCACAACACTCAAGGTGAGGTTGAGGTCTTATCGTGAAGCATGGATCTGCATCAAGGACCAAGTTACATTCACTTATACCAGGAGGAGCCGAAAATGTGAATTTTTGAAGTAATCCAGTGAAGAATATGAACAGTTCCATTTTTACCAAGCTCTCTCCTACGCATACTCTGCGTCCTGTGAAAAGATCCAATCGTTTATGAAGACAGTTTTAGTATATGTTTTTACTCAGTTTGAAAATATCTAGTTTTGGTTTCTATATAACAGCGAATTGCAGGAAAAATATAAATGTGGAGTAACTCTGAGCAGTATAATTTCATCTGTTGTGTATTTGTTTTAGTCAAATTTGACTAAGCAAATAAAAATCTGCCTCCCAATTAGTGTTGCTAGGATTATATAGTTAGACAATCATATTCCTTGAACACATGCTGTAGCAAATGTCCAAGGACACTTCTGCTCTGAAGGCAGAAAGATTACAGCCTCAGACATCACAAATTATAGGAGATAATGTTTCTGCCTTGTCTTGGCCCTTAAAATCTGTCTGCCCTTATAGATTGGAGAAGTAGTGTAAAGTTTATGAATGTTGGAACAAGTGCAGAAAGCATAACTGAAAGGAACAGGAAATTAATTAGTCTAACAAATTATAAAAGTTACCTATTGAGAATGGCACAAAAGCTTCCTTCTTCACAAACTTCCCCTCTGCATCCAGGAAATGATTGGGATTAAACTGGTATGGTGTCTCCCAGTGGCGCGGGTCATACAGGACAGATGTAAGCAGTGGGATTATAATGGTGCCCTGGTGATGGTCAACAAATGGAGAAAATTAAGCATGGTTTATATACTTTGTGTGTATATATATATATATATATATATATATATATATATAGATCTCTCTCTCTTTCGTTCCTCTCTCTCTCTCTCTCTCTCTCTCTCTATATATATATATATATATATATGTATATATATATATATTATTGTTATTTTTTTAAGTGGAATCAGGTCAATGCTTAAACAAACAAACTTGTGCATCTGTACCCAGGGGTGGCTATAAAATAAATGGGCAGGTCTTATGAACAACTGGTAAGGAGATCCCTGCCTCTTATGCCTCTGCCGCTTGGGCTGGCCGCTGTCGATTTCCTGACTCACTCGATGGACAGAAGCAGTATATACGCAATTGGCTCACATTGAGAAGAGACTACAATTTGAAAGTTCCTTAAATAACTCCATCCTTGCCTGACCTCACATCAGATGTTGCATTAAGGCAGATAGATGTGTGATATTTCTCAATCGTCTCAATAAACTGTCCTATATAGTGCCAAACAATTGACAGTTTATTTACTAACCTAATCTGAGTTTTTCAAATATTGCCTAAGCATTCAAAGGCCCTATAGTTATAAACCAGGAATGGCTCAAAGTGCCTTCTGTATGTCTGCCAGAGCAGCTAATAAACCAATATCATATTCATGCTATTTAGATTGCCTGTATGGCATCATGCAAGGTAAATGGGTAAAGGGGCACTTTGTAAACAAAGTTTTTAATGACTGTAATTAATGTTTTACAGCAGGGATATGCAATTAGCGGACCTCCAGCTGTTGCCAAACTACAAGTCCCATGAGGCATAGCGAGACTCTGACAGCAGCAAGCATGACACCCAGAGGCAGAGGCATGATGGGACTTGTAGTTTTGCAACAGCTGGAGGTCCGCTAATTGCATATCCCTGTTTTACAGTATTCAGTAAGTACATGGTTGACAAGACCACTGTACTGTGCTGGTTCCATTGGCTATTGGTGTTGAACAGAGTTATAACAGTAATCAGATCTATATGGAGCAATGTCATGTGCTGTGATTAACTGCCCCCACAAGAGCTGCCCCTATATTATTTTTAGTAGCCTTTATTTCTTACTATATACTTTTCACATAGTGCTCACAGAGTCAAGGCATGAAAATGTGACCATGGTCTCTCTAAATATCATAAAATTGTGGTGAGGTTTGGTCAGATTACATTTTTGTGCATCAATTTAGTAAACCAAGTAAAATTTACATTCAAACCTTTGCTACACAGCCTACCTGCTGAATGGCTGCAAGTCTCGTTTTAGAATTCATCATGTTCAGGTAGCTGCTCTGCTAGCTAGATCCCTATTCAGTTTTCTATAGGAATGGTTCTTTATTCCCACCTATGACTTATCTTAGGTAAACTAACGTAGAAAACCTTCTCCTTATCACACCCCCATCATGTCACCAGTCCAGTCATTCACAGGTTGGCAGGCTGGCTGTTTGTGAATATGGCTAAATCTATTGGCTTGCTTGCCTACTAGTGTTGTTATGGATTGTTTAAAACTCAAATTAAATGGCTATTTCTATTATGTACCACATACATGCTAAAAATCTCCTTACTCAAAATGCTGACTAGACACCCCCTCCCATCAAGGAAAACAAGGATTGCTGAGACATCCGAAAGACTGGATAGATCTGACCAGAAGACCTTAGATAAGAGATGACCAATCCATGAATGACAACACAAAGCTATGGCTATGTTACTGCATTGCAAACAATGACTCATGCTTCACTATAAGAAGGGCTATATGTCCAGAGCAATAAACAAGAAGATTCATTTAGCTGAACGAAGTGTCACTGTGTTTTCTTCTTCTATGTGCATGTATATTCACACTTAAAATTAGGCCAGGTGCAGATAATCGTACAAGACATTTGTCTGTTTCCAAAACAGTGTAAGCAAGTAGCACAGCCATTACATCTACTGGAAAATATGTGCCTGTTTATGAATGGGGTCAAATCTGTAGTGGCTGCAGGTTGTTAATTGTTGTAATTTTGTAAAAGTGCAATTTTTTTAAGTTATCTAACTATTCTGTGTAAGGGTCAAGTCCACTGTATGTAGATAATATGAGCTGAAGACTGGGCACTAAAAAATTAATGCACATGCGCTGGGGACTGTGCACTTAGGGGTTAATGCATATGCACTGGTAACTGGACACTGAGGGGTTATTGCATATGCATTGGGGTCTGGATGCTGAGGGGTGTATGTACACTATCTGGGTTCAGAGGGGTTAATACACATATACTGGGAACTGGATTATGGGACGTTTACGCACACACACTGATAATTGGGCATTAAGGCTTGTGTGCAAAAAGCCTCCAATGCTCTTTTTAGTTTTATACCATATAGAACTTTACACAATATAGAAAGGATAGCTGTACTGGAGAGGCCAATGCTGGCATGGATACTGCAAAGTGAGGTGTGTGTACTGGGGTGGGATACAGTGGAAAGACCAATGAGTGTGCTGGGGGTAAAATCTCACTGGACTGGAAGCAAAATCTTCCATCTGAAAGTGGAAGTAGCACTTAAAGCGGAGCTCCGCCGGAAAAAAAAATATTAAAAGCCAGCAGCTACAGCTACAGCAGCTGCTGGCTTTTAATATTTGGACACTTACCTGTCCTGGAGTCCAGCGACGTCCGCAGCAGAGGACGAGCGACCGCTCGTCGCTCTGCTGCTCCCTCCGCCATCCTCGCTGAGGGAACCAGGAAGTGAAGCCCTGCGGCTTCATGCCCGGTTCCCTACGGCGCATGCGCGAGTCGCGCTGCGCCGTTCTGATTGGTGCTCCTGTGTTCTGGGAGCCGAGTGTCTCCCAGAACACCAAGGGAAGTCCGGGAAGTGACGTAACTCCCGCAGATTCCCGGAGAGAGGACTCCCGGATGTGGGTGAAAATACCTGTCTTAGACAGGTATCTTCACCCCCCTCCCCCCTGAAAGGTGTCAATTGTGACACCGGAGGGGGGGAGGGTTCCAAATAGCAAAAGTTGCTATTTAGGGTGGAGCTCCACTTTAACCTTAATATTAAATACGGTAGGATAGGATAGTATGGACATCCTAAGGGTCCTAAAGGGTCATGACAAAAACCATCATAGCTGAATTTGAGAATGCTTACAATCAATCCTTCACAACTCACTCACCTTGGGGATGTGATATCCCTTGAAGTTAATTTCTCTGGACGTGGCATGGGGGATATGAGGAATAACATTGGCAAACCTCTGGATCTCATGTATCACAGCCAGGGTATATGGCATGGCTTTCCTGTCTTCAAAGGTTGGAGGACGCCTTGATTCTAGAACCGTGTGGATTTCTTTTTGCACTTGTCCTAAAAATACATGCACATTAAGTTTAGTTGTTGAAGTTGTTGCTCATTTTATCTGTAGAGAGAGAAGCCTACATTTTGCTCTTTACTTGTGACAGTGGCTGATCTTTAGAAAATTAATCATATACTAGCTGGTGTTTTTATGCACAAGGTAAAAGAAATTGAGCAATAGTCTGATTAATTGCTCAATTTATCACATATATGTATAACTGCCAACACTACCATGAATCTTAAAAAAACAACCACGCTCAATATTGGCATTTCCATTGTGATGGGCAGAATCAGTTATTACATCTCTCAGAGACTTCAGAGATGAGATTCTCTGGCAACATATTGTGCTTTCCTCCCCTCTAAGGTCATATCAGAGATGTCACTTTTTTCAGCTGATCTCCCAAATTGTTTTCTACATTCAGGAAAATCCATCAGGAAGCATGGCAACATCATTTGTTTATGTAATGCCTCCAGCTTCTAGGCAGAAATGGGAATTCTGAATTCAGGTATTTTTTGCCTTTAGAATCCTCCAATGATAGACAAAGCCAGAAATGTGACTCTTTGTTATATATTTTAGAATAAAAACCTTCTGATGAACTCAATTCTAATTTGATGAAATATGGTTTTATTATGTTGTGACTTAGCATGCAGTAATTTTACATGCTTTCTACTGAGGTGCATTATTAAAAAAACGACAAGAAATCAGCAAAGTTACCCATACCAAGCAGAGGTATTAGGACACAGCAGTGACATATGTGCTTTTATTTAAAAACTGCTTAAATCAGAACTCCACCCCAGAGATTTCGCCCACAGTACTTTTTCTTCCACTAGATGTTTTATATTTGATGGCCAGCAGCATTCAACCCACTTTTCTGAGCCCAGGTCATCCTAAACCCATCCAGCCCATGACTGTACAGTGGAGTGAGAAACATCACAGCAGTGGCGGCCCGCCCAGTAGGGGCGGCCGAGCGGCGCCCCCTCTATCCACAGCAGCCAGCCCCTTTTAGATCGCTGGGCGCATGAATTACAGCGGCGGGGGTTGTTTTTTTGAAGCACCTGATCCAAGCTAGAGGCTCTAATAGGCTTAAAAATAGAGTGGGCTCGTGGTACAAGCCCACCCAGGTGTTACAACAGCGAATGAATATTCGCTATTGAAACACTGATCCCAAATCCAGCCAATTAGAAGCGGGTCTGAGACCCGTTTTCCAATTGGCCAAAAAGAAAAGCGTCCCAATTGGCCGCCGAGGAGGAGGGAGGAAACTGAGGCCGCCACGATGCCCGTGCAGACAGGAGAAGCTACCGGTGAAGCCCGGTAGAAGCGCTGCCCACCATAGATGGGATAAGTGCTCCAGACCTGACCGACTGGCAGGGCCGGTGTGGTGTTACTGTTTGCCGCCCCCCCCACCCCCAAAAAAAATTACCACCGGCCGCCACTGCATCACAGTGATGTACCCATCTCTCCACCACTCTCTTTTCTCTTCCTATCAGCATGCTTCTTGTCAGCACAAAAACTGGTTGGCTCCCTGTGCTGCTTCTACATTTCCAGCTCTGCTGTACAGGGACTGCAAGAGGCTGACACCAGGTCAAACTCAAGTACTTGCACTGTTTGCATTTTAAAAATACATTTAATGATGTATTATTGTATACAGAACTTTATTAGTTTGTGTATTTTATATATATCTAGAATTCCCCATTAATTACATAAGTATCAATGATGGAAAATGTAAAACAGGGGTGTTAGCTTCCAGTCACAAAGCCCCCAGTGAAACCTTTCAGGTCTATTAACAGACTCACAGAAGAAATATTTATCTTATACAGAGTAATACTTGTCAGTGGGGTAAACATGCCTTGCTAGTAGGCCTTGAACACAATTAGTAAATAGGACACAGTACCTACTTTGTATGTCAGGATATCTCATCATTAGCAGTATTCCCCACTGCAGTGTTGTAGCGGTGGTCTCTGTGCCAGCCATTACCAGGTCCAGTACAGTGGCCAACATATTATCATCATCAAACAGAGTGTCCTTATTTGTCCTTTCCTATGACACAAACCCACATAAAAATGACATGTTAGACTATGGTGCATGTGATTGCAATAGGGCCCAGAGTTAAGTAGAAAGTACTCCTATTATTTAACCACTTAAGGACCGCCCGCCGTCGTTGTAAGGCAGTTGTTTGAAGAGGAATACCATTGTTATGGCAGCAGATAGCTGCCATAACCACGGTATCTTCTTCATCAGCGGGTAGACCTCTTTCAGATAAAAGTGGTATCTGCAGCGGATTCGCCGCAAGATCACTTTTATCGGGTGCGGGAGAGGGCTCCCCCCCACTGCGCTCCGGTGGTCTCCGCTGCTTACCGGACCCACCGGTAGTGACGGAGATGATTGGGTCCTCTTCCCTGACAGGTCTGGAGCCGAGTGAGGGAAAGATGGCCGCCACTCAGCTCCACACCATTGGATGGCGGAAGCGACGTTAAACATCACTTTCGCCCAATGGTCTTAAAGGGGAATTTTTTTATTGCATTTTAGTGTAAATGTTAGATCTGAGGTCTTTTTGACCGCAGATCTCACATTTAAGAGGTCCTGTCATGCTTTTTTTTTATTACAAGGGATGTTTACATTCCTTGTAATAGGAATAAAAGTGACCCAAATTTTTTTATAAAAATACAGTGTCAAAATAAAAAGTAAAATAAAAACGTAAGTCGCGCCTGCATATGAAAACGGTGTTCAAACCACACATGTGAAGTATTGCCGCGATCGTTAGAGTGAGAGCAATAATTCTAGCACTGGACCTCTTCTGTAACTCAAAACTGGTAACCTGTAGACATCTTTAAACGTCGCCTATGGAGATTTTTAAGGGTAAAAGTTTTAAAGCGTGACATGTTGGGTATCAATTTACTCGGCGTAACATTATCTTTCACAATATAAAAAATACAGTTGTCTTATTTTTTATTTAAAAAAAGTGTATTTTTTCCTAATAAATTGTGCTTGTAAGACCATTGCACAAATACGGTGTGACATAAAGTATTGCAACGGCCGCCATTTTATTCTCTAGTGTGTCTGAAAAAAATATATATAATGTTTGGGGGTTCTAAGTAACCTGTAAACACCAAGTCTGAAAAATAGGCCCGGTCCTTAAGTGGTGAATGCTGATGCATGTTGGGTATCACAGATCACACATTTGGACTATAAGATTTTGTAATGAAGTCTGCTAGCGTGGGCTACTGTGCAGCAAGTAGGGGAATGGGTGTCCTACAGCCTTAGCTTGAAATTTAGCCCCACAATTTTAAATGAACAGTCTAAACTGGTGGCAGTCTACTGGTTGTCAAAGGCAGAGAGCCATCATCAATATATTTGGATTACAAGTTAAAGGGGTTGTAAAGGTTTGTTTTTTATTTTCTAAATAGGTTCCTTTAAGCTAGTGCATTGTTGGTTCGCTTACCTTTTCCTTAGATTTCCCTTCTAAATGTTTTTTTCTTTGTCTGAATTCCTCACTTCCTGTTCCTCCTCAGTAATCTGTTCAGTAAGCTGTTCTGGCTGACTAAACACCGCTCGGATGATGGTGTGAAGTTTACTGAGGAGAAACAGGAAGTGAGAAATTCAGACAAAGAAAAAAAACATTTAGAAGGGAAATCGAAGGAAAAGGTAAGTGAACCAACAATGCACTAGCTTAAAGGAACCTATTTAGAAAATAAAAAACGAACCTTTACAACCCCTTTAAATTCTGTTCATTGATGACCTCCAGAAGAGGATCTGGTGTCTTAAAACATGGCCCCTAAGGCTGTGGAAGAAGAACATAGCTTAGCTCAGAGATTTATCAGCTACTGAACAGCTCAACAAGTATATAGCTGATCATGTGTTAAGAGCAGACTGATTCTTTCTTGCTACCTAGTTCCAGTTGAGCTGGTCCATCATGCCTAATATTAACTCCTGGGTCCAACAACAGCCCATATCTTTCCACAATCTAGACCAGGGGTGTCAAACTCAATTTAATCACGGGCCCCATCAGCATTATGCTTGCCCTCAAAGGACAGGTTGTATTCGTAGGACTTGATGTCCAGAGCACCCTACTACCCTTACATCAGATGTCAAGAGACAAGATGAATGCTGAGACCAGGGGAGGCGGTGACGAGGTTGTGCTGCGGCTGCACAGAGAGGTGCAAGAGCCTAAGGAGAAGTTCTGTCCTCCTGCTGCCAACTGCTAAGACAAGGTGGGGGCAGAGACAAGGGAGTGTCGCAGTTGCAGGAGAGATGCGAGGGCCACAAGAAATGGCCAGGCGGGCCTTGTGTTTGACGCATGTGATCTATACTATCAACTGGTCTGCAACATAGACAATTGCTGCTTTACTTGGGTGGATGCAAGTATAATTGAAAATAAATCACAGCTGTGTAATTCTCAGTCATATCAACGTTAAAGCAGTTGGAAAGGATTTATTTTTCTAAGGAAACTGTAATTAAATGTTTATAGTAGATGGAAGGTTATTATGGACAGGAGTAGAAACAATAAAACTACATTGCTTGCTAATCATCTCCATTTTTTATTGTCTTTGATTTATTGCATATATTACTCTTGTTGAACTTTCACTGTAGATGGGCTAAATATGGAGCAAAATGTTTGAGTTTATTTGATTCTTTAGACCAGTGGTCTCCAAACTGCAGCCCGCGGGCCAGATGTGGCCCTTTGCTTGCCTTTATCCGGCCCTTGAGACACTATTCCTCCCTTGGACATCAACAATGGGGTATTATTTTTCCCACTGACACCAATCATGGAGTATAAATTCTTCCACTGACACCAAAGAAGGAGCACTATTTCTCCCACTGACACCAATGATGGGAGCACTATTCCTCCCACTGACACCAATGATAGGGGCACTATTCCTCCCACTGACACCAATGATGGGGACACTATTCCTCCCACTGGCACCAATGATGGGGTCACTATTCCTCCCACTAATACAAATGATGGGTCACTATTCCTCCCACTAATACCAATGATGGGTCACTATTCCTCCCACTGATACCAATGATCGGGCATTATACCTCCCACTTACACTAATGATGGGAAACCATTCCTTCCACTAATACCAATGATGGGGCACTATTCCTCCCACAGATACCAACAAGGGAGCACTATCCCTCCCACTGATACCAATGATGGTGAACTATTCCTCCCACTGATACCAATGATTGGGCACTATTTCTTCCACTTAGCAAACAATGGGGCACTATTTCCCCCAATTGACATTAACGATGCGGCACTATCCCTCCCACTGATACCAATGATGGGGCACTATTCCTCCCACTGATACCAATGACGGGGCACTATTCTTCCCACTAATACCAATGATTGGGCACTATTTCTTTGCCTCCTGACCACAGGGATGCCATGTCATTTTTTTTTTACTCCCACTGACCACCAAGCCTGATCCATTATCTACTCCCACTGCCCACGGTGCAGCCCCCAAAAGTCTGAAAGACAGGAAACTGGCCCATTGCTTAGAAAGTTTGGAGACCCCTGCTTTAGACAAATAAGAGCTTACAATCCAAGAGGGAGGGTCAAGAGATACAAGAGGTAATAACTGTGAGGGATGAGCTGATGGAGAAAATAAATGTACAGTTGTTAGGTGGGGCCAGATAGGCTTGTCTGAAGAGATGAGTTTTCAGGGATCGTCTGAAAGTAGACAAAGTAGGAGATAGTCGGACAAATTGGGGTAGAGAATTCCAGAGGATGGGAGAGGCTCGGAAGAAGTCCTGGAGGCAAGCATGGGATGAGGTGACAAGGGAGCTAAAGAGCAGGAGATCTTGGAAGGCGTTAAGAGGACAATTTGGTTGGTATTTTGAGACCAGGTTAGAGATGTAGCTGGGGGCCAGGTTGTGGATGGCTTTGTAAGTTTACTGTTAGTATCTTGAATTTGATTCATTGGATGAGCAGCAGCCAATCGAGGGATTGGCAGAGAGGTTTAGCAGATATTGAGTGGTTTGTAAGGTGGATGAACCTGGCAGCAGCATTCATGATGGACTGAAGGGGGGATAGCCTATTTAGAGGTAAGCCAATGAGAAGGGAGTTGCAATAGTCGAGGCGAGAGATGACCAGGAAGTGGATTTGAAGCTTTGTGGTGACATTGGTTAGGAAGGGGAGTATCTTGGAGATGTTGTGGAGATTGAGGTGCAAGCTTTGGACAGTAATTGGATGTGGGGCTGAAAGAATAGTTCGAGTCAAGGATTACATCTAGGACCTTGGCATGGGGGGACGGGTTGATAGTTGAGCCGTTGATTTTGACAGAGAATTCAGGGGAATGGCACGTGGGGGAGGAAATATCATGAGCTCAGTTTTGGATAGGTTGAGTTTGAGGAAGTGATGTGACAGATATATCTTGGTGATGCGTAAGGAGACAGATGGAGTGAATTGGGGGGTGGAGAGGTAGATTTGGGTGTCGTCCGCATAGAGATGATATTGAAAGCCATGGGAGGCAATCAACTGACCCAGGGAGAAGGTGTAGATTAAGAAAAGGAGAGGTCCAAGAACAGAACCTTGGGGACCCTAACGAAGAAAGGAAGAGGAGAGGAGGAAATAGAGTTGTAAGTGACACTGAATGAGCGATGGGATAGGTAGGATGAGAACCAGCGAAGAGTGCAGTCATGGAGACCAAAGAAGTGGAGTTTTTTGAGGAGGAGGGGGTGGTCCACTGTATCAAAGGCAGCAGAGAGGTCCAGGAGAAGTAGTACAGAATAGTGTCTGCTGGTTTTAGCCGTTAGTAGGTCATTAGTGAGTTTAGGGAGAGCAGTTCCCGTGGAGTGTTGAGGGCAAAATCCGGACTGAAGAGGATCAAGAAGTTTGAAAAAAAACGCACTACTCCATTCGCACCAAACATCAAAATCTGCCCCAAAAGCTTACAATCCCCCCGTTAGTAGTTTACACAGAAAAATAGATTCGCATACATCCAGCTAATTCAGTGTGATTTAGTCTCCGTTTCCACTGATGCAACTCGCCATGCGACCTTGGGCACAAAGTCGCATTACAAATCGCTTACCATTGATTTCAATAGCACCCATTCCAATCTATGTGACTCAAAGCTGCAGTGACTATCAAAATCGCATTCAACACCACACCACAGTCGCACTAAAGCTGCATTTCAACGTCACACGACATTGGAGTTGCGCCAGTGGAAACGCAGTCCTATACGCACAGGTTTGTTTCAATCCCAAAGATTGGCCTAATCTTATTCAAAGGGTCAACTGAAATTGATTCCAAACAGAGCCCTTATCATTCATACCGACACCCTGCTGCAATTTCATTCTATATACATACATTATTCAAAAATCAGTCTCATCAAAATATTCGCCTAGACAAAAAGGTAAAAAGTTAAGTTCTGAGAAGTTTTTGTTAGGTATTCAGACAGGTTAAAAAGACATAAGAAAACACTTAGTATTTCTGGCGTTTGAACCAGCTCTGTCTACCATACGAGAAATAATACTCACCTAAATTTAAACTTCCTCACACGCCGGGCAACATCTGTTACGGAGATAGTCATAACCTCGCTTAAATGCTTAAAATAAGTGATTAAAAACCTTTTGTCTATATAAAATGAAATCAAACGATAGCGTCGGGAAAAGAGAAAACAATGACATTTATTTATACAGAACTGGTACCACCTAATAGCAAGGTGATACCAATGTTACACGATACATAATAGGAATATTGCTATGACAAACATGATACCAATGTTACATGATAATAGGAACAAGAGAGCAAACGCAAAGTAATATTAATCTTAAACATGGGAGAGAGAGAGAGAGAGAGAGAGGGAGAGAGGCAGAGAGGCCGAGCGAGAGGGAGAGAGAGAGAGAGAGAGGGAGAGAGAGAGAGAGAGAGCTTATTACGTCACCATGTCGTCTGCGTCAGATCTTCATTCGCAAGGGCTCTAGCCATGCGTGTATCTGACTTTTATACCCCCTATGCCAACCAGAACCCAAAATCCTGTGGTCTCATTGATTTAAAGCTGACCACCTGATTGGTTGAAATCTCAAACCTCTCTACTTAGCCTTCCAAATCTAAACCAGAAATACTTGCTGCTTTTATCAGATAGATGTGTTCCTTTGATGCTCAGTTCAACAAGTTTCTCACATTAGCAAGCATGCTAAGATAAATTTAAGTCACCTTAATAATAAAGTATTGTAAAAACATATACAACCATATATACACGTAGCTTCTTGTTATAAATATGGATTTGAAAAATCTCCACCACAATAGTCAGATGGTCGCTAAATTGGGTGTAGACCAGTCTTTCAAGGAGTTTGGAGGAGAAGGGAGATGGGGTGTAGGTTGTTAAGATTGAGGATCCAGTGAGGGCTTTTTAAGGATAGGGGTGACTAGTGCGTGTTTTAGAGAGTTGGGGCAATTGATGCCAGAAGAGAGGGAGAGATTGAAAATGTGAGTTAGAAAGTGTAGAATCGAGTCAGAGGGTGAGCGTAGCATTTGTGAGGGAGCAGGATCCAGAGGGCAGGTGGTTAGGTGGGCATTAGAAAAAAAGTTTAGCAAACTCGTTAATACTAGCAGGGTTGAATGAAGGAAGCAATGATTGTACCTGTGGACATGGTGTGTTGAGTGGGGGAGGTTTCTGCGCATTGGAGATCTCCTCACAAATCGTATCAATCTTATTTTTGAAGTGATTGGCGATCTCCTGGGCAGTGAGTGAGTTAGAGGGTGGAGGCAGTGGATGACAGAGTAGAGTGTTAAATGTAGAGATATTGAATCCATACTCCATGCCTAGGCATAGGGCTGGAGTTTCCAGAGGAGGGACCTATTATAACACTGTGTGTCCCATCTTTTGAAATACTCAAATGGCACCAGGCACCAAGAGTAGGCACCAGACATTTGGTGGGGGGGGGGGGGGGGTTTGGTTACCTAAACCTGTGGGCTAGTAAGCTGGACCCTTTTCCATCTGTTATACAGAGTTACCAAACAGGTCAAAAACCATTGAAAAACATGTATTTGAAGTAAAAGAAAAACAATTGGTTATTAATTATAAACGTAATTAAATGTAATTCTAAGGAATTATCTCTTTTCTTTCACTTCCCATGCTGGATCTCTTCCCATTTTATCAAAAACCCATCCAAGTATGTGTAGTAATTACAATGTATTCCATCTGTGAATTGACACATTAAGCAGAATGTGGGGCTTTCCCATAATCCTTCTATCTTGACATCAGCTTTTTGGTTATGTTTTACTTGCCATTTGACCATTTTCTCTTGAAACACTGGCCTGCTCACTCCTTCAACAAGCTTTAACCAGACCCTGATAGAAGTCAAAAGACTGCTATATACTGCTGATGAGAAAAGGTATTTAGCTGTTTATATTTACCAAAATAATTGTATTTCCATGTTCTGTGTACTGGGGGAGACCAGATATAGTGAATGCAGGCTCCTGGGTTTAGCAACACTTTAAGTCTAAAGATGGCAGATTGGCAGAACCAAACGCAATGAAGAGGACTAAATGAGTATCTAATGACCTGCTGGAGTAGATTATTTTAAAGCCTAACCTCAGCAACACATTTTTCTTGTATAGGGTGAGAAAGGTTAGAATATCTATTATAGTTTGTGTGTCCAGTTTGTGGATACTTTATCATACTTACTGTCCTGATGACAGGGGACACTGAAGGGGGCATTTATACAATGGGAACAGAGACTGCAGCCAAAAGCATTTCTAGCATACGTAGGAAAGGTTGAAGGTTTTATAACGTTTTGTGTCTTAGTGCTGCTGTCACCCCCCATCCCTTCTTTTATTATCCTGGATCTTTGTGGATAAATCCAGCAGCAGAATTGAAAGGTAAAGTGGATGCAAAAGCTATTCTTACTATTCTCAAGGCTCTTTGTGGTTTTTCAATTGGTGCGCTGTGTACATGATCCCTGAATATAGAGGTTGGCAGCTTAGTTGTGGTCAGCCCAAGTTATTCTCTGTGTTACTTTTTTCAGGCTATTTATTTTTGTCATAGTTTTTTCAATTGTAGCACACGGATCCCTGGCCTTACCTCCACAAGGCAGGACACACCATACCACAATGCCCAGGTTCCTTCTTGAATAAGAGGGTGAGCGGTGTTCAGAAATTGTTGGGTTCCGCAGCGAGTTACCTCTCCTGGGCTGGTTCCTTTCCCTAGAGTGTGGGGAAAAGTCTGTTGCTTGTGTACCAATAAAGCCAATGTCCAGACAAGGTTAAACCTCAATGGCTGAAGGTTTATTTTCTTTATGCTTGAAACTGGATGGGAAAGTTGAAAGTGAAGAATAGAATAACAGGAGGCAGGTTCAGGCACTTAATATCACCACTCAATCCCAAGTGGACTCTGCTCACCCTGATAATTCCTGGTCCTAGCAGCCGGAGTGATGCACAAACTTTACTTCACTGTCCTAGGGATACGATCGGAACCCATTTGCCTAGTTCCAAACTTCCCAGCACTTGTAGCATAAGGACCTAGGTGCAAGTTGAAGCACGCTACAATGCCTGTGGCGGACTTGTGGAATCCCTCTGTAGGTGACCAGGCCTCAACCGAGGCGGTGACTTCCTTCACCGGTTAATCCTGGCTCCCTCTCCAGAACGGGTCACCCTTGAGTGCCCCTGGAATTCCTCTTTAGAAGGTAGGCCAGCTAAAGGTGCTGGGCCTACATGAAAAGTTGCAGCCCCAGGCTAAAGGTGCCTGAGACTGATCTTCCCCTGCGCACTCCCATGGCCTGGAGGGCCACGAGACGCAGGCAGTACTGCTCCTCAGTACCCCTCCTTCTTTCTCCTCCTCTAAGATGGTGTCTTCCCCTTTTGTATCCTCTCCCAGCATGCACAGTGGGCCGACCACACCCCGTACAGCTGCCTGGAGAGGATACCCAAAGGTACAGTAATGTCATTAGCAGTTCAACCCTGACCTGTCATGACAGCACCACCCACAGGCCACAGGGAACTGTACACCAGAAACACCACTTGGCAAAAGCAAAAGAATCAAAACCTAACAATTAAGCGATCTGGGTCTGGCTACCAACCCAGATCAACCCCTAAATTTAGGTACCTAGCTCCCCTGAAAGTAAAGGGGCGCTACATACACCCCCCTATAAAATAGACACTGTCCGCAGTGTCTGAAATAAACTCGAACCCTCTCAAGCCTGAGCAGGTGAGAATTTATTCCTGAACCTATGTACAAATTTGAAATTCGTGCCTGAACCAAAATATTGGGAAGTGACATGAAGAAAAGAGCAAAGGAACAAAGAGTACAACATTTTAGACATCCCATTCTCAATGTCATATTTACAACACACAAAAAAAAACACATTATCAATTCCACCCCCCTCTAACTGACTACTCCACCCATTCTCCGGCGGTTGCTAGTAGTTTCACCTGCAGAAGGAGACAAAAAAAAACACAACATACATATGCAATAAAACATCCTACCTATGCTCAAGAAGTGAGCTATCTCACCTGAAGAAGATAACTTCCTTCACTCAGAATTACACATACTAAGCCTAGTATATGCTTCAAGACTTTACTTCAAATAAGAGACCACGAAAGGTTCTGCAGATCACTACCATCTGGTGGCAGCGCAAAGTCATTACTACCAATTCTCGTTCCAATAGAAATGCCTGCCAGGAATCAGGCACCTTTCCACTTTCCACTTGGACACAGCAAGTCTCCAACTTTGGCCCTGACTTATCTACCCCAAAGTTCAGTTCTTTGTGGCACTGCAGATGGAGAGAAAACAAACTGCAACAACTCTCCTTATCCTCAGCCGAGTAGATTAGCCCAAATAATGGAGGGCAAAGTTATGTAAAGTTCCAGGGCAATCTCCAGAGTAGGCGACAAAACAAAAAAACAAGTTCCCACTCTAGAAGTAGTAGTGAGGATCCGGCAAGACAAGAAGTTTCCACTTTGCATTAAAAGTCTCAATAGAGTACACAGCATCTTCTCGCTCTTTATTGTAAATTATCACTCGGTCTGCGTGTATGTGCCGGCCATAAGTCCATTCTTGCCGACATCCCTTAAACAGTCCACCTTCGCAGCTGAACACACAAAGTATCTGCGAGTGGCCGGTACTTTCAAGTAGTCCCACACAAAATCAGCATACCACCTTTCACGGTAAGCCTCAATTTCAAATAGAAGCTCCCTAGGAACATAGGGATATTCCCAGCCGTATTCGGTGGCCACTTTCTGGTTAAGAAGACGCTGCAACCTAGAAATAGGCGGAAGGGTTGCACGGTCTCCTCTACCAAGCAGGACAATTGCATCCAGAGATCTAGGCACTTTCACTGCCTCAAGCTTCGGCAAAGGTGCCCGCAGAGATACACATCCAGCGCTGGTGATGCAGAAACAATTCCTTCCTCATGTGCAGGGGCCTCAACCCAGGGTGTAGTTTCCCCAGAGTCCATGGGTGATCCCTCTCTACTGTCTCGGGGTGAGAGTAACGGAATTCTGTCCCAACCCTTCTTGACAAACAACTCATCCACCTCAAAATCATCCCCCACGTTGGAGGACGAGTCCAGGTCGGAAATATTACACTCCTCCGCCGACAGATAGTTCCTAGTGGGCGCTGACATACTGCCTTCTGAGGACAAAAGTTCCCGTGGGCTGGCTGTCCACCCATCCCTGTTATGGGGTACGAGTGTCTCTCCCTTCCCCGGCGAACTTGTAACAGTTCCCCCAGCCTCCTTACCGTCCTTTCTCCTAGAGATCCCTCCGGGTTGGAGCTCCGGTTCAGGTAGGCGCTGGGGTGGACTTCGACCGTGGCCGCGGGAGGCCTTCACGTAGCCCACCTTCCTTTTAGCAGGCGGGATAGACGTCTCGGTCGTGACGGAGGCAGCATCCGCTGTAACATCCGTTACTGGCTATGCGGTGGCTGGAACTTCATTTTCCACGTTCACTGCAGCCGTAGTGATGCGCGTGGGCCCGGCCACGGGGGCGTGTTTCCCTTCCTCAGAAGTAACCATCCCCGTAAGGAAGTTGACCTGGGAAACTCAGGGTGATTCGGTGGTTTGTTCCACTTCAAACAAGAACTCTCCACAGGTCAGGCATCTTCCGAATGGCCGTATCTGCACAGCCAGTCCCTGGCACTTGGGACAGAGCACGCCCAGGGCCTCCGCATCCCGGCATGTATAGAGCGCAAAGCGGCCCCGGGGCTTGAGCCAGATCCCTGTATCCGTCAGGGAGGCAGTGAGAAAAGCGATATCCATGGTTGAGGTAGCCGGGAACATACGGGGTCCCGGTGGAAGAGGAATCCATGGAGTAGCGGCGGACATGTTGCTTCTTCTTCACTGGTTTGGCTCGTACTGTCCCTTTGGCGCCAAAGACACCACGTGCAACACACACTTGGAGGTGGCTCCTCCCCCTTTTTTTCCTTCCTGCACGCAGCTCGCAGGCTTTTCCTAGTTCTGGACACGCCCACGAACTACGCACCTAGAAAAAAACTCAAACACAGTCCTGTACCTCCATTTTCTTCAATAAAATGTGGCGCAGTTCAACTTTCACAATGGCCGAAAAAACAGTCCAACCGCTGCAGAAACCCGGACGAGCCCTCACGTGTAGCACACGGATCCCTGGCCTTACCTCCACAAGGCGGGACACACCATACCACAATGCCCAGGTTCCTTCTTGAATAAGAGGGTGAGCGGTGTTCAAAAATTGTTGGGTTCCGCAGCGAGTTACCTCTCCTGGGCTGGTTCCTTTCCCTAGAGTGTAGGGAAAAGTCTGTTGCTTGTGTACCAATAAAGCCAATGTCCAGACAAGGTTAAACCTCAATGGCTGAAGGTTTATTTTCTTTATGCTTGAAGCCGGACAGGAAAGTTGAAAGTGAAGAATAGAATAATAGGAGGCAGGTTCAGGCACTTAATATCACCACTCAATCCCAAGTGGACTCTGCTCACCCGGATAGTTCCCTCTCACGGTCCTAGCAGCCGGAGTGATGCACGAACTTTACTTCACTGTCCTAGGGATACGATCGGAACCCATTTGCCTAGTTCCAAACTTCCCAGCACTTGTAGCATAAGGACCTAGGTGCAAGTTGAAGCACGCTACAATGCCTGTGGCGGACTTGTGCAATCCCTCTGTAGGTGACCAGGCCTCATCCGAGGCGAAGACTTCCTTCACCGGTAACCCTGGCTCCCTCTCCAGAACGGGTCACCCTCGAGTGCCCCTGGAATTCCTATTTAGATGGTAGGCCAGCTAAAGGTGCTGGGCCTACATGAAAAGTTGCAGCCCCAGGCTAAAGGTGTCTAAAGACTGATCTTCCCTTGCACACTCCCATGGCCTGGAGGGCCACGAGACACAGGCGGTACTGCTCCTCAGTACCCCTTCTTCTTTCTCCTCCTCTAAGATGGCGTCTGCCCCTTTTGTATCCTCTCCCAGCATGCACAGCGGGCCGACCACGCCCCCGTACAGCTGCCTGGAGAGGACACCCAAAGGTACAGTAATGTAACCAGCGGTTCAACCCTGCCTGTCATGACAGCACCACCCACAGGCCACAGGGAACTGTACACCAGAAACACCACTTGGCAAAAGCAAAAGAAACAAAACCTAACAATTAGGCGATCTGGGTCTGGCTACCAACCCAGATCAACCCGTAAATTTAGGTACCTAGCTCCCCTGAAAGTAAAGGGGCGCTACACAATTAAAAAATGTAAAGTGTTTAAAGGGTTATGTGGGGATGTCACAACAGCTGGAATGTAGTATACCTTCTCTATTAACTGTCTCAGATATATATTTTCAAAACAACACATAAACGATATTTTCAAAAGTATTAGGACACCTGTCTTTACACGCACACAAACTTTAATGTCATCCCAGTCTACGTCCGTAGGGTTCAACATTGAGTTGGCACAATATTGCAGGCCAGTCAAGTTCCTCCACCCCAAATTTGCTCATCCATGTCTTTATGGACCTTGCTTTGTGCACTGGTGGAGGGGGGATTATGGTATGAGGTTGTTTTTCAGGGATCGGGCTTGCCCCTTAGTTCCAGTGAAGGGAACTCTTAAGGCCCTGTACACACGATCGGATATCCTATGGATTTTCGTCCGATGGATTCTTTTCATCAGACAAACCGATCGTGTATGGGACCCATCGGTCTTTTTTCCATCGGTTTTTAAAAATAGAACATATTTTAAATTTTTCCGATGGATAAAAAACCGATCGAAAACTCCGATCGTCTATGGGCAAGTCCATCGGATCAAAAACCCACGCATGCTCAGAATCAAGTCGACGCATGCTCAGAAGCATTAAACTTAATTTTTCTCGGCTCATCTGAGTGCTTTACGTCACCGCGTTTGGAACGGTCGGTTTTTTGACTGATGGTGTGTGGGCAAGACTGATGGAAAACAGTTTCATCGGATATCCGATGGACAAATCCATCGGACGAAAATCCATAGGCTATCTGATCGTGTGTACAGGGCTTCAAGGTGTCAGCATGCTAAGATATTTTGGACAATTTCATGCTCTCAACTTTGTGGAACATGACTGTGCACCAGTGCACAAAGCAAGGTTCATAAAGACATGGATGAACGAGTTCAGGGTGGAGGAACTTGACTGGCCTGCACAGAGTCCTGACCTCAACCCGACAGAACACCTTTGGGATGAATTAGAGCAGAGACTGCGAGCCAGGCCTTCTCCTCCACATCAGTGCCTGACCTCACAAATGCACTTCTGGAAGAATGGTCAAAAATTCCCATAGACACACTCCCAAACCTTGTGGACAGCCTTCCCAGAAGAGTCAACGCTGTTATAGCAGCCAAGGGTGGGCCAATTCAACATTGAACCCTACAGACCAAAGCCTCGTACACACGACCGAGTTTCTCGTCGAAAAACGACAAGAAACTTTCTGGCAGAGCTTTCTTGCCGAGTAAATCGGTCGTGTGTATGCGGCTATCAGGTTTCTCGTCAAGAAAACCGACAAGAATCTCAACGAGAAAAATAGAGAACCTGCTCTCTATTTTCTCGTCGAGATTCTCGTCAGCCTGTTTCTCGACGAGAAAAGTGTGTGTGTGTACACTTACCTGTCCTCGGGGAAGCCCGCGCATGCTCAAAATGACTTTGACGCATGCGCGGTAGCTTCCTAGGCATAGTTAGGGTGTAGCAAGATGGCAGCGATGGCATAGAATGTGACGAGCGCACGCTCGTCGTAGTCGATGACGTCACCGCGTTCGCTCCATTCAAAGAACCGCGGGTTCTTTGAATCGAGCGTCTGTACACTCGGCCGGGACAAGTTTCTTGTCCAAGAATCTCATCAAGAAAAACAACGTGTTTTTTTCCTGACGAGATTCTCGGTCGTGTGTACGAGGCTTAAGACTGGGATGCCATTAAAGTTCATGTGTGTGTAAAGGCAGGTGTCCTAATACTTTTGGCAATATAGTGTAGTTAGATTTGATTAAAAAATTCATACAGAATTATGTCTTTTATTTGGCCCAGAAGGCCAAGAATTCACCTAGGAAGAGTATCAGTCTATTGCCAAGGAAAGATCTGACCGGACCTGCCCTGCCACTCTAATAGATGACTATAAATGAGTAAGATAAATAAAACTGTGATCAGTGATACCAATGAAAACAATTACCAATTCTTGCTTTGCAATGAAAGCTTCAATAAATGTGTGCAAGCAGTTGTAATCCAATGTCGGCCTTTTGGCCTTAATATCAGCTTTCAGCATCATACATATTTCGTCGATCTTATCTAATATTTTTTTGTGAGTCTTCATAAAGATCCCAAGCACAGGATACATATTGAATATCTGAAAAAGAAGAGTTTGAGACTTAATGTTTATCGAGTAATGATTGTTTCATTTTTTGTCATTTTGTCCTATAGATTTATCCTGTCTCATCTTGGACTTCTAAAAATTGAATACCTCTTACTGAAACAAATTTAGAATCAGGGAATTGGAGTGGAACATGTAAATAGTACTCACCTGCACAGGTCCCAGAAGCAGAATTCTTGCAGCCAGTAGATTTGGAACAATATAATTGGACTTAAATTATATATTTGTACAATCTGCTCAGCTCTCCTGGTCTTGACTTTGTTTTTCTGGGTAAGTGCTTCTGCTGCGACTTGTCATGCAATGTGCTGTGACTTGCGACTAAGGATGAGCCGAACACCCCACCGGTTCGGTTCACACCAGAACCTGCGAACGGACCGAAAGTTTGCGTGAACTTTCGAACCCCGTTAGTCGATCTATGGGACTCGAACGTGAGAAATCAAAAGTGCAAATTTTAAAGGCTAATATGCAAGTTATTGTCCTAAAAAGGGTTTGGAGACCCGGGTCCTGCCCCAGGGTACATGTATCAATGCAAATAAAAAGTTTTAAAAATGGACGTTTTTTCGGGAGCAATGATTTTAATAATGCTTAAAGTAAAAAAAAAGTGACATATTCCTTTAAATATCGTACCTGGGGATTGTCTATAGTATGCCTGTGAAGTGGCACATGTTTCCTGTGTTTAGAACAGTCCCTTCACAAAATAACATTTCTAAAGGAATAAAAGTCATTTAAAACTGCTTGCAGCTTCAATGTAATGTCGGGTCCCGTCAATATGGATGAAAATCATTGAGAAAAAAACGGCATGGGTACCCCCCCCCCCAGCCCATTACCAGCCCCTTTGGGTCTTGTATGGATATTAAGGGGAACCCCACACCCAAATGTAAAAAATGAAAGGCGTGGGGCCCCCAGGCCCTATATACTCTGAACAGCAGTATACAGGCGTTGCAAACAAGACAGGGACTGTAGGTTTGTTCTTAAGTAGAATCTGTTTGCAATTTTGAACTGAACTGGTTTTTGGAAAACATAGGGAAGGGTTATCACCCCTGTAACATTTGTTTTGCTGTCTGTGCACATGTTCAGAAGATTTCACCTCACTTTCTGTCCCAATGACAATTGGATTTAGAAAATTTGGGGTTTTTAGGGAAACAAGGATTGGTGATAAAGCATCAGTGGAGAGGAGACACCTTTTTCCCATATTAATTCTTACAGGAGAGAATTTCCCTTCCTGGGGGTAGATTTCCTCTCACTTCCTGTTGTCTCCCTCCGTTTGTAAGTAGAAGTCGTTTGAAACTCGGATGTTTGAAAGTAGGGGCCTGCCCTATGTACTCTGCAGAAATTTGGGCCTTAGGTGTTGGTGTTGCCACAACACTGTAAGCCCTCACAGTTACTCTTGGTGGGCGCTGGAAAGCTCTGCTGTGAACTGTTATATCAAGAATTGTAATTACATGCCATTGTTGAACAGTGGCAGAAAAATTGGGCCTTTGGTGGTGGTGGTGATGGTGCTGGTGCCACAACACTGTACGTCCTCACAGTTACTCTTGGTGGGCGCTAGAATGGGCCCTGCTGTGAAATATTATATCAAGAATTGTAATTACATGCACCTGTTGAACAGGGGCAGAAAAATTGGGCCTTTGGTGGTGGTCGTGTTGCCACAAAACTGTAAGCCCTCACAGTTACTCTTGGTGGGCGCAGGGATGGGCCCTGCTGTGAAATATTAGATCAAGAATTGTAATTACATACCCCTGTTGAACAGGGGCAGAAAAATTGGGCCTTAGGCACTGGTGCCGCAACACTGCAACCCCTCACAGATACTCTAGTTGGAGCGCAGGAATGAGCCCTGCTGCAAAGTATTACAGCAAAAATTGTAATTACAGGCCCCTGTTAAACAGGGGCAGAAAAATTGGGCCTTAGCCACTGGTGGGGGTGCCACAACACTGTAACCCCTCACAGAAACTCTAGTTGGAGCGCAGGAATGAGCCCTGCTGCAAAGTATTGCATCAAAAATTGTAATTACACACCCCTGTTTAGGGATGAGCCGAACACCGCCCAGTTCGGTTCGCATCAGAACATGCGAACAGGCAATAAATTAGTTTGAACATCCAAACACCGTTAAAGTCTATGGGACTCGAACATGAAAAATCTAAAGTGCTAATTTTAAAGGCTTATATGCAAGTTATTGTCATAATAATAAAAGTATTTTGAATAAACAAAAGTCACTATTATTGGAACACTTATCTCACTGATGGACTTTCTTTAAATGTTTTTTTCACAACTGGTTTGAAAACAATATTTGAACGTTACGGACACTTATTAATTTATTGTATGTGCACATATATAATTTTAGAGTATATGTTTTGCAGTTTTTCACATATATGTATTTCTTCACGGGACATATATATATTTGCTATAGTATTTAGATTTGTGGTGTGATACACAGAAGCGCTACTATTTTTGTTTATTCAAAATACTTTTATTATTATATGTTTTTTGTAAAGTAGCAGCTAGTAAGGTTTTTTTGGTCTGCATTCAGCAGACCTGCTCCCGAAGCGCAGTGGAGTGTATAAGGGAAGAAGAGGGCAGTTGATTTCTTTTTATACACTATTTTAGTCAGTTTTATTTTTTTACCACGTGCAGCTATGGAAGCCATCAACTTTCTATCTGGCAGACAGATGGATCCTGATTGTGTCTTTTCCTCTATTTAGGAAATGACAGAATGTGAGGAGGATATTACAGGCTCCTTAAAAACACTTGAATCACTCTTGGAAAAACTGATTAAAACCTGGTGGGACATCTTTACATTTGAACACTACGAGAAGGAGGGTCTTATCTTCAGGAGTTTGAGATGGGAGGTGTCCCCCCAGGATGGTTTGACTGAGTCCAAATACATGGACGAGTGGCTGGAGTTTTTCAATAGATCAGGCAAGGAATTGCAGGGACTGGTTCTAAGAAGGAAACATATTAAATTGGATATACTGAATGAGAAAATTATGGCCCTACAGACCCTATTGGCCCCTCACAGTGAGTCCAATCAGATTAAATAATCTAATATTAACATGCGGAAAAAATTAGAAAAAATAGATAGGGATATACAGAAGAAGAAGGTCAAGAAGTTTACTAGAGATCTGAATGATTTTAAAAGTAACAATATATATTTATGGCAGAATGTGATTACGAATAACACTGGTGACACCACCAATGCCAATAGTGGTATGGAAATTAGTGGTATGGGTAACTCAAGCTCTAATAATAGGGAGATTCCTATTGAGCAGGCTACCACTAGAGTACCCCCAATGAAGAATGACAAACCACAGAATACTAAGGGAAAGAACAATCCCTCTAAGGGGAATACCTCAAACACCCCGAAAGGGAATTTGAGAAGTGGAACCAGGGACCAGGGGGTGAATCAGTATGCAAATAACCAACATGATTTCATGCCCAGGGCCCAGGGACAGACCCAATACAATAGAGGTGGTGATTATATCCCATACATGCAGATGGAATACCAACAGTGGAATCCACCACCCCCTAATCATTATGGGGATGGGAGATATCAGGTTCCAGTGCATAACAGATACCAAGCCCTTGAGTATGAAGACTATGGCAGAAATGGAGGATATCAGCAATCTTTTTTAGATCAGCGTGGGGGGGAGAGGGGAAACGGAATGCCTTACCATCACCCCCAATTTGGGAACAACAGGGGGGGGGAAGGAATCCCGGAACCCAATATCCCAACAGGAATATGCCACTACCACGCCGAGAAGGAGAGGTTGTAGGGCAGGGAAACAAATTCAATCCCAGAAAAAGAAGGAGGGCCAATTAAAAACAGGAATTTACAACCTGAGCAAAACTGTATTAAGTGATAATGAAAAAAATGTCTTAAATTTGGGACTCAAATGTGCACCTAAAAAGAGAATGAACAAATTTGATGTGTACATCGATACACACAAATTAATTCGCACATTAAATATGAAAAAATATTTTTTGAGTCATCCTAGTGATCCATCCAAAATAACAAATAAAGTGTCAACATATATTGACAGTGGCCTGCGCAATAAATCAGTTTTTAATCCCCAAAATACAAGCAACCATTTTGTTGAGGTATTTAAAAATATGGTGTTAAAGGACATTTAGGAACTCCCAGTAAAAAAACGGATTAACCCTACCTACATCCAAGAGGGTATCAAGTCCCTGGAGGAAAGAAAGGGAATTATTATCCGACCAGCGGATAAAGGAGGGGGTGTTGTGCTAATGGAGAAATCCTATCACAACCAAATAATGGAACTTTTAAATGACCAAACCACATATAGGAAATTACCTCAAGATCCTACGGATGCGTATAAGAACCAACTTAATTTATTGGTTGAATGGGGATTTAAACAGGGCGCGATCAATGGAAAGGAAAATCAGTACTTGAATCCAAGCTCCTGCAGAATACCGATAATTTCTACTTTGCCCAAGGTCCATAAAAACGTTGAGAACCCTCCAGCACGTCCGATTGTAAATGGGATAGGCTCGGTCACTGCAAGATTAGGAGAATATCTTGACCGGTTTCTCCGAACCTAGTGTGAAAATAACGAGAGCCTACCTTAAAGATACAAATGACCTTTTGCGACTGCTGAAGGAGGTGGAGCTTACACCGGCCGCCACCACCTTTTTGGTGACGGCTGATGTTAGCTCATTATATACAATCATTCAACATGATGACGCCTTATTGGTGCTCAATTGGGCTTTATGTAAACGGGATGATATACCCCATTTGCAGAAATGTTTTTTGGGCAAGGTTTTGGACTTCTGTATGGCTCATAATTATTTTTGGTATCATGATCAGTTTTTTTCCCAGCAGGTTGGCGTGGCTAAGGGAGTGAAGTTTGCCCCTAGCCTCGCCAACTTATTTATGGCAGAGTGGGAGGACAGACATGTCTTCAATGTATGTAGACCGGAACTGAAACTGTACCGGCGATTCATAGATGACCTCCTGTTTGTTTGGGAGGGTTCCAGACAATCAGTTGAGGATTTCATCAAACATCTGAATCATAACACCAATAACATCGTTTTGGATCATGCCATTAGTGAGGAAGAAGTGACTTTTCTGGACCTAACCATTATGAAATCTGACACCACGATCAGCACTAAGGCTTATTTTAAGCCCACTGATCGGAATAGCTATTTGTCAATCGGAAGTGGACATCATGCAGCTTGGATCAGAAATATTCCGAAAGGACAAATGCTAAGAATTCGTCGCAACTGTACAACAACAACTGATTATTATACGCAGGCCAATATCCTTGGCAATACGTTTTTACAGAAAGGCTATAAGGAAGATAGTATTAAGAACACTATCAATGAAGTAGCTTCAATTCCAAGGGAACAATGTTTAAGGAAAAAAGAGGATGGAATCACTAATAAGACATACCAACTAGGTTTTATATCTGATTTTCATTATCAGTACAAAGAGGTAGAGGATATATTTCGTAAATATTGGCACATTATATGCAGACATAGACATCTATGCGAAATCTTGTCAGAAAATCCTAAATTTATCTATAGGAGGGCACCTAACTTTGGTGACCGGGTGGTACGGAAAATTTTGGATCCGCCCACTCGCCAAAGTTTGAATAAAAACTTCAAAGGATTTTATTCTTGCCGCAAATGTATCTGCTGTAAAACAGTGAAAACTGACAACAGAGGGACTACCAGCCTTACAAACAAAGAAGGTGATATATTTGAAATTGAACAGTTTATTACGTGCAACTCTTCCTTTGTGGTTTATTTATTGTGGTGCCCTTGCGGGTTGTACTATGTAGGGAGAACGAAACGACTCCTACGAGTACGGGTATCGGAGCACCTAGCTAATATCAGAAAGGGCTTCCGATACCATAGTGTCTCCCTGCATTTCAAAGAGAAACATAATCAGGACCCTACCCTTCTACAGTTTTGTGGGATTGATTGTACATATTCTGCTTGGAGAGGTTCAAATCGAGTCAGAGACCTCTCACAGAGAGAAACGAGATGGATATTTCTCCTTAAGAGTCTCCACCCGAGAGGGTTAAATATTGAACTCGATTTTAATTGTTTTATTAGTAATTTTTAAAGGGTTTTAATATATTTCTTTCAATTTTAATATATTTCTTCCAAACTAATAGATTAGGATGTATGCGCATGCGTGAATGCTCAATTTGGGTGCATGCATACACATTATACATTTTTTTCTCCTTTTGAATATGTGGATGGATGTTTTTATAGGTTTGAGAGATTATTTATATTTTTAAGGCCAGTTCTCTCTAGAAAATGTATATTATAATAGATCTGTACTATATACATTTGACCCTTTATGATCGATTGCTCATTTACATATTTTCCGCATGTTTAATTATGGTGATTTAATTATGGTGATTTGATTTTATCTAATCTTTATGTCTGTGATTTATTGTCCTCACTTGTCATTTTTGTATATAATGCCTCTTGTGGATAATTACCAGATAATTTTATGTTGATATGCATATTAGGTTATGCTAATTACACGGCATTTAGGTTTCCTATCTTTTTAAGTACCTGCAGTTTAGATTATATGCAGATTTTATCTGATATTATCATCTTGCAATGTTGTTGCGCTAGCCGCAGATGGGGTCATGCCCGATGTATTGTAGTCCTGGGGACAGCTAGCGTGCATTTGCGCAGCATGAATCTCTCCGCGACCTATCACGGACGGGAGTATAAAGGGGGTGATGCTAGTCTGTGTAGCCAATCCCATCGGAAGAAGTCCTATGCGACGAAACTAGTCTGGAAGAGGCTACACGGCGCTCTTTTATAGTGTATGGTGTTCGGTTTTTTCGACCACTCATCGAATCTACAGTCTGATGTTTGGACGGAAGTTCACGGTGTTTTCGATTGGAGTGGAGAGACGGGCATATATGAAGGAGGGTGAGACACAAATGATTGATTGGTCCGCCGAGACCGCAAAACATTGCGGCTACCTGTCGTATGCCTGTCTGGCGTTTTGAAGTGATTTTGCTGAAGTGCCTAATTTTGATTTGCTAGATGTGAGTGAAACTATTGAAGGTTACCTGTGCTGTGTTTAATAAAAGTTTTTACGTACTTCACTATTGGGGACTTTTTTTCTTTTTCATGTGGGAAAACTTGACTGACCTAGCAACATCGTTTGGATCTATCTTTTATACCCTGAGGGGTGTTTAAGCTGTGAAGCCGAGCATGAGAGTGCAAGGCAAATCCTAGTGGTGAGTGCAAGTCCTTAGGGAGTGGAGTCACTAATCACGCTGGTGTGGTGAAGGTTTTTCAAGAGAACACAGGAAGATTTTTATACAAATTTTAGTTGAAGTCACTATTATTGGAACACTTATCTCACTGATGGACTTTCTTTAAATGTTTTTTTCACAACTGGTTTGAAAACAATATTTGAACGTTACGGACACTTATTAATTTATTGTATGTGCACATATATAATTTTAGAGTATATGTTTTTCACATATATGTATTTCTTCACGGGACATATATATATTTGCTACAGTATTTAGATTTGTGGTGTGATACACAGAAGCGCTACTATTTTTGTTTATTCAAAATACTTTTATTATTATATGTTTTTTGTAAAGTAGCAGCTAGTAAGGTTTTTTTGGTCTGCATTCAGCAGACCTGCTCCCGAAGCGCAGTGGAGTGTATAAGGGAAGAAGAGGGCAGTTGATTTCTTTTTATACACTATTTTAGTCAAGTTCTTGTCATAAAAAGTGTTTGGGGACCCGGGTCCTGCCCCCGGGGACATGTATCAATGCAAAAAAAAAGTTTTAAAAATGGTATAGTATGCCTGTAAAGTAGCGCTTGTTTCCCGTGCTTAGAACTGTCCCTGCAAAAAGTGTACTGTAATTTCTGAAGGAAAAAAAGTCATTTAAAAGTACTCACGGCTGTAATAAATTGTCGGCTCCCGGCAATACAGAGAACAGTTATTGAAAGTCATTGATAAAAAAAATGCGTGGGGGTCCCCACAAATTCAATTACCAGGCCCTTCAGGTCTGGTATGGATATTAAGGGGAACCCTGCGTCAATTTTTAAAAAGAAATTACGTGGGGTTCCCCCCAAATATCCATACCAGACTCTTCAGGTCTGGTATGGATTTTAAGGGGGAACTCCACGCCAAATAAAAAAAAAATGGCGTGGAGTTCCCCCCAAAAATGTTCTTACAAGCTATCAGCATGATCATTGAGGAGGAAGAGGATAGTCACTCAGCATAACAGGATAGTCACTCAGCATCAGCCTAGGCAGTCTTGAAGGGATCTGACATTCAAAAAAAAAATATTCGGTTACATCAGCATCAGGTGCTTGGTAGCTGGTGGTGATCCAAGACTGATTCATTTTTATGAAGGTCAGCCGATCGACCGATTCGGTGGACAGGCACACCCTGTGATCGGTTACAAAGCCTCCAGCAGCGCTGAATGTGCGTTCCGAAAAAACGCTGGATGCAGGACAGGCCAGGTCAGTAGCTCAATTGCATACTGTGCAAGCTCTGGCCAGTGATCCATCCTCAAGACCCAGTAACCCAGAGGATTTTCGGTGGGAAAGGTGTCCAAGTCTTATCTTGCCCCTAGGTATTCCTGAACCATGTAAAACAGACACTGGCGATGGTTGCTGGAACCGATCATACCTTGGGGCTGCGTACAAATAAAATTGTCTGAATGCATCGGTCAGACGGCCACCTTCTCCACCGCTCCTTCTGTGACTGACCGAAGCCTCTGCAACACGTTGTCCAGGACCAGGAATTTGTAACCTCCCAGGCTCTGGGAACACTTTGCACAAACCTTTCTGCAAGGCCTCCCGAAGATGTTTCATCCTCTGCTCCCTCTGCGACTGCAGGATAAGGTCTGCAACCTTACCCTTGTAACGTGGATCAAGGAGGGTTGCCAGCCAGTAATGATCCCTCTCCTTGATACCACGAATACGAGGATCCTTCCGCAGGCTTTGCAGGCTCAGGGAGGCCAGGCAGCGTAGGTTTGCTGAGGCATTCGGTCCGGAGTCCTCTGGGTCACTAAGGACGACATGATCCGCAGCCACCTCCTCCCAGCCATGTACAAGTGCATGGGATTCTTGGGACTGTAATTGATCCCTTGAAGACTGCTGCTGATGCTGAGTGCTAGGCTCCACCTCCATGCTGACACAATCCTCCTCCTCCTCCTCGCCCTCTTCCTGTGTGATAGGCGGGCCAGCAGGTACACTGTCTGGATAAAGGGGGCCTTGAGAGGTAAGGAGGTCCTCCTCTTCCTCCCTCTGTTCTACTTCAAGTGCCCTGTCCATTATTCCACGCAGCGTGTGCTCCAAGAGGTGGACAAGATGGACAGTGTCACTGATGCATGCACTGTCACTGCTTACCATCCTCGTGGCCTCCTTAAATGGTGACAGGACAGTGCATGCATCCCCAATCATGACCCACTGGCGTGGCAAAAAAAAACCAAGCTCCCCTGACCCTGTCCTCGTGCCATATTGGCACAGATACATATTTATGGCCCTCTGCTGCGTGTGCAGCCGCTGCAGCATGGCCAACATTGAGTTCCACCTGGTGGGAATGTCACAGATTAGGAGGTTCTTGGGCAGGTTGTATTCCTTTTGGAGGTCAGCCAGCCGAGCACTGGCATTATATGACCGGCAGAAATGCACACAGAGTTTCCTGGCCTGCCTCAGGACATCCTTTAAGCCCGGGTACCTGCCCAAGAACTGCTGCACCACCAAGTTAAGGACGTGAGCCAAACAGGGCACATGGGTCAGTTGTCCCTGTCAGAGGGCGGAGAGGAGGTTGGTGCCATTGTCGCAAACCACCATTCCTGGCTTAAGCTGGCGTGGCGTCAACCACCTCTGAGCCTGCCCCTGCAAAGCGGATAATCTCTGCCCCAGTGTGGCTCCTGTCCCCCAAGCACACCAGCTCAAGCACCGCATGGCATCTTTTTGCCTGCGTAGTTGCGTAGCCCCTTGAATGCCTATGGAGCACCGCTGGTTCAGAGGACAAATCAGCAGAGGAAGAGGCCATGGAGGAAGAAGAAGAGGAGGGGGTGGAGGAGTGAGGTGTGTCAGAATCACCACTAGTAGCATTTTGGAGGCGTAGTGGCGGAGCAACCTCCGACACTATTGCACCCTCTCCTGCATCCTTCCCAGCTGCCAGAAGAGTCACCCAATGCGCAGTGAAAGATAGGTAATGTCCCTTTCTATGCCTGCTGGACCATGAGTCAGCGGTAATATGCACCTTACCGCTGACCGCCCTGTCCAGCGAGGCCAAGACATTGCCTTCCACATGCCGGTAGAGAGCTGGAATCGCCTTCCGTGAAAAAAAGTGGTGTTTGGGAACCTGCCACTGAGGAACCGCACATTCCACAAACTCACAGAAGGGGGCAGAGTCTACCAGCTGAAAAGGCAGCAGTTGAAGTGCTAGCAATTTAGCCAAGCTAGCATTCAACCGCTGGGCATGTGGATGGCTGGGAGCAAATTTCTTTCGGCGGTGCAGCAGCTGGGGCAGGGAAATTTGCCTGGTACAATCTGACGTTGGTGTACCGATGGCAGTGACACACCTAATTCTACACCTTCATTCCTCTCAGTGCAGGTTTCTGAGAGGACTGAAGGTATAGTGGGGTTGGAGATCCCAGCTGATAAGGAGCAAGGAGAGGTCCGCTTTGTTCTTTGGTGTGAGTCTTTTCTGTACGCTTGCCAAGGGACTGCATGGCAGGTCGACATATGTCTGGTCAAGCATGTGGTGCCCAAGCGGCTGCTGTTTTGGCCACGCGAGATACGCTTCAGACATATAGCAAAGGTGCGATCTGCTGCACATGTCTCAAAAAAGGCCCACACCAAAGAACTTTTGGAATAACGCGCAGAGACAGCAGCGCCCTGCACATGCGGAGGTCTGCGGTGTGATGCAGTCGGTGTGCTGCTCTTAAGCTGGCCCCTGAAGGGCATCCTGCCTTGTGGAGATGTGCCTCCTCCTCCTCCTCCTATCTCCTATCAGGCACCCACGTAGAGTCAGTGACCTCATCATCCCCTATCTCCTCATCACTGGAGCAAACCTGGAAGTATACTGCAGCTGGGGGAATATGACTGCCAGTTTGCTGTCCTTCTTGGGCACCTCCTCTCTCTGGGCTCACGTTACTGCCCTCCTCAAGCTGGGTACCATCATCGGAGCCTTCAAAAAGCTGCGCATCCTCTTGCAGCATGTACCCAACACTGTGGTCAAACAGATCGGGGGACTCCTCAGGAGGACATGGTGGGGCTAGGGAAGGAGTGACTGATGCCATTAAGCCAAGGGAAGAGGCCGCTTTGGCTGACAAAGTACCCTGAGGCTGAGTGAGAGAGGATGAGGAGGATGAGGACAGCTTGGTCATCCACTCTACCAACTCTTCAGCATGTTGCGGCTCAACCCTGCCAGCTGCCGAAAAAAAGGACAAGCGTGCTCCACGGCCACGTGCTGATGAGGATGCACTGTGTCCACGACCAGCACTGTTGCCTCTAGACACAGAGCCTGCTTGTCCTCTTTTGTTGGCCTGTGTGTGTCTGCCTCTCCTTGTTGGCCTTCCAGACATACTTTATTTGATGTATTGGAATAGGTAGGTACACAAGGAATTGTCTTCAGTCAGCTTTAGCTGCACACTGTGGCCAGTATACAGTACACTGACTGAAAATACTGCAGCTGCCTGCCTGTGGTATTATTAGGAAGAGAACACCAGCAATTGTCTTCAGTTAGCTTTAGTTGCACACTGTGCACAGGATACAGTACACTGACTGAAAATACCGCAGCTACCTGCCTGTGGTATTATTAGGAAGAGAACACCAGCAATTGTCTGCAGTTAGCTTTAGTTGCACACTGTGCACAGGATACAGTACACTGACTGAAAATACTGCAGATGCCTGTCTGTGGTATTATTAGGAAGAGAACACCAGCAATTGTCTGCAGTTAGCTTTAGTTGCACACTGTGCACAGGATACAGTACACTGACTGAAAATACTGCAGCTGCCTGCCTGCCTGTGGTATTATTAGGAAGAGAACACCAGCAATTGTCTGCAGTTAGCTTTAGTTGCACACTGTGCACAGGATACAGTACACTGACTGAAAATACTGCAGCTGTCTGCCTGTGGTATTATTAGGAAGAGAACACCAGCAATTGTCTGCAGTTAGCTTTAGTTGCACACTGTGCACAGGATACAGTACACTGACTGAAAATACTGCAGCTGCTTGCCTGCCTGTGGTATTATTAGGAAGAGAACACCAGCAATTGTCTGCAGTTAGCTTTAGTTGCACACTGTGCACAGGATACAGTACACTGACTGAAAATACTTCAGCTGCCTGCCTGTGGTATTATTAGGAAGAGAACACCAGCAATTGTCTGCAGTTAGCTTTAGTTGCACACTGTGCACAGGATAAAGTACACTGACTGAAAATACTGCAGCTGCCTGTCTGCCTGTGGTATTATTAGGAAGAGAACACCAGCAATTGTCTGCAGTTAGCTTTAGTTGCACACTGTGCACAGGATAAAGTACACTGACTGAAAATATTGCAGCTGCCTGCCTGCCTGTGGTATTATTAGGAAGAGAACACCAGCAATTGTCTGCAGTTAGCTTTAGTTGCACACTGTGCACAGGATACAGTACACTGACTGAAAATACTGAAGCTGCCTGCCTGCCTGCGGTATTCTTATGAAGAGAACACCAGCAATTGTCTGCAGTTAGCTTTAGTTGCACACTGTGCACAGAATAAAGTACACTGACGTAAAACACTGCAGCTGCCTGCCTGTGGTATTATTAGGAAGAGAACACCAGCAATTGTCTGCAGTTAGCTTTAGTTGCACACTGTGCACAGGATAAAGTACACTGACTGAAAATACTGCAGCTACCACAATCAAATGCCTGCCTGTCAGTATATTAGGAAGAGAATAACAGGAACAGATCTAGCTAAACTGAATACAGTGTATATATATATATATATATTATGTGACAGCAGGAAGGTAAAGTCACCTGGTTGCATCCAGGGGGGTAGATATATTTCGCCCAGATTCAGGCTTTACGCCGACTTATACAACTAGGTGGAGAGTTGTATAAGCCCAGCTAAGGCTAGTGGGCTCATGGATGACTCATACCTCTAGGGAGAGTGTGGGGCGTCGTACAGACAGGGAGTTGATGAGACCAGCTGAAGCTTGTCAGCTCATTTAGGCCTCTATAAGAACTCCCAGCTTCATTAGATGTTAGCTCATGCCTGGAACCAGACCTGTGTGGACTGTCTAGGGAGAGTGAACCCCTGTGCGGTGAGACAAAGCCTGTGTGGCTATTTGCTTGGACATTTAAACCCAGGGACTTAGGGACTAGGACAGCACTAGGCTGATCCCAGTTGTTAGTTAGGAAACCTGTATGTTTAGTCAGAGGTCAACTTGACCAGGATTTATTTTGTTTATGTTTCTTTTGCTTTGCTGTGTTTTTGTCACTGTAAATAGAAAATAAACCGCACCTTTTTGATTTTGAAAACCACAAGCTCCGTCTGCTGGGCCTGTTTTTGTGTGGGGAGCCCATCCCGGGGGTCACACACACCCGCTGCCGAGCTAACCCCCTCACAGTTGGTGGAGAATGCGGGCAGTTTTTTTAAGCCAGCATGGAGGAGATACTGAAACAGCTGGCTCTAGCAAATGCCAATCAACAGCAGACAAATGCAGGTTTGCAAAGGAGCCTTGCAGCCCAGCAGCAAGCTCATCAACAGAGCCTTGCAGCCCAGCAACAAGCCCTGCAGCAATCTGAGGCCCGCTTCATAGACCTGTTACAGAAGCAAGAGCAGAGACTACAACAAATGGAAGCAGTAGTGCAGCAACGTCCGCAGACCAGTGAGGGAAGCCGTCCCACTAATACCGCGTCCTTTGGGGTGAGTCGTTTATTGACAAAAATGACTGGAGAGGATGATCCAGAGGTATTTTTGACCACATTTGAAAGGACTGCTGAAAGAGAAAAGTGGCCTGAGGAGCAGTGGGCTGGACTGGTGGCTCCTCTGTTAACTGGTGAATCGCAGAAGGCTTACTATGACCTAGAGCATGACCAAGCAAAAGACTATGTGATGCTAAAAGCTGAAATATTGGCAAGGCTGGGTGTCACCCTGGCTGTCCGGGCTCAGCGTGTGCATAACTGGACTTTCCAGCTTGGAAAACCCCCCAGGTCTCAAATGTATGATCTCATTCACCTGAGCAGAAAGTGGCTACAGCCAGAGACTTTGTCCGCACCAAAGATTGTGGAACGTGTTGTAATGGATCGGTTTTTGAGAGCTCTTCCTACTGCCATCCAAAAGTGGGTAAGCCATGGAGACCCAGAGACGGCCGATGGTCTTGTGGATCGTGTGGAGAAATACTTGGCTACAGAGAACCTGACGGCCTCTTCCAGAGACACTCGGACTTTCCACCCTAAGACCAGACCATCCCCAGGGGCGGATAAGAGGATTCCAAGGGGTGAGGGTGGAGAGAGTGAGAGGGTGGGAGCTCTCCCCCAAGTTTGGCGAGAACAGCCTGGGAAATCAGCGGCTCAAGAGGCGGCAAGAAGGATCGTTTGCTACCGCTGCCGGCAAGCGGGACATATTGCAGCCAATTGCCCGGTTGTGGAGGAACCCATGCAGTGTGACTTTCTGACTGGCAGACGTCAGTCGCTGTGTGCGACAGTCGCATGCACTGCCATTCGGGGAACTGAGAAACATTTATGCAAAATGTGTATTAATGGTAGAAATGTTGTGGTATTGCTGGATTCAGGTAGCCTTGTGACCCTGATAAAGGCTGAGTTAGTTAAAACAGAGGTCTCTGGGAATAGCAAGGTAGCTGTTATTTGTGTGCATGGGGACACCCGAGAGTATCCAGTGACTACAGTGTGTTTCGAGACCCCCAAAGGTACCCTCTCTCATCCAGTGGGCTTAGTATCTCAGTTACCGCATGACGCCATTGTGGGAAGGGATTTTCCGAAGTTCTGGGAACTGTGGGATGATCCTGAGCCCCCCACTGGTGCCCCTATGTACCAGGAATGTGATAGCCAGAACTCCCCTGAGAGTGGTGAGGACTCTCCGGAATTTCTCTTGTCAGTATTGGCAGGGGAGACTCAAGAAACTGGAGAGGAGCCCACCTCCTCAGACGAAAACCTACCGTCTGTGGAGTTTTCTGATCTTGAGGTTCACAGGGAAAACTTTGCCACAGAACAGTTGAAAGACCCCGCCCTAATAAAGGCACGGGAAAACGTAGTGAAAATAGATGGCGAGTTAGTGAACCCAGATAATACCTGCACTTACCCATACTTCAGCGTAGAGAAGGACCTACTGTATCGGGTGGCAAAAAGGGCAGAAGAAACCGTTGAACAGCTTGTGGTGCCCAAACCTTACAGGAAGTTGGTGTTGGAGTTGGCCCATGGGCACATTCTTGGAGGTCATCTGGGGACAGAGAAAACCCGAGAGAGGGTATTACAGAGATTCTATTGGCCGGGGGTGATGAAGGACATAGAAAATTATTGTTCCTCCTGCCCTGTGTGTCAGAGGTCGGCCCCGATGCCACATTTCCGTAGCCCGCTGGTCCCTCTACCCATCATTGAGGTCCCGTTTGAGAGGATCGCCATGGATTTGGCAGGTCCTATAATCAAGTCCGCTAGGGGGCACCAGTACATATTAGTTATAATGGACTATGCCACCCGTTATCCAGAAGCGATCCCTCTCCGAAATACCTCGGCCAAAACCATAGCCAAAGAGCTATCTCTTGTGTTTAGCCGGGTGGGTATTTGTAAAGAACTGCTTACGGACCAAGGTACACCCTTTATGTCCCGGGTTATGAAGGAGCTATGTAAATTGTTCAAAGTGACGCAATTACGTACATCTGTGTATCACCCCCAAACCGATGGGCTGGTTGAAAGATTCAACAAAACCCTAAAACAAATGTTGAAGAAAGTGGTGGATAGAGATGGAAAGGATTGGGACTGTCTACTTCCTTATCTGATGTTTGCTATTAGGGAGGTGCCCCAATCCTCTACGGGATTCTCCCCCTTTGAGTTACTGTATGGGAGACACCCAAGAGGGCTGTTGGATATTGCCAAGGAAACTTGGGAAAGTGAGAGTTCTCCCTACAGGAGTGTGATTGAGCATGTCGCCCTGATGCAAGACCGAATTGCACAGGTAATGCCCATCGTGAAGGAACATTTGGCCCAAGCGCAGTTAGCACAGCAGAGAGTGTACAACCGTGGAGCCAAGACCCGTACCTTTTCCCCGGGGGATAGGATACTGGTACTTGTCCCTACGGTTGAAAGTAAATTCCTTGCCAAATGGCAAGGCCCCTACGAGATAATGGAAAAAGTGAGCGAAGTGAATTACAAGGTCAGACAACCAGGAAGGCGAAAGCCCGAACAGATCTATCACGTTAATCTGTTGAAAGCCTGGAGGGATAGAGAGTCCCTAGTCGCAGACACTTGGTCACCAGCTCAAACTGGTTGCGTGATTCCTGAGGTTGGAATCGCAGCCACCTTGTCACAACCCCAACAACAGGAGGTTAAGGAGTTTGTGCTTCGCAACAAGGAGGTATTCTCTGAGCTGCCGGGACAAACATCTGGGGTAGAGCATGACATTATTACCCCGCCCGGTGAAAGGGTGAAGTTAAAACCCTATCGGATCCCAGAGGCCCGACGGGAGGCAATACGGGAGGAAGTACAGAAAATGCTGAACTTAGGGGTGATAGAGGAGTCCCAAAGTGATTGGTCTAGTCCCATTGTGTTGGTGCCTAAACCGGATGGGAGCTGGCGATTTTGTAACGATTTTCGTCAGTTGAACAAAGTTACAAAATTTGACACCTACCCCATGCCACGTATAGATGAGTTGATCGACCGGCTGGGAACAGCCCGATACATGACGACTCTTGACCTCACAAAAGGGTATTGGCAAATCCCCCTGGCCAAGTCGGCCAAAGAGAAAACCGCATTTGTAACCCCAGACGGGGCGTTCCAATATAAAAGAATGCCGTTCGGGTTACAGAATGCGCCGGCCACATTCCAGCGGAAAATGGACCAGATGCTGAGGCCCCATCGGAAGTATGCTGCGGCTTACCTGGATGACGTAATTGTCCATAGCACAGATTGGGCCTCACATCTGCCAAAAGTGCAAGCAGTCCTGGACTCTGTTCGGGAAGCGGGGTTTACGGCTAACCCCAAGAAGTGTACCATTGGGCAGGAGGAGGCCAAATATCTTGGGTACACCATTGGGAGGGGAGTAATAAAACCCCAACTCAACAAAGTCGAGGCCATCCAGAGTTGGCCACGTCCCAACAGCAAGAAGCAGGTACGAGCCTTTCTGGGAATCGCTGGGTATTATCGGCGATTCATTCCCCACTTTGCTTCTAAGGCTGTGCCCCTAAACAACCTGACGAAGGGGAAAGGGTCGGTCATGATTAAATGGACCCCCGAGGCTGAGGCAGCATTCCAATTCTTGAAACAAGCCTTATGTAGCCAGCCAGTGTTGTACTCACCCGACTTCTCTAAAGACTTTGTCGTACAAAGAGATGCGTCAGATGTGGGGTTAGGAGCAGTATTGTCCCAGGTCTGGAACGGGGAAGAGCACCCAGTCATTTACCTCAGCAGGAAGTTGAAGTCCCATGAGGTAAATTACGCCACCGTTGAAAAGGAGTGTTTAGCGGTGAAGTGGGCTCTAGATTCCCTTCGGTACTACCTGCTAGGTAGGCACTTTGACATGGTTACGGATCACGCTCCGTTAAAGTGGATGGCTCAAAACAAGGAAACAAATAGAAGAGTGAATAGGTGGTTCCTGGCCCTCCAGGAATTCAACTTCACAGTAAAGCATCGCCCTGGCGTTCAAATGGGGAATGTGGATGCTTTGTCTCGAGTACATGAATGCCTGATTGCTGGTGTTCCAACCCCGAGGTTAAAACAAGAGGGGGGGGGTATGTGACAGCAGGAAGGTAAAGTCACCTGGTTGCATCCAGGGGGGTAGATATATTTCGCCCAGATTCAGGCTTTACGCCGACTTATACAACTAGGTGGAGAGTTGTATAAGCCCAGCTAAGGCTAGTGGGCTCATGGATGACTCATACCTCTAGGGAGAGTGTGGGGCGTCGTACAGACAGGGAGTTGATGAGACCAGCTGAAGCTTGTCAGCTCATTTAGGCCTCTATAAGAACTCCCAGCTTCATTAGATGTTAGCTCATGCCTGGAACCAGACCTGTGTGGACTGTCTAGGGAGAGTGAACCCCTGTGCGGTGAGACAAAGCCTGTGTGGCTATTTGCTTGGACATTTAAACCCAGGGACTTAGGGACTAGGACAGCACTAGGCTGATCCCAGTTGTTATTTAGGAAACCTGTATGTTTAGTCAGAGGTCAACTTGACCAGGATTTATTTTGTTTATGTTTCTTTTGCTTTGCTGTGTTTTTGTCACTGTAAATAGAAAATAAACCGCACCTTTTTGATTTTGAAAACCACAAGCTCCGTCTGCTGGGCCTGTTTTTGTGTGGGGAGCCCATCCCGGGGGTCACACACACCCGCTGCCGAGCTAACCCCCTCACAATATATATATATATATATATATATATATATATATATATATATACACACAACTCCTAGGATGCATATATATACTAAATACACTGACTAAAGCTAACTCAATTGCCTGCCTGCTATATCTAACTGAAATGAAATGACACTCTGACTCTCTATCTATCTCTCTCCGCCGCCGTAACACACTACACAAGGCCGACACGCAGGCGGCCTTATATAGTGTGGGGCGTGTACCTACTGCCCTGAGCCATGATTGGCCAAAGGCACCCTTCCTTTGGCCAATTATGGCTCTCTGTGCTGACGGCGCTGTGATTGGCCAAAGCGGGTCATAGTGCATGCTTGGCCAATCATCAGCCAGCAATGCACTGCGATGCCGCAGTGAATTATGGGCCGTGACGCGCCACTCGAGTTTGGCACGATAGGCCCATAATGTTTGAAATTCGGCCGAACATGGGTTCGACTCGAACACGAAGCTCATCCCTACTTGCGACACAGAAAGTCGCATAAGTAAAAACAAATTAATTTCAATGGGTGTCAACTTGAGTCAGTTTCTGCACTACAATGGACTGCAATGTTAAAATCACAAAAGTCGCAAGGAAGTTGTATCTTTGTCTTATCAATGCGCCTTTGGCTGCAACATGATCCGACTTCAGAGTTTTTTTTCAACCCTCTACTCCCCTCCCAGTTCATTCATGCAACTCAAAATCTCCTTCAAAGCATTGTCATCTCCCAAAGAACATTGTCCACCTTGTTAGGGTACTGCTAAGCACCATACAACACAGGGAAACAAGGAGGAAAAAGAAAATCAGTGTAGAAGGAAAAGGAATTGTGTCACACACTCTATTGTTATGACTGGCCAAAGGCAAAGTCGCATCAAGTCACAGTGCAAAGTCACACTGAAAGTTGCATGACTTTGGGGTCATAGCAGTGTGAACTGAGCCTAAAGGTGTTGTAGGTGTGTAGATAAGAGAGTTGTACTGGGGGAGGTGTACTGGTGGGGGGAGATCTGCATTGGGGGGAACTGTACTAAGGAAGTGGGGGGATGTGTACTGGGGGAGCTGTACTAAAGGATAGATCTGCACCATTGAGTGCCACACCAATGAGGGGAGATCTGTACTGGGGGGAATATCTGTACAGGGGGAAGATCCATATGCAGGGGGGGGGGATCTGTAATGGAGGAGCTGTACTTGGGGAAAGATCTGTACTAGGGGAGGGGAGATCTGTATTGATTCTGCACTCCTGACCCCATCGCTGTGTGTTATGTACTCCTGAACCCTGCACTCTGTGCATTGGTCACTCCTGATCCCAGCATAACAAAGTAATTTGCTGATGAAATGTGTAGGGAGGAATTGGAGATGTGTCACGTCATTGCGTACCAGGATGCAGCGGCCATCTTGCTGGTTAGCAATGCCAGAAGTTTTGTACAGACATGCAAGCTTTATGTTATCTAAATGTGAGTGTTACTCTTTTTATATAATAAATTTGATTTGTATTTCTGCACCTTGATGAGTGTTTCTTTTGTCTCTTCATGAGATTGATTAAGCCTTGGTGGAAACATCCTAGAGGTGGATTATTAATACTGGAGATCTTACTTGAATGCTTTCCACTGCGCATTTGACCTTTGTTATGAGGGTATATATTAGGGGTGCTGAATTTAATCGATGCATCGCGATTTGGGGGTCCCCGATGCGGCATCGATGCATGTGACCCCAATAATCGATGTCCGTGACGTCATCCGACATGCCCCGCCCCCGCTCCGAGCGTGTCTGTCAAAATAACCGTTTTGTAATAAATGCCGCGTTATAATCCATTAAGTGGCCACCGCTGTATGTGCTTTTTAAAATATATATGCAGATTCATACCTCATATCTCAGTGTGTATATAACTGTATATGCTCATGTGACTGCATATGGTGCGGCCCGCACCTCTCCTCTCACGTCTCGTCTCTCCCTCTCCTGACGTCTGCCCCGCCCGCCTGTCTTCTGATCTGATACGGTAGATACAGCCGGTGGGCGGGGCTGAGAAGTCCCACTTACGTCAGGAGAACGAGAGAGAGAGATGAGACGTGAGAGGAGAGGTGCGGGCCGCACCATATGCAGTCACATGAGCATATACAGTTATATACACACTGAGATATGAGGTATGAATCTGCATATATATTTTAAAAAGCACATACAGCGGTGGCCACCTAATGGATTATAACGCGGCATTTATTACCACACAGGTATTATTTTAACAGCAGTATGTAACTGTGTACTCCTACACGTGCTCTGTGCTGGCATTTCTCCAGCTCCCCGTTTGCACATTCCACTGTGTTAACTCCTAGTGTGCTGGAATGTGCAAAGCCCAGAGAAATTTCCGCACAGAGACAGTACAGTGAAACTCAGAGGGCTGTTTGTCAGTTGTGGATTCTAATCCCTCCTGACCTCCCAGCAGCCGTGTGTGTGAATTCCTGTACCCTGTAGTGCACCGGATTAGTGCACTTTTTAAAGGGGAGTTCCACCCTATTTTTAGTTTATTAAAAGTAAGCAGCTACAAAAAGTGTAGCTACTGACTTTTATTAAACCGACACTTACCTGTCCCACGGTCCTTCGATGCGGCCGCACGGAGCCCCGCTCCTCTCCCCCTCCTCTCCGCCGTCAAATCTACTGTGGGCACCCGGCCATGACAGCTTACGGCTTCAAGGCCGGGGCCCGCGCACTGCGCTCTGCCATTGGCCAGCCAATCTTCTGGGACCTGTGTTGTGTCCCAGAAGATCGCTGGCACTGAGGGGCCGCCTAGGGCGAGAGGAGTCGCCACTTGGCGGCCGGGACAGGAAGGATAAAGTGGGACAGGAAGTCCCACTAAAAAGAGGTTACACACTCCCCCCCCTCTAAAAAAATACATGCCAAATGTGGCATGTCAGGGGGCGAGGAGTGCTTAAAGCGGAAGTTCCACTGGGTGGAACTCCGCTTTAAGGGAGTGAGGTTATTTTTAATTCAAAGCAGTTCCAGTAAATGTTTTGTTTATTAAAAGTCAGCAGCTACAAAAGAAGTGTATCTTCTGACCTTTAATAAAAAGACACTCACCTGTCCCACAATCCAGCGATGTGGCCACCCAAACACTCCATGCTCTCCCCCGCCTGTCCACGGCGCTGGCAATACTACTGTGGGCATCCGGCTGTGACAGCTTGCAGCTTAACAGCCGGGTGCGCATGTCTCACTGAGCTGTCCTGCATAGCCGGGCAATCTTCTGGGACCTGTGATGTGTCCCAGAAGATTGCTTGGAGGAAGGGCGACCCAAGCGGAAGTGGGAGCGCATCAGTAATCGTGATGCATCGTGATGCATCGCAGAATCGAATCAAATCATTGACCAGATAATCGTAATCGAATTGAATCGTGAGACTAGTGAAGATGCGCACCCCTAGTATATATAGGCTGGTAAGAGGCAGTGTGATCGGGTGTTGATGATGGTCTCTTCATGGTTGTGGTACTTAGCCGCACTACAGTATCATTACCTCCTCTGAACATTACATGTGGACTCCTGTTTACATGGACTTTTAAGTTTATGAATGTTTTAATTTTTAATTCTTAGACGTTATAATGTTTTAGCGCTGCACCATTATCACCTTTTATATATATATGTTGTTGTCCAGCAATATTGTGCTAGCAGCTAATATAGGTATTTATAACATCATTTGATTTCTACCTAGCGCAGCTGATTGGTGTTTATTTACTATTAGTACAGGGTGCATGCTTTTCACGCCTAATGTCAATACCCTGCACTGGCTTTGTCATTGTTGGCTACCGCCGCAGAATGAAGATCTACAGTGCTTTGAAAAAGTATTCATACCCTTTAAAATTTTCCACATTTTGTCATGTTACAACCAAAAATGTAAATGTATTTTATTGGGATTTTATGTGATTGACCAACACAAAGTGGCACATAGAGAAAGGGAGTCATCGCTCAAGGTAGAAGATGTAACTGATGAACCTCTTCACCAGATCCAAAGCCATGGGTGCTGGCAATGCATATGATAATGCAAAATGAAGAGGAATGTTTGGACAGCCGCACTCCAAATTTATTTTATTTTATTGTAAAAGTAAAATCACAGGAAACATGCCACAGCAAACCAGGTACAAGCTGACGCGTTTCACACTAAAACTTAGTACTTAATCATAGCTAACACACATGAAAAATGGATATCAAATATATACTCTTCTGCACTGGTCACATGGCCAGGGGGGTGGTGATTAGAGATCCAATCAACAAATTGTTAATTGGTATCTCCTATGAACACAGGTGAACCCAAAACATGTGGTTGAGAAACAAGCACACCCATATAGAAAGTAGAATAAGAAAAAACATATGTTATGTTCCCTTTGTGAATTGAAAAGGAAAAATAGTAATATGTATGAGTAAAAGACGCATATATATATATATGAAGAAAAATTGTAATGTGTGAAGACATATGTGCTACACATGTACAAATATAATAAAAAAGTAATATATACATAAACAAAAAATTATTTTTAATATAAAACTTTTTTGTTGTGGGAAAAATATAGATGTGTATGAGAATTACGAAATTCAGTGAAATTAGTGAAAAGTAGTAAAATTAGGAAAAATAATAAACGTGAGTGGATCTCCTAAGATAAACTAAGATTAATTATATCCATCATCCCCATGTTGTTTCACACATTTTTTCACACATCTTAATGTGCTTGCAAATTACAGTGACAGATGAGGAGAGTTGCTTGCATGTATTGCATTTTTATGCACCCTTTAATATAAGTATTTATGGGTGTATCTTGAGGAGGGGGTTCAGGGCCACGCACACTTATTGTTGAGGACCTGGTCTTCAAATGTATTTCGTAAGCCCTGATAGTACCTATCCATCAATATCATTTACCGTAAACCTCATTATCCAATTCATTAAATTTCATTTAATTCAACTTCTTACATCTGTGTTCACATTCATTCGCACCTTTATCTTTATCTATACCTATAATTTCACGGGGTCGGCTTGGGTCTAGCAATTTACTTCACTATTACAGCCCCATTTGGTTTCAATAGTATTGGTATTGCTTGTGCCTGCTCTCGGCTGGGAGCAACCACGATCAATACACTGATACGGATAGTCCATGTCTCCAGTGTACATTTTTATCTACTTATCATCATCATTCTCTACACAGTACATTCACATAAGAGAAGCGTGTGTTTTATAGCTTCCCACACATGATTTGGGGTCGCCCACATCTCCGATGGACTTGACATTATGCTGTTTACTATGAGCACTCCGGCCATGGGGGATGTACCCCATACTTGCGCGTGTGTGGTATAGCATGACATACTATTACGTATGGAGGTTCTGCCATTTTTTGTTACTCATCTTGTCTCTTTTTTCTCTTCTTTTTACCCTTGTCTTCATCAGCTACTACAACAAAGTAAATTTCTCAGTATATATTTGATATCCATTCTTCATGTGTGTTAGCTATGATTAAGCACTAAGTTTTAGTGTGAAACGCGTCAGATTGTTCCTGGTTTGCTGTGGCATGTTTCCTGTGATTTTACTTTTACAATAAAAGAAAACATTTTTGGAATGTGGCTGTCCAAACATTCCTCTTCATTTTGCATTACAAAGTGGCACATAATTGTGAAATGGAAGGAAAATGATAAATAGTGTTCAATTTTTTTTATAAATAAATATCTGATGAGTGTGCCGTGCATTTGTATTCAGCCCCTTTTACTCTGATACCCCTAACTAAAATCTAGTGGAACCAATTGCCTTCAGAAGTCACCTAATTAGTAAATAGAGTCCACCTGTGTGTAATTTATTCTCAGTATCAATACAGCTGTTCCGTGAAGCCCAAAAAGCATCATGAAGGCCAAGGAACACACCAGTCAGGTCAGGGATAAAGTTGTGGAGAACTTTAAAGCAGGGTACAGTTCTAAAAAAAAGTAGGATTTTTAAAACAGCTTACCTGTAAAATCCTTTTCTTGGAGTACATCACGGGACACAGAGCAGCATAGTCATTACTATGTGGGTTATATAGAATTACCTTCAGGTGCTGGCACTGGCAACTTCCAAAACAGGAAGTACCCTCCCCTATATAAGCCCCTCCCATCCGGGAGTACCTCAGTTTTGTAGCAAAGCAATACGTGTCCCCAAAAGAGGGGTGGGAGCTCTGTGTCCCGTGATGTACTCCAAGAAAAGGATTTTACAGGTAAGCTGTTTTAAAAATCCTACTTTCTTGTTCATACATCACGGGACACAGAGCAGCATAGTCATTACTATGTGGGACGTCCCAAAGCAATGCCACATGAGGGGGGGGATACACCATACATAAGCTGGGCGCCATCAGGCATGAGGATCTTTTGCGGCCTGCAACACACTGCGCCCAAAGGCGACATCCTCCTGACTTCTAACGTCCACCTGGTAGAACCTAGTAAACGTGTGTACCGAAGACCATGTTGCGGCCTTACAAATTTGCGCCAGGGAGGACTGGTGATGCACTGCCCATGAAGTTCCAACTGCTCTCGTGGAGTGCGCCCTAACTTTGAACGGAGGTGGCCTACTTCTCAAGCCATAGGCTTGTATTATGACCTGTCGAATCCACTTGGCTAAAGTAGATTTTGATGCTGCCTGACCCTTTCTGGGGCCTTCCGGCAGAACAAACAAAGAATCCGTTCTACGAATCTGAGCAGTGGCTTTTAGATAAGCTTTAACTGCTCTTACTACATCCAAAGAATGCAATAACTTTTCCTCTACCGAGCTTGGTTTGGGGAAAAAAGAAGGAAGAACCACATCCTGGTTCAAGTGAAACCTCGATACCACCTTAGGAAGAAAGGCTGGGTGAGGACGTAATACTACTCTGTCCTTATGGATAACCAGATATGGCTCTTTACAGGACATGGCGGCTAATTCCGACACTCTTCTAGCCGAGCATATGGCTACTAAAAATATCAATTTCCTGGTGAGTAGAACCAAGGAAATGTGCCGCAAAGGTTCAAATGGCTGCTTCTGCAGAACCGACAGAACCAAATTTAGATCCCATGGGCATATGGGAGCCTTAATCGGTGGAATAATACGAGTCACACCTTGCATAAAGGATTTGACAAGGGAATGCATAGCCAGGGGCCTTTGAAATAGTATTGACAAGGCCGAAACCTGGCCCTTGATAGTACTTAAGGCAAACTTCCTGTCTACAGCCCACTGCAGGAAGTCCAGAATTCTGCCTATAACGTACTTACGTGGATGCCATTTTCTGGCCTCGCACCAAGTGATGTACGCCTTCCAAACTCTATAGTAGATCTGCCTGGATACAGGCTTCCTGGCATTGATTATAGTTGATACCACAGAGTTAGAGAGACCTCTCTTCTTTAGGATGTGGGATTCAATAGCCAGGCCGTTAAACTTAGAGTTAGTAAGGAAGGGTGGTATATCGGTCCTTGCGAAAGCAGGTCCGGACGACGTGGAAGGGTCCAAGGACTCCCCACAGACATTTTGATGATCTCCGCGTACCAGGCCCTTCGGGGCCACGCTGGAGCCACCAGGATCACCGGCTTCTTCTCCAACCTGACTCTGCGAAGGAGTCGAGGCAACAATTGTAGCGGAGGGAATGCATATATCAGTCTGAACTGATCCCAAGGGAACACCAGAGCATCCGAGCCGCAAGCGAGGGGATCCCTTGTCCGGGAGACAAATCTGTCCACCTTTGCGTTGAATCTGGATGCTAGCAGATCTACATCCGGTGTTCCCCACCGCTGACATATTGCTCGGAAGACCTCGGGATGAAGGGACCATTCCCCTGGGCATAACTGTTGGCGACTCAGAAAGTCCGCCTTCCAATTCTCCACCCCTGGAATGAAGACAGCTGATATACATGGGACATGCTTTTCTGCCCATTCCAGGATGTGACTTACTTCCCTCTGGGCTGCACGACTCCTGGTGCCTCCCTGATGATTGATATATGCCACTGCTGTGGCATTGTCTGATTGAATTCTGACAGGGGACCCTTGGAGTCTGGATGTCCAGGCTACTAGGGCGTACCGGGCTGCTCGTATCTCTAAGAGATTGATGGGCAGGGTTTTTACTACATTTGACCATCTGCCCTGGAGAGACCATTGCTCCAGTACTGCCCCCCAGCCTATAAGGCTGGCATCTGTAGTGACCACCTTCCAAGATATCGGGCTGAAGGGTTTTCCCTTCTGGAGATTCTGGGGGATCAACCACCAGCAGAGACTCTTCCGAACGGAAGGGGACAAAGCCATCGGGAAGTCTAGAGCCTGAACTTTTCCGTTCCAGGCTGACAATATGGCCCTTTGTAAATTCCTTGAGTGGAATTGGGCGTATGGCACAGCTTCGAATGATGCTACCATCTTTCCTAGCAGCCTCATGCACAGGCGTATGGACGGCTGTCTTTTTGCACAAAGCAGACGGACCAAGGCCCTCAAAGAGGATACCTTGTCTAGAGGTAAGAAAATCTTCCTCTGGTCTGAATCCAGCCGTAGCCCTAGATATACCAGGTTTTTCACTGGCTGTAGGGCTGACTTGTCCAGGTTGATGACCCAACCGTGAGACTCTAGATACTTGATTGTATCGACAATTACCACTTCTAGCTTGGCAACTGAGTGGTCCATCAACAACAGGTCGTCTAGGTATGCCATTATCGTTACACCCCGTGTTCTTAGATCGGCCAACAGTGGGGCCAGAATTTTTGTGAACACTCGTGGTGCTGTGGCCAGACCGAATGGTAAGGCTCTGAACTGAAAATGGCGCCCTTCTACTGCAAAGCGTAGGAATTTTTGATGACCTGGAAAGATGGGAACATGCAAGTAAGCATCTTTGATGTCGATCGAGGCTAACCATTCCTCCCCTTGTAGGGCAGCGGTGACCGATCGGATCGACTCCATCCGGAAAGACCGGACGTTTAGAAATTTGTTTAGACTCTTTAGGTCCAATATGGGTCTTATGTCCCCGTTTGGCTTCGGGACTGTGAAAAGGTTTGAGTAGAAACCCAACCCCCACTCTTCCATAGGAACCTCCATAATTACTCCTTGGAGCAATAGTTGTTCTAACGCCAATAGGAGAGACCCTCTTTTCAGAGGGTCTCTTGGCATGCCTGACCACATAAAATGGGACAGAGGAGACTCTTTTAACTCCAACTTGTATCCCAGAGTTACTGCGGAGAGCACCCATCTGTCTTTGATCGTCTCCCGCCAGGTCTCTGCGAACAACTGAAGTCTTCCCCCCACCCGTTTGAGTGGGGGCAGCCCTTCATAGGCTTGACTTGGAGGCTGGTTTAGTACCTCTTCGGATCCAGGGCTTTTTATTACCCTGTGGCTGTCCCTGATTTTTACCTCCTGAGTTTGACCGAGGAGGCCGTCGGAACTGCTTAGTAGCAGACGACGCAGGGATAGGAGAGGTAGTCCTCTTAAAGATGGACCCCTAGACCTCTTTTTACTCGGTAAGAGAGTACTTTTACCACTGGAAATCTTCTGGATATACTTATCCAGGTCTTCGCCAAAAAGGCGTTCCCCATGAAATGGGAAGCTAACTAAGAGCTTCTTACAGGGAGCTTCAGCAGACCAGTTTTTGAGCCACAGAAGCCTACGCATATGTACCAAAGACAGCGTGAGGCGGGAGGCCTGATGGATAGAATCCTTGATGGCGTCAACCGCAAAGCATAATGCTCTAGGCAGATCAGCCAGAGCCTGGGCCTGCTGGTCTGGCAAATCCCTCAGGACCATTTTCATTTGATCCTTTAAAGCTTGGCAGACCCCAATAGCTGCCACTGCTGGCTGTGTAACAGCCCCTGCTGTGGAAAAAGCAGATTTTAATAAAGATTCCAATTTTTTATCCACTGGATCTTTGAACATTTGAACATTATCTACTGGACATGTCAGTGATTTGTTCACAGAAGAGATGGCTGCATCCACCGTAGGAACATTCCATCTCTGGGTGAACTTTTCCTCCATGGGATAGATCACCGGAAACCTTTTAGGCGGAACAAATAGTTTATCAGGATGTTCCCAGTCCTGGTATATAAGTCCTTCCAATAATGGATGTATTGGAAAGGAGCAATTAACCTGGGGAGCTTTTAGCGACCCCAATGAGGAGACAGCAGTAGTTGATGGTTCAACAAGAGGCATTTTAAATGCAGATCGAACCATGTCGGTTAGGGTCTGGACCCACAATCTTTCAGTCTGTGATGCTGAAAATGGTTCATCTACTGTCGATTCCTCAAAAACAGAGCTAACCTCCTCCTGATCCCCTTCAGGTAGGTCGGTCCCTTCCTGGGACTGTTGCTCTGCCAACAGGCACTCTAATGGAGGTGATGGAGATCTGGCGCGCTTTCTTTCCTGTAGAGAAGAAGCGATCAATGCAGCCAATCTCTGCTCCAATCCCTCCAGAGTTGAGGAAAAAACCTCCTCTGTTATATATGCAGGAGCAGGTGGACTGAGGACAGCCGCAGTACCTGGCACTCCTGGGGGTTCCTTATGGGTATTAACCTCTGATTTCTCAGGGGAGGAGGGTGCAGATGACTGCTCCAGATCCTCAGAGCCCGATGGAGACCCCCTACACTTCCTGAGAGGTATATCTCAGAGTTTTTTAGGCGGCATATTCCTTAGTTCAAAGCTGAGGTATTCCAGCCGCAATACACCCCTTACTGAAATAGTCTAATGCAATTTGCTGCTATGTACATCAGTGGGTGTCTACTAATGCGTCTTTCTGGGGATGCCTGTATCAACCACCCGCTGTAAGCCCCTATACCATGCTACCAGCTCCTTTTCATGCTCTGTGTCCATAGCAAGCAGCGTGGACTGAGTCCTTTTATCTTGCTGGGACGCCCGCACATGCGCAGAAGCACTGGGCGCACAGAGCGCGTCATCCGCCAGGCTCCGCCCCCTTTTTTTAAGCTAAACCTTATAAAAGGAAAGCATGTGTGCGCGCGCGCGCGTGCACGTGTGCGCTCTTGGCGCCATGTAGGGAGAGGAGCCAGGGTCCCTGTTTCACCAGGACTCGGGGATGGAAGGAAACTACTTGGCAGCATGACAGAGGAATGCAGCTTCCCTGATAGAGAGCTCACTCATCTGCCTGGACTTTCACCATGGAAGGAATAGTCCCAAGAAAAAAGACGTTCCACAGCGGCCTCTAGTGGACAAACACAGGTACCGCACTTTTGTCTTTTTTTTTTTTAAAACCTCCTTTATGAAAAAACATTTCCAGGTTTACAGTTTTTTTAAAACTTCCCTTATGAAAAAACATTTCTAGGATTTCTTAGGCATATACAGCTATTAGCGGGAATACCCTTTAGGTAACAGGCAGAAAGACATATTAGGCTTGGGGGTCCCCTCAATAGAACCAAGTTCCTGAGGGGCCCCCACTTACCTTTTCCCCGCCGCAGGACTTTGTTTGGTCCACAGAAGCCCAAACTTCACCTCTCACGGCAGGCATTGTACTAGACCTTCAGGGACCGGGTTCCCAAGGATTCCACTCCCCTGGACCTGTATAGCACCCTGCACAGATAGCCTCTTGGTTTTGGGTATGACCAGAGCTCTGGATCCCAGGGTCCAGCCCTCCTAAGAGAGGCATTACAGGCAAAACCCTGCTCTTCTCTGCAAGGCCCGGGTACCGACCGTTTAGCTATGAAGCTTTTTTGGTCGGATCCAGAATAGCTTGCTAAGGCCCAGAGAACCTGTACACAAGCCCAGATGAATACATGTTAACCTTGGCCAACACCTTAGACACTGGCAAAAAACTGAGGTACTCCCGGATGGGAGGGGCTTATATAGGGGAGGGTACTTCCTGTTTTGGAAGTTGCCAGTGCCAGCACCTGAAGGTAATTCTATATAACCCACATAGTAATGACTATGCTGCTCTGTGTCCCGTGATGTATGAACAAGAAATATCCCAAGCTTTGAACATCTCACAGAGCACTGTTCAATCCATCATCCGGAAATGGAAAGAGCATGGCACAACTGCAAACCCATCAAGACATGGCCGTCCACCTAAACTGACAGGCAGCGCAGGAAGAGCATTAATCAGAGAAGCAGCCAGCCCCATGGTAACTCTGGAGGAGCTGCGGAGATCCACAGCTCAGGTGGGAGAATCTGTCCACAGGACAACTATAATGTCCCATACACACAATCGTTTTTCTTGCCATTTTTTTTCTTGCCGTTTTTCACGTCGTTTTTTTTCATGTTTCCTCTCAAGCCTGTCTTGCGTACACACGATCATTTAAAAAAACGATCAAGCAAAGTGCAGTGACGTACAACACGTACGACGGCACTATAAAGGGGAAGTTCCGTTCGAATGGCGCCACCCTTCATGTTAGTAAAGTTTGTTGAGCGACGATTCGCTCTTTTCAGTCTCGTGCTTTTCAGTCCGTGACTGCGTGACGAATGTGCTATCTCCATTATGAACGCTAGTTTTACCAGAACGAGCGCTCCTGTCTCATACTTGATTCTGAGCATGCGCGTTTTTTTTCACGTCGTTAAAGCATACACACTATCGTTTTTCACGTCGTTAAAAAAAACGACATGAAAAACGACGTGAAAAAAGAGAGCATGTTCGAAATTTTTAATGGCCGTTTTTCACGTCGTTAAAAATGCTCTGGAGCATACACACGATCATTTTTAATGGCCATTTTTTTTAATGGCATTTTTAACGGCATGAAAAACGATCGTGTGTATGGGGCATTAGTCGTGCTCTCCACAAATCTGGCCTTTATGGAAGAGTGGCAAGAAGAAAGCCATTATTGAAAGAAAGACATAAGAAGTCCTGTTTTCAGTTTGTGAGAAGCCATGTGGGGGACACAGCAAACATGTGAAAGAAGGTGCTCTGGTCAGATGAAACCAAAATTGAATTTTTTGGCCTAAAAGCAAAACGCTATGTGTGGCAGAAAACTAACACTGCACATCACCTTAAACACACCATCCCCACCGTTAAACATGGTGGTGGCAGCATCATGTTGTGGGGATGCTTTTCTTCAGCAGGGACAGGGAAGCTGGTCACAGTTGATGAGAAGATGGATGGAGCCAAATACAGGGCAATCTTAGAAGAAAACCTGTTAAGCCCTGTACACACGATCGGATTTCCTATGGTTTTTTAACCGATGGATTTTGCCATCGGAAACCGATGAAGCTGACTTTCATCAGTCTTGCCTACACACCATCAGTCGAAAAACCGACCGTTCCAAATGCGGTGACGTAAAACACTCCGATGAGCCGAGAAAAATTAAGTTCAATGCTTCTGAGCATGCGTCGACTTGATTCTGAGCATGCGCGGATTTTTTATCCGATGGAGTTCCCCTCAGACGATAGTAATTTGCTATCAGTTTTTTAACCATCGGATAAATTTAAAACATGTTTTATTTTTAAACACTGATGGAAAAAAGACAGATGGGGCCCATATACGATCGGTTTGTCCGATGAAAAAAGTCCATCGGACTGTTTTCATCGGTAAAACCTATCATGTGTACAGGGCTTCAGAGTCTGCAAAAGACTTGAGACTGGGATGGATGTTCACCTTCCAGCAGGACAACAACCCTAAACATACAGCCAGAGCTACAATGAAATGGTTTAGATTAAAGCATATTCATGTGTTAGAATAGTACAGTCAAAGTCCAGAACTAAATCGAATTGTGAATCTGTGGCAAGGCTTGAAAATTGCTGTTCACAGATGCTATCCAATCTGACAGAGCTTGAGCTATTTTGCAAAGGAGAATGGGCAAAAATGTCACTCTCTAAATGTGCAAAGCTGGTAGAGACATCCCCAAAAAGACTTGCAGCTGTAATTGCAGCAGAAGGTTGTTCTATAAAGTATTGACTCTGGGGGGCTGAATACAAATTCACACCACACTTTTCACAAATTTATTTGTAAAACATTTTGAAAACCATTTATAATTTTCCTTCCACTTCACAATTGTGTGCCACTTTGTGTTGGTCTATCACATAAAATCCCAGTAAAATACATTTACGTTTTTGGTTGTAACGTGACAAAATGTGGAACATTTAAAGAGGTATGAATACTTTTTCAAGGCACTGTAGATGGCACTATTTCCATTGGAGAGGATGGGTGTGTGTCCTACCTCTGAGTCATTCAGCTGACTTGTCTAGCTACAGTATGTGTTTATGTAATCTGAGGTCAGTGTTGCCAACCGTAATTTTGTAACCTTTGGAAATGATAGTAAAAACTTGGCTGTGCTAGTAAATTTTGGGTGTTGTGTCAGTAAATTTCAATCTGGTAGGTTGGCACCACTGTCTGAGATCCTGCTTCTAAACCAACATGTACCAACCTTTTGCCATCTGCTAGCTGCAAAGAAATAATTCATATTTACATTTTCCAAAATGAGAGAAAATGCATTTTTGTATGCTTATTTACATTTTGTGCAGAATGTATGTGCAGAAAATTGTAATCTCCTAAATAACTTTCATAATTTAATAGAACAAAGTAATATTTGTTTTCTTGGCAGTTCAGACAGAGGTACTAACCTGTAAGTAGGGTGAGCCAAGCAGAACAACAATATCATCAATGAGTTCCATTATACGCATATAAGTTAAATCCTTGTAGTCAAAACGATTACCAAATAACATGGAAAAGGTAATATTTGTTGGTGCACAGGCAAACTCTCTGAGTCTGAATTGTTTACCTTAATAATAATGAAAATAAGTTATAATTACCTAAAAGGTATACTGAACATTATCTCCATCCAAATGCATTCTTTAATTTTGCTTTCTAATGCCGCGTACACACGATCATTTTTCCCGTCGGGAAAAATGTCATTTTTTCCTTTGGACGAGAAAAACGATCGTCTGTGGGCTTTTTGCCGTTTTTCCCGACGGGAAAAACGGCATTAATCACGATGAGAAAAATTAGAACATGTTCTAATTTTTCTCGTCGTTTTTCCTGACATTTATTCCGCGGCAGTGTTTCCCATAGGGAAACACTGCCGCGGAGCCCATAGACGATCGTTTTTCTCGTCATTTTAAAAAATGACGAGAAAAATGACCGTGTGTGGGGAACAAGCTGTTCCCTCGTTTAAAATGAAAAACCGCCGTGAATAATGATCGTGTGTACGCGGCATAAAGCTCACTACGCACGTTGCAATCTGATTGAACAATCTCCTTGTTATCTACCAACAAGCTTGTAGTGCAAGGGCCTGCTTGGCTGGATATCAATTGATTGGGTCATTTAGATAAGTACTCATATTACATGGTGTGCGTGTGAGCTTAGCTTGATGTTCAGTTTGCAATGCTTGCTCTGACAGAAAAAACCTCACCAAATATAAACTATATCATAGTATGAATGCTATATCATATTCATTACCTTTTCAATAAAAATATTAAAACAGAAAAAAAAAACATTTACAACTAAAACTTTACCTAACGCTAAACAAAGGCTAAATTAACCTTTTACACTAAATTACCTACTCCAGATACTTGCTAAGCAGTAACACTGAATGATCTTCTGATAGACACTAGCAGGGGTTTGCTTGGAAAACCTTTGGGATAATTATACAGTTTGGTCCCAAAGTGGCATATATTTATTGTTGCAACCAGTGATGTAAGTAACTGAGTTAGAATAAACAGAGTTACGTAACACAGTTAATTTAGAAGGTAACGAGTAATCTAACTGATTACTCTTCCCCTCATGGTAATGCAGTTACCATTACTTGGGCGGCGTTACCCCAATTACATCTACCGCCACTAGATGGCAGTAGTGTAATTCCTCCTCTCTTCTATGACCGGGTCTCTCTCATGTCACGGCACTGACGGCAGTCACGCTGCTCCCCGCAGCCCCTCCTCTCTTCTCGTCCATTCCCATTTGCTTGTGACATCATCTGGGATGGACGAGAAGAGAGGAGGGGCCGCCGGGGAGTAGCATGACTGCCGTCAGTGCCGTGACATGAGAGAGAACTTATTACACACGCTTCCTGTGCTACTCTGCATGGCTGGTAAACAATGTGCTATGTGCCCTGCCCTGATGTGCTATGTGCCCTTCCCTGATGTGCTATGTGCCACATGTCCTGATGTGCCCTCATGTGCTATGTGCCCTGTGCCCCATGCCCTGATGTGCCCTGTGCCCCATGCCCTGATGTGCCATGTGCTATCATGTGCCCCGATGTGCTGTGCGCCCCAATGTGCTGTGCGCCCCGATGTGCTATGTGCCCTAAAAAAAAAAAGTCAGTTACTTTGCTGAGTAACTAATTACTTTTTCAATGTAGTAACTGAGTTACTAACGCAATTACTTTTTGGGAGAAGTAATTTGTAACTGTAACTAATTACTTTTTTAAAGTAAGATGACCAACACTGGTTGCAACCCTCCTGGGAACAAAGGGTAAATATTCCTGGTTGACAACCTCCAAATGAATGAAACCAAGGACAACGTTGAACCTTTATACCCTTTTGGATCAAGGATGTGATACACTGGGAGTCACTGATGGGAGTGTTTCAAGAACGGACAGAGTCCCTCTGTGTGTGGTATTTGCATGTCTTAATTATGTAAATTAATTTCCTATAATGCACTTACCATTAAAAGACTGAATTTTGTCATTAAGAAACTGAAGCTCCTCTATCATCTTATCCTCAATTATTTTCTTGCCCATTCCAAGGTTCTTCATGCTGGATATTGTAAATCTTCTTGTTGTCTTCCACTTTTCTCCCGATGTAAAAAACACACCTTCCAAATATCAAGGGAATTTGTTTGAAAACATTTGAAACATTGCGAAAGAAGTACTATTATCATAGCTTTTGGGCCCCTTTCACACTAGGCAGACTGCAGCTGAGATCCGCTTGCTCAGCAGGGAATCTGTCCGCTGATCCCCACTGCGCGGGTGGATTGCAGGTCCGTGTCCACTTCGCTTCTGCAGAGTGGACACAGACTGCTCTCCTCTATGTAAACGGACTGCCTGTTCATTTACACCCAATTGCCATTCGTTCCGAAGCGATGTACGGAAGGGGAACGTTTCCCCATCCGCATCTTTTTGGCAAATCGGATTGGATGTATGCAGATTTAAATAGACACACCCACTGCTCCATATAGAAGAATGGAAGTTCCGATTGGGTCCACCTGAATAATGGACAGGCGGACCCGATCGGAACGTCCATGTGAAAGGGGCCGTATTCTAAAGATATTGAGCAGAAGTCCTGGTGCTAAATGTTTGAGGGCACCTGATAATTACACCTACCTCTATGGCCAAACGTTTGTAAACACCTTTCCAAATTATTGAGTTCAGGTGTTTCCAGTGAAGAGTAAATGTAATACTACAGCATTCCCCACAGACATTCTCCAGAACATTGTAGAAAGCCTTCCCAGAAGATGGGAGGCTGTTATAGCTGCAAAAGATGGAGGGGGGGGGGTAATGTCTATATTTCTGAAGTGGGATGTCCAACAAGAAAATAGGTTAACTGTCCATAAACCTTTGGCTAGCTTGTATAACAAAATCATTTTGAGGAAACTTGGTCCTTGGAGATGCCCTATTATCTACATGAAATTTGACCTTGGAATACAGCATTTTCAGAAAGAAGCCAGAGCCAGATTTATACTACCTACCTGCCTAGGAAAACTGTCTTGTACCACCCTCTCTTCTACTTCATTCAACAGGCTAGCCTTAGTATTGCACTAAGGGCTCATTTATACAACTATTTATGGCTGTACATCAACCAGATCATCAATTTCATGTAGGAGGTATGGCCAGGTGGTTCTGATTAGTTGTAGATGCTCAGGCCCCATACTCACTATTAGATTTTCTGAAGATTTTTGTCTTCAGATTTACCAAAACCATGTAGTACAAGGGCCTGCCTGATTGCACACAAATTGAAACTCTTTAAGGTTTGACCTCATATTATATGGTTTTGGTAAATCTGAAGACAAAAAATCTGCAGATAATCTATGTTACGGCACCCCCAAATACGAAAGGGGGTAACGCTGTTTAGATCCCTTCCCTCTCCTGGACACAACTTCACTGTCGATCCTCCACAGCCAGACGACCACTTCCCATAGGAATTAATCCTTCTGGAAGAACGAGACGCACTCTGTATCTTCCTAGCATCGAAAACATTGTAACTTTTATAACCATCCAATACTGCATTAACCTAAAATGAACAATGGTCCAGCTCCACCCAAAACATAACAGACCCAATACACACAAGTATGCAGGTGATTCATCAACATCTCTTCAATTAACCCGTCTGCTGCTAGTTCCACAACCTATAATTATAGGCTTAATTCCCCCAAACCACAATGGACAATAGAATGTAAATCACCACAAACAATGAACAGGTCTTTTAGAAGCTGAGATTAGCATTACACTAGGCAGACAGATGATTGAGGCTGAACACCTCAGTATCTCTCAATTAACCTGTTGAGTTCAGAAACAGTAAATAGTCCTTTACAGATATCCTTGGGGATATGGTGGATAAATATTACAGACCCATTTTAGGTAGCCCAAGATTAATTTCTTATTGTCCATTATTTCCTGGCTCACCCTGTGTCCAAAGTGACCCTCCTGTCACACATCTCCCCTTTCGGCAGGAGACTAACAAAGGAGGTGACCCCAGACGGGTTGACTCCAAAGTTAGTCCATAGGTCCATTCTTCTAATGCCGGTATCCACACAGTACCCCAAATAAATTGCTCCAAACAGAGCATTACTTACCCAGCCAACCTCTGCCTCTCTCAGAGAACATACCCGCCGCTGGGGAGAAGACAGGGTGACTGGGCTCAGTCCGTCATGCTGTTGGGGATCTGAGCCAACTGCCCAGCATCCCTGAGGTATACAAGTGGAGACTGAAGTCCCATCCCCTTGTGGTAGGTGAAAATCCCCCAGTGCTTGCAAAGCAAGGCTGACATCCTCCTGTCCCAGTGTCACACCATTTTCTGGGGTTGTGTCAGTGAGGACCGAAGTCCCATCCAGTACCACAGGAACTCCTTCTTCTGTTAGTTGAGAGCAGAGGCCCGCGGCACTCTGCTCTGTTGCCAGCTCTTCCGCTGGGTTGCTGTGAGTGGAGACCGTAGTCCCATCCACCGATATACGCTCAAGTGGTAGTTGTGTGCAGCGGCCAGTAGCATTATTCCTCTGCTGCCACCAATGTTACGGCACCCCCAAATACGAAAGGGGGTAACGCGGTTTAGATCCCTTCCCTCTCCTGGACACAACTTCACTGTCGATCCTCCACAGCCAGACGACCACTTCCCATAGGAATTAATCCTTCTGGAAGAACGAGACGCACTCTGTATCTTCCTAGCATGGAATTACTTTATTGAGAAAAACATTGTAACTTTTATAACCATCCAATACTGCATTAACCTAAAATGAACAATGGTCCAGCTCCACCCACAACATAACAGACCCAATACACACAAGTATGCAGGTGATTCATCAACATCTCTTCAATTAACCCGTCTGCTGCTAGTTCCACAATCTATAATTATAGGCTTAATTCCCCCAAACCACAATGGACAATAGAATGTAAATCACCACAAACAATGAACAGGTCTTTTAGAAGCTGAGATTAGCATTACACTAGGCAGACAGGTGATTGAGGCTGAACACCTCAGTATCTCTCAATTAACCTGTTGAGTTCAGAAACAGTAAATAGTCCTTTACAGATATCCCTGGGGATATGGTGGATAAATATTACAGACCCATTTTAGGTAGCCCAAGATATATTTCTTAATGTCCATTATTTCCTGGCTCACCCTGTGTCCAAAGTGACCCTCCTGTCACAATCTAATAGTGTGTAGTCTGTACAAATTAGTGATAGGCTGACGCTCTCCATAGCTGTTCGCATGTAATAACACATGGAGTGATTATATGCAGTTAGAGACTGATGAGTGACCATGGGTTGATCATCTGTTCCTAGCTGCATGTATCTGCTCTTTCCTTGATCAATTATTTGTGGACAGCTGCAGTCAGTGTCAGCCTGTTGTGGATCTGTACAGGCCTCCTTGTCTGCAGCTAATCAGAAACACCTGGCTATACCAGTTGCAGAGATATGCTGATATGAGGATGTACGACCAAGAAGGGCCATATGACTGAGTCATGGGATCACATGTATCATGTATACTGCAAACATGCATAGAGCAATTAAAACCCGGAAACATATATATCTTTATAACCAGAATTTATTTCATATTGAACATACAAACTCTCAACAGGTCATAGAAATTTATATACCGTATTTATCGGCGTATAACACGCACCGGCGTATAACACGCACCCCAAGTTTAGGAGGGAATTTTAGGGAAAAAAACTTTTATGAGGGAAGTTTAAGGAAAAAAAAAACTTACATTTAAATGCAGCCTTACCAGTGTCCGTTGCAGCCTTGTCAGCAGTGTCCATTGCAGCCTTTGCCCAGTGTCCAGTGCAGCCTTTGCCCAGTGCAGCTTTGCTCAGTGTCCAGTGCAGCTTTGTCCAGTGCAGCCTTTGCCCAGTGTCCAGTGCAGCTTTGCCCAGTGTCCAGTGCAGCCTTTGCCCAGTGCAGCCTTTGTCCAGTGCAGCTTTGTCCAGTGCAGCCTTTGCCCAGTGTAGCTTTGCCCAGTGTCCAGTGCAGCCTTTACTAAGTGCAGCCTTGCCCCAGTTTTCAAAATTGGCGCCGCCGAGATCGCCGCAGAGACTAGGCGGAGCGGGGCGAACGCCGCCGAGAACGCAGGGACGCAGGGACTGGGCGGAGCCGCCGCCGAGATACACATAGCCGAGTGTACTCGGCTATACTCGGCTTTTCTCGGCTCCGCTCACAGTCACGCCGAGTCCCGCCCTATGATGGACATATCACAGGTCCAATGGCGGGACTGGGCGTGACTGTGAGCAGAGCCGAGAAAAGCCGAGTATAGCCGAGTACACTTGGCTATGTGAATCTCGGCGGCGATCGCTGCGCTCCGCTCAGTCAGCGGAGATCGCCGGGATCAGTGAGTATCGGCGTATAACACGCACCCACGATTTTCCCCTGATTTTAAGGGGAAAAAAGTGCGTGTTATACGCCGATAAATACGGTATATATATATATATATTTTTTTGGATTATTATTGGCCACGGCCTGATCCATTGGTTTTAACAAAAATATATTTAATAATACACCAATATTTTATATTCCAAAACATATTGCCTTCATCAAAATATTTACCAATAACCATACTCAACCCAGCCACTGAGACTCGAGCCGATTATCAATTAAAATTACATTTCCTTATTCTCCCCTTCGGCAGATCGCCAGAGGGAGCCTACCACACGGATCGGCCGCGACGGAAAAAAAAGGGGGGGGGTAGGGCGGGGAGCTCCTCCTGCTGGAATATTTCAGGAACTGCAGCACTGACCCAAACGCAGCTGTTCTTTAAAAAGGCCAGAACCAGCTTCCAGAATCTTCCCAACTGACACCTGATTTTGCTAACCAATCCCTGACTGCTTCCCAAAACCTTCCAGAATCCTCTAAAACAGCTGACCTGCCTAACCAATCCCTACTGTCTTAGCTACTTCACCTTCACCTGACCCATCCTTAATTATTGACCTCTCCTGGCCCTATGGCCATAACCTGCCTTATTCTGTCATTTTTTTTTTTAACACCTAACACCCTGCAGATACCGTGATCCCATGAGGAAAGGGGAGCCTAAATGGCTACTCCCTTTCATTCCCCATGGGATCACATGTATCATGCATACTGCAAACATGCATAGAGCAATTAAAACCCGGAAACATATATATCTTTATAACCAGAATTTATTTCATATTGAACATACAAACTCTCAACAGGTCATAGAAATTTATATCTATATATATTTTTTGGATTATTATTGGCCACGGCCTGATCCATTGGTTTTAACAAAAATATATTTAATAATACACCAATATTTTATATTCCAAAACATATAGCCTTCATCAAAATATTTACCAATAACCATACTCAACCCAGCCACTGAGACTCGAGCCGATTATCAATTAAATTACATTTCCTTATTCTCCTAACCGGCGGGAGGGGGGCTTGCAGCACTCCTCTCGTCCCCACAACCCCAAACCGCGGCCAACTCAATGCATGTTTGCAAGTTCATATTAAATATGTCTAAACCTATGGGAGACAAATGCACCCCGTCATCCCTATACAGACCCTGTAAACCACCTTCAAGCTCATGATGCCGAAATGATATACCCAAGTCCGGGACCAGAAATTTCTCCATTGCTTTATTAACGCGTTTCCTACCTTGTCAAGAGGTTTACGCACGCAAGAATCCAACCACCGCAAACGCGGAATTATCTCAGAAAAGACAATCACCGTATTTGGGGAAGCAATACGTAAAAATTTACACATATCCTTCATATTCGTGATCAAATTGAACGTTTTTAATTTACCAATGTCATTACCACCTATATGTAATAATAGGATATCCGGAGCATCATACATAGCATATAGCCTCCCCAGGTCAAACAGAAGATCCTCCCACACCATACCTCTACGACCAAACCAGTGGACATGAAAAGCTGAAGGATCCAGGCCCAAGCTTTCTGAATAAACTCTATTCGCAGCTCTCTTCTGTGCCCAAAAAATAAAAGAATGCCCTATAATCCAGACTGTACGCTGATGACCTGAAATAAAATAAACAATTAATAAGGACGAATGTACAGCTTGTAACAGTCTGACCTCCATCTACCCAACTTTTTAATCGCACTCCCTTCAAGACCCAGCCCAGCGGCCTCTGTCACCTTGCCAATGCGAAAGGAATGCGTCGTTATCTTAGCATGACCTAAATGAAGATGATTGACACATCTCTTCAGGACTGCCGAAAATTGGTAAATAGTCACCGGTGATCCATCCTCATGAACAAACAATAAACGTGAAACATGAGGACGAATATTTAGGTAAGCCTGAAGCCTTTCGACTGGACAAATAGACCTAAAACCACACTTATGTAAAGACACCCACGCACCTACACCTATGGAATCCGTTTTACTAGAACCTAGGAATAGCTTAATACCTTCTTTATAAATTAACACATTGGACAGTAACATGCCTGAACCCTTATTCTTGGAGGCAGGAAGAATCTCAGAGACCCTAAATGCCCCCAAAGAACGCAAGCGTGAATACAGAGTTAAACAGGACAGCTTCATACGCGGAAAAGCATATAACAGAAGTTATCCCGCAGATCTGGGACAAAATAGTGGAGGTAATAGGAGACCTAACATCCTTCCTAAAATTACCCTTCCTATACCCCTTCAAAACCTGCCGCACAGAGAAGAAACTGTGGTATGCTGGCAGATTAAAAAGGCGCAGAAAAAAGGAGGTACCCGACAGAGTCTTACTAATATGAGACCAAGAATAATTTTTAATTATCAGTGACTGAAGAAACAGAAGCACCAACTCCTCGGAATGATCAGTCAAAGACAAACGAAGGGACACTAAAAAGGATGACCACAAAACCCACGAAGCACTGTAGCTCCCCATGTGGAAGGGGCCACCGAGTTCTGAATGTTCCGGAAAATTAGACTAGGTCCCATAAACGGGAAGGGAAAGTCACCCCCACTGGATCTGCCCCCGGCAGAAGCTGGAAAAACCGGTCCATCTGCAAGCGAGAGAGAGCGACAGCGACCACATTAGTTTTACCAGGGACGTATCGTTCCACTTCAAGCAAAGAAAAACAAAATGTCTTCAATAAAAAACAACAGGAGGACACTTGGAGGAGAGACTATTGACTGCTAATGATACACCTTTGTTATCAGTGCTAACTAGCAACCTTCGATTCGCAAAAAATTTACCCCAGACTTCTAAGGACACAATCACTGGGAATAATTCTAATAAAACTATGTTCTTACATAGACCCGTATTTACCCACCTGTCCAGCCAAACTGCAGCACACCAATGAGATCTCCAAACTGCCCCAAAACCAACCGAGCCAGCAGAATCAGTTTCCAGATGAAAATCACTGGCTAGCATGAAGTCATGCTGCCACATGGTTTTCCCATTGAAGTGCTCCAGAAATTGTAACCAGACCATCAAATCCTGCTTCACATCAGAAGACAACCTAATATGCGAGGAGGGTTTTTTTAGACCTGAAATGGCAGCATATAGCTTTCTAGATAAAACCCTACCCATGGGCAATACCCGAGTTGCAAAGGCCAATTGGCCCAAGAGGGATTGCATCTCCTTTAGTGTCACTTTATGTTTTCTAATGAACAAACTCAATGTCTGTGACAATTTAAAGATTTTCCCTTCAGGCAATCGAAATTCCATAGCAACAGAATCCAACGTTATACCCAGAAACTCAATACAGGTTGTAGGGAGCACCATCTTATCTCCTGCCAAAGGTATTCCAAAATGCTGACACACCATTTGGAAGGAAGACAAGAGATGTAAACAAGCGCTAGAGTCTGCAGGACGTAAAAATATTTATGCTTATATTTACAAGACGTCAACCATTTACATTGCGTGTCATTATGAGCAAAGCACAAACCTTTCTTATAGCCTGCAGTAGCAGATGGTTGGGGTGCAGCCGACATGGGTGGACGTGAAAAGGGCTGCTTCTGAGGCAAGAACAAGTTGAGCCAAAGGCCCACGTTCTTCGAACCCCATTGCCGGGAGGGCTGCACTGCCAGCTTCTGTCTGAAAGCTTCATCATACAATAACCATGCTAAACCATTCAAGCTCCTATAAGCCTCTAAAATAATATCAATATGCTGAAACAAAAAAGGACTTTTCTCAGGGAATTTTTCACATAATATACTGGAATATATGATAAATGCTTGTAACCAACCATAAAAGGTTTTAATGAGAGCTCTGCGACGCTCCTCATCAGACGTGTCATCCTTCCTGTCATACCTAAAGGACTCCTTAGAAGGAGGGAGAATGGAACTTAAATCAATATATTCCCCCTTCCAAATCCTCTCCTTAACTGACACAGGTAAATGTAATCCTAAAGGGGACAGAAAACATGGCATGCATTCTTTACTCATAGACTCAGAAACTTTCTTAGCTGCCTCACAACTAGGGATGAGCTCGGTGTTCGAGTCGAACATACGTTCGACTCGAACATCGGCTGTTCGACCGTTCGGCGAACATCAAGCGATTTGGGCCGTTCGCGCCAAATTCGAGTGACGCGAACGGCCCACAATACACTGCGCCATCGCAGTGCAATCCCGGCGCTATGATTGGCCAAGCATGCACTGTGACCCCGCATGCTTGGCCAATCACAGCGCCGGCAGCTAGGAGAGCCATAATTGGCCACAGGCAGGTTGCCTGTGGCCAATTATAGCTCAGGGGGTTTAGCACACGCCCCACACTATAAAAGGCCGCCAGCGCGGCGGCCTTGTGTAGTGTGTTCCGGCGCAGGGAAAGAGAAGGATAGGCAGGGACAGTGTTGATATTGTTCGTGCTATTCTTGTGTGAAGGGAGAGAGAAGGATAGGCAGGGAGAGTGTCAGTGTCATATTCTTTGCTAAACCTTGTGTGCAGGGAGAGAGAAGGATAGGCAGGGGACAGTGTCAGTGTCATATTCTTTGCTAAACCTTGTGTGCAGGGAGAGAGAAGGACAGGCAGGGGACAGTGTCAGTGTCATATTCTTTGCTAAACCTTGTGTGCAGGGAGAGAGAAGGATAGGCAGGGGACAGTGTCAGTGTCATATTCTTTACTAAACCTTGTGTGCAGGGAGAGAGAAGGATAGGCAGGGAGAGTGTCAGTGTTATATTCTTTGATAAACCTTGTGTGAGGGAGAGAGAAGGATAGGCAGGGGACAGTGTCAATGTCATTGTTGCTAAGCCTCCTGCACATTATACACCTGAAGTTAGCCCGTATTGCTGTGTTTTCCTAGTGTGTTACACCAACAGGCATTTGCAGCACTTACAGCGGGCGGAGTGTGCCTCCTGCACATTATACACCTGAAGTTAGCCCGTATTGCTGTGTTTTCCTGGTGTGTTACACAAACAGGCATTTGCAGCACTTACAGCGGGCGGAGTGTGCCTCCTGCACATTATACACCTGAAGTTAGCCCGTATTGCTGTGTTTTCCTGGTGTGTTACACCAACAGGCATTTGCAGCACTTACAGCGGGCGGAGTGTGCCTCCTGCACATTATACACCTGAAGTTAGCCCGTATTGCTGTGTTTTCCTAGTGTGTTACACCAACAGGCATTTGCAGCACTTACAGCGGGCGGAGTGTGCCTCCTGCACATTCTACACCTGAAGTTAGCCCGTATTGCTGTGTTTTCCTGGTGTGTTACACCAACAGGCATTTTCAGCACTTACAGCAGGCGGAGTGTGCCTCCTGCACATTATACACCTGAAGTTAGCCCGTATTGCTGTGTTTTCCTGGTGTGTTACACCAACAGGCATTTGCAGCATTTACAGCGGGTGGAGTGTGCCTCCTGCACATTATACACCTGAAGTTAGCCCGTATTGCTGTGTTTTCCTGGTGTGTTACACCAACAGGCATTTGCAGCACTTACAGCGGGCGGAGTGTGCCTCCTGCACATTATACACCTGAAGTTAGCCCGTATTGCTGTGTTTTCCTGGTGTGTTACACCAACAGGCATTTGCAGCACTTACAGCGGGCGGAGTGTGCCTCCTGCACATTATACACCTGAAGTTAGCCCGTATTGCTGTGTTTTCCTGGTGTGTTACACCAACAGGCATTTACAGCACTTACAGCGGGCGGAGTGTGCCTCCTGCACATTATACACCTGAAGTTAGCCCGTATTGCTGTGTTTTTCTGGTGTGTTACACCAACAGGCATTTGCAGCACTTACAGCAAGCGGAGTGTGCCTCCTGCACATTATACACCTGAAGTTAGCCCGTATTGCTGTGTTTTCCTGGTGTGTTACACCAACAGGCATTTACAGCACTTACAGCGGGTGGAGTGTGCCTCCTGCACATTATACACCTGAAGCTAGCCCGTATTGCTGTGTTTTCCTGGTGTGTTACACCAACAGGCATTTGCAGCACTTACAGCAGGCGTAGTGTGATTCCTGCAAAATATACTCCTGAAGCTAGGCCTTATTGCTGGTTTTCCCATCTCCCTGCAGGCCATTAGAATGTCTTTGCTAAACCTTGTGTGCAGGGAGAGAGAAGGATAGGCAGGGGACAGTGTCAGTGTCATATTCTTTACTAAACCTTGTGTGCAGGGAGAGAGAAGGATAGGCAGGGAGAGTGTCAGTGTTATATTCTTTGATAAACCTTGTGTGAGGGAGAGAGAAGGATAGGCAGGGGACAGTGTCAGTGTCATTGTTGCTAAGCCTCCTGCACATTATACACCTGAAGTTAGCCCGTATTGCTGTGTTTTCCTGGTGTGTTACACCAACAGGCATTTGCAGCACTTACAGCGGGCGGAGTGTGCCTCCTGCACATTATACACCTGAAGTTAGCCCGTATTGCTGTGTTTTCCTGGTGTGTTACACCAACAGGCATTTACAGCACTTACAGCGGGCGGAGTGTGCCTCCTGCACATTATACACCTGAAGTTAGCCCGTATTGCTTTGTTTTTCTGGTGTGTTACACCAACAGGCATTTGCAGCACTTACAGCAGGCGGAGTGTGCCTCCTGCACATTATACACCTGAAGTTAGCCCGTATTGCTGTGTTTTCCTGGTGTGTTACACCAACAGGCATTTGCAGCACTTACAGCGGGCGGAGTGTGCCTCCTGCACATTATACACCTGAAGTTAGCCCGTATTGCTGTGTTTTCCTGGTGTGTTACACCAACAGGCATTTGCAGCACTTACAGCAGGCGTAGTGTGATTCCTGCAAAATATACTCCTGAAGCTAGGCCTTATTGCTGGTTTTCCCATCTCCCTGCAGGCCATTAGAATGTCTGGAAGGCAAACAAGGAGAGGCAGACAGTCAGGAGCCAGAAAAAAGAGTGCAAGCAGGCTCTGTGTCTAGAGACAACATTGCTGGTCGTGGAGGCGGTGCATCGCCATCAGCATGTGGCCATGGGACACGCTTGTCCTTCTTTTCGGCAGATGGACGTGTTAAGCCGCATCATGCCGAAGACTTGGTAGAGTGGATGACCAAGCTCTCCTCATCCTCCTCATCCTCTCTCACCCAGGCTCAGGGTACTGGCAAAGCAGCTGCCAAAGAGTCCTCTTCCCTGGTATCAATGTCATCATCAGTCACTCCTTCCCTAGACCAACCATGTCCTCCTGAGGAGTCCCCCGAACTGTTTGAGCACAGTGTTGGGTACATGCTCCAGGAGGATGCCCAGCGTTTCGAAGGGTCTGATGATGATACCCAGCTAGAGGAAGGCAGTAGCGTGAGAGCAGAGAGAGGGGATGCTCAAGAAGGACACCAATCTGGCAGTCATGTTCCAGCAGCTGCAGCATACTGCCAGATTGGCTCCAGTGATGAGGAGGGAGGGGATGATGAGGTCACTGACTCCACGTGGGTGCCTAATAGGAGAGAGGAGGAGGAGGAGGATGAGGAGGAGGCACATCTCCAACGAGGCAGGATGCCCTCGGGGGGCCAGCGTAAGGGCAGCACACCGACGGAATCACACCGAAGAGCTCCGCCTGTGCAGGGCGCTGCCTTTGCCCGTTATTCAAAAAGTTCTTTGGTATGGGCCTTTTTTGAGTCGAGTGCATCAGATCGCACAGCTGCTGTTTGCAACATATGTCTCAAGCGTATATCGCGTGGCCAAAACATCACCCGCTTGGGCACCACATGCTTGACCAGACATATGTTGACCTGCCATGCAGCTCGTTGGCAAGCCTACCTTAAAGACCCACACCAAAGAACAACAACGGACCTCTCCTTGCACCGCATCAGCTGGGATCTCCAACCCCACTATACCTTCAGTCCTCTCTGAAACCTGCACTGAGAGGAATGAAGGTATAGAATTAGGTGTGTCACAGCCAAGTACTTGCGGGCACTCTACTAGCAGTACACCGACGTCCGATTCTAGCAGGCAAATTTCCCTGCCCCAGCTGCTGGACCGTCGAAAGAAGTTCACTCCCAGCCATCCACATGCCCAGCGATTGAATGCTAGCTTGGCTAAATTGCTAGCACTTCAAATGCTGCCTTTTCAGTTGGTAGACTCGGCCCCCTTCCGTGAGTTTGTGCAATGTGCGGTTCCTCAGTGGCAGGTTCCCAAACACCACTTTTTCTCACGGAAGGCGATTCCGGCTCTCTACCGGCATGTGGAAGGCAATGTCTTGGCCTCGCTGGACAGGGCGGTCAGCGGTAAGGTGCATATTACCGCTGACTCGTGGTCCAGCAGGCATGGACAGGGACGTTACCTTTCTTTCACGGCCCATTGGGTCACTCTTTTGGCAGCTGGGAAGGATGCAGGACAAGGTGCAGTAGTGTTGGAGGTTGTTCCGCCGCCACGCCTCCAAAATGCTACTACTGGTTGTGACACACCTCTCTCCTCCACCCCCTCCTCTTCTTCTTCCTCCATGGCCTCTTCCTGTGCTTTGTCCTCGGAACCAGCGGTGCTCCGTAGGCGTTCAAGGGGCTACGCAAGTACGCAGGCAAAAAGATGCCATGCCGTGCTTGCGCTGGTGTGTTTGGGGGACAGGAGCCACACTGGGGCAGAGGTTCTGTCTGCTCTGCAGGGGCAGGCCGAAAGGTGGTTGACGCCACGCCAGCTTAAGCCAGGAATGGTGGTTTGCGACAATGGCACCAACCTCCTCTCCGCCCTCCGACAGGGACAACTGACCCATGTGCCCTGTGTGGCTCACGTCCTTAACCTGGTGGTGCAGCGGTTCTTGGGCAGGTACCCGGGCTTACAGGATGTCCTGAGGCAGGCCAGGAAAGTCTGTGTGCATTTCCGCAGATCTTATAATGCCAGTGCTCGCCTGGCTGAGCTGCAAAAGGAGTTGAACCTGCCCAAAAACCGCCTTATATGTGACATGCCCACCAGGTGGAACTCAATGTTGGCCATGCTGCAGCGGCTGCACACGCAGCAGAGGGCCATCAATGAGTACCTGTGCGACTACGGCACCAGGACAGGGTCAGGGGAGCTCGGGTTTTTTTCACCACGCCAGTGGGGCATGATCAGGGATGCATGCACTGTCCTGGCACTATTTGAGGAGGCCACGAGGATGGTGAGCAGTGACAGTGCATGCATCAGTGACACTGTACCTCTTGTCCACCTGTTGGAACAATATGTCCCCAGTTTAGCCAACTTGTTCATGGCCAAGTGGGAGGAGGACGTCATCTATAGGGATCGTAATCCTTGCCTTGCCTTTTGGGCAAGGTATATCGATGACGTCCTCCTCCTGTGGGAGGGAACTGCCACCCAGTTGGACGAATTTTTTGTAATGATCAACGACAATGATAGGGGCATTCATTTCGTTCATGAAGCCAGTCAGGAGAAAATACATTTCCTTGACCTTACGATAACTAAAGAGGGAAATGGCTTCAAAACAATCACGTATTTCAAGCAGACTGATCGAAATGCTTATATACCTGTGGACAGTTGCCATAAAAAGTCATGGTTACAATCGGTGCCAAGAAGTCAATTCTTAAGAATGAGACGGAATTGTTCCAAGGTCTCTGATTATTTTCTCCAAGCAGACATTCTTAAAAAGAGATTGACAGATAAGGGCTATGATAACCATTATTTGGAAACAATGATAAAGGACGTTGAAAAGATAGAAAGATCAGCCTTATTGGATACAAACTCCAGAAGAAAAAAACGGGAGGGGCCTTTAATACCTCTGATCACTACGTATTCTACCCAACACTATCAGGTGAAAAAGATTTTAAAGAAACACTGGCATGTGTTGAGAAGTGATCAAATTATAAATTCATTTCTTCCTGCTACTCCGCAGGTTATATTTAAGGGAGTCCCTTCATTGAGGAATAGAATAGCACCAAATGTGGTTGATCCACCTCCAAAAAAAGTTTCGTTCTTTCAAAACATTTCTGGTTACCACCAGTGTCGTAGGTGCCAAGTATGTGCAATAAATAAAATAAGATCGAAGAAAACATTGTCATTCAAGTCATCTAGTACCTCTAGGGAACATCAAATAGAGGCCTTTGTAACCTGCAGTTCCACAGGTATAGTTTACTTGTTGGAATGTCCTTGCGGGAAACAATATATAGGCAGGACTAAAAGATCTATGCAGGTACGGTTGGGTGAGCACATCACAAACATTAAGAGTGGTTTTAAAGACCACTCTGTATCAAGACATTATGATGTGCATCACGACCGCAATCCAGCAGGTACCATCTTTTTGGGCATTGATAGGTATAGCCCACACTGGAGGGGGGGTTCCCTAGTAAGAGAAATATCCAGGATGGAAATGTCCTGGATTTACAGGGTCCGTTGTTACACCCCATTCGGCTTGAACATTGATGTAGACGTGAACGCATTCATAGATAATGCATAAGTTTTTTATATTGTTGAGAATCTATATTTATGTGAACTAGATTTGATTTTCCAGAAGTCCATTGCATTGCTCATTTATAGTGAGAATTTGGTCAGCATATACAATTTTATGTAGGAATATTTTATATATGAAATATTTTTTATGTAAAATATGATTATATAATTATATAGTATATGAGATTTGTTTTCCCAATTGTCTGAATTTTGGTCATATTAATTCATTCAATATAAGAATAACAACTTTGATTTTAAATAAATCCCCAATTTCCTTGTTACCGGATAAGGGGATTGCATCTCCGTGCTGACAGCTATTGGCAGTGGGGGAATGTGGTCCCGCGGTTCTGGTATACTTTTTGCTCATTTAGTTTTAGTTTTATGTTATTTTAGATTTGTATTGGCTCAAGAGGGATATGCTAAAGGGCCACTAGATGGCTCTGCTAAACCCTTTTTGCTAATAACATTAAATTTTATGAATACTGTGACACGTATATTTTTATGGATAGGAATGGAGCGTGACTGTGTGAACATAGCGCGCAGTTACGCTCTATGTCATTTTTATAGTAGGTGGAATATAACCTTTTTTAAATACAGGTGATATCCAGGTTAAGATTTTCCTCTGCTGTGCGTGGCACCACCAGCCAGCTATGCACGGGAATATCATCCTGGATTTTCCTCTCCTAAATAGTTGGAGTATTTAAATAAGATACAACTCCTTTCCCCTTTTTATTTAGCACAGCCAGAATTTTGGAACCTGATAAATATAGGTAAGGGCATTGTTTGCCCTGATCCAGAATGGCGATGTACAAGGCGGGGACGCTGGAGGATCAGATCTGGGCGTTCCTATTGTATTCATGCATATATAATGCGGTGGGTCAGCACGTCGCCCGTGCCCCAGGACGACGTCAGGGAGGAGCGACGTGCTGACATCACCGACATCCAAAACAAGTCCCGGAGCGAGAGGGCTTGTACAGCCGGCCGGCTTAATTTTACCACACGCCTTATATTTGTGATTTACATGTAAGTGCACTCTTTTATTCATTAAATAAGTTATATCGGATTTACGCTATGGTGGCTTTGTTTCCTTTTACATCCTGATCTATGGTGGTATTTGGAGAGAAGTGGCGTGGAATCCAGAGGAGGGGAAGTAATCATCATTAAAGAGACCCTGGCAGGGAATTAGCCATCTGTTGATATTGATCTGTGCACAGATCCTTTGCTCTGGTAAGCGGCAGCGATTACTAGTGGTGGTGGAATCTCTGTCTATCGAATATCAGGCACTATTCCAAGGGTGTTTTTAGAGTTTGAAGTCACCAGTGGTGGAGTGAGAAGACCCCTGTTTGCTGTCCTTTGCTTACACGATCTTTATACTCTATTGATTGCAATAATTATCCACAGGACTGAACTTTCTTCTTCTCCCTTTTTTTTCAGCATTTTTCAGCATTTTCGATTAGTTATCAATCAATTTTATTGGTTGTGAATTTTTATTGGTTGGGATTTGTTATTTTATTCAATTCACCATCATTGGTGGTTGAAACATTTTTGTATAGGAGTTATTTTTGGTCACACCTTATGTTTATGCAAGTTTGGTGTTTAATTCAAACGTTGCGCAGCTTTATCATTTTTTTTTATTATTGTTTACTGTGTGTGTCTCACTTTTAAGTTGCAGCATTTGTAGGGATTTTTAGATTACATTCACGTTTTATTATGTGGAATTAGATCTACACATAGACAGCGCAGTATATTAAAAATTTTTATGGAACATACGCTGCATGGAATAATGGACAGGGCACTTGAGGCAGAACAGAGGCAGGAAGAGGAGGACTTCCTTGCCTCTCAAGGCCCCCTTTACCCAGACAGTGTTCCTTCTGTCCCACCCATCGCACAGGAAGAGGAGGAGGAGGAGGAGGATTTTGTCAGCATGGAGGTGGAGCCTGGCACTCAGCATCATCAGCAGCAGTCTTTTAGGGATGATTTACAGTCCCAAGAAACCCCTGGACTTGTACGTGGCTGGGAGGAGGTGGCGGCAGATCATGTCGTCCTTAGTGACCCAGAGCACTCCGGACCGAATGCCTCAGCTAACCTACGCTGCATGGCCTCCCTGATCCTGCAAAGTCTGTGGAAGGATCCTCGTATTCTTCGGATCAAGGAGAGGGACCATTACTGGCTGGCCACTCTCCTTGATCCACGGTACAAGGGTAAGGTTGCGGACCTTATCTTACCGTCGCAGAGGGAGCAGAGGATGAGACAACTCCGGGAGGCCTTGCAGAAAGGTCTGTGCAACGCGTTCCCAGAGACTGGGAGGTTACAAACTCCTGGTCCTGGACAACGAGTTCCTCAGGCTTCGGTTAGTCAAAGAAGGAGCGGTGGGGAAGGTGGCCGTCTGACCGATGCGTTCAGACAATTCTTTAGTCCGCAGCCCCAAGGTATGATCGGTTCCAGCAACCATCGCCAGCGTCTGATATACATGGTGCAGGAATACCTAGGGGCAAGGTCAGACTTGGACACCTTTCCCACCGAAAATCCTCTGGCTTACTGGGTCTTGAGGATGGATCACTGGCCAGAGCTTGCACAGTATGCAATTGAGCTACTGGCCTGTCCTGTGTTCAGCGTTCTTTCAGAACGCACATTCAGTGCTGCTGGAGGATTTGTCACGGATCACAGGGTGCGCCTGTCCACCGACTCGGTTGATCGACTGACCTTCATAAAGATGAACCAGTCTTGGATCACCACCAGCTACCAAGCTGCTGAAGCTGATATAACAGAATAATTTATTTTCAAATGTCACATCCCTTCAAGACTGATGCTGATGCTGAGTGACTGTCCTGTTATGTTAACTGACTATCCTCCTCCTCCTCAATGATCCGATTCCTGATGATAGCTTGGAAGAACATTTTTGTTTCTGGGTGCCGCCACCAGTGGCTAAGGCCCAATTTTTCAGCCCCTGTTTAACAGGGGCATGTAATTACAATTTTTTATGCAATGCTTTGCAGCAGGGCTCATTCCTGCACTTCAAGTAGAGTATCTGGGAGAGGTTGCAGTGTCGTGGCACCAGCACCAGTGCCTATGGCCCAATTTTTCAGCCCCTGTTTAACAGGGGAGTGTAATTACAATTTTTGATGCAATACTTTGCAACAGGGCTCATTGCTGTGCTACAAGTACAGTATCTGTGAGGGGTTGCAGTGTTGTGGCACCAGTGCCTGAGGCCCAATTTTTCTGCCCCTGTTCAACAGGGGCGTGTAATTACAATTTTTGATGCAATACTTTGCAACAGGTCTCATTGCTGTGCTCCAAGTACAGTATCTGTGAGGGGTTGCAGTGTTGTGGCACCAGTGCCTAAGGCCCAATTTTTCTACCCCTGTTCAACAGGGGCATGTACCGTATTTATCGGCGTAAAACACGCACTTTTTTCCCCTTAAAATCACGGAGCGATCGCCGCCGAGATACACATAGCCGAGTGTATTCGGCTGTGATATGTCCATCATAGGGCGGGACTCGGCGTGACTGTGAGCGAAGCCGAGAAAAGCCGAGTATAGCCGAATACACTCGGCTATGTGTATCTCGGCTCCGCCCAGTCCCTGCGTTCTCTGCGGCATTCGCCGCGCTCCGCCCTGTATCAGCGGCGATCTCGGCGGCGCCAAATTTAAATTCAAGGCTGCACTGGACACTGGCAAGGCTGCACTGGACACTGGGCAATGCTGCAATGGACACTGGCAAGGCTGCACTAGACACTGGCAATGCTGCACTGGACACTGGGCAAGGCTGCACTGGACACTGGCAAGGCTGCACTAGACACTGGCAAGGCTGCACTGGACACTGGCAAGGCTGCACTGGACACTGGGCAATGCTGCAATGGACACTGGCAAGGCTGCACTAGACACTGGCAATGCTGCACTGGACACTGGGCAAGGCTGCACTGGACACTGGCAAGGCTGCACTAGACACTGGCAAGGCTGCACTGGACACTGGCAAGGCTGCACTAGACACTGGCAATGCTGCACTGGACACTGGGCAAGGCTGCACTAGACACTGGCAAGGCTGCACTGGACACTGGCAAGGCTGCACTGGACACTGGCAAGGCTGCTGGCAAGGCTGCACTGTGACAAGGCTGCAAATGACACTGGTAAGGCTGCATTTAAATGTAAATTTTTTTTTTCTTAAACTTCCCTCCTAAAAGTTTTTTTCCCTAAAATTCCCTGCTAAACTTGGGGTGCGTGTTATACGCCGGCGCGTGTTATACGCCGATAAATACGGTAATTACAATTCTTGATCTAATAATTCACAGCAGGGCCCATTCCTGCGCCCACCAAGAGTAACTGTGAGGCCTTACAGTGTTGTGTCAACACCACCACCACCAAAGGCCCAATTTTTCAGCCCCTGTTCAACAGGGGCATGCAATTACAATTCTTGATCTAATAATTCACAGCAGGGCCCATTCATGCGCCCACCAAGAGTAACTGTGAGGGCTCACAGTGTTGTGGCAACACCAACATGTAAGGGGCAAATTTCAGCAGAGTATATACGGCAGGCCCCTACTTTCAAACATCCAACTTACAAACGACTCCTCCTTGCAAACGGAAGGATACAACAGGAAGTGAGAGGAAATCTACCTCTAGGAAGAAGGCAAATTCTCTCCTGTAAGAGTTAATATGGGAAAAAAAAGTGTCTCCTCTCCACTGATGCTTTATCACCAATTCTTGTTTTAATAAAACCCCCAAATTTTCAAAAAACATTTGTCATTAGGACGGAAAGTGAGGTGAACTGTTCTGAACAGGTGCACACTGCACAGACAGCAAAACAAATGTTACAGGGGTGATAACCCTTCCCTATGTTTTCCAAAAAGCTTAAAAATAGATTTTTTGGCTGGAGCTATACTTAAACAATGTACCCATTCAAAATTACAAACAGATTCTACATAAGAACAAACCTACAGTCCCTGTCTTGTATGCACCGCCTGTATACGGCTGTTCAGAGTATATAGGGCCTTTTTTATTTTGTGTGCGGGGTTCCCCTTAATATCCATACAAGACCCAAAGGGGCTGGTAATGGGCTGGGGTAGGGGGGGGGGGGGGGGGTGTGATGGGGTAGCTATGCCATTTTCTTAAAGATTTTCATCCATATTACCGGGACCAGACATTACATTAAAGCCGCAAGCAGTTTTAAATGGCTTTTTTTCCTTTAGAAATGTTATTTTGTGCAGCGACAGTTCTAAATACGGGAAACACATGGCACTTCACAGGCATACTTTAGACACCCCCCAGGTACGATATTTAAAGGAATATTTGACTTTTTTTTTTTCACTTTATGCATCATTAAAATGACTGCTCCCAAAAAACGGCCGTTTTAAAACTTATTTTTGCATTAATACATGTCCCCTGGTGCAGAACCCGGGTTCCCAAACCCTTTTTAGGACAATAACATGCATAATAGTCGTTATAATTAGCACTTTAGATTTCGAACGTTCGCATCCATTGTATTTAATAGGGTTCTAACGTTCGTGCGAACTTTCGGTCCTTTCGCGGGTTCTGGTGCGAACCGAACCCGGGGGTGTTCGGCTCATCACTACTCACAACTACTGCTGGCTGAACTGCAAGACAGGTGAGGCACAACAGTGGGATCAGCTGAAACAGCTGACCAAACTCTGGTCACTGCACTCTCTCCAGGAACAGGCTGAGTAGCAGCCTGTGCCCGCATAAGAGTAATCAATTGTTATAACGAAGCAGACAAAACAGATAATTGAGAAGCTGTACTAAACTCACCAGCTAAACCCCGAGCATGGCTCGCTCCAGGGGAAGCCTCAGGAGATGCGCACCGCACAGGGATTCTGTCGGTTAACAGGTCCTCATGAAGAGCTGACGAACCTGTACTCCCGCGTCCAATCCTCCCACCACGGCGAGCCTCCTGCTGGACGACAGGCTGGATAGGCTGGGGGGGTAAAACTCCGCTCGCAACCGCTGTCCCTAGGGTATTTCGTCTCATCACTCCGGGACCCTCTGGTGCGCATGCGCGCCGGCTCCTGTGAGAAAAAAGGGGAGATTTCCAGCTTCCTCGTCTTGCGGCGGGCTGACCTGGGCTGGAATTCCTCCTCAGTGGGCGGCTACGCTTGCTCCGCCTTCTCCCTGGAACCTTCTCCTCTGCGCCGTCAGCACCCACATCTGTCGCAGGTCCTGCCGACTCTGAAAACCCCGCTTCAGGATATGGCTGCTGGGGGGGGTAAAACCGCCCTGCTCACTTCGATCGCTGACCGGGGGTCCGCGCTGCTCAGGCCTGGATCTGAAGGTAAGGTGAGACATTGCCGGATCCAATCTTCCCCTCCTGCGGCTTCAGCTCTGTCAATCAGTTGGCGAATCAGGGACTCCATGGCGGCACGCGAGCTCCTCCTGCTGGAATATTTCAGGAACTGCAGCACTGACCCAAACGCAGCTGTTCTTTAAATAGGCCAGAAGCAGCTTCCAGAATCTTCCCAACTGACACCTGATTTTTCTAACCAATCCCTGACTGCTTCCCAAAACCTTCCAGAACCCTTTAAAACAGCTGACCTGCCTAACCAATCCCTACTGTCTTAGCTACTTCACCTTCACCTGACCCATCCTGAACTATTGACCTCTCCTGGCCCTATGGCCATAACCTGCCTTATCCTGTAATTTTTTTTTTTTTTAAACACCTAACACCCTGCAGATACCGTGATCCCATGAGGAAAGGGGAGCCTAAATGGCTACTCCCTTTCATTCCCCATTACAAAATCAGACAACATACTGAACAATGAACAGGCTCAAATAGACAGTTTTCCCATACTTAATTACCGTACTGCACCTTATACCAAAGTAATATTCATATACAGTATGTTCATAATATGCAATTTCACCAAAAAATACAAAAACTTTGCATGGACAGCAACAATAAGACCCCAGCCCAATATATGCAGTTTTCTTCTGCTAAAGGAGGCTTTCTATAGCCAGTGCAGCATTGTCCTTCTGTATTCCAACCTTGGAAAAGAATTCAGGAGACATATAATAAAGTATACCATCATTATCATAAATATCTTTACATATGAAAAACTGTGAAATATTGGCATATTTTTTTGTGTATATTGATAAAAGATGCTTTATATAAATTAACTTATAAATGATGTTTACATTTACTCATTCTTTAAAGGAAATCTGTCACAAAGGTGTATATATATATATATATATATATATATATATATATATAGACTGCCATTTCTCACCTCTGCCTCTAAAAATTGTATTTGCCTCTCTATCATACTTAAGCTTACAATACTTTCTGAGTCACTGGTTTGGAACAAGCATGTGGATAAGGAATTCTGACTTTTCTGCAACTTTCATTTGGAAACTTGCTTCAGATAGATGACTCATTAAAGTATAACTCAAGTCAAATTTTTTTTTTTTCATTTTAAATAAAGTGGGGAAGGGTTGGAACTTTTGTCAGGGATTGATTCTGTCTGTATGGCCATCAGGGAGATTTCTCCACACTTCCTGTCCACTGAGATACAATAGGAATTTTGCAAAATCTCCCCAAAATGAGGTGACAGTTGTAAAATTATGAATTTGCTTTCTTTCCCGGTGGCAAATGTTGCAAGGACAAATAGAACAGGAGACAATGACAGCAATAAAACCTTTTGGAGACAAGTGTGTGTGGTGCTGGATCCCCAAAGTTGTCTTGATTATACCAATAGAGTGCAATGTATTGGCAATTTAAAGAATATTTTATTTCATAAATATATATGTAGCGGGGGTTTAAATTTAGGGGGAAACACCTGGGTGGTAGTATGACCCAGGTGTGTATAAATCATGAAAGGATTTAGACCAATGTTAATTCGTGGAGGACTTGGTGGTGTGTTGTTCTCCTTGACCTGTGGGTGGCGGGGTTCCCACAGGTCTAAGGTAGATTCACTGCTGCAGTGCTGGCCTTTTTGTCCCCTGGTCAGCGATGGTACGGCGAGGGCGGGGAACCCGCCGTGGCATCGCGGGAGGAGATAAAGGGGAGAGACGCCCTCACCACGAGGTCTTTTTCCTGCATCGCGCACCCAGGCACCTTCGGCCTGGGTGGTGGCGGTTCGGAGTTCCGGCCCAGGCGCCCTAGGCCTGGTCGGAGCGGAGTTGGCGTCCATCCCAGGCACCTTCAGCCTTGGGTGAGGTACTAAACCGGAGGCCTGGGGCTCAGTGACTTCGACTGGGTCCCGCAAGGGCGGGGAGTCCGAGGGTCCCTGAGCTGGATGGGGCCCATGTCTGGAGGTGAGGAGGCTGGGTGTCATGGATATGCATTAATGTCTGTCTGCCATCTTACCTTTCCTCCTCATGTGTTCATCTTAGAGACCAGACCTCCTTCACCTGGCTTCCTTTATAATCTCCTCCCAGCCAGACTCCACCCTAGGCCCTATCACAGAACACTATATTAACCTGTGCACTGCAAGCCTGCTTTGCTGATCAACGTGTTTGTTAGGCATTGTGTGTTTTGGGTTCCTGCCTGCCGTGTGCTACGTCTGTCTCTCTGTTACGTTATTGGCTTGTCCCCGACTATCCCTGTCTGCTCGTGACCCTTGACCTTCGGCTTGTCTTTCGTTATCCTTGTCTGCTTGTGGCCCTTGACCTTCAGCTTGTTATTCGTTACTCTTATATCTTGTGCTGCTGCTTCCCCTCTTGTCCCCTTATCCTACGGGGCGTGAGCTAGGAGACTCTAGGGGCCGCGACCTGGACCCAGCCTGCAGCATAACATCCTCACCACTAGAGGCTCTGGAGAAGACCTGCTGGGTCTTAGACTCCACGCCCTGGGGAATCTTGGCTCTAGCTTCCTATAGGATCCAGGTTGTGCTCCTCTGGTCCCGCTTTCCACAACCACCCAGTTTCCTATCCGCAGAAGTCAGCCATAGGGTTCACTACCTTGCGGTGCACTCCTGTCCCCCTACGGTGTGCATCTGTCACCTGGCCGTAGGTGACCTGACACTGGGGAGGTCACCCGTCTGAAAAGTCCGGAGCAGCATCAACCCGGTGACGAATGGGCCTCCGGTAACTCCCTTGGAGGGACATCTTCCCCCTGATAGGGGCCACAACGCAGCAAAGGTACTCCTGTTCCTGTTCTCTGGGGTCGCTGGTAGAGACCCTGAAGGTTTAGGTTCTTTTCACAAGCCATGGGCTTTAGTAACCGCTGGTGAAATCACAGTGGTTTAGCGTACAATCAGGATAGTGCCTCGACCTGCTCACCCCACCGTATTGAACTGTTATTGGGTCTCAACTAGTTGGTTGGCAAAGAACTGTTTGATTGTGAGCGTGACAATAAAACAAGTGTTGGACCCTAATCGGTGTGTGGGACTCTGGTTAATGGGAGCAAAGGGAAGTGTCAGCACAGCAAGACTTGGTCATTAACTGAAACGCACAAGCCCGCGAAAACGTGCAAGTTGTGGGAGGAGTCTGGCCATGTGGAAGGACACACGTGGAGACTCTGGCGCGGGTCAGTGCGTGATGGAGCAGCAGACAGTCGGGATGGCCTCAAGCTCCCTGTGGATTCCAGTTCCCTACCCCACGAAGATGACTACCTTTTGCTGCTCCCCTTACAGACACGGGGATAAGACTCAGGCCCGAGGGCAGTTGGCTCTGTATTCCTGCAGAGACACGGAGGCCCTCGGAGTGATCTGTCCTGGATGCTCGGGACTGGTGGTCCACCTGAAGCCATTCGGGCGTTGTGAAGCATGCAGAGAATTCCTATTTGAGGTGGAGCCATCCACAGTAAGGCCCTGGGCCTATCGCCTCAACTGCCTCACAGGTACTGCTACTCTGGAAGGGGCGATCCAGGCCTTTGCGGAGGTCCCTGTACGCACTGACCAGGGCGACGTGACTGCCCAACCAGAGATTGGAAGAGAAAAATCCGAGGATGCTGCTTCGGTCACCACAGATTCTCTGCTCCCACCTCCAAAGAGGAAAGTCGGCCTGGTGCAGGCGTCCTGTGGTCGTGGTCGAGCTTCACCCCGGCGCTTGCCGGGCCTGGATGGATCTGGTTGGAAGAGTCCTGGACATCCCTGTGCTTCAAAAGGTCAAGGTGAGCCAGGGGCTGGGACTGTGGTGTTGGTTGGAGGTGTCGGGAGTCCACAGTCGGTGGAACCCGCCAGGGAGGGTGATTCCGTGTCAACCGGGAATTACCTACCCGCAGAGATGTATGACACCTCCGACCTAGAGTCGCTGTCGGACTGTGGAGACGACGGTGAAATAGATGAACTTTTTCACCGCAAGGGCTGGGACAAACGCCCATTACCTGTGTTACGTGCACCACGAGATTCGTCTATGTCCATAGGAGACAGCACGCCCCGGGCGGAGGCCCCGGAGCCTACGAGGAAGTCTAGTCCTTTGTTTGTCCTTCCACCATCCGCAGCATCACCTGTTCTGGTGGCGGGGACACAACACGCATCACTACGGGCACCAAGAGCAAAGCCATCAGAGGTAGTGAAAGTACCTCGGCATCCAGAAGCCATTGTTCCTCCAGGAGAAGGGGAGCGGGCCACGATGCCTCCTTTGGCCCGAATGCAGCGGCTTTTCTGCCAGAGGGTCGCCCGTGAGTACGGATGGGAATATCCTTACTTGCCTCGGGACTTACTTTTTGAGGTTGAAGTCCTACGGCAGCGGTGGTATGATGAGTTTGTTTGGGAGAAGCTTAAAGTGCCTCATGCCTGTCGGTATTTGCCTTGTTCACCCTCAGTGTCCAAACAATTCAGAGACTGCAGAGCAGAATGGATGTGGGGCTGCCATATCCATGCAGACAAGGTGCGCATCTGCAGGAAGGATGGAGAGGACATCGATTATTCGGTGGAAACTTTCGATCAGCACCTAAAGCCCCTGTTTTTGCCGGATCCAAAGTTTTATTTGTAAGGAGAGACAGAGAAAAAAGGACAGAACTCTCCTGTGTGTGTTTTTTTTTTTTGCTGTTGAAATTTCTGGAAGTATCCTTGCCGGAACATCAGAACTGTGCCCTAGTTTTTTTTTTGTTTGGGCTTTTTCTACTCCTTGGAGAAATGAGAGCTGTTTGTTGTTCTCTCTTTCTTCACATGTCAGAGATAAAGACTTTGGGGTAGAATCAGAGTAGGGACACCAGAAGAAGGAAGATTCCACCAAGTGTCATTACCGCGGCACTGTCACCAGGTGGCAGTGTTGCCCAACGTTTGTTTTTTTTACACTTGCATCACCTTACTCTTTGTAGCGAATGAGTCTTTTCGGCTGATGGACTCATTCATTACAAATTAACACAAATGTGTTAGGATGTTGTGTTTTTGTTTCCCTTTCTGCAGGAGATTCGTCTGTCAAGACTGCTGAGTGTGGGGTGGTTTTTAGACAGTGATGGGAGGGATTGTTTGTGTATACATGGTCAGATGGTTTTATTGCAAAAGTTTATTATTTCATGTTTCCCCTTTCCCTTGAGCAGGCCTTGGCACAGTTAGGATTCAAATTTGAGGGATGGCCTCTGGGGTCAGGCTTATGTTACCACTCTTTGGGAGACATGGGCTTGCACCAGACGCTGGGGACCAGCGTCAAATCACCAGGGGGAGAGTGTAGCGGGGCTTTAAATTTAGGGGGATACACCTGGGTGGTAGTATGACCCAGGTGTGTATAAATCATGAAAGGATTTAGACCAATGTTAATTCAATGAGGACTTGGTGGTGTGTTGTTCTCCTTGACCTGTGGGTGGCGGGGTTCCCACAGGTCTAAGGTAGATTCACTGCCGCAGTGCTGGCCTTTTTGTCCCCTGGTCAGCGATGGTACGGCGAGGGCGGGGAACCCGCCGTGGCATCGCGGGAGGAGATAAAGGGGAGAGACGCCCTCACCACGAGGTCTTTTTCCTGCATCGCACGCCCAGGCACCTTTGGCCTGGGTGCAGGCCGTTCGGAGTTCTGGCCCAGGCGCCCTAGGCCTGGTCGGAGCGGAGTTGGCGTCCATCCCAGGCACCTTCAGCCTGGGGTGAGGTACTAAACCGGAGGCCTGGGGCTCAGTGACTTCAAATGGGTCCCGCAAGGGCGGAGGAGTCCGAGGGTCCCTGAGGTGGATGGGGCCCATGTCTGAGGTGAGGAGGCTGGGGAGGTCACCCGTCCGAAGAGTCCGGAGCAACATCAACCCGGTGACGGATGGGCCTCCGGTAACTCCCTTGGAGGGACATCTTCCCCCTGATAGGGGCCACAACGCAGCAAAGGTACTCCTGTTCCTGTTCTCTGGGGTCGCTGGTAGAGACCCTGAAGGTTTAAGTTATTTTCACAAGCCATGGGCTTTAGTAACCGCTGGTGAAATCACAGTGGTTTAGCGTACAATCAGGATAGTGCCTCGACCTGCTCACCCCACCGTATTGAACTGTTATTGGGTCTCAACTAGTTGGTTGACAAAGAACTGTTTGATTGTGAGCGTGACAATAAAACAAGTGTTGGACCCTAATCGGTGTGTGGGACTCTGGTTAATGGGAGCAAAGGGAAGTGTCAGCACAGCAAGACTTGGTCATTAACTGAAACGCACAGGCCCGAGGAAAATAACTGGTACTGGCCTTCACCTCACTCACTGCCATGGAGAGGACATGGGCCGTAGCGCATCTTACTCTCACATACAACATACCCCTAGACAAAACGGATGGAGTGAGGGCGCTACATATATATCCAGATTATTAAACTCATTTACAAGTTTATGAGAATGATCACTTATGTAATACAACAATCATTCTGGGAATTATGGGTTTCATTGTTATCCCTGTTATGGATTAGTGTGCAAGCTGGTAAACGTTTTTAGTAATAAGGATTTTTTAAACATATTTAAAAGGATTGTTGGCCTCATTATTACTGTGGTATACTTCAATATTGAGAGTTTACTTATACTTCATCACCAAAATGATCTTCATCAACTTTATTTTATATGATATGATATTATCAATTCTATCAGTTCTAATGAAGGGGGCGTTATCGAGCCCCTCAGAATGCATTGGATAAATGTACATAGATATCTCATATGAATGTAGCACACCAATCCTTTTGCCCCCACTTACCTTCACCTGCGGGGGTAGGACACACCATGCCACAAGTCCGTGTCCTCCTTATCAGAGGTCAGGCGGTGTTCACAGATTTGGGTCCTGCAGCGAGTTACCTCTTTCCACTGGTTCTCGTCCCTAGAATATAGGGAAAAGTCTATATTCTTCCCCAAGAAGGCCAATGTCCACACGACTTTAACTCCAACAAAGAGTTTATTTTCCTTTGCTTCAGTTAACAGGAAATTGAAGAGAGAAAGAAGCTGGCGAAGATAGGAGGTAGATTCAGGCACACAACACCCGACTCACTTATCGCCACTCGATCCCGAGTGGGTTTAGCTCCCCCGGATAGATCCCTCTCACAGTCTAGCAGCAGGAGTGGAGCTTGAACAGTACTATCACTTTGTCCCCTCCAGGGATGGGTTCAGGAGATCCTCCATAGCAGCAGAATCCTGTTATTCCTGAATCCTGAACTTCCCCTAACCCTCTGTAGAATTTAGAGAACAGACGATGCCAATGGGCACTCTACAGGGTTAGCTTTGTTGAGCAAGGAATCCTTCCCTCTGGCAGGTCACCAGGCCTTTCCAGAGACAGCAACCTACTATCACTCGTCTCCTCTGTGGGACCGATCCTCCCCTGGCTTCCTCTCAGTCAGAGTGAGTACCCTCACCTGGGCACCCTGGGACTCCAATGTGCTGATTGTAGACCCAGTTAAAAGGTACTGGGCCTACCTTTTACATTGTAGCCTCGGGCTAAAAGTGCCCGAGACTCTTCGTCCAGTCCACGCACCCCCATGGGGTGCACTCCCCCCGGGTACTCCTCTTCCCGGGCACTCCTCTCCTCGGGCACTCCTCCCTAAAACATGGCGTCTGCCCTTATATACCCTCTCCCCGCATGCACAGCAGGCGAGGCCCCGCCCACCACACGGCAGCCGAGAGAGGACATCCAATCACGCCACTGTGTCACCTGAGGTTCGACCCTAGACCTGGGCAACAGTGCCACCCACAGGCCAAAGGGGAACTGTACACCAGACAACACCATAGCAGAGCAGAGTCCAGTATTAAATTAGAAAGCCTGGGCCAAACTTTAGCCCAGGCTGTCCCTTAAATTTGGGCATAGCGACCCCCTAAATTTAGGGGTCCGCTACATATACCCAAGCCACTGTCCCCAGTGGCTTGAAGAGATCAGAAGACCCCCTTCAATCCTGAGTGGGTTCTGGTCTTTTCCAAAACTATGTACAATAAATTGGTTCGGTGCCTGAATCAAATATTGGAAACAGAGTAAAGAGAAGAAGGAAAAGAAAGAAGCATATAGCAATACACATTACACACATTTTTCAACAGACAATCCCTCCCGCATTCCTATCATATCTTCCCCACCAATTCTCCGGTAGAGTTGATGGCCGATCGTCTGCAGAGGGAGAAAAACAAACACACAATAAACACATCCTAACTCCTAGAAAACAGAAGCGAACCATTCCTCGTAGAAGGAATGACTGGCTTCTGCAGCATAAATTTCTGCAGAACACCACCACCTAGTGGCAGCGCACATCACTACACTGTCATTTGATGCTTATAGGCATGTATTAACACACAGGAACCTTCCTTCTTGATCACGGCGGCTTCCTGCTTTGGCCCTGACTAACTTACCCAGTGTTCAGTTTTCTCTTTTTTTTTTCCCAAATAGCAGAAGCAAAAAAAAACGTTCTTTTCTGCGGGACTGAAGATGGGAGAAAAAAAACAAACAGTTCTCCGATTCCTCTATAGGGTAAGTTCCCCCTTTGAGCGGAGGGCCAAGTCAATAGTTCAAGGCAGTTTGCCTGAAGTGGAATAATAAAAAAAAACACAAGTTCCCACTTCAGAGATAATACTTGGGATCAGGGAGGACAAGAGTTTGCCACTGTCTGTCCAAAGTCTCTATGAAATAAACAGCATCTTCTCTGTCCTTGCTGCAGATTACCACACGGTCCGCATGGGTGTGCCGACCATAAGTCCAGTCCCTGCGACAGCCTTTATAACGGGTTGTCATTTCAGCTGAACACTTGAAATACCTGTAGCCTCTTGGTACTTTTATATGATCCCACACAAAGTCAGCGTACCATTGTTCACGAGAGGCCTCAATCTCAAAGAGTAGTTCTTTGGGTATTCCCAACCATAGTCCGTGGCGACCTTTTTGTTGAAGAGCCGCTGCAATCGGGCCAAGGGTGGCATGGTCGCCCGATCTCCTGCTCCAGGAAGGACAATAGCATCCAGAGACCTTCTCAATGGTGCAAGCTCCAGCAGTGGCAAAGGTGGCCGCAATGGTGCTCGGACATCAGTAACAACAAGCACGGAGGATGCCGGAGCAGGCAAAGCGGGCGTGGGATTAGTCTCTTCCTTTAGAGTAGGGGCTTCCACTCGGGGTGTAGTTTCCCCAGAGTCCATTGGCAAAACTCCCCCTAAACTGCGGGGTGAAGCCACCGGAATTTTATCCCAACCCTTTTTGATGAAAACTTCATCAACATCGTGATCATCTCCCACATCCGAAGATGAATCCAACTCAGAGGTATCATACTCCTCCACCAGCAGGTAATTGGTGGTGGAGACAGACACATTGTCCCCGAAAATAGAGGGTTTCTGCGGGCTGGTTGTCCATGCATCCCCAATAGTGTGGGGTATGGGCTTCCTTCCCTTTTCCGGTAAACACAATGTCACAGTTTCCCCAGCCTCCTTACCGTCCCCTGACGTGGATCTCCTGGAGGTCCCTCCGGCTTGAAGATCCGGTTCAGATAGGCGCTGGGGCAGGCTTCGACTGCGGCCACGGGAGGCCTTAACGTATCCAACCTTCCACTTGGCGGGTGGAAGAGAGGTCTCCGTTGTAACAGAGGCAGCATCCGCAGTGACATCCGTCGCAAGCTCCGTAATGGCTGGAACTCCATCCTCCACATCCGTGGCAGTCGGAGCGGTGCGCGTGGGCCTGACTGTGGGAGTATTGGTTTCCTCCTCAAGAGTGGCGATGCCTGTAAGGCAGTTGACCCGGTAACCCTTGGGTTTCTCAGTCGGCTGATCCACTTCGAAAAGGAACTCTCCGCACGTAGTACATCTTCCAAATGGCCGAAGTTGTACCGCCAGTCCTTGGCATCCAGGACAGAGCATGCCCAGGGCCTCCGCATCCCTGCATGTTTAGAGAGCGAAGCGGCCCCTAGGCTTGAGCCGGATTCCTGTATCCGTCAGGAGGGCAGTGAGGGGAGCAACGTCCATGGTTGGGGTAGGTGGGAACATCTGTGGTCCCGGTGCAATAGAAATCCATGGGGCGGCAGACATGTTGCTTCTCCTTCACTAGTTCCGCTCGTACTGTCCCTTGGCGCCAAGATGCCACGTGCAACACACAAGTTGGCGGGGGCTCCTCCCCCTTTTTCCTCTTTGCACGTAGCTTGCGGGCTTTTCTACATTTGAGGCACGCCCACGAACTACGCAGTTAGAAAATCCAGTATAGGTTTAGGCCTGTACCTCCATTTCTCTCACAAGTGACGCAGTAAAAATTTTCCCGAAATGGCCGACTTCCACAGAACCACAAACAGGGGAAAAAATATAGTCCAACTTCCAGGGGTAGCTGCAAAATCCCAGACTTGAGCCCCCACATGTAGCACACCAATCCTTTTGCCCCCGCTTACCTTCACCTGCGGGGATAGGACACACCATGCCACAAGCCCGTGTCCACCTTATCAGAGGTCAGGCGGTGTTCACAGATTTAGGTCCTGCAGCGAGTTACCTCTTTCCACTGGTTATCGTCCCTAGAATATAGGGAAAAGTCTATATTCTTCCCCAAGAAGGCCAATGTCCACATGACTTTAACTCCAACAAAGAGTTTATTCCAGTTAACAGGAAATTGAATAGAATTTAGAGAACAGACGATGCCAATGGGCACTCTACAGGGTTAGCTTTGTTGAGCAAGGAATCCTTCCCTCTGGCAGGTCACCAGGCCTTTCCAGAGACAGCAACCTACTATCACTCGTCTCCTCTGTGGGACTGATCCTCCCCTGGCTTCCTCTCAGTCAGAGCGGGTACCATCACCTGGGCACCCTGGGACTCCAATGTGCTGATTGTGGACCCAGTTAAAGGTACTGGGCCTACCTGGAACGTTGAAGCCTCGGGCTAAAGGTGCCCGAGACTCTTCGGCTAGTCCACGCACCCCCTTGGGGCGCACTACCCCCGGGTACTCCTCTTCTCGGGCACTCCTCTCCCCGGGCACTCCTCCCTAAAACATGGCGTCTGCCCCTTATATACCGTTTCCCGGCATGCACAGCAGGCGAGGCCCCGCCCACCACACGGCAGCCGAGAGAGGACATCCAATCACGCCACTGTGTCACCTGAGGTTCGACCCTAGGCCTGGGCAACACTGCCACCCACAGGCCAAAGGGGAACTGTACACCAGACAACATCATAGCAGAGCAGAGCAGAGTCCAGTATTAAATTAGAAAGCCTGGGCCAAACTATTGCCCAGGCTGTCCCTTAAATTTGGGCATAGCGATCCCCTAAATTTAGGGGTCCGCTACATGAACTTTCTGGATTTTTTTTTTTTACAATTTTACCATTCCAGTGAGGCACTTTTTTTTATTCCTTTTTTTTCCAGCAATAAAAACCTAACAGAGGTTTCAGCTCTTCTCTCCTCTTGTTGTACCAAAATTGAAAGAGTGTTTTGGCTGGAGTTACATTTTTAGTACTGAGGGCAGACACAACCAAGTATCCATTATTTTTATAAGGCCAGGCATGGCAACCTACACATTTCTTTCATGTTAAGGTCTACCTTAAAGTGTCAATAAACTCTTTTTTTTTTACCTACAGGTAAGCTTATAATAAGCCCCCAGGGGCCCGCCCCCCGCCCCCTCCCATTTTTTTCGTCTGACCCCCCCCTTTAGCAAATCGCGGCAGGAGGGCCCCCCCCGGTTCTCTGCTCCAGGGGGGCCCTGCCTAAAGCTGTGTAAGGGGCTCCAAAATTTGTGATGGCTGCCCTGGTCATGACCTTTGCAAAGCAGCTCACCACATATTTTTAACCCCTAAAACTAGGAAGGTCAAATGTGCTCAGGTTTATCCAACTGAAGGTCCAAAGTATGCTCGTATATATACTGTACATGTAAAAGCCCCTGATAAAGTCCATGAAACACATAGGGATCATCTAAGTAACATTATCACGACAAGCCAAGCTGTTGGCATCTGCTGCTTGTTTGCTGCCTCAATTTTCAGCAGTATGTAGTATACTAGTTTTAGTGTGCTGATAATAGTGCTGTGTTGCACTATACTAATGTGAGTTCCTATTGCTTTTATATGTAATAAATGTTTGCTGGTAATACGTCACTAATGCAAGCTTTTTTTTTTCCATCTTTCTAGGTATATGCACAAGATGTTTGCTACTGAGGAGAGACGGTTGAATTGGGGAAATACAAGTTTTTCCATTTTTTTTCAAAAAATTGGGGGGTTTTTTTCCAGAAAAAAAAGAAGTGTGGAATATGTTCTTTTACAATGATAAGTAATATATCTATAACAGTGTTTCTCAACTCCAGTCCTCAAGGCGCCCCAACAGGTCATGTTTTCAGGATTTCCCTCAGATGAAAGGGCTGTGGTAATTACTAAGGCAGTGAAACCGATTAAATCACCTGTGCAAAATAATGGAAAACCTGAAAACATGACCTGTTGGGGCGCCTTGAGGACTGGAGTTGAGAAACACTGATCTATAACATACCATGAAGAGATTTCTGAGACTTTATGTAAAGTCTTAAATAGAGTTGAGCGGACACCTGGATGTTCGAGGGGGCGGACCAGATGCGGAACATGAGAAGGGGCAGGTCTATTCATTTATTACACTGTGGAGGAAGTTCCCCATCAGGTCCGCCCCCTCGTATGTCAGACCCCGCCTACGTCATTGGCTGAGCGGACCTGATGGGGAACTGCCTTGCAGTGTAATACATGAATAGTCCCGCCCCTTCTCACATTCCGCATCTGGTCCGCTTAGCCTTACACCTACGTCATTGGCTGAGCGGACCTGATGGGGAACTTTAGAAGGGGCGGGTCTATTCATTTAATACACTGCGGAGGAAGTTCCCCATCAGGTCCGCTCAGGCTCAGCCAATGACATCTCGTTTGGACAGCGCTGGACATCGGGATCGCCGCGGGACACTGGATTTCATCGCTGGAATGTTTTTTTTTATTTTTTTATTTTTAATAAAGGACTTTTCCAAGGTGTCTGTGTTTTTTTTACATTTTTTTTACACTTTCTTTGTGAAATGGTAGGGGTACAATGTACGCCTTACCAATTCACATAGGGGGGGCTGGGATCTGGGGGTCCCCTTTGTTAAAGGGGTCTTCCAGATTCCGATAAGCCCCCCGCCCGCAGACCCCCACTACCACCGGGCAAGGGTTGTGGGGATGAGGCCCTTGTCCCCATCAACATGGGGACATCCTCCCCATGTTGAGGGCATGTGGCCTGATACGGTTCAGGAGGGGGTGCTTTCTCGTTCCCCCCTCTTTTCCTGGGGCCGGCCAGGATGCGTGCTCGGATAAGGGTCTGGTGTGGATTTTTAGGGGGACTCCACGCCATTTTTTTTTTATTTGGGGTGGAGTTCCCCTTAAAATCCATACCAGACCTGAAGGGCCTGGTATGGATATTTGAGGGGAACCCCACCTTTTTTTTATTTTTTATCAATGACTTTTCTATGTATTGCCAGGAGCCAACAATTCATTATAGCCGCGAGTGAGTTTTAAATTACTTTTTTTCCTTCAGAAATTACACTTTGTGCAGGGACAGTTCTAAGCATGGGAAACAAGCGCGACTTTACATGCATATTGCCAAACACCGGACCCGAACCCGAACATACAGTCAATTGTTCGGGTTCGGGTCCGGGACCCAAAAACCCAAAAGTTCGGTACGGACCCGAACTTTACAGTTCGGGTCCGCTCAACCCTAGTCTTAAATTATTGTAAGTTCTCTCAGCTGAGGACAAGAAAATTCTGGAATACAATTCAAGTAGCACTGTACTTGTAAATGCAGTTCTCAAACAAGAGAAAGATGCATTTCTGCCATTAGGGGGCACTGCAAGGGGGAGACTCCAGTTTAGTTTGCTTGTGGGCTCCATCTTATACCTCCAACAGCTGGGTGATTGTTGGGATACAGTAGGTGATAGTTTCTGTCCACTCAGGCCTTAGTTGAAAGGTAAGTAGGTAAATTTGTGTGACAAATTAGTTTGACTTTGTTCACCTTTAAGTCATTCCTATTAATGTTCTCCGCCATCACAGCATAATGTTTACCTATAGTCTGGTCAGTAAAAATACTTTATGGAATTAAATGATTAGGACCAGAATGAAAGTGTGAGTAGCTTTTCCCTCCAAACTTTTCATTCCAGAAACACTCTTTCTGCTGCTTCTGGATCATCACAAGGTAAGTTTTCACCAGCAGAATCTTCAAGTAAGGAAGTGTTGCAAACCACAGGCCTCACAAAAATACACAATTCCTTCATTTATAGAGAAAATGACACCTGAAAACCAGGAGAACATTGATCAAGTTCTTGCAAGAGCAATATATGCTTCTGGATCAGCATTGTCAATAAATGACAATGCATATTGGCAGGAAGCTTTTAATTTATTATGAGGGGACGGGGGGTGGTTACCTGTTCTCATGTATAGTTCAAATGTTCTTAACATATGCAGTCCTTGTTATTCCATTTGTAAAAAAAAAGTAAAAAAGCAAGTCTAGTTTATTTACTGAATAAACTGTACTTTTATTTTAAACATTATACTTTATATACACTGCATTTCATGTTCCCAGTGTAAGAAAATGACTTTCAATTTGTAAAACTACTGCAAACTTAATTTTTTTTAAAACATTTCTTAAAATTAAATTTTTTTCGGAAAATAAAAAATCTTTCAATGGCCTCAAAATTCCCGGAAATTTTACATCTCTAGAGACATACTGTATCTTTAGTAGAAAACGTCCTCCATAATTATATTGGTGAAGTTGCATACTTCCTATCTTCTTTCAGATAAACCTGGTGTGATTTGCACTTGTCTGAAGGTGGATAATGATTTCCTTAATTAGATGGACTTCAAGTTAATTTTTTACATTTTGTTTTGCTCATTCTGTTTATTTTATATATTTTATGTGCAGTATATACTGTATTTTCTATTTATAATTTTCGATAGGGAATGGTGTATTTTTGGAGTGTTTTTACCATACCACTTTTGGTGGCCTGCTTAGTAATGCCTATTATTTATCTCCTCTCACAGGCAGTTTGATTTTAAAGTGGTTATAAAGGCTTTTTTTCCCCTAAAAAACCCCAAAAAAACATTATTATGCTTACCTGCCCTGGTGGTCCGATCCTACTCTTCTAGGTTCCCCTGTCGGTGCTCTAGGCAACCCCTCTTCTCTGTGTGCCACCATAGGGAGCTGCTTCCTATAGTGGCACACCTGTGGGCTTGATCCATAGCCGGGTTGTGTGTGACTATTGACACATACAACACAGTATAACCCTCCCCCCCCACTCTCTGCTCACAGGATTTGATTGACAGTAGCAGAAGCCAATGACAGATAGAAAGAGCAGAGATAGAGAGAGCTGCTGCAGACAGACACATCGCTTGATCGAGATAGGACTTAGATAATTATACGGGGATAGGGGGGTTAGGGGGTAATACAAATACTGGGACATTTTTTACCTTAATGTATGGAATGCATTAAGGTAAAACATGTCTAGCCTTTACAACCACTTAACTTTCATCTTGTACGTGACATCTCAACATACGCAAGGAAAGACTTCACATAATTACACTGTTTAAAATATAAAAATTATGTTCTACATTTTATATTTCATTTAAAAAAGCTATTTAATTTTACAACAGTAGCACATCATGGTGCATCAACTGTTAAAGTATAACTAAAAGCAAAACTTTAATTTTTTTTGTTTTGGACAGAAGCTCCCCTGTCAACACCTGTCAGTTTTTATTGCTGTCTGTGTCCCCATTAGGGAGATTCCCCCTTTCTATTTGTCCTGTTTACCATTATCATTGAAAAGTGTAAGTAAAAGAAAATCCCACATTTTGGGTTGTTCCTAGAAAAAAAATAGAGGGAAAATCTTTCAATTGGGGCACTAATTCTAGTAAACTGGGGGTCCCCGAGAGAGTACCTTAATTTGCAGGGATTTCCTCTCACTTCCTGTTTGGTTATGGAACAGGAAGTGAAGGTAAAGCTGACAAAAATAAACCTTTCAGGGGTTATAGCTCCCCCTTACTCTATTCAAAATGAAAAGAAAAGTTTTTCCAATAGTTCTAATTTAACTTTTGCTATTTTGCAAGATATTTTGCTATCCTGCAAGAAAGTAGACATTTTTACAAGTGTTGGCCAGAAAGAAAGAAATACAAGAAAGAGATTTTCAATTGGCTACCGTTTCCACGCTGGATGGCATAAAATATGGGTAAGACGGTTCTGTCGGAAAATGTATCTCCAGCCTCCACCAAGGCCTCTTTTATGGTTTCCAGTCCTGTGAGGACGACGGCTCTATTCATACCCAGATGAATGGTAAATATCGGGCCATATTTTTCTGAAAGCTTTAATAAGACACATGGCAGCTAAATATTTGATCTTTTGTAACATTATATATATGCATACATAATACACACAAGCAATATACTTTTTGGACTTGGAACACCAATTACATGAGCTACAGTATAGGAGCCCACCACGAGAACATTACTATTAAAAATTCAAATTTTATTATATTATGATAAAATTCAACCTTTTGCCACCTAACCAATTAAAATATAAATTTTATATGTCTGATGCTGGATATAGAGAAGAACTGCAGGCAAGACTTAAGCTGACCATAGATGGATTTTTTTTTTTTTGTGAGCAGCCAGCCGGCTGATAGAAAAAAATTAAAGGGATTACCCCATCCACACAATCAAGGTGGATAAGGGAATCCTCCCTGCTGTGTTATTGTATTCTGACAGAAGGGCTCCTCTGCTGTCAGAATATATTGATCCGCACTGCAACTGATTGGCTGAATGTGCTGACTGAACACAAATTTTCCAGCAGTCCCATTAGAGAAGAGTTGATTAGTAGGTTGACTCCTCTCAAACTGGAATGGCCATAAATAGTGAAATTTCGACACGCAAATGGCAAGCTTTACAAATCAGCCATAAACAAACCAAAAAGCATTTTTGGAAAGTGTTCATGTCTATATAATCTCTAACAATTATATTTTTTATTCATAGTAAACATAGGTGTACCCATCCTATTGCATTAGGGTGTGCACCCCAAAGCTACCTGGCCAACCCCCCCCCCCCCCAAACTCTGCCGGTCCTCTGGGAAGAAAAGTAAAGCAGTGCCAAATAATCTGTGCATTGCAACAAGATGCAAGGTTTAGGAATGTGTAACACAGAGAGTATCACACTCAAGAGTGCATAACACACAGGGCACAGGAGTGTGTACTATGCAGTGCTGAGGTGTGCGTATCACACAGGACACAAAAAAACTCTGACTCTCCCATCCACAGCTCATGTCTGTACTCCCTGTCCACAGCTTACCTCTGCAACCATCTTCCACAGCTCACTTCTTCAACCATCGTAAAAAGCTCACTTCTTCTTCCCCATTCACAGCTCACCACTTCTTTCTCCGTCCACAGCTCATCTCTTCTTTCTCCATCCACAGCACACCTCTTCTTCCTCTGTCCACAGCACACCCTTTTCTTCCTGTGTGCAGAGCGCATCTCTGTACCCCCTGTTCACAGCTCACCTCTGCAATCATCTTCCACAGCTCACTTCTTCAACCATTGTACAAAGCTCACCTCGTCTTCCCCATTCACAGCTCACCTCTTCTTTCTCTGTCCACAGCTAATCTCTTCTTCCTCCATCCACAGCACACCTCTTCTTCCTCTGTCCACAGCACACCCTTTTCTTCCTGTGTCCACAGCTCATCTCTGTACCCCCTGTTCACAGCTCATCTCTGCAACCATCTTCCACAGCTCACCTCTCCAACCATTGTACAAAGCTCACCTCTTCTTCCCCATTCACACTCACCTCTTCTTCCCCATTCACAGCTCACCTCTTCTTCCTCCATCCACAACACACCTCTTCTTCCCCATTCCACAGCTCTGTACCCTTGGCCAGAGCTGAACTCTGCACCCCTGTCCATAGTTCACCTTAGAACCCCCGTATCCACAACACACTTTTGTACCCTATCAACAACTCACCACTGCACTCCCCTATCCCCAACTATAGCTTATCTCTGCCCCCTTCCACAGTTCCCTTCTGCACCCCCATCTACAGCTCACCCCAATCCACAGCTCTTACCTCTTCAACCCCCCCATCTTTTATCACCTATACTCCCTGCCACCTTTACACAACCTCCAACTTCCCCTCACTCCACAGTCTTCAGCTCTGCACAACACTCCAACCTCCCCACAGCTTCTTTTCTGCATTTTCTGCACAACGCCACCCCTCCCCCTTTCCATCTAAAGCTTTCACCTTTCCAAACCCCCCCCCCCACTCTGCACAAAATCCCCCTCCCCAGCTTTCACCTCTGCAAAGTTCCCCACTCCCCAGCTCTCATCTCGGCACAACACCCCCAACCTCCACACAGCTGTCTCTCTGCACAACCACCCTCCTTTCCCTTCACAGCAATAATATATTCACAAATCCACCCTTCCCCCAGCTGCTACCTCTTCACTACAACCTCCAACCTCCCGACAGCTGCCTCTCTCCATGACCACACCCCACTTTTTCACAACTCTTGCTCCCGCTTTTTCACAGCTCTTTTTCACCTCTTCACAAAAGCTTCAAATTGGTACAGCCAACAAAGTGCAGTCTCTACCTATCAGAAGTGTAGCACAGAGCCGAGGAAGAGTTTCAGAGCTCTCGGCTCTGTGCTACATGTCTGATGGGCGGGGGCGGGGACAGAAGCCACCTACCGAAGCGCCACAGAAATTCAGACAGTTGCAGCGTTGGGACTCGGGCACCCACTAACATATGCTCTTCTCTGTGTGCCTAGCAATAGCACACAGAAGATGGTAGACTAAGTGAATAGTGCAGTGACTTCCTCTACCGCCTTTTGTGTATAATGACAGGTTAGAGGCAACATACTTCCGGTTGACACATTCTGGTTGATAAGAAGCCATGCGAATGTTCACAGGGTGATTAGGGTGTGCCCAGGCACACCCAGTGCGCTAGCCTATGATGTTTTAGTCCTGCCATGCCTTTATTTTAGATGAAGCACAAATAAAATAAAAATGAAACTCCCTGAAAAAGCAAAAATGTACTTAGAATTTTCCCAGTTTTGGGCCTGTGCAAGTTGATAAATGTCTTCTTTAGCATTCTCATGTGGACTTTAGGGATGAGCCGAACACCCCCCGGTTCGGTTCGCATCAGAACCTGTGGACGGACCTAAAGTTTGCGCGAACTTTAGAACCCTATTAAATACAATGGACTTGAACGTTCAAAATCAAAAGTGCTAATTATCAAGGCTAATATGCAAGTTATTGTCCTAAAAAGGGTTTGGGGGCCCGGGTCCTGCCCCAGGGGACATGTATCAATGCAAAAAAAAGTTTTAAAAACTGACGTTTTTTTCGGGAGCAGTGATTTTAATAATACTTAAAGTGAAACAATAAAAGTGAAATATTCCTTTAAATTTTGTACCTGGGGAGGGTGTATAGCAGGGATATGCAATTAGCGGACCTCCAGCTGTTGCCAAACTACAAGTCCCATGAGGCATAGCGAGACTCTGACAGCATCAAGCATGACACCCAGAGGCAGAGGCATGATGGGACTTGTAGTTTGGCAACAGCTGGAGGTCCGCTAATTGCATATCCCTGGTGTATAGTATGCCTGTAAAGCATCGCTTCTTTCCCGTGCTTAGAACTGTCCCTTCACAAAGTGTCATTTCTGAAAGAAAAAAAGTCATTTAAAAGCACTCGCGGCTATAATGAATCCTTATCGGATTCGGCTTATCGCCCCACACCCGCAGACCCCCACAACCACCGGGCAAGGGGTGTGGGGATGAGGCCCTTGTCCCCATCAACATGGGGACATGGTGCTTTGAGGGGTCACAGACCCCCAAAGCATCCTCCCCATGTTGAGGGCATGTGGCCTGGTACGGTTCAGGAGGGGGGGCGCTCTCTCGCCCCCCTCTTTTCCTGCGTCCTGCCAGGTTGCGTGCTCGGATAAAGGGTCTGGTATGGATTTTTGGTGGGAACTCCACGCCAGTATTTTTAAAAATTTGGCGTGGAATTACCCTTAAAATCCATACCAGACCTGAAGGGTCTAGTATGGATATTTGGGGGGGACCCCACGTCATTTGTTTTTTAAATTTGACACAGGGTTCCCCTTAATATCCATACCAGACCTGAAGGGCCTGGTAATTGAATTTGGGGGGACCCCCACGCATTTTTTTTTTTTTTTATCAATGACTTTTCTCTGTATTGCCTGGAGCTGACAATTCTTTATAGCCGCGAGTGCTTTTAAATGACTTTTTTTCCTTCAGAAATGACACTTTGTGCAGGGACAGTTCTAAGCACGGGAAACAAGCGTTGCTTTACAGGCATACTCTAGACACCCCCCAGGTACAAAATTTAAAGGAATATTTCACTTTTATTGTTTCACTTTAAGCATTATTAAAATCACTGCTCCCGAAAAAACATCAGATTTTAACTACTTGCTTTTCAGCTTTCAGCGCTGTCACGCTTTGAATGACAATTGCGCAGTCGTGCGACGTGGCCCCCGAACAAAATTGACGTCCTTTTTTTCCCACAAATAGAGCTTTCTTTTGTTGGTATTTGATCATCTCTGCGGTTTTTATTATTTGCGCTATAAACAAAAATAGAGTGACGATTTTGAAAAAAAACACAATATTTTTTACTTTTTGCTATAATATATATCCCAATTTAAAAAAAAAATAATTTTTTCCTCAGTTTAGTCCGATACGTATTCTTCTACATATTTTTGGTAAAAAAAAATTGCAATAAGCGTTTATTGATTGGTTTGCGCAAAAGTTATAGCTTCTACAAAATAGGGCATCGTTTTATAGCATTTTTATTAATAATTTTTTTTTTTACTAGTAATGGCGGTAATCAGCGATTTTTATTGTGACTGTGACATTATGGCGGACGCATCGGACACTTTTGACACCATTTTGGGACCATTGTCATTTTTACAGCTACCAGTGCTATAAAAATGCACTGGTTACTGTAAAAATTACACTGGCAGGGAAGGGGTTAACACTAGGGGGCGAGGAAGGGGTTAAAAGTGTAACCTGGGAGTGATTACTACTGTGTGGGGGAGGGAACTGACTGGGGGAGGTGACCGATCTGTGTCCCTATGTACAAGGGACACAGCATCGGTCCCCTCTCCCTGACAGGGCGTGGATCTCTGTGTGTACCGGCCGATCGCGAGTACATGGCGGACATCGCGGCTGCCAGGCACGCGCAACGGCATCTCAGTGATGCGCCGGGCGCGCGCGCGCGCCCCCCAGTGGCCGGAATAGCCGGGGCCGTCTATTGACGGCCTCCCGGATTTATAGAGCCACCTTGAGGCCATCATTTGTACATGGCCCGGCTCTCAAGTGGTTAAAACTTTTTTTTGCATTGATACATGTCCCCTGGGGCAGGACCCGGGTCCCCAAACACTTTTTATGACAATAACTTGCATATAAGCCTTTATAATTACCACTTTAGATTTCTCCCATAGACTTTTACAGGGTGTTCCGCGGCTTTTCGAATTTGCCGCAAACACCCCAAGTTGTTCACTGTTCGGCGAACGGGCGAACAGGCAATGTTCGAGTCGAACATGAGTTCGACTCGAACTCGAAGCTCATCCCTAGTGGACTTATACTGATCAGCCATACCATTATGACCACACACCTAATATTGAGTAAGTAACCCTTATGCAACTGAAATAGCCCTAACTCATTGAGGCATGGACTCCACTAGACAAAGCATCACACTGCCTCGGTAGGCTTGACATCCTGTAAGGTAAGCGAAGCACACGCACCTGGCCATCCACATAATGTAAAATAAAGAACTTCTTCTGATGCTCATGTGCCCACTGTAGGCACTTTTGGCTGTGGACACAGGTCAACACAGGCACCCTCACCGGTCTATGGCTATGCAGCCCCATGCACAACAAACTCTGATGCACTGTGTGTTCTGAAACCTTTCTATATGAACCAGCATGCACTTTTTTGGGAATTCGAGCTACAGTACCTGTTCTATTGGATCAGACTACACAGGACAGCCTTCGCTTCCCATGTGAATCAATGAACTTTGGCTGCCCGTGACTCTTTTGCCAGTTCACTGGTTTTCCTTCCTTGATCCACTTTTGGTAGGTGCTGACCACTGCAGACCAGGAACATCCCACAAGAGCTGAAGTATTACATTTGCAATGACTCGGTTATCTAGCCATTACAATTTGGCCCTTGTTACTTGTTGAGTCACTCAAATCCTTACGTTTGCAAATTTTTTCTGCTTTCAACACATCAACTTCAGGGTCAACATGTTCACTTACTTCCTAATATATCCCACCCACTTTCAGATCAATGTTATTCACTTTAATGTTATGGCTGATCGGTGTATAGTCAAAGAGTGATGGTAAATTGAAGATGAGTTAAAAAGGTGTTTTTGTTTTGTTTTTTTTTACCATGAAACAGTATTAGGTCGTGCTCACACTGATTACTAAAAGTAAACAGAAATACCATAGTTTATGAATTATTTCTGTTTACTTTGAGTAATCAGTGTGAGAACGACCTAATACTGTTTTTGGGTCCAATACTGTTTTCGAGTTTGATTTGAGATTTGGGTGAGCTGCTGCACACATTTCACTTGAAACCTCTTTTTGCGCTGTGGGACACCCTTAACTGTATTTTTACCCTGAATTACTGGACTTCACACTGCTTTATTTTTGCATGTGCTCAATGAAATATTGAACTGCTATCATTGGCAGTTATTGTTATTGCCATATTGACCCTTTGACTTCATTATTTGCTGAGTCACTGACCTGGAACAAGGATGCAGGTGTTCCGTCAGATATGGTGACCGGTCAGAATTGGTAACGGAAGTGCCGTTCCGTCTCTGCAATCTTGCTAAACCCTGCACTCCTCCACAGTAACGATACACAGAGAAGAGGACAAGCGGACATCTTGTTACACCCACCGGAGTTTTGCATTACACAGTTATTTTTAACAGGAAACTGAGCTTATATGATGAAATACAGTATTTAGAAATCCGACAGACTGTTTAGATGTTGAATTTTAAAAGCAGTGGCAAACCTACCTATCTCACAGGTTTGCTAATGTGACAGAACACTGCTGCTTTTATAATTCAAGATGTAAACAGTCCGATGGGTTTCCAAACACTGTATTTCACCATATAAGCTCCCTTTCCTGTTAAAAATAACTGTGAAATGCAAAACTTCGGTGGGTGTAACAAGATGTCCGCTTGCCCCCTTCTCAGTTTATCCTTACTGTGGAGGAGTGTGGGGTGTAGCAAGTTGGCGGCGATGGAATGTCACTACCAATTCTGACGGGTCGCCGAATCTGACGGAACTAGGGTGACCACATTTTTAAACTACCATTCAGGGACACCCCCCCTTCCCAAAAATCAGCTTGTGCTGTAACGAATCACAGCACAGTGATTTGACACGAGGTGGGATTTATGATTTCTCCAATCACAAGCAGGGGGCGGGGATTGTGCTCCTCCAGGCATTCCCGGCCAGGACATGTACTGTCAGTGAGTAAAGCGGTGATGTGGCGGCCTTTTGTGGGGGCATCAGATTGGCCCTGGGGGGTGGCTGTGTCAGTTTCATTCCAGGACACTGTATTGTCTTGGAATGAAGGTGCCCGGGACAGATCTCCAAAATGCGGGACTGTCCCGGCCAATCCGGGACACATGGTCACCCTAGACGGAACACAGGCAGCACAGTCAAAGCTCTTGAGGCACATACATTTTCCTGTTCAAAGACTGGAAAATGTTGCAGATAATGACACCATGTAATGATGTGGGCACAGTTCTTCACGACATTCTCCTGTGTCCAGTTCCTTGACATACTGAGGTTACAAGATAAGGGTTGAATGATTCTGGGAGTCATTCAACCTGGAAGAGGACCAGCACTGGATCATGGTAAGTTTTCAGGGAACAGCGCCAAGGATAGGTTGAGTATTGCAGCCTGAGCTGCTTTTTTTTTTTACTTTACCCTGCATGGCTATTAACGACTTGACCTCCGGAAGATTTACCCCCTTCCTGACCAGGCCATTTTTGCAATACAGCACTGCATTACTTTATCAAACACATGCCGTTTGATGCTGTACCCAAATTAAATGTATGTTCTTTTTTTTTCCACAAATAGAGATTTCTTTTGATGGTATTTGATCACCTCTGTGTTTTTTATTTTTTGCGCTATAGACAAAGAACGACCGACAATTTTGAAGAAAAAAAACAATATTTTTTACTTTCTGCTATAAATCCTATCTAATAAAAAAATGTAAAAAAACCTAATGTCTTCATCAATTTAGGCAAATATGTATTCGGCTACATATTTTTGGTATCAAAAATCCCAATAAGCGTATATTGATTGGTTTGCGCAAAAGTTATAGCATCTACAAACTATGGGATATTTGTATTTTTTTATTTTACTAGTAATGGCGGCGATCAGCGACTTATAGTGGGACTGCAATATTGCGGCGGACAAATCGGACATGTAGCGGCCTCCCCTCTCTCACTCTTCTGTGGCTGGTTTCTGCTTGTCTAGGGGTTCCTTGGAGGAGAGAGTGCGGGGTCACCACGCCAAGCCTTCACCGCAGATGTTTGTGTGGTGTAAGCAAAGTTCCTTTACCTTCAGGTCGGTGTTCGGTGCTAGAAGCCTCCGCTCCTTCTGTGGAACAGTGTCTGCCAGTAAATGAGCCCCACACCAATAAAAGTCCAACACTCCTTTATTCTTCAATGTCAGGATGAAACACAATCAGTTGGACTCCCTCAACGAACAGACGGGGGGTGTGGATACGAGTAGGCCCAGGCACAATGAACTCTCCTATTCCTCTATCAGCGAATAGGTTTGGCACATGATCTATGCCACCTGTTGAGAATCTTGGTCGCTGCCACCGACCGGATGAACGGTGAACCTTCCTCCTGACTGCACTCGGCCCCTGTTTGGGAAGATACCCTTCCGGGCGGTCTCCTGAGGCTCACCCGGCACCGGCAATCTGCTGCACCAGGTCTTCGGGTGAGTAGCTCCTCCAGTCCCTTACGCCTCTGGATTCGGGTACCCCACTCCCGGGGTCCCCTAGGAAATCCTTCCCTTTGCGGAGTCCAGCGGAAGACACTGGGCCCCAGGCCTCCAACCGAGTACCTCACCCCAGGCTGAAGGTGCCTGGGGTAGAACACGAGCTCCGGGTGTCCAGGCCTAGGCCGCCTGGACACCGACCACGAACCACAGCCCTCAGGCTGAAGGTGCCTGGGACTCGACGACCCCTGACCAAAATGGCCGACCCCTTTATACCCTCCCCTAGCAAGCCCAGCGGAGCCCCCGCCCCGCTGTACTCATGCTGCGAGAGGCCAAAAAAGGGTATGCCACTGCAACAATGACTCAACCCCGGGCCCAAAGTGACAGCGCCACCCGCTGGGCCCCAGGGAACCACACATCACAGATCCCCCACCAAATTTAAACATAATAGAAAAGCATATACCCGCTACAGACACATAACTGACACTTTTTACTCTTTTTTGGAAACCAGTGACACTAATACAGTGATCAGTGCTAAAAATATGCACTGTCACTGTACTATTGACACTGGAAGGGAAGGGGTTAACATCAAGGGTGATCACAGTGTTAAATGTGTGCCTAGCTAATGTTTCAGTGTAGAGGGGAAGGTGCTTTTATTAGTGGAAGGCATGGATCGTGTTCCTGCTTTACCAAAACAAGGTATACATGCCTTCTGCGCTGACAGAATGGCAATCTGCCCTGTTTACATTGGCAGTCTGGCATTCTGCCTGTGTACCAAACGATCAGCAGGTGCCGGCGGACATCGGGTCATGACCCACTATGTAAAATAACAGCGGGAGTGAGCCGGCGGCGGCGTGCACTCGCGCCTAATACCTGGATGTGCAGGATCACGCGTATAGACGTGATCCTCCGCAGCGCGGCCACCTTGCAGCAGTAAATCTGTTATGGGGCGGTTGGGTTGGCAAGTGGTTATTATTTTTAAAAAAAAGCAAAAGCTTTAGTTTGACTTTAATCTTTTCCCTCTAACAATTTGGACAGCCTTCAAGAATAAACTAATACATTAGCTGCTAAATCTCTCTAAAGCTGGCCATTGATAGGCCAGATGAATTACATTTTTAACCACTTGCCGCCAGCCCTATAGCGGATTGACGGCGGCAAAGTGGTTTAAAAATCCTGACTGGACGTCATATGACCGGGGGCACGCATCGCGGCGATCGTTGTTGCAGGGTGTCAGTCTGACACCCCGCAACACCGATCTAGGTCAAGAGTCTCCGACGGAGACTCTTTACCACGTGATCAGCCATGTCCAATCACGGCTGATCACGATGTAAACAGGAAAAGCCGGTCATCGGCTTTTCCTCACTCGCATCTGTCAGACGCGAGTAGAGGAGAGCCGATCGGCTGCTCCTCTGACAGGGGGGGGCTTGTGCTGATCGATTATCAGCGCAGCCCCCCCGAGGATGCCCACACTGGACCACCAGGGATGCCACTGGACCACCAGGGATGCCACCAGACCACCAGGGATGCCCACCACCAGGTATGTCTCCCTAGACCACCAGGGATGCCAATCAGTGCCCCTAATGGATGCCAATTAGTGCCCACAATGGATGCCAATCAGTGCCCACAATGGGCATCACTGATTGGCAGGCATTATTGTTTGGCACTGATTGGCATCCATTAGTAACACATTACAGTACAGTGCCACCTATCAGTGCCCATCCATGCCACCTATCAGTGCCCATCCATGCCCATCCCTGCCACCTATCAGTGCCCATCCATGCCGCCTATCAGTGCCCATCCATGCCGCCTATCTGTGCCCATCCGTGCCGCCTATCTGTGCCGCCTTATCAGTGCCCGTCAGTGCAGCCCCATCAGTGCCCATCAGTGAAGGAGAAAACTTACTTATTTACAAAGTTTTGTAACTGAAACAAAAAAATTTGTTTTTTTTCCAAATTTTTGGTCTTTTTTTTTTTTTTTTTTTGCAGAAAAAAAAAATTGCAGAGGTGATCAAATACCACCAAAAGAAAGCTCTATGTGTGGGAACAAAATGATAAAAATTTAGTTTGGGTACAGTGTAGCACAACCGCGCAATTGTCATTCAAAGTGCAACAGCGCAGAAAGCTGAAAATTGGTCTGGGCAGGAAGCTGTATAAGTGCCCAGTATGGAAGTGGTTAAAGGAAATGAAGAAAAAGTGTGTTCATTTTTCTAATCACTAGTGGGTCAGCTTGATGTTCATTTTTGACCACAGTGACAAGAAAATTAAGGAGCAGGATGGAAAATGTTTTTGCTTGGTAAAGTCTATTCATTCCAAAACCAAAAATGTTAAAAGCAAACAACATTTCTTTCTCGTACATCACGGGACACAGAGCGACATAGTCATTACTAATGGGTTATATAGATACCGTCAGGTGCTGGCACTGGCAACTTCCAAAACCGGAAGTACCCTCCCCTATATAAGCCCCTCCCATCCGGGAGCACCTCAGTTTTTTGCCAGTGTCTAAGGTGTTGGCCAAGAAGAAACATGTGTTTTTCACTGAGCTTGCGTACAGGTTCTTTTGGGCCTCAGTAAGCTATTCCGGATCCGACCAAAAAAGCTTCATAGCTAAACGGTCGGTACCCGGGCCTTGCAGAGAAGAGCAAGGTTTTGCCTGTAATGCTTCTCTTAGGAGAGCTGGACCCTGGGATCCAGAGCTCTGGTCATACCCACGACCAAGATGTTTTCTGTGCAGGGTGCTATACAGGTCCAGGGGAGTGGAATCCTTGGGAACCCGGTCCCTGAAGGTTTGATTACAATGCCTGCCGTGATAGGTGAAGTTTGGGCTTTTGTGGACCAAACAAAGTCCTGCGGCGGGGAACAGGTAAGTGGGGGCCCCCAGGAACTTGGTTCTATTGGGGGACCCCCAAGCCTAATTTGTCTTTCTGTCTGTTACCTAATGGTATTCCCGCAAAATTCTGTGCATGCCTGTAACTACTAAAAAAAATGTAATAATTTTTAATGGTGGTCAAGAAAAAAAAAAAAAAAAATAAATAAATTTTTTTTATATATATTTAATATATTAGACTGCGGTACCTGTGTTTGTCCACTAGAGGCCGCTGTGGAATGTTTTCTTGTCATGTGGACTAGCTTCTTCTCAGCAGAGCAAAGTCCAGGCAGATGGTGAGTTCTCTTATAGGAAACTGCTTCCTCTGCCATGTTGCAGTGCTCGTCCATCCCCCGGCCTGCGGCAAAGAGGGGCCCTGGCTCCTGTCCCTTGTTACCATATTTGAAATTAGCGCCGAAGGCGCACGTGCCCGCACGCGTGCACGTGCACGCGCCTCTATATATAGAGGTGAGCCGGGAAAGGGGGCGGAGCCTGGGGGATGACGCTCTGTGCGCGCCGCAGCGCTTCTGCGCATGTGCGGGCGTCCCAGCAGTTTAAAAAAACCACAATATTGTAGTGAGCTGGCTATGAAGTACAGAGACAGAGCTGGCAACATTTAAAGGCATACAGCAAGCGGTTGATACAGGCATCCCCTAGAAAGGCACATTAGTAGACACCAACTGTGATATAGCAGCAATTGTGCTAGACTATTCTCAGTAAAAGTGGTGTATTACGGCTGGAATACCTCAGCTTTAGGCTTAGGAATATGCCGTCCAGAAGCTCCGGAACTGAATCTTCCAGGAAGCGAAGGGGGTCTCATCGGGCTCGGAGGATCTTGGGCATACTCCTGCTGCACCAGTCTCCCCTGAAGTTCAGAGGTAAGTGACCGTAGAGACCCCGCAGGGTACTTGGTACTGTGGCTGTCCTCAGTTCACCTGCTCCTGTGTATGTAACAGAGGAGGTTTTTTCCTCAGCTCTGGGAGGATTAGAGAGAGATTGTCAACATTTATCGCTGCCTCCCTGTCAGGGAAAGCACGCCCGATCTCCGTCTCCTCCTTCAGAGTGCCTGTTAGCAGAGCAACAGTCCCATACAGGGATCGACCTGCCTGAAGGGGATCAGGATGAGGTTGATTCTGTTATAGAGGAATCAACAGTGGGGGAACCTTTTCTCAGCATCTTAAGCTGAAAGATTATGGGTTCAGTCTCTGACTAACATGGTCCGATCAGCATTTAAAAATGCACCTTGCGGAACCATCAACCACTACTGTATCCTCGTTGGGGTCGCTAGAAGCCCCCAGACTGTTTGTTCTTTTCCACTTCACCCTTTACTGAAAGGGCTCATTTACCAGGATTGGGAACGTCCTGAGAAAATATTTATTCCCCCAAGAGATTTCCGGTGGTCTATCCCATGGAGGATAAGTTCATCAAAAAAAAAAAAAAATGGAAGGTCCCTACAGTGGACGCAGCCATCTCTTGTATGTATAAATCACTGACATGTCCAGTGGATAATGTCCAAATGTTCAAGAACCCAATAGATAAAAGATTGGAGTCCTTATGAAAATCTGCTTGGTGATACAACCAGCAGTAGCAGCTATTGGGGTCTGCTAAGCAGTGAAGGATCAGTTGAAACAGGTCTTGAGGGACTTGACAGATCAGCAGGCTTTGCCCTAGCTGATCTACCTAGAGCCTTAGGCTTTGCGGTTGACGCCATAGAGGATTCAGTCCATCAGGCCTCCCGCCTTACGCTGTCTATAGTACATATGCGTAGGCTCCTATGGCTCAAAAACTGGTCTGCTGAAGCTCCCTGTAAAGAATGGCTGGTTAGCGTCCCATTTCATGGTGAACGCTTATTCAGGGAAAACCTGGACAAATATATCCAGAAAATTTCCAGCGGTAAAAATACGCTCTTGCCGGTTAAAAGCAGAGTTAGAGGTCCCTCTTTAAAAGGCCTGCTTCTCCAGTCCCTGGGGCATCGGCTGTGTAACAGTTCCGACGGCCTCCTCGGTCAAATCCCGGGGGTAAAAAACAGGGACAGTAGCAGGGTAATGAGAAACCCTGGGTCAGGGGAGGTACAAAACCTCCCCCAAAGTTAAATTCATTGAAGCCCCCACTCAGTCGGGTGGGGGGAGGACTCCAGTTGTTCGCAAGAGACCTGGCGGGACACGATCAAGACAGATAGGTGCTCTCCGCAGTAGGTTTGGGATACAGTTTGGAATTAAAAGACTCTCCTCCTTCCCATTTTTGAGGTCAAACGTGCCAAGGGATCCCCGGAAGAGAGAGTCCCTCCTGTTGGCACTAGAACAACTATTGCTCCAAGGAGTAATTATGGAGGTTCCCCTGGAAGAATGAGGGTTCGGGTTTTACTCAAACCTCTTTACAGTCCCGAAGCAAACGCGGACGGGAGGCCCATATTAATTCTAAAAGGGCTATACAAATTCCTGTATATCAGGACTTTCCGATGGAGTCGATCCGATCGGTGGCCACTGCCCTACAAGGGGAGGATTGGTTAGCCACGATCGACATCAAAGATGCTTATTTGCACATTCCCATCTTTCCAGTCCACCAAAAATTTCTACGCTTTGCAGTAGAAGGGCGCCATTTTCAGTTCAGAGCCTTACCCTTCGGTTTGGCCACAGCACCACGAGTGTTTACAAAAATTCTGGCCCTTTATTGGCCAATCTAAGAACACAAGGTGTAATGATAATGGCATATCTGGATGACTTGTTGCTGATAGACCACTCAGTGAAAAAACTAGACGTGGTCGTTCACAAGACGATCAAGTATCTGGAATCTCACGGTTGGATTATCAACCGAGACAAGTCAGCCCTAAAAACCAGTCAAAAGTCTGGAATACTTGGGGCTAAGGTTGGATTCAGGCCAGAGAAAAATATTCTTGCCTCGAGGAAAGGTGTTGTCTTTGAAAGATTTGATCCACTTAGTGGGTACAAAAAAGACAGCCGTCCATACGCCTGTATATGAGGCTGCTGGGAAAAATGGTGGCATCATTCGAAGCAGTACCCTACGGTCAATTCCATTCAAGGAATTTGCAAGGGGCCATACTGTCAGCCTGGAACAAAAAAGTTCAGGCCCTAGACTTACAATGTCCTTGTCCCCTTCCGTTCGCAAGAGCCTCCGTTGGTGGTTGGTTCCCCAGAATCTGGAAAAAAGGAAATCCTTCAGTCCGATTTCTTGGAAGGTGGTCACTACAGATGCCAGCCTTATAGGCTGGGGAGCAGTACTGGAGCAATAGTCTCTCCAGGGCAGATGGTCGGATGCAGAAAAGGCCCTGCCCATCAATCTCTTAGAGATACGAGCAGCCCGGTATGCCCTAGTAGCATGGACATCCAAACTCCAAGGGTCCCCTGTCAGAATTCAATCAGACAATGCCACAGCAGTGGCATATATCAATCATCAGGGGGGCACCAGGAGTCGTGCAGCCCAGAGGGAAGTAAATTACATCCTGAAATGGGCAGAAAAATATGTCCCAGCCATATCTGCGGTATTCATTCCAGGAGTGGAGAATTGGAAGGCGGACTTTCTAAGTCGCCAGCAATTAGGCCCAGAGGAAGGGTCCCTTCACCCCGAGGTTTTCTGGACAATATGTCAGCGGTGGGGAACATCGGATGTAGATCTTCTAGCATCCAGATTCAACGCAAAGGGGGACAGGTTTGTCTCTCGGACAAGGGATCCCCTAGCTTGCGGCTCGGATGCCCTAGTGTTCCCTTGGGATCAGTTCAAGCTGATATATGCATTCACACCGCCAATGGTTACCTCGATTACTCCGCAGAATCAGGGTAGAAAAGAAACCAGTGATTCCGGTGGCTCCAGCGTGGCCCCGAAGAGCGTGGTACGCGGAGATTGTAAAATTTCAGTGGGGAGTCCTTGGACTCTCCCACGTCGTCCGGCTTTCGCAAGGACCGATATACCACCCTTCCTTACCAGCCCTAGGTTTGACGGCCTGGCTATTGAAGCCCACATTCTAAAAAAGAGAGGGCTCTCTAATGCTGTGGTATCTACCATGATCAATGCCAGGAAGCCGGTATCCAGGCAGATCTACTATAGAATCTGGAAGGCGTACATCGCGTGGTGTGAGGCCAAGAAATGGCATCCACATAAGTACGTAATAGGTAGGATTCTGGACTTCCTACAGTGGGCTGTAGATAGGAAGCTTGCCTTGAGTACTATCAAGGGTCAGATTTCGGCCTTGTCAATATTTTTTCAAAGGCCCTTGGCTTCGCATTCACTAGTCAAAGCCTTTATACAAGGAGTGATGCGTATTAGTCCTCCGGTTAATATTCCCATATGTCCATGGGATCTAAACTTGGTTCTGTCGGTTCTACAGAAACAACCATTTGAACCATTACAGCATATTTCCTTGGTGCTTCTCACCAGGAAATTGATTTTTCTAGTAGCCATTTGTTCGGCTAAAAGAGTATCGGAATTAGCAGCTATGTCCTGTAAGGAGCCATATCTGGTTATCCATAAGGACAGAGTAGTGTTACGTCCTCATCCAGCCTTTCTTCCTAAGGTGGTATCGAGGTTTCATTTGAACCAAGATGTGGTTCTTCCTTCTTTTTTCCCCAAACCTACTTCGGTAGAGGAAAAGTTATTGCATTCTTTGGATGTAGTAAGAGCAGTTAAAGCTTATCTAAAAGCCACTGCTCAGATTCGCAGAACGGATACTTTGTTTATTCTGCCGGAAGGCCCCAGAAAGGGTCAGGCAGCGTCAAAGTCTACTTTAGCCAAGTGGATTCGACAGGTCATTATGCAAGCTTATGGCTTGAGAAGGAGACCGCCTCCGTTCAAAGTTAGAGCGCACTCCACGAGAGCAGTTGGAACTTCATGGGCAGTGCATCACCAGGCCTCCCTGGCTCAAATCTGTAAGGCCGCAACATGGTCTTCGGTACACACGTTTACTAGGTCCTACCAGGTGGACGTTAGAAGTCAGGAGGATGTCGCCTTTGGGCGCAGTGTGTTGCAGGCCGCAAAAGATCCTCATGTCTGATAGCGCTCAGCTTATATATGGTGTATCCCCCCCCTCATTTGGCATTGCTTTAGGACATCCCATTAGTAATGACTATGTCGCTCTGTGTCCCGTGATGTACGAGAAAGAAAATAGGATTTTTATAACAGCTTACCTGTAAAATCCTTTTCTTGGAGTACATCACGGGACACAGAGCTCCCGCCCCTCTTTAGGGACACTTATTGCTTTGCTACAAAACTGAGGTGCTCCCGGATGGGAGGGGCTTATATAGGGGAGGGTACTTCCGGTTTTGGAAGTTGCCAGTGCCAGCACCTGACGGTATCTATATAACCCATTAGTAATGACTATGTCGCTCTGTGTCCCGTGATGTACTCCAAGAAAAGGATTTTACAGGTAAGCTGTTATAAAAATCCTATTTTTTCGAACCCTATTTGAATTGTTCTGAGAATTTTCATTTGAAATTCTTTTCAATAGTGACCAGCTTTAGAGGAGTTACGTAAAACATCTGCTTATAGGCATTCTCTGTTGTCAATATGTCCTCCTCCACCTACAGTCTACCTTCCTTCTGTTTAAAAACATACAACCTTCCCCTCTATCCAGTGGCTTAGCGTGGGTTGTCAGCACCCGGGGCAAGGCAAGTAATTTGCGCCCCCTAACCTGCAGACTTTTAGCACTCCCCGAGTCCCTTCAAATACAATAGTACTGACCTACCTGATTCCAACACTGACCTATCTGATACCTATACTGACCACTATACTATATTGTCCACTACACTACACTGACCACTATACTATACTGTCCACTACACTGACCACTATACTGACCACTACACTACACTGACCACTACACTACACTGACCACTACACTACACTACACTGACCACTATACTATACTGTCCACTACACTAACCACTACTCTACACTGACCACTATACTATACCGTCCACTACACTACACTGACCACTATACTATACTGTCCACTACACTACACTGACCACTACACTACACTGACCACTATACTATTTTTCCACTACACTGACCACTATACTATATTGTCCACTACACTACACTGACCACTACACTACACTGACCACTATACTATACTGTCCACTACACTACACTGAACATTATACTATACTGTCCACTACACTGAACACTATACTATACTGTCCACTACACTACACTGACCACTTTACTGTCCACTACACTACACTGACCACTATACTATATTGTCCACTATACTATATTGTTCACTACACTGACCACTATACTATACTGTCCACTACACGACACTGACCACTATACTATACTGTCCACTACACTACACTGACCACTACACTACACTGACCACTATACTATACTGTCTACTACACTACACTGAACACTATACTATACTGTCCACTACACTGAACACTATACTATACTGTCCACTACACTACACTGACCACTATACTGTCCACTACACTACACTGACCACTATACTATATTGTCCACTATACTATATTGTTCACTACACTGACCACTATACTATACTGTCCACTACACTACACTGACCACTATACTATTCTGTCCACTACACTACACTGACCACTATACTATACTGTCCACTATACTATATTGTCCACTACACTGACCACTATACTATACTGTCCACTACACTACACTGACCACTATACTATCCACTACACTACACTGACCACTATACTATACTGTCCACTACACTACACTGACCACTACACTACACTACACTGACCACTATACTATATTGTCCACTACACTACACTGACCACTGTACTATACTGTCCACTACACTGACCACTACACTACACTGACCACTATACTATACCGTCCACTACACTACACTGACCACTATACTATACTGTCCACTACACTACACTGACCACTACACTACACTACACTATTTTTCCACTACACTGACCACTATACTATACTGTCTACTACACTACACTGACCACTACACTACACTGACCACTATACTATACCGTCCACTACACTACACTGACCACTATAATATACTGTCCACTACACTGACCACTATACTATACTGTCCACTACACTACACTGACCACTATACTGTCCACTACACTACACTGACCACTATAATATATTGTCCACTATACTATATTGTCCACTATACTATATTGTCCACTACACTGACCACTATACTATACTGTCCACTACACTACACTGACCACTACACTACACTGACCACTATACTATTTTTCCACTACACTGACCACAATACTACACTGTCCACTATACTGTCCTGCCTACTGTAACTCTCTCTCTCTGCCTCTCTCTCTCTGTCTCTCTCTGCCTTTGTCTCTCTCTGCCACTCTCTGCCCGTCTCTCACTCTCTGCCCATCTCTCACTCTCTGCCCATCTCTCACTCTCTGTCTCCGTCTCTCACTCTCTCTCTTTGCCTGCCTCTCTCTGCCTCTGTCTCTCTCTCTCTATCTGCCTCTGTCTCTCTCTGCCTCTCTCTGCCTCTCTCTTTGCCTCTGTCTCTCTCTCTCTTTGCCTCTGTCTATCTCTCTCTTTGCCTCTGCCTCTCTCTCTCTCTGCCTCTCTCTCTGCCTCTCTCTCTCTGCCTCTCTATCTCTCTGTGCCTCTCTCTCTCTTTGCCTCTGTTTCTCTCTCTCTCTCTCTTTGCCCCTGTCTATCTCTTTCTTTGCCTCTCTCTCTCTTTTTGCCCCTCTCTCTCTCTTTGCCTCTCTCTCTGCCTCTCTCTCTCTCTTTGCCCCTGTCTCTCTCTCTTTGCCTCTGCCTGTCTCTCTCTCTCTTTGCCCCCCTCTCTCTCTCTTTGCCTCTGTCTCTCTCTCTCTCTTTGCCTCTGTCCCTCTCTCTCTTTTTGCCTCTGCCTCTCTCTTTTTGCCTCTGTCTCTCTCTCTCTTTTTCCTCTCTCTCTCTCTTTTTGCCTCTGTCTCTCTCTCTCTCTTTGCCTCTGTTTCGCTCTCTCTCCTTTTGCCTCTCTCTCTCTCTCTTTTTGCCTCTGTCTCTCTCTCTCTTTTTGCCTCTGTTTCTCTCTCTCTGCCTCTCTCTCTGTCTCTGTCTCTCTCCTTCTCTCTTTGCCTCTGTCTCCCTCTCTCTCTTTGCTTCTGTCTCTCTCTCTTTGCCTCTATCTCTCTTTCTCTCTCTCTTTGCCTCTGTCTCTCCCTCTCTCTCTGCCTCTGCCTCTGCCGCTCTGTCTCTGCCTTCATTTCTCTGCCTCTGTTTCTCTCTCTGCCTCTCTCCCCAGTCCGTGTTCCTCCTCACCTGCTTGTCCTGCATCATGACATAGGTCCGGAGGATAGGAGGAGGTGGCTGCCATGTTTGTTCAGTGTCCGGCGCACTGTGATTGGGCGTATGGAGGTCATGTGCAGAGGCGAGAGTTCAGGATCACGGACAGGAGAGCCCCACGCCGCACATGACCCCCATGGCCCAATCACAGGGCGCCGGACATTGAAAGATGGTGGCGACCGGGGACACAGGAAATGAAATTCAGGAGGACGCGGCCAGTAGTGACACACACTGAAATGAAATTGCGCCCCCCTAAATATCCTTGAAGAAGGATATGCTGAGAAGTGCCCTGAAAAAGGGAAGGGTGGGAGGGTGTTGAATGCGATTGAATGCGCAGACTCACGAACATGAGGTGAGCTGGGAAGATTCGGCCCAGTGACGTGTAGTACCGCACACTGAACCGACAAAGAGCATGGGTGAGTGGGCTGCTTAAATACCCCCTGGGCTCCTCCCATAAACTCAGGCCACCATACTGGCGTATATATATTATTTACTGTATACTGTGCTCATACCTCCAACCTTTCCATAGTTATTATATTCATTATGGACAATGAAAACACTATCACTATATTTTTAGTTAATCTCATTAGGAGAATTTACAGATACAATCTTATGTATCTTATAGAACAATGTTAGTGTTGTTGTTAAGTTGTACTGCCCCTCCATCCTTGAGAAATGTATTGGCATGTAAGCACTTATTACTTATTGTCTATACATTCCCATTTGTTATTTGTACAATTGCTTACAAAAAAGATTTGTAGGTAACATCAAAAAAATAAGGAAACACTGCAAAAATGCAGTGAAAACACATTATACTTTCCTTTTGATAAAGCAGACAACTCAATACCGAAAATAACATCATCAGCCTACCTTTAAAAGCGAAAGGTCCTGTCTTCTGACACTTATCAAGTGCAGGTTTCCAATGATAGGTAGCGGAGTTGGACCAGGAGGAAGATTATACGTTTTCATCTTAAATGCATTGGTCAGGTGCATCAAGTAAATCAGCATGACTAACATGAGTATGAAATAGGTGGTGACAGAATCACACATCAAGCTAAGAAAATTCAACATTATAAGATAAAAAATCCTTGGAGTGTTGCTGTATAAATTTATGAAGTAATTAACCCGATGTACTGGTAATGTGCCTTTATATAGGGATGAGTAAAGGTCGAGACAGATTTACATATTGTATGTCGCAGCAGGATGCAGAAAGAAAAATAATGATTGAAGGTTTTGTAGAGTTTTATTATGTTTTATTACCATCTGGCAGAAGAGTTTTAATTGTACAACCGTTAAACAAACCATTCTTTTCCATATTATTGCCAACAGTAGGCAGTTGGATTGTTCTGAGCATTTGCTTCACTTTGCTCCAGTTTTCCTTGCACTGAGCATGGTAGCAGCCTCTCTGTGTTATGATAATGCAAATTTGGGGAAAATTATGATGGTTTAGGCCTTGTTCACATGGGGTAATTTGATCCCATAGATGTCTATTAGGACGCAGGGGCTGCACCGACACAGCTTCTCCCAATGTGACATCCGTGTAGGTCAGTGGCGGCTGGTGCTCAAAATTTTTGGGGGGGCGCAAACAAACTGAAAAAAAAAAATCAATTGCCGCCACTGTGCCCATACGCCATCAGTTTGCCCCCTCAAATACAGCCAGTTTGTTTCTATATACAGCCAGTTTGTCCCCATATACAGCCAGTGTGCCCCCATATATATATAACCAGTGTGCCCCCATATATACAGCCAGTGTGCCCCCCATATACAGCCAGTGTGCCCCCCATATACAGCCAGTGTGCTCCCATATACAACCAGTTTGTCCCCATATATAGCCAGTGTGCCCCCATATATATAGCCAGTGTGCCCCATATACAGCCAGTTTGTCCCCATATATATAGCCAGTGTGCCCCCATATACAGCCAGTGTGCCCCCATATACAGCCAGTGTGCCCCCATATACAGCCAGCGTGCCCCCATATATATATAGCCAGTGTGCCCCTATATACAGCCAGTTTGTCCTCATATATATAGCCAGTGTGTCCCCATATATATAGCCAGTGTGCCCCCATATACAGCCAGTGTGCCCCCATATACAGCCAGTGGAATAACGTCCTTACAGGATGTCTCCAATTTACAAGCCAACCTCAATGCTCTGTCTAATTGGGCGACTATGTGGCAGATGAGGTTTAATGTTGATAAATGTAAAGTTATGCACTTGGGGGCTAAGAATATGCATGCATCATACATACTAGGGGGAGTACAGCTGGGGAGATCCATAGTGGAGAAGGATCTGGAGGTTTTGGTAGATCATAAGCTCAATAATAGCATGTAATGCCAAGCTGCGGTTTCCAAAGCGAGCAAAGTCCTTTCTTGTATTAAGAGAGGTATGGACTTCAGAGAGAGAGATATAATTTTGCCCCTGTTCAAATCATTAGTAAGACCTCATCTGGAATATGCAGTTCAGTTTTAGGCACCAGTTCTCAAAAAGGATATCGAGGAACTGGAGAAAGTGCAGAGAAAGGCAACCAAACTGATAAGAGGCATGGAGGAGCTCAGCTATGAGGAAAGATTAGAGGACCTGAATTTATTCACTCTTGAGAAGAGGAGAATAAGGGGAGATATGATCAACATGTACAAATATATAAGGGGTCCATATAGTGAACTTGGTGTTGAGTTTTTCACTTTACAGTCAACACAGAGGACATGGGGGCACTCTTTACGTCTAGAGGAAAATAGATTTTATCTCCAAATACGGAAAGGTTTCTTCACAGTAAGAGCTGTGAAAATGTAGAATAGACTCCCTCTAGAGGTGGTTCTGGCCAGCTCAGTAGATTGCTTTAGGAAAGGTCTGGATACTTTCCTAAATGTACATAATATAGCTGGGTACTAACATTCATAGGTAAAGTTGATCCAGGGAAAATCTGATTGCCTCTCGGGGGATTAGGAAGGAATTTTTTCCCCTGCTGTAGCAAATTGGATCATACTCTGCTGGGGTTTTTTGCCTTCCTCTCGATCAACTGTGGGTATAGAATTGGGTATATGGGATTGTACGATATATTTTTTTTTTTTTATGGTTGAACTGGATGGACTTGTGTCTTTTTTCAACCTGACTAACTATGTAACTATGTGTAGCGGGGTCTCCTTTAAGGCCCTATGGACTACGTTACCCAGAACTCCGTTTGGCACCCAGGGTGCATTTGGCCACCTCAGAGACTCATGGGTGGGGCTATAAAGGGAAGGGGAGAGGCTAAGCTCAGCCTCTTTGGACACTGCACTGCAATCAATAGGACTCCCTGTGCGGATCTGCTGCAGTGCAAGGTCTGAGGCCTGGGCCTTGCGCACCTTCCAAAGAGCCTTCCACCCCACTGCTGAGCCTGGGTGGCACCTGATTTCTTTCGAGTTTGCTGACATCAGTTGGACCGGGGACCCCGCCGTTGCAGACCCTGTGTGCGGAGACACAGTGGTGGAAGTCCCGGACTGGGATCGCGTCCGGAGGGGTGAGCGAGCACCTACTCACGTCATTAACTTGTACTTTAATTAGGCCTAGTGACTGCCTTGGCCCACCGTGCTATATTTACTGTCCCGCCGTAGACTAGTGGCGGAACTGAGTCTCCGGTGAAGTGTTCTTTCTTTATTAACCCTAATTGGATTACAAATACTGTTCCTGAATGTGCACCACCGTTCATCTTGCATGCGAAGAATTGTTCTCACAGAGACTGAGTTTATCTGAGTCAGGCCTGACCAGGGATTAGGATTTTGTTGGTGCGCCACATTGCGCATAAAGAAGATAGCTGCACGTGGCGTGTGATCACTCTGCACTATCACTGATTAGTATGTTTATTACTGCAGGGCTCTGCATGTATGTTATGTGACAAGTTATCATTTACCTTTATACAACAGTAAATCATTTACGGTTTATCACTCCGGTATCAGTGTTCATTACTGCTCATATTACTGCTAGATTGTGCATAACCAGGTATAGAGAGCTATATTACTAGAACATCCCCTAGACTAACTGTGCCAAAGGAGGGTCGAGTAGATTGCCGGGGGTTGGCGGTGCTATGTACAGGGCCCGAAACAGAACCAGCGGCTCTCTTAACTGGGGGTATCGCTACATATGTAACACCAGCGCATACCCATGCACGGGGTACAGATCAAATAATACAGCTGTCACCAAAACAGGAGGTGAGGAGAAATACCACAATGGGGACACCTGTTCTGGTGACAACTCTCTATGCAGGGAATTTTTCCTCACTTTGGAAAGGTTTCTCATTTTCTGATGGATTTGTACAATGGAAGCTAGAAAGCACATGCAAATGACCCAGGTGCTCCACCTGCTGGCTTGATAAAAGACTATATACCATTCTTAAGCAAAAGTTCATATTTACTGAAACATATTGAACAGCACATTATATTATTTTAGTGTAGAAAGGAAATGAAGAGTACTGGGGGATGTCACATGACCAGAGCAAAGACATGTGCTAAAAAATATGGATAGAAATTTTTTTTTTCTTTCAAATGCAGCAGTCTATAAGGAAAAAGGGGAGTTGGGCTTTAACCACTTAAATACAAGAGATGTTTTCCCTTGTGTCTCAGAGAATTTATTTTATTTTATTTTGGAGATGTCTTGATTCTGCACATAATGTTTGATCCAGTTTAACATTTTATACATCTTTTCTCTAGATCAGCGGTCTCCAAACTGCGGCCCTGGGGCCGGATGTGGCCCTTTGCTTGCCTCTATCCGGCCCTCGGGGCACTGTTCTATCCACAATTGACACTAATGATGGGACACTATTCCTCCCACTGACACCAAGGATGGGGTACTATTCCTCCCACTGACACCAAGGATGGGGAGATATTCCTCCCACTGATATCAACAATGGGACACTATTCCTCCCACTGACACCAAGGATGGGGCACTATTCCTCCCAGTGATAACAATGGGGCACTATTCCTCCCTCTGATGATAAGGATGGGGTGCTATTCCTCCCACTAATAACAATGGGCGCTATTCCTCCCACAGACACCAAGGATGGGGAGCTATTCCTCCCACTGACACCAAGGATGGGGAGCTATTCCTCCCACTGATATCAACAATGGGGCACTATTCCTCCCACTGACACCAAGGATGGAGCACTATTCCTCCCAGTGATAACAATGGGGTACTATTCCTCCCACTGACGATAAGGATGGGGTGCTATTCCTCCCACTAATAACAATGGGCGCTATTCCTCCCACTGATATCAACAATGGGACACTATTCCTCCCACTGACACCAAGGATGGGGAGTGTAACGGCACCCCAAATACGAAGGGGGGTTAACGCAGTTTCCTCTGTCCCCTCTCCTGGACACACATCCACTCGCTACCAATCTTCCACAGCCAAACGACCCCTTCCCATAGGAATTAATCCTTCTGAAGAAACGAGACGCACTCTGTATCCTTCTGGGGTAGAATGCCTTTATTGAGAAACATTGTAACTTTTATATATATCCAATACTGCATTAGTTTAACATGAACAATGGCCCAGCTCCACCCACACATCACAAGACTCAACACATCATCCTGACGTCTGCTAGGCTTCACAAGATCCCACACAATAGAATATAATGATCCCCAATACACATCTTATCACAAAGTGTTGGCAGCCAGTCTGTCTGCCGGATACCATACACACAGGCATAGTGAACAATAGAATGCAAATCACCTTAATTCCTCCCAGCAATGATTACACAAAAGGCAGGGGCTGGGGGTGATGACATTACCATCTAACAGTATGTGTCCCAACATCATGAAGGCGTCACTTTTCAATTACCCTGTTGAGGTCATAATCAAATAGTAAATAGTTCTTTGCAGCTATCCTGAGGAATATGGTGGATCAATATTACAGACCCAATCTAGATAAAATGTATGTACAGCATTGAATATGGCTATCATAGACCATATTGGGTTTTTTCCATTCACCCTGTGTCCAAAGTGACCCCCTTGTCACACATCTCCCCTTTCGGCAGGAGACTAACAGAGGAGGCGACCCCAGACGGGTTGACTCCGAAGTTAGTCCATAGGTCCATTCCTCTAATGCCGGTATCCACACAGTACCCCAAATGAATTGCTCCAAACAGAGCACTACTCACCCAGCCAACCTCTGCCTCTCTCAGAGAACATACCCGCCGCCGGGGGGAGGCCTGGACTGGCCCTTCTCCCTGGAGTTCCTTCAGCCGCTGGAGAGAAGACAGGGTGACTGGGCTCAGTCCGTCATGCTGTTTGGGATCTGGGCCAACTGCCCAGCATTCCTGGGGTATACAAGTGGAGACTGAATTCCCATCCCCTTGTGGTAGGTGAAAATCTCCTAGTGCTTGCAAAGCAAGGTTGACAACCTCCTGTCTCAGTGTCACACCATTTTCTGGGGTTGTGTCAGTGAAGACCGAAGTCCCTTCCACTACCACAGGAACTCCCTCTTCTGTTAGTTGGGAGCAGAGGCCCGCGGCGCTCTGCTCTGTTGCCAGCTCTTGTGCTGGGTTGCTGTGAGTGGAGACTGCAGTCCCATCCACCGATATCCGCTCAAGTGGCAGTTGTGTGCAGCGGCCAGTAGCATTCTGCCCTGCTGCCAGTGATTCAGCTGGGGGTAAAAGCTTTACCACCCCAGCTTGTTGCTGGAGAGAGGGGCCAACTGCCCTGGCTCCCTGAAACTCCACAGTTGTTTCTGGTGCTGGGCAGAGGTTGCCATCACTCTGCCCTGTTGCCAGCGCTTCTGCTGGGGACTCCACACCATCTGCTCTGGTTAACTGTTGGGGGGGGGGAATGGCCTGCTTCTCCTCCCTGCATCTCTGAAATCCACTTGGAAAGAGGAACCATCACCTTCTCAACTCGGGCCTCCAAAACTGCCACGGGTGTAGAGCAAGGGTCTGCAGTACTTTGTCCTGCTGTCAGTACTTGAGCGGGCGATGCATAATCCATAACATCCTCTGAACAGTCCCTTAAGTCCATATCTTCTGTAATCTGTGGCTGAGGAGATGAGCCAACTGCCCTAGCTCCCTGGAACTCCATATCATCCACTTTGGCTTTAGGGAGGGCAATCTTCAGCTTTTCCACTGCCGATTCTTCAGCCAGGCTAGCTCCCTGGAACTCCATATCATCCACTTCGGCTTTAAGGGTGGTAATCTTCAGATTTTCCACTGCCGATTCTTCAGCCAGGATTTCAGAGTTGTCAACTGGTATTTCCTGATAGTCCCAGGCAAAGGTAGCACCACCCTGCTGCTGAGCAGATTCTAGCAGCTGTCTGTAGGCGATCTCCAGCTCCCATTCCTGAATGGCCAGAAACTCCAAATCTTCCTTTGCCCAGTGCCCTTCCGAGACATTCAGTTTTCGCTCTCTGTGCTCCATTATTTCCTCCAAACGCCACTCCCGAAGTCAGGGTCCTCGGACAGCCTCCAATACAACAATCCCAGGCCATTATAGTTAAAGCCTTCCGTGGGGCTGTCATCCGCTGACCACTGGCACTCTTGGGCTACATACCACCGGAGGGCTCTGTAGCTCTCGTCCAACCGCATCTCTGCCCGGATCAGTCTGCTTAACTCAGCTGTCCACTTCTGCTTCGGTTGTTCCCCCAATAACAGTATTCGTACTTCATACTGCGACCAGTACCTTACATGGATGGAGGGGAGAACTTTTCCCTGGTGTTGCTGCTCGAGAGCTAGCGCTTTCTTCCAGAGTTCGCAGCGGATTGAATCAGACCATCCCAGCAGGACCTCCTCTGATACTGGTCCTCTATGCTGTATCTGCATCTCTCGCAACCTCCTTTCGAATTCCTCTTCCATGGCGGCTGGTTCTTTAGGCGTTGTCTCCGATTGCCGTATTTCCGCCATTCTCCGCTCATGTTGCTGCTCTAGTTCTCTCTTTTGTCGCTCTAGTTCTTTCTCTTGTTGCTCTCGTTCTCTCTCTTGACGCTCTCGTTCTCTCTTTTGTCGCGCTAGTTCTCTCTCTTGTCGCTCTCGTTCTCTCTCTTGTCGCTCATCCTGCAGCTGGATGCCTTTAATGGCTTCCTGTATGGCGGTTTCTGATGGGTTAGCACCATATAATGCCAACCGCTGTTGAACACGTTGCTGAAACAGGTCTTCAACTGACCGGGGTCCTGCATCACCAACCCTCTTCTGGTCCATCTTGGCTCTCAAGTAGGTCTTTCAGCGTGACTTTCCTGCAGGCTGCATAGCTGGTCATTCACTGTGGTAGTTTGGAGTGTCCCAGGAACTGGAGGGAAAATCCCGCTGCTGCCAACCAATGTAACGGCACCCCAAATATGAAGGGGATTAACGCCGTTTAAGATGTTCCCTCTCCTGGACACACATCCACTCGCTACCAATCTTCCACAGCCAAACGACCCCTTCCCATAGGAATTAATCCTTCTGAAGAAACGAGACTCACTCTGTATCCTTCTGGGGTAGAATGCCTTTATTGAGAAACATTGTAAATTTTATATATATCCAATACTGCATTAGTTTAACATGAACAATGGCCCAGTTCCACCCACACATCACAAGACTCAACACATCATCCTGACGTCTGCTAGGCTTCACAAGATCCCACACAATAGAATATAACGATCCCCAATACACATCTTATCACAAAGTGTTGGCAGCCAGTCTGTCTGCCGGATACCATACACACAGGCATAGTGAACAATAGAATGCAAATCACCTTAATTCCTACCAGCAATGATTACACAAAAGGCAGGGGCTGGGGGTGATGACATTAGCATCTAACAGTATGTGTCCCAACATCATGAAGGCGTCACTTTTCAATTACCCTGTTGAGGTCATAATCAAACAGTAAATAGTTCTTTGCAGCTATCCTGAGGAATATGGTGGATCAATATTACAGACCCAATCTAGATAAAATGTATGTACAGCATTGAATATGGCTATCATAGACCATATTGGGGTTTTTCCATTCACCCTGTGTCCAAAGTGACCCCCTTGTCACAGGGAGCTATTCCTCCCAGTGATAACAATGGGGTACTATTCCTCCCACTGACAATAAGGATGGGGTGCTATTCCTCCCACAGACACCAAGGATGGGGAGCTATTCCTCCCACTGACACCAAGGATGGGGAGCTATTCCTCCCACTGATATCAACAATAGGACACTATTCCTCCCACTGACACCAAGGATGGAGCACTATTCCTCCCAGTGATAACAATGGGGTACTATTCCTCCCACTGACGATAAGGATGGGGTGCTATTCCTCCCTAGTGATGAGCCGAACACCCCCGGGTTCGGTTCGCACCAGAACCCGCGAACGGACTGAAAGTTCGCACGAACGTTAGAACCCTATTAATAGTAGTTATCTGTTAGTAGTTATTAGTATGCTTTGAGTGCTGCAGGATAATGGTGTATTTATTATTGTGATTGGTAGTAGAGGGATGTCTGTTGTTTCTGATATTGGAATAAAAAATTATCTTATCTCTTATTATTTAACAGGGAACCCCAGTGGTCCCTCTTTTTACGTCAATTCTATATGATGAAACCAAATGGGAGAGTCCTAGGGAATTTAACCCCAATCATTTCCTTGATGCTAACGGGAAGTTTCTAAAGAGAGATGAATTCTTTGCTTTCTCCAAAGGTGAGTAAATCAGTTACTGACTACACAAGTTTTATTACAAGGGATGCATCACAGCCCACTAACAGCTTACTGCACTAAGTAAATAAAGAAAGAACAGCATAGATGCACTTCTCTAACTTATTTGCAAGTAAGATACTTTATACTACCTATGTGAAACAATCTGCCTGCGGTTGCACATTGAGTGTAAGTCGTTGACAGTTAGATGCCTTCTTTCTTCTGCTGTGTTTTAGAAGTTTAGACTAGGGATGAGCCGAACACCCCCCGGTTCGGTTCGCACCAGAACCTTTGAACGGACCGAAAGTTCGCACGAACGTTAGAACCCTAATAAATACAATGGACGCGAGCGTTCGAAATCTAAAGTGCTAATTATAACGACTATTATGCATGTTATTGTCCTAAAAAGGGTTTGGGAACCCGGGTTCTGCACCAGGGGACATGTATCAATGCAAAAAGAAGTTTTAAAAACGGCCGTTTTTCGGGAGCAGTCATTTTAATGATGCATAAAGTCAAATATTCCTTTAAATATCGTACCTGGGGGGTGTCTAAAGTATGCCTGTGAAGTGCCACGTGTTTCCCGTGTTTAGAACTGTCCCTGCACAAAATTACATTTCTAAAGGAAAAAAAGCCATTTAAAACTGCTTGCGGCTTTAATGTAATGTCTGGTCCCGGTAATATGGATGAAAATCTTTAAGAAAAATGGCATAGCTACCCCATCACCCCCCCCCCCCCCTACCCCAGCCCATTACCAGCCCCTTTGGGTCTTCTATGGATATTAAGGGGAACCCCGCACACAAAAGAAAAAAGGCCCTATATACTCTGAACAGCCGTATACAGGCGATGCATACAAGACAGGGACTGTAGGTTTGTTCTTATGTAGAATCTGTTTGTAATTTTGAACAGGTACATTGTTTAAGTGTAGCTCCAGCCAAAAAATCTATTTTTAAGCTTTTTGGAAAACATAGGGAAGGGTTATCACCCCTGTAACATTTGTTTTGCTGTCTGTGCAGTGTGCACCTGTTCAGAACAGTTCACCTCACTTTCCGTCCTAATGACAAATGTTTTTTGAAAATTTGGGGTTTTTATTGAAACAAGAATTGGTGATAAAGCATCAGTGGAGAGGAAACACTTTTTTTCCCATAATAACTCTTACAGGAGAGAATTTGCCTTCCTAGGGGTAGATTTCCTCTCACTTCCTGTTGTATCCTTCCGTTTGCAAGGAGGAGTCGTTTGTAAGTTGGATGTTTGAAAGTAGGGGCCTGCCGTATATACTCTGCTGAAATTTGCCCCTTACATGTTGGTGTTGCCACAACACTGTGAGCCCTCACAGTTACTCTTGGTGGGCGCATGAATGGGCCCTGCTGTGAATTATTAGATCAAGAATTGTAATTGCATGCCCCTGTTGAACAGGGGCTGAAAAATTGGGCCTTTGGTGGTGGTGGTGGTGTTGACACAACACTGTAAGGCCTCACAGTTACTCTTGGTGGGCGCAGGAATGGGCCCTGCTGTGAATTATTAGATCAAGAATTGTAATTACATGCCCCTGTTAAACAGGGGTAGAAAAATTGGGCCTTAGGCACTGGTGCCACAACACTGCAACCCCTCACAGATACTGTACTTGGAGCACAGCAATGAGCCCTGTTGCAAAGTATTGCATCAAAAATTGTAATTACATGCCCCTGTTAAACAGGGGCTGAAAAATTGGGCCTTAGGCACTGGTGCCACGACACTGCAACCTCTCCCAGATAGTCTAGTTGGAGTGCAGGAATGAGCCCTGCTGCAAAGCATTGCATAAAAAATTGTAATTACATGCCCCTGTTAAACAGGGGCTGAAAAATTGGGCCTTAGCCACTGGTGGCGGCACCCAGAAACAAAAATGTTCTTCCAAGCTATCATCATCAATCGGATCATTGAGGTGGAGGAGGATAGTCAGTCAACATAACAGGACAGTCTCTCAGCATCAGCATCAGTCTTGAAGGGATGTGACATTTGAAAATAAATTAGTCTGTTATATCAGCTTCAGGTGTTTGGTAGCAGGTGGTGATCCAAGACTGGTTCATCTTTATGAAGGTCAGTCGATCAACCGAGTCGGTGGACAGGCGCACCCTGTGATCCGTGACAAATCCTCCAGCAGCACTGAATGTGCGTTCTGAAAGAACGCTGGATGCAGGACAGGCCAGTAGCTCAATTGCATACTGTGCAAGCTCTGGCCAGTGATCCATCCTCAAGACCCAGTAAGCCAGAGGATTTTCGGTGGGGAAGGTGTCCAAGTCTGACCTTGCCCCTAGGTATTCCTGCACCATGTATATCAGACGCTGGCGATGGTTGCTGGAACCGATCATACCTTGGGACTGCGGACTAAAGAATTGTCTGAACGCATCGGTCAGACGGCCACCTTCCCCACCGCTCCTTCTTTGACTGACCGAAGCCTCAGCAACTCGTTGTCCAGGACCAGGAATTTGTAACCTCCCAGTCTCTGGGAACGCGTTGCACAGACCTTTCTGCAAGGCCTCCCGGAGTTGTCTCATCCTCTGCTCCCTCTGCGACGGTAAGATAAGGTCCGCAACCTTACCCTTGTACCGTGGATCAAGGAGAGTGGCCAGCCAGTAATGGTCCCTCTCCTTGATCTGAAGAATATGAGGATCCTTCCGCAGACTTTGCAGGATGAGGGAGGCCATGCAGCGTAGGTTAGCTGAGGCATTAGGTCCGGAGTCCTCTGGGTCACTAAGGACGACATGATCCGCAGCCACCTCCTCCCAGCCACATACAAGTCCACGGGTTTCTTGGGACTGTAAATCATCCCTAAAAGACTGCTGCTGATGATGCTGAGTGCCAGGCTCCACCTCCATGCTGACACAATCCTCCTCCTCCTCCTCTTCCTGTGCGATGGGTGGGACAGAAGGAACACTGTCTGGGTAAAGGGGGCCTTGAGAGGCAAAGAAGTCCCCCTCTTCCTGCCTCTATTCTGCCTCAAGTGCCCTGTCCATTATTCCACGCAGCGTATGTTCCAACAGGTGGACAAGAGGTACAGTGTCACTGATGCATGCACTGTCACTGCTCACCATCCTCGTGGCCTCCTCAAATGGTGCCAGGACAGTGCATGCATCCCTGATCATGCCCCACTGGCGTGGTGAAAAAAACCCGAGCTCCCCTGACCCTGTCCTGGTGCCGTAGTCGCACAGGTACTCATTGATGGCCCTCTGCTGCGTGTGCAGCTGCTGCAGCATGGCCAACGTTGAGCTCCACCTGGTGGGCATGTCACATATAAGGCGGTTCTTGGGCAGGTTCAACTCCTTTTGCAGCTCAGCCAGGCGAGCACTGGCTTTATAAGATCTGCAGAAATGCACACAGACTTTCCTGGCCTGCCTCAGGACATCCTGTAAGCCCGGGTACCTGCCCAAGAACCGCTGCACCACCAGGTTAAGGATGTGAGCCACACAGGGCACATGGGTCAGTTGTCCCTGTCGGAGGGCGGAGAGGAGGTTGGTGCCATTGTCGCAAACCACCATTCCTTGCTTAAGCTGGCGTGGCGTCAACCACCTCTCGGCCTGCCCCTGCAGAGCAGACAGAACCTCTGCCCCAGTGTGGCTCCTGTCCCCCAAACACACCAGCGCAAGCACGGCAAGGCATCTTTTTGCCTGCGTACTTGCGTAGCCCCTTGAACGCCTACGGAGCACCGCTGGTTCCGAGGACAAAGCACAGGAAGAGGCCATGGAGGAAGAAGAAGAGGAGGGGGTGGAGGAGAGAGGTGTGTCACAACCAGTAGTAGCATTTTGGAGGCGTGGCGGCGGAACAACCTCCAACACTACTGCACCTTGTCCTGCATCCTTCCCAGCTGCCAAAAGAGTGACCCAATGGGCCGTGAAAGAAAGGTAACGTACCTCTCCATGCCTGCTGGACCATGAGTCAGCGGTAATATGCACCTTACCGCTGACCGCCCTGTCCAGCGAGGCCAAGACATTGCCTTCCACATGCCGGTAGAGAGCCGGAATTGCCTTCCGTGAGAAAAAGTGGCGTTTGGGAACCTGCCACTGAGGAACCGCACATTGCACAAACTCACGGAAGGGGGCCGAGTCTACCAACTGAAAAGGCAGCAGTTGAAGCGCTAGCAATTTAGCCAAGCTAGCATTCAACCGCTGGGCATGTGGATGGCTGGGAGTGAACTTCTTTCTACGGTCCAGCAGCTGGGGCAGGGAAATTTGCCTGCTAGAATCGGACGTCGGTGTACTGCTAGCAGAGTGCCCGCAAGTACTTGGCTGTGACACACCTAATTCTACACCTTCATTCCTCTCAGTGCAGGTTTCAGAGAGGACTGAAGGTATAGTGGGGTTGGAGATCCCAGCTGATGCGGTGCAAGGAAAGGTCAGCTTTGTTCTTTGGTGTGGGTCTTTAAGGTAGGCTTGCCAACGAGCTGCATGGCAGGTCAACATATGTCTGGTCAAGCATGTGGTGCCCAAGCGGCTGATGTTTTGGCCACGCGATATACGCTTGAGACATATGTTGCAAACAGCAGCTGTGCGATCTGATGCACTCGACTCAAAAAAGGCCCACCCCAAAGAACTTTTTGAATAACGGGCAGAGGCAGTGCCCTGCACAGGCGGAGCTCTGCGGTGTGATTCCGTCAGTGTGCTGCCCTTACGCTGGCCCCCCGAGGGCATCCTGCCTCGTTGGAGATGTGCCTCCTCCTCATCCTCCTCCTCCTCCTCTCTCCTATTAGGCACCCACGTGGAGTCAGTGACCTCATCATCCCCTCCCTCCTCATCACTGGAGCCAATCTGGCAGTATGCTGCAGCTGCTGGAACATGACTGCCAGATTGGTGTCCTTCTTGAGCATCCTCTCTCTCTGCTCTCTTGCTACTGCCTTCCTATAGCTGGGTATCATCATCAGACCCTTCGAAATGCTGGGCATCCTCCTGGAGCATGTACCCAACACTGTGCTCAAACAGTTCGGGGGACTCCTCAGGAGGACATGGTGGGTCTAGGGAAGGAGTGACTGATGATGACATTGATACCAGGGAAGAGGACGCTTTGGCAGCTGCTTTGCCAGTACCCTGAGCCTGGGTGAGAGAGGATGAGGAGGATGAGGAGGGCTTGGTCATCCACTCTACCAAGTCTTCGGCATGATGCGGCTCAACGCGTCCAGCTGCCGAAAAGAAGGACAAGCGTGTCCCATGGCCACATGCTGATGGCGATGCCCGGGTCCACGACCAGCACTGTTGTCTCTAGACACAGAGCCTGCTTGCCCTCTTTTATTGGCTCCTGACTGTCTGCCTCTCCTTGTTTGCCTTCCAGACATTCTAATGGCCTGCAGGGAGATGGGAAAACCAGCAATAAGGCCTAGCTTCAGGAGTATATTTTGCAGGAAGCACACTACGCCCGCTGTAAGTGCTTTAAATGCCTGTTGGTGTAACACACTAGGAAAACACAGCAATAAGGCCTAGCTTCAGGAGTATATTTTGGCAGGAATCAAACTACGCCTGCTGTAAGTGCTGCAAATGCCTGTTGGTGTAACACACTAGGAAAACACAGCAATAAGGCCTAGCTTCAGGAGTATATTTTGCAGGAATCACACTACGCCTGCTGTAAGTGCTCCAAATGCCTGTTGGTGTAACACACCAGGAAAACACAGCAATACGGGCTAGCTTCAGGTGTATAATGTGCAGGAGGCACACTCCGCCCGCTGTAAGTGCTGCAAATGTCTGTTAGTGTAACACACCAGGAAAACACAGCAATAAGGCCTAGCTTCAGGAGTATATTTTGCAAGAATCACACTACGCCTGCTGTAAGTGCTGCAAATGCCTGTTGGTGTAACACACTAGGAAAACACAGCAATAAGGCCTAGCTTCAGGAGTATATTTTGCAGGAATCACACTACGCCTACTGTAAGTGCTGCAAATGCCTGTTGGTGTAACACACTAGGAAAACACAGCAATAAGGCCTAGCTTCAGGAGTATATTTTGCAGGAATCACACTACGCCTACTGTAAGTGCTGCAAATGCCTGTTGGTGTAACACACTAGGAAAACACAGCAATAAGGCCTAGCTTCAGGAGTATATTTTGCAGGAATCACACTACGCCTGCTGTAAGTGCTGCAAATGCCTGTTGGTGTAACACACCAGGAAAACACAGCAATAAGGCCGAGCTTCAGGAGTGTCATGGATATGCAGTAGTGTTTGTCTGTCAGCTTACCTTCCTTCCCATGTGTTCATCTTAGAGGCCTGAGCCCTTTCACCTGGCTTCCTTTATAATCTCCTCCCAGCCAGACTCCACCCCAGGCCCTATCACAGAACACTATATTAACCTGTGCACTGCAAGCCTGCTTGGCTGATCAACGTGTTTGTTAGGCATTGTGTGTTTTGGTTCCTGCCTGCCGTGTGCTACGTCTGTCTCTCTGTTATGTTATTGGCTTGTCCCCGACTATCCCTGTCTGCTCGTGACCCTTGACCTTCGGCTCGTTCTTCGTTATCCTTGTCTGCTTGTGGCCCCTGACCTTCAGCTTGTTATTCGGTTCTCTCTTATCGTGTGCTGCTGCTTCCCCTCTTTTCCCCTTATCCTACGGGGCGTGAGCTAGGAAACTCCAGGGGCCGCGACCTGGTCCCAGCCTGCAGCTAACATCCTCACCACTAGAGGCCCTGGAGAAGACCAGCTGGGTCTTAGACTCCGCGCCCTGGGGAATCTTGGCTCTAGCTTCCGTTTGGATCCCGGTTGTGCTCCTCTGGTCCCGCTTTCCACAACCACCCAGTTTCCTATCCGCAGAAGCCAGCCATAGGGTTCACTACCTCGCGGTGCACTCCTGTCCCCCTACGGTGTGCATCTGTCACCTGGCCACAGGTGACCCTGACAGTTTGATCAGCCATGAACCCGGCTGACATCCCGTTACCCGTGGATGATCCGTTGCAGGGCATAGTTTGCAGACTTGAAACCCAGGAATCGAATCAGACTCAGGTGATGCGATTCCTCCAGGATCTGGCTTCTCGCTTTGAGCAGCTTCAGGCCTCCTTGGGAACCCTGAATCCGCAACCTCAAATACAACCAGCGGCTGCACCTATTGCACCAGTCGCAGCCACACACTCACTACAACTGCCAGCTCCGTCCCGTTTCTCTGGGGACTCCAAGGCTTGCAGGGGGTTCCTTAGCCAATGCACAATTCATTTTGAGCTCCAGCCCCAAAACTTCCTGTCTGATCGGGCTAAGGTAGCCTATATCATTTCCCTCCTCTCTGGTGAAGCTTTAGCCTGGGCAGCCCCTCTGTGGGAACTGAATGATCCAGTGGTTTCTAGCCTGTCTGGCTTCTTGAAACTTTTTCGGAATATCTTCGAAGAACTGGCTCGTGTCTCTTCAGCGGCCAGCGCCCTTTTACGTCTCCGCCAAGAGTCTGCTTCTGTGGGACAGTATGCCCTTCATTTCCGCATACTGTCGGCTGAGTTGAGCTGGAACAATGAGGCCTTAGTCGCAACCTTTTTGCATGGCCTGTCTGATAGAGTGAAGGATGAATTAGCAGGAAGAACCATCCCCACTGATCTGGCCGGCGTTATCTCCTTGTGTAACCAGATCGATATTCCCTTTCAGGAGAGGACCTTAGAAAAGCAACGCCAGCACTCCTTGGTTCTTAGTCAGCCTGAGCTCCCCTCTCTTCGACCCGTAGAGCATCTCCTACCAACTGAGGAACCCATGCAGCTGGGTCGGACCAGGCTATCCCCCGAGGAACGTGCTAGGCGCAGAACTCTTGGTCTGTGTCTTTACTGTGGGGGCAAAGGTCATTTTCGTGACACTTGCTCTCTTTGTCCAGAAAAACGTTCGGGTCCACTTCATCTGGAAAGTGGAGTATTGGACCCAGAAATATCACCTTCCCCTTCTCGTCTTCTGCTTTCTGTGTTCCTTCATGTTGGTGCTTCTTTTCATTCGGTCTCAGCATATCTGGATTCCGGAGCCGCTGGTAATTTTATGGACTGGGAAATCGCATCGTCCATGAGACTTACTCTTTTGCCCCTCACCACACCATTGGTGGTCTTGGCGATTGATGGTACTGTTCTCCCAGGGGGACCTATCCGCTTCCAGACCCTCCCTGTTAAGATGTCGGTAGGGACACTCCACCAGGAGTGGATATCCTTCCTTATCTTACCCAAGGCCTCAACGCCTATAATTTTGGGTCTCCCATGGTTACAGCTCCATTCTCCTCATGTGGACTGGACTACTGGACAGATCCTGGCTTGGGGTCCCTCCTGTTCCTCGTCCTGCCTACCCAAGGTTGCCCCCTGTGAATCTGAGCCGGTCATTCATTCCAGGTTGCATAACCATTTACATTTCTCTGTCCCTAACCACCCTTGGACGCACAGCCAGGCTAGCTTGTCTACAAGTCCTGCAGTCGCTACGTCTTGCGATGCGATTCAGGTAGTCGCTACACCTGACTCAGCTATTCACTCTGCCTCTGTACTAGTTATGCCAGTCCAGCCCATGCCCAGTGAGCCTCCTACTTTTTCTTGTTCAGGACATTCTGCTTGTCTTTCAGCTATTCAGCTTGACTCCTGTGACATGTCACCCTCTAACCAACCTGACTTTAGGGTTCCACTGACATCTGCCCAGTTTGATGGTCCTGTGCAAGATGACCAGTTCCCCTTTAAGGGTCTAGGGGACCCTCCTCTGATTCCTGTTGATCCTCTCATGCCCTTACTTATTCCTAGAGAGCCTTTGGTCCTCAATAGATCTTCTTGTCATCTCCCTACCTCGTTTTCAGTCTCTGAGGATAATCTTAAGTACGAGGTTAGACAAGTTCTGGATTCTCGGCTCTGCAGAGGCATTCTTCAGTACCTTGTGCATTGGAGAGGTTTTGGTCCTGAGGAGGCGTCTTGGATCGCTGCATCTGATGTCGCTGCACCTCATCTGTTGAGAAGGTTTCATCAGAGATTTCCCTTTAAGCCTGGGCCCAGGCGGGGGAGGGCCCATAAGAGGGAGGGTACTGTCATGGATATGCAGTAGTGTTTGTCTGTCAGCTTACCTTCCTTCCCATGTGTTCATCTTAGAGGCCTGAGCCCTTTCACCTGGCTTCCTTTATAATCTCCTCCCAGCTAGACTCCACCCCAGGCCCTATCACAGAACACTATATTAACCTGTGCACTGCAAGCCTGCTTGGCTGATCAACGTGTTTGTTAGGCATTGTGTGTTTGGGTTCCTGCCTGCCGTGTGCTACGTCTGTCTCTCTGTTACGTTATTGGCTTGTCCCCGACTATCCCTGTCTGCTCGTGACCCTTGACCTTCGGCTCGTTCTTCGTTATCTTTGTCTGCTTGTGGCCCCTGACCTTCAGCTTGTTATTCGGTTCTCTCTTATCGTGTGCTGCTGCTTCCCCTCTTTTCCCCTTATCCTACGGGGCGTGAGCTAGGAAACTCCAGGGGCCGCGACCTGGTCCCAGCCTGCAGCTAACATCCTCACCACTAGAGGCCCTGGAGAAGACCAGCTGGGTCTTAGACTCCGCGCCCTGGGGAATCTTGGCTCTAGCTTCCGTTTGGATCCCGGTTGTGCTCCTCTGGTCCCGCTTTCCACAACCACCCAGTTTCCTATCCGCAGAAGCCAGCCATAGGGTTCACTACCTCGCGGTGCACTCCTGTCCCCCTACGGTGTGCATCTGTCACCTGGCCACAGGTGACCCTGACAAGGAGTATATTTTGCAGGAATCACACTACGCCTGCTGTAAGTGCTGCAAATGCCTGTTGGTGTAACACACCAGGAAAACACAGCAATAAGGCCTAGCTTCAGGAGTATATTTTGCAGGAATCACACTACGCCTGCTGTAAGTGCTGCAAATGCCTGTTGGTGTAACACACCAGGAAAACACAGCAATACGGGCTAGCTTCAGGTGGATAATGTGCAGGAGGCACTCTCTGCCCGCTGTAAGTGCTGCAAATGCCTGTTAGTGTAACACACCAGGAAAACACAGCAATACAGGCTAGCTTCAGAAGTATATTTTGCCGGAATCACACTACGCCTGCTGTAAGTGCTGCAAATGCCTGTTGGTGTAACACACTAGGAAAACACAGCAATAAGGCCTAGCTTCAGGAGTATATTTTGCAGGAATCACACTACGCCTGCTGTAAGTGCTGCAAATGCCTGTTGGTGTAACACACTAGGAAAACACAGCAATAAGGCCTAGCTTCAGGAGTATATTTTGCAGGAATCACACTACGCCTGCTGTAAGTGCTGCAAATGCCTGTTAGTGTAACACACCAGGAAAACACAGCAATAAGGGCTTGCTTCAGGTGTATACTGTGCAGGAGGCTTAGCAACAATGACACTGACACTGTCCCCTGCCTATCCTTCTCTCTCCCTGCACACAAGGTTTATCAAAGAATATGACACTGACACTCTCCCTGCCTATCCTTCTCTCTCCCTGCACACAAGGTTTAGCAAAGAATATGACACTGACACTGTCCCCTGCCTATCCTTCTCTCTCCCTGCACACAAGGTTTAGCAAATAATATGACACTGACACTCTCCCTGCCTATCCTTCTCTCTCCCTGCACACAAGAATAGCACAAAGAATATCAACACTGTCCCTGCCTATCCTTCTCTTTCCCTGCACCGGAACACACTACACAAGGCCACCGCGCTTTTTATAGCGTGGGGCGTGTGCTAAACCCCCTGAGCTATAATTGGCCACAGGCAATGTTCGACTTGAACACCAAGCTCATCCCTATTCCTCCCACTAATAACAATGGGCGCTATTGATCTTTTATTGAAAAGAATCAAGCAACCAATTTTATACAAAAGTAAAAAACAAAACCATGGTACAAAACTTCAACAGAAAACAAAGGAATACACATCCATGTTCAGAATATATACAATATATACATAATCCACTACCAAAACATCCCTAGAAAACTATCTACATAAAGCAGCAGAGAGGGCCTAAGAGGCACAACCCATCACCTATGTACGCAGCCATTTATCAAAAATTAATCAAAAATAATAATAATAATCTAGGGTGATAAGAGACAGACAGCCACACCCAGGAAAGAGACTCCTGGCAGTCAGGGAGGCTTGAAACCCCTCCACGCCTTCAACCAAGCCCCCTGACCCCGCTTGTCTCTCTCAAACTCCCGAATCTTCCCCACCTCATGCAAAATGTCATACACCACCACCTCAACAGGAAGGAGTTTTTGCCGAATGCTGACCTGCGTTCCAGGTGAAATAACAGACTACTAGGCTAACTAAAAAAAGTGTATCCAAACAAAAAACTCCACCGGTATTGAATGCTCCGTACACCCACTCAGCATAACCCAGCCTGGAGAGGAAAGGAACACCGAGGGCCCGCCCCACCTGTTTGTACACCTCTATGTTAAAAGGGCAACGAAGCAGAAAATGGTCCATAGTCTCCTCCTCATCCGCACACTCCTCCCGGGGACAGCTACGATTCATCCCACTGCGGAATTTCAAATTGCCCCGAACATAGAGCTTCCCATGGAAGCACAACCAGGCCAGATCCCTAAATTTAGGGGGTACTCTATCCAAATTAATCAGTCTTAACCCCGCCCTCAAAACTGGGCCCGGGCAATCCCTTAAGGCCAGTGGGTCATGAAAGACTTCGCTCAAGACTCGACTCATAAGGACTTTCCTTGGAACCGATCTGAGATCTTCAGCTGACAATCGCCACTGCCGCAGTAACTTCAGGCACGGAGCGTCATAGGCTGGTAGCTGACCACGATGACCCCTGCGATTCTTCACTTGGCCACCTTCTTCCCAAAGTCGTAGAAAAGGCCTAAACCAAGATCTAAATATGCCTACCTATCCAGGAGGTTCCACTGCAAGCATATTACCAATGTTAAACTTGAGAAACAGCAGTGAAAAGAAAAGAACTGGGTTGATCATACCTAAGCCACCCTCCCTCCTGGATAGGTAGGTGACATTCCTCTTGATGGGGTTCAGTCTGTTCCCCCACAGCATCTGGAAGAACACACTACTGACCCTAGCATAGAGAGACACTGGCAAGATGCAGACAAAGCTGACATACAAGAAAATCGGAATCAGGTAAGTCTTAATCAGATCAACCCTTTCCCTCATGGATAACTTCAATCTCTTCCAGCTGACCACCTTAGTATTGGCAATTTCCAGTCTGCCTTCCCAGTTTTTGAGGCCATAATCGCCGGGTCCAAATTCAATGCCTAGTATCTTAATTCTTTCCTGGGGCACTGGAAAGGTGTCCGGGAGATCAAACCCCTCACCTTCCTTTCCCATCCAGAAAACTTCAGTCTTTTCCTGATTGATCTTGGAGCCTGATGCTTCAGAATACCGTGATGTCAGAGAGACCACCTCCTCCGCTTCATCCGTCCCAGTGACAATCACCGACACATCGTCCGCATAGGCAACAACCCTCAATGGCGGCTCACCCGGGAGCCCCACTGGTACCCCACACAACATGCCGCTCTCTAGCCTCCTGATGAAGGGGTCGATTGCAAACACATAGAGCAGGGGACTCAGGGGACAACCCTGGCGCACCCCGGAGCCAACCTCAAAGGACTGTCCAACCCAACCATTAACAAGAGGGAAGCTTTCTGCCCCCTTATACAAGACTTTCAGCCAATCGACAAAACCACCCGGCAGACCGTACTTACTAAGGAGCAACCACAGGTACTCATGGTTAACACGATCAAAAGCCTTTGCCTGATCCAATGTCAGCAAATACTTTCCCCAGCCTGCAGCCCTGCACCGCTCCAAGGCCTCCCGGACAGCTAAAATGGCTGTGAAGGTGCTCCTACCCTGGACCGAACAGTGCTGATGGCGAGAAAGCAAAGACTCTGCCACTGACGATAGGCGCCAGAAAAATATCTTTGCCAGTATCTTTCTATCGACATTAAGAAGGCTGATGGGGCGCCAATTCTCAATCATCGAAGGATCTTTACCCTTTGAAAGAAGAATCACAGCCGAGTGCCTCATGGAAGGGGAAAGCACCCCCTCAGCAAGGCAACTGGTAAAAACCTCTACCAAATGTGGGGCCAGAATAGACTTAAAGGCTTTGTAAAACTCAGCCGTCAAGCCATCCGGTCCAGGCGACTTTTTGATGGCAAGCTGTTCAATTGCCCTCATCACCTCTTCGACTGTGATCTCCTCTGTCAAATTCATCAATGGAACATCTCCACCATTTAGACCTGGAGTAGAGTCCAAAAAGCTTTCCATCTTGTCACGGTCAAGCTCTTTCCTCCCAAGAAGGTCGGCATAAAAGGACCTCACGACCTCCAGAATCCCTGACCTGGACTTTGTCAAGGAACCTGTACTGTCCTTAAGGCCAACGACCGTTTTAACAGCTACACCTTGTTTGCAGTTCTGGTAAGGGTCAGGCGAGTTGGTACTTCCCATAGTACCTCTCCAGAACCAAAGAGGCATGCCGGTCATATTGACACTTCCTGAGAAGGAGTTTCACTTCGGAGATTGCCCCAGGATCTCCTCCTCTCGAGACAAGAATATCCAGCTTCCTCCGTAAACGTTGGTAGGTCATGTATTTATTAAACTGATTTCTATTGGCTAGGCCCCTGAAGAATCCAGCAATCCTCTTTTTGGTCAGCTCCCACCACTCAGCCTTGCTGCTACAAAAGTCCAGGATGGTCACCTGTGCCTGAAAGAATTCCTCAAAGGATTGTCTAACATGTTCTTCCTTGAGTAGAGTCGAATTTAACACATCCCAGCCTGTCCTTGAAGTCCTTCCTGTCCTTGGGCCTAGTTACTGTATTAAAGTCACCTCCAAAGACCACTTGCCAGGATGTAAAAAGAAATGGCTTGATCCTTGTAAAAAGGCATTTCCTGTCCCACCTTGTGTGCGGCCCATAAACATTGATTAGGCGCAGGTCCTGCCCTCCCACAAGGACGTCTAAGACCATACATCTCCCAATCTCCACCTCAATAACACGCCGGACAGTTACCATGCCGGTTTTAAACAACACCGCCACACCGCCGTAAGGCTCGGCCGCAAGAGACCAGTAAGATGGACCATACCTCCACTCTCTCTTGGCCATATGAATATCTGCCAAGGAGGTGAGCCTAGTCTCTTGCAAAAATAAAATTTCAGCATCTAATTGGCTGAACAAAAAGAAGGCCATAGAACGAGCTCTTACTGACTTAATGCTGGCGACATTAATTGTCACCACTTTTAACGGAGGGGGAACCGCCATTTGGGTTATTGGGTGGATTGCTTCTTAGCTCCCCTCTGCTGCTCATCACCAGAAGCCTCTCTCTTTCTAGAGGCCGCCTCAAAGTCCATTTCAGAATCGGAACTTCTCTCAGAAGAAGCTCCGGATGAAGAAATATCCCACTTGGAGGACCTATGACGGCTGAAGACAGGAACCGGAGCTTCCGGTCCCCGTTCCGTCCTCACCGCCTGCCTCTTCCGCCTCCCAACCTTCCTTCTCTCTTCCAAGTACTGCAGGTCAGCCTCAGAGATGCCCTCATCTCTTACTTTTTTCTTTAAAGTCTTTCCACAAGACTTCTTTACAATGGAAGAAGCGACCTTTTTAGTACACGCTGGTGGGGGGGGTGATCCCTTTAAGTCAGACTCAGGAGGGGTAGACTCCTGGGGGGTAACTGACTCAGGGGGCACAGACTTGGAAGGTTCTGACACAAGAGGAGAGGGTACATTAGGCTGGGGGGACACAGAGACAGAAACAGAAGGAGTACTTACAGACACAGGAGGGGTGGCCACAGGAACTGGAGAGGGATCCTGAGCAGGACCAGGGGAGGGGGTCACCGCAGAGGAGGATGGTACACCAGGGGTCTCACCCTCCATCCTGTCCAGCCTTGACATGTCCTCTACTACCTCCTTCTCCATATTGTGCCAGGCTTCAGGACATCTGCTGTAGGGGTGGCCAAGGCGCAGGCACAGGTTGCACCTGATCATCTTAGTGCAGTCCTTAGCCATATGACCCTGACCCCGACACACTGAACACATCAAGGCTGAACAGGAGGAGCTCAAGTGCCCCTTTTCTCCACAGCGGTGACACAGCTTCGGCTGACCAGGGTAGAAAACAGTCATCCTATCCCTCCCTATGAAAGCTGAGGAGGGCAGGTGTCGGACAACATTCCCATCCCTGACCAACCTGACTGTTACCAACCATCCCCCAGTCCAGATGTTACGCTCATCATGGATTTTATTAGGTTTGGTCAAAACCTCCCCATAGTTCCTTAACCAGACCTCTAGATCCCGAGCAGGAACACTCTCATTGGTCAGGATAATGGTTATTTTTTTTACTGTTGACCTCTGAGAAACCGCAACTGGGACCAGACCTTCCCATTCAGGTCTTGACCTGCACCGAGCCTCATATCGCTCCCAGAACAGGTCAAGACCCTCTGGCCTGGTGAAGCTAACCGTATAGTCCCTTGTCCCAGCTACGTGTATAAAGGCATACAGGTCATTTGCACCAAAACCCATCTCCAATATCAAGTCCACCACTGCACGCCGTGCTGGAGGGATGGCACCACCTTCCCATTTCAGGATAACTACATTACGTCTTGGACCCCCAGCAGAAGCCAGAGACCCAAGACCAGATCTTGGGGTGCTCAAGGTGGCAGCTTGCAGTGGAAAACCCCGCTTGGGAGCGGGCCTACCAGGAGCAGAGTGTGCCACCTCTGCAAATGTAGGTTTATCAGGGCCAAGGGCCGACACTGAAGTCACATTAGTCTGTATATTATTATTATTATCAACTGTATGAACTGAAATGGCAGGATCTGTAGCAGGATTGTTCATCACACTGGTACTGGGGTGATTGTTATCAGTCACAGAACTATTCAAATTCCCATCAGGAATGGTCACAGTTGCTGCAATACCAGCTGTCTCCTGATGCTGCACTGTAGAGTCCTCAGCAGCAGTGGGGCAAACAGCTTTGGACTCAGCCAAAGAAGGGTTAATGGGCTGTGCTGACACTTGCAGTCCATCCACAGAAATGACATTTTTTAAATGTCAAGCCTCGTACACACGGCCGAGATTCTCGTCGAAAAAAACATGTCGTTTTTTTCGACGAGATTCTTGGACAAGAAACTTGTCCCGGCCGAGTGTACACACGCTCGATTCAAAGAACCCGCAGGTCTTTGAATGGAGCGTACGCGGTGACGTCATCGACTACGACGAGCATGCGCTCGTCACATTCGATGCCGTCGCCGCCATCTTGGTATACCCTACGTATGCCTAGGAAGCTACCGCGCATGCGTCGAATTCATTTCGAACATGCGCGGGCTTCCCGGAGGACAGGTAAGTGTACACACACTCACTTTTCTCGTCGAGAAACATTCTGACGAGAATCTGGACGAGAAACTAGAGAGCAGGTTCTCTATTTTCTCGTCGAGATTCTTGTCGCTTTTCTTGACGAGAAACCATACACACGAACGAATTTCTCGGCAAGAAATCTCTGCCAGCAAGTTTCTTGCTGGTTTTTGCCGAGAAACTCGTTCGTGTGTATGAGGCCTAAGTCTTGCTGCATTGCAGCCTCAGCAGGCACAACATTGCTGCACACAGGACTAACAGCTTGATTGTCATTAGGCACATTGTCAGTCACAGTGCTGAAAGGAACAAAAACAGTCTTATCCACAACATGGGACTTAGCAGGCTTAACCTTATCAGGTACATCATCAGTAATGTCTTCCTCATTAAATATCATCTGATCCCCCCGCATAGGAGACTCCATTACCTGGATGGCCCTCAGCATACCTCCTGAATCTTGGGAAGGCATGGGGCTGCTTACCTCTCCCTGGGGGGGCAGGGGGTCAGAACTGGGGGTCTCCTCCTCCTCCACCTCCATCTTTGTCACCCTTCCAAACCTCTTGTCGTTGCAAAACGTCTCTTTAAAGGGCCCATCTCGGCCTTCCATCATGGCCACGATGGTCTCCTGATGATCCACACGGACCTTGGCCAGCTGGATTTCCGGATCCATGGATCCCCGTTTCTGGCTGTGTAAGCCCTCACGTTGTCTTCGCAGGCGCTTCAACTCCGCTCTCAGCTTGTACAGCTTGTCCCTCTCCCTGTTCAGGACCTTAATCCCGGCCACCACTCGCTCCCGAATGGCCTCCGAGCCTTCATCCTCACCAGGGGCAGAGAGATCAGCTTGTGCAGAGGCAGGCAGTTCGCCTGATGGCCCAGGAGATGGCTGGGAGCCTCCAGCAGGAGAGGCCCCGCTGGCCTCCATGGCCTCCCCAGAAAGGGGGCCAGGGAGCTGGGAGAGATTTCACCACCACTCCCTTCTCACAGAGCAGCTTCAGAGGCACCTTCCTCCTGACACACCTGTGCTCCAATGATGGGTGGGGCACTATTCCTCCCACTGACACCAAGGATGGAGCACTATTCCTCCCAGTGATAACAATGGGGTACTATTCCTCCCACTGACGATAAGGATGGGGTGCTATTGCTCCCTAGTGATGAGCCGAACACCCCCAGGTTCGGTTCGCACCAGAACCCACGAACGGACCGAAAGTTCGTACGAACGTTAGAACCCTATTAAATACAATGGATGCGAACGTTCGAAATCTAAAGTGCTAATTATAACGACTATTATGCATGTTATTGTCCTAAAAAGGGTTTGGGAACCCGGGTTCTGCACCAGGGGACATGTATCAATGCAAAAAGAAGTTTTAAAAACGGCCGTTTTTCGGGAGCAGTCATTTTAATGATGCATAAAGTGAAAAAAAAAAAGTCAAATATTCCTTTAAATATCGTACCTGGGGGGTGTCTAAAGTATGCCTGTGAAGTGCCACATGTTTCCCGTGTTTAGAACTGTCCCTGCAAAAAATTACATTTCTAAAGGAAAAAAAGCCATTTAAAACTGCTTGCGGCTTTAATGTAATGTCTGGTCCCGGTAATATGGATGAAAATCTTTAAGAAAAATGGCATAGCTACCCCATCACCCCCCCCCCCCCCACCCCAGCCCATTACCAGCCCCTTTGGGTCTTCTATGGATATTAAGGGGAACCCCGCACACAAAAGAAAAAAGGCCCTATATACTCTGAACAGCCGTATACAGGCGGTACATACAAGACAGGGACTGTAGGTTTGTTCTTATGTAGAATCTGTTTGTAATTTTGAACAGGTACATTGTTTAAGTGTAGCTCCAGCCAAAAAATCAATTTTTAAGCTTTTTGGAAAACATAGGGAAGGGTTATCACCACTGTAACATTTGTTTTGCTGTCTGTGCAGTGTGCACCTGTTCAGAACAGTTCACCTCACTTTCCGTCCTAATGACAAATGTTTTTTGAAAATTTTGGGTTTTTATTGAAACAAGAATTGGTGATAAAGCATCAGTGGAGAGGAGACACTTTTTTCCCCATATTATTATTATTATTATTATTATACAGGATTTATATAGCGCCAACAGTTTGCGCAGCGCTTTACAACATCAGGGAAGACAGTACAATCACAATACAATTCAATACAGAGGGATCAGAGGGCCCTGCTCGATAGAGCTTACAGTCTAGAAGGGAGGGTATTAACTCTTATGCCCCGTACACACGATCGTTTTTCATGCCGTTAAAACTGCCATTTTAAATAATGGCCCTGAAAAATGATCGTGTGTATGCTCCAGAGCATTTTTAACGACGTGAAAAACGGCCATTAAAAATTCCGGACATGCTCTCTTTTTTCACGTCGTTTTTCATGTCGTTTTTTTTAACGACGTGAAAAACGATAGTGTGTATGCTTTAACGACGTGAAAAAAAACGCGCATGCTCAGAATCAAGTATGAGACGGGAGCGCTCGTTCTGGTAAAACTAGCGTTCGTAATGGAGATAGCACATTCATTACACAGTAACGGACTGAAAAGCGCGAATCGTCGCCCAAAAAACTTTACTAACATGAAGGGTGGCGCCATTCGAACGGAACTTCCCCTTTATAGTGCCGTCGTACGTGTTGAACGTCACTGCGCTTTGCTTGATCGTTTTTTTAAATGATGGTGTGTACGCAAGGCAGGCTTGAGAGGAAACATGAAAAAAAACGAGGAGAAAAACGTCGGTTTAAAAAATGACATTAAAAACGATCGTGTGTACTGGGCATTACAGGAGAGAATTTGCCTTCCTAGGGGTAGATTTCCTCTCACTTCCTGTTGTATCCTTCCGTTTGCAAGGAGGAGTCGTTTGTAAGTTGGATGTTTGAAAGTAGGGGCCTGCCGTATATACTCTGCTGAAATTTGCCCCTTACATGTTGGTGTTGCCACAACACTGTGAGCCCTCACAGTTACTCTTGGTGGGCGCATGAATGGGCCCTGCTGTGAATTATTAGATCAAGAATTGTAATTGCATGCCCCTGTTGACCAGGGGCTGAAAAATTGGGCCTTTGGTGGTGGTGGTGGTGGTGTTGACACAACACTGTAAGGCCTCACAGTTAATCTTGGTGGGCGCAGGAATGGGCCCTGCTGTGAATTATTAGATCAAGAATTGTAATTACATGCCCCTGTTAAACAGGGGCAGAAAAATTGGGCCTTAGGCACTGGTGCCACAACACTGCAACCCCTCACAGATACTGTACTTTGAGCACAGCAATGAGCCCTGTTGCAAAGTATTGCATCAAAAATTGTAATTACACGCCCCTGTTAAACAGGGGCTGAAAAATTGGGCCTTAGGCACTGGTGCTGGTGCCACGACACTGCAACCTCTCCCAGATACTCTAGTTGGAGTGCAGGAATGAGCCCTGCTGCAAAGCATTGCATAAAAAATTGTAATTACATGCCCCTGTTAAACAGGGGCTGAAAAATTGGGCCTTAGCCACTGGTGGCGGCACCCAGAAACAAAAATGTTCTTCCAAGCTATCATCATCAATCGGATCATTGAGGAGGAGGAGGATAGTCAGTCAACATAACAGGACAGTCTCTCAGCATCAGCATCAGTCTTGAAGGGATGTGACATTTGAAAATAAATTAGTCTGTTATATCAGCTTCAGGTGTTTGGTAGCTGGTGGTGATCCAAGACTGGTTCATCTTTATGAAGGTCAGTCGATCAACCGAGTCGGTGGACAGGCGCACCCTGTGATCCGTGACAAATCCTCCAGCAGCACTGAATGTGCGTTCTGAAAGAACGCTGGATGCAGGACAGGCCAGTAGCTCAATTGCATACTGTGCAAGCTCTGGCCAGTGATCCATCCTCAAGACCCAGTAAGCCAGAGGGTTTTCGGCGGGGAAGGTGTCCAAGTCTGACCTTGCCCCTAGGTATTCCTGCACCATGTATATCAGACGCTGGCGATGGTTGCTGGAACCGATCATACCTTAGGGCTGCGGACTAAAGAATTGTCTGAACGCATCGGTCAGACGGCCACCTTCCCCACCGCTCCTTCTTTGACTGACCGAAGCCTCAGCAACTCGTTGTCCAAGACCAGGAGTTTGTAACCTCCCAGTCTCTGGGAACGCGTTGCACAGACCTTTCTGCAAGGCCTCCCGGAGTTGTCCCATCCTCTGCTCCCTCTGCGATGGTAAGATAAGGTTCGCAACCTTACCCTTGTACCGTGGATCAAGGAGAGTGGCCAGCCAGTAATGGTCCCTCTCCTTGATCCGAAGAATACGAGGATCCTTCCGCAGACTTTGCAGGATCAGGGAGGCCATGCAGCGTAGGTTAGCTGAGGCATTAGGTCCGGAGTCCTCTGGGTCACTAAGGACGACATGATCCGCAGCCACCTCCTCCCAGCCACATACAAGTCCACGGGTTTCTTGGGACTGTAAATCATCCCTAAAAGATTGCTGCTGATGATGCTGAGTGCCAGGCTCCACCTCCATGCTGACACAATCCTCCTCCTCCTCCTCTTCCTGTGCGATGGGTGGGACAGAAGGAACACTGTCTGGGTAAAGGGGGCCTTGAGAGGCAAAGAAGTCCTCCTCTTCCTGCCTCTGTTCTGCCTCAAGTGCCCTGTCCATTATTCCACGCAGCGTATGTTCCAACAGGTGGACAAGAGGTACAGTGTCACTGATGCATGCACTGTCACTGCTCACCATCCTCGTGGCCTCCTCAAATGGTGCCAGGACAGTGCATGCATCCCTGATCATGCCCCACTGGCGTGGTGAAAAAAACCCGAGCTCCCCTGACCCTGTCCTGGTGCCGTAGTCGCACAGGTACTCATTGATGGCCCTCTGCTGCGTGTGCAGCCACTGCAGCATGGCCAACATTGAGCTCCACCTGGTGGGCATGTCACATATAAGGCGGTTCTTGGGCAGGTTCAACTCCTTTTGCAGCTCAGCCAGGCGAGCACTGGCATTATAAGATCTGCGGAAATGCACACAGACTTTCCTGGCCTGCCTCAGGACATCCTGTAAGCCCGGGTACCTGCCCAAGAACCGCTGCACCACCAGGTTAAGGACGTGAGCCACACAGGGCACATGGGTCAGTTGTCCCTGTCGGAGGGCAGAGAGGAGGTTGGTGCCATTGTCGCAAACCACCATTCCTTGCTTAAGCTGGCGTGGCGTCAACCACCTCTCGGCCTGCCCCTGCAGAGCAGACAGAACCTCTGCCCCAGTGTGGCTCCTGTCCCCCAAACACACCAGCGCAAGCACGGCATGGCATCTTTTTGCCTGCGTACTTGCGTAGCCCCTTGAACGCCTACGGAGCACCGCTGGTTCCGAGGACAAAGCACAGGAAGAGGCCATGGAGGAAGAAGACGAGGAGGGGGTGGAGGAGAAAGGTGTGTCACAACCAGTAGTAGCATTTTGGAGGCGTGGCGGCGGAACAACCTCCAACACTACTGCACCTTGTCCTGCATCCTTCCCAGCTGCCAAAAGAGTGACCCAATGGGCCGTGAAAGAAAGGTAACGTCCCTGTCCATGCCTGCTGGACCATAAGTCAGCGGTAATATGCACCTTACCGTTGACCGCCCTGTCCAGCGAGGCCAAGACATTGCCTTCCACATGCCGGTAGAGAGCCGGAATCGCCTTCCGTGAGAAAAAGTGGCGTTTGGGAACCTGCCACTGAGGAACCGCACATTGCACAAACTCACCGAAGGGGGCCGAGTCTACCAACTGAAAAGGCAGCAGTTGAAGCGCTAGCAATTTAGCCAAGCTAGCATTCAACCGCTGGGCATGTGGATGGCTGGGAGTGAACTTCTTTCGACGGTCCAGCAGCTGGGGCAGGGAAATTTGCCTGCTAGAATCGGACGTCGGTGTACTGCTAGCAGAGTGCCCGCAAGTGCTTGGCTGTGACACACCTAATTCTACACCTTCATTCCTCTCAGTGCAGGTTTCAGAGAGGACTGAAGGTATAGTGGGGTTGGAGATCCCAGCTGATGCGGTGCAAGGAAAGGTCCGCTTTGTTCTTTGGTGTGGGTCTTTAAGGTAGGCTTGCCAACGAGCTGCATGGCAGGTCAACATATGTCTGGTCAAGCATGTGGTGCCCAAGCGGGTGATGTTTTGGCCACGCGATATACGCTTGAGACATATGTTGCAAACAGCAGCTGTGCGATCTGATGCACTCGAATCAAAAAAGGCCCACCCCAAAGATCTTTTTGAATAACAGGCAGAGGCAGTGCCCTGCACAGGCGGAGCTCTGCGGTGTGATTCCGTCAGTGTGCTGCCCTTACGCTGGCCCCCCGAGGGCATCCTGCCTCATTGGAGATGTGCCTCCTGCTCATCCTCCTCCTCCTCCTCTCTCCTATTAGGCACCCACGTGGAGTCAGTGACCTCATCATCCCCTCCCTCCTCATCACTGGAGCCAATCTGGCAGTATGCTGCAGCTGCTGGAACATGACTGCCAGATTGGTGTCCTTCTTGAGCATCCTCTCTCTCTGCTCTCTTGCTACTGCCTTCCTCTAGCTGGGTATCATCATCAGACCCTTCGAAACGCTGGGCATCCTCCTGGAGCATGTACCCAACACTGTGCTCAAGCAGTTTGGGGGACTCTTCAGGAGGACATGGTGGGTCTAGGGAAGGAGTGACTGATGATGACATTGATACCAGGGAAGAGGACGCTTTGGCAGCTGCTTTGCCAGTACCCTGAGCCTGGGTGAGAGAGGATGAGGAGGATGAGGAGGGCTTGGTCATCCACTCTTCCAAGTCTTCGGCATGATGCGGCTCAACGCGTCCAGCTGTCGAAAAGAAGGACAAGCGTGTCCCATGGCCACATGCTGATGGCGATGCACCGGGTCCACGACCAGCACTGTTGTCTCTAGACACAGAGCCTGCTTGCCCTCTTTTATTGGCTCCTGACTGTCTGCCTCTCCTTGTTTGCCTTCCAGACATTCTAATGGCCTGCAGGGAGATGGGAAAACCAGCAATAAGGCCTAGCTTCAGGAGTATATTTTGCAGGAAGCACACTACGCCCGCTGTAAGTGCTTTAAATGCCTGTTGGTGTAACACACTAGGAAAACACAGCAATAAGGCCTAGCTTCAGGAGTATATTTTGCAGGAATCAAACTACGCCTGCTGTAAGTGCTGCAAATGCCTGTTGGTGTAACACACCAGGAAAACACAGCAATAAGGCCTAGCTTCAGGAGTATATTTTTCAGGAATCACACTACGCCTGCTGTAAGTGCTGCAAATGCCTGTTGGTGTAACACACCAGGAAAACACAGCAATAAGGCCTAGCTTCAGGAGTATATTTTGCAGGAATCACACTATGCCTGCTGTAAGTGCTGCAAATGCCTGTTGGTGTAACACACCAGGAAAACACAGCAATACGGGCTAGCTTCAGGTGTATAATGTGCAGGAGGCACACTCCGCCCGCTGTAAGTGCTGCAAATGCCTGTTAGTGTAACACACCAGGAAAACACAGCAATACGGGCTAGCTTCAGAAGTATATTTTGCAGGAATCACACTACGCCTGCTGTAAGTGCTGCAAATGCCTGTTGGTGTAACACACTAGGAAAACACAGCAATAAGGCCTAGCTTCAGGAGTATATTTTGCAGGAATCACACTACGCCTGCTGTAAGTGCTGCAAATGCCTGTTGGTGTAACACACCAGGAAAACACAGCAATACGGGCTAGCTTCAGGTGTATAATGTGCAGGAGGCACACTCCGCCCGCTGTAAGTGCTGCAAATGCCTGTTAGTGTAACACACCAGGAAAACACAGCAATAAGGGCTTGCTTCAGGTGTATACTGTGCAGGAGGCTTAGAAACAATGACACTGACACTGTCCCCTGCCTATCCTTCTCTCTCCCTGCACACAAGGTTTATCAAAGAATATGACACTGACACTCTCCCTGCCTATCCTTCTCTCTCCCTGCACACAAGGTTTAGTAAAGAATCTGACACTGACACTGTCCCCTGCCTATCCTTCTCTCTCCCTGCACACAAGGTTTATCAAAGAATATGACACTGACACTCTCCCTGCCTATCCTTCTCTCTCCCTGCACACAAGGTTTAGTAAAGAATATGACACTGACACTGTCCCCTGCCTATCCTTCTCTCTCCCTGCACACAAGGTTTATCAAAGGATATGACACTGACACTCTCCCTGCCTATCCTTCTCTCTCCCTGCACACAAGGTTTAGCAAAGAATATGACACTGACACTGTCCCCTGCCTATCCTTCTCTCTCCCTGCACACAAGGTTTAGCAAAGAATATGACACTGACACTCTCCCTGCCTATCCTTCTCTCTCCCTGCACACAAGAATAGCACAAAGAATATCAACACTGTCCCTGCCTATCCTTCTCTTTCCCTGCGCCGGAACACACTACACAAGGCCACCGCGCTGGCGGCCTTTTATAGCGTGGGGCGTGTGCTAAACCCCCTGAGCTATAATTGGCCATAGGCAACCTGCCTGTGGCCAATTATGGCTCTCCTAGCTGCCGGCGCTGTGATTGGCCAAGCATGCAGGGTCACAGTGCATGCTTGGCCAATCACAGCGCCGGGATTTCACTGCGATGGCGCAGTGTATTGTGGGCCGTTCGCGTCACTCAAATTTGGTGCGAACGGCCCAAATCGTTCGATGTTCGCCGAACGATCGAACAGCCGATGTTCGAGTCGAACGTGTGTTCGACTCTAACACCAAGCTCATCCCTATTCCTCCCACTAATAACAATGGGCGCTTTTCCTCCCACAGACACCAAGGATGGGGAGCTATTCCTCCCACTGACACCAAGGATGGGGAGCTATTCCTCCCACTGATATCAACAATGGGACACTACTCCTCCCTCTGACACCAAGGATGGGGAGCTATTCCTCCCAGTGATAACAATGGGGTACTATTCCTCCCACTGACGATAAGGATGGGGTGCTATTCCTCCCACTGATAACAATGGGCGCTATTCCTCCCACAGACACCAAGGATGGGGTGCTATTCCTCCCACTGATAAACAATTGGGCACTATTCCTTCCACTACAACCAATGATAGGGCATTGTTTACTTCCGCTGAAGCTGGGGGATTTTCTACTCCCACTGGCTACAATCCGGCCCCACTAAGGTCTGAAGGACAGTAAGCTGGCCCTTTGTTTATAAAGTTTGGAGACCCCTGCTCTAGATAGTCAGGGCTTTCATTTTGTAGCAGATTTGGATACATATATTTCTATTTCCTCTGGTTTTATTTAGGGAGTAATATGGAAAAAAAATCGGTAAATTGTAATTATTCCCAACAAAATCAAGTTGAGTTAGCGCAGACAGAAAAATATTTACTGACATTGCTATTGCTTACAGAAGTTCTAGATGCTTTAACAAAGGTAAATGCCAAAAGCTTCCAACTTATTTTTTTGGGACCTGGGGATTTACTTGGAAAAGGAATTTTTATTTACTTATCATTTTTACATTTGATCCAGCCCCCTTATACATGTCTGTGGCAGCAGACCACTACTGATTTTGATCTAGTCCAAGAAATCGATTTCTTCTGTAGTGACCTTTTGTTTCAAGATGAGGCAGGCCAGAATAGATTTTTACTCCTGCTTATCACATAAGCGATGCTGGATCCAGCGTGATTCCTGTGCGGGTTCCCGCATTGCATGTCTCTCGCAGGCAGTTCACACTGCCCTATGCGAACCGCTGCGGGTGTCAATAGAATGTTAATGACATCCCCAGATCGGTTCGCAGATCACAGTGCGGACTGTCAAATGGTAAATGAATTGGATCGAATGGGTGTGAACACTAATGCAATCCGATTCCAGTGGGGACCAAAAAAAGTGTCCTGCACCATTTTGGTGCGAATGCGATGTGATTTCAGACAGTTTCAGTTTGTATGGCTCAATTCGCATCGCACAGACATTTCATTTGATCTGCACAGCAATTCGGTACGAATCACATGCAATGCCTGTGTTTATAAATCCAGCCTGAATCTCTAATTATCCTGGATATCTAAAAAAGATATCACAGATGCTGTCAAGATACTTCCCCTTTAAATTTACTGCAATAGTTGTCGGGTAGCACAAATGAGGGTTATAACCCCTGTGTCCCATTGGGGAGATTTCCCTTCACTTCCAGTCCCATAGCCAGACAGGAAGTGAGAAATCACCTCCAAAGTAAGGAAATCTCTGTTTGTCACCAGAATTAGTGTTAGAAGTTTTCCACTTTATTCCTGTTCTGGTGACAATCCAAAACATGGGACTTACTTTTAACTTTCACTCCCAGTGATAACAGTAAACAGGAGAAATAGGGATGATGAATCGCAATAAAGCCAGGTACACACAGGCCGAATGCCGGGAGACATTTGCCGATTTAAAAAAAAAAGGCAGACATTCGACACGTGTGTTTGTTGGCCTGTCAGACGTGCATGCTGGGAAACCAGCAGCCAACCGACTCCCGATCAGTGCTCTCAGCCAATGGCAGAGAGTGCTGATTGGAGTGTTCTGGCAGGGAGGGGGCGTCCCCCTATAAGAACACAATAGCTCAGAGGGGGGAGATCACTATACTAACTTTGAATAGTTAGTATAGCGGAGCTGACAGTTTTTTTTCGTTCAACCGGCTGTGTTGAATAGAAAGTCTAATAGTGTGTACCAGGCTTAACGTGATTGTAAAGCTTTGTTTTTGTTTGTTTTTTAAATAACAAACATGTCATACTTACCTCCTTGGCTGTGGCCCCGATCCTCCTTTTCTGGGGTCCCCCCCACAGCGCTCCTGGCTCCTCCTCTTTTTGAGTGTCCCCACAGAGAGCCACTTTCCATGGGGGCACTCATGCAGGCGCGCTCCAGAGTCCTGCTGATGCATCCATTGACACAGACAGCAGGACTTGGCCCCTGGCTCCCGTGTCACTGGATTTGATTGACATCAATCTATCCAATGAGGACCTGAGACAGCGGCCGGAGCTGCTGTGCTCGTCTCCATCACTGGAACGATCGGGTTCAGGTAAGAAAAAGGGGGGGGGGGGATTTACAACTCCTTTAATAGGGGCAAAGCAATAAAAACACCAATTGTGTTTTAATCACTCTCCACTCTATCCAAAATGGAAAAAAAATAAAGTTTTGCCTTTATCAATGTTTTAAAGACCCTTCTTATTGAACCAGCAAGATCACATTTGGTAATGTTAACTGTGCCTAAGTAGTACCCCGAAAAATGAAAATGTTGTCTGGAATTTCTCATGGAAAATAGCACTCCCCTTTCTTGTATGTAGGGATGCGTATGCATTTCTATGCCTACAGCATCAGAGTTGTATATGGGCAGTCTGAGATTTAAGGCGCCGTTGCCTCTGATTTCTAATCTCAGAAGATCTGGAGTGTGATTTGGTGATGTCACTACTGTGCTGCTCACTGCTCTCCTTGCTCTGATATGAGGAAGTAAAGCCCTGCTTATATCAATAGACAAAATGCAGAACAAGGCTTGGTAAGTAGGGATGAGCCAATGGATCTGTTCAAACCTAGAACTTTGGCTGTTTGGGAGCTTTTTCGACAGAGGCAGGGTGTTTCATTTTATACTGCAATGAATTGTCACTTTGCTTGAAGGTCTGCTATTTACAGACACATTTAGCTGGCACCTCTTGATTCCTTGGAGTAGGATCAAGTTCTTCAGTCTTGACCTGATTTACAAACATACTTACATATAAAAACAAAAAATGCAGTGCCCAAAAAGTGTATAAAGGCCCAAACACACAAAGGGATTGGGACAGACAACAAACAGTGAAAAAAGTATACAGCCCACAGAGAGGCCAAGAATGTTAAATCCCAAATGTGCTTCACTCCAGATAATACCTACACATATATATATAAAAACTCATGTGTAGCTGTGTACAGTAAACTCATATAAAAGTCCAATGAGAGTGACAATGTGTGGACTGGAAACGGATGACAGAAATGTTACATGAATGTTGAAACATTAGAACATTGTCCCCATATAAGAAATCCAACGAGACTTCAAGATCATAGGACACGTATGTTCATAAATCCATAGCACCCGGGGATGTGACTCCAACACCAGGGATGGGGGAAAGAAATGGATACTCTTACCCCTATATGTGGACGCACACACCAGCGGTGGTGAGTCAAACAGGCAGAAGATGTAAGTGTAGACCACACTGGATCTGTCCTCCTGGAGCAGCAGCAGATGAAGCAAACTCAGGGAATCCAATCCTCTCCAGGATACAGGCACGACATTTCCAAGACGTCAGTATATCAAAGATCATCTCACTCTCTTCATAGCTGTTTAAACACACTGCTCGATTACTTCTGCCTTACTTCCTGGTCAGATTTTAGGTAATGACACAGGAAGGAGTTGACCAGATAACTTACATAGTTAGTAGGTGAAGTTGAAAAAAGACACAAGTCCATCAAGTCCAACCTCTGTGTGTGATTTTATGTGGGGGGGTTCTTACTTTTTAAGCTCTAATAGGGTTTTGACAAAAAGGGTAAACTCTACAAGAAAAGAAGAACCCCTTGGAATATTTTTATTGAGCTTTTTTCTGTACTGCGTGAAGAGAACCTTTAGTTTTTTCTATTAGGGCGATTTCCCTCATCTCTTTTGTCACTGGGACTTTCCTAACCTTTGCCCAATTTACCTAAAAGGTTTTGAATGAAATTGAATTCACCAAAGCCACTGTGGCTGAAAATACCAAATGCATAAACACTCAAATGGTCTCCTGGGCAAGGTTTTAGAGGCTTGTGAGTACTAAACTTATTACAGTGCCTTGCAAAAGTATTCACCCCCCTTGGCTTATTACCTATTTTGTTACATTACAGCCTTTAGTTCAATGTTTTTTTTAAATCCGAATTACCTGTATATGTGATGTATCAGAACACAATCTAAGTTGGTGAAGTAAAATTGAAAAAATATATACTTAAAACTTTTTTAAGAAGTAAAAAACTGATTATTGGCATGTGCGTATGTATTCACCCCCTTTGTTACAAAGCCAATAAAAAGCTCCGGTGCAACCAATTACCTTCAGAAGTCACATAATTAGTGAAATGATGTCCACCTGTGTGCAATCTAAGTGTCACATGATCTGTCATTACATATACACACCTTTTTGAAAGGCCCAGAGGCTGAAACACCTAAGCAAGAGGCACCACTATCCAAACACTGCCATGAAGACCAAGGAACTCTCCAAACAAGTAAGGGACAATGTTGTTGAGAAGTACAAGTCAGGGTTAGGTTATAAAAAAATATCCACATCTTTGATGATCCCTAGGAGTACCCTCAAATCTATCATAACCAAATGGAAAGAACATGGCACAACAGCAAACCTGCCAAGAGACGGCCACACACCAAAACTCACGGAACGGGCAAGGAGGGCATTAATCAGAGAGGCAGCACAAAGACCTAAGGTAACCCGGGAGGAGCTGCAGAGTTCCACAACAGAGACTGGAGTATCTGTACATAGGACGACAATAAGCCGTACGCTCCATAGAGTTGGGCTTTATGGCAGAGTGGCCAGAAGAAACCATTACTTTCAGCAAAAAACAAAATGTCACGTTTTGAGTTTGCGAAAAGGCATGTGGGAGACTCCCTAAATGTATGGAGGAAGGTGCTCTGGTCTGATGAGGCTAAAATTCAACTTTTTGGCCAGCAAAACCTGTACCACTGTGTGTGATTTGAGACTAGGACGGAGGTTCACCTTCCAGCAGGACAATGACCCCAAACACACTGCTAAAGCAACATTTGAGTGGTTTAAGGGGAAACATCTAAATGTGTTGGAATGGCCTAGTCAAAGCCCAGACCTTAATCCAATAGAAAATCTGTGGTCAGACTTAAAGATTGCTGTTTACAAGCACAAACCATCCAACTTAAAGGAGCTGGAGAAGTTTTGCAAGAAGGAATGGGCAAAAATCCCTGGGGTAAGACGTGGCAAGCTCATAGAGACTTATCCAAAGCGACTTGGAGCTGTGATAGCCGCAAAAGGTGGCTCTACAAAGTATTGACTTTAGGGGGGTGAATTCACATTGACTTTTTCTGTTAATTTGTTCTATTTGTTGTTTGCTTCGCAATAAAAAAAAAAAAAAGATCTTTAAAGTTGTGGGCATGTTCTGTAAATTTAATTATGCAAATCCTCAAACAATCCATCTTAATTCCAGGTTGTGAGGCAACCAAACAGGAAAAATGCCAAGGGGGGTGAATACATTTGCAAGGCACTGTACCCCGAACGAAATTATTTGTTTTGTGTTTTCTGGAAGGTAAAATGACATGCGGTTTCTTTGGGTCTCGGGTTGCAAAATAACTTCATCAAAATTCCTAGCTCCACCCAAATTAAGTCATTACAAAAACTCAAATGGCCATGTCACACTTCTAAGAAAATGTATACAATTTAGAAAAAAGATGAAGAATAAAAGAAAATAAATAAATAAATATAAAGCTGTAGAATAAAAGAGAATGGCACTACTTCCAAGGCTTTGTGGACCAAGAAGAGACATAAATAAAGCAGGGAAAACCTGCCACTGGAGTCTTTGAAAGATATCATAAACTGTTAGTGACTCAGCTCATTGCTAATCACAGGTAACTGAAACATTAGGTGACCTAGTTCTGTAGTAGCATTTATTGCCATGACGTGAAGTGGGCTATAAAATCACTGTTAGTGGAGGTGGAAACTTCAGATCTGCGTGAGTCCCTATGAGATATAAAATGTCAGTGGGTGAATTAAACCATTTGCATCCAATCAAAGTCAGAACAGAATTTCCCAGAAATGTAATTGACATTTGTAATAGATCAACCCTGGTGTAAAAGGGGCAATAGTCTGTACAATAAAATGTATTTTTTCCTTCATTAGTGTAGCGGGGTCTCCTTTAAGGCCCCTGGACTACGTTACCCAGAACCCCGTTCGGCACCCTGGGTGCATTGGGCCACCGCAGAGACTCATGTGTGGGGCTATAAGAGGAGGGGGCGAAGCGAAACTCAGCCTCTTTGGACACTGCACTGCAAGCAATAGGACTCTCTGTGCGGATCCGCTGCTGTGTAAGGCCTGAAACCTGGGCCTTACATACCTACCAAAGAGCTTTCCACCCCACTGCAGAGCCTGGGTGGCACCTGTTCCTGCTCGAGTTTGCTGACATCAGCTGGACCGGAGACCCGGCCGTTGGAGACACTGTGTGCGGATACACAGTGGTGGAAGCCCGGACTGGGATCACGTCCGGAGTAGTGAGCGAGCACTTGTTCACTTCATTAACCTTTACTTTGTTGGGCCTAGTGACTGCCTTGGCCCACCTTGTTCATTTACTACCATTGGATTACAAATAGTGTTTCCTGAAAGTGCACCACCGTTCAAGTTGCATGTGAAGAATTGTTCTCATAAGGGACGGAGTTTAATCTGAGTCAGGCCTGACCGGGGGGGGGAGTTAAATCTTTGTTTGCTGCGCCATATTGCGCATAAGGAAAGAAGATACTTGCACGTGGCGGGTGACAACTCTGCACTATCACTGATGAATATGTTTATCGCTGCAGGGCTCTGCATGTATGCTATGTGATGTGTTTAACCTTGAACCTTTATACTAAAGTAAATTCAGTTATATTTTATTACCTTGGTATCAGTGTTATCCTTGCAGATAGTAGTTATCTATCAATACTGCCAGATTGTGTATAATCAGGTATAGACCGTTACGAGGTAACATTCCCTAGACTAACTGTGCCAGTGTGGGTTGAGTAGATTGCCAGGGGTTGGTGGTGCTGTATACAGGGCCCGAAACAAAACCCAGCGCCTCTCTTAACTTGGGGTAGCGCTACACGTGGGGGCTCCCGAGTCCGGGATCCTGATACAGCAAGCAACGAGACAAAAGTACATGGACCCATTGGAAGTGGAACAGTGGTGCACGGTGGCTGGCATCGATTCAGCCGTGGCAGTAGTTATTGAACTCCCGGGAACTGGCAAGAAGTATCGGTAAAGCAGCTAGTAATGTCGCTGTCCCCACACCAGAAAGCATGGGTGATGGATGTCAGGTCGAATTCTTCGCTGACCCACACACTAGTAGAATGGAAGAATGAAATCCCAGAGCATTTCAAAAGTCCAAGCATAAAAGCATAAAAGCAATGGATGATCATACCTATAGCATAATACATGCGCTGCCAGTCAGGGGAGGATGGTTTCAGACACCAAAACCATCACCTCCACAGATATCTCCACCGCAGTCCCCAAAAGCAGGAAAGCAGAAGGCTAAAGAGAGTCCCGGGTCACCACCGGCCACCCTCAGTGCAGAATTATGCGCGGTCCTGGGGGAGATTGTAGCCCAGTGTAAGAATGATCCTACAGACTACCCGATGTCGGGATACAGAAAACTCAGGATATTTTCTGGAAGGAAACCTGTACCTTCGGGAGAAGAGGGATTTGAGGAGTGGCTAGACGGTGCCACTCAGGCTTTAGAAGAATGGGAAGTCCCAGAACACCGAAAGAAACAGAGAATCACAGAGAGTCTGAAGGGGCCTGCCTTGGAGGCCATACGCAACCTCAAGCTGAGCAAGAAAGACTGTGATGCACAGGATTATCTGGACATTTTGCAGAATGTGTTCGATGGAACAGAGAAAGTCACTGAGCTCACTTACCAGCTGGAGCACTGCTATCAAAAGACAGGAGAGAAACTGTCAGAGTTCATGAGGCGTCTGGATAAGATCCTGCATAAAATTATACTGAAGAAGGGTATCGACCCAAGGAAGGTGGATGAGGCCCGTGTTCAGCAGGTGTTGCGGGGAGCTCAGCCCCTGGACCCCATCGCATTGGCGTTACGCACTCGACAGGACGGGAAGAGCCTGGAGTACCCCGACTTAATCCGAGTGGTCAGAGAAGAAGAGGCTATGTTGGAAGACAAAAGAAGGAACCAACCAGTCGAGCCAACCAATCCTCCGGCGGTGATGGTCAGGATGGCCATGACCCTCGAGAGAGACTCAGAGGTGGATACCTTGAAGTCACAGATGTCCCAAGTATTGGGGATGCTGACCTCCCTGATGGCCAAGGATAAAGGGGTACCAGAGAGGGAAAGTCTGAAGAAGGAGCTGTTTCCAAACACCTCAGCGCCCGCATCCCTGCAAGATTGGGGGGATGCGATTTGTTTCACCTGTGGAGGGGCTGGCCATGTCGCCAAAGTGTGTGCCAGTCCAAAGAAAAAAAAGATGAATAATCGCAAGCCGGCAGGAAAGCTTCAGAGGGCCCCGGTGAAGGGGTCAACCGGGTGCCCATCATCTCCAGTGAGCTCCAAACTGAATGAGAAGTGTAGAAAGAGAGAGGACAACACCCCTCAGAAGAAACACAGTGTTCCCCAGCGGGAATATACACCAAAGAAAGAGAATAGTGTCCCTCAGCGGGTAGCTACACCCATTAAGAGGAGGGAGATCAATGCATACCGAGCCCAAGAGAGACTAAAGTCCAAGGAGAAATGGAAGAAAGAGAGTCCAAAAGGGAAATGCAAAGATCAAAAGAAAGAGACCCCTTCGAAGCAGTATCCAGAGAAGCTGGTAGGCCCCTCCCCCATAGTACTTGTACAAGTGGAGGGAGTCTACACAAGCGCCATATTGGATACTGGGGCACAGGTGACCCTGTTATACAGGGACTTTTATGACAAGCATCTAAGTCACCTACCCATCCAGAAGATTGAAGAGTTGGAAATATGGGGGATTGGGACCAGGAGCTTCCCTTATGATGGCTATCTGTCCATAAAACTGACCTTTGACCCATCTGTAGCCGGGAAGGCTGAAGTGTTCGACACCCTGGCTGTGGTATGCCCCCGACCGCCTGGAGCTAACAAGAGCTCCATAATAATAGGGACCAACACGGACCTGGTTCGGAGACTCTTGGCCCCTCTAGTACGAAAGAAGGACCCCACGGTCACCAAGATCCACCCAATGCTAAAGACAGCCTACCAACGACGGGTCTTAGAGCAGAAGGCCCCGGAAGAGGGGGTAGGAAAGGTCTGGAGGCTGGGAAGGAGAGGAATAGTGCTGCAGCCCGGTGAAGTAACCTGTCTCAGAGCCACTGTGAAGCTCACTTGGGAGCAGCCTGGGCCTTTTGTCATGTTGGAACCTGACCCAAGGGAAGAACACTCAGGCTTAGAAGTGGTCCCAGAAGTGGTCCCGTTGAGGGCCTTGAAGAAGGCACACTGTAAAATACCTGTGAGTGTCAGGAATACCATGGACGGCCCCATGGAAATCCCAGCCAGGATGTTGCTGGGCCAGGTGAGCCCTGCTACCCCGGTTGTCTTGTCGGATGTGGAGAAGACAGAGGGAGAAAGGACTATTTGGGAGAAGCTCTGCATGGAGTACCCGAACCTGCCAAGGGCTTGGAAAGAGAGAGCCAAGGCCCAGTTGACCAAGTGGAGAAGGATCTTTTCCCAAGATGAGTTCGATGTGGGGTGTGCGAAGAGTGCCACCCACCAAATCCGCCTCCAAGAAGACAAACCCTTCAGGGAGAGGGTCCGGCGAGTCCCGTTGGCAGACCTCAAAGACTTGCGGGAGCAGCTCGCCGAGCTCAAGCGAACCAGTGTTATCCGGGAGTCCAGAAGCCCCTATGCCTCTCTGATAGTGGTGATCAGGAAGAAGAATGGGTCATTGAGGCTATGTATAGACTACAGGACCCTCAACAGGAGAACCATACCCGACCAGTATACCACCCTGAGGATAGAGGATGCCTTACAGAGCTTGTCCGGAGCAAGGTGGTTCAGTGTAATGGATCTCAAGAGTGGGTACTATCAGATCCCCATGCATCCAGAAGATAAGGAGAAGACAGCTTTCATAACTCCTGTGGGGTTCTTTGAGTTTGACAGGATGCCCCAAGGTCTGTCTGGAGCTCCAGCCACCTTTCAACGCCTTATTGAAAAGACCGTAGGAGACATGAACCTCATCAAAGTCCTTGTATACTTAGATGACATCATTGTCTTTGGGAGAACCCTGGAAGAGCATGAGGAGAGATTGGAGAAGGTTCTGAGAAGACTCAGTGAGGAGGGACTCAAGCTTTCACCCCAAAAATGCCAGTTCTATCAGTCATCCGTTAACTATCTGGGACACATAGTGTCCAAAGAAGGGGTAGCTACAGACCCCGAAAAGTTGGAGGCAGTCACCTCCTGGCTAAGGCCCACCACTGCGACAGAACTCAGATCCTTTTTGGGATTCTGTTCCTATTACAGGAGGTTCGTGGAAGGGTTTGCCCGGATTGCCAAACCTCTGAATGAGCTGCTCAAGACGGAAGGGGAAGAGGATGACTCGGGCCCCAGGAAGCCGGGGGAGTCAGTCAAAGACCAGTGGAACGAGAAGTGTGAAGAGGCCTTCCAGATGTTGAAGAAAAGCCTAACCACTGCCCCTGTCCTGGCTTACGCAGACCCAAAGAAACCGTATGAACTCCATGTGGATGCCAGTCATGATGGCCTGGGAGAAGTGCTCTATCAGGAGCACGAAGGGCAACTGTGACCCGTTGCATATGTGAGCAGGAGTCTAACCCCCTCGGAAAAGAACTACCCCACTCACAAGTTGGAGTTCCTGGCCCTCAAATGGGCTGTAGTCGACAAGCTCAAAGACTATTTGTATGGGGCAGAATTCACAGTGAAAACTGACAACAATCCCCTTACTTATCTTTTCACCACAGCAAAGCTGGATGCCATGGGACACAGATGGCTGGTGGCCCTGTTTGCTTTCAACTTTAGCCTGAAATATAGACCTGGGGCTGGAAATCGAGATGCGGACGCCTTGTCAAGAAGATCCCATGCTCCCACCAGCAGTACAGAAGACTGGACCCAAGTGGCACCCGACGGGGTGCGGGTCCTCTGTCAGGGGGCTGAACTCCAGGCCAGTGGGGGTTCAAGAGCAGAAGAGATAGGAGTCACTGTAGTAGGGGTCCCCAAACAATACTGTGGGGTAACCCAGCTGGAGGAGGCTGATTTGCCAAAACTGTCAAAAAAGGAGTTGAGGTGCGACCAATTGGAAGACCCCATGGGGAGATTGGTCCTGGAAGCCCTGGAGAGTCAGGATCGAGATAAACTCTTACGCCACCCTTCAAAGGAAGCTTGTCTGCTAAGGAAGGAATGGGACAGGCTGCAGGTGCATCAGGGAGTGGTCTACCGAAGGGGCCCCTCTGATGACCTAGAAGACAAATGGCAACTGTTTCTACCCGGGAAACATCGAGAGACCGTCTTGGCCGCCCTATATGACAATCATGGCCACTTGGGAGCGGAAAGGACCTTCCAGCTCGTTAGGAACCGGTTCTATTGGCCCTGCATGAGGGCCGAAGTCGAGGAATACTGTCACTCATGTGCACGCTGCATCCAGAGGAAGACTTTACCCCACCAAGCTGCCCCAATGGGCCATCTGCAAAGTCAAAGCCCCCCGGATTTGGTATGCATTGATTTTCTCTGCCTCGAACCCGACTTGAGTGGACTAGGAAATGTTCTGGTGATAACCGACCATTTCACCCGGTATGCCCTGGCCTTTCCAACCAAAGACCAGAAGGCTTCCACTGTAGCTAAAGTTCTCATGGAGAAATACTTTGTACACTACGGGCTACCACAACGGCTCCACTTGGATCAAGGAAGGGACTTTGAAAGTCGGCTGATTCGGAAGCTCCTGGATTCCTTAGGGACCCGAACCACCCCCTACCATCCACAAGGTGATGCTCAGCCGGAGAGGTTCAACCGAACCCTGCTCAACATGCTGGGGACTTTGAGTAGTGAAAAGAAGCAGCATTGGAGCAAACATATAGCAGCAATTGTGCTTGCATACAACAGTACCACAAGTGACGCTACAGGGTACTCACCCTATCGACTTATGTTCGGAAGAGAAGCAAGAATACCGGTAGATCTGGCCTTTGGTACCTCCATAGACCATTGCTCGGCCACTTCCCACAAGGGATATGTAGATAGGCTCAGACACAGTTTAAAATTGGCCTATGAGCAGGCACAAGCAGCCTCGGATCAAAGGGGAGCCCGCAACAAGAAAAACTTTGATTTGAAAGTCCGGATTCAGGATCTACAACCTGGGGACAGAGTGCTGCTACGGAACTTGGGGGTCCCTGGAAAGCACAAGCTTGCAGACAGATGGAGACCTGAACCCTATGTTATTTGCAAGAAACTGCCGGGCCTACCTGTTTACAGACTAAAACCAGAAGGAAAGGTGGGGCCCTTAAAGACTTGGCATCGGGACCATCTACTCCCACTTGCCAAAGCAGTTCGGATACCCCCTGCGAGGGATTCCCCTGAGTCAACTTCCATCCTGGATACTCCCAAGCCAAGCACTCGGTCCCAGACTCCTCAGATTGAAGAATCAGATTTCTCTGAATTAAGTGAGGATGAGAGAGATGAACTTGATTGGCTTTGGCCTTCCCAGGTCCCAGAAACTTCTGCTATAGATCTTCCATCTACTAAAGACACCATAGACAGTACACTGAATGCAAAAGCTACTGAGTTCATCCCGTCCAGTCCTTTGTCGGATTCTTGGGAAGATGCCTGTGACTTACTCTTAGAAGAGGATCCAAGAGATTCTATGTATCTCCCTGCTCCTGAGTCGAGTGTCCCAGAACCAGTGGAAACTCCCAAGTCGGTTCCAGAAGAGAAACCTGTATTATCCGAACCAGAAATACCAAGAGAACAAAGGATGAGAAGGGCCATAAGGCCTCCCCGAAAATTGACTTACCAACAGATGGGGAAGAGCTCGGAAGACACTGTGGTCACTGCCAGGAGGAGTGTGGAAGACCCTGATCCCTCCACTGTTTATTTAGTGGGGGGCAACCCCAACTCACCCACTGGCACAGCTAGGCAGGCCACGAATGACAGTGTGACCTGTGGGCAAGGAAGTCCACACCCTTGTTTTTGGTGGGAACTTCCTCTGCCGACATCTTACGCATCTTTGTCTCATGTTGTGCGTAGTATGTGTTAACATTTATCTTTGGGGACCAAAGAGTTTAAGTGGGGGGAGTGTGTAGCGGGGTCTCCTTTAATGCCCCTGGACTACGTTACCCAGAACCCCGTTTGGCACCCAGGGTGCATTGGGCCACCGCAGAGACTCATGGGTGGGGCTATAAGAGGAGGGGGTAAGGCGCTGCAAGCAATAGGACTCCCTGTGCGGATCCGCTGCTGTGTAAGGCCTGAAGCCTGGGCCTTGCATACCTACCAAAGAGCCTTCCACCCCACTGCAGAGTCTGGGTGGCACCTGTTCCTGCTCGAGTTTGCTGACATCAGCTGGACCGGAGACCCGCCGTTGGAGACACTGTGTGCGGATACACAGTGGTGGAAGCCCAGACTGGGATCGCGTCCAGAGTGGTGAGCGAGCACTTGCTCACTTCATTAACCTTTACTTTGTTGGGCCTAGTGACTGCCTTGGCCCACCTTGTTCATTTACTACCATTGGATTACAAATATTGTTTCCTGAAAGTGCACCACCGTTCAAGTTGCATGCGAAGAATTGTACTCATAAGGGACTGAGTTTAATCTGAGTCAGGCCTGACCAGGGGTGGGGGTTAAATCTTTGTTTGCTGCGCCATATTGCACATAAGGAAAGAAGATAGTTGCACGTGGCGGGTGACCACTCTGCACTATCACTAATGAATATGTTTATCGCTGCAGGGCTCTGCATGTATGCTATGTGATGTGTTTAACCTTGAACCTTTATACCAAAGTAAATCCAGTTATATTTTATTACCTTGGTATCAGTGTTATCCTTGCAGATAGTAGTTATCTATCAATACTGCCAGATTGTGTATCATCAGGTATAGACCGTTACGAGGTAACATTCCCTAGACTAACTGTGCCAGTGTGGGTTGAGTAGATTGCCGGGGGTTGGTGGTGCTGTATACAGGGCCCGAAACAAAACCCAGCGGCTCTCTTAACTGGGGGTAGCGCTACATTCGTATAATGCCATTGCTTACTTCAGTTACCCTTGGACAACCTGTCCAATGCTAAAAAATGGAAGCCTTCGGGGAATGGTGAAATCATGCCAACTAACAGACTGGATCCCACCTTGTCAAAACAAAAGATGAAATGAGAACTTTGTCCCTTTATTAATTCCCTATTTTCGGGGTGTAGCACAAACATTGTACTCCTGTGGTCTCAGGGTGAAAAATGCTTCTGGATTAAGGTCCAAACTCTCCCTGCTCACTCCCATTGGAGGGATGAATGTAAACTTTTGCAGAATTCCTGTAAAGAACAAAAAGATCTCCATCCTGGCCAGACTCTCCCCAGCACACACCCTGCGTCCTTTGAACAGTAAAAGGTATTTATGGAGCATTGCACAACACTACATTAAAAAATGCAACTTATTGCAGCTTAGGATTTTACAGGAGAGTTTTAAAGGAGAATTTCTGTGGTCACAGCATACACTTTAAATTTATAACATCAGCATTGTAATAGCAATACAGACAATAGTTATTTTTGACAATCATGACAATAATAAAAACTTATTTGAAACATCTCCTTTCATGCTGTGAGTGCTGTCTGTCTGCTGGCTGTCTCTTTCCACAACTTCCTGGATTCCTTGCATGCTTTGCAGTATCTCCTCTGCTGTTTACTTTGATTCCAAGGACTATATATCTCATGGCACTTGCTGCCTGCAAGCAGTGATTCCTGTACTGACTCTGCCTCATACATCTCCTCAACCCAGCACCTCTGTAGTTCTGAAGGCAAGCTCTGTGAATTTTGTGACACACAAGTGCCTACTCACAGGTCAAAGTGAATATGTTTCACATAATTCAAGCAAGCAAGGATGTGAGATTCTTTAAAATGTAAATTTACAATCCAAATGACAGGCGGAGGTTCCAGATTTGGGAGGACGCCTGGGAAATATCCCTTCCTACAATTAGTATAAGCTAGGGATAGGTTGATTCAGTTTAGGATTCTGCTAAGGATCTATCTCACACCCCTGAGGCTACATCAGTTCTACCTGAGTATTCACCCTTCTTGCTGGAGATGTGGGAGTGATTTGGCTGACTACATGCAAATGCTCTGGGACTGCCCAAAGTAACAACATTACTGGTGTGTAGTAGGGATGAGCCGAACAGCCCCCCGTTTGGTTTGCACCAGAACCTTCGAACGGACCGAAAGTTTGCGCAAACGTTAGAACCCTATTAAATACAATGGACATGAACGTTCGAAATCTAAAGTGCTAATTATAACGACTAATATGCATGTTTTTGTCCTAAAAAGGTTTTGGGGACCCGGGTTCTGCCCCAGGGAACATGTATCAATGCAAAACGAAGTTTTAAAAACGGCAGTTTTTCGGGAGCAGTCATTTTAATGATGCATAAAGTGAAAAAAAAAAAAAGTCAAATATTCCTTTAAATATCGTACCTGGGGGGTGTCTAAAGTATGCCTGTGAAGTGGCATGTGTTTCCCGTGTTTAGAACTGTCCCTGCACAAAATGACATTTCTAAAGGAAAAAAAGCCATTTAAAACTGCTTGCGGCTTTAATGTAATGTCTGGTCCCGGTAATATGGATGAAAATCTTTGAGAAAAATGGCATATCTACCCCATCACCCCCCCCCACCCCAGCCCATTACCAGCCCCTTTGGGTCTTGTATGGATATTAAGGGGAACCACGCACACAAAATAAAAAAGGCCCTATATACTCTGAACAGCAGTATACAGGCGGTGCAAACAAGACAGGGACTGTAGGTTTGTTCTTAAGTAGAATCTGTTTTTTAATTTTGAACAGGTACATTGTTTAAGTGTAGCTCCAGCCAAAAAATCAATTTTTAAGCTTTTTGGAAAACATAGGGAAGGGTTATCACCCCTGTAACATTTGTTTTGCTGTCTGTGCCCCTGTTCAGAACATTTCACCTCACTTTCCGTCCCAATGACAACTGTTTTTGAAAAGTGTTTTTTTTATTGAAACAAGGATTGGTGATAAAGCATCAGTAGAGAGGAGACACCTTTTTCCCATATTAACTCTTACAAGAGAGAATTTCCCTTCCTAGGGGTAGATTTCCTCTCACTTCCTGTTGTCTCCTTCCGTTTGCAAGTAGGAGTCGTTTGTAAGTTGGATGTTTGAAAGTAGGGGCCTGCCGTATATACTCTGCTAAAATTTGCCCCTTACATGTTGGTGTTGCCACAACACTGTAAGCCCTAACAGTTACTCTTGGTGGGCGCTAGAACGCCCTGCTGTGAACTATTATATCAGGAATTGTATTTACATGCCATTGTTGAACAGTGGTAGGAAAAATTGGGCCTTTGGTGGTGGTGCTGGTGTTACAACACTGTAAGCCCTCACAGTTACTCTTGGTGGGCGCATGAATGGGCCCTGCTGTGAATTATTAGAGCAATAATTGTAATTACATGCCCCTGTAGAACAGGGGCTGAAAAATTGAGCCTTAGCCACTGGTGCCACAACACTGCAACCCCTCACAGATACTGTACTTGTAGCACAGCAATGAGCCCTGTTGCAAAGTATTGCATCAAAAATTGTAATTACACGCCCCTGTTAAACAGGGGCAGAAAAATTGGGCCTTAGGCACTGGTGCCACAACACTGCAACCCCTCACAGATACTGTACTTGGAGCACAGTAATGAGCCCTGTTGCAAAGTATTGCATCAAAATTTTAATTACACGCCCCTGTTAAACAGGGGCAGAAAAATTGGGCCTTAGGCACTGGTGCCACAACACTGCAACCCCTCACAGATACTGTACTTGGAGCACAGTAATGAGCCCTGTTGCAAAGTATTGCATCAAAAATTGTAATTACACGCCCCTGTTAAACAGGGGCAGAAAAATTGGGCCTTAGGCACTGGTGCCACAACACTGCAACCCCTCACAGATACTGTACTTGGAGCACAGTAATGAGCCCTGTTGCAAAGTATTGCATCAAAAATTTTAATTACACGCCCCTGTTAAACAGGGGCTGAAAAATTGGGCCTTAGGCACTGGTGCTGGTGCCACGACACTGAAACCTCTCCCAGATACTCTAGTTGGAGTGCAGGAATGAGCCCTGCTGCAAAGCATTGCATCAAAAATTGTAATTACATGCCCCTGTTAAACAGGGGCTGAAAAATTGGGCCTTAGCCACTGGTGGCGGCACCCAGAAACAAAAATGTTCTTCCAAGCTATCATCATGAATCGGATCATTGAGGAGGAGGAGGATAGTCAGTCAACATAACAGGACAGTCACTCAGCATCAGCATCAGTCTTTATTATTCTGTTATATCAGCTCCAGGTGCTTGGTAGCTGGTGGTGATCCAAGACTGGTTCAAATTTATGAAGGTCAGTCGATCAACCGAGTCGGTGGACAGGCGCACCCTGTGATCTGTGACAAAGCCTCCAGCAGCACTGAATGTGTGTTCCGAAAGAACGCTGGATGCAGGACAGGCCAGTAGCTCAATTGCATACTGTGCAAGCTCTGGCCAGTGAACCAGTGATCCATCCTCAACACCCAGTAAGCCCGAGGATTTTCGGTGGGAAAGGTGTCCAAGTCTGACCTTGCCCCTAGGTATTCCTGCACCATGTATATCAGACGCTGGCGATGGTTGCTGGAATCGATCATACCTTGGGGCTGCGGACTAAAAAATTGTCTGAACGCATCGGTCAGACGGCCACCTTCTCCACCGCTCCTTTTGCTACTGACCGAAGCCTCAGCAACTCGTTGTCCAGGACCAGGAGTTTGTAACCTCCCAATCTCTGGGAACGCATTGCACAGACCTTTCTGCAAGGCCTCCCGGAGATGTCTCATCCTCTGCTCCCTCTGCGACGGCAAGATAAGGTCCGCAACCTTACCCTTGTACCGTGGATCAAGGAGAGTGGCCAGCCAGTAATGGTCCCTCTCCTTGATCCGAAGAATACAAGGATCCTTCCGCAGACTTTGCAGGATCAGGGAGGCCATGCAGCGTAGGTTAGCTGAGGCATTCAGTCTGGAGTCCTCTGGGTCACTAAGGACGACATGATCCGCAGCCACCTCCTCCCAGCCACGTACAAGTCCACGGGTTTCTTGGGACTGTAAATCATCCCTAAAAGACTGCTGCTGTTGATGCTGAGTGCCATGCTCCACCTCCATGCTGACACAATCCTCCTCCTCCTCCTCCTCCTCTTCCTGTGTGATGGGTGGGACAGAAGGAACACTGTCTGGGTAAAGGGGGCCTTGAGAGGCAAGGAAGTCCTCCTCTTCCTACCTCTGTTCTGCTTCAAGTGCCCTGTCCATTATTCCACGCAGCGTATGCTCCATCAGGTGGACAAGAGGTACAGTGTCACTGATGCATGCACTGTCACTGCTCACCATCCTCGTGGCCTCCTCAAATGGTGCCAGGACAGTGCATGCATCCCTGATCATGCCCCACTGGTGTGGTGGAAAAAAACCGAGCTCCCCTGACCCTGTCCTGGTGCCGTAGTCGCACAGGTACTCATTGATGGCCCTCTGCTGCGTGTGCAGCCGCTGCAGCATGGCCAACGTTGAGTTCCACCCGGTGGGCATGTCACATATAAGGCAGTTCTTGGGCAGGTTCAACTCCTTTTGCAGCTCAGCCAGGCGAGCACTGGCATTATAAGATCTGCGGAAATGCACACAGACTTTTCTGGCCTGCCTCAGGACATCCTGTAAGCCCGGGTACCTGCCCAAGAACCGCTGCACCACCAGGTTAAGGACGTGAGCCACACAGGGCACATGGGTCAGTTGTCCCTGTCGGAAGGCGTAGAGGAGGTTGGTGCCATTGTCGCAAACCACCATTCCTTCCTTAAGCTGGCGTGGCGTCAACCACCTCTCGGCCTGCCCCTGCAGAGCTGATAGAACCTCTGCCCCAGTGTGGCTCCTGTCCCCCAAACACACCAGCGCAAGCACGGCATGGCATCTTTTTGCCTGCGTACTTGCGTAGCCCCTTGAACGCCTACGGAGCACCGCTGGTTCTGAGGACAAAGCACAGGAAGAAGCCATGGAGGAAGAAGAAGAGGAGGGGGTGGAGGAGAGAGATGTGTCACAACCAGTAGTAGCATTTTGGAGGCGTGGCGGCGGAACAACCTCCAACACTACTGCACCTTGTCCTGCATCCTTCCCAGCTGCCAAAAGAGTGAACCAATGGGCCGTAAAAGAAAGGTAACGTGCCTGCCCATGCCTGCTGGACCATGAGTCAGCGGTAATATCCACCTTACCGCTGACCGCCCTGTCCAGCGAGGCATGGACATTGCCTTCCACATGGCGGTAGAGAGCCGGAATCGCCTTCCATGAGAAAAAGTGGCGTTTGGGAACCTGCCACTGAGGAACCGCACATTGCACAAACTCATGGAAGGGGGCCGAGTCTACCAACTGAAGAGGCAGCAGTTGAAGTGGTAGCAATTTAGCCAAGCTAGCATTCAACCGCTGGGCATGTGGATGGCTGGGAGTGAACTTCTTTCGACGGTCCAGCAGCTGGGGCAGGGAAATTTGCCTGCTAGAATTGGACGTCGGTGTACTGCTAGCAGAGTGCCCGCAAGTACTTGGCTGTGACACATCTAATTCTACACCTTCATTCCTCTCAGTGCAGGTTTCAGAGAGGACTGAAGGTATAGTGGGGTTGGAGATCCCAGCTGATGCGGAGCAAGGAGAGGTCTGCTTTGTTCTTTGGTGTGGGTCTTTAAGGTAGGCTTGCCAACGAGCTACATGGCAGGTCAACATATGTCTGGTCAAGCATGTGGTGCCCAAGCGGCTGATGTTTTGGCCACGATGATACGCTTGAGACATATGTTGCAAACAGCAGCGGTGCGATCTGATGCACTCGAATCAAAAAAGGCCCACACCAAAGAACTTTTGGAATAACGGGCAGAGGCAGCGCCCTGCACAGGCGAAGCTCTGCGGTGTGATTCAGTCAGTGTGCTGCCCTTACGCTGGCCCCCGGAGGGCATCCTGCCTTGTTGGAGATGTGCCTCCTCCTCATCCTCCTCCTCCTCCTCCTCTCTTCTATCAGGCACCCACGTGGAGTCAATGACCTCATCATCCCCTCCCTCCTCATCACTGGAACCAATCTGGCAGTATGCTGCAGCTGCTGGAACATGACTGCCAGATTGGTGTCCTTCTTGAGCATCCCCTCTCTCTGCTCTCACGCTACTGCCTTCCTCTAGCTAGGTATCATCTTCAGACCCTTCGAAACGCTGGGCATCCTCCTGGAGCATGTACCCAACACTGTGCTCAAACAGTTCGGGGGACTCCTCAGGAGGACACGGTGGGTCTAGGGAAGGAGTGACTGATGATGACATTGATACCAGGGAAGAGGACGCTTTGGCAGCTGCTTTGCCAGTACCCTGAGCCTGGGTGAGAGAGAATGAGGAGGATGAGGAGGGCTTGGTCATCCACTCTACCAAGTCTTCGGCATGATGCGGCTCAACACGTCCAGCTGCCGAAAATAAGGACAAGCGTGTCCCATGGCCACGTGCTGATGACGATGCACCGCGTCCATGACCAGCACTGTTGTCTCTAGACACAGAGCCTGCTTGCCCTCTTTTATTGGCTCCTGACTGTCTGCCTCTCCTTGTTTGCCTTCCAGACATTCTAAAGGCCTGCAGGGAGATGGGAAAACCAGCAATAAGGGGTAGCTTCAGGTGTATAATTTGCAAGAAGCACACTACGCCTGCTGTAAGTGCTGCAGATGCCTGCCTGTGTTACACAACAGGAAAACACAGCAATAAGGGCTAGCTTCTGGTGTATATTTTGCAAGAAGCACACTACGCCCGCTGTAAGTGCTGCAGATGCCTGTTAGTGTAACATAAAAGAAAAAAAAACTATGAGCAATAAGGGGTAGCTTTAGGTGTATAATGTGCAGGAGGCACACTACGCCCGCTGTAAGTGCTGCAGATGCCTGCCTGTGTTACACAACAGCAAAACACAGCAATAAGGCCTAGCTTAAGGTGTATATTTTGCAGGAGGCACACTACGCCTGCTGTAAGTGCTGCAGATGCCTGCCTGTGTTACACAACAGAAAAAACAGCAATAGGGGCTAGCTTCAGGTGTATATTTTGCAGGAAGCACACTACGCCTGCTATAACTGCTGCAGATGCCTGCCTGTGTTACACAACAGGAAAAAACAGCAATAAGGGCTAGCTTCAGGTGTATATTTTGCAGGAAGCACACTACGCCTGCTATAACTGCTGCAGATGCCTGCCTGTGTTACACAACAGGAAAACACAGCAATAAGGCCTAGCTTCAGGTGTATATTTTGCAGGAAGCACACTACACCTGCTGTAAGTGCTGCAGATGCCTGCCTGTGTTACACAACAGGAAAACACAGCAATAAGGCCTAGCTTCAGGTGTATATTTTGCAGGAGGCACACTACGCCTGCTGTAAGTGCTGCAGATGCCTGCCTGTGTTACACAACAGGAAAAAACAGCAATAAGGGCTAGCTTCAGGTGTATATTTTGCAGGAAGCACACTACGCCTGCTATAACTGCTGCAGATGCTTGCCTGTGTTACACAACAGGAAAACACAGCAATAAAGGCTAGCTTCTGGTGTATATTTTGCAAGAAGCACACTACGCCCGCTGTAAGTGCTGCAGATGCCTGTTAGTGTAACACAAAAGAAAAAAAACTACAAGCAATAAGGGGTAGCTTCAGGTGTATAATGTGCAGGAGGCACACTACGCCCGCTGTAAGTGCTGCAGATGCCTGCCTGTGTTACACAACAGGAAAACACAGTAAAAAGGCCTAGCTTCAGGTGTATATTTTGCAGGAGGCACACTACGCCTGCTGTAAATGCTGCAGATGCCTGCCTGTGTTACATAACAGGAAAACACAGCAATAAGGCCTAGCTTCAGGTGTATATTTTGCAGGAAGCACACTACGCCTGCTGTAAGTGCTGCAGATGCCTGCCTGTGTTACACAACAGGAAAACACAGCAATAAGGGCTAGCTTCAGGTGTATATTTTGCAGGAAGCACACTACGCCTGCTATAACTGCTGCAGATTAGGAATGAGCCAAATACCCCCGGGTTCGGTTCGCACCAGAACCCGCGAACGGACCGAAAGTTCGCACGAACGTTAGAACCCCCTATTAAATACAATGGATGCGAACGTTCGAAATCTAAAGTGCTAATTATAACGACTAGTATGCATGTTATTGTCCTAAAAAGGGTTTGGGGACCCGGGTTCTGCACCAGGGGACATGTATCAATGCAAAAATAAGTTTTAAAAACTGCCGTTTTTCGGGAGCAGTCATTTTAATGATGCATAAAGTGAAAAAAAAGTCAAATATTCCTTTAAATATCGTACCTGGGGGGTGTCTAAAGTATGCCTGTGAAGTGCCACGTGTTTCCCGTGTTTAGAACTGTCCCTGCACAAATTTAAATTTCTAAAGGAAAAAAAAGCCATTTAAAACTGCTTGCGGCTTTAATGTAATGTCTGGTCCCGGTAATATGGATGAAAATCTTTGAGAAAAATGGCATAGCTACCCCATCACCCCCCCCCTACCCCAGCCCATTACCAGCCCCTTTGGATCTTGTATGGATATTAAGGGGATCCCCGCACACAAAATAAAAAAGGCCCTATATACTCTGAACAGCCGTATACAGGCGGTGCATACAAGACAGGGACTGTAGGTTTGTTCTTATGTAGAATCTGTTTGTAATTTTGAACAGGTACATTGTTTAAGTGTAGCTCCAGCCAAAAAATCTATTTTTAAGCTTTTTGGAAAAAATAGGGAAGGGTTATCACCCCTGTAACATTTGTTTTGCTGTCTGTGCCCCTGTTCAGAACATTTCACCTCACTTTCCGTCCCAATGACAAATGTTTTTGAAAAGTGGGGTTTTTATTGAAACGAGGATTGGTGATAAAGCATCAGTAGAGAGGAGACACCTTTTTCCCATATTAACTCTTACAGGAGAGAATTTCCCTTCCTAGGGGTAGATTTCCTCTCACTTCCTGTTGTCTCCTTTCGTTTGCAAGTAGGAGTCGTTTGTAAGTTGGATGTTTGAAAGTAGGGGCCTGCCGTATATACTCTGCTGAAATTTGCCCCTTACATGTTGGTGTTGCCACAACACTGTAAGCCCTCACAGTTACTCTTGGTGGGTGCATTAATGGGCTCTGCTGTGAATTATTAGATCAAGAATTGTAATTGCATGCCCCTGTTGAACAGGGGCAGAAAAATTGGGCCTTAGGCACTGGTGCCACAACACTGCAACCCATCACAGATACTGTACTTGGAGCACAGCAATGAGCCCTGTTGCAAAGTATTGCATCAAAAATTGTAATTACACGCCCCTGTTAAACAGGGGCTGAAAAATTGGGCCTTAGGCACTGGTGCTGGTGCCACAACACTGCAACCTCTCCCAGATACTCTAGTTGGAGTGCAGGAATGAGCCCTGCTGCAAAGTATTGCATAAAAAAATGTAATTACATGCCCATGTTAAACAGGGGCTGAAAAATTGGGCCTTAGGCACTGGTGCCACGACACTGCAACCTCTCCCAGATACTTTAGTTGGAGTGCAGGAATGAGCCCTGCTGCAAAGCATTGCATAAAAAATTGTAATTACATGCCCCTGTTAAACAGGGGCTGAAAAATTGGGCCTTAGGCACTGGTGCTGGTGCCACGACACTGCAACCTCTCCCAGATACTCTAGTTGGAGTGCAGGAATGAGCCCTGCTGCAAAGTATTGCATAACAAATTGTAATTACATGCCCCTGTTAAACAGGGGCTGAAAAATTGGGCCTTAGCCACTGGTGGCGGCACCCAGAAACAAAAATGTTCTTCCAAGCTATCATCATCAATCGGATCATTGAGGAGGAGGAGGATAGTCAGTCAACATAACAGGACAGTCACTCAGCATCAGCATCAGTCTTGAAGGGATGTGACATTTGAAAATAAATTAGTCTGTTATATCAGCTTCAGGTGTTTGGTAGCTGGTGGTGATCCAAGACTGGTTCATCTTTATGAAGGTCTGTCGATCAACTGAGTCGGTGGACAGGCGCACCCTGTGATCCGTGACAAATCCTCCAGCAGCACTGAATGTGCGTTCTGAAAGAACGCTGGATGCAGGACAGGCCAGTAGCTCAATTGCATCCTGTGCAAGCTCTGGCCAGTGATCCATCCTCAAGACCCAGTAAGCCAGAGGATTTTCGGTGGGGAAGGTGTCCGAATCTGACCTTGCCCCTAGGGATTCCTGCACCATGTATATCAGACGCTGGTGATGGTTTCTGGAACCGATCATACCTTGGGGCTGCGGACTAAAGAATTGTCTGAACGCATCGGTCAGATGGCCACCTTCCCCACAGCTCCTTCTTTGACTGACCGAAGCCTCAGCAACTCGTTGTCCAGGACCAGGAGTTTGTAACCTCCCAGTCTCTGGGAACGCGTTGCACAGACCTTTCTGCAAGGCCTCCCGGAGTTGTCTCATCCTCTGCTCCCTCTGCGACGGTAAGATAAGGTCCGCAACCTTACCCTTGTACCGTGGATCAAGGAGAGTGGCCAGCCAGTAATGGTCCCTCTCCTTGATCCGAAGAATATGAGGATCCTTCCGCAGACTTTGCAGGATCAGGGAGGCCATGCAGCGTAGGTTAGCTGAGGCATTCGGTCCGGAGTCCTCTGGGTCACTAAGGACGACATGATTCACAGCCACCTCCTCCCAGCCACGTACAAGTCCATGGGTTTCTTGGGACTGTAAATCATCCCTAAAAGACTGCTGCTGATGATGCTGAGTGCCAGGCTCCACCTCCATGCTGACACAATCCTCCTCCTCCTCCTCTTCCTGTGCGATAGGTGGGACAGAAGGAACACTGTCTGGGTAAAGGGGGCCTTGAGAGGCAAGGAAGTCCTCCTCTTCCTGCCTCTGTTCTGCCTCAAGTGCCCTGTCCATTATTCCACGCAGCGTATGTTCCAACAGGTGGACAAGAGGTACAGTGTCACTGATGCATGCATCCCTGATCATGCCCCACTGGCGTGGTGAAAAAAACCCCATCTCCCCTGACCCTGTCCTGGTGCCGTAGTCGCACAGGTACTCATTGATGGCCCTCTGCTGCATGTGCAGCCGCTGCAGCATGGCCAACGTTGAGTTCCACCTTGTGGGCATGTCACATATAAGGCGGTTCTTGGGCAGGTTCAACTCCTTTTGCAGCTCAGCCAGGCGAGCACTGGCATTATAAGATCTGCGGAAATGCACATAGACTTTCCTGGCCTGCCTCAGGACATCCTGTAAGCCCGGGTACCTGCCCAAGAACCGCTGCACCACCAGGTTAAGGACGTGAGCCACACAGGGCACATGGGTCAGTTGTCCCTGTCGGAGGGCGGAGAGGAGGTTGGTGCCATTGTCGCAAACCACCATTCCTGGCTTAAGCTGGTGTGGCGTCAACCACCTCTCGGCCTGCCCCTGCAGAGCAGACAGAACCTCTGCCCCAGTGTGGCTCCTGTCCCCCAAACACACCAGCGCAAGCACGGCATGGCATCTTTTTGCCTGCGTACTTGCGTAGCGCCTTGAATGCCTACGGAGCACCACTGGTTCCGAGGACAAAGCACAGGAAGAGGCCATGGAGGAAGAAGAAGAGGAGGGGGTGGAGGAGAGAGGTGTGTCACAACCAGTAGTAGCATTTTGGAGGCGTGGCGGCGGAACAACCTCCAACACTACTGCACCTTGTCCTGCATCCTTCCCAGCTGCCAAAAGAGTGACCCAATGGGCCGTGAAAGAAAGGTAACGTCCCTGTCCATGCCTGCTGGACCATGAGTCAGCGGTAATATGCACCTTACCGCTGACCGCCCTGTCCAGCGAGGCCAAGACATTGCCTTGCACATGCCGGTAGAGAGTCGGAATTGCCTTCCGTGAGAAAAAGTGGCGTTTGGGAACCTGCCACTGAGGAACCGCACATTGCACAAACTCACCGAAGGGGGCCGAGTCTACCAACTGAAAAGGCAGCAGTTGAAGCGCTAGCAATTTAGCCAAGCTAGCATTCAACCACTGGGCATGTGGATGGCTGGGAGTGAACTTCTTTCGACGGTCCAGCAGCTGGGGCAGGGAAATTTGCCTGCTAGAATCGGACGTCGGTGTACTGCTAGCAGAGTGCCCACAAGTACTTGGCTGTGACACACCTAATTCTACACCTTCATTCCTCTCAGTGCAGGTTTCAGAGAGGACTGAAGGTATAGTGGGGTTGGAGATCCCAGCTGATGCGGTGCAAGGAGTGGTCCGCTTTGTACTTTGGTGTGGGTCTTTAAGGTAGGCTTGCCAACGAGCTGCATGGCAGGTCAACATATGTCTGGTCAAGCATGTGGTGCCCAAGCGGCTGATGTTTTGGCCACGCGATATACGCTTGAGACATATGTTGCAAACAGCAGCTGTGCGATCTGATGCACTCGACTCAAAAAAGGTCCACACCAAAGAACTTTTTGAATAACGGGCAGAGGCAGCGCCCTGCACAGGCGGAGCTCTGCGGTGTGATTCAGACGGTGTGCTGCCCTTACGCTGGCCCCCTGAGGGAATCCTGCCTCGTTGGAGATGTGCCTCCTCCTCATCCTCCTCCTCCTCCTCTCTCCTATTAGGCACCCACGTGGAGTCAGTGACCTCATCATCCCCTCCCTCCTCATCACTGGAGCCAATCTGGCAGTATGCTGCAGCTGCTGGAACATGACTGCCAGATTGGTGTCCTTGTTGAGCATCCCCTCTCTCTGCTCTCACGCTACTGCCTTCCTCTAGCTGGGTATCATCATCAGACCCTTCGAAACGCTGGGCATCCTCCTGGAGCATGTACCCAACACTGTGCTCAAACAGTTTGGGGGACTCCTCAGGAGGACATGGTGGGTCTAGGGAAGGAGTGACTGATGATGACATTGATACCAGGGAAGAGGACGCTTTGGCAGCTGCTTTGCCAGTACCCTGAGCCTGGGTGAGAGAGGATGAGGAGGATGAGGAGGATGAGGAGGGCTTGGTCATCCACTCTACCACTCTGTCTTCGGCATGATGCGGCTCAACACGTCCAGCTGCCGCAAATAAGGACAAGCGTGTCCCATGGCCACGTGCTGATGACGATGCACCGCGTCAACGACCAGCACTGTTGTCTCTAGAAACAGAGCCTGCTTGCCCTCTTTTATTGGCTCCTGACTGTCTGCCTCTCCTTGTTTGCCTTCCAGACATTCTAATGGCCTGCAGGGAGATGGGAAAACTAGCAATAAGGGGTAGCTTCAGGTATATATTTTGCAGGAAGCACACTACGCCCACTGTAAGTGCTGCAGATGACTGCCTGTGTTACACAACAGGAAAAAACAGCAATAAGGGCTAGCTTCAGGTGTTTATTTTGCAGGAAGCACACTCCGCCCGCTGTAAGTGCTGCAAATGCCTGTTAGTGTAACACAAAAGAAAAAAAGCTCCAGCAATAAGGGCTAGCTTCAGGTGTACAATGTGCAGGAGGCACACTCCGCCCGCTGTAAGTGCTGCAAATGCCTGTTAGTGTAACACACCAGGAAAACACAGCAATACGGGCTAGCTTCAGGTGTATAATGTGCAGGAGGCACACTCCGCCCGCTGTAAGTGCTGCAAATGCCTGTTAGTGTAACACACCAGGAAAACACAGCAATACGGGCTAGCTTCAGGTGTATAATGTGCAGGAGGCACACTCCGCCCGCTGTAAGTGCTGCAAATGCCTGTTAGTGTAACACACCAGGAAAACACAGCAATACGGGCTATCTTCAGGTGTATATTTAGCAGGAAGCACACTCCGTCCGCTGTAAGTGCTGCAAATGCCTGTTAGTGTAACACACCAGGAAAACACAGCAATACGGGCTAGCTTCAGGTGTATATTTAGCAGGAAGCACACTCCGCCCGCTGTAAGTGCTGCAAATGCCTGTTAGTGTAACACACCAGGAAAACACAGCAATATGGGCTAGCTTCAGGTGTATACTGTGCAGGAGGCTTAGCAACAATGACACTGACACTGTCCCCTGCCTATCCTTCTCTCTTCCTGCACACAAGGTTTATCAAAGAATATGACACTGACACTCTCCCTGCCTATCATTCTCTCTCCCTGCACACAAGGTTTAGCAAAGAATATGACACTGACACTCTCCCTGCCTATCCTTCTCTCTCCCTGCACACAAGGTTTAGCAAAGAATATGACACTGACACTGTCCCCTGCCTATCCTTCTCTCTCCCTGCACACAAGGTTTAGCAAAGAATATGACACTGACACTCTCCCTGCCTATCCTTCTCTCTCCCTACACACAAGAATAACACAAAGAATAGCACAATGACACTGTCCCTGCCTACCCTTCTCTTTCCCTGCGCCGGAACACAACACAAGGCTGCCGCGCTGGCGGCCTTTTATAGTGTGGGGCGTGTGCTAAACCCCCTGAGCTATAATTGGCCACAGGCAACCTGTCTGTGGCCAGTTATGGCTCTTCTAGCTGCCGGCTCTGTGATTGGCCAAGCATGCGGGGTCACAGTGCATGCTTGGCCAATCACAGCGCCTGGATTGCACTGCGATGGCGCAGTGTATTGTGGGCCGTTCGCGTCACTCGAATTTGGCGCGAACGGCCCAAATAGTTTGATCTTCGTCGAACGATCGAACAGCCGATGTTCGAGTTGAACCTATGTTTGACTCGAACACCGAGCTCATCCCTACTGCAGATGCCTGCCTGTGTTACACAACAGGAAAACACAGCAATAAGGGCTAGCTTCAGGTGTATATTTTGCAGGAAGCACACTACGCCTGCTATAACTGCTGCAGATGCCTGCCTGTGTTACACAACAGGAAACACAGCAATAAGGGCTAGCTTCAGGTGTATACTGTGCAGGAGGCTTAGCAAAAATATCAATGACACTGTCCCCTGCCTATCCTTCTCTCTCCCTGCACACAAGGTTTAGCAGAATATCACTGACACTGTCCCTGCCTATCCTTCTCTCTCCCTGCACACAAGGTTTAGCAGAATATCACTGACACTGTCCCTGCCTATTCTTCTCTCTCCCTACACACAAGGTAAATGAACAAATATCACTAACACTGTCCCTGCCTCTCCTTCTCTCTCCCTGAACCGCGCTGGTGGCCTTTTGTAGTGTGGGGCGTGTACTAAAGCCCCCTGAGCTATAATTGGCCACAGGCATCCTGCCTGTGGCCAATTATGGCTCTCCCCACTGCCGGCGCTGTGATTGGCCAAGCATGCTGGGTCACAGTGCATGCTTGGCCAATCACAGCGCCGGGATTGCACTGCGATGGCGCAGCGTATTGTGGGCCGTTTGCGTCACTCGAATTTGGCGCAAACGGCCCAAAACGTTCGATCTTCGTCGAACGATCGAACAGCCAATGTTCGAGTCGAACGTATGTTCGCCTCGAACACCGAGCTCATCCCTAGTGTGTAGTTTTCCATTTCATTGTCCAATTAACCACTATCCCTATTCCTCTACAAATCAATGTGTGTCTGCTGGGACTTGTGGATTCACTGGCTTTTACGAGAGCAACCAGAACCCTACTGGGTCTTCTTTTGTTTATGCAATTTCTAAAATGGAAATTGGCTGTGGCACCATCTCTGTAATTTTGGAAGTCTCTGGTGAATTTGGTAACTCCCCTGTACATAGCTATGTATCTCTCCTGTGGCTGCCTATGAAAATGTAACAAAGTATGGGACCACTACACTAACTTAGCCGCCACTAGTGACTCCTATACTGGGTCTTAGTCCACATTACATTTTGTTGTTACTATGAGCGATGATTTAGTGCTGTATTAATGGCTTATACCTGAAGAGTCGACACTGGATTTCCAGCTGTACCATCAAGCATGAGATCGAATGTGGAAGCAAGAAAATTTTCCTCAGTAAAGATTTTCTCTTTTTCATCCATTGCCTTTTCCTGTTGAACAAATTATATATTATAAATAACCAAGCATATTATTGCAATCATGACATCCATATCTTTACAAAACTGGTATTCTGTTTATTGCTTTTGCCATTCATGCAAGAGTTACCTTAGGTCCCACATTTTGCTAAAAGTAATATAAAATGCATTTCTATAATTGAGTACTAAAGATTAAAATATTTGTATCTTATGACAAGGGCAGAAAAGGCTTTATGCTAGGCTAAGCATACGTTTTTTTTTACTCAGGGAGGTAAACCCGGAATGCTGCTAGTGGAAAAGTTAAAATCTAGGTATAGTTAAAATTGATTTGGCATGAGTACTATTTACCAGAACAAACATTTAGTTATTCAGAAGTTTGTCTAATACTGCAAAGATATACCAACAACTAGAGCCACTTATAAAAATTGGATGCTTTCCTCCAAAGTATTATGTTACATAAAATACAAAAAGCTCATGTTGAGCTCATAGATAAGGGATACACTAAATCTTAGCTGTAAATAACAATTTAAAAAAATGGAAAAGCACCGGGCTTGGTGATTTCTCTGATATGTATTTTAAGACATTTGCTGAATTTCTAGCTTTGCATCTTTGTGCTTTTTACAATCATATTAGAAATGGTGATATTCTGAGCATAACTGATGTGCAGAATGTACATATTAATGTTCTTTCTAAGCCAGATATAGCTAATTTTAGACCTATATATTATTATTGTATCATTAAAATAGTGACCTAAATTTTGTCTGTTAGACTGCTTGTTATTTTATTATGTTACATAGTTGCATAGTTGTGTTGTACTCTATAACCCGCAATCCCGCCAAGCTGGCCAGAAAAATGTACACAGGCTTTCCAGCTTGAGTTAGGGAGAGCTGCCTGCTAGCAGTTCTAAGGGGTATCCCCCCCTCCTTCTTCCTGTTTTCTCTGACTGAGTTAATGTAATATGAGCTGACACACACATAGCTCTGGATTCAGTGGCCTCTCTTGTGCCCCTATTGGCCAGAAGAGGAAAACCAATTGAGGGCACAGTTACAACAACCAATAGAAGAGATTATACTGAACTGCAGGGAGAGTTGCAATGGATTCTGGGACATGCAGTGCCCACACAAAACATCCCCATAGACTGGTATATAGGGAGAAATACAGATCTCAAGAGGCTTTGCTGACAGGAAAGTAAAAGACTCTATTTTGTGTCCTGAGGTAAAGTTCAGTCAGCCTTGACGGAGGGAAGAAACCAGACTTGAGGGAGAGATGCTGTCTCTCAGATGATCTCTCTGCACGATTCAGGCCTCCACTGCTACGTGAGACGTCCAGCTTGAGAGAGGGGGATCCCAGGTGTATATTGAGGCGCATCTCCACCAACGGTGAACCGTTCCAGTGTGTCGGGTTGCCGGGAAAGCCTGCCTGTTCCAGGACGTTTGCTTGGGCCCTGTTCACAGGAATTGGTGAGAGGGCATTTCTGCCCATCTGCAGGGAACAGAGACATTGCACTACAGAAGGAGTTATTTAACACTGTATACAAATATCATTGCCGGTAGTCATCTTGCTGATACTTGTAGTACTACAGGGATAAAGGATCTCTGGGACATTGTATACAGACATAATCCTCTCACCTTGTTGAACAAAATCCTGTCTGTTTTACTTGATAATCTGGGCCAGTTATGTTGTTTGCCCTGCTACCCAGGAGTTAAAGTGTACCAACAAAGTGGCTAGCTGAAGAAACCAAATTTTATCTTTGCTTTAAAAAAAAAAAAAGGACTGAAGCTGTTAGTGCCATATGGATCCATACACATATTCAGGGCTCTGCACTTACTTGCATTGGGTGTGTGGGACAGTTTATCTATAAAGTTAAACCATTCTTTATTTACTTGAATAGGTGTGTAAAGTTGGGCCTGTGGTGTCAGGGGACAGAAGAGAGAGGCCTGACACAAAGGGAGTCATTCCTCTGCTCTCCTCCTGCCTAGACTCATAGAGCCAATCTGAGTAAAGGTAACCAATCTAATTTGAAGTGCCATATTGTGCTTTATTTACCATTCAAGTGTGTCTCTACTCTTGGGGACGTTCTAGTGTTTGGAATCCCTTGAATGCAGCTTGAGAGCTCTATTGCTCTTAATTTCAGTTATTGCTCTCCAGTTGATTATTTTTCATATACATTGTTACTGTTTGCTACTCTTTTCCACAGAAATATTGCAGTAAAGACACATTTCTGTGTTTTATCATAACATGTGTGTTTCTCACTGTTCATTGCACTTACACTATTGCCAGATGTGCCAGAGGGGCTGAGGCAGTCATTGGGGTTGAGAGGCAGAGGAATCGACTGAACTAACATAAGCAGCTTCTGCAGGGATATCGCTACAGTTACATAGTTAGTCAGGTTGAAAAAAGACACAAGTCCATCTAATTCAACCAATAAAAAATAAATAAAAAAATGTTCACCCAGAACAGGCTGGCTTTGTAGGAAGTAAAATTGAGCCTGACCACACTAGAAGTGCAGTGGATCTTATATCAATCTTACTGGGACTCTAACCCCAATAGGGAGGTCATGCTCCTGTCTAGTGATCTACACAAAAAATGTGACAGTTTATCGTGGGAATACCTTATATCTATACTGCAATCTTATGGATTTGACAAACATTTTTTTTAAATATTTCAATCTTTAAGGCCGGTTTCACACTGGGGCGGTGGGGGCGGTGGCGGCATAGCGCCGCTATTTTTAGCGGTGCTATACCGTCGGGATTGCAGAGGTATTCGGCCGCTAGCGGTGCAGTTTTAACCCCCGCTAGCGGCCAAAAAAGGGTTAATACCACCCGCAAACTGCGGCTACAGCCGCGGTTTGCGGGCGGTATTACCGCGGTATCCCATTCATTTCAATGGGAAGGAGCGGTGTAGGAGCGGTAAACACACTGCTCCTCTCACCGCTTCAAAGATGCGGCTAGCAGGACTTTTTTTAAGTCCTATGAGCGCACCGCTCCAGTGTGAAAGCCCTCGGGGCTTTCACATTGGAGACACAGAAGCCGCTGTTTAGGCTCGGTTTGCAGGTGCTATTTTTAGCAAAATAGCGCCTGCAAACCGCCCCAGTGTGAAAGGGGCCTAAATGATACTCTCCAGGCTCAAATCTCCCTTGGGTATTAGGTCATTACCAGTAAATATTTAGAGTCACTCATTCAGAAGCACAAAGCAGTGGTGCCCATTGTCACCATTTTTAATTGTGCTGGTCATTAACTCTTGCTCTATGAATCAACCCCAACATTAAGGGTATCCGATGTGCCAGGGAGGAGCATACTGTAAGTGTGAATTGTCTGCAGTCATTCTTCTGTCTGTAAAGGAAAAAAAAGTTGCGCTATTGAAAATATCACCAGTACAGCAACTGGTGTCAGTGTGAAATTGAGCCAACAGGCTCACACAGTAAATATGTGACACAAATAATGAAAGTGAGTGATGCGTACATGTGATAAAAAATCACATAGACCAAAAACCACAGAAGTTGTCGCATATAGTCCAAACAATAAAGTTCATATGCACTAAAAAAAAAGGCTCCTCCACCGTGCTGGTTGTGATCCAATGTATTACACCACGAGCAAGTGTAAGATAGGACAGCCTCCACCAATAGATTTACTGCCTCTTACCAAAAATGATGGATCCCTTGTCGAAAATAAGCCGGCCTGCTCTTAGACATAAAACAGCCCGTATGCCTCCGGGTAGCGTGGGCGCGATGACGTCAGAACGTAGCTCCTCCCTACGCGTTTCGTATCCCGTGAACACGTCTTTGATGACGAAACGCGTAGGGAGGAGCTACGTTCTGATGTCATCGCGCCCACGCTACCCGGAGGCATACGGGCTGTTTTATGTCTAAGAGCCGGCCGGCTTATTTTCGCTCTTTTTTATCTGCATTCATGTAAGTGTGCATTCGTCTTTTTTTATTAAACGTGTTAAAAGGTTTTACACTATAGTATATCCTTCTCTTTATTTACGGGGACCGTGTTTTCTATTACTGAGAGTTGCGGATCTCCTGGTCAATGAGACGCTGCCTGCCCCATACCCTTGGCTGGGGAATAGCCACAGGCGTTCTTTGATCCCCTGTGACAAGGGTATCCATCATTTTTGGTAAGAGGCAGTAAATCTATTGGTGGAGGCTGTCCTATCTTACACTTGCTCGTGGTGTAATACATTGGATCACAACCAGCACGGTGGAGGAGCCTTTTTTTTTTTTTTGTGCATATGAACTTTATTGTTTGGACTATATGCGACAACTTCTGTGATTTTTGGTCTATGTGATTTTTTATCACATGTTCGCATCACTCACTTTCATTATTTGTGTCACATATTTACTGTGTGAGCCTGTTGGCTCAATTTCACACTGTCACCAGTTGCTGTACTGGTGATATTTTCAATAGCGCAACTTTTTTTTCCTTTTTTTTTTCCTTTATTATCTGTTTGGTGTAGTATAACATTGTTGGTTGCAGCTTGAATTTTTTATTTTTATTTCATTAGCGCAGTTTTTCTCTTTTTCACTTTATTCTTCTGTCTGTAACTTTCCCTGTCGCAATGCTTCCAAATCAGTTCTCAGTAAGTACCAAATATCCTAATTACTAATTAAAGATTTCTAGTCTCAGGCGCTTAATCTTAATCTTCTAAAAGATTACACATTTTGAAATGTTCTGATTCTGCGCTATCATGTTTAAAAATCAACATCGATGATCACCCCTACTATGCACACCTTGTACAAAGCAAATTTTCAATCTATTTTCAAGTGACTAACTGCAGATATGGTGATTTGTTCTATATCTCCACCATCCTGGTTTTGCAGGAATTATTCAATAAAGATGAATCTCCTCCCAAGACTTTTATACCTGTTCAGAACAATTCCCATTCCAGTCTAACAGAAAGACCTGGAAAAGTTTCAGAGTGCGGTGGCGAAATTTATCTGGGGTCTGAAAGATTGCTGTACCGTTAACATGGGAGATGCTGCAGTACTATCAACTAGTCCCGCTGGTGCTGAGCAGCCGTAAAACAGATGCACCACAATGAGTTGTCATAGAGGAGGTTTCCTTCCAGACAATGTTCACATTTCGACCCCTGGTACTTTGCCCTTCTCTGTCACACTTCTTGGCATTGTGGGACAGACTTCATACCAAACACAAATTATGCTCAACGCTCAGTTTTTCTAATGGTGGATTAATAAAGACTTTCAAAACATGTGGGACTTTTTATCTCAAACAGGCATGCACACACTATATTAATAAAATACACAACACCAATTACCTTACTCAAAATTTTTCAAATTCATGCAAATTGACTCTGTTCTTGCAATGAATACTTTATGTACACAAAACTGGTTGTCTCTGAATACTGTTTGAAATATAATGCAAAAATATTTATAGTATAACAAACCATATTATCACTATATGTAGATTATACTCTACCATCTCAGAAGCTACCATATATGACTCTTTGGGAAAAGGATTAAAAAACAAACAAAAAAAACGTATGAAATATAGTTTGGCACCGAAACATATGAAATACAATGTAAAAGATTGGCATCAGGGGCATTGGCACTCTTATGTCTATTTTAATCAAGAGGTATACATTTATAATAACAATTTTACATTGTGGCAGATCATGAATTCATCTTCTCGGTGTCTCTTCTCTGCTTCTTTAAGGGAACACAGAATTAACCTATGCTTTACTGGTTGTATGTATTAAACATTTCTACAGAACTCTGTTACATTGTACACTGAATAAAATTACAATTGTTTAACTTACGGCATATCTATATTGAGATAGATTTACTGTACTTTCCTGTTTTGTCTGATCACAAACAAATCTTTATGGCCATAGCCTGTTTCTTCTTAATGTAAAAAATGTTATAGGATTGTCGGTGGTCAAGGGCGCAGTTTACTCTACATTAGTGATGAGCCGAACACCCCCGGGTTCGGTTCGCACCAGAACCCGCGAACGGACCGAAAGTTCGCGCAAACATTAGAACCCTATTAAATACAATGGATGCGAACGTTCGGATTCTAAAGTGCTAATTATAACGACTATTATCCATGTTATTGTCCGAAACAGAGTTTGGGAACCCGGCTTCTGCACCAGGGGACATGTATCAATGCAAAAAGAAGTTTTAAAAACGGACGTTTTCCGGGAGCAGTCATTTGAATGATGCATAAAGTGAAAAAAAAAGGTCAAATATTCCTTTAAATATTGTACCTGGGGGGTGTCTAAAGTATGCCTGTGAAGTGCCACGTGTTTCCCGTGTTTAGAACTGTCCCTGCACAAAATAACATTTCTAAAGGGAAAAAAGTCATTTAAAACTGCTTGCGGCTTTAATGCAATGTCTGGTCCCGGTAATATGGATGAAAATCTTTAGAAAAAATGGCATAGCTACCCCATCAACCCCCCCCCCCCCTACCCCAGCCCATTACCAGCCCCTTTGGGTCTTGTATGGATATTAAGGGGAACCCCGCACACAAAATAAAAAAGGACCTATATACTCTAAACAGCCGTATACAGGCGGTGCATACAAGACAGGGACTGTAGGTTTGTTCTTATGTAGAATCTGTTTATAATTTTGAACAGCTGCATTGTTTAAGTGGAGCTCCATGGCAAATTCCTTTTTTTTAGCTTTTTGTAAAACATAGGGAACGGTTATCACCCCTGTCACATTTTTTTTGCTGTCTGTGCCCCTGTTCAGAGCATTTCACCTCACTTTGCGTCCCAATGACAACTGTTTTTGAAATGTGGTGTTTTTATTGAAACAAGGATTGGTGATAAAGCATCAGTAGAGAGGAGACACCTTTCTCCCATATTAATTCTTACAGGAGAGAATTTTCCTTCCAAGGGGTAGATTTCCTCTCACTTCCTGTTGTCTTCTTCCGTTTGCAAGTAGTAGTAGTTTGTAAGTTGGATGTTTGAAAGTAGGGACCTTCCATATATACTCTGCAGAAATTGGCCCCTTAGGTGTTGGTGTTGGCACAACACTGAAAGCACTCAAAGTTATTCTTGGTGGGTGCTGGAACGCCCTGCTGTCAAGTATAATATCAGGAATTGTAATAACATAATTGTTGATCAGTGGTAGTAAAAATTGGGCCTTTGATGGTGGTGCTGGTGCCACAACACTGTAAGGCCTGACAGTTACTCTTGGTGGGCGCAGCAATGGTCCCTGCTGTGAATTATTAGATCAATAATTATAATTGCATGCCCCTGTTGAACAGGGGCTGAAAAATTGGGCCTTTGGTGGTGGTGGTGGTGGTGATGGTGGTGCTGGTGCCACAACACTGTAAGGCCTGACAGTTACTCTTGGTGGGCGCAGCAATGGTCCCTGCTGTGAATTATTAGATCAATAATTATAATTGCATGCCCCTGTTGAACAGGGGCTGAAAAATTGGGCCTTTGGTGGTGGTGGTGGTGGTGGTGGTGGTGCTGGTGCCACAACACTGTAAGGCCTGACAGTTACTCTTGGTGGGCGCAGCAATGGTCCCTGCTGTGAATTATTAGATCAATAATTATAATTGCATGCCCCTGTTGAACAGGGGCTGAAAAATTGGGCCTTTGGTGGTGGTGGTGGTGATGGTGGTGCTGGTGCCACATTACTGTAAGGCCTGACAGTTACTCTTGGTGGGCGCAGCAATGGGCCCTGCTGTGAATTATTAGATCAATAATCATAATTGCATGCCCCTGTTGAACAGGGGCTGAAAAATTGGGCCTTAGGCACTGGTGGCACAACATTGCAACCCCTCACAGATACTGTACTTGGAGCACAGCAATGAGGCCTGTTGCAAAGTATTGCATCAAAAATTTTAATTACACGCCCCTGTTAAACAGGGGCTGAAATATTGGGCCTTAGCCACTGGTGGCGTCACCCATAAACCAAAATGATCTTCCAAGCTATCATCGTTAATCGTATCATTGAGGAGGAGGAGGAGGATAGCCAGACAACATAACAGCACAGGCACTCAGCATCAGCATCAGTCTTGAAGGGATGTGACATTTTAAAATCAATTAGTCTGTTATATCAGCATCTGGTGTGTGGTAGCTGGTGGTGATCCAAGACTGGTTCATCTTGATGAAAGTCAGTCGATCAACCGAGTCGGTGGACAGGCGCACCCTGTGATCCGTGACAAATCCTCCAGCAGCACTGAATGTGCGTTCTGAAAGAACGCTGGATGCAGGACAGGCCAGTAGCTCAATTGCATACTGTGCAAGCTCTGGCCAGTGATCCATCCTCAAGACCCAGTAAGCCAGAGGATTTTCGGTGGGGAAGGTGTCCAAGTCTGACCTTGCCCCTAGGTATTCCTGCACCATGTATATCAGACGCTGGCGATGGTTGCTGGAACCGATCATACTTTGGGGCTGCGGACTAAAGAATTGTCTGAACGCATCAGTCAGACGGCCACCTTCCCCACCGCTCCTTCTTTGACTGCCCGAAGCCTCAGCAACTCGTTGTCCAGGACCAGGAGTTTGTAACCTCCCAGTCTCTGGGAACGCGTTGCACAGACCTTTCTGCAAGGCCTCCCGGAGTTGTCTCATCCTCTGCTCCCTCTGCGACGGTACGATAAGGTCCGCAACCTTACCCTTGTACCGTGGATCAAGGAGAGTGGCCAGCCAGTAATGGTCCCTCTCCTTGATCCGAAGAATACGAGGATCCTTCCGCAGACTTTGCAGGATCAGGGAGGCCATGCAGCGTAGGTTAGCTGAGGCATTCAGTCCGGAGTCCTCTGGGTCACTAAGGACGACATGATCCGCAGCCACCTCCTCCCAGCCACGTACAAGTCCACTGGTTTCTTGGGACTGTAAATCATCCCTAAAAGACTGCTGCTGATGATGCTGAGTGCCAGCCTCCACCTCCATGCTGACACAATCCTCCTCCTCCTCCTCTTCCTGTGCGATGGGTGGGACAGAAGGAACACTGTCTGGGTAAAGGGGGCCTTGAGAGGCAAGGAAGTCCTCCTCTTCCTGCCTCTGTTCTGCCTCAAGTGCCCTGTCCATTATTCCACGCAGCGTGTGCTCCAACAGGTGGACAAGAGGTACAGTGTCACTGATGCATGCACTGTCACTGCTCACCATCCTCGTGGCCTCCTCAAATGGTGCCAGGACAGTGCATGCATCCCTGATCATGCCCCACTGGCGTGGTGAAAAAAACCCGAGCTCCCCTGACCCTGTCCTGGTGCCGTAGTCGCACAGGTACTCATTGATGGCCCTCTGCTGCGTGTGCAGCCGCTGCAGCATGGCCAACATTGAGTTCCACCTGGTGGGCATGTCACATATAAGGCGGTTCTTGGGCAGGTTCAACTCCTTTTGAAGCTCAGCCAGGCGAGCACTGGCATTATAAGATCTGCGGGAATGCACACAGACTTTCCTGGCCTGCCTCAGGACATCCTGTAAGCCCGGGTACCTGCCCAAGAACCGCTGCACCACCAGGTTAAGGACGTGAGCCATACAGGGCACATGGGTCAGTTGTCCCTGTCGGAGGGCGGAGAGGAGGTTGGTGCCATTGTCGCAAACCACCATTCCTGGCTTAAGCTGGCGTGGCGTCAACCACCTCTCGGCCTGCCCCTGCAGAGCAGACAGGACCTCTGCCCCAGTGTGGCTCCTGTCCCCCAAACACACCAGCGCAAGCACGGCATGGCATCTTTTTGCCTGCGTACTTGCGTAGCCCCTTGAACGCCTACGGAGCACCGCTGGTTCCGAGGACAAACCACAGGAAGAGGCCATGGAGGAAGAAGAAGAGGAGGGGGTGGAGGAGAGAGGTGTGTCACAACCAGTAGTAGCATTTTGGAGGCGTGGCGGTGGAACAACCTCCAACACTACTGCACCTTGTCCTGCATCCTTCCCAGCTGCCAAAAGAGTGACCCAATGGGCCGTGAAAGAAAGGTAACGTCCCTGTCCATGCCTGCTGGACCATGAGTCAGCGGTAATATGCACCTTACCGCTGACCGCCCTGTCCAGCGAGGCCAAGACATTGCCTTCCACATGCCTGTAGAGAGCCGGAATAGCCTTCCGTGCGAAAAAGTGTCGTTTGGGAACCTGCCACTGAGGAACCGCACATTGCACAAACTCACGGAAGGGGGCCGAGTCTACCAACTGAAAAGGCAGCAGTTGAAGCGCTAGCAATTTAGCCAAGCTAGCATTCAACCGCTGGGCATGTGGATGGCTGGGAGTGAACTTCTTTCGACGGTCCAGCAGCTGGGGCAGGGAAATTTGCCTGCTAGAATCGGACGTTGGTGTACTGCTAGCAGAGTGCCCGCAAGTACTTGCCTGTGACACACCTAATTCTACACCTTCATTCCTCTCAGAGCAGGTTTCAGAGAGGAGTGAAGGTATAGTGGGGTTGGAGATCCCAGCTGATGCGGTGCAAGAAGAGGTCAGCTTTGTTCTTTGGTGTGGGTCTTTAAGGTAGGCTTGCCAACGAGCTGCATGGCAGGTCAACATATGTCTGATCAAGCATGTGGTGCCCAAGCGGCTGATGTTTTGGCCACGCGATATACGCTTGAGACATATGTTGCAAACAGCAGCTGTGCGATCTGATGCACTCGCATCAAAAAAGGCCCACACCAAAGAACTTTTTGAATGATGGTCAGAGGCAGCGCCCTGCACAGGCGGAGCTCTGCGGTGTGATTCCGTCGGTGTGCTGCCCATACGCTGGCCACTCAAGGGCATCCTGCCTCGTTGGAGATGTGCCTCCTCCTCATCCTCCTCCTCCTCCTCTCTCCTATTAGGCACCCACGTGGAGTCAGTGACCTCATCATCCCCTCCCTCCTCATCACTGGAGCCAATCTGGCAGTATGCTGCAGCTGCTGGAACATGACTGCCAGATTGGTGTCCTTCTTGAGCATTCCCTCTCTCTGCTCTCACGCTGCTGCCTTCCTCTTGCTGGGTATCATAATCAGATCCTTCCAAACGCTGGGCATCCTCCTGGAGCATGTACCCAACACTGTGCTCAAACAGTTCAGGGGGCCCCTCAGGAGGAGGGCATGGTGGGTCTAGGGAAGGATTGACTAATGAAGATAATGATACCAGAGAAGAGGACGCTTTGGCAGCTGCTTTGCCACTACCCTGAGCCTGGGTGAGAGAGGATGAGGAGGATGAGGTGGCCTTGGTCATCCACTCTACCAAGTCTTCGGCATGATGTGGCTCAACATGTCCAGCTGCCGAAAACAAGGACAAGCGTGTCCCATGGCCATGTGCTGATGACAATGCACCGCGTACACGACCAGCACTGTTGCCCCCAGACACAGAGCCTGCTTGCCCTCTTTTTTTGCCTCCTGACTGTCTGCCTCTCCTTGGTTGCCTTCCAGACATTTTAATGGATGGCCTGCAGGGAGATGGGAAAAACAGCAATAAGGGCTACCTTCAGGTGTATATTGTGCAGGAGGCTTAGCAACAATGACACTGACACTGTCCCCTGCCTATCCTTCTATGTCCCTAAACACAAGGATTGAAAATATGGTTCAGCAAAAAAGTTTTAGAACAGAATAGCACACTGACACTTTCCCTCACTGTCCTACTCTGTCCCTCCCTACAAACAAGATTTAGCACAGAATAGCACACTGATAATTTCTACGAGTGTCCTTCTCTGTCCCTCAACTCAAGGATTGAAAATATGGAACAGCAAAATTGGTTTAGAACAGAATAGCACACTGTCAGTTTCACTCACTGTCCTACTCTGTCCCTCCCTACAAACAAGATTTAGCACAGAATAGCACACTGATAATTTCTACGAGTGTCCTTCTCTGTCCCTCAACTCAAGGATTGAAAATATGGAACAGCAAAATTGGTTTAGAACAGAATAGCACACTGTCAGTTTCCCTCACTGTACCTCTCTGTCCCTCAACTCAAGGATTGAAAATATGGTTCAGCAAAATAGTTTTAGAACAGAATAGCACACTGTCAGTTTCCCTCACTGTACCTCTCTGTCCCTCAACTCAAGGATTGAAAATATGGTTCAGCAAAATAGTTTTAGAACAGAATAGCACACTGTCAGTTTCCCTCACTGTACCTCTCTGTCCCTCAACTCAAGGATTGAAAATATGGTTCAGCAAAATAGTTTTAGAACAGAATAGCACACTGTCAGTTTCCCTCACTGTACCTCTCTGTACCTCAACTCAAGGATTGAAAATATGGTTCAGCAAAATAGTTTTAGAACAGAATAGCACACTGTCAGTTTCCCTCACTGTACCTCTCTGTCCCTCAACTCAAGGATTGAAAATATGGTTCAGCAAAATAGTTTTAGAACAGAATAGCACACTGTCAGTTTCCCTCACTGTACCTCTCTGTCCCTCAACTCAAGGATTGAAAATATGGTTCAGCAAAATAGTTTTAGAACAGAATAGCACACTGTCAGTTTCCCTCACTGTACCTCTCTGTCCCTCAACTCAAGGATTGAAAATATGGTTCAGCAAAATAGTTTTAGAACAGAATAGCACACTGTCAGTTTCCCTCACTGTACCTCTCTGTCCCTCAACTCAAGGATTGAAAATATGGTTCAGCAAAATAGTTTTAGAACAGAATAGCACACTGTCAGTTTCCCTCACTGTACCTCTCTGTCCCTCAACTCAAGGATTGAAAATATGGTTCAGCAAAATAGTTTTAGAACAGAATAGCACACTGTCAGTTTCCCTCACTGTACCTCTCTGTCCCTCAACTCAAGGATTGAAAATATGGTTCAGCAAAATAGTTTTAGAACAGAATAGCACACTGTCAGTTTCCCTCACTGTACCTCTCTGTCCCTCAACTCAAGGATTGAAAATATGGTTCAGCAAAATAGTTTTAGAACAGAATAGCACACTGTCAGTTTCCCTCACTGTACCTCTCTGTCCCTCAACTCAAGGATTGAAAATATGGTTCAGCAAAATAGTTTTAGAACAGAATAGCACACTGTCAGTTTCCCTCACTGTACCTCTCTGTCCCTCAACTCAAGGATTGAAAATATGGTTCAGCAAAATAGTTTTAGAACAGAATAGCACACTGTCAGTTTCCCTCACTGTACCTCTCTGTCCCTCAACTCAAGGATTGAAAATATGGTTCAGCAAAATAGTTTTAGAACAGAATAGCACACTGTCAGTTTCCCTCACTGTACCTCTCTGTCCCTCAACTCAAGGATTGAAAATATGGTTCAGCAAAATAGTTTTAGAACAGAATAGCACACTGTCAGTTTCCCTCACTGTACCTCTCTGTCCCTCAACTCAAGGATTGAAAATATGGTTCAGCAAAATAGTTTTAGAACAGAATAGCACACTGTCAGTTTCCCTCACTGTACCTCTCTGTCCCTCAACTCAAGGATTGAAAATATGGTTCAGCAAAATAGTTTTAGAACAGAATAGCACACTGTCAGTTTCCCTCACTGTACCTCTCTGTCCCTCAACTCAAGGATTGAAAATATGGTTCAGCAAAATAGTTTTAGAACAGAATAGCACACTGTCAGTTTCCCTCACTGTACCTCTCTGTCCCTCAACTCAAGGATTGAAAATATGGTTCAGCAAAATAGTTTTAGAACAGAATAGCACACTGTCAGTTTCCCTCACTGTACCTCTCTGTCCCTCAACTCAAGGATTGAAAATATGGTTCAGCAAAATAGTTTTAGAACAGAATAGCACACTGTCAGTTTCCCTCACTGTACCTCTCTGTCCCTCAACTCAAGGATTGAAAATATGGTTCAGCAAAATAGTTTTAGAACACAATAGCACACTGACACTTTCCCTCACTGTACCTCTCTGTCCCTCAACTCAAGGATTGAAAATATGGAACAGCAAAATTGCTTTAGAACAGAATAGCACACTGTCAGTTTCACTCACTGTACCTCTCTGTCCCTCAACTCAAGGATTGAAAATATGGTTCAGCAAAATAGTTTTAGAACAGAATAGCACACTGTCAGTTTCCCTCACTGTACCTCTCTGTCCCTCAACTCAAGGATTGAAAATATGGTTCAGCAAAATAGTTTTAGAACAGAATAGCACACTGTCAGTTTCCCTCACTGTACCTCTCTGTCCCTCAACTCAAGGATTGAAAATATGGTTCAGCAAAATAGTTTTAGAACAGAATAGCACACTGTCAGTTTCCCTCACTGTACCTCTCTGTCCCTCAACTCAAGGATTGAAAATATGGAACAGCAAAATTGCTTTAGAACAGAATAGCACACTGTCAGTTTCACTCACTGTACCTCTCTGTCCCTCAACTCAAGGATTGAAAATATGGTTCAGCAAAATAGTTTTAGAACACAATAGCACACTGACACTTTCCCTCACTGTACCTCTCTGTCCCTCAACTCAAGGATTGAAAATATGGTTCAGCAAAATAGTTTTAGAACACAATAGCACACTGACACTTTCCCTCACTGTACCTCTCTGTCCCTCAACTCAAGGATTGAAAATATGGTTCAGCAAAATAGTTTTAGAACACAATAGCACACTGACACTTTCCCTCACTGTACCTCTCTGTCCCTCATCTCAAGGATTGAAAATATGGTTCAGCAAAATAGTTTTAGAACAGAATAGCACACTGTCAGTTTCCCTCACTGTACCTCTCTGTCCCTACAAACAAGGATTAGCACAGAATAGCACACTGTCACTGACACTCTCCCTACCTATCCTTATTTGTCCCTAAACACAAGGAATCCAGGATTAGTAAAGGAAAAAAAATGACACTGTCCCTGCCTATGCTTCTCTTTCCCTGCTCCGGAACACACTACACAAGGCCGCCGCGCTGGCGGCCTTTTATAGTGTGGGGCGTGTACTAAACCCCATCAGCAATAATTGGCCACAGGCATCCTGCCTGTGGCCAATCATTGCTCTCCTCGCTGCCGGCGCTGTGATTGGCCAAGCATGCGGGGTCACAGTGCATGCTTGGCCAATCACAGCGCCTGGATGACTCTGCGATGGCGTAGTGCATTGTGGGCCGTTCGCGTCACTCGAATTTGGCGCGAACGGCCCAAATCGTTCGATCTTCGTCTCGAACACGAAGCTCATCCCTACTCTACATGTATTATGCAAAGGAGAGCACGGAAACATGTGTTGTTCAATTGCAATCTGAGTTTATTGTTTTAGTATAACAATAATAGATTACAACATACAATTACGGTACTTTCAATATAGTGGTGGCACAGGTCACAATAAAACACACACCAGTTTCTTTTGGGTCACCATGACTAACATATAGTATACTGTCACAGAGCTACTGAATGTACACCTAATCTACTGGGTTCATGTGAGTGCATAGTTTAGGAGTGTAACAGGGACTGACTTGATTAGTAGACAAAACACCCAATCCCTATTCAATATAGATTGTGTGTGTAGTCCTCTATGGGACTTTTTAGGGTGAAGTCTACAAGTTTCAAATTTTATCAAAAAATATATATTTATTGTTGTAATACAAAATATCAAAGAGATAAAAATACATATACAATTTGGATGTACACAAACACAACTCAAACTATAGAGCAACAAAGTAACAACGTCACAAAAGACCATAAACCACTGTGAGGGTCCTGATTCCTGTGGGAGGGCCCAGGGTGCCCGACGTGTTTCGAGGCTATGGGTTTATATAGCGCCTCTTCTTCAGGGGCTAGTGGTGATAGGTGTTGTGGTCTGTAGTTTGTAGACATAGAACAAAGCAAGAGAGTTGAGTAAACAAGAGCATCGTCTATTTTATGTATATACAGTACAATTGAAAATTAATTCAATAGTTATAATAAAAAGCATCATTATTTGTACCGTAAATCATATATGCTAACCGTTGTTCTCTATGAAGTTTGGTGTGGATACATCCTTGTTTAAAGTAACAGAGATTGACGCTCACTGCTCCGGATGAAGGGAGAACGCAGGGGGGTCACAACACGGGGGACCGTGCATCGAACTATGCCCAAGGCAGGGCAACAAAGGGCGCCTGTACTCAAAACAGCAGGTAATTTATGCTGCTGATCCCATCTATAAACAAGAAAGAGTAATAATAATATAGCAGTATGAATAAAGGTGACATATATGTATATATTACCATCCATGAGTGGTCCACATAATAGTGGGGCATACATGTCAGAACTAAATCTAAACGTGTGCATACCTGCTGTATCTCAACCCAGGTTTTGGAGTGGATTTGTGTCGCATGGGCTCCACAGAGAAAAGGTATTCCCCTAAGAAGAGGGAAGGTGAACAAAATGGAAAGTATGGAAAAGAATAATTTTAAAAGTATGGAAAATTTTGAATAAATGGAAATAAAAATTAAGGTCTGTTTTTCATAAGGGGTAACTGTTAGTTAGCCCGAAGGGTATCAATATATATAGGGCCTCTATAATACAACAGTAGAATAACCTGTTGCCTTGTATCTATGAGCCAAGGTGGAATAATCAACCATATGTTATTATGGCTCAATCTTAAATTGAATAATTTAGATATCTAAAATAGTCTAATATAGTGTGGATTAATTGCTGATAGTTATCAGCTGTGAGAGAGCAGAGTGTGTAGTGAAGAGGGTGGGAGAGGGGTGGCGCCCTCCGAGTCATCAGCATGGAGGCCTGCCCCCTCATCCCACATACTCAAAGGTAGAACACACAGCAGAACGCTGCGTCATGACGACATGTGCTCCAAAGAGGAGCGCATCGTAATGGAGATAAAAAGGAGGGGAGCCAACATCCACGATGACCACTCGCGGCGCATCTGTTGCCACGGAGATGTAAAACGTCCCCATGAGCTTACCAAGGAGTCCAACAAACTATCAGCAATTAATCCACACTATATTAGACTGCAGAATCAACCCTCAGTCTGCACATTGCTGACTTGGGAGTGGATGTGTCTACATTGTTCCCTACAGGAGAAAAGGTAAAATTGGATATTTAATTCATCTTGTGGTTTCTTTTCTGTATTTTCTTTTTTGATTGATATAATGCATACCCTCCTTTTTTTTCTTTTTGATTCATGGAGGGTCCCCCAATATTTGTATATCTAAATTATTCAATTTAAGATTGAGCCATAATAACATATGGTGGTTTATTTCACCTTGGCTCATAGATACAAGGCAACAGGTTATTCTACTGTTGTATTATAGAGGCCCTATATATATTGATACCCTTCGGGCTAACTAACAGTTACCCCTTATGAAAAACAGACCTTAATTTTAATTTCCATTTATTCAAAATTTTCAATACTTTTAAAATTATTCTTTTCCATACTTTTCCAGATTCCATTTTGTTCACCTTCCCTCTTCTTAGGGGAATACCTTTTCTCTGTGGAGCCCATGCGACACAAATCCAACCAAAACCTGGGTTGAGATACAGCAGGTATGCACACGTTTAGATTTAGTTCTGACATGTATGCCCCACTATTATGTGGGCCACTCATGGAGGGTAATATATACATATATGTCACCTTTATTCATACTGCTGTATTATTATTACTCTTTCTTGTTTATAGATGGGATCAGCAGCATAAATTACCTGCTGTTTTGAGTACAGGCGCCCTTTGTTGCCCTGCCTTGGGCATAGTTCGATGCACGGTCCCCCGTGTTGTGACCCCCCTGCGTTCTCCCTACATCCGGAGCAGTGAGCATCAATCTCTGTTATTTTAAACAAGAATGTATCCACACCAAACTTCATAGACAACAACGGTTAGCATATATGATTTACGGTACAAATAATGATGCTTTTTATTATAACTATTGAATTAATTTTCAATTGTACTGTATATACATAAAATAGACGATGCTCTTGTTTACTCAACTCTCTTGCTTTGTTCTATGTCTACAAACTACAGACCACAACACCTATCACCACTAGCCCCTGAAGAAGAGGCGCTATATAAACCCATAGCCTCGAAACGCGTCGGTCACCCTGGGCCCTCCCACAGGAATCAGGTATCACAGTGGTTTATGGTCTTTTGTGACGTTGTTACTTTGTTGCTCTATAGTTTGAGTTGTGTTTGTGTACATCCAAATTGTATATGTATTTTTATCTCTTTGATATTTTGTATTACAACAATAAATATATATTTTTTGATAAAATTTGAAACTTGTAGACTTCACCCTAAAAAGTCCCATAGAGGACTACACACACAATCCATGTGAGTGCATAGGTTGTATGTTGTTACATCTGCATTAAAGTCTCTTTTTATTATGAAAGATCTTTGTGCTTGCTCTTTTTTTTATTTTTTATACATAATGCAAGAACAAACTTATTACATAGACAAGGGCAACATACTCAAAGTGTGACTAACTTGTATTAGGCAAAGGAAAGCACAACATATGTTGCTCACTTGCATTCTAAAGCCCTGTACACACGATCGGATATCCTATGGATTCTAATCCGATGGTTTTGTCCATCGGAAATCCGATGAAGCTGACTTCCATCAGTCTTGCCTATACACCATCATTCAAAAAACTGACCGTTCCAAACGCGGTGACGTAAAATACTCCGATGAGCCGAGAAAAATTAAGTTCAATGCTTCTGAGCATGCGTGGGTTTTTTATCCGATGGACTTGCCCATAGACGATCGGAATTTGCTATCGCTTTTGATCCATCGGAAAAATTTAAAACATGTTCTATATTTTAAAACCGATGGAAAAAAGACCGATGGGTCCCATACACGATCGGTTTGTCCGATGAAAAAAGTCAATCGGACTGTTTTCATCGGTAAAACCGATCGTGTGTACAGGGCTTTCGTTTATTGTGTGTCTGATGGTTTTGCTCTCCCATGGTCACACACTAAGAGCTCCCCCTAGCTACAGCCTAGTAATAACATTGGTAGGAGGCCTAACCATGGTACCTGCTACATGGTTTCTATCTGTAAATAAATATCTCCATATGTTTAGTATAAATAAATAAAAAATCATAATGTATATAACTTTTGACATGTGTTCCTAAAAATAAATCTGAACACAAGGGTTATTTCCAGTGGTATTTAATTATTTAATTATGTGGCCATTATGTGTCCGGGAGGTCTTGAATGCATGGAAAGGGGTATCAGTCAGGCACAGTTTTGTTATTGAATTCTCTAAAGTTTACACATATTTTTTTTCTTACACAAACTACAGGGGGCGTGTGTAAGAATATTTTATTTTTCATATTTATTTTCTTTGCAACAGTTTCTGTATGTAGTATTTTAATTTACAGTACAGGTTTTTTTGTATGGAGTTCAAAGACTTTTGCACTGGTGTCTTATACTGTACATCATGTTTATCTGAAGCTTTAAATTAGGAATGCATTCAATTTTCCCCTCCTGCTTTGCAAAGATGTCTGATTTTTCATTTACCATCATCTGAGCAGTTGTCTTTTCATTTTCTGTGGGATGCTGTAAATCCATTGGTGGATTCCATTTTTTTTATAATTTAAAGTTTTATTGTGTGCACCAACAATACAAATACAGCATTGATAAATGGTGCAATAAGCATAGACTGTTACCAATAGTAGAGTAGAACCATGTATTAGGTACATAGGGAATAGAATGAGGTCAACTGGCAACAAAGAAACTATATTAGTCTGACTTAATGGGGGGGGGGGGGGGGATTGTTAAAGAAAATGGTTGAGAACGCATGTGCAGCTACAGTTGCTCAACTGAGGGGGCCGCACAGGTATTGTAATCTTGCAAGTAACGGGAATCATGCCAGTAGAACCAGGTTTTATTGAATGGTTCCTCTTTTCATTTTGTTGCAGTCGTTAATTGATCCATCAGGTTAATTTCATTCACCACAGCTATCTATTGACCAACTGATGGGGGTTCCGAGTGTAGCACACCCCCATAGGAGCTGCTGGTTTAATTTGGGCCTTGCACGTTACCTCAATGTTCGTTGTCTAGGGGAAGAAAGTCTGTAAGAACTCCAATGTCCACATAAACCTTATGCTGTTAGGTTTTATTTTCTTCTGCATAAAACATATGAAGAATAGTAGAAGGGTAGAAGGGTGAAGGGAAAGGGGTAGATTCAGGTACGCAGTACAGATTACTGGGGAAAACTTCTCAACTACAAAGTCATTCACCACTCCCCCTCGAGTATATATATATAAAAAACATCTTCTGAAATTCAAATTTTGTATAGACTAAAATCAAATTTGAATAGAAAAGATTAGAATAGAATAGAAATTAATAGAAAAGAATAGCATAGAAAAACAATAGAACAGAATAGAAAAAATATAATATATATTATATTTTATTCTATTCTGTTCTATTGTTTTTCTAGTCTAGTCTAGTCTAGTCTATTCTTTTCTATTGTTTTCTATTATATTCTAATTCGATTTCGTTCTATATGAAATTAGAATTTCGGAAAATGGTTATATATATAATATATATATATATATATATATATATATATATAATATTTATATATATATATAACCATTTTCCAAAATTCGAATTTCGTATAGAATGATTTTGAATTCGAATAGAAAAGATTAGATTAGAGTAGAAAATAATAAAAAAAAATAGTATAGAAAAACAATAGAACAGAATAGAATAAAATATAATATTATTTTTCTAGTTTATTCTTTTCTATTCTTTTCTATTCTATCTTTTGTATTCAAATTCATTCTAAACGAAATTCGAATTTCGGAAGATGGTTATATATACAGTTCATACATATATATAATATTTTTTTCTGTTCTGTTTTATTGTTTTTTTATGCTATTCTATTCTATTCTAATCTTTTCTATTCGAATCAGATTTCATTCTATACGAAATTCTAATTTCGGAAGGTGTTTTATATATCTATATATATATATATATATATATATATAGATATATATATAGATATATTTCTATTCTGTTCTATTGTTTCCTATGCTATTCTTTTCTATTATTTTCTATTCTAATCTTTTCTATTCAAATTCGATTTCATTCTATATGAAATTCAAATTTCGGAAGATGTTTCATATATATATATATATATATATATATATATTATATATTTTTCTATTGTTTTTCTAGTCTATTCTTTTCTATCCAGATCTTTTCTATTGGAATTCAAATTCATTCTATACGAAATTCGAACTTCAGAAGCCATCTTCCGAAATTCAAATTTTGTATAGAATGAATTCGAATTTGAATAGAAAAGATTAGAATAGAATATAAAATAATAGAAAAAAATAGCATAGAAAAAACAATAGAACAGAATAAAAAAAAATTATATGTATATAATATTTTTTTTAGTCTGTTCTATTGTTTTTCTATGCTATTCTTTTCTATTATTTTCTTTTCTATTCTATCGTAAGCTTTTCTATTCGAATTCAAATTAATTCTATACGAAATTCTAATTTCGGAAGATGGCTTCAGAAGTTCAAATTTCCTATAGAATTAATTTGAATTCGAATAGAAAAGATTTGAATAGAAAATAATAGAATAGACTAGAAAAACAATAGAACAAAATAGAATAAAATATAATATATATTTTATTTTATTTTATTCTGTTTTATTGTTTTTCTAGTTCATTCTTTTCTATTATTTTCTATTCTAATCTAATCTTTTCTATTCTAATCCGATTTCATTCTATACGAAATCCGAATTTTGGAAAATGTTTATATATAGTTAATTTTTCGAATTCGGTCAAATCTTTTTAAATGTCTTAGAATTTTTTCGAATTTTATCGTTTTTTCTAATCCGGTAGATTTTTTTCAAATTTGATCAAATTTTTCAAATTTGATTGACTTTTTTCAAATTCAGTCAATTTTTTTTCGAAAATCGAATACGAAACTAATCTATTCTAACCTTTTCTATTCAAATTCGATTTCATTCTATAAGAAATTAAAATTTTGTATAGAATGAATTCAAATAGAAAAGATTAGAATGGAATAAAATAGAAAAGAATAGAAAAGAAAAGAAATAGAAAAGAAAAACAATAGAACAGAATAGAATAAAATATATTATATTATATATTATACTTTATTCTATTCTGTTCTATTGTTTTTCTATTCTTTTCTATTTTAGTTTCCATTGTTTTGAATTATTTTCCAATCTTAGAATTTTGGAAGACGGTCATGTTCTATTTTATTACATTCTATTAAATTCTATTCTATTCACTATTCTTTTATTTTTATTCTATTGCTTTATTGTTTTATATTCTATTTTATTGTATTTTTTTGAAAATCAATTTCTATTTTTTCAAATTTGTTTTCTAATTCGATTAAAATTTTGTTCGTTTTTTCAGATTTGAATTGTTATTTCGGGTTAGTTTAAATTTGTTACTTTTGTAATTCCGAATGTTCGGATGCATATGAATTTCCAAATAATGAGAAATTCATCCGAATTTCGATTCGGAACGAAACAAAATGCGCATGTTTAGTTTGTTTAGTGTAAGTCTTACATTAAAATGAACAAAACGCAGCGCTAATGAAATGATAGTGCACACACCACTATACAAAGTAAGGGGGATAAGTGTCCGGTAAGTGATGTAGATATGTGTAAACAAATAGTACAAGTAAAAATATATATAAATAATGATTCAAAAAAATCGCATCAAAAAATCGCATGATTAAAAAAAATGCATCAAAAAAATCGCATCACACTAAGGTGCATAGGTGCATAGACATGCATAGTAAATAATAGTGGTAAACAGTCCAATCCTTAAAGATGACACACAAGTCCATATAAAAGTATTCTAAAATGCTTCAATGTAAATAAAAAATTTATGAAAAATTCCACAGTGCTTTAGTGCATGTAATCAGTAGCAGAAATCCAAGGGTGATGTATAATACAGTTCATACAGCAATACACGGCCCAGTGAGTGATCCAAAAGTCATGCCAAAGTGTAGTCACACAGGTGCTCCCCTATTGTAATGGACGCTCACCTTAGAGCGTGCGACCTTGCAACTAAGCTTGGTCTGTGCACGCTTATGAACCACACCTGGGTTCTAATGGATAAACCTGGGTTCCTGGTTCCTTGGCAGGCAGCTCCAGATCATAGTATATATAAGAAAAAAACCCGGATTTTTGACAGCCCAAAGTGGTGTGTGCACTATCATTTCATTAGCGCTGCGTTTTGTTCATTTTATTTAGTGTTTGGCACGATTTATGAGACGTGTTTAACGCTAGCAGCTTTATTTCTATACCTTAGCTGATAGGAGTGGTGGCTCGCAGGATTGTTGCATTTTTATTGTAAGTCTTACATTCTTTGTTTTTTTTGATCATTGTTGTACTGCAGGTAGCCCTGTTACTATTTATGCTGATCTGGACAGCAAGTTTTATCAAAACTCTTACATAACCAAATGTAACATTACAGTTATTACTCATTTGAATCCCTTATCTTTGTGTGCTCCTTATTTACTTTGTATGACATTATAATAAGTTTGTTTTTCTAATGACTTGTGTTAAAAAGGCAAAAATAAAACAAAATAAGATAGACTTTATGGACTACTTGGTCTTTTTCTGTTTCTATGTTTCTAATGTGGACTATTGCATTTGAACGAGGGTGGAACTACCACTATAGCAGCCCAACGTTGCTGTTATGGTGCCTGAGGATCAAGGAATGAGAAGAAAGAGGAATGGCTGACAAAGTCCCTGCTGGTCTGAAAAGAATGCCTTCCAACACACCGGCATGCCAAAACTCAATACCTTTGTGGTCAGATTGATCTCCCCATCTGTGCCTGAATAGTATGACATACACTATAATTAACAAAACTATTGGGACACCTGCCTTTATTTGCACATGAATTTTAATGGCATCCCAGTCTTAGTCTATAGGGTTAAATATTGAGTTGCCCACCCTTTGCAGCTATAACAGCTTCAACTCTTCTAGGAAGGCTGTCCACAAGGTTTAGGGATGTCCAGAAGCACATTTGTGAGATCAGGCACTGATGTGGATGAGAAGGCCTGGTCGCAGTCTTCTCTCTTATTCATTACAAATGTGTTCTATCTGGTTGAGGTCAGGACCCCAGAACTCCGCACCATAATCCCCCCTGCACCAAATGATGTGGACCTGTGTACAAAGTAAGGTCCATAAAGACATGGGTGAATGTGTTTGGGGTGGAGTAACTTGACTGACCTGCACAAAGTCCTGACCTCAACCCGATAGAACACCTTTGGAATGAATTAAAGTGGAGACTGCGAACCAGGCCATCTCGTCCACATCAGTGTCTAAACTCACAAATGCACTTCTGGAACAATGGTCAAAAATTCCCATAGATGCACTCCTGAACCTAGTTGACAGCCTTCCCAGAAGAGTTGAAGCTGTTATAGCTGCAAAGGGTGGGCCAACTCAATATTGAACCCTACGGACTAAGACTGGGATGCCATTAAAGTTCATGTGCGTGTAAAAGTAGGCGTCCCAATACTTTGGTTAATATAATGTATATTATATTATGCTGAAATTCTAAAGGAGATATTTGATCTCCAGTGTAACAGGGGAACTACATTGACCATCAATGTAAGGGCGTATTTTTAGGCTGACTGCCTTTTTAGAAGGGGCACTTAAATGTCCACAAAACTAGAGAATTCAATTCTCCACTGGCCATCAATCCAAGGAGAGATTTAGAGTGCCTATCAACATAAGGTCCATTTTATAAAAGGATCTTGTCCTTTCCACTTGTCACCAATGTTTACAATATCATTGGTGGGGTAGATAGGGGGTACAAATAGCTGTGCAATACAGGTATCTGGCCACCGGTGGTAAAGCGGTCAGTTGTGAGAGAAGCAAAATGGCAAGTAGTGTAAATATTTTACCCGATAAGAAGAGTGGGGGCAAAATGTGTAAGGGGTTCAAAATATTGCTATGGTATCTTCATGTGAATTGAAGTTCTATTCCCTTGCACAAATATTTACTATTTCTCTAGTCGTCTGTCCAGGACAGCACTAGAGAGAGATAGGCTCCACCTCCAGAGGCAGGAAACACATCATACCAATCTTTAAAGGGCGGCCTCCGTCCCTCGTCCTCAGTCTTTGTGTTTCCTCCACCGGAGGAGGAGGCTGGATGGAGCTCTCCTTCCCCTAAGCCGAGGCAGACTGCTCGAGGAAGGGGGAAGGAGGTCTGCGATACCTGGAAGGTGGCAGGCTTTGTTGGGTCCCCCGGTCAGGCTGCAGTGAAGCTGGTACCGGCGCAATCCTCCGGTATAGCCCGAGGAGGGCTGACGTTCCCCGCAGGACATCCTGGCATCTGCCGGCCAGTTACTGGGGTCTCTGGCGTGGGTGTTCAGCGGGGGGCGGGCGTAGGCCTCGAGTTCCGGCCTGTAGAACGCAGGAGGAGGGCGGGGACTTCCGGCGCAACACTTCCGGTTCCGGGTCGCGCGGCGAGCGTGGACGCTGGGGCCATGGCGGGAAATTTTTAAAAAACCGCCGGCCACAAGATAGACGGTTCCTTGAAGATGATCCAGCAGCTGACTACAGAGGTAGGAGACAGCATGGAGACAATGGAACCAGGTGGCAGTGGTGCCGGCCCAGCTCAGGTAGGCAGACACTGGGGTGCCCTGGACCTACAGGGCTGGGGAAGGAGGGGGAAAAAGGGGAAATACCCCCCCCTCCTTCAGCGACAGGATCCGGGCTAAAGAGCCATGTGAATCCTGTCAGCGGCTGGTGGGGGTGCACATCGGTGTGGTGAAGGTACAATCCCCGATTGTCTAAAAGGTTTCTGACTACTTGCCCTGGTTTCTTCTCTCCTTCTCTTTCCCAGGCTCAGCCTAAAGACCCGGAGAGGTCAAGGGGGAAGAAGAGGTGTCCGTCATGTACGAACAAACTAAAGGAGGGATGGAGCAAGCCCCTTTGTAAACCTTGTATTGACAAATTGGTTTACAAGGAGGCAACAGGGGCATGTAAAGAACTAATTGCTGGGGTGCAGGAAGAAATGAAGACCATTAAATCAATGCTGGCAAGCCTTGAAACCCCAAAACCACCAGCTGCAGCCCCCCCTGATTCGGCCCCAGAGGTGGGTGACGCATCAGACGGAGGGGAACCAGATTCCTTGGACGAGCTAAGTGAGGCGGCTTCATCCAGAGATATTCCGAGCCAGGGGACAAGTTCGCCCAGATACAGGCTCTCACTCGAGGAGGTGGATGCCTTATTAGGGGTGATATATGAGACTCTCGATATCAAAGAAGAGCAGGCTTCCTTGTCCTTGCATGACCAGATGTACCAAACCCTGAAAGAGGATCAGAACAGGGTATTTCTGGTACATAGTACACTGGCAGATTCTATTAAAAAGGAATGGCGGGAACCAAAGAAAAAATTGTTTTTTCCCAAAAGTCTGAAGAGGAGATTTCCCTTCAGTGAGGATTCCTCCTGTATCTGGAACAAAGTGCCCAAAGTGGATGCGGCCTTTTCCCAGTGTTCCAAGTCAACAGACCTCGCCTTTGAGGACATGGGTGTCCTTAAGGAACCTATGGACAAAAGGATGGAGGTACTGCTGAAAAGGTCATGGGGAAGTAGCCATGACAAGTTTAAAGCCAGCAATGGCTACAACTATAGTGGCTCGTAACTTGGAGGTCTGGCTGGACCAGCTGCAAAACCATCTGGAAAGTGGGACCTCCAGGAAGGAGATTATTGATTCCCTGCCTATGCTACACAAGGCGGCGGGCTATATGGTGGACGCATCCGCGGAGTTGGTCAAGCTATCGGCAAAGACCGCTGCCTTAATCAATTCCTCACGCAGGGCTTTATGGCTAAAGTCCTGGTCGGGAGACCCGGCATCAAAAATCAGACTATGTGGCATCCCATTTGAAGGAGACCTTTTGTTCGGGCAAGATCTAGAGAAAGTGCTAGACCGTACTGCCGACAAGAAAAAGGCCTTCCCGGTCAAAAATAAAAGGGTTCAGGGGAAACGTTTTTTTCGTCCCCAAGGACAAAGGCCGATTCAGGGGCAGGCTCCTAAGGGGTCGTCCTCTGGGAAGCAGTGGGGAAAGGGTAAACAGAAAGGTGTCCTGTTTTCCTCTCCTAAAAAGACCACCAAATCCCAGTGACTTAGTTCCAGTGGGAGGGAGATTGGGGCAGTTCCTCCCACAGTGGGAAAAGACTACCCCAAATACATTTATTCGGAGGATAATCAGGGAAGGCTATCGAATTCAGTTCAGGGGCACTCCGCCCACAAGAACGTTCGTAACCTCTCCGCCCAGGGATTTTCAGAAAAAGACAGCCTTGCTGTCACAAATAGGCGACTTGGTAGACCAGGGGGTTCTTATCCCAGTGCCACAGCAGGAGATAAACCTAGGTTTTTACTCGCATGTTTTCATAGTGAGAAAACCGTCGGGCAATTTCCGCCTAATATTAAATCTGAAATCACTAAACAAGTGGGTGGCTTACAGAAAATTTCGGATGGAGACAATCCTTTCGGTGAAGTCAATTCTTCCCCCGGATTGTTTCTTGGCCTCCCTCGATTTGAGGGATGCCTACTTACACGTCCCTATCCATCCGGAATCTCAAAAGTTTTTAAGGGTAGCAATCAGATGGGGAAAGCAGGTCCGACATTTTCAATTCAGGGCCCTGCCATTCGGCCTGTCTTCATCCCCCAGAATCTTTACAAAAATTTTGGCGGAGGCACTGGCCCCCCTGAGACTGGAAGGGATATCAGTCATCCCTTACCTGGACGACCTTTTATTTTTTGCACCCTCCGCGCTCCAACTGCAAGAGGATCTACGGGTGGCCATATCCTTTTTGGAAAAACTGGGGTGGTTAATAAATTGGGAGAAGTCAAACCTAACCCCGACACAGGTCCTGCAGTACTTGGGCTTCCTAGTAAACTCGGTGACGCAGAAAATTTATCTCACAGCGGAGAAAGTAAAAAAGGTAAAGGCTACGGCAGCCTTCCTTCAAAACAATCTGGCAATTTCTATCCGCTCAGCCATGTCGGGTTTGGGTGTCCTGACGGCAACAATCCCTGCGGTACCATGGGCAAGAGCCCATTTCAGGTGTCTTCAGGCAAATATTCTGAACAACTGGGACGGAACGCAGGAATCGTTGGACGCGACCTTCCACCTATCCCCAAAGACCAAAAGGTCTCTTTGGTGGTGGAGGGACGAAGAGAACCTAGTGCAGGGTCTGTTTTGGTCTCTTCCGGTGTCAGTCCGAATAACCACGGACGCCAGTGCCTGGGGCTGGGGGGCCCATTGGGGATCAAAGGTAGCCCAAGGGCGCTGGGAAAAAGTGCAGTCCCAAAGGTCAGCCAATTGGAGGGAGTTGCAAGCAATCTGGGAAGCCCTAAGGGCATTTGTCGCGGAGCTGAAAAATCATCACGTACAGGTCCTCTCAGACAGTGTGGTAGCAGTCTCATATTTAAACAAGCAAGGAGGAACAAGGTGTCCATCCTTAATCAAGATAGCGAGCGCTATCTTGGCCTGGGCAGAAAAAAATCTGAAGTCCATATCCGCGGTCCATCTGAAGGGAGTGGACAATTGCCTGGCGGACTTTCTGAGCCGACACCAAGTGTGCGAATCAGAGTGGTCGCTAAACAGGGAGGTCTTCCAACTAATAATAGAGAAGTGGGGCATTCCTGAAGTGGACTTGTTTGCCAACAGGTCGAATGCCAAAGTTCCAGCTTACTTTTCGATAGAAAGAGAAATAGGGGCCAAAGGGATAGATGCCCTAGCCCAGAAGTGGCCGTTTCATCTATGTTACGCCTTTCCCCCGTTCAAACTTATTCCTCTGGTTCTGAGGAAATTTGTGCAGGAACGCACCACAATGATCCTAGTGGTCCCGTATTGGCCAAAGAGGCCTTGGTTTTCCATACTGTTACGCCTGACAGCGGAACCCCCCCTCATGTTGCCCGTAAGGAAGGATCTGCTATCCCAGGGCCCAGTCCTATTATCCAAGGTTCAGACCCTGAAGCTGTCAGCCTGGTGTCTGAAGAGAGTCTCCTGAAGTCTAAGGGGCTCTCGGATAGGGTAGTAAACACCATTCTTTCTAGTAGAAAGAAGGTTACCCAAGCGATTTATGTTAAAGTTTGGAAAAAATTTTGTTCTTGGTTGGATACCAAAAAGGTGTCTGCAAGTATCCCAGCCATCTTGGAGTTTTTACAAGATGGTGCGGATAAAGGACTGGCCATTAGTACACTAAAAGTACAGGTATCGGCCTTGTCAGTTTTTTTAGAGCGACCCCTGGCTATAGACCCGCTAGTGAGCAGGTTCTTCAAGGGGTTAGCCAGAATTAGACCCATTCCATTTAAAGTCCTGCCAAAATGGGACCTGACGACAGTGTTGCAGGGTTGGGCTAAATGGTCACAAGAGAAAGAGCTGTCCCTAAAATGGGTCACGCTCAAAGCTGTCTTTCTAGTGGCCATAACCACTGCGAGACGCATTAGTGAGCTGCAGGCACTTTCCATTAAGGAGCCTTTTCTACAAGTTTTTGAAGACAGGCTGGTATTACGGACAGACCCAGGTTTTTTGCCCAAAGTGGTGTCAAAGTTCCATAGGGCTCAAGAAATGGTTTTACCTTCCTTTTTTGGGTCCCCAACCAGTCTAAGGGAGACAGAATTCCACAATCTGGACGTGAGAGCCTGTGTCTTACAATATCTGGAGTTGTCCAAAAACATTAGGAAATCCAATGCTCTATTTATTTTGCATTCGGGAAAAAAATTGGGGTTTCAAGCTTCAAAAGGCACAATCGCAAGATGGATTAGGCAGGCTATTGTGGAAGCTTACAAAATCTTAGGAAAGGAATGCCCTTTTTCCCCCATGGCTCACTCCACACGGGCACTATCGGCCTCTTGGGCAGAGCGAGCTGGAGCAACACCAGAACAAATCTGTCGAGCAGCAACATGGTCAAATTACTCGACGTTCATGAAGCATTATAGATTGGACCTTCTCTCAGCGCAAGACCAAGCGTTTGGGAGGAAAGTCCTCCAAGCGGTAGTCCCCCCCCCTAATCTGGTAAGTTCTCGCTGATCCTCTCTAGTGCTGTCCTGGACAGACGACTAGAGAAAACTAGAGTTAGACTTACCGGTAACTCTATTTCTAGGAGTCGTCCAGGACAGCAGGGATTCCCTCCCTATATGCTGTTATAATGGTGGACGAGTGTTTTTTGTTGTTTCAGAAGCCGTTCCGGGGAAGTTCTCGATTAAAAGACTGAGGACGAGGGACGGAGGCCGCCCTTTAAAGATTGGTATAATGTGTTTCCTGCCTCTGGAGGTGGAGCCTATCTCTCTCTAGTGCTGTCCTGGACGACTCCTAGAAATAGAGTTACCGGTAAGTCTAACTCTAGTTTTTTTTTTTACCTGCAGCTATCAGGTGGAGCTCTGGGTTCTTTTTAAATATTTACCAAGCCAATTTTAACTGCTTTGATAAAAATGCCCTGTTGTAGACAGAGTTGAATAGTTGTAGTCTAGATTATACACAGAGCTGAAACAAAAAGTGACCTACTCTCCACCATGCTCTATATTGCTCTAAAACAGTTGTTGCTGTACTCCTTGGAAACCCCACAATGCTCTGTTACAACAGTATCCAGGGTAAACTTTGTTTATATGTAAAATTAGGAAATATATATTTTTTAACTATATATATATACTTAAAAAAAAAAAAATTGTCCCAAAACCATTATAGTTTCCATAAAAGTAGGTCTTTGTTTAAGCCAATTTTAAAACACACTGGATTGGCTGTGAACTGCCTGGCTGCCACAGATAAAGCAAAGTTGAACACATTTCTGCACAGCCAGGATTCAGATATATGCTCAACTCACAGATCCAAGGTACTGTTAATAGTGTGTTTTATTCATACATCTGTTCCCATTTGGTGTTATTTTATCCATCTGGTGAATGTGATATGTTATACTTTAATTAGCCAATACATATACTCTCATATTTATCTTTTGATAGATCCTTTTTTTCTCAACCGTGGGCTGTCCCTGTGAGCCGTGGTGGGCTGCGTGGGTCCTCTTCTAGCAGACCTCTCTTTGTTTACAAACGTTTTTTATTTGGGTTAAAAGGTGGTACAAAACCGACATGACAAAAGTAAAAAAATCAATTCCATAGCGTCAGATATACATATGGACTGTATAAAGTAGAAACGTAGAAATACAATTTGCATCATATATATACATGTAAGAAGGAGGTTTAGCAGACCTCTCTTAATGCTGGTATATCCCAGTAATTAAAGGGCCAGACGTGACAACACATATCTGCAATACCTGTGTGCAATATACCTGGGCTGGGTTGAATATCCCTCAGCGGTCCCTCCACTGGCTTGTCCTGTTGTCTAAGCAAAGAAAATTGATTTCACACACATCCATCATCCTATGTGGGATGTAAGTACTCACTATATACCTTTTTGTATTATGCTTTTTGCACATCTTCCTTTGATGCATTTTTGGATGTTTTGCTTTTTAATGGTTATGCCAATCATATATGTATAAAAGATTTAAAGAAACATACAATCATACTTATTGTTAGTTGATATTATATACTCAGTTTTTTCCTTTTTTCTATTAGAAACAAATTTAATGCTTTTGAACCAATACATAAACCCTGAAGAAGGAATTAAACACAGGAGCTGTTACAAATCCAGCTACCAGTGTCCGAAACATGTCGGTTTTCACTCGCTCCCATATGCATTGACTTATTTGTCAACCTTGGAATGCGTTTGTATGTATTTGGGCAACCAGAAATGTATGCCAGTTCTGTTTTGTTAATTTATGTACATCCTTGTGTAGCGATACCCCCAGCTAAGAGAGCCGCTGGTATAATTTTTGGGCCCTGTAGTGCACCGCTGTCAACCCCAGGCAATTGGCTCTAACCTCCCTTGGCACAGTTAGTAGGGAATGGTAGGACTGTGTGGCCTGTAACTCCAGGGGACACAGTCCTATAATAGCACACACACAGCAATAAAGTATAGCTACAGTATCCTTACCCGTCTCCTCTGCAAAGTAAATGACACAAACACCAATATACTTAACCTTGGCACTTTTACTCAGATTTGTTGAGTGAGCATGTAATCAACAGTATACATATATGTGCAGAGCCCTGCAATAAAAGAGTATCTCAACAAACAGATAGATATAAAGTACTGTGCATAACACTAACGGTCCCGGCTGCAGCTATTCTCCCTTGTGGGCAAAAAAATGGCGCCCCCAATGTCTACGCTAAGTCAGGCCTGACTGTACTGACTGTACTGTATAGAACTTCTGTAGGGGAAAATCTTCGCTAGCAAAACGGTGGTGCACTTTTGAAGAAAACAAACTGTAATCCACAGGGTAAAAGGGGTTTGAATAACTTGGAGAATTAAAGGCAATCTCTAAAGTTGCTCCGATGCACTGTCTCTCCAAAGCGCAGTGCAACACTAGTGATAACTCCGGATAACAGTTATTGGGCCTAGAGATCCTATATAGTTCTCTGAGCAGGTGCTCTCTCACCCAACTGGACCAGTCCGTGTCCCTATCTTCCGCTGCTGTGTCTCGGTACACAGGTCTCACGACATCCAAGTCTTCGGTCCTCCTGGCAACGATGCAGCAACAGTATGGAGAGACATCCCTCAGGTTCCTCGGTGAGAGCGGAAGGCTCCTTGGAGAAAGGCCCAGGCTTCAGGCCTTGTATTCCAGCAGGCGCGATCCGGAGTTCCACTTGCTGGACGGGCAGTGTCCAAAGAGACCGAACTCGGCCCCGCCCTTTGGTTAAATAACCCGCCCCAGCAGTCTCTACGCGGGGCAATGCACCCTGGGTGTCCCGTTGCCCACTGGGTACTGTAGTCTCTGGGGATTAAAGGGCAATACCCCGCTACACACTACCCCCACTTAAAATCTTTGGTCCCCAAAGATAACATAAGCATTATCTACAAGCAATGCAGTTTATTGTAGCAAAAGAACTTGGCAGGGGAACCTCCCACCAAACTGGGTATGGGGGGTTGCCCTACCCACAGGTCATTTTAGCAGAAGTGACCTGCCTAACTGTGCCAGAGAGAGAGCTGGGGTTGCCCTCCACCAAATGCACAGTGGAGGGACCAGGTTTTTGTATTGTCCTTCTTGCAGTGGTCACAGTGTCCTCAGAGCGAGTGTATCTGAGTGTATGTCAACTTTCGAGGAGGGCGGATAGTTCTCTTCACTCTTTGTTCTCGAGGAATTATGGCCTCTGGTATTAAGGGTGCTTCCATTAAGGCAGGTGTGGTGGGACTTGCTGCTTCAGGGGCATCCGACTCAGGTGCAGGGAGGTACATTGAGTTCCTTGGGTCTTCATCTGGGACTGATTCCAGTGCATCTTCCCATTCTTCACTCTGAACATTGGACGGGATGAACTCAGCAGCTTCAGCATTCAAGGTGTCACTCATGGGGGAATCAGGGGGCGAAAGATCCATCACTAGGGATTCAGGTGCCTGAGACGGCCATAGCCAGGTGAGCTCCAGCTCCTCCTCTTCACTTTGATCTGAAGTATCCTCCTCTCTTGATAGAGTGGTTTGAGACCTGGTATTGGGTCTAGGAGTACAGGGAGTTGAAGGCAGCTCTGGAGAATCCAGAGTAGGGGGCATCCTGACTGCTTCAGAGAGGGGTAACAGATGGTTTCTTTGCCAGGTCTTCAGCGCCCCCGATCTTCCTTCAGGCTTCAGCTGGTACACTGGTAGACCAGGCAGTTTTTTACAAATCACATAGGGCTCGGACTTCCACCTGTCTGCCAGCTTGTGCTTTCCTGGAACCCCTAAATTTCTCAGTAACACTCTGTCCCCGGGTTGCAAATCTTGGATCCGGACCCTAAGGGTTAAAGTTCCGTTTATTCCGGGCTCCTCTCTAGTCAGAAGTTAATTGGTTCTTCTCATAGGCCAGCCTTAAGCTCTTCCGCAGTCTGTCCACGTATCCCTTGTGTGAGGCAGCTGATGTGTGGTCCACTGAGGTGCCAAAGGCCAAGTCTACTGGTAGTCTTGCTTCCCTGCCAAACATAAGTCTATAAGGGGAATACCCTGTGGCATCACTGGTCGTGCTATTATAGGCGTGCACTATAGCAGCTATGTGTTTGCCCCAATGTTGCTTTTCCTCGCTGTTCAGAGTCCCTAACATGTTTAACAGAGTCCTGTTGAATCTTTCTGGTTGGGCATCACCTTGGGGGTGATAAGGAGTAGTGCGAGTTTTCTGTATGCCCAAAGAGTCCAGTAGCTTCCGGATCAGTCGGCTTTCAAAGTCTCTCCCTTGATCCGAGTGAAGGCGTTGGGGTAACCCGTAGTGCACAAAGTACTTCTCCATAAGTATCTTAGCTACAGTGGAGGCCTTCTGGTCTTTAGTTGGAAAGGCCTGGGCATAACGGGTGAAATGGTCGGTTATCACCAGAACATTTCCATGTCCACTCAAGTCAGGTTCCAGACAAAGAAAGTCAATGCATACAGAGTCCAAGGGTCCTTGACTCTGCAGGTGGCCCATTGGGGCAGCTTGACGTGGCAATGTCTTGCTCTGTATGCAGCGAGCACATGAGTGACAGTACTCCTCTACTTCAGCTTGCATACAAGGCCAGTAGAATCTACTCCTGACGAGCTGAAAGGTTTGTTCGGCCCCTAAGTGGCCATGGTTGTCATGTAGGACAGCTAAGACAGTCTTTCTGTGTTTTTCTGGCAAGAACAGTTGCCACTTATCCTCCAGGTCATCAGAGGGGCCCCTTCGGTAGACCACCCCTTGATGCACCTGTAACTTGTCCCACTCTTTGCGTATTAATCGGACCTCCTTTGAGGGATCATGCAAGAGCCTGTCCGGATCCTGATCCTCCAGTGTTTCCAGGGCTAATCTTCCCCAGGGATCTTCCAACTGATCCCGTCTTATATCTTTCCTGGACAGTTTTGGTAAGTCGTCTTCGCCAATCTGAGTCACATCACAATAGTATTTGGGCACTCCCACCACCGAAACTCCAATTTCTTCTGCCCTGGATCTGCCGCTAGCCTGAAGCTGTGCTCCCTGACACAAGGCCCGTACTCCGTCAGGGGTCACCTGGGTCAAGTCTTCTGTACGAAAAGTGGGAGCATGAGACCTTCTGGACAAAGCATCGGCATCTCAGTTTCCAGTTTCAGGTCTATACTTCAAACTAAAGTTGAATCCAGAGAGGGCTGCCAATCAACGGTGGCCGGTGGCATCCAGCTTGTCTGTGGTGAAAAGGTAAGTGAGTGGGTTTTTGTCTGTCTTCACTACAAAGTCAGCTCCATACAAATAGTCTTTGAGTTTGTCTACAACAGCCCACTTTAGGGCCAAGAATTCCAATTTATGGGTGGGGTTGTTCTTTTCCGCTGGCGTTAAACTCCTACTTACATAGGCGACTGGTCTTAACTGTTCTTCATACTCCTGGTACAGCACACCTCCCAGACCATCATGGCTGGCATAAACGTGCAGTTCATATGGTTTCTTGGTGTCTGCATAGGCCAAGACAGGGGAAGTGGTCAGACTCTTCTTCAACATTATGAAGGCCTCCTCACACTTCTCCATCCACTGGTCTTCCACGGACTCTCCGGGCTTCCTGGGGCCAGTGTCATCCTCCTCTCCTTCTGTCTTCAGTAACTCATTCAGAGGTTTGGCAATTCTTGCAAACCCTTCCACAAATCTGCGGTAGTAGGAGCAGAACCCGAGGAAGGATCTGAGCTCAGTCACTATAGTTGGTCGGGGCCAGGAGGTAACTGCCTCCAGTTTTTCAGGGTCTGTGGATACCCCCTCTATGTGTCCCAGGTAATGGACTGAGGACTGGTAGAACTGACACTTCTCCCTGGAGAGTTTAAGTCCCTCTTCACTGAGTCTCTTCGGGACTTTCTTCAGCCTTTCCTCGTGCTCTTACAGAGTCTTCCCGAAGACAATGATGTCGTCTAGGTACACCAGGACTTCAATGAGATTCATGTCCCCCACTGTCTTCTCCATCAGTCGGTGGAAAGTGGCAGGAGCCCCCGACAGGTCTTGAGGCATCCGGCTAAACTCGTATAACCCCACTGGGGTGATGAATGCTGTCTTCTCTCTGTCATCTGGATTCATTGGGATTTGATAATACCAGCTCTTCAGGTCCATTACGCTGAACCACTTAGCTCCAGACAGACTCTGCAGAGCATCCTCTATCCTAGGGGTGGTGTATTGGTCAGGTATGGTCCTCCTATTGAGATTCCTGTAGTCTATGCAAAGTCTCAGTGACCCGTTCTTCCTGACTACTACAATAGGGGAGGCATATGGGCTTCTGGACTCTCGGATAACTCCAGTTCTCTTGAGCTCTGCCAGCTGCTCACGCAAGTCCTCCAGGTCAGCCAGGGGGACTCGCCGGACCCTTTCCCGGAAAGGTTTGTCTTCTTGCAGGCGGATCTTGTGGGTGGCACTCCTCGCACACCCTACGTCAAATTCGTCTTTTGAGAAGATTTTTCTCCTGGTCAGCTGGGCCTTGGCTCTCTCTTTCCACACCAGTGGTAGGGTCGTGTTCTCCAAGTAGAGCTTCTCCAGGGTGGGTTCCCCTCCTTCCGTCTTCTCCAGGTCAGACAGGGCCACTGGGGTAGCAGGGTTTACTCTGCCCAGCAATATCCGGCCCGGAATCTTCACAGGGGAGCCAGTAAATATTCCTGATGCTCACTGGGATCCGGCCATTCGCCTTCTTCCACGCCCTTAGCGGGACCACTTCGGGGATCACTTCCAATCCTGGGTGGGGGTCTAAAGGGTCTGGTTCCAGGACCACAAAGGGGCCAGGTTTCTCCCACGAGAGTTTCACCGTAGCCTTCAGACAGGTCATTTCACCAGGCTGCAACATCCTCTCCTTCTTGGACAGTCTCCAGACTTTCCCTACCCCCTCTTCCGGGGCCTTCTGGTCCAGGACCAATCTCCGGTAGGCTAACTGCAACATTGGATGGATCCTGGCTGCTAAAGTACCCTTCTCCTGTGCTAGGGGAGTCAGTAATCTTCTGACCAGGGAAAGGAAGCCGCTCAGGTGTAGATATCCTTCAATTTACCTCCTCCCAGCAACCATGGGTGCAAGCAATGCAAGTATAAGCAAGGCAGGAAAAGAAGATCTTCTGGACTGCAGCACTCCAAAAATAAAAGCCTTTATTTCATAAAATCCAGGACTCCAAAACACACACTGCAAATGACAGCACACTGGTCAAAAAACTGGCTAATGCGTTTCACACTGTACTAGTGCTTAATCATAGCTATCTAGTGCACAAATGTTTCCTATAATATACCCTAAAAGAAGGTTCATGTGATCCAATGACAAGGTGAAAGTGATTGTTCAATGATTGACTTAAAATGAGTTGATTGAGGTAAAAAGGTGTGGTTCACTGACCACAGTGATAGAAAAATTCCTCTCAAAATGTGCAATCATGGAAAAAAAAAGAAAAGTAAAAAAAAAATGTTTTGGTTTTTTGTGATAAAACAAAAATTTTTTTTTACTTTTCTTTTTTTTCCCATGATTGCACATTTTGAGAGGAATTTTTCTATCACTGTGGTCAGTGAACCATACCTTTTTACCTCAATCACCTCATTTTAAGTCAATCATTGAACAATCACTTTCACCTTGTTGTTGGATCACATGACCCTTCTTTTAGGGTATATTATAGGAAACATTTGTGCACTAGATAGCTATGAATAAGCACTAGTACAGTGTGAAACGTGTTAGCCAGTTTTATGACCAGTGTGCTGTGATTTGCAGTGTGTGTTTTGGAGTCCTGGATTTTATGAAATAAAGGCTTTTATTTTTGGAGTGCTGCAGTCCAGAAGATCTTCTTTTCCTGCCAATCTTCTGACCAGGTCAGTATTAGTCCCTATAATCAGGGAACTCTTGTTGGCTCCTGGTGGGCGAGGGCAAACCACTGCCAGGGTGTCAAAGACCTCCGATTTTCCTGCTACAGAGGGGTTAAAGGCCAGTCTGATTGAAACATAACCGTCGTAGGGAAAGTTTTGGGTGCCAATTCCCCATATTTCTAGATCTTCCAGTTTCTGTAGGGGCAAGTGACTCAAATGTCTTTGATAAAAGTCTCTGTATAGAAGGGTTACTTGGGCCCCTGTGTCCAGGATGGCCCTCGTGTATACTCCCTCCACTTGAATGGGAACCACGGGGGAGGGTCCCACCAAATTGGCTGGAAACCTCCTCGGGGAGGCTTCTTTCTTTGGACTCATGGACTTCCCCTTTTGGGTTTTCTTCTTCTTCCATCTCTTTCTGGATCTTAATCCCTGTTGGGCCTGGTATGCATTGATTTCTCGCAGACTTTGGGGTTTTAACTCCTGACAAGTGGTATTGAGTATTTTGGGAGGGGCATTGTTTCCCTTCTCCCTTGTCTCTTCTGGCTTAAGAGCCGGTTCACAGGGGGGCAACACGACTTCAACACGACTCAGACACGACTTGAGCATGAATCACAGAGCAACTAAGTGGTAATTTACAACACAACTGAAGTTGCCTCCAGGACAGGAGACATTCCAGTGGCCAATAAAACAATATTCAGCTCTGTGGGAGGGAGGGGGAGGGAAGGGTTTGCCTGAGAAATGTATGTTATCTTCCTGTAAAGTTGCCTTCAAAATGAACACTTCTAAGCGACTTCCATTGAAATCAATGGTACAAGTTGCCTACAGATCGCCTAGAAGTCTGATTGAAGTAGTACAGGAACCATTTTTGAAGTCGGAGCGACTGCAGTCGTGTGTATTTAAACATCTCCATTCACTTCAATTAGTTTTAAAAATAGCACGACTTGGGGCAACTCGGGGTGACCAGAAGTCACGTCCGGAGTCGCCCCAGTGTGAACCGGGTCTTAGGATGTTTGTGGAGCTTTCTGTAAATAGTGGGCGCCCGGCTGACTCCTTCACCTTCACCGGGAGCCCTCTGGAAGTTTTCCGCCGGCTGGTGATAGGCGCCTCGGTTCTTCCTCGGACTGGGGCACACTCTTCCAAAGTGGCCGACTCCTCCACAGTTGAAACAGACAGTTTCTCCTCTTTTCCGCTGGGAGGTTGGTGCTGAGGCACTCTGGTACAGTTCTTTCCTGCTTTCTTCTTTTTCACTGATTCCTGAGTTCTTCGCCATTAAAGAGGTCAAAAGATCCAGCACTTGAGTCATCTGAGACTTTAAGATCTCCACCTCTGAGTCCCGTTCAGTGGCTATAGCTGATCTGACTCCCACTGAGGGGGGGGGGGCGGGGTTCTCTCGACCGCCTGTTGGTCCGTCAACAAAGCTTCTTCATCCCTTATGATCCGCACAAGGTCAGGGTAGCTCAGAGCCATGACTCCTTCAGAGGTCTTCAAGTGGAGCCAAACTGGATCCGAACGCAATGCTCCCCTCAGGATCTGCTTCATCCTAGTTGCGTCAATGACTTGTGGTAGCATCCCCTTTTTAAGGACAATTTGGCACAGCATTTTATTTAACCTCCGAACATATTCGGATAACCTTTCTCCCGGCTGTTGAAGGGTATGTTCAAACTGGTATACTAGTTCAGCCACCTTCTCCAGCTGGCCAAATTCTTCCTGTAACATAGCCAGATAATCATAAGCAGTACAAGCAGCATTGCTAAACCTAAGATTTTTCACAGCTTCCGCAGCAGCACCCTTCAAACTTTCGCTTATGCGCTGCTTCTTCTTGCCCTCTGGTACTTCCCATCCCTCTACAGCCTGCATCGCTTGTTCAGTCCAGGTGTCGAAGTCTTCTTCTCCGAGGGGGACTGGTTGTTTCCCGGAGAAAATCCTAAGCTTCCGATACCCGACTTCCACATGTACCGTACTGCTCTTCTGGCACTTTGTGACAAAGTCTCCCAGAGCATTCAACAGTTCAGGCCCTATAGTGGCCAGGGGTGTCCCCCAGGTTGTCGTCTCCTGAGACTTCTCTGCTTTAGGGGATAGTGGTGGAGATAATGGCGGGGGAGATGACAGGGGGTCTGTAGAGGTTCCCCCTTCACTGCTTCCGTATGCGCCAAGCGGTATATCTGGTTATCTATGGCCTGTATGTTCTGACCTCTAAAGTCTTCTGGTATTCCGCTTCTCCACTAATGCGTAAGTAAACAAGGTCTCTGGATCTGGCTTTAAATCCATCACCCATGCCTTCTGACTCGAGGACAGCGACTGTATAAGCTGCTTTACCTCCTCTTCCGGCCATTTTTCCCCTGGGAGTTGGATAACTACCACCATGGTTGAATCGGCGCCAACTGTTGCGCACCACCGCGTCACTTCTAGCGAGTCCATGCCGGTGCTTCTGGCAGGCTTGATTGCAGCGTGCATTGTACAGGAATCTCAGACTCGAGCCCCCACGTGTAGCGATACACCCAGCTAAGAGAGCCGCTGGTATAATTTTTGGGCCCTGTAGTGCACCGCTGTCAACCCCAGGCAATTGGCTCTAACCTCCCTTGGCACAGTTAGTAGGGAATAGTAGAACTGTGTGGCCTGTAACTCCAGGGGACACAGTCCTATAATAGCACACACACAGCAATAAAGTATAGCTATCCTTACCCGTCTCCTCTGCAAAGTAAATGACACAAACACCAATATACTTAACCTTGGCACTTTTACTCAGATTTGTTGAGTGAGCATGTAATCAACAGTATACATATATGTGCAGAGCCCTGCAATAAAAGAGTATCTCAACAAACAGATAGATATACAGTACTGTGCATAACACTAATGGTCCCCGCTGCAGCTATTCTCCCTCGTGGGCAAAAAAAATGGCGCCCAGCAATGTCTACGCTAAGTCAGGCCTGACTGTACTGTATAGAACTTCTGTAGGGGAAAATCTTCGCTAGCAAAACGGTGGTGCACTTTTGAAGAAAACAAACTGTAATCCACAGGGTAAAAGGGGTTTGAATAACTTGGAGAATTAAAGGCAATCTCTAAAGTTGCTCCGATGCACTGTCTCTACGGTGCGCAGCGCAACACTAGTGATAACTCCGTGTCTGTATCTTCCGCTGCTGTGTCTCGGTACACAGGTCTCACGACATCCAAGTCTTCGGTCCTCCTGGCAACGATGCAGCAACAGTATGGAGAGACGTCCCTCAGGTTCCTCGGTGAGAGCGGAAGGCTCCTTGGAGAAAGGCCTTGTATCCCAGCAGGCGTGATCCGGAGTACCACTTGCTGGGCGGGCGGTGTCCAAAGAGACCGAACTCGGCCCCGCCCTTCGGTTAAATAACCAGCAGTCTCTGTGCGGGGCAATGCACCCTGGGTGTCCCGTTGCCCACTGGGTACTGTAGTCTCTGGGGATTAAAGGGCAATACCCCGCTACACTTGTATATGTAGCGATACCCCCAAACTAAGAGAGCCGCTGGTTTTGTTTTGGGCCCTGTACACAGCACAGCCAACCCCCGGCAATCTACTCGACCCTTCTCTGGCACAGCTAGTCTAGGGGTGGTATCTATATGTATGGCTTCTATACCAGTTCCTGAACAATCCCACAATAACCCAGACAGTTGTGAAATATAGTAATGAACGCCAATACCAGAATAATTAACTGTAATAGGTTTACTCGTATAGAAAAGGGTAACGGTCAGTACCATGTAACACATACATGCAGAGTCCTGCAGTAATAATAACACTAGTAAACTATAGTGCACATATAGTTCTATCACACACTGATATATATATATATATATCTATTTTCCCTTGTGAGCAATATGGCGCTCAGCAATGCTATAAATCCCCCAGTCAGGCCTGACTCAGTTAAAGTTCAGTCTTTGCGTGAGGAATCTTCGCATGCAAGATGATCGGTGGTGCACATACAGGAACAATGATTTGTAATCCAACAGTGGTGTATGGTAATAGAAGCAACTTCCCGGAGACTATATAACTCAGTTCTGCAACTAGTCTCCTGTCAGGAAAGCAAGTATAACACGATGGGCCAAGGCAGTCAATAGGCCTAACAAAGTACTCGGTTATAGCTGTGAGCAGGTGCTCTCTCACCTCTCCGGACTCGATCCCAATCCGAAACTCCCACCGCTGTGTCTCCGCACAAAGGATCTGCCACCCCTGGATCTCTGGTCCAACTGACGTCCGCGAAGCAGGCAAATGTCAGATGCCGCACAGGCTCAGCAGCGAGGTGGAAGGCTCTCTGGAAATGCACAAGGCCCAGGCCTCGGGCCTTGCACTCGCAGCAGGTCCGCACAGGAAGTCCTCTTGCCAGCCGCGCGGTGTCCAAAGAGGCCGGGCTTAGCCTCGCCCTCCCCTTTTATACCCCTCCCATGAGTCTCTGCGGCAGCCCAATGCACCCTGGGTGCCAAACAGGGTTCTGGGTAACGTAGTCCATGGGGCCTCAACGGAGAACCCGCTACACACTCCCCCCACTTAAACTCTTTGGTCCCCAAAGATAACTGTCAACATACACTACGCACAACATTAGACAAAGTTGCGTATGATGTCGGCAGAGGAAGTTCCCACCAAAAATGAGAGGGTGAACTTCCTCGCCCACAGGTCACACTATCATAAGTGGCCTGCCTAACTGTGCCAGGGGGTGAGTTGGGGTTGCCCTCCACCAAATGAACAGTGGAGGGATCAGGGCTTTCTGCACTCCTCCTGGCAGTTGCAGTTACCACAGTGTCCTCCGAGCTCCTCCCCATTTGTGGGTAAGTCAACTTTCGGGGAGGCCTTATGGCCCTTTTATAAAGAAAAAGTGCCTGTGCGCCTGCCGCTAGGTGTTGCTGCACTAGCAAAGTGCAGTGTGCTAGACAAAATAAATAAAACACACAGCAGCTAGCTTCTAAAATGTAACCAACATCAACAGATAAAAATAAAAATAAATAAAATTAAAATTAAAGCAGCGCTAAGTGTCAGTGAATACAATAACCGTGCTATATCTGATAAAAAACCAGCAAAAAACTAATATACGTGCTAATTATACTAAACAAAAAGTATAAATATAATTAATAAAGTGCAAAACGTGCAATACAAAGTCTTAATATGTCCCCCAAAGGGATAAAAGTGCAAAAAGTCCAAAAACACTGAAAAAAATATTATAAAAATATTTAAGTGCTATTGTAAAAAAGTCATCGGCAGCCAAAAGCAGGCAGGGAGTGAAAAAACAGGTGTAGAAATCCAGCTAATTACAGGTGTAGACATCCAGCTAATTATATCAGGGATTAAATTTGGGTTTGGCCCCCGATTTATTGGATGGATTCAGATGCTATACCACAATCCCACAGCCCGTATACGCACAAATAATTCGCTGTCGTTACCTTTCCCCCTGTCTAGGGGTACTAGGCAGGGCTGCCCGCTTTCCCCCGGTCTGTTTGCGCTAGCCATGGAACCCATGGCGGCCCGCATCAGATCTGCTCCCTCGGTAGAGGGGATTCGGATAGGTGCAGTTACGGATAAAATATCCCTCTATGCCGATGACACCCTCCTTTTCCTCAAAGATACTTCCTCCCTTCCACCTGCACTTCAAATAGTGGATATATTCGCCTCGTTCTCGGGCATTAAGGTTAATTGGGGAAAATCACTCCTCTTCTCGCTGCATGCGTCGGGCCCTCACCCGCTGACGAGCACTCCCCTAAATTGGACACCTGAATTTAAATATCTGGGAGTTACGGTCAGGACCCCGCTGTCCTCATACTATGAGCTGAATCTCCAACCACTGCTGAAAACCTTTTCGCAGAAATGTACAACCTGGAGGACTCTCCCCCTTTCACCAGTGGGCAGGGTGAACTTGATTAAGATGGTGTATTTGCCTAAATTTCTCTACTTCTTCCGAAATTCCCCTCTGATCCCCCCCGCCTCATTTTTTACCAAGCTAAAAAGTATAATATCCTCCTTTATCTGGAATGGGGGGCCCCCGCGGCTGGCTGTCTCCACCCTTCAGCTTCCCATTGCTAGGGGGGGACTTTCCCTGCCGGACTTCCAGGTCTACTTTTGGGCGGCCGTCCTGGTGACGGTTAGATGGTGGTTCTCCCAACCCCGCGATAACCCGGCAGTGACTCTGGAGGCGGCCATAATGGGGTCATATTCCACCCTTAGTAACGTGGTGTTCAGGGGGGCGAGGTCCCACCCTGGCATCACGGACTTGATGCGTACAACCATCACGATATGGCACAGGGCCAGATCCCGTTTCGGCTCCCCTGAGACATTCTCACCTCATATTCCCCTTTGGGGCAACCCTAATCTGCCGCACATGAACTCCGTCCCGGATCCGCAGATCTGGGCGAGAAAGGGTATAGTGAAGCTGAGGCACATTGTCAGGGGTGGCAGGCTGCGATCTTTTTCCGATCTCCAGGCTGCCTACTCACTGCCGGGATGGATGTTGTTCCGATACTACCAGCTCCGGCATGCCTACGGGAAACAGTTCCCATTACTTCTCACGCTGGAATCAGACTCTGTGGAGGGGTTTCTTAATGCCAAGATCATAGACAAACCTCTGTCCTCCCTATACTTCCGTTTGTCCATTACTCCCACAAAGAAACTGGAAAAAACTATGGACAAATGGAGGATGGACATTCCTGATCTGTCAGAGGATGAATGGGAGACATGTGTGTCCTCCTTCGTTACCACTATGGTCTCGGCTAGGGACCGATTTATGCAGGTCAAATTCCTCCACAGGGCCTATTTCACTCCAAAACGGTTGACAATTATGAATCCTAGCACCCCGGTGGCTTGTCCCAGATGTGGCCTACAGGCTGCCCCCTTTTTCCACATGGTCTGGTCCTGCCCCCGCCTCGGAGACTATTGGTCGGGAGTGGTGGATGACCTCGCTCGGGTGACTTCTCTAGATTTGGAAACTGACCCTAAATCACTACTGCTGAATGTCTTTAATCCTGGGGTGAGGGGTAAATACACTAAACTCTTCCTTAGATACGCTACTTTTTATGCCCGTAGGGAGATATTCCTCCACTGGAAGAGCGCGGTACCTCCTGCGGTGTCCTCGTGGCGCTTGGTATTGAACGCGGTGCTGCCACTATACAAGATCACCTTTGCTAGTCGAAACTGTCCTACCAAATTTGATAAGATATGGTCGGGGTGGATAGATTCTTGGGGCACCGAGTTCATGGGTGACAATGAGAACAACGGCCCAATGTTAGATCCCCAGTGAGCTATTCGCTATCTGTTCAAGGTGTATTTGACTGATCGGATGAGGTCCCTCCCTGCCCCCCTCCCTCCCCCCCCCCCTGCCCCCCCCCTCCCGTTCCTCACTCCTCCTCTTCCCCTCCTTTCCCCCTGGACCTCCCCGACCAACCCTGTTGGGATTTCTTGTTTCCATAACGATATCTCGCTGTATTGTGTATACTAGCCTTTCAACACTTCCCTCCTGTTTATATCTGCAGGACATCTAACCTAGGGTAAATCTGCATAATGCTTTTTTCTATGACTAACTGTGTCTATGCATCGCTTGTACTGTTCAATCTGAATAAACATTTTTCTTGTGAAAAAAAAAAAATTATATCAGGGATATCAGGGATCAGTAGGGAATCACTCAGCATACACAATCCTCCACTGTAGACACCAGCCTCTCACCTTACTGATGGACCCCAAGGGGTCAGATACAGCCTCAAACGATCTCCACTGCACCAGATAGTTGCATCCAACCCTTTTGTATGGATAGGGATCACTGCAAGGCTCTCCACCACTTCCTGTAGTTGTTCCTTGGGAACAATCTTGCTCCACGGTTTAAAAGCAAAACAAAGGGGACTCCATGGTGAAGTAAGTATAAGTAGCCCAAAAAACGGCGTTTATTAAAGGTAAAACAGCATAAAAACATATAAAAACCATAAGGTGGATAAAAAACGGCCAAAAAACGTTAAAAAAATACCCACTTCCGGTCCGCGGTCGCAAACCGGAAGTCCAACGTCACTAGGCTTATGGCCCTTTTCACCCTCCGCTCTCTTGGGATTTCTGGCTCGGACACTGTAGGTTCCTCTTCCGGAACAGACATGGCAGCTTCCACTGTTTCTGAAACATTTACCTCAGGAGCAGGAAGATTCACGGAACATCTTGGATCCTCCTCTGGGAGTCGAGGGCATCTTCCCATGAGTCTGACAGAGGACTGGGCGGGATGAATTCAGTAGCTTCTGCATTCAGTGTACTGTCTATGGTGTCTTCCAAAGGTGGGAGACCTATAGCAGAAGTCACTGGGGCCTGGGAAGGCCATAGCCATTCTAGCTCTTCCCTCTCACCCTCACTAGGTTCAGAGACATCTGTTTCTTCAGACCGAGATGCCTGGGACCGGGTATTTGGCCTAGGAGTATCCAGGATGGAAGCTGGCTCGGGGAAGTCCTTTGCATGTGGTATCCGAACTGCTTCGGCAAGTGGGAGTATGTGGTTCCAGTGCCAAGTCTTCAATGGCCCCACCTTTCCCCCCGGCTTCAATCAGTAGACTGGCAGGCCGAGCAGCTTCCTGCAAATAACATACGGCTCAGGTCTCCATCTGTCTGCAAGTTTGTGCTTCCCAGGGACTCCTAAGTTCCGCAGCAACACTCTGTCCCCAGGCTGCAGATCCTGGATCTGGACCTTCAGGTCAAAGTTTCTCTTGTTGCGGGCTCCTCTCTGATCCGAAGCTGCTTGGGCCTGCTCATAGGCCAACTTTAAACTATGTCTCAGCCTGTCCACATATCCTTTGTGGGAAGTGGCTGAGGAATGGTCTATGGAGGTGCCAAAGGCCAGGTCTACGGGTAGTCTTGCTTCTCTCCCAAACATGAGTCGGTAGGGAGAGTACCCTGTAGCATCGCTGGTAGTACTGTTGTAAGCATGCACAATTGCTGCTATGTGCCTGCTCCAGTGCTGCTTCTTTTCACTATCTAAAGTTCCCAGCATGTTGAGTAGGGTTTGGTTGAACCTCTCCGGCTGTGCATCCCCTTGTGGGTGATAGGGAGTGGTTCGGGTCTTCTTGATCCCTAAGGAGTCCAGGAGTTTCCTGATCAGCCGACTTTCAAAGTCCTTCCCTTGATCCGAGTGGAGACACTGTGGTAGCCCATAGTGCATGAAGTATTTTTCCATGAGTACTTTGGCCACTGTGGAAGCCTTCTGGTCTTTGGTTGGGAAGGCCTGGGCATACCGGGTGAAATGGTCGGTTATCACCAGAACATTTCCTAGTCCACTCAAGTCGGGTTCGAGGCAGAGGAAATCAATGCATAACAAATCCAATGGGCCTTGACTTTGCAGGTGGCCCATTGGGGCAGCTTGATGGGGTAGAGTTTTCCGCTGGATGCAGCGTGCGCATGAATGGCAGTATTCCTCTACTTCAGCCCTCATGCAGGGCCAATAGAACCGACTTCTGACAAGTTGAAAGGTCCTTTCAGCTCCTAAATGACCATGGTGGTCGTGTAAGGCGACCAAGACAGTCTCTCTTTGTTTCTCGGGTAGAAACAGTTGCCATTTGTCTTCCAGGTCATCAGAGGGGCCCCTTCGGTAGACCACCCCTTGATGCACCTGCAACCTGTCCCACTCCTTCCGCAACAGGCGGGCTTCCTTTGAAGGATGATGCAAGAGTCTATCTGAATCCTGATTTTCCAGGGCCTCCAGGACCAATTTCCCCAAAGGGTCTTCCAATTGGTCACATCTCAATTCTTTTTTTGACAGCTTGGGTAAGTCATCTTCCTCTATCTGAGTTACTCCACAGTATTGCTTGGGGACCCCCACTACTGTGACCCCTATCTCTTCTGCTCTGGACCCCCCCTTGGCCTGGAGTTCAGCCCCTTGACAAGGGGCCCGCACCCCGTCCGGTGCCACTTGGGTCCAGTCTTCCGTGCTGCTAGTGGGAGCATGAGACCTTCTGGACAGGGCATCCGCATCTCGATTTCCAACCCCAGGTCTGTATTTCAGGCTGAAGTTGAATCCAGACAGTGCAGCCAGCCACCGATGGCCTGTGACATCCAGTTCTGCTGTGGTGAAGAGATAAGTAAGGGGGTTGTTGTCAGTTATCACATTGAATTCTGCCCCATACAGATAGTCTTTAAGTTTATCAACTACAGCCCACTTGAGGGCCAGGAACTCCAACTTATGAGTGGGATAGTTTCTTTCAGAGGGGGTCAAACTTCTGCTCACATATGCGACAGGTCGCAGTTGCCCTTCATGCTTCTGGTAGAGCACTCCTCCCAGACCATCATGACTGGCATCTACATGGAGTTCATAGGGTTTCTTTGTGTCTGCATAGGCCAAGACAGGGGCAGTGGTTAAGCTCTTCTTCAGCATTTGGAAGGCCTCTTCGCACTTTCCATTCCACTGGTCTTCGACTGGCTCTCCCGGCTTCCTGGGACCCGAGTCATCCTCTTCTCCCTCTGTCTTTAACAGTTCATTCAGGGGTCTGGCAATCTGTGCGAACCCCTCTACGAACCTCCTATAGTAGGAGCAGAACCCCAAAAAGGACCTGAGCTCTGTCACAGTGGTGGACCGTGGCCAGGAGGTAACTGCCTCCAGTTTCCCGGGGTCTGTGGCTACCCCTTCTTCGGACACTATGTGCCCCACATAGTTGACTGATGACTGGTAGAACTGGCATTTCTCTGGCGAAAGCTTGAGTCCCTCTTCGCTGAGCCTTCTCAAGACTTTTTCCAGTCTCTCTTCATGTTCCTCTAGAGTCTTCCCAAAGACGATTATGTCATCCAAGTACACGAGAACTTCGATGAGGTTCATGTCTCCTACGGTTTTCTCCATGAGGCGTTGAAAGGTGGCAGGGGCTCCAGACAGACCTTGGGGTCTGATTCAAAGAATCCCACAGGGGTTATGAAGGCTGTCTTCTCCTTATCTTCCAGATGCATAGGGATCTGGTAGTATCCACTCTTTAGGTCCATGACACTGAACCACCTGGCTCCAGACAAACTCTGTAGGGCATCCTCTATCCTCGGAGTGGTATACTGGTCGGGTATCGTTCTCCCGTTGAGAGTCCTGTAGTCTATACACAACCTCAACGACCCATTCTTCTTCTTGACCACCACTATTGGGGAGGCATAGGGGCTTCTAGATTCCCGGATAACACCGGTTCGCTTGAGATCGGCGAGCTGTTATCTCAGGTCTTCTAGGTCGGCTAGAGGAACTCGCCTGACTCTCTCTCTGAAAGGCTTATCTTCCTGGAGGCGGATTCGATGGGTGGCACTCTTCGCACACCCTACATCGAACTCATCTTTGGAAAAAATCTTCCTCCACCTGGTCAACTGGGGCTTTGCTCTCTCTTTCCAGGCCCTTGGCAGATTCGGATTCTCCATGCAGAGCTTCTCTCAGATAGTTCTTTCTCCCTCTGTCTTCTACACATCTGATAAGACAATTGGGGCAGCAGGGCTTACCTGGCCCAACAACATCCTGGCAGGGATCTCCATGGGAGTACCCGTGGTATTCCTGACACTCACCGGCACCTTACAGTGTGCCTTCTTCAAAGCTCTTACTGGAACCATTTCTGGGATCACTTCTAAGCCTGAGTATTCTTCCCGTGGGTCTGGTTCCAACATGACAAAGGGGCCAGGTTGCTCCCAAGTAAGCTTCACGGTGGCCATGAGACAGGTTACTTCACCGGGCTGCAATACTATCCCTTTCTTCGCCAGTCTCCAGACTTTTCCCACCCCCTCTTCTGGGGCCTGCTGTTTCTTCAACATTGGGTGGATTCTGGTGACAGCGGAATTCTTCCCTCGCACTAGAGGGGCCAAGAGCCTTCTCACCAGGTCTGTGTTGGTCCCTATTATTAGGGAGCTCTTGTTGGCTCCAGGCGGTCGGGAGCACACCACTGCCAGGGTATCGAACACTTCAGCCTTCCCGGCTACTGAGAGGTCAAAGATCAGTTTTATGGGCAAGTAACCATCGTAAGGGAAACTCTGTGTTCCGATTCCCCATATCTCTAAATCTTCAATTCTCTGGATGGGTAGATGACTGCTTATCACAGAAGTCCCGGTATAACAAGGTCACCTGCGCCCCAGTATCCAAAATGGCTCTTGTGTAGACTCCCTCCACCTAGATAGGCACTACGGGGGAGGGGCCAACCAATTTTTCTGGATATGGCTTCAGAGGGGTCTCTCTCTGTTGGTCCCCACACTTTCCCTTGGAGTTTTCCTTCTTGTGTTTGGCTGTTGACTTTAGTCCCTCTTGGGCTCGGTATGCATTGATCTCCCCCCTCTTTTTAGATGTATGCTCCCGCTGAGGGACATTATTTCTCTTTTTAGATGTATATTCCCGCTGAGGAACACTGTTCTTCTTCCGAGGGGGTTTGCCCCCTTTCCTTCTGGGCTTCTCATTCAGTTTGGATCCAATGGAGCTCACTGGAGATGATGGGCACTCGGTTGACTCCTTCACCGGGGCCCTCTGAAGTTTTCCGCCGGCTTGCGATTATTTATCTTCTTTTTCTTGGGGCTGGAACATACTTTCGTAATATGGGCAATTCCTGCGCAGTTAAAACAAATCGCATCCCCCCAGTCTTGTAGGGGAGTAGGCGCTGGGGTACCCGGGAACAACTCCTTCTTCGGTCCCTCATTTTCTACAACCCTTGGATCCTTTGCCATCAAAGAGGTCAGCATCTCCAACACCTGAGACATCTGTGACTTCAAGGTATCTACTTCTGAGTCTCTTTCAAGGGTCATGGCTATTCTGACCATCACTGTTGTAGAAGAGGTACGTGTCTTGATCGCTTGCTGATCCTTCAGTAGAGCCTCTTCATCTCTGATGATCCTTACCAGATCAGGGTAATTCAGTGACATACCTCCTCCAGAGGTTTTCAGGTGGAGCCAGACTGGATCCGAGCATAGCGCTCCCTTTAAGATCTGCTTCATTCTTGCCGCATCTATGGCTTGGGGCACCATCCCTTTTTTTAGCACGATTTGGCAAAGCATCTTGTTCAGTCTTCTGACATACTCCGACAGCCTTTCACCTGGTAGCTGAAAGGTGTGTTCGAACTGATACACCAGTTCCGTTACTTTCTCTAACTGATCAAACTCTTCTTGTAGCATGGCTAAACAGTCATAAGCCGTGCAGGCAGTATTTCCAAATCGGAGACTTTTTACAGCTTCTGCAGCCGCGCCTTTCAGACTTTCCATCACGCGCTGCTTCTTCTGCGCTTCAGGCACCTCCCATGCCTCTACCGCTAATAAGGCCTGCTCGATCCAAGTATCAAAGTCCTCCTCCCCCACAGGGATGGGCAGTCTCCCCGAAAATGTTCTCAGCTTCCGGTAGCTGGCCTCTATGTGTACCGTGTTCGTTTTCTGACACTTCGTGAGCAGATCCCCTAAGGCATTTAACAGCTCTGGCCCTATGGCAGTAATGGGTGTCACCGGAGGTGTCGTCCCTTTCTGCTTCTCGGTTGCATGGGGTATCCTTGGCGGTGATCCCGTTGGGGATGGCGGAGGTGACTTCGTCTTCATGGTCATCGCGTGCGCCAAACCATAAGTTTTGTTATCTGGTGTCTGCACACTTTGACCTTTAAAGTTCCCCGGCACTCCATCCCACCACTCTACCAGTGCATACTGAAACGAGGTGTCTGGGTCTGATTTCATGTCCATTACCCATGGTGTATTATTTGGGGATAACGACACTAAGAGTCGCTCCGCCGCACCTTTTGACCATTCTTCTCCTGGGAGACAGATGACCACTGACATGTCTGGATTTGTTTTGGCTGCTTCGCACTACGCTTTCACTTCTAGCGGGTCCATGCCGGTACTTTTGGCGTGCTTGCTTGCTGTATACAGGATCCCGGACGACGCCCCCATGTGTAGCGATACCCCCAAACTAAGAGAGCCGCTGGTTTTGTTTTGGGCCCTGTACACAGCACAGCCAACCCCCGGCAATCTACTCGACCCTTCTCTGGCACAGCTAGTCTAGGGGTAGTATCTATATGTATGGCTTCTATACCAGTTCCTGAACAATCCCACAATAACCCAGACAGTTGTGAAATATAGTAATGAACGCCAATACCAGAATGATTAACTGTAATAGGTTTACTCGTATAGAAAAGGGTAACGGTCAGTACCATGTAACACATACATGCAGAGCCCTGCAGTAGTAATAACACTAGTAAACTATAGTGCACATATAAGGGAGTAACCGCTCAGGTGTAGCTGATAGATACTTCACAGGGTCCTAGAGCCGTGGGTGCAGGCAGTGCATATCACAATGCAGAGAACAGGAAAAAATGCTTGGACAGCCGCACTCCAAAAAATGGTTGTTTATTAAAACAAAGATGTGAAATACATATCACAGCATGGAAAGCAGTGAACAGGAGCTGACGCGTTTCGCACTGTGACTCAGTGCTTAATCATAGCTTAATCATAGCTACCATCACTTTTTGGCTCTGAGGAAGAGGGTGCGCCCTCGCAACGCGTCAGTCGTGGCTGTGAATTTTGTTGTCTGGACTCTCTGGTCGTCCGGTTCCAGTAGGAGGCTATCTCCTTTTGATGGAAAGATTGTGTGTTCAATACTATACTTGCTTTTGTGAGTATTTTTAATCCTTCAAACTTTTTAAATAAAACCTAGCCACTGGTAATGCACTAGGTTGGTGCGCCTTCTGTTTTCCTTTACTTTTCAGTCTTAAAGAATACCAATTGTTCTGAGGAGGGCAGCAAGATTTTTGGTCATTTCCCTACGGAATACTCTGGTTGTGCCACTAAGAGACTGTACATCCGAGTGCAGGAGACTGTTTTTGTGTAAATGTCAGATGTCGCACAGGCTCAGCAGCGAGGTGGAAGGCTCTCTGGAAGTGCACAAGGCCCAGGCCTCGGGCCTTGCACTCGCAGCAGGTCCGCACAGGAAGTCCTCTTGCCAGCCGCGCGGTGTCCAAAGAGGCCGGGCTTAGCCTCGCCCTCCCCTTTTATACCCCACCCATGAGTCTCTGCGGCAGTCCAATGCACCCTGGGTGCCAAACGGGGTTCTGGGTAACGTAGTCCATGGGACCTCAACGGAGACCCCGCTACATATAATAAATATATTTTTCTACTTTTTATATACTTGTTTGGCATTCCACCTTATTACATTCCAGTCCATAGTATCCCAGGGGCATCCTCTTTCAAAATTTTCAATTTATTTGGCATGTGACCGGAAATTGTGCAAATTGCCTGTTATCTCTGGTTAAGCTTCATTTAAACCCTAATTATATAAAACTTGTTTAAGCCATAGGAAAATGCAGTACAGTATGATGTGGAAATTTCGCTATACGCTGCACGTAATCCATGTCTCCTAATAGAGCGCCCTTTCAGCTGCTTGGTATAATGCATCTTAGTAAACCCATTTTCCATATAAGTAACACAGACATGACCGCAATCCTTACATCCTTAGCTCCGCAGCTTGACTGCCTGTCCTCAAGAGCCCAGACATCTTGTTTTTATTCATGGGCAACAAAAGGAAGGACAAACGGGAAGTCATGGCCCCAACAGCCAATCGCTTCCTCCATGCAAAATTACATCACAGGAAATGACAACACAGGAAATGACAACAGTAAAGGGGAGGGCATCCACGGTAGTGGGGGGGGGGGGGAGAAGTGCACATATCTCATCCACTTGAGGCATGTACATTTCCCCCCGCCCAGCCACATGCATGCACATCCACCATCTTGGTCAGCATGGAGCCCATTCAATACTGCTCAGAGTAACCAGTATTTAGTAAGATCATTCTACTTGTTCTTACAGGCTTGAGAAGATCTGTGGGGACATTGCTACTGCTGTTGTCAATATATGGTACGAGTATACCAACAAGGCAGATATCAATGTCCTCTTATAAAAGCAGATATGTATCCAAAAGGGATAGGGTAGCCACAACAGAGATATAATAGGTTTCTCTCGTTATGCAGACTTCGCTTCTCTAATGTGCATAGACATTTGAAGGCAAGAAGCCCAGCGCATTGCGCTTGATACTTACAAACTGGCAAACGTCCACACACACTGAGAACGAACACGTCTCCAAGCCCATGAGAAGGTTTTTATACTGACGGTTTTACCGCTGGTCCCGATTCAACCCAATGCGTTGTGCTAGAGCGCTCCTCGGTTAAAGCAGACACAGGGAGACAGATGACAATCTATAAAACACACATCCTAGAATAAAATATCCACATGAGTCCATATAATAAAATTTCCACAACAACTAATAGTAAATATTTCTGACTGCCCAATGAGTACCTGATTGTTGCTAGCAATGTAACATTTTCTAAGTAAATATTAACCCATTATTTGCTGAGAATGGGTATCATATGGCAGATCCCTACAGATGTCTCAGAATCTTTATAAACAGGACTATTGGTGAGCTAAGGCAAAAGTATGCAATATTGTATGAAGATGACTACTTTAGGTTCTAGGCCTACAGAGGCCTATGACTGAAAGCTCCACCTCAGTATTGCACAGGTCCATGGTTATTTGATGTTACTTAAGGGGACAAAGAAAGGACGCGCCACCTAAGTGTAATATGTCAGATAAAAATGTTTAATCTCAAAGGAAATGCACTTACAGGACACAAGGAGGGTTAAACGAAGAATTCGAGGTCCATACCCTCCTGTAAAGTGTTTATTATAAAATTATAACATTATGTTACACTTTATTCATGTGTGGGTGGTACCTTATATAACAATGTTAATGCTCTTTTTATTACAGCAGACCCAATCATGGCCTACCCCTTCTGTCTATAATGGGCTTTCTGCTTATAGTAAGTAGCCCATATCCACATTTTGTATGTATAGAAAATACCCCCTCTATCACCCCCCCCCCCCTTTTAGATATAATAGACCACATTAGTCTGTTTATTGTTTTAACATGCATTTTATTGGTGAGGTCCCTGTGATTTGTTATGTGTTCTAATGCTCCAGTGCAGGTTTTTTTTTCTCCCTTGCAAACCATTAGATTGCATTCAGCTATTCAATCATATCCAATTAATATTGGCCAATTCATGATTAGATCTTTGTTACAGTGAGTAGTTGTTCTGACCAGATGCTGGTGTGCTGTGGTATGCTGTTTTCCTGTCAGCTGCAGTACATAAATAGCATTTGACCCGCAGTATCCCAGTAGGCCTGTAGAAGGAGCTAGTCTCCGAGCGCATAGCCTATTGTTTCCTGTCTCACCTTCCTTCCGGTGCTCTCCTTGGTTCTGCTTTCCTGTGACGTCATCGTCTGTGCTCCAAGCTGAATTCTGTCTGTTTCCTGGTGGCCACAGGATGGTTGCCTGCAGACTCGTGGATCCAGATGGACCTGAGACCGAGCCGCACCGCGTTTTATGAGACCTTGATGTGCCCTGTTTGTACTTGTGTCTTGTAAGTGCATTTCCTTTGAGATTAAACATTTTTATCTGACATATTGCACTTAGGTGGCGCTTCCTTTTTTTGTCCCCTTATCTTTCCTCAACAGAGTTGGCTTTGCTCTGAGCATATCTGCCGCCCACCATTTCACCATCTCCTTCCTTTTTAGGACTGGTCATTTGTACCACCATATGGACTATTGAACTGTGACTGTTTTTTAGACATATGTATTGTCGTTTTTAAGTGTCCAGCAATACCAGTGTGTGCGCTGACAGTTCATTTTTATCCATTTGATGTTACTTAGCCATTGGCTGTTTAATCATTATAAAAATTGACATTTGGAAGTTGGCATCCCCACCTCTAATAAATATTAAACCATCAAATCTTGTGATCTGCAACTGATCTCTTTCCAAATATGCAATGAATAAATCTTCTTCCAAAATACACTTTGCATGCTGTACACCTGAAGGAATGACAGGTTTGTGTGCCAGGCTTGGTCACATGAGAGCCTGATTGTTTATTCTTAAATAATTTTTAGTCAGAGCCATCTGTAGCGCCATGTAACCTTTGCAGTCATGCAGGACACCCTTCTCAGGGGGGTTCCTTTATGCTCACCCATTCTCTCAGAAAAGTCACTCCATGCCCGCCAGGACTCAAACCTGCTTGACCACTACTCTACTTTGTTACTGTATTCACTTGCTTTCTTACTGCTAAGAAAATATGCTTATACAGAGGTGGCAGCCATATACAACTTCTCTTTATAAAGGAAAGGAACTAAGCTTTTATGGTGGGACGCTCAGAAGCTGGCATGGCATAGCATAACTGTTGTCTGTCTGAAAAATTATATGGAAAGTGCGGCATGCAAAGATTGACTGCAGACCTTGGGATGATGGAGGCCACACGATGACTTTCCCTCCTTCTATCCCCATAGCAGCCATTGATGCAGAGGCATTCTTATCAGCATGAGATGGTGCATTGTCATGCATGAAGATGATTTTATGATAACGGAAAGCATAGTTCTTCCTTCTGTACCAGGGAAGGAAGTGGTCAGTCAGGAACTCCACATACTTTGCAGAGGTCATCTTTACACCTTCGGGGACATTAAAGGGGCCAACCAGCTCTCTTCCCATGATTCCAGACCAAAACATGACTCCACCACCGCCTTGCTGACGTCGCAGCCTTGTTGGAACAGGGTGGCCGTCCACCAACCATCCACTACTCCATCCATCTGGACCATCCAGGGTTGCACGGCACTCATCAGTGAACAGGACTGTTTGAAAATTAGTCTTCATGTATTTTTCTGTCAAATGCAGCCGTTTCTGCTTGTGAGCATTGGTTAGTGGTGGCCGAATGGAAGGTTTATGCACAGTTGCAAGACTCTGGAGGACTCTACATCTTGATGTCCGTGGGACTCCAGAGGCACCAGCAGCTTCAAATATCTGTTTGAGGCTATGTAATGGTGTTTTAGCAGCTGCTCTCTTGATGCGATGCATGGATCTGGCAGAAATCTTCCTCAATGTGCCTTTATCTGCACGAAACCCGTCTGTGCTCTGAATCAGCCACAAATCTCTTAATAGTGCGATAATCACGCTTACGTTTTCTGAAATATCTAATGTTTTCATACCTCATCCAAGGCATTGAACTATTTCACTATTTTCGGCAGCAGAGAGATCCTTTTTCTTCCCCATATTGCTTGAAAATGGTGCTCTGCTGAATAATGTGGGCTTTAATTGGGCTCACCTGGCAATCTAATTATCACAGGTGTCCGAGATTGTTTTCAGAGATCAAAAAAGCCCTGAGACACAATGCCATTCACGAGTTAAACTGAACAACAAAATATTTAATCTTTGTGACACTGAAATAGAATTTGCATAATAATTTGGAACAGGGTGTAGTATGTAATTTTAAGTAAGCACCACATTTTTCTACTTATCCTAGTGTGTGAACACCTTCATATGCTGGCAGCTACTGATTAGCTTCTTTATTGCCTATTTTGGTGTGTGCATTAGTACCTTTACCTACAAACTCTGCAGAAGTGTCTTTTTGGGGAACCCTGTAATATCACTGAGTGTAACACCACACCTGTGACTAATTCCTATATGGCAAAATAGATCACGTGGAAGTAAGTAAAACATTAGATTATTATGTATAGGGCCATAAACATTGACTGTACTATGATTCTTCTGAAAGTCATCAGCAATGACTACTGGACCACGATTTCCCCAAAATCATAGTTTGCCTTGACCAGGGCCTCCTGATTGGCTTCACACCCAACCAGATCCACAGCTTTGGTTTCCCCAAAATGAAATGTGAAGAATGTTCCATAAGTCTTTGCTAACTGAAAAATAGGAATCGTATAACAATTATTTATGAGTTTTAACAGTAAACAGACAAAAACAAACAAACAAAAAAAATATATATTAAATCAGATTCTTGCAGTTTGATCAAATGAACACACGGTGGCAGAGCATAACAAGATAAATTAAATATAAGTTTACCTTTGAGAATTTGCAGGAATATTGAACGTACATTTGTGGGGAGTTTTTGTCTTATTTTACCACATCTCATCATAAATTGAGTATTTGTGCTTTCGGGATTAATAGTTAGCATTAATACGTCATTTATAGATTTGCCAAAGGTAATAAGGCAGTTCTCTTGTCAGGAGAACCCCCTCTCACCTTCTATCTGGGGATAACCCACAGAGGAATACAAAATATAGGGTGATGCTGTAGATTTTGCAGACTGGTAATATTTTCATTGCACTACTAGAATAAGCAAGAAACTCATGGAGACTTGTATTTCCAACATTCATGATGAAGGTAAAACAAATCTTAGCCCTGGTTCACACTGGTGCGTTTTGACATGTGATTTGGCATGTCAAAACGGCGGTATTTGCCACAAATTGCAGGCAATGGCACCGTTCTAATCGGTGTGGCGCTGCACCGATTTCAAAAAGTAGTTTCTGTACTACTTTTTGTGATTTTGGCCAGTGATTTACATTGACATCTGTACAGAAACCTGCACAGATGTCCCTGTAATCGCAGCCAAAATTGGGACTGATCAGCGGGAGTGAAATCGTGCGAGTTCAGCTGAACTCGCACGGCTTCACTCTCGCAGCCCAGTGTGAACCAGGGCTTAAAGTGGTGTTCTACCTTAAAAAAAAAAAAACACCAAAATACTTTAAATAAATAGAAAAAAAAAAAAAACTTTTTTTACTTACCAGAATGGGCGGTTGTTATGCGGAACGTGCTAATCTGCCTCTTCATCCACCGCGGCAGGTCTTCTTCCTCATCCTCCGTCATGGTGTCTTCTGGGGAATGTGGCACGCTGCCTGAGAACTGTGTGTATCCCAGAAAGCAGCCGCCCATTCACAAATCAGTGTGAGACTCGCGCATGTGCAGTAGGAAATGGGCAGTGAAGCCGCAAGGCTTCACTGCCTGTTTCCCTTACTAAGGATGGTGGTGCCGGGACCCGCCACGATTGAGGGGTCAGCCTCGGGGGGGGGGCTGACATTGCGGGCGACTAGGACAGGTAAGTGCCTTATTAAAGGTCAGCAGCTACAGTGTTTGTAGCTGCTGACTTTAAAAAAAAAAAAAATCACGGGTGGAATCCCGCTTTAATGTATAACTTTGACAAGTTAAATGTTGCTGTATATTTCTTGCCATCACCTACCACCAAAGAACAACCCAAAACATATTCTCCTATCCCTGACAATTGCAGCAATACCACAAATGTGTATATTATTTGTTGTTTGTAACCATAGTAAGGCCCAATAACAATAATGCATATTTTGCTTTTTTATAAATTACCTAAAACACACTGACACTGAGAATAAATTAAAATAATGTTTTTTTTTTCTTAACCACTTCAGAGCAGTGCACTTTCACTTCCAATTTTCAGCTTTCAGTGCTGTTGCACTTTAAAGGACAATTGCAACACTGTACTCATACAATATTTTTATTGAGACAGATAGGGCTTTCTTTTGGTGGTTTTTAATCACCACCGGGTTTTTATTTTTATTTTATTTTGCTAAAAAAATGAAATGAAAATGTTGCTGTTATAAAAATTTGTAAATAAGTAATTTTTCTTCTTCACCAGTGGTTCTCAACTACTGCAATCCCTGAGCAGCAAATGATATCACCTGTGATGTATTTCAGTTATCCGGCAAACCTGGCCTGTTAGTGGGTCCTTAGGACATGAGTATAGAACCAATGTTCTTCACTGATGTGCGCTGAGGAGGCTGCACTGATGGAAACTAAAAGGTTGCACTGATGGGCACATATGGGCACTGATGAGGCGACATTAATGGGCATTGATAAGCTGCACTGATGGGCACTGATAGGCTTCACTGATAAGGCGGCACTGATGGGCACTGATAGGTGGCACTGACAGGCACTCATAGGTGGCGCTGACAGACTGCACAGCTAGGCACTGATATGCGGCACTGATGGGCACTGATGGGGCCGCACTGATAATCAGGGGACTAATGATCACTGTCCTGATTAGCAATGTAAATGTCCCCTGTAACTGGATTGGCTTTCCTTTCTTCCAACACTGACCTCGCTGAAGAAAGGAAATACCAATGACCCAGGATTTGATTATATGTGATCAGCAGTGATTGGACAAAACTGATCACATATTAAAGAGCCTTTGTCAGCTTTTTACCCTGATTGGTGATCTCACCACCGATCGCTGCGCTGCATGCCCCCGGGGTCACGCACGAGTGGCGCGTTCTGAAGGATGTCATATGCTGTCTAGTCAGGCTGGTAAAGCCCCTATAGCAGATTGATGGCCAGGTGGCAAGGTGTTAAATCCTACCTAAAATACACTGACCATGACCTTTGAGCCTGGTTTGGATCCTGATTGTAAACTTTGACCCTAACATTAACACTGACCTAGATCTAGCTATTTGATCTTTATTTGTTATGTATTTATCTATATATCTATATATATATATATATGTATGTGTGTGAGTTTACAATTTTCTCCTCTAGCAAGGAGAAAAAGATGCAATTTATCCTTTTCCCCATTCTCCATTTCTCCAGGAGAAAAAAAAAAAACAGGGATGGTCTGTACAGTGACTAATTACTGTGATAGCTTGTGATCAGGATCATCAGGTGATCAGGAACCAGAGTTACCAGCTCTCAGTCGTTACGCGACCCAGAGCTGTCCGCAGTGCACTCTCAGTAGAAACATGTGAGCGCATCTTAGCACAGCTAAAGACCCACTTCTGTGAAGCTGCATATATGCGTATGCTTGGTGAAAAGGGGTATATATTATATTTCTTGTACATTGTAAACTTGATTTTTCAATTACAAATATGAAGAAAAATTATACTTTTCCACAAAAGGCATACTACTACAGGTGTCCCAGTTCAGATGAAACAAATGAAAAAATCTAAAGAAGATTTAACCTGATTTTTTTTTTTTTGATGATCAAATATTTGCACTTTTACGTTTTCCTCTGACCCCTGTACCATGTCGGCACATGCCTCTGAACCCTGTACCATGTCCGCACATGCCTCTGAACCCTGTACCATGTCCGCACATGCCTCTGACCCCTGTACAGTACCATGTCCGCACATGCCTCTGACCCCTGTACAGTACCATGTCCGCACATGCCTCTGACCCCTGTACAATGTCCGCACATGCCTCTGACCCCTGTACAATGTCCGCACATGCCTCTGACCCCTGTACAATGTCCGCACATGCCTCTGACCCCTGTACAATGTCCGCACATGCCTCTGATCCCTGTACAATGTCCGCACATGCCTCTGACCCCTGTACAATGTCCGCACATGCCTCTGACCCCTGTACAATGTCCGCACATGCCTCTGACCCCTGTACAATGTCCGCACATGCCTCTGACCCCTGTACAATGTCTGCACATGCCTCTGACCCCTGTACAATGTCCGCACATGCCTCTGACCCCTGTACCATGTCCGCACATGCCTCTGACCCCTGTACAATGTCCACACATGCCTTTGACCCCTGTACCATGTCTGCACATGCCTCTGACCCCTGTACCATGTCTGCACATGCCTCTGCCTCATATTGCAGAGGAATAGAGGGGATAAGTCTGACCAGGTCTAATACTGGATGCTGGTTGCTTAGAACACTAAAGAAATTTACCGTACCAGTAGCTGCTGCATTTCTCACCCTAGGCTTATACTCGAGTCAATACGTTTTCCCAGTTTTTTTGTGGTAAAATTAAGTGCCTCAGCTTATACTCGGGTCGGCATATACTCGAGTATATACGGTACTTACATTATTCTTTAAAACTGGAATATCCAAAAAAGAAATGTATAAATCATTGTATGTCATAGTACAGTATATACCCGACACTCTCTTGGCAAAGTGGGCTGTGTGTTACCCATGAAATACATAGCGATATCCTCGCCCCACTGGCCTATTGGGATCAATATACTTTTTATATAAGTATGTATTGGTGCCTCAAAAGTCTGACATCTTGGTTCCTATGATAATATATTTTGGAATTCCAATACTCCATAAGTCTATACAAAGTTCTGTGCAAAGATTGTGAAAGAGCAGCTCTGATCAAAATAACTATAACACCCTATGTGTACTAGTAGAGTATTAAATTAAATAAAAATATATTTTTTTCCCCCGTTCTTTCCTCTCTGTTTTCATTTGCCTGCTCCTCTTGCCTCTTCCCCCTCTCTTTCTTCCCCTCACTGGCTTTCCTACCTTCTTATATGCGCTTTCTCTTTCTGCTCTCATATAAGTGCTTTCTGCGTTCGGAAAAAATGGACGGTCTAGGGAGATGGCTATATCTTTTTACTATGAGCTCAAAGAAAGATGACAAGTAAAATTAAGATGATGTCATGGAATGTTAGAGGACTAGGAGAAAGCAGAAAGAGACACGCGGTAAAGGAATTAATTGAATTCTATAATCCGGAAATAGTCTGTTTGACACATAGGGGGAAGGAGGATGATAAAATGTTTGATATATTTAAATATAAATATGAATTCCACTCTACATATTCCACATATTCTGGAGTGAGTATCTTAATTTCTAGTTCTATTAGGTTTACGTGCAATCAATGCATTAAAGATGTGGCTGAGCGATATGTGATGCTTTTTTGTACCCTAAATGAAAACATTTTTTTTTTTGGTAAATGTGTATACCCCCCCCCAAAAAGGTTTTCGAAAAAATGGTACAATGTTTGGATGTACGAACAATAATAATTGGAGATTTCAATAATGTATTAAATGAAGAGATGGATAGGCAAGGTAGCAGAAAAAGTAATAGGAAGGGCAAGGTAACAAGACTGGCCAGTCAAATACAATAGATGGGTTTACTGGATATGTGGAGATTAAGATTCCCGGATAGTAAAGAATATTCATGCTGTTCAAGCACGTATTGATCATTATCGAGAATAGATATGGCCTTGGGAAATGGGAATTTTCTTCCCTGGGTAAAATTAGTTCAGTACGAAGCAAGGGGTCTCTCTGATCATGCCCCATTGACATTGTCCTTAGAATGGAAGGAACAATTGATTCGTCCTCTGTGGAAAGTAAATCCACAGTGGTTATCCTTGTTTCCAGAGAAGTCCCAATTGGAACTAGCACTAAAGGGCTTTTTTAGAGACAATAAGAGATCAACCTCAGGGATGGTGGTTTGGGATGCAATGAAAGCATATCTTAGAGGTGTAATCATTAAAGAAATATCTAAAATCAAATTATCTACAAGGCAAAAAGAGGAAATGGTAATACAAAGGGTTAAGCAAACAGAACAAGAATTCATATTAGATCCCATCAAAGAGAAACGCGTAGTATGACAGGAAGCACAAAAGATATATAGAAATTGGGTTGAAACCAAGTCAGAGAACAATAGATTCTTGCAGAGCCAAAAACACTATGAAATGGGGGAACAGGTGGGCCATATGTTGGTGATGATAGCGCGTAATCAGGAAGGACCGTCTAGTATAGTTGCCATCAAGGATGAAAAAGGAGTAGTGATGTATGATACAGAGAATATTCAAAGGATATTTGTAGATTTTTACTCATGTTTGTATAAATCTGAAATATCAAACATAAGGGAAAAAACTGAAAACTTTTTGGGTAATCTAAGTTTACCAACATTGCCTTCAATAGAAAGGGAATCTTTGGATACCCCTATAACTTTGAATGAATTGGAGGAAGCTGTGAGGCAAATAATAAAGCACCAGGGATGGATTGACTCCCTGTGGAGATATATAAAATATATGGTAAAATTTTGTTACCAGAACTTCTGGAGGTACTAAATGAAGCTTATATCACACAGGAACTCCCTAAATCCATGATGGAAACAATAATAATTGTAATTCTAAAACCCGGCAAGGATCCATTAAAACCAGATTCATATCGTCCAATCTCTCTCCTTACATCAGATATTAAGACATTAGCTAGAGTCTTGGCCAATAGGTTAGCAAGACATATTGATATCTTAATACATGTAGATCAAACAGGGTTTATCCTTTCTAGGACAGCAGAAACAAACATCTGTAGGCTCTTTCTGAATCTGCAATTACCAATGGACAACGGGGGAACTGGCGCCATTTTGTCATTGGATGCTAGGAAGGCAGGCATTCGATATGGTAGAATGGGAGTACCTATGGATAGTATTGACTGCCTTTGGGATAGGTCCAGTCTTTTTGGCTTGGTTAAAAATATTATATAAAGAGCCGAAGGCTAGGTTAAAAATCAATGGAACAATGTCTCCAGTTCTCTCGCTGTCCCGGGGGACTAGACAGGGCTGCCCTCTATCCCCTCTCTTGTTTGCACTGACAGTGGAACCATTGGCCACTGCGGTCAGACAGTCTGAGGGGATAGAGGGTTTCCGATGCGCAGGAAAAGGGGAAAAAATAGCCTTATACGCAGACGATGCTCTCGTTTTCCTGAGTGACCCTACAAAATCTTTAGGAGAACTTATGACCCTTGTACTCACAATCGGACGGATCTCCGGGTTTTGCATCAACTGGGAGAAATCGGTGTTGATGCCGTTACATAATGACAACATCTCCCTTCCAGACTGCACAAAACAAATTAAAATTAATCACAAAATCAGGTATTTAGGAATCGAGGTAACACGAAAAGTGGGGGACTATATAGACTTGAATCTTAGACCATTATTACTTAGATTTAAAGAAAAAAGCCGGAGCTGGTGTAAACTCCCATTAACTGTGATTGGAAGATCCAATCTTATAAAAATTATCTGGATCCCACAATTATTGTATATTTTTCATAATTGTCCAATGTGGATAGCAATGTTTTGGTTCCGCCGGATAGAATCCCTCTTTCGTGAACTTATTTGGAGGAAGAAACACTCTCGGATAAAACTAACAACTCTAATGCTAGCTAAAGATGAGGGGGGACTTGCTATTCCACAGCCAAAGAACTACTTTTTAGCAGCTCAGTTACAACAGTTTTTTGGCTGGACAGAGGACCCCATACAGAGATTACTCCTTCTGTTGGGTAATGGGTATACATTGCTTTCCACATTGGAGGCTAAAATTATGCAAAAATATAAAAATTTTGTTTCAGGTAAACTATTTGCTAATGTATAGCAGGAAATGAAGGGTATTACAAATATTATAGGCTATACCTCCTACACTCCAATCTGGAATAATGGAAACTATGTAGAATTGCAGAAACTGGAGGGATTCAAGCTCTGGTAAACTCAAGGTCTTAGATATATAGAGCAATTGTTTTGGAATGGTAATATAAAATCATTCTCTCAGCTGTCTGAGGAGTTTGAGATACCAAGACAGAGGTTCTTCTAGTTTCTGCAGCTTACACATGCTGTACAGGCTCAGGCATGCACGTCGGAATTTAAGCTAAATAGCTCCAAAATAATATTACTGCTCAAAAAGGAAGGAAAAAAACAGGGCTTAATATCAAAAATTTATGAGATACTGAATAGTAAGTTAAAAAAAAAAGTAGCGGCCCTGGCCAGGTTACAATGGGAACGAGACCTGGGTCCACTGTCAGATATACAGTGGTCGGAGGCTCTCGCTGCGATCTTAGAGGTCTCTCTTTCCACTACTCAAAAACTAACACAATTGTTCATTTTACACAGGTCATACTATACTATAAAAATTAGTTAAGTGGAAACAAAGGGAATCTCCCCCATGTCCTCGATGTAGAGGCGCCCCAGCTAAGCTTATACACATGCTTTGGAGGTGTCCCAAACTCCAAAGATATTGGGAGGATATAATTCAAAATGTTAATAATACACTTGGTATAAAACTAATATCAGACCCAAGAATATGTCTGTTAAATATAGTAAATAAACCTAACATATCATTAAACATCTATAGTGCCTGTTTTTGGCGCGAAAATTTATAGCGCAGAAATGGATCTCCATATACCCCCCGACATGGAGAACACAAGGGAGACTATAGTAAAGGAGAAATATATTTATTTACATAGAAATAATCAAGGGAAATTTGAAGCTATTTGAATAGATTGGTTGGGGGTTTGGGACCTTGAGCGATGAGCGACCTTGCTAAACGAGGGTGTGGGGAGATAGAGGGGAGGAGGGGGGGGGGCGAGTGCAGGGGAAGGAGAGAGAATCACTAAAATATCAAATAAAGGAGAACTTTTTTTTTTTTCTTGGGGGGGGGGGGGTAATGTAAGAGATAATATGTGTATGCTAACAGTATCTGAATTTTATAAATATGAAATGTCCAATTTGTATTTGTTGTAGAAGAAAACAATAAAAAATTACTGAATTAAAAAAGAAAAATCATTAACACCATAAGACCTCATGTACACTGATGCTGCTAAACAGATGTTTAGGGGCAGTTGGGCATTTTTTTCAACTGCTCCTGAACTCTCTATGTTATCTTATCAGTACATGTACACAGGGTCGTTTACAGTAGTTTCTAGGCAGTTGAGTTTAGAGGCTTTTTCTGGAACCCAAAAAATGCGTTCAGAAGCTGTGTTTAGAGGCATTTTAAGCGCCAAAGTTGCCGCGTTTAGCCGCGTTTCGTTTACAGACCTTTTTAATTTGCACGTAATCTTGTCAAAAATAGCACCTATATGGACAAGTAGTTTATGCGGGATCAGAAGGAGAATGTAATCATGCTATTCTTAATCTTCCCATTACTACAAATTATTTCAAATGTATATACAGTATATGTACTAAGATATTTGTGATTTATTCTTATTTTTTTAAATAATTAGATATTTTTTTCAACCCTCTGTTTACAATTATTGGCACCTTAAACAGCCCGTTATTTTCTTTCTCTGTGTACATGTATTGGAATGTGGAATACATCAATCATTCCAACTGTGTAACAAGGTCTTATTGCAGCCAATAAATAAACTATTCTGGCAGAGTCTGTTGGAAAAGCATCATATGAAATCCTTGGCTAAGTTTCTTTATTACTGGTTAATAAAGAAAGGCTGTTTGTTTTCCTCTGCATTGTGTAACTTGTAATACTAACTACAATACCAGATAAATAAGCTGTATCAGATGACATTGGTGAACCCAAAGATTCTCTTACATGCTGTGCCATGATGCTTATTGACAGAGGGTTACACAACGTTTTGGGCAGATCAAAACACGACATTGGCGAATGTCAATGTGTTTTAGTATAATGTGGACAGGCCACCTTAATGTGCAAATTTCCTTTTGCAAAATGGGGTTTCCTTGGTTCAGATTCCTTATACAAACTATGATGTGTTCAGCTGTGTTTGGGTGGTGGAAAGGGGGAAGAGGGGCAGGGGTGAACATACAATAGATTATATGTAATACAATAAATAAGGGACACTGCAAAATAAAGGCCCTCACACACGATACGAAAATCAGATGGGAAAATTTGTACGACAAACTGTCTGTCGATTTTCGGATCGTTAGTGCTTTTGACAGCCGATTTCACGTTTTCGTCAGACAAAAGCAGACTATAAAATTTTTGTCGGATGTGAACTTAACGTCTGATTTTCGTTTCATTAGTATGCTTTTCGTACAAAAAAAATCGTAAGAACAAGACTACGCATGCTCAGAAACGAAAGAATACATACAAAACTATTCAACACATTACGTCACTTCTGACGTACGAAGATTTTTGTATTGTTAGTAACCGCTTCACTTTTGACTAGCATGCCACAAAAATCGGACGTTCGGTCGTCTGAAAATCTAAGCGTGTGTACGAGGCTTAACAGTTTTGTCCTCTTTGGTTCTCAGACATATTGACATTTTAACATTTGGACAGAATTTGCATCACTTACTTATGTGCTACTTACTGTACTTCATGCAAGCACAACACCAGTGCCCATGCTTTTTCTGCTACTTGGCCCATCTTATCATTCATGGTTTTATTCCTTCAAGCTGTGCTCTCATGGGGAGAACATGATGTTAAAGTGGAAGTAAAGTTAATTTTTCCAAAATTTGCTGTCAGGCAGGGTATTTATTAGGGATGAGCTTCGTGTTCGAGTCGAACATACGTTCGACTCGAACATCGGCTGTTCGATCGTTCGACGAAGATCGAACGATTTGGGCCGTTCGCGCCAAATTCGAGTGACGCGAACGGCCCACAATGCACTACGCCATCGCAGTGTCATCCAGGCGCTGTGATTGGCCAAGCATGCACTGTGACCCCGCATGCTTGGCCAATCACAGCGCCGGCAGCGAGGAGAGCAATGATTGGCCACAGGCAGGATGCCTGTGGCCAATTATTGCTGAGGGTGTTTAGTACACGCCCCACACTATAAAAGGCCGCCAGCACGGCGGCCTAGTGTAGTGTGTTCCGGAGCAGGGATAGAGCAGCATAGGCAGGGACAGTGACTGTTATTTCTTTCTTGCTTAACCTGGATTCCTTTAGTTTAGGGAAAGAGAAGGATAGGTAGGGAGAGTGTCAGTGTGTTTTGTGCTTGTGCTATAGTGTGCTTAAAAAAAACATTTATTCTAGGGACAGAAAACTGTAGGTAGGGACAGTGTCAGTTTCTTTCACTCTGCAAGTCCTTGTTTCCAGGGACCTGGAAGGACAGTGAGTGAATTGTCCTTGTGCTATATTGTGCTTAAAAAAACATTTATTCTAGGGACAGAAAACTGTAGGTAGGGAGAGTGTCAGTTTCTTTCACTCTGCAAGTCCTTGTTTCCAGGGACCTGTAAGGACAGTGAGTGAATTGTCCTTGTGCTATATTGTGCTTAAAAAAAACATTTATTCTAGGGACAGAAAACTGTAGGTAGGGAGAGTGTCAGTTTATTTCACTCTGCAAGTCCTTGTTTCCAGGGACCTGGAAGGACAGTGAGTGAATTCTCCTTGTGCTATATTGTGCTTAAAAAAAACATTTATTCTAGGGACAGAAAACTGTAGGTAGGGACAGTGTCAGTTTCTTTCACTCTGCAAGTCCTTGTTTCCAGGGACCTGTAAGGACAGTGAGTGAATTGTCCTTGTGCTATATTGTGATTAAAAAAAACATTTTTTCTAGGGACAGAAAACTGTAGGTAGGGAGAGTGTTTTTTTTCTTTCACTCTGCAAGTCCTTGTTTCCAGGGACCTGTAAGGACAGTGAGTGAATTGTCCTTGTGCTATATTGTGCTTAAAAAAAACATTTTTTCTAGGGACAGAAAACTGTAGGTAGGGAGAGTGTTTTTTTTCTTTCACTCTGCAAGTCCTTGTTTCCAGGGACCTGTAAGGACAGTGAGTGAATTGTCCTTGTGCTATATTGTGCTTAAAAAAAACATTTATTCTAGGGACAGAAAACTGTAGGTAGGGAGAGTGTCAGTTTATTTCACTCTGCAAGTCCTTGTTTCCAGGGACCTGGAAGGACAGTGAGTGAATTGTCCTTGTGCTATATTGTGATTAAAAAAAACATTTATTCTAGGGACAGAAAACTGTAGGTAGGGAGAGTGTCAGTTTATTTCACTCTGCAAGTCCTTGTTTCCAGGGACCTGTAAGGACAGTGAGTGAATTGTCCTTGTGCTATATTGTGATTAAAAAAAACATTTTTTCTAGGGACAGAAAACTGTAGGTAGGGAGAGTGTTTTTTTTCTTTCACTCTGCAAGTCCTTGTTTCCAGGGACCTGTAAGGACAGTGAGTGAATTGTCCTTGTGCTATATTGTGCTTAAAAAAAACATTTATTCTAGGGACAGAAAACTGTAGGTAGGGAGAGTGTCAGTTTATTTCACTCTGCAAGTCCTTGTTTCCAGGGACCTGGAAGGACAGTGAGTGAATTGTCCTTGTGTTATATTGTGATTAAAAAAAACATTTTTTCTAGGGACAGAAAACTGTAGGTAGGGAGAGTGTTTTTTTTCTTTCACTCTGCAAGTCCTTGTTTCCAGGGACCTGTAAGGACAGTGAGTGAATTGTCCTTGTGCTATATTGTGATTAAAAAAAACATTTTTTCTAGGGACAGAAAACTGTAGGTAGGGAGAGTGTTTTTTTTCTTTCACTCTGCAAGTCCTTGTTTCCAGGGACCTGTAAGGACAGTGAGTGAATTGTCCTTGTGCTATATTGTGCTTAAAAAAAACATTTATTCTAGGGACAGAAAACTGTAGGTAGGGAGAGTGTCAGTTTATTTCACTCTGCAAGTCCTTGTTTCCAGGGACCTGGAAGGACAGTGAGTGAATTGTCCTTGTGCTATATTGTGATTAAAAAAAACATTTTTTCTAGGGACAGAAAACTGTAGGTAGGGAGAGTGTTTTTTTTCTTTCACTCTGCAAGTCCTTGTTTCCAGGGACCTGTAAGGACAGTGAGTGAATTGTCCTTGTGCTATATTGTGCTTAAAAAAAACATTTATTCTAGGGACAGAAAACTGTAGGTAGGGAGAGTGTCAGTTTATTTCACTCTGCAAGTCCTTGTTTCCAGGGACCTGGAAGGACAGTGAGTGAATTGTCCTTGTGCTATATTGTGATTAAAAAAAACATTTTTTCTAGGGACAGAAAACTGTAGGTAGGGAGAGTGTTTTTTTTCTTTCACTCTGCAAGTCCTTGTTTCCAGGGACCTGTAAGGACAGTGAGTGAATTGTCCTTGTGCTATATTGTGATTAAAAAAAACATTTTTTCTAGGGACAGAAAACTGTAGGTAGGGAGAGTGTTTTTTTTCTTTCACTCTGCAAGTCCTTGTTTCCAGGGACCTGTAAGGACAGTGAGTGAATTGTCCTTGTGCTATATTGTGCTTAAAAAAAACATTTATTCTAGGGACAGAAAACTGTAGGTAGGGAGAGTGTCAGTTTATTTCACTCTGCAAGTCCTTGTTTCCAGGGACCTGGAAGGACAGTGAGTGAATTGTCCTTGTGCTATATTGTGATTAAAAAAAACATTTTTTCTAGGGACAGAAAACTGTAGGTAGGGAGAGTGTTTTTTTTCTTTCACTCTGCAAGTCCTTGTTTCCAGGGACCTGTAAGGACAGTGAGTGAATTGTCCTTGTGCTATATTGTGCTTAAAAAAAACATTTATTCTAGGGACAGAAAACTGTAGGTAGGGAGAGTGTCAGTTTATTTCACTCTGCAAGTCCTTGTTTCCAGGGACCTGGAAGGACAGTGAGTGAATTGTCCTTGTGCTATATTGTGATTAAAAAAAACATTTTTTCTAGGGACAGAAAACTGTAGGTAGGGAGAGTGTTTTTTTTCTTTCACTCTGCAAGTCCTTGTTTCCAGGGACCTGGAAGGACAGTGAGTGAATTCTCCTTGTGCTATATTGTGCTTAAAAAAAACATTTATTCTAGGGACAGAAAACTGTAGGTAGGGAGAGTGTCAGTTTATTTCACTCTGCAAGTCCTTGTTTCCAGGGACCTGTAAGGACAGTGAGTGAATTGTCCTTGTGCTATATTGTGATTAAAAAAAACATTTTTTCTAGGGACAGAAAACTGTAGGTAGGGAGAGTGTTTTTTTTCTTTCACTCTGCAAGTCCTTGTTTCCAGGGACCTGTAAGGACAGTGAGTGAATTGTCCTTGTGCTATATTGTGCTTAAAAAAAACATTTATTCTAGGGACAGAAAACTGTAGGTAGGGAGAGTGTCAGTTTATTTCACTCTGCAAGTCCTTGTTTCCAGGGACCTGGAAGGACAGTGAGTGAATTGTCCTTGTGCTATATTGTGATTAAAAAAACATTTTTTCTAGGGACAGAAAACTGTAGGTAGGGAGAGTGTTTTTTTTCTTTCACTCTGCAAGTCCTTGTTTCCAGGGACCTGGAAGGACAGTGAGTGAATTCTCCTTGTGCTATATTGTGCTTAAAAAAAACATTTATTCTAGGGACAGAAAACTGTAGGTAGGGAGAGTGTCAGTTTATTTCACTCTGCAAGTCCTTGTTTCCAGGGACCTGTAAGGACAGTGAGTGAATTGTCCTTGTGCTATATTGTGATTAAAAAAAACATTTTTTCTAGGGACAGAAAACTGTAGGTAGGGAGAGTGTTTTTTTTCTTTCACTCTGCAAGTCCTTGTTTCCAGGGACCTGTAAGGACAGTGAGTGAATTGTCCTTGTGCTATATTGTGCTTAAAAAAAACATTTATTCTAGGGACAGAAAACTGTAGGTAGGGAGAGTGTCAGTTTATTTCACTCTGCAAGTCCTTGTTTCCAGGGACCTGGAAGGACAGTGAGTGAATTGTCCTTGTGCTATATTGTGATTAAAAAAAACATTTTTTCTAGGGACAGAAAACTGTAGGTAGGGAGAGTGTTTTTTTTCTTTCACTCTGCAAGTCCTTGTTTCCAGGGACCTGGAAGGACAGTGAGTGAATTCTCCTTGTGCTATATTGTGCTTAAAAAAAACATTTATTCTAGGGACAGAAAACTGTAGGTAGGGAGAGTGTCAGTTTATTTCACTCTGCAAGTCCTTGTTTCCAGGGACCTGGAAGGACAGTGAGTGAATTCTCCTTGTGCTATATTGTGCTTAAAAAAAACATTTATTCTAGGGACAGAAAACTGTAGGTAGGGAGAGTGTCAGTTTATTTCACTCTGCAAGTCCTTGTTTCCAGGGACCTGTAAGGACAGTGAGTGAATTGTCCTTGTGCTATATTGTGATTAAAAAAAACATTTTTTCTAGGGACAGAAAACTGTAGGTAGGGAGAGTGTTTTTTTTCTTTCACTCTGCAAGTCCTTGTTTCCAGGGACCTGTAAGGACAGTGAGTGAATTGTCCTTGTGCTATATTGTGATTAAAAAAAACATTTTTTCTAGGGACAGAAAACTGTAGGTAGGGAGAGTGTTTTTTTTCTTTCACTCTGCAAGTCCTTGTTTCCAGGGACCTGTAAGGACAGTGACTGAATTGTCCTTGTGCTATATTGTGCTTAAAAAAAACATTTATTCTAGGGACAGAAAACTGTAGGTAGGGAGAGTGTCAGTTTATTTCACTCTGCAAGTCCTTGTTTCCAGGGACCTGGAAGGACAGTGAGTGAATTGTCCTTGTGCTATATTGTGATTAAAAAAAACATTTTTTCTAGGGACAGAAAACTGTAGGTAGGGAGAGTGTTTTTTTTCTTTCACTCTGCAAGTCCTTGTTTCCAGGGACCTGTAAGGACAGTGAGTGAATTGTCCTTGTGCTATATTGTGCTTAAAAAAAACATTTATTCTAGGGACAGAAAACTGTAGGTAGGGAGAGTGTCAGTTTATTTCACTCTGCAAGTCCTTGTTTCCAGGGACCTGGAAGGACAGTGAGTGAATTGTCCTTGTGCTATATTGTGATTAAAAAAAACATTTTTTCTAGGGACAGAAAACTGTAGGTAGGGAGAGTGTCAGTTTATTTCACTCTGCAAGTCCTTGTTTCCAGGGACCTGGAAGGACAGTGAGTGAATTCTCCTTGTGCTATATTGTGCTTAAAAAAAACATTTATTCTAGGGACAGAAAACTGTAGGTAGGGAGAGTGTCAGTTTATTTCACTCTGCAAGTCCTTGTTTCCAGGGACCTGTAAGGACAGTGAGTGAATTGTCCTTGTGCTATATTGTGATTAAAAAAAACATTTTTTCTAGGGACAGAAAACTGTAGGTAGGGAGAGTGTCAGTTTCTTTCACTGTGAAAGTCCTTGTTTCAAGGGACAGAGAAGGACACCTGAAGGTAGCCCTTATTGCTTTTTTCCCATCTCCCTGCAGGCCATCTATTAGAATGTCTGGAAGGCAAACAAGGAGAGGCAGACAGTCAGGAGGCAATAAAAGAGGGCAAGCAGGCTCTGTGTCTGGGGGCAACAGTGCTGGTCGTGGACGCGGTGCATTGTCATCAGCACATGGCCATGGGACACGCTTGTCCTTCTTTTCGGCAGCTGGACATGTTGAGCCACATCATGCCGAAGACTTGGTAGAGTGGATGACCAAGCCCTCCTCCTCCTCCTCATCCTCTCTCACCCAGGCTCAGGGTACTGGAAAAGCAGCTGCCAAAGCGTCGTCTTCCCTGGTATCAATGTCAGACAAATCATCAGTCACTCCTTCCCTAGACCCACCATGTCCTCCTCCTGAGGAGTCCCCCGAACTGTTTCAGCACAGTGTTGGGTACATGCTCCAGGAGGATGCCCAGCGTTTCGAAGGGTCTGATGATGAAACCCAGCTAGAGGAAGGCAGTAGCGTGAGAGCAGACAGAGGGGATGCTCAAGAAGGACACCAATCTGGCAGTCATGTTCCAGCAGCTGCAGCATACTGCCAGATTGGCTCCAGTGATGAGGAGGGAGGGGATGATGAGGTCACTGACTCCACGTGGGTGCCTAATAGGAGAGAGGAGGAGGAGGAGGATGAGGAGGAGGCACATCTCCAACGAGGCAGGATGCCCTTTGGTGGCCAGCGTAAGGGCAGTACACCGACGGAATCACACCGCAGAGCTCCGCCTGTGCAGGGCGCTGCCTCTGCCCGTCATTCAAAAAGTTCTTTGGTGTGGGCCTTTTTTGAGGCTAGTGCATCAGATCGCACAGCTGCTGTTTGCAACATATGTCTCAAGCGTATATTGCGTGGCCAAAACATCAGCCGCTTGGGTACCACATGCCTGACCAGACATATGTTGACCTGCCATGCAGCTCGTTGGCAAGCCTACCTCAAAGACCCACACCAAAGAACAAAGCGGACCTCTCCTTGCACCGCATCAGCTGGGATCTCCAACCCCACTATAACTTCAGTCCTCTCTGAAACATGCACTGAGAGGAATGAAGGTGTAGAATTAGGTGTGTCACAGCCAAGTACTTGCGCCCACTCTGCTAGCAGTACACCGACGTCCGATTCTAGCAGGCAAATTTCCCTGCCCCAGCTGCTGGACCGTCGAAAGAAGTTCACTCCCAGCCATCCACATGCCCAGCGGTTGAATGCTAGCTTGGCTAAATTGCTAGCGCTTCAACTGCTGCCTTTTCAGTTGGTAGACTCGGCCCCCTTCCGTGAGTTTGTGCAATGTGCAGTTCCTCAGTGGCAGGTTCCCAAACGCCACTTTTTCTCACGGAAGGCTATTCCGGCTCTCTACCGGCATGTGGAAGGCAATGTCTTGGCCTCGCTGGACAGGGCGGTCAGCGGTAAGGTGCATATTACCGCTGACTCATGGTCCAGCAGGCATGGACAGGGACGTTACCTTTCTTTCACGGCCCATTGGGTCACTCTTTTGGCAGCTGGGAAGGATTCAGGACAAGGTGCAGTAGTGTTGGAGGTTGTCCCACCGCCACGCCTCCAAAATGCTACTACTGGTTGTGACACACCTCTCTCCTCCACCCCCTCCTCTTCTTCTTCCTCCATGGCCTCTTCCTGTGGTTTGTCCTATGAACCAGCGGTGCTCCGTAGCCGTTCACGGGGCTACGCAAGTACGCAGGCAAAAAGATGCCATGCCGTGCTTGCGCTGGTGTGTTTGGGGGACAGAAGCCACACTGGGGCAGAGGTCCTGTCTGCTCTGCAGGGCCAGGCCGAGAGGTGGTTGACGCCACGCCAGCTTAAGCCAGGAATGGTGGTTTGCGACAATGGCACCAACCTCCTCTCCGCCCTCCGACAGGGACAACTGACCCATGTGCCCTGTGTGGCTCACGTCCTTAACCTGGTGGTGCAGCGCTTCTTGGGCAGGTACCCGGGCTTACAGGATGTCCTGAGGCAGGCCAGGAAAGTCTGTGTGCATTTCCGCAGATCTTATAATGCCAGTGCTCGCCTGGCTGAGCTGCAAAAGGAGTTGAACCTGCCCAAGAACCGCCTTATATGTGACATGCCCACCAGGTGGAACTCAACGTTGGCCATGCTGCAGCGGCTGCACACGCAGCAGAGGGCCATCAATGAGTACCTGTGCGACTACGGCACCAGGACAGGGTCAGGGGAGCTTGGTTTTTTTTCTCCACGCCAGTGGGGCATGATCAGGGATGCATGCACTGTCCTGGCACCATTTGAGGAGGCCACGAGGATGGTGAGCAGTGACAGTGCATGCATCAGTGACACTGTACCTCTTGTCCACCTGTTGGAGCACACGCTGCGTGGAATAATGGACAGGGCACTTGAGGCAGAACAGAGGCAGGAAGAGGAGGACTTCCTTGCCTCTCAAGGCCCCCTTTACCCAGACAGTGTTCCTTCTGTCCCACCCATCGCACAGGAAGAGGAGGAGGAGGAGGAGGAGGAGGAGGAGGATTGTGTCAGCATGGAGGTGGAGGCTGGCACTCAGCATCATCAGCAGCAGTCTTTTAGGGATGATTTACAGTCCCAAGAAACCAGTGGACTTGTACGTGGCTGGGAGGAGGTGGCTGCGGATCATGTCGTCCTTAGTGACCCAGAGGACTCCGGAGCGAATGCCTCAGCAAAACTACGCTGCATGGCCTCCCTGATCCTGCAAAGTCTGCGGAAGGATCCTCGTATTCTTCGGATCAAGGAGAGGGACCATTACTGGCTGGCCACTCTCCTTGATCCACGGTACAAGGGTAAGGTTGCGGACCTTATGTTACCGTCGCAGAGGGAGCAGAGGATGAGACAACTCCGGGAGGCCTTGCAGAAAGGTCTGTGCAACGCGTTCCCAGAGACTGGGAGGTTGCAAACTCCTGGTCCTGGACAACGAGTTGCTGAGGCTTCGGCCAGTCAAAGAAGGAGCGGTGGGGAAGGTGGCCGTCTGACCGATGCGTTCAGACAATTCTTTAGTCCGCAGCCCCAAAGTATGATCGGTTCCAGCAACCATCGCCAGCGTCTGATAAACATGGTGCAGGAATATCTAGGGGCAAGGTCAGACTTGGACACCTTCCCCACCGAAAATCCTCTGGCTTACTGGGTCTTGAGGATGGATCACTGGCCAGAGCTTGCACAGTATGCAATTGAGCTACTGGCCTGTCCTGCATCCAGCGTTCTTTCGGAACGCACATTCAGTGCTGCTGGAGGATTTGTCACGGATCACAGGGTGCGCCTGTCCACCGACTCGGTTGATCGACTGACTTTCATCAAGATGAACCAGTCTTGGATCACCACCAGCTACCACACACCTGATGCTGATATAACAGACTAATTGATTTTAACATGTCACATCCCTTCAAGACTGATGCTGATGCTGAGTGCCTGTGCTGTTATGTTGACTGGCTATCCTCCTCCTCCGAGTCCTCAATGATACGATTGATGATGATAGCTTGTAAGATCATTTTTGTTTATGGGTGCCGCCACCAGTGCCTAACGCCCAATTTTTCAGCCCCTGTTTAACAGGGGCGTGTAATTACAATTTTTGAAGCAATACTTTGCAACAGGGCTCATTGCTGTGCTCCAAGTACAGTATCTGTGAGGAGTTGCAGTGTTGTGCCACCAGTGCCTAAGGCCCAATTTTTCAGCCCCTGTTTAACAGGGGCGTGTCATTACAATTTTTGAAGCAATACTTTGCAACAGGGCTCATTGGTGTGCTCCAAGTACAGTATCTGTGAGGAGTTGCAGTGTTGTGCCACCAGTGCCTAAGGCCCAATTTTTCAGCCCCTGTTTAACAGGGGCGTGTCATTACAATTTTTGAAGCAATACTTTGCAACAGGGCTCATTGCTGTGCTCCAAGTACAGTATCTGTGAGGAGTTGCAGTGTTGTGCCACCAGTGCCTAAGGCCCAATTTTTCAGCCCCTGTTTAACAGGGGCGTGTCATTACAATTTTTGAAGCAATACTTTGCAACAGGGCTCATTGGTGTGCTCCAAGTACAGTATCTGTGAGGAGTTGCAGTGTTGTGCCACCAGTGCCTAAGGCCCAATTTTTCAGCCCCTGTTTAACAGGGGCGTGTCATTACAATTTTTGAAGCAATACTTTGCAACAGGGCTCATTGCTGTGCTCCAAGTACAGTATCTGTGAGGGGTTGCAGTGTTGTGCCACCAGTGCCTAAGGCCCAATTTTTCAGCCCCTGTTCAACAGGGGCATGTAATTACAATTCTTGATCTAATAATTCACAGCAGGGCCCATTGCTGCACCCACCAAGAGTAACTGTCAGGGCTTACAGTGTTGTGGCACCAGCACCACCATCAAAGGCCCAATTTTTACTACCACTGTTCAACAATTATATGTAATTAAAATTCCTGATATAATAGTTGACAGCAGGGCGTTCCAGCACCAACCAAGAGTAACTGTGAGTGCTTACAGTGTTGTGCCAACACCAACAACTAAGGGGCCTATTTCTGCAGAGTATATACGGCAGGTCCCTACTTTCAAACATCCAACTTACAAACGACTCCTACTTGCAAACGCAAGAAGACAACAGGAAGTGAGAGGAAATCTACCACTAGGAAGGAAAATTCTCTCCTGTAAGAATAAATATGGGAGAAAGGTGTCTCCTCTGTACTGATGCTTTATCAGCAATCCTTGTTTCAAGAAAAACACCACATTTCAAAAACAGTTGTCATTGGGACGGAAAGTGAGGTGAAATGTTCTGAACAGGGGCACAGACAGCAAAACAAATGTTACAGGGGTGATAACCCTTACCTATGTTTTCCAAAAAGTTTAAAAATAGATTTTTGGTCTGGAGCTACACTTCAACAATGTACCTGTTCAAAATTACAAACAGACTCTACATAAGAACAAACTTACAGTCCCTGTCTTGTATGCACCGCCTGTATAGGGCTGTTCAGAGTATATAGGGCCTTTTTTATTTTATGTGCGGGGTTCCCCTTAATATCCATACAAGACCCAAAGGGGCTGGTAATGGGCTGGGGTAGGGGGGGGGGGTCATGGGGTAGCTATGCCATTTTTCTTAAAGAATTTCATCCATATTACCGGGACCAGACATTACATTAAAGCCGCAAGCAGTTTTAAATGGCTTTTTTTTCCTTTGGAAGTGTCATTTTGTGCAGGGACAGTTCTAAACACGGGAAACACGTGGCACTTCACAGGCATACTTTAGACACCCCCCAGGTACGATATTTAAAGGAATATTTGACTTTTTTTTTTTCACTTTATGCATCATTAAAATGACTGCTCCCGAAAAACGACCGTTTTTAAAACTTCTTTTTGCATTGATACATGTCCCCTGGTGCAGAACCCGGGTTCCCAAACCCTTTTTAGGACAATAACATGCATAATAGTTGTTATAATTAGCACTTTAGAATTCGAACGTTCGCATCCATTGTATTTAATAGGGTTCTAATGTTCGTTCGAACTTTCGGTCCGTTCGCGGGTTCTGGTGCGAACCGAACCCGGGGGTGTTCGGCTCATCACTAGTATTTATGACAGAAGAGACCATATCGGTCTTTTCTGCCATAAATGCATCCTCCTGCCTGTCAGTTGTCATGTACACTAAGCCACTCATGAGTGGCTCAGCAAACAGTTATGGCCCCAATCCATGCCGTATCGATGTGACTCCCGTTTGCATGTGTGGAAGTGATGTAATCGTGGCCCAAATGGCCGAAGACACAGAACCCGAAAAGCGGACTGGGCAAAGATGGAAGTGCGGGGAACCTGCCTGATAGATCCCACTGCAGCACTGGAGGGCACCGTTTGACAGGTAAGTCTTAAGAGTCCATAGAGACCAACTGCATATGCAGTAAATACGTGTCTGAACACACAAAAAACTTAGCACATTAGGGCATAACCCACCTGGGGACCCTAAAATTTTTATTTCATAGCGGAGTTAACTACCGCGTTAAGGAGATTGATACTACCTAATCACGAGAAAGGGCACCTGTTGCTCAGGTGTGAAAGCTATTTTTTAGTGGTAGCTGATGAGGAATGATGTTGTTTATGGTAGAGAAAGAACAAACAATGTCAGCAAGAGACACGTGCCACACTTCCCCAAAGGATTCAAAAATAATCCTACATTTGCAGAAGATAGGACGTCTTCGGCTAGTAATGGGGATCAATATGGAAAGTCAGGAAGCTTGAGGCTTCCTTTCCCCAAATGCCAGTTTGGTGACACTTTAACTAACTGGCACCATAAAAAATAACTGAGATTGGAACTGATGGGTCATGGGGGTTTCTCCCTCATCCCCGTAAATGTACACTATATTGTCTCTACTGCATTTGATGATGTTGTTGCCAGCTGCCATCTTGGGAGAACACTCTTATATTGGTGGTTTATAGTCATCATGGACAGTCTTTCCCTCCGGAGAAATATAAGATTGGGACTTTTTACATTTTTTAGGTGAGACCATTATCATTATTTTTACAGATTAATCCACTAGAGATAATTGTTACTATGGATTTAGAATAATGGCCCTATATACTATATTTTACAGAGTATTTGAGGGGGAACTCCTGTGGATCCTTGTGTCTTACCCCTGTCTAACCTTGTGGGACTTGTGGCAATCTTTTGGACCTTGATTTTAAAGGCAGGCTGACCTCATGTCTGTACCACATCTCTGTTATATAAGCTATTCATGTCAACAATATATATCTTAAAGTGAAATTTTTTACCTATATTTTTGGTTGTAGAAATAAGGGTTTAATTCTGTATATCAAATGTGTCTCATAAACCAGCGCTTAAAAAACACTTATGGGTTTGACTTCCTCATAAATTAGACTCAATGAACTCTCAGCATATTTCTTGACCCCTAGTGAGTGTGGGTCAAATAAAGCTTAATTTAAAAAAGCGTACGTGTCTTGTCTTCATTCCTGCTGTTTCCACCCACTTTTTAATAATAAATCAATAATTTATTATGCTCACGTATATCAGTGACTTTGTGTCAAACTTCACCCAGTGTTCACCCAGTGTTATTCCCTTCACTCCCCCATCTCCATATACTCTTACCAGGTACAAAAATTCTTCTTGCCATATATATTCTTAGATTGTAAGCTCTAACGAACGTAAGCTCTAATCCTACTGTATTAAAGTGTATTGTATTTGTACTCTCTACCCTCAAGTTATAAAGCGCTGCATAAACTGTTGGCGTTATATAAATTATAAATCATGTATAATAATAATTATAATAAATAAAATATAAAAATAAGAAAATATATATAAAAAAAAACAATAAAAAGCTCAATAGTGTAATTTTGTCTATTCTACCAATAAATGCAAATCGTTCAATATGTACCCACATTAAATTTGTGAATATCAGCGCAAAGCCATAAATCCCCTGTGTAAGTTAAAGAATATAATAAGAAACACAAATTTATAAAAGACACAGGGTGGGGGGTTCCTCCCCCTTTTTTTTTTTTTTCCTCTGCTCCCCTTTTTTTTGTCCACTAGTAATATCAGTAACACCAATAACACACAAGCAGCTAGACCCCAAGATAGAAAGGGTTAAATAGATAGAAACAAATAGAGGGAAAGAGGAAGGGGGAAAGGGAGGAAGAGAAGGGAGGGAAGAGAAAAAACACAGTAAATATAATAAAATGAGTTAATAGGGATAATGATACTTAGGAGGAATTAGACATTAGGGGTGATCTGAGAACCTTCCATACCCCCCTAAGACCTCATTGGTGATGGAATAGAAATGTTAGAGATAGTTCAGGAGGGGGGCGAGGGACGAAGAGAGGAGGAGAGGAAGAGGGAGTATAGAATGGAGAGGGGTAGAGACAGGAGAAGAGAGGGGAAGAGAGGAGGAGGAGTAGAACAAGTAGAATTACATAGAGATAAGATATGATATGAGGGTGGGATATCATATGATATATGTTATATGCTTTCTCCCGTTTCTTTCCCCCTTTTTTTTTTTTTTGCTTTTCTCCAAGGATTTGTCTTCGGGGAAGAGGGGAAGGGGTGGGAAGAGGGATATAAGAATAGTAGATTAAAAGTGGGGACTAAGAAAGAAGGGGGTAGTTTTACAGACAAGAACCAAATAGCGGGCTAAAGAAGACAAGTCTTTGATTTATATTAATTCAATAGACAATGAGTTACATATTGGGTTGTGTATCATGTGTATTGGGTTGTGAATTGGGTTGGGTATTATGTGTATTATGTTTATACTCCCTCTTTGAGAGAGAAGGGAGGAGGGATATATATGATATAGAATATAATGTATATAGAGGAATACAGAATACAATGTATATAGAGGTATAATAATGTATAATGGAATAGTACATGTGTAAAGAGATATAAATAACCTCAGGCTATGAGATATCTAACGAATTGGATAGGAAGCTATAAATATTCGCGGGCTTGGGTCTGCCCTATAAGCCCCTACCCCCCGAAACCCGGTGCTATATAAATTTAACTGCTCCCCAATGCATTCTCCTTCCCCTCTGAGAGGGAAAGGGGAAGGGGGAGGGAGAGAGAGGGAAGGGTTTTTTTTTTTTTTGTTTAATTATTCTTTTTTTTCTCTCTCTTCCTTATTAATTTTTCTTTTTTTTTTTCCCCCCGGTCCTCCTAATAAGGTTATCAGTTTCTAAATAATCTAAGGAGTGGGGAGGTCTCTGGAGCTTGCATTTTTTTTTTTTGCTTCTTTTTTTTTCATTTTTTCATCTCTTGTCATCTCAGTCGGCCAATCCAGGCACACGCACCTAATTAGGCAGACGCTCAGATACCGATAGTCGGTGAGCGTTCTTTTATTAGCATATAGCTAAGCATAGTAGATAGGAGGGTTTTTTTTTTTTTTAAAGATGGACGGTGTTCGAGTGATGTCACTTAATGTGAGGGGCCTAAATATTCCTGAGAAGAGACACATGCTCCTTAATGATATGAAAAGATATCGCCTTTATTCAGGAAACACATTTTAAAAATGACAAGCTCCCTTACCTAAGAAATAGATTCTACCCTATTGTTTATCACTCAACTAACCCGATAAGTAATTCAAAAGGGGTATCGGTACTACTTTCTAGTAAAATACCTTGGAAATACCATCTATTATAGACCAGGCAGGGCGCTATATTTTTCTCAAGGGGTTGATTTGGGATAAACAGGTGACATTAGCTACAATATACACCCCTAATGAACTACAAGCTACTTTTATGAGAGACACACTGGAGAAACTGCAGGAATTTAGAGAGGGACAATTGATTCTCGGCGGAGATTTTAATGTTCCGCTAATTCCCTCGGTAGATACTTCAACTGGTAAATCATCTATTCCGCCGAGTCAACTTAAAAGAATAGCAAAGACGCTTCATAAAGCACAATTAATAGATGCCTGGCGCCTGCAACATTCAGGGGAACGTGACTATTCGTTTTACTCCCCCATGCATCGGGTATATACTCGGATAGACTATTTCTTAGTTCCCCACACACAGTTGCATGCAGTGAGCGAGACATCGATTGGAGACAGGACATGGTCGGACCACGCGCCGATATTCCTGACTTACAAACTTAATGACACTTCCATCCCTCGACACCGTTTCTGGCGTCTCAATGAGAGCCTTCTACAAGTACCGGAGGTATTGACTGAGGTAAATGAAACATTGAAATTATATTTCCAGGAGAATGATCAATCAGACTGTGACCCGGGCATTTTATGGGAAGCCCATAAACCGGTTATTAGGGGAATCTTGATTAAGCACGGGCACAAATTAAACGTGAACGGAACGAACAACTTCTTGGCTGGTTACAGAAATTGTCAGAGACTGAAGCTAGGCACAAACATATTCCTACGCAATCCTCAGAGGCCGAATTGATGTCAATTAGGACACGGATTACAGACTTGCTCTGGTATAAGGCCAAGGCGGCTTTGCAGTGCTGTCGTAGAGTGAGCTATGAGTCGGAGATAAGTGTGGGAAAATGCTAGCGAAAGCGTTTAGAGATCATAAACTCTCTACATATGTTCCCCATATTAATAGGAGAAATGGTCAAAAGGCAGTGCTACCGGCACAAGTCACTCAAGCGTTTAAGGATTTTTATTCCCGCTTATATAATTTGTCGGGAGTAACGAGGAACCTAGTAGATTTAGAGGATTATATTACATCTTCTCAGATGCCATCTTTATCACAGGAGATACGAACAGATTTAGACTCCCCCATTACCTTAATGGAAGTTGAGCATGCAGTTAGATATATGAAACTAGGGAAGGCACCAGGCCCAGATGGTTTGACATTACAATATTACAGGACATTGTTACCAATACTGGGCACTCGAATGCTTACACTGTATAATACGGTAGGCGCAGGTGGAAAGTTTGCTAAAGACACCCTGGGAGCCCACATTTCGGTGATCCATAAGGAGGGAAAAGATCCGGCGGATTGTGGCAGCTATCGGCCCATATCACTTTTGAATGTCGACCTCAAGCTGTACACCACGGTTCTGGCTGCTCGACTGGCGTACCATCTTCAGCAACTCATTCATCTAGACCAAGTGGGTTTTATACCATCTAGAGAGGCACAAGATAGTACTACTAAGGTATTAAATCTACTTCATGTCGCACGCTCAACAAATACCCCATGTGTATTTTTAAACACAGACGCCGAAAAGGCTTTTGATCATGTTGAATGGTCTTTTATGTTTGCTGTGCTCAGACATATTGGGCTGGGGGAGGTGATGCTTAACCGAATAGCTGGAATATATTCTAACCCGACAGCTCGGGTGAAGGTGAATGGGGTCCTATCAGACCCCTTCCCAATACAAAACGGTACAAGACAGGGATGCCCGCTGTCCCCTCTTTTGTTCGCCCTCTCCCTAGAACCTTTTTTAGCCACAATCAGAATGAATCCGGACATACAAGGGATAAGGATAGGTCGGATACAATGTAAGATCTCAGCATATGCTGACGATCTATTATTCTCCTTGACCAACCCGGTAGTCTCCTTGCCAAATCTTTTGAAGGAGTTTGAGAGATACGGAGCATTTTCTAATTTTAAAATTAATCTCTCGAAGTCAGAAGCAATGGGAGTGGCACTGACATCACAGGCTTTACCAAACATGGGCACAAATTTCCATTTTAAATGGACATCATCTGCACTGAGTTATTTGGGGACTAGTATTCCATCGGACCTTTCTCACCTATATGAGAGTAATTTTCCTCCCTTACTTGTTCAAACTAGATTGCAGTTAGAGACATGGAATAAGGGATTACATTCATGGTTTGGGAGGTTTAACTTGTTAAAGATGAATGTTCTGCCTAAATTTTTATATCTTTTCCAAGCCCTCCCGGTTAGGATACCCCCTGCATATTTTAAACAAGTCCAAGCTCTCTTCACACGTTTTGTTTGGGCCCATAAAAAACCTCGAATCTCCCATATTCAGCTTACGAGGCCAAAACAACACGGAGGTCTTGCACTACCAGATGTTAAGAGATACTATCAGGCGGTTCATTTGGGCAGGGTGATCGATTGGTGGCGACATTATGAGTCCAAACTATGGATACAAATAGAACAATATCAGACAGATATTCCCTTACGGAATGGAGATTCTCTACCCACTGAATTAAAATCACATCCATTGATAGGTAATACCTTGCGACAGAGCGCCCGTGTTATCCTAAAACATTCCTCAACAGCTACGACATCGCCTTTGACCCCGATATTGGGTAACCCTAGTTTCCCCCCGGGACTCTCAAATACACAATTTAGGCAATTAAGGACTTCTGGCCTTATGACAGCCTCTCAATTCGTAATGAATGATAGATGGCCTAATATTTCGGAATTGATGGATACAGCAGGCCCCTATAAACTGGAGTTCTGGAATGCGGTACAGTTGCAGCACTTTTTCCTGACCATCCAGAATCCCCGGAGCTACACGAGACCCCTGAATAAGTTTGAGGAATATTGCTCGAGCACAGAACCGTTATCACAGACTTTATCCAAAATGTATGCTCTTCTAAACACGCCAGAACAACAAATCGATCTGCCTTGTATTGCGAAGTGGGAAACTGAACTAGATCGCACATTCTCCTCGACCCAAAAACAGAATATGATTAGTCTCTCCTTTAAGTCCACGATATGTACAAAAATACAGGAAACCAACTATAAAGTTTTGACAAGGTGGTATTTGACACCCGCCCACCTGCATGTGATGTGTCCAGAAATATCAGAACATCGCTGGCGCTGTGGCAAAGACAGAGGTACGATGTCACACATATTCTGGTTTTGCCCTAAATTGATTGACTTCTGGACGACGGTTCGTAATATATCGCAACGATTCACTGATTTCTCGATTCCAAACGACCCAGTGTTTTTCTTACTTCATGTGTCGACTCTAGCCCCCCGGGTATATAAAAAATCTTTATTGAGACATCTGATTAATGCTGCTAAAGCTTGCATCCCCATGATGTGGAAAACCCAGAATCCACAGTCAGTGGCGATGTGGTTACAAAAGGTGGAAAACATAAATAAAATGGAGGATCTAATAATGACTGCACAGGATAGACATGGGATTTATAAAGCGACATGGGATAGCTGGAATATGTTTGTACATTCAGATGAGGGGAAAGACCTCTTCGAGACCTAAAATACTTAGTATATAGACGGGGGCTAGGAGAACTATTAGACTCCGGAACAGATGGGTGTATTCGACTCAACACCGTCCTTCTGTATTTTCTTCATTTGTATTATTTTTTTAGAATTTTTCACCCCCCCTCCCCCTTTTTTTTTTAAAGAGAATAATAGGAGATAATAGGAACTCCAAGATATATATGGTTCATTATGTAATGTACTGACATCTCTGTGTTATATGATTAGGAGGCTGTGTCCTCCACTGGTATGAGCTATTTATGTATTTTGATGGGCTGAGTCCAGATCCCTTTTTTCTTTAGATTTTTGGACTTTATTTGGAAAAACTAATAAAAAAAGCTATATTTGAAAAAAAAAAAATCCCCTGTGTTCATGGTGTCATGCAGCCAATCCCACATGCTAAATAACCTTACCAAACAGAATGCCCACACACCCAAGGGCTAAACAAAACAGATCAGAATACCTCTGTCTTCTTTAATTTGCTCCTCCAATGTGAGTATTTCCACATGTATGGCAGAGTTTCCACATAAAAAATAATAATGACAACAAAAGTGCAAAATCACAGCTAAAATATTTATTTTGAATAAAAACGTTTACATGTACAGTAAGCAATATTCTAGTTTCCAAAATGGCAGATCGTGCACTTTATGCTAACCAAAGTCTTACATCCTAACTAACATAACTTCCTTTGTTATTAGCTTTACCAAAGTACCTAATCCAGTGTCCTGGCATGTAATTTTTAATACCATTTGTTGGGTTCTGTGGTCATGTGTAGGAAACTAGACATGTGCGCCATCAATAAATTTGTTTCGTTTTGTTCCGTTCCATTTCGTATTAGAGGAAAATTCGTATTTCGTAATTCGTGTCCGAAATTCAATTTGGATTAGTTTCGTACGAAATACGAATTTTAGTTCGATTTGTTAACTTTTCTTAACAATTACAAACATTCGTTATGAGGGGCTCCCACCATCCCTGTGCTGACTTCCTCCTGGGGCTGTACGACTGCTGTGCTCATTATGAGGGGCTCCCACAATCCCTGTGCTGTGCTCGTTATGAGGGGCTCCCACCATCCCTGTGCTGTGCTGACTTACTCCTGGGGCTGTACCCCTGCTGTGCTCATTATGAGGGACTCCCATCATCCCTGTGCTGTGCTGACTTCCTGGGTTTGTAGTAGCCCGTTAATTCGTATTTTGTAATTCGTGTCCGAAATTCAATTTGGATTCGTACGAAATATGAAAGTTCGTTAGGTTCGTTAACTTTTCGTAACAATTAGGAACATTCGTTATGAGGGGCTCCCACCATCCCTGTGCTGTGCTGACTTCCTCCTGGGGCTGTACCCCTGCTGTGCTCATTATGAGGGGCTCCCACCATCCCTGTGCTGTGCTCATTATGAGGGGCTCCCACCAACCATGTGCTGTGCTGACTTCCTCCTGGGGCTGTACCCCTGCTGTGCTCATTATGAGGGGCTCCGATCATCCCTGTGCTGTGCTGACTTCCTGGGTTTTTTACTTTATCATAACGAATAATCGTAATTATTATGACAATAATAAAATGATATTAACGAACATTCTTATTTTGTCCAATTCTGAACCTCCCATCGACTACCAGTACCAGTTTGAGCAGTCTCCCACTCCCGAAACGAAATTCGTCTAAGAAATTTTGTATTTCGTATAAAATTAGTAAAAATAGAAATTCGTATATTGTATATCGAATGCTTCCAAATGTACGAATTTTCGGAAATTCGTACGAATCGCACATGTCTATTAAGGAATCATGGACATCAAAAATTATTTTAATCTGATGCTTAATCCTACCTTAAATTCAGTGGTATTTTGATAGAGCCCACCAGGGGTAACTCTATTGCAATATTTGACAGAGAAATGTATAAAGTATACACTGATTACAACATTGGCAGTAAGTGGTATTGCATTTGCTGTGAAATACAGAGGAGGGTTCAGGCAGGACATGGGCTATTAATTACAGGGCCCAACTTTCTTAGATGGGAAGGAGAGACAATTTTCAGAGATTTTTTTTCTGCAAAAGATATACACGTATCATCACTATCTCATAGTTTTCATGTGTTACTGTTCATGTTAAAATGTTATCTTGGTGGTTTTGCATCAGTATTTTTTTGGTAAAGATAACCTTAAGCTATGCTAAAAAAATTATAATACAGATAACGGCGCAAAAAGAAGGAACAACAACCTAACTGATAAAAATAAATCAGATGAAAATCAATAGGATTTAAAGTATAAAAGTCTTTCTCTTTGGAAGTCCATGTAATATTGAAAGCAAGTCATATGAACATATGCACCGTTGGCAGCAATTGTAGAGCGAAGCAGACTCTATATATGGCAAAGAAAAGAAAAAACAAATGCGCCTACTAAGTGCAGTATGTTAGAAATTTATTCGAGAATAATTAAAATAACAGCCAAATGGCTACTCACAGGATGGAAGTGGAGTAAAAGCATAAATAGATATCCTTCTAAGTTGTCTGCGGAAGGCATGAGTCACTCCGTGTGTCTGTAGTCTCCCGGTGGTGGAATGCTGCCAAGATGAAGAGGTAGTGCACTGCGGTGTTGCTGCAGGGATGGGGAGATGGCAGAAGAACGGTAGATGCGAGAAGAGCTGTCCCTCTATGCCAGTGTGGACACCGGTTCCCACACGGCGTACGGCGTGCGGTTCACGCTGGAGCGCAGTCAGCTTCGGCAACCACTTGCCGCCCGCCCTATAGCGGATTGATGGCGGCAAAGTGGTTGTAAAATCCTGACTGGACGTCATATGACGTCCTCAGGATTTTAAGCTGCTGCGCGCCCCCGGGGCGCGCATCGCGGGGATCGTTGCTGCGGGGTGTCCGTCGGAGACTCTTTACCACGTGATCAGCCGTGTCCAATCACGGCTGATCACAGTGTAAACAGGAAAAGCCGGTCATCGGCTTTTCCTCACTCGCGTCTGTCAGATCGGCTGCTCCTCTGACAGGGGGGGTTTGTGCTGATAGATTATCAGCACAGCCCCCCCGAGGATGCCCACTGGACCACCAGGGATGCCACTAGACCACCAGGGAAGCCACTAGACCACCAGGGAAGCCCACCATAAGGTATGCCACCCTAGACCACCAGGGATAATGGATGCCAATCAGTGCCACAATGGATGCCAATCAGTGCCCACAATGGGCACCACTGATTGGCAGGCATTATTGTTTGGCACTGATTGGCATCCATTAGTACAGTACAGTGCCACCTATCAGTGCCCACCCATGCCACCTATCAGTGCCCATCCATGCCCATCCGTGCCACCTATCAGTGCCCATCCATGCCGCCTATCCGTGCCCATCAGTGCCCACCCGTGCCGCCTATCTGTGCCCACCCGTGCTGCCTATCTGTGCCCATCCGTGCCGCCTATCTGTGCCCATCCGTGCCGCCTATCTGTGCCCACCCATGCCGCCTATCTGTGCCCACCCATGCTGCCTATCTGTGCCCACCCATGCCGCCTATCTGTGCCCACCCGTGCCGCCGATCGTTGCCCACCCGTGCCACCGATCGTTGCCCACCAGTGCCGCCGATCGTTGCCCATCCGTGCCACCTCATCAGTGCCCATCCGTGCCGCCTTATCCGTGCCCGTCAGTGCAGCCCCATCAGTGCCCATCAGTGAAGGAGAAAACTAACTTATTTACAACGTTTTGTAACTGAAACAAAAAAAAACTTTTTTTTTTCAAAATTTTCGGTCTTTTTTTTATTTTTTAGCAAAAAATTAAAATCCCGGAGGTGATCAAATACCACCAAAAGAAAGCTCTATTTGTGGGGAAAAAATGATAAAAATTTTGTTTGGGTACAGTGTAGCATGACCGCGCAATTGTCATTCAAAGTGCAACAGCGCAGAAAACTGAAAATTGGTCTGGGCAGGAAGGTGTATAAGTGCCCAGTATGGAAGTGGTTAAGAATGCTCTTAGGTCAACATTAAAAATGTAAAATTCCTTTAAATAAGATGTCTGTGGGGTGCCCTGAATTGGTCTGGGAAGCATCATGGGATCGGACCATCCATTGCATTGTCCGATGACACCCGCCGACATCTGATTCCCTGCTATCCGCTAAAAACAGATGGATGGGGATCTGTTTCCCATCCGTCTAGCAGATCAGATCAGATGGCCGTCGGGTGTAAATGGACAGGCGTTCCGTTTACATCTGACTGCCCATAGAGGACAGTATACTGTGTCTGCTGTGCATAAGCAGAGCGAACACGGACAAGCCATTCGCCTGCTCAGCGGGGATCAGCAGACAGATTATCTGTGGAGTCTGCCCCATGAGAAAGGGGCCTTAGATGAGAGTCTGATATAGATGTTACTGGGGGGGAACTCTACACCAAAAAAATTGTACCCCTTGTCTGTACCCGTCCTCCTGAACCATACCACGCCACTTGCCCTTAACATAGGGTTGTTACCTTGCCGGGTCCATCCCCCTGGCGAAGCAACTTTTCCCTTTGTTGATGAGGACAAGTACCACAGCCCTGCCCCAGTGGTTGTGGGGGTCTGGAACAGGAGGCTTAATAATAATAATGGGGCCCCCAGATACCTTCTCCCTTCATGTGTACATAGTTCCCCTACTCATTCATGAACAAAAATAAATGAACAGTAAATAATGCCACTTACAGATATTTTTGTACAATATGTTTTTATTTAAGAAAAAAATTAAAGATACATACAAAGGACCTGATTATTGTTAACAATTATAACCAAAATGTGTCGTCTAAGACAGTGATTACAGCGCAATAAAGGATGAAATTACATCATAGTGTCTTTTCTTTGGTTCAAAACATTGAAATCTCTGCTTATGTGAATATGTTGGGGTATTATTCCAAGCAATCCCAGGAAACAGACCAGAAAATGGGAGAAGTAAATTAGAGATAGAGTAGGGTTATAATCAACGTAGAAGGGAAAGGTGGGTTGGGGAAGGAGACGGGTTAAAGTGGTTGTTGACCCACTTCTACTTAACGTCTTATTCCCTCTTTACCATAAAAACAAGTGTCCCTGTGTCTGTGTAATGTCAAAAATCTGCCATTCTGTACCTATATGAGCTCGGCTCCCAGCACTCAGCTGACTTGTCAGCTATCTTCTCTCTCCGGCTCACAGTTCCAGTGAGTTGGGCCGAGCACTCCCGCTGATGTCACCCAGGGAGGAGGGGGAAAGAGAGAGCCCACAGTCAGCTGAGCGCCGGGAGCCGCGCTTATATAGGTACAGAACGGCAGATTTTTTACATTACACAGACACTGAAACACTTTTTATTATGTACAGAGGGGATAAGACGATTTAGTAGAAGTTATGAGAGCAGCAAGAGCTGGGACGGGGGTGGGCGCTGGTACGAGCAGACAGGCAGGGAGGGGAAGGGGGGAGAGGAGGACAGAGGAGACACAGACACAGGAGAGCAGGGCTGCGGATGACAGAATCACGGAAATAGACCATTGTGTAAGGGCTGCTGATTATTGTGGTCAGTTTACAGGGGGGAGGGTATAGCCAGGCAGGATCAGCCAGGTATTTCAGGTGTTACAGGGGGCCAAATTGCACAGTACGAGCACTGCGCTGTACAACATGCTTTAAGGGAACAGGATCTGTTTTTTTTTTGGGGGGGTTAACAAACGCTTTAAGTAAGGGTTATATACAACCAATTTTACATTCCAACAAGCAACTAAGGCTGAATTAACATGTCAGTGGAAGACTGATAAAAGCTCCAGCAGGGATATCCTACAGATTAATATGTAAATAGTATTGCAATGTGAGTACCAACTACAAGAAGGATTTTAGAAATTCCTTGTGTAGGCCAAGTGTGCATCAATAACTTCAGTGATCTGTGGGGAACAATATATCCAGCAAGCCCATATTTTATAAAATTTGTTATACTTATCTTGGCTTGTGAAAATCGATCTTTTTACTTACACCATTTTTGGCAAGTCCTTCATTAAAAAAAAAAGAAATGTCCTATTATGTATATCCAATATACATCCAATGTGTGTGTGACTGTGTATACACATTATATACAGTATATACTCGTTGCACTCAACAGTATTCATACGACATAAACATTTAATTATTGATTTCAATATATCTCCAGGACTGACTGACTAGGGTTGATGGTGACAGATTAGAAGCAAGTTTGAGACTCATTAGTCTCTATTTGGCTCATATAGGTTTATTGGGATGTCTTAGGCCCCATTCACACCTAGCATTTTGGAATCGTAGGCAGAATTGGCACAATTCTGCCTGGGATATCAAATCGCACTGAAATTGCGGCAGAGCGCGCAACGTGTATTTGAGTATCATTCACCCCTTGGATTATAGTACACATGGAAGGATTTCTTATGCCGCGTACAAACGATCGTTTTTCACGTCGTTAAAAATTAAATTTTTTAAATTGGGCATTAAAAACGATCGTGTGTAGGCTCCAGAGCATTTTTAACGACGTGAAAAATGGCCTAAAAAAATTAGAACCTGCTCTATTTTTTCGCGCCTTTTTTCACGTCGTTTTTTTTAACGACGTGAAAAACGGTAGTGTGTATGCTTTTACGAGGGGAAAAAATGTGCATGCTCAGAATCAAGTATGAGACGGGAGCGCTCGTTCTGGTAAAACTAGCGTTCGTAATGGAGATAGCACATTCGTCATGCTGTAACGGACTGAAAAGCACGAGGCTGAAAAGCGCGAATCGTCGCTCAATAAACTTTACTTACATGAAGGGTGGCGCCATTCAAACGGAACTTCCCCTTTATAGTGCCGTCGTACGTGTTCTACGTCACTGCACTTTGCTCGAGCGTTTTTTTTAATGAATGTGTGTATGCAAGACAGGCTTGAGAGGAAACAAGAAAAATCACGTCGAGAAAAACGTTGTTTTTGAAAATGACATTAAAAACGATTGTGTGTATGCGGCATTAGAGTCCCATCATTGATGAATGTTGAAAAATTCAATTGTATCACAATAATAGTACAGTTACACTCTGTACCACTGATGGACTTCTGCATATGCGTTTTCATGACTTCAAAGTTGTAATATACATTAGACATTTTATATATTTTAAGTGACTTACTAATAAAAATAAAGTTTTAGCAAAGATATTTTTAAGGACATATTTGTGCATACCTGGAAATTCCCATATCGTTTGGTTCAATTTTCAAGTAGTTATTTTCTTGTTTAGTCAAGGAATAAGGTGAATTACTCACCTTGTTTTTTGAGATGAGGATGCCCAGGGCCTGCCCAAATCCCTGGAACGCTAGAGAGCAGATAATAGGATTTTTATAACAGCTTACCTGTAAAATCCTTTTCTTGGAGTACATCACGGGACACAGAGCGACATAGTCATTACTAATGGGTTATATAGATACCGTCAGGTGCTGGCACTGGCAACTTCCAAAACCGGAAGTACCCTCCCCTATATAAGCCCCTCCCATCCGGGAGCACCTCAGTTTTGTAGCAAAGCAATAAGTGTCCCCAAAGAGGGGTGGGAGCTCTGTGTCCCGTGATGTACTCCAAGAAAAGGATTTTACAGGTAAGCTGTTATAAAAATCCTATTTTCTTTTTCGTACATCACGGGACACAGAGCGACATAGTCATTACTAATGGGATGTCCTAAAGCAATGCCAAATGAGGGGGGGGGATACACCATATATAAGCTGAGCGCTATCAGACATGAGGATCTTTTGCGGCCTGCAACACACTGCGCCCAAAGGCGACATCCTCCTGACTTCTAACGTCCACCTGGTAGAACCTAGTAAACGTGTGTACTGAAGACCATGTTGCGGCCTTACAGATTTGAGCCAGGGAGGCCTGGTGATGCACTGCCCATGAAGTTCCAACTGCTCTCGTGGAGTGCGCCCTAACTTTGAACGGAGGCGGTGTACTTCTCAAGCCATAGGCTTGTATTATGACCTGTCGAATCCACTTGGCTAAAGTAGATTTTGACGCTGCCTGACCCCTTCTGGGGCCTTCCGGCAGAATAAACAAAGTATCCGTTCTGCGAATCTGAGCAGTGGCTTTTAGATAAGCTTTAACTGCTCTTACTACATCCAAAGAATGCAATAACTTTTCCTCTACCGAAGTAGGCTTGGGGAAAAAAGAAGGAAGAACCACATCTTGGTTCAAATGAAACCTCGATACCACCTTAGGAAGAAAGGCTGGATGAGGACGTAACACTACTCTGTCCTTATGGATAACCAGATATGGCTCCTTACAGGACATAGCTGCTAATTCCGACACTCTTTTAGCCGAACAAATGGCTACTAGAAAAATCAATTTCCTGGTGAGAAGCACCAAGGAAATATGCTGTAATGGTTCAAATGGTTGTTTCTGTAGAACTGACAGAACCAAGTTTAGATCCCATGGACATATGGGAATATTAACCGGAGGACTAATACGCATCACTCCTTGTATAAAGGCTTTGACTAGTGAATGCGAAGCCAAGGGCCTTTGAAAAAATATTGACAAGGCCGAAATCTGACCCTTGATAGTACTCAAGGCAAGCTTCCTATCTACAGCCCATTGTAGGAAGTCCAGAATCCTACCTATTACGTATTTACGTGGATGCCATTTTCTGGCCTCACACCAGGCGATGTATGCCTTCCAGATTCTATAGTAGATCTGCCTGGATACCGGTTTCCTGGCATTGATCATGGTAGACACCACAGCATTAGAGAGCCCTCTCTTTTTTAGAATGTGGGCTTCAATAGCCAGGCCGTCAAACCTAGGGCTGGTAAGGAAGGGTGGTATATCGGTCCCTGCGAAAGCAGGTCCGGACGATGTGGGAGGGTCCAAGGACTCCCCACAGACATTTTTACAATCTCCGCGTACCATGCTCTTCGGGGCCACGCTGGAGCCACCAGAATCACTGGTTTCTTTTCTACCCTGATTCTGCGGAGTAATCGAGGTAACAATTGTGGCGGTGGGAATGCATATATCAGCTTGAACTGATCCCAAGGGAACACTAGGGCATCCGAGCCGCAAGCTAGGGGATCCCTTGTCCAAGAGACAAACCTGTCCACTTTTGTGTTGAATCTGGATGCTAGCAGATCTACATCCGGTGTTCCCCACCGCTGACATATTGTCCGGAAAACCTCGGGATGAAGGGACCATTCCCCTGGGCATAATTGTTGGCGACTTAGAAAGTCCGCCTTCCAATTCTCCACTCCTGGAATGAATACCGCAGATATGGCTGGGACATATTTTTCTGCCCATCTCAGGATGTAATTTACTTCCCTTTGGGCTGCACGACTCCTGGTGCCCCCCTGACGATTGATATATGCCACTGCTGTGGCATTGTCTGATTGAACTCTGACAGGGGACCCTTGGAGTTTGGATGTCCATGCTACTAGGGCATACCGGGCTGCTCGTATCTCTAAGAGATTGATGGGCAGGGCCTTTTCTGCTTCTGACCACTTGCCCTGGAGAGACCATTGCTCCAGTACTGCTCCCCAGCCTACAAGGCTGGCATCTGTAGTGACCACCTTCCAGGAAAATCGGACTGAAGGATTTCCCTCTTTCCAGATTCTGGGGAACCAACCACCAGCGGAGGCTCCTGCGAACGGAAGGGGATAAGGACATTGGTAAGTCCAGAGCCTGAACTTTTTTGTTCCAGGCTGACAGTATGGCCCTTTGCAACTTCCTTGAATGGAATTGACCGTAGGGTACTGCTTCGAATGATGCCACCATCTTTCCCAGCAGCCTCATGCACAGGCGTATGGATGGCTGTCTTTTTGAGCCCACTAAGTGGATCAAATCTCTCAAAGACGACCCCTTTTCTTGAGGCAAGAAAATTTTTCTCTGGTCTGAATCCAGCCTTAGCCCCAAGTATTCCAGACTTTTGACTGGTTTTAGGGCTGACTTGTCTCGGTTGATAATCCAACCGTGATATTCCAGATACTTGATTGTCTCGTGAACAACCACTTCTAGTTTTTCCACTGAGTGGTCTATCAGCAACAAGTCGTCTAGATATGCCATTATCGTTACACCTCGTGTTCTTAGATTGGCCAATAACGGGGCCAAAATTTTTGTGAACACTCTTGGTGCTGTGGCCAGACCGAAGGGTAAGGCTCTGAACTGAAAATGGCGGCCTTCTACCGCAAAGCGTAGAAATTTTTGGTGGGCTGGAAAGATGGGAATGTGCAAATAAGCATCCTTGATGTCGATCGAGGCTAACCATTCCTCCCCTTGTAGGGCAGTGGCTACCGATCGGATCGACACCATCCGGAAAGTCCTGATATGCAGGAATTTGTTTAGCCCTTTTAGATTTAGTATGGGCCTCACGTCCCCGTTTGGCTTCGGAACTGTAAAGAGGTTTGAGTAAAACCCGAACCCCCACTCTTCCAGGGGAACCTCTATAATTACTGCTTGTAGCAATAATTGTTCTAGTGCCAACAGGAGGGATCCTCTCTTCTGGGGATCCCTTGGCACGTTTGACCTTATAAAGCGGGAAGAAGGGGAGTTTTTTAACTCCAATTTGTATCCCAGATTTACTGCGGAGAGCACCCATCTGTCTCGGATCGTGTCCCGCCAGGTCTCTGTGAACAACTGAAGTCTTCCCCCCACCCGATTGGGTGGGGGCAACCCTTCATGCATTAGACTTTGGGGGAGGTTTTGTACCTCTCCTGCTCCAGGGCTTCTTGTTACCCTGCAACTGTCCCTGATTTTTACCTCCGGGATTTGACCGAGGAGGCCGTCGGAACTGTTTCACAGCCGATGCCCTAGGGACTGGAGAAGCCGGCCTCTTAAAAGAGGGACCTCTAACTCTATTTTTAACCGGCAAAAGCGTACTTTTACCGCTGGAAATTCTCTGGATATACTTGTCCAGGTCTTCCCCGAATAAGCGCTCCCCATGAAATGGGAAGCTGACCAGCAATTTTTTACAGGGAGCTTCAGCAGACCAGTTTTTGAGCCATAGAAGCCTGCGCATATGTACTACAGACAGCGTAAGGCGGGAGGCCTGATGGATTGAATCCTTTATAGCGTCCACCGCAAAGCATAAGGCTCTAGGTAGATCAGCTAGGGCAAGAGCCTGCTGATCTGGCAAGTCCCTTAAGACCTGTTTCAACTGATCCTTCACTGCTTGGCAGACCCCATAGCTGCCACTGCTGGTTGTGTCACCAATCCTGCTGTAGAAAAAGCAGATTTTAATAAGGACTCCAATTTTTTATCTATTGGGTCCTTGAACATTTGGACATTTTCCACCGGACATGTCAGTGATTTATTCACACAAGAGATGGCTGCGTCCACTGTAGGGACCCTCCATTTTCTGATGAACTTATCCTCCATAGGATAGACCACCGGAAATCTCTTGGGAGGAGTAAATATTTTGTCAGGATGCTCCCAATCCTGGTAAATGAGCCCCTCCAGTAAAGGATGGATCGGAAAGGAACAAACAGTCTGGGGAGCTTTTAGCGACCCCAACGAGGAGACAGAAGTGGAGGATGGCTCCGCAAGTGGCATTTTAAATGCTGATCGGACCATATTAGTCAGGGACTGAACCCATAACCTTTCAGCATGTGATGCTGAGAACGGCTCTTCCACTGTTGATTCCTCTGCAACCGAATCGACCTCATCCTGATCCCCCTCAGGTAGGTCGACCTCTGTATGGGACTGTTGCTCTGTTAACAGGCACTCTGAGGGAGGAGACGGAGATCGAGCGCTTTTCTCCTGTGACAGGGAAGCAGCGATCAATGCTGACAATCTCTCTTCCAGCCCTCCCAGAGCTGAGGAAAAAAACCTCCTCTGTTACATACACAGGAGCAGGTGAACTGAGGACAGCCACAGTACCAGGTACTCCTGAGGGTGCTCTACGGTCACTAACCTCTGATTCTTCAGGGGAGACTGGTGCAGCCAAAGCATGCCCAAGATCCTCAGAGCCCGATGGAGACCCCCTATTCCTCCTGGAATTTCTAGTCCCGGAGTTTTTAGACGGCATATTCCTAAGCCACAAAGCTGAGGTATTCCAGCCGAAATACACCAGTTACTGATAATAGTCTAGCATAAATGCTGCTATAAGAAACAGTTGGTGTCTACTAATGTGCCTTTCTAGGGGATGCCTGTATCAACCGCTTGCTGTATGCCTTTAAATGTTGCCAGCTCTGTCTCTGTACTTCATAGCCAGCTTACTACAATATTGTGGTTTTTAAACCTGCTGGGACGCCCGCACATGCGCAGAAGCGCTGCGGCGCGCACAGAGCGTCATCCCCCAGGCTCCGCCCCCTTTTACGGCTCACCTCTATATATAGAGGCGCGTGCACGCGCACGGCCACGTGCGCCTTCGGCGCTAATTTCAAAAATGGAAACAAAGGGACAGGAGCCAGGGCCCCTTTTTGCCGCAGGCCGGGGGATGGACGAGCACTGCAACATGGCAGAGGAAGCAGTTTCCTATAAGAGAACTCACCAACTGCCTGGACTTTGCTCTGCTGAGAAGAAACTAGTCCACATGACAAGAAAACATTCCACAGCGGCCTCTAGTGGACAAACACAGGTACCGCAGTCTAATATATTAAATATATATAAAAAAAAAATTTTTATTTTTTTTTTCTTGACCACCATTAAAAATTATTACATTTTTTTAGCAGTTACAGGCATGCACAGAATCTTGCGGGAATACCATTAGGTAACAGACAGAAAGACAAATTAGGCTTGGGGGTCCCCCAATAGAACCAAGTTCCTGGGGGCCCCCACTTACCTGTTCCCCGCCGCAGGACTTTGTTTGGTCCACAAAAGCCCAAACTTCACCTATCACGGCAGGCATTGTAATCAAACCTTCAGGGACCGGGTTCCCAAGGATTCCACTCCCCTGGACCTGTATAGCACCCTGCACAGAAAACATCTTGGTCGTGGGTATGACCAGAGCTCTGGATCCCAGGGTCCAGCTCTCCTAAGAGAAGCATTACAGGCAAAACCTTGCTCTTCTTTGCAAGGCCCGGGTACCGACCGTTTAGCTATGAAGCTTTTTTGGTCGGATCCGGAATAGCTTACTGAGGCCCAAAAGAACCTGTACGCAAGCTCAGTGAAAAACACATGTTTCTTCTTGGCCAACACCTTAGACACTGGCAAAAAACTGAGGTGCTCCCGGATGGGAGGGGCTTATATAGGGGAGGGTACTTCCGGTTTTGGAAGTTGCCAGTGCCAGCACCTGACGGTATCTATATAACCCATTAGTAATGACTATGTCGCTCTGTGTCCCGTGATGTACGAAAAAGAAAAGAGTGCCTGCTGTCAAGAGAATGAGGAATAAGATAAAAATGTTACCTTATTCATCAGCCCTTATGCGGCGTACACACGATCGTTTTTCATGCCATTTTTTAAACCGACGTTTTTCTCGTCGTTTTTTTTTCATGTTTCATCTCAAGCCTATCTTGCGTACACACGATCATTTTAAAAAACGTTCAAGCAAAGCGCAGTGGCGTACAACACGTACGACGGCAGTATAAAGGGGAAGTTCCGTTCTAATGACGCCACCCTTTGGGACGCTTTTGCTAATTTCGTGTTACCGCGTGTTAGTAAAAGTTTGGTGAGAGACGATTCGCGCTTTTCAGTCTTCGTGCTTTAAAGATCATTTTGTGGAGTTCAGTTTGTGCTTGTGGGTTCGTATCTGTCTTGCAGTGCTTGTAGTCAGTTCGTATCTGTTTATTCAGTGCGTTGTCTGCTCGTTCCTGTTTTTCAGCTTGTTCTTCATAGGCCTTGCTGTTCTTCCGTTCGTTCTTCTAGTTCGTTCTGTGCTGCCGACCGTTATCTAGCCATGTTGCGGCTACGTACTCGTCGTAGAGTTCGTGCTGTAGTTGGTGCAGGGGTTCATGCTGTATCCCGACTCCAGGCCATGAACAGGGTGAGGAGGAGTTCATGGACCAAGAATTGGTTGCTCCAGCGGCACCAGTTCTGTCATATGCCTTTGTTGCGGGAGATCAGGGAGAATAATCCTGAGGACTACAGGAATTTTCTCAGGATGTCTGACCCCGTAATTCAGCATCTGTTGGCTTTGGTGTCCCCCTACATTACCAGGCAGGACACCGTTATGCGTGAAGCCATCAGTGCTGAGCAGAGGCTCATTGCCACGTTGCGATACCTGGCGACTGGGAAAAGCCTGCAGGTAGGGATGGACGAACATCTCCCGGGACGGTTCGCGAACGCGGGTAAATGTTCGCGAACCGCGGGTTCGCGGCGGGCCCCATTCATTTCAATGGGAGGCGAACATTAAAAACCTCCAGGTCATATTTGCAGCCACAAAGCATTCTTTTTTTATCTGAAATTTTTTGTCAATTCAGGAGCGCATGAAGGCCATGGAAGAGACGCAAGGCCAGGCTATGAAGGGGGTGCATGAGATGATCCTGCTATTGGAAAAGTTGCCATAAATGTTATTTTTTTTTATAAGTTGTATAAATCGTTTATACAGTTATAACGTTTATTTCGTATTTTGTAATATTGCTCAGTTTTATTGTAATAGCTCGGCCTAAATCAGCCGGAACTGACAGCAGCCGGTAAATACATGTCAAATACATATAGGGTCCATTCACACGTCTGTAAAATGGGTCCGCATCCGTTCCACAATTTAGCAGAATTGATTTTCAATTCCAGTCTGAAAAATTAGGCATTCACAGCCTGGATAAAGAAGTAAGTGTCGGCCAGTACAGGCCCCAAAAATTAGCCAACAGGCATTCATCTGACAGCAAAGAACTTTAAATTCTGTGGCTGGAGGTACATTAGGCATTCACAGGATAAATACGTTTCGGGCACTACAGGCCCCAAAAATTAGGCATTCAACGGACATAAAAGGCCTTTTATGCCGCTGTATTTACCCAAGAAGACAAGGACCATGAATAATTGTTATAGGTGGTGGTGGATATTTGTGGCCTGTTATGAGGAATTTGAATGAAACATGGTCTACTGGTCACATATGTTGAATTCCTCAGAGATCCATGCCTCATTCATTTTTATAAATGTGAGGTAGTCAACACTGTCGTGAGCTAAGCGAGTGCGCTTATCGGTGACGATCCCCCCTGCTGCGCTGAACGTCCTTTCGGACAGGACACTGGACGAGGGGCAAGCCAACAGTTCCATTGCAAATTGTGCAAGCTCTGGCCAGAGGTCAAGCCCTTTCCACCCAGTAGTCCAGGGGTTCATCACTTCTCAGAGCGTCCACATCGGCCGTTAATCCGATGTAGTCGGACACCTGTCGGTCTAGGCATTCCCTGATGCTGGATCCGGATGAGACCTGTCGATGGGTCGGCTGAAAGAATGATCTCATATCAGAAGTGACCAAGACATCTTCAAACCGCCCTCTTCTTGCAGGCGCTGTTGGATTGGTATCCACAACTGTTCCTCTGGGAGTGGAAATTCCTCTGCCAGCGCACGCAAAAGCAGAATGCAGCATTTCTCGAAGCAAGGCCTGGAAGTGCACCATTCTGACAGCCCTCTGTGATAGTGGTAACATTTCTGCCATTTTTTGTTTGTACCGGGGGTCCAAGTACGTTGCCACCCAGTAATGGTCCTTGCCCTTTATGCTTTTTATACGGGGGTCCCTCTTAAAACACTGGAGCATGAAGGCCCCCATTTGCACTAAACTGGAAGCAGTGTGGTGGCCTGGCTCCTGCTCGTCATCATCCAGGATAATGTCGTCCTCGATCTCCTCCCCCCATCCACGAACAACAACAGCAGGGATCCCAGAAAGGTTTAAAGCATGCTCTTCTTGCTCCTCCTCATCCGCCCCGGCACCATCCTCCTCTGACTCCTCTTCAGACTCCTGTTGTTGACTTGTCTCGGATAGAGTAGCCCCCCCTGGGAATTCATCCAGCATTGCGACTTCCTCATCTTCCTGCTCCTGCTCCTCGACGGCTTGATCAATGACACGACGCAATGCACGCTCCATAAAGAAGGCATAAGGTACGATGTCACTGATGGCACCATGGCTGCGACTGACCAGTTTGGTGATCTCATCAAATGGCCGCAAAAGTCTGCATGCGTCGCGCATGAGCAGCCACTGACGCGGTGAAAAAAAACCAAGATCCCCAGAACCTGTTCTGGCGCAGAGTTCGTACAGGTAGTCGTTAACTGCACGTTTCTGCTGGAGCAGCCTATCAAGCATATACAAGGTTGAGTTCCATCGCGTCGGGCAGTCACAAATAAGACGTCTGACCGGCAGATTGTGTCGCCGCTGAATGTCAGCAAGGCGAGCCATGGCCGTGTAAGATCTTCTGAAATGGGCCGAGATTTTCCTTGCCTGCCGCAAGACGTCCTGGACCCCCAGGGTATTTGACAACGAATCGCTGCACGACCAAGTTCAAGACATGTGCCATGCATGGCACGTGTGTAATTTTGCCCTGTTTCAACGCGCTCAGCAGATTGGCACCGTTGTCGCACACCACTTTACCAACTGTCAAATTGAGCGGTGTTAGCCACTGATCTGCCTGTGAACGCAAAGCTGAAAGGAGTGCAGGGCCAGTGTGGCTCTTGGCTTCCAGGCACAACAGACGCAGCACAGCATGGCAACGTCTCACCTGGCATGTCGAATAGGTTCTGGGGATCTTGGGCGGCGCAGCGGAAGAGACGGTATCAGCGGAAGAGGAGGAGTCAGCCGAGGAGGAGAGGGAGGATGGAGTAGGAGGAGGAGGAGAAGAAGAGGCAGGCCTGCATGCAATCCGTGGCGGTAAAACCAAATCTACACGGGTGCCACGGGTTACATGCTTGACGGCCGTCAGAAGGTTCACCCAGTGGGCAGTAAAAGTAATATACCTTCCCTGCCCGTGTTTGCTAGACCACGTGTCTGTGGTCAGATGTATCTTGGCACAGACACTGTGTGCCAGAGATGCATTCACTTGCCGCTGAACATGGCCATATAGCTCTGGGATGCCCTTCTGGGAGAAATATTTCCTTCCTGGGACCTTCCATTGTGGTGTTCCAATGGCCACAAATTTTCGAAAGGCCTCCGAGTCCACCAGTTTATATGGCAGTAGTTGGCGGGCTAGGAGTTCTGACAAGCCAGCGGTCAACCGTTGGGCAAGAGGGTTATCCGGCGTCATCATTCTTTTACGCTCGAACATTTGTCCCACGGAAGCCTGCCTTTTTCCAGATAAACTTGGGGATGTGATGATGGAAAGTGGAGTGGAGGACAACTGTGAAGAGAGAGGAGAAGTAGTAGAAGAGGCTGGACGGTGAGAGCCTGGAGTTTGGCTTTGTGGGTTCTGACGGCGTTGCTCCCACTGGGCTCGGTGATGGGAGTTCATGTGCCTTCTTAAGGCGGTCGTCCCTAGGTGAGTTTTGGGCTTACCGCGACTTATGCGTTGACTGCAAAGGCTGCAGATGGCAACACTATTGTCAGCAGCGGACACGGTAAAAAAAGCCCACACTGCAGAGCCATGTGCCGGAGTCCTGGGAGCGCCAGATGTGACCGTACATGGTTGATGGCTCGCTCTGAGTCCTGATACATTAGCAGTCTTGTTTGTCACTCCTGTGCAATGTAAGTTCCGCCTGCCTTTCCTCCCTATCTGCTGGTCCATCTCTCCCTCTGAACTCCCCTCCTGGTCCTCTCTTGTGGGCACCCACGTGACGTCCATAGACACATCATCATCTACGTCACCTTCCCCACCACTAACATTAGAGATCTCGGAGTAGGCAGCAACAGCGGGGACCAACATCCTTGGGCTGATCTGGGTACTGTCGTCAGACTGCTGAGTGGCGGTTGTTGCTACCTCCTCTTCCTGATCCAATGTCAAGAATGCCTGCGCATCAGAGAAGTCTTGTGATGGATCGGAAATAATTCCTGTGACTCAAGCGGAGGGTATATGGTGGCGGTGGTGTTGGTGGTAGTGTCTTTGGGGGTGCACACAGCAGAGAGTGAAGAGGGTGCAGATAGAGAGGATGAGGAGGGTGCAGAAGAGTAAGGCTGAGTGAGCCACTCAACCAAGTCTGGTGCGTCCTTTGACGTAATCGAACGCACCTTCTGCAACTTCCCACTTTGGCTCCGGCCTGGTGCTCCTGCCCTACCCCTACCACCCCTGCGGGAGGGCCTGCCTCTTCCTCTGCCTGTCATCTTTTTAAATGACCCTGTGACAAAAGGCTGTAGAGAAGGGCAGTATATGTGGAAGAAGGTATATAACACCCCGCTTCAAACTGTCGTTTTCGGGGGCCACTGGTCTATCACAGCAGTTATAATACTTTTTTCTAATTGCGTTTGTCACTCTTTGTAGTATCGCTGCAGAACCTCTCAGCAGTCACAATGCTGCACAGTAGAAATGCACTATACTATTCTTCCTATATGTGAAAGTTTTTTTATGCGTGTATTAGACCCCTATATACTGCCCACCAAATAGTACACACCTATACCAGTCCTTAAAATGAACTTTTGTGGAGCTTTATTGGTTAGCGATTTTAGTCGCTAGTCTGTGCCTGCGACACACAGCGGCAATTTCTACCTAAACCGAGAAAAGAGCTGCAGCAGAACCGCTCAGAAGCTGTACAGTAGAAATGCTGCACAGTTGAAATGCACTATATATTATATAGTATAGTATATAGTATATATTATATAGTATGTTTGAAAGTTTTTTTATGCGTGTATTAGACCCCTATATACTGCACACCAAATAGTACACCTATACCAGTCCTTAAAATGAACTTTTGTGGAGCTTTATTGGTTAGCGATTTTAGTCGCTAGTCTGTGCCTGCGACACACAGCGGCAATTTCTACCTAAACCGAGAAAAGAGCTGCAGCAGAACCGCTCAGAAACTGCACAGTAGAAATGCTGCACAGTTGAAATGCACTATATATTATATAGTATAGTATATAGTATATATTATATAGTATGTTTGAAAGTTTTTTATGCGTGTATTAGACCCCTATATACTGCACACCAAATAGTACACCTATACCAGTCCTTAAAATTAACTTTTGTGGAGCTTTATTGGTTAGCGATTTTAGTCGCTAGTCTGTGCCTGTGACACACAGCGGCAATTTCTACCTAAACCGAGAAAAGAGCTGCAGCAGAAGCGCTCAGAAACTGCACAGTAGAAATGCTGCACAGTTGAAATGCACTATATATTATATAGTATAGTATATAGTATATATTATATAGTATGTTTGAAAGTTTTTTATGCGTGGTTTAGACCCCTATATACTGCACACCAAATAGTACACCTATACCAGTCCTTAAAATGAACTTTTGGGGAGCTTTATTGGTTAGTGATTTTAGTCGCTAGTCTGTGCCTGCGACACACAGCGGCAATTTCTACCTAAACCGAGAAAAGAGCTGCAGCAGAACCGCTCAGAAGCTGCACAGTAGAAATGCTGCACAGTTGAAATGCACTATATATTATATAGTATAGTATATAGTATATATTTTATAGTATGTTTGAAAGTTTTTTATGCGTGTATTAGACCCCTATATACTGCACACCAAATAGTACACACCTATACCAGTCCTTAAAATGAACTTTTGTGGAGCTTTATTGGTTAGCGATTTTAGTCGCTAGTCTGTGCCTGCGACACACAGTGGCAATTTCTACCTAAACCGAGAAAAGAGCTGCAGCAGAACCGCTCAGAAGCTGTACAGTAGAAATGCTGCACAGTTGAAATGCACTATATATTATATAGTATGTTTGAAAGTTTTTTTATGCGTGTATTAGACCCCTATATACTGCACACCAAATAGTACACCTATACCAGTCCTTAAAATGAACTTTTGTGGAGGTTTATTGGTTAGCGATTTTAGTCGCTAGTCTGTGCCTGCGACACACAGCGGCAATTTCTACCTAAACCGAGAAAAGAGCTGCAGCAGAACCGCTCAGAAGCTGCACAGTAGAAATGCTGCACAGTTGAAATGCACTATATATTCTCGGGAATACTACCGGTACATCGAGCCACACCAGAAAGGCAGAGGGAGATTAGGGAAGTGAACAAGTGGCTGAAGAGCTGGTGTAGTAAGGAGGGGTTTGGGTTCCTGGAGGACTGGGCCGACTTCTCAGTCGATAACCAGTACTATAGAAGGGACGGACTGCACCTAAATGAGGAGGGTGCAGATCAGCTGGGAATAAGGATGGCCAAAAAGTTAGAGGGGTTTTTAAACTAGGTGACAGGGGGGAGGGTCCAGAGATAGTGAGAGTCAGCGGGGACCATATTCTAAAGGGTAGTATTAGGGGCATTAGTGGTAGGGTAACCAAAGAACATAAACCCAAGGTAAGTATAGTAGCAAGTACTAGTTGCAATCTGGGAACACCCAAGAGGATAGTATGTGACCGGTCAAATAATATTAATGCATTAAAGTGTCTGTTCACCAACGCCAGAAGTCTGCCAAGCAAAATAGGTGAGTTGGAAGCTCTGGTGCATGAGGAGAGCTATGATGTAATCGGTATTGCTGAAACTTGGCTTCATTCCTCACATGACTGGGCTATTAATATTCCTGGCTATGCACTCTTTCGGAAAGACAGGGTAAAAAGGAAGGGTGGAGGGGTCTGTCTCTATGTGAGAAGTGATCTCAAAGCGAGTGTGAAAGAGGACCTGGTGGATGGAGAGTGTGATGAGTCTGAAGCATTATGGGTGGAACTGCATACAGATGTGCGTAGTTCAAAGCTAATCATTGGAGTTTGTTATAGACCACCCAATGTTAATGAGGAGTTAGAGACTCAGCTCCTTGCACAGATGGAAAGGGCTGCAAGGGCTGGGACGGTGATAATAATGGGGGATTTTAACTACCCAGAAATTGACTGGAGTAATGGAACTGCTGGGACAGTTAAAGGGCAAAAATTTATAAACCTATTGCAGGACAATTTTATGGTCCAGTTTATTGAGGCCCCAACTAGGAATGATGCTCTGTTGGACCTGGTAATCTCAAACCATGCAGAGCGTATTACTAATGTTCAGATAAAGGAACACCTGGGTAGCAGTGACCATAACATGATTTCATTTGATGTTAGTTGTAAGCAAAAATCACATACAGGAAAGATAAAAACACTTAATTTCAAGAGAGCAAATTTTCCAAGGATGAGTGCTGCTCTCCAGGACTTAGACTGGGAAGGAATATTGGCATCAATGGGCACAGAACAGAAATGGGAATTCTTCAAAAAGACTGTTTGTGATCTCACTGCAAAGTATATTCCCATGGGCAATAAGTTTAAAAGGCTAAAAATAAAACCTATGTGGCTCACTGCCAAAGTTAAAAAAGCTATAAACTATAAGAAAATAGCTTTTAAAAAATATAAAAATGAGGGAACACTAGTGTCATTTAAATGTTACAAAGAATATAACAGGATATGTAAAAAGGAAATCAAGGATGCAAAAATTCAAAATGAACGACAGATTGCAAAAGATAGTAGGACAAACCCCAAAAAATTCTTCAAATATATTAATAGTAAAAAGGTCAAGTCTGAGCATGTAGGCCCTTTACAAAATAATCTAGAGTGGGTGACTGGGGACAAAGAGAAGGCTAATTTATTAAATACTTTCTTCAGTTCTGTGTATACAAAGGAGCATGGGGGAGCTCATGTCCAAAATGGGGGTGGTAGTGACACAGCCCCAAATCCACAATGGCTCAAAAGTGATATGGTCCAGAAATATTTAGATGGAATAAAGGTGGATAAAGCACCTGGACCAGATGGCATACACCCACGGATCCTAAAAGAATTGAGCTCTGTAATTTCAAAGCCATTGTATTTAATTTTTAGGGACTCATTAATGACAGGAATAGTACCACTGGATTGGCGCAGGGCCAATGTGGTGCCTATATTTAAAAAGGGAATTAAGTGTTTACCAAGTAACTATAGACCTGTTAGTTTAACTTCTATAGTTGGGAAAATACTGGAGAGATTAATAAAAGACCACATAGATGAGTTCTTGCTGGAAAAAAACTATTTAAGCAACAGACAGCATGGATTCATGAAAGACAGAAGTTGTCAAACAAACCTGATTTCTTTTTATGAAGAGGTAAGTAAGACCTTGGACAGAGGGGTGGCAGTGAACGTGGTATACTTGGATTTTGCAAAAGCGTTTGATACAGTTCCCCACACACGGCTCATGTGTAAGGTAAAGTCTACAGGATTGGAAATATCAGTTTGTAAATGGATAGAAAACTGGCTAAAAGACAGAATTCAGAGAGTAGTGGTTAATGATTCTTACTCTGAATGGTCCAAGGTTATCAGTGGTGTACCCCAAGGTTCAGTGCTGGGACCCTTACTTTTTAATATGTTTATAAATGATATTGGGTCTGAGATCAAAAGTAACATTTCTGTCTTTGCAGATGACACCAAGCTATGCAGTGGAATAACGTCCTTACAGGATGTCGCCAATTTACAAGCCGACCTCAATGCTCTGTCTAATTGGGCGACTATGTGGCAGATGAGGTTTAATGTTGATAAATGTAAAGTTATGCACTTGGGGGCTAATAATATGAATGCATCATACATACTAGGGGGAGTACAACTGGGGGGATCCATAGTGGAGAAGGATCTGGGGGTTTTGGTAGATCATAAGCTCAATAATGGCATGCAATGCCAAGCTGCGGTTTCCAAAGCGAGCAAAGTCCTTTCTTGTATTAAGAGAGGTATGGTCTCCAGAGAGAGAGATATCATTTTGCCCCTGTTCAAATCATTAGTAAGACCTCATCTGGAATATGCAGTTCAGTTTTGGGCCCCAGTTCTCAAAAAGGATATTGGGGAACTGGAGAAAGTGCAGAGAAGGGCAACCAAACTGATAAGAGGCATGGAGGAGCTCAGCTATGAGGAGAGATTAGAGGAACTGAATTTATTCTCTCTTGAGAAGAGGAGATTAAGGGGGGATATGATCAACATGTACAAATATATAAGGGGTCCATATAGTGAACTTGGTGTTCAGTTATTCACTTTACGGACAACACAAAGGAAAAGGGGGCACTCTTTGCGTCTAGAGGAAAAGAGATTTCACCTCCAAATACGGAAAGGTTTTTTCACAGTAAGAGCTGTGAAAATGTGGAATAGACTCCCTGCAGAGGTGGTTCTGGCCAGCTCAGTAGATTGCTTTAAGAAGGGCCTGGATTCTTTCTTAAATGTACATAATATAACTGGGTACTGACATTTATAGGTAAAGTTGATCCAGGGAATATCCGATTGCCTCTCGGGGGGATCAGGAAGGAATTTTTTCCCCTGCTGTAGCAAATTGGATCATGCTCTTCTGGTTTGTTTTTGCCTTCCTCTGGATCAACTGTGGGTATAGAATTGGGTATATGGGATTGTACGATATATGTTTATTTTTTTTATTTTTTTTTTTTTTTTTACGGTTGAACTGGATGGACTTGTGTCTTTTTTCAACCTGACTAACTATGTAACTATGTAACTATATAGTATATATTATATAGTATGTTTGAAAGTTTTTTATGCGTGTATTAGACCCCTATATACTGCACACCAAATAGTACACCTATACCAGTCCTTAAAATGAACTTTTGGGGAGCTTTATTGGTTAGCGATTTTAGTCGCTAGTCTGTGCCTGCGACACACAGCGGCAATTTCTACCTAAACCGAGAAAAGAGCTGCAGCAGAACCGCTCAGAAGCTGCACAGTAGAAATGCACTATACTATTCTTCCTAGAGTATTTTATGCGTGTAGTACACCCCTATTTACTGCACACAAAATAGTACACCTATACCAGTCCGTAAAAGGACTTTTGTGGACTGTACACCTATACCAGTCCTTAGAAGGACTTTTGTTTTAGTAGAGTCTGTCCCTGCTAGTACACACACAGCAACCTTCCTACACTGACTAAAGACAGCTGCAGAACCGCACTATACTATTCTTCCTAGAGTATTTTATGCGTGTAGTACACCCCTATTTACTGCACACAAAATAGTACACCTATACCAGTCCGTAAAAGGACTTTTGTGGACTGTAACCTATACCAGTCCTTAGAAGGACTTTTGTTTTAGTAGAGTCTGTCCCTGCTAGTACACACACAGCAACCTTCCTACACTGACTAAAGACAGCTGCAGAACCGCACTATACTATTCTTCCTAGAGTATTTTATGCGTGTAGTACACCCCTATTTACTGCACACAAAATAGTACACCTATACCAGTCCGTACAAGGACTTTTGTGGACTGTACACCTATACCAGTCCTTAGAAGGACTTTTGTTTTAGTAGAGTCTATCCCTGCTAGTACACACACAGCAACCTTCCTACACTGACTAAAGACAGCTGCAGAACCTCTCAGCACTGCAGTCCCAATGCTGCACAATTGAAATGAACTAAAAGTGTATTACACCCCTATACACTGCACACAAAACAATTGTACACCTATACCAGTCCTTAAAAGGACTTTTGTGGACCTAATAGCTAGGATTACAGTCTGTCCCTGCTCCACACAGCAACCTGTCCCTACGCTGACAAATAACAGAATGTAAAATGGCAGCCAGATCAGGTCTATTTATAAGGTAGGGGGTATGTCCATCTGCTGAAATGTCTCATTGGCTGTCCTGTACCACATGATGGATGTGTCATAGGTCAAAGTTCCACAATGTAAAAGATTCAGAATATGGTGGCCGCGAACCGGCCGCGAATAGCGCCATATGTCCGCCGGTTTCGCGAACCGCGAATGCGCAAAATTCGCCGCGAACCGACCGCGGGGCGAACCGCAAGGCCATCTCTACCTGCAGGACCTAAAGTTCTCCACAGGCATATCCCCCCAGGCTCTGGGTATCATTATACCAGAGACGTGTTCTGCCATCCTTCAAGTTTTGCAGGAGGACTATATTAAGGTAAGTGTTCTTATTTCAAACCTCACATTGTATGTATTTCTTTGTTAATATTTTTTTTGGGGTTTATTAGCAGTCCCTAATTCCCATGATTCTTAGCTGCAGGGAATGTCCCTTTTCTCCACATGGTTATTTATTTTTGGGAATGTTTTTATTAGGCCTACATTTAAATTTGCCTTACCTAACCTCTCCAGCATGCTATCCTGGGGCCATACCCACCTTGCCTAGTCATTTCCATGTATTTTATTCTATGCTCCATCGTAGTGCTTTACCCTAAACGCACCCTAAAGATTGCCTAGGAATGTTACATTTTTCTAAACATCATACAGAGTGCTACAGCCTTCATTTGTGATCTCCCCAACTCATCTTCAAACACCTCCCCCAGTTTTTATTTTGGGTTTGTTTTTGGTTTGTTGTTGCTTAATGTTTTAATTTTTCTGTTTCTCCCAATGTTGTCCATGAATGGTTTTCTTAAATCTGCTTTCAATGTTTCTGTCTCAAAGTATTAATTTATTTTTAATTTAATTCCACAGTTCCCTTCTACGCCACATGAATGGCAGAATGTGGCATCTGAGTTTGCCCAACGATGGAACTTTCCGAACTGTGGAGGGGCCATCGACGGCAAACATGTTCGGGTCGTCCCACCACCCCATTCGGGATCCTTTTATTATAATTATAAGGGGTTCCACAGCATCGTCATGATGGCAGTGGTGTCGGCCACCTACGAATTCCTCTATGTGGACGTTGGCAAGAATGGCAGGATGTCTGATGGAGGAGTCTTTGCACAGACGGAGTTTGGGGAACGGCTCCTTTTGGATCAGCTGGCCTTGCCACCAGCGGAGCAGAATGTGGAGGGACTCCCATTTGTCTTTGCGGCGGATGAAGCGTTTGGCCTGGGTCCCCATTTGATGAGGCCATTCCCGCAACGCACCCTCACCCCTGAGAGGAGGGTGTTCAACTATCGGCTGGCCAGAGCAAGAAGGGTGGTGGAAAATGCCTTTGGCATCATGGCCAGCCGATTCCGCCTGTTCCTCACCTCCATCCACCTTGCCCCTTACAAATGGAACCATGTAGTAATGGCTTGTTGTGTGCTCCATAATTTTCTCAGGGTGCATTCAACCAATTATATGACTTTGAGTGGGCCTGAGGCCTCATTATTGGAATCTGAAAATTTAGTGGCCCTGGAAGCTGGCCGTCCAGGCTTGGCCCCCCAAACCGGAAGTGAGGTCCGTCAACAATATGTCGATTATTTTGTGGGTAAGGGGCCCATTGATATGCCTGATGAATTTTAACATTATTATTTGTAAATAAAATAAAACCTTTTTTGGAGAAAATATTGGTTTGGTGTTTTAATTTAATATTCTTTTAGGTTTCTCGTAGGTTTACCTAGTGCACTTGTAGTGCCATGTGTATTTTGCATTCTTAATTAGCCTTCATTGTCAGTGTAAACACAAAAGATTGATTGGTTCACATTGCACAACATTTACATAATGAAGCCACAAATTCTTGGTAAGAAAATACCTTTTTTTTTTCTTTTTTAGAAAACGTCCTTTTAAATGTAGATGTCATAAAAATATTTTTGGGGTTAAAACGCATGAACAGCCATGCATAAAAAATAAATCTAAAAAAAATCGTGAAAATGTAAACATGTACTATTCATTAAAGCTTAAAAGAAAAACAAACCTGCCAAAACACAGCAAGTTCAACGTTCTTTTGTGTTAAAACATTATACACGCCCAAGCACAGCCATGATATTTTGTAGCCTTTCCTCAACCCGCTTGGTATTTTTTCCCCGATCTCTATCAAGTCTCCCTTTATTTTTTCAAGGTCACGACAGCAGACCATGAGGTATTGGATCAGGATCTGGGCACTGCGATGTGTAAACTTTTCGGGGTCTTCGGCCAGAACTGCACCTAAATAAAAAAAAATCATGTAGTATGGAATATGTAGGTCTACATCTATTAACCTGCATCTGTCTGTTTTGACACTGACCTGTTGTGGTGCCACTTTCCACTTCCACAACTTCACGTTCCTCTCCATCATGTGGTTCTGGGGGTATTGTTGAAGGTGTTGGATTTATAGGCTCATCTGACGTAGCTTTTTGAAGCCCTATGGAAATTGCAATAAAAGGTATAGTTTCATTAGTAACTAATATTTTTTTGCAACAAAAAACCCTGAAAAATAAATTTGTAAAGATTATTTGGAAGTGTGGTCCATTTTTAAATGTACCCCCAGTAACAACCGGAACACATGATTGGATACATAGCCAAAACCAGAGCATATACTTTTTGAAACAAAGTTTGACACATTGTAACACCCCAAAGTATATACACAGGATCACCTCTGTGTGACACCCTAAAAATTTAGGGGTTTTGGCCCACACTTGTACTACTGCGTTCAGATGTTTAATCAGCTGCTGAGCATTCTCTCCCTTAACATTACAATGCATACCTTTTTTTTTTTTTTTTATGTCATTTGGATTATAAAAATAAAGCAACTTGTTTACCAAATTTGCTCCCCCAAAAAAAAATAGAAATTTGGGTGTTCACACTGGATGATCCAAAAACATCGTTTTAGGAACTGTACGGAGAAAGAGGTTTACTACGTCCGTAAACTGTGCGGATGAACATGAAAGTTGGTATTTTTCACTGTACTATATCAAAGTCAAATATACACAACTTAATACAAGTAATCTTTAGCAGGGAAAATGAAGAAAAAGTACTTACTTTTTCCTAAAACTTTCTTGATTCTTTTGTATTGGTCGGGCTCCCGCAACTTCAGATCAGACCATCGTTTTCTGAGCTGTTCCTTCGTTCTGCACACCCCGAATTTTTGGTGAAGAGTTTTATACGGCCCATGCTTGGCATCATACTCCTCCCTCCTCAAAATGCCGACCATCTCCACCATTTCCTCGAATGACATGTTGGATGCCTTATATTTCCTGGATTGTGATTTGGGCTCCTCTGGAATTTCCTCCTCTGTAGAGGTAATCTCAGCCACCTGTGTCTCCGCCATGTTGTTAAGCACTACGACGAGCGAGAAGGGGCGGGGAAAGTACAATTTCGAACGTCAGGGGCGGGGAAAGCGTGCGGAGTTTCACGCATGCGCAGTGTATATCAAGTGAAGATCCATGTGTCGAAAATACGTTCATTTGGCGGGAAAGGGAGTTAGCAACGAACGTGTTGACCAAGGTACATAACATTTTAAGGATTTGGGTTTCATCAGAGGAGGAGATTTGGGAAAGGAAAAACGTACCGCTCAAAAGCTTAAGAATTCACCAAATAGCTGCTTCCGCCCGGTCACTCACACAGGTGCTGGCTCTGCACTGATGCATGGGAGAAAAAGAAACCCTGGACTGCCACACTCTGTATTGACAGTTATTTATTCCAAAATTTCAAGTAAAAAATCCAAATTCAAAATAAATCCATAAATCCAAAACAACAAATGCAGATAGCCACCCTTCCCTGCATGCACACTATCTGCATTTGTTGTTTTGGATTTATGGATTTATTTTGAATTTGGATTTTTTACTTGAAATTTTGGAATAAATAACTGTCAATACAGAGTGCGGCAGTCCAGGGTTTCTTTTTCTCCCAGGAGGAGATTTGGGGCTTGAAAATCTGTCGAATGCTGATTTGATGAATGTTGCCTGAAAAATATGTATTTTCTTGTTTCTTGATTTTACAGAGAGAATGAATAGTTTCAAAAACCCTGACTTTATGGGGGAGTTCATTGATAAATGGAAAGAACTCCCTATCCTTTGGCAGACAAAAAGTGGTGTAAATAAAAATAAAGTGGCCAGGACAGCAGCACTGGAGAGCCTGCTTGCATTTGTGCAAACACAGATACCCACAACAACCCTCCAAGATGTGAAAACCAAAATTGCTACCATCAGGGGGACATACAGGACCCAGAGGAATATGGTCTTGAAGTCCCAGAGGTCAGGTGCTGCAGCAGATAAGGTTTATAAACCCAGTCTGTGGTACTACAGCAAGTTATCTTTTCTGGATGACCAGCTGGAAGTGCGGGAATCTCTGTCCACCCTTCCCCCCAGAGGTCAATCCAGCCTTCCTTGTAGCCAGCCCTCCAGCCTTCCTTGCAGCCAGCCCTCCAGCCTTCCTAGCAACCCTGCTCTGGCTTCCTCTGAGGATCAAGATGAGGTCCTTGAGGAGGCAGATTTGGATATATGGAGCCAGGTAAAGTATTGATATCTACATTTATATGTTACAAAAGTGATGATTTTAAATTGATGTTAGTATTGTTAGGTATTTAATTTTATAAAAAATTAGGATTTAAAGAGCAAGATACAGTAGTGGTCAAATTTGATGTGGACAAGGCAACAATATCAGGAGGCGGAATCTATGCAAATTTAATAACTTTTGACATTCAATTAAAAAATGTCTGGAGGTGAACAATGTGTGTGATTGATGGTGGCAAAAAATAAAGAATGTCCCTTTCTTTTTTTACAGCCAGAGCAGAGCCAGGAAGAGGGTGATGTTGGGGACCAGGAGGAGGCAGGGCCCAGTGTCACACAGGAGGAGGCTGGGCCCAGCACAAGAGCCCAGATGCCTCCCCTGATAATGAAACAACGAGGGGCAAGGAGAGCTAGGCAGGTGGAGGAGGAAACAAGAGCCTTCATAAAAGAGGCTACTACGGCCCTCAGAGAGGCACCCTCTGCTGAGGAGAGCTTTGCCGCAGTCCTGGCCCATAAGTTAGGCCAAATGGACTTGCGGCAAAAGCTATATAGTGAGAACCTTCTGCTGAAGGTCATTAACAAGGGGTTGCTCGGTGAACTGACCAAGTTCACCAACATCACAGAGGTTGTCCCTACTCCTCCACCTCCTCCTCCTCCTACTACTCCTCCTGCCACAACCTCTCCTCCTGATCCCCAGCCTCCGAGGAAGAAAGCAACAAAGGCTGCAGGGAAGGCTGCAGAGAAGGCTGAAGAGAAGGCTGGAGACAAGGCTACAAGGAAGAGGAAAAAATAATGCCTGCTGTAGTACCACAGACTGGGGACATATATGACTTATCTGCTGCTGTTCCTGACCTCTGGGAGTTCAAGCCAAGATTGGGCTCCTTTTTTTTAATTCAATAGTTTGGTTTTCACATCTTGGATGGTTGTTGTGGGGTCCAAAGGATGTACAAATGCAAGCAGGCTCTCCAGTGCTGCCTTCCCCTTTAATTTGTAATGTACCTAAATAAAGGATTCTTTTTTTTGGCTTCAAATACTTGACTATGTGATTTGTATTTCAAAAGAGAGTTTGCTAGGGAGTAGGCAGTGACATTTCAAATAATATTATTGTTATTAATGTCATGGATATGCAGTAGTGTTTGTCTGCCATCTTACCTTCCTCCTCATGTGTTCATCTAGAGACCAGACCTCCTTCACCTGGCTTCCTTTATAATCTCCTCCCAGCCTGACTCCACCCCAGGCCCTATCACTGAACACTATATTAACCTGTGCACTGCAAGCCTGCTTTGCTGATCAACGTGTTTGTTAGGCATTGTGTGTTTGGGTTCCTGCCTGCCGTGTGCTACGTCTGTCTCTCTGTTACGTTATTGGCTTGTCCCCGACTATCCCTGTCTGCTCGTGACCCTTGACCTTCGGCTCGTTCTTCGTTATCCTTGTCTGCTTGTGGCCCCTGACCTTCAGCTTGTTATTCGGTTCTCTCTTATCGTGTGCTGCTGCTTCCCCTCTTTTCCCCTTATCCTACGGGGCGTGAGCTAGGAAACTCCAGGGGCCGCGACCTGGTCCCAGCCTGCAGCTAACATCCTCACCACTAGAGGCCCTGGAGAAGACCAGCTGGGTCTTAGACCCCGCGCCCTGGGGAATCTTGGCTCTAGCTTCCGTTTGGATCCCGGTTGTGCTCCTCTGGTCCCGCTTTCCACAACCACCCAGTTTCCTATCCGCAGAAGCCAGCCATAGGGTTCACTACCTCGCGGTGCACTCCTGTCCCCCTACGGTGTGCATCTGTCACCTGGCCACAGGTGACCCTGACAGTTTGATCAGCCATGAACCCGGCTGACATCCCGCTACCCGCGGATGATCCATTGCAGGGCATAGTTTGCAGACTTGAAACCCAGGAATCGAATCAGACTCAGGTGATGCGATTCCTCCAGGATCTGGCTTCTCGCTTCGAGCAGCTTCAGGCCTCCTTGGGAACCCTGAATCCGCAACCTCAAATACAATCAGCGGCTGCACCTATTGCACCAGTCGCAGCCACACACTCGCTACAACTGCCAGCTCCGTCCCGTTTCTCTGGGGACTCCAAGGCTTGCAGGGGGTTCCTTAGCCAATGCACGATTCATTTTGAGCTCCAGCCCCAAAACTTCCTGTCTGATCGGGCTAAGGTAGCCTATATCATTTCCCTCCTCTCTGGTGAAGCTTTAGCCTGGGCAGCCCCTCTGTGGGAACTGAATGATCCAGTGGTTTCTAGCCTGTCTGGCTTCTTGAAACTTTTTCGGAATATCTTCGAAGAACCGGCTCGTGTCTCTTCAGCGGCCAGCGCCCTTTTACGTCTCCGCCAAGAGTCTGCTTCTGTGGGGCAGTATGCCCTTCATTTCCGCATACTGTCGGCTGAGTTGAGCTGGAACAATGAGGCCTTAGTCGCAACCTTTTTGCATGGCCTGTCTGATAGAGTGAAGGATGAATTAGCTGGAAGAACCATCCCCACTGATCTGGCCGGCGTTATCTCCTTGTGTAACCAGATCGATATTCGCTTTCAGGAGAGGACCTTAGAAAAGCAACGCCAGCACTCCTTGGTTCTTAGTCAGCCTGAGCTCCCCTCTCTTCGACCCGTAGAGCATCTCCTACCAGCTGAGGAACCCATGCAGCTGGGTCGGACCAGGCTATCCCCCGAGGAACGTGCTAGGCGCAGAACTCTTGGTCTGTGTCTTTACTGTGGGGGCAAAGGTCATTTTCGTGACACTTGCTCTCTTTGTCCAGAAAAACGTTCGGGTCCACTTCATCTGGAAAGTGGAGTATTGGACCCAGAAATATCACCTTCCCCTTCTCGTCTTCTGCTTTCTGTGTTCCTTCATGTTGGTGCTTCTTCTCATTCGGTCTCAGCATATCTGGATTCCGGAGCCGCTGGTAATTTCATGGACTGGGAAATCGCATTGTCCATGAGACTTACTCTTTTGCCCCTCACCACGCCATTGGTGGTCTTGGCGATTGATGGTACTGTTCTCCCAGGGGGACCTATCCGCTTCCAGACCCTCCCTGTTAAGATGTCGGTAGGGACACTCCACCAGGAGTGGATATCCTTCCTTATCTTACCCAAGGCCTCAACGCCTATAATTTTGGGTCTCCCATGGTTACAGCTCCATTCTCCTCATGTGGACTGGACTACTGGACAGATCCTGGCTTGGGGTCCCTCCTGTTCCTCGTCCTGCCTACCCAAGGTTGCCCCCCTGTGAATCTGAGCCAGTCATTCATTCCAGGTTGCATAACCATTTACATTTCTCTGTCCCTAACCACCCTTGGACGCACAGCCAGGCTAGCTTGTCTACAAGTCCTGCAGTCGCTACGTCTTGCGATGCGATTCAGGTAGTCGCTACACCTGACTCAGCTATTCACTCTGCCTCTGTACTAGTTATGCCAGTCCAGCCCATGCCCAGTGAGCCTCTCACTTTTTCTTGTTCGGGACATTCTGCTTGTCCTTCAGCTATTCAGCTTGACTCCGGCGACATGTCACCTTCTAACCAACCTGACTTCAGGGTTCCAATGACATCTGCCCAGTCTGATGGTCCTGTGCAAGATGACCAGTTCCCCTTTAAGGGTCTAGGGGACCCTCCTCAGATTCCTGTTGATCCTCTCATGCCCTTGCTTATTCCTAGAGAGCCTTTGGTCCTCAATAGATCTTCTTGTCATCTCCCTACCTCGTTTTCGGTCTCTGAGGATAATTTTAAGTACGAGGTTAGACAAGTTCTGGATGCTCGGCTCTGCAGAGGCATTCTTCAGTACCTTGTGCATTGGAGAGGTTTTGGTCCTGAGGAGGCGTCTTGGATCGCTGCATCTGATGTCGCTGCACCTCATCTGTTGAGAAGGTTTCATCAGAGATTTCCCTTTAAGCCTGGGTCCAGGCGGGGGAGGGCCCATAAGAGGGAGGGTACTGTCATGGATATGCAGTAGTGTTTGTCTGCCATCTTACCTTCCTCCTCATGTGTTCATCTAGAGACCAGACCTCCTTCACCTGGCTTCCTTTATAATCTCCTCCCAGCCTGACTCCACCCCAGGCCCTATCACTGAACACTATATTAACCTGTGCACTGCAAGCCTGCTTTGCTGATCAACGTGTTTGTTAGGCATTGTGTGTTTGGGTTCCTGCCTGCCGTGTGCTACGTCTGTCTCTCTGTTACGTTATTGGCTTGTCCCCGACTATCCCTGTCTGCTCGTGACCCTTGACCTTCGGCTCGTTCTTCGTTATCCTTGTCTGCTTGTGGCCCCTGACCTTCAGCTTGTTATTCGGTTCTCTCTTATCGTGTGCTGCTGCTTCCCCTCTTTTCCCCTTATCCTACGGGGCGTGAGCTAGGAAACTCCAGGGGCCGCGACCTGGTCCCAGCCTGCAGCTAACATCCTCACCACTAGAGGCCCTGGAGAAGACCATCTGGGTCTTAGACTCCGCGCCCTGGGGAATCTTGGCTCTAGCTTCCGTTTGGATCCCGGTTGTGCTCCTCTGGTCCCGCTTTCCACAACCACCCAGTTTCCTATCCGCAGAAGCCAGCCATAGGGTTCACTACCTCGCGGTGCACTCCTGTCCCCCTACGGTGTGCATCTGTCACCTGGCCACAGGTGACCCTGACAATTAACAAGGGACACAAACCTCCTGTCAAGGTCACCTGTGGCCAGGTGACAGATGCACACCGTAGGGGGACAGGAGTGCACCGCAAGGTAGTGAACCCTATGGCTGACTGCTGCGGATAGGAAACTGGGTGGTTGTGGAAAGCGGGACCAGAGGAGCACAACCGGGATCCTAACGGAAGCTAGAGCCAAGATTCCCCAGGGCGCAGAGTCTAAGACCCAGCAGGTCTTCTCCAGGGCCTTTAGTGGTGAGGATGTTATGCTGCAGGCTGGGACCAGGTCGCGGCCCCTGGAGTTTCCTAGCTCACGCCCCGTAGGATAAGGGGAAAAGAGGGGAAGCAGCAGCACAAGATATGAGAGAACCGAATAACAAGCTGAAGGTCAGGGGCCACAAGCAGACAAGGATAACGAAAGAACGAGCCGAAGGTCAAGGGTCACGAGCAGACAGGGATAGTCGGGGACAAGCCAAATATGTAACAGAGAGACAGACGTAGCACACGGCAGGCAGGAACCCAAACACACAATGCCTAACAAACACGTTGATCAGCAAAGCAGGCTTGCAGTGCACAGGTTAATATAGTGTTCTGTGATAGGGCCTGGGGTGGAGTCTGGCTGGGAGGAGATTATAAAGGAAGCCAGGTGAAAGGGCTCAGGCCTCTAAGATGAACACATGGGAAGGAAGGTAAGCTGACAGACAAACACTACTGCATATCCATGACAGTACCCTCCCTCTTATGGGCCCTCCCCCGCCTGGGCCCAGGCTTAAAGGGAAATCTCTGATGAAACCTTCTCAACAGATGAGGTGCAGCGACATCAGATGCAGCGATCCAAGACGCCTCCTCAGGACCAAAACCTTTCCAATGCACAAGGTACTGAAGAATGCCTCTGCAGAGCCGAGAATCCAGAACTTGTCTAACCTCGTACTTAAGATTATCCTCAGAGACCGAAAACGAGGTAGGGAGATGACAAGAAGATCTATTGAGGACCAAAGGCTCTCTAGGAATAAGCAAGGGCATAAGAGGATCAACAGGAATCTGAGGAGGGTCCCCTAGACCCTTAAAGGGGAACTGGTCATCTTGCACAGGACCATCAGACTGGGCAGATGTCAGTGGAACCCTGAAGTCAGGTTGGTTAGAAGGTGACATGTCGCCGGAGTCAAACTGAATTGCTGAAGGACAAGCAGAATGTCCCGAACAAGAAAAAGTAGGAGGCTCACTGGGCATGGGCTGGACTGGCATAACTAGTACAGAGGCAGAGTGTATAGCTGAGTCAGGTGTAGCGACTACCTGAATCGCATCGCAAGACGTAGCGACTGCAGGACTTGTAGACAAGCTAGCCTGGCTGTGCGTCCAAGGGTGGTTAGGGACAGAGAAATGTAAATGGTTATGCAACCTGGAATGAATGACCGGCTCAGATTCACAGGGGGCAACCTTGGGTAGGCAGGACGAGGAACAGGAGGGACCCCAAGCCAGGATCTGTCCTGTAGTCCAGTCCACATGAGGAGAATGGAGCTGTAACCATGGGAGACCCAAAATTTTAGGCGTTGAGGCCTTGGGTAAGATAAGGAAGGATATCCACTCCTGGTGGAGTGTCCCTACCGACATCTTAACAGGGAGGGTCTGGAAGCGGATAGGTCCCCCTGGGAGAACATTACCATCAATCGCCAAGACCACCAATGGTGTGGTGAGGGGCAAAAGAGTAAGTCTCATGGACGATGCGATTTCCCAGTCCATAAAATTACCAGCGGCTCCGGAATCCAGATATGCTGAGACCGAATGAGAAGAAGCACCAACATGAAGGAACACAGAAAGCAGAAGACGAGAAGGGGAAGGTGATATTTCTGGGTCCAATACTCCACTTTCCAGATGAAGTGGACCCGAACGTTTTTCTGGACAAAGAGAGCAAGTGTCACGAAAATGACCTTTGCCCCCACAGTAAAGACACAGACCAAGAGTTCTGCGCCTAGCACGTTCCTCGGGGGATAGCCTGGTCCGACCCAGCTGCATGGGTTCCTCAGCTGGTAGGAGATGCTCTACGGGTCGAAGAGAGGGGAGCTCAGGCTGACTAAGAACCAAGGAGTGCTGGCGTTGCTTTTCTAAGGTCCTCTCCTGAAAGCGAATATCGATCTGGTTACACAAGGAGATAACGCCGGCCAGATCAGTGGGGATGGTTCTTCCTGCTAATTCATCCTTCACTCTATCAGACAGGCCATGCAAAAAGGTTGCGACTAAGGCCTCATTGTTCCAGCTCAACTCAGCCGACAGTATGCGAAAATGAAGGGCATACTGTCCCACAGAAGCAGACTCTTGGTGGAGACGTAAAAGGGCGCTGGTCGCTGAAGAGACACGAGCCGGTTCTTCGAAGATATTCCGATAAAGTTTAAAGAAGCCAGACAGGCTAGAAACCACTGGATCATTCAGTTCCCACAGAGGGGCTGCCCAGGCTAAAGCTTCACCAGAGAGGAGGGAAATGATATAGGCTACCTTAGCCCGATCAGACAGGAAGTTTTGGGGCTGGAGCTCAAAATGAATTGTGCATTGGCTAAGGAACCCCCTGCAAGCCTTGGAGTCCCCAGAGAAATGGGACGGAGCTGGCAGCTGTAGTGAGTGTGTGGCTGCGACTGGTGCAATAGGTGCAGCCGCTGGTTGTATTTGAGGTTGCGGATTCAGGGTTCCCAAGGAGGCCTGAAGCTGCTCAAAGCGAGAAGCCAGATCCTGGAGGAATCGCATCACCTGAGTCTGATTCGATTCCTGGGTTTCAAGTCTGCAAACTATGCCCTGCAACGGATCATCCACGGGTAACGGAATGTCAGCCGGGTTCATGGCTGATCAAACTGTCAAGGTCACCTGTGGCCAGGTGACAGATGCACACCGTAGGGGGACAGGAGTGCACCGCAAGGTAGTGAACCCTATGGCTGACTGCTGCGGATAGGAAACTGGGTGGTTGTGGAAAGCGGGACCAGAGGAGCACAACCGGGATCCTAATGGAAGCTAGAGCCAAGATTCCCCAGGGCGCGGAGTCTAAGACCCAGCAGGTCTTCTCCAGGGCCTCTAGTGGTGAGGATGTTATGCTGCAGGCTGGGACCAGGTCGCGGCCCCTGGAGTTTCCTAGCTCACGCCCCGTAGGATAAGGGGAAAAGAGGGGAAGCAGCAGCACAAGATATGAGAGAACCGAATAACAAGCTGAAGGTCAGGGGCCACAAGCAGACAAGGATAACGAAAGAACGAGCCGAAGGTCAAGGGTCACGAGCAGACAGGGATAGTCGGGGACAAGCCAAATATGTAACAGAGAGACAGACGTAGCACACGGCAGGCAGGAACCCAAACACACAATGCCTAACAAACACGTTGATCAGCAAAGCAGGCTTGCAGTGCACAGGTTAATATAGTGTTCTGTGATAGGGCCTGGGGTGGAGTCTGGCTGGGAGGAGATTATAAAGGAAGCCAGGTGAAAGGGCTCAGGCCTCTAAGATGAACACATGGGAAGGAAGGTAAGCTGACAGACAAACACTACTGCATATCCATGACACCTCCTTGAGGCAAAATGAGACAGGTTGGTGTGGTAACTTTACACACCAATAATTTAAGCTAAATAAAAAAAAAAAAAAAAAAAAGAAGCCTACATATATCAAAGAAGCCCAAGAAAAATAATAAAGCTAACTTAATTACTAAAATAAAAAATAAAAAACACAAAAAATAAAAATAAAAATAATTGTGATCTTTACATTTATTTATGAATTTATGAGGGAGATGTGGCTTTAAAAGAATATTTTACAATCATTAGATCAATTAGGAATTACTTAAGAAACAAGTTTGGCATAACTCTCAATGTCATTAGCAAAAGAAGGTAATTATTTAAGCATTATCAAAAGAAGAACGGAATGCGCAGCATTAAAACAATGCTATTAATTCCACCGTGACGAATGTGCCATCTCCATATCCAACGCTAGCTTTACCAAAACGTGCGCTCCCGTCTCATACTTGATTCTGAGCATGCACGTTTTTTTTCTCCTCGTGAAGGCATACACACTATCGTTTTTCACGTCGTTAAAAAAAACGACATGAAAAACGACGTGAAAAAATAGAGCATGTTCGAAATTTTTAATGGCCGTTTTTCACGTCGTTAAAAATGCTCGCATACAAACGATCGGTTTTAATGGCCATTTTAAAAAATGGCATTTTTAACGGCATGAAAAACGATCGTGTGTATGGGGCATTCGTTTAAAAGAGCAAATACCCATTCTGCGGGGAGAGACCCACTACAAGTGAACATTTCAGTATAGCTGGACTTTAGCGTTAATTTGCACAGTACTACATCCCCCAATGCATTCTGATTAACATACAGGTTATATAATGTAAAACCCTCTTTAATTGGATTATTTTTATAAATAAAAGTGAGGACTTTTTGGGTGAACTGAAAAATGACTGAGTAATTAAAAGATAAAGAGATTGCATATTCCGTGAATGAAAGTACTTAAAAAACAAGGGTTTAATATTACTTTAAATTGTTATAAGTAAAATGCACAGAACTGTGTGACCATAGGAATCTGTGCTCATAACAGGTGGCTCAGTGAAGTGGTCTTAAGGGATAACCTGCTCTCCTACCCTCTTCACTTTTGTGTTCTCTGTGCATATACAGTAGTTCGTTTATACATATGGACATTTAAGCTTAGGCTATATGTAGGAACCCCGCCCTATGCTGGAATGTCGCTAGCTAGATTTGGTGTTCTTTTTTCAGCCAGGCTGTAGCTAGCCTGAGTTTTGTTTGCTTTTTCTGTGCTCTGTAGGTTCTCCTAAGCTTAGTGTATTGATTGCTCCTGCCTGCTGCTGTTGAGGAGGTTCCAGTAGTCAGAATTAAAAAAAAAACAATATCGGAGTTATAAATATTTATTCTCTGCAGCCATTTACTGAAAAGTTTTATTCAGTGGTGAAGGTAATAAATGTTTGGAGCAACTTTCCAGGATATACGCTCCTCCTGGAGCGTATATCCAGATGGGCAGGAATATGACTGTCTGGGGCGAAACATCTGTAAAATAATTTTTGATGCTGAAGAGTGTCTCACAGAAGTTGGGTAGAAGCTGCTGCTGGACATTTCAAGAAGGATGCAACTGCCCACAAATCAAGGTAACCTCTGTCTGCTATCAAAGGGTCAAGAGCCAAGTTGTTTAGAGAAAGAGAAGGGTCCACTGAAACTTGTCGTATATATGATAAAGAGCCAAACTACTATCAGCCAAACTTGAGAGAGGCTAACACCAGCTACACTAAATTGCAGTTGGGAACGCAAGATTCACTCTACTACCTGTGTAGACCAGTTCTGTTTCTTTTTTATGTATCCTGCACCTCTAAACCTTTCTCCTAGAGTTGGGTTCAGCAACATATTGTAAAAGGCTAAAGTGACTGGCATCCAACTTTTTAACCCCATTAAACACCAAGAACAAAACACCCAAGGCTGAAATGTTATCCTGCCACACCACCTATTGGTCATTCCACACCACCCCAAAAGGCAGAGTGCTACATATACCTAGAATGATAATGTAAACTTAAAGTGCTATTACAGTTAGCTTGTTGCCCATTGTTGTCAGGGAAAGAAATGATTACCTGTCTTCTCTGTTGCCCCTGTGTCCCTTTCCCTTCAGCTGCTTGATTTACTCACAATTTCATTGAAGTAGACAGACAAGGCAACATAAAGATAACCCTCTCTTACTTTTCTACCTTAGGCAGAGATCCATAGGATGTTATATTAGGAGCCCGAAAGCGGGTGTATAGTTACAAAGTGATTACAGATCATTTGTAAGATCATTTGTAATATATTATACAATTTTATATGCTATATAAAGCTTCAGGATCCTGTGTACTTAAGTCTGATCCCATTGCCCACTGGTCAAAGATCAGTTTCTTATGCGGCATACACACAATCGTTTTTCATGCCATTTTTTAAACCAACGTTTTTCTCGTCGTTTTTTTCCATGTTTCCTCTCAAGCCTGTCTTGCGTACACACAATCATTTTAAAAAACGTTCAAGCAAAGCGCAGTGACGTACAACACGTACAACGGCACTATAAAGGGGAAGTTCCGTTCGAATGGCGCCACCCTTCATGTTAGTAAAGTTTGTTGAGCGACGATTCGCGCTTTTCCGCCTCGTGCTTTTCAGTACGTTACAGCGTGACGAATGTGCTATCTCCATTACGAACGCTAGTTTTACTAGAACGAGCGCTCCCGTCTCATACTTGATTCTGAGCATGCGCGTTTTTTTTCACCTCGTAAAAGCATACACACTATCGTTTTTCACGTGTTTAAAAAAAACGACATGAAAAACGACGTGAAAAAATAGAGCATGTTCGAAATTTTTAATGCCCGTTTTTCACGTTGTTAAAAATGCTCTGGAGCATACACACGATCGGTTTTAATGCCCATTTTTAAAAAGGGCATTTTTAACGGCATGAAAAACGATCGTGTGTACGGGGCATAAGAAGCAAAGCTGTATAAAAGGAATACTAAAGTAGGGCACGACGTGGATAACAAAATCTCTGAGAAGAATCCAAATGTTAAAGGGGTTGTAAAGGTTAATTTTTTCTTTTCTAAATAGGTTCCTTTAAGCTAGTGCATTTTTGGTTCACTTACCTTTTCCTCCGATTTCCCTTCTAAATTTTTTTTTTCTTTGTCTGAATTTCTCACTTCCTGTTCCTTCTCAGTAAGCTTGCCCCCATCATCCGAGCCGTTCTGGGGGAGGGGGCAAGCACGCTGACTAACCCCCAGCCAGAACGGCTCGGATGATTTGGGCAAGCTTACTGAGGAGGAACAGGAAGTGAGAAATTCAGACAAAGAAAAAAAACATTTAGAATGGAAATCGAAGGAAACGATAAGGGAAACAACAATGCACTAGCTTAACCACTTGCTTACTGGGCACTTAAACCCTCTTCGTACCCAGACCAATTTTCAGCTTTCAGCGCTGACGCATTTTGAATGATAATTGCGCGGTCATACAACGCTGTACCCAAATTATATTTTTATCATTTTTATCCCACAAATAGAGCTTTCTTTTGGTGGTATTTGATCACCTCTGCGGTTTTTTTTTTTGCGCTATGAACAAAAAAAGACAGAAAATTTTGAAAAAAACACAATTTTTTTTACTTTTTGCAATAATAATATCCCACTTTTTTTTTTTTTTAACTATTTGTTTTCTCAGTTTAGGCCGATACGTATTCTTCTACATATTTTTGGTAAAAAAAAATTGCAATAAGCCTATAGTGATTGGTTTGCGCAAAAGTTATAGCGCCTACAAAATAGGGGATAGATTTATGACATTTTTATTATATATATATTTTTTTACTAGTAATGGCTGTTATCTGCGATTTTTGTCGATTCTTCGATATTGCGGCGGACATATCGGACACTTTTGACACTATTTTGGGACCATTCACATTTATACAGCGAACAGTGCTATAAAAATGCATTGATTACTGTATAAATGTGACTGGCAGGGAAGGGGTTAACACTAGGGGTGATCAAGGGGTTAAATATGTTCCCTGTGAGTGATTCTTACTGTGTGGGGGGAGGGGACTGACTGGGGGAGGTGACCGATCTGTGTCCCTATGTACAAGGGACACAGCATCGGTCTCCTCTCTCCCTGACAGGACGTGGATCTCTGTGTTTACACACAGAGATCCACGTCCTGCCTCTGTAACAGCCAATTGCGTCTACCTGGCGGACATCGCGGCCGCCAGGCACGCGCACCGGCAACACGTGACACGGCGGGCACAGCTGTTCCCCGCCGCGCGCCCTCGGTGCCGCGCAGGGGGAGTAAACAAGGCAGGACGTCCAGGGACGTCCACTCAGCACTTGAGAGCCGCGCTGCAGACGTCTTTCGTCTATAGTGCGGGTCTCAAGAGGTTAAAGGAACCTATTTAGAAATTTTACTGCATAGCAGCACTTACAGTCTATGATTGTTAAGACCATCTAATAAAACAAAAGCAGGTAAAACTTCCTCCTGCCCTATGACATAATTACATTTTAGGGTTACACACATGGAAATGCAGCTTAGGTCTATTTTGCTGGGTTTTCTTTTGTTCTTTCTTCCACAAATATTTTACATTGACTATAGACATATGAATAAAATTTGGCCTGCAATAACAATAGCAACCAGTATTACCTAGTGTACTTCCAATCTTGTAGTAGCAGTTTAGGGGAAACCCTTTTCTATTCTAGCACAACTGCCCCCCTGTGCACAAAGCCAGGTCCATAAAGACATGGGGGGTGATTAATAATAACAGTGCGCTGCCCTGGTTGAAACCTTAATTGGTGCGCCGGATAACTCCTTCATTGGGCGCAGGAACCAGCGGCGCACTGTTATAGTAAATAAAAATGTCAGCGGCGCTCTATTGAAAATGAATGGTTCCCTATGGGAGCCCATTGATTTGAATAGAGGTCGCCCGGGAAGTCGGATGAAGCCGATCCGACTCGCGGGGCGACTCGTGTGCCGGCTGACACAGGGACAGCGCGACTTTGCGAGGCAACTTGGACATGACCTGAGCGTGAAGCAGCCGCTCAAGTCATGTCCTAGAGGCGACTAGCTGGCCGAGAATGTTTCCAGCGTGATGGCATCGCGCCGGTTCTCGGCAGCCTCGCTGTCCCGTGTTTGGTATGAATCATGAAGGGGAACTCCACGCCAAATTTGAATGAAAAAACCGGCATGGGTTCCCCTTCAGGAGCATACCAGGCCCTTAGGTCTGGCGTGGATTTTAAGGGGAACCCCCATAGCCAAAAAACGGCGTGGGGGTCCCCCCAAAATCCAAACCAGACCCTTATTCGAGCACGCAACCTGGCAGACCGCAGGGGAAGAGGGGGGGCGAGAGCGCCCCCCCCTCCCTCCTGAACCGTACCAGGCCGCATGCCCTCAACATGGGGGGTTTGGTGCTTTGGGGCAGGGGGGCGACCTGCGGCCCCCCCCACCCCAAAGCACCCTGCCCCCATGTTGATGGGGACAAGGGCCTCTTCCCGACAACCCTGTCCGTTGGTTGTCGGGGTCTGCGGGCGGGGGGCTTATCGGAATCCGGGAGCCCCCTTTAATAAGGAGGCCCCCAGATGCCGGCCCCCCCACCCTATGTGAATGAGTATGGGGTACGTCGTACCCCTACCCATTCACCTGGTGGCAAAAAAGTCAATAAAAAACACAACACAGGTTTTCAAAGTAATTTATTAGGCAGCTCCGGGGGTCTTTCTGCCGGGCGCCCCGCTATCTTCTTCCAGCTCTTTTGCTAGCGTGGCCCGGTCTTCATCGTCGTCTTCTCTCCATCCGATGTTGACTCGTCGCTGTCCGCCGCTACAATGCTCTTATATTGGCATGGGGCGTGGTCACCGGGTGATGCCACTCGCTGACCCCGCCCCCGTATCACGTCACAGTCCCATCATTTCCCGGGACTGTGACGTCATACGGGGGCGGGGTCAGCGAGTGGCATCACCCGGTGACCACGCCCCATACCAATATAAATGGGTGCCGCTCCGCGGTAAGAGCATTGTAGCGGCGGACAGCGACGAGTCAACATCGGACGGAGAGAAGAGGGAAGAAGACGACGATGAAGACCGGGACCACACTAGCAAAAGAGCTGGAAGAAGATAGCGGGGTGCACGGCAGAAGGCAGAAAGAACCGGAGATCGTGAAGAAGGCACCGAAGAGCGGGAGAAGAACCGGTGAGCGCAGAGACGACACCGGAGAACAGAACAAGAGACCCCCCGAAGTCGGAAGAAGACGACGAGGAAGCCCGGGACACTGCTAGCAAAAGAGCTGGAAGAAGTTGGCGGGGCGCCCGGCAGAAAGACCCCCGAAGACGACGAGGAAGCCCGGGACCCCGCTAGCAAAAGAGCTGGAAGAAGATAGCGGGGCGCCCGGCAGAAAGACCCCCGAAGACGACGAGGAAGCCCGGGACCCCGCTAGCAAAAGAGCTGGAAGAAGATAGCGGGGCGCCCAGCAGAAAGACCCCCGGAGCTGCCTAATAAATTACTTTGAAAACCTGTGTTGTGTTTTTTATTGACTTTTTTGCCACCAGGTGAATGGGTAGGGGTACGATGTACCCCATACTCATTCACATAGGGTGGGGGGGCCGGCATCTGGGAGCCTCCTTATTAAAGGGGGCTCCCGGATTCCGATAAGCCCCCCGCCCGCAGACCCCGACAACCAACGGCCAGGGTTGTCGGGAAGAGGCCCTTGTCCCCATCAACATGGGGACATCCTCCCCATGTTGAGGGCATGTGGCCTGGTATGGTTCAGGAGGGATGGGGGGCCGCTCTCTCGTCCCCTCCTCTTTTTCTGCGGCCTGCCAGGTTGCGTGCTCGGATAAAGGGTCTGGTGTGGATTTTTAGGGGACCCCCACGCTATTTTTTTTTTACGTTTGGCGCGGTGTTCCCCTTAAAATCCATACCAGACTTGAAGGGTCTGGTATGGATTTTTAAGGGGACCCCCACGCTATTGTTTTTTTTCAGTTTGGCGCGGGGTTCCCCTTAAAATCCATACCAGACTTGAAGGGTCTGGTATGGATTCTCAAGGGGACCCCCACGCTATTTTTTTTTTAAGTTTGGCGCGGGGTTCCCCTTAAAATCCATACCAGACCTGAAGGGCCTGGTATGGATTTTGGGGGGACCCCCACGCCATTTTTCCATTTTGTTGGGGGGGGGTCCCCTTTGAATCCATACTAGACCCAAGGGCCTGGTATGGACGCTGTTTTTTTCTAGTTTTTTTTTTTTGAGCCGGCAATGTTTATTTTTTTTACATTTCTGTTAACAACCAGCTATAAAAAGGTTAAAGAACAAAAAAAAAATTGCCGCAAAATTGCGGTACTTGCGCTTTGGATCCGGGTCCATTGAATTCTATTACATCCAAAGCACTGTTTTTAGCCTGGAAAAAAACATCTGCAGTTGCGTTTAACATCGTTTTTCACAAAGCCTAAAAATGCCTTCAGACGCAAAAGATTTCCACGTTTCAGACGCGGTACCGGCGTTTAGCCACATTTTAGTTTAGAAGCGTTTTTAAAGGTGACCTCTTTTTTTACATTGATAAACTCAAAAATTATGGCAAATGAGGAAAAACCATTCAAAATATATATATATATCAAAAAAATAAGGAAATTGCTTCCATTGCATTGTGGACAATCCACAACTTGGGGCAGGTGACGTGGCAAGTGGACAATCCACAACTTGGGGCAGGTGACGTGGCAAGTGGACAATCCACAACTTGGGGCAAGTGATGTGGCAAGTGACACGCTAAATACAACTACACTGCTGCTCTCTCAGCTGCTGATACTCACTCTGGTCTCACAAAATAGCTGCAATCGTTATTAATACTGTTTTTGGAGCTTAGGGCGGCTCCTTATGATGTTTCCTAACTAAACGCATATAGATGCAAATGTGGTAAAACGCGGCATGCAAACGCCACAAAGCGCGCCTTTCTAAACGCCGCTTTCAACCTTAGTTCTGAACACTTTGCACCAGCGTCCCGTGTACATGGGGCATAAAAACGCATATGCCATTTACAGCTCAAAAACGCCATAGTGGCCATGAGGCCATAGGCTAACATGGAGAGACGTTTTTAAGCTGCAAAAAACGCTCAAACAAGCGGCTGGAAAAATGTCCGTGTGCATGTAGCCTTATATTAACCACTTGCGCACTGGCCACTTAAACCCCCTTCCTGCCCAGACCAATTTTCAAATTTCAGCGCTGATGCACTTTCAATGACAATTGCGCGGTCATACAACACTGTAACCCAATGAAAATGTATTATTATTTGGCACACAAATAGAGCTTTCTTTTGGTGCTATTTGATCACCTCTGCGTTTTTTTTTTCTAAAAATACAAAAGACCGACTAAAAAAAAAAAAAATTGGATATTTTAACCACTTCAGCACTGGGCCTATTCTGGCACTTCTCTCCTTCATGTAAAAATCATTCATTTTGGGCTAGAAAATTACTTTAAAACCCCAAACATTATATATGTTTTTTTAGCAGACACCCTAGGGAATAAAATGGCGGTCATTGCTAATTTTTAGCTCGCTCGGTTTTTGCGCAATACATTTTCAAACGCCTTTTTAAAAAAAAAAATGGTTTCATGAATTAAAAAAAATTACAAAACAGTAAAGTTAGCCCAATAGGGATAATGTGAAAGATGTTGTTATGCTGAGTAAATAGATACCTAACATGTCACGCTTTAAAATTGCGCACACTCTTGGAATGACACCAAACTTCAGTACTTAAAAATCTCCCTAGGCGATGCTTTCAAAATGTATACACGTTACTATTTTTGCATTACAGAGGAGGTCTAGTGCTAGAATTGTTGCACTCGTTCTAACGCACGCAGCAATACCTCACATGTGTGCTTTGAACGGCGTTTACATATGTGGACGGGACTTACGTGTGTGTTCGCTTCTGAGCGCGAGCTACCGAGGACATGGCGTTTTTTTTTTGTTTGTGTTTTTTTTTTTTACTTTTTTGTATTTCTTACTCCTTTTTTAACTTTTTTGTTTTTTTGATCACTTTTATTCCTATTACAAGTGTTGTGTTACACTATGTGATTATTCTTGCTCTGTGTCTTTAAGATCTGTCCCCTTCTTTCTAGCTGAACTCTCTCTCTCACTGTAGTTCTTTATATATCTCCTCCACTTCCTGATTCTGGTCATTACTCCTGTATATCTTCCATGCTAAACATCTTACTTGTGGCTTACAACTGCAACGTTTTTCTACCTATGAATATCCATCATTAAACGGAACATTCGAAAGGATTCATCGTCTGTCGTCCTAACTGTGAGTTTATTCATTGAGTTAAACTGCCTGTATCGATGCAAGGGATGAATATCAAACCAGCTTGAGTAAGGCCTACTTAAACCTGGAGATGAACTTTATCGCTTTGTAGTTGAGACAGAACAGTAGAAAAACGGAGTTTCACAGCCAAATTACAAGATTTCTGCATGTCAGTACTGATACAGACAAGATTTACTGCCCTCATAGCAAGACAGAAGGGACAGAGCAGCACATGGCAGCCTTATAGCCTGAGACAATCTGCACAGTGTCATATTTCAGCACACAGATCCTGCCGGCTTTCACAGTCAGTCTGCTATCATGAGTGACCAAGCTTCTGCATGCGAACTCACATCTCCTTCCCCACAAGTTCCTGAAGAAACTGAGTTACCGAAACGCTCAGTTAAACCCACTTGGAAAGTAATGGAGAATTATGAAGCTTCAAGGACTGAATTGTCAAATAGCTTGGAATTAGTCTGGGAGAAAATCCTTGCTGAAGCCAATACAGTGTCTGTTGAACGTGAACTACTGACACTAGAGGGCGCCATTAAACAACTTTCTGCCTCATATGAGCTTTATCAGCTTACCAGCATCAAATTCACTAATGTCTTACAAAACATGAAGTCAGAAAATGCGATGATGCAATTAAAGCGCGTCAATGCTCTCAATATTGAAAGAGACAGTTTTATCCAGCAAACCAGATTAAAGGCAGAAGCAAAAATAAAGCTGTTACAGGACACTGCATCTCACAAATCTGTTTCCACCAGACGTTCTAAAAACTCGTCAAGATCCCATAGTTCAAGATACTCAACACTCAGTGAGCGACTTATTAATGCCCACGCTGAAGTGGAAGCCAGCAAAGTGCAGGTGGCATATGCAGAAAAAAGAGCAGAGTTGGAAGCTCAAAGGGCAGAGTTGGAAGCGCAGTCAGCACGTCAAAGAGCAGAGTTGGAAGCGCAGTCAGCACGTCAAAGAGCAGAGTCGGAAGCGCAGTCAGCACGTCAAAGAGCAGAGTTGGAAGCGCAGTCAGCACGTCAAAGAGCAACAATGGAAACCTTAAATGAACAGTGTAAACATGACGCAGCTATGGCAAAGCTAAGGGTCCTACAGCAAGCTATCAGTGCAGACGAAGGTGCAAGTGAGAATGACAGCATTAACCTAAACATAGCAGATATGGAAGACCCCCACAAACGCACTAAAGACTATGTCCTAAGCCACTGCAGTGCACACTCCATTGTCTCCAATGCTCCCGACTAAATAGAGACTCCTTCACAGCTTCAAGTTAAAGAGGTTCCAGCAACTTCCTGCACTCAAAATCACTCCACTGCATTTCCTACCTGCCTATCTTGCCTGCCTTCATACGTCACAGAGCATCAGCGCAAGCTTCAAGCAAGTCATCAATCTCCAGTCATCGGTACAGCCTTGAATCAACGTACCATTGGAACAACTGACTTCAAGCAAGCAACTCACCTGGATGCATCTGCTGCACCATATTTCCCTGTGTCCTTTAACAACAATGTCAAAGATAACGCAATCAGCACCATACAGCCAACAGCATCTCACATAAAGGCGGAGACAACTGAGACAGAAGAGTTTGTGAGGTACATGCTTCGCAGAGAGCTCACAAAGACTGGTCTTACAAGTTTTGATGACCAACCTGAGAACTACAGAAGTTGGAAATGTGCCTTCAGAACTACAATCAGCAATATTGGCATTACAGCTGATCAAGAATTGAATCTGCTGATCAAATGGCTTGGTCCTCTATCTGCTGCACGTATTAAGCCATTAAGATTGGTTTTCATGGACAATCCTACTGCAGGCCTCACAGCTGCATGGGAGCGACTAGAGCAAAGTTATGGCAGTCCAGAAGATATAGAAAATGCTTTGTTCATGCGTCTGGAAACTTTCCCAAAGATATCCAGTAAGGACAACAAGGAGTTCCAGAGACTGAGTGACCTTCTCCTTGAGCTTCAGCTAGCCAAGACAGACCCAAAACTACCTGGACTCAGTTACCTTGACACTCCAAGAGGGGTAAACCCAATTGTCTCCAAGCTCCCGTATGGTTTGCAAGAGAAATGGACTGCACTAGGGTCATCGTACATGTAACGTACCTTAGGTGTGAGCCTGACGTGCGGAGAGGGACCTCCCGTACAACCCCGGCTCGGAGACCACTGGAGTGGGGACAGTGGTGGTAAGAGCACGGTGAGGTAAGGGTGCCTGTCTGATCCACACTGCTTGGAGTGGTGGAGCCGAGTGGAGACTGGAACGGCTGGTTCCGGAAGCAGCGGATGCAGGTCAGCAGGTTCAGCTTGCAGAGCAGAGGATGCAGGTCAGCAGGTGCCGGTTTGCAGAGCAGGGATGCAGGTCAGCAGGTGCAGGTTTGCAGAGCAGGGATGCAGGTCAGCAGGTGCAGGTTTGCAGAGCAGGGATGCAGGTCAGCAGGTGCAGGTTTGCAGAGCAGGGATGCAGGTCAGCAGGTGCAGGTTTGCAGAGCAGGGATGCAGGTCAGCAGGTGCAGGTTTGCATTGCAAAGGATGCAGGTCAGCGTGTGCAGCTTGCAGAGCAGAGGATGCAGGTAAGCTGGTGCAGGTTTGCAGAGTCAGACAAGCCGGGTCATACACATCAAGGTAAACATCACAAGTGGCAGGCAGAGAGTAGTCAAAGTCCAGGCCGAATCTTGGCAACAGGCAGACTGGCAGATAACTGAGCAGGGTCAAACGAGCCGAGGTCAGGACTGGGGACAGAAGCGTGGTCAGGAAGCCGGGTCAAACACAGGAACAGGATACAAGCACAGAATCAGGAACTCAGGGGACAGAAGCATGGTCAGGAAGCCGGGTCAAACACAGGAACAGGATACAAGCACAGAATCAGGAACTCAGGGAACAGAAGCAGAGTAGTCTAATGGATCAGATAGGTTATTCAGCAGATCAGGCAAGGAACTGTCCAGCATCTCAGATAGCTCCGCTGGTAGAGTCAATGCCAGACACAGACGAGGTCCCAGGTTCAAGCCCAGCACGTCCCTGACAGTGCCCCCCCCTTAAGGGCAACCTCCGGGTGCCCAATAGAGCTCTTTTCTGGGGGTGACTGCGAAAAAAAGCCTGGATTAACTCTCGGGCGTGAATGTTCTGTTGGGGTTCCCAGGAGTTCTCCTCCAGACCGTACCCCTTCCACTTGATCAGGAATTGAAGCTGGTTCCCTCTTCTTCGGCAGTCCAAGACGGCCTCCACCTCGAACTCCTCATCACCGTCAATGATTACAGGCTTTGGTGGTCCCGATCCCCTGTCTGGGAATGGGTCGGGCACTGCGGGTTTCAGCAAGGAAACGTGAAAGACTGGGTGAATCTTCAATGACTCCGGTAAGGCAAGTTCATAGGAGACCTCGTTTAATTTCCGTTTTACTGGGAAAGGACCGATGAACTTGGGTGCCAGTTTCCTTGCGGGGCAAGCCATCTTAAGGTTGGTGGTCGATAACCATACTTGGTCACCCTGTTGCAGGCATAATTCCCCTCTCCTTTTCCTGTCAAAGATCCTTTTATTGGCTGCTTGTGCCCTAGTCATGGCTTCCTGCAATATCCTGCTGTTACGGGTCAGGAAATCAACAATACTCTGGACCGCTGGGACTGTTGAATCAGGGATGAGATCAGGTAAGAAGGTCGGGTGAAACCCGTAGTTGGCAAAAAATGGCGATTGACCTGTAGCCGAATGACTGGCGTTGTTAAAGGCAAACTCTGCCAACGGTAGTAAAGCTACCCAGTCGTCTTGAACGAAGGTGGTGAAGCATCTGAGGTACTGTTCGAGCGTCTGATTCGTTCTTTCGGTTTGCCCGTTAGTTTGGGGGTGATAGGCCGAGGACATGGACAACTCAATCTTCAGGACCTTGCACAAAGCCTTCCAAAAGCGAGAGGTGAACTGCACCCCTCTATCCGAAACGATGTCCGCAGGGACCCCATGTAGCCTTACTACTTCCCTAATGAAGACCTGGGCAGTTTCCATGGCAGAGGGCGTGCCTTTGAGAGGCACGAAGTGGGCCATCTTGGATAGACGGTCAACCACTACAAAGATGGCTGTGCAACCTTCAGACGGGGGGAGTTCCACTATGAAGTCCATGGCAATCATTTTCCAGGGACGGTCAGGGACTGGTAAGGGTCTGAGCAGACCCCAGGCCTTGCTTCTAGTGGTCTTGCTACGGATACAGGTGGCACATGAACCTACATATTCCCTGCAGTCTTTTTCAAGATCCGGCCACCAAAACGTGCGTTGAATCAGTTCAAGGGTTTTATGCATTCCGAAATGGCCTGCCAGGGGATGATCATGACACAAGTTTACCACTGTGACTCGAACTTCTTCTGGCACAAAGATTTTGTCATTCTTCCAAAGTAACCCGTCCTTGGGTACCAGAGTGATTTCAGAGGGACCAGACACACCTGTAGAAGCTTGCTTCAAGACAGACATCAGGCTAGTTTGTAAAAGTAAGAAGTTGCCTTCCGATAGAATGGTATCTGGAGCTGACACCTCTTTTGGATCATCAAACATGCGGGAAAGAGCGTCTGGTTTGGTGTTCTTGGAGCCTGGCCGGTAAGTTATGTGGAACGAGAACCTAGAGAAAAATAGTGCCCAACGTGCCTGGCGTGGTCTCAGACGTTTGGCAGCTCTCAGATACTCTAGGTTCTTGTGGTCTGTGTAAATGAGTATAGGATGTGCTGCTCCCTCCAACAAGTACCTCCACTCCTCAAGGGCAGATTTAATGGCCAGGAGCTCCCGGTCTCCAACATCATAATTCCTCTCGGATGGGGTAAGCTTACGGGAGAAGAAGGCTACCGGGTGTATCAAGTCCTTGAGACCTTGGCGCTGGGAGATAACAGCTCCAACCGCTGTCTCTGAGGCATCTACCTCAAGTAGATACGGTAGGGCAGGATCAGGATGACTTAGGATAGGAGCAGACGTAAAAAGTATTTTTAGGTTTGTGAAAGCAGCCTGTGCTTCAGATGTCCACTGGAATCGAGCATTTTGCTTTGTTAGCTGCGTAATCGGGGAAATAATAGCAGAGAATCCCTTGATAAACCTCCGATAAAAATTGGCAAAGCCAACGAAGCGCTGCACCCCCTTTTTATCTGAAGGTGCAGGCCAATCCAGAATGGCTGAAACCTTCTGTGGGTCCATCTTGAATCCCTCTGTAGAGATCACTAGGCCAAGGAACTGGATACTCTGTCGCTCGAATTCACACTTTTCTGGTTTTGCGTACAGTCCATGCTGGCGGAGACGACAGAGTACACTCTTGACATGTTTCCGGTGCTGCTCAAGAGAGGAGGAAAAAATCAAAATATCATCAAGATAGACAACTACATAAATGTCCAGACAGTCTCTGAAAACATCATTGACTAGATGCTGAAAGGTGGCAGGGGCGTTACATAGGCCGAAGGGCATTACTAGGTATTCGTAATGGCCGAACCTGGTACGAAAGGCAGTCTTCCATTCATCCCCTGCTCGGATGCGTACCAGGTTGTACGCCCCCCGCAGGTCTAATTTGGTAAACACAGAGGAAGTCCTGAGTCTTTGAAAAAGTTCAGGTACCAGAGGCAGAGGGTACCGGTTCTTGACCGTGATTTTATTTAATTCCCGGTAATCTACACAGGGCCGAAGAGAATGGTCTTTTTTCTCCACAAAGAAGATTCCTGCCCCTGCTGGAGAAGTGGAAGGACGGATGAAACCCCTCTTAAGGTTCTCATCAACGTATTCTTTCAGTACCTCAAGCTCCCGTTCAGATAGGGGGAAGATCCGTCCGAAAGGAATCTCAGCACCGGGAAGAAGCTCGATTGGACAATCGTAAGGACGATGAGGCGGGAGGACTTCGGCCCCTCGTTTGCTGAAGACGTCCAGGAACTCATGATATTGTTTGGGTACAGAAGATCGTATCTCTGGATCTGAATCCAGGCATAACAGAGGCCCCAAGGTGCTGGGACATGGAAGCATGCAGTGGCGTTGACAGTATGGTGACTGGAACTTAATACTTCCGGTTCCCCAATCAATCTGTGGATTGTGTGCCTGAAGCCAGGGTAGACCCAGGATAACTGGAAACATGGGAGATGCAATAGCATCCAAAGTCAATAGTTCCTTATGGTCCATGGAGGTGATCACAGGCAAAGGAGGGGTCTCCTGGGTCACTACTCCAGACTTGATGCGAGACCCATCTGCCAGGAAAATGGAAAGTCCCTGAGTCTTAGGTTGGAGTGGGATGTGTTGTTGTGCTGCAAAGTCTAGATCGACAAAACAACTACATGCCCCTGAGTCGATTATTGCAGTTACTGGTATTGTCCTCCCTGGTAGTTGGAAAGAGATAGGAAGAGCCAGGTGAGTAGTATTGGTAGATGGAGGTGAGTAGTTGGGAGAAGAGGTAGCCAGGACCTTGTGCAGCTTAGCAGGACAAGAAGAGACATAATGACCGGGTTCACCGCAATACAGGCATAGATAATTCTGCAGCCGACGAAGTCGTTCCTTGGCCGATAGGGAATGTTTCATTAGTCCAAGCTGCCCTGGCTTGATGGTCTGGTTGAGGGGTGAGGGTTCAGTTGGAACCGTACTGGCACTGGCAGGGTACACAGGGGCTCGTATCCGGGGTAGCATCCAAGCTGGGCGGAGCTGTTGGGTAGACCTTTCTGCTCTGCGCTCCCGGAGTCGTCGGTCTATCTGGATAGACAAATTAATTAAAGTCTCTAGAACATCAGGAACACCGACCCGTGCTAACTCATCCTTCAGGCTTTCAGAGAGACCAAGACGGAACTGATGCCGCAGAGCCGCCTCATTCCACTGGGTATCCGTGCTCCAGCGTCTGAAATCAGTCACATAGTCCTCGACCGCTCGGCGGCCTTGCTGGAGCGCATGGAGAGCAGCCTCGGCAGTAGAAGTCCGCTGTGGATCGTCATAAAGTCGGGCCATGGCATCAAGAAAAGAGGGCAGAGAGTCTAGAACTACATGGCGGACTTCAAGTAGGTGATGGGCCCAAGCTTGAGGTTCCCCCTGCAGCAAAGCGATAACGAAGCCCACCTTGGTGGCTTCAGATGAAAAAGTCAGAGGTAGCAACGAAAAGTAAAGTTCACATGCGTTGCGAAACGCACGGAATTTACTCCGATCCCCGAAAAACTTCTCAGGAACAGGGACCCTGGGCTCAGGAGATGGTAACATTCCAATAGAGGAAGTTGGGGTTGGAGGTGAATCTGCAGAGGTGGCTTGAGTTTGTGTCTGCTTATCCATTCAGACATGGCTGCCCTGCAGAGACTTCACGATCTGAGTGAGAGCTGTAAGGTGTTGATAGACATTGTCCATAGGCAAGGTATCTCCTGCAGGCTCAGGCATGGCGGTTTGATACTGTAACGTACCTTAGGTGTGAGCCTGACGTGCGGAGAGGGACCTCCCGTACAACCCCGGCTCGGAGACCACTGGAGTGGGGACAGTGGTGGTAAGAGCACGGTGAGGTAAGGGTGCCTGTCTGATCCTCACTGCTTGGAGTGGTGGAGCCAAGTGGAGACTGGAACGGCTGGTTCCGGAAGCAGCGGATGCAGGTCAGCAGGTTCAGCTTGCAGAGCAGAGGATGCAGGTCAGCAGGTGCCGGTTTGCAGAGCAGGGATGCAGGTCAGCAGGTGCAGGTTTGCAGAGCAGGGATGCAGGTCAGCAGGTGCAGGTTTGCAGAGCAGGGATGCAGGTCAGCAGGTGCAGGTTTGCAGAGCAGGGATGCAGGTCAGCAGGTGCAGGTTTGCAGAGCAGGGATGCAGGTCAGCAGGTGCAGGTTTGCATTGCAAAGGATGCAGGTCAGCGTGTGCAGCTTGCAGAGCAGAGGATGCAGGTAAGCTGGTGCAGGTTTGCAGAGTCAGACAAGCCGGGTCATACACATCAAGGTAAACATCACAAGTGGCAGGCAGAGAGTAGTCAAAGTCCAGGCCGAATCTTGGCAACAGGCAGACTGGCAGATAACTGAGCAGGGTCAAACGAGCCGAGGTCAGGACTGGGGACAGAAGCGTGGTCAGGAAGCCGGGTCAAACACAGGAACAGGATACAAGCACAGAATCAGGAACACAGGGGACAGAAGCGTGGTCAGGAAGCCGGGTCAAACACAGGAACAGGATACAAGCACAGAATCAGGAACTCAGGGAACAGAAGCAGAGTAGTCTAATGGATCAGATAGGTTATCCAGCAGATCAGGCAGGGAACTGTCCAGCATCTCAGATAGCTCCGCTGGTAGAGTCAATGCCAGACACAGACAAGGTCCCAGGTTCAAGCCCAGCACGTCCCTGACAGTACAAAAGAGAGAACAAGGTTTCCTTTCCTCCATTCTCTTTCTTCTGTGAATTCATCAGGAAAATTGCAGAGACCAAGAACGATCCAAGTTTTTCCTACGGTGAGTACAGCCTCTTCTCACCCCTTCCTAAGAGTACCAGTCTTCAGGGCAACTATAGAAAACATAGAGGCCCAGTGTCCGTGAAAAAGACTGACATCCTTCCCACTCCTACCACAGTTCTGGCCACGAACAGACAGAGTAGGAAGATTGAAAACCCTAACAGAGAGTGTCCCATACACAAGAAGCCACACCCCCTCAATAAATGTATCGGCTTTAGGAAAAAGCCTCTGGAAGAGCGCAAGGAGCTTTTAAAGATATTTAGGGTATGTTTCAGGTGCTGTGCTTCTACAGAACATTTTGCAAGGGACTGTAACGTGTCCATCAAGTGCATAGAGTGTGGCTCTGAAGAACATGTGCAAGCCCTCCATCCTCTTGAGCCCAGCTCTGCACAACCTGCCAACACTCCTCCCAGGTTAATGCATGGCGGGGAGAATACAGACCAAGTGCCTAATTCTACCATCATTTCTTCATCCTGCACTGAAGTTTGTGGAGAAGACCGCTGTGGTAAGTCCTGTGCTAAGATATGCTTGGTGAACATATACCACAAGGATCAACCAGAAAGGTCTCTAAAGGCATATGCTATCTTAGACGATCAGAGCAATCGATCACTTGCAAAATCGGAATTGTTCAATCTATTTGAAATAAAAGGCGAAGCTCATCCTTACACCTTGGGTACCTGTAGTGGAACTATAGAGGTTTCTGGAAGAAGGGCTCATGGACTCATGGTATCTTCTCTCAAAGGTAACTTGCAATTACCCTTACCTACACTTGTTGAGTGAAATCAGATACCTGCTAACAGGGAAGAAATCCCTACTCCAGCTGCTGCTTTCCATCACCCTCACCTCAAGGTAATAGCAAATGAGATACCGCCGCTTGACAAAGATGCTCAGATCCTTCTTCTGTTAGGAAGAGACATTCTAAGAGTTCACAAGGTACACAGACAAGTCAGTGGACCCCCAGATGCCCCATTTGCCCAGCGCACGGATCTAGGGTGGGTCATCATAGGCAATGTCTGCATAGGCAAAATGAAAAGACCTACCAACATTTCGTCATTCAAGACAAATGTTCTGCCAAATGGCCGAAACACTTACTTTGAGCCATGCCCACATCACTACTGGGTGAAAGAGAAGATAGCCAGCCATGAATGGCAACATGGTATCTCAGGTGACACAAGCCTTTTCTCCTGCTATGATGGCGACTTCGGCTCTACAGTGTTTAATGCAACCAGTGAAGATGACATACTGGCTCCTTCAATGGAAGACAAAGAATTCATCAAGGTAATGGACAAGGAGTTCTTTCAAGATGACTCCAATAACTGGGTAGCACCCATACCCTTTCGTCTCCCAAGAGAGAGATTGCCAAACAACTTACAGCAGGCCATCAGTAGATTCTCCTCCTTAAAGCGAAACTTAAGCAGGAAACCAGAGATGCAAAAGCACTTTGTGGACTTTATGCAAAATGTATTTGACAGAGATCATGCAGAGCCTGCTCCCCCACTAAAGGAGGGAGAAGTATGCTGGTACCTTCCATCCTTTGGCGTGTATCACCCACGCAAACCAGACCAAATCAGAGTTGTCTTTGATTCCAGTGCTCAGCACAAAGGTGTTTCTCTTAACAACATGCTCCTTACGGGACCCAACTTGAACAACAGTCTAATAGGAGTCTTGATTCGTTTCAGACAAGAGCCTGTAGCAGTAATGGCCGATATTCAACAGATGTTTCACTGCTTCATCGTCAGAGAAGACAACAGAAACTACCTCAGGTTTCTATGGCACAAGGACAATGACCTCAACAAGGAAGTTATAGATTATCACATGAAGGTACATGTCTTCGGTAACAGTCCTTCCCCAGCAGTGGCAACTTATGGGCTAAGGAGAACAGCTCAGACTGGAGAAGTTGAATATGGATCTGATGCCCGTCAATTTGTTGAAAGAAACTTCTACGTTGACGACGCACTTAAGTCCTTTCCAACTGCTAAAGAAGCAATTGATCTTCTCACCAGAACAAAGGAGATGCTGTCTGTAGCAAACCTTAGACTACACAAGATTATATCCAACAGCCAGGAACTTATGAATGCCTTTCACTCTGAGGACTATGCCACTAGTCTAAAAAACCTTGACTTAGGTACAGATGTGCCTCCTGTACAGCGAAGTCTGGGTTTGTTGTGGAACATCAAGCAAGACAAATTCACCTTCCAAGTGTCAATTTGTGACAAACCCTTCACTAAGAGAGGAGTCCTGTCCATGGTGAATAGCATCTATGACCCACTGGGTTTCCTTGCTCCAGTTACCATTCAAGGTAAGATTTTACTAAGACAGTTGTCTACTGGGAACATAGACTGGGATACTCCCTTGCCTAGTGAGAATCAACACAAGTGGGAAAGGTGGAGATATTCTTTGAAGTCACTAGAAAAACTTCAGATTCCCCGTTGCTATGTTCCAGGATCCACTTCAACCGCTAACCGGAGAGAGATTCATATTTTCTCTGATGCATCAGTTGAAGCTATTGCTGCAGTAGCCTATTTGAAGACCTCTAAACTGAATGGAGAATCACACTGTAGTTTTGTCCTAGGCAAGGCAAAACTCACTCCCAAGCCTGCACATACCATACCAAGACTTGAACTTTGTGCAGCCGTGCTAGCAGTAGAAATTGCAGAGGTCATACGAAGTGAAATGGACACTACAATTGATTCTTTCACCTTCTATACAGACAGTAAGGTAGTACTTGGTTACATAAACAACCAAACAAAACAATTTTATGTGTACGTCAGCAACAGGGTTGAACATATCAAGAGATTCTCTCTACCAAGTCAATGGCATCACATTCTCACTGAACTCAACCCAGCTGACTGTGGGACCAGAGCTGTGTCACTTGCCGCTCTTCAGGACAGCTTATGGCTGTCACCTCCAAGGTTTCTGTGTGAGGACTCTTACTTACTCCCTATTGACACCACCTATGGGTTAGTAAACCCTGAAGATGATAAGGAAATAAGAACTGTGAACATCTCACTACACACTTCTGTAAGTACAAAACAGAAGCTGTGGTCACACCGTCGCGAGCATCAATGGAAGCAGGTGCAGCATCTAGCCAATGTGTTCTGGCATTGCTGGAAGAAAAAGTATCTTCACCACCTTCAAGGTCGTAACAAATGGCAAGCATCTAAGCCGAATCTTAAGGTTGGAGACCTCATCCTTCTAAAAGACAAGGAAGTTTGTCGGAATAAGTGGCCTATGGGTCTTATTACTAAAGTTATGCCCAGCGACGATAACAAAGTCCGGAAGGTAGAAGTCAAGGTAAACAAGGGAGGATCGACACGAACCTTTAGTCGACCAATTACAGAGTTAGTACTCCTTTTGCCAGGTGAGTGACTTGTGCAAGGACTAGCCATGCTGTCGGCACAGTGGGGAGTACATTGCTGCCATCTACAGGTTTTACTCAAAACTTTGGAATTATTTGAAGACATCATACTGTGACTTTATGTTCTTCATCCTGTTGAACTTACGTTTATTATTTGCTTGTTGCATGTTTTTCATTACAGGTTCCAGGACATTCATCAGTATTGGACTTTTGAAAATATATATTTTAGTTTGAGGTTATGAAATCTAAAGATTTCAGACGGGGAGTGTTGTGTTACACTATGTGATTATTCTTGCTCTGTGTCTTTAAGATCTGTCCCCTTCTTTCTAGCTGAACTCTCTCTCTCACCGTAGTTCTTTATATATCTCCTCCACTTCCTGATTCTGGTCATTACTCCTGTATATCTTCCATGCTAAACATCTTACATGTGGCTTACAACTGCAACGTTTTTCTACCTATGAATATCCATCATTAAACGGAACATTCGAAAGGATTCATCGTCTGTCATCCTAACTGTGAGTTTATTCATTGAGTTAAACTGCCTGTATCGATGCAAGGGATGAATATCAAACCAGCTTGAGTAAGGCCTACTTAAACCTGGAGATGAACTTTATCGCTTTGTAGTTGAGACAGAACAACAAGGAATGTAAACATCCCTTGTAATAGGAATCAATTGTGACAGGTCCTCTTTATGGAGAGATGCAGGGTCAATAAGACCCCACATCTCTCCTCCAGGCTGGAAAGCATGAGATCGGTCAAAAAAATTCACGATCTCATGCTGACAGCCGAGATCACGGCTTTGTTTACATACGGGAACCCGGCGTGATTTCATAACGTCGCGCCCGGGCCTCCGACGGTCATAGAAATGACTGGTGACCATCTGGTCACCAGTCATCTCTATGCTTCCCATCCGGCGCCGGACAATTCATTCTCCGAGCCCCAGATGGCACGGGAGAGCCCGGAGAAGCATCGGATGGTGCCGCCTATAAGAACGATCAAGCGGCGGAACTGCCGCTATGATCGTTTTTATCGTGCACAGAATCAACGGCTGAAAAGAATGATATCTGAATGATGCCTGCAACTGCAGGCATCATTCAGATGTCACCGAACAAAGCCAAGGACGTCATTTGACGGTGGGCGGTAGAAAAGTGGTTAATATTTCGACAATTTAGAAAAAAGGTCATTTTTATCCTTCATTGATGAGACTGCACTGATGGGCTGCACTGATGGGCACCGATAAGGTGGCAAGGGTGGGCACTGAGAGGTGGCATTGCTAGTTGACACTGGTGGGCATTGAGAAGTGGCACTGCTAGGTGGCAATGATAGTTGGCAGTGATGGGCACTGATAGGCAGCACTGCTAGGTGCCACTGATTGGCACCAGTGGTGGGCATTGATAGGTGGCACTGGCAGGGGCTACTGATTGTCACAGAATTGCCTCTTCCTCTTCGGGCCCGATGTCCCTTGCACATAAGCCGGTGATTGCATTTTTTTTATGCTCACGCTGTCAGCACAAGGAGAAAACAAAAACCATTACCCAGCTTTTGTTTACATCACGTGATCAGCTGTCATTGGCTGACAGCTGATCACATGGTAAGGGGCAGGGATCGGCTCCTTACTCGGATCTGTCATTACCCGAGTCTCAGTGACTCAGTGACCACAGCGCACGCGCGAAGGGGAGGACGTCTATTGACGGACTCCCGGCAATTGAGGACCGTGCTGTGGCCGTCGATCAGTTATAGCGCTGATCTCAAGTGATTAAAGAGGGTCTAAATGGGCCATTGACATGCATCACAATTCAACTTAGGAATGTGTCTTTGCAAAGTTAAACTAAATGAAATCCTTTCTTATTTTTGCTTGGGTATAGAGTGCAGAGGGATTACAAGTCTAGACAGTTTTTGGGGATGTCTGCACCCCTGATAGGGTGAAGACAACTCCCAAATTTGGCCACTTTATCCTTCCAAATAATTCACTTCCTGTCACATAGCCACACAGGAAGTGAGGGGAAATCCCTACCAATGTCTTTCCTTGGGGACACACAGGTCAATCTAAATACTTTCCCCATTATGTAAATTGCACTCGAGCATTTTGCGGGGTACACCCCAAATTATTATTAGGTATTTTGGACTTTGGGGTTTATTTACTAAAGGCAAATCTACTTTGCACTACAAGTGCACTTGCTGGATATCCGAGGGGGACATGCAAACAAAAAAAACACCATCTTTGCTTTTACATGATTGGATGTTACAATCACCAGTGATCCCTCAGATTTTCAGCAGCTACACTTTTACTGCAGAGTGGATTTGTCTTTACTAAATCCCAAACTACCCAATGATTTGGGGTGTACACAACAAAGTGCTAGAGTGCAATTTGCTTAATGGGGACACTAGTTAGATTGATCTGTGTGTCCCCAAGAAAAGACATTGGTAGGGTTTTACCTTCACTTCCTGTTTAGCTGTGTGACAGGAAGTGAAGCCAATTTTACTAAAGGGGGACACAAAGCCCAACCTAAAAAAAAACAAAAAAAAAAAACAGGGGTTCTAACACTTACTTTGTTTCCCTCAAAATGCCCACAATTAGAATCGGATTGTCTTGAGCTATTTTTAAGTGCAATGCTCTAAATCAGTGTTTCTCAAGTACCCCCAACAGGTTTGCAGGTTTTCCTTCATCTTGCACATGTGCTTTAAATCACAGTCAATGGTTTTGAATTTTGGACAGCAATTCTCAATAAGATACATTCACAAAACATGTCCTGTTGGGGGTACTTGAGAACTGAGGCTGAGAACCACTGCAGTAAAAAGGAAAATTGAATACTTACCACTCTGTATTTTTCATTTCCTGGTGACCATCTATGGCAGCACACAATACAATACATGCATATGCTAGCATGAAGGCACCAGGGTAGACAAATCACACCTGTTTTGTTTTGACACGCCAATCAGCTGTCACATTTGTTGCAAAGAAAACGCAAAATAAACCTCAAAACTTTGCATCAAATTTTATTGGTCAACAAAACAAAAGAGAAAGTTTTCGCAAAATAATGCAGCACAGACAATTAAATCAAAGTGAACAAACGACACACATTAACAACATCAAAATAATTTCAGGGGAACATTTCCCCCACACAAAAAAATACAATCCACCAAATTAAAACAAACACCTGTTTTGCAAAGACATAACAAATAAAATACACGTGTTACATACTCGATAAGGACACCAAAATGTACTTTTTGCCCCCCACACACACTTGCCTCTTTTCAGGGCAAGGGAGAGAATGCTATCTGCTAGCTTTATATAACATAGGTTTGTGTGCTAATGAGGCAATTAAAAACACATGCACAGTCCATGAAACACCCAAAATGCAAGTTCACCCAATGTAGAGACTGAACTTCAAAGTGGGCACACCTGTTAAGGATGTCCTTCAATTACTAACCCATAAAAACACTCTCTGAGCATGCTCAGAAATAGCCAGGTGCTGTTCACACACAAAAAGCACCAACAAAAAATCTAAGCCCCTGGGCATGCTCAGAAGAACTCAAATGCAGCTAGCAGAAAATAAGCCCCCCCCCCCTGTCCAAAATTAAGCACATCATCCAGCATGCTACAAAATTAGAGATGGGACAATCACCCCCCCCCCCTTACCAACAAATACCATTGCAGCCTATGGGAACTGACTTGTTAATTTTGCTAGTCCCCACTTGGCTGGCTTATCTTCTAGTTATTAGCCTTAAAATGGGGGCCCAGGTCCCACCCTAAGGGACATATATCAATGTCACCAATTTGGGCAACACCAAAAACAAAACAAGGAGAAGTGCCTTTAAATATGCCAAATTGCTTAAGGGCCATTTCACACCACATGCAGTCCATTGCATTTTTTATGCATCAAAAATGCATGGAAAGTTGGTTATATGGTTCTAAATGGCAGTGTTTGTTCCAGTGCGTTCCAGTTCCACCAAAAAAGTAGAACATGCTGCATTTTACCTGCACTGGACTGTACTGGAATGCAGCAAAACACATCATAAATGCACTGGAACGCACAGGAACACACCTAAATGCACCAAAAAGGCACTGGAACACACTTGTCCTTATCTATGGTCAATAAAAAAGAGGGGTGAAAAAAAAAGCACTGGACTGCATCAAAAACGTACCAAAAATGCACCGGAACGCATCAAAAACGTGCATGCAAAAAAGCACCTGGAACGCATCCGGATTGCGTTTCTATGGTGTGAACTGGCCCTAATTCACACCATAGAAACGCAGTCTGGATGGGTTCCAGGTGCTTTTCTGCATGCGCGTTTTTAACACGTTCCAGTGCATTTTTGATGAGTTTTTGATGCAGTCCAGTGTTTTTTTCCCCCTCTTTTCACTTAGGACAAGTGTGTTGCAGTGCATCTTTGGTGCATTTAGGTGCGTTCCGGTGCATTCCAGTGCGTTTTTGGTACGTTCCGTTGCTTTTTTGATGTGTTTTACTGCGGTCCAGTACAGTTCTGTACCTAAAAAATGCAGCATGACCATTTTTTTTCCCTTTCTGAAACACACTGGAATGGACTGCAGTGGTGTGAACTATGCCATTGGCATTAATGTGATCAACTTTCTTTGCGTTTTTCATGCATCAAAAAAACGCACTGCACTGCATCCGGTGTGAACTGGCCCTAAATATCATACCTGGGGGGTGTCTATAGTATGCCTGTAAAGTAGCGCATGTTTTCCATGTTTATAACAGTTCAAGAGCAAAATTACATTTCTAAAGTAAAATAATAGTCATTAAAATGTACTCGCAGCTGTAATGAATTGCTGGTTCCTGTCAATACAGATAAAAGTCATTGAAAGTCTTTGGAAAAAAAATGCGTGGGGGTCCCCCAAATTCCATTACCAGGCCCTTCAGGTCTGGAATGGATATTAAGGGGAACCCTGCCGCAAATTAAAAAAAAATGCGTGCGGTTCCCCCCAAATATCCATACCAGGCTCTTCAGATCTGGTATGGATTTTAAGGGGAACTCCACCCCAAATTTGAAAAAAAAATGGCGTGGAGTACCCCCAAAAATCCACACCAGACCCTTATCCGAGCACGCAACCTGGCAGGTCGCAGGAAAAGAGGGGGGACGAGAGAGCGCCCCCCCCTCCTGGACCGTCCCAGGCCACATGCCCTCAACATGGGGAGGATGTCCCCATGTTGATGGGGACAAGGGCCTCATCCCCACAACCCTTGCCCGGTGGTTGTGGGGGTCTGCGGGTGGGGGGCTTATCGGAATCTGGAAGACCCCTTTAACAAAGGGGACCCCCAGATCCCGGCCCCTCTGTGTGAAATGGTAATGGGGTACATTGTACCCCTACCATTTCACAAAGAAAGTGTCAAAAATGTAAAAAATGACAATAGCCGGTTTTTGACAATTCCTTTATTAATGTCTTCTCTTTTCTTCCATCTTCTTCTTCTTCCATCTTCTTCTTCCATCTTCTTCTTTTCTCCTTTCGGGTTTCTTCCTCCATCTTGTTCTTCATCTTCCTCTTCCTCTTTATCTTCATCTTCCTTCTTCTTTCGGTGTTCTCGTCCGCATCTTGCTCCGGCTTCTTCTTCCCTTCTTCTTTCTTCGGCCGCTCCGTTTGAATTGGAGGTTCCCGCTGTGTGGCGCTTCAGTTCTCCTCTTGGTCCGCTGCCACCCGGTGACCCCGCCCCCCTCTGACGCACATGGATTTCACTGGGACTTTCCCCGTGGTGTCAGAGTGGGGCGGGGTCACCGGGCAAGAAGGAAGAGAAGAAGGAAGATGAAGATGAAGATGAAGATGGAGGAAGAAACCCGAATGGAGAACAGAAGAAGATGGAATTGTCAAAAACCGGCTCTTGTCATTTTTTAAATTTTTGACACTTTCTTTGTGAAATGGTAGGGGTACAATGTACCCCATTACCATTTCACACAGAGGGGGGGCGGGATCTGGGGGTCCCCTTTGTTAAAGGGGTCTTCCAGATCCTGATAAGCCCCCCGCCCGCAGGCCCCCACAACCACCGGGCAAGGGTTGTGGGGATGTGGCCCTTGTCCCCATCAACATGGGGACATCCTCCCCATGTTGAGGGCATGTGGCCTGGTACGGTTCAGGAGGGAGGGGGGCCGCTCTCTCGTCCCCCCCCTCTTTTCCTGCAGCCTGCCAGGTTGCGTGCTCGGATAAGGGTCTGGTGTGGATTTTTGGGGGTACTCCACGCCATTTTTTTTAAAAATTTGGGGTGGAGTTCCCCTTAAAATCCATTCTGAAGGGCCTGGTATGGATATTTGGGGGAACCGGAACGCATTTTTTTTAAATTTGCGGCAGAGTTCCCCTTAATATCCATTCCACACCTGAAGGGCCTGGTAATGGAATTTGGGGAAACGCTTTTTTTTTTGTTTTTATCAATGACTTTTAATGACTTTTCTCTATATTGCCGGGAGCCGACAATTCATTATAGCCCCGGGTGCTTTTAAATGCCTTTTTTTTCCTTTAGAAATTTCATTTTGCTGGTGCACTGGGAAGTTCAGAGCTGCGCCTGTTCAACTTATGCAAATTGAGTTATGTGACTTGACATTTACTAAGATTTTGCCGGCGCAGTGTATTGGCGCGTTTGAACAAGTAAAATTCCCGTGCTGAGCACAAAAAAACCTCCCGCAGCTCTAATCGTAATTGCCGGCGCAGCGGGCTGGTTTTGAAAAAGTAACTTTCTCACTCTATTTTGGGCATATTAGTTATTTGGGCAGGTGTCACTTCACTTCCTCACATCACCCCACATCTCCCCCGATATATATTCTCACTTCCAGCTTCTTTATATTTAGAATTTAACATGCCGTGCGCGAGGTCCATAGTGGCGCACTGAGCGCCTCCTCCCGTCCGCCGAGAACACTATAGTAAATGGGAAATAGGGCTGCGATACCGGCGCTAATGTTGTGTAAATACCAAAACAGCCATTGCGCGCGCAGATGCGCCGATACTCATGGCGCAAACGTTTCGTAAATCAGCCCCAAGGTTTGATGAGTTTGGTTTAAAGGTACTTAAATACAATGCACAAAGCTCTGACCTCAAACTTATTTAGAAACTGACCTCACAAATGTTCTTTTGGCTGAATGGGCATACTCCTACATCATGTGGAAAGCCTTCTTGGAAGTGTGGCGTTTCATATAAATATATATGTATATATGTGTAGTGGGGTCTCTTCTAAGGCCCCAGGACTACGTTACCCAGAACCCCATTCGGCCCCAGGGCGGAGGTTCCACCGCAGAGACTCATGGGAGGGGTTACTTAAGTGGGAGGCGAGGCGGAGCTCGCTCTCTTGGGTCAAGCGACAAGTCATCCTGTGCGGATCGGCTGTGGAGCAAGGCCTGAAGCCTGAGGCCTTGCTTGGAGTCCGAAGAGCCTTCCACCATACTGCGGAGCCTGGGTGGATCCTGACCCAATAGGACGTGAGTTGGATCGAGGACTCGATCGGAGTAGACGCTGTGTGCGACACACAGGAGGTGGAAGTCCCAGGCTGGGATCGCGCCTGGAGTGGTGAGTGGGCACCTGCCCATATCAATAGACTGAGTTGTGTTCAGGCCTGTAGACTGCCTAGGCCTGCTGTTCGCTCACCAGTGTTTTCTTGGGGGGTCCGGTAGCGGGACAGAGTTGAAGTATCTACCCCCCCGTTTTGCCCTGTTATTTCAAGTTAACACCCAATGTGGATTACAAATGGTTATCTCTTTAAGTGCACCAACGAAAGCTGGCCGGTGAAGAAACCTTCATTCCTTAGGGGAAAGAGACTCAGTTCCATTCCATGTCAGGCCTGACTTAAGGGCTGGGAGTTTAGAAGGTTTGTGTTACTGCACCATAGGCGAACGCACGCCATAATAGCTCCGCGTGGTGGACACTGCGCGGCGCCATATTGCTGTGCTGCACCTAGTACATTGATTGATGCAGGGCTCTGCATGCCCATGTATATGTTGCATGTTATACCTTGAATCCTTCATTACCAGTAAAGCTGATATATATATTTTATATTCTTGCCTCAGTGTGTTGTCTGACTGTTTAAAGATTATTAAGTATAATACATCTGAGAGTGATAGGAGTTTAACCCTAGACTGACTGTGCCAGAGTGGGTCGAGTAAGATTGCCGGGGGTTGGCGGTACTGCGTGCAGGGCCCGAAATCAAATCAGCGGCTCTCTTAATTGGGGGTAGCGCTACACGTGCGGGCTCGTGAGTCCGGGATCCTGTTGCAGCAAATAGCAGCCAAAAAGTACCAGCATGGACCCACTAGAAGTAGTGAAGTGGTGCGCAGCAGCAAACACAGATCCAAATGGGGCAGTGATTATAGAACTCCCAGGGATCTGGCAAGAAGATACAGTGAAACAGTTAGTGATGTCACTGTCCCCACAACAGAAGGCATGGATAGTGGATGTAAGATCAGAACCTCCTTTGACATATGTACTGGTAAAATGGAAGGATGGAGTCCCAGAAGACTTCAAGAAGCCAAGCATAGAAACGGTGGATAAACAAACTTATAAGTTAATACGCGTCCCACCCAACCTAAAAGATGTAAAGAAAGAAGAGAGTCCCGGGTCGCCACAGGGCACCCTCAGCACAGAATTATGCGCGGTTCTAGGGGAAATCATAGCGCAATGCAAGAAAGACCCGGCGGATTATCAAATAGCAGGATACCGGAAACTCAGAATGTTTTCAGGAAGGAAACCTGTACCTTCAGGCGAAGAAGGATTTGAGGAGTGGTTGGACGGTGCAACTCAGGCTCTGGAGGAGTGGGAAGTCCCAGACCACAGGAAGAAGCAGAGAATTGCTGAAAGCTTGAAGGGGCCTGCTCTAGAGGCCGTACGCAACCTCAAGATGAGCAAGACAGACTGTACTGCGCAGGACTATCTAGACATTCTGCAGAATGTGTTCGGTGGAACAGAGAAGATCACTGAACTCACCTACCAACTGGAGCATTGTTATCAAAAGGCAGGGGAGAAGCTATCAGAGTTCATGATGCGCCTAGATAAAATACTGCACAAGATGATCTTAAAGAAAGGGATTGACCCGAAGAAGGTGGATGAGGCCCGAGTCCAACAGGTGATGAGGGGATCTCAACCACTGGATCCCATCGCACTGGCGTTACGTACAAGACAGGACGGGAAGAGCCTGGAGTACCCTGACTTGATCCGAGTAGTCAGAGAGGAAGAAGCTATGCTGGAGGAGAAAAAGAGGAGCCAACCAGTTGAGACGGTGAACCCTCCTCCGGTGATGGTCAGGACGGCCACGACCTTAGAGAGAGACGCAGAGGTGGATACCTTGAAGTCGCAGATGTCCCAAGTGCTGGGAATGTTGACCTTCTTGATGGAAAAGGAGTCAAGGGTACCAGAGAGGGAAAGTCCGAGGAAGGAATTGTTCCCGAATACCTCAGCACCCGCATCCCTGGAAAATTGGGGAAATGTGATCTACTTCAATTGTGGGGTAGCTGGCCATCTTGCCAAAGTATGTGCCAGTCCCAAGAAGAAGAGACTGAATAACCGCAGGCCGCCGGAAAACTTCAACGGGCCCTGGTGAAGGAGTCAACCGGGTGCCCATCATCATCAACGAACTCCACACTGAATGCAGAAGCTACAGAGTTCATTCCATCTAGTCACTGGTCAGATGCTTGGGAGAGTGTCGGTGAACTATCCCCCGAAGAGGACCCAAGGGAAGCCATGTATCTTCCTGCTCCGGAGCCAGATGCTCTTGAATTAGAAGGAACTCCTGGGTTGGTTACAGAAGAAGAATCTGCTCCCACAGAAAGTCCCAGAGGACAGAGGAAGCGGAGGGCAATAAAACCTCCCAGGAGATTAACCTACCCACAAATGGGGAAGAGTGCGGAAGACACTGTATTCACTGCCAGAAGGAGTATGGAAGACCCTGACCCTCCCACTGTTTATTTGGTGGGAGGCAACCCCAGCTCACTCTCTGGCACAGTTAGACAGGATGCTGTTGTTAATGTGTCCTGTGGGCAGAGGAGTTCACCGCCTCATTTTTGGTGGGAATTTCCTCTGCCGACATCATATGGAGAATTGATGGATGTTGTTAAATGTGTAGCTTGGAGTTATGTTATCTTTGGGGACCAAAGAGTTCAAGTGGGGGGAGTGTGTAGCGGGGTCTCTTCTAAGGCCCCAGGACTACGTTACCCAGAACCCCATTCGGCCCCAGGGCAGAGGTTCCACCGCAGAGACTCATGGGAGGGGTTACTTAAGTGGGAGGCGAGGCGGAGCTCGCTCTCTTGGGACACGGCGCGTCAAGCGACAAGTCATCCTGTGCGGATCGGCTGTGGAGCAAGGCCTGAAGCCTGAGGCCTTGCTTGGAGTCCGAAGAGCCTTCCACCATACTGCGAAGCCTGGGTGGATCCTGACCCGTCGTGTTAGGACGCGAGTTGGATCGAGGACTCGATCGGAGTAGACGCTGTGTGCGACACAAAGGAGGTGGAAGTCCCAGGCTGGGATCGCGCCTGGAGTGGTGAGCGGGCACCTGCCCATATCAATAGACTGAGTTGTGTTCAGGCCTGTAGACTGCCTAGGCCTGCTGTTCGCTCACCAGTGTTTTCTTGGGGGGTCTGGTAGCGGGACAGAGTTGAAGTATCTACCCCCCCCCCCCCGTTTTGCCCTGTTATTTCAAATTAACACCCAATGTGGATTACAAATGGTTATCTCTTTAAGTGCACCAACGAAAGCTGGCCGGTGAAGAAACCTTCATTCCTTAGGGGAAAGAGACTCAGTTCCATTCCATGTCAGGCCTAACTTAAGGGGGGGGGGGTTTAGAAGGTTTGTGTTACTGCGCCATAGGCGAACGCACGCCATAATAGCTCCGCGTGGTGGACTCTGCGCGGCGCCATATTGCTGTGCTGCACCTAGTACATTGATTGATGCAGGGCTCTGCAGGCCCATGTATATGTTGCATGTTATACATTGAATCCTTCATTACCAGTAAAGCTGATATATATATTTTATATTCTTGCCTCAGTGTGTTGTCTGACTGTTTAAAGATTATTAAGTATAATACATCTGAGAGTGATAGGAGTTTAACCCTAGACTGACTGTGCTAGAGTGGGTCGAGTAAGATTGCCGGGGGTTGGCGGTACTGCGTGCAGGGCCTGAAATCAAATCAGCGGCTCTCTTAATTGGGGGTAGCGCTACACATACATGTAGCGGCCTCACCCTCTCTCTCTTCTTTAGTGGATACTTTGGCTTAGGTCTAGGGGTACTTTGAAGGGGAGAGCGAGGTGCGCCACGGCCCATGTCCTCTAGATTTCAGCATGTAGAGGTGAAGGCCAGCATCTAATTACACCCGGGCTGTGTATACGCTCAGAGCCAAGTCTGTTCTGCTGATAACCCCCTTTGCTCCCGGTAATTGGAGTACTGCACACTGAAAAGGTCCAACACTTATCTATTCCATAACGGCAAACAAATAGTCCTTTGCGAGCAGACAGTTTGAGACCCATAGAACAGTCCAGTTGTCAGGGTCACCTGTGGCCAGGTGACAGATGCACACCGTAGGGGGACAGGAGTGCACCGCGAGGTAGTGAACCCTATGGCTGGCTTCTGTGGATAGGAAACTGGGTGGTTGTGGAAAGCGGGACCAGAGGAGCACAACCGGGATCCCAACGGAAGCGAGAGCCAAGATTCCCCAGGGCGCAGAGTCTAAGACCCAGCTGGTCTTCTCCAGGGCCTCTAGTGGTGAGGATGTTACGCTGCAGGCTGGGACCAGGTCGCGGCCCCTGGAGTTTCCTAGCTCACGCCCCGTAGGATAAGGGGAAGCAGCAGCACACGATAGAGAGAACCGAATAACAAGCCGAAGGTCAGGGGCCACAAGCAGACAAGGATAACGAAGAACGAGCCGAAGGTCAAGGGTCACGAGCAGACAGGGATGGTCGGGGACAAGCCAATAACGTAACAGAGAGACAGACGTAGCACACGGCAGGCAGGAACCCAAACACACAATGCCTAACAAACACGTTGATCAGCAAAGCAGGCTTGCAGTGCACAGGTTAATATAGTGTTCAGTGATAGGGCCTGGGGTGGAGTCAGGCTGGGAGGAGATTATAAAGGAAGCCAGGTGAAGGGGGTCTGGTCTCTAGATGAACACATGAGGAGGAAGGTAAGATGGCAGACAGACATTAATGCATATCCATGACAGTACCCTCCCTCTTACGAGGCCTCCCCCTTCCCCGCCTGGGCCCAGGTTTAGAGGGAAACTTCAGATGAAACTCCTTTAACAGACGAGGTGCAAAGACCTCAGATGCAGTGATCCAAGACCTCTCCTCAGGACCAAACCCTTTCCAATGAACGAGGTACTGAAGAACGCCTTTACAGAGTCGGGAGTCCAGAATTTGACTGATCTCGTACTCCTGATTATCCTCAGAGACAGGCGCCACGGTAGGAAGAGGACGAGAGAATTTATTGAGGACTAAAGGCTTTAGAAGAGCAACATGAAAGGAGTTAGTGATTTTAAGGCTCTTAGGAATCTGGAGTTTGAAACAAACCGGATTCAGTTTAGCAGTTACCGTGTATGGACCGATGAATCGTGGAGCAAACTTCAGAGAAGGAACTCGGAGCTTGATGTTCCTGGTAGAGAGCCAGACTTTGTCCCCTGGCTGAAGAGAAGGCGGTTTACGCCTGCGGCGGTCGGCAAAGCCTTTGAATTTTTCAGCAGCTGCCCGGAGGGAATCATGAACGTGACCCCAAACGGAATTGAGAGACTCCTGAACCGAAGCCAAAGCTGGAATGTCTGGAGAACAGATCATAGGAAGAGGAAGTTGAGGGTGTTTTCCATAAACTGTGAAAAAGGGTGTCTTCTGCGAACTGGTATTCACATGATTGTTATGGGAGAATTCTGCCCACGGGAGTAGAGAGGACCAATCGTCATGGTGAGAAGACACAAAGGTGCGAAGAAAGACCTCTAACTCCTGATTAACCCTCTCAGTCTGTCCATTGGATTGGGGATGGTAAGAAGAAGAAAAATCCAAGACAATATTGAGGGATTTGCAAAAGGCTCTCCAAAAACGAGACGTGAATTGGACTCCCCTGTCGGAAACAATATGAGAAGGGACCCCATGTAGGCGGAGAATTTCTCGAATGAAAATGGGAACCAAGGCAGGGGCAGAAGGAAGACCAGGAAGAGGAACAAAATGAGCCATCTTGGAGAATCGATCGATTACCACCCAAATGACTGTATTATTCTCAGACAGTGGGAGATCGGTGATAAAATCCATGGCAATATGGGCCCAGGGTTCCTTAGGAATAGGCAAGGGCATGAGGAGACCAGCAGGAGCTTGTGTGGAGGATTTGGACTGAGCACAGACATGACAAGCTTTAACGTAGTCTTTGACGTCTGAGCGGAGATTAGGCCACCAGTAGTGACGACTGATGAGTAGGAAGGATCGGAGGAATCCAGAATGCCCTGCCACCTTGGAATCATGTCCCCAACGAAGGATCTTAGCTCTTAGCTCAGTGGGGACAAAGGTCTTACCAGGCGGAATTTTAGACTTCAGGGTGGTAGAGTGGGCAACAATGCATGAGGTGGGAATGATCGGCTCAGGTTCAGGGGCGGACTCCTCGTCCAAAGTGTCAAATGACCTAGAGAGCGCATCAGCCCGACCGTTGCAGGAACCAGGTTTGTAGGTAATCGTGAAATTAAAACGGGCAAAGAAGAGACTCCACCTGGCCTGTCTAGGATTCAGACGTTTAGCATTCTGTAGATACTGTAAATTCTTGTGATCGGTAAAGATCGTTATGGAGTGAGGGGAACCCTCCAAGAGATGACGCCACTCCTCTAACGCCAATTTAATTGCGAGAAGTTCCCGATCACCGATGGCATAATTCCTCTCTGCCTGAGAAAATTTTTTGGAGAAGAACGCACATGGTTGGCGTCTCTTCTCAAAGATTTGAAGAAGCACAGCTCCCACCCCCATTGAGGAAGCGTCCACTTCAATAAAAAATGCATTCCCAGGATTTGGTCTCCTCAAGAGGGGGCCAGAAACAAAGGCCTGTTTCAGGTTGTGAAATGCAGAGACAGCTTCGGGAGGCCAGTCTCTGGCATTCACACCCTTCTTGGTCAAAGCGATAATAGGCGCGGCAATGGAAGAGTAATTCCTTATGAACTGCCTATAATAATTAGTGAAGCCAAGAAAGCGCTGTGTGGCCTTGAGGCTAGCAGGAAGAGGCCAGTTGGTGATAGCCAAGACCTTCCCAGGGTCCATACGAAGCCCCGAACATGAGACAAAGCACCCCAAAAACAGGACCTCAGAACATTCAAAGGAACATTTCTCCAGCTTGGCATAGAGATTGTTCTCTCTAAGACGTTGAAGTACAGTGCGGACATGGTTTCTGTGGACGAGCAGATTTTCAGAAAAGATCAGAATGTCATCCAGATAGATGACAACAAACTGGTACAGCAGATCTCTGAAGATTTCATTGACAAAGTTTTGAAACACGGCTGGAGCATTACACAGACCAAAAGGCATCACCAGATATTCGTAATGCCCGTCTCTAGTGTTAAATGCAGTCTTCCATTCGTCACCCTCCCGTATTCGAATGAGATTGTACGCGCCTCTGAGATCCAACTTGGTGAAAATGGAGGCACCCTTCAACCTATCGAATAGCTCAGATATTAAGGGTAAGGGGTATCGATTTTTAATAGTAACCGCATTTAAACCCCGATAATCGATGCAGGGTCTTAAGGTACCATCCTTTTTGGCAACAAAAAAGAACCCTGCCCCTGCAGGCGATGAGGATTTCCGGATGAACCCTCTCTCCAGATTCTCTGCTACATACTCCGACATGGCCTGGGTCTCTGGGATGGACAGAGGGTAGGTACGACCCCTGGGTAGAGTTGCTCCGGGGACAAGATCAATAGCACAGTCAAAAGACCTGTGGGGAGGAAGCACCTCAGCTGATTTTTTACAGAACACATCCCGGTAATCGCTGTATGCGGCGGGAAGATCAGAAGAAACAGAAGTGGCAGCAACCGGAAGGCTCTCCTTGGGGGTCACCTTGAGAAGACACGACGAGAAACATGAGGAACCCCAGGCCAGGATCTGCCCAGAGACCCAGTCCACATGTGGAGAGTGGAGCTGTAGCCAAGGGAGGCCCAATACAACTGGGGTAGAGGCCTTGGGTAGAATAAGAAAGGATATCCACTCCTGGTGGAGAATCCCTACCGACATCCTAATGGGTAGCGTCTGGAAGCGAATAGGGCCCCCTGGGAGAACAGTGCCATCAATTGCCGAGACTACCAATGGGGTAGTGAGAGGTGAAAGGGTAAGCTTCATAGAAGAAGCAGTTCTCCAATCCATGAAATTGCCGGCAGCCCCGGAATCCAGGTATGCAAGGGTTGACTGAGGAGAAGTGCCTACATGAAGGGACACCGGCAAGAGCAGGCGAGAAGGTGATGTTTCTGGGTCCAATACTCCACCTTCCAAATGTATTAGACCCGAGCGTTTCCCGGACGAAGCGAGCAGGAGTCACGAAAATGACCCTTGCCCCCACAATAGAGGCACAAGCCCAGAGTTCTGCGCCTAGCACGTTCTTCGGGGGTTAGTCTGGTCCGGCCCAGCTGCATAGGTTCTTCAGCAGGTAGAGGATGCTCCACGGGATGAAGGGAGGGGAGCTCAGACTGGCTAGGACCCAGAGAGTGCTGGCGTCTTTTTTCTAAGGACCTCTCTTGAAAACGAATGTCGATCTGGTTGCATAATGAAATTACATCGTCCAGACCGACGGGAATGGCTCTTCCCGCTAATTCGTCTTTCACTCGGTCAGAGAGGCCATGTAAAAAGGTAGCGACCAGGGCCTCATTATTCCAGCTCAATTCAGCTGTGTGGATACGGAACTGAAGAGCATATTGCCCCACTGAACTAGATTCTTGGCGAAGACGTAAGACAGCACTAGCCGCTGAAGAAGCCCGAGCCGGCTCTTCGAAGATATTACGAAAGAGCTTCAAGAATTCGGACAGACTGGAAACCACCGGATCGTTCCTCTCCCACAGGGGGGCAGCCCAGGCCAAAGCTTCACCGGAGAGGAGGGAAATGATATAGGCTACCTTAGCCCGGTCAGATAGGAAGCTTTGAGGCTGAAGCTCAAAATGAATAGTGCATTGGCTGAGAAACCCCCTGCAGGCCTTGGAGTCCCCAGAGAAACGGAACGGAGCTGGCAATCTTAGTGAGTGTGAGGCTGCGACTGGTGCGATAGGTACAGCCGCTGGTTGTACTTGGGGTTGCGGATTCGGGGTTCCCAAGGAGACCTGAAGCTGCTCGAATCGAGAAGCCAGATCCTGGAGGAATCGCATCACCTGGGTCTGATTTGATTCCTGGGTCTCAAGTCTGCGAACTATGCCCTGCAATGGATCATCCGCGGGAAGCGGGATGTCAGCCGGGTTCATGGCTGATCAAACTGTCAGGGTCACCTGTGGCCAGGTGACAGATGCACACCGTAGGGGGACAGGAGTGCACCGCGAGGTAGTGAACCCTATGGCTGGCTTCTGTGGATAGGAAACTGGGTGGTTGTGGAAAGCGGGACCAGAGGAGCACAACCGGGATCCCAACGGAAGCGAGAGCCAAGATTCCCCAGGGCGCGGAGTCTAAGACCCAGCTGGTCTTCTCCAGGGCCTCTAGTGGTGAGGATGTTACGCTGCAGGCTGGGACCAGGTCGCGGCCCCTGGAGTTTCCTAGCTCACGCCCCGTAGGATAAGGGGAAGCAGCAGCACACGATAGAGAGAACCGAATAACAAGCCGAAGGTCAGGGGCCACAAGCAGACAAGGATAACGAAGAACGAGCCGAAGGTCAAGGGTCACGAGCAGACAGGGATGGTCGGGGACAAGCCAATAACGTAACAGAGAGACAGACGTAGCACACGGCAGGCAGGAACCCAAACACACAATGCCTAACAAACACGTTGATCAGCAAAGCAGGCTTGCAGTGCACAGGTTAATATAGTGTTCAGTGATAGGGCCTGGGGTGGAGTCAGGCTGGGAGGAGATTATAAAGGAAGCCAGGTGAAGGGGGTCTGGTCTCTAGATGAACACATGAGGAGGAAGGTAAGATGGCAGACAGACATTAATGCATATCCATGACACCAGTATTGGTGGGGAGTAGGTCAAGGCACAATCCTCAAAGAAACTAAACCATTCAGGTTTCATCAACGGTTGCTAAGCACAGTGGCTGTTAAATTGACTTTTTGGCTTACAGAGTCTCTTCCAGCGACTCTAGTGAACAGGAACTGGAGTTACCTTCGCTACGTTGCAGCCCCTGTCAGGGGGAAGACATCCCTCCAAGGGAGTTACCAGAGGCCCCGCCCTCACCGGATTAATGCTTTACCGGGCTATCCGGAAGGGTTACACTCCCCGGCCTCCTCGCCTCAGATACGGGTCCCAACACCTTAGGGCCCCTCTGACTCCTCCACCCTCGCGGAACCCAGTCGAAGTACCATAGTACCTCACCCCAGGCTTAAGGTGCCTGGGATGGACTCCATCCCTCGCTCCGGCCAGGTCAAGGGCACCTGGGCCCGGATCTCCGGAACGCCAGCACCCAGGCCAAAGGTGCCTGGGTGCGGCCGCGTCCACCAACTCTGAACCCCGAGGTCAGGGCGTCCGCCCCTTTTATCTCCTCTCCCGCTGTACCGGCGCCAGGAAAGGACAAAAAGGTACAGTCTTGCGGTGCAGGTTCAACTCCGGCCCAGGGCGACAATGCCACCTGCAGGCCACAGGGAACCTTGCACCACCAGAGTCCTCCAAGAACCACAAAAGGGAATCTCAGATTCCCTAACAATTAGTACATCTGGGTTAACTAACCCAGATGCTCCCCCCCAAATTTAAATACCCGCTACATATATATATATTTATTATATATATATTATATAGTAGGGCAAAAAAGCATATTTAGTCAGCCACCAATTGTGCAAGTTCTCCCACTTAAAAAGATGAGAGAGGCCTGTAATTTATAGCACTACAAATCTTCTTGCAAGTCCTAGGTTGCTTGACTCATACAGGTGAGGTCATCTACTCTATATAGCTAAACTTGCTGATATTTAGATTTAACAATAGATTTTATTTAGCATACTTCTTGATCGATCAATCAACTTGGGTACATTCAGCCTGCCCATACATGGTTTGAATCATCTATGTCCGGCTTAACTGAACAAAAAAGCGCTAGGGTAGGGTTTACAAAGCATACCTTAACTCTTGCTGAACTATGTCACAATACAAGTATATATCATATAGTACTACATAGAATATGACTATACTGTAAAAATAAACAGCTTGTAAAAGGCAAAGTGCTCCGCATATTACATGACACTTCGGAGACCCCTGAGATGCATGACTTCTTAAAAATCATTTGAAAACTGCATATGTTGGAATTTTTTAAAATGTGCAGTTGTCTATATTCTGGCTGTAGCAACAACATGGTAGCTCTTAGGTCTCATAATAAAGAAAACATCTGCAGTGAGGTCCAAGTCTTCCCTTTTCACTCCTGGTGGAGGAGTGAATGTAAATCTCTGTAGCATTCCTGTGAAGAACAAGAAAAGCTCCATCCTGGCCAGACTCTCCCCAGCACACACCCTGCGTCCTGTGTGTAAAAGAAGAATAAATGGTTATCAGGGTAAAGTTAGGATTAAAATGGACACTCTATTTTCATGCACTTCCCAGCCCATACGTAATTAGTGCAGCATTTACATCTATTGCTGTTGTGTTTAGTTTCGGGCAGGCAGTGTCCTTCAAAGCATCAACAAGGATGTGGACTATGTCAGACTGGCCCTTACTCGCTTTCACTTACATAGTGTTTTTGTCTTCCTCTCCATTATACTGACCACCACACAAAGCAATCGTAGACCTCACCCCTTGTCTTCCGCAATCCCATCTCAAAGATACCAATACAGCCCTTATCCTTTAAACCAACTGCTTTATAGTGTCATGTAGTACAGTGGACCCTCTGTGCCCCCAACAGGGAGTCTGGAACATCACCAAGGTGCAATCCCATTGTATCAGGCAGAAGGTCAGGACAAGCAGCAGGCAGAAGCAGAATCTGTGGGTAGTTCCAGCTTCAACCAAATCTAAAGTGCAAAGTATCCAGAGGAACTGGAAACAAGCACCTTTTATCAGGCTCAGGTTGACATCTTTAACCTCACTTTGTTTACTGGCACAAGGTATGAAGAGCACAGTGTGAAAATACCACAGTACAGGTGGGGGCAGAGGAAAGATTGCAGGTCCAGCTTGTCTAAACTAGGGATGAGCTCGGTGTTCGACTCGAACATCGGCTGTTCGATCGTTCGACGAAGATCTAACGATTTGGGCCATTCGCGCCAAATTCGAGTGACGCGAACGGCCCACAATGCACTACGCCATCGCAGTGCAATCCAGGCGCTGTGATTGGCCAAGCATGCACTGTGACCCCGCATGCTTGGCCAATCACAGCGCCGGCAGCGAGGAGAGCCATAATTGGCCACAGGCAGGATGCCTGTGGCCAATTATAGCTCAGGGGGATTTAGTACACACCCCACACTATAAAAGGCCGCCAGCGAGGCGGCCTTGTGTAGTGTGTTCCGGTTCAGGGAGAGAGAAGGATAGGCAGGGACAGTGTCAGTGATATTTGTTCATTTAACTTGTGTGCAGGGAGAGAGAAGGATAGGCGGGGACAGTGTCAGTGATATTCTTTGCTAAACCTTGTGTGCAGGGAGAGAGAAGGATAGGCAGGGACAGTGTCAGTGATATTCTTTGCTAAACCTTGTGTGCAGGGAGAGAGAAGGATAGGCAGGGGACAGTGTCAGTGTCATTTTTGCTAAGCCTCCTGCACAGTATACACCTGAAGCTAGCCCTTATTGCTGTGTTTTCCTGTTGTGTAACACAGGCAGGCATCTGCAGCACTTACAGCGGGCGTAGTGTGCCTCCTGCACATTATACACCTGAAGCTAGCCCTTATTGCTCGTGTTTTTTTTCTTTTGTGTTACACTAACAGGCATCTGCAGCACTTACAGCGGGCGTAGTGTGCTTCCTGCAAAATATACACCTGAAGCTAGCCCTTATTGCTGTGTTTTCCTGTTGTGTAACACAGGCAGGCATCTGCAGCACTTACAGCGGGCGTAGTGTGCCTCCTGCACAGTATACACCTGAAGCTAGCCCTTATTGCTCGTGGTTTTTTTTCTTTTGTGTTACACTAACAGGCATCTGCAGCACTTACAGCGGGCGTAGTGTGCTTCCTGCAAAATGTACACCTGAAGCTAGCCCTTAGTGCTGTGTTTTCCTGTTGTGTAACACAGGTAGGAATCTGCAGCACTTACAGCGGGCGTAGTGTGCCTCCTGCACAGTATACACCTGAAGCTACCCCTTATTGCTGGTTTTCCCCATCTCCCTGCAGGCCATTAGAATGTCTGGAAGGCAAACAAGGAGAGGCAGACAGTCAGGAGCCAATAAAACAGGGCAAGCAGGCTCTGTGTCTAGAGACAACAGTGCTGGTCGTGGACACGGTGCATCGTCATCAGCACGTGGCCATGGGACACACTTGTCCTAATTTTCGGCAGCTGGACGTGTTGAGCCGCATCATGCCGAAGACTTGGTAGAGTGGATGACCAAGCCCTCCTCATCCTCCTCATCCTCTCTCACTCAGGCTCAGGGTACTGGTAAAGCAGCTGCCAAAGTGTCCTCTTCCCTCGTATCAATGTCATCATCAGTCACTCCTTCCCTAGACCCACCGTGTCCTCCTGAGGAGTCCCCCAAACTGTTTGAGCACAGTGTTGGTGTCATGGAAACCCTATCAGGAACAGACACCCTGGACTTCCTGGTTCCCGCCCCCGCAGGTGACGCCCGAAGGGCTATTTAAACTCCTCACTTGCAGACAGTCCCTGCTGTCTGCTCTACAGCATTTATCCCAAGTGACCTGATCTGCCTTGTTTACCTGTATCTGACCCGGCTTCCTGTGACCCTCCTGCTATCTGCCTGTACCTGACCATCGGCCTGTTTTCTGACTTCGGTATTGCCTGATCCTTTTGTGCCTCGCTGCCTGCCAGTTTACCCGACCCCGGCTTGTCTGACGATCCTGCCTGACCTTGGCTCTTGTTCACCTGCTGCTGCCTAGTGGTTCCAGTTTACCTGCTGTGCCTCCCGGTCCGGGTCATCTGCTGAGTTCCTGGTTCCTGTCTGCTCATCTGCTGGTTCCTGTCTGCTCATCTGCTGGTTCCTGTTCACCTGCTGCTGCCCAGTGGTTCCAGTCTACCTGCTGTGCCTCCCGGTCCGGGTCATCTGCTGAGTTCCTGGTTCCTGTCTACTCACCTGCTGCAGTTCCTGGTTCCTGTCTGCTCATCTGCTGGTTCCTGTCTGCTCATCTGCTGGTTCCTGTCTGCTCATCTGCTGCTGCCCAGTGGTTCCAGTCTACCTGCTGTGCCTCCCGGTCCGGGTCATCTTCTGAGTTCCTGGTTCCTGTCTACTCACCTGCTGTAGTTCCTGGTTCCTGTCCACTCACCTGCTGTAGTTCCTGGTTCCTGCCTCCTCACCTGCTGGTTCCTGATCACCTGCGGTAGTTCTTGATCCTGCTAGGCACTCGTACCCCTTCCACCTCCGTGCTTCCTGTTATACCACCAGGGGCCGCCGGTGGGAGCCGTAAGGGAGGCCTCCCTCTGCTAACCGGGCTCGTCACCGTCAGGTACGTGACAGTTGGGTACATGCTTCAGGAGGATGCCCAGCGTTTTGAAGGGTCTGATGATAATACCCAGCTAGAGGAAGGCAGTAGCGTGAGAGCAGAGAGAGGGGATGCTCAAGAAGGACAGCAATCTGGCAGTCATGTTCCAGCAGCTGCAGAATACTGCCAGATTGGCTCAAGTGATGAGGAGGGAGGGGATGATGAGGTCACTGACTCCACATGGGTTCCTGATAGGAGAGAGGAGGAGGAGGAGGATGAGGAGGAGGCACATCTCCAACGAGGCAGGGTGCCCCCGGGGGCCAGCGTAAGGGCAGCACACCGTCTGAATCACACCGCAGAGCTCCGCCTGTGCAGGGCGCTGCCTCTGCCCGCTATTCCAAAAGTTCTTTGGTGTGGGCCTTTTTTGAGTCGAGTGCATCAGATCGCACCGCTGCTGTTTGCAACATATGTCTGAAGCGTATCTCGCGTGGCCAAAACATGAGGCGGTTGGGCACCACATGTTTGACCAGACATATGTTGACCTGCCATGCAGCTCGTTGGCAAGCGTATCTTAAAGACCCACACCAAAAGAACAAAGCAGACTTCTCCTTGCTCCTCATCAGCTGGATCTCCAACCCCACTGTACCTTCAGTTCTCTCTGAAACCTGCACTGAGAGGAATGAAGGTGTAGAATTAGGTGTGTCACAGCCAAGTACTTGCGGGCACTCTGTTAGCAGTACACAGACGTCCGATTCTAGCAGGCAAATTTCCCTGCCCCAGCTGCTGGACCGTCGAAAGAAGTTCACTCCCAGCCATCCACATGCCCAGCGGTTGAATGCTAGCTTGGCTAAATTGCTAGCAATTCAACTGCTGCCTTTTCAGTTGGTAGACTCGGCCCCCTTCCGTGAGCTTGTGCAATGTGCGGTTCCTCAGTGGCAGGTTCCCAAACGCCACTTTTTCTCACGGAAGGCGATTCCGGCACTCTACCGGCATGTGGAAGGCAATGTCCATGCCTCGCTGGACAGGGCGGTCAGCAGTAAGGTGCATATTACCGCTGACTCATGGTCCAGCAGGAATGGACAGGGACGTTACCTTTCTTTCACGGCCCATTGGGTCACTCTTTTGGCAGCTGGGAAGAATGCAGGACAAGGTGCAGTAGTGTTGGAGGTTGTTCCGTCGCCACGCCTCCAAAATGCTACTACTGGTTGTTGTGACACACCTCTCTCCTCCACCCCCTCCTCTTCTTCTTCCTCCATGGCCTCTTCCTGTGCTTTGTCCTCGGAACCAGCGGTGCTCCGTAGGCGTTCAAGGGGCTACGCAAGTACGCAGGCAAAAAGATGCCATGCCGTGCTTGCGCTGGTGTGTTTGGGGGACAGGAGCCACACTGGGGCAGAGGTTCTGTCTGCTCTGCAGGGGCAGGTCGAGAGGTGGTTGACGCCATGCCAGCTTAAGGCAGGAATGGTGGTTTGCGACAATGGCACCAACCTCCTCTCCGCCCTCCGACAGGGACAACTGACCCATGTGCCCTGTGTGGCTCACGTCCTTAACCTGGTGGTGCAGCGGTTCTTGGGCAGGTACCCGGGCTTACAGGATGTCCTGAGGCAGGCCAGGAAAGTCTGTGTGCATTTCCGCAGATCATATAATGCCAGTGCTCGGCTGGCTGAGCTGCAAAAGGAGTTGAACCTGCCCAAGAACCGCCTTATATGTGACATGCCCACCAGGTGGAACTCAACGTTGGCCATGCTGCAGCGGCTGCACACACAGCAGAGGGCCATCAATGAGTACCTGTGCGACTACGGCACCAGGACAGGGTCAGGGGAGCTCAGGTTTTTTCACCACGCCAGTGGGGCATGATCAGGGATGCATGCACTGTCCTGGCACCATTTGAGGAGGCCATGAGGATGGTGAGCAGTGACAGTGCATGCATCAGTGACACTGTACCTCTTGTCCACCTGTTGGAGCATACGCTGCATGGAATAATGGACAGGGCACTTGAGGCAGAACAGAGGCAGGAAGAGGAGGACTTCCTTGCCTCTCAAGGCTCCCTTTACCCAGACAGTGTTCCTTCTGTCCCACCCATCACACAGGAAGAGGACAAGGAGGAGGAGGATTGTGTCAGCATGGAGGTGGAGCATGGCACTCAGCATCAACAGCAGCAGTCTTTTAGGGATGATTTACAGTCCCAACAAACCCGTGGACTTGTACGTGGCTGGGAGGAGGTGGCTGCAGATCATGTCCTCCTTAGTGACCCAGAGGACTCCAGACCGAATGCCTCAGCTAACCTAAGCTGCATGGCCTCCCTGATCCTGCAAAGTCTGCGGAAGGATCCTCGTATTCTTCGGATCAAGGAGAGGGACTATTACTGGCTGGCCACTCTCCTTGATCCACGGTACAAGGGTAAGGTTGCGGACCTTATCTTGCCATCGCAGAGGGAGCAGAGGATGAGACATCTCCGGGAGGCCTTGCAGAAAGGTCTGTGCAACGCGTTCCCAGAGACTGGGAGGTTACAAACTCCTGGTCCTGGACAACGAGTTGCTGAGGCTTCGGTCAGTAGCAGAAGGACCGGTGGAGAAGGTGGCCGTCTGACCGATGCGTTCAGACAATTTTTTAGTCCGCAGCCCCAAGGTATGATCGGTTCCAGCAACCATCTCCAGCGTCTGATATACATGGTGCCGGAATACCTAGGGGCAAGGTCAGACTTGGACACCTTTCCCACCGAAAATCCTCTGGCTTACTGGGTCTTGAGGATGGATCACTGGCCAGAGCTTGCACAGTATGCAATTGAGCTACTGGCCTGTCCTGCATCCAGCGTTCTTTCTGAACGCACATTCAGTGCTGCTGGAGGCTGTCACGGATCACAGGGTGCGCCTGTCCACCAACTCAGTTGATCGACTGACCTTCATAAAGATGAACCAGTCTTGGATCACCACCAGCTACCAAGCACCTGAAGCTGATATAACAGAATAATTTATTTTCAAATGTCACATCCCTTCAAGACTGATGCTGATGCTGAATGACTGTCCTGTTATGTTGACTGACTATCCTCCTCCTCCTCAATGATCCGATTCTTGATGATAGCTTGGAAGAACATTTTTGTTTCTGGGTGCCGCCACCAGTGGCTAAGGCCCAATTTTTCAGCCCCTGTTTAACAGGGGCATGTAATTACAATTTTTGATGCAATGCTTTGCAGCAGGGCTCATTCCTGCACTCCAACTAGAGTATCTGGGATAGGTTGCAGTGTCGTGGCACCAGCACCAGTGCCTAAGGCCCAATTTTTCTGCCCCTGTTTAACAGTGGCGTGTAATTACAATTTTTGATGCAATACTTTGCAACAGGGCTCATTGCTGTGCTCCAAGTTCAGTATCTGTGAGGGGTTGCAGTGTTGTGGCACCAGTGCCTAAGGCCCAATTTTTCTGCCCCTGTTTAACAGGGGCGTGTAATTACAATTTTTGATGCAATGCTTTGCAACAGGGCTAATTGCTGTGCTCCAAGTACAGTATCTGTGAGGGGTTGCAGTGTTGTGGCACCAGTGCCTAAGGCCCAATTTTTCTGCCCCTGTTTAACAGGGGCATGTAATTACAATTCTTGATCTAATAATTCACAGCAGGGCCCATTCATGCGCCCACCAAGAGTAAATGTGAGGGCTTACAGTGTTGTGGCACCAGCACCACCACCAAAGGCCCAATTTTTCCTACCACTGTTCAACAATGGCATGTAAATACAATTCCTGATATAATAGTTCACAGCAGGGCGTTCCAGCACCCACCAAGAATAACTGTGAGGACTCACAGTGTTGTGGCAACACCAACATGTAAGGGGAAAATTTCAGCAGAGTATATACGGCAGGCCCCTACTTTCAAACATCCAACTTACAAACGACTCCTACTTGCAAACGGAAGGAGACAACAGGAAGTGAGAGGAAATCTACCCCTAGGAAGGGAAATTCTCTCCTGTAAGAGTTAATATTGGAAAAAGGTGTCTCCTCTCTACTGATGCTTTATCACCAATCCTTGTTTCAATAAAAACCCCACTTTTCAAAAACATTTGTCATTGGGACGGAAAGTGAGTTGAAATGTTCTGAACAAGGGGCACAGACAGCAAAACAAATGTTACAGGGGTGATAACCCTTCCCTATGTTTTCCAAAAAGCTTAAAAATAGATTTTTTGGCTGGAGCTACACTTAAACAATGTACGTGTTCAAAATTACAAACAGATTCTACTTAAGAACACACCTACAGTCCCTGTCTTGTTTGCACCGCCTGTATACTGCTGTTCAGAGTATATAGGGCCTTTTTTATTTTGTGTGCGGGGTTCCCCTTAATATCCATACAAGACCCAAAGGGGCTGGTAATGGGCTGGGGTAGGGAGGGGGGGGGGCTGATGGGGTAGCCATGCCATTTTTCTCAAAGATTTTCATCCATATTACCGGGACCAGACATGTCATTAAAGCCGCAAGCAGTTTTAAATGGCTTTTTTTCCTTTAGAAATGTCATTTTGTGCAGGGACAGTTCTAAACACGGGAAACACATGCCACTTCACAGGCATACTTTAGACACCCCCCAGGTACGATATTTAAAAGGAATATTTTACTTTTTGCATCATTAAATGACTGCTCCCGAAAAACGGACGTTTTTAAAACTTCGTTTTGCATTGATACATGTCCCCCGGGGCAGAACTCGGGTCCCCAAACCCTTTTTAGGACAATAACATGCATATTAGTCGTTATAATTAGCACTTTAGATTTCGAACGCTCGCATCCATTGTATTTATTAGGGTTCTAACGTTCGCGCGAACTTTCGGTCCGTTCAAAGGTTCTGGTGCGAACCGAACCGGGGGGTGTTCGGCTCATCCCTAGTCTAAACTTCTAAAACACAGCAGAAGAAAGAAGGCATCTAACTGTCAACGACTTACACTCAATGTGCAACCGCAGACAGATTGTTTCACATAGGTAGTATAAAGTATCTTACTTGCAAATAAGTTAGAGAAGTGCATCTATGCTGTTCTTTCTTTATTTACTTAGTGCAGTAAGCTGTTAGTGGGCTGTGATGCATCCCTTGTAATAAAACTTGTGTAGTCAGTAACTGATTTACTCACCTTTGGAGAAAGCAAAGAATTCATCTCTCTTTAGAAACTTCCCGTTAGCATCAAGGAAATGATTGGGGTTAAATTCCCTAGGACTCTCCCATTTGGTTTCATCATATAGAATTGACGTAAAAAGAGGGACCACTGGGGTTCCCTGTTAAATAATAAGAGATAAGATAATTTTTTATTCCAATATCAGAAACAACAGACATCCCTCTACTACCAATCACAATAATAAATACACCATTATCCTGCAGCACTCAAAGCATACTAATAACTACTAACAGATAACTACTAACCATACCTACTAACAGATATATGTGAGGAGCAGGTGGATTTGTCTTAACGTTTTCTGCAGAGAAAAATCACCTTCAAATACTATATTAAACAGATACATTTTAGCCTGGATTTATACACATCCAGGTGCAATGTTCCATTGACCAAACAGAGAGGTTAACTTCCAGAGTGTGGGAAAACATTATAAACTCACAGACTGGGTTCACACTATGTGGGTTCCCCCGCATCCAATTCCCATAGCAGGATATTGTGACCGGCTCTCTATGGAGCCAGTCCAAACATCTCCGGAGCGGCTCAAGTGAGTATTTAGAGGGGTCGGGGAGCTGCATTTTAAAGTTTTTTTTTACTTAATGTGGAGAATGCATTAAAGTGTGTAGCATTACCCCCGTAGGAGCTGCTGGTTTAATTTGGGCCTTGCACGTTACCTCACTGTTCGTTGTCTAGGGGATGAGAGTCTATAGAAAGTTCAATGTCCACACAAGTTATGAATCCTTTTCGTCAGGCTTTATTTCCACACAAACTTGCATAGGTAGAGGGATGGAGGGTCAGGGGAAGGTTCAGACACACACAGCAGATCACTGGGGAAACTTCTAAGCTTCAAAAGTCACACTCACCACTCTCCTTCAAGTGGGTGTTGCTCACCCGGATAGGCCCCTCTCACTTGGCCTAGCAGCCAGGGTGATGCACGAACAAATAAAGAAATAACAGTCTCTGTCACAGACCTTTAGGACGATTAAGATGAATTGTTCAATGATCCTCTGCCACAGGATTTTAGTACCCGGATATCCAGCTTTACAATTTAAGAGCCTTTACGCCGACCCGGCACACAGTAAGGTAATATAAGCTGTGGTGCATCCTCCAATAAGGTCACCAGGACTTCCCCAAGATACCAGCCTTCCGCTTGGTCCTCCCCTGGTTTCCTCCATTGAGTGGCTTCCTCCCGCAGGACAGACAGCACAGGATCACCTCCAAAGTGTAGGCGCCAGTCAGGAAAACTGGGCCTACCTGGCAGAGATGCAGCTGTCATGGATATGCAGTAATGGTTGTCTGTCAGCTTACCTTTATTTCCATGTGTTCACCTTAGAGGCCAGACTCTCTCACCTGTCTGCTTTTATAATCTCTCCTCCCAGAATGTCTCTACCCCAGGCCCTATCAGATAACTCTATATTAACCTGTGCACTGCAAGTCTGCCTTGCTGGTCAACGTTGTTTGCTAAGCATTGTGTGTTTGGGTTCCTGTTGCCGTGTACTACGTCTGTCTCTGTGTCAACGATATTGGCTTATTGTCGAACTATCCCTGTCTGCTTGTGACCTTGACCTTTGGCTTGTCCTTTGTTTATCCTTGTCTGCTTGTCGCCCTGACCTTGGCTTATCTCCTCACTATCTCTTGTATCCTGAGCTGCTGCTTCCCTTCTATCCTTTATACCTTACGGAGCGTGAGCTAGGAGACTCTGGGGGCCGCGATCTGGATCCAGCTGCAGCTTAGGCCATCCTCACCACTAGAGGCTCTGGTGAACACCTGCTGGATCTTAGACTCCGTGCCCTGGGGAATCTTGGGCTCTAGCTCCCTTTGGGATCCCTGTTGTGCTCCAGTGGATCGGCCTTCCTTAACCACCCAGTGTTCCATCCGCAGCAGTCAGCCATAGGGTTCACTACCTTGTGGTGCACTCCTGACCTACGGTGTGCATCTGTTATCTGGCAACTCAGGTGACCTGACAGCAGCCTCGGGCCAACATGGCTCCGCGGCTGAAATTCCATTATCACATACCTCAAGCCAGGAGGGCCACCAGGCCAAGAGAGCCCAGAGAAATGGCGTCTGTCCCTCAAGTACCCTTCCCCAGCATGCTCAGTGGGGAGACCACTCCCACTGAGCTGTTCCCGGGGAAAAATACCCAATACACTTTGGCCTGCTTGTGTTCCAACATTGGCCTGGGGTGGTAACGCCACCTACAGGCAAACAGTGGGAAGTCCTTCCAAACACAGCCATAGCCGGAACAGAAGCTGATTTAGCCTTAATCATTACAAGGTCTGAGCTAACTACCAGCTCAGACACCCACTAAATTTAACATAGCGCCTGATCATCAGGAGCAGGGCGCTACAAGTGATTGTAAAGTCTCAGTTTTTTTTACTATTAAAATAACAAACATGTTATACTTATCTGCTCTATGTAGTGTGGTGCATCAGCAACCTGTTTGTTTATTAAGTATAATTCCTTTATCCCCTCCTGTTTGGATCTTGTAAGCACAGTCCTAGCTAGACCCTGCTTTTCACGTTTACTCAATTTTAATTAATTGCAAAGGCAGTGCTTAGAAAGTCACTGTTTTCTTAAACTTCAAATGACAGGAATGCATCCTTTATATTGCACTTTCTAAACCAGAATTGCATTGGGTTCAACTTCTGTGTCCTATTGAAGAGTGAAGCTGCCTGTGAATTCTGCCAAGTCAGAAAGTGGCCATGCTATCTTCATCGACTGGGTTTGAGGAGGTATGCAATTGCATATATTGGCATTTGAAAAACAACAGTAAGAGGACAGATTTCTAAAGGACCCAATTGGTTGCGAAGTTTTCTCTTTGCCTCAGTGTGCATATGACCTTTTCCAAAATCTGGTGCTCCATTTTGGGGGGGGGGGCGGCAAACAAACCACCCGCCACCCCCCTGTTCGTTCAGTCTGTCCGTCAGTCTAGACCCCCCCCCGTTCTGTCTGTCGGTCCGTCAGTCAAACCCACCCCCCCGTCGCTCGGTCAAACTGCACCCCCCCACGTCGCTCGCCAATCCGCCCACCAGCCCCCACTTACCCCATCTAGGTTGTGGGCAGCTTCGGCGGCTTTCCCCTGCGTCTTCCCCTCGGCGGCTTCCCCCTGCATCTCCTCCTTGGTGGCTTCCCCCTGGGTCTCCTCCTCAGCGGCCAATATGGTCGCTACTCTGTTCTCGGCCAAAACACATTGAAATCCATGTGTCCGGCGCCCTACATGTAGGTTAGGGGCTAGGCGCATGGATTAGGAGGTCGATGCACCTGCGCCCCTAATGGAGTGCCCGCCACTGCCATTCCCTCTACTAAGTGAAGGAATTTGGTAGGAACCTCGTCTAGGTCTGGGAAAAATAGAAAATTACTGTATCGGCTGACATATTTACAGGCCAATAATGTTCAGCATGTTTTTTCTTTAAACCAGTCATCTCAGTTTTCGACTTCTCTCACTCCCCCCATCGGTTGAGAGCTGACTCCCAAATCAAAGATGGCTGCTGAAACGCCACTGTGCATATGAGGGTCAGTGGACTGCCAATCAAAAAAGGTACTTCACCATGAAGAAATACCAGCAAATATGTAACTGGGAGAGGGATGATTTGAATGATGCAAAATTTGATTAAAGGTCTACTAGAAATCCTTACCCTCGGTATAGTGTAGCCTCTGAAGCTGATATCTGTGGGTGTGATGTGTGCTAGATATTGAATGATGTTACCAAGACGTTGAATTTCATGCACTACTGCCAGGCAGTAAGGCAACACCTTCTGGTCATCCCACCTCGGAGGACGCTCCAGCCCAATCACATCTTCAATCTCATCCTGAACTTTTTCTTAAGAAAAAAAATATTGCGATTTTAGATACCATTGAAAAGCTTTCATAATTTTAAAGGATCTACTGTATATACTAATATATTCATTGTAATGCATAACAATTAACATGTATTCCCTTACTGATCAACAACTAAAGCAGCTTGCTCTCACCTGTCAACCATCTATCACATAGAAATGACTGCTGTATGCACTCAGTATTAGTGATGAGCCGAACACCCCCGGGTTCGGTTCGCACCAGAACCTTCGAACGGACCGAAAGTTCGCGCGAATTTTCGAACCCTATTCGTTATAATGGACGCGAACGTTCGAAATCAAAATTGCTAATTACAACGGCCAATATGCATGTTAATGTTATAAAACAGGTTTGGGGACCCGGGTCCTGCCCCAGGGGACATATATCAATGCAAAAAGAAATTTTAAAAACTAAAGTTTTTTCGGGAGCAGTCATTTTAATGATGCATAAAGTGAAAAAAAAAAAGTGAAATTTTCCTTTAAATATGGTACCTGGGGGGTGTCTAAAGTATGCCTGTGAAGTGGCATGTGTTTCCCGTGTTTAGAACTGTCCTTGCACAAAATGACATTTGTAAAGGAAAAAAAGAAGCCATTTAAAACCACTTGCGGCTTTAATGTCATGTCTTGTCCTGGCCGCCATATGGCTGAAAATCCTTGAGAAAAATGGCATGGCTACCCCATCACCCCCCCCCCCCACCCCAGCCCCTTTGGGTCTTGTATGGATACTAAGGGGGACCCCGCACCCAAAATAAAACCCTATACCTACAACCCTATATACTCTGAACAGCAGTATATAGGTGGTGCAAACAAGACATGGACTGTAGGTTTGTTCTTAAGTAGAATCTGAACAGGTACATTATGAAGTGTAGCTACATCCCAAAAAAAACAATTTTTAAGCTTTTTGGAGAACATAGGGAGGGGTTATCACCCCTGTAACATTTGCTGTCTTTGCACATCTGTTCAGAACATGTCACCTCACTTTCCGTCCCAATGACAAATGTTTTTGGAAAAGTGGGGTTTTAATTGAAACAAGGATTGGTGATAAAGCATCAGTAGAGAGGAGATACCTTTTTCCCAAATTAAATCTAACAGGATAGAATTTTCCTTCCTAGGGGTAGATTTCCTCTCACTTCCTGTTTTCTCTTGCCGTTTGCAAGTAGGAGTCGTTTGTAAGTTGGATGTTTGAAAGTAGGGGCCTGCCGTATATACTCTGCAGAAATTTGCCCTATTAGATGTTGGTGTAGCCACAAGACTGGTGGGCACAGGAATGGGCCCTGCTGTGAGTTAATAGATCAAAATTTGTACCTGCATGCACCTGTTGAACCGGGCAGAAAAATTGGGCCTTTGGTGGTGGTGGTGGTGGACGGTGTTGCCACAAGACTGTAAGCCCTCACAGTTACTCTTGGTGGGTGCAGGAATGGGCCCTGCTGTGAGTTATTAGATCAAGATTTGTAATTGCATGCACCTGTTGAACAGGGCAGAAAAATTGGGCCTTTGGTGGTGGTGGTGGTGGTGGACGGTGTTGCCACAAGACTGTAGGCCCTCATAGTTACTCTTGGTGGGCGCAGGAATGGGCCCTGCTGTGAACTATTAGATCAAGATTTGTAATTACACGCCCCTGTTAAACAGGGGCTGAAAAATTGTGCCTTAGGCATTGGTGCTGGTGCCACAACACTGCAACCCCTCACAGATACTGTACTCTGAGCACAGCAGTCACACCTGTTGCGAAGCATCTTTTTAAAAAAATTTAATTACACGCCCCTGTTATACAGGGGCTGAAAAATTGTGCCTTAGGCACTGGTGCTGGTGCCACAACACTGCAACCCCTCACAGATACTGTACTCTGAGCACAGCAATGAGACCTGTTGCAAAGCATTGCCTAAAAATTGTAATTACACGCCCCAACAGGGGCTGAAAAATTGTGCCTTAGGCACTGGTGCTGGTGCCACAACACTGCAACCCCTCACAGATACTGTACTCTGAGCACAGCAGTCACACCTGTTGCGAAGCATCTTTTTAAAAAATTGTAATTACACGCCCCTGTTATACAGGGGCTGAAAAATTGTGCCTTAGGCACTGGTGTGGTGGCATGGATCATTGAGGAGGAGGAAGAGGATAGTCAGTGAACATAACAGGACAGTCACTCAGCATCAGCATAGGCAGTCTTGAAGGGATGTGACATTATAAATTATTCCGTTATATCCGCTTCAGGTGTCTGGTAGCTGGTGGTGATCCAAGACTGATTCATTTTTATGAAGGTCAGTCGATCAACCGAGTCGGTGGACAGGCGCACCCTATGATCGGTGACAAATCCTCCAGCAGCACTGAATGTGCGTTCGGAAAGAACGCTGGATGCAGGACAGGCCAGTAGCTCAATTGCATACTGTGCAAGCTCTGGCCAGTGATCCATCCTCAGGACCCAGTAAGCCAGAGGATTTTCGGTGGGAAAGGTGTCCAAGTCTGACCTTGCCCCTAGGTATTCCTGCACCATGTATATCAGACGCTGGCGATGGTTGCTGGAACCGATCATACCTTGGGGCTGCGGACTAAAAAATTGTCTGAACGCATCGGTCAGACGTCCACCTTCCCCACCGCTCCTTCTGCTACTGACCGAAGCCTCAGCAACTTGTCGTCCAGGACCAGGAGTTTGTAACCTCCCAGTTTCTGGGAACGCGTTGCACAGACCTTTCTGCAAGGCCTCCCTGAGATGTCTCATCCTCTGCTCCCTCTGCGACGGCAAGATAAGGTCCGCAACCTTACCCTTGTACCGTGGATCAAGGAGAGTGGCCAGCCAGTAATGGTCACTCTCCTTGATCCGAAGAACACGAGGATCCTTCCGCAGGCTTTGCAGGATCAGGGAGGCCATGCAGCGTAGGTTAGCTGAGGCATTCGGTCCGGAGTCTTCTGGGTCACTGAGGATGACATGATCGCCAGCCACCTCCTCCCAGCCACGTACAAGTCCACTGGTTTGTTGGGACTGTACATCATCCCTAAAAGACTGCTGCTGCTGATGCTGAGTGCCAGGCTCCACCTCCATGCTCACACAATCCTCCTCCTCCTCCTCCTCCTCTTCCTGTGTGATGGGTGGGACAGAAGGAACATTGGATAAAGGGGGCCTTGAGAGACAAGGAAGTCCTCCTCTTCCTGCCTCTGTTCTGCCTCAAGTGCCCTGTCCATTATCCCACGCAGCGTATGCTCCAACAGGTGGACAAGAGGTACAGTGTCACTGATGCATGCACTGTCACTGCTCACCATCCTCGTGGCCTCCTCAAATGGTGAGAGGACAGTGCATGCATCCCTGATCATGCTCCACTGGCGTGGGGAAAAAAAGCCAAGCTCCCCTGACCCTGTCCTGGTGCCGTAGTCGCAAAGGTACTCATTGATGGCCCTCTGCTGCGTGTGCAGTCGCTGCAGCATGGCCAACGTTGAGTTCCACCTGGTGGGCATGTCACATATTAGGCGGTTCTTGGGCAGGTTCAGCTCCTTTTGCAGCTCAGTCAGCCGAGCACTGGCATTATAAGATCGGCGGAAATGCACACAGACTTTCCTGGCCTGCCTCAGGACATCCTGTAAGCCTGGGAACCTGCCCAAGAACCGCTGCACCACCAGGTTGAGGACGTGAGCCATACAGGGCACATGGGTGAGCTGCCCCTGTCGCAGGGCGGAGAGGAGGTTGGTGCCATTATCAGAAACGACCATTCCTGGCTTAAGCTGGCGTGGCGTCAACCACCTCTCGGCCTGCCCCTGCAGAGCTGCCAGAACCTCTGGCCCAGTGTGGCTCCTGTCCCCCAAACACACCAGCGCAAGCACGGCATGGCATCTTTTTGCCTGCGTACTCGCGTAGCCCCTTGTACGCCTACGGAGCACCGCTGGTTCCGAGGACAGAGCACTCGAAGAGGACATGGAGGAAGAAGAAGAGGAGGGGGTGGAGGAGAGAGGTGTGTCACAACCAGTAGTAGCATTTTGGAGGCGTGGTGGCGGAACAACCTCCAACACTACTGCACCTTGTCCTGCATCCCTCCCAGCTACCAATAGAGTGACCCAATGGGCCGTGAAAGAAAGATAACGTCCCTGTCCATGCCTGCTGGACCATGAGTCAGCGGTAATATGCACCTTACCGCTGACCGCCCTGTCCAGCGAGGCATGGACATTGCCTTCCACATGCCAGTAGAGAGACGGAATCGCCTTCTGTGAGAAAAAGTGGCGTTTGGGAACCTGCCACTGAGGAACCGCACATTGAACAAACTCACGGAAGGGGGCCGAGTCTATCAACTGAAAAGGCAGCAGTTGAAGTGCTAGCAATTTAGCCAAGCTAGCATTCAACCGCTGGGCATGTGGATGGCTGGGAGTATACTTCTTTCGATGGTCCAGCAGCTGGGGCAGGGAAATTTGCCTGCTACAATCGGACGTCGGTGTACTGCAAGTACTTGGTTGTGACACACCTAATTCTACACCTTCAGTCCTCTCAGAGCAGCTTTCAGAGAGGACTGAAGATATAGTGGGGATGGAGATCCCAGCTGATGAGGAGCAAGGAGAGGTCCGCTTTGTTCTTTGGTGTGGGTCTTTTATGTGTGCTTGCCAACGAGCTGCATGGCAGGTCGACATATGTCTGCTCATGCTTGTGGTGCCCAAGCGGCTGATGTTTTGGCCACGCGAGATACGCTTGAGACAAATATTGCAAATAGCAGTGGTGCGATCTGATGCACTCGTCTCAAAAAAGGCCCACACCAAAGAACTTTTGTGATAACGTGCAGAGGCAGCGCCCTGCACAGGCGGAGCTCTGCGGTGTGGTACAGTTGCTGTGCTGGCCTCTAGCTGGCCTCCAGGGGGCATCCTGCCTCGTTGGACATGTGACGCTGCATCCTCCTCCTCCTCCTCCTCTCTCCCTTCAGGCACCCACGTGGAGTCAGTGACCTCATCATCCCCTCCCTCTTCACCACTAGAGCAAACCTGGCAGTAAGCTGCAGCTGGTGGAACACTACTGCCAGATTGCTGTCCTTCAGCATCCCCTCTCTCTGCGCGCACACTACTGACTTCCTCAAGCTGGGTATCATCATCCGAGCCTTCGAATCGTTGGGCATCCTCCTGGAGCATGTACCCAACACTGTGCTCAAACAGTTCGGGGGACTCCTCAGGAGGACATGGTGGGTCTAGGGAAGGGGTGGCTGATGATGCCATTGAGTACGCGTTGGCAGCTGCTCTGCCAGTACCCTGAGCCTGGGTGAGAGAGGATGAGGAGGATGAGGAGGGCTTGGTCATCCATTCTACCAAGCCTTCGGCATGATGCGGCTCCACATGTCCAGCTGCCGAAAACAAAGACAAGCGTGTCCCATGGCCACGTGCTGATGACGATGCACGACCACGTCCACGGCCAGCACTGTTGTCTCTAGAAACAGAGCCTGCCTGCCCTGTGTTCTTGCCTCGGCACGCTCTGCCTCTCCTTGGCGGTCTTCCAGCCATTGTAGTCGATAGTGTATATAGTATAAAAAATAGAACTCCTATGTGTGCTCACAACACACTGTAGGTCCTATGGGTGCTGACACTAACACACTATAGGTACTATGTGTGCTGCTGACAAGAAAATATAGGAGCTCTGTTTGCTGCCACTAACACACTAGAAGTCCTATGGGTGCTGCTGAGAAGAAAATATAGGAGCTCTGTTTGCTGCCACTAACACACTAGAAGTCCTATGGGTGCTGCTGAGAAGAAAATATAGGAGCTCTGTTTGCTGCCACTAACACACTAGAAGTCCTATGGGTGCTGCTGAGAAGAAAATATAGGAGCTCTGTTTGCTGCCACTAACACACTAGAAGTCCTATGGGTGCTGCTGAGAAGAAAATATAGGAGCTCTGTTTGCTGCCACTAACACACTAGAAGTCCTATGGGTGCTGCTGAGAAGAAAATATAGGAGCTCTGTTTGCTGCCACTAACACACTAGAAGTCCTATGGGTGCTGCTGAGAAGAAAATATAGGAGCTCTGTGTGATGCCACTAACACACTAGAAGTCCTATGGGTGCTGCTGAGAAGAAAATATAGGAGCTCTGTTTGCTGCCACTAACACACTAGAAGTCCTATGGGTGCTGCTGAGAAGAAAATATAGGAGCTCTGTTTGCTGCCACTAACACACTAGAAGTCCTATGGGTGCTGCTGAGAAGAAAATATAGGAGCTCTGTTTGCTGCCACTAACACACTAGAAGTCCTATGGGTGCTGCTGAGAAGAAAATATAGGAGCTCTGTGTGATGCCACTAACACACTAGAAGTCCTATGGGTGCTGCTGAGAAGAAAATATAGGAGCTCTGTTTGCTGCCACTAACACACTACAAGTCCTATGGGTGCTGCTGAGAAGAAAATATAGGAGCTCTGTGTGATGCCACTAACACACTAGAAGTCCTATGGGTGCTGCTGAGAAGAAAATATAGGAGCTCTGTTTGCTGCCACTAACACACTAGAAGTCCTATGGGTGCTGCTGAGAAGAAAATATAGGAGCTCTGTTTGCTGCCACTAACACACTAGAAGTCCTATGGGTGCTGCTGAGAAGAAAATATAGGAGCTCTGTGTGATGCCACTAACACACTAGAAGTCCTATGGGTGCTGCTGAGAAGAAAATATAGGAGCTCTGTTTGCTGCCACTAACACACTAGAAGTCCTATGGGTGCTGCTGAGAAGAAAATATAGGAGCTCTGTTTGCTGCCACTAACACACTAGAAGTCCTATGGGTGCTGCTGAGAAGAAAATATAGGAGCTCTGTGTGATGCCACTAACACACTAGAAGTCCTATGGGTGCTGCTGAGATGAAAATATAGGAGCTCTGTTTGCTGCCACTAACACACTAGAAGTCCTATGGGTGCTGCTGAGAAGAAAATATAGGAGCTCTGTTTGCTGCCACTAACACACTAGAAGTCCTATGGGTGCTGCTGAGAAGAAAATATAGGAGCTCTGTTTGCTGCCACTAACACACTAGAAGTCCTATGGGTGCTGCTGAGAAGAAAATATAGGAGCTCTGTTTGCTGCCACTAACACACTAGAAGTCCTATGGGTGCTGCTGAGAAGAAAATATAGGAGCTCTGTTTGCTGCCACTAACACACTAGAAGTCCTATGGGTGCTGCTGAGAAGAAAATATAGGAGCTCTGTGTGATGCCACTAACACACTAGAAGTCCTATGGGTGCTGCTGAGAAGAAAATATAGGAGCTCTGTTTGCTGCCACTAACACACTAGAAGTCCTATGGGTGCTGCTGAGAAGAAAATATAGGAGCTCTGTTTGCTGCCACTAACACACTAGAAGTCCTATGGGTGCTGCTGAGAAGAAAATATAGGAGCTCTGTGTGATGCCACTAACACACTAGAAGTCCTATGGGTGCTGCTGAGAAGAAAATATAGGAGCTCTGTTTGCTGCCACTAACACACTACAAGTCCTATGGGTGCTGCTGAGAAGAAAATATAGGAGCTCTGTGTGATGCCACTAACACACTAGAAGTCCTATGGGTGCTGCTGAGAAGAAAATATAGGAGCTCTGTTTGCTGCCACTAACACACTAGAAGTCCTATGGGTGCTGCTGAGAAGAAAATATAGGAGCTCTGTTTGCTGCCACTAACACACTAGAAGTCCTATGGGTGCTGCTGAGAAGAAAATATAGGAGCTCTGTGTGATGCCACTAACACACTAGAAGTCCTATGGGTGCTGCTGAGAAGAAAATATAGGAGCTCTGTTTGCTGCCACTAACACACTAGAAGTCCTATGGGTGCTGCTGAGAAGAAAATATAGGAGCTCTGTTTGCTGCCACTAACACACTAGAAGTCCTATGGGTGCTGCTGAGAAGAAAATATAGGAGCTCTGTTTGCTGCCACTAACACACTAGAAGTCCTATGGGTGCTGCTGAGAAGAAAATATAGGAGCTCTGTTTGCTGCCACTAACACACTAGAAGTCCTATGGGTGCTGCTGAGAAGAAAATATAGGAGCTCTGTTTGCTGCCACTAACACACTAGAAGTCCTATGGGTGCTGCTGAGAAGAAAATATAGGAGCTCTGTTTGCTGCCACTAACACACTAGAAGTCCTATGGGTGCTGCTGAGAAGAAAATATAGGAGCTCTGTGTGATGCCACTAACACACTAGAAGTCCTATGGGTGCTGCTGAGAAGAAAATATAGGAGCTCTGTTTGCTGCCACTAACACACTAGAAGTCCTATGGGTGCTGCTGAGAAGAAAATATAGGAGCTCTGTTTGCTGCCACTAACACACTAGAAGTCCTATGGGTGCTGCTGAGAAGAAAATATAGGAGCTCTGTGTGATGCCACTAACACATTAGAAGTCCTATGGGTGCTGCTGAGAAGAAAATATAGGAGCTCTGTTTGCTGCCACTAACACACTAGAAGTCCTATGGGTGCTGCTGAGAAGAAAATATAGGAGCTCTGTGTGATGCCACTAACACACTAGAAGTCCTATGGGTGCTGCTGAGAAGAAAATATAGGAGCTCTGTTTGCTGCCACTAACACACTAGAAGTCCTATGGGTGCTGCTGAGAAGAAAATATAGGAGCTCTGTGTGATGCCACTAACACACTAGAAGTCCTATGGGTGCTGCTGAGAAGAAAATATAGGAGCTCTGTTTGCTGCCACTAACACACTAGAAGTCCTATGGGTGCTGTTGGGGTGCAATGCTGTGCTAACAGCACTGCGGTTGGTACTACTGCAATACTGTACTAACAGTAAGCACGCACCAGACTAATCCCCAGCATCAGCTAATAACACACTAACTGTGCAATCAGCAGCAATGAACGATCAATGACTTAGGTAGCAATGGTTTAGCAAAGAAATAGCCAATGGTTTAGCAAAGAAGAGCAAATCTTTCAGTATCAAGCAAAGACAGAATCAGCAGACTAATCTCTCCTAAAGCCGGAACTCATGTGACCGGGGCCGATGGCGTGGCGGCCTTTTAAATGGTGGGGCGTGTACTAAAGCCCCTGAGCTGTAATTGGCTACAGCCGTCCTGCCTGTAGCCAATTATTGCTCTCCGAGTTTCGGGCGCTGTGATTGGCCAAGCATGCGGGGTCACAGTGCATGCTTGGCCAATCATCAGCCAGCAATGCACTGCGCCGGCCGCGCCGGCCGCAATGCATTGTGGGGCCGCTCGCATCACACGAATGTGATGCGAACGGCCCAAATAGTTCTGGGCTCGACGAGCGAGCGAACGCCCGATGCTCGATTCGAACATGGGTTCGAATCGAGCACCGGGCCCATCCCTACTCAGTATATATTGGAAGGTATATAATTAGAAGGGATATAACTGTCCCTGGTTAAGGACACACACACACACAATTAATGATCCCAATTGCTGATAGGGGACAATTTTATTGACAATGTAATTGTTATACATAAGCTAACTTATACTGATATGTCCTTGCTAGCTGTCAATATGATGTGCATTAGACTGGTATCTTTCTGATGGCACAAAGTAGAGGTAATGAGTTATATATTAATACAGTTACCATAAACAAATTATAATTACAACTGCTAAGAGGGTATATGGTATAGTGTATTTTTCAGATATCTTAGACACATGTTGGTCAATTAAAAGCCTCCCTAGTTGGAATACACACCTATACCACCAGGGCTCCTGGATCTAATCATTGGAGGTAATAGTTACCTCTGTGGTGGAGATTAGGCTATATGCTATGCGTAATCCATATCTCCTGCGTTTTAAGTGTCCTTTCAGTCTAATGGTATAATGCATCTTAATATCACTCTATTTCCTGCTTATCCCCAAGTAAACAGACATGACCACAGCTTACGTACTCAGTACCATCGCTCCTCTCTACCGAGCACAGCACTTGGTTTTTATTCATCGACAACAAAAGGAATGGCAAACAGGAAGTCATGGCCCCAACAGCCCATCACAGGATTTGACCTCAACACAGGGAATTACCTCAACACAGGAAATGGATGTCAAACACAGCATATGACAGTCAGTATCGATCCCATTTAATACCGCTCATTAAACCAGTATCTAGCGAAGATCATTCTATTTGTTCTTACAAGCTTGAGAAGATCTGCGGGGACATTGCTACTGCTGTTGTCAATATACGGTACGAGTATATTAACAAGGCGTATATCAATGTCCTCTTATAAAAGCAGATATGTATCCAAAAGGGATAGCATAGCCAAGAGAGATATAATGGATTTCTCTCATTATGCGGACTTCACTTCTCTAATGTGCATAGACATTTCAAGGCAAGAAGCCCAGTGCATTGAGTTTGATACTTACAAACCGGTAAATGTCCACACACAGAGAGAAAACGTCTCCAAGCCCATCAGAAGGTTTTCATACTGACGGTTTTACCGCTGGTCTCGATTCAATCCAAGTGCGCTCTGCTAGAGCACTCTTCGATTAAATCAGACACAGGGAGACAGATGACAATCTATAAAACACACATCCTAGAATAAAATGTCCATATAATAAAATTTCCACAACCCCTCAATCATACATTTCATGTAAGAGAGAAGAGTTTATATAATTAAATACAGTATGTGGCATATTTTTTTCATTTGGTATCTTTATTTTATTGAATTTTGTACCAATAAAAGTTATACTTTTTTAAAGAATATTATTCAGTGTTGCAAGTTACTGTATGAATGGCATCTCTAAAGTCTCAGAATGTTTTGGAATTTAATAATTCTATGTTTAATGAGGTGCCTAGGGTAACCGAACAATCCTAACAGGTTTTCTGTTGCTTTAGGTTAGATATGCTATGTTTTTAACATTCTGATATTTGGAATGATTCAAATACAATCACAGCACAACAAATTCACAGGTATTTACCACCTTCCCGCCCGGCCTATAGTAAAATGATCGCTGGGCGGAAGCACTGTTGTTTTGGGAGGAATTGATAGGAAGGGCTGTGCTCTGGCATGATTTGTCACCCGCTGCATCCACCGGACACAGCTAATGACAGATGACTGTACCGGCTCGCTGCTGGTACCATGTGACTGCTGTGGAAAATCACAACAGATCACATGGCAGTTGTACACAATGAAAGGCTTTGAGTCATGCCTTTCAGTGTGTATTATTGTGATGAGCTCTGTCACAGCCAATCACAGCCCATCTGTACCATGTGATTAACTGTGGCCAATCATAGCTTTTTAGTAGTTTTTAGTAGTTTTTATTCAGAAAAAATGCTTGCTTATAACTGTAAAATTCCCTGTTATAAGCAACCATAGTGTATAAAAAAAAAAAATTCTGATCATCTCCCCAAGAGTAGTACAGTGTTACTATGGTAACACTGTATTGCTCTGGTCACTGTATGTAAATATATATATTTTTTTTTAAATAGAAAAAAAAATGTAATAAAAAATATTAACACCTTCCTGCCCAAGCCTATAGTGCAATAACACTGTTGTTCTGGGAGGACATCATATGACGTCCTTTCAGAACACGTCTCTCACATGGCCGCTGAAAAATGGTCACTGGCCACAGCTGATAACTGGTCACTGTACCGGCCCGCTGCCAGTAACCAATGCCAGTGACCAATCACAGCAGATCACATGACATTTATAAACAATGGATGGCTTCTTTTCATGCCAACCGTTGTATACAATTGTGTTGCTATCTGTGATTGGTCACAGTGATCATATGGTACAGACAGGGCCAATCACAGCCCATCTAAACCATACTATAGCTTTGGCCAATCACAGCTAATCACAACAAAAGACACTGAATGAACCAGTTTTATTCAGTAAAAATAGTTGCTTATACCAATGAAATTTATTGGTATAAGCAACCATAATGTGTAAAAAAAATAAAAAATAAAAATCCTGATCACTTTCCTAGAGTAGTACAGTTTTACTATGGTAACACTGTATTGCTTTGGTCACAGTGTGTTCCAAAAAAAAATTGTACAAAAAATAAATATATTTATTAGTTATGAAGAAAGATTATTTATTTGCAAAATTTTATAAAAGAAACTAAGAAAAACTAATTTTTTTCAAAATTTTCTGTCTTTTTTTATTTAGCAAAAAATAAAAAAAATCCAGTGGTGATTAAATACCACCAAGAGAAAGCTCTATTTGTGGGAAAGAAATTATAAAAATTGCATGGCTGCATAATTGTCATTCACAGTATGACAGCGCTGAAAGCTGAAAATTGGCCTGGGCAGGAAGGGGGTAAAAGTGGCCAGTATTGAAATGGTTAGTTAGCTGTTTTATTTAGGTTTTTATTCTTTTAATCTGGCAGAGCCTGGCAGCACTGAAATTGTGGTCAACTAATGCCGCGTACACACGATCGGAAATTCCGACAACAAAACCATGGATTTTTTTCCCGACAAAATGTTGGCTCAGACTTGTGTTGCATACACACGGTCACACAAATGTTGTCGGAAATTCCGAACGTCAAGAACGCGGTGACGCACAAGACGTACGACGAGCCTGAGATCAATGAAGTTCAATAGGCAGTTCGGCTCTTCTGCTTGATTCTGAGCATGCGTGTTTTTTTGTGCGTCGGACTTGCATACAGATGATCGGAATTTCCGACAAGAACTTTTTTTGTTGGAAAATTTGAGAACCAGCTCTCAAATTTTTGTTGTCGGAAATTCCGACAGCAAATGTCCGATGGAGCCTACACACAGTCGGAATTTCCGACAAAAAGCTCACATCGAACATTTGTTGTCGGAATTTCCGATCGTGTGTATGCGGCATAAGAGTGTAGGTTTGCTTATTAGGTTTCCACAATTAGGATTATTTTTTCATTATAAAACTAGAGGGTTTTTGGTATGTGGCATGCTTATTACTCTAGTGGATTGCCCCTTGACTCACCATACTTACGTGCAGTTATGGGCTCCTTCATCTCCTTTTCCCACAATCCCATGGGTTCCCACAAGTCCCTGGACATGACCAGAGAATATGTTTTTCTGCTTCCCACCCTCTGCAGTGCAGAGAGACAAGGCCTAATGAAGCAGAGGTGGCTGGCCATATGATCTGCAGTCAGGTGTACTGTCATCCACTGATAGTCCTAGACTGTTAACAGCTGGGCAGGAGCCCAAAGCATACAGCTTCAACAGAAGACCCAGCCAAGTTACTGCAGACAGCATTGCTCCAATTGCTACCAGAATACTGCGCTTCAAGTGGGTGGCCCTATGTCTCCAGCTGCCTGCCTGTGGTGTTATCAGCCCTGGGATTTCCTTCAACCACTTGCCTGTGGTGCTAGCCCAGGGATCCCTCCAGCTTTTCTCCTGTGTAGCCAGACCTTTCCTGGACTTTACTGTTTACTGAAATGTTGGTCGTTCTCTGGTATCTGTGGCTACAGAACCTTATAGAAACATTGTTGTTCTGCCACTCAGTGTCATTATTGATTTTCAGAGACCTTGCACTCATAAGCTCCTGTTTTGTACTTCATACTTGGTTTTACATTGTTCTGTACTGTATTCACATCTTTTGCCATTTAACTTTGTTTACATTTATCCTACTCTGCACCTGTTTAGTAAAATTATATTTAAATATGCCCTCTGTCTGATCTTTCAGCTGATTCCTCTAATTGTTACTCCAATTGCTATAGCTGGAATAGGCAAGCAGAAGCATAGTACATCAGCTAGGTTAAAAAAGAAAAGAAGAGAAGCTTAGGGCTTGGATACTGTAAGTTTCTAAAAGAGAGACAGTGAGAGGGGCAGTGTGTGAGCCAATAGGAGTTGAAGGGGGGTCATGAGTGTTTCCTAATGAAAATAGAGATTTCTTTCTCAAAGAACGCTAGAATATTATGCTTTTTAAATTAGTCTCTTTTCAATTGATTCCCCCTAGTCCTGAGGAATACTCAGGAAATAGCACAGTCTATAATTTGGCATCGTTATTGTCCAATGGGCAGCCGACTAAAATTCTTACTTTGTATATGAGGGTATTTCATCATGAGGAGAATGGCCCACTGTAATGTAGTGGAGGTTGTCTCTGTACCACCAAGCATGAGATCAAAAGTAGAGGCCAACATGTTCTTCTCTGTAAAGATCTGTTCTTTGTCCTCCAACGTCTTTTCCTTTTGAGCAAATATTAACATCAATTAAAATTTTTTGGTTAAAGAAGAATTCCAGGCATGGTATATTTTTGCATAGTTACATTGGTCCAGCTTGGACTACTGTAGCTTGGTACATACCATACCTGGGCTATGCCCCTGGAAGCTGCAAACCACTGAAGCAAACACTGCTACTTCAGTGATCTCCACTTGCTTTTGGGTCAAGTGCTAAGTGGTCAACCTAATGCATTCTGAACACAGGATGTGGGCCACTCAGCATTTCATCATTCAGAGAATGCTTTGCACTTTCTGAATTAATGCAAAGCATTTTTTGTTTGAAAGAGGTGGAAAGACAGGGCAGTGACATCACACTCTCCATATCTTCCAATCATAGAATGCTTTGCATTCATTCAGAAAATTCTCTGAATGGCGTCTGTGCCAAGTGGCTGACCTCCTGTATCCACATTGCATCAGGCTGGCTGCTCAGCACAGGACCTGGAGCAAGTAGAGATCACTAAAGTATTAATATCTACTTCAGTGATTTCCAGATTCCATGGTCATTGGACAAGCTGGACCAATGTAACTATGTAAAAATATACCATGCCTTGGTATTCAGTTATTTAGTTATATTATGTGTATCCAGGTCTTTCTAAAAACAACCTACTGAGCTGTCCAGAACAACCTCTTGAGGGAGTCTATTTCACATTTTAACAGCCCTTACCGTGAAGAAGTCTTTCCTGTATTCCTCCAGATGTAGAGTGCCCCCTTGTCCTTTGTGATGACCTTAAAGTGAATAACTCAGCACCAATTTCACCATATGGACCCCTTATGTATTTATACATGTTAATCATATCCCCCCTTAATCTCCTCTTCTCAAGAGAGAATAAATTCAGTTCCTCTAATCTTTCCTCATAGCTGAGCTCCTCTATGCCTCATTAACTGTGAGGCATGGAGATAGGGCTGTATGTCCTGGCTGCTATGCTTGGCTTTGTGGTTGTGGCAATTTTAACTTGAGCTGCAGAGATGGACAGATGGCACCAGATTATTCTGTGAATCTCCGTTTTTTGCACTTCTCCTGTTGCATCTTGATTATTATCCCACCAGCCATCCGGCCACCAATAGTTAGAAAGACAACTCTGACAGGAGAAAGAAAAGTCCTGTCTTTACCAAGATGGCTGCCTCCACGCAGAACAAGGCATAGTAATTTAAAATTGGGGAAAACCGCAGGGAGGGTACAGGCATTACTAGTGACAATACCATAGCTTTTTTTTATACACTGCTAAAATTCTCTTCAAGGGTATTAAAACCATTCTCTATTTGTAACGGATGATGCTTACCCTTTCTTGTTTCTGTAGGAATGCTTCACTGTAAGTCCTGAAGGAGTCTTCACATTTAGACTCTTGTGCTTGTTTAAAAAGCTCCAGCAATACTTCATTGAGCTCATCAATTCTCTTTAAAACACGGCCAGGAGTTTTCAAGAAGTGTTTTAGTATTGGGAACACATTGTAGTACTGCAGATAAATGAATACAGCGGTTCATTTAAAAATGCACTTAGTAGTTGCAATGTTTTCACCAATTATATAAGTGAAACAGGTTTATGTTTATGCAAGCATCCTTTAGATCAGCTCCCCTTCACAGCACAGTCCCCCCTTTGAAGCAGTCCCACTGTGTCCTCAGTTTCCCTTCACAATGCCCCTTTCCAGTGCAGACCCCTTTTCATTAATGTAGCGAAGACTGCAGTGTAAAGGGGGGGGGGGGGTCTGTGATGGCAAGGGGACTGCACCAGTGGCGGCTGGTGAAGTTTTAGGATGGGGGGGGCGCAAGACCCCGCCCCTCCACATTGGTCCCTCCCACTTCTCATAAGCCACACCCCTTATATAATCCACCCACTCCGTCCCCTGTATTCCACTTGCTTCCACTCATAGTGTCAGGAGAATAGAGATCAGCATCACAGGACAGAGTATACAGCCCCAGCATCACAGATCATGGTATATAGCGTAGCCTTACAGATCGACGCAAACAAACTAAAAAAATTACACTGTTAGTAAATCGCATAAATCTACATTTTGCAACCTGTAAAGAACACACAAAAAAAAAAAAAACGCACATATCTGCAACCTGTAAAATCGCACAAATTTGCATTCTGCAACCCCCCCCCCCCCCCAATCAGGTCAGCTACAGTGCTAGACTATGTACATGGCAGGGGGGTGGTGGACACAGCAATCACCCCCCCCCCCTCAGACCAGCACAGGGTGGCAGGGCAGACAGACACACTCCTCCAGGCGACAGCCTCTTCTTCTTACAACACTACTACAAGTCCCAGCATTGGGAAAAAAAGTCATGACCACTCATCATCCTTCGAGTTTTAAGTTATAATCTGCTAGGTCCCCGGATGATTTAGTTCCCTATGTATGTGTGGGACTACAATCCCAGCATCATAGAACTCTGGTGCATGCAATCCCCCATTATGGGACTACAAGTCCCAGCATCGCAGGGGCACCAATTCTCCTTGGGGCCCTATACTATAACCTGCCGAGACTTGAAGTTCTCCACCCTCTCCTGGAGAGATCAGGTTAACCCATTGCACGCCAGCCTGCTGAGATTTGTAGTTCTCCATTCTCTCCCTCCTAAGACTCTGGTTCATGCAATTCTCTTAGGCAAGGGACTACAAGTCCCAGCATCACATGGGCACTCGGCCATTTTGGAGCTCTATGCTATAACCTGCTGGGACTTGTAGTTCTTCATCCTCTGCTAGGTTCTGCAGGTTCATGCTATAGCCCATGTATGGGACTACAAGTCCCAGCATCACATGTGTACCCATCTATGTTGGAGCCCTATGCTATTTCTTGCTGGGACTTGTAGTTCTCCACCCTCTCCTGGGGAGATCAGGATCATGCATTGCACACCAGCCTGCTGGGATTTGTAGTTCTCCAGCCTCTCCCTCCTAAGACTCTGGTTCATGCAATTCTCTTAGGTAAGGGACTACAAGTCCCAGCATCGCATGACCACTTATCTACTTGGAGCCCTATGCTATAACCCTCTGGGACTTGTAGTTCTTCATCTTCTGCTAGGACTCTGGTTCATGCAATCTCCCATGTATGGGACTACAAGTCCCTGCAGTGCTAGGAAAACACCTGGACACCCATCCACCTTGGAACCATATACAATAACATGCTGGGGAGATCAGGTTAATGCATTGCACAGCACCAGCCTCCTGAGATTTGGCCCAAGAAGCATGTGTTAGTTCTACAGGTCAGGAACATGATGCACCCCTAGCCTTGCACAAATACTGAATACATCTGAATCAGGACAGCCTGAAGCCGGAGGACTATTGTCCAGAAAACTGCACAGACTGCACAGACAGTCATTGGGGATCAGAGTGGGATGTGGGGTCCATCTAGCAAGGACAAACTATCTTAGAATGGTGACAGAGGCTGCAGGATGTGAGCAGTGAACTATGCAATCAGAAGATAGTGAAGGGGGGAAGGGGGATGGTGTGATATAGGGAAGGTGTACAGACCTGCATTACACAGAGAGAGGTGAAGTAAAGTTGGAGATTAAAAATGCTGCTACAAAGTCTCTCAGGACACAGTGATAAAAGCCCCTTCTGTCCCCCTCCCCCCTTCAATCCTGGCATGTATTGTACCTGGAGATTTTTGTGTGCACTGCTTGCTTGATGCCGAGTCTGTGTCACAGGGAGATAAATGGCAGCTGCCTCTGCAAGGACCTATCACTCCCTGTCTGCCCTGAGCAGTTGTTCTTCTGCTGGGTTTCCCCCCTCACTTACTGAAGGAGACAGGCAGCCTGTGAGCCAATGAGGCTACAGGTCTGATTAAAGCCCCACCCTATGGACCCAATCAATTACAAGCACTGGAAGCCTAATGCTAGAGGTGGAGTGTTCGGGGCGCTAAGCTTTGCGCCCCGAACACACTCTAAACTACGCCAATAGAGCTTCTTAGCCCCAATCACGTGTTTACACACAAGTCATGCCTCCAATAGCACCCCATGTCCGGCGCCCTTAACACACCCACTTAAAGGGACACTTAAAAAAAATAAAAATATTTTTTTCTTTTTTGTATTACATTTTTTTTTCAATAAGTAGCTTTGGGGGGGGGGGGGGGGGCGGGGGCGCCCCTGCGCCCCCTATTGACGGGCCGCCACTGGACTGCACCATAGCTCCCAACAGTCCCTGCTTTAGGGAATGTGCCTGATTTGGAACAAAGTCCCTCTGTCCCTCTTTCCTCCTCATTTGTCCCTCATTTTGGTCTGATCCATATAGTTGTATATAAGAAGCATTTTTTATCTTTCAAAAAGTGTTTCCCAGTGCTAAACCTTTCATCCATTTTCCAAATTACTGCATTTGTAATTTTCAAAAGCCTGTATAAAGGAATAGTAGTGGTAAAAAAAAGCACTTTTGCCTTTAACTAATCATTTTTTTGTACAATCCTCCTTTAAGGGGGTGTGTCCTATGCCTACATACTTTTGCTAATAGGGGTCCCTCGTTCTCATCATCAAAAAGTTGGGATGTATACTGCGATGTAAAGGGGGAGGGGGCTGTGATGGGAAGGGGACTACCCTGTAAAGGGGGGGGGCTGTGATGTAAAGGGAAATGCACTGTAAAGGGGATTGCACTGTAAAGGAGCACTGTGATATAAAAAGGACTGCACTGTGAAGGAGCACTGTAATGATTATAGTGCCCCTTTACAGTGCAGTCCCCTTTATATCACAAAGCCCCTAGCAATCACAGCCACCCCCTCATCACATTTCCCCTTATAGTCATGCCCCCCTCTTTTCTCTCTAATCACAGTGCCCCCGTTTACTCTCTTCCTCCCCTTCAGAGTCCTACCTTTGGCAAGGCAGAGGCAGGATTCAGCCTGTGTCTCCTCTCCAGGGTCTCCCGCTCTTCAGGGAGGCCCGGAATGAAGAGACAAAAAAGAATATAATGAAGGGCCATGCATGACAAGGTGGAGAGTACAGACAGGACGGGGTTAACATTTGGTGAAGAAGTGAGTGGGTGGAGGCAGAGGTGAATTTTAATGTGAGGGGAGGGGCACTTTAAATAGCTGGAGGCGGGTGCACTCGGCATCATTTTGTGTGGGGACAGAAAGGAGAGGAAGTTTTTTGACTTCTCTCCTTAGACAAAATGGCGGACGTGGCTTTGATCCTCGCTCGGTTGCGGGCGGCTGCGGTGACGAAGGGGCCAGACTGTCTGGGAGACCAGGTTAGTGCCCTCATTCAGGGCCATCATAACAGGACGTCTGTTTGGGGCCCAATTTGGCCTGGGGCCTCAGCAGACGCGCCCCCCCCCCCTCCCGCGATTCGCGGCACACCCCCCCTCCCGCGATTCGTGGCACCCCCCCCGCGACCCCGCGATTCGCGGCACCCCCCCCCCGCGACCCCCCCCCCCGCGATTCGCGGCACCCCCCCCCCCCCGCAATTCGCGGCACCCTCCCGCGATTCGCGGCGCCCCCCCTGCGATTCGCGGCACACCCCCCCCCCTCCCGCGATTCGCGGCACCCCCCCGCGACCCCCCTCCCGCGATTCGCGGCACCGCCCCCCGCAATTCGCGGCACCCCCCCCCCGCGATTCGCGGCTGCCCCCCCCCCCAAAAAAAAAAAAAAAAAAAAAAAATTTGCCACACCAGGAGCCCACAGGCTGACTCGTCGGCCCACCCCTGGAAAAGCGTGAGCCTGCTTCAGCCGGGGGGTGAGCCGGACGGTACACGCGGCAACAGCAGGGGGCGGAGCTACGGACTGTAATGGCGCCCGTGCTTCGCCCTCGCGGCGGAGGACCTCGGAAAGTGGGACCCCCCCCCCCTTTATGTGCAGGCGGCAGGGAAGGGGAGGTTCAGCGGGGGAGAAGCGGTGCCACATCCGCAGGGCCTCTACCAGACGAGGCTGGCGGTGTCTGGTGAAGCAGTGGGCTGAGTGACGTGCAGGACAGCAGTGATCAGGTGCGCGGCCTACCCGGGGCTCGTCAAGAGGGCGCAGGCGCTGCAGGGAGGTGGTGGTGGATCCCCAGGAGGGGACTTCAATTCGGCGCCAAGGGGAGTCGCGGCCTCCAGGTAAGTTTCGCCTGGGGGGCTCATCACGCCATGCTTCCAGCCTGGGAGCGGAGGTCGGAAGGGGAGCTGTTCGGATCGGTAGAGGAGGATCGCAGAGGGGTCGCAGCACCAGGGGAGGCGAGATCTGCGGCTGTGGGGGGGGGGGGACGTGCCCTGTCAGCCCGGTAAGTCTACCACTATCATTTCTCCTGTTGATTTGACGAATGCACTGTGTGAGTTGTTGGGTGTGGGGTTGGGGGGCATTGCCAACGGTGTGGGGGCAACGCCGGGGGTCAGGGATGCTGTGGCGGGGGTGGCGGGCAACCAGCCTGCCTCTCCCGGGGCAGTGGCCCTATTGCAGATTATTGAGGGATTTGGTGCAGCGATGTTCGTGGGTGAAGGGGGTCCCCCGCAGGTGGCGCTGTGGGTAGGCGGGCAGGTAAAGGGGTCAATTAAGGTGGTGGCACCCGTGTTCACTACGGGGCCCGTGACGGAACATTGTTGGAGGTGATCAGGTGAGTATGGCCGTGGGGGTGAACGCAGGGGATCCTGCTGTGGTGGCCATAGCGGTTATAGTACGTATCGCCGATGCCGCTAAGTGTGAGGTTTGCGTTTGCTTTGAAGGGCCCCTTGGGGGGCTCACCTGACCAAGGGGTGAGAGACAAAATTGGAAAGGTGAGTATGTCGAGATTTTCTTATTACTGCCCCTAGAAAAAATTTATTTGGAAAAAGGTAAGCCGGACGATTCCGGAAAGGAAGATGAGGGGATGAGGAGGTGTCGATTGGTCCCAAGGAGGTTTGGCAAGAGGCTGCAGCCATTCGCCAGCTTGGCCAGCGTGTTAGGTGAGTAAACCCGGGAACATTGGTCGGCACTGTGCTGTTATATGGATGCGCTGGGAGAGGCCTAGGGGGTTATGTTGGAACTGCTTTACTGCGTTATTACGAACAGTCGGCAGCGGGGGGGCAGTTCGTCAGACGCTTTGTTGGGTGCATAAGGATATCAGCCTTTGGCTGCGTTTGATGTCCTCGGCTGGGACACCAAGCCAATTTTCAAGGGGGTCGGTCGGGGGGGACAAATGACTCTGTACCACTGAACGAGAAACATGGTGGGGGTGTACTGTCAGTTTAACAAGGAATCTGGCAAGTTGGGTGGGGTCCTGTCGTTTTTACAGGACTGCTGGATGCGGGGGGACGCACCCCTTGTCTCGGTGCTTCAAAAGACGGAAAGCGTCCCCGGGATTTTGCTTCAAGAAGGATGACACCGGTGCAGGAGGTAAGGATGCGTTTTTTTTTTTTTCCGAAGTAGATATTTGTTTAGGGCGTCGGCAGAGTTGCTGAGAGCGGGTTTCTAGGAAGGTTTTTAAAAGTGCGTTCGCTAAAGAGGTCGTGCCGCCCTTGGCGCAAATTTTGGGGTCCTCACTGGTTAGTCCGGGGGTGGTTTCAGAAAACATTGGCTAAAAAGGTGGCTGTAGATCGTATGGGGGGGCCATTTCCGGAGAGCCCAATCGTGTATCTGGTGGTGTCACCAATGGGGGTGGTGGTTAAGAAGGAATCGATCAAGCTTCTGCTTATTCACTATCTCTTGTTCTCAAACAGGGGGTGAGTTAATTCCTTGATAGGTCCTGAAGTGGGCACAGTGGGGGGCACTCATGCAAAGGCGGACGTTGAGTCGGCATTCCGGCGGCTGCCGTTTCATCCGGACAGTTTTGGCGGTTGGGGTGCTGCTGGGGGGGAATTTTATGTGAATCTGTGTCGGCCCATGGTATGCTCCTTCTCAGGCGCCATGTCTGACAATTTAGCTTCCTTTTGTTAAAGGGTGGTCCGTGACGGGTCAGGCGATCCAATTCCTGGGAAATTGTTCCCATGGGTGGGTTTTTTGTTAAAGGATGGTCGGCTGCGGCAGTGGGGGTGCGGGCCAATACGCATTTTATTTGACTCTATGAGGAGCTTAGGGATGTTTTGAAGGTGGGGCACACGTTCTTGGAAACTTACAACGGGCAATGGGGGTGGATGTGGGACCCGGTGACCAATTTTTGATTTAGGATGGGGTACTGATGATGCAAAGTTCACTGGGTTTTTTGGGGCATTTGCCAGGGATAATGGAGTGCAGAGGCATGGACTAAGTCTTTGGGGGAAGAGGGGCTCAGTCATCACCTGGTATTGCTGGACCTGTTTCCTGCGGTATTGGCTACAGAACTGTGGGAGGCAATGAGTAAGGACATGAAGTTTAGATTGCACGGTGACGATTTGGGGGTGGTGCAAGTCATCGACTGGAGTGCTTACAAGTGAACGTTTTCTTTATGCTAGGCGTATCCCGGGGTTAGACTACACTTTAGCTGTTTCACTGTCCCCGTTTTCCGGAGTGGGAAGTAAGGAAGTGGGTCGACATGGGTGGCATATACAAATAATCTGGAGGGAATGGGCTGCATTCAGACGGCTAGCGGATGCTTAGCGGGATGTGTCTGAGACGGAGTTGCTGGTAGTTTACTTAGTAACTCGGTGCATGGAGGCAAGGGGTTCGGTGGCAGGGATCGAGAAGAAGTGGGCAGGCTTGGCGTTTTCTATTCGAACTCCAGGGCATGCAGATTTCACTACGGTTTTCTGGGTAAGGGAGGCGGTAAAGGGGTGTCAAAAGGATCACCCTCATAGGAATGCAGGTAGGCCTGTTTTCTGTTTCTCTTTCTCAAGTGATTTGCGGGGCATTGGCCGGGGTGTGTTCATCTGTTAAGGGGTTATGTTGTTCTATACAGCGTTTTTAGTTGCATTTAGGGTGGGGGAGTTTGTGGGCCTGTCAAAAAACAGAGGACGGAGGGGTTACTGGTACAGGACGTGGAGTTATCGGGCGGAAGGGTGAGTTTGCGGTTCAGGAGGTTACAGATGGATCAAATGGGCCACCCTCCCTGTGTGAGGGGTGATGGTACAGCTGTCTTCATTGCCCGGGGATCAGGACTGTTCAGTGAGGGTGGTGTAAGAAGTTCTGGAAGTTAGGACGGCCGGGGGGTGGGCTTTTTTGGTGCATGAGGATGGATCGTTTCTAGTACGTTTTTAATGCATGGCTGGGTTTCCGGAAAGGCCTGTGGGCGGTTGGGAACAACTGCAAGCATATCGCTTCACACTCCTTACGCATCGGGGCGGCCACTGGGGCTGCCCGGGGCGGGTTGGATTTGGCGGCGGTAAAATGGATCTTGAGATGGGAGTCCAGGTGGTTTTGTTCTTAGGTACGCCCCCCCCATTTATTAGCGGATGTGAGTGGAAATATGTGGGAAGTGAAGGGGTGCGCAAGTGAGGTTATTGGCAATGATGGGGTAATTTTCTGGGGTTTTTGAATTGTGTTGTGGTATTTTCAGTTCCGATGGAGGTTCTACACGCCTCATCTGGACGGTAGGGCATTCATATGTCTTTTGGGGGAAAAAGGAGGGCAGATACATGACAGGCGGGCAGGCTGTTGGGGATACCCAGGATGGAGGCTTGCGTTGGGAGGAATAGGCTTCACGGGCATAGAGTGGAGTAGGGTGGTGCCAGGAGTGGATCGGTACGCCCGGTTGGATAGACAACAGGTCGTTTGGGTACTACATGTGGGGGGAGAATGACTTGGGGATCAGAGCCATTGGGGCTCTGTTCTCGGCCATAACGTCGGATTTCTTAGAGAGGTCTTCCTGGGGACGTTGGTAGTATAGTCCGACGTTATGAAGTACACCTCGTGGCGGAGGGCGAGATCAGTGGCGCAGATTAACAAGGCGGGAATCAAGTTTAACGAACTGGTGGTTAGGTTGGTTGCCAATAACGGGGGGCTGGTGGTAGGCACATGGAGTTGGAGGTTAATGTGGGCATGTATTTACGGAGGGATGGTGTGCATCTTTCTGATGTGGGATGGATTTGTGGGCATTGGGGAGTCAGGATGGGAGCCAGTGTGCCCTGCGGGTGTGGAGGGGCCCTTAAGGGTAAGGGGTTACCCTTTGCAGGCTGTGGCGGTGTCTTTGGTCTTTGACGGTGGCAGAAAACAGATGGTATTAAAGTGGTGGGGGCTCATCGGTGGTATGTGCCCCTCTGGTGTATTCCAGTGGAATGGTGTCCGCTGGAGTACGGGTATGGTTGCACTGCGGGAAGGGGTTGTCTCCGAGCTGTTATACGGCTGGAGGCCTGGTATGGTTCAAAAATTTTGTACCGCAGTGTATTGGTGTAAAAAGGGGTTCAAAAGTTTGGGGGTGCCGTCAGAGACCAACAGACTGGGAGTTATAATGGTAAAATTGTGTTAATAAAGTTATTGAAAATATATATTTTATATTGGAGTTCTTTACATGATATGGTTTTAATAAAAAGGCTGTTGTGGCCATTTTATACTCCAACTCCGGTGTGGTCTAAATTACTATAGATTGGATAAGTTAAGATAGTGGTTAAGAGGGGTAACTGGTAGGGGTAAGGTGTGGGGAGGTATCTCGAGTACACTGGTCAAGGGAGGCCCGGAATGAAGAGACAAAAAAGAATATAATGAAGGGCCATGCATGACAAGGTGGAGAGTACAGACAGGACGGGGTTAACATTTGGTGAAGAAGTGAGTGGGTGGAGGCAGAGGTGAATTTTAATGTGAGGGGAGGGGCACTTTAAATAGCTGGAGGCGGGTGCACTCGGCATCATTTTGTGTGGGGACAGAAAGGAGAGGAAGTTTTTCCCACCCACCCTCCCTGTTGTTTTGGTGTTTTTCTGGCTATTGTTTTCTTGTCTTTCAGGTTGTGAAGGAGAAGGTCGTCATAACAGCTGTGTGTTGGCGGTGTCTTTGGTCTTTGACGGTGGCAGAAAACAGATGGTATTAAAGTGGTGGGGGCTCATCGGTGGTATGTGCCCCTCTGGTGTATTCCAGTGGAATGGTGTCCGCTGGAGTACGGGTATGGTTGCACTGCGGGAAGGGGTTGTCTCCGAGCTGTTATACGGCTGGAGGCCTGGTATGGTTCAAAAATTTTGTACCGCAGTGTATTGGTGTAAAAAGGGGTTCAAAAGTTTGGGGGTGCCGTCAGAGACCAACAGACTGGGAGTTATAATGGTAAAATTGTGTTAATAAAGTTATTGAAAATATATATTTTATATTGGAGTTCTTTACATGATATGGTTTTAATAAAAAGGCTGTTGTGGCCATTTTATACTCCAACTCCGGTGTGGTCTAAATTACTATAGATTGGATAAGTTAAGATAGTGGTTAAGAGGGGTAACTGGTAGGGGTAAGGTGTGGGGAGGTATCTCGAGTACACTGGTCATGACTATGACATCCTATTAGCAGGGCAGGGGCGGTAGGCGCTGCAGATCTGGATGGAGGGTGGGAGCTGCCCAAGTTATCATATTAACAAGCGGGTGATTACCCACTTGTTAATATGAAAAGACTCCTGTTCTCTGCTCTGCTGATAGGGTGACATTGTTGGTAGGGCGGGAGAACTGGGAGAGGAGACACAGGCATGGTCACATAGCTTGAGGTCCGGTCGCTGCTCACCTCCCGCTGTGCTGCCCACTCATTAACAGGCTAAGAACCAGTACTGGTCCAACCCCTGCTTTAGATGGAAGCAAAACAAAATTAATATTGATCTGACTTTGTTCATTGATTTTAACAGTAACATTTTAAATAGATGAGGCATACTTCCCTGCAGTTGAAATGTTAGAGGACTGATCAGTTTTTATGCCCCAAAAAGGTTGGGGTTTGCCAGAAGTACCGTAGTGTATTTGAAGAAGCTTAAAATGGCCTAATGTATGCGTGAATGGGGATGTGATCTTTTTTGTAAAGGCTGGAAGGTATGGGCTGTGTAATATACTGTACAGTATAAGCTGGGTAGTAGCAAATGACCTAGATCAGTGATGGCCAACCTTGGCACCCCAGATGTTTTGAAACCACATTTTCCATGATGTTCCACTACACTACAGAGTGCATGAGCATCATGGGAAATGTAGTTCCAAAACGTCTGGGGTGCCAAGGTTCGCCACCACTGACCTAGATAGTCTTCTCAACAGCAGTTGAACATAAAGTCAAGTTTATTTTTGGTTGTACTTAGGTAATGTCTGTGAACTGGAGTAAGGCTTCCATCTGCATTTCCTTGTTGTTTAATTCAAATTAACCTTTTTCTTATTGCTTAAGGCCCCTTTCACACTGGGGCGGGAGGTGCGCTGGCAGTAAAGTGCCGCTATTTTTAGCGGCACTTTACCGTCGGAATTGCGACGGTATTCGGCCACTAGCGGTGCAGTTTTACCCCCCGCTAGCAGCCGAAAAAGGGTTAATACCGCTCGCAATGCGCCTCTGCAGAGGCGCATTGCCGGCTGTATAGCCGCGGTGTCCCATTGCTTTCAATGGGCAGGAGCGGTGGAGGAACGGTAAACACACCACTCCTTCACCGCTCCAAAGATGCGGCTAGCAGGACTTTTGGAGCGGTCCTCCTAGCGCACCGCTCCAGTGTGAAAGCCCTCGGGCTTTCACACTGGAGAAACAGCAGGCTCTGTTTCAGGTCGGTTCGCAGGCGCTATTTTTAGCAAAATAGTGCCTGCAAACCACCCCAGTGTGAAAGGGGTCTAACTGCTGGCTATTTCAGCCAATAATCAGCAAAATGGTATTTTGGATGCTGTATCATGAAACTGTCAATAAGGTCCAATATGTGGAAGGGGGAAAGAAAATGGGACTTTATATAAAGCATGCGGTTGCAAATAAGTAAACAAAGCAGTATTTATTGATTTGTATCCAAAATTGTAATAATGTATATCAAAATCCAAAACAATTTTTACATAGTAATACATATTCCAACAAAATTCATATATATATATATATATATATATATACATACATACACACACGTACACATACATATATATATAAATATATATATATATGTAGCGGGGTCTCTAAATTTAGGTGGGATGCACCTGGGTAATAGTATGACCCAGGTGTGTAAATCATGAGAGGATTTGGACCATTTGTATTCGTGGAGGACTGGGTGATGTATTATTCTCCTTGGCCTGTGGGTGGCGAAGTACCCGCAGGCTCAAGGTAGATTTGCTGCCGCAGTGCTGTCCTTTTTGTCCCTTTCCGGAGATGGTACGGCGAGGGCGGGGAACCTGCCGTGACGTCAATGGAGGAGATAAAAGGGGGAGACGCCCTTGCCACAAGGTCTTCGGGATCTTCTTCATCAAGCGCCCAGGCACCTTAGGCCTGGGTGCGGGCGGTCCGGAGTTCCGGCCCAGGCGCCCTAGGCCTGGCCGGAGCGGAGTTGGCGTCCATCCCAGGCACCTTCGGCCTGGGGTGAGGTACTAAGTCAAAGGCCTGGGGCCCGGTGACTTCGACTGGGTCCCGCGAGGGCGGAGGAGTCCAAGGGACCCTGAGGTGGATGGGGCCCATGTCTGAGGTGAGGAGGCTGTAGAGGTCACCCATCCGGAGAGTCCAGAGCAGCATCAACCCGGTGACGGATGGGCCTCCGGTAACTCCCTTGGAGGGACATCTCCCCCTGACAGGGGCCACAACGCAACGAAGGTACTCCTATCTACATTCTCTTGAGTCGCTGGTAGAGACTCACAAGTTCTAAGTTCTCTCTCTAGCCAATGGCTATAGTAACCGCTGGTGAAACCACAGTGGTTTAGCGTACAATCAGGATAGTGCCTCGACCTGCTCACCCCACCGTATTGAACTGTTATTGGGTCTCAACCAGTTGGCTGCTAAAGCACTGTTTATTGTGAGTGTGACAATAAAGCAAGAGTTGGACCTTAATCGGTGTGTGGTACTCTGGTTAATGGGAGCAAAGGGAAGTGTCAGCACAGCAAGGCTTGGTCCTTAACTGAAACGCACAGGCCCGAGGAGAATAACTGGTACTGGCCTTCACCTCACCCACTGCCATGGGGAGGACATGGGCCGTAGCGCATCTCACTCTCACATATGAAATACCCCTAGACAAAGAAGAGGGGGTGAGGTCGCTACACGTGGGGGCTCGTGAGTCCGGGATGATGTGTGTTTTGACCTTGGAATTAAGAACGGCTGTGTCTGAACTTTGCTGCCCGGAGGAGTCCCGAGTGGGTCAGCCATGTGATCGGCCAAAGTGCGTCCCTGCTCAAAGTCGTGGAAATTACCCTAAGACGAGAAAGGCCCATGCGGAAGAGCGAGAAGAGGGAGAAGTCCAGCCGTGTGACGTACTACATGTGGGGGCTTTTACTGCACTGCGCCATGAGGCACCCCGTGAATACACAGTTCGTGGGCGGAGTTTGATGGAAGCCCGCGAAAACGTGCAAGTCGTGGGAGGAGTCTGGCCATGTGGAGGGACTCACATGGAGACTTCGGCGCGTGGTCAGTGCGTGATGGAGCAGCAGATAGTCGGGATGGCCTCAAGCTCCCCGTGGATTCCGGTTCCCTACACCACGAAGATGACTACGTTTGCTGCTCCCCTTACAGACACGGGGATAAGACTCAGGCCCTGAGGGCAGTTGGCTCTGTACACCTGCAGAGACACGGAGGCCCTCGGCGTGATCTGTCCCGGATGTTCGGGACTGGTGGTCCACCTGAAGCCATTCGGGCGTTGTGAAGCATGCAGAGAATTCCTATTCGAGGTGGAGCCATCCACAGTAAGGCCCCGGGCCCTTCGCCTCAACTGCCTCACAGGTACCGCTACTCCGGAAGGGGAGATCCAGGCCTTTGCGGAGGTTCCCGTACGCACTGACCAGGGCGATGTGACTGCCCAACCAGAGACTGAGAAAGAAAAATCAGAGGATGCTGCTTCAGTCACCACAGATTCCCTGCTCCCACCTCCGAAGAGGAGAGTCGGCCTGGTACAGGCGTCCTGTGGTCGTGGTCGAGCTTCACCCCGTCGCTTGCCGGGCCTGGATGGATCCGGTTGGAAGAGTCCTGGACATCCCTGTGCTTCAAAAGGTCAAGGTGAGCCCGGGGCTGGGACTGTGGTGGTGGTTGAAGGTGTCGGGAGTCCACAGTCGGTGGAGCCCGCTAGGGAGGGTAGTTCCACGTCTACTAGAGACTACCTTCCCGCAGAGATGTATGACACCTCCGATCTAGAATCGCTGTCGGACTGTGGAGATGACGGTGAAATAGACAAACTTTTTTATTGCAAGGGCTGGGACAAACGCCCGTTGCCTGTGTTACGTGCACCACAAGATTCGCCTATGTCTATAGGAGACAGCCCGCCCCGGGCGGAAGCTCCGGAGTCTACGAGGAAGCCTAGTCCTCCAATTGTTCTTCCACAATCAACAGCATCACCCGTTTTGTTGGCGGGGACACAGCGCGCATCACTACGGGCACCAAGAGCAAAGCCATTAGAGGTAGTGAAAGTACCTCGGCATCCGGAGGCCATCGTTCAACCAGGAGAAGGTGAGCGGGCCACAATGCCTCCTTTGGCCCGACTGCAACGACTCTTCTGCCAGAGGGTCGCCCGTGAGTACGGATGGGAATATCCCTACTTGCCCCGGGACTTGCTGTTTGAGGTTGAAGTTCTGCGGCAGCGGTGGTATGGTGAGTTTGTTTGGGAGAAACTTAAAGTGCCTCATGCTCGGCGATACTTGTCCTGTTCGCCACCCGTGTCGAAAAAATTCAGAGACTGCAGAGCAGACTGGATGTTGGGGCGTCATATTCATGCGGACAGGGTGCTTATCTGCCGGAAAGATGGAGAGGACATTGACTATTCGATTGAGGTTTTCGATAAGCATCTGAAGCCCCTGTTCTTGCCTGACCCAAAGTTTTACTTGTAAGAGGAGACTTTCCTGTGTTTCTTTTACTTTTTGAAGGAATGAGAGCTGTTTTGTTTTGTTCTCTCTTCTTTCACAATTCAGAGATTTTGGGGGTAGAATCAGAATAGGGATGCAGGAAGAAGGAAGATTTCACCAAGTGTCATTACCGCGGCACTGTCACCAGGTGGCAGTGTTGCGCAACGGCTGGTTTTTTTTTTTACACTTGCATCACTTTACTCGTTGGAGCGAATGGGTCTCTCGGCTGATAGGCCCATTCATTCCAAACTAACACAAATATGTTAGGATGTTGTGTTCTTTTTTTTTTTGTTTCCCTTCTGCAGGAGATCCATCTGTCAAGACTGCTGAGTATGGGGTGGTTCTTAGACAGTGATGGGAGGGATTGTATATGTGTACATGCTTAGAGGGTTTTACGAAAAAGTTTATTGTTTTATGTTCCCCTTCCCTTGAGCAGGTCTTGGCACAATTAGGATTGAAATTTTGAGGGATAGCCTCTGGGGTCAGGCTTATGTCACCACTCCATGGGAGACGTGGGTTTGCACCAGACGCTGGGGACCAGCGTCAAATCACAGGGGGAGTGTGTAGCGGGGTCTCTAAATTTAGGTGGGATGCACCTGGGTAATAGTATGACCCAGGTGTGTAAATCATGAGAGGATTTGGACCATTTGTATTCGTGGAGGACTGGGTGGTGTATTATTCTCCTTGGCATGTGGGTGGCGAGGTACCCGCAGGCTCAAGGTAGATTTGCTGCCGCAGTGCTGTCCTTTTTGTTCCTTTCCGGAGATGGTACGGCGAGGGCGGGGAACCTGCCGTGACGTCAATGGAGGAGATAAAAGGGGGAGACGCCCTTGCCACGAGGTCTTCGGGATCTTCTTCATCACACGCCCAGGCACCTTAGGCCTGGGTGCGGGCGGTCCGGAGTTCCGGCCCAGGCGCCCTAGGCCTGGCCGGAGCGGTGTTGGTGTCCATCCCAGGCACCTTCAGCCTGGGGGGAGGTACTAAATCAAAGGCCTGGGGCCCGGTGACTTCGACTGGGTCCCGCGAGGGCGGAGGAGTCCGAGGGTCCCTGAGGTGGATGGGGCCCATGTCTGAGGTGAGGAGGCTGGAGAGGTCACCCGTCCAGAGAGTCCGGAGCAGCATCAACCCGGTGATGGATGGGCCTCCGGTAACTCCCTTGGAGGGACATCTCCCCCTGACAGGGGCCAAAACGCAGCGAAGGTACTCCTATCTACATTCTCTTGAGTCGCTGGTAGAGACTCACAAGTTCTAAGTTCTCTCTCTAGCCGATGGCTATAGTAACCGCTGGTGAAACCACAGTGGTTTAGCGTACAATCAGGATAGTGCCTCGACCTGCTCACCCCACCGTATTGAACTGTTATTGAGTCTCAACCAGTTGGCTGCTAAAGCACTGTTTATTGTGAGTGTGACAATAAAGCAAGAGTTGGACCTTAATCGGTGTGTGGTACTCTGGTTAATGGGAGCAAAGGGAAGTGTCAGCACAGCAAGGCTTGGTCCTTAACTGAAACGCACAGGCCCGAGGAGAATAACTGGTACTGGCCTTCACCTCACCCACTGCCATGGGGAGGACATGGGCCGTAGCACATCTCACCCTCACATATGAAATACCCCTAGACAAAGAAGAGGGGGTGAGGTCGCTACATATACCTGTATATATAGCGCCCTGCCCTGTGTCATTTTTTTTCTCAGATGATGGGGACATCGTCTATTGCGGTGTGGGAAGTGTGTAGCGCTCTGCTCCTATTGAGTAGGCACTATATGTAAATTTAGGTTTATCTGAGCTGTGGTTTAGCTTAGAGTATTATGTTAAATTGCTGGTTTCTGTTCCAGTTCAGTTGTGTTGTACATTTTCCACTTGGCCGTGGGTGTCGCTGTCACCCCCCAGTCAGTGTTGGAAATACAGCAGGCTGGACGCATTGAGTATCTCTTTATCCAGAAACAGCCCAGTGGGAGTTGTTCACCCACTGTGCATTCTGGGAGAGGGTACTTAAGGGACAGACACAGTTTTCGTGGTCTCTCTGACCTGATGGCCCTCCTGCTCTAAGGTGTGTCTTAGCAGTTCTTCTCTTGGGGTCTGCTGGCCGAGGCCTCGTTACTGAGAGTAGGCCCAGGAGTTTCTGGGGCCTACTGGTCCAGGGGTGGTCCTGAGCTGTCTTGCCTGCGGGGAGAATCCGAGCAATTGAAGACTCAATTGGAGGACGCATCCCGGCCAAATCTACCTCACAGTATCGCCGGATGGCTGAAAGATACTGGTACTGTGAGATTTTACTTTGACTTTGCATAGGTTCTTAGTTATACAATCCTGTGGCCAGGGCCGCCATCAGGGGGGTACAGGCAGTACACCTGTAAGGGGCCCGGATGGCCCCCCCTTTTTATTTTTTATTTTTAAATTTTTTAAATTTTTTAAATTTTTTATTTTTTGTAAGGGGCCCAGAGGTCCCCAGGGGCCCGGAGTTCCCCAGGGCCCCGAATGTCAACCCCCCTTTTTTGTATTTTTTTTTTATAATTTTTTTTATTATACATTTTTTTATAAAATTTATTTTTATTTATTTATTTTAATTTTTTTTATTTATTTTTTGTAAGGAGCCCAGAGGTCCCCAGAGGCCCGGAGGTCCCCAGGGCCCCGGATGGAAACCTCCCTTTTTTATTTATTTTTTATAAAAATAAATTATTATATATTTTTTTATTAATTTTTTTTTTATTTATTTATTTTATTTTATTTATTTATTTTTTTGTAAGGGGCCCAGAGGTCCCCAGAGGCCCGGAGGTCCCCATGGCCCCGGATGGAAACCTCCCCCCTTTTTTTTTTGATAAAAATGATTATTATTATTTTTTTTTTATAATTATTTTTTTTTTTGCAAGGGGCCCAGGAGGTCCCCAGGGCCCTGGATGGCAACCCCCCTATTTTTTGTTTTCTTTTGTGTTCGTCAGCACCCAAACCCCCTGCTTCTCAATTCGTGGCACCCCCCCCGCTTCTCAATTTGCTCCAGGGGGGGCCCCATGTCTGAAGCTGTGTAAGGGGCCCCAAAATTCCTGATGGCGGCCCTGCCTGTGGCAGAGGATTGTACAACGACTCAAGTTATATTCATCAAGTCTGTGGCAGAGACTATGACCGAGCACAGCACCGGCTGCTAGGTCAGTGAGAGAGGCCTATCCGGTGGTTGCTAGATCCAGTTGTGGAGCTGTTTGTCCTCTGGATCAAAGAAGTACCCGTGATCCACAAAACAAGGTACCTGAATCTCCCGTAACCCTCCATCCCTCTGTCTGACGTTTGTTAATAAAAGCATTGGAAAAAGAGACTAAGTGTTGGTGCGGACATCTGTGAACAACTCTCCAATGGGACCCCTATGGTGGATATGGTGAAAAGTGAGGTAACGGCAGACCCAAAATTAAACCAGCAGCTCCTTCGGGGGTAGTGCTACATGTGGGGGCTTGAGTCCGGGATTTGCCGTTACCGGTCGCAACTCAAGTAAACTGTTCACCGGGAGCCTATGCTGAAGAGGGCTCTGGACTGTGTTATTTTTCTGAAAAAAAGGGGGTTAATTTGCGGATCACTTCTTAGCCATGTGGGCTGTGGGCGGAGCCATGAAAGCCAGAAAGCCCGGGAGCTATGTGACTAGAGGAGCAAGTGGGAGGAGTTCCCGGCTGCTTGCTGCGTGAGACACCGCGCGTGTGTGTCCAACATTATCTAATTGTGCAGCCATGTCTTCAGTGCCATTGATGCAGTCTGCTCTGGGGCCCAGGATGTTTCCTCTGGGTACCGCTACAAGTGCCGTGCTGCCTGGAACTTTGCTGACGGATACTGGCATTCGTCTGAAACCGCATGGGCATTTCAGACTGTACACAATAGGAGATGTCGAAGCATTGGGTTTTCTATGCAACTGGTTGTGATGGACTTGTCGTACTCCTTTGTCCATTTGTTCTGTGCCTACACTGCGGGGAGTACCTGTTCACCGTAGAGCAACCCACCATGCCGCCCAGTGCTTACCGAGTGAACTGGGCCATGAGCATTGCTACAGAAGAGGCTGCTACCTTTGCTTCTGAAGCTAGACCTGCACTTGCTGCGTCTGCTACAGTGACTGTTCCTGAAGGAGATGGCGCTGTTACTGCCATCAAAGAGTCATCAGCGGACATCGTTACTGCTGTTATCTCCACTGCACCTGTCCAGAGGAAGGTGGGATATGTGAAAGCCTCCTGCGGCCGTGGTCGAGGCCTACCCCGAAGACTACCCAAACCGGATCCAGAGAGAGGAATCATCCCTGAGAAATCCACGACAGGAACGGGTGAGAGATCTGGGGAAAGTGTACATGCGGGGACTGTCTGTAAATATATGCCCGCGGAGGAGTTAGACTCTCTGTCAGACATCTCCGGAGACGATGATTTGTTCGAGACTATGTCTCAGGAGATGTTATGGGCAAATGGCGATGATGTCGCTTCGGCCTTCACTTTTTCTGATTGGGTAGTTATGGACTCGGGGAAGACATCACCCAGTGTGGAACCCCCCATTGCTACTAATGAGATTCTGGCCAGAGGTACCAGTTCATTTGGGTCAGAAAAGTTATCTATCAACGCTATGGTGCGCAAATCTCCAACCTCATGTGTGCCCCCTGGACAAGGAAGTGCCAGAGCTTTGCCAAGGCTTGCCCGATTACAAAGATTGCTAAATAAAAGGATATGGGGACTGCAGTTTACTTACGTTCCCAAGGAGATCATGCAGGAAATTGAACTTAACAGAGAGCAGTGGTACAGTGAGGCTGTTTGGGACTATCTGTACCAAAACCTTTCAGGAGAGCAGGCTATTCCTCTACTATGGATGATCGTTTCAATGGGTGCCTGTTGCATTGGAACTATGGCAGACACATGCTGACAAAGTGGTCATCTGCAGGACTGGAAAGGACAACGTTGTCTACTTTATCACCACTTTGGATAAGCAAGGGAAAAACCTGACTCTGCCCGATCTCCAGTTTTACTGGTGATCAATTATAGTGACTGTACTATTTTTTTTTCACTTTGCAAAGAGACTGTGAGGAAAATAAAAAAATCCTCTATGCTAAAAGAACTGTGGGGTATATAGCTAGGTAGTGCTAGGTTACAGGAAGCCTCATGCCGCGTACACACGGCCGTTTTTCCCGTCGAAAAAAACGACATTTTTCCCATTCGACGAGAAAAACGATAGTCTGTGGGCTTTCTGTCGTTTTTTCGACGAGAAAAACGGCATTAAAAGCGACATGTTTTCGACATGTTTTCCGTGGCAGTGTTTCCCATAGGGAAACACTGCCGCGGAGCCCACACATGGCCGTTTTTTTGACCAAAAAAAAAATGACATTTGTGTGCTGTTCCTCGTTTTTAACGTCGATTTTTTTGACGGTGTTTTCACCGTCGAAAAAATCGATCGTGTGTACGCGGCATTAGTCAAGATTTCTCTACCTGTTCCAGTACTTGTATTAGGGACTATTGTCATATTGTTCTTCTGCCACTAGGTGGTGGAAGTTTGCACAACAAAGACTGGACTTTACTTTTCTAGCTACTCCACATTTGAAAAAAAAAGGGAAAGAAAGTCTAAATTCTTAAGAAATTAGGCTTTGCTTCCTGATTGTACAGTGATGTGTTTTATATTGTTGCCTGTGTGTGTCTTTTGTTTTTTCAGGTACAAATGGATCTTCTGTTAATCTGCTGGAGAGTGGGTGGCTTAGATAGAGAGTTAGATGATGGGACATATGTTGATGTAACTCTACTGTGTGTGTTCATGTTAAACCTGTGTAGCGGACCCCCACTCTCTCTCCTTCTGTCTTTAATGGCTTCTCCGGCTCTGGTCTAGGGGTATCTCGGAGGAGAGAGAGGGGCGGGGCACTACGCCAAGCTTTCACCACAGATGTAGTAGGTGTATGCAAAGTTCTGTTACCTTTCGGGTCGGTGTCCTGCAGTAAGAGCTCCTTCTCTGGAACAGTGTCTGTATTAAAAGAGCCCCACACCGCTAAAGTCCAACACTCCTTTATTTCTTCAGCATAGAATGTCACACAATCAGTTGGACTTCCTTTAAATGAACAGGGGGTGTGGATACAAGCAAGCCCAGGCACAGTGAACTCTCCTATTCCTGTAGTGAGTCGAATAGGCATGGCGCACGGTCTCTGCCACCGACCATGAAGTGGTAGCTGCCACCTACCGGGTGAACTGTTGCAGCCCCTGCCACAGGCCTGTAGGTAACGGTCCTTGCTTGCGACCTTTAAGAAGAATGTCTCTGCCAGACCTTTCCTCAATAGAACCACCTTCCGTGTGTATCAGCCCCTGTTTGAGAGGGCATCCCTCCAGACGGTCTCCGGAGGCCCTCACCCGTCACCGGCAGTCTGCTGCACCAGATCTTTGGAGAGGCCACCCTCCAGTCCATTGCGTCTTAGATTCGGGTATCCATCCCCTGGATACCCTAGGACGATCCTCCCCAGGCGGAACCCAGTGGAAGAAGCTGGGCCCCAGGCTAGGACAAGTACCTCACCCCAGACCGAAGGTGTCTGGGATGGCTCCCGAACTCCCGGTGTCCAGGCCTAGGCCACCTGGACACCGCCCACAGACAGCAGCCCTCAGGCTAAAGGTGCCTGGGATGCGAAGAACCCCGTGACCAAGATGGCCGGCCCCTTTATACCCTCTCCCGGCAAGCACGGCGGGTTCCCCGCCCCACCATACCGCTGCCGAGGGAGGAAAAAAAGGAGCTACGGCACACAGCAATGATTCAACCCCAACCCAGGGCGACAGCGCCACCCACTGGGCTGAGGGCAATTACACATCACTAATGTCACTTCCAAGTTCAAATTTACACCCGGGAAAGTACATACCAGCTACACCTGTATTTCTCTTGCTACCTCGCCTTTCCCTTTCCCATCCAAGTTTTGTGATTCAGGTATCGACTCTCAGGTGTGAGAGTCATTTTTTTTCTCAGATGATGAGGACATCGTCTATTGCGGTGGGGGAAGTGTGTAGCGCCCTGCTCCTATTGAGTAGGCGCTATATGTAAATTTAGGTTTATCTGAGCTGTAGTTTAGCTCAGAGTATTATGTTAAATTGCTGGTTTCTGTTCCAGTTCAGTTGTGTTGTACATTTTCCACTTGGCCGTGGGTGTCGCTGTCACCCCCGGTCAGTGTTGGAAATACAGCAGGCTGGATGCATTGAGTACCTCTTTATCCAGAAACAGCCCAGTGGGAGTGGTTCACCCGCTGTGCATTCTGGGAGAGGGTACTTAAGGGACAGACACCGTTTTCGTGGTCTCTCTGACCTGATGGCCCTCCTGGCCTAAGGTGTGTCGTAGCAGTTCTTCTGCCTCTGGGCCTGCTGGCCCGAGGCCTCGTTACTGAGAGTAGGCCCAGGAGTTTCTGGGGCCTACTGGTCCAGGGGTGGTCCTGAGCTGTCTTGCCTGCGGGGAGAAGCCGAGTAATTGGAGACTCAATTGGAGGACGCATCCCGGCCAAATCTACCTCACAGTATCGCCGGATGGCTGAAAAATACTGGTACTGTGAGATTTTACTTTGACTTTGCATAGGTTCTTAGTTATACAATCTTGTGGCAGAGGATTGTACAACGACTCAAGTTATATTTATCAAGTCTGTGGCAGAGACTTTGACAGAGCACCGCACCGGCTGCTAGGTCAGTGAGAGAGGCCTATCCGGTGGTTGCTAGATCCAGTTGTGAAGCTGTTTGTCCTCTGGATCAAAGAAGTACCCGTGATCCGCAAAACAAGGTACCTGAATCTCCCGTAACCCTCCATCCCTCTGTCTGACATTGTTAATAAAAGCATTGGAAAAAGAGACTAATTGTTGGTGCAGACATCTGTGAACAACTCTCCAATGGGGCCCCTATGGCGGATATGGTGAAAAGTGAGGTAACGGCAGACCCAAAATTATGACCTTACCAGGGCATTGTCTCATATAAAGCCCCAAACCTTCCCTTTTACAAGGTCTAATATGTGCTTGATTTTAACTGTATCTTAACCCAAAAATGTAATATATCACCATTCATTACATTTGGCAGCTGCATTGTTTTTCTTTTTTCCTGCCAGTAAAACATTTCCTGTCCTAGGCTTCCTTTTGATGTGGACTACAGAATCCCCCTCCCACTCCCCTTCCTCTGCATATTAAAGAACAAGGTGTTCTGTAGTTCATGAAGATAACTTGAGCAGGACTAATAAGTCTTCTTGGGATTACAGTGCAGCACAGGCACAGTATACAAAAGCTTACAGGCTCATTGGATCTCTGACTGGCTCAACAGGTATTGTTTGCATTTATCAAGTGCTAAATAACTTTAACCACTTCAGCCCCGAAAGATTTGGCTGCTCAATGACCAGGCCATTTTTTGCGATACGGCACTGCATCGCTTTAACTGACAATTGCGCGGTCGTGCGACGCTGTACCCAAAACAAAATTGTCCTTTTTTTCCCACAAATAGAGCTTTCTTTTGGTGGTATTTAATCATCTCTGATTTTTGATTGTTTTTATTTTTTGTGCTATAGATCAAAAAAGGGCGAAATTTTGAAAAAGACACAATATTTTGTACTTTTTGCTATAATAAATATCCCCATTTTTTTTCCCTCTGTTCAGGTCGATATGTATTCTTGTACATATTATTGGTAATAAAAAATCGCAATAAGCGTATATTGATTGGTTTGCGCAAAAGTTATAGCATCTACAAAATAGGGGATAGATTTATGGCATTTTTATTATTATTATTATTTTTTACTAGTAATGGCAGTGGTCAGCGATTTTTATCGGGACTGCGACATTATGGCGGACAGATCAGACACTTTTGACACATTTTTTGGGACATTGACAATTATACAGCGATCAGTGCTATAAAAATGCACGGATTACTGTGTAAATGTCACTGGCAGGGAAAGCGTTAACACTAGGGGGCGATCAAGGGGTTAACTGTGTTCCCTCGTGTGTGTTTCTAAATGTAGGCGGATGGGACTGACTAGAGGAAATGGCAGATTGTTGTTCCTAGCTAGTAAGAACTCACAATCTGCCTATCCTCTCCTCACAGAACAGGGATTTGTGTGTTTACACACACGTCTCTGTTCTGGCTCTCCTGCACGAGATCGTGTGTGGCGCATCGTCACCCCCGTAGTGCAGCGGGCGCACACCTGCTATCCCCCTTAAAGGAGCCGACGTACAGCTACGACGGCTCGCGGGATCGTGCCGACCTGCTGATGGCGGCTTGTCAGCAAATGGTTAATAGGCATAAAAACGAAATTGCCTGTTTTGTAAACTGGGTATTTAATATACAGTACTATACCTTGGCTGAAGGAGTTCCAGTGAGTTTAACAACATCATCCATTATAATGATCATTTTCTTAAAGGTTGGATTGTCGTAATCAAAACGTCTCCCAAATAACATACCGAAGGTTATATTGGGGGGAGCATTATAAAACACCTGTTTCTCAAATGGTTTACCTAAAAAACAAAATAAGCTATGACTGTTAAAGAGCAATGCTTATACTAATTGTTCAGTAGTATACTTTAACATTTAATCCTTGGATGTGTTCAGAGCCGTGCACCCGCACAGATGTCACAATGGGAGCAGCGGCTGTGTCCATGCAAGTGCTGTGTCCCAGTTGACATGAATTAGACTACCCACATGGGGATGCATGGAGCGCCTGCCTTTCCTTGTGCGGGTAAACACGGTCCTCACATAGGGTACGGATGTGTGAACTCCTTGTGTGAACGAGGCCCTCCTGTGTGGTTTTACACTGTTTACTGTTTTCTACAACTGTCAAGTACTAGATTTGCATCACGGTATCCTTTTCTCAATGGTTTATTGCTATATTATGGGGAGGCTCAAGAGGACTTTTCAGCTTATGGAGAGAAATTAATAACAAAGGGTAGCAGAAATCTGCTCTAGGATCAGATGACACTAGGGTTGCCACCTTTTCTTCAAGCCAAACCTGAACACTTTTGCGGCACAGGGCAATTTTTTATTTTTCTTTACACTATAGGATTATAAAAGACCTGGGGCACATTTGGGTGCGCCAAGGAGAGTAGTAATGTAGCGCACAGAGCGCGCCACTGGGTGTGGCCAAATTTCTCTTGCTGATGTAGCAATACCCCCAGTTAAGAGGGCTGCTGATATAGATTTTGGGCCTGTAACACACTGCTGTCAACCCCCAGTAACTGGCTCTAACCTCCCTTGGCACAGATAGCAGTAAATATGGGATTGTGGAACCCGTTAGCTAAGAGGATCACAATACCGTAATAAACATATAACCACACAGCGTATTTGCTTAACCACAAGTAAGTTTTACTGAGTATAAAGCATAACGTTAAACAATAATACATATGCCTATGCAGAGCCCTGCAATGTTAACTGTTAGGCATATAATCAAGCAATAAGTTCTAACAGTATTTCACACACTCAATGTCAATCAACTACGCTCACGAGCGTCCCCCTCGTGGGCAAAGATGATGCCCAAACAGTGTCTAATTACTTTAAAGTCAGGCCTGACTATTGCAGATACGATGCTCCATTGGGAGAGATCTTCGCTAGCAATGGTGGTGCACTTAAAAAGGGTATTTGTAATCCACAGGGAAAAAGAACAGTCATCTACTTGATATGCAATAAAGGATTCAACTATTGCTGCACAACACACGTGCAATGCAACACTCCGATAAACTGTGGTCCCTGAACAGGGGACACTGAGCCTAAAGATTAGTCAATTAATCCTTGAGCAAGTGCTCTCTCACCCGACCAGACCAGTCCGTACAACCGACTCCTGTACACAGTCTCACGACTCCCGTAGTCTCCGATCCTCCCGACAGTCCTTGGAAGGATGATGGATCAGGTAACTCTTGGGTTCTCCCGAGAAGGCCGTAGGCTCTTTGGATCACAAGGCCCAACTCTCAGGCCCAGTCCAATGACAGACCCAGCGCAGACTCCACTTGCTAGGTGAGCGATGTCCAAAGAGACCCGCGTGTTGCTCCGCTCCTCCTTAAATAGGCCTTCCCCAGCAGACCTTGTGCCAAGCAATGCACTGTGGGTGTCCCGCTGTACTCTGGGTATAGTAGTCTTTTAGGCTCCTTAAAGTGACACCCCGCTACACTGACATCATCACCCCACCCTTCCGTGATGCCAAACCTGCTCCTGAACAGCCGCCAGCAGCGGCAACAGATTTGTGTATGACTATCTTGGTTACTTGGGGGGAGCCACAGCCTGGTCTGAATAATGTGTCCGGGTTTCAGGTGGACTGAAACCCGGACACATGATTCAAAACCTGAACTGTCCGGGTGAATCCTGGACAGGTGGCAACCCTAGATGACACGCAAGCTTGTTCACTCCAAGGCTGATGTTAGCAACACATCATAAGCAGCACAGTTATGGAGGGAAAGCTTTCTATATACTGTACCTGTGTAGATTTACTCCCTTGCTAGCCCTGAACACTACTAAACCTTTTTCCCTAGTGAGAGCAGAGGGATAGGTAGCAAGGTAGCCTAAATTTAGATTGGTGAGTTATACATTTGATTTAACACTTTGGTTATGTTTGCTGTTTGTTTGGTATATTTTAGAGAAAACATATTTTTTTTAAATCTATTTAAACAGGTTTACCTTTCTCTTGACACTGTCTTTTGAGTTTTCTGACCTCCATAGTTTCACTGTAGCCCTTCCTTTCGTTACATCAGTTACAGTGCCCCATGGATTTCCCCTCTGTGCACAGGTGGATTGTTCTATAATATATTTGTATACAGCTTCTACTGTCATATACTGTTTTATATAGAGTGATCCATATGTGTCTACTGTCCTTATGCTTTGATAGTTGCATATGGCTGTTCCCTTAGGAGCCCCCCTTTTGATGTGGGCTCCCATGCTCATCCGTGTTACCACATGCCCGGCTGGATGTTTTATTATGTTTTTATATATTTGTAGAAAATTTGTTATGAATTATTTATCCTCCTGAGGAAATGGTATTCCATGAAACATGTCGAGGAAGATGACATTGGGACTCCCCTGACAAAGTACAGTGTCTTGAAAAGGTATGAAATTTTCCACATTTTGTCATGTTACAACCAAAAATTTATATGTATTTTATTGGGATTTTATGTGATAGACCAACACAAAGTGATACATATTTGTGAAGTGAAAGGAAAATGATGAATGTTTTTATTTTATTTATTTTTTACAAATAAATATGTGAAAAGTGTGGCGTGCATTTGTATTCAGCCCCCCTGAGTCAATACTTTGCAGAACCATCTTTCGCTGCAATAACAGCTGAAAGTCTTTTTGGGGATGTCTCTATCAGCATTGCACATCTAGAGAGTGACATTCTTGCCCATTCTTCTTTGAAAAATAGCTTTAGCTCTGTCAGATTGGATGGAAAGACTCTGTGAACAGCAATTTTCAAGTCTTGCCACAGATTCTCAATTATATTTAGGTCTGGACTTTGACTGGGCCATTCTAACACATGAATATGCTTTAATCTAAACCATTCCATTGTAGCTCTGGCTGTATGTTTAGGGTCATTGTCTTGCTGAACCTCCGCCCCAGTCTCAAGTCTTTTGCAGACTCCACAGGTTTTCTTCTACAGTAAGATTGCCCTGTATTGGGCTCCATCCATCTTCCCATCAACTCTGACCAGCTTCCCTGTCCCTGCGGAAGAAACACAACATGATGATGCAACCACCATGTTTCACGGTGTGGATGGTGTGTTGAGAGTGATGTGCAGTGTTAGTTTTCCACCACACATAGCGTTTTGCTTTTAGGCCAAACAGTAAAATTTTGAGGTCTCATCTGACCAGAGCACCTTCTTCCACATGTTTGCTGTGTCCCCCACATGGCTTCTTGCAAACTGCAAACAGGACTTCTTATGGCTTTCTTTCAACAATGGCTTTCTTCTTGCCACTCTTCCATAAAGGTCAGATTTGTGTAGTGCATGACTAAGGCCTCATGCCCACGGACGTTTTTACAGCCGCGTTTTTGAGCGTTTTCTTAAAAAAAAAAAAGAAACGTCGGAGTTCAAACGCAATTGCAGCGTTTTTGCGCGTTTTTGAGCGTTTTTTAACGCTTCGCGTTTTTTTATGCCTAACGCCGACGCCGAGGAACGCACTGGTCCTGTTTTTTTTTACAGCTTAAAAACGCCTATGCTATTTGCAGCTCAAAAACACCTAGGTGGGCATGAAGCTATAGACTAACATGGACAGGCGTTTTTAAGCTGTAAAAAACGCTCAAAAACGCGGCTGTAAAAACGTCCGTGGGCATGAGGCCTAATAGTTGTCCTGTGGACAGATTCTCCCACTTGAGCTGTGGATCTCTGCAGCTCCTCCAGAGTTACCATGAGCCTCTTGGCTGCTTCTCTGATTAATGCTCTCCTTGCCCGGCCTGTCAGTTTAGGTGGACGGCCATGTCTTGGTAGGTTTTCAGTTGTGCCATACTCTTTCCATTTTCAGATGATGGATTGAACAGTGCTCCATGAGATATTCAAAGCTTGGGATATTTTTTTATAACCTAACCCTGCTTTAAACTTCTCCACAACTTTATCTCTGACCTGTCTGGTGTGTTCCTTGGCCTTCATGATGCTGTTTGTTCACTAAGGTTTTCTAAAAAACTCTGAGGGCTTCATAGAACAGCTGTATTTATACTGAGATTAAATTACACACAGGTGGACTCTATTTACCAAATAGGTGACTTCTGAAGGCAGTTGGTTCAATAGATTTTAGTTAAAGGTATCAGAGTAAAGGGGGCTGAATACAAATGCATGCCACACTTTTCACATATTTATTTGATAAAAATTTGAAAACCATTTATAATTTTCCTTCCACTTTACAAATATGTGCCACTTTGTGTTGGTCTATCAGATAAGACCCAATAAAATACATTCACGTTTTTGGTTGTAACATGACAAAATGTGGTAAATTTCAAGGGTTATAAATACCTTTTCAAGGCACTGTATACAATCAATCCTTGGCCAATGGTGCTGGGTACATATACTATACTGTTCCACAATGTTCAGGGGAGATGTCCTGTACATTGTTAGCATAACAATTTTAACCTTTTTGATTTTTTATGTTAATAATAAAAATATTTTGGTTTTTAATTTATGGTTATGTGATTTCTTGGGGAGCCAACAAAGTCCTTTTGTTCTAGTTTTGTTTTTGACGTGACTTAATCAAAAGGAAATGGAAGACTATTATTAGGTTCCAATTTAAACACCAATCTTTAAACTGAGATTTGTGAATTATTGCAAATTATGACTAGATTATAACATGACTCACCATTATGAGACTCAATTAATGCATTTAAGAACTGCAGTTCATCAATAATCCTGCCTTCAATTGGCCTTTTTCCCATTCCAAGATCTCGTAGAATGGACAAAGTGAATCTTCGAGTTACTTTCCATCCTTCCCCATTTGAGAAAATGACTCCTAAGAGAGAAAATTAGAAAGTTATGATGTATAATGCAGAAAATTGTCTGGTGCATATAAAATAAGTATGTGTGTGTGTGTGTGTGTAAATTAAGATAATAATGGTCAAATCAATAATATATAGAGTTTCATATGACTCATTCACACTAGATTTGTAGAAAGAGTGTAGAAAAAAAACTGTCTCTATCATACATATCATTCACACTGGACGCACTTTCTAATACACAATAAAGAGAAACTATCAGGACACTGATTTTGGTGTTAGCTCCCTTTGCTGACTTGTTTTTAAAGCTGATCTCCAGGGATATATAAAATATATGCAAGAATGCAAGAAGTGTAAAGCCCCATACACACGGTAGGACTTTTTGATAACAAACTTCAAAATGAGCAAGTTTTCAAAAAAATCCTACCGTGTGTACGCTCCATCGGACAAACTTTTTCGGTTTTTTTATCGGACAAAAGTTCGCTCTGCAAACGGACAAACTTTTCGGCAACAAAAGTCCTATGGTGCGTATAGAAATCCATCTGACTTTTGTCCGAAGTACAAATACGCATGCCCAGAACCAATGTTAAAATCAACCAACAATAGCAGAAGTTGACCAAAGGGTGGCTGTAAAGAGCAGAAAAGAGCAGAAAAACCATGTGATGTCAGGAAAGTTTTTAGAAAAGACCTGCCGTGTGTATGCTATGGGGGTTCCCGGCCAACTCCCTTCAGACAAAAATCCACGGAAAAGTTTTTTGAAGTCCAACCGTGTGTATGACTGGGGGAGGTTCAGGTTCATGACTTCTACTTGTTAATTAACTGCATCAGAGAAAAATTAGGTCTTCTGCCATGCCTGTGTAACTTTCAGAACCGTATGGAAAGAAATACAAATCTTTTGGTAGGTAAAACAGCCCACCCAAAATGTATTACATTTGTATATTTTTATTTTTTTAACAGAAGGAATGTTTATTGAAATAAAACATCAGTTTACATGTGAATAACATCAGATAATACAAAAGAGCAATGCATTTCACAGAACATGACTTGGTTAGAGTACAGGGACAACAGTAGCCATAAATATCAGTTGGTAGGATTCATATGTTATAGAGGCATTCTAGTCTTCAAGCGGGAACTGGAGTTAGCATCAGCCAGTGGCGGAATTATCAGGATCGCAACAGTCACAGTTGCGACTGGGCCCTGTAATTCCGCCAAGTCCGGGGGGCCCGCCACCCGCCCGTGTGAGGTGCCCGACCGCCGCCCGCAGTGTGAGGGGCCCACCTGACTGTTATGTCATCACTGTGTTGGGCCTGGTGCGTACTGTTCGCTCCGGGGATCGGGTGCTTTGAGAAGGCAGAGGCAGCGCTGAGAGACTGGGGCCGCCCCGCTCCGAGCTGAGAGGAGTGTGATTGGCCGGTTTTTCAGTAGGCGGTGCTCTCCCAGTGTTTAGTGAAGGTTATGGGGTTGTGATTGGCTGGATGCGGTGCTCTCCCAAGGTTAGTTGTGTTTGGCCCTGGCTTTTTCAAACATCACCAGGCATGTAGAGAGTGAGACAGGAACGGCGTGTCACACTGGACGATTAGCTGGCCGAGTTGAATAAAGGGAGTCCCGGGCCATCATGCAAGCCCAGTGGCAGAGCAGGCTCCATCCTCCTGGCTCCAGCGTACCCGGCAGAATGTACAGAGGAGCCAGAGTCTGAGGCTAGTGTATGATGGGATGGTACAGGACACCTGGCTGCTCTCTCTCGCACACGGAAATCAGCTCCGCTCTGGATCCCGGGCCACCATCAGCCTGTGCTCGTACTGCTATGTGGAGAAGAGGCTGGGCTCCGGCCTGGTGTGTATAGAGGAGGTGGAGATCGGGGGGGACATGGAGATCGGGCTGTCTGTGTGCAGGGAATTCGCATCCCTGTGTGGGGGAAGAAAGCACTATCTGCCCCTCTGGAACAATGAGGACCCCTATGGAGACATATGGGACCGGGACAAGGACGTGAAACATCGGGGACCTGTGGACGGTAAGTGACAGATCACTGCAAGGCCACACACAGGCCTATAGTACTTCATTGTGTGCGATCTGTGCTGGTGTCACAGAGCTGAGGGGGTGTGACAGGTAAGATCTGCTGGTGTGTGCCTAGAACAGATCACTCTGTCCTCCCATCCTCTACACTGACCCCCAATAATGATGGGGACCATCCTCCTCCGTATACATACATATCTAAGTCCCAGTCACACCGCTGTGACTTTATGTACTTTGACAGTTCAAAATCAGGTGACAAGTTGCACCCCATTGCTGGCAATGGAATAGTTCATATTAGCGGTGGTACTTGAGGGGGGCTTGTAGCGGTGGTACTTGAGGGGGGGCTTGTAGCAGTGGTACTCAGGGCCGATCCTAGACAGGGTGCGAGGGGTGCAGTTCACCCAGGCGCCACATAGGTGGGGGCGCTCAAGCGCCAGAGTGCTCCCCTCCCTCCTCCTTCTTGCTGGTATTCAGAGGCCGCTCACCGCCGCTGCTATTTCATCCCGCCCAAGCCCGTCCCCCATCCATCCTCCTGTCAGAGGAGATCGGAGCGGGTGCCCTGGGCGGAGAGTAAGAGGGGGTGGATTTCTCCCCCTCCCTCTGCGCATAATATGAGAGCCTCGCATTGCCTCGTCCGCCCAATCTGCTCCCTTCCCCTGCATCTTCATTGGCAGGGAGGAGAGCGACTTAAGGAAGGGCTGCACCAGCAGGGGGGGGGGACAAGCCTTTCATTATCTCAGTAACCGTGGAAAAACAGACTGATTTCTCCCGTCCATAGGACAGGAGAATCAGTCTGTAAATTCTGAGACGACTGGTGGCTGCAGCTCTGTAAAGTGTCTGTGACAGTGACACTTACACAGCCCAGCGAACACACCCCCCCCCCCGCCTCACTGACGGGAGATCAGTGAGGAATACAGCTCCTCCCACCTCTGCTCCTCCAGTGACTTCCCGCCCCGCGTCCGGTGTACAGCTGTATCTCGAGAGAGGATGTGTGGGCGGGAAATATGAAAACAGCAGCTGCAGATTCCTCTGTGAGACTGAAGGATTTCTGCTTCCAGCCTGGAAATGTGAGTGAGTGTGGAGGGGAGCGCAGTGGAGGGACTATTTTCTTATTTTCGGGCACATGTACATCATGCCTCCCCACTATTCTATTAGTCCCGGGTGGCGGAGTGATATTGCAATTCTCCGTTTGGCTTTCGGCTGCAATCCTAGCAAGTTGTGAAGAAGTTGAGCGGCTGACAGAGAAGAGCAGGAGGACAGTGTGGCTGCACTGGACACAGTGAGTGGGGATTAGAGGATAGAATACTCACTGTGTCCTTAGTCCTATTATGTATTTCACAGCACAGCAGGCTATCAGCATTTCAATTATCACACAGGTAGCAGTAGCACTGTAAGCAGGTGCTCTATCATGTCTCTATGTCACATTGCTTTTGGGTGCTGACTTTGTTATGGCTGTTAACTTATTGCTGTACTTACTGTATGTAACAGCCATAACAAAGTCAGCACCCAAAAGCAATGTGACATAGTGACATGATAGAGCACCTGCTTACAGTGCTGCCTGTGTGATAATTGTAATGCTGATGATAATAAGAAACGGTGTAATGCTAATTTACACTTCATTTTAACTGCTTCCTGTCCAGCGACGTATCAGTACGTCGCTGGATTGGAAGGGTGATATCTTGGTCATCACTACAGCAATGATCAAGATATCATTTTTAACACCAGGAATTCTGCACAAAGTATAAGTAATCCTAGTGGCTAAGAAGCCCCTCTATTACTTTTACAGGCAGTGGAAGGGGGTTCCACCACCACCTTTACTGCTTTTAAGATGTGACCATTAGCATCTGGTTACTGGGACACAGTGAGAGGGATGGATATCATTCCGCCCACCGTGTGATGTCAGAAACTGGAAGTGATGAGGATTTTATCACTTTCGGTTTTGGGCTCATTTAATGAAACCATTACCGGCTTGAACAAGTATCTGATCAAACTGATCTCAGTTTGATCTTATGCTTTGGAGGCCAGAGGACAAATATGGGGTCTAAAAGACCCCACATCCCTCCATAAAGAGGACATGTCATGGCCCATGCTATCACAAGGGATGTTGTTCATCTCTTGTGAAAGCAAAAATGAAAAAATTTTTTTTTAAAGATACAGTGTAAGATTTGTTTTTCTGTGTAATAAAATAAATAAAATACAATTTAAAAGAAATTTAAACTGCCCCCACTCCTTCATGCTTATTAATTGTATTAATTGCAAATACATGTGGTGGCTCCGCACACATATGTAAATCGCTTCAAGCCGGGGCCAGGGGTGGGGTCAAGGGCATGGTTGAAGGGGGCCCCGTCAGGTAGGCTGTACAGTGCCCCATGATTTCTAACAGGGGCCCTGCCCATTTGTCTCCCCCCCTCCTGTTCTTTCAAGACATTCACTAACTTTCACTTTCAACTAGGCTGGTAATATACAGTACAAATTTCTTTCCAGCAACCACAGATTGCAGGAAAGAAACTTGCATGATTCCCCCATGCAGTCTCTGACCATCTCCTGTACTATATCTGCAGTCTCTGACCATCTCCTGTAATATGTCTGCAGTCTCTGACCATCTCCTGTATTATATCTGCAGTCTCTGACCATCTCCTGTAATATGTCTGCACTCTCTGACCGTCTTCTGTAATATTCTGCACTCTCTGATCATCTCCTGTATTATTTCTGCAGTCTCTGACCATCTCCTGTAATATGTCTGCAGTCTCTGACCATCTCCTGTAGTATGTCTGCACTCTCTGACTGTCTCCTGTAATATGTCTGCACTCTCTGACCGTCTCCTGTAATATGTCTGCACTCTCTGATCGTCTCCTGTAATATGTCTGCACTCTCTGACCATCTCCTGTAATATGTCTGCACTCTCTGACCGTCACCTGTAATATGTCTGCACTCTCTGTCTCCTGTAATATGTCTGCAGTCTCTGACCATCTCCTGTAATATGTCTGCACTCTCTGACCATCTCCTGTAATATGTCTGCACTCTCTGACCATCTCCTGTAGTATGTCTGCACTCTCTGACCATCTCCTGTAATATGCCTGCACTCTCTGACCGTCTCCTGTAATATGTCTGCACTCTCTGACCGTCTCCTGTAATATGTCTGCACTCTCTGACCGTCTCCTGTAATATGTCTGCACTCTCTGACCATCTCCTGTAATATGTTTGCACTCTCTGACCGTCTCTTGTATCATGTCTGCACTCTCTGACCGTCACCTGTAATATGTCTGCAGTCTCTGACCATCTCCTGTAATATGTCTGCAGTCTCTGACCATCTCCTGTAATATGTCTGCACTCTCTGACCATCTCCTGTAATATGTCTGCACACTCTGACCATCTCTTGTGTCATGTCTGCACTCTCTGACCGTCACCTGTAATATGTCTGCACTCCCTGACTGTCTCTTGTACTATGTCTGGGGGCTCTTCCTAACAGACTCTCTAACAGAAGCCCTCTTTGTGTGCATCAGAGAGACTCTCCTCCAGGTCTCATTAGTGTATGCTCTTCCTGTATTTTCTTTATTGTTAAAGGATCATGGGAGGATCCTAGGGTAACGACGACTTCTTAGGGGAGCATCTCTGTGTTTGAGTCGTTGCCATAGAAACATGTGTAAGGGGAGGGGTTTGTAAGATGACCACGCCCATGTGGGGGGCGCCAGAAATATTTCTGCACCCAGGCGTCTGTGACCCTAGGATCGGCCCTGGTGGTACTTGAGGGGGGCTTGTAGCGGTGGTACTTAGGGGGGCTTGTAGCGGTGGTACTTAAGGGGGGGCTTGTAGCGGTGGTACTTGAGGGGGACTTGTAGCGGTGGTACTTGAGGGGGGGGCGGTAGCGGTGGTACTTGAGGGGGGGGCGGTAGCGGTGGTACTTGAGGGGGGGTGGTAGCGGTGGTACTTGAGGGGGGGAGCTTGTAGCGGTGGTACTTGAGGGGGGCTTGTAGCGGGGGTACTTGAGAGGGGGGCTTGTAGCGGTGGTACTTGAGGGGGGGGCTTGTAGCTGTGGTACTTGAGGGAGGCTTGTAGCTGTGGTACTTGAGGGGGGCTTGTAGCAGTGGTACTTGAGGGGGGGCTTGTAGCGGTGGTATATGAGGGGGGCTTGTAGCGGTGGTACTTGAGGGGGGGCTTGTAGCGGTGGTACTTGAGGGGGAGTGGTAGCTGTGGTAATTGAGGGGGGGTGGTAGCGGGGGTACTTGACGGAGGCTTGTAGCGGTGGTACTGGAGGGAGGTGGCAGTGGCAGTGCCATCCTCTCCCACCACCACCTGTGCATCCTTACTGATCCCATCCCCCCACCACTGATCTCATCCCTATCACCCCCCATTACTTCTACAACAGAGGTGATGGGGGGGGGATAGGGATTAGATTAGTGGTGGAGGGATGGGATCAGTAAGAGGCACAGGTGGTGGTGGAAAATTTAAAAAAATATGTGGTGTTGGGGTGTGTGGCACTGGCTTCCACCTGAATGGTGGTGTGGGTAGAGAAATACTTAAGTGCTAATTAAGTGAGATCCACCTCCACAAGGATGATTGTATCCAAATTGATAGTGAACCTTCCAAAGTGATAATGGCATCTTCAATTGTTGTGTCAAGTGAAACCCGTTGCTACATGCCACCTATGAAGAGCGAATCAATGATCGAGTCGCTCTTCCTGGGGGCAAGTCAACAAGGGATGTGTAGCAAAACTTGGTTGCTAACAGTTTAGGAATTAACCTGAAAAGTGATCCAAACTAGTGTCACCCTTCAACGGGTGGTATTAACCCTTACTGGTTAAATTAGAAACACTCAAGTGCACTAAATTCTAAATCGGGTGTTCAAACAACATATTCTAAACATCACAGCAATAAGCATCAGGATAAAAAAAATAGTATAGTTGCCCTATATTCAAACACCTGTGGGCTGTACTTTGTGAAGAAAAAATAAAAATAAAAATAAAAATAATAATAATAATAACAAACAAAGTACTGCCCACAGGTGTTAGGCACTTGAGTGTTTCTAATTTAACCAGTAGCCCTCAAGTACCACCGCTGCCACCCCCCCCCCCCCTCAAGTTGAAATTTAGAAAAAAAAATTACTCAAAATCAGGCTTTTTTTGGGGGGACGGGGGGGGGGACCCTTCATGATTTTTTGCACCGGGGCCCTGAAGTCTCTAGTTACGCCACTGGCATCAGCATATCACATAAGACTGCCATAGTCTGCAGGAGAAGAGATATCAATGGTGGGTCAAAGGAGATAGGAGGTGGGAAATGGGGGGAGGGATACATTTGTATATTAAGCTGTTTATCTAACATTTACTATTAAAAGTACATGCTCCAAGGCCACACCCTTCACTTTGCTTCAGTAATTTATGTGTCACCAACCGGAAACAGGTCGGCAAGTCACATGTCTCAACATTTAACTGGCTGCATGCTTATTCCAGGTCACAAATATCCAGGGATTTTTTTCTCAGGAAATAGGTGCAGGAACTCAACCATGCCCCCCCCCCCAAAAAAAACAAAAAACAAAACTCCCCTCCACACTCACACCTTTCAATGTGGAAGGGTCTTAAAGGGGCATTAAATATCAAGAGTGCATTATGTACAGAGTGCAGAATTCTGGGGGTGTTACACAGTGTAGAGTTCAGGGGTGCACTACACACAAAGTGCAGAGTTCAGTCTTCTTCCACAACTGCTTACCCCTGCATCCCCATCCACATCTCACTTTCACTCCTCTTCTGCTGACCTCGGCGTGCAATTCCCCCCACTTCCCCTACCCCAACTTCTCTCCCTCCTTAAACGCTCTACCATCTTCCACATGTCTTACTTTTGTTGCTGTATTCAGCTGGGGTGTTGGCATCTGCACTGAGTTCCACCAAATTCCAGCTGAAAAGAAGCCCTTCAAATATCTAAAGCCGTCCATTGACAGTGCAATTTTATTTCCTTCAACTACAGGTTTCAGGAAGTAAAATTGCTTGATTCTCCCAGCACCACAGTCAGTGTTGATGGGGGAATCCTTCTCATAGAGCTATTGTGTTCTCCAGGCGGGGAGGATGCGAAGAGCCGTCTCTGCTGGGAGAACACATAGTGAATATTGCTAGCGGCTATAGCCTCTGGCAATAATCACATTGAAAAAGCTGACATGCTGGTTGTACCCAAGGTGATCCATCAATCAACTTGGGTAAAATCTGCCTGCCCATACATAGTTAGAATCTCGGCTGGTCCCTGCTGTGGCCAGCTTAAGTATATAGGGAGGCAAACATTAGAATGATGTGTCTGAGGTTTTTATATCTTCAATATCAGGTTTGCCAAAGACACCAGGATGACAGGCCCATAGCCAGCACCTTTAAAAAGTCAGCAATAGCAGCTTTCTTATGCCTTCTTTTTTTTTATCCAGAAAAATATATTTGGGATGCATTTGACAGATACTTAAGGAGTTCACGTATTCACTGTACCATGGTTATGTTGAAAGTCATCAAAAACAGCCATCTCGCCACGACTTCCAAAGTCATAGTTTGCCTTCACCAAAGCCTCTTGATTGGCTTCATAACCAACCAAAACCACAGATTTTACTTTGCCAAAATGGAATGTGAAGAATGTGCCATACTTCTTCGCCAGCTGTAAAATAGGTTTAATACAGAATCTTTATTAGAGGAATGATTGAAGTTCAAAACAAAGTGCTATAGAGACCAAATGTTAAAAAGAAAGCTAAAAAAAACACACCCATGGACAATGTAAATATGTAATTACTTAGGAGAACATATGACTGTATACAGCATTGCATAGTGCAGGTAAACACACTTCATAAAAATAATAGAAAAGAAAACTTCCACTTTCATACACATACCAGTGCCAATGTACTGTATGCAAACAGCAGCACACAAATATCTGAAAACACAATAAATAAATTATAAAAACTTAAATAGGTGTGCTGTCCCATTATATCATACTTCAACAGTGATATTAGAATTCCAAAATATACATAATACTGCTAAAAGAATGAATAAAGTAAAAAAAAATTAATTGCTTAATAAAACAATACAAAAATCAAATCAATATAAATCATGAGAAAAGTCTATGCTAGAAGTCCATGCCACAAAATTAGTAATAAAGTAAGAAATGTACTCCCCTGTTGTGCTTATCCAAGTGTCCAACACCATTACTGTAAGTGCACTAGCCTCTTACTGGGAATGATGTGATAGGGGGTCCATAGCACATATGGTAATATAAAGCACTGCTCTCGGCTCCTCGCCGGCTCAAATATTCCACAAATGAACCCCAATATTCACAATTCAGTCCTTAAGCAAAGCCGTTATAGAAAGGGAACAAAAACAGGTTACATTGTGTGATACCCGCTGCTGTCAGTCAAATCTTTTAAACTTTAAACTGAGATTTCCTGTGGAATGCAAGGAGGTTGAGAAGTTAAAGTATACTGTAATTAACCCTGTCCATACTGTGCTGGCAGATCTCATTATAATTTATAGACCAGATTAGAACATTTTCTGTCCTAGTAATGGGGTTAAATATTTAGAAGCCAGGCTTCTTCATTGTGTGGTAATGAGGGATTTCATAGTGTGTCCCCAGTCTGCATACCATCCAACCATCCCAGATTTGGTTGGACCCAGAATCCCGCAAATCCAGGGTTCCGGTGCCTAATGCAGGAACAAGTTCTGCCATTGGGCTCCACTAACTCACCTGGCCGGGGCGCACTAGCACTGGCACCCAGCGCACCCCTCTGCATCTCTTAGTGGGTGCGCAGGGTCCCAGATACTGAGATCACCCCCTCAAATTACAATGCTTAGGACATAGATATTGAAAGATCACAAGAAATCTAAAATCTAAACAATCTTAAAGTTCACCCAAGAGGGAAAGTTCCACTCTTCCTCCCCTTCTCTGACATATTTGGCACATACTTGTTCTTTCTTTTGGGGGGGGGGGGGGGTGAAGGTACCTGGCTTAGACAGGTACCCGCTCCCACCTCCACTTGGATCACCTAGGCGATCCATGCAGAAGTTCCCCCCCCCCTCCCTGTCCCCGCATTCTTCTAAGACACAACACAGGATCCAGAAGGCTGCGGGACCATGCACAAAGTGCAGCATGGCTCATGCATGCGCAGTGAGCAGTTGGCTGTGAAACCACAAGGATTCATAATTGGCTGCCCACAGTTAACCTGCCAGCACAGGGGGCTGATGACCAGTGAAAAAACAGGCCCGGGTGAGGATGGCGCTGGATCCTTGGACAAGTGAGTGTATGTTTATTACAAGTCAGCAGCTACCGTTTTTGTAGCTGCTACCTTTTAATTTTTGTAGAATTGACTGAAGAACCGCTTTAGCTTAAAGAAGCTATTGATACCAAATGCAGTTTTTTATGAACACTGAAGCAAACATGGCGTTCTAACTTCCTGATGCAGACAAATTTCTTCTTTCAGTAAGGCCCCTTTCACACTGGGGCGGGAGGTGCGCTGTGGGTATAGCGGCGCTATTTTTAGCGCCGCTATACCTTTGTTTTTACCGCGGTATGCGGCCGCTAGCGGGGTAAATTTAACCCCCGCTAGCGGCCGAAAAAGGGGTTAATACCGCCCGCAATGCGCCTCTGCAGAGGCGCATTGCGGGCGGTATTACCGCGGTCTCCCATTGCTTTCAATGGGCAGCAGCGTTAAAGGAGCGGTGAACACACCGCTCCTTCACCGCTGTAAAGATGCGGCTAGCAGGACTTTTGGAGCAGTCCTGCTAGCGCACCGCTTCAGTGTGAAAGCCTTTGGGCTTTCACATTGAAGACTGCAGGGCACGATTTTTTCAGGCGGTATAGCAGCGCTATTATTAGCGCTAAACCGCCTGAAAAACGTGTCAGTGTGAAAGGGGCCTTAAACCAAGAAACCTTCTATTTTCATTGTTTTCAATTATTAAACAGCCTTTGGGTGTTTCCACTCATTTCCTTTTGCATTTTCCTTTATTGAAAGGAAATAAAATTGCCAACAGGGAATGTGAGAACATCTTATTAAAAGTTACACTATAGATGTATACCGGGGAACTTGAAGCAAAAGATCACCTTTGGGAACGAGTTATATGTTCCACCCGTTTTTTACTGCAGCATGTTTCCAATGCTGCATCCGCTGCCCGATCCCCTCTCCCCTCTGAGAACAGAATGGGGGGAGGGGGGGAAATTTCCCCGTACTACCTGTCCCCTTTAGAAATCAGCGTGGCTGTGCGGGGCCTCCGCCCATATGGCTGCGCCATTCTTTCATACAGCTCTAGTTCTCATCTTTTGAGGCTTGGCTTGTGGTTCTCACTGAACTACTGTGGCGCTGTGGAGCGCCGTGGCAATATATTGATACTTCCTGTCAGTGTATCTGCTTGCCCATATAGGATGTACGGGCACACAGATACACGGAAAGATCTGCAGGAGACCTGCATGGCACCAGGGATCTGCTGATTGCTGGTGCAATGCTTTACCGGCTCCAAAAAATAAATAAATAAATGCACATTTTTTTTTTTACCTGCAAAAAAATGTGCATTTATTATTTTATTTTTTTAAATGCTGTTAAACCCAAAAGTAAACATTTATTACATTGCAGCTTACCTATTTTTAGATGTGATTGCTGCATTTGTTTTATTTTTAGCCTTTATTTCCTTTATTTTCAACTGGTGATCTAGCCAGTAAGTCTGTTTTTCAACAGAACAAGCCCTCCTGCAAATGTAGCAATTAGAATGTTGAGACAAACCATTTACCACTGACAGGGGTGCTTTCAATGATCAGCTTTTATTTATTCATGTAAAGCCTTTATCTCAAAACTGTTGCTGTAACTGCTTGTGTAACTGTAGTGTGAGCTGGAATTTGGCTTCAGTTTGGTATTGTATCCAAATCTTCTAATACATGTAAAACTTCCCTTCCACCAGATTGGCAATACTGCTGTCTAATGGTGTCCCTGTGCTTCTGCATCCAGAGGGAGAGCACTCAAACAAAAAACGAATGTAGCCACCATATCTAAGGATTGGTAAGGTGCAATATATTACATTTTTGGTTTTGGGTTTAATGCTGCGTTAATCTCAACGAGGTTCATGCCAGAGTTGCTTGAAGATATAAGAACCCCTTAAACTCCTTAAGGGAGTTGTAGTTTAGGACTGGATACTTTTTCTAAAATAACACATTTGTTATACTTATCTGCATAGAGCACCCCCCAGGGACGTTGCTAGGTCTACAAAAGATCTGGGGCTAGAGCCCATAGCAGCGAAGTAAAGAAAGTCTAACGCTTGGGCGCACATACACATGTATGTAATATACATATGTGTGTGTGTGTGTGTGTGTATATATATATATATACCATATATAAATATTGTTACATATCTGAGTGCGGATCCCCCCCTTACATCAGACTCCCCAGACAGCCCTTTCCATACATCAGGGACCCCAGAGAGCCCCTTCCTTACATCAGGGTCCCCAGAGAGCCCCTTCCTTACATCAGGGTCCCCAGAGAGCGCCCCCCTTACATCAGGGTCCCCAGAGAGCCTCCCCATACATCAGGGTCCCCAGAGAACCTCCCCATATATCAGGGTCTACAGAGAGCCCCTTCCTTACATCAGGGTCCCCAGAGAGCTTCCCCATACATCAGGATGAGAGAGAAGAGGGTGAGAGAGAGGGGGTGAGGGTGGGTGAGAGAGGGGGGTGGATGAAAAGGAATGAAAGAGAGAGAGAGGGGGTGGATGAGAGAGAGAGGGGGGTGGATGAGAGGGAGGTGCGGGAGGGTGAGAGAGAGGGGGGGTGGCTGAGAGGGGGTGGCTGAGAGGTGGGTGAGGGAGGGTGAGAAAGAGGGTGGTGGATGAGAGTGAGAGAGAGGGGTGGATGAGAGGGGGATGAGGGAGGGTGAGAGAGAGGGGGGTGGATGAGAGGGGGTGAATGAGAGGGGGGTGGCTGAGAGGTGGGTGAGGGATGGCGAGAGACAGTGGGGTGGATGAGAGGGCGTGAGGGAGGGTGAGAGAGAGGGGGTGGATGAGAGGGGGTGAGGGAGGGTGAGAGAAAGGGGGGTGGATGAGAGGGGGTGAGAGAGAGAGAGAGGGGTGGGAAAGAGAAACCCCCTAGCCCTGCCTGCAGTTCCTACTGTCCCAGCCCCTGTCTGTGTGGGTAGGCATGTGTGATCCACCTACCTCCCGCCCATCCTCGGTCAGCCTGTTTTCTTCCTGTTCCATGACCATCACAACGAGCTGGGAGAGGAGGTTGGAGAAGGAGTGCAGGCTCTGGGAGGCGCCGGGGATGCTGCTCAGGGTGGCGGTGAGGCCTCGTCTTCTCTCTCCCACTCCCTCCTGGGCTCTTCCCGGCTGCCCAGGCTTCCCCCTCCCTGTTTGAAGATGCCGCTGCCCTGCAACCCACCGCCACCGGCGAGACGATCCAGTCCAGGATTCAGTCCAGAACTCTTTAGGCCCCAAAAGCACTAGCGCGGAGGAGGAGTAAGTGAAAACCTCCTTCACTTTGAATGCTGGGCAGGGAGGGAGTTGCGGCCATGAGTTCACTGGTTGCTAGACGCTAGGTGGCTTTAGCAACTAGTGGCCAAGAGTAGAGTCAGGTGTAAGCGGGGGCGGAGCCGGAGCCAGTCCACCCCTGTCCCCTGCATTCCGGACCGGGACATACCTGATAATTGCGGGACTGCACCTACCCGGTAAGAGACTCTGGGCTATGGGCCACCCCCTAGCGACGCCACTGGCCCCAAATCTTTTCTTCTGGGGTCCCCCACTGGTGCTCTAGGCGCCTCATCTTCTGTTTCTGGCACCGTAGCAAGCCACATGCTATGGGGGCAGATGTGCAAGCTTGCTCCCGAGCCAGGCTGTGTGTGTCCATAGACACAAACAACGTGGCTCGACCCCACCCCCATTCTCTGTTCACACTATTTGATTGACAGTAGCAGGAGCCAATGGCTCCCACTGCTGCCCCTGTGAAGAGAAGAAGAAAGGAGACGCTGCTGCAGACAGGCACAGCGCTGGATTGAGATAGGACTCAGGTAAGTATATAGGGGGGTGAGGGGGCGATACTACTACTGGGACATTTTTTTACCTTAATGCGGGGAATGCATTAAGGTAAAAAATGTCTTTCCTTTAGAACCACTCCCGTATCTGCCAAAACTTTAGATAGACCCTTCAAATGTTTTTTTTTTTTAAAGACTCACCTCCATGAAAGTGTAATCCTGCCTGATGATATCCAAAATGTGCATGTTCCCAATTAGGGGGAGAGGTCTTGGTCCTGGGGGGAATTTGTAATTTTTCTTTTTAGCCTGATCCATTAGGATTTTCACGCACATCATAACCAGAGTGCCTATTAGGAAAAGCATCACTGACTCTGGTAGAATTGCCATGGCTGGTGTCTTCAACTGCGGTCTGTTCAAACTGGAACTTCAGAGGTGTATTACTCTTGTATATATACACTCTAAGTCTATCCCAGTTTCTATAACCCAACTCCACCCAATCCAAAGGACTTTTCTTCACTGCTGAATGTTCTTTTGATGTGTTGACCAAATTTTTGTTTATGCTGACTAAACAAAAGTGAAGAAAAAATGAGCCTTGAAAAATTGGCAAACATAAAAGCAACAGTTACAGAAACAACAATTAACTTTGTTTAACTTACTCCAGGAATTGAATATTGCAATTATTATATGGTTACAAGGGTAATGATTTGTAAGCCCCAGTCCTACCTTTTACAGGTAGGTATGTTCCTGGAAATGCTTTTAGATCTGACACTGATGATCTGTTCCATAAAATTATATTTTTTTCTGCATGGTACATTTAATTGTTACTGTCTTTACCTTTGTTTTCTGTCACAAATTATTTAATTTATCTCAAATTTAATAAACTGGTTATACAGTAGGTGGGTGTTTAATATTCCAAGACCAAACTTTGTCTTTGCATGCTATTTTTGCTCTTTTATTGCCTTTTGCAATAATAGTAATGTATCTATTTTGCACCACTGCATTTAAGTCTCTTTATTCTGTCATTGAATATTTTTTTCTCATTTATTTTTCTGTGACGCCTGTACAAGGAATGGAAGTTGTTACCAAAACAGAAAGACATAGTCAGGATTACAGTACCAGTACAAGAAGTCTACAATCTACTTCTCTATATTATAAAATGTGTTTTTGTCCAGGACCCTGTTGGAGATACTTCCCATTAGGTTCTGTTCTGAAAATTAATTAAATGTAAATACGTTTTCTATTTAACATATTCTGCAATAAATGTAATTTTACGTGTTTTGGGCCCAGGGCAATTTTTTTTTGTAATTCTTTTATTTTCAAAGAAAGTGCATTTAACAGTCAAAAATGGACGGCAGAGATACAAGTGAATAGCACTAACATGAGGAACGAAAGGGTCTTATAAAGTAATAGGCAGGTCAGACATAAAAAAAAAAAAATAATCAAACATTAAGTATCAATCGTCAGATATACCAAATATATCAAATGTATCAAGCATATCAAATGAATCAAGCATATCAAATGAATCAAACATATCAAATGAATCAAACATATCAAATGAATCAAATGTATCAAACTTATCAAATATATCTGAGACCCCGGCAGTACACAATGAGGAAGGCACAGTAAGAAGTCACAATGAAAAGATATACAGTGTGTGAAGCCGGGGTGGCATCCAAACAGTCACTAGCGCGACCCAGAACAATATAATAATAAATGTTGAGTTATATCTAACAGGGGACTCACACAGCTGCTCGGGAGGCATAGCATCCCAAAGACCAGTTGGGTCCAGACATGGGACACATGACTTGGGAGATGGACATTATGATATTCACAATATCTGATCAAAACAGCCGAACTGGAACAACAACATAAAACACAATTAGATAGGGAAACACATCAGAGAGTGGTGATAAAAAGAGATCAACTAAGGGAACTGCTGGAGGAAAAAACTACAAAAGTATTTAGTAATGTGGCAAAGGAACGATATAGATAGGGAAATAAGCCCAGACGATATCTAGCAAATATCTCATAGGAAAAAAAAACAAAAAAAACTTTAAATTATATAGAAAAGATAAAAAATGAAAAAGGCGAATTGAATTACAAAACAATTGATATTGGAAAGATTTTTAAGAATATTACAGCTTGTTATACTCAATTAAAAATAAAGAAACATGACAGGAGGAGCATTACAGGAAACTTAAAATACAGCAATACTTAGCAGAAGTGAATCTACCAAAAATAACAGCAGAGAATATAGAACTCCTAGGGAGGCCAATAATAGAAGAAGAAATTAACAATGCCCTAAAAAAAATACCAGGGGGGAAAAGTCCAGGCCCGGACGGTTTTACGATAAAATACTATAAATTCAGGAATCAATTAGTACCAACACTTTGTACCTATTTTAATAAAATAGGGGAAAATTAGGAAATCAGAATATAATCTCTATTAGCAGACATCACAATTATATCCAAACTAGGCAAAGATAAATCCATATGTTCTAGTTATCGTCTTATTGCGTTACTAAACACAGATATAAAATTATAAGCAAAAGTTTTAGAGGCAAGGTTAAAGAACTTGATGCCAGATTTAATAAATGTGGATCAGGTAGGTTTTGACCCAGGAAGGGAGGGCAGGGACAATAGTATAAGAACAATGCTACTAATGCGTAGGACACAGAAGAAAAAGCCCCCAGTCTTGCTCATGTCAATTGATGCTGAGAAAGCATTTGCCAGAGTAGACTGGGGGTTTATGATGGAGACAATACGCAGCATAGGGATGGGCCCAAAATTTATGAGATTGATCGAAAACGTATATAAACATCCTACGGCCAGGGTGAAGGTGAATGGAAGTATGTCGTCCGCCTTTGAGATGTTCAATGGAACAAGGCAAGGCTGCCCGCTCTCACCACTCCTGTATATAATCGCATTAGAGCCATTGTTGAGAAAAATAAGGAAACATTTTGATATAGGAGGGGTTAGAGTGGGAGAAGAAGAACATAAGTTTGCGGCCTATGCGGATGACATACTTCTATATATTACCAAACCAAGGTTGTCATTGGCAAACGTGATAAAAGAAATAAAAGAGGCAATAGCGTTACAACAGGAATTTACGTTCTCCTGGGAGACAGAAGCACTGACCCATTTGGGAATTAAATTAACCCCTACTCTGGAAAAAATATATTGTGCCAACTATATTCCATTACTGAATGAAGTGAAAATAGATATAAAAAACCTATCGAGGAGACGTATCTCTTGGATAGGAAGGATAAACCTACTAAAAATGGTGATCCTACCAAAAATTCTATATACAGTAAATTCCAAATGCTCCCGATAGAGATACCTCAATGTTTTTTTAAAGTTATGAAAACAATTATTTCGGAGGCGCATGCGCGGATGCCTGAGGGAGAAGTCGCATCCCCTTAGAGCTCCGCTCCCGGGTTAAACAAACCGGAGAACCGACTGCTGTTTTCACCGCAAACTGCACCAGCTCCCGCAAATTCATACCAGGTACACTTTGGCTTATTGAGGATGGTCACGAGGGGGCCAAAAACAAAGTATAAGATTGGTATCTCTAAGGATACACCGGCCCGGCAGACATCCAAGATGGCGGCGCCTGGTACCTCACAGACTCGCACACAGCGGGTTCCTAAATCCCTGTCACACAATGTCAAAACTCTGGACACAGCTGGTGAGATTGATTCTGACTATGAAACACCTGAAAATGTTATTCAGTCTAGCATGTTTAGACAATTTGAGAAAATGCTTCAAAAAGCTTTGAAACAAACTTCTGACCAGATAACAGAGAAGCTGACAAGGGAGATTAGGGAGCTGGGGCATAGAACAGCTGAATTGGAAATGCGGGTAGATGATATAGAAACTACCACACAGCATTATGATGCTACTATTGAACAGCTTAAGGATGAGAACTCTTTATTACAAAACCGTTTGGAAGACCAGGAGAATAGGGACCGTCACTCCAACCTAAGAATCAGAGGTCTCCCTGAATCAATCTTAGACTTACAGGGAACTATATGTGCACTGTTTCAGGAACTGTTACCAGGTATTTCACCTGAGAGATTGGAAATGGACAGAGTCCACAGGGCCCTAACTCAACGCAAACCCAATGGACCCCCTAGAGATATTATAGTTAAATTTCATTACTATAAAACAAAGGAGCAAAAACTTGCTGCTGCTAGAGGTAAAAACACTCTTGAGTTCCAGGGCAATATCTATCAGCTCTTTACAGACCTCTCCCCTCTAACTGTTACTAAGAGGCGTTCTATGAAACCACTGCTGCAAGTACTTCAAAAGCACCAAATCATATACCACTGGGGGTTTCCATTCTCTCTCCGCTTTACATACTTGGAAACCAGATATACCTGTCGCACGTCCGATGAACTTCGGTCAGCCTTAATTGATCTAGGCCTGATGGATCACGCCAACTCTAAGGAGCAACCTCGTAGACGTGCGGCTTCTAGATCACCTCCAAATGAAACCGACCTGGACCCAAACCCCTCTGGCTATACTAGACAGAATCTTCATAAAAGAGGACGTTTTGATAGTCAGGCACCGATAAACGTCGACTCAATGGACTGATTGTTCACTTCTCATTAATCTTATCCATGTTTCTCCCCTTTTGTAGGGTATTAGCCCCATTGCTTTATTCTGAAAAGCATTGCACTATCTATGCTTGAAGAACTAGAATCCTGTTCTCAATTTTTTTTTTTTCTTTTTAGTGGTGTTTTGTTTCTGACAAATATGTCTATTTCTTTAATCTATATGCACATAATATATGCATATTAATTTGTACTTATGAAATATGAATCTAGGTTTCTATTTAGGGTTTTAATCAGCCATAAGATTTATATTTCATTTACATTTTTGAGTCAAGTGTTTTTAAGGTTTTTTTTTTTTTTTTTTGTCCCCTTCCTAATATGTCTACTTAATAACTTAAATGCATATTATATTGTACCTATGAAATATATATTTGGGTAATTATTTATTGTTTCAGTCAGCAAGAAGGTCTATATTACATTTACATTTTTGAGTCAAGTGTTTTTAAGGGGTTCTTTTTTTTTCTTTTTTTTTTTTTTTTCGTCTTGTCCCCTTTCTGACAAATATGTCTACTTAGTAATTTATATGCATATTATATTATACTTCTGAAATATGAATTTGGGCATTTATTTATTGTTTTAGTCAGCCAGAAGGTCTATATTACATTTCTATTTTTTTTTTTTTTTTTGGGTGTCTGTCCCCTTTCTGACAAATAGGTCTACTTAGTAATTTAAATGCATATTATATTGTACCTATGAAATATAAATTTGGGTAATTATTTATTGTTTTAGTCAGCCAGAAGGTCTATATTACATTTCCATTTTTTTTTTTTTTTCTCTTTCTCTCTCCCTTCCCTTTCCTCTATATTCGCGAGCTTGTTTATTAATTATTTCGCTTGCGTTGACGGTTTGCTTCACAAGTGTTAAGATTGATATTTTCCAGCCTTCTTATGGACGCATTCATCTAGAAATTGACTCAACATACTTCCCAAAGTTGGTATGCTTCCTTTCTCTCTCTTTTCTTTTGTTTAGTGCATCTCCAGTCTTCTTGATAGAGAATTATTTATGTTTTCTATTATAATACTTAAGTGTTCTCCGGCGTTGTTTTTCCCCCCGGAACTTCTTGCGGCTCCCTACGTACCCCCTGACTCCTGCTACTATTATGCAGGAGTCGGTCGGTGACCATGGAACCCCTCGAAGATTTTTTGTTATCTCTCCGAGATGTTCCTGCGCCCTACTAGTACATCATTATTTTATGACACTAATTGCAGTCATTAGGGCTTCTTTTTTATTTGGTTTCTTCTTTATTCTTTCTTTTCTGTCTTTCCTTTCTTCTCCTCTTCTGTCTCCCTTGGTGGCGATTCGTACTCATAATATGGGTTTCATTAACCCTTATATAAAACTTACCCTTACTATGTCATGGCCCCCATAAACATTTTGTCCTTAAATGTACAAGGCTTCAACGTTCCACAAAAAAGAACTAAAGCTCTACGTTCCTTTTCAGCTAGAAAAGCTCACATCATTTTCCTCCAAGAAACGCACTTTATCAATAACGCCTCCCCTAAATTTCTTTCCTCCTCCTACCCTCAATTCTACGCAGCTTCAGCTACAACTAAGCAACGTGGGTCCTTGATTGGATTCCACCGTTCTACACCATTTACCCTTAATACACAAATATCTGACCCTGAGGGTAGATATGTTTTATTAACAGGCTTTATTGCTGATACTGAAGTCACATTAGTTTCGTATTACGCCCCAAATAAACGTCCTGAAGCTTTTCTATCACATCTTTTCCAACTAATCGAATCACATAAATTTGGAACAATAATATTATGTGGCGACTCCAATACTACCATTTATCCTTTCTGGGATAAATCCCCGTCATCTCCTAACTCTCCTACCCATAAACGGTCCTTCCAATCCCTACTTACTTCTTTTAATTTTGTTGATACCTGGCGGGAACTTAACCCAACTTCCAGAAATTTTACACATTATTCTTACCCACACAAATCCTTTTCACGAATAGACCATATTTTCCTCCCCTCTAGTATGCTCCCTGAAGTAATATCCTCTAATATAATCCCATTTCCTTGGACAGACCATTGTGCGGTCACTGCTACAATTACCTCTCCTATACCTAGGTCACATGACACCACTTGGTGTATTAACGACTCCATCCTAACTCACCCCTCACACCGTTCAGATATTGAACTGGCTCTTAATGATTATATCTCATTTAATGACACTACTGATGTCTCTGCCCTTACATTATGGGAAGCCCATAAAGCTGTTATTCGGGGCAGCTTGATACAAAAGGCGAGATCTATTAAAAGAGTCCGCAAGATTCTGTTCACCAAACTTGAAGCAAATTTTAACGCTTGTCATTTGGCTCATCAAGCTACCCAGAATGCAAACACTAACACTAAATTGGAAAGGGCCCGGCTTGAGTTGGATCTTTTTCTGACAGATTCGGCAGACAAACTCTTACGCAAGCGGCAACATACCCTATACCGCAAAGCCAATAAGCCCGATACCCCAATGGCCCGCAGCCTCAAGTCTATTGATCGTTCACAAGCTGCATTCCGTCTTAGAACCTCCAGAGATGCATACACTAGTAACCCATTAAAGATCTTGGACATCTTTCAATCTAAATTAGCTAAGCTCTATGACCCTGGCTTAATCTTTGATAAAAACAAAGCAGACACTTTGTTCTCAGATGTTACACTTCCCACAATGACACCGGAACAGTGTGAATATTTGGAGAGTCCCATAACGGCCTTGGAAGTTAAAGCTGCTATTAAAGAATTGAAGCCTCACAAGAGACCGGGCCCCGATGGGTTTTCTGCACTATACTACAAACAATTTGACTCGATTTTAACGCCTCTATTGACTAGAGCCTTCAATTCTTTGTTAGCTGGTCATTCGTTTAAAACCGAAACACTAACTTCCATCATAGCAATGATTCCCAAACCTAAATCTGACACTACCTCTTGGTCTAATTACCGCCCCATATCTCTTTTAAATCTAGACATTAAGTTACTAGCTAAGATCTTGGCAACTAGATTGAATAGCATTATAGGTAAGCTTATCCATCGTGACCAAACTGGCTTCATGCCCTTGCGTCAAGCAGGGGATAATGTCAGAAGAGCACTTTTATTAATTCATGCCGCCAAAAAAAGACGTATCCCAACTTGCCTTATATCATTAGATATTAGGAAGGCGTTCGACTCAATCAGCTGGCCATATCTACAATATACTCTTCAAAAATGGGGTTTTGGGGAAAATTTCTTAACTTGGGTCTCCTCACTATACAGCACTCCGAAAGCTTATATTAAATATATGGGCTACAAATCAGCTATGATAGATATTAGGAGAGGTACTAGACAGGGTTGCCCCCTATCCCCTTTACTTTTTGCCCTACTTATTGAACCCTTAGCATGTATTATTAGAAATAATCCTAATATCAAAGGTGTAGAATTAGGTGGACATCACCACAAATTGAGTCTTTTTGCAGATGACATTCTGATTTTTTTATCCCATCCCCATGTGTCAGCCCCAAATCTAGTAAATACTTTGTACAAATTTGCAAAGATTTCTGGATTGTGTGTTAATCATGCCAAATCTAATGCCCTTAATATTTCCCTTTCGCCATCTGAGTTACAACAAGCTCAAACGTCTTTACCTTTTAATTGGGAAGTGCACCATATTTCATATCTCGGAGTCCAACTCACTTCTTCTATATCCGACTTATTTTCAGCTAACTACTTACCCTTATTGAAGTCAACTACTAATCTGATGAAACAATGGTCTTCTCTTCCTTTATCTTGGATTGGGAGGATTAATGCAACTAAGATGTCAATCTTACCAAAGTTCCTTTACCTATTCCGAGTTCTCCCCATACATATACCTCCTTACTTCTTGAGGCTCACTCAAAAGAGAGTGATGGCTTTTATATGGGACTCTACAAAGCCCCGTATACCTAGATCGACTCTTTATCTTGATAAATTGAAAGGTGGTCTGGGAATTCCTAACTTTTCCTCATACTACTTTGCTGCTCAGCTAGCACAACTCCCCAAATACCATTCTACAATAGAATCCCCTCTATGGGTAGCGATTGAATCAGTGGATATTGACCCCATTTCTGTGAATAATTTGCTCTGGTTAGCTCCTAAAGATAGACTAAACTTATCTAACCCTGTAACCAAACATTCTATAGCTATCTGGGACAAATATAGATCCACAAAAAGCCTACAATCCACTCATAACCCTCTACTCTCTTTTCTTCGAAATCCCTCATTTTACCCCGCCTGGAAATTTCCCCTATCATTTGCAGCTTGGTCCAGAAGAAACCTACTTCAATTCCATAATCTAGTTTCCTCCAATGATATTCTTACGTTCCCAACATTATGTGATTTATACAAACTCCCCATGAAGGAGCTCTTCCGCTATCTACAAATTAAGAACTTTTATACACCCCTCGTTGATACGGGATCCCCTCTCACCCAAATGACTCAATTTGAACGTATCTGTAACAGTGATCCCCATACTAGAGGATTAATATCACTTTTGTATAAACGCATCAATTCCACATCCGACGATACTTTATCATCCTATACGACTAAATGGGCACACGACATGGATAGAACATTCAGTAAAAGTGACTGGGATATTATATGGTCAGCTACTAAGCATTCCTCGCCAAACTGTTTTGCGTTGGAAACAAATTATAAGGTCCTTTCTCGATGGTACCTGGTTCCGGCCAGGATTGCCAAATTTGCCCCCTCGTACCCAAATCTATGTTTCAGAGGCTGTTCTGAACCGGGCACGCAGTTCCATATTTGGTGGCAATGTCCAATCGTTCAATCCTTCTGGAGTAAAATATTTCACATGGCCTCTACGGCCTTGGAAATACCAATCCCGCCAGACCCGGCACTGGCTCTCCCCAACCTCAAACCTCCTAATTTGAATAAGTCACAATTCAAATTACTACTACATCTCACCACGGCGGCTAAACAATCTATAGCCAAGGCCTGGAAAACCCAAACTTTGGTTGTGGCTGAAACTAAACATAGAATTAACAGAGCCCTTATCTTTTCCAAAATGTCTGCTATTGAAGATGACAACATTGCAACATATAATAAAATATGGAAACCATGGATTAAACACTTCTTACCCCCAGATTTTGATCAACTATTGTTGATGCCTCTTTGAAATACTTTAATGTTTATCTATTAATATAATATTTAAACGGGGCCTTGATCTGACTGGACCGCCACCCGGGGAGACAACCTTCACCTTTTTCTCTATTTTCCTATACCCATACCTTCTTTTCTATAAATTTTACTTTTCTCCCATATTTCTTCTTCTTCTCTCTTACTTCTTCTGTCTTTCTGTTCTGGTTAGTTTTGTTACTTGTGTAATACAGATTTTTTACACATGTGATGTTCATTACATGACTTATATATATAACTTTAAAGTTTCACTTTATCAATCACTAATATCTTTGTGTTTTAAAGATTTGTTAGGAAAGTCTCCACTAAACAATTGAGGTATGACAACGTTCATCTGGTGTATCCTTCTGGATAGCCCAACATATTCTCTCATACTTAATCGAGCCCCCATCTGCTCACGGCTTGCTCCCTTCGGGGGTGAGTGGTTGGTCTGGAGACGTGATATTCTATCCTGAATATTGCTTATCTTCATTGCTCTAATCTTTTATACCTCTATTTGTATTGATATAATTGTTACTGAGGTTTATCCTCTACTGCCTTTCTTTCAATATGTATTTTTAGTGATTACTGTATTTATTTACAATTCTATTCTTGATCAGAATGTAATGTTCAGTATATTTGCTATTTACTTGTAAAATCTAATAAAAATATTAAACAAGAAAACAATTATTTCGAAGTATATTTGGCAGAACAGAAAAGCCAGAGTAAGTTATGTGCTTCTGTCTAGGGAAAAAAAAACAAAGGTGGGTTGGCGGTCCCTGATATTAAAAGATATTACACGGTGGTAATAATGGCAAGGCTATTAGAATGGGCAAACACAAATACAAATAAGAGATGGGTAAAAATGGAAAATACATTGTACACGACACTATTAGGGAAAGGCATTTGGATTCCACCAAAGTATAGAGCGCACAGTTCTGATACACATGATTTAACAAAAATTGTATTTAAAATATGGGATAAAATATATAGACGGGAAAAATGGGAATATAATTCCACATTAATCCTGTTGGCAGGAACAAGTTTTTTTACTCCAGGTAATGGGACACGGATGGGAAGGCATATAGGGGAAGCACAATTAAAAGACATAATGACACAAGGAAAAATAAGGACAAGAGTAGATTTAATCACAACGTACGGGTGGCAGTCAGTAAGTGAATGGGAATATATACAACTTAAACACTTCGTAAGCACAATCCCCCAACCAGTTAGAGAGGAGAAGACACTGAACCCAATCGAAAAGCTTTGCAATATCAAAACGCCTATGAAACATGGAATTTCTCAAATGTATGACATATTAACAGATTTAGAAGGAAGTGGGGCCCTACCCTTTATAGGAAAATGGGAATAAGACCTTGTAACAAAGTTAGATGAAAAACAAATGATAGGAGCAATATATGATTATGCAAAAGATAGAAGCTACGATAGAAGCTAATTATAAGTGTTTGGTAAGGTGGCACCTGACCCCGGAGAGAATTAATCCATTTCAGCCAACTAGATCTCCCCAGTGTTGGAGGGAGTGTGGACAAAGGGGAACAACAATACACATTTGGTGGGAGTGCCAAAAAATAAAAGAGTATTGGCATAGTATTCTAGACTACATCGAGGAAATAAGTGGGGAAAGGATCCCTCAAAACGCTTGGAACGGAGAAATAAAACCAAAAAACAATATAAAGAAATGTTGGTCCCTCCCCTGCTCAATGCTGCAAAGGCCCTGATCCCCAAAAAATGGCTTCCAGTAAAGAAGCCATCTATAATAGAATGGCTACAGAGAGTAGATTATGTGTGTGAGATGGAGTACTTGTGCAGCAGGGAGCAGGGAATGGAGAAAAGACACAGAGTAACTTGGAAGAAATGGAGTGAGTTTAAGCAAACAGAGAAATATGCAGTAGCCATGATAGAAACGGATGGGCCTGAGATAAGTTAAGATGGTGAAAATAAAAGATCTGGGAGGGGGGGGGCTGGGTTAGGTCAATTAAGTACAGGAGGTATGTAAGATTTTAAAATGTATATGTATTTTGTATTGTATGCTGAAATATTTCCTAAATAAAATAAAGTCTAAATTAACATATTCTGCAATAAATTTAATTTTACCTGTTTTGGACCCAGGGCAATTTTTTTTTGTAATTTTTTTATTTTCAAAGAAAGTGCATTTAACAGTCAAAAATGGATGGCAGAGATACAAGTGAATAGCACTAACATAAGGAACGAAAGGGTCTTATAAAGTAATAGGCAGGTCAGACATAAAAAAAAATCAAACATTAAGTATCAAGCGTCAGATATAACAAATATACCAAATGTATCAAGCATATCAAATGTATCAAACATATCAAATGAATCAAATGTATCAAACATATCAAACGTATCAAATATATCTGAGACCCTGGCAGTTCACAATGAGGAAGGCACAGTAAGAAGGCACAATGAAAAGATATACAGTGTATGAAGCCGGGGTGGTATCCAAACAGTCACTAGCGTGACCCAGAACAATATAATAATAAATGTTGAGTTATATCTAACAGGGGACTCACACAGCTGCTCGGGAGGCATAGCATCCCAAAGACCAGTTGGGTCCAGACATGGGACACATGACTTGTAGGGATGAGCATTGTGTTTAGGTGGTTATTGACCATGGAGGAGGAGGGAGAGAGTGGGCTGTCATATACCACCGTGTATACGCCCACATGTGTGACTCTATAGTTACATGGTCTGCTCAGATGTGATAGGGAGGAATGCTCAGCACAGAAACTCAATGAAAACTGAGCATGTGCAGAGCTGCCACCGCAGCTGAAAAACCCCTAGCTGGATCAACCAGGTTTTTTGCAACAAATACAGAAAACAAATCTCATAGTGACTGAGTGAGTATGAACAACATGTAACTGAGAAGCACTGTGAGAAGCACAAGCAGAACCGTGGACCTCAAATACAGACATACCCCAAGGGACAGCTCAACCTCCTGGTCTCCACTGGGCCCCCTCACCTTTATCACTATTCAGACAGACACTCTTCAGAGCTTTGTGGTCACAAGACTGCTTGCGAAAAGATTTTAAAAAAAGTTAGCCATAGAGACTTTTTATAAACTGTATGTAGCAAATATAAGAACAGTGGGATGGCAATGCTTAAAAGGTAGTTTATTTTATAGTCTTTCCTTCTACTTTAACACTGCCACCAGTGAAGCACTGGTGTAATTATAATTTTATTTTCCCGATCTTCATGGGTGGCAGTTTTAATGATTATACCTACCCAACCCCTAAATTAAGTGGTGGTACTAGTATTCATTGTGCACCAAACCCCCACTGCGCCCAATATAATTAGTGGCATCTGGCAGTGCATAGTGATTGCTCCATGCCTCTCAGTCCTGTAACCCACTAATAGGGAGGAAAGAGGGGGTTTGGAATGCACAATCGGAAACCAAGGACTTGAACCTCAAGGTACAACTCACCCTCCTGGTCCTGACCGGACCCAGAGCAGCTGCATGGGCAGCTATGGCAATAATTTTGCCGCTGCCTACAGATATGACATGGCATAGCACTCCCCTGCTCCTTCCTCCTCCTCCCACCAACCTTGTCCAAGCTAACACACTGACTGCAGACTGCACTGTTTACTGTTAACTCTTTCCTGTTAAGACCAGAAGTTCAGGGAAGCAGAACTGAGAGAGCAGAAGCCAGCAGCTTTGAAAGTTGGAAGTGCTGGGGTAAACATTTGAACAAATAGTGTACTGAGAAATGTTTATTTTATTGTGTTTTATTTAATATATTAAGTAAAAAAAACAATGAGGGTTCAATACAACTTGAAATGCATTATTTTAGACCCAGTAACATCATCATTGGGACTCTGATTTTCTGTGCAATGCGGACAGAACATGGCTGGTGGTAAGGTCAGTCAGGATGCTGTACATAGCTTCCTGAACGCTAATAAATTGAATGAAAGGGGTGACTCAGGGACAGTAAGGCTCCAGGTATTGAAGTACTTCTTGAGGTTAAGATGCCAGTAGGTGCTACAGAAGGACTATGACTGCTCTCATAGGGGCACAGATTTGTCTGACTGTTTCCTCTTAATCAGTATATATCTGAGGCTGCTAATAAATGTCCTGCTACTACTGCTGCTCGGATAAGTTTTTTTAGAAAGTTGTCCTTTTATGTGGCTTGGGTATCCTGCACCCTCAACCCTCCTCTCTGCATTTTTAGCTGCAACCTGCAATTTGTCATTTAAATCCTCTAGATTGGAGCCTGCATTTGTTGGTGTGCTTCTGGGACTGGAAACAGGTAAGAGAGACCCATTTCATATCTAGCAACCCCTTCTGGGGTCATCGCTACATCTAGAACTCCCCATACTTTGAATCTTGTGCATGCTTTCCGTAGAAAGAACTGATACCTGTAAAATGTGTCAGAGGTCCTGTAAATAATGTACATGCTGGAAAAAGCTGTATCTGTAGCCTGTGAGCACTCCACCTCCAGACAATTAGGGCAGTGTAAGGTAGAAATTTTGTATTTGCAAGACATGTAAAGGTTGTAGGTCTGTTTGGGTCGATTTCACCTTTAGGCTCGGTTCACACTATTGCGGGATCACCACATCCAATCCGCAATAGCAGGAGATTGTGAATGGCTCTCTATGGAGCCGGTTGACATATCTCTGATGCAGCTCCTTTGCAAATTTGCACCAGAGCCCTGTGCATCTTTCGGTCTGCTTCAGGTCCCAATTTAGCCCAAAATTTGGGCTGAAACAGGACGCACAGGACCCCTGCTGGGAGCCGCATCGGTATTAGGTGTGAACTGAGCCTCAAAGATTAACTTACACTCCAGACATGCTCGTAACCCTTAGCATAGGGTTAACAAAAGTTTCACAATATAAAACTAACTTTTCTTGTATGTGTAGCGGGGTTCCCAGTTTAGGGGGCAGCTATACTAAATTTAGGGGTGATTCGAGTGGTAGTTGGCTCGGATCTTCCAATTTGTTGGACTCTGCTTTGCTGCTGTTTTCACCTGGCGTGCAGTTCCCCTTAGCAGTGTGGGTGGCACTGTCACTTGCACTTGGGGTTGAACCACGGGTGATGGAGTGGCGATTGGGTGTCCTCTCTCGGCAGCCGTGCAGTGGGCGTGGTCTACCCGCTGTGCATGCTGGGAGAGGGTACAACAGGGGCAGACGCCATTGGTAGAGGAGACATTGGTGGTGGGAGCCTGGGTTCTGGAGTCCAAGTTCCAGGGCATGGCCCTCCAGGCCATGGGGCCACGTGCGCCTCAGTCCCAGGCACCTTTAGTCCTGGGACTGCAACTTCAGCCCTGGGCCCAGCACCTTTAGCTGGAGCCCACTTCGGGAAGGAAGAATCCCAGGGTGCCGCCTTGCGAGGGGACCCGCATCTGGAAGAGGAGGCTGGGGGAGGACCGTTCCGAAGGACTGGTGAGAGATCACAGTGAAGGAAGGGGCCCAGTAACTCTCTGGAGGGATGTCATCCATCCGAAAAGGGATCTAACAACGTAACCATTAGGAGGTTCGGGACACTGCAGATTCTGTGGCAGGGGATCTCCCGATCGCATCTATTAAGGGAATCTTTTTTTTAACAAGAAAAGTTGGTCTTTATTGAGGAGATATCAAATAACAAGAGATACACAGACATTTCCTACACAAATACATGGCAAAAATTAGTACACACCAGCAATACAGAAACCAATGTCAATCCAGCCCAGTAAACCATAACACAGCCAGGATTTATTTTTCCAAAGCAAATTAAAATAACATCCTAAACCTATTGGACCCAGGGAAGCCAGACCTGGTCAAACTTCTTGGGACAACCCCTGCTAACATACGTCAGCTTATACATCGGCAGGATCGCATTAACAGAGGAGTCCCAAGAGTCAACTCTGGGGCGGGCAGGGGAGGACCATTTTTTAAGAATTTATTTTTTGGCGTAGAACAGTAACATAGATACCAGTAACTTTGTGTACCTGGGCCTCTGGTCATCGTCATGTATCCCAAGTAGGGCCAGTTCAGGCGATATTGGTAGAGACAATGCCAGATGGATATTGAAACACTCAAAGACCTCGGTCCAGAATACCACCACCAAGGGACAGGTCCAGAACATGTGAAGAAACGTACCAACAGAAGAGTGACATTTCCGGCAGCTAGGGGATCTCTCCGGGTATATCCTATGCAGTCTCTGAGGTGTGTAATATACGCAATGTATAAATTTAGTCTGCAGTACTTTATCTCTGGAGGATATCATCAACTTTGATCCATCCTCAAAACATTCCTTCCAAGTAGCTCTGTCTAGGCTGGGAACATCAGTCAGCCATTTTTCCCAAAGAGCGTCAATCTTAGGCGAGTCAACTACCAACATGGCAAGATAAAGAGCAGAGAGCGTTTTTTTAAGATCTTCCTGAGCCAGCAACCTCTCAATAGGGTCCATTGCTAAACTAACAGTCTGGGGGAATTAAGGGAATCTGATTGACTGTTCGAGCTACATGCCGGCTGCTAGTGCCATTGTGTGACTATCCGGGTGAGCTATGCCTGCTCGGGATCGAGTGGCGAAGAAGCCAGGAGTGTCTGAATCTGATCTGCTCTTCTAACACCTTTCTCTCTTCTCAACTTTGTGGTTATTCATGCATAAAGAAAAATAAACTCTATGTTGGAGTTGCTACTGGTGTGGACCTTGGAGTTACTTGGGGACCGATCGTGTGAAAGGGGCCTTAGGCTGCTTTAACACTGATGCACAGCGGTTTACCTGCACCTCAACTGACCTCGATCTTCACTTCTTTCTCAGGATTCCTGCAGCTGGTTGCTGCTGTCCCCCAGGCGGTTATGGCTGGTGACTGCTGCTGGCTGTCCTCCAGGGCTGGTACTGCTGGCTGGTACTGCCAGTGGGTACTGCTGACAGGTGCTGCTACTGCTGACTGGTACTGCTGTTGGGTACTGCTGACAGGTGCTGGTACTGCTGGCTGGTACTGCTGTTTGGTACTGTCTGCTGGTACTGCTGGCAGGTACCGCTGGCTGGTACTGCTGATTGGTACTGCTGGCGGGTACTAGTACTGCTGGCTGGTACTGGTACTGCTGGCTGGTACTGCTGGTGGGTACTGGTACTTCTGGCGGGTACTGGTACTGCTGGCAAGTACTGCTGGCTGGTACTGGTACTGCTGGCTGGTACTGGTACTGCTGGTGGATACTGATACTGCTGGCGGGTACTGCTGGCTGCTATTGATACTGCTGGTGGGTACTGCTGGCTGGTACTGCTGGTGGTTACTGCTGGTGGGTACTGATGTCTGATACTGGTGGCTGGTACTGATGCTGCTACTGGTGACTGGTACTGCAAGGCTTGTACTGGTACTGGTGGCTGGTACTGGTGGCTGGTGCTGGTGGCTGGTACTGATGACTGGTACTGATACTGGTACTGCTGGCTGGTACTGGCACTGCTGGCTGCTGTCCCAGATTGCGGGTTCCCATGCAATAGTGTGACAGAAGCATGCGGCTGCAGTAGAGAGCAGAGCCAATGCTTCCTGTCACAAGGGGAGTACATTTGGTATCACTCTGCCTGTGAAGGAGCCGGCGCTATACAGGAAGCATCGGATCTGTTTCCTCTAGCGGCGGCTCCGTTCTTCGCGCTGATGCTCGGAGATGGCAGGTCTTGAACCCGTAATTTGGGCTTGCCGACCCGCCATCTCAGAGCAAGACGTGGTGGGGCACATCAGAGGGCGCCGCGGGCCAACAGTTGGGCACCCCTGTGCTAACTGGATATTTATCAAGCCTGTGTTTTAGAATAGAGTTGCTATGAAAACTCAACTATTGAGAAGCATCAGCATAACAAAATGTACTAAGCCAAAACCAACAATAATGTACTATGCCTTTCTCCCCAGCATATAATGTATAGGCTGTTTTGTTTGGAAGGTCAGTCCATGTCTTTATTGATTTTACACATTGTACTTATACCAAACCTAATGGCAAACAACAAAGAACATACAGCTTGTGAAAAAATCTGTGAGTACAAACTATCATAAAATAACCTGAAAGCTTGTCTTAATCATAAGTTAATGATCTTCATTTCATATTGAAAGACTGATCTTCTGGGACAATGCTAAACATGACTCAAGATCACTTGGACGATATGGGAACACTTCCGTTATTTCTCCACCTTTTCCACAAACAAATGACTATACTTACTGAGTGATGTTAAGTGCTCACGTTGACCTCTTCTTCTTTGGTCACTTGGGACCCTCAGAGGCGATACTGTGGCCTGCACCTTGGAGGCCTCCACCTTCTCCCATTTGTTCTTTACTCATTTATTATAACCCCCATCCACATTTTTTTTCCTTTTCTCTTCTTCTCTCCCCTATTTGTCTTCTTCTTCCCTTCTTCTTGTCCATCTTTTCTCCTCATTAACTTGATAACTGCTCTCATATATCAAGCCTTCTATATGGTGTGTACAATTGCTTTATATCACAATATACTAACCTTATTGAAGATTGCATTGATTTTCCTATCATGTATACTCACTAGTCAGTATCTCCTTAAACTACTAGAGGTGACACAAGATACTAGACCCATGGTAATCTTTTGCTGTTAGAGGCGAGAGGTTATTTATATTATATGTGGCTTTTCGTGTATACTGTTGAATGTCGACTTCATATTTTCTTGATACTCTGGTTATATGCTGATATGACCTACTCTGATACATAATACTTTTCTTTTATTGTCTCATATTTTGTACATTGTATAAGATGTTTCCACATGATTTGTATTGCTTTTTATAAATTTTCATAAAATAAGATTAAACATAATTTATTAACATCTTCAGTCATCCTATTAATAATCCTACCATTCATACCCCACTGATGCATATCAATATAAGCCTATTTGACTGGTGGTTATGTTATTGTTAAAATAACAAGCAAATAGTGAGGGAGGGTGATAACTTGTCACAAGACTGGAAAAAACCTCAGGTTAATGGGTCTGCTCCTTGCACATACTTGACTACCCCCCTACCCTACCACCTTTTTTATTGAAATTTTTCAAATTAACTTTATTATATAATCACCAAAAGTGTGATCAGGTAACTGCCTCCTCACCTTATTCCATGCTTTCACCATGATCAAGGGCCCATTCATTTTGAAAAATATATTTAACCACTTCAGCCCCGGAAGATTTGGCTGCTCAATGACCAGGCCCTTTTTTGCGATACGACACTGCGTTGCTTTTAACTGACAATTGCGCGGTCGTATGACGTGGCTCCCAAACAAAATTGATGTCCTTTTTGTTCCACAAATAGAGCTTTCTTTTGGTGTTATTTGATCATCTCTACGGTTTTTATTTTTTGTGCTATAAACAAAAAAAGATCCACAATTTTGAAAAAAACACAATATTTTGTACTTTTTGCTATAATAAGTACCCCCAATTTTTTTTTTAAAAGGTAATTGTTTTCCTCAGTTTAAGCAGATATGTATTCTTCTACATATTGTTGGTAATAAAAATAGCAATAAGCGTGTATTGATTGGTTTGCGCAAAAGTTATAGCGTCTATAAAATAGGGGATAGATTTATGCCATTTTTATTATTATTATTTTTTCTACTAGTAATGGCGGTGATCTGCGACATTATGGCGGACAGATTGGACACTTTTGACAAATTTTTGGGACCATTGACAATTATACAGCGATCAGTGCTATAAAAATGCACTGATTACTGTGTAAATGTCACTGACAGGGAAGGGGTTAACACTAGGGGGCGATCAAGAGGTTACCTGTGTTCCCTAGTGTGTGTTCTAACTGTGGGGGGAGGGGACTGACTATAGGAGATGACAGATCGTGGTTTCCAGCCAGTAGGAACTCACAATCTCTCTCTCCTCTCCTCACAGAAGTGGGATGTGTGTGTTTACACACACACGTCCCTGTTCTGCCTCTCGTGCCTGCGATCGTGTGTGGCCGGCGGTCATCGCGACCGCCGGCCACGAGCATCGGCACCCCCGCAGTGCAGCACGGAGAAATATCTGGAAAAGATGATGGAGGGCGACGGGACCTGACAGGACCAAAAGTAGGAGAAAGGGAGAGGGCAAGCCATATGGGGAGTAGGAGGGGGAGATGGGTGGGAGGGGGGGAGAAAAACAGGTAGGATAAGAATAGATTAGAAGAAAATAATTTTGAAAACAAGAAATAGTGGAAAAGGTCGTGTGTTAAGGTTTTTAATTTTAAATTTTGTAAGCACAAGAAATTAAATACATTTTTTAAGAAATACCACTATGATGCGAAACTGAGATTGAGACAATAAATGAACGTAAAGTTGAATAAGTCTCTCGACAGAATTCTCTGAAGTGGTAAAAAGAAAATAAAAAAGTCCAGTATGAATTTGTTGTACTTTCACGGTTTCCTATTTAACTTTTAGCAAAAACTTAATCAGATTCACTTGCACTTTTAAAACTTCTCCAGAATTTGTATTTTTTTAAAACTGAGTTTGCTTTTGGGGTCAATGATTTGTAATCATGCTTTGTTTGGGTAAATAATTTGTAATCCTTGCCAGAACAAGATCCTGTGCCACGCAAGGTGAAGATGTCAAAGTGCGCCCCTGTATTCAATCTGAGGCAGATGGAGCTTATACATTTGCACATACAGTGACTAGATTGGTGCAGGGGCAGACATAACAGTCCTAAGGTTGCCAAATTTTCCATGGATATTCCTACAATAAACCCCAATGGGAAGTCAAAGAAGTATTGTCAATAGATGTTCCAAAAGCTAAATCAATAGGAAGGCGAGCTTCTCTTCCAAATATGAGTCGGTATGGCAGGGGCGTACCTAGAGCATTTGGCACCCGGGGCCCATCCAATATCTGGCACCCCCCCAACTGTAAAAACACCCACAAAAAAAACCTCCACTGCAAAGAGCAGCGTTTTTTAATTCTGATTTATTTATTTTTTTAAATGGCGCTGTTGGCTGCCGAGTAAACCGGAAGTGACATTGTACTGTCGCTTCCGGGTTTCTACATCAGAGACCTGAGCAAAGGCAAATCCGGCTTTATTCGGGGCTCTGGCCAGCCGACTGGTGGCTCGGTCTTCGGATGGGATGGGAGACCTGGGCGGAGCTGTGGGGGGATGGGGGCGTCCCCTCCCGCTCCTTGTAATAACAGTCGATGCTGTTCATCCATGGCAGCCAGTGACAATAGATGGGACAGGAAAGAGGTGTCAGTCACTCAGGTGTGAGCAGATCCCACATTTTTGGACAGATCGTGCCACGGTCAGGGAAGTGGAGAGCTTGAATGGAGCTGCTATGAGGGAGACATCAGAGTAAGATGGGAAGACAGCTGACAATACAAAGTATGGCCCATACTTTGCATTATCTGATGTCCTCAGGGACAGATCCGATCCAGAGATCCCACTGTATGGCGATCTCTGGATCGGATCTGTCCCTGGGGAAAGCAGACAATGGCATCATTGGCATTGATGATTTAATTCGGATTTTGGAACTGACATGCTGACAAGGCGTGTTGCTTGCTGGACTGTGGACGGGATCTGATGGCCACATGGAAGATGGCAAGATGCTGCTGTGACCTGCTGCCAGCTGGACGGATCTGATGGCTGCAAGATGTGGGTGTAGGTCAATGTATGTCACCTGGGCTGCAGACTCCCCCCTTTATCAGACCAGCTCATCTACTCTATACCTGGGTGGTGAACAAATCAACACCACTAGGGTTGCCACCTTTTCTTCAAGTTAAACCCGAACACTTCAGCGTCGCACACCAATTTGTTTTCATAGTATGCATAACCCTAACTGTCCGGGTGACTCCCAAACAGGTGGAAACCCTAAACACCACCACCTCTTCCCCTTATCAGGTAAGCTCACAGCTCAGAAACTATGCATAGATGTTGCTATTAAATAATATTTCTAATCATATGAAATTAATCACAAGAGTTCCCCCTTTACACCAGAGTCCACAGAGTTCCCCCTTTACACCAGAGTCCACAGAGCTCCCCCTTTACATCTGAACTCCCAGAGTTCCCTTTCACTGTAAGGGGGCAGACTCTGATGTAAAAGAACTCTGGGGACTCTAACATAAGGGATGCTGTGGTGTACAGAGAGGACTCTGATGTAAAGGGGAGCACTGTGACCTCTGGTGTAAAGGGGAGCTCAGATGTAATGAGTGCTCTGAAAACCCTGACCTTATTGTACTCACTTAGAGGCAGGAGAGAAATGGGGGGAGAGGGGAGACTTAGTCTGATCTGAATAATGTGTCCGGGTCTCAGACAGTCTGAAACCCGGACGCATGATTCCAAACCCTAACTGTCCGGGTGACTCCCAAACAGGTGGAAACCCTAAACACCACCACCTCTTCCCCTTATCAGGTAAGCTCACAGCTCAGCTACTATAGGTGGGTGGTGGTCACACAGCAATATACAGCAGACGCCTGCATTCTGTCCCCTGTACATAGCACACGCCTGCATTCTGTCCCCTGTACATAGCACACGCCTGCATTCTGTCCCCTGTACATAGCACTAAGCACACGCCTGCATTCTGTCCCCTGTACATAGCACAGGCCTGCATTCTGTCCCCTGTACATAGCACACGCCTGCATTTTGTCCCCTGTACATAGCACACGCCTGCATTCTGTCCCCTGTACATAGCACACGCCTGCATTCTGTCCCCTGTACATAGCACACGCCTGCATTCTGTCCCCTGTACATAGCACACGCCTGCATTCTGTCCCCTGTACATAGCACAGGCCTGCATTCTGTACCCTGCACATAGCACAGGCCTGCATTCTGTACCCTGTACATAGCACACGCCTGCATTCTGTCCCCTGTACATAGCACACGCCTGCATTCTGTCCCCTGTACATAGCACACGCCTGCATTCTGTCCCCTGTACATAACACACACCTGCATTCTGTCCCCTGTACATAGCACACGCCTGCATTCTGTCCCCTGTGCTTAGCACATGCCTGCATTCTGTCCTCTGTACATAGCACTAAGCACACAACCGCATTCTGCAACCCCCCCTTCCCAGGTCAGCTTCACTATACCTGGGTGGTGGTGGACACAGCAACCTCCCCCCCTTCTCTGACAGACCAGCACAGTCAGGATGGCAGGGCAGACACTCCTCCAGCCTCTTCTCACAACCCACACACCCCCCTATCACCAGCTCACCTCGGGCTCTCAGCTTCAGCTGGGGAGGTGCAGACTCTGGAAGATGGTGTGTGGACACAGTGTGTAACAGCAGCAGCAGCCACCCCTGCGCTGAATGATGACACACTCGGCTTCTCAGCAGTGGTGGGTGGAGCTAGCAGGGGAAAACAAGAAACCAGACCATACCATTTCGGCCGCAGCGCTGGGGGTGTTCCAGTTGACAAAAAATTACTAAACAGAGCAGCCAGAGCCAGGGATGCCCTCTGGATTCTGTCAGACAGTGTCACCCGACCTGGGTGCAAAGTGCACCACCATAGCAATGCCACCCAGCCACTGACACCCCCCCAATGTGTGGCACCTGGTGCGGACCGCCCCCCACCCCCTGCTTGGTACGCCCCTGCGGTATGGAGAATAGCCAGTGGCATCACTTAAAGTACTGTTGTAGGCATGACAACAGCTGCAATATGATTTCCCCAGTGCTGCTTCTTCTCTGTAGGCAGAGTCCCCAGCATATTCAGCAAAGTTCTGTTAAACCTCTCAGACTGGGGATGCCCTTGCGGATGGTGAGGCGTGGCCCGAGACTTCTTTACGCCTAGCAAAGTGCACAGCTGATGGATTAACCGGGTCTCAAAGTCTTGTCCTTGGTCAGAGTGGATTCGGAACAGGCAGTCCATAATGCTCGAAAAACTTTTCAACAAGGACTTTGGCCACTTTGGTCGCCTTTTAAACTTTAGTGGGGTAGGCCTACGCATAGCGGGTGAAATGGTCAGTCACCACCAGGACTTCTTCCACCTGTATCGGGTTCCAGGCACAGGAATTCAATGCAAACCAATTCTAGAGGCTGCTGGCTCTGTAAATGTCCCATGGGAGCAGCCCAAACTGGTAATGCCTTGCGCTGGATACATGCTAAACAGGAATGACAATAACTATCTACCTCTCCTCTCATGTTGGGCCAGTAGAACCTATCCCTGACTAAACCAAAAGTTCTCTCCATCCCTAAATGTCCATGGTCATCATGCAAAGCTTTCAGAATTGTTGCACAGTGTTTCTCAGGAAGGAAAAGCTGACAATTTTCTTCCATGTCCTCAGGAGGACCTCGCCTATACAGTATTCCATCCTTCAGCTGCAATCTATTCCATTTCCAATGTAGAATCTTCACTCCAATCACAGAGCTCTTCATTAACAAGCTTGTATCCTGCTTGCTCAGGGCTTGAATAGCCAGATGGCACTGCGTATCCTGATCCTTTCTCAAATCCCCTTTAGACAACCGAGGAAGGTCCTCTCCTCGTACTTGCATCAGTCCACAATAGCATTTGGGTATGTCCGAAGGGTGAGCTCCAATGGATTCAGATGCAACACTTCCCTTCAATCTCCTGGCCATGCCTTGACACAAAGCCTGTACACCTTCTGCAGTAATATAGGCCCAATCTTCTGGATCCTCCTGCTGTTGATAAGGTCTACGAGATAAGGCATCTGCATACTTCAAACTGAATTGGAATTCAGCAAGGGCAGCCAGTCACCTATGTACTGTTGCATCCAGTTGTGCAGCAGTCAGAAGATAAGTCAAAGGGTTATTATCCGTCTTCACCACAAACACAGCCCCATACAGGTAATCTTTCAGTGTGTCTACTACAGCCCATTTTAGAGCCAGAAACTCCAGCTTGTGGACAGGATAATTTTTTTTCTGAGGGAGGTGGGCTACAGCTCACATAAGCCACTGGTCTGAGACCACCATCTTGTTCTTGATAGAGAATTCCTCCCAATCCATCTCTACTGGCGTCTACATGAAGTTCATAGAGTCAACTTTAGCCAATACCGGAGCTTCAGTGAGACTCTTCTTCGGATGCCAAAACACCTCTTCACACTGGTAAGTCCATTGATTTTGTATCGATTCTCCCTTCTTGCGACAGCCAGACTTCTTTATTTTAGACTCCTTCTCCCATGGCCACTTGCAACAGCTCATTGAGAGGCCGAGCAATCTTGGCAAAGTTTACCACAAACCTCCGAAAGTAAGAGCAGAATCCCAAAAAGGATCTCAATTCAGTTACAGTCCTTGGCCTGGGCCATGTGGTGACTTCTTCGGATCTGTGGCTACCCCTCCTGCTGAGACGACATGACCCAAGTACGTAACAGAAGTTCTGTAGAACTGGCACTTTTCCAACGACCCTTTCAACCTTTCTTCGTGGAGCCGTGCAAACACTTTTTCCAATCAGGCTTCATGCTCTTCTAAAGTCTTTCCAAACACAATGATGTTGTCTAGGTACACAAGTACCTCTAGTAGATTCATGTCTCCTACCGTTCTTTCCATCAACCGCTGGAAGGTCGTTGGGGCCCCTGACAATCCTTGAGGCATCCTACTGAACTCATTGAATCCCAAGGGGCAAATGAATGCAGTCTTTTCTCTGTCTTCAGGGTGCATGGGGATTTGGTAGTACCCACTCTTCAAGTCAAGCACACTGAACCATTTAGCTCCCATAAGACACTGGAGGGCCTCTTCAATGCGAGAGGTTGTGTAGTGATCAGGAACAGAACGGCGATTCGGAGTCCGGTAGTCAATGCACATACGCAGTGACTAGGGATGAGCTTCGAGTTCGAGTCAAACTCATGTTCGACTCGAACATTGCCTGTTCGCCCGTTCGCCGAACAGCGAACAAATTGGGGTGTTCGCGGCAAATTCGAAAAATCTATGGGAGAAATCTAAAGTGCTAATTATAAAGGCTTATATGCAAGTTATTGTCCTAAAAAGTGTTTGGGGACCCGGGTCCTGCCCCAGGGGACATGTATCAATGCAAAAAGAAGTTTTAAAAACAGCCGTTTTTTCGGGAGCAGTGATTTTAATAATGCTTAAAATGAAAAAATAAAAGTGAAATATTCCTTTAAATTTCGTACCTGGGGGGTGTGTATGATATGCATGTAAAGTGGCGCATGTTTCCCGTGCTTAGAACTGTCCCTGCAAAAAATGTCATTTTTGAAAGAAAAAAATACATTTAAAACTGACTCGCGGCTATTAATGAATTGTCGGCTCCCGGCAATACATACAAAAGTCATTGATAAAAAAAAAAAAAAAAGCGTGGGGGTTCCCCAGAATTCAATTACCAGGCCCTTCAGGTCTGGAATGGATATTAAGGGGAACCCCGCCGCAAATGAAAAAAAAAAATTGACGTGGGGTTCCCCCAAATATCCATTCCAGGCCCTTCAGATCTGGCATGGATTTTAAGGGGAACTCCACCCCAAATTTAAAAAAAAATGGCGTGGAGTCCCCCTAAAAATCCATACCAGACCCCTTATCCGAGCACGCAACCTGGCCGGCCGCAGGGGAAAAGGGGGGGACGAGAGAGCGGCCCCCCCTCCCTCCTGAACCGTACCAAGCCACATGCCCTCAACATGGGGAGGATGTCCCCATGTTGATGGGGACAAGGGCCTCATCCCCACAACCCTTGCCCGGTGGTTGTGGGGGTCTGCGGGCGGGGGGCTTATCGGAATCTGGAAGACCCCTTTAACAAAGGGGACCCCCAGATTCCGCCCCCCCCTATGTGAATTGGTAAGGGGTACATTGTACCCCTACCATTTCACGAAGAAAGCGTAAAAAAATGTTTAAAAAAACACACAAACACCTTGAAAAAGTCCTTTATTTAAAAAAAAAAAAACATTCCAGCGGTGAAATCCAGTGTCCCGCGGCGATCCTGATGTCCAGCACTGTCCTTCATTGGTTGTGCCTGAGCGGACCTGATGGGGAACTCCATCTCAGTATTTTAAATGTGTAGACCCTCCCCTTCTAAAGTTCCCCATCAGGTCCGCTCAGCGGACCAGATGCGGAACATGAGAAGGGGCGGGTCTATACATGTATTACCAAAGTGAGAGCAGTTCCCCATCAGGTCCGCCCCCTCGGTATGTCGGACCCGCCTACGTCATTGGCTTGAGCGGGGAACTTCCTTCACTGTGTAATTTAAATTTAGATAGTGAAGGAAGTTCCCCGCTCAAGCCAATGATGTAGGCGGGTCCGACATACCGAGGGGGCGGACCTGATGGGGGACTGCTCTCACTTTGGTAATACATATATAGACCCGCCCCTTCTCATGTTCCGCATCTCGTCCGCTGAGCGGACCTGATGGGGAACTTTAGAAGGGGCGGGTCTATACATTTAAAATACTGAGAGGGAGTTCCCCATCAGGTCCGCTCAGGCACAACCAATGAAGGACAGCGCTGGACATCGGGATCGCCGCGGGACACTGGATTTCACCGCTGGAATGTTTTTTTGTTTTTTTTTTAAATAAAGGACTTTTTCAAGGTGTTTGTGTGTTTTTTTAAACATTTTTTTACGCTTTCTTCGTGAAATGGTAGGGGTACAATGTACCCCTTACCAATTCACATAGGGGGGGGGGCGGAATCTGGGGGTCCCCTTTGTTAAAGGGGTCTTCCAGATTCCGATAAGCCCCCCGCCCGCAGACCCCCACAACCACCGGGCAAGGGTTGTGGGGATGAGGCCCTTGTCCCCATCAACATGGGGACATCCTCCCCATGTTGAGGGCATGTGGCTTGGTACGGTTCAGGAGGGAGGGGGGGCCGCTCTCTCGTCCCCCCCCTTTTCCCCTGCGGCCGGCCAGGTTGCGTGTTCGGATAAGGGGTCTGGTATGGATTTTTAGGGGGACTCCACCCCATTTTTTTTTTAAATTTGGGGTGGAGTTCCCCTTAAAATCCATGCCAGATCTGAAGGGCCTGGAATGGATATTTGGGGGAACCCCACGTCAATTTTTTTTAATTTGCGGCGGGGTTCCCCTTAATATCCATTCCAGACCTGAAGGGCCTGGTAATTGAATTCTGGGGAACCCCCACGCTTTTTTTTTTTTTTTTTATCAATGACTTTTCTATGTATTGCTGGGAGCCGACAATTCATTAAGAGCCGCGAGTCAGTTTTAAATGCATTTTTTTCTTTCAAAAATGACATTTTTTGCAGGGACAGTTCTAAGCACGGGAAGCATGCGCCACTTCACATGCATATCATACACACCCCCCAGGTACGAAATTTAAAGGAATATTTCACTTTTATTTTTTCATTTTAAGCATTATTAAAATCACTGCTCCCGAAAAAACGGCCGTTTTTAAAACTTCTTTTTGCATTGATACATGTCCCCTGGGGCAGGACCCCGGTCCCCAAACACTTTTTAGGACAATAACTTGCATATTAGCCTTTATAATTAACACTTTAGATTTCGAACGTTCGAGTCCATTGTATTTAATAGGGTTCTAAAGTTTACACGAACATTTTGTCTGTTCGCAGGTTCTGGTGCGAACCGAACAGGGGGGTGTTCGGCTCATCCCTGGCAGTGACCTATTCTTCTTCTGCAACACCACAATGGGAGAGGCATATGGGCTTCTGGACTCTTGAATGACCCCGGAACTTTTTAACTCGGCCAACTGCTTCCGAAGATCTTCCAAGTCGCTGAGAGGTATTCTCCGGGCTTGCTCTCAAAAGGGCTTGTCTTCTTGCAACCGGATTTGATGCTGGGCCCTCTTGGCACATTCCACATCGAGTCAACCTTCTCCCATCTAGCCAATTGTGACCATTCTGCGCTGCCATGCAGGGGGCAAAGCTGGTCAACTTGACTGTAGCCTTCAGGCAAGCAACTTCTCCAGGCTGCAACACTCTCTCCCTGGCTTCCATTTTCCACAGAAGTCCTACTCCCTCGGCAGGGGCACTCTGTTCCTTGGCTATATGTCGACAGGCTTAAAGTAACTTATGCCGAGTACACACGACCGTTTTTAATGTCATTGAATAAAACTGCATTTTTCTCAAGCCTGCCTTGCCTACACACTATCGTTGAAAAAAATGCTTTAGTAAAGCGCGGTGATGTACAACACGTACGACGGCACTATAAAGGGGAAGTTCCATTCGGATGGCGCCACCCTTCATGTTAGTAAAGTTTGTTGAGAGACGATTCGCACTTTTCAGCCTCGTGCTTTTCAGTCCGTTACAGAGTGACGAATGTGCTATCTCCATTACAAACGCTAGTTTTTCCAGAACGAGCGCTCCCGTCTCATACTTGATTCTGAGCATGCGCATTTCTTTTCACGTCGTTAAAGCCTACACACGGCCGTTTTTCATGATGAGAAAAACGATGAGGTGAAAAACGACGAGAAAAATTAGAGCATGTTCCAATTTTTTCATGGCCATTTTTCACGTCGTGAAAATGCTCTGAAGCCCACACACGATCATTTTTAATGACCATTTTAAAAAATTGCATTTTTCTCGTCATTAAAAACGGTCGTGTTTACGTGGCATTAGGGTGAATCTTTTTGGGAATAGAACCATCTTTTCCCAGCAAAGATGACAACAGCCTCCTCACCAAATTGGTGTTTGTCCCAATTAGTATGGAATTCCATCCAGCCTTGGGTGGCCTGGGGCACACGACTGCCAGTGTGTCAAACGTTTCTGCTTTCACAACAGCTGCCTGTCTGAACGCTGTCTGGAGGGGGATGTATCAATCTTAAAGGCATTTAGCAGTTCCGATCCCCCTAGTTCTTCAAGCTTGTATAAAGGAATGTGTCTCAGGTGTTTGTTATAAAAGTCTCTGTATAGAAGCATGACCTGTGCCCCAGTATCCAACAGGGCCCTAGTGTAGATGCCCTCTACCTGTACAGATACTATTGGGCAATGGCGTACTAAATGGGGGGCGTGGGGCAGTGCGCCCCAGGTGCCACACACTGGGGGGGGGGGGGGTTTGGTGAAGTAGCAGCACTGTCACTGTGTCCAGACTCTGCCCTCTCTCTCCCAAATCTCTTTCACTCCCCCTCTTTCCTCTGTTGTCCTCCAGCAGAATCTTTCATGAACTCTATCCAAAGAGTTTTCTTTTAACCAGCCTTTGCTAATAGTTGGCCCCATCATGTTCCTTTAGCCAGGGTTTTCACTAGTGCGATCATAGACATTGCATGTGATTCGCACCGCATTGCTGTGCAGATCACATGCGATGTCTGTGCGATGCGAATTCAGCCATACAAACTGCATGGCTGAAATTGCATTTGCACCAAAACGGTGCAGGACCCTTTTTTTGGTCCGCACTGGAATCAGATCGCATGGGTGTTGCAATCTGATTCCTGCACTATTTTACAGTTCTCACTGGGATCTGCAAACCGATCCGGGGGTATCATTAACTTTACATTGACACCCGTAGCAGTTTGCAAAAGGGCAGTGTGAACCACCGGCAAGCGACATGCGATGCAAGAATCCGCACTAGAATCGCAATGATTCCTGCATCGCCTATATGTGAACCAGGATTCAAGTGAGTTCACACTGATGCGCTGTGGTTCAGTTGCAGTGCTGGTGTATCTACAGTTTTCCTGCATTTACCTCAATTTTCACTACAGTCCCACAGACTTCTATTAGGTTACACATTTTTGCAACATTTTCTGAAAGCGCACCAAATGTCCTCTATACTGCATCTTTGGTGTGCTTTCAGAAAACACAGTAAAATTACACAAACTAATAGAAGTCTGTAGGACTTGAGCTAAAAATGGGGAAAAAATGCAGAAAAACTGCGTATACCCCAGCACTGCGACAAACTCCAGGACACCAGTGTGAACCCAAAGGCTTCAGAGTGCAGGGTGCTGTGTAATGTAAAGGGATCCAGAGGTGCAGGGGGTTTTGTAATGTAAAGGGTTCCAGAGGTGCAGGGTACTGTGTAATGTAAAGGAGTCCAGAGGTGCAGGGTGCTGTGTAATGTAAAGGGGTCCAGAGGTGCAGGGTGTTGTGTAATGTAAAGGGGTCCAGAGGTGCAGGAGGTTCTGTAATGTAAAGGGGTCCAGAGGTGCAGTGGGTTGTGTAATGTAAATTAATCCAGAAGCGCAGGGGGTTGTGTAGTGTAAAGGGGTCTAGAGATGCAGGAAGCTGTGTAATGTAAAGGAGTCCAGAGGTGCAGGGTGCTGTGTAATGTAAAGGGGTCCAGAGGTGCAGAGTGCTGTGTAATGTAAAGGGGTCCAGTTGTGGAGAGGGGGTACAAAGTAGTGACAAAGAGATATTGGGGGATGCAGAGGCGGCACAGTGGGGTGTTTTTACATTTTAAAGTTGGGGGGTGCCAGATATAGGATCCGCCCCGGGTGCCAAATGCTCTAGGTATGCCCCTGCTATTGGGGGTGGTCCCACTAACCTTTCTGGTAGACTCTCTGTGTTATTCTCAGTAAAGATTTTCTTGTGATCTCTCCTGGCCTTACGCTGAGAAGGCCTATCAATGGCCCGAGGTGGTGGTGAGACATTGACCTCCTGTGCCCGTCTCCCCAATGGGTTACATGACTGCGAGGGTGACAAAAGTGTCGACCCCAGGCCTTTCTTCTGGTGTCTCTTCTTAACTTTCCTCCTTTTATCCATCTTGGAGCTCTGTTTCTTCTCAAGGGTTCCCATCTGGCTCCTTCACTGAGACCCCTGAAAGTTTCCCGCCTTCTGGTTTTGAGAATAACTTCTGTAACCCTTTCAATAGTTCTGAAAGAAGTTCTGCATTCCCTTGCTTTTGTGGGCACTGTGCCTTAAAGTGTCCTGGTTCCCCACACTGGAAACACTTCCGGATATCAGTCTTCTCAGACCTGAGCTTTCGCCTGAGATTCCATAACGTACATCAAGGCCTGTTGTATTGGGTCTTGAGCTTGGGCCACCTGCGCAGGCAACTTGACAGGGGTAGCTTTGGGTGAAGATTTGCGCTAAAGGAATCTTTGGGCACTCCCCCCACTCTGAATCCTAATCGCTTTCCTCTTCCTGCACACCGGTATTCGCTCAAGCCGGCTGAGCTGTTGCTTTCTCTGTTTTTGGGGAGACTTTCGTCATATCTCGTAACCCTAGATTTTTGTCATCCAGTGAAGCTTCTTCTTCTCTGACTAGCTTTATCTGTCTTTATCTGATTCCCGAAGATCAATACCCTTTTTCAGGATAATCTGATGCAGAATTCTATCCACTCTGACAACATAATCTGACAACCTCTCTCCTCGACACTCTTGGGTATGTTCTAACTTGTACATCAAATCAGGTAGCTTCTCCACTCTCCCATAAACTGCACACAAGGCCTCAATGTTATCCATAGCCACAAAATCTGTTTTTCCCCTCTTCAGGCTCCGGATAACGTCAACTGCTGGACTCCTGATGCTTTCAATGATCCGCGGTCTCTTTACTGCCTCAGGCACATTCCACTCTTCTATTGCTTGCATAGCTTGGTCCATCCAACTGTCAAAATCTTCCTCTCCCCTTGGTGTGAGGACACGACCCGAGAAGAATTGCAGTTTCCAATACCCCTGATAAACAGAGATGTTTTGACTTTTTATCAGGCTCTCGACCAATCGGTTCATATCAGTGTAGAAGGAAGCTGGGGGCATCCCCACAGTCAGACCATCTATAGCTGGTTCATCTGCAGCCTCTGAGCCTGGGCTCCCCGATCCCAGCTGGGAAAGGTCTTACTCCAGATCACTTGCTGACAGCAATGGGATCACTTGAGCCTCTAGGCCTTCTGCCAAACTCACAGCAGGAGATAAGACCCTTGCTCCGGGACAGCCTTCCTCATCAACTGTTGCACCTCTTTGTCAGTCCACCCCACACCGGGCATTCTCAGGACTATGATTTGCTCCAATTGGCTCCCATGTTCTCCACCCCAGTCAGTGGAAGCAACCAAGTCCATCTTCTCTTTTACCCTACTTGCTCGAGCATCTCAGATGGGGTATCCTGGACGAGCCCCCAAATGTAGGGCTACCCTTGTGAGGGCCACTGATAGAATCTGTACCCCACTGATTGCCCGGACTCTGCAAATCCTCCATCACCTCTGACACCCTGGGTTCAGTAATTTTTTCACCAACTGCTACCAATAATAAGAGACTTGCACAATATCAACGAAACAGTGAAGTTTGTTTACTATAGTAAAAAGGACACATGAAAGTGCAAAATATTACACTGTAGATCACAAAGGTACTTTTATCTGAACAATATACAGTTGTGCTCATAAGTTTACATACCCTGGCAGAATTGATGATTTCTTGGCCATTTTGATAACACAAAAATGTTTCTTTCACTCATGGTTAGTGTTTGGCTGAAGCCATTTATTATCAATCAACTGTGTTTACTCTTTTTAAATCATAATGGCAACAGGAACTACCCAACTGACCCTGATCAAAAGTTTACATACCCTGGTGATTTTGGCCTGATAATATGCACACAAGTTGAAACAAAGGGGTTTGAATGGCTATTAAAGGTAACTATCCTCACCTGTGATCTGTTTGCTTGTAATTAGTGTGTGTGTATAAAAGGTCAATGAGTTTCTGAACTCCTGACGGACCCTTGCATCTTTCATCCAGTGCTGCACTGAAGTTTCTGGATTCTGAGTCATGGGGAAAGCAAAAGAATTGTCAAAGGATCTGTGGGAAAAGGTAGTTGAACTGTATAAAACAGGAAAGGGATATAAAAAGATATCCAAGGAATTGAGAATGCCAATCAGCACTGTTCAAACTCTAATCAAGAAGTGGAAAATGAGGGGTTCTGTTGAAACCAGGTAGACCAACTAAAATTTCAGCCACAACTGCCACAAAAATTGTTTGGGATGCAAAGAAAAACCCACAAATAACTTCAGGTGAAATACAGAACTCTCTGAAAACATGTAGTGTGGCTGTTTCAAGATGCACAATAAGGAGGTACTTGAAGAAAGATGGGCTGCATGGTCGAGTCGCCAGAAGAAAGCCATTACTATGCAAACGCCCGAAAGTATCCCGCTTTCAATACACCAAACAGCACAGAGACAAGCTTCAAACCTTCTGGCACAAAGTCATTAGGAGTGATGAGACCAAAATTGAGCTTTTTGGCCACAACCATAAATGCTACTGTAGCGGAGCCTCACTCTCTCTCTCTGGTTTTCTTATTTGATTGGCTTGTGTCTAGGGGTACCTGGGAGAGGAGAGTGCAGGAACACTACGCCAAGCTCTCCCCTCATATGTGTATGAGGGTTGAGCAGAGTTACTTGAATTACCTCCGGGTCTGTTCACTGCATACGAAGCCTCCAGCTGTCCCGTGGAGATGTGTCTGCCAATAACATAGAGCCCCACACCAATCGAAAGTCCAACACTCCTTTATTTCTCTACTTTCAGGGTGAACACAATCAGTTGAACCTTCAGTAACAGACAGACAGGGGTGTGGGTACGAGTAGGCCCAGGCACAACTGAGCTCTCCTATTCCTTTACTAGCGAATAGGCCTGGCGCATGGTCTCTGCCACCGACCGTGAGTTTTGGTCGCTCCCACCGACCGGATGAACCATTGAGGCCCCTGCCACAGGCCTAATAGCAGGTCTCTGCCACTGACCTGAGTTGAATAATTGGACCGCTGCCACCGGTCATTGAACATGAACCACTTTCCTCTTTGAACTTGGCCCCTGTTTGGGAAAGATAGGCGGTCTCCGGAGGTTCACCCGGCACTGGCAATCTGCTGCACCAGGTCTTCGGATGAGTCCCTCCTCCGGTCCCTTACGCCTCTGGATTCGGGTGCCCCACTCCCGGGGCCCCCTAGGACAATCCCTCCCTCGCGGGACCCAGCGGAAGGTACTGGGACCCAGGCCTCCAGCTGAGTACCTCACCCCAGACTGAAGGTGTCTGGGATGGAACACGAACTCCAGGTGTCCAGGCCTAGGCCGCCTGGACACCGACCGTGAACAGCAGCCCTCAGGCTGAAGGTGCCTGGGACTCGAACCTCGTGGCAAAGATGTCCGCCCCCTTTATACCCTCTCCCGCCCCGCCGTACAACCGCTGCGAGAGGTCACAAAGGGTACGGCACTGCAGCGATGGTTCAACCCCGGCCCAAAGTGACAGCGCCACCTGCTGGGCCGCAGGAAACTATGCATCACTGGTGTTTTCACCAGTTTTAAAAGTATATACCCGCTACACTACATTTGGAGAGGAGTCAACAAGGCCTATGATGAAAGGTACACCATTCCTACTGTGAAACATGGAGGTGGATCGCTGATGTTTTTGGGGATGTGTGAGCTACAAAGGCACAGGAAATTTGGTCAAAATTGATGGCAAGATGAATGCAGTATGTTATCAAAAAATACTGGAGAAACATTTGCATTCATCAGCCAGGAAGCTGTGCATGGGACGTACTTGGACATTCCAGCATGACTATGATCCGAAACACACAATACCAAGTCGATCTGTCATTGGCTACAGCAGAATAAAGTGAAGGCTTTGGAGTGGCCATCTCAGTCTACTGACCTCAATATCATTAACCACTTAACGACCGCCCACCGCCGATTTACGTCGGCAGAATGGCACGGACAGGCAGAATCACGTAGATCTACGTGATCGCCTTTGTGCAGTTGGGGGGTCCATCCGGACCCCCCTTCACTGCAGTGAGCGGCCGTTAAGTGTTCGGGAGCGATCAGGCATGAGGGGGCGGCCGCTCGATTCCGCCCCCCCCCTCGCGATCGCTCCCGGCCAATGAAATTGCTTCCTCCGCCATGTGATGTAAACACAGGCTGGAGGAAGTGATGTCATCTCCCTCGCCGCGGTCTTTTCGTTCCCGGCGCCGAGGAGTGAAGACAGAGGTTAGTGCTCCAACAGTCCACTGACACGTAGGTACACATAGGCACACAAATCACCCCCCAGTCACCCCCAGATCACCCCCCAGGTCACCCCAAAGCCCCCAATCACAGTGTCACTGATTGCAGTGATCATTTATTTTACTGATCACTGCATTTAGTGTCATCTGTGATTGTAAAAAGTTGCAAGGCAGTTAGGATTAGGCCCCTTTAGGTCCATGGTAGCCCCCTAACCCCCCCTAATAAAGGTTTAACCCCTTGATCACCCCCCAGGTAACCCTTTCACCCCCTAACTTCAGCGTCACTAAGCGATTGTTTTTCCGATCGCTGTATTCGTGTCGCTGGTGTTTTAGATAGGCAGTTATTTTTTTTTTAGGTTCGCCGCAGGTTTTTATTGGTGTCAGGTACCCCCATATTTAACCTAATAAAGGTTTTAACCCCCTGATTGCCCCTAGTTAACCCTTTCACCAGTGATCACCATATAAAGGTTACGGGTGACGCTGGTTGATTAGTTTGCTTTTTATAGCATCAGGGCACCCGCCGTATATAACCCAATAAAGGTTTAACCCCCTGATCACCCGGCGGGTGAGATCAATTAGGTTTTAGCGCCAGAGAGGGTCTGCGTCGCCCCAGGCAGTGTTAGGTTAGTGCCAGTAACGCTAACACCCACGCGCAAAGCATACACCCCCCTTAGTGGTATAGTATCTGATCAGATCTATACTAGCATCCCCAGCGGTTTAGGGTTCCCAAAAACGCAGTGTTAGCGGGATCAGCCCAGATACCTGCTAGTACCTGCGTTTAGCCCCTCCGCCCAGCCCAGCCCAGCCCACCCAAGTGCAGTATCGATCGATCACTGTCACTTACCAAACACAACACACATAACTGCAGCGTTCGCAGAGACAGGCCTGATCCCTGCGATCGCTAACAGTTTTTTTGTAGCGTTTGATATATTTGCTGACGACAGTCAGGTGCTTTTTTTCCTGTGAATCTTACTAGTGTACCCCTAAATTTAGAGCCCAAAATGGCAAGTCGAAGGTACACTAGTAAAGAGGCCTACGAGATTCTGAGCATGACAGATAGTGAAGAGGAGGTCACGTATCTGTCAGATTCAGGCTCAGAATATCTTCCCGTAGAAGACAGTGACGTCAGCGGCCCCACGTCAGATAGCTCTGACGACGAAGTTGAGGTCCCTGCTAAGGTCAGGCGTACCCGATCCCGATCTTCTGAGGTTGTTGAGGAGCAAGAACCGCAGGTCTCTCGTATCATGGAGCAGAGTAGTACTAGCGCCGCTATTCCTTCTGGTGAACTGGCAAGCACCAGCGGCCTAGTACAGCCTGGACGTACATCCAGCACTGCAGTAACACTTGGTGACGTGGCGAGTCCCATAAGTGCAGTTCAAGCTGGCGAGGTGGCAAGCACAAGTAGTGTCCCGCTGCCACCAAGAAGACAAAGGCAGGCCCGTCGTGCCCATACTGCCCTTCCTGCAGAATTCGCCTATCCTGATTGGGTCCCCACCACTTCTGCAGAACCGGTACTTCCCCCATTCACTGCCCAACCCGGTATTCAGGTGGAAACAGCTGATTTTATGCCAATCGATTTTTATTCGCTGTTTTTCACGGAAGATCTCTATAGATCTATTGTGGACCAGAGTAATTTGTATGCTGGTCAATTTATCGCCGCTAACCCCCAGTTGCCTAAAATTGCCAGAAATTGGAAACCAATTACGGTTTCCGAATTTAAGACCTTTCTGGGCCTTTCCCTCAACATGGGCACACATAAATTTCCGTCATTGCGTGCTTATTGGTCCACGCACCCAATTGACCACATGCCCGTGTTCTCTGCCTCCATGTCCAGGGCACGATACGAGCAGATTTTGCGGTTCATGCACTTCAACGACAATGAACTTTGTCGTCCACGTGGGGACCCTGAATACGACCGGCTCTATAAAATTCGGCCCCTCATAAACCACTTCAACGAACGTTTTGCAGCCTTGTTTACTCCCGATCAAGTTGTCTGCGTTGATGAGTCCCTGATTAAATTTTCTGGCCGCTTGTCTTTCAAGCAGTACCTTCCCAGCAAGCGTGCCAGATACGGGGTCAAGCTCTACAAGTTCTGTGACAGGGCAACAGGCTATGTAGTGAACTTTACGGTTTATGAGGGAAAAGACAGTCAGATTGAGTCGGTCAACTGCCCGGATTACATAGGGAGCGCTGGCAAGATAGTGTGGAACTTGGTGTCACCCTTATTCGGAAAGGGGTACCACTTGTATGTGGACAATTATTACACGAGCGTGCCACTGTTTAGTCACTTGTTTGATCATAAGATTGGAGCATGTGGCACCGTGCGACCTAATCGCCGGGGCTTTCCCCAGCGGCTTGTAGATGCCCGTCTTAGGCTGGGGGAGAGAGCCTGCTTGAAGTGTAATAACTTGCTCGCTATGAAGTGGAGGGACAATAAGAATGTTTTCCTTCTTACCTCCCTTCATGCAGACACGACAGTCCAAATTCGTACGGCGACTGGTGTTGTGGAGAAACCCCTCTGTGTCCACGAATATAACCAAAATATGGGAGGGGTGGACCTCAACGACCAGTTGATGGCGCCGTATCTAATTGACCGTAAGGCGAGACGCTGGTACAAAAAAGTGTCTCTATCATTATTCCAATTGGCTTTGCTGAACGCTCATGTGCTATACAGAGCTTCAGGCGGGACGTTATCTCTTCTAAAATTCCAGAATGAGATAGTCACAGAACTCCTGTATCCAGGCGGTTCTGCACCTCACCATCCCCAACCAAATGCAGTAAGCCGGCTGCATGAGAGGCATTATTCATATGTCCTCCCGAGTACCCCTACCCAAAGCCACCCCCAAAAAAGATGTCGTGTCTGTAGCAAGCGCGGATTTAGGCGTGACACCCGTAGTTTTTGTCCACTCTGTCCTGACAAGCCTGGTCTTTGCCAAGGTGAATGTTTTGAACGCTACCACTCAAAAGTGAAGTTTTAGCGTAGGGTACAGCATTTCACAGACTAGGACACACTTACACAGGGTCTCCCAAGATGCCATTACATTTTGAGAGACCCGAACCATTACAGTTGTAAAGTTACAAAAAAAAGTGTAAAAAAGAAAAAAAAAACGTAAAAAACAAAACACAAAAAAAATATAAAATAAAAAAACCAAAAATAGTTGTCGTTTTATTGTTCTCTCTCTCTCTATTTTCTCTCTATTGTTCTGCTCTTTTTTTACTGTATTCTATTCTGCAATGTTTTATCATGCTTGCTTTTCAGGTATGTCATTTTTTGTTTTCAGGTGCGCCATTCAACTGCAGCGCGGAATTATTTATCTTGACAGCAACAGCGTTTGCTCCCACGATACATAAAGCCGTGACTCCAGTGCTGTAGGAGGTGATTTCACCACCACAGTTAAAAAAAAGAGCATATATGCCGAAGCATGGGGGCAGCAGGGGCGGAGGAGCGATTTTGCTCCTAATGCCGCGTACATACGGTCGAAATTCCGACCGTGTGTACGCGGCATAACTTTTTTGCGGGAGGATGCCCCCATGCTTCGGCATATATATATTTTAGGCACAGGTTGCGTTAAAACATTTTTTTATTTTTTACTAGGTTTTGTTTTGGTATTTGCTTTGCAGGTATGGCATGGTAAGGTCTTACTGTTGTACTGTAATGTTACTTTGTTTTAATGTTAACCACCATTTGCTTAGCAGGTACGCCATTCAGTTGCAGCGCGGATCTATTTATCTTGACAGCAACAGCGTTTGCTCCCACGATACATAAAGCCGTGACTCCAACGCTGTAGGAGGTGATTTCACCACCACAGTTAAAAAAAAGAGCATATATGCCGAAGCATGGGGGCAGCAGGGGCGGAGGAGCGATTTTGCTCCTAATGCCGCGTACATACGGTCGAAATTCCGACCGTGTGTACGCGGCATAACTTTTTTGCGGGAGGATGCCCCCATGCTTCGGCATATATATATTTTAGGCACAGGTTGCGTTAAAACATTTTTTTATTTTTTACTAGGTTTTGTTTTGGTATTTGCTTTGCAGGTATGGCATGGTAAGGTCTTACTGTTGTACTGTAATGTTACTTTGTTTTAATGTTAACCACCATTTGCTTAGCAGGTACGCCATTCAGTTGCAGCGCGGATCTATTTATCTTGACAGCAACAGCGTTTGCTCCCACGATACATAAAGCCGTGACTCCAACGCTGTAGGAGGTGATTTCACCACCACAGTTAAAAAAAAGAGCATATATGCCGAAGCATGGGGGCAGCAGGGGCGGAGGAGCGATTTTGCTCCTAATGCCGCGTACATACGGTCGAAATTCCGACCGTGTGTACGCGGCATAACTTTTTTGCGGGAGGATGCCCCCATGCTTCGGCATATATATATTTTAGGCACAGGTTGCGTTAAAACATTTTTTTATTTTTTACTAGGTTTTGTTTTGGTATTTGCTTTGCAGGTATGGCATGGTAAGGTCTTACTGTTGTACTGTAATGTTACTTTGTTTTAATGTTAACCACCATTTGCTTAGCAGGTACGCCATTCAGTTGCAGCGCGGATCTATTTATCTTGACAGCAACAGCGTTTGCTCCCACGATACATAAAGCCGTGACTCCAACGCTGTAGGAGGTGATTTCACCACCACAGTTAAAAAAAAGAGCATATATGCCGAAGCATGGGGGCAGCAGGGGCGGAGGAGCGATTTTGCTCCTAATGCCGCGTATATACGGTCGAAATTCCAACGGAGGCTTATCCGTGGAAAAGTCCGACCGTGTGTACGCGGCATAACCTTTTATGCCGCGTACATACGGTCGAAATTCCGACGAAGGCTTGACCGTGTGTACGCGGCATAACTTTTTTGCGGGAGGATGCCCCCATGCTTCGGCATATATGCCCATCATTAGAAGTGGGTGGATGAAGGGAGGTATTCTAATGGTGGGCATACCCACCAATCAATCTCTTTTTTTCGTTCAGCCAATAGGCTGTATGAAAAAAAAGATTACAATACATGTCCAACAAGGACCAGCAACGTACTGGTATGTTGCTGGACTTTGAATGTTTATACCAGAATGATGCCTGCGGGTTTAGGTATCATCTTGGTATCATTCTTTTCAGCCAGCAGCCGGCTTTCATGTAAAAGCAATTCTAGCAGATAATTAGCCTCTAGACTGCTTTTACAAGCAGTGGGAGGGAATGTCCCCCCCCCGGATATAAAAAGCGCCATTGGGAAATTGGGAAAGCATTTTATCACACCGATCTTGGTGTGGTCAGATGCTTTGAGGGCAGAGGAAAGATCTAGGGTCTAACCCCCCAATTTTTTTCAAAAAAAGAGTACCTGTCACTACCTATTGCTATCATAGGGGATATTTACATTCCCTGAGATAACGATAAAAATGGTAAAAAAATAAAATATGGAAGGCACAGTTTAAAAATAAAATAAAAAAGCCAAATAAATAATAAAAAAAAAAAAAAAAAAAAAAAAAGCACCGCTGTCCCCCCCTGCTATTGCGCAAAGGCGAACGCAAGCGTCGGTCTAGCGTCATATGTAAACAGCAATTGCATCATGCATGTGAGGTATCACCGCGAAGGTCAGATCGAGGGCAGTCATTTTAGCAGTAGACCTCCTCTGTAAATCTAACGTGGTAACCTGTAAAGGCTTTTAAATGCTTTTAAAAATGAATGTAGTTTTGTCGCCGCTGCGCGTTTGTGCGCAATTTTAAAGCATGTCGTGTTTGGTATCCATGTACTCGGCCTATGATCATCTTTTTTATTTCATCAAACATTTGGGCAATATAGTGTTTTTTAGTGCATTAAAAATAAAAAAAGTGTGTTTTTCCCCCAAAAAATGCGTTTGAAAAATCGCTGCGCAAATACTGTGTGGAAAAAAAAAATGCAACACCCACTATTTTAATCTGTAGGGCCTTTGCTTTAAAAAAATATATAATGTTTGGGGGTTCAACATAATTTTCTTGCAAAAAAAAAATTTCTTTCATGTAAACAAAAAGTGTCAGAAAGGGCTTTGTCTTCAAGTGGTTAGAAGAGTGGATGATGTGTGACATAAGCTTCCTAATGTTGTGCATAAAATGCCAGGAAAGTTCAAAACCCCCCCAAATGACCCCATTTTGGAAAGTAGACACCCCAAGCTATTTGCTGAGAGGCATGTTGAGCCCATTGAATATTTTTTTTTTGTCCCAAGTGATTGAATAATGACCAAAAAAAAAAAAAAATGTACAAAAAGTTGTCACTAAATTATATATTGCTCAAACATGCCATGGGCATATGTGGAATTACACCCCAAAATACATTCTGTTGCTTCTCCTGAGTACGGGGATACCACATGTGTGGGACTTTTTGGGAGCCTAGTCGCGTACGGGACCCCAAAAACCAAGCACCGCCTTCAGGATTTCTATGGGTGTAAATTTTTGATTTCACTCCTCACTGCCTATCACAGTTTCGGAGGCCATGGAATGCCCAGATGGCACAAAACCCCCCCAAATGACCCCATTTTGGAAAGTAGACACCCCAAGCTATTTGCTGAGAGGTATGTTGAGTATTTTGCAGATCTCGCTTTTTGTCACAAAGTTTTGAAAATGTAAAAAAAGAAAAAAAAAAAGAAAAAAAAATGTCTTTCTTAATTTTCAAAAACAAATGAGAGCTGTAAAATACTCACCATGCCTCTCAGCAAATAGCTTGGGGTGTCTACTTTCCAAAATGGGGTCATTTGTGGGGGTTTTGGGCTATTTTGACATTTTATGGCCTTCAAAACTGTGATAGGTAGTGAGGAGTGAAATCAAAAATTTATGCCCTTAGAAACCTTGAAGGCGGTGCTTGGTTTCTGGGGTCCCGTACGCGGCTAGGCTCCCAAAAAGTCCCACACATGTGGTATCCCCGTACTCAGGAGAAGCAGCAGAATGTATTTTGGGGTGTAATTTCACATATAACCATGGCATGTGTGAGCAATATATCATTTAGTGACAACTTTTTGTACATTTTTTTTTTCTTTTTGTCATTATTCAATCATTTGGGACAAAAAAAAAATATTCAATGGGCTCAACATGCCTCTCAGCAAATAGCTTGGGGTGTCTACTTTCCAAAATGGGGTCATTTGGGGGGTTTTTGTGCCATCTTGGCATTTTATGGCCTTCAAAACTGTGATAGGTAGTGAGGAGCGAAATCAAAAATTTATGCCCTTAGAAACCTTGAAGGCGGTGCTTGGTTTTTGGGGTCCCGTACGCGGCTAGGCTCCCAAAAAGTCCCACACATGTGGTATCCCCGTACTCAGGAGAAGCAGCAGAATGTATTTTGGGGTGTAATTTCACATATGCCCATGGCATGTGTGAGCAATATATCATTTAGTGACAACTTTGTGCAAAAAAAAAACAGTTTGTCATATTCCCGCAACCTGTGGCAAAATATAAAATATTCCATGGACTCAACATGCCTCTCAGCAAATAGCTTGGGGTGTCTACTTTCCAAAATGGGGTAATTTTGGGGGGTTTTGTGCTATTTTGGCATTTTATGGCCTTCAAAACTGTGATAGGTAGTGAGGAGTGAAATCAAAAATTTACGCCCTTAGAAATCCTGAAGGCGGTGCTTGGTTTTTGGGGCCCTGTACGCGGCTAGGCTCCCAAAAAGTCCCACACATGTGGTATCCCCGTACTCAGGAAAAGCAGCAGAATGTATTTTGGGGTGCAATTCCACATATAACCATGGCATGTGTGAGCAATATATCATTTAGTGACAACTTTTTGTACATTTTTTTTTTTCTTTTTGTCATTATTCAATCATTTGGGACAAAAAAAAATATTCAATGGGGTCAACATGCCTCTCAGCAAATAGCTTGGGGTGTCTACTTTCCAAAATGGGGTCATTTGGGGGGGTTTTGTGCCATCTTGGCATTTTATGGCCTTCAAAACTGTGATAGGTAGTGAGGAGTGAAATCAAAAATTTATGCCCTTAGAAACCTTGAAGGCGGTGCTTGGTTTTTGGGGTCCCGTACGCGGCTAGGCTCCCAAAAAGTCCCACACATGTGGTATCCCCGTACTCAGGAGAAGCCGCAGAATGTATTTTGGGGTGTAATTTCACATATGCCCATGGCATGTGTGAGCAATATATCATTTAGTGACAACTTTGTGCAAAAAAAAAAAAGTTTGTCATATTCCCGCAACTTGTGGCAAAATATAAAATATTCCATGGACTGAACATGCCTCTCAGTAAATAGCTTGGGGTGTCTACTTTCCAAAATGGGGTCATTTGGGGGGGTTTTGTGCTATTTTGGCATTTTATGGCCTTCGAAACTGTGATAGGTAGTGAGGAGTGAAATCAAAAATTTGCGCCCTTAGAAATCCTGAAGGCGGTGCTTGGTTTCCGGGGTCCCGTACGTGGCTAGGCTCCTAAAAAGTCCCACACATGTGGTATCCCCGTACTCAGGAGAAGCAGCAGAATGTATTTTGGGGTGCAATTCCACATATAACCATGGCATGTGTGAGCAATATATCATTTAGTGACAACTTTTTGTAATTTTTTTTTTTTTTTTTGTCATTATTCAATCACTTGGGACGAAAAAAAAAATATTCAATGGGCTCAACATGCCTCTCAGCAATTTCCTTGGGGTGTCTACTTTCCAAAATGGGGTCATTTGGGGGGGTTTTGTACTGCCCTGCCATTTTAGCACCTCAAGAAATGAGATAGGCAGTCATAAATTTAAAGCTGTGTAAATTTCAGAAAATGTACCCTAGTTTGTAAACGCTATAACTTTTGCGCAAACCAATAAATATACGCTTATTGACATTTTTTTTACTAAAGACATGTGGCTGAATATATTTTGGCCTAAATGTATGACTAAAATTGAGTTTATTCGATTTTTCTTATAACAAAAAGTAGAAAATATCATTTTTTTTCAAAATTTTCGGTCTTTTTCTGTTTATATCGCAAAAAATAAAAATCGCAGAGGCAATCAAATACCATTAAAAGAAAGCTCTATTTGTGGGAAGAAAAGGACGCAAATTTCATTTGGGTACAACATTGCATGTCCGCACAATTTACAGTTAAAGCAGCGCAGTGCCGAATCCCAAAAACAGGCTTGGTCCTAATGGCCCGAAATGGTCCGGGGCTTAAGTGGTTAAGCTACTCTGGGGAGATCTCAACTTGTGCCTGTCGACAAATTTATCCCAGAGAACTTTTGACAGTGCCTTGCCACCCATAGTTGATTGTTTGCTTCAGTTGCACTACCAGGGACAGAAATGCTCCAGGAAAACTCTTTTCATGCTGCGCTAATCAAAATGACGTCAGTTGAAAGTCAATGGCTTTGTGTGCTATTGAGAAGGTGATAATGACTAAGGATGAGCTCAGGCGTGTTCGGATGACGCACATGCAGAGCCCGTCAGGGAGTCTGCACTGCATGGCGCTAATCACAAGCAGTGAGACATTTGCCGATGCACGGCTGCAGAGATTGGGAAATGTCTCACTGCTTGTGATTAGCGCTGCGCAGTGCTGACTTCCTGGCAGGCTCTGCACCGCAGCTTCCGAACACGCCTGAGCTCATCCTTAATAATGACACCTGACACCTTTTCCAACTCAGTGTCAGTGATTCTGTTTTTTTTTTGTTTTTTTTTACAAAAAATTCTGACACTTAGGTGTTATAAGTTGCAGTTAATACGGCTGGATAAAACAAAAGCTGTCTCTATGTTCATTTCAGGCTGCAAAGCAACAAAATGTAATTATTTTAAAGGGGGTGATTCTTTTCTATACCCACTGTGGTTCCACTGTGTTTGCTGATGATACCAAGATATGCAGGGAAATAACTTTGCCACAGCAACTATAGCAACTTTACAAGAAGACCTGGAAACATAGAGGGGTGGGCAGCAACATGGTAGATGAGGTTTAATATGAAAAAAATGTAAAGTTTTGCAGTTTGGAGCAAAAAATTTGTATGCAAGATAGTCCTTAGTGGGAGATACTTTCGGAAAACTGAGAGCAGAAAAAGATCTGGGGTCCTTGTGGACCACATACGCAGCAATAGCATGCAAAACCAAGGCTAGCAGAGTATTATCATGTACTAAAAACTCTGATTGAACTCCATCTTGAGTATGCAGTTTGGTTTTGGTCACTAATCCTCAGGAAGGATGTCCTTGAACTGAGTTCAGAGAAAGATAACAAAATGAATAAAGGTGCTGGAGAACCTCAGTTATAAGAACCAACTGCAAAAATTATACTTATTCTCCCTGGAGAAGAGCCACTTAAGGTGCTATAAGAGTATCATTAGTATCACAAAAAATTGGGTTTATAGATCCCAAAAATCAATTTGACCGAAAATTGTAACTGTAGCGACCTCACCCCTCTCACCCCTTCTCATTCTCGGCTTGTTGATCTTGTCTAGGGGTTTAGTACTGGGGGGGGGGAGGGATGCGATACACCACGGCCCATGTCCTCCAGAGAGACTGGAGGTGAAAGTCAGAACTATCGGGTTTTGTGTGTGTGTCCCAGAGTCAAATCCTTTCTTCGAATTGACTCCCTTTGCTCCTAGTAACCAGAGTTCCACACACTGAAAAGGTCCAACTCGTATTTATTCTCTTCCAGCAATAAATAGTCATACAGCACAGACAGGTTGAGACCCATAGAACACTTCAGTATTTGTGGGGAGTAGGTCAAGGCACAATTCTTTAAGTAGAGCTAACCACTGTGGTGTCACCAATGGTTATGATGTATAGTCACTGCCACCGACTATATAGAACAAGAGCATGAATTATGCTATCACAGCCCCTGTCAGAGGGAAGACATCCGTCCAAGAGAGTTACTGGGGGCCTATCCGTCACCGGCAAATGCTGCGCCAGACTTTCCGGAGAAGTTCCGCTCACCGACCTCCTCAATCTCAGACGCGGGCACCCAAGGCGTTAGGGCCCCCTCGGATTCCTCCACCCTCGCAGAACTCAGTCGAAAGTACTGAGTCCCAGGCCTCCGCATTAGTACCTCACCCCAGGCTAAAGGTGCCTGGGATGGACTCCATCTCCCGCTCCGGCCAGGTCAAGGGCACCTGGGCCCGGAACTCCGGAACGCCAGCACCCAGGCTGAAGGTGCCTGGGCGCGGCTGCGTCCTCCGACTCTGAAGCCCAAGGTCAGGGCGTCCGCCCCTTTTATCTCCCCTCCGTTTGCGTCACAGCAGGTTTCCCGCCCCGCCGTACCAGCGCCAGGAAAGGACAAAAAGGGATGCAGTCTTGCGGTGAGTGTTCAGCTCCGGCCCAGGGCGACAGCGCCACCTGCAGGCCGCAGGGAACCTCACACCACCAGAGTCCTCCAAGAACCACAAAAGGGTCTCAGGTTCCCTAACAATCAGTGCATCTGGGTTACACTACCACCCAGATGCCTCCCCTAAATTCAAATACCCGCTACATAACTATGTGCATATTTAACTTTGTGAATTTCGGTCAGCAGTTGGAATCCAAGGCTCAGTATTACGTCTTTTATGTTCTTTAAGCTATCCTTAGCTGTTTTAAAGAAAAACATGTTGAGCAAGGTGACCCTAATGGCACCCTTTTGCCTGATATCCTTTGGATGAAAAAATAGAAGGAGACAGACAGAAAATTGTCAGTGAAACAGGGGTTGCTTCCAATTAGCTGTAGACGCTGTTCAGGTGTTCTGACAACCGCTGGCCCTGGCTGTCAGAATACAATAGCCTGCACTTGCAGATTTGTCTATTTGCGTTATATGAAGGAGTCTTAAGGGGCGTAAACACTGGCCGAATATCAGGTGGCAGCGGCCGGTCCAATAAAACTTGTACCATGTGTACGGTAGCGGGCCCGACAGGAGCTGGCTTTTGTCGAAGGGACATGACCGGAAAAGTTCTGCTGATCTGCACCCGCTGGGTTGAACGAAAAAAAAAACTACTAGCGTGTACCAGGCTTTAGACTTTTTGTTCAGCTGAAAGATGATGGTAAAAAATCTGTCAGTGTTTGGCCAGATTAAATCTTGCTTGCATATTGGGAGGTAGTTTAACAACCTCCCCTAACAGGAGCTGTAATCATGTCAATTGTCAAATCCCTGGCTAAGCTCCTGCATTATTGGTAATAAAGACTGTTTGCTTTTTTCTGCAGTATTCACTTCAGGACTAGACAGATTAAGCTGTATGAGATGACATTAATGACCCCAGACATTCTCTTATGTGTTCCAGCTAAATGTTTATTGACAAGGAGTTACAAAACATTTTGGGCAGAGCAGAACAAAAAAGGTAGAGGACATTATGTTTAGTACAACGTTGGGCACTAATGTAGAACAATAATAAAGCAGATAATCTAATCAAAAACCCAGAATAGACACTAAGGACTAAACTATATCATAATTGCCAACAGAACATCATCAAGAAAATTTCCAAGGCCCAAGGCATTGTCCACCATCTATAAACAGCTGTTTACTGACACAAACAAGGTCCTACTAGCCAGTATATTTCCCTCCAATGGATGGATATGATTGGGATGATAGATGGGATTGCCCTTTTACTAGTCTAGTGTCAGCAAGAGATCATCATATTCAATATAAAATGCTTGTGTAGCGGGGTCTCCGTTGAGGCCCCATGGACTACATTACCCAGAACCCCGTTTGGCACCCAAGGTGCATTGGGCTGCCGCAGAGACTCATGGGTGGGGTATAAAAGGGGAGGGCGAGGCTAAGCCCGGCCTCTTTGGACACCTCGCAGCTGGCAAGAGAACTTCCTGTGCGGACCTGCTGCGAGTGTAAGGCCCGAGGCCTGGGCCTTGCGCACTTCCAGAGAGCCTTCCACCTTGCTGCAGAGCCTGTGCGGCGACAGACATCTACCTGCTTCAGGGACGTCAGTGAACCGGAGATCAGGTGGTGGCAGAACCTGTGTGTGTGGAGACACAGCGGTGGGAGTCCCGGACTGGGATCGAGTCCGGAGGGGTGAGAGAGCACCTGCTCACAGCTATAACCGAGTACTTTATTAGGCCTATAGACTGCCTTGACCCATTGGGTTATATTTCCCTTTTTCTGTTAGGAGACTAGTTGGAGGACTGAGTCACATAGTCTCCGGGGAGTTGTTCTACTACTTTACACCTTGTTGGATTACAAATATTGTTCCTGTATAAGCACCATCGATCATCTGGCATGCGAAGATTCCTTCTCTAGAGACTGAGATTACTTGAGTCAGGCCTGACTGGGAGTTGATAGTACTGTTGGGCGCCATATTGCTAATGGGGACTCAAGCTATATGTTAGTGTGTGTTAGAACTAATTGCGCTCTATAATTAACTACTGTTAGTATTGCTGCAGGGCTCTGCATGCATGTGTTAGATGTAATATTGATTGTTAACCCTTTTTTTACCTACAAGTAAACCTTTTACATGTAGCGGGTATTTAAATTTGGGGGGAGCATCTGGGTTATTTAACCCAGATGTACTAATTGTTAGGAAATCTGAGAATCCTTTTTGTGGTTCTGGGAGGACTCTGGTAGTGCAGGGTTCCCTGTGGCCTGCAGGTGGCGTTGTCGCCCTGGATCAGAGTTGAACCTGCACCGCAAGACTGTACCCTTTTGTCCTTTCCTGGCGGCGGTACAGCAGGGCGGGGAACCCGCTGTGACGCAAAGGGAGAGGAGATAAAAGGGGCGGACGCCCTGACCTCGGAGTTCAGAGTTGGAGGACGCGGCCGCGCCCAGGCACCTTCAGCCTGGGTGCTGGCGTTCCGGAGTTCCGGGCCCAGGTGCCCTTGACCTGGCCGGAGCGAGGGATGGAGTCCATCCCAGGCACCTTAAGCCTGGGGTGAGGTACTACGGCCAAGGCCTTGGACCCAGTAACTTCGACTGGGTTCCGCGAGGGTGGAGGAGTCCGAGGGGCCCTAAGGTGTTGGGACCTGTATCTGAGGCGAGGAGGCCGGGGAATGTAACCCTTCCAGATAGCCCGGTACAGCATTAATCCTGTGATGGCGGGGCCTCTGGTAACTCCCTTGGAGGGATGTCTTCCCCCTGACAGGGGCTGCAACGTAGCGAAGGTAACTCCAGTTCCTATTCACTCTGTCGCTGGAAGAGACTCTGAAGCCAAAAAGTCCATTTAATAGCCACTGTGCTTAGCAACCGTTGGTGAAACCTCAACGGTTTAGTTTCTTCGAGGATTGTGCCTTGACCTACTCCCCACCAATACTGAACTGTTCTATGGGTCTCAAACTGTCTGCTCGCAAAGGACTATTTGTTTGCCGTTATGGAATAAATACGTGTTGGACCTTTTTCAGTGTGTGGTACTCCAATTACTGGGAGCAAAGGGGGGTTATCAGCAGAACAGACCTGGCTCTGAGCGTATACACAGCCCGAATGTAATCTGATACTGGCCTTCACCTCTTCACATGCTGTAATCTAGAGGACATGGGCCGTGGCGCACCTCGCTCTCCCCTTCAAGGTACCCCTAGCCCGAAGCCAAAGTAACCGTTAAAGAAGAGAGAGAGGGTGAGGCCGCTACAATAGCAACATATGCCTTTATTTTTTTCTGAAACATGTACAGTAGGGTTGGTCGTATGTAATAATACAATTTTTTGTCTCTGATTTGTATCAGTACATTATACAATACGTCCTTGAGCAGCTGTTTTTTGTTCTGTATTCCATTACTGTTTTTAGCAAACTCTTTTCAATTTTCTTAATAAATACAATTTTACTTTCTTGTGTTATCCTGAATCCCTTTCCCACCCAGACTATCCCTTGGGGCCTCCTATCCTTTTTGTCTACAAAACTGGGATGTGGTGGGAATTTTCAGGATTAACGTTTATCTCAATATAGTTTCTTACATATATTTTTTATGTGGTAGAGAGAGCCCATTGTGTCCCCACAGGTGTTCGCCCCCTAGTGCCTTGCCACTGCCTCTTCTGGTCAGATTCCTTAACTATAGGGAGAGATATGATTTTAGCAGAATCCAGAAAACATCAGGATCTGCGCTTTGAAAACACTTGTGTCATGTTGTTCCCTGATTTCTCAGCTGAAACCCAGAAAAAACTATGCTCCTTGAGGCTGGGTTCACACTAGTGCGACACGACATCTGTCCTACTTTGGATCCGACTTTGCCCTGCGACATGAAGCCGACATATGTCTGACTTTCAATGAACGGGGATCCGACTTGGATCCCCGCCAATATCAGGCACTGTGTTTGGTATGAATCTTGAGGGGAAACTCCAGGCCAAATTTTAAATTAAAAAAACGGCGCGGGTTCCCCTCCAGAGGCATACCAGGCCCTTGGGTCTGGTCTGGATTTGAACAGGCGCCCCTACGACGAAAAAACGGCGTGGGGGGTCCCCCCAAAATCCAAACCAGACCCTTATCCGAGCACACAACCTGGCAGGCCGCAGGGGAAGAGGGGGGACGAGAGAGCGCCCCCCCTCCCTCCTGAACCGTACCAGGCCGCATGCCCTCAACATGGGGGGTTTGCGGCCCCCCCACCCCAGAGCACCCTGCCCCCATGTTGATGAGGACAGAGCCTCTTCCCGACAACCCTGGCCGTTGGTTGTCGGGGTCTGCGGGCGGGGGGCTTATCGGAATCCGAGAGCCTGCTTCAATAAGGGAGCCCCCGGATCCCGGCCCCCCACCCTATGTGAATGAGTATGGGTACATCGTACCCCTACCCATTCACCTGGTGGAAAAAAATTGCAATAAAAAGACACTACACAGGTTTTTAAAGTAATTTATTACACAGCTCCGGGGGTCTTCTTCCGACAACGGCGCTCTTCTTCCGAATTCCGGGGGTCTTTTCCGACTTCGGGGGTCTCCGGTGTCGTCTCCGCGCTCTCCGGTTCTTTCTTCCGCCGGGCCTCCGCTAACTTCTTTTTAGCTCTTTTGCTAACGGAGGCCCGGTCTTCCCGTTGTCTCGTCCGGCTCTCCGTTGTCCTTCTGCCGGCCCCTCCACTAACTTCTTGGTAGCTCTTTCGCTAGTGGAGGGGTCGGTCTTCCCGTCGTCGCCGTCGGCGTCTTCTTCCCTCTTCTCCTTCTCGATGTTGACGCGTCGCTTCCTCCCGCTGTAATACTGGCTCTCCGCTCCGCATTAATATAGGCTTCTCATGACGTCACAGTCACATGTTCCGGGGCACATGGCCCCGGAGCATGTGACTGTGACATCATGGGAACATGTGACTGTGACGTCATGAGAAGCCTATATTAATGCGGAGCGGAGCGGAGAGCCAGTATTACAGCGGGAAGAAGCGTCGCGTCAACATCGAGAAGGAGAAGAGGGAAGAAGAAGCCGACGGCGACAGCGACGGGAAGACCGACCCCTCCACTAGCGAAAGAGCTACGAAGAAGTTAGTGGAGGGGCCAGCAGAAGGACAACGGAGAGCCGGACGAGACAACGGGAAGACCGGGCCTCTGTTAGCAAGAGAGCTAAAAAGAAGTTAGCGGAGGCCCGGCGGAAGAAAGAACCGGAGAGCGCGGAGACGACACCGGAGACCCCTGAAGTCGGAAAAGACTCCCGGAAGTCGGAAGAAGAGCGCCGGAGTCGGAAGAAGACCCCCGGAGCTGTGTAATAAATTACTTTAAAAACCTGTGTAGTGTTTTTTTATTGCAATTTTTTTCCACCAGGTGAATGGGTAGGGGTACGATGTACCCCATACTCATTCACATAGGGTGGGGGGGCCGGGATCTGGGGGCCCCCTTATTGAAGGGGACTCCCGGATTCCGATAAGCCCCCCGCCCGCAGACCCCGACAACCAACGGCCAGGGTTGTCGGGAAGAGGCCCTGTCCTCATCAACATGGGGGCAGGGTGCTCTGGGGTGGGGGGGCCGCAGGTCGCCCCCCTGCCCCAGAGCACCAAACCCCCCATGTTGAGGGCATGCGGCCTGGTACGGTTCAGGAGGGAGGGGGGCCGCTCTCTCGTCCCCCCCTCTTCCCCTGCGGCCTGCCAGGTTGTGTGCTCGGATAAGGGTCTGGTTTGGATTTTGGGGGGACCCCCCACGCCGGTTTTTCGGCGTAGGGGTGCCCCTGCACATCCAGACCAGACCCAAGGGCCTGGTATGCTCCTGGAGGGGGAACCTACGCCGGTTTTTTATTTAAAATTTGGCCTGGAGTTCCCCCTCAAGAGCAGAAGAGCACAAGTCGCATGCCAAAGTCGGACCATGCAAGACTGTGGTCCGACTTTGATCCGACTTCAATGATAGTCAATGGGCTGAAGTCGGATCAAAGTCGGACCAAAGTAGTACAGGGAGCATTTTCAAAGTCGGACCGACATGTGTCGGACCAGTTAAGACGGCTCCCATAGGGAAACATTGATTTTCACACGTCATGCGACATGAGCTCCCAATGTCGGAGCGTTTGTCGCCCCAGTGTGAACCAGGCCTGAATGATGTCCAGAAAAGGCTGAGAGCTAAGTATATTCAGTATAGCATGCTCTACCCCAGCAGGCTCCGTGTTCAATATAAAGGGGCTGTAAAACATTTTGACAACCCGCTGGAGGCCTGCGAGTGGCTTGACAGGGATCCTTGAGGTCCTCTTGGTTCAAGACCTGCTTCCCTGGCAATCGTCATGGTTCCTGGGACCACATGAATCTGCACAGTGCTGCACCTGTTGCACTTTCCAACCTGGATTAAACTCTGCTGCCTTTTTTCTCTTGACTACACATGTTTGAGTACTATGTAATACTTTCCAATCCTCACTAGATGACACCCGTTATCCTGTTTATCTCTCCTACTGCTACTACTTGTATTGATATGCTCCATGCTCCTGTGGTATGGGGCTTCCAGCGGAGATACAGGGATATCACCTTGCTCTGTCAAACTTTAGGGAACTATGGTTGGACTTCCAGTATTTTTTCTGTTCATGTTTGGGAGTCAACTGCATACCAGACGTTGTTTTTTTCTTTTGTAAGTTCGGTTCTGGTATAATGGCAGGGGGGGCTCATTTGACTCAGCTCACCAGTCACTAGGGTATTATGACACCATTTCTATGGGGAATTGTTTCCTTACTTCTCAAAGCAATAGACAGACTTATCAGATATTACCTATATTCTCCTGGTTTACATTTCCTAGGTTACACTACGATGGCTAACCGAATCAGATTTGTGTCATGGAATGTCAGGCGGTTGAATAATAAGTTTAAAAGGGCATCGGTGTTCCAATATCTTAACCACCTCGCGCCCGCAATACGACTATATACGGCCGCAAGGTGGCTCTACAATGACGGGAGGCCGTCTTTTTACGGCCTCCGCTCCTCCGGCCAGTGGGGGGCGCGCGCGTGTGCCCGGCGCATCACTGTGATGCCGATGCGCGTGCCTGGCGGCCGCGATGTCCGCCAGGTGCCCGCGATCGCCCATTACACAGACAAGGACATGGATCTCTGTGTGTAAACACAGAGATCCACGTCCTGTCAGGGAGAGGAGACCGATGCTGTGTCCCTTGTACATAGGGACACAGATCGGTCACCTCCCCCAGTCAGTCCCCTCCCCCCACAGTAGTAATCACTCATAGGGCACACATTTAACCCCTTCCTCGCCCCCTAGTGTTAACCCTTCCCTGCCAGTCACATTTATACAGTAATCAGTGCATATTTATAGCACTGTTCGCTGTATTAATGTGAATGGTCCCAAAATAGTGTCAAAATTGTCCGCTGTGTCCGTCATAATGTCGCAGTCACAAAAAAAATCACTGATCGCCGCCATTACTAGTAAAAAAAATTTTTTTGATTAAAATGCCATAAAACTACCCCCTATTTTGTAAACGCTATAACTTTTGCGCAAACCAATCAATAAACGCTGATTGCGATTTTTTTTACCAAAAATATGTAGAAGAATACGTATCGGCCTAAACTGAGGAAAAAAATAGTAGGATTTTTAAAACAGCTTACCTGTAAAATCCTTTTCTTGGAGTACATCACGGGACACAGAGCAGCATAGTCATTACTATGTGGGTTATATAGAATTACCTTCAGGTGCTGGCACTGGCAACTTCCAAAACAGGAAGTACCCTCCCCTATATAAGCCCCTCCCATCCGGGAGTACCTCAGTTTTGTAGCAAAGCAATAAGTGTCCCCAAAAGAGGGGTGGGAGCTCTGTGTCCCGTGATGTACTCCAAGAAAAGGATTTTACAGGTAAGCTGTTTTAAAAATCCTACTTTCTTGTTCATACATCACGGGACACAGAGCAGCATAGTCATTACTATGTGGGACGTCCCAAAGCAATGCCAAATGAGGGGGGGGATACACCATACATAAGCTGGGCGCCATCAAGCATGAGGATCTTTTGCGGCCTGCAACACACTGCGCCCAAAGGCGACATCCTCCTGACTTCTAACGTCCACCTGGTAGAACCTAGTAAACGTGTGTACTGAAGACCATGTTGCGGCCTTACAAATTTGCGCCAGGGAGGCCTGGTGATGCACTGCCCATGAAGTTCCAACTGCTCTCGTGGAGTGCGCCCTAACTTTGAACGGAGGCGGTCTACTTCTCAAGCCATAGGCTTGTATTATGACCTGTCGAATCCACTTGGCTAAAGTAGATTTTGATGCTGCCTGACCCTTTCTGGGGCCTTCCGGCAGAACAAACAAAGTATCCGTTCTACGAATCTGAGCAGTGGCTTTTAGATAAGCTTTAACTGCTCTTACTACATCCAAAGAATGCAATAACTTTTCCTCTACCGAGCTTGGTTTGGGGAAAAAAGAAGGAAGAACCACATCCTGGTTCAAATGAAACCTCGATACCACCTTAGGAAGAAAGGCTGGGTGAGGACGTAATACTACTCTGTCCTTATGGATAACCAGATATGGCTCTTTACAGGACATGGCGGCTAATTCCGACACTCTTCTAGCCGAGCATATGGCTACTAAAAATATCAATTTCCTGGTGAGTAGAACCAAGGAAATGTGCCGCAAAGGTTCAAATGGCTGCTTCTGCAGAACCGACAGAACCAAATTTAGATCCCATGGGCATATGGGAGCCTTAATCGGTGGAATAATACGAGTCACACCTTGCATAAAGGATTTGACAAGTGAATGCATAGCCAGGGGCCTTTGAAATAGTATTGACAAGGCCGAAACCTGGCCCTTGATAGTACTTAAGGCAAACTTCCTGTCTACAGCCCACTGCAGGAAGTCCAGAATTCTGCCTATAACGTACTTACGTGGATGCCATTTTCTGGCCTCGCACCAAGTGATGTACGCCTTCCAAACTCTATAGTAGATCTGTCTGGATACAGGCTTCCTGGCATTGATTATAGTTGATACCACAGAGTTAGAGAGACCTCTCTTCTTTAGGATGTGGGACTCAATAGCCAGGCCGTTAAACTTAGAGTTAGTAAGGAAGGGTGGTATATCGGTCCTTGCGAAAGCAGGTCCGAACGACGTGGAAGGGTCCAAGGACTCCCCACAGACATTTTGATGATCTCCGCGTACCAGGCCCTTCGGGGCCACGCTGGAGCCACCAGGATCACCGGCTTCTTCTCCAACCTGACTCTGCGAAGGAGTCGAGGCAACAATTGTAGCGGAGGGAATGCATATATCAGTCTGAACTGATCCCAAGGGAACACCAGAGCATCCGAGCCGCAAGCGAGGGGATCCCTTGTCCGGGAGACAAATCTGTCCACCTTTGCGTTGAATCTGGATGCTAGCAGATCTACACCCGGTGTTCCCCACCGCTGACATATTGCTCGGAAGACCTCGGGATGAAGGGACCATTCCCCTGGGCATAACTGTTGGCGACTCAGAAAGTCCGCCTTCCAATTCTCCACCCCTGGAATGAAGACAGCTGATATACATGGGACATGCTTTTCTGCCCATTCCAGGATGTGACTTACTTCCCTCTGGGCTGCATGACTCCTGGTGCCTCCCTGATGATTGATATATGCCACTGCTGTGGCATTGTCTGATTGAATTCTGACAGGGGACCCTTGGAGTCTGGATGTCCAGGCTACTAGGGCGTACCGGGCTGCTCGTATCTCTAAGAGATTGATGGGCAGGGTTTTTACTACATTTGACCATCTGCCCTGGAGAGACCATTGCTCCAGTACTGCCCCCCAGCCTATAAGGCTGGCATCTGTAGTGACCACCTTCCAAGATATCGGGCTGAAGGGTTTTCCCTTCTGGAGATTCTGGGGGATCAACCACCAGCAGAGACTCTTCCAAACGGAAGGGGACAAAACCATCGGGAAGTCTAGAGCCTGAACTTTTCCGTTCCAGGCTGACAATATGGCCCTTTGTAAATTCCTTGAGTGGAATTGGGCGTATGGCACAGCTTCGAATGATGCTACCATCTTTCCTAGCAGCCTCATGCACAGGCGTATGGACGGCTGTCTTTTTGCACAAAGCAGACGGACCAAGGCCCTCAAAGAGGATACCTTGTCTAGAGGTAAGAAAATCTTCCTCTGGTCTGAATCTAGCCGTAGCCCTAGATATACCAGGTTTTTCACTGGCTGTAGGGCTGACTTGTCCAGGTTGATGATCCAACCGTGAGACTCTAGATACTTGATTGTATCGACAATTACCACTTCTAGCTTGGCAACTGAGTGGTCTATCAACAACAGGTCGTCTAGGTATGCCATTATCGTTACACCCCGTGTTCTTAGATTTTTGTGAACACTCGTGGTGCTGTGGCCAGACCGAATGGTAAGGCTCTGAACTGAAAATGGCGCCCTTCTACTGCAAAGCGTAGGAATTTTTGATGACCTGGAAAGATGGGAACATGCAAGTAAGCATCTTTGATGTCGATCGAGGCTAACCATTCCTCCCCTTGTAGGGCAGCGGTGACCGATCGGATCGACTCCATCCGGAAAGACCGGACGTTTAGAAATTTGTTTAGACTCTTTAGGTCCAATATGGGTCTTATGTCCCCGTTTGGCTTCGGGACTGTGAAAAGGTTTGAGTAGAAACCCAACCCCCACTCTTCCATAGGAACCTCCATAATTACTCCTTGGAGCAATAGTTGTTCTAACGCCAATAGGAGAGACCCTCTTTTCAGAGGGTCTCTTGGCATGCCTGACCACATAAAATGGGACGGAGGAGACTCTTTTAACTCCAACTTGTATCCCAGAGTTACTGCGGAGAGCACCCATCTGTCTTTGATCGTCTCCCGCCAGGTCTCTGCGAACAACTGAAGTCTTCCCCCCACCCGTTTGAGTGGGGGCAGCCCTTCATAGGCTTGACTTGGAGGCTGGTTTAGTACCTCTTCGGATCCAGGGCTTTTTATTACCCTGTGGCTGTCCCTGATTTTTACCTCCTGAGTTTGACCGAGGAGGCCGTCGGAACTGCTTAGTAGCAGACGTCGCAGGGATAGGAGAGGTAGTCCTCTTAAAAGATGGACCCCTAGACCTCTTTTTACTCGGTAAGAGAGTACTTTTACCACTGGAAATCTTCTGGATATACTTATCCAGGTCTTCGCCAAAAAGGCGTTCCCCATGAAATGGGAAGCTAACTAAGAGCTTCTTACAGGGAGCTTCAGCAGACCAGTTTTTGAGCCACAGAAGCCTACGCATATGTACCAAAGACAGCGTGAGGCGGGAGGCCTGATGGATAGAATCCTTGATGGCGTCAACCGCAAAGCATAATGCTCTAGGCAGATCAGCCAGAGCCTGGGCCTGCTGGTCTGGCAAATCCCTCAGGACCATTTTCATTTGATCCTTTAAAGCTTGGCAGACCCCAATAGCTGCCACTGCTGGCTGTGTAACAGCCCCTGCTGTGGAAAAAGCAGATTTTAATAAAGATTCCAATTTTTTATCCACTGGATCTTTGAACATTTGAACATTATCTACTGGACATGTCAGTGATTTGTTCACAGAAGAGATGGCTGCATCCACCGTAGGAACATTCCATCTCTGGGTGAACTTTTCCTCCATGGGATAGATCACCGGAAACCTTTTAGGCGGGACAAATAGTTTATCAGGATGTTCCCAGTCCTGGTATATAAGTCCTTCCAATAATGGATGTATTGGAAAGGAGCAATTAACCTGGGGAGCTTTTAGCGACCCCAATGAGGAGACAGCAGTAGTTGATGGTTCAACAAGAGGCATTTTAAATGCAGATCGAACCATGTCAGTTAGGGTCTGGACCCACAATCTTTCAGTCTGTGATGCTGAAAATGGTTCATCTACTGTCGATTCCTCAAAAACAGAGCTAACCTCCTCCTGATCCCCTTCAGGTAGGTCGGTCCCTTCCTGGGACTGTTGCTCTGCCAACAGGCACTCTAATGGAGGTGATGGAGATCTGGCGCGCTTTCTTTCCTGTAGAGAAGAAGCGATCAATGCTGCCAATCTCTGCTCCAATCCCTCCAGAGTTGAGGAAAAAACCTCCTCTGTTATATATGCAGGAGCAGGTGGACTGAGGACAGCCGCAGTACCTGGCACTCCCGGGGGTTCCTTATGGGTATTAACCTCTGATTTCTCAGGGGAGGAGGGTGCAGATGACTGCTCCAGATCCTCAGAGCCCGATGGAGACCCCCTACACTTCCTGAGAGGTATATCTTGGAGTTTTTTAGGCGGCATATTCCTTAGTTCAAAGCTGAGGTATTCCAGCCGCAATACACCCCTTACTGAAATAGTCTAATGCAATTTGCTGCTATGTACATCAGTGGGTGTCTACTAATGCGTCTTTCTGGGGATGCCTGTATCAACCGCCCGCTGTAAGCCCCTATACCATGCTACCAGCTCCTTTTCATGCTCTGTGTCCATAGCAAGCAGCGTGGACTGAGTCCTTTTATCTTGCTGGGACGCCCGCACATGCGCAGAAGCGCTGGGCGCACAGAGCGCGTCATCCGCCAGGCTCGGCCCCCTTTTTTGAAGCTAAACCTTATAAAAGGAAAGCATGTGTGTGCGCGCGCGCGCGTGCACGTGTGCGCTCTTGGCGCCATGTAGGGAGAGGAGCCAGGGTCCCTGTTTCACCAGGACTCGGGGATGGAAGGAAACTACTTGGCAGCATGACAGAGGAATGCAGCTTCCCTGATAGAGAGCTCACTCATCTGCCTGGACTTTCACCATGGAAGGAATAGTCCCAAGAAAAAAGACGTTCCACAGCGGCCTCTAGTGGCAAACACAGGTACCGCACCTTTGTCTTTTTTTTTTTTTTTTTAAAACCTCCTTTATGAAAAAACATTTCCAGGTTTACAGTTTTTTTAAAACTTCCCTTATGAAAAAACATTTCTAGGATTTCTTAGGCATATACAGCTATTAGCGGGAATACCCTTTAGGTAACAGGCAGAAAGACATATTAGGCTTGGGGGTCCCCTCAATAGAACCAAGTTCCTGAGGTGCCCCCACTTACCTTTTCCCCGCCGCAGGACTTTGTTTGGTCCACAGAAGCCCAAACTTCACCTCTCACGGCAGGCATTGTACTAGACCTTCAGGGACCGGGTTCCCAAGGATTCCACTCCCCTGGACCTGTATAGCACCCTGCACAGATAGCCTCTTGGTTTTGGGTATGACCAGAGCTCTGGATCCCAGGGTCCAGCCCTCCTAAGAGAGGCATTACAGGCAAAACCTTGCTCTTCTCTGCAAGGCCCGGGTACCGACCGTTTAGCTATGAAGCTTTTTTGGTCGGATCCGGAATAGCTTGCTAAGGCCCAGAGAACCTGTACACAAGCCCAGATGAATACATGTTAACCTTGGCCAACACCTTAGACACTGGCAAAAAACTGAGGTACTCCCGGATGGGAGGGGCTTATATAGGGGAGGGTACTTCCTGTTTTGGAAGTTGCCAGTGCCAGCACCTGAAGGTAATTCTATATAACCCACATAGTAATGACTATGCTGCTCTGTGTCCCGTGATGTATGAACAAGAAATATATATTTTTTTTAAATTGGGATATTTATTATAGCAAAAATCAAAAAATATTGTGCTTTTTTCAAAATTGTCGCTCTTTCTTTGTTTATAGCGCAAAAAATAAAAACTCGCAGAGGTGATCAAATACCACCAAAAGAAAGCTCTATTTGACGTAAATTTTGTTTGGGAGCCTTGTCGCACGACCGCGCAATTGTCATTCAAAGCGTGACAGTGCCGAAAGCTGAAATTTCACCTGGGCAGGAAGGGGGTATATGTGCCCAGTAAGCAAGTGGTTAAACAATCTAAGCTACATGTCATCCTCCTGCAAGAGACACACCCGGATAGTAATAAAGTGCTTGCTTTTTGCAGACCATGGATACAGAGAGCCTTTCATGCTACTTTTTCCACATTTGCTTGAGGAGTATCTATTCTTATTAGTAAGGCTATCCCATGTACTATTTACCAGATGTTTTCCAACCTGAGGCGTTGATATGCGGCTGTAATACTAGATGTCAGCTATCATAAACTGCCGCTTGCGAATGTGTACTTGCCTCCACCTTTCCACGTTCAATTGTTATATGATTTATTTGTTAGGCTGGCTCCATTTGCTCATCTTCCGTTGGTATTGATAGGTGATTTCAATTCTATTTTGAATGCATTGGACTCGTCCAACCCTGGTAGGATGGGATCTGCTGAACTTCTCTCATGGGCCTCTGCGACTGGGATGTCTGAGCTGTGAAGCATCCTACTGGCAGATGCTACTCCCACCTCTCCGCGTCTCATCGCTCTTCAGCCAGGATAGATCTGGCTTTCGGCAATTCCAATCTGTTACCATTTACCCATGAGATAGACTATATGGCTGGGGCATATCTGATCACAATCCGCTTTCTCTCGCTTTGGCCTTCCCTATGGGGAGGAGGACTGGGGGATGGAGACTTTCTCCAGGCTGGTTACAAAATGATCAAGTATTCTCTCACATACAGGAATCAGTCACCTCCTACTGGTCAGTTAATGAAGAGTCTGCAGAACCACCTATGGTGTGGTATGCCTTTAAGGTGGTGGTTAGAGGAGAATGAATCTCTGCTATCAAAACGGTATGTGTGGATCATAATGCTGAGACTCTTATGTTACAGGAAAGGGAGTGGGAATGTCCCCTGTCCCCCTTCCTATTCGCTCTCGTAATGGAACCACTAGCGGTTGCACTTAGGTCATCGCAGGAGGTTGAGGCTATTAGAGTAGGCACTATTAACGAATGCCTGCCACTTTATGCTGAGGATTTGCTATTGTTCCTTAAAAACCCAGGGGACCCCTTACGAGTAGCACTAAACATTATAAATGAACAGCCAGGGAGGTAGCGAACCCTGACCTTCCACTGAGGTGAGTTTCTTCTATTACTTATTTAAGAGTTAAAGTCAAGGCGAATGTTAATGATTACATGTCCCAAAATCTATTATCTCTAGTGACTCTAGTGACAGAAAGGTCAGGCCTGGCAGAAATTACCTCTGTCCCTGAAAGGGCGGATAAACTTACTTAAAATGAAAATACTTCATATTATATTTTTTAGAAAGAAAGAAAATACCCCCTAATTGGGATTTTAATGGGAGCAACACCACTATGTATCGTAAAAGAGAAGTTTATTGGTACATGTAAAATGGACCAATCACACATGTGATGATCGGTTAAAAACAAAGCAGAAAAACACATAGTGAATTCATTGCAAGCATACAAAAATGTATTCTAAAAAGTGTCAGTCTCCAATGTCCGAAAACAACTCTTCGGTACCCGACGCATTTCAGGTTCAAGCCTTTCGTCAGGGGTAGTGGATAGAAGAATGTATATTCAAATACAGGTATTTGTCAAAATTGGATAAGATAATGGTGCAATGTTCTATGAGCTATGCAAGCAGGAATCACAAGGATCGCTGCAGAGGATGGCATCATTGGAGATCTCCGACACTGCCCCCAAAGGCCAAAGACAGGGGGGTTTATTTACTAAAGGAAAATCCACTTTGCACTACAAGTGCACTGCAAGTGCACTTGAAAGTGCATTTGGAAGTGCAGTTGCTGTAGATCTGAGGGGAAGATCTGAAATGAGGGGACGCTCTGCTGATTTTATCATCCAATCACATACTAGCTAAAATGCTGTTTTTTACTTTCCTTGCATGTCCCCCTCAGATCTACAGCGACTGTACTTTCAAGTGCACTTGTAGTGCAAAGTGGATTTGCCTTTAGTAAATAACCCCCAGGGTGTCCCACGATTGGTCGCAAATCACAGATGGTATAGGACAGGGATATGCAATTAGCGGACCTCCAGCTGTTGCAAAACTACAAGTCCCATCATGCTCTGCCTCTGGGTGTCGTGCTTGTGGCTGTCAGTCTTGCTATGCCTCATGGAACTTGAAGTTCTGCAACAGCTGGAGGTCCGCTAATTGCATATCCCTGGTATAGGAAATAAAAACAGGAACGTGTAATAGATATGATAGGTATCATAATATGAGCCTTAGCACGGCTCTTCTTGGTCCTTAAGTACACAGACAGCAAAAGTATGTATCCTACTCCCTCTTCCTGTATTGTTCTGTTGTGAGCTTTGGCTGTCAAGACGCCATCCTCCCTGGCAGTGCTTTTTTAACCGCTCATCACATGTGTGATTGATCCATTTTACATGTACCAATAAACTTCTCTTTTATGATAAATAGTGGTGTTGTTGCTGTTAAAATCCCAATCAGGGGATATTTTCTTTCTTTCTACACACCAGGGATGTAGCAACTACACACCACTTTCTGACATGGTGGAAACATCTTTATCTATTATATTTTTTAAGACATATCCCCACATGGGTTCCTAAATCCTTCTTCAAAAAACTAGATTAAATCACAGGTTCTTTCCTATGGGCTCCTAAACCACCCAGAATAGTCTTACCAGAACCATGGGGTCAAGAGGGGCTCTACCAGACTGGTGGAAATTTTATTTGGAAGGTCTTATAGTGTTTGCCCATCGCTGGTTGACTGCGGATGATGGGGATTCGGCTACAGTATTGGAGGCTGCACATTTAGGGTCGTATGAGTCATTGCGTTTGGCCATTTATAGAGGTCCCAAATCCAATCTTCCCTTTACATTGACTATGAAAGCCACTATCAAAGCCTGGAACGAGGCGGTCAAGCTGGCATGTCCCAATCATCTGGGTCTCTCACCATTAGCTCTTTTGTGGATGAATCCTAAATTACCCCATTTTTATTCCTTCACTGACCCCATGGTATGGGTGACCAAGGGAAGCAAACTCCTTAAAAATATCACTAGGGATGGGGAACTTTTGACATTTGACCAGCTAAGGGCTAGACATGATCTTCCCAACTCATATCTTTTCAGGTTCCTACAACTTCGCCATGCCTTTCAGGCACAGTTTAGGGACATGAGAATAGAGTCTCTGCCTTCTGACCTTGAAAACTTGCTAATGGATAAAGATCTCTCTAAAACTCTATCTGTGACGTATAAGGAATTAAAAAAAAAAAAACGTCCGGCAGCTGTAACAAGATGTAGGGAGTGATGGGAGCCTGGAGTGTCTGACATTCAGGGGGAAGATTGGGACGACATGTGGGGAAACCTCTTGTGTCAGCTAGGGATAGGTTGATACACTTCAAATTTTTGCATGGCATCTATTATACACCAGCTAGATTGGCTGCTATTTATCCTTCTGTTCCTGCTGACTGTTGGAGGTGCTCCTTTTCACTGCTGACTGCTGTTTTCTGGGGGTGTCCGCAGATCCAGACTTTTTGGACTGAGGTTACCTCCTGTATGGTGGATGTTCTGGCGGTTCCGGTTCCCTTGACAATTAGAGTGTGTCTGTTGGGCCTGGTAGAGGAGGTTGTTCCTTCGAGGGAACCATAGGCGTGCACACAGGGTGTGCCAGGTGTGCCTGGGCACACCCTAATCACCCTGTGTGGTGCAGATTTCCCCTGTTTAAACCCCTGATATTTCACCAAAACCCCCTAACAGGGCTCCTAAAAACAAATCGTAAAACATAAAATAAAAATAAAAAATACTGACACTGTCCACTGAGCTACTGACACTGTCCACTGCTCTGCTGACACCGTCAGTATACGGTATGTATACACGCATGTGTGTTTGAGCTCTGGGGTGCACACCCTAATGCAATAGGCTGCGCACACCTATGGAGGGAACACAGAACATTACTTAATATCTTGCTATTTTATGGGAAGAAGGCAATTCTGTTACACTGGAGGAAACCTGGGGCCCCTAGTTTGTCCTTTTGGAAGGGATTGGTGAACTCTATGATGCCTTACTATAAGGCGACTTACTTATCCAGAGGATGTGGGAAAAAATGTGATAAGGCGTGGCAAGCATGGTATAACTCTGATGTCACTGTGGGATAGTAGGGATGCGTAAGTTCCTATGAAGTATTCCGTGCTTTGTACTACTTATGGTTAGTAACTAATCCAATTCTCAGAGTGCATAGGGATTGACTTCAATGGGTTTTTTCTCTATCCAATGTAAAATGGTAAAGACCTATGCTGAAGGTAATTTTGCTACATAATTTTAACTAATGTGTTTCAGTTTGAATCTGGTGAATTTTTCTCCTGACAAGGACATTTCAGAAGTGATGGATTGAGCTGAGCTATGGTCTGGTTGGGGGAGGGGGGTTTGGGAAGTTGGTTCACTATAGTTATTAGTTTATTTTAGTTAGATACACTTGTATTGTAATCTGTTGGACCCTGCATGGTCCATAGAGTAGATTGGTGTTGTGCCAGTACCACTTCTACTGTTGTATGTCCGATACAAAACTCAATAAAAAATTATTTACTGAAAAATAATCCAATCACTGAATTAAATTTTACTAACTGCACTTACAGTCTATGACTGCTTAAACCCTCCAATAAAAAAAAATAATTAGAACTGTCCTATGCCTTATGTCATGTGGTACCTCGCTAAATTCTAGGGTTACATACATGGAAAGCATCCCAAGTCTATCTTTCTCAGTTTCTGTTGGTAATATTGCTTTTGTTCTTTCTTTCAAATGATTTTACAGTGACCACAAACAGATAACCAAAATTTTCCCATTCAGTACTACTAGCAACCAGCATAGCATTGGAATCCAAGCCCATGGGAAAAAGAATAGGACTAAAAGCAAGGTAAACTATATAACCAAAGAATGTGGACACACCTCCAAATTACTCAGTTCAGGTGTTTAGGGTGAAGGGTACTGTTCACTAAGATACTCGTAGTAACTACAAAGTCGTAAATACACAGTTGTGCAAAATGTCTTTGAATTTTAGACAATTGTGTGCTCCTGATTTTTTAGTAACAGACTGGGGAAGGCCCTTTTCTATTCCAGTGTGACTGGAATGCAAATACACAGCACAAAACCCTGAGCTCAACCTTATTGAAAACCTTTGGGATGTATTGAAATGTCACTTGTGAGGCAGATCTTCTTGTCCAACATCAGTACCTGACCTCACAAATGTTCTGTTGGCTAACTGGGCACAAATGGGTCGCAAGGAAGAGGGTGTGCAATCCATAGTAATACCCATAGTTTTGGAATAGGACGTCCAGCAAGCTCACATACAGTATCTCACAAAAGTGAGTACACCCCTCACATTTTTGTAAATATTTTATTATATCTTTTCATGTGACAACACTGAAGAAATGACCCTTTGATACAATGTAAAGTAGTGAGTGTACAGCTTGTATAACCGTATAAATTTGCTGTCCCCTCAAAATAACTCAAAACACAGCCATTAATGTCTAAACCGCTGGCAACAAAAGTGAGTACACTCATAAGTAAAAATTTCAAAATTGGGAACAATTAGCCATTTTCCCTCCCTGTTGTCATGTGACTCGTTAGTGTTACAAGGTCTCAGGTGTGAATAGGGAGCAGGTATGTTAAATTTGGTGTTATCGCTCTACTCTCTCATACTGGTCACTGGAAGTTTGATGTGGAAATGTGAGGCCTATGATTTTTACCTTCAATGATAATCAGCATTAATAAATGGACATACAATTTGGCTTAAACAGTGTGTCAGAAAACTGCCTGGACATTCTGAGAACAGCTGACATCACAAAACAGCTCTGGTATGTTATCTAGAGTTAGTATCTAGGAAGCTCTTTACATAGTGTCCACTATACTACCTGGTTTATAGATGTACTGTAACTAAGTCAATCCCTTGCCCGGAGGGAATCACTTGGGGGCTGTGAGGATGACCTCTTACTGAGAGTGGTAATGTTACCAAACATGTTTTACTTAAATGGGGTTGGGCAGACAGGGGATATAGAAGTAAGCCAGGCTCTATCGTTTTTTATGACATGTAATGACCTCCAGTTGATCAAGTGTGGCCACCTGACCTATGTGAGAGAATAGGGGTCTTTTCAACCCCCCCACCCCCTTTCACCCTTGAGTGCATATGGAAGCGGGGTGAGGAGGGGTGGGTTTTTACAAGTGTGTATATATCAGAATACACACCCCTGGCTCAGTCTATTTGGTTCGTGGTCTAAGAAGCATGGGGACATAAGGTTTCTCTCTGTGATGCACCTCCTCCTTTACTTTCTTGGTGTGTAACTTCATCTTTTCTGTAACATTTCCTGTCCTACAATTTGTTCTGATACACTGATATAGGTCCATTATAGTAATATTCCTAATTGTATTACTTTGGATCATTGGTAACATCTTTGTTTTAAGGTTGTATCATTTGTTGTTATAGTTGGTAATATTGCATTAAAACAAGTTTCTTTTCTGTACAATAGTAAGTTTAAATAAATTGGATTGTTATTCTTTTCGCACAGTTATCATTAGACATGTGCACACTGAAATATTTTGTTTCGGAATTTCGTTTTCGTTAGAAAAATAAATTTATTTAGTTACTCCCGAAATTCGTTTTTATTTATTTAGTTTTTCGTTAGAAATTGTATTCGTCCAAAAATCAGAATTAATTAAGGTCGAATCTTTCATTGAAGGCTTATGGTGTCTGTCGAATGTTCAAAGAAGATTCGACGGAGCAGCGAAACTGTACGACGCTGCAATCGTACATTTCCGGTCGAATGTTCCGCCTACAAGCTAGCTATAGTAGAATTATAATGTTGAATGACTAGTAATAATTATATTTATTAATTATTATTACTAGTCAACCAACATTAGAATTCTTCTATAGCCTATGGGCCGAGCATTTGACCGGAAATGTACGATTGCAGCGTCGTACAGTTTATCTGCTCCGTCGAATCTTCTTCTGTATGTTTTTCGATGCTTTGTCGAATCTTCGTCGTTCACGTTGAATTGTCAAGTTAGTTCTAGCTATTTTACTGCTCCTCCTCTTTGGTTACAATCAGCCAATAACATTCATCATCATCATTTTTTTATTTTACTTCCCCCACCCAATTCCAGCAGCGATCTTTTCTCTCTATGTCGAATCTTTTCTCTCTATAATGTTGAATCTTTTCTCTCTATAATGTTGAATCTTTTCTCTCTATAATGTTGAATCTTTTCTCTCTATAATGTTGAATCTTTTCTCTCTATAATGTTGAATCTTTTCTCTCTATGTAGAATAATCTTGGACTAATAGAGTTAAGGCTAGGCACAGGTTCGATGGACACAGATTGTTATTGTCAGCCTCATGTCGAATCTCCTATCTATATCGAACTGTTGTTGCAACGAAAACGAAAATTAAGCATTTGTTTATGTCGGATCTTTCGGTTTTCGGATTCTGCATTTTCGTTTTCGTTTGTTAAAACGATAACGAAAATACCTGAAATTCGGACGAAAATGCATTCGGACGAAAACGAATGCACATGTCTAGTTATCATTCATTTCAATTCTATCCATAATAGCGGCAACCTCAGTTGTTGATTCTTATATACGGTAGATAAAAGGTTTAAATCACTTATTTTATGTATTATTAGGCGTATAAGTGGGTAGGTAGAAATTGCCATTACAAGTTCAACATGGTACCTCATGGCAAAGAACTCACTGAGGATCTGTAAAAAATAATTGTTGCTCTACATAAAGATGGCCTAGGCTATAAGAAGATGGCCAAGACCCTGAAACTGAGCTGCAGCACGGTGGCCAAGACCATACAGCAGTCTAGCAGGACAGGTTCCACTCAGAACAGGCCTCGCCATGGTCGACCAAAGAAGTTGAGTGCACGTGCTCAGCGTCATATCCAGAGGTTGTCTTTGTGAAATAATCGTATGAGTGCTGCCATCATTGCTGCAGAGGTTGAAGGGGTGGGGTGTCAGCCTGTCAGTGCTCAGACCATACGCCACACACTGCATCAAATTGGTTTGCATGGCTGTCATCCCAGAAGGAAGCCTCTTCTATATATGATGCACAAGAAAGCCCGCAAACAGTTTGCTGAAGACAAGCAGACAAAGGACATGGATTACTGGAACCATGTCCTGTGGTCTGATGAGACCAAAATAAACTTATTTGGTTCAGATGGTGTCAACTGTCAAGTGTGTGTGGCGGCAACCAGGTGAGTAGTACAAAGACAAGTGTGTCTTGCCTACAGTCAAGCATGGTGGTGGGAGTGTCATGGTCTGGGGCTGCATGAGTGCTGCAGGCACTGGGGAGCTACAGTTCATTGAGGGAACCATGAATGCCAACATGTACTGTGACATACTGAAGCAGAGCATGATCTCCTCCCTTCGGAGACTGGGCCGCAGGGCAGTATTCCAACATGATAACGACCCTAAACATACCTCCAAGACAACCACTGTCTTACTTACTAAAGATGAGGGTAAAGGTGATGGACTGGCCAAGCATGTCTCCAGACCTAAACCCTATTGAGCATCTGTGGGGCATCCTCAAATGGAAGGTGGAGGAGCGCAAGGTCTCTAATATCCACCAGCTCTGTGATGTTGTCATGGAGGAGTGGAAGAGGACTCCAGTGGCAACTTGTGAAGCTCTGGTGAATTCCATGCCCAAGAGGGTTACGGCAGTGCTGGAAAATAATGGTGACCACACAAAATATTGACACTTTAGGCCCAATTTGGACATTATCACTTAGTGGTGTACTCACTTTTGTTGCCAGTAGTTTAGACATTAATGGCTGTGTGTTGCGTTATTTTGAGGGGACAGCAAATGTACACTGTTATATAAGCTGTACACTCACTACTTTACATTGTAGCAAAGTGTCATTTCTTCAGTGTTGTCACATGAAAAGATACAATAAAATATTTACCAAAAATGTGAGGGTGTACTCACTTTTGTGAGATGCTGTAGGTGTGATAGGCAGGTGACCACAAACTTTTTTTGCTATTGTTTTATTTTGCGTTCTGGGAGGATTCCTTTCCATAATTTCACATTTGGTCCTGTCCAAGACAGATAGGAATGTATGAGACTACATTACCCTGAGAAGAAGAGTCTCAAGGAAGAGGTAATATGTCCAACTTTTTACTTTAGCCAGAAATAAAAGTTGCATTTTGGCTATTTAGAGCTGTTGTTGGTGCAGAGGCAATGGATTCATAAAAGAAGGGACCGAGGACTGCTACATCAACATGAAGAGATTCTGAATTCATTACCTAGTAAGTTTATCCCTCTGTGGCAACTGTTCTAAGGTATGGGAGCCACACAGCCCAGGCATTATTGCAGCTGCACTACAGGTGTTCCCCAACTGGGCCATTTGATTGGCAATGAGGCCTGGAGAGAGGAGAAGTCTGCTTGCCCTTATCTGTGCTTGTAACTTAGCCCCACCAACCGGACCATGGGAGATCAGTGAACCCCTTGGGGACACCAGTAAGATGGCAGGCTTTCTGCCAGGGCTGGGGAAGAAAGGGGGACATGATTCTGCCAGGAGAGAGGTGGCCAATGGGGGGCTTACTATTGTAGCCCACATCCCACAAAGGTGACCAGGACTCCTGAAGGTTAAAACCTGCCAGAGAAAGCATACACCTCATACACCCTCACTCAGAAAGGATAGTACAGCCTACATCTCATTTTCCTCCATGCAACCTTGCAGGAGCAGACCTCAAAGGACAAACTGCACAAAGGGAGACATTCAGTGGACACTGGAGTGGTAAGCAGACACCTTCTTGTGCGTTGAGATTACCTACACTTGTTGGCACCCTATCCTTACATTGTCACTAGTTTACTGAGTGAAGATATACTTATCCTTGTGGATTTTATAGACCTTCACTTGAAGTGTGAGCACTCAACCATTGAGTTTGAAGGGCCCCACCATGAGCAGACTTTATGAGAGATTTATTCATGAAAGTAGTCAGTATTTAGCTAGAGTCTATTGAACTACAGCTAGGTCCTGGTAGTAAGATACAATCCTTTTATTCCACTTTAGGAATGTTTGGTTGTATTAAGTGTTGTTTATTTTTGCTTGCAATGTTATTCTTTACTCGTCTAGTGTGTTTAGCATGGGTTTTTCTTGGCAGTAAAGAAAATAAACATGTCTTATTTACTTTAGTTTGTTATTGCATTGCTCTGCTGTCATTGAATTGTTACCTTTATCAATGCCAAGTTTGTTTAACCAATACTTCCTGCAGGACATATCTCTGCCTTTTTAAAGGCCAGATATTCCTATTGGTGTGTCAGTGCATTGTCGGGTCTGTTTACTGGGCACCTGATCACTGAGACCATCATATCCAACATCATGTGGGGGTAGTGTTACATAAGTGTAGCACTACCCCCGTAAGAGTTGCAAATGTCAGGGTTCCCCACTGCTTCATAGCCAGTCACACAGCATTTCCTTCTTGCAACCAAACTCAGAAAATAGTCTTTGGCTTGTTTTTGTTGTTTTATTAGGGGATGATAACTTGGACGGGATAGGGATTATGGGATGTCCAATTTAACAGCAACACTAAATCCAGGGACAAATTCCTCCTTAATTACAGCTTCCACTTTTTCTTCCTGCACATCTTACTCCTTTGCACAGCTCTGCTGGGTTCACTCCTTAGGAGCTAACAGTCTTTTTGTTAGCTTGGCAACAGTCCATTACAGACTAGGAACTCTCAGTCCCTTTGGAAAAGTAGCACATGTGGAGTGAACTGCATCCTGCAACTCCTTCTGCTCCCCTGTAGACACTGATCCCAGCTCCACTTCTGTAGAAAATGCTAGCTCACCTGGCTGCTTCTTCTTCCCAGTCCTCCTGACTGGCACTCTGCACCAGTCCTGGCACGCTGGAGACTTCCCAGGGCAAGGTTGGATAAAGACTTAAACACATCGCTGTCTTCAAGGGATACCTGCTACAACTAGCAGTCTCTACTCTTGTCTGTCCCTGCACCATGCTGATCTACTCACTCTGTCTCGCTTTGCTCCTGCTGCCTCTCTGGAAAGCTTTCCCCCAGCTGCCTCCTGTGGTAGGATCCTTCCAGGCCAGCCACCTGAGGTCCGGCCCGAGATAAAGCCCCTCCTCAGCAGAGGTCCCTCAAGGGCCACCAACAGGCTCCCTCAGCATTGCTTCTCTATCTTCCACCCGACTTCCTGGCTGGCATGGCTCATCCAATATTTAAAGGCTCCTTGGTTCTCTGCCAGGCCAGGCCCAAATATGGGGACAGAGTCTCTTCCCCACAGCCCTGGCCAGTGGTTGTTGGGGTATGCAGGCTGGGGGCTTATCGGAATCTGGGAGCCCCCTTTAACAACAGTTTTTGACAATTCCTTTATTAAAAAAGAAAAAACAGTGTCCCCGATGCAAATCCATTGTCAATCATGCCGCCCGCAGCACCCGAAAAACAAACAAACAAAAAAAAACTCTACTGCCGTCCATGAAGGCTGGGCGCCTACTGCAGGTTCTTATATACAGCTCTTTTACAGTTTTTATATGGTAAGGGCGGGGGCCACCTGGCGACATCACCTGGTGGCACCATCCCCTTGTGACATCACGGACCGGTGCATGCTGGGTCGGTAACGTTACAAGAGGGTGGTGCCACCAGGTGATGTCACCAGGTGGCCCCCGCCCTTACCATATAAGAACTGTGCAAAGGAGTACCTATATACCTATATAAGAGAGGTCAAATGGCGGAGCCTGCAGTAGGCAGCCAGCCTTCATGATGGCGGGAGCTTTTTTGGGGGTTTTCTTTTGAGTACTGCGGGCGGTATGATTGACGATAGATTTACGTTGGGGGACGCTGTTTTTTTTTTTTAATAATGGAATTGTCAAAAACTTTCTTTGTGTTTTAATGACTTTTTTACACTTTTTTGGTGAATGGGTAGGGGTACAATGTACCCCATACTCATTCATTTGGGGAGGTCGGAATCTGGGGGCACCCTTTACTTCCAGATTCCGATAAGCCCCCTGCCCATATACCCCCACAACCCCCGGCCAGGGTGCTGAGGATGAGGCCCCTGTGCCCATCAACATGCCCCTGCCCCAAAGCACCCACCCCCCATGTTGAGGGCATGTGGCCTGGTAAGGTTTAGGGGGGGGCACCGTTTTATTTTTATTTTTTTAACTTTTTTTTACCTGAATTATTTCTATTTTTTATTCAACTGTCAGCGGGGAAGCCCATTGACAGCTGATGACTCATCGGTTGTTAAGCACGCCACGGTCAGCTTAGCTCCTTAACAACCAGCTTTTACTGCGCCCTGATTGGGCAAAGCTTTGCCCAATCAGGGAGTAGAATGAACTGTGCAGCGCACAGTGCATTGCAGGGTGCTTGGCAGGGCGAACACCCGCTGAACACCCCTTGAACGGGGCGAACAGCCAATGTTCAGCCCGAACTGATGCTCGGGCCAAACCTTTCACCCCACTCTAGTATATATCATATAGTAAAAAAAAACGAATATCATTAAATAATAAACTGAATGTGTAGCACAAAATTTTTTTTTTTTACAGTCAAGAAATTCATATGCCTGAAAAATAAAAAAACTTCCAAAATAAAGTGCAAGAAATGGTGACCATAACAATCACTCTAACAGTGATAAATGCAAAAAGTATATATATAAAACAGTCAAGATGCCGTCCCAGTCTATTGCAAAATTAATACTCAGTGTTGAAACAATGAACAATTTTAGCTCAGATGCTAATAGTCAAAAGTCTTTTGTGCAAAAAAGGAATCACCCAGATTTCCACATCTCCATGAGGACAGGACAAGCAGCACAAACTGCTTACCAAATGAAACTGACTGAGTGGTCAAATAGGGGTGTGGAGAGGAATCCCCAGATAGGTGGGGTGCAGCGTGGTGCGAAAATACCACACACAGTCCAAATGTAATGAAAGAACTTGTATTGAAATTATGCAAAGACAGTTCACAATATACCCGGTGCAAAGACAGCCCAGCCGGGAACACTCCTAGGTCCAACAGCTTGTAGACAGCAAGTTTTATCCGAATGGCAGTGCCTGTTAGGAGGGACAGAATGTGGACTGGCTGTCTCGTACCCAAGCAGGAAGATGTCGAGAGAGGTCTACTCTTTCCCTTCTCGTAAGGAACCTTTTCCTGGCGCTAGTTCTGTCCCTTGCAGACATGGTACCTGTCCCTACTCTACCCACTCGCAAAATGTGTGCCTAGCCTGGGAGCAAAGGCCTTAAATAGCCTCCACCTGACTCAATATGGCTGCTAGAGTCACATGGGGCAACAGCATACAATTGGATAGCTTCCCCAGTGACCCAGGAAACCATAGGTGAATCATGTTCCTCTTGACTTCCTTTCCAGCTGCAATGCCACTACGGACGAGTGCCACCTGGAGAAAGTAAACTGCACCTGCCGACATCCAGGTAGCCAGGTTGATGGATCCATGTAAATTATTTTCTTTAGTTTGTTAATTTTTGTTTTCCGATATACGGAATGTGATAACGTAAGACAAAAATGAACTAAATAAAGAAAAGTCTTTGCATAAATCCATCCACTGGGCTACCTGAGGATTATTCCACTCAATCTTTGGGGGATTCTTTTTTTTTTTTGCACAGAAGACTTTTGACTATTAGCACCTGAGTATTAAGTGTTCACTGTTATAACAGAAGTTGCATGTAGACTGTTTTATTTATATATATTGTGACAGCAGGAAGGTAAAGTCACCTGGTTGCATCCAGGGGGGTAGATATATTTCGCCCAGATTCAGGCTTTACGCCGACTTATACAACTAGGTGGAGAGTTGTATAAGCCCAGCTGAGGCTAGTGGGCTCATGGATGACTCATACCTCTAGGGAGAGTGTGGGGCGTCGTGCAGACAGGGAGTTGATGAGACCAGCTGAAGCTTGTCAGCTCATTTAGGCCTCTATAAGAACTCCCAGCTTCATTAGATGTTAGCTCATGCCTGGACCCAGACCTGTGTGGACTGTCTAGGGAGAGTGAACCCCTGTGCGGTGAGACAAAGCCTGTGTGGCTATTTGCTTGGACATTTAAAACCAGGGACTTAGGGACTAGGACAGCACTAGGCTGATCCCAGTTGTTAGTTAGGAAACCTGTATGTTTAGTCAGAGGTCAAGTTGACCAGGATTTATTTTGTTTATGTTTCTTTTGGCTTTGCTGTGTTTTGTCACTGTAAATAGAAAATAAACCGCACCTTTTTTTGATTTTGAAAACCACAACCTCCGTTTGCTGGGCCTGTTTTTGTGTGGGGAGCCCATCCCGGGGGTCACACACACCCGCTGCCGAGCTAACCCCCTCACAGTTGGTGGAGAACCAGTGTCAGTTTTTTTTTAAGCCAGCATGGAGGAGATACTGAAGCAGCTGGCTCTAGCAAATGCCAATCAACAGCAGACAAATGCAGGTTTGCAAAAGAGCCTTGCAGCTCATCAACAGAGCCTTGCAGCTCAACAACAGAACTTCGCAGCCCAGCAGCAAGCTCATCAACAGAGCCTTGCAGCCCAGCAGCAAGCTCACCAACAGAGTCTGGAAGCTCAGCAACAAGCCCAGCAGCAATCTGAGGCCCGCTTCATAGACCTGTTACAGAAGCAAGAGCAGAGACTACAACAAATGGAAGCAGTAATGCAGCAACGTCCGCAGACCAGTGAGGAAAGCCGTCCCACTAATACCGCGTCCTTTGGGGTGAGTCATTTATTGACAAAAATGACTGGAGAGGATGATCCAGAGGTATTTTTGACCACATTTGAAAGGACTGCTGAAAGAGAAAAGTGGCCTGAGGAGCAGTGGGCTGGACTGGTGGCTCCTCTGTTAACTGGTGAATCGCAGAAGGCTTACTATGACCTAGAGCCTGACCAAGCAAAAGACTATGTGATGCTAAAAGCTGAAATATTGGCAAGGCTGGGTGTCACCCAGGCTGTCCGGGCTCAGCGTGTGCATAACTGGACTTTCCAGCTTGGAAAACCCCCCAGGTCTCAAATGTATGATCTCATTCACCTGAGCAGAAAGTGGCTACAGCCAGAGACTTTGTCCGCACCAAAGATTGTGGAACGTGTTGTAATGGATCGGTTTTTGAGAGCTCTTCCTACTGCCATCCAAAAGTGGGTAAGCCATGGAGACCCAGAGACGGCCGATGGTCTTGTGGATCGTGTGGAGAAATACTTGGCTACAGAGAACCTGACGGCCTCTTCCAGAGACACTCGGACTTTCCACCCTAAGACCAGACCATCCCCAGGGGCGGATAAGAGGATTCCAAGGGGTAAGGGTGGAGAGAGTGAGAGGGTGGGAGCTCTACCCCAAGTTTGGCGAGAACAGCCTGGGAAATCAGCGGCTCAAGAGGCGGCAAGAAGGATCGTTTGCTACCGCTGCCGGCAAGCGGGACATATTGCAGCCAATTGCCCGGTTGTGGAGGAACCCATGCAGTGTGACTTTCTGACGGGCAGACGTCAGTCGCTGTGTGCGACAGTCGCATGCACTGCCATTCGAGGAACTGAGAAACATTTATGCAAAATGTGTGTTAATGGTAGAAATGTTGTGGTATTGCTGGATTCAGGTAGCCTTGTGACCCTGATAAAGGCTGAGTTAGTAAAAACAGAGGTCTCTGGGAATAGCAAGGTAGCTGTTATTTGTGTGCATGGGGACACCCGAGAGTATCCAGTGACTACAGTGTGTTTCGAGACCCCCAAAGGTACCCTCTCTCATCCAGTGGGCTTAGTATCTCAGTTACCGTATGACGCCATTGTGGGAAGGGATTTTCCGAAGTTCTGGGAACTGTGGGATGATCCTGAGCCCCCCACTGGTGCCCCTATGTACCAGGAATGTGATAGCCAGAACTCCCCTGAGAGTGGTGAGGACTCTCCGGAATTTCCCTTATCAGTATTGGCAGGGGAGACTCAAGAAACTGGAGAGGAGCCCACCTCCTCAGACGAAAACCTACCGTCTGTGGAGTTTTCTGATCTTGAGGTTCACAGGGAAAACTTTGCCACAGAACAGTTGAAAGACCCCGCCCTAATAAAGGCACGGGAAAACGTAGTGAAAATAGATGGCGAGTTAGTGAACCCAGATAATACCTGCACTTACCCATACTTCAGCGTAGAGAAGGACCTACTGTATCGGGTGGCAAAAAGGGCAGAAGAAACCGTTGAGCAGCTTGTGGTGCCCAAACCTTACAGGAAGTTGGTGTTGGAGTTGGCCCATGGGCACATTCTTGGAGGTCATCTGGGGACAGAGAAAACCCGAGAGAGGGTATTACAGAGATTCTATTGGCCGGGGGTGATGAAGGACATAGAAAATTATTGTTCCTCCTGCCCTGTGTGTCAGAGGTCGGCCCCGATGCCACATTTCCGTAGCCCGCTGGTCCCTCTACCCATCATTGAGGTCCCGTTTGAGAGGATCGCCATGGATTTGGTAGGTCCTATAATCAAGTCCGCTAGGGGGCACCAGTACATATTAGTTATAATGGACTATGCCACCCGTTATCCAGAAGCGATCCCTCTCCGAAATACCTCGGCCAAAACCATAGCCAAAGAGCTATCTCTTGTGTTTAGCCGGGTGGGTATTTGTAAAGAACTGCTTACGGACCAAGGTACACCCTTTATGTCCCGGGTTATGAAGGAGCTGTGTAAATTGTTCAAAGTGACGCAATTACGTACATCTGTGTATCACCCCCAAACCGATGGGCTGGTTGAAAGATTCAACAAAACCCTAAAACAAATGTTGAAGAAAGTGGTGGATAGAGATGGAAAGGATTGGGACTGTCTACTTCCTTATTTGATGTTTGCTATTAGGGAGGTGCCCCAATCCTCTACGGGATTCTCCTCCTTTGAGTTACTGTATGGGAGACACCCAAGAGGGCTGTTGGATATTGCCAAGGAAACTTGGGAAAGTGAGAGTTCTCCCCACAGGAGTGTGATTGAGCATGTCGCCCTGATGCAAGACCGAATTGCACAGGTAATGCCCATCGTGAAGGAACATTTGGCCCAAGCGCAGTTAGCACAGCAGAGAGTGTACAACCGTGGAGCCAAGACCCGTACCTTTTCCCCGGGGGATAGGATACTGGTACTTGTCCCTACGGTTGAAAGTAAATTCCTTGCCAAATGGCAAGGCCCCTACGAGATAATGGAAAAAGTGAGCGAAGTGAATTACATGGTCAGACAACCAGGAAGGCGAAAGCCCGAACAGATCTATCACGTTAATCTGTTGAAAGCCTGGAGGGATAGAGAGTCCCTAGTCGCAGACACTTGGTCACCAGCTCAAACTGGTTGCGTGATTCCTGAGGTTGGAATAGCAGCCACCTTGTCACAACCCCAACAACAGGAGGTTAAGGAGTTTGTGCTTCGCAACAAGGAGGTATTCTCTGAGCTGCCGGGACAAACATCTGGGGTAGAGCATGACATCATTACCCCGCCCGGTGAAAGGGTGAAGTTAAAACCCTATCGGATCCCAGAGGCCCGACGGGAGGCAATACGGGAGGAAGTACAGAAAATGCTGAACTTAGGGGTGATAGAGGAGTCCCAAAGTGATTGGTCTAGTCCCATTGTGTTGGTGCCTAAACCGGATGGGAGCTGGCGATTTTGTAACGATTTTCGTCAGTTGAACAAAGTTACAAAATTTGACACCTACCCCATGCCACGTATAGATGAGTTGATCGACCGGCTGGGAACAGCCCGATACATGACGACTCTTGACCTCACAAAAGGGTATTGGCAAATCCCCCTGGCCAAATTGGCCAAAGAGAAAACCGCATTTGTAACCCCAGACGGGGCGTTCCAATATAAAAGAATGCCGTTCGGGTTACAGAATGCGCCGGCCACATTCCAGCGGAAAATGGACCAGATGCTGAGGCCCCATCGGAAGTATGCTGCGGCTTACCTGGATGACATAATTGTCCATAGCACAGATTGGGCCTCACATCTGCCAAAAGTGCAAGCAGTCCTGGACTCTGTTCGGGAAGCGGGGTTTACGGCTAACCCCAAGAAGTGTACCATTGGGCAGGAGGAGGCCAAATATCTTGGGTACACCATTGGGAGGGGAGTAATAAAACCCCAACTCAACAAAGTCGAGGCCATCCAGAGTTGGCCACGTCCCAACAGCAAGAAGCAGGTACAAGCCTTTCTGGGAATCGCTGGGTATTATCGGCGATTCATTCCCCACTTTGCTTCTAAGGCTGTGCCCCTAACCAACCTGACGAAGGGGAAAGGGTCGGTCATGATTAAATGGACCCCCGAGGCTGAGGCAGCATTCCAATTCTTGAAACAAGCCTTATGTAGCCAGCCAGTGTTGTACTCACCCGACTTCTCTAAAGACTTTGTCGTACAAAGTGATGCGTCAGATGTGGGGTTAGGAGCAGTATTGTCCCAGGTCTGGAACGGGGAAGAGCACCCAGTCATTTACCTCAGCAGGAAGTTGAAGTCCCATGAGGTAAATTACGCCAGCGTTGAAAAGGAGTGTTTAGCGGTGAAGTGGGCTCTAGATTCCCTTCGGTACTACCTGCTAGGTAGGCACTTTGACATGGTTACGGATCACGCTCCGTTAAAGTGGATGGCTCAAAACAAGGAAACAAATAGAAGAGTGAATAGGTGGTTCCTGGCCCTCCAGGAATTCAACTTCACAGTAAAGCATCGCCCTGGCGTTCAAATGGGGAATGTGGATGCTTTGTCTCGAGTACATGAATGCCTGATTGCTGGTGTTCCAACCCCGAGGTTAAAACAAGAGGGGGGGGGTATGTGACAGCAGGAAGGTAAAGTCACCTGGTTGCATCCAGGGGGGTAGATATATTTCGCCCAGATTCAGGCTTTACGCCGACTTATACAACTAGGTGGAGAGTTGTATAAGCCCAGCTGAGGCTAGTGGGCTCATGGATGACTCATACCTCTAGGGAGAGTGTGGGGCGTCGTGCAGACAGGGAGTTGATGAGACCAGCTGAAGCTTGTCAGCTCATTTAGGCCTCTATAAGAACTCCCAGCTTCATTAGATGTTAGCTCATGCCTGGACCCAGACCTGTGTGGACTGTCTAGGGAGAGTGAACCCCTGTGCGGTGAGACAAAGCCTGTGTGGCTATTTGCTTGGACATTTAAAACCAGGGACTTAGGGACTAGGACAGCACTAGGCTGATCCCAGTTGTTAGTTAGGAAACCTGTATGTTTAGTCAGAGGTCAAGTTGACCAGGATTTATTTTGTTTATGTTTCTTTTGGCTTTGCTGTGTTTTGTCACTGTAAATAGAAAATAAACCGCACCTTTTTTTGATTTTGAAAACCACAACCTCCGTTTGCTGGGCCTGTTTTTGTGTGGGGAGCCCATCCCGGGGGTCACACACACCCGCTGCCGAGCTAACCCCCTCACAATATATATATATATATATATATATATATATATATATATACACACATTGATACCTCAGTTCACGAATGCTTCTGTTCACGAACAACTCGGTTCGCAAAAATTTGCTTTGGTTCACAAACTCAGCTTCGGTTCACGAACATGAGCCACAGCCATCTTCCCTGCTCTGACATGTTCATATTGAGAAGAGCAGTGCAAGATGAGAGTCTTAGGAGAACCTGTCCACTCAGCTAGGGGTTTCTGACCCCCGACTACCATGAGGGTTGGCTCACTTGATTGGGAATTATGGAAAAACAGTTCATATGAAGTCTACAACTTTATCATGCCCTCAGATGATCTTTTCCTGGATGACCAGTGCTGTTTTTTGTTTTTTTAGATGTACACATGAAAGAGGTCAGCTTAATGTAAAAGACCGTATGCAATATATGTTTAAAAGCCTTTTTTTTTTTTTTGTACATACATTTTTATAATTTTACTGTATATATAAACAAACAAAAAAAAAGTTCAGAACGGATTAACCTGATTTACAATGAACCCTATGGGAAAATTTGCCTTGGTTCACAACCAATTTGGTTCGCGACCAGAGTCGTTTCACGAATTAGGTTCATGAGGTACCACTGTGTGTATATATGTATATACAGTATACTGTATATATGCCTTTTTGCACTTGTCATATATAGAGTGATAATCATAGAGTGGTTGTTATGGTCACCATTTCTTGCACTTTATTTTGGATGCTTTTTTACTGTTTATGTATATGAATTTTCACTTTGATTGTAAAAATTGTTTAGCACTGCACATTCAGTTTTCTTATATATCATACAATACTGTTTAAAGTCTGACTATGTTATAAAATGCATAATTCCCAATATCTGACACAAGCATTTATAATAGATCACATGTTTAAAACTTGACACAAATTAGAGGAACAGATTGTAAAAAGCAAAGTGCTCCACTGTGTAGGAGAACTTTGCTCCTATATGGAGCCCATGAGACCACTGGGCTGCGTGGCCTCTTAAAAATCAATTGCAAACTGCATATGCCATTACTTTAAATTTGCTAAACTCCCTCTATTCTGGGTGTAGCAACAACATAGTAGCTCTTAGGTCTCAAAGTGAAGAAAGGATCTGCAGTGAGGTTCAAGTCTTCCTTTTTCACTTCTGGTGGAGGAGTGAATGTAAACTTCTGTAACATTCCTGTGATGAAAATGAAAAGTTCCATCCTGGCCAGACTCTCCCCAGCACACACCCTGCGTCCTGTGTATAAAAGATAAATAAATGGTTATTAGGGCAAAGTTAGGCTTAAAGTGGACTGTTTTCTTGCAATTCCTAGCCCGTGTGCTGGTAGTGCAGGATTTACATCTATTGATGTTGTGTTTAGAATGAGGCAAGTAGTGCCCTCCAAAACACAAATACAGTTTTCCTTACATTGGTGGTCAACGGGAAGAATGCTTCTTAGAGTGGTGGTCAGTGGGAAGATTGTCACTCTAAAGCCTCATACACACGTTCGGACTTCAAACAAACTTTTCTGTGGATTTTTGTCCGAAGGGCGTTGACCGTGAACTTGGTATGCATACACACGGCAGGACTTTTTCAGCAAACTTTCCCAAAATCACGTGGTTTTTCTTCTTTTTTCTGCTCTTTACCGCCACCCTTTGGTCAACTTCTGCTATTGTTGGTTGATTTTAACATTTGTTTTGAGCATGCGTGTTTGTACTTTGGACAAAAGTCTGATGGACTTCTGTACACACAATAGGACTTTGCACCGTAGGACTTTTGTTGCCGAAAAGTTTGTCCGTTTGCACAGCAAACTTTTGTCCGCTGAAAACCAAAAAAGTTTGTCCGATGGAGCGTACACACACTCGTATTTTTTTGAAAACCTGGAAATTTAGAAGTTTGTTGTCAAAAAGTCCGACTGTGTGTATGGGGCTTAACAGATATCTGAAAAGATCATTGATATTAGTGGTGGAGGGACCCTAGAGCTGAGAAAGGCTGCTCTAAATACAAGAGTCATAGGTGTCAACTCTCCCTCAATGTCTTCTGGATTCCCATCTCAGTGTTATAAAATGCCATCATCCTTTGGAGGCACTGCTTTATACTGTCATTGGGCACAATGGACACTCTGTTACCAGCAGGGATGAGCCGAACACCCCCCTGTTCGGTTCGCACCAGAACCTGCGAACAGACAGAATGTTCGTGTGAACTTTAGAACCCTATTAAATACAATGGACCAGTGGCGGCCCGTCCATAGGGGGCGCCCGGGCGCCGCCCCCCCCCTCCTGTGGTCACCAAAAAAAAAGGGCCCTTTAAGAGTTTTATTTTTTTTAAATGTCCTTTTTTTTTACACACATGGCGGTGCGTCCATAGTGGGCGCAGAAGCGCCGCCCCCGCTCGCTTCTGCGCCCGGCCGTCACTCACAATACATAGGTTCATGCATTGCATGAACCTATGTATTGCTGCCGCCCACTATTCAGGTGGCCGGCCCCTTGAGCGCCGGCCATCTGAATAACAGCGTCTGGTTGGCCTTTAGAAGTGCCTATCAGAGCCAGCGGCTCTGATAGGCTTCCCGACTACAGCCTGAGGGCTGTAATTGGCTTCTAAATACCTAATGAGAGGATGCACGGGGGGTGCGTTCCCTGGCCAATCAGGTTCACCGGGTCTGGTTACCGGTAACCTGATTGGCTGAAGCGACATCGAGGGCAGGAGAAGACATCGAAGACGGAAGAAGGATGGCGCTGACTCGAGGAAGGTAAGTGCAGGGCTGGGGGGGACAAACTGGCTGCATTTGGGGGACAAACTGGCTGTATATTGGGGACAAACTGGCTGCATATTGGGGACAAACTGGCTGTATATTGGGGCCAAACTGGCTGTATATTGGGGCCAAACTGGCTGTATATTGGGGACAAACTGGCTGTATTATGGGGGATAAACTGGCTGTATATTGGGGACAAACTGGCTGCATATTGGGGACAAACTGGCTGTATATTGGGGACAAACTGGCTGCATTTGGGGGACAAACTGGCTGCATATTGGGGACAAACTGGCTGTATATTGGGGGGACAAACTGGCTGTATATGGGGGACAAACTGGCTGTATTATGGGGACAAACTGGCTGTATATTGGGGACAAACTGGCTGCATTTGGGGAACAAACTGGCTGCATTTGGGGGACAAACTGGCTGTATATTGGGGACAAACTGGCTGTATATTGGGGACAAACTGGCTGTATATGGGGGACAAACTGGCTGTATATTGGGGACAAACTGGCTGTATATTGGGGACAAACTGGCTGCATTTGGGGGACAAACTGGCTGTATATGGGGGACAAACTGGCTGCATTTGGGGGACAAACTGGCTGCATTTGGGGGACAAACTGGCTGCATTTGGGGGACAAACTGGCTGTATATGGGACAAACTGGCTGTATATTGGGAACAAACTGGCTGCATTTGGGGGACAAACTGGCTGCATTTGGGGGACAAACTGGCTGCATTTGGGAGACAAACTGGCTGTATATTGGGGACAAACTGGCTGTATATTGGGGACAAACTGGCTGTATATGGGGGACAAACTGGCTGTATATTGGGGACAAACTGGCTGTATATTGGGGACAAACTGGCTGCATTTGGGGGACAAACTGGCTGTATATGGGGGACAAACTGGCTGTATATGGGGGATAAACTGGCTGTATATGGGGGACAAACTGGCTGCATTTGGGAGACAAACTGGCTGCATTTGGGGGACAAACTGGCTGTATATTGGGGACAAACTGGCTGTATATGGGACAAACTGGCTGTATATTGGGGACAAACTGGCTGCATTTGGGGGACAAACTGGCTGTATTATTGGGGACAAACTGGCTGTATTATGGGGACAAACTGGCTGTATATGGGGTACAAACTGGCTGTATATGGGGGACAAACTGGCTGCATTTGGGGGACAAACTGGCTGTATTATTGGGGACAAACTGGCTGTATTATGGGGACAAACTGGCTGTATTATGGGGGAAAAACTGACTGTATATTGGGGACAAACTGGCTGCATTTGGGGGACAAACTGGCTGCATTTGGGGGACAAAATGGCTGTATATTGGGGACAAACTGGCTGTATATTGGGGACAAACTGGCTGTATATTGGGGACAAACTGGCTGTATTATGGGGGACAAACTGGCTGTATATTGGGGACAAACTGGCTGTATATGGGGGACAAACTGGCTGTATATTGGGGACAAACTGGCTGTATATGGGGGACAAACTGGCTGTATATTGGGGACAAACTGGCTGTATATTGGGGACAAACTGGCTGCATTTGAGGGACAAACTGGCTGCATTTGGGGGACAAACTGGCTGTATATTGGGGACAAACTGGCTGTATTATGGGGGACAAACTGGCTGTTTATTGGGGACAAACTGGCTGTATATGGGGGACAAACTGGCTGTATATTGGGGACAAACTGGCTGTATATTGGGGACAAACTGGCTGCATTTGGGGGACAAACTGGCTGCATTTGGGGGACAAACTGGCTGTATATTGGGGACAAACTGGCTGTATATAGGGGACAAACTGGCTGTATTATGGGGGACAAACTGGCTGTATATTGGGGGGAAACTGGCTGTATATTGGGGGACAAACTGGCTGTATATTGGGGGACAAACTGGCTGTATATGGGGGACAAACTGGCTGTATTTTGGGGGGAAACTGGCTGTATAATGGGGACAAACTGGCTGTATAATGGGGACAAACTGGCTGTATATTGGGGACAAACTGGCTGTATATTGGGGGACAAACTGGCTGTATTATGGGGACAAACTGGCTGTATTATGGGGACAAACTGGCTGTATATTGGGGACAAACTGGTTGTATTTTGGGGGGAAACTGGCTGCATTTGGGGACAAACTAGTGGCGTTTGGGCACAGTGGCTGCGTTTAATGGGCACAGTGGCGGCAATTTTTTTTTTTTTCAGTTTGTTTGCGCCCCCCCCAAAAAATTTGAGCACCAGCCGCCACTGCAATGGACTCGAACGTTTGAAATCTAAAGTGCTAATTATAAAGGCTAATATGCAATTTATTGTCCTAAAAAGTGTTTGGGGACCCGGTCCTGCCCCAGGGGACATGTATCAATGCAAAAAAAGGTTTAAAAAATAGACGTTTTTACGGGAGCGGTGATTTTAATAATGCTTAAAATGAAAAATAAAAGTGAAATATTCCTTTAAATTTCATACCTGGGGGGTGTGTATGATATGCATGTAAAGTGGCGCATGTTTCCCGTGCTTAGAACTGTCCCTGCACAAAGTGTCATTTTTGAAGGAAAAAAAGTCATTTAAAACTCTCTCGCGGCTATTAATGAATTGTCGGCTTTTATCAATACATAGAAAAGTCATTGATAAAAAAAAAAAAGCGTGGGGGTTCCCCCAAATTCAATTACCAGGCCCTTCAGGTCTGGAATGGATATTAAGAGGAACCCCGCCGCAAATAAAAAAAAATGGCGTGCGGTTCCCCCTAAATATCCATACCAGGCCCTTCAGATCTGGCATGGATTTTAAGGGGAACTCCACCCCAAATTAAAAAAAAAATGGCGTGGAGTCCCCCCAAAATTCCATACCAGACCCTTATCCGAGCACGCAACCTGGCCGGCCGCAGGGGAAGAGGGGGGGACGAGAGAGCGCCCCCCCTCCCTCCTGAACCGTACCAGGCCACATGCCCTCAACATGGGGAGGATGTCCCCATGTTGATGGGGACAAGGGCCTCATCCTCACAACCCTTGCCCGGTGGTTGTGGGGGTCTGCGGGCGGGGGGCTTATCGGAATCTGGAAGACCCCTTTAACAAAGGGGACCCCCAGATCCCACCCCCCCTATGTGAATTGGTAAGGGGTACATTGTACCCCTACCATTTCACGAAGAAAGTGTCAAAAAATGTAAATAAAGACACACAAACACCTTGAAAAAGTCCTTTATTAAAAAAAAATAAAAAAAAATAAACATTCCAGCAATGAAATCCAGTGTCCCGCGGCGATCCCGATGTCCAGCGCTGTCCGTCATTGGTTGAGCCTGAGCGGACCTGATGGGGAACTTCCTCCGCAGTGTTTTAAATGTATAGACCCGCCCCTTCTAAAGTTCCCCATCAGGTCCGCTCAGCGGACCAGATGCGGAACGCGAGAAGGGGCGGGTCTATACATGTATTACAAAGTGAGAGAAGTTCCCCATCAGGTGTGCCCCCTCGGTATGTCCGACCGCGCCTACGTCATTGGCCTGAGCGGGGAACTTCCTTCACTGTGTAATTTAAATTTAAAGGTACATAGGCATAATCACCCTTTACTCATCTATGTTATTATACAGGACCTGACGCTGAAGAGCGCCCTTTTTTAGTAGTAGGAGATTTTTGCCAGTGGGAGTCCTGAATATGCGAAAACTTAGGGACCGGATCATGTCAGCCCGGGAGGTCCACTGAGGGCAGATTAAGGTCCTTTAAAAATTGTAACAATTCCTCTGGGAACCGGAGGGTGTGGGAGCGACCATTTTTGGTGGCAATAAGGCACGCCGGGAAACCCCATCTATAGGTAATCTCCTTAGAACGTAAATGTTCCAAAAGTGGTTTAAGGGCTCTGCGGCGGTCTAAGGTTTCTTTAGATAAATCCGAGAAAATATTGAGAGTTGCTCCATCAAGGTCAATGTTGGGAATGCTCCTCAACTTGACCATAATGGCGTTCTTATCTGTGAAATAATGTAGACGGCATATTACGTCTCTGGGTTGCTCAGGAGCAACGGTACGAGACCTAAGAGCCCGATGAACCTGATCAAAGCGCAACGGATCAGTGGGTTCATTTCCCAACACTGAATTAAATATACCTCTGCGACTCCAAATCTTTATCTCCAGTCACTTCGGGCAGACCTCTAATTCGTAGGTTGTTTCTGCGATTTCTATTCTCGAGGTCCTCTAACTTATATAGTGAGGCACGTTGAGCAAGGGCTAGCTGTGTGACAGTCTTTTGTAGTTCTCTTATAGCTGTTTCATTAGTATCTTGTCTCTGCTCTGTGCCCTCTACCCTATCGAGAATATGCGCCATATCTGTTCTTACCCCTGTGATTTCCTTTTTTATTGATTTTTCGAGTCCATGGAACATTCCGGCTAACTCTTTTCTTTTGCCACTCAGCAGAGTCGCCATATCTGAGCCTGTAGGAGACTCAGGTTCTTCCATGAGATCTGAGCAGTAAGATGATACAGGCGAACTTTCTCTTACAGAGGTTGCTAGTGAAGCGAGAGATGCGTTGCGTCTCGTGCGTCTAGCTTGACTGCTACATGCGCCAGGGCCGGTTCCACTGGCAACCAGGAATCGCTGTATGGAACTAGAGGTGGTTTGGTTAGTCGCCGTTCCTTTACTATGTGTCTTGGGAGTTGTAGAGCGGATTTTGTGTATCTTTGCTGGCATAGTTGAAGCTTCAGAACTGAATGCTAAGTGGAGCGCCCCTCAGTCTCATTCGCTTAACAACATGTGTACAGCGTAGTATGGAACATATGGTTATTCAGGCCCATGCTGAGCTTCATCTGCTGAATAGGGGTTGAGCTGGAGAGGACAGGGATGACTGGGCCCTTGCTACTACTAGGCCAAGGGTGTAACAAGCTGAGGCCTAGTGAGCGTGTCACTCCCTCCGAGCTGCTGCTATATGGCTCTGGGTGTCTAACTAGTGCCTTAGCAACCAAGTAGGGAAGATAATGCGCCAGGGAGACCGAGATCAAGAACTGGCCGGGAGTCTGGGTGCAGCAATATGGCCGCTGACCTCCAGGAGTAGGCCGAAGCCGCGGCCTTTCCTAAAACAGCCACCGTCCGGAGGAGCATCTTTCCGTCTAGGGCAGAGCTCTTAGAACTGTCCCTAGCTGATGTCCAGACAGTCCGCCGCTATTAGGAGTGCTGACACATGGGAAGGAGTGTACCTTGGAGGTGATGATGCGGCTGGCTTCTCAGGCCTCAAGATGGCGTCGGGCCGCGGGTGTGTAGTGCTGGTACACCCGGTCTCCGGACTTCAGATGTTATGTCTGCTGCCCTCCCAGTCCGGTGAAGCTGTCACTGGTGTTCACGGATGGGGCAGCCGTTCGTCCCTCGCGGCACTCGAGCGCAGAGGCTGCAGAGGTCTCATAGGCCTCAAGATGGCGGCGTGTCCCCGGTGTATGGAGCCGGCCACGGGCTGGGTAGCAGAGCGTACGGTCGGCCAGGAACTTCAATTCCAGTTGGGATCAGCTCTGGGGATGCCCTGGGACTTGGATGGACCTTTTGGTGGCCAAGAATGTAATCGCTGGATCAGGATGGCAGTGGATCTCAGCAGGGTAAGCGGAGCTCCACAGCAACACGTCTTGTCTTCTCACTACACCATTCCCACCGCTGCCGCTAAGCCATGCCCCCGGTTGATTGTATGTTAAGAAGGAAATGTGTCATTTGAATATGTACCCCTAATGCCCTGTATACTCAATCGGAATTTTCGATGGGATAAAATCAGATGGAATTTTCCGTCGGAATTCCATTCAAGCTGTCTTCCATCAGTCTTGCATACACACTGTCAGACAAAATTCAGACCGTCAAGAACGCGGGGACGTACAACACTATGACGAGCCGAGAAAAATGAAGTTCAATGCTTCCGAGCATGCGTCGACTTGATTCTGAGCATGCGTGGATTTTTCTCCGACGGAGTTCCACACAGACGATCGGAATTTCCCATAAAAAAATAAAACATGTTCTATTTCTAAACTCCGACGAAAAAAAGTCAGATGGGGCCCACACACGGTCGGAATTTCTAATGAAAAAACTCAGTCTGACTTTTTTCATCGGAAATTCCGATCGTGTATACAAGGCATTATTGGTGGAAGGTGGCTGGTAACACCCATGCTTTATCCATACTTAACACCATGCTGAAGATAATAAAAGCGGAACAGTGTATTGTAGAGCAACTTGTTTTGTGTCATGGATTGGTTCATATAGATATAGATATAGATATAGAGAGAGAGAGAGAGAGAGAGATATTTGGATGTGAAGCAACGGAATCGCCGATTAAAGTTAATTCTATTTAGATAATAAGATAATAGTTAGGACTAGTGTTTAAAGGTGTAAGGATCCTTTTCGGTGGTGTACTATGTACTATGTCTGCACTCTCTGTCTCCTGTACTATGTCTGCACTCTCTGTCTCCTGTAATATGTCTGCACTCTCTGACCATCTCCTGTAATATGTCTGCAGTCTCTGACCGTCTCTTGTATCATGTCTGCACTCTCTGACGGTCACCTGTAATATGTCTGCACTCTCTGTCTCCTGTAATATGTCTGCACTCTCTGACCATCTCTTGTACTATGTCTGGGGGCTCTTCCTAACAGACTCTCTAACAGAAGCCCCCTCTGTGTGCATCAGAGAGACTCCCCTCCAGGTCTCATTAGTGTACGCTCTTCCTGTATTTTCTTTATTGTTAAAGGATCATGTGAGGATCCTAGGGTAACAACGACTTCTTAGGGGATCATCTCTGTGTTTGAATCGTTGCCATAGAAACATGTGTAAAGGGCAGGAGTTTGTAGGATGACCACGCCCACGTGGGGGCGCCAGAAATATTTCTGCACCCAGGCGTCTGTGACCCTAGGATCGGCCCTGCGTGCACCCTTCCTATCTGGGCCAGAAATGGTCAGTGGATGTCTGCTGCAAAGGAGCTGGCTGGATATGTTTCTCTTTTGAACAGAGCTTGGAGGAATGGAGTCTCTGATCTTTCCTCAGATTTTAGTCTCAAAAGTTTTGGGTTCAGTAAGGGAGAGATGCGGGCAGTTGCTGTGTTTGGTTTGCACTTCCTGCATGCTTTATATATTGAATCTGAAAAGAGAGAAAAGGCAGAATTAGAAACAGATTTACTGAAGGAGCAGCTTGCAGTAGCATCCAAGTGTTTGGAAGAAACTGCAAGCAAGGCAAAAGATTTAGAAAGGAGGGTAATCAAAGTTAAACCTGCAGTCGCTTCGAAGTGTGTTCAAACCACCTAATGATGCCCTAACAAAGGACAAAGGCCTGAAGCCTGTAAGCAGAAGTAGGACATGTGCCACTGTTACTTCTCATAAGCGGGAAGCCGACGATTTGACCAGCTCAAATGACAGAGTTGATTCAGGTACAGGGAAGGCATACCTCCCAACAGGCACGGATTCTGCGGGTTTCTCCCGCACAGGCCCCTCCTTCCCGCATTCCCACGAGAGCTGTAGTATTCCCGCAGAGCAGGCACAGCCAGGAAGTGGAGGAACTACAAGGCAGGTAACCCCCCCGCGATAGGCGGCACCCCCCCCCCCCGAGATCGGCAGCAGTGCAGCGGAGAATAGGAGAATAGGAGAATATGTACCGCGGCGCCCCCAGGTCGGAAAAGTAGTCCCCCCCCCCCGCTCAACAACTTTCGTTTGTTTCGTTTGCAGGGGAGAGGGGAGATCATCAATGTCGCAGTGGGACTTTTACAAGTTGGGAGGTATGGAGAAGGCAAGGCCTATGGTCTCCAGGAGACACATGTGGATTGATTTACTTTAGGTGGGGGTCCCTAGAGAGGAAATTGGGAAATTGATGGTATTCCTACACCAGCATTGTTTAAGAAGTGGAAGCAAGTGGTTGGGAATGGTAGATTCAGTCACATTGAATGTTTCTGTTGCCATACAATGGGGCATTTCGCAAAAATGTGCCATGCTGTGAAGACTGGACAACAGCAGGCCTGTGTGCTTCCCAGGACAGCAAGGAGAGACATGCAAGTATTTTTCGTTACGTTGGAAGTAAATGCCTTTCCGTGAAAGTGTTTCAAGGCAACAGTGGGCACCCTACAATAGTTTTGCAGTTAGAAGTGGGCAGATAGAGAAATGTGAGCAGTGAGCATTGTTTTTGGCACAGTTGGAAGGAACATATTATCTACTTTGTCTCTTACTCTTTTCAGGTACTGAGCATCGAGAGGTGGAGCAAGCAGAGCAGATTACCATGCTAGATGGGAGGAGGCAGACCAGAAGAGAGCCTAATGCCCTGTACACACAATCGTTTTTTCAGATGAAAAAGTCAGATGGACTTTTTTCATCGGAAAAAATGATCGTGTGTGGGCCCCGTCTGACTTTTTTCCATCGGTGTAAAAAAATTAGGGCTGTTACTGATTAAAATTTTCGTGTTCGATTAATCGTTTTTTTTTTTTATCGATTAATCGACTAATTTCGATTAATTATAACGCACATAGATCCAACTACTTTTAGCTGATCTCCTTGCAGGCCGATTCCCAGTGCAGCTACCAACCACTGGAAAAATCGATAGCAGGATACAAAAAACACACAAAGGCAGCGCTCGATGGGAATAGCATTAAAACTTTTATAGTCTTCAAGTAGGTAACAAAATAAATATTGCACTGGAGATAAAATCGATGTAGCTACATAAACTGTAAAAAATGGTGCGAGTAATACCAAACGGTAGCAAAAGCAGTCATAAAAACATGTAGCTAGGTATGATACTGGTATAAAAATGTGTACAACGATACCACTGCTGAATCCAGATGAGAAGCGGCTAACATCAGTCCGTCGGCATGTAGATGGCCCGTGAAAGGAACTATCACAACTCCCAGTGGATGGCTGTAGAATCCCAGGTTGATAGAGGGAAGTGATAGAGGGAAGTGTAACAGCCCTTGCGTATGGCAGATAGTAAGGTCCCGCCTGCATGCAGATATGAAGGCATAGCAAAGGAGCCCTTCAGATGGACACGGCAAGCCCAAAGAATTTTGATTGATCAAAAGAATTTTGATCGATCAAAACAATTAATCGATTAATCAAGGAATTAATAGTTAATTTCCACAGCCCTAAAAAAAAATAGAACATGTTTTCAATTTTTCCGATGGAAAAAAAAAACAAATAGGAAATTTAGATCGTCTGTGCGGAACTTCAATGGAGAAAAAACCCATGCATGCTCAGAATAGAGTCGACGCATGCTCAGAAGCATTGAACTTAATTTTTCTCGGCTCGTCAGAGTGTTTTACGTCACCGCATTTTGGACGGTCGGAATTTTGTCTGATGGTGTGTATGCAAGACTGATGGAAGTCAGCTTCATCGGAATTCCGACGGAAAATTCCATCGGATTTTTATTCCATCGGAAATCCGATCGTGTGTACAGGGCCTTAGAAAGATGCGGATGATTTCCTGATGGTGGCGGATTTGGAGTAGAATTTCATCTGAGCATTTCCGTATGACCAAGAAGACGAGACTTTCATCTGAGACTTTCTTTACAAACTGTCAAAAGACATTGTTAACCCTGCTCAAAAGTAATGTTGCAGCCTTCCAGGGACAAAACAAAAGTCTGCCTGCCCAGAAGATACACATTTTTATTACATTTTGTTAAGCACCCCCTACTCCCCCCATCATGTCTGGGAGGACAGCAAGGAGAGGCAGACGTTCCCATGTCACTGTAAGGGGGCCAGCAGCGTATGTGTCCACAGGCAAAGGTGGACGTGGTCAGTCTTCGGGCAGGGCATCATTTCCTCAGTTTAGTAATGTTGCTTATGCTATCTAGCCACAGCATGTAGAGGAGGTGGTGGACTGGCTTACTAAACCGTCCTCATCCTCCGTCACCCAAGCAGAGACTAGTGCGCAGTCCCCTGCATCTACCAAGATGGCAAAACCTGCCTCCTTGTCCACAGCTATTCCTGCCATAGCCCCAGTATCAGGCATGGAGGAGTCAGCTGATTTAATTGAACACAGCATCAGCCACTTGCTCATTGATGATGCACAGCCATTACTTGATTCAGATGTTGGTTCTGAGGTTGAGGAAGGCAGGAACAAGTGCCTACAGAGAGCAGAGAACACTAGTACACAAATTGGCAGTCATGTTCCCCCAGCCACAGCGTATTGCCAAGTTGTCTCTAGTGATAATGTGGATGGAGGAGATGATGATGATGAGGTCACTGACTCAACTTGGGTGCTGAATAGAGCAGAGGAAAGTAAGGGTGGGCACAACCCTAATGAAGCAGCCATCATGGAAGAGTAGAAAGCAGCAACCCTATTCCATCACATTGTGGAGCTATTATCTCCCGGCCCACTTCCCACAGCTCAGCTGTTTGGGCCTTTTTTAGTACATGTGCAGCCAATCGCGCTGTTGCTATTTGCAAACTTTGTCTCAAGCGCATCAAGCGTGGCAAAAACACCAACCATTTGGGTACCACATGCTTGACAAGGCATTTAACCTCCCCCACTCAGCCTGTTGGCAAGAGCACCTAAAAGTCACACAAAAGGGGCACGCATCTGTCCCTCCTTACTCACCTCAGTCTGTCCCTGCTATACCGCATGACCTCTCAGCAGACTCCACTGACAGGGATGATGGTATAGCACAGGGTGTCCCAGGTCCTTGCAGCACATCTGCCAGCAGCCCACCACCAGCTGTAGACTATAGCCAGCAAATTTCTCTGCCCCATCTGCTGCAGGGGGAAAAAAAATACAGTCCCTGCCACCCACATGCCCAGCGTCTAAATTCTGCTGGCTCTGCAACTTGCCTTTCCACCTGGTGGATTCTGCCCAATTCCGTGAATTTGCAGAATGTGCTGTACCACAATGGCAGGTTCCAAATCACTATTTTTTTTCACATAAGGCCATTCCATCTGTCTACCATCACATGGAAGGCAATGTTGTGGCATCGTTCAGCAAGGCAGTCAGCCGCAAAGTCCACGTTACTGCAGACACGTGGTCCAGCAAGCATGTTCAGGGATGATAAAGTATATTTCATTCACAGCACACTGCGTAACTCTGCTTGCAACTCGGAAGGATGCAGGACAGGGCTCAGTGCTGCAGCTTGTTGTGCCCCCACGTCTCCATACAGCTGGTGATGATGCCAGATTTGTCAGCTCTACCCCCTCCTCCTACTCCTCCATGCCTTCCTCTGCTGAATTGTCCTATGAACCACAAGTACCCCCTAAGCTTTTAAAAAGCTATTCAATGAGTCAGGCTAAAAGGTGCCATGCAGTGCTTCAGCTGGTGTGTCTAGGGGACTGGAACTTGAAGCTCTGCCGGGACAGTCACAGACTTGGTTCACACCACGCCAGCTGGAGCCAGGAATGGTGGTGTGTGATAATGGCACAAACCTCCTGTCCGCCCTTAGATAGGGAAAGTTGACACATGTGCCATGCCTGGCACATGTCCTCAATTTGATGATGCAACATTTCCTAAATAGGTACCCAGGGTTGGAAGATCTAGTAAAGCAGGCTGCACATGCAGCAGAGGGCCGTAAACGAGTACCTGTGTGAGTATGGCACAACGACAGGCTCATGCAGTGTACTGTCACCATTTAAGGAGGCCACAAGGATGGTGAGCCGTGACAATGCATGCATCAGTGATACAATCCCTGTTGTGTTCCTGCTGGAGCAGACTCTGCATGGCATTATGGACAGAGCACTCCAGGTAGAGCAGCAGGATGAAGAGGAGGACTTACTTTCCTCTCAAGGCCGACTTTATGCAGACACCATTGCATACCTCCCAACTTTTAAAAGTCCCACCGCGGGACATTGATGAGCTCCCCTCTCCCCTGCAAACAAATTTGACTTTAAAACGAAAATTGTTGAGCGGGGGGGGGGGGTTTGTGCAGTGGGGAGAATTGGAAAAAAAATTCGACATTAAAACGAAAGTTGTTGAAGCGGGGGGGGGGGGGGGTTTGTGCAGTGGGGAGAATTGGAGAATTGGAAAAAAAAATTGACATTAAAACGAAAGTTGTTGCGTGGGGGGGGGGGGGGGGGTGCAGCAGGGCGAATTTAAAAAAAAATATTCGACTATAAAACGAAAGTTGTTGAGCAGGGGGGTTCAGCGGGAGAATTGAAAAAAATTTGTTCCTCCACTTCCTGCTGTGCCTGCTCTGCGGGAATTATACAACTATCGCGGGAGTGCGGGAAGGAGGTGCCTATGCGGGAGAAACCCGCAGAATCCGTGCCTGTTGGGAGGTATGCCATTGTTCCTATGCCACAGAACACACAAGAGAGAGAGAGGAGGTGGAGGAGGAGGAGGAGGATTCTGGCAGTTTCTGAGGCATTGAAGCAGAGGAAGACATACATCAAACAGTAAGGCCTCGTACACACGACCGATTTTCTCGTCGTAAAAAACACGTCGTTTTTTTCGACGAGATTCTTGTTAAGCTTGTCGATTTTCTCGTCAAGCTTTCTATGCGTACACACTGTCATTTCCCAATTTCCTCGTGGTTCTCTGCGCTCACGTCCAGCACGTACGACGGCACTATAAAGGGGAAGATCTTTTTTCTTGGCGCCACCCCTTGGGCTGCTTTTGCTGATCTCGTGTTACCGTGTGTGAAGTAAAAGTTTGGGAAGAGACGATTCGCACTTTTCAGTCTTCGTGCTTTCAGTTCGTTTTAGCGTGACGAATGTGCTATCTCCTTTACGAAGGCTTGTTTTACCAGAAGATGCGCTCCCGTCTCATAGTTGCTTGTGAGCATGCGCGCTTTTGGAAGAGTCGTAAAAGCATACACACGAACCATTTTCTCGTCACAAAACAGGCCGACGAGAAACACGACGAGGAAATCTGGACTCCTGACGAGAAAATAGAGAGCAGGTTCTCTATTTTCTTGTCGAGATTCTCGTCAAGTTTCTCGTCGTAAAACCATACACACGAACGTTTTTCTAGACAAAAAAACTCTCGCGGCACTTTTCTTGACTGTTTACGACGAGAAAATCGGTCGTGTGTACGAGGCCTAAGAGATGGTTTTTCCACCTGCAGAACCCTTGGGAGTAGTATGTGGCTGGAAGGAGACAGTTTCAGATACTATAATCCTCAGTGACCCAGAGGCATCTGCTTCTCATGCCTCTGCAAATTTGCGGTGCATGGGCTCCCTCATGCTTCAAAGCCTGCAAAAGCAACCAAGAATACATGGCGTAAAGGAAAAGGATCACTATTGGTTGGCAACCCTCCTTGACCACCGTTATAAGGGGAAAGTCTCAGAACTCATCCCGTCCCCAGATAGAGTGCAGAAGATGAAATCTCTTGAAGACACCTTAAAGAGAAGTTTATCAAACGCTTTTCCTGACTCTGGTAGGTTACAATGTCGTGGAAAATATATGTAGCGGGGTGCTAAATTTAGGGGAAGTGTTTGGGTGGTAGTTATACCCAAACACCCTAATTGTTAGAGTTCTTGCAACCATTTTCGTCTGCAGGGAGAGTATTGGTGTATAGTTCCCTGTGGCCTGCAGGTGTTGCTGCCATAGTGGGCCAGGGTCGAACCGCTAATCCAGTGCTGTCCCTTGTGTGTCCCCACTCGGCAGCCATACGGTGGGTGTGGCAGGCCTGCTGTGCATGCTGGGAGAGGATATAAAAGGGGCGGACGCTGCCTGTTCAGGGTTCGTTGTCGGGGGTCCTAACCCAAGGGTGTGTTTCTGTCCGTCCTGGGCACCTTTGGCCCAGGGACAGAGGTCGGTGGATCTGTCCCAGGCACCTTTAGTCCTGGGGCTGCAACAGAGGCCTGGGCCCAGCATCTTCGGCTGGAGCCCACCAAGGATCGAGGAGTCTCAGGGTGCCGCCTTGCGAGGGGACCCGTATCCTAGATAAGGAGGCTGGGGGAGGAACCGTTCCGAGGGACTGGTGCAGAAGTCACGGTGAAGGAAGGGTCCCGGTAACTCTCTGGAGGGATGTCTTCTCCTTAACAGAGGCCAAGTTCACCAGGTCTGTGGCAGAGACCAAGTTCACCAGGTCTGTGGCAGAGACCAAGTTCAGCAGGTCTGTGGCAGAGACCAAGTTCAGCAGGTCTGTGGCAGAGACCAAGTTCAGCAGGTCTGTGGCAGAGACCAAGTTCAGCAGGTCTGTGGCAGAGACTTTGGGTAAAGTTTGAGCATCATATCGGCTGCTAGTCCCAAGCTAGGGAGACTATCCGAATGGGCTGAGTCTGCTTGAGAATCAGAGCAGTGAATTGGGTTACGTTTGTGCCTGGACCTCTTCCACACCTTAAGCTGTCCTGTCCTCCCTCCAACCTTTTCTGTCAGAGACTGTGTTTTACAAGAGAATAAACTCTATGTTGGAGTTGCAGCTGGTGTGGACATTCAAGTTTCTGTGGGAATACAAGGACTTGTCTTTATTTAATATAGAGGTGAGAAACATTCTCTGGCTGTCTGACTGTGGAAGACCCACCAAGAACACCGCTCAACCTCTTCACACAGGAGGGTACGGGCTTGTGGTGCGGTGTGCCCCTCTATTCCTGCGAGGAGCCGAACAAGGCAGGTAAAGAAAGGGGTGGGTGCTCTACATATAGTTTTGAGGCTTCTGTTGGTCAAGAGAGGAGCAGTGGAGAAGGCGATGAATTTCTGATTTTTTTAAGTCCTCGCGGCCCAGGGCTGTCAGCTTCCACATCCCATCAGCAGCGTCTGCATCACATGGTGGATGATTATCTAAGGGCGAAAACAGAGATGGAGAGCTTTCCAGTCGACGATCCACTGACTTGCTGGGTTATGAGAATAGACCACTGTCTAGAACTTGCCAAGTATGCTATTGTGTGGCTGGGCTGCCCTGCATCTAGCGTGCTTTCCGAACGGTCATTCAGTGCTGCTGAAGGTTTTGTTATTGATCATAAAACGCGTATTTCCACAGACTCCGTGGACCTTCTGACTTTTATCAAAATGAATCAGTCCTGGATTACCAGCAGCTATGAAGCCCCTGATGCCGATGTCATAGATTAAGTGTTTTTGGAATGTGGAATCTCTGCAGAATTTCTAGGCAGCCTAGTGTTGGGTGTTGATTTCATCTGGAAGATTGTTTTTGGTGTAGGTTTCATGGGTACAATTAACACTCAAAGAGACCAATTTTTCCACACCTGTTTGACAGGTGCATATCATTGCAATTTTTGACAGCAAGGCCAATTCTTGCTTTCATCAAGAGTACCTCTATAAGATTGCGGTGTGAAGGCGCCACCGACACCCAAAAAACTATTTTTCGCACCTGTTTGACAGGAGCATATCATTAACATTTTTGACAGAAAGGCCAATTCTTGCTTTTATCAAGAGCACCTCTATAGGGTTACCTTGTTAAGGCGCCACCGACACCCAAAGAACAATCTTTCCTTACCTGCTTGACAGGTGCATATCATTACAATTTGTGACAGCAAGGCCAATTCTTGCTTTCATCAAGAGTACCTCTATAGGGTTATGGTGTGAAGGCAACACCAACACCCAAAGAACAATTTTTCCACACCCGTTACAGAAGTAGAAATCCAAAGTCTGTGGTTGAGACACCATATATTTATCAAAAAAGTCTCTAATCTTGTTCCCCATGCACTACATTGTGGCCTCATCATACAGACTGGCTCCCCAAGCCATTGCTTACAAAGTGAAGAAAGCTTGCAGGGAAAAATTTCATTTTTTGGGCTTTATAAACGCAATTATTGCTGCAGCAGCTTCTATACACAGTACAGATGTACCACTTTTACAGGGGAACTAAGGGGACCCCCTAGGCCAGGGATAAGCAATTAGCGGACCTCCAGCTGTTGCAAAACTACAAGTCCCATCATGCCTCTGCCTCTGGGTGTCATGCTTGTGGCTGTCAGAGTCTCACTATGCCTCATGGGACTTGTAGTTTGGCAACAGCTGGAGGTCCGCTAATTGCATATCCCTGCCCTAGGCTCTATATTTAAATTAATTTTTCATTTTTATAATTTCACTTCAAGCATCAATAAATTACTGATCTTTTTTAAAAAATGACATTTTTTACAAACGTTTTTTTCCATTGATACTGCCCCAGGGCAGTACTCGGACCCCCATAACCATTGTATGCCCAATTACTTGTTTTGTAAGCCTTCAAAATGGGCACTTTTGATTTTTCACTTTCTGGTCCTTTAGATTTCAATGGGGTTCGTTATTAGTTTCCGAACTTTCCAGATGTTTGAAAGTTCTTGTGCAAACCGAACAGGGGGTCGTTCGTCTCTGACCATCTCTTGTATCATGTCAATAGTCTCTAATCATCTATAGTATTGTGTCCATAGTCTCTGACCATCTCTTGTATGCTGCCCACAGTATCTAACTATCTTTTGTATGATGACCTCAGTCTTTGATCAGCTCTTGTATCATACCTGCAGTCTCTGACCATCTATTGTATCATGTCCACAATCTCTGACCATTTTTTTATCGTGTCCACAGTCTCTAACCATCTCGTGTAAAATGCCTGCAGTCTCTGACCATCTTTAGCATAATTTCCACAGTTTTCAAACATTTCTTGTATCATTTTCATAATCTTTGACTACATCTTGTTGTGTTTCTGCTGTCTCTGAAACAAAATATTCACTTAAAGTGGTTAGCTAGCTCATTATAAAATACTTACTTTAGATTGAAGCTGTTGCAGCGGTCCCCACACCCTGCTGTGACCGACGACATGTCTCCTGGAGTTATTGGCGGGTTTGCGGGCTCCAGTGCTGTGATTGGCCACAGCCGCGATGACGCATGGGTGCGGGAGCCGCCGGTCATGGCACCGGCCCTGAAGAAACGTCACGAGCAGGTTGTTTCTTCAGTGCGCATGCGCCGATGTCGGTGCAAACGCATATCGTAAATATCTCCTAAACTGTGCAGGTTTAGGAAATATTTACAGTACCTACAGGTAAGCCTTATTATAGGCTTACCTTTAGGTACAAGTGGTGTAACTAGGTTTACAACCACTTAAATTTTATGTGCAGCCCTCTTGTCAGAAGACAGGACACAGACCCATGTCAAGAAAGTTGACCATCACTGTTCTATAACTTGCACCCAGTGTGCATCTGTGGGTGAATCATTGCACCTAGGCAAGGTACCCCTATATATTACCAATAAATAAGTTTGATTAGTGCATTGGAAACATCTATCGTGTTGTCATTTGTTGTGCACAGTAAACTGTTAGTGGGTTATGTTGAATCCCTGACAATCAAATTCATAGAGTTAAGCCCTGTACACACGATCAGTTTGACTGATGAAAACCGTCCGATGGATGGTTTTCATCAGACCAACCGATCGTGTATGGGACCTATCGGTCTTTTTTCCATCGGTTTTAAAAAATAGAACATGTTTTAAATTTTTCCGATGGATAAAAAACCGATCGAAAACTCAGATCGTCTATGGGCAAGTCCATCGGATCAAAAACCCACGCATGCTCAGAATCAAGTCGACGCATGCTCAGAAGCATTAAACTTCATTTTTCTCGGCTCATCGGAGTGTTTTACGTCACCGTGTTTGGAACGGTCGGTTTTTTGACTGATGGTGTGTGGGCAAGACTGATGAAAAAAGAAAGAAAAAAGGAGGGCGCACTGACCTAGTGTATTACCACTTAGACGTTTTATTTAAAATATAAAAAAGCAGTAATCTTACTCACAAACGGAGCTTAAATAAAAGCTTATCGGACAAATCAGCTGGAAATTCTTTGGCACCTGCCGACTGGACTCGATGACAGAGAGGGTCGGACAGTACTTCAGACAACTGGATAGCTGACGCGTTTCTGGGGCGCACCCCTATCCTCAGAGCCTAGATGGTCCATGATCCTTTTTTCCTCCTTTTTTCTTTCTTTTTTCTAGCCACATGAACACCCATTGTTCTGAGGAGGGCTGCAAGACTTTAGACTTTGCCTTTAGACGGAACCACACTACCCGTGTTTTGACGATACACCGAGAGCGCAGGAGATTTTTGTCTTTCAAGACTGATGAAAAACAGTTTCATCGGATTTCCGATGGACAAATCCATCGGACGAAAATCCATAGGTTATCCGATCGTGTGTACAGGGCTTTAGTATTTTATTTGCTCACCTTTGGAGAATGCAAAGAATTCATCTCTCTTCAAAAACCTCCCATTAGCATCAAGGAAATGATTGGGGTTAAATCCTCTGGGGTTCTCCCATTTAGTTTCATCATATAAAATTGATGTGAAAAGAGGAATCACTGTGGTTCCCTAATAAAAAATAATGAATAAGATGAAATATCAATTGACCTTTAATTCTAATTTTCAGAGGCAACAATGTCCCACTATACTCGTGTTTTATACAGTCTGAAATAATGTGAATGCATTTATTTTAAAGTATCTGATGGTATTTCACTATTGTGAGTTTTGCTTTTTCCCTTGATATAATCATATGGATCCTCATCTGGGATATTTGACCGGGGTGTCTATAACCTACTGAAGGGAGAAGTTGGTTCAAGGATACATGCTGAAGCGCTATGAGACATTCAGATTTTGGGGGTCATAATTAAAGTGGTTGTAAACCATTACATACAGCATACCCAGTGAAGTGACCTGCCTCAGGTGATACACAGAGATGAAACAAATCCTCCTACATAAGTTATACCTGTTTATTTACTCCCTGGTTGGGAGTAGCGGGGATCCTTTCCTCTTTACATCGTGATTTATTTTGTGATTGTGTATGTAGCACCCCTCCCCCAAATATTTGGGGCGCTATGCTTAAATTTAAGGGTAGTCTGAGCCAGTAGTTGGGCTCAGACCAATTGATTGTTCTAAAATTGCTTCTGCTCTGGGTTTGATACTGTAGGCAGTAGTGTTCCCTGTTCGCCTGTAGGTGGCACTGTCACCACCAGCATAGGTTGAACTACAGGGGGTATCACAACACCTTAAGTGTCCTTTCGCAGCAGCCCACAGTGGGCGTGGTCTACCCGCTGTGCATGCTGGGGGAGGGTACAAAAGGGGCAGACGCCATTAATTGGGGTCCGTTCTGGGGTCCATCCTGGGAGCCCACCCGTTGGTGTGCGCGCCTCGTGGCCCGCATGGCACGGGGTGCGTGTGTGTTCTGGCCCCGAGCACCTTCAGCCTTAGGCTACATCGCTACCTGTTAGGCCCAGCTCTGTTGGCTGAGGCCTACACTTCAGGAAAGGATCCCAGGCTACCCACCTGCGGGAAGCCCATTCTTAGGAAAGGGAGGCCAGGGGGGGATCTGCCCCAGAGGAGACTAGCAATGGTAATGCTGTCTCGGGAGGAGGCCTGGAGATTCACCTAAGGAGGAATCCATTACTACAAGCCCTGCAATACGCCAATCTGACCTAAAGGTTCTCTATTATTGCTTGGCTGGGAGGTTCGGGACTTTGATAATCCTGTGGCAGAGGATTCCTGATCACATCCTTAAGTTTTTCAGCTAAAATTGATCCGTGCATCATCCCGGCTGCTAGGACCAGTGAAAGGGACTATCTTGGTTAGCAATACCCACTTAGGCTTGAGTGGCGACGTTGTGCCTTTAGTGCTGCGTGCCTGAACCTTTCCCTGTTCTTCTTTTGTTCCTACTTTCCTCTCAAGTTCCCTCAGAAAGTAAATAAAGCCTTATTGTTGGGTTTTACATCTGTGTGGACATTGGCCTTTCTAAAGAATTTTCTATACCCTGACAACGGAAGACTTGGAGGTAGTTTGCAGACCCAACAAAACCAGCCAGTCCCTTAAATGGGGGTAAGTGCTACATGTAGATAGTGATTGTGTAGATGTCCTCAGTCAGAAAGCTAGCATCATTCAACCCACTTCCTCTGAGGACAGGAACCCAGCCCAGTCTGTGACTGGACAGTGACATGCTTCTTGATAGCACATGAACTGATTGATTCTTTGTGCTGCTTCTTAGGCCTCGTACACACGACCGATTTTCTCGGCAAGAACCAGCAAGAAACTTGCTGGCAGAGATGTCTTGCCGAGTAAATCGGTCGTGTGTACGCGGCTATCGGGTTTCTCGTCGAGAAAACCGACAAGTAACCTCGACGAGAAAATAGAGAACCTGCTCTCTATTTTCTCGTCGAGATTCTCGTCAGCCTGTTTCTCGACGAGAAAAGTGAGTGTGTGTACACTTACCTGTCTGCCGGGAAGCTCGCAAATGTTCGAAATGAATTTGACGCATGCGCGGTAGCTTCCTAGGCATACGTAGGGTATACCAAGATGGCGGCGACGGCATCGAATGTGACGAGCGCATGCTCGTCGTAGTCGATGACGTCACCGCGTACGCTCCATTCAAAGAACCGCGGGTTCTTTGAAACGAGCGTGTGTACACTCGGCCGGGACAATTTTCTTGTCCAGGAATCTCGTCGAAAAAAACGACATGTTTTTTTCGACGAGAATCTCGGCCGTGTGTACGAGGCCTGACTCTCATATTTCAGGCCTGCCATACAGGGACTGCAAGAGGGTGACACCCAGGGCCATCTTAAAGTGGTTGTAAAACCATATTAAAAAAAACAAAAAAAACATGCAAGACAAAGGCATAATGAGCTAGTATGACTAGCATACTAGCTCTTTATGCATTACTTACCTTAGATCAAAGCCTCCGAAGCCGTCCTCGTCTCCCCCTCCAGCCGCAGCCATCTATCTAGGTTACTTCCGTGTATCGCTGCTCCGGCGCTGTGATTGGCTGGAGCGGCGATGACATCACTCCGCGCATGCGTGTAAGAGCTGTAAAAGCCGGCGTTATCATTCATAAAACCGGCATTTACAGTGCGCCTGCGCACATGCGCCGTACACATCGGTGTACTCTTTTTGGCAAATATCTCCTAAACCTTGTAGGTTTAGGAGATATTGCAAACACCTACAGGTAAGCCTTAATCTAGGCTAGGGATGAGCTTCGTGTTCGAGTCGAACATACGTTCGACTCGAACATCGGCTGTTCGATCGTTCGACGAAGATCGAACGATTTGGGCCGTTCGCGCCAAATTCGAGTGACGCGAACGGCCCACAATGCACTACGCCATCGCAGTGTCATCCAGGCGCTGTGATTGGCCAAGCATGCACTGTGACCCCGCATGCTTGGCCAATCACAGCGCCGGCAGCGAGGAGAGCAATGATTGGCCACAGGCAGGATGCCTGTGGCCAATTATTGCTGAGGGTGTTTAGTACACGCCCCACACTATAAAAGGCCGCCAGCACGGCGGCCTAGTGTAGTGTGTTCCGGAGCAGGGAAAGAGAAACATAGGCAGGGACAGTGACATTTATTTTTTTCTTGCTTAACCTGGATTCCTTTAGTTTAGGGAAAGAGAAGGATAGGTAGGGAGAGTGTCAGTGTGTTTTACTGTGCGAATCCTTGTTTCTAGGGACAGGGAAGGACAGTGAGGGAATTCTCCTTGTGCTATAGTGTGCTTTAAAAAAACATTTTTTCTAGGGACAGAAAACTATAGGTAGGGAGAGTGTCAGTGTGTTTTACTGTGCGAATCCTTGTTTCTAGGGACAGGGAAGGACAGTGAGGGAATTCTCCTTGTGCTATAGTGTGCTTTAAAAAAACATTTTTTTCTAGGGACAGAAAACTATAGGAAGGAAGAGTGTCAGTTTCTTTCACTGTGATAAACCTTGTTTCTAGGGACAAAGAAGGAAAGTGAGTGAAATTCTCCTTGTGCTATAGTGTGCTTTAAAAAAAACATTTTTTCTAGGGACAGAAAACTATAGGTAGGGAGAGTGTCAGTGTCTTTTACTGTGCGAATCCTTGTTTCTAGGGACAGGGAAGGACAGTGAGGGAATTCTCCTTGTGCTATAGTGTGCTTTAAAAAAACATTTTTTTCTAGGGACAGAAAACTATAGGAAGGAAGAGTGTCAGTTTCTTTCACTGTGATAAACCTTGTTTCTAGGGACAAAGAAGGAAAGTGAGTGAAATTCTCCTTGTGCTATAGTGTGCTTTAAAAAAAACATTTTTTCTAGGGACAGAAAACTATAGGTAGGGAGAGTGTCAGTGTCTTTTACTGTGCGAATCCTTGTTTCTAGGGACAGGGAAGGACAGTGAGGGAATTCTCCTTGTGCTATAGTGTGCTTTAAAAAAAACATTTTTTCTAGGGACAGAAAACTATAGGTAGGGAGAGTGTCAGTGTGTTTTACTGTGCGAATCCTTGTTTCTAGGGACAGGGAAGGACAGTGAGGGAATTCTCCTTGTGCTATAGTGTGCTAAAGCATTCCTCATCAACCATCTTTGAAATCCTTGTTTTTTTGCACAGTCAGGGAAATTGTCGTTGTGCTATTCTGTGCAAAAGCAATCATCCTCAACCATATTTAGAAATCCTTAAGTAAAGGGACAGAGAAGGACACCTGAAGGTAGCCCTTATTGCTTTTTTCCCATCTCCCTGCAGGCCATCTATTAGAATGTCTGGAAGGCAAACAAGGAGAGGCAGACAGTCAGGAGGCAATAAAAGAGGGCAAGCAGGCTCTGTGTCTGGGGGCAACAGTGCTGGTCGTGGACGCGGTGCATTGTCATCAGCACATGGCCATGGGACACGCTTGTCCTTCTTTTCGGCAGCTGGACATGTTGAGCCACATCATGCCGAAGACTTGGTAGAGTGGATGACCAAGCCCTCCTCCTCCTCCTCATCCTCTCTCACCCAGGCTCAGGGTACTGGAAAAGCAGCTGCCAAAGCGTCCTCTTCCCTGGTATCAATGTCAGACTCATCATCAGTCACTCCTTCCCTAGACCCACCATGTCCTCCTCCTGAGGAGTCCCCCGAACTGTTTGAGCACAGTGTTGGGTACATGCTCCAGGAGGATGCCCAGCGTTTCGAAGGGTCTGATGATGAAACCCAGCTAGAGGAAGGCAGTAGCGTGAGAGCAGACAGAGGGGATGCTCAAGAAGGACACCAATCTGGCAGTCATGTTCCAGCAGCTGCAGCATACTGCCAGATTGGCTCCAGTGATGAGGAGGGAGGGGATGATGAGGTCACTGACTCCACGTGGGTGCCTAATAGGAGAGAGGAGGAGGAGGAGGATGAGGAGGAGGCACATCTCCAACGAGGCAGGATGCCCTTTGGTGGCCAGCGTAAGGGCAGTACACCAACGGAATCACACCGCAGAGCTCCGCCTGTGCAGGGCGCTGCCTCTGCCCGTCATTCAAAAAGTTCTTTGGTGTGGGCCTTTTTTGAGGCTAGTGCATCAGATCGCACAGCTGCTGTTTGCAACATATGTCTCAAGCGTATATCGCGTGGCCAAAACATCAGCCGCTTGGGTACCACATGCCTGACCAGACATATGTTGACCTGCCATGCAGCTCGTTGGCAAGCCTACCTCAAAGACCCACACCAAAGAACAAAGCGGACCTATCCTTGCACCGCATCAGCTGGGATCTCCAACCCCACTATAACTTCAGTCCTCTCTGAAACATGCACTGAGAGGAATGAAGGTGTAGAATTAGGTGTGTCACAGCCAAGTACTTGCGGCCACTCTGCTAGCAGTACACCGACGTCCGATTCTAGCAGGCAAATTTCCCTGCCCCAGCTGCTGGACCGTCGAAAGAAGTTCACTCCCAGCCATCCACATGCCCAGCGGTTGAATGCTAGCTTGGCTAAATTGCTAGCGCTTCAACTGCTGCCTTTTCAGTTGGTAGACTCGGCCCCCTTCCGTGAGTTTGTGCAATGTGCGGTTCCTCAGTGGCAGGTTCCCAAACGCCACTTTTTCTCACGGAAGGCTATTCCGGCTCTCTACCGGCATGTGGAAGGCAATGTCTTGGCCTCGCTGGACAGGGCGGTCAGTGGTAAGGTGCATATTACCGCTGACTCATGGTCCAGCAGGCATGGACAGGGACGTTACCTTTCTTTCACGGCCCATTGGGTCACTCTTTTGGCAGCTGGGAAGGATGCAGGACAAGGTGCAGTAGTGTTGGAGGTTGTTCCACCGCCACGCCTCCAAAATGCTACTACTGGTTGTGACACACCTCTCTCCTCCACCCCCTCCTCTTCTTCTTCCTCCATGGCCTCTTCCTGTGGTTTGTCCTCGGAACCAGCGGTGCTCCGTAGGCGTTCAAGGGGCTACGCAAGTACGCAGGCAAAAAGATGCCATGCCGTGCTTGCGCTGGTGTGTTTGGGGGACAGAAGCCACACTGGGGCAGAGGTCCTGTCTGCTCTGCAGGGCCAGGCAGAGAGGTGGTTGACGCCACGCCAGCTTAAGCCAGGAATGGTGGTTTGCGACAATGGCACCAACCTCCCCTCCGACAGGGACAACTGACCCATGTGCCCTGTGTGGCTCACGTCCTTAACCTGGTGGTGCAGCGGTTCTTGGGCAGGTACCCGGGCTTACAGGATGTCCTGAGGCAGGCCAGGAAAGTCTGTGTGCATTTCCGCAGATCTTATAATGCCAGTGCTCGCCTGGCTGAGCTGCAAAAGGAGTTGAACCTGCCCAAGAACCGCCTTATATGTGACATGCCCACCAGGTGGAACTCAACGTTGGCCATGCTGCAGCGGCTGCACACGCAGCAGAGGGCCATCAATGAGTACCTGTGCGACTACGGCACCAGGACAGGCTCAGGGGAGCTTGGTTTTTTTTCTCCACGCCAGTGGGGCATGATCAGGGATGCATGCACTGTCCTGGCACCATTTGAGGAGGCCACGAGGATGGTGAGCAGTGACAGTGCATGCATCAGTGACACTGTACCTCTTGTCCACCTGTTGGAGCACACGCTGCGTGGAATAATGGACAGGGCACTTGAGGCAGAACAGAGGCAGGAAGAGAAGGACTTCCTTGCCTCTCAAGGCCCCCTTTACCCAGACAGTGTTCCTTCTGTCCCACCCATCGCACAGGAAGAGGACGAGGAGGAGGAGGAGGAGGAGGAGGAGGATTGTGTCAGCATGGAGGTGGAGGCTGGCACTCAGCATCATCAGCATCAGTCTTTTAGGGATGATTTACAGTCCCAAGAAACCAGTGGACTTGTACGTGGCTGGGAGGAGGTGGCTGCGGATCATGTCGTCCTTAGTGACCCAGAGGACTCCGGAGCGAATGCCTCAGCAAACCTACGCTGCATGGCCTCCCTGATCCTGCAAAGTCTGCGGAAGGATCCTCGTATTCTTCGGATCAAGGAGAGGGACCATTACTGGCTGGCCACTCTCCTTGATCCACGGTACAAGGGTAAGGTTGCGGACCTTATGTTACCGTCGCAGAGGGAGCAGAGGATGAGACAACTCCGGGAGGCCTTGCAGAAAGGTCTGTGCAACGCGTTCCCAGAGACTGGGAGGTTACAAACTCCTGGTCCTGGACAACGAGTTGCTGAGGCTTCGGCCAGTCAAAGAAGGAGCGGTGGGGAAGGTGGCCGTCTGACCGATGCGTTCAGACAATTCTTTAGTCCGCAGCCCCAAAGTATGATCGGTTCCAGCAACCATCGCCAGCGTCTGATAAACATGGTGCAGGAATATCTAGGGGCAAGGTCAGACTTGGACACCTTCCCCACCGAAAATCCTCTGGCTTACTGGGTCTTGAGGATGGATCACTGGCCAGAGCTTGCACAGTATGCAATTGAGCTACTGGCCTGTCCTGCATCCAGCGTTCTTTCGGAACGCACATTCAGTGCTGCTGGAGGATTTGTCACGGATCACAGGGTGCGCCTGTCCACCGACTCGGTTGATCGACTGACTTTCATCAAGATGAACCAGTCTTGGATCACCACCAGCTACCACACACCTGATGCTGATATAACAGACTAATTGATATTAACATGTCACATCCCTTCAAGACTGATGCTGATGCTGAGTGCCTGTGCTGTTATGTTGAATATGAAAAAGTGTAGCGCTTATTTTTGTGAAAGAGTCAGTTAACAAAACATAACAAATGTTGCAAACATGCATATATATTAATTTCAGTGACACCAAGTGACTGAGTGTGATCCGTGAAAAAAAATATATTATATGTAAATAAATCAGAACAAAACAGTCCTCTATTGTGACCACACACAAATAACAGTCCAAAAGTGTAGAAAAAACTGCAAGGTTGAAAAAAAGAGTCCCACATGGATATGACCCTCTCTGTGAAAGGATAGAGACACCACCACCGATTATAAGGAGGAGGCTTACCAGATGGTATTGACTTGGTAAGGTGTATACCACCCAAGTCAAAACAGGCTTAAATAATCAGTCAGCAAGGTGTATCCAGCTGGTCCTGAATCCGCATATCAGTCGGCACCGCAAATTCCCGTAAACACCAGGAAGTGTGAATACATATAGTCTTGTTGGAGCCAGAGATACGGTAACCACATAACATGCGTAATGGGGAAAAAAACTCACATAGTGTGATACCGTACAAGGAAGTATTTATTTAAAAAAAGATTAAAAAATGTACACTCACATTTGGAAGAACATCATAGGCATATCACAAAATGCAAGAGCGATGTGTGTAAATGGGTCCACCCGACGCGTTTCAACTAAAAAGTCATCATCTGGGGTGTGGACCCCCACAACAACACCGCTATTTATAGATGGAATGACCCCAGCTGGAGTGACCCCGGAAATTACATCACTTCCTGTTGGTGAACAGGAAGTGGCGGCTGCTATTTAAAATATCCCATTTGATCTCAAAAAATCTTCCCATAATATAGGATAATACTGCCAATGAATATTTATTAGATTGTGTTAGACCAATAGATAAATAAGCAGTATAGACATGGCCAGAACTTCTATATCAGCCATATAGAACAGGAAGCGCCATCCAAGCCTCTCTATGAAGACGAGGCTGGATGACATCACTTCCGCTCTGCACAGGAACATTGGAAAAGATCCCCAAGCCTCACTATGTCTGATATGGCACTGTTTTTTATGAGCCCTAACAAATACTTCCAGTGGTGGTGCTATGGGCAAAGCGCCTGATGTGTTATCGGGAGGTTGTGAGTTCGAATCCCTGCTTTGGCATGCCGAATTTGAAGTCAAATCAAACTGGGGTCATCCCTAAAAATCTAGAATGCTAATATTGGTTAATGTTCCAAAACCGACAAATTCAACTGTCAAACACAAACTAGCCATTTGAATGGTGACTAGATAGTTGACAAGTTGAAATGAGTATTAAAATTATTAAAAAAAGGATAAAATTTTAAATTACTACAAAAATTTATGAAAAATCGTCCTTGGAGTCAAGATCTATTAATAAAAGCGTTAATATCCCACTCCACATTTAACCCCTGTGGGTGGTGAGTCTGTAACTCGTAAATCCAGAAAGTTTCGAGTCTGGAAACTCCTCTAGTGTTGGCCCCACCCCTCCATGGAGCAACATAACGGTCAATAATCAAGAATTGGGTCCCTGTTGGGTCACGGGCATGGTTTTGCCGATAATGCTGAGGGACCGTGTGTTTGACACTCCCAAACTTGATTAAGTTGATATGCTCGGTTACCCTGGTCGTGAATGACCTAATGGTCCGCCCAACATATTGTTTACCACATGGACATGTCAGTAAATACACAACATTAATAGTTGCGCATGTACAAAATGGTTTGATTGGATAGACCCGGTTAGTCGCTGTGGACCTAAATTCTTTACTGGCCTTTCTCCCACAGGTGTTATACTGGCATACAAGGCATTTCTTACAGGGGTAGTAGCCTGTCCAGTTATGAAAAAATGTTGGCCTAATCGGAGGATTAATGATGGTTGGTGCAATTTTACTTTTAAGTGAGGGCACTCCTCGGTATATCACTTTAGGTCTTTCTGGTAAAAGTTTACCAAGGATTCGATCATTCCTCAAGATACCCCAATGTTGTTCAAAAATAGCCTTGATTTGCTTGTGTTGGGTAGAAAAGGCTGTAAGAAAAGACCATCTAAAATTGTCTTCCCTTTCTCTTTGAGGTCTATCTGCTAACAATAGAGATCGGTCGATATTCAGAACCTTAGTCATCTCATTCTCGACATCTCGGTTGTCATATCCCTTTTCAATAAACCGGTCTCTTAGAATGTCAGCTTGTATCCTGAAAGTTTCTGTGTCAGTACAATTCCTGCGGAGTCGCAGGAATTGACTTTTGGGAACGGATTTTAGCCAGGACTTATGATGGCAACTGTCTGTGGGTATATATCCGTTCCTATCCGTAGGTTTGAAATACGTACTGTACTTGAATTGATACTCAAACCTTTCTATTTCAAGATCCAAAAAATGGATTTTAGACTGGCTAAATTCGTATGTAAGTGAAATCCCTCTGTCATTCTCATTGAGCTCTGAGAAGAAATCTTCAAGAGATTCAGGGGTGCCAGCCCAAAGGAGGAGGATGTCGTCTATGTACCTGGCCCACATAATTAACTGCGGGTGTTCCAGGGCATAGACGGCATCCTCCTCCCACTTGGCCATGAAAAGGTTTGCTAAACTGGGAGCAAACTTTGCTCCCATCGCAACTCCCTTATGCTGCAAATAAAAGCGACCATCGAACCAAAAATAATTATGTTGGGTGGCAAACTCCAACAAATCAACTATAAAATCCACCTGAGGTTTAGCGAGAGTGACATCCCTATTTAGAAAATCCTTAGCAGCCTCCATTCCTCTCTGATGAGGAATGCAGGTGTATAAGGATGCCACATCCGCTGTGGCCATAATCAAATCGCCTTCAAAGGTGATAGCAGACAGGCGTTTAATCACATCCTTCGTGTCTTTAAGGTAGGATGGAGTTTTGCGTACAGATGGTTGCAAAAAGAAATCAATGTACCTACCAATTCTAGAGGTGACGGAATCTATCCCGCTAATGATGGGACGTCCAGGGGGATGAAGGGAATCTTTATGAACCTTAGGTAAATAATAAATAACAGGAATGCGGGGGGCTAAAGGAACAAGGAACGATTTTTCTTTACTATTTAAAATTGAGGACTCATAACCCTGAGCGATAAGACTGGTTAATTGTCTCTTGAATTTAGATGTCGGATTACTGGGTAGCTCTTTGTACGTATCCTGATCACTCAGAATTTTGTACATCTCCCCCATATAGTCCTGTTTGTCCAGCAATACAATACCTCCGCCTTTGTCAGCGGGACGGATAACCAGATCCTTATTGTCACACAAGGATTTAAGACCCTGACTAGGTAAAGGATTATTGAAAACTCGTTTAGGAGGTAATTTGGCAAGATCTTTTGTCAGGGTCACCTGTGGCCAGGTGACAGATGCACACCGTAGGGGGACAGGAGTGCACCGCGAGGTAGTGAACCCTATGGCTGGCTTCTGTGGATAGGAAACTGGGTGGTTGTGGAAAGCGGGACCAGAGGAGCACAACCGGGATCCCAACGGAAGCGAGAGCCAAGATTCCCCAGGGCGCGGAGTCTAAGACCCAGCTGGTCTTCTCCAGGGCCTCTAGTGGTGAGGATGTTACGCTGCAGGCTGGGACCAGGTCGCGGCCCCTGGAGTTTCCTAGCTCACGCCCCGTAGGATAAGGGGAAGCAGCAGCACACGATAGAGAGAACCGAATAACAAGCCGAAGGTCAGGGGCCACAAGCAGACAAGGATAACGAAGAACGAGCCGAAGGTCAAGGGTCACGAGCAGACAGGGATGGTCGGGGACAAGCCAATAACGTAACAGAGAGACAGACGTAGCACACGGCAGGCAGGAACCCAAACACACAATGCCTAACAAACACGTTGATCAGCAAAGCAGGCTTGCAGTGCACAGGTTAATATAGTGTTCAGTGATAGGGCCTGGGGTGGAGTCAGGCTGGGAGGAGATTATAAAGGAGGCCAGGTGAAGGAGGTCTGGTCTCTAGATGAACACATGAGGAGGAAGGTAAGATGGCAGACAGACATTAATGCATATCCATGACAGTACCCTCCCTCTTACGAGGCCTCCCCCTTCCCCGCCTGGGCCCAGGTTTAGAGGGAAACTTCAGATGAAACTCCTTTAACAGACGAGGTGCAAAGACCTCAGATGCAGTGATCCAAGACCTCTCCTCAGGACCAAACCCTTTCCAATGAACGAGGTACTGAAGAACGCCTTTACAGAGTCGGGAGTCCAGAATTTGACTGATCTCGTACTCCTGATTATCCTCAGAGACAGGCGCCACGGTAGGAAGAGGACGAGAGAATTTATTGAGGACTAAAGGCTTTAGAAGAGCAACATGAAAGGAGTTAGTGATTTTAAGGCTCTTAGGAATCTGGAGTTTGAAACAAACCGGATTCAGTTTAGCAGTTACCGTGTATGGACCGATGAATCGTGGAGCAAACTTCAGAGAAGGAACTCGGAGCTTGATGTTCCTGGTAGAGAGCCAGACTTTGTCCCCTGGCTGAAGAGAAGGCGGTTTACGCCTGCGGCGGTCGGCAAAGCCTTTGAATTTTTCAGCAGCTGCCCGGAGGGAATCATGAACGTGACCCCAAACGGAATTGAGAGACTCCTGAACCGAAGCCAAAGCTGGAATGTCTGGAGAACAGATCATAGGAAGAGGAAGTTGAGGGTGTTTTCCATAAACTGTGAAAAAGGGTGTCTTCTGCGAACTGGTATTCACATGATTGTTATGGGAGAATTCTGCCCACGGGAGTAGAGAGGACCAATCGTCATGGTGAGAAGACACAAAGGTGCGAAGAAAGACCTCTAACTCCTGATTAACCCTCTCAGTCTGTCCATTGGATTGGGGATGGTAAGAAGAAGAAAAATCCAAGACAATATTGAGGGATTTGCAAAAGGCTCTCCAAAAACGAGACGTGAATTGGACTCCCCTGTCGGAAACAATATGAGAAGGGACCCCATGTAGGCGGAGAATTTCTCGAATGAAAATGGGAACCAAGGCAGGGGCAGAAGGAAGACCAGGAAGAGGAACAAAATGAGCCATCTTGGAGAATCGATCGATTACCACCCAAATGACTGTATTATTCTCAGACAGTGGGAGATCGGTGATAAAATCCATGGCAATATGGGCCCAGGGTTCCTTAGGAATAGGCAAGGGCATGAGGAGACCAGCAGGAGCTTGTGTGGAGGATTTGGACTGAGCACAGACATGACAAGCTTTAACGTAGTCTTTGACGTCTGAGCGGAGATTAGGCCACCAGTAGTGACGACTGATGAGTAGGAAGGATCGGAGGAATCCAGAATGCCCTGCCACCTTGGAATCATGTCCCCAACAAAGGATCTTAGCTCTTAGCTCAGTGGGGACAAAGGTCTTACCAGGCGGAATTTTAGACTTCAGGGTGGTAGAGTGGGCAACAATGCATGAGGTGGGAATGATCGGCTCAGGTTCAGGGGCGGACTCCTCGTCAAAAGTGTCAAATGACCTAGAGAGCGCATCAGCCCGACCGTTGCAGGAACCAGGTTTGTAGGTAATCGTGAAATTAAAACGGGCAAAGAAGAGACTCCACCTGGCCTGTCTAGGATTCAGACGTTTAGCATTCTGTAGATACTGTAAATTCTTGTGATCGGTAAAGATCGTTATGGAGTGAGGGGAACCCTCCAAGAGATGACGCCACTCCTCTAACGCCAATTTAATTGCGAGAAGTTCCCGATCACCGATGGCATAATTCCTCTCTGCCTGAGAAAATTTTTTGGAGAAGAACGCACATGGTTGGCGTCTCTTCTCAAAGATTTGAAGAAGCACAGCTCCCACCCCCATTGAGGAAGCGTCCACTTCAATAAAAAATGCATTCCCAGGATTTGGTCTCCTCAAGAGGGGGCCAGAAACAAAGGCCTGTTTCAGGTTGTGAAATGCAGAGACAGCTTCGGGAGGCCAGTCTCTGGCATTCACACCCTTCTTGGTCAAAGCGATAATAGGCGCGGCAATGGAAGAGTAATTCCTTATGAACTGCCTATAATAATTAGTGAAGCCAAGAAAGCGCTGTGTGGCCTTGAGGCTAGCAGGAAGAGGCCAGTTGGTGATAGCCAAGACCTTCCCAGGGTCCATACGAAGCCCCGAACATGAGACAAAGCACCCCAAAAACAGGACCTCAGAACATTCAAAGGAACATTTCTCCAGCTTGGCATAGAGATTGTTCTCTCTAAGACGTTGAAGTACAGTGCGGACATGGTTTCTGTGGACGAGCAGATTTTCAGAAAAGATCAGAATGTCATCCAGATAGATGACAACAAACTGGTACAGCAGATCTCTGAAGATTTCATTGACAAAGTTTTGAAACACGGCTGGAGCATTACACAGACCAAAAGGCATCACCAGATATTCGTAATGCCCGTCTCTAGTGTTAAATGCAGTCTTCCATTCGTCACCCTCCCGTATTCGAATGAGATTGTACGCGCCTCTGAGATCCAACTTGGTGAAAATGGAGGCACCCTTCAACCTATCGAATAGCTCAGATATTAAGGGTAAGGGGTATCGATTTTTAATAGTAACCGCATTTAAACCCCGATAATCGATGCAGGGTCTTAAGGTACCATCCTTTTTGGCAACAAAAAAGAACCCTGCCCCTGCAGGCGATGAGGATTTCCGGATGAACCCTCTCTCCAGATTCTCTGCTACATACTCCGACATGGCCTGGGTCTCTGGGATGGACAGAGGGTAGGTACGACCCCTGGGTAGAGTTGCTCCGGGGACAAGATCAATAGCACAGTCAAAAGACCTGTGGGGAGGAAGCACCTCAGCTGATTTTTTACAGAACACATCCCGGTAATCGCTGTATGCGGCGGGAAGATCAGAAGAAACAGAAGTGGCAGCAACCGGAAGACTCTCCTTGGGGGTCACCTTGAGAAGACACGACGAGAAACATGAGGAACCCCAGGCCAGGATCTGCCCAGAGACCCAGTCCACATGTGGAGAGTGGAGCTGTAGCCAAGGGAGGCCCAATACAACTGGGGTAGAGGCCTTGGGTAGAATAAGAAAGGATATCCACTCCTGGTGGAGAATCCCTACCGACATCCTAATGGGTAGCGTCTGGAAGCGAATAGGGCCCCCTGGGAGAACAGTGCCATCAATTGCCGAGACTACCAATGGGGTAGTGAGAGGTGAAAGGGTAAGCTTCATAGAAGAAGCAGTTCTCCAATCCATGAAATTGCCGGCAGCCCCGGAATCCAGGTATGCAAGGGTTGACTGAGGAGAAGTGCCTACATGAAGGGACACCGGCAAGAGCAGGCGAGAAGGTGATGTTTCTGGGTCCAATACTCCACCTTCCAAATGTATTAGACCCGAGCGTTTCCCGGACGAAGCGAGCAGGAGTCACGAAAATGACCCTTGCCCCCACAATAGAGGCACAAGCCCAGAGTTCTGCGCCTAGCACGTTCTTCGGGGGTTAGTCTGGTCCGGCCCAGCTGCATAGGTTCTTCAGCAGGTAGAGGATGCTCCACGGAATGAAGGGAGGGGAGCTCAGACTGGCTAGGACCCAGAGAGTGCTGGCGTCTTTTTTCTAAGGACCTCTCTTGAAAACGAATGTCGATCTGGTTGCATAATGAAATTACATCGTCCAGACCGACGGGAATGGCTCTTCCCGCTAATTCGTCTTTCACTCGGTCAGAGAGGCCATGTAAAAAGGTAGCGACCAGGGCCTCATTATTCCAGCTCAATTCAGCTGTGTGGATACGGAACTGAAGAGCATATTGCCCCACTGAACTAGATTCTTGGCGAAGACGTAAGACAGCACTAGCCGCTGAAGAAGCCCGAGCCGGCTCTTCGAAGATATTACGAAAGAGCTTCAAGAATTCGGACAGACTGGAAACCACCGGATCGTTCCTCTCCCACAGGGGGGCAGCCCAGGCCAAAGCTTCACCGGAGAGGAGGGAAATGATATAGGCTACCTTAGCCCGGTCAGATAGGAAGCTTTGAGGCTGAAGCTCAAAATGAATAGTGCATTGGCTGAGAAACCCCCTGCAGGCCTTGGAGTCCCCAGAGAAACGGAACGGAGCTGGCAATCTTAGTGAGTGTGAGGCTGCGACTGGTGCGATAGGTACAGCCGCTGGTTGTACTTGGGGTTGCGGATTCGGGGTTCCCAAGGAGACCTGAAGCTGCTCGAATCGAGAAGCCAGATCCTGGAGGAATCGCATCACCTGGGTCTGATTTGATTCCTGGGTCTCAAGTCTGCGAACTATGCCCTGCAATGGATCATCCGCGGGAAGCGGGATGTCAGCCGGGTTCATGGCTGATCAAACTGTCAGGGTCACCTGTGGCCAGGTGACAGATGCACACCGTAGGGGGACAGGAGTGCACCGCGAGGTAGTGAACCCTATGGCTGGCTTCTGTGGATAGGAAACTGGGTGGTTGTGGAAAGCGGGACCAGAGGAGCACAACCGGGATCCCAACGGAAGCGAGAGCCAAGATTCCCCAGGGCGCGGAGTCTAAGACCCAGCTGGTCTTCTCCAGGGCCTCTAGTGGTGAGGATGTTACGCTGCAGGCTGGGACCAGGTCGCGGCCCCTGGAGTTTCCTAGCTCACGCCCCGTAGGATAAGGGGAAGCAGCAGCACACGATAGAGAGAACCGAATAACAAGCCGAAGGTCAGGGGCCACAAGCAGACAAGGATAACGAAGAACGAGCCGAAGGTCAAGGGTCACGAGCAGACAGGGATGGTCGGGGACAAGCCAATAACGTAACAGAGAGACAGACGTAGCACACGGCAGGCAGGAACCCAAACACACAATGCCTAACAAACACGTTGATCAGCAAAGCAGGCTTGCAGTGCACAGGTTAATATAGTGTTCAGTGATAGGGCCTGGGGTGGAGTCAGGCTGGGAGGAGATTATAAAGGAAGCCAGGTGAAGGAGGTCTGGTCTCTAGATGAACACATGAGGAGGAAGGTAAGATGGCAGACAGACATTAATGCATATCCATGACATCTTTCAATACCAGATCTCTAAACATGTTTATTGCTGGAGCAAGCTGGTTAGGGGGGTTGAACAGGGATGGATTGGATAAACCTGAATGGACAGTACCTGACGTAGCTGCCCTCGCTATACTTCTAGTAGGATTGGAAGTAATATAGCGCTGTATGTTAATCTTCCTAATGTACTTATGAATGTCGACAAAGGTGTCAAATTTGTTCAACCTCCGCGGGGGAGCAAATTTGAGACCCTTGTCCAAAACAATCTTTTCTTCATGTGTTAAAACAGTACTTCTCAGGTTGAACACTCCTTTACAGATTATGTTCGCCCTCGCTTTTCGTCTCTGGCTCCTCCTCCCTCCTCTGGACCCTCTCTTGGGTCTCGGCCCCTTTTTCTCCCTGGGGGGTCCTCGTGAAAACCCTGATTTGGGCGGGGTTGGGAGATTGGTTGTTGATATCCATAGGAAGGCTGATCATACTCGGCATTTGGATACGGATATACTCCATCATTATACTGATCTTGAAGTGGAGAATATCTGTTATAAGTGGATGTTGGTGGATGACTATAGTGGGACGGTTTAGGGTAACCATTATGGTGGTCTTGATATCTAGCGGGTGATCCCCTATAATAGGGAGACCCCCTCTGATAGGATGGCTCACGATCATAATAATGACCGTCAGGGTTAGAATGGTTCCCTCTATGTCCTCTCCCTCCCCTTCTATTAGAATTATGTCCTCTACCCTTCTGTGTGTTCCTAGGGGTATGTACATTTTGGGGGCGACCACCCTGGGTTGGAGGAGGATCCCTAAGTAGTAGGCTCCTATTCATAGAAGGTTTCGGTTGGGTCTGGTAATCAATCAGAGGAGCCTGCGCTCCTATATTAGAAGAATTAACTTCCATAGTTTGATCCTGTACTGGGGTTTTCTGCCAGCTGAATACCTTACCCGCCCTATAGTCACCTATATCCCGCGAGTATTTTTTATGTTTTTTAGCCTTTTGATCTTTATCCTCCTTGATCAAATGGGCCTGGAGGTTAGAGGACAAGGAATTGTATTCAACTGAGTTTTTATACACAAGCAGTCCTTCCTTTAATTCCTTGATCTCTCTATCCAAGACAGAGAGGCGACTTCTCTTCCTGGTAATGAGGAAATTTAAAAATTTGGTACCAGCCTCATTGAAATATTTAAACCAGGAGTCAAAATCTCCCTCACCCTGTTGTGGATGAATGTCCCATCTGAGACTTCGTGGGACCATCTGTTCCGTCACATATTGTTCCAGGAACACAAGGTCCCACTGAAGATGGAGTTCTGACACCATGACATTCCTAAGCCTTAAAAATAACCCTCCAATTTCTGTGTCGCTACCAGTGGCTACAAACACACCCTCTGTATTGACTGTGTGTGATGCACGGTAGTCAAATACATCCATATTAGTGGTTGGTATTACACCAAATAAATAATGAACACTGCTGCAATATAATGTCAAGTAAACTGTGCAAAAAATTAGATATGGGATATACTGCGCTGTGCAATGAGTGAACACAAAAATTAGCTGCCAACACAGCTGAGACAAAGCAAAAACTGGTGAATATGAAAAAGTGTAGCGCTTATTTTTGTGAAAGAGTCAGTTAACAAAACATAACAAATGTTGCAAACATGCATATATATTAATTTCAGTGACACCAAGTGACTGAGTGTGATCCGTGAAAAAAAATATATTATATGTAAATAAATCAGAACAAAACAGTCCTCTATTGTGACCACACACAAATAACAGTCCAAAAGTGTAGAAAAAACTGCAAGGTTGAAAAAAAGAGTCCCACATGGATATGACCCTCTCTGTGAAAGGATAGAGACACCACCACCGATTATAAGGAGGAGGCTTACCAGATGGTATTGACTTGGTAAGGTGTATTTTTCATAAATTTTTGTAGTAATTTAAAATTTTATCCTTTTTTTAATAAAATGTTTTAATAATTGTAATACTCATTTCAACTTGTCAACTATCTAGTCACCATTCAAATGGCTAGTTTGTGTTTGACAGTTGAATTTGTCGGTTTTGGAACATTAACCAATATTAGCATTCTAGATTTTTAGGGATGACCCCAGTTTGATTTGACTTCAAATTCGGCATGCCAAAGCGGGGATTCGAACTCACAACCTCCACAATAACACATCAGGCGCTTTGCCCATAGCACCACCACTGGAAGTGTTTGTTAGGGCTCATAAAAAACAGTGCCATATCAGACATAGTGAGGCTTGGGGATCTTTTCCAATGTTCCTGTGCAGAGCGGAAGTGATGTCATCCAGCCTCGTCTTCATAGAGAGGCTTGGATGGCGCTTCCTGTTCTATATGGCTGATATAGAAGTTCTGGCCATGTCTATACTGCTTATTTATCTATTGATCTAACACAATCTAATAAATATTCATTGGCAGTATTATCCTATATTATGGGAAGATTTTTTGAGATCAAATGGGATATTTTAAATAGCAGCCGCCACTTCCTGTTCACCAACAGGAAGTGATGTAATTTCCGGGGTCACTCCAGCTGGGGTCATTCCATCTATAAATAGCGGTGTTGTTGTGGGGGTCCACACCCCAGATGATGACTTTTTAGTTGAAACGCGTCGGGTGGACCCATTTACACACATCGCTCTTGCATTTTGTGATATGCCTATGATGTTCTTCCAAATGTGAGTGTACATTTTTTTATCTTTTTTTAAATAAATACTTCCTTGTACGGTATCACACTATGTGAGTTTTTTTCCCCATTACGCATGTTATGTGGTTACCGTATCTCTGGCTCCAACAAGACTATATGTATTCACACTTCCTGGTGTTTACGGGAATTTGCGGTGCCGACTGATATGCGGATTCAGGACCAGCTGGATACACCTTGCTGACTGATTATTTAAGCCTGTTTTGACTTGGGTGGTATACACCTTACCAAGTCAATACCATCTGGTAAGCCTCCTCCTTATAATCGGTGGTGGTGTCTCTATCCTTTCACAGAGAGGGTCATATCCATGTGGGACTCTTTTTTTCAACCTTGCAGTTTTTTCTACACTTTTGGACTGTTATTTGTGTGTGGTCACAATAGAGGACTGTTTTGTTCTGATTTATTTACATATAATATATTTTTTTTCACGGATCACACTCAGTCACTTGGTGTCACTGAAATTAATATATATGCATGTTTGCAACATTTGTTATGTTTTGTTAACTGACTCTTTCACAAAAATAAGCGCTACACTTTTTCATATTCACCAGTTTTTGCTTTGTCTCAGCTGTGTTGGCAGCTAATTTTTGTGTTCACTCATTGCACAGCGCAGTATATCCCATATCTAATTTTTTGCACAGTTTACTTGACATTATATTGCAGCAGTGTTCATTATTTATTTGGTGTAATACCAACCACTAATATGGATGTATTTGACTACCGTGCATCACACACAGTCAATACAGAGGGTGTGTTTGTAGCCACTGGTAGCGACACAGAAATTGGAGGGTTATTTTTAAGGCTTAGGAATGTCATGGTGTCAGAACTCCATCTTCAGTGGGACCTTGTGTTCCTGGAACAATATGTGACGGAACAGATGGTCCCACGAAGTCTCAGATGGGACATTCATCCACAACAGGGTGAGGGAGATTTTGACTCCTGGTTTAAATATTTCAATGAGGCTGGTACCAAATTTTTAAATTTCCTCATTACCAGGAAGAGAAGTCGCCTCTCTGTCTTGGATAGAGAGATCAAGGAATTAAAGGAAGGACTGCTTGTGTATAAAAACTCAGTTGAATACAATTCCTTGTCCTCTAACCTCCAGGCCCATTTGATCAAGGAGGATAAAGATCAAAAGGCTAAAAAACATAAAAAATACTCGCGGGATATAGGTGACTATAGGGCGGGTAAGGTATTCAGCTGGCAGAAAACCCCAGTACAGGATCAAACTATGGAAGTTAATTCTTCTAATATAGGAGCGCAGGCTCCTCTGATTGATTACCAGACCCAACCGAAACCTTCTATGAATAGGAGCCTACTACCTAGGGATCCTCCTCCAACCCAGGGTGGTCGCCCCCAAAATGTACATACCCCTAGGAACACACAGAAGGGTAGAGGACATAATTCTAATAGAAGGGGAGGGAGAGGACATAGAGGGAACCATTCTAACCCTGACGGTCATTATTATGATCGTGAGCCATCCTATCAGAGGGGGTCTCCCTATTATAGGGGATCACCCGCTAGATATCAAGACCACCATAATGGTTACCCTAAACCGTCCCACTATAGTCATCCACCAACATCCACTTATAACAGATATTCTCCACTTCAAGATCAGTATAATGATGGAGTATATCCGTATCCAAATGCCGAGTATGATCAGCCTTCCTATGGATATCAACAACCAATCTCCCAACCCCGCCCAAATCAGGGTTTTCACGAGGACCCCCCAGGGAGAAAAAGGGGCCGAGACCCAAGAGAGGGTCCAGAGGAGGGAGGAGGAGCCAGAGACGAAAAGCGAGGGCGAACATAATCTGTAAAGGAGTGTTCAACCTGAGTAGTACTGTTTTAACACATGAAGAAAAGATTGTTTTGGACAAGGGTCTCAAATTTGCTCCCCCGCGGAGGTTGAACAAATTTGACACCTTTGTCGACATTCATAAGTACATTAGGAAGATTAACATACAGCGCTATATTACTTCCAATCCTACTAGAAGTATAGCGAGGGCAGCTACGTCAGGTACTGTCCATTCAGGTTTATCCAATCCATCCCTGTTCAACCCCCCTAACCAGCTTGCTCCAGCAATAAACATGTTTAGAGATCTGGTATTGAAAGATCTTGCCAAATTACCTCCTAAACGAGTTTTCAATAATCCTTTACCTAGTCAGGGTCTTAAATCCTTGTGTGACAATAAGGATCTGGTTATCCGTCCCGCTGACAAAGGCGGAGGTATTGTATTGCTGGACAAACAGGACTATATGGGGGAGATGTACAAAATTCTGAGTGATCAGGATACGTACAAAGAGCTACCCAGTAATCCGACATCTAAATTCAAGAGACAATTAACCAGTCTTATCGCTCAGGGTTATGAGTCCTCAATTTTAAATAGTAAAGAAAAATCGTTCCTTGTTCCTTTAGCCCCCCGCATTCCTGTTATTTATTATTTACCTAAGGTTCATAAAGATTCCCTTCATCCCCCTGGACGTCCCATCATTAGCGGGATAGATTCCGTCACCTCTAGAATTGGTAGGTACATTGATTTCTTTTTGCAACCATCTGTACGCAAAACTCCATCCTACCTTAAAGACACGAAGGATGTGATTAAACGCCTGTCTGCTATCACCTTTGAAGGCGATTTGATTATGGCCACAGCGGATGTGGCATCCTTATACACCTGCATTCCTCATCAGAGAGGAATGGAGGCTGCTAAGGATTTTCTAAATAGGGATGTCACTCTCGCTAAACCTCAGGTGGATTTTATAGTTGATTTGTTGGAGTTTGCCACCCAACATAATTATTTTTGGTTCGATGGTCGCTTTTATTTGCAGCATAAGGGAGTTGCGATGGGAGCAAAGTTTGCTCCCAGTTTAGCAAACCTTTTCATGGCCAAGTGGGAGGAGGATGCCGTCTATGCCCTGGAACACCCGCAGTTAATTATGTGGGCCAGGTACATAGACGACATCCTCCTCCTTTGGGCTGGCACCCCTGAATCTCTTGAAGATTTCTTCTCAGAGCTCAATGAGAATGACAGAGGGATTTCACTTACATACGAATTTAGCCAGTCTAAAATCCATTTTTTGGATCTTGAAATAGAAAGGTTTGAGTATCAATTCAAGTACAGTACGTATTTCAAACCTACGGATAGGAACGGATATATACCCACAGACAGTTGCCATCATAAGTCCTGGCTAAAATCCGTTCCCAAAAGTCAATTCCTGCGACTCCGCAGGAATTGTACTGACACAGAAACTTTCAGGATACAAGCTGACATTCTAAGAGACCGGTTTATTGAAAAGGGATATGACAATCGAGATGTCGAGAATGAGATGACTAAGGTTCTGAATATCGACCGATCTCTATTGTTAGCAGATAGACCTCAAAGAGAAAGGGAAGACAATTTTAGATGGTCTTTTCTTACAGCCTTTTCTACCCAACACAAGCAAATCAAGGCTATTTTTGAACAACATTGGGGTATCTTGAGGAATGATCGAATCCTTGGTACACTTTTACCAGAAAGACCTAAAGTGATATACCGAGGAGTGCCCTCACTTAAAAGTAAAATTGCACCAACCATCATTAATCCTCCGATTAGGCCAACATTTTTTCATAACTGGACAGGCTACTACCCCTGTAAGAAATGCCTTGTATGCCAGTATAACACCTGTGGGAGAAAGGCCAGTAAAGAATTTAGGTCCACAGCGACTAACCGGGTCTATCCAATCAAACCATTTTGTACATGCGCAACTATTAATGTCGTGTATTTACTGACATGTCCATGTGGTAAACAATATGTTGGGCGGACCATTAGGTCATTCACGACCAGGGTAACCGAGCATATCAACTTAATCAAGTTTGGGAGTGTCAAACACACGGTCCCTCGGCATTATCGGCAAAACCATGCCCGTGACCCAACAGGGACCCAATTCTTGATTATTGACCGTTATGTTGCTCCATGGAGGGGTGGGGCCAACACTAGAGGAGTTTCCAGACTCGAAACTTTCTGGATTTACGAGTTACAGACTCACCACCCACAGGGGTTAAATGTGGAGTGGGATATTAACGCTTTTATTAATAGATCTTGACTCCAAGGACGATTTTTCATAAATTTTTGTAGTAATTTAAAATTTTATCCTTTTTTTAATAAAATGTTTTAATAATTTTAATACTCATTTCAACTTGTCAACTATCTAGTCACCATTCAAATGGCTAGTTTGTGTTTGACAGTTGAATTTGTCGGTTTTGGAACATTAACCAATATTAGCATTCTAGATTTTTAGGGATGACCCCAGTTTGATTTGACTTCAAATTTGGCATGCCAAAGCGGGGATTCGAACTCACAACCTCCCGATAACACATCAGGCGCTTTGCCCATAGCACCACCACTGGAAGTGTTTGTTAGGGCTCATAAAAAACAGTGCCATATCAGACATAGTGAGGCTTGGGGATCTTTTCCAATGTTCCTGTGCAGAGCGGAAGTGATGTCATCCAGCCTCGTCTTCATAGAGAGGCTTGGATGGCGCTTCCTGTTCTATATGGCTGATATAGAAGTTCTGGCCATGTCTATACTGCTTATTTATCTATTGATCTAACACAATCTAATAAATATTCATTGGCAGTATTATCCTATATTATGGGAAGATTTTTTGAGATCAAATGGGATATTTTAAATAGCAGCCGCCACTTCCTGTTCACCAACAGGAAGTGATGTAATTTCCGGGGTCACTCCAGCTGGGGTCATTCCATCTATAAATAGCGGTGTTGTTGTGGGGGTCCACACCCCAGATGATGACTTTTTAGTTGAAACGCGTCGGGTGGACCCATTTACACACATCGCTCTTGCATTTTGTGATATGCCTATGATGTTCTTCCAAATGTGAGTGTACATTTTTTAATCTTTTTTTAAATAAATACTTCCTTGTACGGTATCACACTATGTGAGTTTTTTTCCCCATTACGCATGTTATGTGGTTACCGTATCTCTGGCTCCAACAAGACTATATGTATTCACACTTCCTGGTGTTTACGGGAATTTGCGGTGCCGACTGATATGCGGATTCAGGACCAGCTGGATACACCTTGCTGACTGATTATTTAAGCCTGTTTTGACTTGGGTGGTATACACCTTACCAAGTCAATACCATCTGGTAAGCCTCCTCCTTATAATCGGTGGTGGTGTCTCTATCCTTTCACAGAGAGGGTCATATCCATGTGGGACTCTTTTTTTCAACCTTGCAGTTTTTTCTACACTTTTGGACTGTTATTTGTGTGTGGTCACAATAGAGGACTGTTTTGTTCTGATTTATTTACATATAATATATTTTTTTTCACGGATCACACTCAGTCACTTGGTGTCACTGAAATTAATATATATGCATGTTTGCAACATTTGTTATGTTTTGTTAACTGACTCTTTCACAAAAATAAGCGCTACACTTTTTCATATTCACCAGTTTTTGCTTTGTCTCAGCTGTGTTGGCAGCTAATTTTTGTGTTCACTCATTGCACAGCGCAGTATATCCCATATCTAATTCTGTGCTGTTATGTTGACTGGCTATCCTCCTCCTCCGAGTCCTCAATGATACGATTGATGATGATAGCTTGGAAGATCATTTTTGTTTATGGGTGCCGCCACCAGTGGCTAAGGCCCAATTTTTCAGCCCCTGTTTTACAGGGGCGTGTAATTACAATTTTTTTAGCAATAATTTGCCATAGGGCTCATTGCTGTGCTCCAAGTACAGTATCTGTGAGGGGTTGGAGTGTTGTGGCACCAGTGCCTAAGGCCCAATTTTTCAGCCCCTGTTTAACAGGGGCGTGTCATTACAATTTTTGAAGCAATACTTTGCAACAGGGCTCATTGCTGTGCTCCAAGTACAGTATCTGTGAGGGGTTGTAGTGTTGTGCCACCAGTGCCTAAGGCCCAATTTTTCAGCCCCTGTTCAACAGGGGCATGCAATTACAATTCTTGATCTAATAATTCACAGCAGGGCCCATTGCTGCACCCACCAAGAGTAACTCTGAGGGCTTACAGTGTTGTGGCAACACCACCACCACCACCACCACGAAAGGCCCAATTTTTCAGCCCCTGTTCAAAAGGGGCATGTAATTACAATTCTTGATCTAATAATTCACAGCAGGGCCCATTGCTGCACCCACCAAGAGTAACTCTGAGGGCTTACAGTGTTGTGGCAACACCACCACCACCACCACCACCACGAAAGGCCCAATTTTTCAGCCCCTGTTCAACAGGGGCATGCAATTACAATTCTTGATCTAATAATTCACAGCAGGGCCCATTGCTGCACCCACCAAGAGTAACTCTGAGGGCTTACAGTGTTGTGGCAACGCCACCACCACCACCACCACGAAAGGCCCAATTTTTCAGCCCCTGTTCAAAAGGGGCATGTAATTACAATTCTTGATCTAATAATTCACAGCAGGGCCCATTGCTGCACCCACCAAGAGTAACTGTCAGGGCTTACAGTGTTGTGGCACCAGCACCACCATCAAAGGCCCAATTTTTACTACCACTGTTCAACAATTATATGTAATTAAAATTCCTGATATAATAGTTGACAGCAGGGCGTTCCAGCACCAACCAAGAGTAACTGTGAGTGCTTAGTGTTGTGCCAACACCAACAACTAAGGGGCCTATTTCTGCAGAGTATATACGGCAGGTCCCTACTTTCAAACATCCAACTTACAAACGACTCCTACTTGCAAACGCAAGAAGACAACAGGAAGTGAGAGGAAATCTACCACTAGGAAGGAAAATTCTCTCCTGTAAGAATACATATGGGAGAAAGGTGTCTCCTCTGTACTGATGCTTTATCAGCAATCCTTGTTTCAAGAAAAACACCACATTTCAAAAACAGTTGTCATTGGGACGGAAAGTGAGGTGAAATGTTCTGAACAGGGGCACAGACAGCAAAACAAATGTTACAGGGGTGATAACCCTTACCTATGTTTTCCAAAAAGTTTAAAAATAGATTTTTGGGCTGGAGCTACACTTCAACAATGTACCTGTTCAAAATTACAAACAGATTCTACATAAGAACAAACCTACAGTCCCTGTCTTGTATGCACCGCCTGTATACGGCTGTTCAGAGTATATAGGGCCTTTTTTATTTTATGTGCAGGGTTCCCCTTAATATCCATACAAGACCCAAAGGGGCTGGTAATGGGCTGGGGTAGGGGGGGGGGGTCATGGGGTAGCTATGCCATTTTTCTTAAAGATTTTCATCCATATTACCGGGACCAGACATTACATTAAAGCCGCAAGCAGTTTTAAATGGCTTTTTTTCCTTTAGAAATGTAATTTTGTGCAGGGACAGTTCTAAACACGGGAAACACGTGGCACTTCACAGGCATACTTTAGACACCCCCCAGGTACGATATTTAAAGGAATATTTGACTTTTTTTTTTTCACTTTATGCATCATTAAAATGACTGCTCCCGAAAAACGACCGTTTTTAAAACTTCTTTTTGCATTGATACATGTCCCCTGGTGCACAACCCGGGTTCCCAAACCCTTTTTAGGACAATAACATGCATAATAGTTGTTATAATTAGCACTTTAGAATTCGAACGTTCGCATCCATTGTATTTAATAGGGTTCTAATGTTCGTACGAACTTTCGGTCCGTTCGCGGGTTCTGGTGCGAACCGAACCCGGGGGTGTTCGGCTCATCACTAATCTAGGCTTACCTGTAGGTGCAAGTTGCAAGAGTGGGTTTACAACCACTTTAATAGCATCATGGGCCCCTGGGCAAAGTATTGCTCTAGGGCCCCTACAATGGAGACAGTGCAGGTAAACAGACATCAAGTAGGTAGGAGGCAGACAAGCGGAGCTCCGCTTTAATTACATGAACAATCATTCTGTACAGCAAAGAAACAGTGGGAAAATACTACATACATAAAGTAACAAAGCTGTCCTGTGCATATAATATATCTGCTAGAATGATGCTCAGGACAGTTGTAACAAGTATAGACACGGCCGCAAATAAAAATTATGAGGCACCATCCAGCCTGACAGGGCCTCAGATACCCCCAACATTGTAACCCCTCTACATCTTATATACATCCAGCGCTCCTAACTAACTAATTACACCCCAGATATCCCGCCCCAGATATCCCCCCCCAGCACTCTGACCCAGGGGAGGGCTGGCGGCCTTAGGCCTGGGGGGCAAGTCCAGTCAAGTGGCCCAATGAACCGTCAAATCAGCTCACCATCCATGGCCCACCTGTTTTTTCAATGCAGCCTCACCTGTGCCCATCAGTGCAGCCAACTCCAGTGCCCATTAATGCAGCCTGATCACTGGGGCAGGTTACATGGGGTGTATGGGGGGGGGGTGGGGGTCAGCTAGGGGTGTCAGGGTCTCTCACCTCAGCGATCTCAGCTCAGCAGGTCCTTGCATGCCACGGTCTCCTGGGGGGGTAACGCTCCTGATCTTGGGGTCAAGTTGCAGCCAGCGCCCAGCCCTGCAGCCCTGCTTTCCGACTCCCTGGCACGCCCTGCCTCTGCCTGCTTCCAAGAATCTGGTCCCAGGGAGTTGTAGTTTCCTCTGCGCTGCTGTGTTTTCTACCCACCAAAAGCTTGAGTGCAGACTACAACTCCCAGAATGCAACAGCTAGTGGTCGGCCGCCATGGCCATGCCCCCAGCCCGACTTCCTAGACCAGAATAAAAAAGAAAATGGTAGCGGGCAGCGGCTGCCGGCCATTTTGAACATAAGTTAGGGTGGCCTGGGAGGCAATTGCCACCCTGCCCCCTGGCCCAGCCCTCCCCTGCTCTGACCCCTCTACACCCCAGATATCCCCCCCCCCAGCACTCTGACCACATCTTATATACATCCAGCGCTCCTAACTAACTAACTACACCCCAGATATCCCACCCCAGATATCCCCCCCAGCACTCTGACCCCTCTACACCCCAGATATCCCCCCCAGCACTTTGACCACATCTTATATACATCCAGCGCTCCTAACTAACTAACTACACCCCAGATATCCCACCCCAGATTTCCCCCCCCCAGCACTCTGAATCCTCTACACTCCAGATATCCCACCCCAGATATCCCCCCCAGCACTCTGACTCCTCTACACCCCAGATATCCCCCTCAGCACTCTGAACCCTCTACACCCTAGATATCCGCCCCAGCACTCTGACCCCTCTACACCCCAGATATCCACCTCAGCACTCTGACCCCTCTACACCCTAGATATCCCCCCAGCACTCTGACCCCTCTACACCCCAGATATCCCCCAAGCACTCTGACCCCTCTACACCCTAGATATCCCCCCCAGCACTCTGACCCCTCTACACCCAAGATATCCCCCCAGCACTCTGACCCCTCTACAACCTAGATATCCCCCTAGCACTCTGACCCCTCTACATCCCAGATATCCCCCCAGCACTCTGACCCCTCTACACCCCAGATATCTCCCAGCATTCGGACCCCTCTACACCCTAGCTATCTGCCTAGCACTCTCACCCCTCTTCACCCCAGATATCCCCCCCAGCACTCAGATCCCTCTCTGCACCCCAGATATCCCCCCCAGTACTCTGATCCCTCTCTGCACCCCAGATATCCCCCCAGCACTCTGACCCCTCTACATCCCAGATATCCCCCCAGCAATTTGACCGCTCTACACCCCAGATATTCCCCAGCACTCTGACCCATCTAAACCCTAGATATCCCCCTAGCACTCTGACCCCTCTTCACCCCAGATATCCCCCCAGCACTCAGATCATTCTACACCCCAGATATCCCCCCCAGCACTCTGATCCCTCTCTGCACCCCAGATATCCCTCCCAGCACTCGGACCCCTCTACACCCCAGATATCCCCCCCAGCACTCTGACCCCTCTACACCCCAAATTTCCCCCCCAGCACTCTGATCCCTCTCTGCACCCTAGATATTCCCCCAGCACTCAGACCCCTCTGCACCCCAGATATCCCCCCAGCACTCGGACCCCTCTACACCCCAGATATCCCCCCAGCACTCTGATCCCTCTCTGCACCCTAGATATCCCCCCCAGCACTCTGATCCCTCTCTGCACCCTAGATATTCCCCCAGCACTCTGATCCCTCTCTGCATCCCAGATATTCCCCCAGCACTCTGACCCTTCAACACCCCAGATATCCCCCCAGCCAGGGGCGGACTGATCCATCGGGCACGGACCGAGGGCCCGTGCCGCTAGGGGGCCCGTTAGAGCCTCTGCATCCGTAATACATGATGTATCTAGCAGGGATTCAGGACGCGGCTGTGAAAATATCTCTCACAGCGCGCTGCTCCTTGCCGGCTCCTCTTTCCCTCCCGTCCACCCCAGGTGCTTGTACATGACATTACGGACGAGAAGAGAGTGGTCGGTGGGGAGCAGCGCACTGAGAGGTATTCAGGCATCGGGTGAGGCGCTGTTGTTTTTGCTGGAGTCTTGAGGTAACATGATGGCCGCCATTGCAGGGGCGGGAGCGGGCAGCACAGCAGACAGTACAGGTGTAGGGGGCCCGGGCCCCAACAGGACCACAGGAGGCCCCGTGATAGTCTCCCGGTCCTCCTGTGTCCTCTCCCCCCACAGTGTCCACCACCCACCCACAGTGTCCCCCTGTGTCCTCCACCCACCCACCGTATCCCCCTGTGTCCCCCACCCACCGACCGTGTCCCCCTGTGTCCCCCACCCACCCACCGTGTCCCCCTGTGTCCTCCACCCACCCACCGTGTCCCCCTGTGTCCTCCACCCACCCACCATGTCCCCCTGTGTCCTCCACCCACCCACAGTGTCCCCCTGTGTCATCCAATCACCCACAGTGTCCCCCTGTGTCCTGCACCCACAGTGTCCCCCTGCGTCCTCCACCCAGCCACAGTTTCCCCCTGTGCCTTCCACCCAGCCACAGTTTCCCCCTGTGCCTTCCACCCCCTCACAGTGTCCCCCTGTGCCTTCCACCCCCCCACAGTGTCCCCCTGTGTCCACCTACCCACAGTGTCCCCCTGTGTCCTCCACCCACCCACATTGTCCCCCTGTGTCCTCCACCCAGCCACAGTTTCCCCCTGTGCCTTCCACCCCCCCCACAGTGTTCCCCTGTGTCCTCCACCTCCACCCACATTGTCCCCCTGTGTCCTCCACCCACCCACAGTGTCCCCCTGTGTCCTCCACCCACCAACCCACAGTGTCCCCCTGTGTCCTCCACCCACCCACAGTGTCCCCCTGTGTTGAACAACACAGTGTCCCCTGTGTCCTCCACCCACCCACCCACAGTGTCCCCCTGTGTCCTCCACCCACCAACCCACAGTGTCCCCCTGTGTACTCCACCCACCCACCCACAGTGTCCCCCTGTGTTGAACAAACACCCACCCACCCACAGTGTCCCCCTGTGTCCTCCACCCACCCACAGTCTCCTCCTGTGTCCTCCACCCGCCGACAGTGTCCCCCTGTGTCCTCCACCCACCCACCGTGTCCCCCTGTGTCCTCCACTCACCCACAGTGTCCCCCTGTGCCTTCCACCCCCCCCCACCCCACAGTGAGTGTCCCCCTGTGTCCACCTACCCACAGTGTCCCCCTGTGTTCTCCACCCACAGTGTCTCCCTGTGTCCTCCACCCACCCACAGTCTCACCCTGTGTCCTCCACCCACCCACCATGTCCCCCTGTGTCCTCCACCCACCCAAAGTGTCCCCCTGTGTCCTCCACCCACCCACAGTGTCCCCTTGTGCCTTACACCCCCACCCCACAGTGTCCCCCTGTGTCCACCTACCCACAGTGTCCCCCTGTGTCCTCCACCCACCCACAGTGTCCCCTGTGTCCTCCACCCACCCACAGTGTCCCCCTGTGCCTTCCACCCCACCCACCGTGTCCCCCTGTGTCCTCCACCCACCCACCGTGTCCCCCTGTGTCCTCCACCCACCCACAGTGTTCCTGTCCTACACTCACCCACCCACAGTGTCCCCCTGTGTCCTCCACCCACCCACAGTGTCCCCCTGTGTCCTCCACCCACCCACAGTGTCCCCTGTGTCCTCCACCCACCCACAGTGTCCCCCTGTGCCTTCCACCCCCCCCCACCGTGTCCCCCTGTGTCCTCCACCCACCCACCGTGTCCCCCTGTGTCCTCCACCCACCCACAGTGTTCCCCTGTGCCTTCCACCCACCCACAGTGTTCCTGTCCTACACTCACCCACCCACAGTGTCCCCCTGTGTCCTCCACCCCCCCACAGTGTCCTCCTCTGCCTTCCACCCCCCCCCACAGCGTCCCCCTGTCTCCTCCACCCACCCACAGTGTCCCCCTGTGTCCTCCACATACCCACAGTGCCCCCTGTGTCCTCCACCCACCCACCGTGTCCCCCTGTGTCCTTTACCCACCCACCGTGTCCCCCTGTGCCTTCTCCCCCCCACGGCTGCCCTGAGAGACACTGTGCTGTGTCTGGAGAATCCCAGTACTCTGCTATGTGCCCTGTGTTTTGGTTTGTGCCTTGCTATTTGCCCTACTGCATGCCCCGTGGCCTGTGATGTGCCCAATGCCCTGTGATGTGCCCTGCTGTGTACCCCCCGAATGTGCCATGCTGTGTGCCACATGCCCTGTGAAATGTCCTTTGCCCTGCTATGTGCCCTATGCCCTGCTGTGTACCGCCTGATGTGACCTACTGTGTGCCCTGTTATGTGCTCTACTGTGTGCCCCATGCTCTGTGATGTGCTGTGTACTCCCTGATGTGTCCTACTGTGTGCCACATGCCCTGTGATGTGCCCTGCTGTGTACCGCCTAATGTGCCTTGTGGCCCATGATGTTCCCTACTGTGTACCCTGTAATGTGACCTACTGTGTGTCCCATGCCCTGTGATGTGCTCTGTGCCCTGCTGTGTACTCCCTGATGTTCCCTGTGATGTACCCTGTGCTTTGCTGTTTACCCCCTGATGTTCCCTACTGTTTGCCCCATGCCCTGTGATGTATACCGCCAAATGTGCCCTGTTTCCAATGATGTGCCCTGGGATGTGCCGTACTGTGTGCCCTGTGCTCTGCTGTGTGCCCTACTATGTGCCACATGCCCTGCTGCATACCTCCTGATGTGCCCCGTTGTGTACCCCATGATGTTCCCTGTGCCCCCTGTGATGCACCATGCTGTGCTCAATAATGTGCCCTGCTGTGTACACCATGATAAACCCTGCTGTTTTCCCCGTGATGTGCCCTGCTGTGTGCTCCATGCCCTGCTGTGTACCCCCTGATGTTCCCTGTGCCCCCTGTGATGCACCATGCTGTGCTCAATAATGTGCCCTGCTGTGTACAGCATAATAAACCCTACTGTGTGCCCCGTGATGTGCCCTGTGTGCCCCATGCCCTGTGCCCTGCTGTGTACCACCTGATGTGCCCTGCTGTGTGTCATGTGATGTGCCCCATGCCCTGTGATGTTCTCAGTACCCTGCTGTGTACCCCCTGATGTGCCCTTTGCCACATGATGTGCCTTCCTTTGTGCCCTGTGATGTGCCCTACTGTGTGCCCCATGCCCTGTGTTGTTCTCTGCTGTGTACCCCCTAATGTGCCCTGTGATGTGCCCTACTGTGTGTCCTGTGAAGTGCCCAATGCCCTGTGATGTTCTCAGTGCCCTGCTGTGTACCCCCTGATGTGCCCTTTGCCCCATGATGTGCCTTCCTTTGTGCCCTGTGATGTGCCCTACTGTGTGCCCCATGCCCTGTGTTGTTCCCTGCTGTGTACCCCTTGATGTACCCTGCTGTGCGCCACATGCCCTGTGATGTGCCTGTGCCCTGCTGTGTGCCTTACTGTGTGCCCCATGATTTATGTAGGTGGTGCTTTGTGTAGGTGTGGCTTGCGTGTGGGTGGGGACACAGGGGGCCCCATGATCTTCTATTGCCCGGGGGCCCCATGAGTTGTCAGTCCACCCCTGCCCCAGCACTCTGATCCCTCTCTGCACCTCACATATCCCCCCAGCACTCTGACCCATCTACACCCCAGATATCCCCCCAGAACTCTGATCCCTCTTTACACCATAGATATTCCCCCAGCATTGTTACCATATACCATAAGATACCCCTTGTATTGTGACCCCACTACATCCCTGATACCCCTTAAACTGTGGCCTCTCTACATCCCTGATACCTCTAGCATTATAGCCACCCAAGATATCCCAAGCATTGCTACCCCTATAAGCCCCAGATCCCCCCTCAGCATTATTTTTCCCCATACACCCTTAATATCCCCCAGCACCATTATTCCATCCATGTGGTACCCCCTTTTCCAGTGGAGATACAGTGCATGTGACCTTTTGGCTATGTGCCCACCTCCAGCACTGGGACAAGGACTCACCTATACCAATCAAGTCATGCAGGCAGAAGGAGGGGTGGAGGAGGGAGCACCCCTCCAGGCATTCCAAGCCCTTCTGTGCAAACAGTGCTGGACAGCTGGGCCCACCATGACACCATCCACAATGCCACTTCCGCTCCTACCCCGCAGCCTCCGAGTCCCGAGCATTCAAGATGCATAAGGCGGAGTCAGAGCATCACTAGCGCTCTGGTCCCGCTCTCCCTGCTGGTTGTGAAATAGGTATCGTTCTGCACAGCACATCGCACTGCTGCCAACCTGTCTCCCCTGCGTATCCATCACTCTCAGTGCCATCATGGGGCTCCCAATTTCCAGGCAGCGTGGGCTCAAGGAGCAGCTTCTTTGGAGAAATTGCAGGGGCCCCCCATGCAGCTGGGGACCCTGGGCAGTGCCCAGGTGTTCCCTCTCATTAAGACGGCCCTGGTGACACCAGGAACTAATAGGTACTTATTCAGATACTTATGATGTATCAACGATTGCAGTCACATTAATATGTGTCTTTTTATATCTGCCTAGAATTCAGCGTTAATCTCTTATTTCTTTAATAGATAGAAACAACTTAAAGCTTTCAGATGTCCCCAGTGGGCTAACTATACAGCTGCTTGGGAATCTCTGCTCTAAAGTTCTCTATTCCCTCTACTCAACAAAAGAATTCAACTCTTACCTTAGGTATAGTGTAGCCTCTGAAGCTGATATCTGTGGGTGTAGCATGTGGCAGGAATTGGAGGATGTTGCCAAAACGTTGAACTTCATGTATAACTGCGAGGCAGTAAGGCAGCACCTTGTGGTCATCCCACCTTGGAGGGCGCTCCAGCCCAATCACATCTTCAATCTCATCCTGAACTTTTTCTTAAATAACAAAACATTGTGATTTTTTTCACTGTCTTTGATTATTCACCTTTGGATTATCTATTTTTTACACTTTTTTTGTTTGTTTTCCTTAAGAATATTTATTTCATCATCTCACTTTTATTTATTCAGTTCTTTTTCATTGTGGTTTATAACAACACTCTCTTATATTTTTCATTCACGCACTGTTCATAATTTTTTTTTTCCACTGCAGCTTTAATTCTGATTGCTCTTAGCCAGTTGGCACCAGTTTTTCATCCTTTATCACTATTCTCTCCCTACGGCTAATAATGCATACAAGCTGCATCCTGTTCTATGCTCCTACCCTATGACAATGCCTCGGTGGGCGGGGCGAAATGCATCAGGGTGTGTGGTTTGGTGGAGACATGTTGGCTGAGGCCGCTCCTTATTTGTTCACCTGGGCTGGTCAGGAGCAGCGATGGTCCCTTTTCCACTTTACATTGTGATTCTGCACAGCTGGGAGCTTGTCTGTTCATGCCTGGCCTTCAATTGACAGTCTGCAAGAGGAAGGAAGGAGAGGAGGAATATGACTGGCTACTTCAGTGGGTTCAGAAAAAAAAACCTGCACCCTGGGCACAGAAGGTAGGGAGCCCACGCTTCAGACCATGCTGCTGTAATGTGCAGGGAGCTCAAGAGATAAATGAAGGAAGAGCTGAAGTGCTGCTGGATATAAGGGGATAGAGTCACAAGCTGGTGTACTGTGCTGTGTTGAGAGCAGGGCCGTTTGAAGGAATTTGGGGGCCCCAAGCAACAATTTTCAAGTTGAGAATCGGGGGGGGGACATTGGCATTTGGATATGCGGGGGGGGGGGGAATGTCTTACCTCCTCCACCCGTGCTCCCTCCTCAAGTCCTCTGGCTCCTCTTTCTGCTGTGCTGCCCTCTGCTGGGGCCCCAGGACAAGTCGGGACCCCAAGCAGCTGCTTGGTTGGCCTGTCCTGTTCCGACGCCACTTGTTGAGAGTAGAAAAAAGAACCCCAGAGCTAGAGGGCCAGACAAGGATGTGGATTCTCTATAGAGGGATGTAGCGCCCTGCTCCCAATGAGTGGGCGCTATGTGTTTAAATTATAGTTGTATGAGCAATAGTTTGGCTCAGAAGGATTGTGTTACAAATTATGCTCTGTTTCAGTTCAGCTGGCTGCATGATTTTCCTCCTGACAGTGGGTGTCGCTGTCACCACTGGTCAGGATAGGAAGGGCAGCAGGCTGAATGCATTGGGTATCTCTTTCCCAGCAGCAGCTCAGGGGGCGTGGTGAACCTGCTGTGCATGCTGGGAGGGGTTACTTAAGTGACAGACGCCATTAGGGAGGGGTTTCTTCTTGTTGGAGAGCAGGGGGTCGTTTTCAGGTGGTGGGCACCACCCGCCTGATCCAGACCTGAGGGCCCTCATGGCCTCAGGGAAGTGCTGGCTGTTTCCGCCTTGGGGCCACGTTGGCCTGAGGCATTGTTACTGAAATGTAGGCCCAGGAGTTACTGGGGCCCTACTGATCCAGGGATGGTCCTGTGTCGCCTTACCTGCTGGAAGGGACCAAGCAATTGAGGACTCAATTGGAGGATGCGTCCGGATCATCATTTGCCTCACAGTGCTGCCGGAATGAGTTCTCCCCATCCCTTCAATCCCCTCTGCTTGAAACTTTATTCAATAAAACCCTTGAAAGAGACTTTGTGTTGGTGCAAACTTCTTCTGGACAACTCTTCAAGGAGAACCCCTGAGACGAGCTTATGGAACAGTGAGGTAACATGCAAGGCCCAAAATTAAACCAGCAGCTCCTACGGGGGTAGTGCTACAGGGAGAAAGGAAGGGACTAAGCCAGAGGATCCTTGTGAGCATGAGTGAAAGGCTCATGCTTGAAATGGGAACCCCACAAGTTGGTGTGCCTTTTAGCTGGCCTTTATGGTGCAAACTGTCAACCCAAGGATACCTACAGAGCATCAGTGGTGAGAGGCATTTTGGTGACCTGTACTTTGCAAAACATGCTTGCAGTTGCTGAACTTTGCTACTGCCAGGAGAATCTGCCCAAAACACATTGGGAGCATTTCTTTGTGGATTAAAAATACTCTCACTTTGAGAATAAGTGCTTCAATGAGAGTCTACAGGCATTACTACCAGCATATTGTACGTCGTTTTTCCTCTGGTCTAAGGAGAGTAGATGAGCCATACTGTTTATTACATCTGCTGGTGTTCTCTTTTAGAATTCTATTTCTGTCTTTTGCTTTTATCCCCCAAGTGTGTTTGGCAAGGCCTTTCACAGTTAATAAGAAGGAATAAAAGTCATAGACTGTCTTAACAATTGTTTGTTCCTGTGTTTAATATCAGGTTAACGGTGTTGTTGCTGTAACTTTGTACTCTGTTCTTCCTTTTGCAGGGCTTGTTCTGGCTCTAATAAATCCCCTTGCATTGTTACTGATGTGTCAGTGTTGGGTACAGTTTAGAGTGGGTCATCACTGGGGATTGAAGAAGGTTCCATCTATCCAGAAACTCACTGTGTAGTTAGAACTACATGTGGGGGCATGATCCCGGATCCCTTTGGCCCCTTGTGCAGAGTGATGACCATGTCTTTAAGTGCAAGCCGAGTCACAAAATTTACCCAGTCACAACTGCTGGGTGATGTGAAAAGCAGAATGGCCAGTTAGGGCTAAGTGTAGTTATGGACATCACCAGAAATGCATGGACAGAGGATCAGATCTGTCAAGTAGTTTCAGCCTTAGCACCTGGCCATTGAGTGTTTGTCCTAGACACAAAGGTAGATTGTGATACCCTCCCACACATATGCACTTTTAGAGTGAAAAAAATAAATAGCAGCCTGTTTTCAAGGCCTGAACCTGAATCTATCAAGTTGAGGTACAGGGGTAGTTACTGCAGCCTCCACACCCATCCCCAGGGTACCCACCAGCTCCTTTTGCACAGAGTACAGATCTAACCTGGGCTCGGTATGCAGGGTTTGCCCAAACATATTAAAAGTTCCGATGCCCAATCTGAAACCCATTAAAGTCAATAGGAGCCAAAATTGTCAAATCACCTTTCTCCATTTTTAAGGCTAACAGCCAAGGGATTGGCATAAAAGTGCATGGGGGGCTGAGCACTGCCCCAGGGGACATGTTCCTTTTCCAATAGTGCCCGTTTAAGTAGAAGGCATCTACAATAAAGCTTTTCTCAGCTCAGATGCACATGTGACTTTGCTATAATGGGACTTTCATGACAATCATGCAGGGTAAATTCCTCTATGCCCCACTGAAATACAAACAATATTCGCGCTACTAACACATATGAGCAGCTACAATACCTGTGGAAAAAAGTAAACAACAAACAATATACAAAAATGTAGCGCTATACGTAATAACAATAAATCATAACACCCAAGTGCTCGAAGTGTCTGGATCACAATGGATCTAGTGATATGTCCAAATATATGAAAAAGTCCAAATTACAAAGAGTCTATGAATGACCAAAACATAAATGTGGTTGTGACTTTCAATTCCAAATGGTGAATCTTCCAAAGTAAAGGAGTGACATGTGACGTGACCACCACCGTATGAAAGGGAGGCTTACCAGATGGAATGGACCCACTGCACGTACGTGTAGAGGGTAAAACAGGCTTAGTGTGTATGTATCCGTACACATGAAATCCCAGCCAGCACTGCACACATATGTATCCGAGATCCAAACTCGAGGATAACACCAAATATCCAAGCCCAATAAATGATGGAAATGGCTCACATAGAAATCATATAGAGAAAAGAAGGAGAGGGCACATAGCGTAATAACGTAAAGGATGTTTAATAAATGTAGGTAAGTACACTTACATTCAATCCATAAATATAGCGCTTTGCAAAACACTCAGTGGCAGCAGTAGAGTCTCCCGACGCGTTTCGCAAAACCTTGCATCGTCTGGGGTATAACTCCACTGTTGCCTGTATGCTACTTATAGATAACAAGGACCTCCCCCTCGTCTGCCCATTATGCCAGCACTTCCTGGAAAATCAAAATGGCGCTAGGGCGTGCGTTCCCAGCCTCTCTATGGAATCCCTACATGACCGGGTATTAGTGTGGCCGGATGTCCATCGTCGTGGTCGTGACGTCACACCCAAGACGCGCGATAAACATCACGTGACCAACGTGCAACGTCACATGACCCTCGTAAGATGTCACATGACGTACAGACGTTCACGCCAGACGCAGACAGCGCAATCGCGTCATCAACTGATGGCGCTGCGTCCCCGGAAATGGGGTTATACCTGGCTAGGCAGGTTGGCTACGCTGCGCTTCACCGCCCCGCAAACACAGAGCGTGAGACGCAGCCAAAGGCAGAGATAAATTAACTTAAACTGGTCCGCGGAAATGTAACACATCTTCCGACCTGGAACATAAATATGTGATGGTGGATGAAAAAAGAGGGACTAATGAATGTGATTGTGACCACCTATTAAAAATAGAGTTAATTGTATAAAATCGACTCTAAATAAAAACAATTGCTATATATAAATGCAAAATTTAAAATTAATTGCTACATATGAATGCAAAATTTTAAATTGGTGTTGGATAACAAACAGGGATAGGACCTTATTGGCATCAATTCACAATGTATGTAAGTGAGACAAACGTCTCATATGTGGATCTAAATCTCACATTGGAACGAACCAGCCTCCCCCTGTCATGATCAATCACAGAAGGGGGCCCCTATACCTCAACAATGGACTGTCCAATAGGCAAACCAGGAGGTGATCCCAAATCGCAACACACAACATCAGATAAACCTATATAAGATTTAACCTGCACATTAAAAAACACATTGAAAAACATATTTAAAATGAATATAAAATATAAGAAAAGGTAAAAATAGATCCATAATCCCACTGAAACAACCATTCCTAGGATTGGTCAATGAAGGAATTAATATCCCACTCGACATTTAAACCAGACGGCCTGTGCGTTTGTAGTTCATAAATCCAGTAGGTCTCCAGCTGGGACACTCCCCTAATTCTGGGGGTACCCCTGCAATGGGGAATAAAATGATCGATGATCAAAAATTGCGTGCCAGCTGGATTTCTACTGTGATGTAGCCTATAATGTCTAGGCACCGTATGATTAACATCACCTCCCAAAATTAATGAAACATGCTCCCCCACTCTGACCGAAAAAGGTCTGATGGTACGACCTACATATTGTTTGCCGCAAGGGCAGGTGATAAGATATACAATATGTGTGGTGAAGCATGTACAAAAATGTTTAATCGGGTATGACTTCCCTGTATTAGTAGACCTGAACTCTAAGGTTTTACTTCTTCCAGATGTGTTGTATCTACACACGCTACACTTCTTACAGGGATGGTAGCCCACCAGTTGGTGAAAGAAGGAGGAACGTACTGGGGGGTTAATGATGTTGGGTGCTATTCTACCCTGAAGAGTAGGTGCCCCTCTGAAAACGACTTTAGCCTGGTGCGGTAAAACTGGACCGAGGATGTTATCATTTTTCAAAATGTCCCAGTGCTTCACTATGATAGCTTTCACTTGTTTATGTTGTAAGGAGAAGGAAGTGAGCATTGCCCATTTAAAATTGTTGCTGGGTTCACCTTTCTGCTTAACCTCCAACAGTGAACCCCTGTCTGTCTCCAATACTTGTCTGAGATCCCTGTCGATACTAATAGGATCATAACCCTTATCGATAAAACGTTGTTTGAGGATCTCAGCCTGAGTGCGAAAGATATTAACATCACTACAGTTCCTGCTCAATCTGAGGAACTGACTACGCGGGACAGACTTCAGCCATGATTGGTGATGACAACTGTCTTGTGGAATGTACCCATTGCGATCAGTTTTCTTAAAGTGTGTTTGAAAACAAAACTGACGATCATGGATACTAATTTCCAAATCTAAGAACTGAATCTTTTCATGGCTGGCAGTGTATGAAAGGGAAATCCCTCTGTCATTGGCATTCAGATGGTCCATGAAGATCCCAAGTGATGCCACACTGCCACTCCATAGGAGGAGGATGTCGTCAATGTACCGAGCCCAAAACACCAAGTGTTGGGTATCATAGGCATAGACGACATCCTCCTCCCATTTGGCCATGAAAAGATTGGCCAAACTGGGGGCATATTTAGCCCCCATGGCCACACCTCTCAACTGGAGGTAAAAGTTGTCATTAAACCAGAAGTAACTACTTCTCGTGGCAAACTCCAACAATTCCATGATAAATACTCGTTGGAAAGGGGCTAAAATTTCTTCCTTCTCCAAGAAATACTGTACAGCCTCTAACCCCTTATTGTGTGGGATACATGTATAAAGCGAGGCTACATCAGCCGTCACCAGGATGTAATCACCCGCTAAATTCACATCCTGAAGTTTTCTAATGGTAGCCCCGGTGTCCGCCAGATAGGATGGCACACGCATTTATATATAGCAATTGTTTTTATTTAGAGTCGATTTTATACAATTAACTCTATTTTTAATAGGTGGTCACAATCACATTCATTAGTCCCTCTTTTTTCATCCACCATCACATATTTCTGTTCCAGGTCGGAAGATGTGTTACATTTCCGCGGATCAGTTTAAGTTAATTTTATCTCTGCCTTTGGCTGCGTCTCACGCTCTGTGTTTGCGGGGCGGTGAAGCGCAGCGTAGCCAACCTGCCTAGCCAGGTATAGCCCCATTTCCGGGGACGCAGCGCCATCAGTTGATGACGCGATTGCGCTGTCTGCGTCTGGCGTGAACGTCTGTACGTCATGTGACATCTTACGAGGGTCATGTGATGTTGCACGTTGGTCACGTGATGTTTATCGTGCGTCTTGGGTGTGACGTCACGACCGCGACGATGGACATCCGGCCACACTAATACCCGGTCATACGAGGTTCATATGCATGCTGGTTTTGCCCTGCATCATGCATGGGCACGCAGGTTAGTGATGTGGATATATTTATAAGTTCACCCCCGTATCTAGCCCATTCAGCTTTCCCCTAATAGGATCATCTATGCTCTATGTAGGGATTCCATAGAGAGGCTGGGAACGCACACCCTAGCGCCATTTTGATTTTCCAGGAAGTGCTGGCATAATGGGCAGACGAGGGGGAGGTCCTTGTTATCTACAAGTAGCATACAGGCAACAGTGGAGTTATACCCCAGACGATGCAAGGTTTTGTGAAACGCGTCGGGAGACTCTACTGCTGCCACTGAGTGTTTTGCAAAGCGCTATATTTATGGATTGAATGTAAGTGTACTTACCTACATTTATTAAACATCCTTTACGTTATTACGCTATGTGCCCTCTCCTTCTTTTCTCTATATGATTTCTATGTGAGCCATTTCCATCATTTATTGGGCTTGGATATTTGGTGTTATCCTCGAGTTTGGATCTCAGATACATATGTGTGCAGTGCCGGCTGGGATTTCATGTGTACGGATACATACACACTAAGCCTGTTTGACCCTCTACACGTACGTGCAGTGGGTCCATTCCATCTGGTAAGCCTCCCTTTCATACGGTGGTGGTCACGTCACATGTCACTCCTTTACTTTGGAAGATTCACCATTTGGAATTGAAAGTCACAACCACATTTATGTTTTGGTCATTCATAGACTCTTTGTAATTTGGACTTTTCATATATTTGGACATATCACTAGATCCATTGTGATCCAGACACTTCGAGCACTTGGGTGTTATGATTTATTGTTATTACGTATAGCGCTACATTTTTGTATATTCTCTATGCCCCACTGGACTGGAAGAACCAACTCCAGGTTTAGATATTAGAATGGTGAAAGTTATTCTCCAAAAAAAATAAAGATGAGATGGAACCCAATGCTGCAAATCAGGCCTTGTGGACTCTGAAGAGGGCAGAACATTTAGACCCCATTAAGTTGAAACTTTAGATAAGAAATTCGAGTGAACCACTGAGTTATTTAAGACAAATCGAGAGGCACTGCTAACATCTAAGTTTCAGAAATCTAGTACTCAACACAGGTTCTGGGCAACAATGCAACCTAACTCGAAAGGCCTGCTTCTGTTACAGGAATGAGCTCTGAAAGACAGAAAAATGCTATTAATTCTTGGAAAATGGGCACTACCAAGCCCAATGCCTAAAAGCCATGCGCATTCGGAACCTGACAAAGGAAGAATGCCAGGCAGTACTGGATCTGATACCTGCAAAGCAGCTAAAGAAGTTAACTGTGTATTCAACCCAATCAGCTTGCTCCAACTAGAAGGAGGGTTGCCTTCCAGTAGAGCCTCTCCTGATCTCTCAAAGAGACAATTAAAAACACCCCCCTCAGCATCAGGCTTCCTATAGGTGCAGGCTCAGTCAACTAGATCTGTGACCACAGCTGCTTCTAAAAGGCTGGTAAGCCCCTCTCCAATAGTGCCTGTTTAAGTAGAAGGCATCTACAATAAGGCTTTTCTCTGCTCAGATGCACATGTGACTCTGTTATAATAGGTCTTTCGTGACAATCATGCAGGGTAAATGCCTCTATGCCCCACTGGACAGGAAGAACCAACTCCAGGTTTAGATCTTAGAATGGTGAAAGTTATTCTCCAAGAAAAACGTAGATATGAAGTGCAGGAGACAAGCACTGGAAGAGAGATCTCAATGAATCCCTTTTGGGAGATCTAAAAGACCTGAGAGATCAACAGACAGAATTAAATAGAACTGGAACAATGAGATAATCCAGAAGCCCGTACGCTTCTACCATATTGGTGGTCTAGAAGAATTGCTCCATCAGAATGTGCAACGGTTACTGCACTCTAAATCGATGAACCTCCCAAGACCACCCCACAAATAGAGGATGCACTCCAATGCCCACCAGTGGTCGAATCGTTCACCATGCTTGATCTGAGGAGTGGACACCACCAGATCTCCATGCTTCCTTAAGACAGAGAGAAGACCTTCTTCATATGCCCATATGCTTCATATGAAATATTTTGAGAAATGCAAGACTGAAGCTCCAGTCCAGAGTTTGTGCCACAGCTTTGAGGAGAAGAAAGGCAGGAAGATACATCTATTGACTCTGCAGAAGAGGTGAAAGTACACTGCCACAACCACTGGAGTCTGAACGGGAGTCCTTCACCCAGGAAACACTAATGCCTAGTACACACGACCGGGATTCCCGACGGGGAAAGGTCCGTCGGAAATCCCCAGGGGAAAACTGAGAACCTGCTCTCTACTTTTCCCCCGTACAGATGATCGGTTTTCCCGTTGGGAAAACTCAGATGAGAGCTTTTCCTCGGGAATACCGGCCATGTTTTTTTTGCTCCATCTGAGTGTTTCCCCACAGGAAAACTGCCATAAATGGCAGATTTCTGCTACACACGGCCTATTTTTTTGACGGGAAAAAGTCAGTTGGGAATCCCGGCGGGAAAAAAGAGCTGGTTCTCTTTTTTTTGGCCGCAGGGTTTGGCAGTTTTCCCGTCGGAAAAACTGCAAGGGAGCATACACACGACCGGGATTCCCAGCCAAAAGCTCTCCTCGCAGTTTTCCAGTCGGAAAACCCCGTCGTGTGTACGGGGCATTAGCCTAGAGAGCACAGTCAAGCAGCAGATTCATTCTCCCAAGAGACTTAATTAAAGCTTAAGGCCTCATGCCCACTGGCGTTTTTACAGCTGCGTTTTTTGCAGCTTAAAAACGCCTGTCCATGTTATTGTAAATATTATTTTTTATTTTTTTTGAAAAAAAAACAAAAACCGTCGGAGCTAAAAACGCGACCGCGCGTTAGTGCGCGTTTTTGCGCGTTTTTTGACGCTCGCGTTTTTTTCTGCCTAATTCTGACGCTGAGGAACGCACTGGTCCTGTTTTTTTTTTACAGCTTACAAACGCCTATGCTCTTTACAGCTCAAAAACGCCTAGGTGGGCATGAAGCTATAGACTAACATGGGCAGGCGTTTTTAAGCTGTAAAAAACGCGGCTGAAAAAACGCCCGTGGGCATGAGGCCTAAATGGGAACAGCTCTGAAGAGGTCATCAGCATAGTGTGCAGACTCCCTGATGCGCAAGTACATTCAATCATCGTACCAGTGGATGATAGCTGCAGCCCCATTCCTGACACACTATGGTGGGACGTTCCTTTGCGCACACCATTTGTCAGTGCTTGTTTTATAGTTATATGTCAATGTTAATTATGTTTATTAAATTACTTGTAGCGGCCTCCTCTCTCTCCTCTCTTTATCAGCTCGTCTGTCTCTTGTCTAGGGGTACCTTAGAGGAGAGAGTGCGGGGTCACCACGCCAAGCCTTCACCGCAGATGTTTGTGTGGTGTAAGCAAAGTTTACCTTCGGGTCGGTGTTCTGCACCTAGAACCTCCAAAGAGAGTTACCTTGAACAATGTCTGCCAGAAAATGAGCCCCACACCATTAAAGTCCAACACTCCTTTATTCTTCTCAATGCAAAAGTGAACACAATCAGTTGGACCCCTTAGAGAACAGAACAGACAAGGAGGTGTGGATGCGAGTAGGCCCAGACACAATGAACTCTCCACTTTCCTTCCTGAAAGTGGGTTGCGGTCTCCGAGCGAGGGGGAATTTCCTTCCAGGCGGTCTCCGATGGAAAGCTCACCTGTCACCGGCAATATGCTGCACCGGGTCTTCAAGCAAATGTCTCCCACCGGTCCATTACGCCTTCCGGATTCGGGTACCCACTCCCGGGGTTCCCTAGGATCTCCTTCCCTCGCGGAACTCAGTGGTGGGCACTAAGCTCCAGACCTCCATCCGAGTACCTCACCCCAAGCGTCATGTGCCTGGGATGGAACATGACCTCCGAACGTCCTTTAGGCCTAGGCCGCCTAGGGGACCGACCCGAACCACACGCCCACAGGCTGAAGGTGCCTGGGACTCGACCCCGTGACAAAGATGGCCGGCCCCTTTATACCCTCTCCCAGCAAGCACGGCGGGTTCCCCGCCCCACCATACCGCTGCCGAGGGAGGACAAAAAGGGAGCACAGCACACAGCAATGGTTCAACCCCAGCCCAAGGTGACAGCGCCACCCGTGGGGCTGCAGGGAACTGCACATCACTGGTGTCTCTGCCAGTTTTAAATACACAGAAAGTGTATACCCGCTACATACTCTTAAAACTATAGCTTCTTTGGGGGACCAAAGACTTTTGCTTGGGAGAGTGTGCAGTCCATCTGGGACCCAGTCTTAACAATTGTTTGTTCCTGTGTTTAATATCAGGTTAACTCTTTTGCTTTTAACTGTTTAGGCATATTTCAATTTTGCAAAGCTTATTCTGGCCCTAATACATCCCTTTCACTTGTTACTCAAGCTGGGTTCATACTATTGCAAATTGGATGCGTGTTTCACCGCATCCAATTTGCATGTCAGGAGGTGGTGACCAACTCTTTATGGAGTCGGTTCACACATCTCCGGTGCGAAATGCACAGGAGTGCTGTGCGTCTTGTGGCCTGTTTCAGGTCCGAATTCAGCCCAAAATTTCGGGCTGAAATCAGGCCTGAAACAGTGAATGTAGACGCACAGGACCTCTGCTGTCAGCCGCTCCGTGCTGCGGTGTGAACCCAGCCTAAAGTGTTGGGCTGGGCTCTGTTTAAGGTAAGTCATCACTGGGGACAGAAGAAGGGCCTATCTATGCAGCAGCTCCCTATGGATCTAGAGCTGCAATAAGTACCCCATGGATTTGTCACCTCCTGGGGTATGTGTACCAGAGGTTCAGAAGCAGACAAAAGGGTCTTTGAAATCTATAACTATCTTGCGAAAACATTTGGTCAGTATGATGTAAAGACTAGTGTAGCGGGTATGTACTTTCCCGGGTGTAATTCAAACTGGCAGAGACACCAGCGATGTGCAGTTCCTTGCGGTCCAACGGGTGGCGCTGTCGCTTCGGGCTGGGGTTGAACCATTGCTGTGTGCTGTGCCTCCTTTTTGTCCTCCCTCGGCAGCGGTATGGTGGGGCGGGGAACCCGCCGTGCTTGCTGGGAGAGGGTATAAAGGGGCCGGCCATCTTGGTCACGGGGTCGAGTCCCAGGCACCTTCAGCCTGAGAGCCGTGGTTTGTGTCGGTCCTCTAGGCGGCCTAGGCCTAGAGGACGTCCGGAGGTCGTGTTCCATCCCAGGCACCTTTAGCCTGGGGTGAGGTACTCGGATGGAGGTCTGGAGCTTAGTGCCCACCACTGAGTTCCGCGAGGGAAGGAGGTCCTAGAGAACCCAGGGATTGGGTACCCGAATCCAGAAGGCGTAATGGACCGGGGGGAGCTCCTCACTTGAAGACCGGGTGCAGCAGATTGCCAGTGACAGGTGAGCCTCCCATCGGAGACCGCCTGGAAGGAAAATCCCCCCCTCGCTAGGAGACCTCAGCCCACTTTCAGGGAGGAAAGTGGAGAGTTCATTGTGTCTGGGCCTACTCGCATCCACACCTCCTTGTTTGTTCTGTTCTTTAAGGGAGTCTAACTGATTATGCTGTTCACTCGAGAAGAATAAAGGAGTGTTGGACTTTAATGGTGTGGGGCTCTTTTCTGGTGGACATTGTTCAAGGTAACTCCAGGTGCACAACCATACCTCCCAACTGGCACGGATTGTGCGGGTTTTACCCGCAGAGGCTCCTCCTTCCCGCACTCCCGCGAGACTATCATGTTTCCCGCACAGCAGGAAACATGAAGAGAAGAAGAGGAGCACAGCAGGAAACAGCAGCAGGTAAGAGCCCCCCCCCGCGATCGGCGCACTAGTATGCCACCCCCGATCGGCGGCCCCCCGCCGCGCCCCAAACCCCCCCCCCCGCTAAAAATTTTTTTATTTTTTATTTTTTTGCAAGTCCTTATTTTTTTTTTAAATGTTCCGGCGGCAACCAAAACCGCCGCCCCCCCGCTCAACAACTTCTTTGGCAATTCCCGTCTTTTTTTGCCAATGTCCCGCACCCCCCCCCCGCTCACATCAGAATGTCCCGCGAAGGGACTTTACAAAGTTGGGAGGTATGGCACAACACTGACCCGAAGGTGGAGAAGGAACTTTGCTTACACCGCATGGACACATGTGGTGAAGGCTTGGCGTGGTGACCCCGCTCTCTCCCCTCTAAGGTACCCCTAGACAAGAGAAAGATGAGCTGATGCAAAGAGGGGAGTGAGGAGGCCGCTACACTAACATTAGCGGCTAATGTAAAAAATGTTATTGCTATAGTTTATATATATATATATATATATATATATATATAATGCCTTTAACATTTAAATATTTTTAAATACAAGCACAACTCAGCAACTTCACAGAGTTTTGATTAGCCCTTTCATTTAGCTTTTCTTTCATTGAGTGTGGGCTGCCAGCACTAAAAATGTTGTTTACATGTTGAGTTTCCAAAATTAGGATAATTTAGTAATTGTTAAACTCAATGCTCGTTTTTGGCCTGTAACATGTAGTCTAGTGCTTCCGTTTCAGAGAGTCCTGGAGCAATGACAAAGAGAGAAATGAGCGGAGGGACGGCATGACAGGTGGGACAGGCAGTAGCCTAGCAGGGGCTGTGGTTCCCTTTAAGAAAAGGGGGGTGGCCGTGGGGGAAAAAGGGGAGGGGGAGCGCAGTCAGTTAGGGAGGAAGTGACGTTTTCTCACTTCCTCCATTTCACTCACGAGGTAGAAAGCTTCCCACCCACCCTCCCTGTGTGAGGGGTAAGACAAGGGTGAGGGTTATGGGCGGTGTTTAGTTGGAAGTGGCGGGGTTTGGTTCCTGGAAGAGGAGGTAAAAGGGGAAGTCTGGAGAAAAAGGTGGTACCCATAGGTGGTATGGGGTTCTTGAGTACCTTCTGGTCAACAAGGGTTAACCAGGAAGGGGGGTAAATGGTAGGGCACTGCGGCCAGGTGTACCGTCTCCGAGTCGGTGTCTTGCGACTGGAGGCCTAAGGGATATGTTAGTCCCAGTGCCCAAGTTGGAGTTGGTGGTCTATAAGATCACCAGGGGTATTTTAAGTGTTAAAAACAAAATGTTATTTAAACGGTTATTTAAGTGGTTATTTATTTCATATAAAAGTTGTTAAAAGGCGGGGGTTTGGTTCCTGGAAGAGGAGGTAAAAGGGGAAGTCTGGAGAAAAAGGTGGTACCCATAGGTGGTATGGGGTTATTGAGTACCTTCTGGTCAACAAGGGTTAACCAGGAAGGGGGGTAAATGGTAGGGCACTGCGGCCAGGTGTACTGTCTCCGAGTCGGTGTCTTGCGACTGGAGGCCTAAGGGATATGTTAGTTCCAGTGCCCAAGTTGGAGTTGGTGGTCTATAAGACCACCAGGGGTATTTTAAGTGTTAAGAAAAATGTTATTTAAACGGTTATTTAACCACTTAACGACCGCCCACTGTAAATATACGTCAGCAGAATGGCACCGACAGGCAGAATCACGTATATGTACGTGATTGCCTTTGTATAGTTGGGGGGTCCGATCGGACCCCCCTTCTTTACAGTGAGCGGTCGTTTTACCTTCGGGAGCGATCCGGCATGAGGGGACGGCCGTTCGATTCCGGCCACCCCCTCTCGATCGCTCCCGGCGAATGAGAGAGCTTCCCCTGCCTGCCAGGAAGGAGGAAGTGATGTCATCTCTCCTGGGGCGCTCACATATACCGAGCGCCGTACAGGAGAAGATGCCAGGTTAGTACACAAAACAGCACACTGACACCAGGACACATAGGCACATAAATCGCCCCCCCAGGCCCCCCCAGACACCCCCAGATCACCCCCCAGCCCCCCCAGCCCCCAGTCACAGTGTCACTGATTGCAGTAACCATTTATTTAGTGATCACTGCAATCAGTGACATTTGTGACTGTAAAAGTGTCAGTACATTTAGTTTTAGGTCCAGTGTAGCCCCCTAACCCCCCCTAATAACGGTTTAACCCCCTGATCACCCCCCAGATAACCCTTTCACCCCCTATCACCACTGTCACTAAGCAATCATTTTTCTGATCGATGTCTTAGCGTCGGTGATGCTGATCGGTAGCCAGTAATTTTTTTTAGGTTCGCTGCAGGTTTTTATAGCGTCGGGTACCCCCATATATTACCTAATGAAGGTTTAACCCCCTTGATCGCCCCCCAGGTAACCCTTTCACCCCCTATCACCACTGTCACTAAGTTATAATTTTTCTGATCGATGTCTTAGCGTCGGCGATGCTGATCGGTAGCCAGTAATTTTTTTTAGGTTCGCCGCAGGTTTTTATAGCGTCGGGTACCCCCATATATTACCTAATAAAGGTGTAACCCCCTTGATCACCCCCCAGGTAACCCTTTCACCCCCTAGCACCGCCGTCACTATGCGATCATTTTTCTGATCGATGTCTTAGCGTCGGTGATGCTGATCGGTAGCCAGTAATTTTTTTTAGGTTCGCCGCAGGTTTTTATAGCGTCAGGTACCCCCATATATTATTTAATAAAGGTTTAACCCCCTGATCGCCCCCCAGGTAACCCTTTCACCCCCTATCACCACTGTCGCTAAGCAATCGTTTTTATGATCGTTGTCTTAGTGTCGGTGATGCCGATAGGTAGCCAGTAATTTTTTTTTAGTTTCGCCGTCAGGTTTTTATATAGCGTCAGGTACCCCCATATATTACCTAATAAAGGTTTTAACCCCCTAATTGCCCCTAGTTAACCCTTTCACCAGTGATCATCATATAAGTGTTACGGGTGACGCTGGTTAGTTAGTTTGCTTTTTATAGTGTCAGGGCACCCGCCGTATATAACCCAATAAAGGTTTAACCCCCTGATCGCCCGGCGGGTGATATCAGTTAGGTTTTAGCGTCAGAGAGGGTCTGCGTCACACCCCAGGCAGCGTCAGGTTAGTGCCAGTAGCGCTAACACCCACACGTGAAGCATACACCCCCCTTAGTGGTATAGTATCTGATCAGCTCAATATCTGATCAGATCTATACTAGCGTCCCCAGCAGTTTAGGGTTCCCAAAAACGCAGTGTTAGCGGGATCAGCCCAGATACCTGCTAGCACCTGCGTTTTGCCCCTCCGTCCAGCCCAGGCCACCGAAGTGCAGTATCGATCGATCACTGTCACTTGCAAAACACAACACACATAACTGCAGCGTTCGCAGAGACAGGCCTGATCCCTGCGACTCCAGTGCTGTAGGAGGTAATTTCACCACCACAGTTAAAAAAAAAAAGCATATATGCCGAAGCATTGGGGCAGCAGGAGCGGAGGAGCGATTTTGCTCCTAATGCCGCGTATATACGGTCGAAATTCCGACGGAGGCTTGCCCGTGGAAAAGTCTGACCATATGTACGCGGCATAACTTTTGCGAGAAGATGCCCCCATGCTTCGGCATATATAAATGGTGCATGTATGCCCATCATTAGAAGTGGGTGGATGAAGGGCAGTATTCTAATGGTGGGCATACCCACCGATCAATCTTTTTTTTTCGTTCAGCCAACAGGCTGCATGAAAAAAAAGATTACAATACATGTCCAACAAGGACCAGCAACGTACTGGTATGTTGCTGGACTTTGAATGTTTATACCAGAATGATGCCTGCGGGTTTAGGTATCATCTTGGTATCATTCTTTTCAGCCAGCGGCCGGCTTTCATGTAAAAGCAATCCTAGTGGCTAATTAGCCTCTGGACTGCTTTTACAAGCAGTGGGAGGGAATGTCCCCCCCGGATATAAAAAGCGCCATTGGGAAAGCATTTTATCACACCGATCTTGGTGTGGTCAGATGCTTTGAGGGCAGAGGAAAGATCTAGGGTCCAATAGACCCCAGTTTTTTCAAAAAAGAGTACCTGTCATTACCTATTGCTATCATAGGGGATATTTACATTCCCTGAGATAACAATAAAAGTGATAAAAATAAATAAATATGGAAGCAACAGTTTAAAAATAAAATAAAAAAGCAAAATTAATAAAAAAAAAAAAAAAAAAAAGCACCCCTGTCCTGCCCTGCTCTTGCCCAATGGCGAACGCAAGCGTCGGTCTGGCGTCATATGTAAACAGCAATTGCACCATGCATGTGAGGTATCACCGCGAAGGTCAGATCGAGGGCAGTAATTTTAGCAGTAGACCTCCTCTGTAAATCTAACGGGGTAACCTGTAAATGCTTTTAAAGGCTTTTAAAAATGTATGTAGTTTGTCGCCAATGCGCGTTTGTGCGAAATTTTAAAGCATGTCGTGTTTGGTATCTATGTACTCGGCCTAAGATCATCTTTTTTATTTCATCAAACATTTGGGCAATATAGTGTGTTTTAGTGCATTAAAATTAAAAAAAGTGTATTTTTTCCCAAAAAAATGCGTTTGAAAAATCGCTGCGCAAATACTGTGTAGAAAAAAAAAATGCAACACCCACCATTTTATTCTGTAGGGTCTTTGCTTTAAAAATATATATAATGTTCAACATAATTTTCTTGCAAAAAAAATATGTTTTCATGTAAACAAAAAGTGTCAAAAAGGGCTTTGTCTTCAAGTGGTTAGAAGAGTGGATGTAAGCTTCCTAATGTTGTGTATAAAATGCCAGAACAGTTCAAAACCCCCCCAAATGACCCCATTTTGGAAAGTAGACACCCCAAGCTATATACTGAGAGGCATGTCGAGTCCATGGAATATTTTATATGTTGACACAAGTTGCGGAAAAAAAAATTTTTTTTTTTTTTTTTTTGCACAAAGTTGTCACTAAATGATATATTGCTCAAACATGCCATGGGCATATGTGGAATTACACCCCAAAATACATTCTGTTGCTTCTCCTGAGTACGGGGATACCACATGTGTGAGACTTTTTGGGAGCCTAGCCGCGTACGGGACCCCAAAAACCAAGCACCGCCTTCAGGCTTTCTAAGGGTGTCAATTTTTGATTTCACTTCTCACTGCCTATCACAGTTTCGGAGGCCATGGAATGCCCAGATGGCACAAAACCCCCCCAAATGACCCCATTTTGGAAAGTAGACACCCCAAGCTATTTGCTGAGAGGTATTGTGAGTATTTTGCAGATCTCGCTTTTTGTCACAAAGTTTTGAAAATTGAAAAAAAAAAAAAAATGTTCTTTCTTCATTTTCAAAAACAAATGAGAGCTGTAAAATACTCACCATGCCTCTCAGCAAACAGCTTGGGGTGTCTACTTTCCAAAATGGGGTCATTTGGGGGGGTTTTGTGCTATTTTGGCATTTTATGGCCTTCAAAACTGTGATAGGTAGTGAGGAGTGAAATCAAAAATTTGCGCCCTTAGAAATCCTGGAGGCGGTGATTGGTTTCCGGGGTCCCGTACGTGGCTAGGCTCCTAAAAAGTCCCACACATGTGGTATCCCCGTACTCAGGAGAAGCAGCAGAATGTATTTTGGGGTGCAATTCCACATATAACCATGGCATGTGTGAGCAATATATCATTTAGTGACAACTTTTTGTAATTTTTTATTTTTTATTTTTTTGTCATTATTCAATCACTTGGGACAAAAAAAAATATTCAATGGGCTCAACAGGCCTCTCAGCAATTTCCTTGGGGTGTCTACTTTCTAAAATGGGGTCATTTGGGGGGGTTTTGTACTGCCCTGTCATTTTAGCACCTCAAGAAATGAGATAGGCAGTCATAAATTAAAAGTGTAAATTCCAGAAAATGTACCCTAGTTTGTAAACGCTATAACTTTTGCGCAAACCGATAAATATACGCTTATTGACATTTTTTTTACTAAAGACATGTGGCTGAATACATTTTGGCCTAAATGTATGACTAAAATTGAGTTTATTCGATTTTTCTTATAACAAAAAGTAGAAAATATCATTTTTTTTCAAAATTTTCGGTCTTTTTCCGTTTATATCGCAAAAAATAAAAATCGCAGAGGCAATCAAATACCATTAAAAGAAAGCTCTATTTGTGGGAAGAAAAGGACGCAAATTTCGTTTGGGTACAACATTGCATGTCCGCACAATTTACAGTTAAAGCAGCGCAGTGCAAAATTCTGAATTCACCTCTGGTCCTTTAGCTACCAAATGGTCCGGGGTTTAAGTGGTTAAGTGGTTATTTATTTCATATAAAAGTTGTTAAAATAAATAGGCCGGAAGGCCAATTTTACTCCACAACCTTGTCAGTCGTTATTTTATTAGAATTGTACAAGGGGGTGGGTAAGTTGGATAGAGGGTAAGTCAAAGCGAAGGATCGGTCCTTAACATGTCATGTAGCTGGGAGAGGGACAGTACGTCAGCTAATAAAAAAACAGGGGCTGCAGGCTTGGATTCTGTGAGTGGATGTGAAGGGGAAATATGTGAGTAAATATGAGTTGAAGGAGGGACATGAGTGTTCCTTACTGAAACAGAGATTTATTTTTCAAAGAATTCTTAGATACCATGCTTTTTAGATTAGTTTTTCTTTGATTCCTTCTAGTCCTGAGGAATACTGAAAAAATAGTGCATTCCGTAATCAGGGCCGGACTGGGAATAGAATCCAGCCCTGGAAAAAAATTCATACCAGCCCCATAGCATTATTATACCAGCCCAACAGCATAACCAGGGGAGGGCTGGCAGCCTTAGGCCTGGGGGGCAAGTCCAGTCAAGTGGCCCATTAACACCTTGCCGACCAGCCGCCATCATCATACGGCGGCAGGTTGGCTCCCTTGAGCCCGCAGCGTGACGCCGGACCCAATGCACGTGGCCGCAAAATCTGCCGGCAACCCACAATCGCTCCTGAGAGAGCCAGTCAATGTGAACAGACAGATCCCCGTTCTGACAGGGGAGCTAGAGAGAGATCTGCTGTTCATAGTGATCAGGAACAGCGATCTCTCTGTACTCCCTGTCACTACACTCTCCCCACAGTTAGAAACACCTCCCTAGGGAACACTTAACCCCTTAATCGCCCCCTAGTGTTAACCTCTTCCCTGCCAGTGACATTTATACAGTAGTCAGTGGCTATTTTTAGCTCTGATCGCTGTAAAAATGCCACTGGTCCCAAAAAAAAGTGTCCAATCTGTCCGCCGCAATGTCGCAGTCCCGCTAAATATCGCTGATCACGGCCATTACTAGAAAAAAATAATAAATAAAATAATAAAAATGCCATAAATATATCCCCAATTTTGTAGACGCTATAACTTTTGTGCAAAGCAATCAATATACGCTTATTGCGATTTTTTACCAAAAATATGTAGAATACATATTGGCCTAAACCAGGAGTCTCCAAACTTTTTGAACAAAGGGCCAATTTACTGTCCTTCAGGCTTTAGGGGTGCTGGACTGCGGTCAGTGTGAGTAGAAAATGTCCCAACATCACTGAGAGTAAACAATGCCCCATCATTGGTTTTCACATGAGGAACAGTGCCCCATGATTGGTATCAGTGGGAGGAATAGTGCCCCACTATTGGTATCAGTGGGAGGAATAGTGCCCCACGATTGGTATCAGCATGAGGTATAGTGCCCCATCATTGGTGTCAGTGGGAGGAAGCGTGCCCTATTAATGGTGTCAGTGGGAGGAATGGTGCCCCATCATTGGTCTTAGCAGGAGGAACAGTGCCCCATCGATGGTGTCAGTGGGAGGAAGGGTGCCCTATTAATGGTGTCAGTGGGAGGAATGGTGCCCCATCATTGGTCTTAGCAGGAGGAACACCATTGATGGTGTCAGTGGGAGGAAGGGTGCCTCTTAGCAGGAGGAATAGTGCCCCATCATTGGTCTTAGCAGGAGGAATAGTTCCCCATCGATGGTGTCAGTGGGAGGAAGTGTGCCCTATTAATGGTGTCAGTGGGAGGAATGGTGCCCCATCATTGGTCTTAGCAGGAGGAACAGTGCCCCATCGATGGTGTCAGTGGGAGGAAGGGTGCCCTATTAATGGTGTCAGTGGGAGGAATGGTGCCCCATCATTGGTCTTAGCAGGAGGAATAGTGCCCCATCATTGGTGTCAGTGGGAGAAATAGTGCCCCATCATTGGTGTCAGTGGGAGGAATAGTGCCCCATCATTGGTGTCAGTGGGAGGAATAGTGCCCCATCATTGGTATCAGTGGGAGAAATAGTGCCCCATCATTGGAGTCAGTGGGAGGAATAATATTCCTAGGGCCAAAACCTGCAGAGGTGATCAAATACCACCAAAAGAAAGCTCTATTTGTGGGGAAAAAAGACATACATTTTATTTGGTTACAGCGTCACACAACCGAGGAATTGTCAATTAAAGCAACGCAGTGCCGTATCTTTCCGGGGCTGAAGTGGTTAGACCACCAAATCAGCTCACCATCACCAGTGCCCATCAATGCAGCCTCACCAGTGCAGACAGTGCCCATCAGTGCAGCCGGTGCCCAGGCATCAGTGCATCCTGAACAGTGCCCATCAGTGCAGCCTCACCAGAGCAGACAGGGCCCATCAGTGCAGCCTGATTAGTGCCGCCTCACCAGTGCAGACAGTGCCCAGGCATCAGTGCAGCCTGATCAGTGCCGATCAATGCAGCCTCACCAGTGAAGACAGTGCTTAGGTATCAGTGCAGCCTGATCAGTGCCAATCAATGCAGCCTCACCAGTGCCCAGGCATCAGTGCAGCCTCACCAGTGCAGCCAGTGCTCATCAGTGCAGCCTCACCAGTTCAGACAGTGCCCATCAATGCAGCCTGATCAGTGCTCATCAGTGCAGCCTCACCAGTGCAGACAGTGCCCATCAATGCAGCCTGATCAGTGCTCATCAGTGCAGCCTCACCAGTTCAGACAGTGCCCATCAATGCAGCCTGATCAGTGCAGCCTCACCAGTGCAGACAGTGCGCATTAGGTGTGCCCGGGTGCCGCCCACTCTCTCCTCTCCACCCCCTATATGCAGTGGAAAGATTCATGCATAGCATGAATCTATCCACTGCCGCCCCGTATTCATGTATCTGGCCCCTTTTGGGTCACCGGGCACATGAATTACAGCGGCCAGGTTATTTTTTTTATAACCTGATTAGAGCTAGGTGATGGGGTAAGTGCCGGGCAGACAGTGGGCGGGGGTCCTCCTGGATCAGTTGGCTCCACTAACCAGATGGGGGAGGGGGTCGGGGTGGCTATGTGTGTGCGCTAGCGGGGGGTTGCTAGATGAGGGGGGGCTGCTGGATGAGTCCGCTGGTGGGGGGGTTGCTAGATGAGGGGGGACTGCTGGATGAGTCCGCTGGTGGGGGTGTTCCTGAATCCACTAGAGGGGGGGTGGTGGCTGAATCCACTAGCGGGGGGGTTTCTCGATGAGTCCGCTGGCGGGGGGTGGTGGCTGAATATGCTGGCGGGGGGGTTGCTAGATGAGGGGGGCTGCTGGATGAGTCCGCTGGGAGGGGTGTTCCGGAATCCGCTAGCGGGGGGGTTTCTGGATGAGTCCGCTGGCAGGGGGTGGTGGCTGAATCTGCTAGTGGGGGGTTGCTGGATGAGTCCGCTGGCGAAGGGTGCTGGCTGAGTCTTCTGGCGGGGGGGGGGGGGGGTTGCTGGCTGAGTCTGCTGGCGGGGGGGGGGGGTTGCTGGCTGAGTAAGCTGGGGGGGTGCTGGCGGGGCTGGCTGAGTAAGCTGGGGGGGTACTGGCGGGGCTGGCTGAGTAAGCTGGGGGGGTACTGGCGGGGCTGGCTGAGTAAGCTGGGGGGGGGTACTGGCGGGGCTGGCTGAGTAAGCTGTGGGGGGTGCTGGCTGAGTAAGCTGGGGGGGTGCTGACTGAGTCTGCTGGTAGGGGGGGGGTGCTGGCGGGGGGGGTGCTGGCTGAGTCTGCTGGGGAGGGTTTGGCAGGGCTGGCTGAGTATGCTGGCGGGGGATCGCCTGTCATCATTCACGCCTTACTTTAGCCAGGTCCTTGCGCCTCTTCGGAGGGGTGATGATGATGATCACGTCTCTTCTCTTCTCAGTCCCAGCCCACGAGTGTGACGTTCTTGACGCCGCTCGTACCCCCTGACCCTCCCCTGACGTGCCACATGACCTGCCTGGCTGCCTCCTGAGACTCCTGGGAGGTGGGAGTTGTAGTTTGTAGGGATGAGCTTCGAGTTCGAGTCGAACTCATGTTCGACTCGAACATTGCCTGTTCGCCCGTTCGCCGAACAGCGAACAAATTGGGGTGTTCGCGGCAAATTCGAAAAATCTATGGGAGAAATCTAAAGTGCTAATTATAAAGGCTTATATGCAAGTTATTGTCCTAAAAAGTGTTTGGGGACCCGGGTCCTGCCCCAGGGGACATGTATCAATGCAAAAAGAAGTTTTAAAAACGGACGTTTTTTCGGGAGCAGTGATTTTAATAATGCTTAAAATGAAAAAATAAAAGTGAAATATTCCTTTAAATTTCGTACCTGGGGGGTGTGTATGATATGCATGTAAAGTGGCGCATGTTTCCCGTGCTTAGAACTGTCCCTGCAAAAAATGTCATTTTTGAAAGAAAAAAATGCATTTAAAACTGACTCGCGGCTATTAATGAATTGTCGGCTCCTGGCAATACATACAAAAGTCATTGATAAAAAAAAAAAAAAAGCGTGGGGGTTCCCCAGAATTTAATTACCAGGCCCTTCAGGTCTGGAATGGATATTAAGGGGAACCCCGCCGCAAATTAAAAAAAAAATTGACGTGGGGTTCCCCCAAATATCCATTCCAGGCCCTTCAGATCTGGCATGGATTTTAAGGGGAACTCCACCCCAAATTAAAAAAAAAAATGGCGTGGAGTCCCCCTAAAAATCCATACCAGACCCCTTATCCGAGCACGCAACCTGGCCGGCCGCAGGGGAAAAGGGGGGGACGAGAAAGCGGCCCCCCCTCCCTCCTGAACCGTACCAAGCCACATGCCCTCAACATGGGGAGGATGTCCCCATGTTGATGGGGACAAGGGCCTCATCCCCACAACCCTTGCCCGGTGGTTGTGGGGGTCTGCGGGCGGGGGGCTTATCGGAATCTGGAAGACCCCTTTAACAAAGGGGACCCCCAGATCCCGCCCCCCCATGTGAATTGGTAAGGGGTACGTTGTACCCCTACCATTTCACGAAGAAAGCGTAAAAAAATGTTTAAAAAAACACACAAACACCTTGAAAATGTCCTTTATTAAAAAAAAAAAAAAAAACATTCCAGCGGTGAAATCCAGTGTCCCGCGGCGATCCCGATGTCCAGCGCTGTCCTTCATTGGTTGTGCCTGAGCGGACCTGATGGGGAACTCCCTCTCAGTATTTTAAATGTATAGACCCGCCCCTTCTAAGTTCCCCATCAGGTCCGCTCAGCGGACGAGATGCGGAACATGAGAAGGGGCGGGTCTATACATGTATTACCAAAGTGAGAGCAGTTCCCCATCAGGTCCGCCCCCTCGGTATGTCGGACCCGCCTACGTCATTGGCTTGAGCGGGGAACTTCCTTCACTGTGTAATTTAAATTTACATAGTGAAGGAAGTTCCCCGCTCAAGCCAATGACGTAGGCGGGTCCGACATACTGAGGGGGCGGACCTGATGGGGGACTGCTCTCACTTTGGTAATACATGTATAGACCCACCCCTTCTCATGTTCCGCATCTCGTCCGCTGAGCGGACCTGATGGGGAACTTTAGAAGGGGCGGGTCTATACATTTAAAATACTGAGAGGGAGTTCCCCATCAGGTCCACTCAGGCACAACCAATGAGGGACAGCGCTGGACATCGGGATCGCCGCGGGACACTGGATTTCACCGCTGGAATGTTTTTTTTTTTTTTTTTTTTAAATAAAGGACTTTTTCAAGGTGTTTGTGTGTTTTTTTAAATATTTTTTTACGCTTTCTTCGTGAAATGGTAGGGGTACAATGTACCCCTTACCAATTCACATAGGGGGTGGCCGGGATCTGGGGGTCCCCTTTGTTAAAGGGGTCTTCCAGATTCCGATAAGCCCCCCGCCCGCAGACCCCCACAACCACCGGGCAAGGGTTGTGGGGATGAGGCCCTTGTCCCCATCAACATGGGGACATCCTCCCCATGTTGAGGGCATGTGGCTTGGTACGGTTCAGGAGGGAGGGGGGGCCGCTTTCTCATCCCCCCCTTTTCCCCTGCGGCCGGCCAGGTTGCGTGCTCGGATAAGGGGTCTGGTATGGATTTTTAGGGGGACTCCACGCCATTTTTTTTTAATTTGGGGTGGAGTTCCCCTTAAAATCCATGCCAGATCTGAAGGGCCTGGAATGGATATTTGGGGGAACCCCACGTCAATTTTTTTTTAAATTTGCGGCGGGGTTCCCCTTAATATCCATTCCAGACCTGAAGGGCCTGGTAATTGAATTCTGGGGAACCCCCACGCTTTTCTTTTTTTTTTTATCAATGACTTTTGTATGTATTGCCGGGAGCCGACAATTCATTAATAGCCGCGAGTCAGTTTTAAATGCATTTTTTTCTTTCAAAAATGACATTTTTTGCAGGGACAGTTCTAAGCACGGGAAACATGCGCCAATTCACATGCATATCATACACACCCCCCAGGTACGAAATTTAAAGGAATATTTCACTTTTATTTTTTCATTTTAAGCATTATTAAAATCACTGCTCCCGAAAAAACGGCCGTTTTTAAAACTTCTTTTTGCATTGATACATGTCCCCTGGGGCAGGACCCGGGTCCCCAAACACTTTTTAGGACAATAACTTGCATATTAGCCTTTATAATTAACACTTTAGATTTCGAACGTTCGAGTCCATTGTATTTAATAGGGTTCTAAAGTTTACACAAACATTTTGTCTGTTCGCAGGTTCTGGTGCGAACCGAACAGGGGGGTGTTCGGCTCATCCCTGGTAGTTTGCTGTGCTGCAAAGACAATCCACACAGGTGTTGAGGGTTAAACATGCAGAGCATCAACTGTTTATTAAATCCAAAACATACACTTTTACACACAGTTAGGGACACTCCCCTTAGCCTTGTCATAGAGGGGGGGGTAGGGGACAAGGAAGAATCAATGGGAACTGAACACTTGTACATTGAAACAGAGACTACAGATAAACAAAGGGATTATGATAAGCAGGCAACCCCTCAATACACATCCCCTGCGGAGAGATGTCTGCAGTCCAGACCATTGTCTGTGTGCCATGAACCAACACAGCTAAACACAGCAACAAGGGGGGGAGAAGGGATGTAGCATTACATTACATTATCTCAATGCCAGCTTCTCCCCGAGTCTCAGTCTCTTCTGGGCCATAATCTGTGGGTAGGAGGCCCGCCCTCAGTCCCTTCCAAAGCACACAGTGACAGTGGGTTCTGTCACATTTCTCCCCTTTTAAAAACAGACTAACCAGGTTCCTGACCCCGAACTGGTCTGGACCTGCGTTAGTCGCAAACTTCCACCCCAGGCCACCAGGAAAAGGAAAAGTACGTCTCTGGGGCTGGGGAGCAAAATCGCACATACGGTCTCCCGTGAATAAAAACAGCCGCTGCAGAGTGGGAACAGCTGTCCGCACTCCCGTGATCCGGGGTTGGGTTGCAGATATTGAGGGGAGCTGAATAATCCTCTGCCCCGATGCCAGCGCTTCAGCTTGTAGGGAACATAGGCTGGCAGTGCTATGCAGTTGGGGAGGAAAAGGTTCTTGCTTTTCTCCTGGAGTAGCTAACAGCCGCTGAGGAGGTATCTTGCAGGGACTGTCTCCCGGACTCTCCGTCTCTTTTTCTGATGCTGGGCAGAGGCCAACATCACTCTGCCCCGTAGCCAGTGCTTCTGCTAGGGGGACATATACAAGGGTAGAGTTCAGCAGCTGAAGAGGGGGAAGGATTTTCTCCCCTCCTGGTTCTGTGACCAGCTTCTGAGGCGACTTCTGACAGGGGCTGTCTCCCAAACCCTCCAAAAATCTACTGAGGGCTGGGTCGGGGCCGGTAACACTCTGCCATGCAGCCAGTGCTTCTGCTGGGGGGATATACACTGGGGTAGTGTCCAAGTGCTGGGCAACCAGCTCACTGAGGTCATCCCTCGGACTCCCTGGATCTAACTCTGAGGGTGGGCAGAGGACCGCGGCACTCTGCCCCGTAGTCAGCGCTTCTGCTGGGGGGATGAACATTGGGATAATGTCCAATTGCTGGGGAGGGAGAATTGCTTCCTCCACTCCCGTTGGGGATATCTGCTGTTGGGGAAACGGCTCACGAAAATCATCTCTCAGACTCTCCGGATCCAACTCTTTTTCTGATGCTGGGCTGAGGCCAGCGGCACTCTGCCCTGTAGCCAGCGCTTCTGCTGGGGCACCGGATGCGATACTCTCGACTTGCTGCTGATCACCATTTACCAGCCTTCCAGCGCCAGTCTCAACTTCCCCTTCTGAGACCTTTATGCTATTATCTTGTCTCTCTGCTTGGGGAACCTCTGGTGCGTTCCGGCATTCTAGCACTCGCAGTGCCCTCTGTATCATCGCCGCTTCTTCCATTGCGGTTAGGACGGGAAAAGGTAGGGGCACTCCTGGCCCCATTTGCTCCGCATCTTCGTGACTGTCCGCTATTTCTCCAGGACAGTCCCAGGCAACGGGAGCCATGCCAGGCTGCTGATCACCGTCAAACAGCCGCTTGTAGGCAATCTCGAGCTCCCATTCCTGCTCAACCAGGAACTCCAATTCCTCCAGGTCACACGCCTCTTCAGGGAGGTCCAGCACCTCATCTCGGAAGTCCAGGATGTTTTCTAGCCGCCACTCCTCATCGCTCCCAAAGTCTGGGTCTCCGTACATTTTTTGATGGAGCAGCCCCACGCCGCCGTAGCCAACGCCTTCTGTCGGGCTGCCGTCTGCTGTACTTGGCCACAGTTGAGCCGCGAACCACCGGAGGGCTCTGTAGCTGGCGTCCAGCCTCATCTCCTCCTGGACCAATCTTCCGAGCTCCGTCTTCCACTCATCTCGCGGTCGTTCCCTCAGGAACACCTCTCGCGCATGGTACTGCGTCCAGTACATCTCTGTGGAGGAGGGAAGGATCTTCCCCTGATGGCGCCGCTCGTGGCTTAGCGTTTCATGCCAGAGTTGCCAGCGGATCACATCCTCCCAGCCGAGCATGGTGCGCTCTGTCGCTGGTCCCCGATGTTGCTTCCGCATGCCTTGCAGCCTCCTCTCAAACTCCGCTCTCATGCTGGCTGGTCCCCGTATTGCTCCTCGACGGCTGCCCAGATCTTGAATCCTGGTGGTGGTTTGGATGGCCCGGACTGCAGGAGACATCCCACCGCTGCCAACACTGTAACGGATCTCAGATACCCCAGATGGGCACATCCGCCAGACTTGTGTCTCCTGTCCTCCAAACGCACCCGCAGCCTGCAGATTCGCCATAACCAGCCCTTAACCCCTCAATCACGAGACAATCCACACAGGTGTTGAGGGTTAAACATGCAGAGCATCAACTGTTTATTAAATCCAAAACATACACTTTTACACACAGTTAGGGACACTCCCCTTAGCCTTGTCATAGAGGGGGGGTAGGGGACAAGGAAGAATCAATGGGAATTGAACACTTGTACATTGAAACAGAGACTACAGATAAACATAAAGGGATTATGGTAAGCAGGCAACCCCTCAATACACATCCCCTGCGGAGAGATGTCTGCAGTCCAGACCATTGTCTGTGTGCCATGAACCAACACAGCTAAACACAGCAACAAGGGGGGGGGAGAAGGGATGTAGCATTACATTACATTATCTCAATGCCAGCTTCTCCCCGAGTCTCAGTCTCTTCTGGGCCATAATCTGTGGGTAGGAGGCCCGCCCTCAGTCCCTTCCAAAGCACACAGTGACAGTGGGTTCTGTCACAATTACCTTTAGCGCGGCCGAACTACAACTCCCATAATGCAGTGCAGCAGTGGCCAGCCAGCCAATCGGCGGCGGCCGCCATTTGGAAAAAATAAATAAAAAATGACAGACAGCTAGTGCCGCGGACCGCGGACGTTTTAAAGATAATGGAAGCGGCCCGGGGGGAAATTTCCACCTTGCCACCCGCCCCAGCCCGCGCCTGAGCATAACGTCATTATTTTCTTGTTCATAAAAGGGAAAACCATACATTTTAAAGCACATTTGAAGAGTGTATTATATATAGATAAGACAGATATGAAATCACATAGGGCTATATATATATATATATATATATTGTGAGGGGGTTGGCTCGGCAGCGGGTGTGTGTGACCCCCGAGATGGGCTCCCCACACAAAAACAGGCCCAGCAAACGGAGGTTGTGGTTTTCAAAATCAAAAAGGTGCGGTTTATTTTCTATTTACAGTGACAAAACACAGCAAAGAAAAAGAAACATAAACAAAATAAATCCTGGTCAACTTGACCTCTGACTAAACATACAGGTTTCCTAACTAACAACTGGGATCAGCCTAGTGCTGTCCTAGTCCCTAAGTCCCTGGTTTTAAATGTCCAAGCAAATAGCCACACAGGCTTTGTCTCACCGCACAGGGGTTCACTCTCCCTAGACAGTCCACACAGGTCTGGGTCCAGGCATGAGCTAACATCTAATGAAGCTGGGAGTTCTTATAGAGGCCTAAATGAGCTGACAAGCTTCAGCTGGTCTCATCAACTCCCTGTCTGCACGACGCCCCACACTCTCCCTAGAGGTATGAGTCATCCATGAGCCCACTAGCCTTATACAACTCTCCACCTAGTTGTATAAGTCGGCGTAAAGCCTGAATCTGGGCGAAATATATCTACCCCCCTGGATGCAACCAGGTGACTTTACCTTCCTGCTGTCACATACCCCCCCCTCTTGTTTTAACCTCAGGGTTGGAACACCAGCAATCAGGCATTCATGTACTCGAGACAAAGCATCCACATTCCCCATTTGAACGCCAGGGCGATGCTTTACTGTGAAGTTGAATTCCTGGAGGGCCAGGAACCACCTATTCACTCTTCTATTTGTTTCCTTGTTTTGAGCCATCCACTTTAACGGAGCGTGATCCGTAACCATGTCAAAGTGCCTACCTAGCAGGTAGTACCGAAGGGAATCTAGAGCCCACTTCACCGCTAAACACTCCTTTTCAACGGTGGCGTAATTTACCTCATGGGACTTCAACTTCCTGCTGAGGTAAATGACTGGGTGCTCTTCCCCGTTCCAGACCTGGGACAATACTGCTCCTAACCCCACATCTGACGCATCACTTTGTACGACAAAGTCTTTAGAGAAGTCGGGTGAGTACAACACTGGCTGGCTACATAAGGCTTGTTTCAAGAATTGGAATGCTGCCTCAGCCTCGGGGGTCCATTTAATCATGACCGACCCTTTCCCCTTCGTTAGGTTGGTTAGGGGCACAGCCTTAGAGGCAAAGTGGGGAATGAATCGCCGATAATACCCAGCGATTCCCAGAAAGGCTCGTACCTGCTTCTTGCTGTTGGGACGTGGCCAACTCTGGATGGCCTCGACTTTGAGTTGGGGTTTTATTACTCCCCTCCCAATGGTGTACCCAAGATATTTGGCCTCCTCCTGCCCAATGGTACACTTCTTGGGGTTAGCCGTAAACCCCGCTTCCCGAACAGAGTCCAGGACTGCTTGCACTTTTGGCAGATGTGAGGCCCAATCTGTGCTATGGACAATTACGTCATCCAGGTAAGCCGCAGCATACTTCCGATGGGGCCTCAGCATCTGGTCCATTTTCCGCTGGAATGTGGCCGGCGCATTCTGTAACCCGAACGGCATTCTTTTATATTGGAACGCCCCGTCTGGGGTTACAAATGCGGTTTTCTCTTTGGCCGACTTGGCCAGGGGGATTTGCCAATACCCTTTTGTGAGGTCAAGAGTCGTCATCTATCGGGCTGTTCCCAGCCGGTCGATCAACTCATCTATACGTGGCATGGGGTAGGTGTCAAATTTTGTAACTTTGTTCAACTGACGAAAATCGTTACAAAATCGCCAGCTCCCATCCGGTTTAGGCACCAACACAATGGGACTAGACCAATCACTTTGGGACTCCTCTATCACCCCTAAGTTCAGCATTTTCTGTACTTCCTCCCGTATTGCCTCCCGTCGGGTCTCTGGGATCCGATAGGGTTTTAACTTCACCCTTTCACCGGGCGGGGTAATGATGTCACGCTCTACCCCAGATGTTTGTCCCGGCAGCTCAGAGAATACCTCCTTGTTGCGAAGCACAAACTCCTTAACCTCCTGTTGTTGGGGTTGTGACAAGGTGGCTGCTATTCCAACCTCAGGAATCACGCAACCAGTTTGAGCTGGTGACCAAGTGTCTGCGACTAGGGACTCTCTATCCCTCCAGGCTTTCAACAGATTAACGTGATAGATCTGTTCGGGCTTTCGCCTTCCTGGTTGTCTGACCTTGTAATTCACTTCGCTCACTTTTTCCATTATCTCATAGGGGCCTTGCCATTTGGCAAGGAATTTACTTTCAACCGTAGGGACAAGTACCAGTATCCTATCCCCCGGGGAAAAGGTACGGGTCTTGGCTCCACGGTTGTACACTCTCTGCTGTGCTAACTGCGCTTGGGCCAAATGTTCCTTCACGATGGGCATTACCTGTGCAATTCGGTCTTGCATCAGGGCGACATGCTCAATCACACTCCTGTGGGGAGAACTCTCACTTTCCCAAGTTTCCTTGGCAATATCCAACAGCCCTCTTGGGTGTCTCCCATACAGTAACTCAAAGGGGGAGAATCCCGTAGAGGATTGGGGCACCTCCCTAATAGCAAACATCAGATAAGGAAGTAGACAGTCCCAATCCTTTCCATCTCTATCCACCACTTTCTTCAACATTTGTTTTAGGGTTTTGTTGAATCTTTCAACCAGCCCATCGGTTTGGGGGTGATACACAGATGTACGTAATTGCGTCACTTTGAACAATTTACACAGCTCCTTCATAACCCGGGACATAAAGGGTGTACCTTGGTCCGTAAGCAGTTCTTTACAAATACCCACCCGGCTAAACACAAGAGATAGCTCTTTGGCTATGGTCTTGGCCGAGGTATTTCGGAGAGGGATCGCTTCTGGATAACGGGTGGCATAGTCCATTATAACTAATATGTACTGGTGCCCCCTAGCGGACTTGATTATAGGCCCTACCAAATCCATGGCGATCCTCTCAAACGGGACCTCAATGATGGGTAGAGGGACCAGCGGGCTACGGAAATGTGGCATCGGGGCCGACCTCTGACACACAGGGCAGGAGGAACAATAATTTTCTATGTCCTTCATCACCCCCGGCCAATAGAATCTCTGTAATACCCTCTCTCGGGTTTTCTCTGTCCCCAGATGACCTCCAAGAATGTGCCCATGGGCCAACTCCAACACCAACTTCCTGTAAGGTTTGGGCACCACAAGCTGCTCAACGGTTTCTTCTGCCCTTTTTGCCACCCGATACAGTAGGTCCTTCTCTACGCTGAAGTATGGGTAAGTGCAGGTATTATCTGGGTTCACTAACTCGCCATCTATTTTCACTACGTTTTCCCGTGCCTTTATTAGGGCGGGGTCTTTCAACTGTTCTGTGGCAAAGTTTTCCCTGTGAACCTCAAGATCAGAAAACTCCACAGACGGTAGGTTTTCGTCTGAGGAGGTGGGCTCCTCTCCAGTTTCTTGAGTCTCCCCTGCCAATACTGATAAGGGAAATTCCGGAGAGTCCTCACCACTCTCAGGGGAGTTCTGGCTATCACATTCCTGGTACATAGGGGCACCAGTGGGGGGCTCAGGATCATCCCACAGTTCCCAGAACTTCGGAAAATCCCTTCCCACAATGGCGTCATGTGGTAACTGAGATACTAAGCCCACTGGATGAGAGAGGGTACCTTTGGGGGTCTCGAAACACACTGTAGTCACTGGATACTCTCGGGTGTCCCCATGCACACAAATAACAGCTACCTTGCTATTCCCAAAGACCTCTGTTTTAACTAACTCAGCCTTTATCAGGGTCACAAGGCTACCTGAATCCAGCAATACCACAACATTTCTACCATTAACACACATTTTGCATAAATGTTTCTCAGTTCCTCGAATGGCAGTGCATGCGACTGTCGCACACAGCGACCGACGTCTGCCCGTCAGAAAGTCACACTGCATGGGTTCCTCCACAACCGGGCAATTGGCTGCAATATGTCCCGCTTGCCGGCAGCGGTAGCAAACGATCCTTCTTGCCGCCTCTTGAGCCGCTGATTTCCCAGGCTGTTCTCGCCAAACTTGGGGTAGAGCTCCCACCCTCTCACTCTCTCCACCCTCACCCCTTGGAATCCTCTTATCCGCCCCTGGGGATGGTCTGGTCTTAGGGTGGAAAGTCTGAGTGTCTCTGGAAGAGGCCGTCAGGTTCTCTGCAGCCAAGTATCTCTCTACCCGATCCACAAGTTTACCGGCCGTTTCTGGGTCTCCATGGCTTACCCACTTTTGGATGGCAGTAGGAAGAGCTCTCAAAAACCGATCCATTACAACACGTTCCACAATCTTTGGTGCGGACAAAGTCTCTGGCTGTAGCCACTTTCTGCTCAGGTGAATGAGATCATACATTTGAGACCTGGGGGGTTTTCCAAGCTGGAAAGTCCAGTTATGCACACGCTGAGCCCGGACAGCCTGGGTGACACCCAGCCTTGCCAAAATTTCAGCTTTTAGCATCACATAGTCTTTTGCTTGGTTAGGCTCTAGGTCATAGTAAGCTTTCTGCGATTCACCAGTTAACAGAGGAGCCACCAGTCCAGCCCACTGCTCCTCAGGCCACTTTTCTCTTTCAGCGGTCCTTTCAAATGTGGTCAAAAATACCTCTGGATCATCCTCTCCAGTCATTTTTGTCAATAAACGACTCACCCCAAAGGACGCGGTATTAGTGGGACGGCTTTCCTCACTGGTCTGCGGACGTTGCTGCATTACTGCTTCCATTTGTTGTAGTCTCTGCTCTTGCTTCTGTAACAGGTCTATGAAGCGGGCCTCAGATTGCTGCTGGGCTTGTTGCTGAGCTTCCAGACTCTGTTGGTGAGCTTGCTGCTGGGCTGCAAGGCTCTGTTGATGAGCTTGCTGCTGGGCTGCAAGGCTCCTTTGCAAACCTGCATTTGTCTGCTGTTGATTGGCATTTGCTAGAGCCAGCTGTTTCAGTATCTCCTCCATGCTGGCTTAAAAAAAACTGCCACTGGTTCTCCACCAGCTGTGAGGGGGTTAGCTCGGCAGCGGGTGTGTGTGACCCCCGGGATGGGCTCCCCAGACAAAAACAGGCCCAGCAAACGGAGGTTGTGGTTTTCAAAATCAAAAAGGTGCGGTTTATTTTCTATTTACAGTGACAAAACACAGCAAAGCAAAAGAAACATAAATAAAATAAATCCTGGTCAACTTGACCTCTGACTAAACATACAGGTTTCCTAACTAACAACTGGGATCAGCCTAGTGCTGTCCCAGTCCCTAAGTCCCTGGTTTTAAATGACCAAGCAAATAGCCACACAGGCTTTTTCTCACCGCACAGGGGTTCACTCTCCCTAGACAGTCCACACAGGTCTGGTTCCAGGCATGAGCTAACATCTAATGAAGCTGGGAGTTCTTATAGAGGCCTAAATGAGCTGACAAGGTTCAGCTGGTCTCCTCATCTCTGTCTGCACGACGCCCCACACTCTCCCTAGAGGTATGAGTCATCCATGAGCCCACTAGCCTTATACAACTCTCCACCTAGTTGTATAAGTCGGCGTAAAGCCTGAATCTGGGCGAAATATATCTACCCCCCTGGATGCAACCAGGTGACTTTACCTTCCTGCTGTCACAATATATAAAATAATATCAAAATTAATAAAAGACCAAGTCTCTTTGATAAAACAGCGCTATCTGTTGGGTGATGTCCAACTCCAAATCCAAACACTGAGTATGATGTAGGAACATACAGTCATAGAAAGAAGGACAAGATCACAGTTCTTTTAAGGTGGTAGATGTTTTCTATAAGCAGATGGGTTGTGCAGCCTATACCAACTCCCAAACTTCACCACAGGTGTGAGATAAGGTTCCCCCGCTGGGGTTCACACTCACCAGAACAGAAAATAAGTTGTGCCTTGTATGATATATTCCTCCTGCTAGACTTCCAACATCATCCCGGGGTCAGCATGGGTTAAACGGTGTTCATAAAAAACAAAAGTACACTAACATAGTGTGATCCCGTTTTTATTCAAAATTAACCCGTGTAATAACTCCCTGCTCCCATTAAACGTACAATATAATCACTTGTAAATAACATGTAAGAGTCTTTGCATATTCACCGCTGTCCTCCAAGTATAGGGGCCGCACTCGTGCTGCAAGCGCAGTGTGAGATGGGCTTCGTGGTTACGAGGTGGCCGATGTTGGAACGCACACTTCTTACTTCCTTCCTGTATACGCCGTCGTAGCCACGCCCTGACGCGTTTCGTCACTTCCGACTTCAACAGAGGGCGTGGCTACTCGGCGTCTGCACGGAGCTTATAAAATCCCTCCTCCACGGCCATTGGGTAGAGCGGCAGCACTCGTTCGTTTCCATTGGTTCAAAGCCCAAGCGGAAACCGAGACTGTCGTCAGCCGTGTCGAGTCACTGGGATATTGTATAAACAAACACCGTGAATGTAAATCCTTATTAGCACAAAATGTTTGAAAACTTTTGACCGGTGAATGTTAGCTTAGAGAAAAGGCTTAGTTATTGGTTAATGCCAGACCAATTCTATATTATAAAGGTAACATTATTTGAAAGGGAATATACAGATAGTATCTGTCACGCTGCAAAGTTGCAGCAATAAGATATATTCCAGATTAATTCAAAATAGATATTCAGCTAATACACAATGCTGTAGTGGCAATAATAGTATGATCCGGATATCAAATTAATGATAAGAATTCCGGAACATATATTCTCAAAGGACTGCTAGCCTCCACTCACTGTCAACAGTATTCATTACAGCTGGATATAAAGTGGATGTGCACACATATTAATGTTTATAGACAATAGATGTACGTATATAAATACCTGCTACAAGTGTAGTACACATACATAAAATCATATAGTGAAGTCATATAAAAATATGTGTTGATTATATACGTAGTTTACATAGTAAAATGTAAAAAAAACCTGTATATATAAAAAGGAGAGATATTTAAAATCTACAAAAAATAGGTAAAGGTTATATATGATATAAATATATAAAATATATAATATATAAAATATATAATAAATAAAAAGGAGGTATAAAATGACCTAGAAGGAAATGATGACTAAAAAACAGATTAAAAACTAAAAATTAGAACTTCTGAATTGCTGTATCTGAGCATTATGTCTGATAGTGGGTATAATTGACAGACAGCACGAGAGGGAGATTAGACTTCTTAATAATCACGGATAAAACAGTTGATGTCTAGATCTACGTTTAACCCCTTCGGTACTAGTGTGTCGACCGAATAAATCCATTGGGTTTCTAGTTTAGATAATTCCCTTACGAGGTTAGCCCCCCTCCATGAGGGTTTTAGGTGGCCAATCCCCCAAAATTTTAACCCTGCTGGATTCTGGTCATGGAACAATTTGAAATGTAGTGATACATTGTGGTCTTTATATCCAAGTTTAATATTTGCCACATGTTCTGCTATTCGTACTTTTAGAGCCCTCTTAGTACGGCCTATGTACATGAGTTTGCATGGGCATTCTAAGAGATAGACCACATAAGATGTATTACATGTAATAAAGTCCTTTATAGTAAATTCTACTTTATTCGAGGAGGAGATAAAACTGTCTACTGCTCTCATGGGTTTTGCACCCTCTCTGCATGGTAGACACTTTCGGCAAGCAAAGAAGCCATCCCTGTCCCAAAAAGAGGGGTTTTTTTTGGGAGGGTCCAGCACCTTCTTTACTATCCTGTCTCCATAGTTTATGGCTTTCCTATAAATAAAAGATGGTCTTGGTGGGATGACAGTCCCAAGTATTTTATCCAGAAGGAGAATGTGCCAGTGGGAGGAAAAAATCTTTTCAACTTCTTTGTATTGGGAGTGGTACCCAGAGATGAAACTCCATTCATATATCTTTTTATTTTTGTTTATATTCTTATGTGGAGGAATGGTATCGGTCAGACATGCTTTTCTGGGTATTTCTAATAAATCTTCGATAATTTTATCAAGGCATGTTTCTTTATATCCCTTATCCATAAATTTTCCTTTTAACATCTGTGCTTGGGATATGTAGTCCTCATCATTGGTACAATTCCGTCTGACACTCATTATTTGACCTCTTGGGATGTTCTTAAGCCACATCGGGTGGTGTCCACTTTGTGTTGGAAGATAGCTGTTTGCATCCGTAGGTTTAAAATATACCTTAGTTCCTAGTTTGTTGCCAGCCCGAAAGATATTCAAATCAAGGAAATTAATGCTTTGTTGATTATATTCGCTTGTCAATATAATATTGCACTTGTTGTCATTTAGTTCTTGTAAAAATGTTTCTAATGAAGATAAAGGTCCTGTCCATATAAAGAACAGATCATCGATATATCTTCTATATAAGATGAGCTGCTCTCTCTTTTGGTTAAAAATGGTCTTATCCTCCCATTCTGCCATAAATAGGTTGGCTATACTCGGGGCAAACTTGGCTCCCATAGCCACCCCTTTCTTTTGGGAATAAAAGTGGCCATCATACCAAAAGTAATTGCATGCAAGACAATAATCTAGACAATTCCTTAAAAATATTTTCTGTGCAAAGGTTAAGTCTTCTCTCCTGCATAGTGCCCAATTCAGGGCTAAAAGTGCGTCATCGTGTTGAATCACGGTGTATAAAGATGACACGTCTGCTGTTACAAAAAATATATCCTCTTTCCCAGTAAGGTCGATACCATCTATTAAAAGGAGTAAATCCTTAGTGTCCTTTAAAAAGGCTCTTGTCTGGGTAACACTCTTTTGCAAAAAGAGATCCAAATATTCACCCACTCGTGATGTAACAGATCCAATACCGTTGACAATAGGTCTTGCTGGCGGATGGTTCGAGTCTTTATGGATCTTGGGTAGGGTGTAAATAGTAGGTATTCTACTATAGCTTGGTATCAGATATTTCTGTTCCTTAATAGTCAAAGCTCTTGTTTTATAGCCCAATTCCACAAGTCTCTCCAAATTCTCTTCATATTGTGAAGTGGGGTCTTTGGTTAGCCTAAGGTATGTTCCTTTGTCTGATAGCATCTCAATCATCTGTTCATGATAAAATTCCTTTGTCAAAATCACTATACCACCACCTTTATCCGCGGGTCTAATTATAATGTCTTTCCTCTTTTCCAGGAGCTCTATACCTTCCTTGATGTATCTTGGATTTACGTTCTTCTTTGGTTTTATTTGTTCCAAATCACGTATTATTAATCCCTTAAAGACATCTAGAGGTTGGTTTGTACCTATTAGGGTGTTAAAAAGAGATTTGTTGTGTAGACCACTATCTGTGGGGATAGAGGTAGTAATTATTGTGTTGGATTTTTTATTGAGGAAATATTTTTTCATATTTAACCTTCTCATATATTTATGCACATCGATGAAGACATTGAATTTATTTATTGGACGGTTTAATCCACATTTTAATCCCAGATTTAAAATGTTCGTCTCTTTGTTAGTTAAAATCGCGTTACTCAGGTTAAAAATACCACTTATTCGTGTTCCCTCCTTCTTCTTTTTTTCCTTCTCCCTTCTTTCCTTCTCCCTGCCCTGCATCCTCTACTTCTTCTCTCCACATGCCAGTTTGCGGTGTCCTCTCCCGTTCCCAATGGGGGGGATTTTTCCACTGTGGTTCCCTGTATATAGGCTCGTGTGGGAGGTCTCTGTATTGAGGCATATGTTGGGGGTATATAGTTGGTCTCCCCCTGTGATTTGATGAGCCTCTGCCCCTCTTCTGCCATCCTCGGCCCTTCCCTAAAAAAGGCTGTGGTGATTGATATCTCTGTCTATTTTCTTCCTCCCATAAGGGTTCATATCTGTTATATACTGGTAAATGATAATAATTATCAGTAGGTATAAGGCGATTTCCATAATTCGTTGGTCCCGTATTTTTTGCTCTACCTCTTGTTTGATTAGTTGTGTTCCTTACGGGTGTAGATTGGTTGATAGGGGCATGAGGAAGAACCATATCTCTTCTATCCGTTAAGGGTAGTGCTAGATTGGTTATTGCCTGTGTTCTATCTGTATTCCCAGTTGTATGTGGTCTATCAACAGCTATCTCTTGTTGGGTGTCCATAATGTTGGCCTCATTTTCTCTTATGGCTGCTGGATTTGTCTGCTGCCATAGATAGATATTGTTGGTCCTAAAATCTCCGACATCCCGATGGAACTTTTTTGTTTTCTTTTTTTGTGTGTCTTTGTCCACTTTTTCAAGTTTTTTCTTTATGCGACTATTGAAGTCGACAACCTGTTGGGTATCCTTAATAGGGTCAAGTTGCTGTTGTAATTCATTAATTCTCATTTCTAATTTAGTCATCTTCCTCCTTTTCCTTTTTAAAACCAATTCCTGCAGTTTAAATCCCACCCCATTAAAAAATTCTAGCCACTCGGTCATAGAGTCGGTATCATCCAAGCCATCTTGGGGGACTACCTCCCACCTGAGGCTCCTAATAATAACTCTCTCTTTTAAGTATTGCTCTAGGGTGCAAATATCCCACCAAGTCCTCACTTGTTTTTCTAGGGTGTTCCCTAGAGCAGTCAAAATACCATTATAATTAACTTGTGCAGTAGTATGTTCATTTACTGTGAATATGCTGTTGATATCCAAATTCCTATTGCTCAGAAAAAGTAATGCATCCATGGCAGCCAAAAAAAAGTTAATTAGATAATCTAAAGAAGGTGCATAAAAACGAAGGCCCACAAATGCACTTTTCGGCGCCTAGGAAGTAATTAACTTATTTCTGAGATATTAAAATAATAAATAGGTGGGGATAATCAACCAGAAATAAAATTAAGAAAACCAGTATCAGTAAATGATATAAGGTATTTGTACATTAAAAGTACGTCAGCAGCTATTTAAAATATATAGATGAATAAAAACCGCATCCATAAAACAATAAATAAAATAATATCAAAATTAATAAAAGACCAAGTCTCTTTGATAAAACAGCGCTATCTGTTGGGTGATGTCCAACTCCAAATCCAAACACTGAGTATGATGTAGGAACATACAGTCATAGAAAGAAGGACAAGATCACAGTTCTTTTAAGACACCGAGTAGCCACGCTACAACGGCGTATCCAGGAAGGAAGTAAGAAGTGTGCGTTCCACCATCGGCCACCTCGTAACCAGGAAGCCCATCTCACACTGCGCTTGCAGCACGAGTGCGGCCCCTATACTTGGAGGACAGCGGTGAATATGCAAAGACTCTTACATGTTATTTACAAGTGATTATATTGTACGTTTAATGGGAGCAGGGAGTTTTTACACGGGTTAATTTTGAATAAAAACGGGATCACACTATGTTAGTGTACTTTTGTTTTTATGAACACCGTTTAACCCATGCTGACCCCGGGATGATGTTGGAAGTCTAGCAGGAGGAATATATCATACAAGGCACAACTTATTTTCTGTTCTGGTGAGTGTGAACCCCAGCGGGGGAATCTTATCTCACACCTGTGGTGAAGTTTGGGAGTTGGTATAGGCTGCACAACCCATCTGCTTATAGAAAACATCTACCACCTTAAAAGAACTGTGATCTTGTCCTTCTTTCTATGACTGTATGTTCCTACATCATACTCAGTGTTTGGATTTGGAGTTGGACATCAAGATGGCTTGGATGATACCGACTCTATGACCGAGTGGCTAGAATTTTTTAATGGGGTGGGATTTAAACTGCAGGAATTAGTTTTAAAAAGGAAAAGGAGGAAGATGACTAAATTAGAAATGAGAATTTGTCAGGGTCACCTGTGGCCAGGTGACAGATGCACACCGTAGGGGGACAGGAGTGCACCGCGAGGTAGTGAACCCTATGGCTGGCTTCTGTGGATAGGAAACTGGGTGGTTGTGGAAAGCGGGACCAGAGGAGCACAACCGGGATCCCAACGGAAGCGAGAGCCAAGATTCCCCAGGGCGCGGAGTCTAAGACCCAGCTGGTCTTCTCCAGGGCCTCTAGTGGTGAGGATGTTACGCTGCAGGCTGGGACCAGGTCGCGGCCCCTGGAGTTTCCTAGCTCACGCCCCGTAGGATAAGGGGAAGCAGCAGCACACGATAGAGAGAACCGAATAACAAGCCGAAGGTCAGGGGCCACAAGCAGACAAGGATAACGAAGAACGAGCCGAAGGTCAAGGGTCACGAGCAGACAGGGATGGTCGGGGACAAGCCAATAACGTAACAGAGAGACAGACGTAGCACACGGCAGGCAGGAACCCAAACACACAATGCCTAACAAACACGTTGATCAGCAAAGCAGGCTTGCAGTGCACAGGTTAATATAGTGTTCAGTGATAGGGCCTGGGGTGGAGTCAGGCTGGGAGGAGATTATAAAGGAAGCCAGGTGAAGGAGGTCTGGTCTCTAGATGAACACATGAGGAGGAAGGTAAGATGGCAGACAGACATTAATGCATATCCATGACAGTACCCTCCCTCTTACGAGGCCTCCCCCTTCCCCGCCTGGGCCCAGGTTTAGAGGGAAACTTCAGATGAAACTCCTTTAACAGACGAGGTGCAAAGACCTCAGATGCAGTGATCCAAGACCTCTCCTCAGGACCAAACCCTTTCCAATGAACGAGGTACTGAAGAACGCCTTTACAGAGTCGGGAGTCCAGAATTTGACTGATCTCGTACTCCTGATTATCCTCAGAGACAGGCGCCACGGTAGGAAGAGGACGAGAGAATTTATTGAGGACTAAAGGCTTTAGAAGAGCAACATGAAAGGAGTTAGTGATTTTAAGGCTCTTAGGAATCTGGAGTTTGAAACAAACCGGATTCAGTTTAGCAGTTACCGTGTATGGACCGATGAATCGTGGAGCAAACTTCAGAGAAGGAACTCGGAGCTTGATGTTCCTGGTAGAGAGCCAGACTTTGTCCCCTGGCTGAAGAGAAGGCGGTTTACGCCTGCGGCGGTCGGCAAAGCCTTTGAATTTTTCAGCAGCTGCCCGGAGGGAATCATGAACGTGACCCCAAACGGAATTGAGAGACTCCTGAACCGAAGCCAAAGCTGGAATGTCTGGAGAACAGATCATAGGAAGAGGAAGTTGAGGGTGTTTTCCATAAACTGTGAAAAAGGGTGTCTTCTGCGAACTGGTATTCACATGATTGTTATGGGAGAATTCTGCCCACGGGAGTAGAGAGGACCAATCGTCATGGTGAGAAGACACAAAGGTGCGAAGAAAGACCTCTAACTCCTGATTAACCCTCTCAGTCTGTCCATTGGATTGGGGATGGTAAGAAGAAGAAAAATCCAAGACAATATTGAGGGATTTGCAAAAGGCTCTCCAAAAACGAGACGTGAATTGGACTCCCCTGTCGGAAACAATATGAGAAGGGACCCCATGTAGGCGGAGAATTTCTCGAATGAAAATGGGAACCAAGGCAGGGGCAGAAGGAAGACCAGGAAGAGGAACAAAATGAGCCATCTTGGAGAATCGATCGATTACCACCCAAATGACTGTATTATTCTCAGACAGTGGGAGATCGGTGATAAAATCCATGGCAATATGGGCCCAGGGTTCCTTAGGAATAGGCAAGGGCATGAGGAGACCAGCAGGAGCTTGTGTGGAGGATTTGGACTGAGCACAGACATGACAAGCTTTAACGTAGTCTTTGACGTCTGAGCGGAGATTAGGCCACCAGTAGTGACGACTGATGAGTAGGAAGGATCGGAGGAATCCAGAATGCCCTGCCACCTTGGAATCATGTCCCCAACGAAGGATCTTAGCTCTTAGCCCAGTGGGGACAAAGGTCTTACCAGGCGGAATTTTAGACTTCATGGTGGTAGAGTGGGCAACAATGCATGAGGTGGGAATGATCGGCTCAGGTTCAGGGGCGGACTCCTCGTCCAAAGTGTCAAATGACCTAGAGAGCGCATCAGCCCGACCGTTGCAGGAACCAGGTTTGTAGGTAATCGTGAAATTAAAACGGGCAAAGAAGAGACTCCACCTGGCCTGTCTAGGATTCAGACGTTTAGCATTCTGTAGATACTGTAAATTCTTGTGATCGGTAAAGATCGTTATGGAGTGAGGGGAACCCTCCAAGAGATGACGCCACTCCTCTAACGCCAATTTAATTGCGAGAAGTTCCCGATCACCGATGGCATAATTCCTCTCTGCCTGAGAAATTTTTTTGGAGAAGAACGCACATGGTTGGCGTCTCTTCTCAAAGATTTGAAGAAGCACAGCTCCCACCCCCATTGAGGAAGCGTCCACTTCAATAAAAAATGCATTCCCAGGATTTGGTCTCCTCAAGAGGGGGCCAGAAACAAAGGCCTGTTTCAGGTTGTGAAATGCAGAGACAGCTTCGGGAGGCCAGTCTCTGGCATTCACACCCTTCTTGGTCAAAGCGATAATAGGCGCGGCAATGGAAGAGTAATTCCTTATGAACTGCCTATAATAATTAGTGAAGCCAAGAAAGCGCTGTGTGGCCTTGAGGCTAGCAGGAAGAGGCCAGTTGGTGATAGCCAAGACCTTCCCAGGGTCCATACGAAGCCCCGAACATGAGACAAAGCACCCCAAAAACAGGACCTCAGAACATTCAAAGGAACATTTCTCCAGCTTGGCATAGAGATTGTTCTCTCTAAGACGTTGAAGTACAGTGCGGACATGGTTTCTGTGGACGAGCAGATTTTCAGAAAAGATCAGAATGTCATCCAGATAGATGACAACAAACTGGTACAGCAGATCTCTGAAGATTTCATTGACAAAGTTTTGAAACACGGCTGGAGCATTACACAGACCAAAAGGCATCACCAGATATTCGTAATGCCCGTCTCTAGTGTTAAATGCAGTCTTCCATTCGTCACCCTCCCGTATTCGAATGAGATTGTACGCGCCTCTGAGATCCAACTTGGTGAAAATGGAGGCACCCTTCAACCTATCGAATAGCTCAGATATTAAGGGTAAGGGGTATCGATTTTTAATAGTAACCGCATTTAAACCCCGATAATCGATGCAGGGTCTTAAGGTACCATCCTTTTTGGCAACGAAAAAGAACCCTGCCCCTGCAGGCGATGAGGATTTCCGGATGAACCCTCTCTCCAGATTCTCTGCTACATACTCCGACATGGCCTGGGTCTCTGGGATGGACAGAGGGTAGGTACGACCCCTGGGTAGAGTTGCTCCGGGGACAAGATCAATAGCACAGTCAAAAGACCTGTGGGGAGGAAGCACCTCAGCTGATTTTTTACAGAACACATCCCGGTAATCGCTGTATGCGGCGGGAAGATCAGAAGAAACAGAAGTGGCAGCAACCGGAAGACTCTCCTTGGGGGTCACCTTGAGAAGACACGACGAGAAACATGAGGAACCCCAGGCCAGGATCTGCCCAGAGACCCAGTCCACATGTGGAGAGTGGAGCTGTAGCCAAGGGAGGCCCAATACAACTGGGGTAGAGGCCTTGGGTAGAATAAGAAAGGATATCCACTCCTGGTGGAGAATCCCTACCGACATCCTAATGGGTAGCGTCTGGAAGCGAATAGGGCCCCCTGGGAGAACAGTGCCATCAATTGCCGAGACTACCAATGGGGTAGTGAGAGGTGAAAGGGTAAGCTTCATAGAAGAAGCAGTTCTCCAATCCATGAAATTGCCGGCAGCCCCGGAATCCAGGTATGCAAGGGTTGACTGAGGAGAAGTGCCTACATGAAGGGACACCGGCAAGAGCAGGCGAGAAGGTGATGTTTCTGGGTCCAATACTCCACCTTCTAAATGTATTAGACCCGAGCGTTTCCCGGACGAAGCGAGCAGGAGTCACGAAAATGACCCTTGCCCCCACAATAGAGGCACAAGCCCAGAGTTCTGCGCCTAGCACGTTCTTCGGGGGTTAGTCTGGTCCGGCCCAGCTGCATAGGTTCTTCAGCAGGTAGAGGATGCTCCACGGAATGAAGGGAGGGGAGCTCAGACTGGCTAGGACCCAGAGAGTGCTGGCGTCTTTTTTCTAAGGACCTCTCTTGAAAACGAATGTCGATCTGGTTGCATAATGAAATTACATCGTCCAGACCGACGGGAATGGCTCTTCCCGCTAATTCGTCTTTCACTCGGTCAGAGAGGCCATGTAAAAAGGTAGCGACCAGGGCCTCATTATTCCAGCTCAATTCAGCTGTGTGGATACGGAACTGAAGAGCATATTGCCCCACTGAACTAGATTCTTGGCGAAGACGTAAGACAGCACTAGCCGCTGAAGAAGCCCGAGCCGGCTCTTCGAAGATATTACGAAAGAGCTTCAAGAATTCGGACAGACTGGAAACCACCGGATCGTTCCTCTCCCACAGGGGGGCAGCCCAGGCCAAAGCTTCACCGGAGAGGAGGGAAATGATATAGGCTACCTTAGCCCGGTCAGATAGGAAGCTTTGAGGCTGAAGCTCAAAATGAATAGTGCATTGGCTGAGAAACCCCCTGCAGGCCTTGGAGTCCCCAGAAAAACGGAACGGAGCTGGCAATCTTAGTGAGTGTGAGGCTGCGACTGGTGCGATAGGTACAGCCGCTGGTTGTACTTGGGGTTGCGGATTCGGGGTTCCCAAGGAGACCTGAAGCTGCTCGAATCGAGAAGCCAGATCCTGGAGGAATCGCATCACCTGGGTCTGATTTGATTCCTGGGTCTCAAGTCTGCGAACTATGCCCTGCAATGGATCATCCGCGGGAAGCGGGATGTCAGCCGGGTTCATGGCTGATCAAACTGTCAGGGTCACCTGTGGCCAGGTGACAGATGCACACCGTAGGGGGACAGGAGTGCACCGCGAGGTAGTGAACCCTATGGCTGGCTTCTGTGGATAGGAAACTGGGTGGTTGTGGAAAGCGGGACCAGAGGAGCACAACCGGGATCCCAACGGAAGCGAGAGCCAAGATTCCCCAGGGCGCGGAGTCTAAGACCCAGCTGGTCTTCTCCAGGGCCTCTAGTGGTGAGGATGTTAAGCTGCAGGCTGGGACCAGGTCGCGGCCCCTGGAGTTTCCTAGCTCACGCCCCGTAGGATAAGGGGAAGCAGCAGCACACGATAGAGAGAACCGAATAACAAGCCGAAGGTCAGGGGCCACAAGCAGACAAGGATAACGAAGAACGAGCCGAAGGTCAAGGGTCACGAGCAGACAGGGATGGTCGGGGACAAGCCAATAACGTAACAGAGAGACAGACGTAGCACACGGCAGGCAGGAACCCAAACACACAATGCCTAACAAACACGTTGATCAGCAAAGCAGGCTTGCAGTGCACAGGTTAATATAGTGTTCAGTGATAGGGCCTGGGGTGGAGTCAGGCTGGGAGGAGATTATAAAGGAAGCCAGGTGAAGGAGGTCTGGTCTCTAGATGAACACATGAGGAGGAAGGTAAGATGGCAGACAGACATTAATGCATATCCATGACAGAATTAATGAATTACAACAGCAACTTGACCCTATTAAGGATACCCAACAGGTTGTCGACTTCAATAGTCGCATAAAGAAAAAACTTGAAAAAGTGGACAAAGACACACAAAAAAAGAAAACAAAAAAGTTCCATCGGGATGTCGGAGATTTTAGGACCAACAATATCTATCTATGGCAGCAGACAAATCCAGCAGCCATAAGAGAAAATGAGGCCAACATTATGGACACCCAACAAGAGATAGCTGTTGATAGACCACATACAACTGGGAATACAGATAGAACACAGGCAATAACCAATCTAGCACTACCCTTAACGGATAGAAGAGATATGGTTCTTCCTCATGCCCCTATCAACCAATCTACACCCGTAAGGAACACTACTAATCAAACGAGGTAGAGCAAAAAATACGGGACCAACGAATTATGGAAATCGCCCTATACCTACTGATAATTATTATCATTTACCAGTATATAACAGATATGAACCCTTATGGGAGGAAGAAAATAGACAGAGATATCAATCACCACAGCCTTTTTTAGGGAAGGGCCCGAGGATGGCAGAAGAGGGGCAGGGGCTCATCAAATCACAGGGGGAGACCAACTATATACCCCCAACATATGCCTCAATACAGAGACCTCCCACACGAGCCTATATACAGGGAACCACAGTGGAAAAATCCCCCCCATTGGGAACGGGAGAGGACACCGCAAACTGGCATGTGGAGAGAAGAAGTAGAGGATGCAGGGCAGGGAGAAGGTCCCAGAAAAGGAAAAAGAAGGAGGGAACACAAATAAGTGGTATTTTTAACGCGATTTTAACTAACAAAGAGACAAACATTTTAAATCTGGGATTAAAATGTGGATTAAACGGTCCAATAAATAAATTCAATGTCTTCATCGATGTGCATAAATATATGAGAAGGTTAAATATGAAAAAATATTTCCTCAATAAAAAATCCAACACAATAATTACTACCTCTATCCCCACAGATAGTGGTCTACACAACAAATCTCTTTTTAACCCCCTAATAGGTACAAACCAACCTCTAGATGTCTTTAAGGGATTAATAATACGTGATTTGGAACAAATAAAACCAAAGAAGAACGTAAATCCAAGATACATCAAGGAAGGTATAGAGCTCCTGGAAAAGAGGAAAGACATTATAATTAGACCCACGGATAAAGGTGGTGGTATAGTGATTTTGACAAAGGAATTTTATCATGAACAGATGATTGAGATGCTATCAGACAAAGGAACATACCTTAGGCTAACCAAAGACCCCACTTCACAATATGAAGAGAATTTGGAGAGACTTGTGGAATTGGGCTATAAAACAAGAGCTTTGACTATTAAGGAACAGAAATATCTGATACCAAGCTATAGTAGAATACCTACTATTTACACCCTACCCAAGATCCATAAAGACTCGAACCATCCGCCAGCAAGACCTATTGTCAACGGTATTGGATCTGTTACATCACGAGTGGGTGAATATTTGGATCTCTTTTTGCAAAAGAGTGTTACCCAGACAAGAGCCTTTTTAAAGGACACTAAGGATTTACTCCTTTTAATAGATGGTATCGACCTTACTGGGAAAGAGGATATATTTTTTGTAACAGCAGACGTGTCATCTTTATACACCGTGATTCAACACGATGACGCACTTTTAGCCCTGAATTGGGCACTATGCAGGAGAGAAGACTTAACCTTTGCACAGAAAATATTTTTAAGGAATTGTCTAGATTATTGTCTTGCATGCAATTACTTTTGGTATGATGGCCACTTTTATTCCCAAAAGAAAGGGGTGGCTATGGGAGCCAAGTTTGCCCCGAGTATAGCCAACCTATTTATGGCAGAATGGGAGGATAAGACCATTTTTAACCAAAAGAGAGAGCAGCTCATCTTATATAGAAGATATATCGATGATCTGTTCTTTATATGGATAGGACCTTTATCTTCATTAGAAACATTTTTACAAGAACTAAATGACAACAAGTGCAATATTATATTGACAAGCGAATATAATCAACAAAGCATTAATTTCCTTGATTTGAATATCTTTCGGGCTGGCAACAAACTAGGAACTAAGGTATATTTTAAACCTACGGATGCAAACAGCTTTCTTCCAACACAAAGTGGACACCACCCGATGTGGCTTAAGAACATCCCAAGAGGTCAAATAATGAGTGTCAGACGGAATTGTACCAATGATGAGGACTACATATCCCAAGCACAGATGTTAAAAGGAAAATTTATGGATAAGGGATATAAAGAAACATGCCTTGATAAAATTATCGAAGATTTATTAGAAATACCCAGAAAAGCATGTCTGACCGATACCATTCCTCCACATAAGAATATAAACAAAAATAAAAAGATATATGAATGGAGTTTCATCTCTGGGTACCACTCCCAATACAAAGAAGTTGAAAAGATTTTTTCCTCCCACTGGCACATTCTCCTTCTGGATAAAATACTTGGGACTGTCATCCCACCAAGACCATCTTTTATTTATAGGAAAGCCATAAACTATGGAGACAGGATAGTAAAGAAGGTGCTGGACCCTCCCAAAAAAAACCCCTCTTTTTGGGACAGGGATGGCTTCTTTGCTTGCCGAAAGTGTCTACCAAGCAGAGAGGGTGCAAAACCCATGAGAGCAGTAGACAGTTTTATCTCCTCCTCGAATAAAGTAGAATTTACTATAAAGGACTTTATTACATGTAATACATCTTATGTGGTCTATCTCTTAGAATGCCCATGCAAACTCATGTACATAGGCCGTACTAAGAGGGCTCTAAAAGTACGAATAGCAGAACATGTGGCAAATATTAAACTTGGATATAAAGACCACAATGTATCACTACATTTCAAATTGTTCCATGACCAGAATCCAGTAGGGTTAAAATTTTGGGGGATTGACCACCTAAAACCCTCATGGAGGGGGGCTAACCTCGTAAGGGAATTATCTAAACTAGAAACCCAATGGATTTATTCGGTCGACACACTAGTACCGAAGGGGTTAAACGTAGATCTAGACATCAACTGTTTTATCAGTGATTATTAAGAAGTCTAATCTCCCTCTCGTGCTGTCTGTCAATTATACCCACTATCAGACATAATGCTCAGATACAGCAATTCAGAAGTTCTAATTTTTAGTTTTTAATCTGTTTTTTAGTCATCATTTCCTTCTAGGTCATTTTATACCTCCTTTTTATTTATTATATATTTTATATATTATATATTTTATATATTTATATCATATATAACCTTTACCTATTTTTTGTAGATTTTAAATCTCTCCTTTTTATATATACAGGTTTTTTTTACATTTTACTATGTAAACTACGTATATAATCAACACATATTTTTATATGACTTCACTATATGATTTTATGTATGTGTACTACACTTGTAGCAGGTATTTATATACGTACATCTATTGTCTATAAACATTAATATGTGTGCACATCCACTTTATATCCAGCTGTAATGAATACTGTTGACAGTGAGTGGAGGCTAGCAGTCCTTTGAGAATATATGTTCCGGAATTCTTATCATTAATTTGATATCCGGATCATACTATTATTGCCACTACAGCATTGTGTATTAGCTGAATATCTATTTTGAATTAATCTGGAATATATCTTATTGCTGCAACTTTGCAGCGTGACAGATACTATCTGTATATTCCCTTTCAAATAATGTTACCTTTATAATATAGAATTGGTCTGGCATTAACCAATAACTAAGCCTTTTCTCTAAGCTAACATTCACCGGTCAAAAGTTTTCAAACATTTTGTGCTAATAAGGATTTACATTCACGGTGTTTGTTTATACAATATCCCAGTGACTCGACACGGCTGACGACAGTCTCGGTTTCCGCTTGGGCTTTGAACCAATGGAAACGAACGAGTGCTGCCGCTCTACCCAATGGCCGTGGAGGAGGGATTTTATAAGCTCCGTGCAGACGCCGAGTAGCCACGCCCTCTGTTGAAGTCGGAAGTGACGAAACGCGTCAGGGCGTGGCTACGACGGCGTATCCAGGAAGGAAGTAAGAAGTGTGCGTTCCACCATCGGCCACCTCGTAACCAGGAAGCCCATCTCACACTGCGCTTGCAGCACGAGTGCGGCCCCTATACTTGGAGGACAGCGGTGAATATGCAAAGACTCTTACATGTTATTTACAAGTGATTATATTGTACGTTTAATGGGAGCAGGGAGTTTTTACACAGGTTAATTTTGAATAAAAAACGGGGTCACACTATGTTGGTGTACTTTTGTTTTTTATGAACACCGTTTAACCCATGCTGACCCCGGGATGATGTTGGAAGTCTAGCAGGAGGAATATATCATACAAGGCACAACTTATTTTCTGTTCTGGTGAGTGTGAACCCCAGCGGGGGAACCTTATCTCACACCTGTGGTGAAGTTTGGGAGTTGGTATAGGCTGCACAACCCATCTGCTTATAGAAAACATCTACCACCTTAAAAGAACTGTGATCTTGTCCTTCTTTCTATGACTGTATGTTCCTACATCATACTCAGTGTTTGGATTTGGAGTTGGACATCACCCAACAGATAACGCTGTTTTATCAAAGAGACTTGGTCTTTTATTAATTTTGATATTATTTTATTTATTGTTTTATGGATGCGGTTTTTATTCATCTATATATTTTAAATAGCTGCTGACGTACTTTTAATGTACAAATACCTTATATCATTTACTGATACTGGTTTTCTTAATTTTATTTCTGGTTGATTATCCCCACCTATTTATTATTTTAATATCTCAGAAATAAGTTAATTACTTCCTAGGCGCCAAAAAGTGCATTTGTGGGCCTTCGTTTTTATGCACCTTCTTTAGAATATATATATATATATATATATATATATATATATATATATATAAAGGCAAATTCCAGCTAAGTGGTAAAAGTGGTCAATCATCAAGGGGGACTCCAGGAACTCAGAACGTGAGGGGGGGGGGGGACAGGACCACCTTCCGCAGAAAGAATACACTAAGGTAATGGGGGGGTGGGTTACTGATATAAGGGGGAAACCTTTATATCAGTGCCCCCTTACACTATCGTATTCACTCCCCCCTTACATCAGTGACCCCCTCCCCCTTCAGGATGGCCTGGCGGTGCTTTCACTGACCTCCTCTCGGGTGCACCGTGCAGGGCTCAGTCAGTCGGCTCCAGCTTGGTGGCTCTGGTTTTATCCTATAGTCTTCTCTCCACAGTCCACACACGTCTGATTTCTCCCATGACCCCCATCCCGGCGGTGCTTCCACTCTTGACTCCTCTCCAGACTCCCTCAGAGACTGCAGACATGATACAGGATATGGTCAGGGACTGCAGACATGATATAAGAGCTTAATGCAGCCTCGCCAGTGCACATCAACTGCAGCCTCATCGGTGCTAATCAAATGCAGCCTCATCGGTGCCAATCAAATGCAGCCTCACTTTGCCCATCAATGCAGCCTTTACTGTGCCCACCATTGCAGCCTCACTGTGCTCATCAAATGCAGCTTTGCTGTGCCAGTGAATGCAGCCTCACTGTGTCCATGAATGCAGCCTCACTGTGTCCATGAATGCAGCCTCACTGTGCCCATCAATGCAGCCTCACTGTGCCCATCAATGCAGCCTCACTGTGACCATCAATGCAGCCTCACTGTGCCCATCAATTCAGCTTTACTGTGCCCATGAATGCAGCCTCACTGTGCCCACGAATGCAGCCTCACTGTGCCCATCATTGCAGCCCCTCCTGTGCCCCATGTCCCAGTCTGCAGTCCCTGTCTGTGGGAAGGTGTGTTGTTGATGCTCAGTACGGTAACTTCCATGCCAGCAGGATATCCATGATGGCCAGCAGCAGGCAGGGTCTGTTCTCATTTTTGATGGGAAAAGTGCTCCTTCCAGAGGATCTGTTTGCTGTGAGATGGAGTGGTTCCTTGCCACCTGCACCTTTAGCCGTCCTCATTTTCCGGCTCCAGTCAGCCTGTCCTCCTGGTCCTGGGGAAGTGAGAGCACTGGGTGGGAGCTGGAGAGAAGGGGGAGCGGAGAGCACTGGCGGAGTTGGAGAGCACATAGGTGGGGCCAAAGAGCAGGGGGGAGTGGAGATCACAGGGGTGGGGAGCGGAGAGCACTGGGGGGTGGGGGGGGAACTTGAGAGCACTGGGGGGAGCCAAAAAGAACAGGGGTGGAGAGCACGGGAGGCTGAGATCACAGGGGGGCGAAGAGCACTGGGGGGGCAGAAAGAACAGGGTGGAGAGCATGGAGGCTGAAGAGCACTGGGGGGTACAAAGAGCAGGGGGGAGTGGAGCGCAATGGGGGGTGGAGAGCAATGAGGGTTGGAGAGCACTGGGGGGTGGAGAGCACTGGGGGAGCTTGAGAGCACCAGTGGGGGCCAGAAAGAACAGGGGTGGAAAGCACGGGGGCTAGAGAGCACTATTGGGGGCGGAGAACACTGGCGGGGTTGGAGAGCACATGGGTGGGGGAAAAATGCAGGGGGGGAGCGGAGAGCACTGGCAGGGTTGGAGAGCACATAGGTGGGGGGAGTGGAGAGTACAGGGGTGGGGAGCGGAGAGTGCTGGGGGGAGCTTGAGAGCACTGGAGGGGGAGCCAAAAAGAACAGGGGTGGAGAGCACGAGGGGCAAAGAGCACTGGGGGGGGCTGGAGAGCGATGGGTGAAGCCTGAGAGCACCTGGGGGCCAGAAAGAACAGGGGTGGGGAAGCACGGGGAGCTGGAGAGCACTGTGGGGGGCGGAGAGCACTGGGGTGGGGGCTGGAGAGTGATGGGGGAGAAAGAACAGGGGTGGAGAGCACTGGGGGGGAGTGGAGAGCACTGGGATGGTGGCTGGAGGATGGGGAGAGCTGGAGAGCAGGGGGGCTGAAAGAACAGGGGTGGAGAGAGCTGTGGGGGGGAGGCTGGAGTGTATGGGGGGGAGGAGAGCACTGGGGGGGGCAAGGAGCACAAGGAGAACTGGGAGGGGCCAGCAAAAGAAGTTGGATAGGAGGAGAAGCAGGGGCGGCTGCATGGAGAAATATAGAAAGCTCAATACCTCTATATGCAGCCGCCCCTGCCGATCCTCCTATCCAGGCACACAGGGCGGGCTGTACGGGCGGGCATCTCCTCCTGTGTATCACGGAGCTGGCTGGGTCTGTGTTCGGCGGCGGCGCTGTAACACAGTCCCGACCCCCTAGACCAGCTCGTGTGATAGGCGGAACACTGATTCTATCTACTATCACACGAGCCGGTCTAGGGGGGCGGGACCTTGTTATGGCGCCGCCGCCGAACACAGACTCAGCCAGCTCCGTGATACACAGGAGCAGGAGAGAGGGAAGCACTGAAGCCGCAACTCAAAGCGGCCCCAGGGCAGGCGGCCTACCAGGAAATCTCCCGGTATCCCGGTAGGCCAGTCCGGCCCTGTCCATAATGTGGCATCAATATTTTCCAATGAATAGCCAGTTAAAAATCCTTACTTTGAATATGAGGGTATTTCATCATGAGCAGGATGGCCCACTGTATCGTAGTTGAGGTTGTCTCCGTACCACCAAGCATAAGATCAAATGTGGAAGCCAACAGGTTCTTCTCTGTAAAGAACTTTTCTTTCTTCTCCAATGCCTTTTCCTTTTGGGGCCAAAATTTAAATTTTAGTGTTATGCATTTGATATCCCTTTAATAAACATTTTAATCCTTTTTTTTTATCATTCACTGTTATCCCTTGTAAACAGATTTAGCAGGGTGTACACTCATTCTGTGTAACCTTCCTCCCTCAGAATTACATATTCCTATACGTATTGTTTCTAGCAGACCTGCAAGGCGAGTAGATTCACAATATGAACATACATTTTATATTTTTTTGAATGTTCAAGGGTATGCATAGGTATAATTGGTTTGTATATTATGTATAGTAACCCTTTCGTTTTCACAAAGGAAAGACGTGGAAAGGGGCATTCTAAGAGACCAGGTTTCAGAAAATTTAGTGAGTGGTACAGACTGTTTAATCAGGCCAGAAATTAAACCAGAGGCACTATATAGGTAGCGTCTAAACACATGCATCTTAAAATGACAAAAAAAGTTGGAGTATGGTGACATTGTTGTGTAGACTTCTATACTGTGCAGTCAGTCCACCCTAGCAGCAGCTTGGAATATAATTTTATATGATTTTCTGGATAAGTAAACCTAAATACACTACTAGAACTTTATTTTTTCCACTTCGAGCAGGATTTTGAGCTTTGATCTGTCTTCAGGCAGCTGCATATATATTTCTAAACTTTTTATCTGTAGCGGCCTCCACTCTCTCCTCTTGCTCTGGCTCTCGTCTAGGGGTATTCTGAAGGAGAGAGTGCGGGGTCACCACGCCAAGTCCCCCTGCAGAGTATGTGCAGTGAGAGACAATCCTCTTTTACCTATGGGTCGGTGTTCTGCATCCGGAGACCTCCTCCTGGTTTTCTCGAACAGTGTCTGCCAGTAAATGAGCCCCACACCACTAAAGTCCAACACACCTTTATTCTTCCAATGACAGAGTAATGCACAGACAGTTGGACTCCCTTAACGAACAGAACAGACAGGGGATGTGGATGCGAGTAGGCCCAGGCACAATGAACTCTCTTTCCTTCCTGAAAGTGGGTTGCGGTCTCCGAGCGAAGGGGGATTTCCTTCCAGGCGGTCTCCGATGGAAGGCTCACCTGCCACAGGCTGCAGGTGCCCGGGACTCGACCCCATGACCAAGATGGCCGGCCCTCTTACACCCTCTCCCAGCAAGCACGGTGGGTTCCCCGCCCCACCATACCGCTGCCGAGGGAGGACAAAAAAGGAGCACGGCACACAGCAATAGTTCAACCCCAGCCCAAGGCGACAGCGCCACCCGCGGGGCTGAAGGGAACTGCACATCACTGGTGTCTCTGCCAGTTTTAAATACACAGAAAAGTGTATACCCGCTACATATCATTAAGATTTCTATAGTGCTTGGTGATAATAAATCTCCAACATAAAACATATTTATAAAGCTGTGAATGTAGCATTCACCAAACTTTCATTGCAGGTAAATCTTTCTGGTGCACATTTTAAATTACAATTGATTTGCCTGCAGGTTTGGAGAATGTCACATTCACTTCTTCATAATTTTTTTCTATGTTTCTTTCTTTTTTTTTCTTTTTTTACTATTACCTTAGCATATAAAACAAGGAATAAAAATATATGTATTCAGATCTGCTAGCAAATCATAACCCCATCTGTCCTGAAAAAAATAGTGTATAATATGTTCTTGTAGCCTACAAAACCTAATACAGTGGAACCTCGGATTACGAGCATAATCCGTTCCAGGAGAATGCTCGTAATCCAAAGTACTCGCATATCAAAGCGAGTTTCCCCATTGAAGTCAATGGAAACGAAAATAATTTGACTTCAATAGGATGCAATACCGCATGCGGCCAGAGGCGGGGGGCGCCGGAGAGCCTCGGAAACGGCCGAAAAGGCCCGAGGACACTTAGGCTGACCTCGGAAAGACTCTGCTTGGCTCCGGCGCCCCCCCACCTCAGGCCAAAAGCGGTACTGCACACCGCTTTGGCCTGAATCGTGCTCGTTTTGCGAGACAACACTCGCAAACCGAGTCACGATTTTTTTTAAAATACAGTGCTCGTATTGTGAAACGCTTGTTAACCGCGTTACTCTAAATCCGAGGTTCTACTGTAGATATAAAGTGTGAAACTCATATATGGGCAAAATGAAACTTAAAACTCTCTGGGACTCAAGGAGCTTTAAAGAGAAAAAGGCCGTTAAGCAATCCTCGTGTTTCTCAAAACCCACGGATCTGTCTCTCTGTCTCCCGCAATGACCTTATTATCCTCAGGGGAGTATTTTCCTCAGGGGATGTCTGATCACTCCCCTGTGGTTTTATAGTTAACTGCACAGCCCTCTACTTCCCTACCTATAGCTCCCTGGAAACTGAAGGCTTTTTTGGGCCTATCTGCTTCCCTTCCCATATGTGTATAGGACTCCAAATTGACAGCTTTTTAGCTTTTTTCCTAACCAACATTATGATGACACCTTACAGAAATGGGAGGCATTGAAGGCCTGTCTTAGGGGTAATAAAATAAATGCTGTTAAATACTCTTCCTCAGCCTTGATTGAGCAGGTGGAAAACCAGGTACAACCATGTACAACAGTTGGAGTTATTGTATGTGACTGATCCCTCTGACTCTGCGAGGGAGGCATGGATGCTGGCTCAGGATTCTCTGGACAGTCTGAGATCCTCTACTGCAGACCATAAAAGTTTCTTTATAAAAATGGCATTCTACGAGAAGGGGGAGAAAACGGGTCGCCTATTAGCTAAAATTGCCAGTTCCCAACAGTCTCTTATAGCTATAGGGGCTGTTTGATCCTCTATGGGACAGGTTGTTAACACTCCATAGTAGGGATGGGCCGAACGACCCCCTGATCGGTTTTTGCGAAAGTTCGGAACGAATAGCAAACCCCATTAAAGTCTATGGGAACCAAATTAAAAAAATCTAAAGTGCCCATTTTGAGGCTTAAATGCAAGTAATTGGGCATACAATGGTTATGGCTTTTTTTTTTTCTTTTTTAAAGTTTGTCAAAAACGTCATTTTTAAATGAGCAGTGATTTATTGATGCTTAAAGTGAAAGCATAAAAATGAAAAATTCCTTTTAATATCGTGCCTGGGGGGTCCCCTTAGTCTACCTGTAAAGTGGCACATCTGTACTGTGTATAGAAGCTGCTGCAGCAATAATTAAATTTATAAAGCCCCAAAAAATGACATTTTCCCAACAAGCTTTCTTTATTTTGTAAGCAACGGCTTAGGGAGCCAGTCTGTATGATGAGGCCACAATGTAGTGCACTGATAACAAGATTAGAGTTTTTTTGGATAAATTCTGGTGTCTCTTCCACAGACTTTGGATAGAAGTAACTAGCCTTGTTTTTTTTTTAAATTGCAGTGATATACACTTGTCAAACAGGTGTGAAAAAAATGGTCTTTGGGTGTCATTGGCTCCTTCACACCCTAACCCTATTGAGGTACTCTTGATGAAAGCAAGAACTGGCCTTGCTGTAAAAAATTGCAATGATATGCACTTGTCAAACAGGTGCGGAAAAATTGGTCTTCGGGAGTCTGTGGTGCCTTCACACCGTAACCCTATTGAGGTACTTTTGATGAAAGCAAGAATTGGCCTTATTGTCAAATAGCAATGATATGCACTTGTCAAACAGGTGCAGAAAAATTGGTGAGTGTTAATTGTGCCCATGAAACCTACACCGAAAAAAATTCTTCCAGATGAAATCAACACTCACAACGCTAGGCAGCCTAGAAGTCCTGCAGAGATTCCACATCCCAAAAACACTTAATCAACGACATTGGCATGATGATCTTTATAGCTGCTAGTAATCCAGGACTGATTCATTTTGAAAAATGTCAGATGGTCCACCGAGTCTGTGGACAGGCGCGTTCTATTAACAGTAACAAAACCTCAAGCAGCACTGAATGCCCGTTCAGAGAGCATGCTGGATGCAAAGCAGCCCAGCAGCTCAATTGCATACTGGACAAGTTCTGGCCAGTGGTCTATTCTCATGACCTAGTAAGTCAGTGTATTATCAAATGGAAAGCTGTCCATCTCTGTTTTTGCCGCTAGATAATCGTCCACCATTGTGAAAAGCATCACTTAGGCGACTGCCTTCTCCACCACTCCTCTCTTTACCAACAGAAGGCTCAAAACTACGTTTTCCATGACACTGTAACCTACCAGAGTCAGAAAAAGCATTAGATAAACTCCTCTTTAAAGGTGTCCTCAAGAGATTTCACCTTCTGCACTCTCTGTGGGGACGCAATGAGTTCTGAGACTTTCCCCTTGTAACAGTGGTCAAGGAGGGTTGCCAACCAATAGTTATCCTTCATCTTTACGCAGGGCCCATCCTAGATGGGGTGCGTGGGTTACAGTTTACCCAGGCACCACAGAGGTGGGGGCGCTCAAGCGCCAGAGTGCTCCCCTCCTCCTCCTCTCCATGTCGGTTTCCAGAGTCGCTCTCTCCGCCGGTCTCCCTCGCCACTGTTTCCTGCCCAAGTCCATCCCCCCTCCATCCTCCTGTCACTGGAGATCAGAGCGGCTGTCTGTTCAGAGAGAGACCCGTGCAGTGATGTCGTTGGGGGGCGGGGCGGTCCTTCTTTTTTTCCTGCTCCTCCTCTCTGTCTCTGTCACGATCTTCTCCACCCGGGCGGCACGTGGGGTTTGTCCTGAGGGGGGGTCTGTACTAGACTTGTGCACAACGGAAAAATTTGTTCCGTTTCGGTTCGTTTCTTTCCGGTCCTGTTGATTCGTAATCATTCGTAATTTTGCTAGACGGGATTTTTCGTGTTCGGACTCATTCGTATTTTTGCAAGCGACATTTTTCGTTGAATTTTTTGTTGCTTTATAATTCGTACTTTCGGTAGAGTACGTTGTTTTTCGTTGATTCTGGACACAACTCCTACTTTCGTAACTTTTTTTGGGTTCGTACTTTCGGTAGAGTACGTTGTTTTTCGTTGATTCTGGACACAACTCCTACTTTCGTAACTTTTTTTGGGTTCGTTGATTCGTAATTTTCCGTGTCTCTCTCACAACGACGCTGCCTATTATGCCTAATGTGCTTCGAATGGATTTGTACTTTTCTAAATACATTGCGGTTATTTGTAACGATTCGAAATCTCGTATTTTACTTTCGTTTTTAACATGCGGCTATAGGCTCCGCCCCTGTACACCATTTTGAGAGGGTTCAGCACGGTGAGGGAGAAGCAGAGAGCAGAGCAGAGTGTTATTGTGCTTCGAATGGATTCGAAATCTCGTATTTTACTTTCGTTTTTTACATGCGGCTATAACCTCCGCCCCTGTACACCATTTTGAGAGGGAGTTCAGCACGGTGTGGGAGAAGCAGAGAGCAGAGCAGAGTGAGTGTTATTGTGCTTCGTATGGATTCGTACATTCATAACTTTTTCATAACGAATTATGCCGAAGACATTCGGGCATTCGCTATTTGCGGTATAATTTATTTCGGATTCGGTCTTATTCGTAATTGCTTTGTTCGGAAATTCGAATGCTTCCGAATGTCCGAAAGTTGCTAAATTCGGACGAATTTCAATTCGTTACGAAACGAATTGCACAAGCCTAGTCTGTACTAATGAAGGGGGGGTGATTTGTGGGGGGGTGTACTAATGGGGGATGGTTTGTGGGGGGGTGGTCTGTACTAATGGGGGGGTGGTCTGTACTAATGCAGGGGGGTGATTTGTGGGGGGGTGTACTAATGGGGGGTGGTTTGTGGGGGGGTGGTCTGTACTAATGGAGGGGGGTTTGTCCTGGTGGGGTCTGTACTAATGGAGGGGGGAGGTTTGTGAGGGGGTCTGTACTAATGGTGGGGGTCTATACTAATGGAGGGGGTATGTACTAATGGGGGGGTGGTTTGTGGGGGGGTCTGTATTAATGGAGAGGGTTTTCTGTACTAATGGAGGGGGGTGGTTTGTGGGGGGTGGTCTGTACTAATGGAGGGGGGTGGTTTGTGGGGGGATCTGTACCAATGGAGGGGGGTGGTTTGTGGGGGGGTCTGTACTAATGGAGAGGGTGGTTTGTGTGGGGGTCTTTACTAATGGAGGGGGTGGTTTGTCCTGGTGGGGTCTGTACTAATGGAGAGGGGAGGTTTGTTGGGGATCTGTACTAATGGAGGGGGGGTGGTTTATGGAGGGGGTCTGTACTAATGGAGGGGGGGTCTGTACTAATAGAGGGGGTTGGTTGGTCCGGTGGGGGTCTGTACTAATGGAGGGGGTTGGTTTGTCCTGAGGGGGTCTGTACTAATGGGGGATCTGTACTAATGGGGGGTGGTTTATGGGGGATCTGTACTAATGGAGGGGGTGGTTTGTCGGGGGGGTCTGTACTAATGGAGGGTGGTGGTTTGTCCTGAGGGGGGCATGTACTAATGGAGGGGGTGGTTTTTCCTGAGGGGGTCTGTACTAATGGAGGGGGGGTGATTTGTCCTGAGGGGGGTCTGTACTAATGGATGGGGGGTGTTTGTCCTGGGGGGGTCTGTACTAATGGAGGGGGGTGGTTTGTCCGGTGGGGGTCTGTACTAATGGAGGGGGGTGGTTTGTCCTGAGGGGGTCTGTACTAATGGGGGGTGGTTTATGGGGGGGTCTGTACTAATGGGGGGTGGTTTATGGGGGGTCTGTACTAATGGAGGGGGGGTTTGTCCTGAGGGGGGCCTGTACTAATGGAGGGGGTGGTTTGTCCTGAAGGGGGTCTGTACTAATGGTGGGGGTAGTTTGTCCTGAGGGGGGTCTGTACTAATGGAGGGGGGATGGTTTGTCCTGAGGGGTGTCTGTACTAATGGAGGGGGGGATGGTTTGTCCTGAGGGTGTGTCTGTACTAATTGAGGGGGGATGTATTGTCCTGAGCGGGGGTCTGTACTAATGGAGGGGTTGGTTTGTCCTGAGGGGCGGTCGGTACTAATGGAGGTGGGTGGTTTGTCCTGAGGGGGGGTCTGTACTAATGGAGGTGGGTGGTTTGTCCTGAGGGGGGTCTGTACTAATGGAGGGGGATGGTTTGTCCTGAGGGGGGTCTGTACAAATGGAGGGGGAATGGTTTGTCCTGAGGGGGTCTGTACTAATAGAGGGGGGTTGGTTTGTCCTGAGGGGGGTTGGTTTGTCCTGAGGGGGGTTGGTTTGTCCTGGGGGGTCTGTATTAATGGAGGGGGGATGGTTTGTCCTGAGGGGGGTCTGTACTAATGGAGGGGGATGGTTTGTCCTGGGGGTCTGTACTAATGGAGGGGGGGTGGCTTGTCCTGGGGGGTCTGTACTAATGGAGGGGGCGTGGTTTGTCCTAGGGAGTCTGTACTAATGGAGGGGGGGTGGCTTGTCCTGGGGGGTCTGTACTAATGGAGGGGGCGTGGTTTGTCCTAGGGAGTCTGTACTAATGGACGGGGGTCTGTACTGAGGAAGGTCTGTACTGAGGGAGGGGTTTATACTTAGTGGGAAGTCTGCACTGATGGAGGGGGGTCTATACTTAGTGGAGGGGGGTCTGTACTGAGGGGCGACTATAGTTGGTGGAGGGGGTGACACCAACCCTAGTGATGCCACTGCAGCCACGGGCTCTTCTTTCCCCCCTCCCTCTACACGCGCTTCTGTACTAGTGAGCGGCGCTTGCCAGCACAGGCACCCACTATGTTTCTTTCCCCGCCTTCATATCAGCCAGGGAAGAAATAGAATAAAAAAAGGAGCAGAGAAGAGGATTGTGGGACATATAGTCCTGAGGACTGGCAGCCCCACTGTAACACTGAAACTGCAGCCCACACAACATGCCCAGCTGAATGGGAGAGAGAGAGAGCCAGGAGCCCGGGAAAGCTTTCAGGGAACTGCACCCAGGACTCCAGAGGGAGAGGACAGTGCTGAGAGAACACCAACAGAGAGAGAACCCCGCTGCCCTGCACCACCAGAGGCAAAGCAACACAGCCTGGCGCCATCCCTGGCGGAGAAAGAAATGGAGTCATTGCCAGAATACAGATCTGGACTCTACCCAGCGGTGTCGCCACGGGCAATTCAGAGTGAGCTGACTCCTGATCAGAGGAACCGTTGTTGCTTGTGTCGCTGGGTCAGGTGAGAGGGCCGATCGGCCATTATCTCCTGTAGTATGTCTGCCGGTTCTGAACATCTCCTGTATTATATCTGCAGTCTCTGACCATCTCCTGTGCTATGTCTGCAGTCTCTGACCATCTCCTGTGTTGTGTCTGCAGTCTCTGATCATCTCCTGTATTATATCTGCAGTCTCTGACCATCTCCTGTATTATGTCTGCACTCTCTGACTGTCTCCTGTAATATGTCTGCATTCTCTGACCGTCTTCTGTACTATGTTTGCAGTCTCTGACCGTCTCTTGTATCATGTCTGCAGTCTCTGACCATCTCCTGTACCATGTCTGCAGTCTCTGACCTTCTCCTGTATTATGTCTGGGGGCTCTTTCTAACAGACTCTCTAACAGAAGCCCCCTCTGTGTGCATCAGAGAGATTCCCCTCCAGGTCTCATTAGTGTACTCTTTTCCTGTATTTTCTTTATTATTAAAAGATCATGGGAGGATCCCAGGGAAACAAAGACTTCTTAGGGGAGCATCTCTGTGTTTGAGTCGTTGTCATAGAAACATGTGTAAAGGGGAGGAGTTTGTAAGTTGACCACGCCCATGTGGGGACACCAGAAATATTTCTGCACCCAGGCATCTGTGACCCTAGGATCGGCCCTGCCTTTTACGCCATGCATTCTTGAGTCCTTTCACAGGCTTTGAAGCATGAGTGAGCCCATGCACCGCAAAGCAGACTCCTCTGGGTCACTGAGGATTATAGTATCTTGAACTGCCTCCTCCCAGCCATGTAATACTCCCAAGGATTCTGGGGATGAAAAACCATCTCTTACTGTTTGACGTATGTCTTCCTCTGCTTCAATGCCTCCAAAACTGCCAGAATCCTCCTTCTCCTCCTCCTCCTCCTCCTCCCTCTCTTGTGTGTTCTGTGGCATAGGAACAATGGTGTCTGCATAAAGTGGGCCTTAAGAGGAAAGGAAGTCTTCCTCCCGCTGCTCTGCCTCAAGTGCCCTGTCCATAATGCCACGCAGAGTCTGCTCCAGCAGGAACACAACAGGGATTGTGTCACTGATGCATGCATTGTCAAGGCTCACCAACCTTGTGGGCTCCTCAAATTGTGACAGTACAGTGCATGCATCCTTTATGAGCAGCCATTGGCGTGGGGGAAAAAGCTTGAGCCTGTTGTGCCATACTCACACAAGTACTCATTGACGGCCTTCTGCTGCATGTGCAGCTGCTGAAGCATTGTCAAAGTCGAGTTCCACCTAGTGGGACTGTCACAAATCAGGCGGTTTACGAGAACGTGGAATTCCTGCTGAATTTCAGCCAACCGAGCACTGGCTGTGTATAACCGCCTGAAATGGCTACAGACTCTTCTGGCCTGCTTTAGCAGATTTTACAACCCTGGGTACCTGTAACGGCACCCCAAGTATGAAAGGGGTTAACGCCGTTTAGGATATTCCCTCTCTGGACACACATCCACTGCCGATCCTCCACAGTCAGGCGACCGCTTCCCATAGGATTAATCCTTCCAAACATACGAGACAAACACTCTGTATGAAGTTTCCAACTGGACTGACAAACTTTAATGACAAACTCCCAGTTTTATACACACAGAGAGGAGGTTCTTACATTCTCCTCAGACAATACACCTTTGACCAGACCTAATTTACATGAGCTAATTAACTACAGTGATGACTCAGACACATAACCTTTAGGCTAGCCTCACTGTCTCCCAATACACATCTGACCTTTTAGCAGACACAGGTGGGGGCTGGATGTGGTGAGTGACATTAGCATCTAACAGTATGTGTCCCAACATCATGAAGGAGTCACTTTTCAGTAGGGATGAGCTTGGTGTTCGAGTCGAACATAGGTTCGACTCGAACATCGGCTGTTCGCGCGTTCGGCGAACAACGAACGATTTGGGCCGTTCGCGCCAAATTCGAGTGACGCAAATGGCCCACAATACACTGCGCCATCGCAGTGTAATCCCGGCGCTGTGATTGGCCAAGCATGCACTGTGACCCTGCATGCTTGGCCAATCACAGCGCCGGCAGCGAGGATAGCAATGATTGGCCACAGGCAGGATGCCTGTGGCCAATTATAGCTGAGGGGGTTTAGTACACACCCCACACTATAAAAGGCCGCCAGCGCGGCGGCCTCGTGTAGTGTGTTCCGGAGCAGGGAAAGTGAAGGATAGGCAGGGACAGTGTCAAATCTATTCTTTGCTAAACCTTGTGTGTAGGGACAGAGAAGGATAGGCAGGGAGAGTGTCGGTGTCATATTCTTTGCTAAACCTTGTGTGTAGGGAGAGAGAAGGATAGGCAGGGGACAGGGTCAGTGTCATATTCTTTGCTAAACCTTGTGTGCAGGGAGAGAGAAGGATAGGCAGGGGACAGTGTCAGTGTCATTGTTGCTAAGCCTCCTGCACATTATACACCTGAAGTTAGCCCGTATTGCTGCTTTTTCCTGGTGTGTTACACCAACAGGCATTTGCGGCACTTACAGCGGGCGGAGTGTGCCTCCTGATCATATTACACCTGAAGTTAGCCTGTATTGCTGCTTTTTCCTGGTGTGTTACACCAACAGGATTTTGCAGCACTTACAGCGGGCGGAGTGTGCCTCCTGATCATATTACACCTGAACTTAGCCTGTATTGCTGCTTTTTCCTGGTGTGTTAAACCAACAGGATTTTGCGGCACTTACAGCGGGCGGAGTGTGCCTCCTGATCATATTACACCTGAACTTAGCCTGTATTGCTGCTTTTTCCTGGTGTGTTACACCAACAGGATTTTGCGGCACTTACAGCGGGCGGAGTGTGCCTCCTGATCATATTACACCTGAACTTAGCCTGCATTGCTGCTTTTTCCTGGTGTGTTACACCAACAGACATTTGCGGCACTTACAGCGGGCGGAGTGTGCCTCCTGATCATATTACACCTGAACTTAGCCTGTATTGCTGCTTTTTCCTGGTGTGTTACACCAACAGGATTTTGCGGCACTTACAGCGGGCGGAGTGGGCCTCCTGACCATATTACACCTGAAGTAAGCCTGTATTGCTGCTTTTTCCTGGTGTGTTACACCAACAGACATTTGCGGCACTTACAGCGGGCGGAGTGTGCCTCCTGATCATATTACACCTGAACTTAGCCTGTATTGCTGCTTTTTCCTGGTGTGTTACACCAACAGGATTTTGCGGCACTTACAGCCGGCGGAGTGTGCCTCCTGATCATATTACACCTGAACTTAGCTGTATTGCTGCTTTTTCCTGGTGTGTTACACCAACAGGATTTTGAGGCACTTACAGCGGGCGGAGTTTGCCTCCTGATCATATTACACCTGAACTTAGCCTGTATTGCTGCTTTTTCCTGGTGTGTTACACCAACAGGCATTTGCAGCACCTACAGCAGGCGTAGTGTGATTCCTGCAAAATATACTCCTGAAACTAGGCCTTATTGCTGGTTTTCCCATTTCCCTGCAGGCCATTAGAATGTCTGGAAGGCAAACAAGGAGAGGCAGACAGTCAGGAGCCAATAAAAGAGGGCAAGCAGGCTCTGTGTCTAGAGACAACAGTGCTGGTCGTGGACGCGGTGCATCGCCATCAGCACGTGGCCATAGGACACACTTGTCCTTCTTTTCGGCAGCTGGATGTGTTGAGCCGCATCATGCCGAAGACTTGGTAGAGTAGATGACCAAGCCCTCCTCATCCTCCTCATCCTCTCCCACCCAGGCTCAGGGTACTGGCAAAGCAGCTGCCAAAGCGTCCTCTTCCCTGGTATCAATGTCATCATCAGTCACTCCTTCCCTAGACCAACCATGTCCTCCTGAGGAGTCCCCCGAACTGTTTGAGCACAGTGTTGGGTACATGCTCCAGGAGAATGCCCAGCGTTTCGAAGGGTCTGATGATGATACCCAGCTAGAGGAAGGCAGTAGCGTGAGAGCAGAAAGAGGGGATGCTCAAGAAGGACACCAATCTGGCAGTCATGTTCCAGCAGCTGCAGCATACTGCCAGATTGGCTCCAGTGATGAGGAGGGAGGGGATGATGAGGTCACTGACTCCACGTGGGTGCCTAATAGGAGAGAGGAGGAGGATGAGGAGGAGGCACATCTCCAACGAGGCAGGATGCCCTCGGGGGGCCAGCGTAAGGGCAGCACACCGACGGAATCACACCGCAGAGCTCCGCCTGTGCAGGGCGCTGCCTCTGCCCGTTATTCAAAAAGTTCTTTGGTGTGGGCCTTTTTTGAGTCAAGTGCATCAGATCGCACAGCTGCTGTTTGCAACATATGTCTCAAGCGTATATCGCGTGGCCAAAACATCACCCGCTTGGGCACCACATGCTTGACCAGACATATGTTGACCTGCCATGCAGCTCGTTGGCAAGCCTACCTTAAAGACCCACACCAAAGAACAAAGCGGACCTCTTCTTGCACCGCATCAGCTGGGATCTCCAACCCCACTATACCTTCAGTCCTCTCTGAAACCTGCTCTGAGAGGAATGAAGGTGTAGAATTAGGTGTGTCACAGCCAAGTACTTGCGGGCACTCTGCTAGCAGTACACCGACGTCCGATTCTAGCAGGCAAATTTCCATGCCCCAGCTGCTGGACCGTCGAAAGAAGTTCACTCCCAGCCATCCACATGCCCAGCGGTTGAATGCTAGCTTGGCTAAATTGCTAGCGCTTCAACTGCTGCCTTTTCAGTTGGTAGACTCGGCCCCCTTCCGGCTCTCTACCGGCATGTGGAAGGCAATGTCTTGGCCTCAATGGACAGGGCGGCCAGCGGTAAGGTGCATATTACCGCTGACTCATGGTCCAGCAGGCATGGACAGGGACGTTACCTTTCTTTCACGGCCCATTGGGTCACTCTTTTGGCAGCTGGGAAGGATGCAGGACAAGGTGCAGTAGTGTTGGAGGTTGTTCCACCGCCACGCCTCCAAAATGCTACTACTGGTTGTGACACACCTCTGTCCTCCACCCCCTCCTCTTCTTCTTCCTCCATGGTCTCTTCCTGTGCTTTGTCCTCGGAACCAGCGGTGCTCCGTAGGCGTTCAAGGGGCTACGCAAGTACGCAGGCAAAAAGATGCCATGCCGTGCTTGCGCTGGTGTGTTTGGGGGACAGGAGCCACACTGGGGCAGAGGTTCTGTCTGCTCTGCAGGGGCAGGCCGAGAGGTGGTTGATGCCACGCCAGCTTAAGCCAGGAATGGTAGTTTGCGACAATGGCACCAACCTCCTCTCCGCTCTCCGACAGGGACAACTGACCCATGTGCCCTGTGTGGCTCACGTCCTTAACCTGGTGGTGCAGCGGTTCTTGGGCAGGTACCCGGGCTTACAGGATGTCCTGAGGCAGGCCAGGAAAGTCTGTGTGCATTTCCGCAGATCTTATAATGCCAGTGCTCGCCTGGCTGAGCTGCAAAAGGAGTTGAACATGCCCAAGAACCGCCTTATATGTGACATGCCCACCAGGTGGAACTCAACGTTGGCCATGCTGCAGCGGCTGCACACGCAGCAGAGGGCCATCAATGAGTACCTGTGCGACTACGGCACCAGGACAGGGTCAGGGGAGCTCGGTTTTTTTTCACCACGCCAGTGGGGCATGATCAGGGATGCATGCACTGTCCTGGCACCATTTGAGGAGGCCACGAGGATGGTGAGCAGTGACAGTGCATGCATCAGTGACACTGTACCTCTTGTCCACCTGTTGGAACATACGCTGTGTGGAATAATGGACAGGGCACTTGAGGCAGAACAGAGGCAGGAAGAGGAGGACTTCCTTGCCTCTCAAGGCCCCCTTTACCCAGACAGTGTTCCTTCTGTCCCACCCATCGCACAGGAAGAAGAGGAGGAGGAGGAGGAGGATTGTGTCAGCATGGAGGTGGAGCCTGGCACTCAGCATCATCAGCAGCAGTCTTTTAGGGATGATTTACAGTCCCAAGAAACCAGTAGACTTGTACGTGGCTGGAAGGAGGTGGCTGCGGATCATGTCGTCCTTAGTGACCCAGAGGACTCTGGACCGAATGCCTCAGCTAACCTACGCTGCATGGCCTCCCTGATCCTGCAAAGTCTACGGAAGGATCCTCGTATTCTTCGGATCAAGGAGAGGGACCATTGTTGGCTGGACACTCTCCTTGATCCACTGTACAAAGGTAAGGTTGCCGACCTTATCTTACCGTCGCAGAGGGAGCAGAGGATGAGACAACTCCGGGAGGCCTTGCAGAAAGGTCTGTGCAATGCGTTCCCAGAGACTGGGAGGTTACAAACTCCTGGTCCTGGACAACGAGTTGCTGAGGCTTCAGACAATTCTTTAGTCCGCAGCCCCAAGGTATGATCGGTTCCAGCAACCATCGCCAGCGTCTGATATACATGGTGCAGGAATACCTAGGGGCAAGGTCAGACTTGGACACCTTCCCCACCGAAAATCCTCTGGCTTACTGGGTCTTGAGGATGGATCACTGGCCAGAGCTTGCACAGTATGCAATTGAGCTACTGGCCTGTCCTGCATCCAGCGTTCTTTCAGAACGCACATTCAGTGCTGCTGGAGGATTTGTCATGGATCACAGGGTGCGCCTGTCCACCGACTCTGTTGATCGACTGACCTTCATAAAGATGAACCAGTCTTGGGTCACCACCAGCTACCAAACACCTGAAGCTGATATACCAGACTAATTTATTTTCAAATGTCACATCCCTTCAAGACTGATGCTGAGAGACTGTCCTGTTATGTTGACTGACTATCCTCCTCCTCCTCAATGATCCGATTGATGATGATAGCTTGGAAGAACATTTTTGTTTCTGGGTGCCGCCACCAGTGGCTAAGGCCCAATTTTTCAGCCCCTGTTTAACAGGGGCGTGTTATTACAATTTTTTATGCAATGCTTTGCAGCAGGGCTCATTCCTGCACTCCAACTAGAGTATCTGGGAGAGGTTGCAGTGTCGTGGCACCAGCACCAGTGGCTAAGGCCCAATTTTTCAGCCCCTGTTTAACAGGGGCGTGTAATTACAATCTTTGATGCAATACTTTGCAACAGGGCTCATTGCTGTGCTCCAAGTACAGTATCTGTGAGGGGTTGCAGTGTTGTGGCACCAGTGCCTAAGGCCCAATTTTTCAGCCCCTGTTCAACAGGGGCATGCAATTACAATTCTTGATCTAATAATTCACAGCAGGGCCCATTCATGCGCCCACCAAGAGTAACTGTGAGGACTCACAGTGTTGTGGCAACACCAACATGTAAGGGGCAAATTTCAGCTGAGTATATACGGCAGGCCCCTACTTTCAAACATCCAACTTACAAACGACTCCTCCTTGCAAACGGAAGGATACAACAGGAAGTGAGAGGAAATCTACCCCTAGGAAGGGAAATTCTCCCCTGTAAGAGTTAATATGGGAAAAAAAGTGTCTCCTCTCCACTGATGCTTTATCACCAATTCTTGTTTCAATAAAAAACCCAAATTTTCAAAACACATTTGTCATTAGGACGGAAAGTGAGGTGAACTGTTCTGAACAGGTGCACACTGCACAGACAGCAAAACAAATGTTACAGGGGTGATAACCCTTCCCTATGTTTTCCAAAAAGCTTAAAAATAGATTTTTGGGCTGGAGCTACACTTAAACAATGTACCTGTTCAAAATTACAAACAGATTCTACATAAGAACAAACCTACAGTCCCTGTCTTGTATTCACCGCCTGTATACGGCTGTTCAGAGTATATAGGTCCTTTTTTATTTTGTGTGCGGAGTTCCCCTTAATATCCATACAAGACCCAAAGGGGCTGGTAATGGGCTGAGGTAGGGGGGGGGGGGGCTGTGATGGGGTAGCTATGCCATTTTTCTTAAAGATTTTCATCCATATTACCGGGACCAGACATTACATTAAAGCCACAAGCAGTTTTAAATGGCTTTTTTTCCTTTAGAAATGTAATTTTGTGCAGGGACAGTTCTAAACACGGGAAACACGTGGCACTTCACAGGCATACTTTAGACACCCCCCAGGTACGATATTTAAAGGAATATTTGACTTTTTTTTTCACTTTATGCATCATTAAAATGACTGCTCCCGAAAAACGTCCGTTTTTAAAACTTTTTTTTGGATTGATACATGTCCCCTGGTGCAGAACCCGGGTTCCCAAACCCTTTTTAGGACAATAACATGCATATTAGTCGTTATAAATAGCACTTTAGATTTCAAACGTTCGTATCCATTGTATTTAATAGGGTTCTAAAGTTTGTGCGAACTTTCGGTCCGTTCGCGAGTTCTGGTGCGAACCGAACCCGGGGGTGTTCGGCTCATCACTTTTTTTCAGTTAACCTGTTGAGTTCATAATCAAACAGTAAATAGTTCTTTACAGATAGCCTGGGGAATATTGTGGAAAAATATCACTGTCCCATTTTAAAGCAATCCAAGACATATTTTTAATGTCCATTATTTTCTTGCTCACCCTGTGCCCAAAGTGACCCCTGTCACACATCTCCCCTTTCGGCAGGAGACTAACACAGGAAGAGACCCCAGACGGGTTGACTCCGAAGTTAGTCCATAGTTCCATTCCTCTAATGCCTGGACAACCCATCAGCATGGCCATTTTGCTTACCGGGTCAGTAGCTGATGGTGGCGTTGTAAGGTTGCAGGGCGAATAATGGAATTCAGTTCTGGAACAGTCACTTGCTTTGCTCTCTCAATGGCTCCCAAAACTTGTTGCTGATGCTCTTGGGAGAGGTAAGGCAAAACCTGGGCGCAAATCCTATTTAACCTTTTGACAATTTTAGCCTGTTTGTGCATTTCAATGCTCAAGCCATGGGACATCTCATAATACATGACGTAGTGTCGTTGCATCTCCGATTTCTCCCTGGCCAACTTGTCACATTCCAATTCTAGACTGTGATATTTTGCCTGATCTAAGGTACATGTCGGGGAAGATAGTCTTACCCAGTTCTCAGCCGCAAGCGGGCCGGTTCCAGCAGCATGGGTCTGGGCACAGGTAGTCACTGGGTTGGCTTCAGCGGGGCCCATCAGGGCGTAAGCAGAAATGAGGGGGGCCAAATCATTCCCCAGTAGTACATCCGCTGGCAAATCCTTCATCACCCCCACATTCACGTGTCCCGAACCAACCCCCCAATCCAAGTGAACACGGGCAACGGGTAGCCGGAAGATGGTACCTCCCGCTACTCTTACGGCTACAGTGTCTCCGGTGTGTTGGCTCTCTGGGATGAGGTTCTTCTGTAGTAGGGCCATGGTAGTGCCACTATCACGTAGGCCATTGGCTACCGTTCCATTAACCCGGACAGTCTGCCTGTGTTGTTGCCTGTTGTCCCGGTTAGCTGCTTGTATTTGATCAGCCTCGTGCAGGACGCCCCAATGTTCTTCCTCCTCAACGCAGTGGGCCGCAGGCATGGATGTGCGGGGGCTCCCCCTTGCTGGCTGTCTCCATGACTGGGACTGGATTCAACGGACAGTCTGGCTTTTTGTGCCTTAGCTGTTTACATCCGAAACACCTGATGGGTTGTGAGTAGTCCTGGGAGTTGAACCTGGGCTGCTGAGGATAAGTGGCCGCTGGAGGTGGTGCTGAAGTTGGGTTAGAGGCTGGTAAACTGGGCCGAGATCGTGGATAGCGCTCGCTTCCGCCTGACCTTCGAGAGTCCAGATATTCATCGGCCAAAGTAGCCGCTTGCTGTACAGTCCGTGGTCGTTTATCTCGCACCCAATCCCGTAATACCGGAGGGGTGTGGTTAAAGAACTGTTCTAAGAGTACTAGCTGGGTGATGTCGTCTATGGTATGAGCGTGGCTTCCCTGGAACCAGCCCTTAAGGTTTCGCTGCAGATGATTTGCCCACTCCACGTATGTTATGTGGGTTTGTTTCCCGATTCTCGAAACTTAATCCGGCTGGCTTCGGGTGTAATGGCAAATCGGGCTAGCAGAGCTTCTTTTACCCGGTTATAGTCTTTAGCGTCCTCATCCTCCAGGGCCCGATACGCATCCGCCGCTCTGCCAGTTAAATTACTTGCCAGTAAGGCGACCCAATCTTGGGGCAGTACTTCATGTATCTGGCATAGTCTCTCAAAGTCCTGCAGGAACGCTTCAATTTCCTCCTCACCTTCCTTAAATAGTTTGAACGCCCGAAAGGGCAACTTATGGACAGGCGCTGCATCTTTAGGCGTTGTCTCCGATTGCCGTATTTCCGCCATTCTCCGCTCATGTTGCCGCTCTAGTTCTCTCTCTTGTCGCTCCAGTTCACTCTCTTGTCGCTCATCCTGCAGCTGGATGTCTCTAATGGCTTTCTGTATGGCGGTCTCTGATGGGTTAGCCCCATATAATGCCAACCGCTCTCGAACTCGTTGCTGAAACAAGTCTTCAACTGACCGGGGTCCTGCTTTACCATCCCTCTGATCCATCTCGGCTAGCTCCCTGATCAAGGTGGCCTTGTTCTTTGTCCCACCGGTCCCTCCACGGCTCTCAAGTAAGTCTTTCAGCATGGCTTTCCTGCAGGCTGCATAGCTGGTCATTCACTGTGGTGGTTTGGAGTGTCCCAGTAACTGGAGGGAAAATCCCACCGCTGCCAACCAATGTAACGGCACCCCAAGTATGAAAGGGGTTAACGCCGTTTAGGATATTCCCTCTCTGGACACACATCCACTGCCGATCCTCCACAGTCAGGCAACCGCTTCCCATAGGATTAATCCTTCCAAACATACGAGACAAACACTCTGTATGAAGTTTCCAACTGGAATGACAATCTTTAATGACAAACTCCCAGTTTTATACACACAGAGAGGAGGTTCTTACATTCTCCTCAGACAATACACCTTTGACCAGACCTAATTTACATGAGCTAATTAACTACAGTGATGACTCAGACACATGACCTTTAGGCTAGCCTCACTGTCTCCCAATACACATCTGACATCTTAGCAGACACAGGTGGGGGCTGGATGTGGTGACATTAGCATCTAACAGTATGTGTCCCAACATCATGAAGGAGTCACTTTTCAGTTAACTTGTTGAGTTCATAATCAAACAGTAAATAGTTCTTTACAGATATCCTGGGGAATATTGTGGAAAAATATCACTGTCCCATTTTAAAGCAATCCAAGACATATTCTTAATGTCCATTATTTTGTTGCTCACTCTGTGCCCAAAGTGACCCCTGTCACAGTACCTATTTAGGAAACGTTGCACCACCAAAATGAGGACATGTGCCAGGGATGGCACATGTGTCAACTTTCCCTGTCTAAGGGCGGACAGGAGGTTTGTGTCATTATCACACGCCACCATTCCTGGCTTCAGCTGGCGTGGCGAGAACTACCTTTGGACCTGCCCCTGCAGAGCTGCAAGAATCTTTGCTCCAGTGTGGTTCCTCTCCCCTATACACACCAGCTGAAGCACTGCACTAGCTGTATGGAGACGTGGGGGCACAACAAGCTGCAGCACTGAGCCCTGTCCTGCATCCTTCAGAGTTGCAAGCAGAGTTACCCAGTGTGCTTTGAACAAAATATATCATCCTTGACCATGCTTGCTGGAACTCGTGTCAGCACTGAGGTGAGTAAGGAGGAGGACCAGATTTGTGCCCTTTTTGTGTGGCTTTCAGGTGCTCTTGCCAACGGGCTGAGCAATGTGGTACCCTAATGGCTGGTGTTTTTGCCACGCTTGATGTGCTTGAGACAAAGTTTGCAAACTGCAACAGTGCGATCAGCTGCAGATGTGCTAATAAAGACCCAGACAGCTGAGCTGTTGGAAGTGGGTCGGGAATAGGGATGAGCCAAACACCCCCCGGTTCGGTTTGCAGCAGAACATGTGAACAAGCAAAAAATTTGTTTGAATACGCGAACACCGTTAAAGTCTATGGCACGAACGTGAAAAATCAAAAGTACTAATTTTAAGGGCTAATATGCAAGTTATTCTCATAAAAAGTGTTAAGGGACCTGGGTCCTGCCCCAGGGGACATGTATCAATGCAAACAAAAGTTTTAAAAATGGCAGTTTTTTAGGGAGCAGTGATTTTAATAATGCTTAAAGTAAAACAATAAAAGTGAAATATTCCTTTAAATTTCATGCCTGGGGGGGGGGGGGGGGGTGTCTATAGTATGCCTGTAAAGTGGCACATTTTTCCCGTGTTTAGAACAGTCCAGCAGAAAAATTACAATTCTAAAGGAAAAAAGTCATTTAAAACTACTCGCGGCTGTAATCAATTGTTGGGTCCCAGCAATACAGATAAAACTCATTGAAAAAAACGGCATGGGTTCCCCCCCAGTCCATTACCAGGCTCTTTGGGTGTGGTGTGAACATTAAGGGGAACCCCTGAACCAAAATAAAAAAAACAAATGTGTGGGGGTCCCCCCAAGATCATTAACCAGGCCCTTCAGTTCTGGTTTGGATATTAAGGGGAACCCTGGGCCAAATTAAAAAAAATGGCGTAGGGGCCCCCCCAAAATCCATACCAGACCCTTCAGGTCTGGTATGGATGTTAAGGTGAACCCTGGGCCAAAATAAAAATAAAAATGGCGTAGGGTTCCCCCCAAAAATCCATAGCAGGCCCTTATCCGAGCACGCAACCTGGCAGGCCACAGGAAAAGAGGGTGCGACGAGAGAGCGCCCCCCCTCCTGAACCGTACTAGGCCACATGCCCTCAACATGGGGGAATGGGTGCTTCGGGGCAGGGGGGGCTTGACACCCCCCACCTCAAAGCACCTTGTCCCCATGATGATGGGGACAAGGGCCTCAACCCCACAACCCTTGCCCGATGGTTGTGGGGGTCTACGGGCGGGGGCTTATCGGAATCTGGAAGCGTCAGAATCACAGCAGGAGAAGCGTCATTCGGCGGCCGTCTCCCATGGAGGTGGATCGTGGCGACGTTTTTTGTTTTTTTTTCATCCGGCGGCGGGATAGAAGATGGATTTACATCGCTGGAAATTTTTATTTTTTAATAAAGGTCCCAAGCTGTATCCTGTCTTTTTTACAATTTTTGACACTTTTTTTGTGAAATGGTAGGGGTACAATGTTCCCCCGTTACCAATTCACATAGGGGGGGTGGGATCTGGGGGTCCCCTTGTTAAAGGAGGCTTCCAGATTCCGATAAGCCCCCGTCCCGCAGACCTCCACAACCACCGGGCAAGGGTTGTGGGGATGAGGCCCTTGTCCCCATCAACATGGGGACAAGGTGCTTTGAGGTGGGGGGTGTCAAGCCCCCCCTGCCCCGAAGCACCCATTCCCCCATGTTGAGGGCATGTGGCCTAGTACGGTTCAGGAGGGGGGGCGCTCTCTCGTCCCACCCTCTTTTCCTGCGGCCTGCCAGGTTGCGTGCTCGGATAAGGGCCTGCTATGGATTTTTGGGGGGAACCCTACGCCATTTTTATTTTTATTTTGGCCCAGGGTTCACCTTAATATCCATACCAGACCTGAAGGGTCTGGTATGGATTTTGGGGGGCCCCTACGCCATTTTTTTTAATTTGGCCCAGGGTTCCCCTTAATATCCATACCAGAACTGAAGGGCCTGGTTAATGATCTTGGGGGGACCCCCACGCTTTTTTTTTTATTTTGGTTCGGGGGTTCCCCTTAATGTTCATACCACACCCAAAGAGCCTGGGTGAGGTGGGGGGTGAAGAGCCCCCCCTGCCCTAAAGCACCCATTCCCCCCAAGTTGAGGGCATGTGGCCTGGTACAGTTCAGGAGGGGGACGCTCTCTCGTCCCCCCTCTTTTCCTGCGGCCTGCCAGGTTTGCGTGCTTGGACAAGGGTCTGGTATGGATTTTTGGGGGGAACCCTACGCCATTTCTTTTTTAAATTTTGGCACAAGGGTACCCCTTAATATCCATACCAGACCTGAAGGGTCTGGTTTATGATTTTGGGGGGACCCCCACGCAATTTTTTTTTATTTTGGTTCGGGGTTCCCCTTAATGTTCATACCAGACCCAAAGGGCCTGATAATGGACTGGGGGGGAACCATGCAGTTTTTTTCAATGAGTTTTATCTATATTGCCAGGACCCGACAATTCATTTCAGCCGAGCAGTTTTAAATGACTTTTTTCCTTTAGAAATGTCATTTTTCTGCGGGACTGTTCTAAACACGGGAAAAATTTGCCACTTTACAGGCATACTATAGACACCCCCTAGGCACGAAATTTAAAGGAATATTTAACTTTTATTGTTTCACTTTAAGCATTATTAAAATCACTGCTCCCGAAAAAACGTCCATTTTTAAAACTTTTTTTTGCATTGATACATGTCCCCTGGGGCAGGACCCGGGTCCCCAAACACTTTTTATGACAACAACTTGCATATAAGCCTTTAAAATTAGCACTTTTGATTTTTCATTTTAATCTCCATAGACTTTTAAACAGTGTTCCACGGCTTTCGAATTTGCTGCGAACACCCCATAATGTTCGTTTTTCGACGAACGGGCGAACACCCGATGTTCGAGTCAAACTTATGTTCGACCCAAACATCGCGCTCATCCCTAGCCAGAAGATAACAGCTCCAGAATGTGATGGAATAGGGTGGCTGCTCTCTACTCTTCCATGATGGCTGCCTTGTTGGGGTTGTGCCTCACCCTCACTTTCCTCCTCTGCTCTATCTGGCACCCAAGTCGCATCAGTGACCTCATCATCTCCTCCATCCTCATTACCATTGGAGATAACTTGTCAATACGCCAGTGTTCTCCCCTCTCTGTAGGCTCATGTTCCTGCCTTCCTTAACCCCAGAACCAACATCTGAATCAAGTAATGGCTGTGCATCATCAAGGAGCAAGTGGCTGATGTGAACAAGGAGGCAGGTTTAGCCACTCTGGCAGCTGCAGTGGACTGTGTACCTGTCTCTGCTTAGGTGACAGAGGATGAGGAGGGTTTAGTAAGCCAGTCCACCACCTCCTCTGCATTCTGTGGCTGGATAGCATGAGCAACATCTCTAAACAGAGGAAATGGTGCCCTGCCTGAGGACTGACCATTTCCACTGATACACTATAATGTACTGCAGCAAAACTGCATTGCAATATACTGCGTCAAACGTGCAGTAACGCACAGAAATATACTGCGTTAAACAGAAGATAATGCATGGAAATAAACAGCGTTAAACTTGCAGTAACACACTGAACTATACTGCATTAAGTGGAAGGTAACGCACTAAAATTTATGGCGTTAAACTTGCAGTAACGCACTGAACTGTACTGCGTTAAACGGAAGGCAACGCACTGCAATATACAGCGTTAAACTTGCAGTAACGCACACAACTATACTGCGTTAAAAGGAAGGTAACGCACAGAAATATACAGCGTTAAACTTGCAAGATCTCACATAAATATACTGCATTAAACGTACACTATGGCACTGAAATATACTGCGTTCAACTTGCAGCAATGCACTGAAATATACTGCATTAAGTGTGTACTAACGCACTGAAATATACGTTGTTAAACTTGCAGTAACGCACTGAACTGCACTGCGTTAAATGGAAGGTAATGCACTGCAATATACCGCGTTAAACTTGCAGTAAGGCACTGAACTATACTACGTTAAACGGAAGATAACGCACTGAAATATACGGCATTGAACTTGCAGTAACGCGCTAAACTACTGCATTAATTGTAAGGTAACGCACTGAAATATACAGCGTTAAACTTGCAGTAACGCACTTAACTTTACGGCGTTAAGTGTGCACTAATGCACAGAAATATACTGTGTTAAATAGCACGCAATGCACTGAAATATATGGCGTTAAAACTTGCAGTAATGCACTGAACTATACTGCGTTATGTGGACAATAACGCACTGAAATATACGGCGTTAAACTTGCAGTAACGCACTTAAATATACTGTGCTAAACGTGCACTAACGCAATAAAATTTACGCCATTAATCTTGCAGTAATGCACTGAACTGTACAGCGTACAGGTAACGCACTAAAATATACGGCATTGAACTTGCAGTAATGCAATAAACTATACTGCATTAATTGGAAGGTGAACAATATTAATTGTATTGGCACAGAGTGGTCCTGTGGATACTTCTAAAATAATCAGTGCCTCGACCTATGAATTGGAACAAGAAATTTAGAATAGAAGGCTTGGACTTTTTAGGCACAACCAAGTAGGTAATATATAAAAAGTTTATTATGATCATTCCATAATCATATGTGAACCGTATTTTAACCTTTATCAAAAGATGACAAAAAAGAAAAAAATAGTGGCGCTAAATAATACTAAACACAATTCAACATATATGCTTATTAAACATTACTATGGAAAAATTGTGTAAAAAAACATAATAAGTGAATAAAATATATAGAAAACAGTCCATAAAATGATCCTCTGGAATTTGTTCAGTGTAGTATCTTCCTATTCATCCACCACACCAGTGTGCAAGTGACTCCACTCCCTTCAGAAAACACACTCACCAGATTCCAATGCCTTACACTCTCGAGTTGAGCTAAGACGCTTTTAAACCACACAGAAAGGGTTAAACGAATATCCAGTATCCAACCGTGTATATAAGGGATCTCTCCACATGTAAATAATAAAGGTTTAAAAAAATAGTGTAATTGTTGGAGATACAACAAACTTTCAGCTTAGCCTATTGACTGCAGTTCAGAAAAAGGACACAAGATGTCGCTAATGCTCAGTGATATGCTATGCTATGTATTTTTCTATCATGTGTTGTATTTCCTGTATATAGTGCTGTACTTTTTGGTTTATTTTTCCTGTCTGTGTTCTTCTTACCATGTGAGGTGACATCTTTGCTAGTGTGGTTATGTTCCAATCAAAAAGCCAGTTCCTGTTACTCCACAACGTCTGATCTGAATTGACTCCACTGCACCTATCAATCGTACTTTGCAACAGGTTATGGGCCCAGTATCCGGATAAAGTCTTATGACCAGGTGTAGCCCAGGCAGAACAAAGCCTCGAACGGAAGACAGTGTGGCTGATGCAGGGATCGACATAAATAAGCTTTCCAGTGACATCTCCTATAGACAAGTAAGACTGTTTATATATAAAGGGGGGATAAAATGGACAGAAACTCAGAGCTTAAACTCTGTGGCCAAGCTGAATAATGACAATTATCAGCTATGGAAGTTCAAAGTGGAAATGCTATTATCCAAAGATGACTTGTGGGAGATTACCACTACAGAGAGGCCACAGGATAATAATCAGGACTGAGACAAGAAAAACAGACAGGCACGGGCCACCATAAGCCTACTAGTGGAGGATGATCAGCTCATTCATATACACAATGAGGACACAGCGAAAGGCATGTGGGATGTACTGAAAAGACTGCATGAAAGATCCAGTTTAAACAGCAAGCTGTTTCTGTTGCGGAAACTTTACAAAATGAGACTTGGCAGAGAACAGGACATGCAGGAGCATATAAACGCAATGCTGAAAGTGATTGCGCAACTTAGATCAATCAGGAGAATATAACAGACAGTCACATTGCAGCCATGTTGTTATGCAGTTTGCCCGATACATATACTGCACTAATCAATGCACTGGAGACACGACCTGAGACAGATCTGACGCTAGCATTTGTAAAAACCAGGCTCATAGATGAGTATCAGAGAAGAGAGGAGTTAGTGCATGACTCCACAGAAACCGACACCAGTACCGCTCTTAAAGCTACAGATGCAAGGTTACACAGGAAAGAGACCAGAGTGTGTTTCAGATGCCACAAACAGGGACACATAAAGAAAGACTGTACTATATGGAAAGCAGAGCAAATGAGACAGCGTCCCTCTTATACTAACAAGGTCAATGCCACAATCAATGATCCATGGGAAGGAAACTGTAATGCCACATTTAAAGCGACAGTCAACAATAAATGCCAAAGCTGGTGCATCGATTCAGGGGCAACCAGTCACATGACGAGTGATAGAAGTTTTTTCACAGAACTTGATCTGAACAACAAAGAAACTATTTATCTTGCAGATGGAAGCAAAATACATGCAGAAGGATATGGGCATGGAACCCTTATATGCCCTGATGATGCGGGACACAATTTAACCATACCAGTGAAAGATGTGCTTTATGTTCCTAATCTAGAAGGAGGACTCTTATCTGTGAAGCGTCTAACAGCCAGAGGACTCACTGTAAAATTCCAAGGTGACAAGTGTTCTATTCTAAACGGCAAACAGACAATAGCAAGTGCCAAGCTGGATGATCATCTATATCACCTCGACACAGTGAAGGAAAAAGTGAGACTATGTACACACAAGCACAATGACTGTATACATATATGGCACAGACGTCTAGGTCACAGACACCCAGAATGCATACGGGAACTACAGAGGAGGAAGCTGACAAGGGATCTGATAGTATTCCCTTGTCCAGTTACTGTTAAGTGTGAATGTTGCATTAAATCCAAAGCTACAAGAGCAACACTTCCCAAAGTCAGTCAGAAGAGAGCTTCAAGACCACTTGACTTAGTTCACAGTGACGTGTGTGGTCCCCTAAACCCACCAACACCTGGAGGCAACAGCTACATAGTGACTTTCATAGACTACTCAAGATACACAGTCACCTACCTAATGCAACACAAGAGTGAAGTTTTTGACAAATTAAGACTATATAATAAAGACAAGTAACAAGTTTCAGAGAAAGCCTCTCATACTTCAGAGCGATTAATGGAGGTGAATTCACAGGAGGTAAGATACAAGAGTACTTAAAACAGAATGGAATAGAACATCAAAAGACAGTCCCATATACACCAGAACAAAATAGTAGCTGAAAGAAATAATAGAACTCTGACTGAAATGATCAGATGTATGCTGACAGACTCTGGACTACCACAAAAATACTGGGGTGAGGCAGCTATGACAGCTACATATTTGCAGAACAGACTTCTTTCCAGAACAGTGGAGAAAACCCCATATGAACTATGGCACAATCAGAAGCCAAGTGTAAAACACCTAAGAGTTTTTGGAAGCAAAGCATTCATCTACATACCTGAAGAAAAACGCACCAAACTCCAAAACAAAGCGTTTGAAGGTATCTTCGTTGGATACAGTGACAATGTCAAGGGTTACAGAATCCTAAATCCCAAAACAGACAAGGTTACCATTAACAACAGCATAACTTTTGTTGAAGATTTAAGAGACAATGTAATGACAACAGTAGAAGCAAGAATAGAAGAGAAAACTGACATTGACCAGCCCATCTCTGTAACTTCCGATCAAACAATTGAAGTGAGTGTAAACTCAACCAGTACTGAAAAGCAGACACAAGAAGGCTCAGACACAAAAACAAGACGTTCAACAAGAGAAAACAAAGGTAAACCACCTATACGTCTCTCATACAAAGCTAGTACTGCCAGTATCAACGAACCTGCAAACTGGGAAGACATATCTCAACTTTCAGAACAAGAAGCAAGTAAATGGATAAAGGCTGCTGAGGAAGAGATAAAATCCATGCATGACACTAAAACATGGACACTTACAGAACTACCACCTGGAAGGAAAGCCATAGGCTGTAAATGGACTTTTAAAGTGAAATACAATGCAGATGGCACAATTGAACGGTACAAAGCAAGACTAGTAGTGATGTCGCGAACATAAAATTTTCCGTTCGCGAACGGCGAACGCGAACTGCCGCAAATGTTCGCGAACGGGCGAACCCGGCAAACCGCCATAGACTTCAATAGGCAGGCGAATTTTAAAACCCACAGGGACTCTTTCTGGCCACAATAGTGATGGAAAAGTTGTTTCAAGGGGACTAACACCTGGACTGTGGCATGCCGGAGGGGGATCCATGGCAAAACTCCCATGGAAAATTACGTAGTTGACGCAGAGTCGGGTTTTAATCCATAAAGGGCATAAATCACCTAACATTCCTAATGTGTTTGGAATAACGTGCTTTAAAACATCAGGTATGATGTTGTATCGATCAGGTAGTGTAAGGGTTACGCCCGCTTCACAGTGACAGACCAAACTCGGACAGACCAAACTCCCCGTTTAACGCACCGCAAACAACTGCAAACAGTCCATTTGCACAACCGCAAGGCTTTAATGATCACCTTAGATGATCACAAAGAAAATTTATGTTTTTTCTATGCAAAATTATCAAGCCGATCGCTTTTGGTCTGTTCACAATGAAGCAACGACCTTACCATCTGGGGTGTGCCAACAACGCCATTGCCAACACACTCATAGAGGTGGTCGCTTCATTGTGATACGCAAGCCCCTTCACCACAACAAGGTAATGATCACGAAGGGGAATTGACACAGGTATGTGTTTTTTTGTTTGTTTTTTTTGCAGCCACAGTGCAGCACCAGAGGCCAGAAAAATTAGGCATGTACACATGCCTGTAAAATTAGGTATTGTTGCAGCCGCTGCTGTAGCAGCGGCCAGAAAAAATTATGTTTTTCAGGCAGAAAGTGCCCTAAAACATTGCGGCTTGTGGACCATTTTTAGCCCAAGGCAGCTCATCTCATCAGGCCTTTTTTAGTCAAATGTATCGCCCACTGTCAGTCCCTTCGGGATCCAGGCCTCATTCATCTTAATAAAGGTGAGGTAATCTAGACTTTTTTGACCTAGGCGACTTCTCTTCTCAGTGACAATACCTCCTGCTGCACTGAAGGTCCTTTCTGAAAGGACACTTGAAGCGGGGCAGGCCAGAAGTTCTATCGCAAATTGAGATAGCTCAGGCCACAGGTCAAGCCTGCACACCCAGTAGTCAAGGGGTTCATCGCTCCTCAGAGTGTCGATATCTGCAGTTAAGGCGAGGTAGTCTGCTACCTGTCGGTCGAGTCGTTCTCTGAGGGTGGACCCCGAAGGGCTGTGGCGATGCGTAGGACTTAAAAAGCTCCGCATGTCCTCCATCAACAATACGTCTGTAAAGCGTCCTGTCCTTGCCGGCATGGTCGTGGTAGGAGGAGGATTACTTTCCCCTGTTAGATTCCCGTTGTGCTGTGACATCACCCTTATACGCTGTGTAAAGCATACTTTTTAATTTATTTTGGAACTGCTGCATCCTTTCCGTCTTCCTGTAATTCGGTAACATTTCTGGCACTTTCTGCTTATACCGGGGGTCTAGTAGCGTGGCCACCCAATACAGGTCGTTCTCCTTCAGCCTTTTTATACGAGGGTCCCTCAACAGGCACGACAGCATGAAAGACCCCATTTGCACAAGGTTGGATGCCGAGCTACTCATGTCCTGTTCCTCGTCCTCACTGATCTCACTGAAGGTCTGTTCTTCCCCCCAGCCAGGTACAACACCACGGGTACCAGATAGGTGACAACGAGCACCCTGGGATGCCTGCTGTGGTTGGTCTTCCTCCTCCTCCTCAAAGCCACATTCCTCCTCTGACTCCTCTTCCTCAGACTCCTCTTCCAGCGTTGCCGCAGGTCCAGCAAGCGATGCTGATAAGGCTGTTTCTGGTGGTGGTAATGGTGACCACAACTCTTCCTCTTCCTCTTCACGCTCATCTACGGCCTGATCCAGCACTCTTCGCAGGGCACGCTCCAGGAAGAAAACAAATGGGATGATGTCGCTGATGGTGCCTTCAGTGCGACTGACTAGGTTTGTCACCTCCTCAAAAGGACGCATGAGCCTACAGGCATTGCGCATGAGCGTCCAGTAACGTGGCAAAAAAATTCCCAGCTGCGCAGAGGCTGTCCTAGCACCCCGGTCATACAAATACTCGTTGACGGCTTTTTCTTGTTGGAGCAGGCGGTCGAACATTAGGAGTGTTGAATTCCAACGTGTCGGGCTGTCGCAAATCAAGCGCCTCACTGGCATGTTTCGCCGCTGGATATCTGAAAAGTGCGCCATGGCTGTGTAGGAACGCCTGAAATGGCCACACACCTTCCTGGCCTGCTTGAGGACATCCTGTAAGTCTGGGTACTTATGCACAAAGCGTTGTACAATCAGATTTAACACATGTGCCATGCACGGCACATGTGTCAACTTGCCCAAATTCAATGCCGCCAACAAATTGCTTCCGTTGTCACACACCACTTTGCCGATCTCCAGTTGGTGCGGAGTCAGCCACTGATCCACCTGTGCGTTCAGGGCGGACAGGAGTGCTGGTCCGGTGTGACTCTCTGCTTTCAGGCAAGTCAACCCCAAGACAGCGTGACACTGTCGTATCCGGGATGTGGAATAGCCCCTGGGGAGCTGGGGGGGTGCTGTTGATGTGGAGCAAGACTCAGCAGCAGAAGAGGACTCAGCCGAGGAGGTTATCGAAGAGGATGGAGTAGGAGGAGTAGAGGAGGTGACAGCAGGCCTGCCTGCAAGTCGTGGTGGTGTCACCACCAACTCCTCTGCAGAGCCACGCATTACATGCTTGGCAGCCGTCAGCAGGTTTACCCAATGAGCAGTGTAGGTGATATACCTGGCCTGACCGTGCTTTGCAGACCAGGTATCAGTGGTCAGATGGACCCTTGCCCCAACACTGTGTGCCAGACATGCCATGACTTCCTTTTGCACAATAGAGTACAGGTTGGGGATTGCCTTTTGTGAAAAGAAATTTTGGCCGGGTACCTTCCACTGCGGTGTCCCAATAGCTACAAATTTTTTGAAGGCCTCAGACTCCACCAGCTTGTATGGTAAAAGCTGGCGGGCTAAGAGTTCCGACAAGCCAGCTGTCAGACGCCGGGCAAGGGGGTGACTCTGTGACATTGGCTTCTTACGCTCAAACATGTCCTTGACAGACACCTGACTGTGGGCAGATGAGCAGGAACTGCTCAAGGCGAGAGACGTAGTGTCAGATGGTTGAGAGGGGGCAAGGAGGACAGCAGTGGTTGACGTGGCTGAAGATGCTGGACCAGGAGGAGGATGGTGGCTTTGAGCTTGTGTGCTGCTTGTACTCGTCATCATGTGTTGATCCCATAGGCGTTTGTGATGTGAGATCATGTGCCTTCGCAAAGCAGTTGTACCTAGGTGGGTGTTGGATTTCCCACGACTCAGTTTCTTTTGGCACAGGTTGCAAATGGCATCGCTGTTATCAGAGGCAGACACACAAAAAAAATGCCACACTGCTGAGCTTTGCAATGGCGGCATTCTGGTGGTGGCAACAGCATGCGTTGATTGGCGTGCTGTCTGGCTGACCCCGGGTGCCGATACATGCTGTCTGACTGTGCCACTAGCTCCTTGCGACGACCTACCCCTCCTTCCAACTCGTCTCCTCCTCCTCTCTGTCTCCCCATCTGAACTTTCCCCCTGTTCTTCTTCTCTTCGAGCGGGCACCCACGTGACATCCACATCGTCATCATCAACCGCTTCACTTGTATCTGACAACTCAGCAAAGGAAGCAGCAGCGGGTACAACATCATCATCATCACACCGTACATCCATGTGTGTAATGCTGCCTGACTGAGACATATCCCTTTTATCTACATCCTCTGGCAATAATGTTTGCGCATCACTCACTTCTTCCAACTCATGTGTAAATAACTCCTCTGACAGATCAAGTGAAGCAACTGTGGTGCTAGTGTTGGTGGTGGCGGCAGGCGGGCGAGTGGGAACTTGAGAGGTGCCCAAAGCTGAGCTGGAGAAGGATGGTGCGTCAAGGTTCCGAGCGGAAGCTGTAGAAGATTGGCTGTCCTGTGTTAGCCAGTCAACTATGTCCTCAGAACTTTTCGAGTTCAGGGTACGTGGCCCCTGAACACTGGGCATTATTCTTGGGCCAAAGGGAATCACAGCACCACGACCACGACAGCCCCTGCGGGGTGGCCTGCCTCTGCCTGTCATTTTTTTTAGATTAGTTTAGTTGTACTATGCGTGCAAGCTACTGTGACACCAGATATGAGTGGCACTGTGCACTGGCAGAAGTTGGCACAGTAGACACTGTAGGTCTGACACACACGCTGGCAGGCAACTGACTGCTCATCTACTGCAGTCAAAACTGTTGTGGTTTTTTTATGTAAGCTACTGTGCTGGGGGAAAAAAACAAGCAGACTGGTGTTTTACCAGCCCTAAAAAGGGCTTTTTGGGGTGCTGTCAGGACGCTGTGCTTACAGCAGAGATCAGATGAGTCTTTCAGGAGTGGAGTGAACACTGAATACACTGGCCTAGCCTAGCTTTCCCTATAAAATCAGCAGCAGCTAAACTGTCCCTCCTCTGGCTAACACTGCAGCTTAAGTACAGACTGAATCTAAAATAGATGCTGTCCAGGAAAAAACAAAAAAGCAGACTGGTGTATTACCAGCCCTAAAAAGGGCTTTTTGGGGTTCTGTCAGGACGCTGTGCTTACAGCAGAGATCAGATGAGTCTTTCAGGAGTGGAGTGAACACTGAATACACTTGCCTATAGCTTTCCCTATAAAATCAGCAGCAGCTAAACTGTCCCTCCTCTGGCTAACACTGCAGCTTAAGTACAGACTGAATCTAAAATAGATGCTGTCCAGGAAAAAACAAAAAAGCAGACTGGTGTTTTACCAGCCCTAAAAAGGGCTTTTTGGGGTGCTGTCAGGACGCTGTGCTTACAGCACAGATCAGATGAGTCTTTCAGGAGTGGAGTGAACACTGAATACACTGGCCTAGCCTAGCTTTCCCTATAAAATAAGCAGCAGCTAAACTGTCCCTCCTCTCGCTAAGACTGCAGCTTGAGAATGAATCTAAAATGGATGCTGTCCAGGAGGTGGGAGGGTCTGGGAGGGAGGGTATGCTGCTGATTGGCTGGAATGTGTCTGCTGACTGTGAGGTACAGGGTCAAAGTTTGCTCAATGATAATGAATAGGGGGCGGACCGAACATCGCATATGTTCGCCGGCCGCGGCGAACGCGAACAAGCTATGTTCGCCGGGAACTGTTCGCCGGCGAATAGTTCTGTACATCTCTAAAGACTAGTAGCCAAGGGCTAGTCTCAAAAATACGGAGAGGACTATGATGAGACGTTTGCACCAGTAGTCAAGCACACTACAATACGGACTTTACTGACAGTAGCGGTCACAAGGAAAATGCAAGTGAAACATTTTGATGTGAAAACCGCGTTTCTACATGGCGATTTAATGGAAGAAATTTACATGGAACAGCCACCAGGATTCAAAGATGAACAAAGGTCAGACCTAGTATGCAAACTTCGCAGGAGTATATATGGTCTAAAGCAAGCAGCCAGAGCATGGAATATAAAAATAAAGTGCTTACACATCAAAACTTTCAAAGGAGTAAAGCAGACCCCTGCTTATACACAAAGAAATTGGCAAACAGATGGGTCTATATGCTTATTTATATGGATGATATCCTGATATGCTTTGAGCAAGAAGGGAATGAAGCAGAAATACTGGAAAAACTAAATCAGCACTTTGACACCAAAGATCTTGGCAACATAAAGAATTACCTTGGCATCCAGATCGAGAGAGAAGAAGATGGCAGCTCTCTTTTGAACCAAAGACACAAAATACAAGAAATAATTGAAACATTTGGAATGGAAGACGCCAAACCGGTAAAGTCTCCCATGGAAACCAACTACCTAAAGGGGATGAATTGTCTAGATAACCCATTACCTACTAATACTCAATACAGGAAAGCAATAGGGAAATTGCTGTACCTTACTACTGCTACAAGGCCAGATATTGCAACTGTTGGAATCCTATGCAGAAAGGTTTCGATGCCAAGTCAAAAGGACTGGAATGCTGTAAAGAGAATCATTCACTATCTTAAAGGGTCTTCGCACTACAAGCTAAAGTTACCAGCAAGTGATGAAAGCACCTTAACAGGATATGTGGATGCTGATTGGGCAGGAGACACCAGTGACAGAAAATCTACCAGTGGCTACTTATTTTTTCTGTCAGGAGTTGGACTAGTAAAAAGCAACTCTCTGTTACACTGTCGTCTACTGAGGCAGAATACGTTGCTGCAGCGCAGGCAAACCAAGAAGTTATATGGCTGAGACAGCTATTAACAGACTTGGGTCAACCACAGTCGGGACCAACAGAAATCTATGAGGACAATCAAGGATGCATTGTACTTGCACACATGGAAGGAGTTAATTCAAGTACCAAGCACATTGATGTGAAGTTCAACTTTCTTAGGGATCTTCAAGAGCAAGGTCTTCTTGAGTTACTTTATTGCCCAACCGAGGATATGACAGCAGACATCCTTACAAAGCCACTGACCGCTGGAAGACATTCAAGGCTTACAAAGAAGATGGGTTTAACAGACTAATGCCGCGTACACATGGCCGTTTTTAATGTCATTGAAAAAAAAGATTTTTCGTGTTTCCTCTCAAGCCTGCCTTGCCTACACACTATCGTGAAAAAAAATGCTTGAGCAAAGCGCGGTGACGTACAACACGTACGACGGCACTATAAGGGGGAAGTTATAGGTGGCGGGAGGGGACACCACCCCTCCCACCGCCATCCGGTGCTTCTCCGGGCTCTCCCGTGCCATCGGGGGCCTGGAGAACGAATCGCCGGCGCCGGCTCACGGCGATAGAGATGACTGGTGACCAGAGGGTCACCAGTCATCTCTATGACCATCGGAGTCCCGGGCGTGATGTTGTGACGTCACGCCCGGTACCCGAAAGTAAACAAAGCCGCAATTGCGGCTGTCAGCATGAGATCTGTGAATTTTTTTTCACCGATCTCATGCTTTCCAGCCTGGAGGAGAGATGTGGGGTTTTATTGACCCCGCATCTCTCCATAAAGAGCACCTGTCACAATGATTCCTAATAAAAGGGATGTTTACATTCCTTGTAATGGGAATAAAAGTGATCAAAAAATAAATAATTTAAAAAAAGTGTCAAAATAAAAAAAATTCAGTAAAAATAAAATAAAATGAAAAAAATAAAATGTAAAACACCCCTGTCCCCGGTAGCTTGTGCTCAGAAGCGAACACGCATGTAAGTCCCGCCCACATATGTAAACGCTGTTAAAACCCCACATGTGAGGTATCGCCGCGTGCGGTAGAGTGCAAGCAACAATTCTAGCACTGGACCTCCTCTAACTCGAAAATAGTAACCTGTAAAAAAAATTAAAGCGTCGTCTATGGAGATTTTTAAGTACCGAAGTTTGGCGCCATTCCATGAGTGTGCGCAATTTTAAAGCGTGACATGTTAGGTATCTATTTACTCAGCGTAACAGCATCTTTCACATTATACAAAAAAATTGGGCTAACTTGTTTTGTTATTTTTTAATTTGTGAAACCGTTTTTTTCCCCAAAAAAAGGCGTTTGAAATATTATTGCGCAAATACCGTGCAAGATAAAAAATTTCAATGACCTCCATTTTATTCCCTAGGGTGTCTGCTTAAAAAAATATATAATGTTTGGGGGTTCTGATTAATTTTCTAGCAAAAAAATGATGATTTTTACATGAAGGAGAGAAGTGCCAGAATAGGCCCGTGGACAAATGGTTAATAAAAACACTTTAAATCTTCAACCATTACACTCACATTTCAATGATTCAAAACCAGCAAAATGAATATCACAGCAAACCTTCCATAAAATTGAACAGTGGTGAACTACGGTCACTGCGCACCCGCGGTGTGCAGATGCTGTCTCACTCTCACCCACTCCTCAGGGTCAGATCACAGTATCGGATCTCCACTTCCTGGTTCTGCGTCTCGCGTCAAACGTCAGTGATGATGATTGTCGTACAGTCACGCCCCGACATGTTTCGTCACATGGACTTAATCATGGGATTGGCTGTATGACACGACAATCACTCTTTTTATATCCCCTTGTCAATCAAAGCCGAAGGTCTCTATACTGCGCCTGCGCACACCTTGTGTCCCCGCAGTCGCAATGCCCCAACTGTTACATCGGTTTTAAGCAGCCATAGGTGTACCATACAATATAACACAAATGTAAGTTGCTGTTGCCTCAATCTGCTACATATTGCATTAAACATGTCGGTCACCACAGATTGCACCGCAGTGACACCCTACAGGTGCACATCTCAATATACCCATCGGTCATGTTGAAGAGAAATATAAAAATAACCTTATCAAAGAGATAATATTAAAACTATACCAGCTGTTATCAAAGAAGTTATTAAAAACAAATGGCTGGAATTATATGCAATGATTTCAAAAGTCAATGACACCAAAAGTCTCCATGAATTATAGTGTGTAAAACATATGACATGAGTGCATTATATAAAACCATGGTGCTGCATGAAATACGGGTGGATCTGGTGATGGATTGTTAACTAGTAAACATCCACTGGTAGGTGTTATTACAACTCATCTCCTCTCTCCCCTCCGCTTTCCAACATGGTGCACCAGTTTATTTCCATATATTAAAAAAGAAGTAGACATAACTTCTTATATCTAACAATTCTACCCTTTTTAAGTCTCTCTATTCACATTATATGTAGTAAATTGGAGCCTGTTTTTGAAATATCAATAGTACTCATTATCCAAAAAAACAATATAAATTAAAAATTATTAATAAAACAATTCAGGTCTACCTCGATGTTCAACCCCCTAGGGACGAGGCACTTCAACAAAAAGATCCACTGAGTCTCCCTTTGGGACAAGTCCATTACCCGATTTGAGCCCCTCCAGGATGGATATATACAGTCAATCCCACAAAATTGCAGCAAAGATGGGTCCTGATCATGTTTCTCTTGAAAGTGTAGGGATATACTATGAAATTTAAAACCCTTTTTTATGTTTGCCAAATGTTCTGCTATACGCAATTTTAGTAGTCTCTTTGTTCTTCCCACATAGAACAATCCACAGGGCACCACAACAGGTACACCACATGAGAAGAGTTGCATGTGATGAATTCCTTTATTTCAAAGGTTTCATCATCTCTATTGGTAATCTTTGTCCTGCCTCTGTTGCTCACCTTTACCGTTCTGCAACAGATGCACTTTCTGCAGAAGTAGAAACCTTTTAAATCTATTTTTATTGTTTCTTGACCAGGGGGGTCCAAGATCTTTCTCACCACCTAGTCCCCAAAATTGGGGGCCCTCCTGTAGATAAATTTTGGTTGATCTGGCATTATCTCCCCCAAATGTCTATCTCTGCATAAAATGTGCCAATATTTTCTGTAGATGGTTTCAATTTCCCTATATTGGCAATGAAAATTCGAGATAAACCCCAATTTGTGTTGATCACTTGGTATTTTGACATCCTTTTTTTTTAGACATTGGTCCCTCTGAATATTGGCTACCTCCTGAATTATTTCATTCAGAGTGTTCTCTTTGTACCCCTTTTGTATGAAATTGTCCTTGAGAGTATTCGCCCGTATATATAATAGTCCTCTGTTTTAATGCAATTACTTCGGACTCATAGCATTTGTCAGTTAGGGATGTTCCTTATCCATGCAGGGTGATGGCCACTCCTGATGGATACAGTAAGTAATTATTCCGATCCGTTGGTTTAAAATACACTTTGGTACTCAGTATATTCAGATTTTTCTCGATGGTTACATCCAAGAAATGAATAGTTTTTGTCACTGATCTGGAAATCCAATCTGATGTTATTCATATTTCCGTTCAGATCTTCCAAAAATTCTACCGCAGATTCCTCCGATCCCTCCCAAATAAACAGGAGGTCATCTATAAACCGGCGGTAAAACTTTAATTGGGGTCTCTGCCTACTGAATACATGTTTATCCTCCCATTCAGCCATAAACAGGTTGGCTAGGCTGGAAGCATATTTGGCTCCCATAGCCACGCCAACCTGCTGAGAGAAAAATTGCCCATTAAACCAAAAATAATTGTGGGACATGCAGAAATCAAGTCTTTGTCCCAGAAAGCATTTTTGTATATGTGGGATGTCATCCCTTCTGCTAAGCACCCAATTTAGGGCCAGCGATGCATCCTGGTGCTGGATAATGGGGTACAATGAGGACACATCTATTGGAGCACCTTTATTATTTACATGTGGAGAGATCCCTTATATACACGGTTGGATACTGGATATTCGTTTAACCCTTTCTGTGCCCCCCCTGGAATCAAGAGTAAGACACCACATTCAGCCGCGGGCCAGGGCCGCCGGCGCAGCCGATTGTCACTGTCATGTCTGTCAGTGTCATGTGTTACATTGCATTTACTATCACGCTCCGCTCCCGCCCCTGTTTGCCGCCAGCCAATAGATGATCATCACGCTGCTCGCTCCCCCTAAGTTTACAGCCCCGCCCGGCGCCTGTCCTGGCGGTGTGACGTCACGTCCTGGCGGCGTGACGTCACGCTGGGGGGGGGGATTATCATGGGACTGATGGGAGGAGCGTAGAGAGCTGCCCTGCTGCACCAAGAGGAGCCAGCGCTGCTGAGGAGGAACAACTTGATCTTCATTACAATTTCAGACAGCACAGCGCAGCAGCATCACAGTCGACTCAGTAGTGTACACTATCGCAAGTAAGCACTAAACAAACGAAATTAAGCTGATGGCATGCCATACGGAATGATGCAGTCAGTCTGAAGATTATTAACTGTGATGTCTGTGATTTTTTTAATATGCAGCATGGCGGTGGGGGGGAGGGGGGTAAATGTCCTGCACTGGTCATAGTAACTCATGTATTAATGTCCTGCACTGTGCAGGACATTAATACATGAGTTACCATGACCAGTGCAGGACATTAAAAAATCAGACAGTCATCACATTCACAGTTAATAATCTTCAGACTGCATTTCGTATGGCATCATGCCATACGGAATGATGCAGACTGAAGATTATTAACTGTGATGACTGATTTTTTTTAATATGCAGCATGGCGGTGGGGGGGAGGGGGTAAATGTCCTGCACTGGTCATGGTAACTCATGTATTAATGTCCTGCACAGTGCAGCGTGCTGTGTAATGTAAAGGGGTCCAGTGATGCAGGGTGCTGTGTAATGTAAAGGGGTGCAGGGTGCTGTGTAATGTAAAGGGGTACAAGGTGCTGTGTAATGTAAAGGGGTCCAGTGATGCAGGGTGCTGTGTAATGTAAACGGGTGCAGTTGTGGAGAGGGGGTACACAGTAGTGACAAAGATATTTAAAGATGCAGGGGGCACAGTGGGGTGTTTTTACATTTTAAAGTGGGGGGGGGGGCGCTTTTAACCCCCGCTAGCGGTCAAAGAAAGTGTTAAATGTGACTGTGTATCGCCGCTGCCGAAGCCGAATTTCAGCGGATGCCCATGGTGTAAGGCATTGGAATCTGGTGAGTGTGTTTTTTAAAGGGAGTGGATTCACTTGCACACTGGTGTGGCGGATGAATAGGAAGATACTAGACTGAACAAATTCCAGAGGATCATTTTATGGACTGTTTTCTATATATTTTATTCACTTATCACTGGGTGATATTATGTTTTTTACACAATTTTTCCACAGTAATGTTTAATAAGCATATATGTTAAATTGTGTTTAGTATTATTTAGCGCCACAATTTTTTCTTTTTTGTCATCTTTTGATAAGGGTTAAAATACGGTTCACATTTCATATTATTCAAAGTGGCAGCTCTATCTATGTGAGATCTATTCCTTGAGCGCAGAGGTGGTGATTTAAGTGTGGGCGGATTTTACTTTATTACCAACAGTTTTTTGGATTCCATAATCATAATTGAATCCAGAAGTGAGGTTATGTAGCAGATTGAGATAAATACAATTCCCTAGGCTTAGAGTCTAGGACATTGTATTCATCTCAATCTGCTACATAGCCTCACTTCTGGATTCAATTATGATTATGGAATGAGTACCTTTTCATCTCCAAGTTTATATTTTTGCGCTATAAACAAAAAAAGAGTGACAATTTTGAAAAAAAAAACAAAATTTTTTACATTTTGCTATAATAAATATCCCCCCAAAAAATAAAAAAAAAACTATTTTTTCCTCAGTTTAGGCCAATACGTATTCTTCTACATATTTTTGGTTAAAAAAAATCACAAACACCGTTTATTAAATGGTCTGCGCAAAAGTTATAGCGTCTACAAAATAGGGGATAGTTTTATGGAATTTTTATTATTTTATTTTTTTTACTAGTAATAGCGGTGATCAGAGATTTTTATTGTGACTGCGACATTATGGCGAACACATCGGACACTTTTGGCGCCATTTGGGACTATTCACATTTATACAGCGTTCAGTGCTATAAAAATGCACTGATTACTGTGTAAATGTGACTGGCAGTGAAGGCGTTAACCAGTAGGGGGCGCTGAAGGGGTTAAGTGTGTCCTAGGGATGTGTTCTAACTGTAGGGGGCTGGGCTACGTGTGTCACGAAACTGATTACTGCTCCCGATCACAGGGAGCAGTGATCAGTGTCCTGTCACTAGGCAGAATGTGGAAATGCTTGTTTACATCAGCATTTCCCCCTTCTTCCTCTCCGTGAGACGATCGCGGGACTCCCGTTGGACATAGAGTCCGCAGGACCCGCAGTCACGCTCATGGAGCTTGTCTTAAAGGGGACGTATATATACGTCCATATGCCCAGCTGTGCCATTCTACCGACGTAGTCATGCAACGGTTGGCAAGTGGTTAATTACCTATTTGGTTGTGCCTAAAAAGTCCAAGCCTTCTATTCTAAATTTCTTATTATTTGGATAGATTGGATAGAGTCCTCATGACAGCGTCCAATCATGGCTCTGACAGTGCTCTGTGCCCTGATTTCATTGCTTCAGCCAATCAGGGCTTTCAATGCACTGGGCGGCGGCGCAGTGCATTGTGGTCGTTCGGCAGGCCGAACAAATGGTCAAACGTTACGATAATTCGGCTGTTCGGCGAACGTGCGAACAGCCAATGTTCGGGCCAAACTCATGCTCGGGCCGAACCGTTCGCCCATCCCTACTCCGGAGCAAATCATTACTGAGTTGGCCAAATTCTATACCAGCTTATATGGTTCAAGTGATGCTTACTCAGATGAGGCCCCGCTCATGCTGGAAGAATTACAGAAGGCGGCCTGTTCTTTCCACACATATAAGGCTCCCGGGATAATGGCATCCCTATAGAGGTGTATACTAGATATGGAGAAACAATATTGCCATGATTGTTGGACGTCTTTAATGCCTCATTTGCTGCAGGTCATCTTCCTGCATCTATGTCCCAGGCTAATGTGGCTTTGCTACTGTAGCAAAACCCCCGCAGGGGCCGCTGGTTTAAGATTTTGGGCCTGCCATTACCTTACTGTTCACCACGTCCGTCTCAGGGGTCTTCCTTGAAGAGTGTTCACAAATGTCTGCACCAAACACTTAGTCTCTTTTTTCTCAAGGGTTTTATTAAAGAATTTCCAGACAGAGGGATGGAGGGTTAGGGGAGATTCGGGTACCTTAGCTTTGCGGATCACGGGTACTTTCCTTAATCCAGAGGACCAACAGCTTCCACACTGGATCTAGCATCCACCGGATAGGCCTCTCTCACTGACCTAGCAGCCGGTGCGAGCTCGTTCAAAAAGTCTCTGCCACAGACTTGTGTAACCACACACTTGGTAAAGTTCTGAACACATAGCACACAGTACCAGGATCTTTCAGCCAGGCCGGCAGCACTGTGAGGTAGATTTTTGATCCGGATGCGTCCTCCAATTGAGTCCTCAATTGCTTGGTCCCTTCCCGCAGGCAAGGCGACACAGGACCATCCCTGGATCAGTAGGCCCCAAAAACTTCTGGGCCTACTCTCAGTAACGGAGCCTCGGGGATCTGCAGGCAGAAAAACTGCTAACACATCCCTGAGGCCAGGAGGGTCGTCGGGTCAGGATCGGAAGACCCCGTCAAAATGGTGTCTGCTCCTTAAGTACCCTCTCCCAGAATGCACAGCGGGGTGACTAATCCCACTGAGCTGCTTCTGGGAAAGAGGTACCCAATACATCCAGCCAGCTGCAATTCCAACCTTGACCTGTGGTGACAATGACACCTAGAGGAAGGTGGAAAATGTGCAACTCTGCCGAACTGGAGCAGAGACCCAAAATTTGGTACAATTTTTCTGAGCTGAACTATAACTCAGACAACTAAATTTACACCAGTGCCTACCCAATAGGGGCAGGGCGCTACACTACTTAAAGTGGTTATAAAGCCACTGTGTAATGTACATACAATCCCCTCTGTTAGAACATTTTCTATCGGGTGGAAGTCGGGTACACATGTTTCGTAGGTATTATAAAGTTGCTACACTGCATACCAAATTAATTGAGTTCCCTATACACCTAAGAGTATTGGCACAGTTGAGATGGGTAAAAGTTGATGGTATTGCTGACACCCATACCGCTAAGCATTATTCAGAACCTTCCATCCTCTTGATTTAAGCAGCAAGTTTTTGGGATGTTAAAGTTCTATTTAGTTTCTGTTATATTTTATTATGTTTACTTTGTTGTGTTTTTAATGAACCGGGGTATGCCCAGAGGCTCTGTATATGTTCTCATCTTTAAAAAACAATAAAAAGAATTAAAAAAAAAAGTTCTATGCTCCAGTGTAAAAAATATGCCGATTTGTACCTTATTTCATAGTGTTGCTCAGCACTCGTGTGACTGCTCGTTGCTCCCTCTCCCAATCTGACAGCTACAGGAGGGGCTGAGAATTCCCCACTGATGTCAGTCGGGAGGAGGGAAGGAGAGGAGGAGAGCAGCGGCCAGTCACATGAGTACAGAGCGGTGCTAAGAAATAGAGTACAAATCTGCATATTTTAGAACATACACTAAAAGCATAGAACGTTTTCTAACAGAGGGGATTGTATGTACATTACACATTAATTTTAGCAGCAGGAGGGGTGGGCACTGTCACTAGCTGGGAGCAGGGAGGGAGGGGGAGAGAGGGCAGAGGAGAGACAGCGGATGAGAGGCACATAAACTGACCACGGTGTCAGGACTCAGCAGCCATGATAAACCGTGGTCAGTTTACAGGAGGGGGGGGGGGAGCAGCACCAGGCAGGATCAGCCAGGTATTTCAAGTGATACAGGGGGCCAAATTACACAGCACAAGCGCTGTGCTGTATAACATGCTTTAAAGGAACAGGATCCATTTTTTTATTTAAGGGTTACAAACGCTTTAAGCCGGGCAAGGATCCAGTAAAACCTGGTTCCTACAAGCCAATTTCTTTCCTACAAAGTGATGTTAAAATCCTAGCTAAGTATTAGCTCTTCTGGCAAATTAGGTTATTCTGTCAATCATTCATTCTCACCAAGCAGGTTTTTTCAAAAATCCACAGCCACTAATCTTAGATGGCTTTTCCTGAACATGCAGACACCGGCTGATAATGTGGGTCACAGGGCTCTTTTATCCCTGGACACCAATTACTAGCTTGTTTGACAGCATTAGCTGGCAGTATCTGTGGGCAGTATTATCCTAATTTGGATTTGGGAACCAACAGTTTTCTGCAAGTGGCTATTAGGGTGTCTGACAGGGTATCACATGCTTTTGCTTTTGGTAGGGGGACTAGACAGGGTTGTACTTTGTCCCCCCTACTTTTTGCTATTGCAACCAAACCCTTGGCAGCCCTGGTTCGTAATAGTCCCCATGTCGCCAGGTTCAGATATGGCGAGCTGCATGAGAAGATCATGCCATATGCCGATGACATGTTGTTATCTTTGGGAGACATTTCTGCCTCCCTACCTGTGGTCATGACCACTATCTCTGATTTTGGTCATTACTAAGGCCTCACCATCAATTTGGCTAAATCCCCTTTGATGCTGTTGGACGATGAACCAGGACGGCCAATGATGGTTTTGTGCCCCATCCCTGTTGTCCGCTCCTTTAAATACTTAGGTATTCAGGTCTCCCTCATGATCACTGATTATTGACGACTTAACATTCACCCTCTGCTGACCCGTTTCAGGGATAGGAATAATGTATGGAATAAACTTAAAATGTCAGTGGCGGGGAGAACTAATCTGATAAAGATGATCTTCATGCCACAATTGTTATATTTGTGTCTCATATCTTTTAGTTAATATTTTTTGAATGGCTTATCTTATGACTAGCCCACTAGGGCATTGTTATGTTATGGTCTAACAACTTTTTACACTGGAATGTTTTCTTATTCAGTAAAACCTTTTTTTGATATAAAAATAAAAGAGAAAAAGGCCTGGGGACTCAAGTGGTTAATGATGCAATGAAGGGAGCAAGGGAGATGTACAGAAAGCAGTAACCCATAGCAGCTACTCAGATTTCACTTATAAGCCACCTAAATGGTCATTAAAGCGTACTGAACCATGTACATTGCTTTGCTTCACTTCTTAAATCTGTCAGTGTTCTTAAAGTGGAACTTCAGCTGTAAAGGGAAGTTCTACTTATTCCCACCTCTCTATTGAGAATTTTTTTTTGGTTTCAGGGAGCCAGTACTTATTTCTGACAGGTACCCACTCCCATTTTCACTCTGCTCTCTTTGGAAGTCCGCCTCCCTCCCCACCTGCAACTGCGGGACCATTGATAAAACACAGTGCATCTCATGCATGTGCAGCAGTGGGAAGCCAGCTGTGAAACACCAGAAAGTGGCAGCCTAATTCCCACAAGCAAGAACCGGTGTTGGGGATCCAAAGACGGTGAAGAACTGGCCCAGGAATGCTGGATCTCTGGGCTGGTAAGCGTCCTTTTATTAAATGTGAGCAGCTACAGTATTTGACCTTATTTTTTTTAATTTTTTTTACTGTCTGGAGCTCCTCTTTTACTATTTCCCAACAAAAGACGCTACAGCATGGCCATCCAGTCCTGGAAGGGCGTCCATGGACATCCTCCGAGAACCACACCCCCTGCGAGCCCCCTGGGGCACGTATCCGGCCAATCACAGCGACCCTTTACCATATGATCAGCTGCGTCCAATCACATGTAAACAAACTTTCTGATTATCGGCATTCCTTTCCTCACATGCTCTCACAGCATGAGAAGAGGAGAGCCGGTAACCAGCAATTCTGACAGCACACATTTACACTGATAACCAGGGCAATGATCATCAGTGCCCTGATTATCAGTGCACTCCCATCAGTACTGCCTATCAGTGCTCATTACTGCCTTTTTTCAATGCCACCTATCAGTGCCTCCTCATCAGTGACGCCCATCAGTGACGCCCATCAGTGACACCCATCATTGCCCATCAGTGCCGCGTCTCATTGTAGCTTCATCAGTGCCACCTTATCAGTGCCCATCAGCATATCAACGCCCATCTGTTCAGCCTCATTAGTGCACATCAGTGAAGGAGAAAAATTACTTATGTGCAACATTTCATAGCAGAAATTGAGAAAAACTTAAAAGTTTGTTTAGCAAAAAAATAAAAAACCCAGTGGTAATTAAATAGCACCAAAATAAATCTCTACCCAATACCGGCAGTGCCCTTAAAAATCTTTTACCTATATTTCTTTCTGAAAACAGCAGAACACTTCACATTCTATAGCCCCACATCTGTATATCTACTGTGTGAATGGCATACTGTAGCTGTCTGTGATTAATATTATAAAAAAAGGAGAAAAACTCCTGACAAAACCGATACCCACTTCTCCTATCTCAGCGCTATGGTGTCCAAGTTTCAACAGCAGGCACAGGTTAAATATTAAAACACAATAATCTCACATGTGATGTGTTCATCAGCAGCCGCTTAAACATAAAATTAAAAAATTCTCTCATAAGACAAATAATTCACAATACTAAACCAGTATCAGATATTCATCAAAGCAGTGCTCCTGTCAATGTTTGAAATTACTGGCTAACCGCTAACGTATGTATATTAACATATGCGAACAATAGAGACACAATAGAAATAGCAGATGGTGGTGAGAAAAGTCAGAAGTAGATACAGGTGGTAATCTTAAGCCGTGTACACACGATCGGTTTTACCGATGAAAACAGTCCTAATGGACTTTTTTCATTGGACAAACCGATCGTGTATGGGCCCCATCGGTCTTTTTTCCATCAGTGAGAAAAAATAGAACATGTTTTAAATTTATCCGATGGGCAAAAAAAAATAGCAAATTCCGATCGTCTGTGTGGAACTCAATCGGAGAAAAAACCCACGCATGCTCAGAATCAAGTTGACGCATGCTCAGAAGCATTGAACTTAATTTTTCTCAGCTCGTTTGAGTGTTTTATGTCACGGCGTTTGGGACGGTCGGATTTTTGACTGATGATGTGTAGACAAGACTGATGGAAGTCAGCTTCATCAGATTTCCGATGGAAAAATCCATCGGATTAGAATCCATAGGAAATCCGATCGTGTGTACAGGGCTTTAGTGTTGTCTGTAAACTGTGCACCTTTCACCAGATTCCTCCAAACAGTGCGTCACACTCCCCCCTGGGGTTTAAACTCACCAGACCAAAGTGGTTTTCAGACCTCAACACACATCCGAATCCTGCCTTCCGCAATGTGTCCTCGATCAGAGCCACAAACAATATCCTCAGGAACCTTTAGAAGCCCTCTCAGAACCCTTGATGTCCCAATTTCAGAGGTGCAGTAATATGCCCATTTCAGTATATCCTGAGGACCCCAGAGGGGAGTGTGACGCACTGTTTGGAGGAATCTGGCAAAAGGTGCACAGTTTACAGACAACACTAAGATTACCACCTGTGTCTACTTCAGACTTTTCTCACCACCATTTGCTATTTCTATTGTGTTTCTATTGTTCGCATATGTTAATATACATACGTTAGCAGTTAGCCAGTCATTTCAAACATTGACAGGAGCGCTGCTTTGATGAATATCTGATACCAGTTTAGTATTGTGAATTATTTGTCTTATGAGAGAAGCTGTCTGTGATTGTTGGCGAAAATTTGGTAAGATTTAGTGATGTCAACACTGTGCCACTCACTGTTCTCCTTGCTGGAGAGGAAGCTGTACCTGAGGACCTGTGAACAAGCTACTTCATGCTTCTGCTTCATATACAATACTCTGTGAATCTCAGCTTTTTGCACATCTTCTGCTGCTTCTTGCTAACTAAAGTCCCTCATCAATCTTTAGGCCACCAGTTATTAGAAGAGAAACAGCTTCACAGATGCAGAGAGGCTTCAGGCAATGCTGATCACTAGACCTTTGCCTTTTTTTTTTTTTTTGTACACAGCTTATGTTTAATTTTAAGAGAAAAAAAACATTTTGGATTTGTAATTGATGATGCTTACCCTTTCTTGTTTTTGTAGGAATGCTTCACCGTAAGTCCTGAAGGAATCTTCACATTTAGACTCTTGTGCTTGTTTATAAAGCACAAGCAAAATTTCATTAAGTTCATCAATTCTCTTTAAAACAAGGCCAGGAGTTTTCAAGAAGTGTTTTAGTATTGGGAACGCATTGTAGAACTGCAGATAAATGAATACAGCAGTTTAATTAAAAATGTACTTGGTAGTTGCAATGTTTACACTTACACTGTTGCAATAAGCAAAAGTAGGTTTGTGTCTATGGCAGCCTTCTTTAGATGCAGAATATTTAATTATAAGCAAATTCATATTGATCCGACATTGTTCATGGGTTTTAACAGTACATTTTTTTAAAGTGAGGCATACTTCCCTGCAGCCCAAATGTTAGGGAACTGGTCAGAGTTCTGGCAAGCCCCAAAAGGGCTGGGACTTGCCAGAATTGCCGCGGTCTAACTGCAGAAGTGTAAAATCAGCCAATGTATGTATAGCGCACCCACCCCAGACTTTACCTGCTTTTCTTAACTTGGCTCCTCCGCAGGAAAGACTGAGGCACACCGCACTACATGCCCGTACCCTCCTGGATGGGGAGGTTGAGCGGTGTTAGTTTTCTCGGGCCTGCATGCGGCTGGTGTTTGAATCCTCCCGAGCTGATCTCACGTCTGGCTTGGCCAGAAACAAGTCCTTAATTCTCCCCAGTAAAGCCACTGTCCACACCAACTGAAAGTCCAACTTCTGTATTTATTTCACATGGATAATAAATAGTCCCTTTAAGAGCAGACAGGTTGAGACGAGACACAGGTCAGATAAGGTGGGAGAGAGGTCCAGGCACAAACTCAAATCTTGGTTCACTTACTGTTCTGATATGCACGAACAGGTTTGGCGTGCGATCTTTATCACAGGCCTAATGAATATGAAAGTCACTGCCACTGACTTGTTGAAGATGGTCACTGCCACTGACCTGGTGAATAGGGCCTTGCCCTATTTGGTCACTGCCACTGACCTGGTGTGCGTAGAGTCACTGCCACTATGACCTACAGAACATGCACTGCCTTCTTGGAGAACTTGGCCCATGTCAAAGAGAAAAACATCCCTCCGGAGAGTTACCAGAGGCCCTCACTGTCACCACGACTCTGCGCTGGGTATTCAGAAAGGGTCACCTCCCTGGCCTCCTTGATCCAAGATACGGGTCCCCTCGCAGGGCGGTACCCTGGGAGCTCTCGATCCTTAGCAGACCCCAGCCGAAGGTTGCTGGGCCCCGGGCCTCCTATTTAGTACCTCACCTCAGACTGAAGGTGTCTGGGATGGAACAGCAACTCCGCCTCCGGGCCTAGGGCACCCGGAGGCAACACACACACCCAGGCCTCCAAGCCTAGGGCACCCGGAGGCAACACACACACCCAGGCCTAAGGTGCCTGGGTGCGGAACGACGACCCCTCTCGAAGATGGCCGCCCTTTTTTATACCCTCTCCCGACAGGCACAGCAGGTTCCCCGCCCCGCCGCACTGCTGTCAAGAGGGGACAAGAAAAGGCACAACCCTGTACTGCGGTTCAACCCGGGCCTATGGCAACAGCGCCACCTATAGGCCCCAGGGAACTGCACATCAGAACTATCTCCCAGGGACAGAAATGGTCCATGAACCCTAACAAATACTTCCCTTAAATATAGCACCCCGCTATACATGGAAGGATGGGGTATGACATAAAATACTAGATACATTGAATGGTTGATGAGCTTTGGTAGTCTTCTAACCAGCAATTAAAAATACAGTCAAGGCGATTCCCCACCAATCTGTGGTTTATTCCTGTCCTATATAGTGTCTTGAAACTGGTGTAAGACTTCCATCTCCTTGTTGTTTTAGGAAAAATTAGCCCCTTCAATATTGTTTAACTGCTGCTCAATGCAGATACCAACCAGCAAAATTGTGTTTCAGATGCTGCACTATGAACTGTGGACAAGATTCAATATGTGCCAGTATCCTAACCCAATAACTCAAAAGTAATATAATGCACTTTTTTTTCAGACTTTTCCCCTGTTTTTTTCCTGCCAGTAAAACATTTCCTGTCCTTTGCTGTTTGTTCCTGAGTTGGTCTACAAAATGCCACCCCTTTCTGGATCTACATAAGTGTAGCGGGGTCTCCTTTAAGGCCCCGGGACTATGTTACCCATAACCCCGTTTGGCACCCAGGGTGCATTTTCGCCACGCAGAGACTCATGGGTGGGACTATATAAGAGGAGGGCGAGGCTGAACTCAGCCTCTTTGGACACCGCGCTGCTATCAACAGGTCTTCCCGTGCGGATCTGCGGCAGTGCAGGGCCTGCAGCCAGGGCCCTGCACAACTTCCAGAGAGCCTTCCACCCCACTGCGAGCCTGGGTAGCATCCGACTTCTCCAAGTTGCTGACATCAGTTGGACCGGGGACCCGGCGGTTGCAGACACTGTGTGCGGAGACACAGTCGGTGGAAGTCCCGGACTGACATCGCGTCCGGAGTGGTGAGCGAGCACCTGCTCAATCCATCATAATACTTTATGCTGATTAGGCCTAGAGACTGCCTTGGCCCACCAAGTTTTATCTGTTGTTCCACCAGAGACTAGTAACAGAACTGGGTCGTGTAGTCTCCGGTGAAGTGTTCTTCTTTTACCTATCGTGTGGATTACAAATACTGTTTCTTTCTATATGTGCACCACCGTTCAAGCTGCATGCAAAGAAATTGTTCCCCTAGAGACTAAGTTATATCTGAGTCAGGCCTGACTAGGAATTAGAACTTTTTGTTGCTGCGCCATAAGGGCGCATAGATAGTAATAGCTGCACTTGGCGCGTAATCGCCAGCATCTTCAGTGTGTACTATATTTACCGTTGCAGGGCTCTGCAGACAATATATGTGTTATGTATTAACCTATGCCTTTTTCACAGAAGTAAACTAGTTATACTTTAACACTTCACCCTCAGTGTGTTATCATTGTGCATATATTGCTAGATTGTGATAAGGTAACAACCCTTATGCCCCATACACACGATCGTTTTTCATGCCGTTAAAAATGCAATTTTTTAAAATGGGCATTAAAACCGATCATGTGTATGCTCCAGAGCATTTTTAACGACGTGAAAAACGGGCATTAAAAATTTCGAACATGCTCTATTTTTTCACGTCGTTTTTCATGTAGTTTTTTTTAACAACGTGAAAAACGATAGTGTGTATGCTTTTACGAGGTGAAAAAAAACGCGCATGCTCAGAATCAAGTATGAGACGGGAGCTCGTTCTGGTAAAACTAGCGTTCGTAATGGAGATAGCACATTCGTCACGCTGTAACGGACTGAAAAGCACGAGGCTGAAAAGCGCGAATCGTCGCTCAACAAACTTTACTAACATGAAGGGTGGCGCCATCCGAACTGAACTTCCCCTTTATAGTGCCGTCGTACGTGTTGTACGTCACTGCACTTTGCTTGAACGTTTTTTTAAATGATCGTGTGTACGCAAGAAAGGCTTGAGAGGAAACATGAAAAAAAACGACGAGAAAAACGTCGGTTTAAAAAATGGCATGAAAAACGATCGTGTGTATGGGGCATTAGACTAACTGTGCCAGAGTGGGTCGAGTAGATTGCCGGGGGTTGGCGGTGCTGTATTCAGGGCCCGAAACAAATCCAGCGGCTCTCTTAACTGGGGGTAGCGCTACACATGGGGGCTCTTGAGTCCGGGATCCTGATACAGCAAGCAACGCGCCAAAAGTACCGGTATGGACCCGCTGGAAGTGGAACAGTGGTGCACGGTGGCGGGCACCGATTCAGCCGCGGCAGTAGTTATTGAACTCCCGGGGATCTGGCAAGAAGTAGCGGTAAAGCAGCTAGTAATGTCGCTGTCCCCACACCAGAAAGCATGGGTGATGGATGTCAGGTCGAATTCTTCGCTGACCCACGCACTAGTAGAATGGAAGAATGAAATCCCAGAGCATTTCAAAAGTCCAAGCATAAAAGCAATGGATGATCATACCTATAGCATAATACATGCGCTGCCAGTCAGGGGAGGATGGTTTCAGACACCAAAACCATCACCTCCACAGACATCTCCACCACAGTCCCCAAAAGCAGGAAAGCAGAAGGCAAAAGAGAGTCCCGGGTCACCACCGGCCACCCTCAGCGCAGAACTATGTGCGGTCCTGGGGGAGATTGTAGCCCAGTGTAAGAAGGATCCTACAGACTACCCGATGTCGGGATACAGAAAACTCAGGATGTTTTCTGGAAGGAAACCTGTACCTTCGGGAGAAGAGGGATTTGAGGAGTGGCTAGACGGCGCCACCCAGGCTTTAGAAGAATGGGAGGTCCCAGAACACTGAAAGAAACAAAGAATCACTGAGAGTCTGAAGGGGCCTGCCTTGGAGGCCATACGCAACCTCAAGCTGAGAAAAAAAGACTGATGCACAGGATTATCTGGACATTCTGCAGAATGTGTTCGGTGGAACAGAAAAAGTCACTGAGCTCACTTACCAGCTGGAGCACTGCTATCAGAAGACAGGTGAGAAACTGTCAGAGTTCATTAAGCGTCTGGATAAGATCCTACATAAAATTATACTGAAGAAGGGGATCGACCCAAGGAAGGTGGATGAGGCCCGTGTTCAGCAGGTGTGGAGGGGAGCACAGCCCCTGGACCCCATCGCATTGGCGTTACGCACTCGACAGGACGGGAAGAGCCTGGAGTACCCCAACTTAATCAGAGTGGTCAGAGAAGAAGAGGCTATGTTGGAAGACAAAAGGAGGAACCAATCAGTCGAGCCAACCAATCCTCCGGCAGTGGTGGTCAGTAGGGATGAGCTTCGAGTTCGAGTCGAACTCATGTTCGACTCGAACATTGCCCGTTTGCCGAACAGCGAACAAATTGGGGTGTTCGCGGCAAATTCGAAAAGTCTATGGGAGAAATCTAACGTGCTAATTATAAAGGCTTATATGCAATTTATTGTCATAAAAAGTGTTTGGGGACCCGGGTCCTGCCCCAGGGGACATGTATCAATGCAAAAAAAGTTTTAAAAACTGCCGTTTTTTCGGGAGCAGTGATTTTAATAATGCTTAAAATGAAAAAATAAAAGTGAAATATTACTTAAAATTTCGTACCTAAAGGGTGTGTATGATATGCATGTAAAGTGGCCCCTGTTTCCCGTGCTTAGAACTGTCCCTGCACAAAATTTCATTTTTGAAGGAAAAAAAGTCATTTAAAACTCACTCGCGGCTATTAATGAATTGTTGGCTCCCGGCAATACATACAAAAGTCATTGATAAAAATAAAAAAAAAGCGTGGGGGTCCCCCAGAATTCAATTACCAGGCCCTTCAGGTCTGGTATAGATATTAAGGGAAACCCCGCCGCAAATGAAAAAAAAAAATGCGTGCGGTTCCCCCAAATATCCATACCAGGCCCTTCAGCTCTGGCATGGATTTTAAGGGGAACTCCACCCCAAATTAAAAAAAAATGGCGTGGAGTCCCCCCAAAAATCCATACCAGACCCTTATCCGAGCACGCAACCTGGCCGGCCGCAGGGGAAGAGGGGGGACGAGAGAGCGGCCCCCCTCCCTCCTGAACCGTACCAGGCCACATGCCCTCAACATGGGGAGGATGTCCCCATGTTGATGGGGACAAGGGCCTCATCCCCACAACCCTTGCCCGGTGGTTGTGGGGGTCTGCGGGCGGGGGGTTTATCGGAATCTGGAAGACCCCTTTAACAAAGGGGACCCCCAGATCCGGCCCCCCATGTGAATTGGTAAGGGGTACATTGTACCCCTACCATTTCACGAAGAAAGTGTCAAAAAATGTAAAAAAAAAAAACACACAAACACCTTGGAAAAGTCCTTTATTAAAAAAAAAAAAAAACATTCCAGCGATGAAATCCAGTGTCCCGCGGCGATCCGATGTCCAGCGCTGTCCGTCATTGGCTGAGCCTGAGCGGACCTGATGGGGAACTTCCTCCGCAGTCTATTACATGTATAGACCCGCCCCTTCTAAAGTTCTGTATAGACCCGCCCCTTCATGCGGAACATGAGAAGGGGCGGGTCTATACATGTATTACACAGTGAGTGAGTTTCCCCATCAGGTCCGCCCCCTCGGTATGTCAAACCGCGCCTATGTCATTGGCCTGAGCGGGGAACTTCCTTCACTGTGTAATTTAAATTTACACAGTGAAGGAAGTTCCCCATCAAGTCGGCTCAGGCCAATGATGTAGGCAGGGTCTGGCATACCGAGGGGGCGGACCTGATGGGGAACTTCCCTCACTGTGTAATACATGTATAGACCGGCCCCTTCTCATGTTCCGCATCAGGTCCTCAGCCTTACACCGTGTCATTGGCTGAGCGGACCTGATGAGGAACTTTAGAAGGGGCGGGTCTATACATGTAATAGACTGCGGAGGAAGTTCCCCATCAGGTCCGCTCAGGCTCAGCCAATGACGGACAGCGCTGGACATCGGATCGCCGCGGGACACTGGATATCACCGCTGGAATGTTTTTTTTTTTTTTTTTTAATAAAGGACCTTTCCAAGGTGTTTGTGTGTTTTTTTTTACATTTTTTGACACTTTCTTCGTGAAATGGTAGGGGTACAATGTACCCCTTACCAATTCACATAAGGGGGGGCCGGGATCTGGGGTCCCCTTTGTTAAAGGGGTCTTCCAGATTCCGATAAGCCCCCCGCCCGCAGACCCCCACAACCACCGGGCAAGGGTTGTGGGGATGAGCCCCTTGTCCCCATCAACATGGGGACATCCTCCCCATGTTGAGGGCATGTGGCCTGGTACGGTTCAGGAGGGGGGGTGCTCTCTGGTCCCCCCCTCTTTTCCTGCAGCCTGCCAGGTTGCGTGCTCGGATAAGGGTCTGGTATGGATTTTTGGGGGGACTCCCCACCATTTTTTTTTTATTTGGGGTGGAGTTCCCCTTAAAATCCATGCCAGATCTGAAGGGCCTGGTATGGATATTTGGGGGAACCGCACGCATTTTTTTTTTAATTTGCGGCGGGGTTCCCCTTAATATCTATACCAGACCTGAAGGGCCTGGTAATTGAATTCTGGGGGACCCCCACGCTTTTTTTTTTTTATCAATGACTTTTGGATGTATTGCCGGGAGCCGACAATTCATTATTAGCCGCGAGTGAGTTTTAAATTACTTTTTTTCCTTCAAAAATGACATTTTATGCAGGGACAGTTCTTATGCGGCGTACACACGATCGTTTTTCATGCCATTATTTTTCCCGACGTTTTTCACGTCGTTTTTTTTTTCATGTTTCCTCCTGTAGCGGGGTGTTCCCCTTTAATGCAGAGAGACTACATTACCCAGAACCCCATTTGGCAATGTTTCCACCCCAGAGACTCATGGGAGGGGTTATATAAGGAGGAGGCGCGGCTGCGCTCGGCCTCTTTGGGACACGAGACTTCAGGGACTGATCCTCCTGTGTGGATGTGTCGGAGTGCAAGGCCTGAAGCCTGAGACCTTGCGCAGCACCAAAGAGCCTTCCACCCCACTGCGAGCCTGGGTGGCATCTGACTTCGCTTGTCTACAGCCTTGACCGGATCGGGGACCCGATCGCTGGAGACACTGTGTGTGTGTGTGAGACAGTTGGTGGAAGTTCCCTGGACTGGGACCGCGTCCGGATGGGTGAGAGGGCGTATGCCCAGACCATATACTGTTGTTGCTAATGGGCCCATAGACTGCCGTGGCCCACAAGTTATTTCTGATACTCTCATTAGAGAACCTTATCGGAGCTGAACTCAGAGTTTACATAGCAAAGTGTTTATTTCATCTCTACCCTCTCATTGGATTACAAATGGTATTCTGTTAATGTGCACCACCTTTAAAGACCTGCCGGTGAAGAAAACCATCATCCCCTATAGACTGAGTTGTAGATATCTGAGCCAGGCCTGGCCAGCTAGTTAGTTCATTTGGTTACTGCGTCACAGGACGCCTAGTTAACGGTCGCCCACGCGGCGCACCTTTACTGTTCATTCTAATGCATAGTGTGTTATTGCTGCAGGGCTCTGCAATTTATTATCTGTGAACTGTTACCACTGTTAACCTTTCTTACCAAAAGCATAAGTAAATCTTATACCCTTTTATCATTATTGTCTTGGTGTCTGGGTTTACTCATACAGTATAAGAATAGATATATTGCTGCCAATACTAACTGCCAGTAGGGGGTCGAGTACATTGCCGGGGGTTGGCGGAGCTGTTTTCAGGGCCCAAACTAAATTTGCGGCCTTCTTAAGTGGAGGTATCGCTACACGTGGGGGTTCTCGTCCGGGATCCTGATACAGCAGGTGAACGCCAGAAGTGCCGGCATGGACCCCATGGATCCACAAGCGATACAAGAGTGGTGCAAAGCCGTTAGGGCAGAGCCAAACAACTCAATAGTCATCAGCCTCCCAGGGGAGGAATGGAAGACTGAGACGATAGAGGAGTTGATGAAGTCAGTGTCCCCAGATCTCACACCGTGGGTGATAGATATAAAGGCAGACCCGAACACTTCATATCAGTATGCACTGGTGGAATACGGAGACGGGATACCAGAGGCTTGCAAGCGCAAGTGTGTAAAGATGCCAGACAATAGAACCTATAGGTTGGCGCCTGCTTTAACTATAAAGAAGAAACCATCACCGATGGGATCACCGCAGGCTGCGGCCCGTACCTCACCAGTAAAAGGAGACGGGGTGACGCCCCCGGTGACACCCACACCTGCCACTGCTATATCACCAGAATTGATAAAGGCGATAGGGGATCTGCTAATCAAATGTCAGAAGACAAGCACGGTGCATGTAGAGACTAGCTACCGGAGACTGAAGACATTCTCAGGGAAGCTCCCTGTCCCTGCAGGGGAAGAAGATTTTGATACCTGGGTGGAGCAGGCATTGCAGGCGGTAGAGGCATGGGAGGTGCCTGAAGCGCAGAAGAGGCAACGAGTGATAGAAAGCCCAAAAGGCGCAGCAGCAGAAGCAGTAAAAAGTTTTCGGTTTGGGAATGCAGATTGCACGGCTCAAGACTGTCTAGCCATGTTACAGGAAGAGTTTGGTCAATTGGATAAGGTGACAGAGATGGTATACCAATTTGAACATACTTTCCAACAACCAAGGGAGAAACTGTCAGAATATGTTAGGAGACTAAACAGGTTGCTGTGCAAGATTGTGTTGAAGAAGGGAATGAAGCCCCAAGATACAGATGCGGCAAGAATGAAGCAAGTCTTAAAGGGAGCGTTACGCTCGGATCCAGTCTGGCTAAACCTGAAAACCTCAGGAGGAGGAACGTTGCTGACTTATGCTGACTTGATAAAAATCATCAGACATGAGGAGGCGCTACAACAGGACCAGCAAATTACTAAGGCAAATGTTGTCCCCGCACAGGTGCTAGTCAATCCCGTGATGACCCCTGAAAGAGACTCAGAGGTAGACACTTTAAAAGCACAAATGTCCAAGGTGTTAGAAATGTTGACCTCTCTGATGGCAAAAGACACAGAGGGTCCCAAGAGAGAGGTAACACGGAAGGAACTATTCCCAATTGCTTTGGCACCCGCATCTTTACAAGAATGGGGAGATATAGTCTGCTTTAACTGTGGAGGAATTGGCCATATTGCAGCTACCTGTTCCAGTCCCAAGAAGAAGAAGCTAGACAACCGCAAGCCGGCGGGAAACTCCAGAGGCCCCCGGTGAAGGAGTCAACCGGGTGCCCATCACCTTCAGTGAGCTCCAAGCTGAAAGCGAAGCAGAAGGAAAGAGGAGATAAAACACCTCGGAGGAAACACAACATTCCTCAACAGAGATACACCCCAGAGAAAGGGGGCAAGACCCCTCAGAAGAGGCACAGCACTCCCCAGAGGGGGTGCACACCTAAGAAATATAATAGTATCACTCAGCGGGTCTGTACACTCATCGAAAGGAAGGAAATTAATGCATACCAGGCTCAAGAAAGATTAAAGTCCAAAGGGAACTGGATGAGAGAGAGTCCGAAGGGAAAGGGCCAGAAGAAGGCGACCCCTGCCAGGCCATATCCGGAGAGGCTAGTAGGCCCATCTCCTATAGTGCCCATTCAAGTGGAGGGAGTCTACACCAGAGCCATCTTGGATACTGGGGCACAAGTGACCCTGTTATACCGAGATTTCTACGAGAAGCACTTGAGTCACCTGCCCATCCACAAGATAGAGGGACTAGAGATATGTGGGATTGGGACCCAGAATTTCCCCTACGATGGCTATTTGCCTGTCAAGATGATCTTTGACCCATCCGTGGCTGGAAAAGCCGAAGTGTTTGACACTCTGGCGGTTGTGTGCCCTCGGCTGCCAGGAGCCAACAAGAGTTCCCTTATAATAGGAACAAACACGGACCTGGTCCGAAGACTTCTGACCCCTCTAGTGAAAGAGAAGGGGTTAGCGGCCACCAAGATTCACCCCATGCTGAAGACGGCTTATCAACGGCTGGTCCTAGAGCAGAAGACCCCTGGAGAGGGGATAGGGAAGGTGTGGAGACTTGAAAGAGAAGGGATGGTGTTGCAGCCCGGTGAAGTAACCTGTCTCAGAGCCACTGTGAAGCTTACTTGGGAGCAGCCTGGACCCTTTGTCATGTTGGAGTCTGACCCAAGGGAAGAGTCCCCCGGCCTGGAAGTGATACCAGAAGTGATTCCGCTGAGGGCCCTGAAGAAGGCCCATTGTAGAGTTCCAGTGAGTGTTAGGAACAATACAGATGGCCCCATGGAAATCCCAGCCAGGATGCTGCTGGGCCAGGTGAGCCCTGCTGCCCCGGTCAACTTGTCGGAAGTAAAGGGGGCGGGCGAAGGAGAAGATGCTTGGGAGAAGCTATCCATGGAAAACCCGAACCTGCCCAGGGCTTGGAAGGAGAGAGCCAAGGCCCAGTTGACCAGATGGGAGAAGATCTTCTCCAAAGATGAGTTTGATGTGGGGTGTGCAAGGAGTGCCACCCATCGGATCTGCCTCCAAGAAGATAAGCCCTTCAGAGAGAGGGTCAGGCGGGTCCCACTAGCGGATCTGGAGGATCTAAGGGAACAACTTGCAGAACTAAAAAGGACTGGTGTGATACGGGAGTCCAGAAGCCCTTATGCCTCCCCGATAGTGGTGGTCAGGAAGAAGAATGGATTGTTGAGGCTCTGTATCGACTACAGGACTCTTAACAGGAGAACCATACCCGACCAGTACACCACTCCGAGGATAGAGGATGCCCTACAGAGCTTGTCTGGAGCCAAGTGGTTCAGCGTTATGGACAAGAGTGGGTACTATCAGATCCCTATGCACCCAGAAGACAAGGAGAAGACAGCTTTCATAACCCCAGTGGGATTCTTTGAATTCGACCGGATGCCCCAAGGTCTGTCTGGAGCCCCAGCTACTTTCCAACGTCTCATGGAGAAGACTGTAGGAGACATGAACCTTATTGAAGTCCTTGTATACCTGGACGATGTCATTGTCTTTGGAAGAACCCTGGAGGAACACGAGGAGAGGCTGGAAAAAGTCTTGAGGAGACTCTGTGAGGAGGGACTCAAGCTTTCGCCTGAGAAGTGTCGGTTCTACCAATCTTCTGTGAATTATCTGGGGCACATAGTTTCTAAAGAAGGGGTGGCCACAGACCCTGAGAAATTGGAGGCAGTTACCTCCTGGCCACGACCCACCACAGTAACAGAACTCAGGTCCTTCTTAGGGTTCTGCTCCTATTACAGGAGGTTTGTGGAAGGATTCGCCCGAATTGCTAGACCATTGAATGAACTGCTCAAGACTGAGGGAGAAGAGGACGACTCAGGACCCAGGAAGCCGGGAGAGTCAGTCAAAGATCAGTGGAACCAGAAATGTGTAGAGGCCTTCCAGGCATTGAAGAAGAGCCTAACCACTGCTCCAGTCTTGGCCTACGCAGACCCAACCAAACCCTATGAACTACACGTAGATGCTAGTCATGACGGTCTGGAAGGAGTACTTTATCAAGAACACGAGGGGCAAATCCGGCCTGTTGCCTACGTGAGCAGGAGCCTGACCCCCTCTGAGAAAAACTACCCCACTCACAAGCTGGAGTTCCTGGCCCTTAAGTGGGCGGTAGTAGACAAGCTCAAAGACTACCTGTATGGGGCGGAGTTCACTGTGAAGACCGGCAACAACCCCCTGACCTACCTATTCACTACAGCAAAGCTGGACGCCACTGGACACAGGTGGCTGGCCGCATTGTCTGGATTCAATTTCAGCCTAAAGTACAGGCCAGGGATTGGGAATCGAGATGCAGACGCTCTGTCCAGGAGATCTCATGGTCCCAACAGTGACATGGGAGACTGGACTCAAGTGGCACCTGATGGGGTGCGGGCCCTTTGTCAAGGGGCTGAATTACAAGCCAGAGGGGGCTCAAGGGCAGAAGAGATAGGAGTTACCATGGTAGGAGTCCCCAAACAATACTGTGGAGTAACTCAGCTGGGGGAAGACCATCTGCCAAAGTTGTCCAAGAAGGAACTAAGGTGTGACCAATTAGAAGATCCCATGGGGAAATTGGTTCTGGAAGCCCTGGAGAATCAGGATCCAAACAAACTCCTGAGTCACTCCTCAAAGGAAGCCCGCCTGTTGAGGAAAGAGTGGGACAGGTTACAGGTACATCAGGGAGTGGTCTACCGAAGGGGCCCCTCTGATGACCTGGAAGATAAATGGCAATTGTTTCTTCCAGAAAAACATCGAGAGACTGTTCTGATTGCCCTACATGACAATCACGGCCATCTAGGGGCGGAGAGGACCTTTCAACTTGTCAGACGTAGGTTCCATTGGCCCTGCATGAGGGCAGAAGTAGAAGAGTACTGCCACTCATGTGCACGTTGCATCCAGAGGAAGACTTTACCTCATCAAGCTGCCCCAATGGGCCATCTACAAAGTCAAGGCCCAATGGATCTGGTATGCATTGATTTCCTCTGCCTCGAACCCGACCTGAGTGGACTGGGAAATGTTCTGGTGATAACCGATCATTTCACCCGGTATGCCCAAGCTTTTCCAACCAAAGACCAGAAGGCTTCCACTGTAGCCAAAATACTTATGGAGAAGTATTTTGTCCATTATGGGCTGCCCCAGCGACTTCATTCAGATCAAGGAAGGGACTTTGAAAGTTGGCTGATCCGGAAGCTCTTAGATTCGTTGGGAATCAAGAAGACTCGAACTACACCTTACCACCCACAGGGAGATGCTCAGCTGGAGAGGTTTAACCAAACCTTGCTCAACATGTTGTGGATAGTGTTGAGCGGACCCGAACTGTGAAGTTCGGGTCCGTACCGAATTTTGGCGTTTTCCCGACCCCGGACCCGGATTTTGCGCTAAAGTCCGGGTTCGGATTCGGGAATTTAATGGCGCAGTTAGAAATGCTTCAGGGGCCAGCCAATCACCATTTGATTAGCTGGTGTGCCCTTAGAAGCCATCATAGCCATGCCTACTAATGGCATGGCTGTGATTGGTCAGTGCAACATGTGACCCAGCATGTGACCAGCTTCTATATAAGAAAGAGGCACACAGCACAGATCGTCACTCTGCTTTTAGACAGTGTAGGGAAAGGATCCTGGCTGCTGTTGCTGTGAGGGAGAGAATTATATGATAGGAGTTAGTCCTGATTCTGCAATCTACTGATAGAAAAGATAGGGAGACAGTGTAGTGTAGTGTAGTGTAGGGGCAGGATCCTGTTTGTGCTTTCAGGGAGAGAGATTTAGATAGGAGTCCAGATTGAGAGATATAATAGCTCAGCGATCTGCATAGGTTTATCTGTTTGTGTTGCAAGCTCAGTGCACCAGCACTGCATTACGTTGAGTGATACACCTATTCCATACTGTGGCTGTATTGTGCTCTTGCTAAAAGACCTATTTTGGTCAGAAAAAAAAAAAAGGCACTTTATTGTGCTTTTGCTAAAAAGACCCATTTTTGGGCCCCCAAAAAAAAAAAGGCACTTTATTGTGCTGTTGCAAAAAAAAAAAAAGGCACTTTGTTGTGCGCAAAAAAGACCTATTTTTGGGCAAAAAAAATATTTTGCAGTGTATATCTCTAGTTGTGTGAAATAACCAATTTCTATATATTTTTCTTGTACTATGCTATACTAAAAAAAAAAACAAAAACTTTTTTTTGAATAGCATTCTCTGCAGCTGTGCGATTCAGCGGTTATATACTGTGGTTGTGTTGTGCTCTTTCAAAAAACGCCATTTAGGGCCACAGAAAATATTTTGCAGTGTGAAATACACATGTGGAGGTGTGTAAAATAAACAATTTCTATATATTGTACAGTGCTATACTAAAAAAAACAAAATTTTTTTTGAATAGCATTCTCTGCACTTCTATAGCTGTGCGATTCAGTGGTTAAATACTGTGGTTGTGTTGTGCTCTTGCAAAAAACGCCATTTAGGGCCACAGAAAATAAATTGCAGTGTGAAATACACATGTGGAGGTGTGTAAAATAAACAATTTCTATATATTGTACAGTGCTATACTAAAAAAAACAACATTTTTTTTGAATAGCATTCTCTGCACTTCTATAGCTGTGCGATTCAGTGGTTAAATACTGTGGTTGTGTTGTGCTCTTGCAAAAAACGCCATTTAGGGCCACAGAAAATATTTTGCAGTGTGAAATACACATGTGGAGGTGTGTAAAATAAACAATTTCTATATATTGTACAGTGCTATACTAAAAAAAAAAACATTTTTTTTGAATAGCATTCTCTGCACTTCTATAGCTGTGCGATTCAGTGGTTAAATACTGTGGTTGTGTTGTGCTCTTGCAAAAAACGCCATTTAGGGCCACAGAAAATATTTTGCAGTGTGAAATACACATCTGGAGGTGTGTGTAAAAAAACAATTTCTATATATTTTCCTTGTACTGTGCTATACTAAAAAAAACAACCTTTTTTTTTTTGAATAGCATTTTCTGCAGTTCTGTAGCTGTGCGTTTCAGCCATTACGTACTGTGGGTGTGTTGTGGTCTTCCAAAAAACGCCATTTAGGGCAAGATCCTAAATTTGGAAAATATGAGGGGAAGGTCAAAGGGACGTGGTGGCCCCGGTCGTGGTGCTGCTGGTGGAGCTCCTGTTGCAGGGAGAGGACGTGGTGGATCTGTGCCAGCTACACGCACAAGTGAAACACCTTCCTCAGGTGCGAGTAGGCGACCGAGCCTGCGGCGGTATTTTGTCGTGCCTAATGAGGCTGTACCAATGTTTAGGCCAGGACAAGTACAGGCGATAGTAGATTGGGTTGCTGACAGTGCCTCGGGTTCCTTCACATTGTCTCCCACCCACTCTTCTGCTGAAAGATCAGAGTTAGCACCTGAAGCCCATGTCCATCAGTCTTTCACCTCACCCCCTTGCAAATCAGCCAAGCAGTCTGAGCCCCAAATCATGCAGCAGTCTCTTCTGCTTTTCGATGACTCTGTTAGCAGGGTTTCCCAGGGCCATCCACCTAGCCCTGCCCCAGAAGTGGAAGAGATTGAGTGCACCGATGCCCAACCACTTATGTTTCATGATGGGTACATGGGAGGACCATCGCAGCACGTCTCGGATGATGACGAAACACAGGTGCCAACTGCTGCTGCTTTCGCAATTGTGCAGACAGACATGGAGGGCAGGGGTGAAGACTGGGTGGAAGATGATGTGGAGGACGATGAGGTCCTCGACCCCACATGGAATCAACGTTATGCAGGTGACCAGTGTAGTTCGGAGGAAGAGGCGGTGGTCGCACAGAGCCACCAGCACAGCAGAAGAGGGAGCAGGGTGCAAAAACGGAGCATTCGTCCCCTAGACAGTACATCTGCTACTGCCCAACGCAGCAAGGGACCGAGCACACCAAAGCCAGGTCCAAGGACTTCCCTAGCGTGGCAGTTCTTCACACAGTGTGTTGATGACAAGACACGAGTGGTTTGCACGCTGTGCAATCAGAGCCTGAAGCGAGGCATAAACGTTCTCAACCTGAGCACAAGCTGCATGACCAGGCATCTAAGTGCAAAGCACGAGCTGCAGTGGTGTAGACACCTCAGAAACCAAGAAAGGTCTCTGGCTCCTCCTGCTTCCTCTTCTGCTGCAGTCTCGGCCTCTTCATCCACCTCTGTAGTGACAGTGGCACCTGTCACCCCGCAAACAGAGGATCTGCCAGCAACACTACCACCTGGGTCACCGACCATCTCCACAATGTCCCATGGAAGCGTTCAGCTCTCTATCTCCCAAACATTGGAGCGGAAGAGGAAGTACCCCCCTAGCCACCCGCGATCCCTGGCCCTGAATGCCAGCATTTCAAAATTCCTGGCCTTTGAAATGCTGTCATTCCGTCTGGTGGAGACGCAGAGTTTTAAAAGCCTGATGGCATTGGCTGTCCCGCAGTACGTCGTGCCCAGCCGCCACTACTTTTCCAGGCGAGCCATCCCTTCCCTGCACAACCAGGTGGGGGACAAAATCAGGTGTGCACTGCGCAACACCATCTGTGGCAAGGTCCACCTAACTACGGATGCGTGGACCAGTAAGCACGGTCAGGGACGTTATATCTCCCTAACACCACACTGGGTAAATGCAGTGGCTGCTGGGCCTGAGGCAGATAGCGGTTTGGCGCATGTCCTTCCACCACCGAGGATTGCAGGGCGCTTCAGTTTGCCTCCTGTTGCTAACTCCTCCTTCTCCGCTTCCTCATCCTCTACCGCCTCCTCATCCATTCAGCGTAACACCTTCACCACCAACTTCAGCACAGCCAGGGGTAAACGACAGCAGGCAGTTTTAAAACTTTCCTGTTTGGGGGAAAATCCCCACACCGCGCAGGAGTTGTGGAGGGACATGGAACAACAGACCGATGAGTGGTTGCTGTCAGTGAGCCTCAAGCCCGGCCTGGTGGTGTGCGATAATTGGCGAAATCTCGTAGCAGCTCTGGGTCTAGCCGGTTTGACGCACATCCCTTGCCTGGCGCATGTGCTGAACTTGGTGGTCCAGAGGTTCCTTAAAAATTACCCCAATATGCCAGAGCTGCTGCAGAAAGTGCGGGCTGTCTGTGCGCACTTTCGGCGTTCTCACCCTGCTGCTGCTCGCCTGTCAGCGCTGCAGCGTAACTTCGGCCTTCCAGCTCACCGCCTCATATGTGACGTGCCCACAAGGTGGAACTCCACCTTGCACATGCTGGCCAGACTGTGCGAGCAGCAGCAGGCAATAGTGGAGTTTCAGCTGCAGCAATCACGCGTGAGTCGCTCTGCGGAACAGCACCACTTCACCACCAATAACTGGGCCTCCATGCGAGACCTGTGTGCCTTGTTGCGCTGTTTCGAGTACTCCACCAACATGGCCAGTGCCAATGACGCCGTTCTCAGCGTTACTATCCCAGTTCTATGCCTCCTTGAAAAAACGCTTCGTGCGATGATGGAAGAGGATGTGGCACAGGAGGATGAGGAGGAGGAGGAGGAAGCGGGATCATTTCAAAGGCTTTCAGGCCAGTCTTTCACAAGTGGCTACGAGGGTGGGTTCCTGCACCAACAAACGCCAGGTACACAATTGTCCGGCAGAAAGGGCACAGTTCTGGAGGATGACGAGGTGGAGGAGGAGGAGGAGGAGGAGGAGGAGGAGGAGCCATGTTCACAGCAGGGTGGCACTCAGACCAGCTCGTGGCCATTACTGGTGCGTGGCTGGGGGGATACAGAGGACACAGACGATACACCTCCCACAGAGGACAGCTTTTCTTTGCCTCTGGGCAGCCTGGCACACATGAGCGATTACATGCTGCAGTGTTTCCGCAACGACAGCCGAGTTGCCCACATTTTAACTGGTGCTGATTACTGGGTGGCCACCCTGCTGGATCCCCGTTACAAGGACAACGTACCGTCCTTAATTCCCTCACTGGAGCGGGATCGTAAGATGCGCGAGTACAAGCGCACGCTGGTAGACGCGCTGCTGGTGGCATTCCCACCTGACAGCGGGCGTACGGTGGAAGCACAAGGCGAAGGCAGAGGAGGAGGAAGAGAAATGTGGAAAAGCTTTGTCAGCACGCCACAACAACCAGCACCACCAGCTGAGATGGAACGTCTTAGCAGGAGGCAGCATTTCACCAACATGGTTGAGCAGTATGTGTCCACAGGCCTACACGTACTGGATGACGGGTCTGCCCCCTTTAACTTCTGGGTCTCCAAATTGGGCACATGGCCTGAGCTTGCCGTTTATGCCTTGGAGGTGCTGGCCTGCCCTGCAGCCAGTGTATTATCTGAACGTGTATTTTGGCACGGCAGGGGGCGTTATCACAGACAAGCGCAGCCGCCTGTCCAGAGCCAATGTGGACAAGCTCACATTCATTAAAATGAACCAGGCATGGATCCCACAGGACTTGTCCGTACCTTGTGCAGAATAGACATGTATACCGGTGTTGTGACAAAAACTGTCCGGCCATCGGATTGTGCCCGGCCCGTACTGCGCAGGCGCAGCGCTTGCGCAGTACAGAGGACAAGGAGATTCACAAAATCTCCGAAGATGAACGGCGCCTGCGCTGTGAGTGCAGGTTCAAGCCCCACCATCCAAGAGGACATACGGTAGCACATAGTAACAGGGCCCCTCACGGGCTTGCTTCGATCGCGGCCTTGCTTGGCTCGGCTTGAACCACGGATGGTGTGGCCTTCACCTGAACTCAACACGCAGGCGCCGTTAGTCTTGGGAGATTTTTGAAATCCCCTTGTCCTACATACTCAGCAAGCGCAGTACAGGGCGGACACTATTCGACAGGGGACAGAATTTGACACATCACCGGCCTTACCCAGCCATTGTTGTATTTTTGAGCCAGTGTTGGCTACCTCGTCCTCCTCCACCTCCGCTTCCACCTACACAGCCACATCCACCGCCACCTCAACCTCCTACTCCATATGGACCTCGTCCTGCTAGGCCAAGATTAAAATTTTTATTTTATTTTTTTGTAGCGCACAGATCCTTTCCCCCTTACCTGCCTTTATGTTGTTGGCTCTTCGCAGGAGGGAGAAAGGCACACCGCACTACCAGCCCGTATCCTCCTATATAAAGAGGTTGAGCGGTGTACTTGACGGGCCGTGTCCACAGCCGGAGTCAAAACTCCTCCAGAGGATGATTCTCACCTCTACTGTAGGTAGAGGCAAGTCCTTTAATTGCCAGTAAAGTCAATGTCCACACCAGCTGAAACTCCAACTCTTATTCTCTCATGGCAAAATAAACTGTACTCAGATAGAAAAGGTTAGAGCAAAGAAACAGGACAGCTTAAGGTGTGGAGGAGGTCCAGGCACAAACGTAGCACATTCACTTCACTGCTTAGGTTTCTCAAACAGTTTTTGGCGCACGGTCTCTGCCACAGACATTGAGGTTGGTCTCTGCCACAGACCGGGTGTACAAGGCCCCTGCCACGGGCCTGGAGAACTTTGGTCTCAGCCACAGACCAGGGTGTATAAGGCCCCTGCCACGGGCCGGTTGAATAAGGCCTCTGATACAGTCAAGGTGACCTTGAGCTTCTCCTTCTACGAACCTAGCCCATATCAAGGGGAAGACATCTCTCCAGGGAGTCAACAGACCATTCCTTCACCGTGACTCCCGCATCGGTCCATCAGAATGATCCTCCCTTCCCTGGAACAGGGTCCCCTACACGAGGCGGCTCTGGACTCCAGGCTTTACTCCCGCCCCTAGGCCTCCATACCCAGGGCAGCAAGAACTCCAGGCTAGTACCTCACCCCGGGCTAAAGGTGCCCGAGATGGAACAGGAACACATGCACCCAGGCCGAAGGCACCTGGGCACGGACCCCACTGGACATCAGCCCCCAGGCCAAAGGTCTGCCCCTTTTATATGCTCTCCCGGCATGCACAGCAGGTTCCCCGCCCCGCTGTACTACTGCCAAGAGGGGACACAAAAGGCGCCACCTGTAGGCCGCAGGGAACTGCACACCAATACTGTCCCCCGAGGACAAAATGGTCCATGAATCCTACAGAATTAGGGTATTTGAGCCTATTTACCACTCAAACACTTTCCTTAAATTTAGCACCCCGCTACATTTTTATTTCAAAGTATTTTATTTTCCCACTAGCTTATCCATTAAATTAAATAATTTATTCCAGAAAGGGCGTATTCTGGGGCATTCCCACCATATGTGTGGCATCGTGCCGTTGAGTTTCTGAGGTTCTTAATGACTTCCTGTACCTCTTCTGCTGAAAAGGGGGCCTCCAGCATATTTTTTTATTTTTTAATTTTTTTTATGTTCTTTTAAGTTATTTCCTATCCACATTTGTTTGCAGAGCACTTGCCATGTTCTTAACAACATTTTGCTGCCATTTGCAGCCCTCTAGCCCTTTCCATTACTTTTTTAGAGCCTTTTTAGTCGTCAGAAGTCCGGGTCCCCATTGACTTCAATGGGGTCCGGGTCCGTTTCCGGGTTAAATTTCGGTCCCGAATCCGAACTTTTTTCCGAAGTTCGGCCGAACCCGCCGGACCCGAATATCCAGCTACCCGCTCAACTCTAGTTGTGGACTCTGGAAAGTGAGAAGAAACAACATTGGAGCAAACACATAGCAGCCATAGTACATGCTTACAACTGCACCACCAGTGATGCTACAGGCTACTCCCCATATCGACTCATGTTTGGGGGAGAAGCGAGACTACCTGTGGACTTGGCCTTTGGCACCTCTCTGGACCATTCCTCAGCCACATCCCACAAAGGATATGTGGACAGGCTCAGACACAGCCTGAAAGTGGCCTATGAACAAGCTCAAGCGGCCTCAGATCAAAGAGGAGCTCGAAACAAAAGAAACTTCGACTTGAAGGTCCGGGTACAAGACCTACAGCCCGGGGATAGAGTACTGTTACGCAATCTGGGGGTCCCTAGGAAAGACAAACTTGCAGACAGATGGAGATCTGAACCCTATGTCATCTGTAGGAAGTTGCCGGGCCTACCTGTCTACAAGTTGAAGCCAGAGGGAAAGGTAGGCCCACTGAAGACGTGGCATCGAAACCATCTGCTCCCACTTGCTGAGGCAGTCAGGATACCTCCCGTGAGAGATTCCCCTGAACTGGTCTCTATTCTGGATACTCCCAGGCCAAACACTCGGTCGCAGACCTCCCCAGCTGAAGATGAAGAGGCCTCTCAACTTAGTGAAGATGAAGAAAGAGAACTTGATTGGCTGTGGCCTTCCCCAACTCCAGGAACTTCTACTATAGATCTTCCACCCACTGAAGACACTCCAGATGGAACACTGAACCCAGAAGCCACAGAGTTCATCCCATCTAGTCCTTCATCAGATTACTGGGAAGATGTCCGTGATAGTTACTCAGAGGAAGAGGAGCCTGTGGCACCAGAGCCAGAAATCCCAAGAGAGCAAAGGGCTTGAAGAGTCATCCGGCCTTCTAAGAAGCTGACCTACCCACAAATGGGGAATAGCTCAAAAGACTCTGTAGTTACTGCTAGGAGAAGTGCTGAAAATCCAGATCCCTCCACTGTCCATTTGGTGGAGGGCAACCCCAACTCACTCTCTGGCACAGTTAGGCAGGCCACCCATGATAATGTGACCTGTGGGCAAGGGAGTTCTACCCCTCAGTTTTGGTGGGAATCCCCTATGCCAACTTTGTTCGCAGAATTGTCTAGAGTTGTACATAGTCTTTGTTAAGGTTTATCTTTGGGGACCAAAGAGTTCAAGTGGGGGGAGTGTGTAGCGGGGTGTTCCCCTTTAATGCAGAGAGACTACATTACCCAGAACCCCATTTGGCAATGTTTCCACCCCAGAGACTCATGGGAGGGGTTATATAAGGAGGAGGCGCGGCTGCACTCGGCCTCTTTGGGACACGAGACTTCAGGGACTGATCCTCCTGTGCGGATGTGTCGGAGTGCAAGGCCTGAAGCCTGAGACCTTGCGCAGCACCAAAGAGCCTTCCACCCCACTGCGAGCCTGGGTGGCATCTGACTTCGCTTGTCTACAGCCTTGACCGGATCGGGGACCCGATCGCTGGAGACACTGTGTGTGTGTGTGTGAGACAGTCGGTGGAAGTTCCCCGGACTGGGACCGCGTCCGGATGGGTGAGAGGGCGTATGCCCAGACCATATACTGTTGTTGCTAATGGGCCTATAGACTGCCATGGCCCACAAGTTATTTCTGATACTCTCATTAGAGAACCTTATCGGAGCTGAACTCGGAGTTTACATAGCAAAGTGTTTATTTCATCTCTACCCTCTCATTGGATTACAAATGGTATTCTGTTAATGTGCACCACCTTTAAAGACCTGCCGGTGAAGAAAACCATCATCCCCTATAGACTGAGTTGTAGATATCTGAGCCAGGCCTGGCCAGCTAGTTAGTTCATTTGGTTACTGCGTCACAGGACGCCTAGTTAACAGTCGCCCACGCGGCGCACCTTTACTGTTCATTCTAATGCATAGTGTGTTATTGCTGCAGGGCTCTGCAATTTATTATCTGTGAACTGTTACCACTGTTAACCTTTCTTACCAAAAGCATAAGTAAATCTTATACCCTTTTATCATTATTGTCTTGGTGTCTGGGTTTACTCATACAGTATAAGAATAGATATATTGCTGCCAATACTAACTGTGCCAGTAGGGGGTCGAGTACATTGCCGGGGGTTGGCAGAGCTGTTTTCAGGGCCCAAACCAAATTTGCGGCCTTCTTAAGTGGAGGCATCGCTACACTCTCAAGCCTGTCTTGCGTGCACACGATCATTTAAAAAAACGTTCAAAGCAAAGCGCAGTGACGTACACCACGTACGACGGCACTATAAAGGGGAAGTTCCGTTCTAATGACGCCACCCTTTGGGACGCTTTTGCTAATTTCGTGTTACCGCGTGTTAGTAAAAGTTTGGTGAGCAACGATTTGCGCTTTTCAGTCTTCGTGCTTTGAAGATCGTTTTGTGGAGTTCAGTTTGTGCCTGTGGGTTCATATCTGTCTTGCAGTGCTTGTAGTCAGTTCGTATCTGTTTATTCAGTGCGTTCTTGTCTGCTCGTTCCTGTTTTTCAGCTTGTTCTTCTTAGGCCTTGCTGTTCTTCCGTTCGTTCTTCTAGTTCGTTCTGAGCTGCCGACCGTTATCTAGCCATGTTGCGGCTACGTACTCATCGTAGAGTTCTTGCTGTAGTTGGTGCCGGGGTTCATGCTGTATCCCGACTCCGGGCCATGAACAGGGTGAGGAGGAGTTCATGGACCAAGAATTGGTTGCTCCAGCGGCACCAGTTCTGTCATATGCCTTTGTTGCGGGAGATCAGGGAGAATAATCCTGAGGACTACAGGAATTTTCTCAGGATGTCTGACCCCGTATTTCAGCATCTGTTGGCTTTGGTGTCCCCCTACATTACCAGGCAGGACACCGTTATGCGTGAAGCCATCAGTGCTGAACAGAGGCTCATTGCCACGTTGCGATACCTGGCGACTGGGAGAAGCCTGGAGGACCTAAAGTTCTCCACAGGCATATCCCCCCAGGCTCTGGGTATCATTATACCAGAGACGTGTTCTGCCATCCTTCAAGTTTTGCAGGAGGACTATATTAAGGTAAGTGTTCTTATTTCAAACATCACATTGTATGTATTTCTTTATTTTTTATTTTTTTTTGGGTTTATTAGCAGTCCCTAATTCCCATGATTCTTAGCTGCAGGGAATGTCCCCTTTCTCCACATGGTTATTTATTTTTGGGAATGTTTTTATTAGGCCTACATTAAAATTTGCCTTACCTAACCTCTCCAGCATGCTATCCTGGGGCCATACCCACCTTGCCTAGTCATTTCCATGTATTTTAATCTATGCTCCATCGTAGTGCTTTACCCTAAACGCCCCCTAAAGATTGCCTAGGAATGTAACATTTTTCAATAATTCATACAGAGTGCTACAGCCTACATTTCTGATCTCCCCAACTCATCTTCAACCCCCCCCCATTTTTTTTTCGGGTTTGTTTTTGGTTTGTTGTTGCTTACTAATAATGTTTTAATTTTTCGGTTTCTCCCAATGTTGGCCATGAATGGTTTTCTGAAATCTGCTTTCAATGTTTCTGTCTCAAAGTATTATTTTTTTTAATTTAATTCCACAGTTCCCTTCTACGCCACATGAATGGCAGAATGTGGCATCTGAGTTTGCCCAACGATGGAACTTTCCGAACTGTGGAGGGGCCATCGACGGCAAACATGTTCAGGTCGTCCCACCACCCCATTCGGGATCCTTTTTATTATAACTGTAAGTGGTTCCACAGCATCGTCATGATGGCAGTGGTGTCGGTCACCTACGAATTCCTCTATGTGGACGTTGGCAAGAATGGCAGGATGTCTGATGGAGGAGTCTTTGCACAGATGGAGTTTGGGGAACGGCTCCTTTTGGATCAGCTGGCCTTGCCACCAGCGGAGCAGAATGTGGAGGGACTCCCATTTGTCTTTGTGGCGGATGAGGCGTTTGGCCTGGGTCCCCATTTGATGAGGCCATTCCCGCAACGCACCCTCACCCCTGAGAGGAGGGTGTTCAACTATCGGCTGGCCAGAGCAAGAAGGGTGGTGGAAAATGCCTTTGGCATCATGGCCAGCCGATTCCGCCTGTTCCTCACCTCCATCCACCTTGCCCCTTACAAATGGAACCATGTTGTAATGGCTTGTTGTGTACTCCATAATTATCTCAGGGTGCATTCAAGCAATTATCTGACTTTGACTGGGCCTGAGGCCTCATTATTTGAAGTGGAAAATCTTGTGGCCCTGGAAGCTGGCCGTCCAGGCTTGGCCCCCCAAACCGGACGTGAAGTCCGTCAACAATATGTGGATAATTTTGTGGGTAGGGGGGCCATTGATATGCCTGAGGAATTTTAACCTTATTATTTTAAAAAATAAAACCTTTTTTGGAGAAAATATTGTTTAGGTGTTTTCATTGAATATTCTTTTAGGTTTCTCGTCGGTTTACCTAATGCACTTGTATTGCCATGTGTATTTTGCATTCTTAATTAGCCTTCATTGTCAGTGTAAACACAAAACATTGTTTAGCTCACTTTGCACCACATTTACATAATGAAGCCACAAATTCTGCTTAAGAAAATACCTTTTTTAATTGTTTTTGAGGAAACTTCCTTTGAAGTGTAGATGTTATTAAAATATTTTGGGGGTTAAAACGCATGAACAGCCATGCGTAAAAAAATAAAAAAATTAAAAACGTGAAAATGTAAACATGTACTATTCATTATCAAGCTTAAAACAAAAACAAACCTGCCAAAACACAGCAAGTTCAACGTTCTTTTGTGTTCAAACATTATACACGCCCAAGCACAGCCATTATTTTTTGTAGCTTTTCCTCAACCCGCTTGGGATTTTGCCTGATCTCTATCAAGTCTCCCTTTATTTTTTCAAGGTCACGACAGCAGACCATGAGGTATTGGATCAGGATCTGGGCACTGTGATGTGTAAACTTTTCGGGGTCTCCGGCCAGAACTGCACCTAAACAAAAAAAAATCATGTAGTATAGATTATGTAGGCCTACATCTATTAACCTGCATCTGTCTGGTTTGACACTGACCTCTTGTGGTGCCACTTTCCACTTCCACAACTTCACGTTCCTCTCCATCATGTGGTTCAGGGGGTATTGTTGAAGGTGTTGGATTTCTAGGCTCATCTGACGTAGCTTTTTGAAGCCCTATGGAGATTGCAATAAAAGGTAGAGTTTCATTAGTAACTAATAATTTTTTGGCCACAAAAAAACAAGAAAAAGAGATTTCTAAATATTATTTGGAAGTGTGGTCCATTTTTTAAATGTACCCTCAGTGACAACCGGAACACATGATTGGATACATTGCCCAAACTAGAGCATATACTTTTTGAAACAAAGTTTGACACATTGTAACACCCCAAAGTATATACACAGGATCACCTGTGTGTGACACCCTAAAAATTTAGGGGTTTGGTCCCACACGTGTACTACTGCGTTCAGATGTTTAAGCAGCTGCTGAGCATTCTCTCCCTTAACATTACAATGCCTACCCTTTTTCCCCAAAACAAATGTGATTTGGATTCTAAATATAAAGCAAATTGTTGACCAATTTTGCTCCCCAAAACCCCCAAAAAATTGTGTGTTCACACTGGATGATCCAAAAACATCGTTTTAGGAACTGGATGGAGAAAGAGGTTTACTATGTCCGTTTAGTGTGCGGACGAACATGAAAGTTTGTATCTTTCACTGTACTATATCAAAGTCTAAATATACACGACTTAATACAAGTAATAATCTTTAGCAGGGAAAATTAAGAAAAAGTACTTACTTTTTCCTATAACTTTCTTGATTCTTTTGTATTGGTCGGGCTCCCGCAACTTCAGATGAGACCATCGTTTTCTGAGCTGTTCCTTCGTTCTGCACACCCCAAATTTTTGGTGAAGAGTTTTGACCACTTTGCCCATAATTTTTGACTTGACAAGATTCGGCCTTTTATACGGCCCATGCTTGGCATCATAATCCTCCCTCCTCAAAATTGCCACCATCTCCACCATTTCCTCGAATGACATGTTGGATGCCTTATATCTCCTGGATCGGGATTTGGGCTCCTCTGGAATTTCCTCCTCTGTAGAGGTAATCTCAGCCACCTGTGTCCCCGCCATGTCGTTAAGCACTACGACGAGCGAGAAGGGGCGGGGAAAGTACAATCTCGAACGTCGGGGGCGGGGAAAGCGTGCGGAGTTTCCACGCATGCGCAGTGTATATCAAGTGAAGATCCATGTGTCGAAAATACGTTCATTTGGCGGGAGAGGGAGTTAGCAACGAACGTGTTGACCAAGGTACATACGTTTTTAAGGATTTGGGATTCATCAGAGGAGGAGACTTTGGCCTTGAAAATCTGTCAAAAATGCTGATTTGATGAATGTTGACTGAAACATATGTATTTTCTTGTTGCTTGATTTTACAGAGAGAATGAATAGTTTCAAGAACCCTGACTTTATGGGGGAGTTCATTGATAAATGGAAAGACCTCCCTATCCTTTGGCAGACAAAAAGTGGTGCAAATAAAAATAAAGTGGCCAGGACAGCAGCACTGGAGAGCCTGCTTGCATTTGTGCAAACCCAGATACCCACAACAACTCTCCAAGATGTGAAAACCAAAATTGCTACCATCAGGGGGACATACAGGACCCAGAGGAATATGGTCCTGAAGTCCCAGAGGTCAGGTGCTGCAGCAGATAAGGTTTATAAACCCAGTCTGTGGTACTACAGCAAGTTATCTTTCCTGGATGACCAGCTGGAAGTGCGGGAATCTCTGTCCACCCTTCCCCCCAGAGGTCAATCCAGCCTTCCTTGCAGCCAGCCCTCCAGCCTTCCTGGCAACCCTGCTCTGGCTTCCCCTGAGGATCAAGATGAGGTCCTTGAGAAGGCAGATTTGGATATATGGAGCCAGGTAAAGTATTGATATCTCCATTTATATGTTACAAAAGTGATGATTTAAAATTGTTGTTAGTATTGTTATGTATTCAATGTTAATAAAAAAGAGGATTTAAAGAGCACCATACAGTAGTGGTCAAATTTGAGGGGGACAAGGCAACAATATCAGGAGGCGGAATCTATGCAAAATTACTACCTTTTGACATTCAATTAAAAAATGTCTGGAGGTGAACAATGTGTGTGATTGATGGTGGCAAAAAATAAATAATGTCCCTTTCTTTTTTTACAGCCAGAGCAGAGCCAGGAAGAGGGTGATGTTGGGGACCAGGAGGAGGCAGGGCCCAGTGGCACCCAGGAGGAGGCTGGGCCCAGCACAAGAGCCCAGATGCCTCCCCTGATAATGAAACCACAAGGGCCAAGGAGAGGTAGGCAGGTGGAGGAGGAAACAAGAGCGTTCATCAAAGAGGCTACTGCGGCCTCGCACATAAGCTTGGCCAAATGGACTTGCGGCAAAAGCTCTATAGTGAGACCCTTCTCTTGAAGGTAATTAACAAGGGATTGCTCGGTGAACTCACCAAGTTCACCGACATCACAGAGGTTGTCCCTACTCCTCCACCTCCTACTACTCCTCCTGCCACAACCTCTCCTCCTGATCCCCAGCCTCCGAGGAAGAAACCAACCAAGGCTGCAGAGAAGGCTGCAGAGAAGGCTGGAGAGAAGGCTGGAGAGAAGGCTACAAGGAAGAGGAAAAAATAATGCCTGCTGTAGTACCACAGACTGGGGACATATATGACTTATCTGCTGCGGTTCCTGACCTCTGGGAGTTCAAGCCAAGATTGGGCTCCTTTTTGTTTTCTTTAAATCAATAGTTTGGTTTTCACATCTTGGATGGTTGTTGTGGGGTCCAAAGGATGCACAAATGCAAGCAGGCTCTCCAGTGCTGCCTTCCCCTTTAATTTGTTATGTTCCTAAATAAAGGATTCTTTTTTTTGTCTTAAAATACTTGACTATGTGATTTGTATTTCAAAAGAGAGTTTGCTAGGGAGCAGGCAGGGACATCTCAAATAATATTATTGTTATTAACAAGGGACACAAACCTCCTTGAGGCAAAATGAGACACATTTTGAAGGTTGGTGGGGTAACTTTACACAAGAACAATTTATGCAAAATTCCCCCAAAAAAAAGGCCCCAAAAAAAACAAAAACTAACTTAATTACTAAAATAAACTTCTAAAAAAAAAAAAAAAAAAATTGTGATCTGTACGAGGGGGCGGACCTGATGGGCAACTTCCTTCACTGTGTAATACATGAATAGACCCGCCCCTTCTCGCGTTCCGCATCTGGTCCGCTGAGCGGACCTGATGGGGAACTTTAGAAGGGGCGGGTCTATACATTTAAAACACTGTGGAGGAAGTTCCCCATCAGGTCCGCTCAGGCACAACCAATGACGGACAGCGCTGGACATCGGGATCGCCGCGGGACACTGGATTTCATCGCTGGAATGTTTTTTTTTTTCATTTATTTTTTATTTTTTAATAAAGGACTTTTCCAAGGTGTTTGTGTGTTTTTATTTACATTTTTTTACACTTTCTTCGTGAAATGGTAGGGGTACAATGTACCCCTTACCAATTCACATAGGGGGGGCCGGGATCTGGGGGTCCCCTTTGTTAAAGGGGTCTTCCAGATTCCGATAAGCCCCCTGCCCGCATACCCCCACAACCACCGGGCAAGGGTTGTGGGGATGAGGCCCTTGTCCCCATCAACATGGGGACATCCTCCCCATGTTGAGGGCATGTGGCCTGGTACGGTTCAGGAGGGGGGGGGGGCCGCTCTCTCATCCCCCCCTCTTCCCCTGCGGCCGGCCAGGTTGCGTGCTCGGATAAGGGTCTGCTATGGATTTTTGGGGGGACGCCACGCCATTTTTTTTTTAATTTGGGGTGGAGTTCCCTTTAAAATCCATGCCAGATCTGAAGGGCCTGGCATGGATATTTAGGGGGAACCGCACGCCATTTTTTTTAAAATTTGCGGCGGGGTTCCCCTTAATATCCATTCCAGACCTGAAGGGCCTGGTAATTGAATTTGGGGGAACCCCCACGCTTTTTTTTTTTTTATCAATGACTTTTCTATGTATTGATAAAAGCCGACAATTCATTAATAGCCGCGAGTGAGTTTTAAATGACTTTTGTTCCTTCAAAAATGACACTTTGTGCAGGGACAGTTCTAAGCACGGGAAACATGCGCCACTTCACATGCATATCATACACACCCCCCAGGTATGAAATTTAAAGGAAAATTTCACTTTTATTTTTTCATTTTAAGCATTATTAAAATCACCGCTCCCGTAAAAACTTCTATTTTTTTAACTTTTTTTTGCATTGATACATGTCCCCTGGGGCAGGACCCGGGTCCCCAAACACTTTTTATGACAATAACTTGCATATTAGCCTTTATAATTAGCACTTTAGATTTCGAACGTTCGAGTCCATTGTATTTAATAGGGTTCTAAAGTTCACGCGAACATTCTATCTGTTCGCAGGTTCTGGTGCGAACCAAACAGGGGTGTGTTCGGCTCATCCCTGGTGGTCAGGACGGCCATGACCCTCGAGAGAGACTCAGAGGTGGATAGCTTGAAGTCACAGATGTCCCAAGTATTGGGGATGCTGACCTCTATGATGGCCAAGGATCAAGGGGTACCAGAGAGGGAAAGCCCAAAGAAGGAACTGTTTCCAAACATCTCAGCGCCCGCATCCTTGCAAGATTGGGGGGATGTGATTTGTTTCAACTGTGGAGAAGCTGGCCATTTCGCCAAAGTGTGTTCCAGCCCAAAGAAAAAAAAGATGAATAACCGCAAGCCGGCGGAAAACTTCAGAGGGCCCCGGTGAAGGAGTCAACCGGGTGCCCATCATCCCCAGTGAGCTCCAAACTGAATGAGAAGCACAGGAAAAGAGTGAACAAAACCCCTCAGAAGAAGCACAGGGTTCCTCAGTGGGAACGTACACCAAAGAAACAGAATAATGTCCCTCAGCGGGTAGTTACACCCATTAAAAGGAGGGAGATCAATGCATACCAGGCCCAAGAGAGACTTAAGTCCAAAGAGAAATGGAAGAAAGAGAGTCCAAAAGGGAAACGCAAAGATCCAAAGAAAGAGACCCCTTCGAAGCGGTATCCAGAGAAGCTGGTAGGCCCCTCCCTGATAGTACCTGTCCAAGTGGAGGGAGTTTACACCAGAGCCATATTGGATACTGGGGAACAAGTGACCCTGTTGTACCGAGACTTTTATGACAAGCATCTAAGTCACCTACCCATCCAGAAGATTGAAGAGCTGGAAATATGGGGAATTGGGACTGAGAGTTTCCCTTATGATGGCTATCTGTCTATAAAACTGACTTTTGACCTGTCCATAGCCGGGATGGCCGAAGTGTTCGATACCTTGGCTGTGGTATGCCCCCGACCGCCTGGAGCTAACAAGCGTTTCCTAATAATAGGGACCAACACGGATCTGGTCCGAAGACTCTTGGCCCCTCTGACAAGAAGAAAAGACCCCACAGTCACCGAGATCCACCCAATGCTGAAGACAGCTTATCAGCGACTGATCTTGGAACAGAAGGCCCCAGAAGAGGGGGTAGGGAAGGTCTGGAGGCTGGGAAGAACAGGAATAGTGCTGCAGCCCGGTGAAGTAGCCTGTTTAAAAGCCACTGTGAAACTCACTTGGGAGCAGCCTGGGCCCTTTATCATGTTGGAACCCGACCCAGGGGGAGAACACTTGGGCTTAGAAGTAGTCCCAGAAGTGGTCCCGTTGAGGGCCCTGAAGAAGGCACACTGTAAAGTACCTGTGAGTGTCAGGAATACTACGGATGGCCCCATGGAGATCCCAGCCAGAATGTTGCTGGGCCAGGTGAGCCCTGCTACCCCAGTTGCTTTGTCAGACATGGAGAAGGCAGAGGGAGAAAGGACTGTGTGGGAGAAACTTTCCATGGAGAACCCAAACCTGCCCAGGGCTTGGAAAGAGAGCCAAGGCCCAGTTGACCAGGTGGAAAAAGATCTTCTCCCAAGATGAGTTTGATGTGGGGTGTGCAAAGAGTGCCACCCATCAAATCCGCCTCCAGGAAGACAAGCCCTTCAGGGAGAGGGTTAGGTGAGTTCCGCTAGCAGACCTCGAAGACTTGAGGGAACAGCTCGCCGAGCTCAAGCGAACTGGTGTGATTCGAGAATCTAGAAGCCCCTATGCCTCCCCGATAGTGGTGGTCAGGAAGAAGAATGGGTAGTTGAGGCTGTGCATAGACTACAGGACCTCAACAGGAGGACCATACCCGACCAGTACACCACTCCGAGGATAGAGGATGCCCTACAGAGCTTGTCTGGAGCCAAGTGGTTCAGCGTCATGGACCTCAAGAGCGGGTACTATCAGATCCCTATGCATCCAGAAGACAAGGAAAAGACAGCTTTCATAACCCCAGTGGGGTTCTTTGAATTCAACCGGATGCCCCAAGGTCTGTCTGGAGCCCCGGCCACCTTCCAACGTCTCATGGAAAAGACTGTAGGAGACATGAACCTCATCGAAGTCCTTGTATACTTGAATGACATCATTGTCTTCAGGAGAACCTTGGAAGAACATGAAGAGAGGCTGGAGAAAGTTTTGAGAAGACTCAGTGAGAAGGGACTCAAGCTCTCACCTGAAAAGTGCCAGTTCTATCAGTCGTCAGTTAACTATCTGGGACACATAGTGTCCGAGGATGGGGTAGCCACAGACCCCGAAAAGTTGGAGGCAGTCACCTCCTGGTCAAGGCCCACCACTGTGACAGAACTAAGATCCTTTTTGGGATTCTGTTCTTATTATAGGAGGTTCGTGGAAGGGTTTGCTCGGATAGCAAGGCCTCTGAATGAACTGCTCAAGGCGGAGGGGGAAGAGGATGACTCAGGCCAGGGGAGTCAGTCAAGGACCAGTGGAATGAGAAGTGTGAAGAGGCCTTCCAGATGTTGAAGAAAAGTCTAACCACTGCCCCTGTCCTGGCCTACGCAGACCCAAAGAAGCCTTATGAACTCCACGTAGATGCCAGTGATGATGGTCTGGGAGGAGTGATTTATCAGGAGCACGAAGGGCAACTGAGACCTGTTGCATATGTGAGCAGAAGTCTGACTCCTTCTGAAAAGAACTACCCTACTCATAAGTTGGAGTTCCTGGCCCTCAAGTGGGCGGTAGTTGACAAACTCCGAGACTATCTGTATGGGGCAGAGTTCACCGTGAAAACCGACAACAACCCTCTTACCTATCTTTTCACCACAGCAAAGCTGGATGCCACAGGACATAGGTGGCTGGCGGCACTGTCTGCCTTCAATTTCAGCCTGAAATACAGGCCTAGGGCTGGAAATCGAGATGCAGACGCTTTGTCTAGAAGATCTCATGTCCCCATCAGCAGAACAGAAGACTGGACCCAAGTGGCACCCGACGGGGTGCGGGCCCTCTGTCAGGGGGCTGAACTCCAGGCCGGTGGCGGCTCAAGAGCAGGGCCGGACTGGGAATAAAAACCAGCCCTGGAAAAAAATTCCTACCAGCCCCATAGCATTATTATACCAGCCCAACAGCAAACGTCATTATTTTCTTGTTCATGAAAGGGAAAACCATACATTTTAAAGCACATTTGAAGAGTGTATTATATATAGATAAGACAGATATGAAAGCACATAGGGCTAGGGATATATAAGAGAAAATTCCAGTTAAAAGTGGTAAAAGTGTAGCAATCATCAAGGGGGACCCCAGGGACTCTGTGAATGTGAGGGGGGGGCGGCGACTCTGGTGACCAGAGACCACTTTCCGCAGAAAGAATACACTAAGGTAAGAGGTGGCTGATTTAAGGGGGAAACCTTTATATCACTGCCCGCTTACATTATTGTGTTCACTCCCCCCTTACATCACTGACCCCCCCCCCCCCTCAGACTGGCTTGGCAGCGCTGATGCTGACCTCCTCTGAGATGCAAGAGATCAATGCAGCCTCACCAGTGCCCATAAAATGCAGCCTCACCAGTACCCATCAAATGAAACCTGCCAGTACCCACCAAATGCAGCTTGCCAGTGCCCACCAAATGCAGATTATCAGTGCACACTAAAAGCAGCCCACCTGTGCAATGCCCACCAGATGCAGCCCACCAGTGCAATTCCTACCAAATGCACCCCACCAGATGCAGCCCACCACCTGTACAGTGCCCATCAGATGCAGCCCATCAGATGCAGCCCACCAAATTCAGCCCACCAAATGCAAAACACCAAATGCAGCCCACCAAATGCAGCCCACCAAATGCAGCCCACCAAATGCAGAACACCAAATGCAGAACACCAAATGCAGAACACCAAATTCAGCCCACAAAATGCAGTGCCCATTAAATGCAGCCCACCAAATGCAGCCCACCAAATGCAGCCCACCAGATGCAATGCTCTGCAGGCCAAAACAATTATAAATGCACATTTATTTTTATCTGCTTTAAAAAAAAAAAAAAATCAATGAGAGAGCCAGAGAGGGGGGTGCAACAGAGAGAGAGAGAGAGAGAGAGAGAAAGAGAGAGGTGCAATCGTGTGAGAGAGAGAGGGGGGCTGCAATGGTGAGAGAGAGAGGAGGTGCAATGGTGAGAGAGAGAGAGGGTGCAATGCTCTGCAGGCCAAAACAATTATAAATGCACATTTATTTTTACCTGCTTTAAAAAAAAAAAAAATAATCCATGAGAGAGCCAGAGAGGGGGGTGCAACAGAGAGACAGAGAGAGAGAGAGAGAGAGACCAAAACAATTGTAAATGCACATTTATTTTTACCTGAAAAAAAAGAAAGAAATCCACGAGAGAGAGAGGGGGTGCAATCGTGAGAGAAAGGGGGGCTGCAATGGTGAGAGAGAGAGGAGGTGCAATGGTGAGAGAAAGAGAGGGGGTGCAACGGTGAGAGAGAGAGAGAGGGGGTGCAACGGTGAGAGAGAGAGGGGTGCAACGGTGAGAGAGAGAGGGGGTGCAGCAGTGAGAGAGAGAGAGAGAGGGGGTGCAACGATGAGAGAGAGAGAGAGAGGGGGTGCAACGATGAGAGAAAGAGAGAGAGAGGGGGTGCAACGGTGAGAGAGAGAGAGAGAGAGAGAGGGGGGTGCAACAGTGAGAGAGAGAGAGGGGGTGCAACGGTGAGAGAGAGGGTGCAACGGTGAAAGAGAGGGGGTGCAACGGTGAGAGAGAGAGAGAGGGGTGGTGCAACGGTGAGAGAGAGAGAGAGGGGTGGTGCAACGGTGAGAGAGAGAGAGAGGGGTGGTGCAACGGTGAGAGAGGGGGTGCAACGGTGAGAGAGGGGGTGCAACGGTGAGAGAGGGGGTGCAACGGTGAGAGAGAGAGAGGGGGGTGCAACGGTGAGAGAGGAATGGTGAGAGAGAGGGGGGTGCAACGGTGAGAGAGAGAGGGGTGGTGCAACGGTGAGAGAGAGAGAGGGGTGGTGCAACGGTGAGAGAGAGGGGTAGCAAAGGTGAGAGAGAGGGGGGCACCATGCAATGGTGAGAGACTCTCACCATTGCATGGTTACAACCCCCCCTCTCTGTCACCTTTCCTGCCCCTGCAAATTGTAATCTGTATAATAATCTCTCTCTCTCTCTCTCACCATTGCACGGTGCACCCCCCAGCCCCCCCTCCTCTCTCTGTCACCTACCTTTGCTGCCCCTGCAAATTCGAATTTATTTGTATAATAATCTCTCGCTCTCAGCAGGCATTGCATGGTGCCCCCCCTCTCTCTGAGATTATTATACAGATTACAATTTGCAGGGGCAGCAATGGTGATAGAGAGGGGGGAGCACCATGCAGAGAGGGGGGGGGCACCATGCAATGCCTGCTGAGAGAGAGAGATTATTATACAAATAAATTAGAATTTGCAGGGGCAGCAAAGGTAGGTGACAGAGAGAGGAGGGGGGGCGGGGGGTGCACCGTGCAATGGTGAGAGAGAGATTCAAATACTGAGATTGATTTCACCTTAATTCTTCTTGTGCTCCTCCATGCTCACTTTTCCTATGCCCTCCTCACTCGTGACCCGGCCTGCACACTGATACATTGTGGGCGGTGCTGCTGGCGCCGCACGGGCCGATGGAACAACTTGGAAGGGGAAGCAGCACGCCAGCACCGCCACCACGGCGTTCTGACGTTCTCCTGCTCAGCTCCTCCCCGGCCCTCAGGCACATGATCACTGTCTCTGATTCCGCAGAGACGGATCAGATGAGAAGGAAAGTGTGGCGGCGATCATGGCGGCCGCAACCCGCCGGCCCGCCGCTGCTTTGTGACAAATGACAGCTAGATAAAAGCGGCCCCAGCCCCAGGGCACTGAGTGCAGGCGCTTCTCCACCCCTGCATAATTAGAAAGTGCGGCGGCGATGGCGGCCACGGCCCGCCGCTGCAGTGCTTTGTATTTCACTGACAGCAGGCAAAAGCAGCCCCAGGGCACTGATTGCAGGCGGCCTACCGGGATTTTTCCCGGTATCCCGGTAGGCCAGTCCGGCCCTGCTCAAGAGCAGAAGAAATAGGGGTCACTGTAGTAGGGGTCCCCAAACAGTACTGTGGGGTAACCCAGTTGGAGGAAGATAACTTGCCAAAACTGTCAAAGAGGGAGTTGAGATGTGACCAATTAGAAGACCCGATGGGGAGATTGGTCTTGGAAGCCTTGGAGAGGCAGGACCCAGATAGACTCTTGCGTCACTCTTCAAAGGAAGGTCGCCTGTTGAGGAAGGAGTGGGACAGGTTGCAGGTGCATCAGGGAGTGGTCTACCGAAGGGGCCCCTCTGATGACCTGGAAGACAAATGGCAATTGTTTCTGCCCGAGAAACACAGAGAGACTGTCTTGGTTGCTCTACACGACAACCATGGCCACCTGGGGCCGGAAAGGACCTTCCAACTCGTTAGGGACCGTTTCTATTGGCCCTGCATGAGGGCCGAAGTTGAAGAATACTGCCACTCATGTACACGCTGCATCCAGAGAAAGACTTTACCCCATCAAGCTGCCCCAATGGGCCATCTGCAAAGGCCCACTAGATTTGGTATGCATTGATTTTCTCTGCCTCAAACCCGACTTGAGTGGGCTAGGAAATGTTCTGGTAGTAACCAACCATTTCACCCGGTATGCCCAGGCCTTCCCAACCAAAGACTAGTAGGCGTCCACTGTAGCCAAAGTACTTATGGAGAAATACTTCGTACACTACGGGCTACCACAACGGCTTCACTCAAATCAGGGAAGGGACTTTGAAAGTCGGCTGATCCGGAAGCTCCTGGATTCCTTGGGGATCAAGAAGACACGAACTACCCCCTACCATCCACAAGGTGATGCTCAGCCGGAGAGGTTCAACCGAACCCTGCTAAACATGCTGGGGACCTTAAGCAGTGAAAAGAAGCAGCATTGGAGCAACCACATAGCAGCAGTTGTGCATGCATACAACAGGACCACAAGTGACGCTACAGGGTACTCACCCTATCGACTTATGTTCTAGAGAGAGGCAAGACTACCGGTAGATCTGGCCTTTGGCACCTCCATAGACCATTTTTCTGCCACTTCTCACAAGGGATATGTGGATAGACTCAGTCACAATTTAAAATTGGCCTATGAGCAGGCCCAAGCAGCCTCAGAACAAAGGGGGGCTCGCAACAAGAAAAACTTTGATCTGAAAGTTCGGATTCAAGATTTACAACCTGGAGACAGAGTGTTACTACGGAACTTGGGGGTCCCTGGAAAACACAAGCTTGCAGACAGATGGAGACCTTAACCCTATGTTATTTGCAAAAAACTACCGGGCCTACCTGTTTACAGACTAAAGCCAGAAGGGAAAGTGGGGCCCTTAAAGACTTGGCATCGGAACCACCTACTCCCACTAGCTGAAGCAGTTCGGATTCCCCCTGCGATGGGTTCCCCTGAGCCAACTTCCATCCTGGATACTCCCAGGCCGAACACTCGGTCCCAGACCCCTCAGATTGGGGATACAGAGACCTTGGAGCTAAGTGAAGATGAGAGAGAAGAACTTGATTGGCTTTGGCCTTCCCAGGCCCCAGAAACTTCTGTTATTGATCTTCAACCTGATGAAGACACCATAGACAGTACACTGAATGCAGAAGCTACTGAGTTCATCCCGTCCAGTCCTTTGTCAGATTCTTGGGAAGATGCCTGTGACTTACGCTTAGAGGGGGATACAAGAGATTCCATGTATCTCCCTGCTCCTGAGTCAAGTGTCCCAGAACCAGTGGAAACTCCCAAGTCGGTTCCAGAAAAGGAACCTGTATTGTCTGAACCAGAAATCCAGAGAGAGCGAAGGATGAGAAGGACCATAAGGCCCCCCCCGAAAATTGACTTACCCACAGATGGGGAAGAGCTCGGAAGACACTGTGGTCACTGCTAGGAGGAGTGTGGAAGACCTTGATCCCTCCACTGTTCATTTGGTGGGGGGCAACCCCAACTCACCCGCTGGCACAGCTAGGCAGGCCACTAATGGTAGTGTGACCTGTGGGCAAGGAAGTCCACCCCCTCGTTTTTTAGTGGGAACTTCCTTTGCCGACGTCATACGCATCTTTGTCTCATGTTGTGCGTAGTATGTGTTAACAGTTATCTTTGGGGACCAAAGAGTTTAAGTGGGGGGGGAGTGTGTAGCGGGGTCTCCTTTAAGGCCCCGGGACTATGTTACCCATAACCCCATTTGGCACCCAGGGTGCATTTTCGCCATGCAGAGACTCATGGGTGGGACTATATAAGAGGAGGGCGAGGCTGAGCTCGGCCTCTTTGGACACCACGCTGCTATCAACAGGTCTTCCCGTGTGGATCTGCAGCAGTGCAGGGCCTGAAGCCAGGGCCTTGCACAACTTCCAGAGAGCCTTCCACCCCACTGCGAGCCTGGGTAGCATCCGACTTCTCCAAGTTGCTGACATCAGTTGGACCGGGGACCCGGCCGTTGCAGACGCTGTGTGCGGAGACACAGTCAGTGGAAGTCCCGGACTGGCATCGCGTCCGGAGTGGTGAGCGAGCACCTGCTCAATCCAAAAAAATACTTTACTCTGATTAGGCCTAGAGACTGCCTTGGCCCACCAAGTTTTATCTGTTGTTCCACCGGAGACTAGTAACAGAACTGGGTCGTGTAGTCTCCGGTGAAGTGTTCTTCTATTACCTATCGTGTGGATTACAAAAACTGTTTCTTTCTATATGTGCACCACCGTTCAAGCTGCATGCAAAGAAATTGTTCCCCTAGAGACTAAGTTATATCTGAGTCAGGCCTGACCAGGAGTTAGAACTTTTTGTTGCTGCGCCATAAGGGCGCATAGATAGGAATAGCTGCACTTGGCGCGTAATCACCAGCATCCTCAGTGTGTACTATATTTACCGTTGCAGGGCTCTGCAGACAATATATGTGTTATGTATTAACCTATGCCTTTTCACAGAAGTAAACTAGTTATACTTTAACACTTCACCCTCAGTGTGTTATCATTGTGCATATATTGCTAGATTGTGATAAGATAACAACCCTTAGACTAACTGTGCCAGAGTGGGTCGAGTAGATTGCCGGGGGTTGGCGGTGCTGTATTCAGGGCCCGAAACAAATCCAGCGGCTCTCTTAACTGGGGGTAGCGCTACATAAGAATCTAGTGTTCTATAATTTACAGAGGTAACCTGGGCCCAGCTGATAAGCCTCCTTGGGATTTCAGTGCAGCACAGGCACAGTGTATAGGCATTTAAGTTCATTGGATCTCTGACCAGAGTAACAGATATTTTTTCTTTTCTTTTTTTTGCACTTATTGTAAAGATATAATACTTTTCAATTGTATATTTAAAAGACTAAAACGGTGTAAATTCATTGTTGGAGTTTACATACCCTTTAAATAAGAGCTTATTTGAAAACAAGAAATACACAGCTTAAAGTAGAACTATTGTCAAAATCCTAAATTCAGTATGTAATAAAACTCTGGAACATGCAAAATATATCTTTCTTTGTTTTTCATTTAGATGGAAAGATATTGAGACATGTACCTATTACCCTTGCAGCTGAAAGTTCACTGGTCCACTTCCTTTAATAAGGAGAGAACGCAGCTTCCTATGTCTGCAAATCGTTGTGCTGTACCCTGTTGCACTATACCATTCTCGATTTGGCCTACAGCATGGCACGATATCATGATATCATTGGGGGCATTGCTAAAGTAATTGCATCTATTCCTTGGACAGCCCTAGTGTGTCTATCATCATAGAAGACACGCCAAGGCTCCACCCACTCTCCTCAGTCTGCCTATGTCTGGCCTATGCCCCACTCTGCTGAGTCTTTGCAAATCACATACCAAGCTGTCAATCAAAGCTATTCACTCATCATGCCCACTCAAGAGGACATTATAGTAGCTTGACAGCTAGGGGTGTGACTAGGTGTGAGAGGCAAAATATACTCAGCTCAATTGAGGCAGTGTTGCCAACCGTAAGTATTTTTACTTAAAGGCAGTAAAAAACAGGCACTTTTCTCCTGACAGTAAATGCCAGTGACAGGGAATTGTTGCGAGTAAAAAATATGGTTGTGACACTCGGCATGTGCAGTTCTGGTCCGGAGCTGGTAGAGACAATCCGAGTGCCTGCTACAGTGTGTTTGGGCAGCACCAGCAGGGGGCTGGTCTGACGGAGGAAGTGCCTGTGCGTGTTGTGTGATGTCATGGTGCAAGAAAGCCGAGCAGAGTGGTGTAGTAAAATTTCAGATTAGCCAATGTATTTCATATTATTCATATTCATTTGCATGTTTTATTAATAATATTATTATTATTCATATTATTATTATTAATATATAGCAGTGGTCCTATCATCAATATTATTATTCAATAGAAAAGCAATAGTTATACGTCTTTATTAAAGTGATACTATAGGTTAATTTTTTTTTTTAAATAACATACATGTCGTACTTACCTCCACTGTGCAGTTTGTTTTACACAGAGTGGCCCCGATCCACCTCTTCTGGGGTCCCACAGTGTCTCTCGCGGCTCCTCCCCGAAATAGATAACCCCCTCTGGGAAGCTCTATCCCGAGGGGGTTACCTTGCGGGCGCGCTCCTATGTCATACACTCGGCGTCCATAGCCACCGAGTGTATGACTCGGCCCCGCCCTCCGGCGGCCGCGTCATTGGATTTGATTGACAGCAGCGGGAGCCAATGGCTGCGCTGCTATTAATCTATCCAATGAAGAGCCGAGAAGCCGTGGGGGAATTCGGGGCTCAGGTAACTAAAACGGGGGGGCTGGGGGGCCTGACACTGCAAGGTGTTTTTTCACCTTAATGCATGGGATGCATTAAGGTGAAAAAACATGAGGGTTTACAACCCCTTTAATGTATACTATGTTATTTTATAAATATAGAAAGTCTTTATTTCTAAATGTTGAACTCTAGATGACCTCTATGCTTCATGCTGGTATTTTTTGTAAGACAGTCACAAGTTTACTGGGTGAAAATGAATTAGGATTGTTAATTTTAAGTTTTTAAGTCCACTACCACTATTAAGTTCAACAGGGTCAAAAATTTCTGCTTGTGTCCTCATTAAAACTGTTAAAATAAGGTATATTTGAATAAGAGAACACTGATGTGTATTTATGTATGTATTAATAATTAGACAATATTGAATAAGGCAGTTAGCTTTGTGTATATATATATATATATATATATATATAGTACCTTTTTGTGAAACCAATATATGAATACATACAGTGGGGTAAAAAAGTATTTAGTCAGCCACCAATTGTGCAAGTTCTCCCACTTAAAAAGATGAGAGGCCTGTAATTGTCATCATAGGTATACCTCAACTATGAGAGACAAAATGTGGAAACAAATCCAGACAATCACATTGTCTGATTTGGAAATAATTTATTTGCAAATTATGGTGGAAAATAAGTATTTGGTCACCTACATACAAGCAAGATTTCTGGCTCTCACAGACCTGTATCTTCTTCTTTAAGAGGCTCCTCTGTCCTCCACTCATTACCGGTATTAATGGCACCTGTTTGAACTAGTTATCAGTATAAAAGACACCTGTCCACAACCTCAAACAGTCACACTCCAAACTCCACTATGGTGAAGACCAAAGAGCCGTCGAAGGACACCAGAAACAAAATTGTAGACTTGCACCAGGCTGGGAAGACTGAATCTGCAATAGGAAAGCAGCTTGGTGTGAAGAAATCAACTGTGGGAGCACTAATTAGAAAATGGAAGACATACAAGACCACTGATAATCTCCTTCGATCTGGGGCTCCATGCAAGATCTCACCCCGTGGGGTCAAAATGATCACAAGAACGGTGAGCAAAAATCCCAGAACCACACGGGAGGACCTAGTAAATGACCTGCAGAGAGCTGGGACCAGTGCCGGGACAAGGTCATCCGATGCCCAGGGCAAAGATGGAAAACTGCGCCCCCCCGCCCCGTGGTGTGAAGAAAAAGTCCTTGTCATTTCAAGATTAGAACAATACAAATTAAGTTAGGTTTAATTAGATAATTTAATATGCAGTAATCCCCAGCAATGTTACTAGCTTATGTAATAACCCCCACCATTGACGGGATTCTCTGCGATCCCCATTATGAACTGACTGAAGTGGTTAATTCTCTGGGGGGGGGGGTAATTAACTACTTGAGCTCTAAAAGATTTTACCCCCTTTCATGGCCAGTCCATTTTTTGCTATATAGAAACTAATACAGTGATCAGAGCTAATAATATACATGCTCATTGTACTAATGACAGTGGCTGGGAAGGGGTTAACATCAGGGGCAATCAAGGGGTTAATTGTGTGCCTGACAATGTGTATTATGTGCTGCTTTGCTTTGTTCCCTCTGTACAGAGCTCTGGGCTGTGATTTGACACAGCCGGTCAGCAGGTCCCAGCAATGAATTATTGGCTGAGAGATCTGCTAACAGACTCCCACTGTGTACAACCACAGGGGAGTGGGTGGGCGGGGGAATGTGCCTAAAACCCTGAAACAAGCAGTAACGTATGGGTCCGTCCCGGTGCCTGTAAGCTGCCACCTGTGGCAGATCGGCAAGTTGTTAATTACCAATGTTATTTGTAATATGCAGAAAGCAGGGGGTAAATGCACCCCAATGGTCACTGATGCATTAGTGACCAGTGGCAGGTAATTAACCCCTTTGTGCTGCATTAGTGGCACCAGTGTCAATTAACTCCTTCATGCAGCATATTACAGAAATACTATTTGTGATTAATTAACCTCCCCTCAGCCCCATTTAAACAGTTCATTAACTCCTCTTCAGATGGCAATATGCTTACTGGGATGGTGGTCCCTGTCCCCAGGGAATATGGGGTCCCGATCCCCAGGGGAGATGGTGGTCCCTGTCCTCAGGAAATATGAGGTCCCTGTCTCCAGGGGAGATGGTGGTCCCTGTCCCCAGGAACTATGGGGTCCCTGTCCCCAGGGGAGAGGATGGTCCCTGTCTAAAGGGAATAAGGGGTCCCTGTCCCCAGGGAATATGGGATTCCTGTCCCCAGGAAATATGGAGTCCCTGTCCCCAGAGGAGACGGTGGTCCCTGTCCCCAGAGGAGACGGTGGTCCCTGTCCCCAGGAAATATGGGCTTCCTGTCCCCAGGAGAGCTGGTGGTCTCTGTCCTACAGGAAATATGGGGTCCCTGTCCCCAGGGAATATGGGCTCCCTGTCCCCAGGGGAGATGGTGGTCCCTGTCCCCAGGGATTATGGGGTCCCTGTCCCCAGGAGAGCTGGTGGTCCCTGTCCCCAGGAAATATGGGATCCCTGTCCCCAAGGAATATGGGGTCCCTGTCTCCAGAGGAGATGTTGGTCCCTGTTCCCAGGGAATATGAGGTCCCTGTCCCCAGGGAATATGGGGTCCCTGTCCCCAGGAACTATGGGGTCCCTGTCCCCAGGAACTATGGGGTCCCTGTCCCCAGGGGAGAGGATGGTCCTGGTCTAAAGGGAATAAGGGGTCCCTGTCCCCAGGGAATATGGGATCCCTGTCCCCAGGTAATATGGAGTCCCTGTCCCCAGAGGAGACTGTGGTCCCTGTCCCCAGGAAATATGGGCTCCCTGTCCCCAGGAGAGCTGGTGGTCTCTGTCCCCAGGAAATTTGGGGTCCCTGTCCCCAGGGGTTATGCGCTCCCTGTCCCCAGGGGAGACGGTGGTCCCTGTCTCCAGGGATTATGAGGTCCCTGTCCCCAGGAGAGCTGGTGGTCCCTGTCCCTAGGAAATATGGGATCCCTGTCCCCAAAGAATATGGGGTCCCTGTTTTCAGAGGAAATGTTGGTCCCTATCTACAGGAAATATGGGATCCCTGTCCCCAAGGAATATGGGGTCCCTGTCTCCAGAGGATATGTTGGTCCCTATCTACAGGAAATATGGGATCCCTGTCCCCAAGGAATATGGGGTCCCTGTCTCCAGAGGAAATGTTGGTCCCTGTTCCCAGGGAATATGGGGTCCCTGTTCCCAGGAAATATGGGGTCCCTGTCCCCAAGGAAATATGGGGTCCCTGTCCCCAAGGAAATATGGGGTCCCTGTCCCCAAGGAATATTGGTTCCCCAGCAGCACAGAGAGGACGATCAGCATCGGAAGCTGCATCTATTCTCCATGGGCTCTCTGAGAGAGTTCCCTGCGCAAAGGGGTGGGGGGACTGGGACTCTGGGAGACCAGCCTGTGATGTCCTCCGGTAAGCCTGCTCACACAGGGCTGCACCAGTGTGCTGGAAGTTTGTCCGTCACAGGAGGGCTCTGTCTAAACTAACTGGGAATGGATGTGACTCGGGGGTCCCAGGACTGGGGAAGACACTACACTGAACAGCATTCTATGGGGCAGGAGAGAGGGGCCAGCCGAGGATGCCGATGGAGACTTAAATAGTGGCTGTCAAAAACTAGAGCGGTACCTGTCAGTGTCGCCCTGCTTGTTAGGACACCGGTGTCACCTGGGGCGGGCCGCAACCCCCTGCCATAACAATGCCACTGGCTCCTCCCCTATTCCGCCTCCCGGCCGGCCTCTCATTGACGTTACGCCGTCTGGGACTAGGACGTGCCTGTCAGGCGGAGATTACTCCACCTGACAGGGGGGTGAAGGGCGAGGTTGGTCTTAGGCTTGTGCCAAGTGCAGGAGTGCACTCGGCAGTGGGCACATGTTGCAGCTATTAGCTCTGCAGCGCGATGTGTGCAGGCAGTTAGTGTACTTTTACAGCAGAACACTGTCAGCACTTTACCAGCGCCCCCCTTCCTCCAGTAAATGGTGCTGCCCAGGGTATCCGCCCCTTCCGCCCCTGCCTTGTACCGGCCCTGGCTGGGACCAACGTAACAAAGGCTATCATCAGTAACACACTACGCCCCCAGGGACTCAGATCCTTCAGTGCCAGACGTGTCCCCCTGCTTAAGCCAGTACATGTCCGGGCCCGTCTGAGGTTTGCTAGAGAGCATTTCGATGATCTAGAAGAGGATTGGGAGAATGTCATATGGTCAGATGAAACCAAAGTAGAACTGTTTGGTAGAAACACAACTCGTCGTGTTTGGAGGAGAGAGAACGCTGAGTTGCAACCAAAGAACACCATACCTACTGCAAAGCATGGGGGTGGCAACATCATGCTTTGGGGCTGTTTCTCTGCAAAGGGAACAGGACGACTGATCCGTGTACATGAAAGAATGAATGGGGCCATGTATCGTGAGATTTTGAGTGCAAACCTCCTCCCATCAGCAAGGGCATTGAAGATGAAATGTGTCTGGGTCTTTTAGCATGACAATGATCCCAAACACACCGCCCGGGCAACTAAGGAGTGGCTTTGTAAGAAGCATTTCAAGGTCCTGAAGTGGCCTAGCCAGTCTTCAGATCTCAACCCCATAGAAAACCTTTGGAGGGAGTTGAAAGTCTGTGTTGCCCAGCGACAGCCCCAAAACATCACTGCTCTAGAGGAGATCTGCATGGAGGAATGGGCCAACATACCAGCAACAGTGTGTGACAACCTTGTGAAGACTTACAGAAAACGTTTGACCTCTGTCATTGCCAACAAAGGATATATATAACAAAGTATTCAGATGAACTTTTGATATTGACCAAATACTTATTTTTCACCATAATTTGCAAATAAATTATTTCCAAATCAGACAATGTGATTGTCTGGATTTGTTTCCACATTTTGTCTCTCATAGTTGAGGTATACCTATGATGACAATTACAGGCCTCTCTCATCTTTTTAAGTGGGAGAACTTGCACAATTGGTGGCTGACTAAATACTTTTTTGACCCACTGTACATATAGGATTGTATAGTTAAAAATTATAAGACATTTAAACACATAAGGTGGGGCGATTGCAAGTTTATTTTCCCAAGGTCGTAAATATGTCATCCTTGAGTTGGTAAAGTATTACCAAATCAAGATGGGTTTGATTTAACATCACTAAGGTGCCATATTGTCTCTACACAAGTATTTTAATGAGTAAAACCACAGACAAAAACATATAGGAATTCTGGGAATGAATACGTTTGTCTGGTTGTATGACAGGTGTAGGAGTTTATTCTACTTCAGTGGCCGGAGCCCTATGTACGGATCTGCGGAACAGGAGCAAGGAAAGTCAATGCTATTTGGACTAGAGTGGACTGAAGGAGCCACCTAGCGTGGAGAGAGATTGTCACTGTCATTGTCACTGTGACTCAGGAGGGGACGTGTTGTGTCGGTGAGGTGCAGTGGCGGCTGGTATATTTTTTTGTGGGGGGTGGCAAACAATCAACACGCTGCCAATCCACCAGTCAGTCAGGTTGGTCAAAGGCACCCCCGCAGTTGGTCCCAAGCCCCGCACTTACCCCATCTAGGTCGTGGGCAGCTCTTCCTCCGGGCGACGCCTCCTCTTCCTGGTGATTCAGGGCGGCTTCCCCTGCTTCACCTTCTTACTCCTTTGCAGCCAAATGGATTGCTTCTCCTCTCAGCCAAACGACCAGGAGGAGGATCAGGAAGACAATAGTGAATATTAATTCGCTATTGTCACACAACTGGGAGCGTCCCAAGCCCACCCTTTTTTGAAGCCTATTAGAATCCATGCGTCTGCACCCAGCATTGCGGGCCACCATTGGTGAGGTGTCATTATCATCAGGAAACCAAGCTGTTGAGCGGGGGGGGGGGTTGCCATGGGACTTTGGACATCAAGCAAGTTGTTGAGCGAGGGGGGTGGCGGACATTGACGCCGCCGTTCGCGGGATGGGGCGTCGATCGCACGATATTACAGTGGATATGCGGGGGGGAATGTCTTGCCTTCTCGAGTCCTCTGGCTCCTCTTTCTGCTGTGCTGCCCTCTGCTGGTGGGGCCCCAGGACAGCTTAGGGCCCCTGTTCCGACGCCCCTGACTGTGAGAGTCAATTTCATGTGTGTGTGCCTGTCCATTCTAATTTCTTGCCTTCCTGAGTCCTGTCCCTGAGCTACTTACTTAACCACTTCAATACCCAGCCATAGTAATATGACGTCCACAGATGGGATCTCCCATCCTGGGTGGACGTCATATGACGTCCTGGGTTTGAAGGGGGATATCTGAATGATGCCTGCAGTTAGAGGCATCATTCAGATATCCTTTTGCTCTGCCGGCGATTCTGTGCACCATAAGAATGATCATAGCGGTGGTTCCGCCGCTTGATCGTTCTTATAGGCGGCGGGAGGGGACATCCCCCCTCCCGCTGCCATCGGGTGCTTCTCCGGGCTCTCCCGTGCCATCGGGGACCCGGAGAGAATCGTCCGGCGCCGGTGGTGGGTCACGTGACAAGCATAGAGATGACTGGTGATCAGATGGTCACCAGTCATCTCTATGACCGTCGGAGGCCCGGGCGCGATGTAATGACATCACGCCCGGGTCCTCAAATCTAAACAAAGCCGCCATTGCGGCTGTAAGTATGAGATCAGTGAAATTATTTTCATGATCTCATGCTTTCCAGCCTGGAGGAGAGATGTGGGGTCTTATTGACCCCGCATCTCTCCATAAAGAGGACCTGTCACACACATTCCTATTACAAGGGATGTTTACATTCCTTGTAATAGGAATAAAAGTGATCAAAAAAAAGTGTAAAAAAAAGTAAAAAAAAAAAAAAAAAAGTAATATATATTTTTTTTAAAACGCCCGTCCCCAATAGCTGGTGCTTAGAAGCGAACGCACACGCAAGTCCTGCCCGCATATGTAAACGCCGTTCAAACCACATATGTGAGGTATCACCGCATGCATTAGAGCGCGTGCAACAATTCTAGCACTAGACCTCCTCTGTAACTCTAACCTGTAAAAATTTTCAAAGCGTCGCCTATGGAGATTTTTAAGTACCGAAGTTTGGCACCATTCCATGAGTGTGCGCAAGTTTAAAGAGTGACATGTTATGTATCTTTTTACTCGGCGTAACATAAGCTTTCATATTTTGCAAAAAAATTGGGCTAACTTTACTGTTTTGTTATTTTTTAATTCATGAAACCATTTTTTTCCCCAAAAAAGGCGTTTGAAAAATTATTGCGCAAATACCGTACAGGATAAAAAGTTGCAACGACTGTCATTTTATTCCCTAGGGTGTCTGCTAAAAAAAACATATATAATGTTTCGGGGTTCTGAGTCTTTTTCTAGCAAAATAATGATGATTTGTACATGTAGGAGAGAAGTGCCAGAATAGGCCCGGTATGGAAGTGGTATAAAAAGCCCTATATTGAAGTGGTAATATATCGAAAATCAAAATGAAAACATTTTTTTTTGCCTTAAAATCACAATACTAATTGCATATTATACTTGTTTGTAGCCTAAATACTGAAATTTGCGCTTAAAACTGTAACTTTTGGAAATGTCATTAAAAACGTCACTGTGCCAGTAAATTTTGGGTGTTGTGTCAGTAAAATTCAATCTGGTAGGTGGTTGGCAACACTGAATTGGAGGCATGTGGAATCATGAGAACTGTAGTTACCTGTGGGAATCACAGATGGTAGCACAGTGATAGGAAATTATGTGCTAGCTCTGCAAAACTCCTCCCATCATCACTATCATTATCCAGCGGTGAAGACATGATTGGAGAATTGGAGACAGCAATTGCAGGTGTATACTGAGGTAATAATAATTTCAGGCATAGAAACAGGATTACCTATTCTGTAAACTAGGATTTTCATACCTTGCTTGAAGAATTTCCAGTGAGTTTAACAACATCATCTATTATTTCTGTCAGTTTCTTAAAGGTAAGGTTATTGTAGTCAAAACGTCTCCCAAATAACATACTGAAGGTAATATTGGGGGGAGCACTATAAAAAACCTGTTTTTCAAAAGGTTTACCTAAAAGGACAAAATAAACAATGACTGTTATAGAACAATGCTTATACTACGGTAATTGTTCAATAGTATGCTTTAAATAATTTGACTTGTACAGCGTTGTTAAGTGATGGCAATGGCTGCTGAGGACTCTTGTAGACAAAAATTATTCAGGCCCTCTTCATCACTCAATTTTGCCTAATGGAGACAGTCTTTAGAAAGTACTTTTTGCTCTTTGGCAACCAACCTTATACAGGGTGCATCGACTCATAACAAAGGATTCATAAAGCAGCACTATAAGGTTTCTAAGAAGAGATAACAGCAAAGACTGTTTCCTTTCAGACAATATTAAGCTGATTTACTAAAGTTGTGTTAAAATTAACTTTTTTTTATTTTGGGCTTTAGAGCACATCAACAAAATACAATATTGCTGTGTGAATAAGAAACAATATTATCTTAATCATACAGTAGAGGACTGAGGAATAGATCCTTTGACCATGGATTATATGCTGCTACCTTCAGGTGAGTGAAAGCTTTTGCTGGGAACCATCTCCCAGGGTATGTACCGTATTTTTCGCTCCATAAGACGCACCCCCCCCCCCCAAGAAATAGGGGGAAATGTCTGTGCATCTTACGAAGCGAATATTGACCAGACCTCCCGCCCAACCACCAGGAACGGAGTGTGTTAGGCCTGCCTGTGGTTGCCGCTGCACAGCTGCTTGTATAGACCTGGACACCAGCCACCTGTCTGGCACTGTTCCTCCGCTCGGGACTGCATAGCACTGTCCCCCCCTTCTCCTTGGACACGTTTCACACTACTATGAGTGCTTAATCATTACACCCGTGTCTACCATACCAGGCATCTGAGCTTGTGATGTCACTTGGGGATGTCGGAATAAAGATTTTGGATTACATTGTGGTGTACATATTCTTATTTTTTGTGCATTGTATCCGGAGGCGAGCCGAGGTGTGCACCCACCATCCATCAGGCTTCCCCGCCTCACTTGGAGCGGCAAGCCTTCTTTGTCCTTATTGACTGCAGAGGATGATATGCTAGCTGTGAGTTACTGGGATTCCCAGGCTTCTCTATATTTGATCATTTGGATAATGTTTGTGAAAGGATACATTTGTTATTAAAGCTTGATACTTTTTACTTTATTGACAAAATACTGGATCAGCACTCCTTGTGTTGGTTTTTTCACTGGGTTGGCAGATCCTATGTAAGTTCACCACATTGATTATTCAATAAACTACCTTTTTTACATGGAAATTTTAGAGGCTGTTATCCATTACGCAATCTGAAAGACTGTAATTTTTTCCCCATATCTACATTGAGACCATTTTGGTTCAGAATATTTTTTTTCATGTTTTCCTTTTCCAAAACCTAGGTGCGCCTTATGGTCAGGTACATCTTATGGAGCAAAAAATAAAGGATATAACCCGGCCTACTCCAAGAGCCTCCAGTTTTTTGCTAGTATTCTTAAGTGATGGACCTCTTTTCTGATTGATTAATATTTTTTTATTATCTTTAACCGGATTTCTTTTACTTCCTTCTGCTGCCACTTCTATCAAGATCTGACTGTTTATCACCTTATTTTGCTGTTGTACACAATCAATTTACTCTTCAAAATATATTGTCATTCAGTTGACAATATAACCATTAAAACTGTCTGTTTATGCATTTACAATGTATAAACATTTTGAAAGTGAATACAGATTATGTAGGCAATTATAGGATTCAGAATAAAGATTCTGAAAGAGCTTAAAACCCAAATAGAAGACAAATCATTATAGGAAAACACTATTCATGTTGTCACTTGGAGTTGACTTGATTGAACTTAATAATAACAAGGCAATTGAAGACTAATTATCAGGTATTAAACATCGATCTTTAAACTGGGATGTGTTAACTATTACTAAGTTTTCCAGTACATAACTCACCATTATGGGACTGAATGTATGCATTTAAGAACTGCAGTTCATCAATAATCCTGCCTTCAATTGACCCTTTTCCCATCCCAAGATCTCGTAGAATGGTCAGGGTGAACCTTCGGGTCACCTTCCATATTTCCTCATTTGAGAAAAGGATTCCTAAGAGAAAAAGAAGTTATGAATGTAGAATGATGGAGAATATTTTACAGAAAATTGTGTGTGTTTGTGTGTAAAAAAAATATATAGATGGTCAAATGAATTGTGTATATATATAGTTTCATATGAGCCATTCACACTAGACTTGTAGATAGAGTTTTGGAAAAAAACTCTCAAAACAAAATGTTCCTTCATACATAGCCTTCAATCTAAATTCATGTCTCTAAAGCAATGTTTCTCAACCAGGGTGCCATGACACCCTGGGGTGCTGTCTGGGTTCCCTTGGGTGCAGTGAGCTTGGGACCCAGTTTGCCCTGGTTCATTGTCATAGGTTTACATGGTGCAGGTGGGACAGACTCCAGCACCATAATAACCAATGGTGATAGTGGTCCTTTATCCCACACCATGGCAATACATGACTCTCATCAAGGGCAGGCAGCATGCAGGGCCGGCCTCAGCATTCAGAAGAAAATTGAGGTCTGCCACCTCCAGGCCTCCTTCATCTCCTGTCCCCTGCTGCGTTGCTTGAGCCAAATTGTAGGGATCTGGTGTGAAGAGGGGACTGTGTGATTGGGGTCTCTGTAATAGGGGGCTGTGTGATTAAGGGGTGCTATGATGGGGCCTCTGATGTTAAGGAGTGACTCTGACCTCTGATGTGATGGGGAAACCTCTGATGTGAAGGAGGCTTCTGATGTGAAATTTCATCAAGGTGGCTGTGTGCTTGGCCGAGGCTCAGGTTACCTAATAGTAAGTAACGTTTACATTTTATAAATTTTAGACTGGGGTGCTTTGAGATTTTCCATAAGATGGAAAGAGTTTAAAAGGGTTTGAGGGTTTAAAATGGGAGTAAACTCCCATGTATGACTTTTACCTATAGGTAATACCTATATACAGTGGGGCAAAAAAGTATTTAGTCAGCCACCAATTGTGCAAGTTCTCCCACTTAAAAAGATGAGAGAGGCCTGTAATTGTCATCATAGGTATACCTCAACTATGAGAGACAAAATGTTTAAACTAATCCAGACAATCACATTGTCTGATTTGGAAAGAATTTTTTTTGCAAATTATGGTGGAAAATAAGTATTTGGTCAATATCAAAAGTTCATCTCAATACCTTGTTATATATCCTGTGTTGGCAATGACACAGGTCAAATGTTTTCTGTAAGTCTTCACAAGGTTGTCACACACTGTTGCTGGTATGTTGGCCCATTCCTCCATGCAGATCTCCTCTAGAGCAGTGATGTTTTGGGGCTGTCGCTAGGCAACACGGACTTTCAACTCACTCCAAAGGTTTTCTATGGGGTTGAGATCTGGAGACTGGCTAGGCCACTCCAGGACCTTGAAATCCTTCTTACAAAGGCACTCCTTAGTTGCCCGGGCGGTGTGTTTGGGGTCATTGTCATGCTGAAAGACCCAGCCACGTTTCATCTTCAATGCCCTTGCTAATGGGAGGTGGTTTGCACTCAAAATCTCACGATACATGGCCCCATTCATTCTTTCATGTACACGGATCAGTCATCCAGTTCCCTTTGCAGAGACACAGCCCCAAAGTACGATGTTGCCACCCCCATGCTTCACAGTAGATATGGTGTTCTTTGGTTGCAACTCAGCATTCTCTCTCCTCCAAACATGACGAGTTGTGTTTCTACCAAACAGCTCTACTTTGGTTTCATCTGACCATATGACATTCTCCCAATCCTCTTCTGGATCATCCAAAGGCTCTTTAGCAAACCTCAGACGGGCCCGGACATGTACTGGCTTAAGCAGGGGGACACGTCTAGCACTGCAGGATCTGAGTCCCTGGTGGCGTAGTGTTACTGATGGTAGCCTTTTACGTTTGTCCCAGCTCTCTGCAGGTCATTCACTAGGTCCCCCCGTGTGGTTCTGGGATTTTTGCTCACCGTTCTTGTGATCATTTTGACCCCACGGGGGGGGGGCCTTGCGTGGAGCCCCGGATCGAGGGAGATTATGAGTGGTCTTGTATGTCTTCCATTTTCTAATTATTGCTCCCACAGTTGATTTCTTCACACCAAGCTGCTTGCCTATTGCAGATTCAGTCTTCCCAGCCTGGTGCAGGTCTACAATTTTGTTTCTGGTGTCCTTCGACAGCTCTTTGGTCTTCACCATAGTGGAGTTTGGAGTGTGACTGTTTGAGGTTGTGGACAGGTGTCTTTTATACTGATAACAAGTTCAGACAGGTGCCATTAATACAGGTAATGAGTGGAGGACAGATGAGCCTCTTAAAGAAGAAGATACAGGTCTGTGAGAGCCAGAAATCTTGCTTGTTTGTAGGTGACCAAATACTTATTTTCCACCATAATTTGCAAAAAAAAATATTTCCAAATCAGACAATGTGATTGACTGGATTTGTTTCTGTAACGAGCCCCTTTGCTCGCTCGGCTCCACTCTCCCGACACTCCTCTGCTCTACTGGATCATCCGGTGCTCCAGGATTCAAACTACAGCTATGTGCCATTCAAATCCATTTGTGATCGTTCAGAACAAACACCAGGCAGGCTGTATGTAAGTTCAAACAGGAGAGACTTTATTAGAACCAAAATCAAGTCTTATATACAGTAACAGAGGAGGTAACCAGAACATAAATTAACATGAGCTAATTAACTAAATCCTTTAGACAGCCAAGGTGACTCATAGATATGACCTTTCAGGGTAGACATCCCGTCTCCTCGCTCACCTGCTATACAATACACATTATCATAAGTGTAAACATCACACACTTAGCAGGGTCAATTAGCACAGAGGACAGACAGATGGCTGGAGGTGATGTCTTTAGCATATCCTTAGAGTGAACGTGTGAACGTCCCAACAGTATGAATCAGTCACTCTAATATGGCATATACAGGGTCCCCAGAGTCTGTGTGTCTTGGGGGGACATGGACCTGAATCCAAAGTAACACCCCCTCAAGGGTCCCCAGGCATGCAGCTCACAAAGAGCACCGTTCCCCCAAATGCCAGGGCCCATGGTCGCAAGGCAAGAGGCTTGCATTCAGTCCCCTCCAAAAGCCTCTGTCCCGGCTAGGTCTGTCACACATCTCCCCTTTCGGCAGGAAACTAACATAGGAGGAGACCCCAAACGGGTTGACTCCGAAGTTAATCCATAGTTCTATTCCCCCAATGCCTGTATCCACACAGTACCCCAAATAAATTGCTCCAAACAGAGCATTACTTACCCAGCCAACCTCTGCCTCTCTCAGAGAACATACCCGCCACTGGGGAGAGGCCTGGACTGGCCCTTCTCCCTGGAGTCCTTTCCGCCGCTGGAGAGAAGACAGGTTGACTGGGCTCAGTCCGTCATGCTGTTGGGGATCTGGGTCAACTGCCCGGCATCCCTGGGGTATACAAGTGGAGACTGAAGTCCCATCCACTTGTGGTAGGTGAACATCCCCCAGTGCTTGCAAAGCAAGGCTGACATCCTCCTGTCTCAGTGTCCCACCATTTTCTGGGGTTGTGTCAGTGAGGACTGAAGTCCCATCCAATACCACAGGACCTCCCTCTTCTGTTAGTTGAGAGCAGAGGCCCGTGGCACTCTGCTCTGTTGCCAGCTCTTCTGCTGGGTTGCTGTGAGTGGGGACCGCAGTCCCATCCACCGATCTCCGCTCATGTGGCAGTTGTGTGCCGATGCCAGTAGCATTCTGCCCTGCTGCTAGTGATTCAGCTGGGAGTAAGAGCTTTACTGCCTCAGCTTGTTGCTGGGGAGAGGGGCCAACTGCCCCGGCTCCCTGAAACTCCACAGTGGTTTCCGGTGCTGGGCAGAGGTGGGTATCACTCTGCCCTGTTGCCAGCACTTCTGCTGGGGACTCCACACCATCTGCTCTGGTTAACTGTTGGGGGGGAGATGGCCTGCTTCTCCTCCCTGCATCTCTGAAATCCACTGTGAAAGAGGAACCATCGCCTTCTCACCTCAGGCCTCCAAAACTGCCACGGGTGTAGAGCAGGGGTCTGTAGTACTCTGTCCTGCTGCCAGTACATGGGCAGGCGATGCATAATACCTAACATCCTCTGAACAGTCCCTTAAGTCCATACCTTCTGTAATCTGTGGCTGGGGAGATGAGCCAACTTCCCTAGCTCCCTGGAACTCCATATCATCCACTTCGGCTTTAAGGGTGGCAATCTTCAGATTTTCCACTGCTGATTCTTCAGCCAGGATTTCAGAGTTGTCAACTGGTATTTCCTGATAGTCCCAGGCAAAGGGAGCCCCACCCTGCTGCTGAGCAGAGTCTAGCAGCTGTTTGTAGGCAATCTCCAGCTCCCATTCCTGAACGGCCAGAAACTCCAAATCTTCCTGTGCCCAGTGCCCTTCCGAGACATTCAGTCTTTGTTCTCTGTGCTCCATTATTTCCTCCAAACGCCACTCCCGATCACTCCCAAAGTCAGGGTCCTCGGACAGCCTCCAATACAACAATCCCAGGCCATTATAGTCAAAGCCTTCCGTGGGGCTGTCATCCGCTGACCACTGGCACTCTTGGGCTACATACCACCGGAGGGCTCTGTAGCTCTCGTCCAACCGCATCTCTGCCCGGATCAGCCTGCTTAACTCAGCTGTCCACTCCTGCTTTGGTTGTTCCCCCAATAACAGCATTCGTACTTCATACTGCGACCAGTACCTTACATAGATGGAGGGGAGAATCTTTCCCTGGTGTTGCTGCTCGAGGGCTAGCACTTTCTTCCAGAGTTCGCAGCGGATCGAATCCGACCATCCCAGCAGGACCTCCTCTGATACTGGTCCTCTATGCTGTATCTGCATCTCTCGCAACCTCCTTCCAAATTCCTCTTCCATGGCGGCTGGTTCTTTAGGTGTTGTCTCCGATTGCCGTATTTCCGCCATTCTCCGCTCATGTTGCCGCTCTAGTTCTCTCTTTTGTCGCTCTCGTTCTCTCTCTTGTCGGGCATCCTGCAGCTGAATGCCTTCAATGGCTTCCTGTATGGCGGTCTCTGATGGGTTAGCCCCATATAATGCCAACCGCTGCCGCACTCGTTGCTGAAACAAATCTTCAACTGACCGGGGTCCTGCATCACCCTTCTTCTGGTCCATCTCGGCTCTCAAGTAGGTCTTTCAGCGTGACTTTCCTGCAGGCTGCATAGCTGGTCATTCACTGTGGTGGTTTGACGTGTCCCAGGAACTGGAGAGCAAATCCCACTGCTGCCAACCAATGTAACGAGCCCCTTTGCTCGCTCGGCTCCACTCTCCCGACACTCCTCTGCTCTACTGGATCATCCGGTGCTCCAGGATTCAAACTACAGCTATGTGCCATTCTAATCCATTTGTGATCGTTCAGAACAAACACCAGGCAGGCTGTATGTAAGTTCAAATAGGAGAGACTTTATTAGAACCAAAATCAAGTCTTATATACAGTAACAGAGGAGGTAACCAAAACATAAATTAACATTAGCTAATTAACTAAATCCTTTAGACAGCCAAGGTGACTCATAGATATGACCTTTCAGGGTTGACATCCCGTCTCCTCGCTCACCTGCTATACAATACACATTATCATAAGTGTAAACATCACACACTTAGCAGGATCAATTAGCACAGAGGACAGACAGATGGCTGGAGGTGATGTCTTTAGCATATCCTTAGAGTGAACGTGTGAACGTCCCAACAGTTTGAATCAGTCACTCTAATATGGCATATACAGGGTCCCCAGAGTCTGTGTGTCTTGGGGGGACATGGACCTGAATCCAAAGTAACACCCCCTCAAGGGTCCCCAGGCATACAGCTCACAAAGAGCACCGTTCCCCCAAATGCCAGGGCCCATGGTCGCAAGGAAAGAGGCTTGCATTCAGTCCCCTCCAAAAGCCTCTGTCCCGGCTAGGTCTGTCACAGTTTCCATATTTTGTCTCTCATAGTTGAGGTATACCTATGATGACAATTACAGGCCTCTCTCATCTTTTTAAGTGGGAGAACTTGCACAATTGGTGGCTGACTAAATACTTTTTTGTCCCACTGTATATATATACATATATATAGGTATACCTATTTTACCTATAACAAGGCTTACCTATAGGTACTGTAAATATCTCCTAAACATGCACCGTTTAGGAGATATTTACCTTAGATGTAGCCGGTGACGTCACTGGCACATGCGCTCTGAAGGAACGGCATACCCATGCCGTAAACAGCAACTCCTGCGTGCCAATCAAATACATGAAGCCCACAAACCCGGAAAGAAGACTGGGTGAAGATGGAAGCTCCTTCAGCAGTGACAGCACGCCACTGGAGGGCTTCATTTTCAGGTAAGCCTGTCATGCGATGCATACTAGCACATTATGACTTAAACTGCTCATGCCCGATTTTTTTTCTTGGATGTGGTTTACTACCACTTTAAAGACACAAATGAATGCTACTCTTTATTCGTCATTACATTTTTGTTTTTCAATGCAAACTGTGTAAGTACCTCCATTTGACTTGGTATCAGCCTCTTGCAATCCTCTGTGCAGCAGAGCTGAGCTGTGTTATGCCGCGTACACACGCTCTGAATTTTACAACAACAAATGCTCGATGGGAGCTTTTGGTCGGAAATTCAGACCGTGTGTAGGCCCCATCGGACATTTTCTGTCGGAATTTCCGACCACAAAAATTTGAGAGCTGGTTCTCAACAGTAGAAGAATTCTAATGTTGGCTGACTAGTAATAATAATTAATAAATATAATTATTACTAGTCATACAACATTAGAATTCTACTATAGCTTGTGGGCGGAGCATTCGTAGGAAATGTATAATTTGAAGCGTCGTACAGTTTAGCTGCTTCGTCAAATCTTCTTAGAACATTCGACAGACACCATAAGCCTTCAATGACAGATTCTACCTTAATTAATTCGGATTTTCGGACGAATGCATTTTTTAAAGAAATAAAATAAATAAAAACTAATTTCAGAAGTAACTAAATTATTTTATTTTTCGGACGAAAAACTAATTCCGAAACGAAATATTTCAGTGTACACATGTCTAATACACAAATGTTTTACCCACATCCACCCCAAGAATGTCATATGACGTCTTTGAATTTCAGTGGGTATTTCTGAATGATGCCTGCAGCTACAGTCATCATTCAGGCATCATCTTTTAGAGCCACCGCTTGATCGTTCTTACATGCGACGGGAGGGGACATCCCCCCTCCCGCCGCCCTCTGGTGCTTCTCCGAGCTCTCTCGTGCCATCGGGGACCCAGAGAAAGAATCCGCCGCCGACGGATGATGCGCATAGAGATTTCTCTATGACTGTCGGAGGCCCGGGTGGCGACGTTATGATGTCACGTCCGGGACGCAGTTGTAAACAAAGCCGCGATCGCGGCTGGAAATCATTGGATTGTAAAAAAAAAAAAATTATCTCATGCTTTTCAGCCTGGAGGAGAGATGTGGGGTCTTTTAGACCCCACATCTCTCCATAAAGAGGACCTGTAACGCAATATTCCTATCACAAGGGATGTTTACATTCCATGTAATAGGAATAAAAGTGATCAAAAAAAAATTTAAGAGAAAGTGTAAAAATAAAAAAAGTATTAAAATAAACAATAAAATAAATAATAATAATAAGCTGCTACCCCTGGTGGTTTCCAGTTTAACTGAGCTCTAGCAGTAGAGCTGCAGTGAGCAGAATCTGATTGCAATTTACTTTGGGTTGATATTATATTATTGTTTTTTTGTTATATTAGGTATTTGTATCACATATTCACAGGTGTTATTTAATTCCAACACAGTGGTTAGCGCTCCCTTTACACATGCACTGGGTGCATGCACAATTTTTAAAATAAAATAAATAAATTCAAAGCGCCCCCGCCCCGTGTGAAGTGAACGCACATGTAAGTCCCGCCCACATATGTAAACGCGTTCAAACCACACATGTGAGTTATCGCTACGTGCGTTAGAGCGATAGCAACAATTCTAGCACTAGACCTTCTCTAACTCTAAACTGGTAACCTTTAAAAAAATAAAAACTATCGTCGTTTATGGAGATTTTTAAGTACCGAAGTTTGGCGCCATTCCTTGAGTGTGCGTAATTTTAAAGCGTGACATGTTAGGTATCTATTTACTCTGCGTAACATCATCTTTCACATTGAACAAAAACATTGGGCTTAGAGCCCATTCACACAGGGGCGTCTTTGGATCCGACTCCAAATCGCCCCAGGTCGCCCCTAGTCGCCTCAGGTCGCGCTGGCTGAAGAAATCAATGTAAGTTAATGGAGCCGTCCTTATGCACACTACTGCAGTCGCTCCGACTTCAAAAAAGGTCCCTGTACTACTTCAATCCGACTCCTAGGCGACCTGTAACCATTCATTTCAATGGGAGTCGCCTCTCACTGTCTTAATAGGAGCAACTCTCCAGGAAGAAAACATACATTTCTCAGGCAAACCTCTCCCTCCCCCCTCCCTCCCACAGAGCTGATTCTTGTTTGATTGGCCACTGGAATGTCTCCTGTCCTGCAGGCAACTTGGAGTTGCCTTGTAAATAGCTCCAGGTCGCGCTGTTATTCATTCTCAAGTTGTGTCTGAGTTGCCTCATAAAATCGCGCTGGAAGTCGTGTTGCCCCTGTGTGAATGGGCTCTAACTTTACTGTTTTGTTATTTTTTAATTCATGAAACTGTTTTATTTCCCAAAAAAACAAGTTTGAAAAATTGTTGCACAAATACTGTGCGACATAACACGTTGCAAAGACCACCATTTTGTTCCCTAGGGTGTCTGCTATAATAACATATATAATGTTTGGGGGTTCTGAGAAATTTTCTAACAAAAATATTATGATTTTTACATGTAGGAGAGGAGTGCCATAATAGGCCCGTTATGGAAGTGGTTAAACTGAATAGGTTGTTTTACAAGGTAATTGTTTACAATCACTTTAGGTCAGGGGTGTCCAAACTTTTTTCAAAGAGGGCCAGATTTGATGAAGTGAACATGCGTGAGGTCCGACCATTTTGCCTGACATTCTGTGAACCATTAAAATTCGGTCTAAGTGTGTTCGTTCGAGCACTAATACACGGCCCAACAAGAATTATCTTGCCTTTTTGGCTGTGTGTGGTGAAGAGATTAGCTTAGGCGTGTTATTTGGATATACCGTATTTATCAGCGTATAACACGCACATTCACTTTAAAAAATCTTTCATTTGAAATAAAGAACTGTGAATCAAATGAAGGGTCACTGCCCATCTATACAGCCTCACAAGTGCCATAAATGCAGCACCCCCGTTGCCCTGAATGAAGCACCCCCGTTGCCCTGAATTCAGCACCCCCGTTGCCCTGAATTCAGCACCCCCGTTGCCCTGAATGCAGCACCCCAATTGCCATGAATGTAACACCCCCTTGCCCTGAATGCAGCACCCCCTTGCCCTGAATGCAGCACCCCCTTGCCCTGAATGCAGCACCCCCTTGCCCTGAATACAGCACCACCTTGCCATGAATACAGCACCCCCTTGCCATGAATACAGCACCACCTTGCCATGAATACAGCACCCCACTTGCCATGAATACAGCACCCCCCTTGCCATGAATGCAGCACCCCCCTTGCCATGAATGCAGCACCCCCCTTGCCATAAATACAGCACCCCCCTTGCCATAAATACAGCACCCCCTTGCCATGAATACAGCACCCCCTTGCCATAAATACAGCACCCCCTTGCCATGAATACAGCACCCCCCTTGTCATGAATGCAGACTCACCATTGCAGCCTGATTCATGGACATCTACAGCCTTGGAGGAGACAGGGAGTGGGCGGGACGAGCGCCGACAAACATACAGGAGAATTTCCTGTTTTATCGGCTGCCTCTTTAATCGAAAGTCCCGCCCCCTGTGATGGACGGAACAGTCATCCAATGGCAGCACAGGAGACGGGACTTCCTGTCACTGTGTAAACAGGAAATACTCCTGTATGCACGGCGCTCGTCCCACCTCCTCCAAGGCAGCCAGCAGCATGTATTTCTCTTGTGGCGCTCGGGGATTCGTTGGGGGCCACAAAAGACATACATGTCAAAATGATCAGGCGGGCCGTCCGAAACCGGAACGCGGACCTCGATTGGTCCGCGGGCCGGACTTTGGACATGCCTGCTTTAGGTGCTTGACTGAAGCTCATGATTTAAGGTACATGCTCCAGGACTGCTATCTTTCACTTTGCTTCATTGATGAGTGTGTCACCAGCCAGAAACAAATCAGGAAGTCAGGTATTCAACACTTAACTGGCTGAATGCTTGTTACAGGACAAAGTCTGTGTAAAGAGGAAAATAAAGATAAGGAAGATGGATCTGAGGCTTTCAGTTTCAAAATCAATTCACCAATAACTCCGGCATGACAGCCCCAAAGCCAGCATTTGTAGAAGCTTTCATATTTCTGAACTTGTAGGCTGTAGTGCATGCCTGTCAGGGCCAAGAAAGAAGAAAATAGAGAAGTGGCCCCATGGGATTGTCACCCCTAACACCCATTTGTTTAATAAATAAATTTTACTCTTAATAGAGGGCTATGATAATTGTTAAGTACATGTCTCTTTATGGCTGCTTTGCTGTTTTTTTCTGTTTTGTGTTTCAGGTGACAAGCTGCCTGCTGTTGCTAGGAAGATTTACCTCAGCTGTAGAGCACTGGATTGGTGACAAATCCTTTGGTGGGAAGCATCTACCCAATGAGTGTAACCTTTTACTTATATCCTTCCCTGTCACTGGGCGGAGTTAGCATTTACCTCAGGTCTGTCAGTTGGACTCACCTCTGGATTCTCCTCAGCCTTCCTTCTGGATCTTTTGACCTGCTCTCCCACCCTCCCTCCCCTTTATTTCCCCCCGTTGCGGTCCCCCTTTATGTGGGTAATGTCGCCCACTTTGTGGGTGGACAGTGGTCGGTACGCTGTTACTTGTTTTATATAAGATATTACTGCTTGAGTCTTAGTGACTAAGCAAGTTGGTCTGTTATTGGTTACCAACAGTTCTGTTTGATATTGAAGGTCTATCTTTTTGGGTAATGTCGCCCACTTTGTGGGTGGACAGTGGTTGGTAAACTGGTATTTGCTTGGTATAAGATATTGCTGCTTGAGTCTTAGTGACTAAGCATGTTGATCTGTTAATGGCTAACAGCGATTCTGGTATTAAAGGTTAAAGTTCATTTCATAATTAAAATTGTTTTAAACCCAATAAAGGTGCCGCGGCCTAAACTTTTCTATAATCCTGTATATATCCCACATCTGGATCACTGCTGTATAGCGTAAAAATCACAGTTTAATTTGTGCAGCAAAGCTCAGGCATTCTGTGAATCGACAAGAGCTGTGGAAGTGATCCTGTCGTTTATCAACCCCTCTTCTTCCCTTGTCTATTCACATTAAAGTCTTATATTCTGTAAAGAGAATACAAAGTGTTCTGTGAATGGTGAGAGGGAGAGGAGGGATGGATAAATGTAAGGATCCCTTCCCTGTATGAGAGATGCAACTCTCATAGCTGCAGTGCTGGAAGTACTGTGCTACCTGCACTTTCCAGCATGAATGAAACTGAGATTTTTTTCACTAAAGAACAGCAATCCTGATGTAGGATATACTTCTTTACAGCTGGTAACATTTTTGTGCACACTACATATCACTTAGAAATTCTACCTGCAGTCTCTCTTTTTAACGAGTTCACTTATTCACTGTACCTCGGTTATGCTGAAAGTCATCAGCAATGGGTAACGCACCACGATCTCCAAAATCATAGTTTGCCTTCACCAAGGCTTCTTGATTTGCTTCATAACCAACCAAAACCACTGCTTTTATGCCTCCATAATGGAATGTGAAGAACATGCCATACTTCTTCGCCAGCTGAAAAATAGGTTTAATAAAGAATCTTTATTAGAGAGAAGATTCAAAACAAAATGCTATAGAGACCAAATGTTAAAAAGAAAGCTAACAAACTGTATGGACAGAGTATACATACAATTACTAAGGAGAACATATTATTGTGTATTGAGTGTATCTATGTACAGAATGGTAGTTCAACGATGGCTAGCAGAGGGTCTCACTAGGGACACTATAAAGGCCCGTACACACGGTCTGACTTTTTGCCAACAAACTTCAAAATGAGCAAGTTTTCCAAAAAATCCGACTGTGTGTATGCTCCATCGGACAAACTTTTTTGGTTTTCATCGGACAAAAGATCGCTCTGCAAACGGACAAACTTTTCGGCAACAAAAGTCCGATGGTGCAAAGTCCGACCGTGTGTACAGAAATCCATCGGACTTTTGTCCGAAGTACAAATACGCATGCCCAGAACCAATGTTAAAATCAACCAACAATAGCAGAAGTTGACCAAAGGGTGGCGGTAAAGAGCAGAAAAGAGCAGAAAAACCACATGATGTTGGGAAAGTTTGCAGAAAAGTCCTGCCGTGTGTATGCTATGGGTGTGCCCGACCAACTCCCTTCGGACAAAAATCCACGGAAAAGTTTGTTTGAAGTCCAACCGTGTGTACGAGGCTTAAGGCTGAATTCACAAGGCTTTAAAACCAGGGTGAGCATCTTTTTTTTTAATTTTTTTTAGCCATGTGACTATAATTTGCCAATCTCACTGGTCTCAGATGAAAAAAAACTAAAACCTGTAACTTTAATAAAAATAAGTATCCTAATCCTAGTGTGTTAGCTTTGTGAATTGTGCCTTATTTCATTTTTTTTAATTTTTAATTTTATTTTATGTTCTCATTGTGTTTTGGTGGGTTTTCTCCAAAAATGTCATAGGCCCTTTTCACACATGCTTTTTCATCCAGCCGTTTACGAATGAAAAAGGGACATACATGTATCCCTATGAGATAGCGGGTGTCAGCGGATGAACATCCGCTGACACCCGATCTCATCCATGTCCGCAATGCTCTGGTTCTGCAGACGGAGGAAAATCCTATTTTTCTATCCGTCTGCAGAGCGGATCGGGTGAACACGGACAGACAGTCCGTGTTCATCCGATCCCCCCATAGGGGAGAGCGGAGATCTGACAGGGCGGTCCCTACACAGTGTGCGGGGACCACCCTGTCATCCGCCGGCTCAGCGGGGATCAACGGAGCGATCCCCGCTGAGCAAGGGGATATGAAAGGAACGGATCCCTATGGGATCCGCATGTCTGAAAGAACCCATAGACATTGCTTTTGACCCAAAGTCACCCTGCAGTGTGCGTATATGAGTGTGACAGAAACATTTGATTGTATACTCCTTTGGTACCAAGAAACATATCAAAGAGTTGTGTAAAAATTGATAGTGCTATATAAGTACAAAATAATAAAATGCATTTGAAAATAAAATACATGTGGTTGCAATGTGTTACAACTGTGTTTCAAATTCCCATTATTTCTTTCGCTTGCATATGCACTTATTCTAACGCCAACTTCACCCTATTTCCTTAACCATGGGTGTATGGTAAATTTTACACTTGTAAACAACACAATTGGAATGGTAAGTTGTATAGATAGGTGGTTTATTCACTTTTAAGTTGCTGTACCCTTGACTGTACAGTGCCTGTCAAAGAACAAACAAAATAATTTCCAGAAAGTCTGGAATTAAAGGGGAGTTCCACCCATATAAAAGTCAGCAGCTACAAAAAGTGTAGCTGCTGACTATTATTAAACGGACACCCGCCTGTCCCAGGTTCCAGCGATGCGGGCGTGCGAAAGCCCTGCTCGTCTTCCCCTCCTCTCTGCAGCGCCGGCATTGTGACTGTGGGCGCTCAGCTGTGGCTTCACAGCTGGGCACACACTGCGCATGCGCGAGCCGCGCTGTGCGCCGTGATTGGCCGGGCAATCATCTGGGACATGTGACATGTCCCAGATGATTGCAGAGAGGGAGGGGGAGAGGTGAACTTCCTTCCGGCGCTGCGGAGCCCCAGGAGGAAGTGGGAGCTGTAACCCTCTAAAAAGCTTACAATAAAAGCATGAGGGCACAGTAGACATAGTAACAATGTGCTTATGCTATGATCGGTTAAACATATGGAGTAGTGCTGATAAAGTGAATAGTGAGATGTTAGTGAAAGGGCTTGTGGGCACTAGCAGGTCTGTTAAGGTAGATGCAAAACCTTACTGAATATCCTGTAGTTAACAAAACGCTATGTACCTTGAAGGACATATGACTCTGAGGGCTTTCAATAGGACTGACCTTCCACTTTCATGGAAGGTTCACTTCAAATGGGTTTCAAATGCTGTTTTATGCATTGACATACCTCCATAGACCTCAACCTGCCTGGACACCTGCTGACTTGATTCAGCACACTCCACAGAAAGCTAAACTCTTCAATAAGGCAGAGAGGTTGAATCCAATGCAATTTTACTTCTCATGCCGCGTACACACGGCCGTTTTTCTCGTTGAGAAAAACATTTTTTTTTCCTTTTGACGAGAAAAACGATCGTCTGTGGGCTTTCTGCCATTTTTTTCGACGAGAAAAACTGCATTAAAAACGACGAGAAAAATTAGAACATGTTCTAATTTTTCTCGTCGTTTTTTTCGACATATTTTCCGCGGCAGTGTTTCCCATAGGGAAACACTGCCGCGGAGCCCACACACGGTCGTTTTTTTCGACCAAAAAAAAAATTACATTTAAAACGGCCGTGTGTGGGGGGAACAATCTGTTCCTCGTTTTTCACGTCGATTTTCTCGACGGTGTTTTCACCGTCGAAAAAATTGATCGTGTGTACGCGGCATCAGAGTCCAATACATAAAATGTTTTTCCAGTCTCTTAAAGTGTAAAAGGACATTTATTCTTCTAGCTCAGTGTTCACTATGGGGATTAGAAACTAACTATAGGAACATAGAAAAACAGGTGTTTTTCCCATATGGCCCTTAAAGTTGCATTAAAAAACCCTCTTCTTTTTTTTTTTTTTTACAGTATTTTTAAAACTTTGTCTTTTTTGCCTTGATAAATGTCTCCCATGGCAGTTTCCAGCTCTCTGTGCCCTTTCTTCAGAATGATAACTTTTGAAAATTGCCAGAACTTAAAGTGGATGTAAACGCTCACATACAGTATACCCAGTGAAGTGAACAGCCTCAGATCATACACAGAGATTAAACAAATCTCCCTACATAAGTTTTACTTGTATATCTGCTGTCTTCAGCTTGCTTAATTCTTTAGAAAGTGAACATTGTGTTAGAGATTACTCTTCCTGTTCAGAATTGGGAGTGGATTCTTGGCATACATTGTGTGACAGCTGATTGGAGGAAAGGCACACACCCCCACTCCACATAGGCAGAGGAAGAAAGGAATGTGCAGAGCTGTGCTGTGAATAAACCAGCCGTCTGCTAATCTATTTCTATGCACCATCCCTGACACAAATTTCAGGCTGGTTTTATCTCAGTTGTCGGAGAACTTGTCCAAAGTTTACATGCTGATAACAGAAGAACGGAGCAGCAGAAGGACACAGGACTCAGGGCTTAGGAGAGAGATAAGAAAACACTGCATATATATCAGATATAAATGAATCGGGTTTACATCCACTTTAATATCAAGTTACACCCCACCCATCCCATAGACTTTAATAGGGCTTGCTGGTAAGGTCTGGATTATTTAAAGAACTGCCCCAAGAATCATACCCAGCCAGATTCACTCATCCTTAGTTGCCAACAAAACAGGTACTTCAATTGGGAAATGTACACTTTACTCCTGTTCTGGAGCCAGGTAAAAATGTTCTCATTTTCTGTTCTGTCTTCACAACAAGGACTTAAACAGCAGTAAAAAACATGTATTGTCGTTGGTTCCCCCACACATCTGACAGCTGCTGGAGATGCGGGCAAACGCAAGGCACAATGCTTTACATATGGTGGAAATGCCCCAAATTACACATTTTTGGACACAGATCACAGAAACAAAAATACGCTTGACACCTAAATGCTGTTTACGGCATATCAACCCCGCCCATTGAAAAAAATACAAACACTCTCTAACCAAACACATGCTAAATGCAGCAAAATCAATTATCCCTCTACACTGGAAATCCGTCTCAGTGCCGACAGTCAAAGAATGGATCTAAAGAGTAAATGATATCTATAAAATGGAGGATCTGAGGATTACCTCGATCTATTGAATGCAGAAAATACAATATTCACAATTCTTTATGTCAAGGATCCATGTTCTTTAACAGAAGAATCTTTATACCCAGTACTAGGGATGAGCCGAACACCCCCCAGTTCGGTTCACACCAGAACTTGCGAACAGGCAATAAATTTGTTCGAACATCTGAACACCGTTAAAGTCTAAGGGACTCGAACATGAAAAATCTAAAGTGCTAATTTTAAAGGCTTATATGCAAGTTATTGTCAAAAAAGTGTTTGGGGACCCGATCCTGCCCCAGGGGACATGTATCAATGCAAAAAGAAGTTTTAAAAACGGCTGTTTTTTCGGGAGCAGTGATTTTAATAATGCTTAAAGTGAAACAATAAAAGTGAAATATTCCTTTAAATTTCGTACCTGGGGGGTGTGTATAGTATGCCTGTAAAGCAGCGCTTGTTTCCCGTGCTTAGAACTCTCCCTGCACAAAGTGTCATTTCTGAAGGAAAAAAAGTAATTTAAAAGCACTCGCGGTTATAATGAATTGTCGGCTCCCGGCAATACAGAGAAAAGTCATTGATTAGAAAAAAAAAATGCGTGGGGGCCCCCCAAACTCAATTATCAGGTCCTTCAGGTCTGGTATGGATATTAAGGGGAACCCTGCGTCAAATAAAAAAAACAATGCCGTGGAGTTTCCCCCAAAAATCCATACCAGACCCTTTATCCGAGCACGCATCCTGGCAGGCCGCAGGAAAAGAGGGGGGGACGAGAGAGCGCCCCCTCCTGAACCGTACCAGGCCACATGCCCTCAACATGGGGAGGATGTCCCCATGTTGATGGGGACAAGGGCCCTTATCCCCACAACCCTTGCCCGGTGGTTGTGGGGGTCTGCGGGTGGGGGGCTTATCGGAATCTGGAAGACCCCTTTAACAAAGGGGACCCCCAGATCCCACCGCCCCATGTGAATTTCACAAAGAAAGTGTAAAAAAATTGTAAAAAAAACACACAGACACCGTTGGGAAAAGTACTGTATTAAAAATAAAAAAAAGATTCCAGCGGTGGTAATCCACTCTCGGTATCCTGCGATGGGTGATCTCCTTTTCGGGGTCCAGCGATGGATGATCTCTCCTCTCCGGGGTCCAGCAATGGATGATCTCTCCTCTCCAGGTCCAGGCTCCAACGATGATGTTCAGCGCAGCGAGGAACAGCAAGCATCCTGTCTCCACCGGAGACACCCCGGGAATCCCAGCAGCCTGACAGGTCTCTTATGTAGCTGAGGGCGGGGCCACCCGTCACGTGACCCCGTCCCCCTCTGACGCAAGGGGAAACCCGGGCTTCCCCAGTGATGTGCGGGTGACCCCGCCCCCTCTGATGTAACACAGGTTTCCGTTGCATCAGAGGGGGCGGGGTCACCCGCACGTCACTTGGGAAGCCCGGGTTTCCCCTTGCGTCAGAGGGGGACGGGGTCACGTGACGGGTGGCCCCGCCCTCAGCTACATAAGAGACCTGTCAGGCTGCTGGGATTCCCGTGGTGTCTCCGGTGGAGACAGGATGCTTGCTGTTCCTCGCTGCGCTGGACATCTCATCGTTGGAGACTGGACCTGGAGAGGAGAGATCATCCATCGCTGGACCCCGGAGAGGAGAGATATTCCATCGCTGGACCCCGGAGAGGAGATCACCCATCGCAGGATACCGAAAGTGGATTACCACCGCTGGAATCTTTTTTTATTTTTAATAAAGGACTTTTCCCAACGGTGTCTGTGTGTTTTTTTACATTTTTTTACACTTTCTTTGTGAAATGGTAGGGGTACAATGTACCCCTTACCAATTCACATAGGGGGGTGGGATCTGGGGGTCCCCTTTGTTAAAGGGGTCTTCCAGATTTTGATAAGCCCCCCGCCCGCAGACCCCCACAACCACCGGGCAAGGGTTGTGGGGATGAGGCACTTGTCCCCATCAACATGGGGGCATGGTGCTTTGAGGGGTCACAGACCCCCAAAACATCCTCCCCATGTTGAGGGCATGTGGCCTGGTACGGTTCAGGAGAGGGGGGCCACTCTCTCGTCCCCCCTCTTTTCCTGCGGCCTGCCAGGTTGCGTGCTCGGATAAAGAGTCTGGTATGGATTTTTGGAGGGAACTCCAGGCCATTTTTTTAAAATTTGGCGTGGAGTTCCCCTTAAATCCATACCAGACCTAAAGGGTCTGGTATGGATATTTGGGGGGAAACCCACTTAATTTTTTTTTTATTTGACGCAGGGTTCCCCTTAATATCCATACCAGACCTGAAGGGCCTGGTAATTGAATTTGGGGGGGACCCCCACGCATTTTTTTTTTTTTTTTTTTTCAATGACTTTTCTCTGTATTGCCGAGAGCCGACAATTCATTATATTATTTATTCGTAAATTTATACATTCGTAAATTCGTACATTCGGAAATATATACATTCGTAAATTCATACATTCGTAAATTTGTAAATTCATACATTCGGAAATTTGGAAATTCGGAAATTTGGAAATTCAAAATTCGAAAATCCGAAAATTCAAAAATCTGAAAAAATAACTATTAAATTATAGGTATTGTAATTTCCTTTCAAATTTGGCTGTTAGCGAATGTAACGAATACAAATTTATCCGAAGTTACGCATAACCTGAAATAACAAATGCCACATCTAAACAAATGGAATGGAACAAATGAATAATTAATAATAATAATAAAACGTTTTTATTATTATTATTGTTATTTATTATTATTATTAATTCATTACGTTCCATTCGTTTAGATACGGCATTCATTATTTCGGAAAACAATTCGTAACTTCGTTAAGTTCACTAACAGCCAAATTTGAAAGGAAATTCCAATACCTATAATTTAATAGTTAGTAATAGTTAAGTTATTATTAGTTAATTATTATTTCAGATTTACGAATTTACGAATGTACGAATTTACGAATGTACAAATTTACGAATGTACGAATTTACGAATGTACGAATGTACGAATTTTCGGATATTCTAATTTACGAATATTCGTTAAAATTCGTTAAATGAGTTTTCCTTAATTCGGATATTTCCGAATTAACGAATTTGTTGAAATTCGTTAAACGAATTCGGAACGAAACGAATTGCACATGTCTAGTGCCAAATGTGACACCGGAGGGGGGAGGAATCCGGAAGCGGAAGTTCCAATTTTGGGTGGAACTCCACTTTAAAGTGGATGTAAACCCGATTCATGAAATTTGAGCTGGGCACATATATCTGCAGTTTTTTGCTATCTCTCTTCAAAGCAATGTGTCTCGTAGCTTTGTCCTGCTCCGTTCCTCTGTTATTAGCATGATAACTTTTGACAAGCTCTCCGAGATGGGAGATAGAAGTGGGTCGGGGGAGGTTGCTATAAATAGATTAGCAGACTGCTAAACTATTCACAGGCAACCTCTGCATGTGTGGGGAGGGGGTGTGTGCCTTTCCTCCAATCGGCTGTCTCACAGTGTATAGCAATAATCCCCTCCTACAGGGGAAGCAGGAGGTGAAAATTCTAACAGGACGTGCACTTTCTAAACAGTATATAAAGGTGAAGACAGAAGATATACATGCAAAACTTATGTAGGGAGATTTGTTTCATCCCTGTGTATCATCTGAGGCTGTTCACTTCACTGGGTATATGTGAGGGTTTATATCCACTTTAAGTTGAACCTTAGGATATCTATGACATGATTACACATCCTGATCCTATCCTTTTTTTCCTAAACACTATTTTCTTTCCCTCCTTGCCTTCTATTTTTTCCTTTGTTACTTTTCTTTTACCTATACTTCGTTAAACTTTCACGGGAGACCAGGCTCTGTTACTAACTACAATTCAATAAGTTGTCAGCTCTTATATATATTTAATTTTGTAATGGTTTGATGTTATTACATTTCAGCTGTTATATGACAAGATAACGTTATGGGCCGATAACATTTGATGTCCAATACATATAACATAAACGCTCTTTCAGATATTTACCGTTATATATTATATTTAAAAGCATGACACATGATATGATTCACATGTTTTTTCCAATACTTCACTTGTTGTACTGTATCATATCTGTTATCAATAAACTTTTATTGAGAAAAAAAAACGTACTGTCAAATCCAAAAAGTGTAAGTGTCCTATGTTAACCACTTAACGACCGCCCACTGTAAATATACGTCGGCAGAATGGCACCGACAGGCAGAATCACGTATATGTACGTGATTGCCTTTGTATAGTTGGGGGGTCCGATCGGACCCCCCTTCTTTACAGTGAGCGGTCGTTTTACCTTCGGGAGCGATCCGGCATGAGGGGACGGCCGTTCGATTCCGGCCACCCCCTCTCGATCGCTCCCGGCGAATGAGAGCTTCCCCTGCCTGTGTACTTGTTTACACAGGCTGGAGGAAGTGATGTCATCTCTCCTGCGACGCTCACATATACCGAGCGCCGTACAGGAGAAGATGCAGGTTAGTGCACACAACACTACACTGACACCAGGACACATAGGTACATAAATCGCCCCCCCCCAGGCCCCCCCAGACACCCCCAGATCACCCCCCAGATCACCCCCCAGCCCCCAGTCACAGTGTCACTGATTGCAGTGACCATTTATTTAGTGATCACTGCAATCAGTGACATTTGTGACTGTAAAAGTGTCAGTACATTTAGTTTTAGGTCCAGTGTAGCCCCCTAACCCCCCCTAATAAAGGTTTAACCCCCTGATCACCCCCCAGATAACCCTTTCACCCCCTAGTACCGCCGTCGCTAAGCAATCATTTTTCTGATCGATGTCTTAGCGTCGGTGATGCTGATCGGTAGCCAGTAATTTTTTTTAGGTTCGCCGCAGGTTTTTATAGCGTCAGGTACCCCCATATATTACCTAATAAAGGTTTAACCCCCTTGATCGCCCCCCAGGTAACCCTTTCACCCCCTATCACCACGGTCACTAAGCGATAATTTTTCTGATCGATGTTTTAGCGTCGGCGATGCTGATCGGTAGCCAGTAATTTTTTTTAGGTTCACCGCAGGTTTTTATAGCGTCGGGTACCCCCATATATTACCTAATAAAGGTTTAACCCCCTTGATCACCCCCCAGGTAACCCTTTCACCCCCTAGCACCGCCATCACTAAGCGATCATTTTTCTGATCGATGTCTTAGCGTCGGTGATGCTGATCGGTAGCCAGTAATTTTTTTTAGGTTCGCCGCAGGTTTTTATAGCGTCGGGTACCCCCATATATTACCTAATAAAGGTTTAACCCCCTTGATCGCCCCCCAGGTAACCCTTTCACCCCCTATCACCACTGTCACTAAGCGATAATTTTTCTGATCGCTGTCTTAGCGTCGGTGATGCAGATCGGTAGCCAGTAATTTTTTTTAGGTTCGCCGCAGGTTTTTATAGCGTCAGGTACCCCAATATATTACCTAATAAAGGTTTAACCCCCTTGATCGCCCCCCAGGTAACCCTTTCACCCCCTATCACCACTGTCGCTAAGCGATCATTTTTCTGATCGCTGTCTTAGCGTCGGTGATGCAGATCGGTAGCCAGTAATTTTTTTTAGGTTCGCCGCAGGTTTTTATAGCGTCAGGTACCCCCATATATTATCTAATAAAGGTTTAACCCCCTGATCGCCCCCCAGGTAACCCTTTCACCCCCTATCACCACTGTCGCTAAGCGATCGTTTTTATGATCGTTGTCTTAGTGTCGGTGATGCAGATCGGTAGCCAGTAATTTTTTTTTAGGTTCGCCGTCAGGTTTTTATATAGCGTCAGGTACCCCCATATATTACCTAATAAAGGTTTTAACCCCCTAATTGCCCCTAGTTAACCCTTTCACCAGTAATCACCATATAAGTAGTTTGCTTTTTATAGTGTCAGGGCACCCGCCGTATATAACCCAATAAAGGTTTAACCCCCTGATCGCCCGGCGGGTGATATCAATTAGGTTTTAGCGTCAGAGAGGGTCTGCGTCACACCCCAGGCAGCGTCAGGTTAGTGCCAGTAATGCTAACACCCACGCGTGAAGCATACACCCCCCTTAGTGGTATAGTATCTGAACAGATCAATATCTGATCTGATCAGATCTATACTAGCGTCCCTAGCAGTTTAGGGTTCCCAAAAACGCAGTGTTAGCGGAATCAGCCCAGATACCTGCTAGCACCTGCGTTTTGCCCCTCCGTCCAGCCCAGGCCACCCAAGTGCAGTATCGATCGATCACTGTCACTTGCAAAACACAACACACATAACTGCAGCGTTCGCAGAGACAGGCCTGATCCCTGCGACTCCAGTGCTGTAGGAGGTGATTTCGCCACCACAGTTAAAAAAAAAAAGCATATATGCCGAAGCATTGGGGCAGCAGGGGCAGAGGAGCGATTTTGCTCCTAATGCCGCGTACATACAGTTGAAATTCCGACGGAGGCTTGCCCGTGGAAAAGTCTGACCATGTGTACGCGGCATAACTTTTGTGGGAAGATGCCCCCATGCTTCGGCATATATAAATGGTGCATGTATGCCCATCATTAGAAGTGGGTGGATGAAGGGCGGTATTCTAATGGTGGGCATACCCACCGATCAATCTTTTTTTTTCGTTCAGCCAACAGGCTGCATGAAAAAAAAGATTACAATACATGTCCAACAAGGACCAGCAACGTACTGGTATGTTGCTGGACTTTGAATGTTTACCAGAATGATGCCTGCGGGTTTAGGTATCATCTTGGTATCATTCTTTTCAGCCAGCGGCCGGCTTTCATGTAAAAGCAATACTAGTGGCTAATTAGCCTCTGGACTGCTTTTACAAGCAGTGGGAGGGAATGACCCCCCCGGATATAAAAAGCGCCATTGGGAAATTGGGAAAGCATTTTATCACACCGATCTTGGTGTGGTCAGATGCTTTGAGGGCAGAGGAAAGATCTAGGGTCCAATAGACCCCAGTTTTTTCAAAAAAGAGTACCTGTCATTACCTATAGCTATCATAGGGGATATTTACATTCCCTGAGATAACAATAAAAATGATAAAAAAAAAAAAAAAAATATGGAAGCAACAGTTTAAAAATAAAATAAAAAAGCAAAATTAATAATAAAAAAAAAAAAAAAAAAGCACCCCTGTCCTGCCCTGCTCTTGCCCAATGGCGAACGCAAGCGTCGGTCTGGCGTCATATGTAAACAGCAATTGCACCATGCATGTGAGGTATCACCGCGAAGGTCAGATCGAGGGCAGTAATTTTAGCAGTAGACCTCCTCTGTAAATCTAACGGCGTAACCTGTAAAGGCTTTTAAAGGCTTTTAAAAATGTATGTAGTTTGTCGCCAATGCACGTTTGTGCGAAATTTTAAAGCATGTCGTGTTTGGTATCTATGTACTCGGCCTAAGATCATCTTTTTTATTTCATCAAACATTTGGGCAATATAGTGTGTTTTAGTGCATTAAAATTAAAAAAAGTGTATTTTTTCCCAAAAAAAATGCGTTTGAAAAATCGCTGCGCAAATACTGTGTAGAAAAAAAAATGCAACACCCACCATTTTATTCTGTAGGGCCTTTGCTTTAAAAATATATATAATGTTTGGGGGTTCAACATAATTTTCTTGCAAAAAAAATATGTTTTCATGTAAACAAAAAGTGTCAAAAAGGGCTTTGTCTTCAAGTGGTTAGAAGAGTGGATGTAAGCTTCCTAATGTTGTGTATAAAATGCCAGAACAGTTCAAAACCCCCCCAAATGACCCCATTTTGGAAAGTAGACACCCCAAGCTATATACTGAGAGGCATGTCGAGTCCATGGAATATGTTATATGTTGACACAAGTTGCGGAAAAAAGACAATTTTTTTTTTTTTTTTTGCACAAAGTTGTCACTAAATGATATATTGCTCAAACATGCCATGGGCATATGTGGAATTACACCCCAAAATACATTCTGTTGCTTCTCCTGAGTACGGGGATACCACATGTGTGAGACTTTTTGGGAGCCTAGCCGCGTACGGGACCCCAAAAACCAATCACCGCCTTCAGGCTTTCTAAGGGTGTAAATTTTTGATTTCACTTCTCACTGCCTATCACAGTTTCGGAGGTCATGGAATGCCCAGATGGCACAAAACCCCCCCAAATGACCCCATTTTGGAAAGTAGACACCCCAAGCTATTTGCTGAGAGGTATTGTGAGTATTTTGCAGATCTCGCTTTTTGTCACAAAGTTTTGAAATTTGAAAAAAAAAAAAAGAAAAAAAAAAAAATGTTCTTTCTTCATTTTCAAAAACAAATGAGAGCTGTAAAATACTCACCATGCCTCTCAGCAAACAGCTTGGGGTGTCTACTTTCTAAAATGGGGTCATTTGGGGGGGGGGGGTTTTGTGCTATTTTGGCATTTTATGGCCTTCAAAACTGTGATAGGTAGTGAGGAGTGAAATCAAAAATTTACACCCTTAGAAATCCTGAAGGCGGTGCTTGGTTTCCGGGGTCCCATACGTGGCTAGGCTCCTAAAAAGTCCCACACATGTGGTATCCCCGTACTCAGGAGAAACAGCAGAATGTATTTTGGGGTGCAATTCCACATATAACCATGGCATGTGTGAGCAATATATCATTTAGTGACAACTTTTTGTAATTTTTTTTTGTCATTATTCAATCACTTGGGACAAAAAAAAAATATTCAATGGGCTCAACATGCCTCTCAGCAATTTCCTTGGGGTGTCTACTTTCTAAAATGGGGTCATTTGGGGGGGTTTTGTACTGCCCTGCCATTTTAGCACCTCAAGAAATGAGATAGGCAGTCATAAATTTAAAGCTGTGTAAATTCCAGAAAATGTACCCTAGTTTGCGCAAACCCATAAATATACGCTTATTGACATTTTTTTTACTAAAGACATGTGGCTGAATACATTTTGGCCTAAATGTATGACTAAAATTGAGTTTATTCGATTTTTCTTATAACAAAAAGTAGAAAATATCATTTTTTTTCAAAATTTTCGGTCTTTTTCCGTTTATATCGCAAAAAATAAAAATCGCAGAGGCAATCAAATACCATTAAAAGAAAGCTCTATTTGTGGGAAGAAAAGGACGCAAATTTCGTTTGGGTACAACATTGCATGTCCGCACAATTTACAGTTAAAGCAGTGCAGTGCAAAATTCTGAATTCACCTCTGGTCCTCTAGCTACCAAATGGTCCGGGGCTTAAGTGGTTAACAGTAATAACCTTTCACAGTGCAGGCTCGGCATGAAAGCATGTCCTAAAAACTGGAAAATAGTTTCACTGCAGAGTATAAAATACCGGAGGACTCTGGCATAGATAACTGAGTGACAATGGCAACTCTAAAACGTAATAAACCGCCTATTGTAGTGACTATTACAAGCAGGCCCGGACTGGCCATAGGGCAGACCAAGCGTTTGCTCGGTGGGCCGGCCCGGCCTGGGCCACCCACTCCGTAGCCTGTTGCTGTTCAGGCCGCACAGCGGGAGGTAAGCGGTGACCGCGGCCTGAACATGGTTAACACAGGCCTTGGCCGCCGCTACTGCTGTGCGGCCGTGCCTGTGTCTCCACGGAACTTTCGGCTGCATGGGCTGAGCTGTGTGTCTCTCACACACAGCTCAGCCTCAGAGCCGCGCTGACAGTTCCGCGCTCTCTGCTCCCAGGGACTGCTCCTCCTCCAGTCAAGGTGTCCGCATGGTGGGGTAGGGGCTGCTGGCAGGATGTTTCCCCCACTTGCCCCCCCTCCCCTTCTCTTGTCGGGACTCGGCAGTGAGAAGAAAGCTATTATTCTTCCCTCACCATTGGCCAGAACAGCGGCCAATCGGAAGAAACTAGAGGGCATCATGGGAAATGTAGTCCCAGAGATAGGTGGCCCAATTGTTCTCATCAGGGAGCTGACTACACTCCCCAGCATGCACTCTGCTGGGGGAAAGGAGAAAACCGAAAACAAGCTGAGGAGTGCTTGTAGCAGCTACTACAGGAGACATGAAAAATGAAAGAGAGGACTGTGCTGGGGGAACTAATAGCCCCAGCACTACCAGAGAGAGAAATGCTGTACCACACCACCAGAGAGAGAGCCACCCTGTACCACACCACCAGAGAGAGCCACGCTGTACCACACCACCAGAGAGAGCCACGCTGTACCGCACCACCAGAGAGCAATGCTGTACCGCACCACCAGAGAGCCATGCTGTACCACACCACCAGAGAGAGCCACGCTGTACCGCACCACCAGAGAGAGCGCCACACTGTATTGCACCACCAGAGAGAGCACCACGATGTACCACACCACCAGAGAGAGCCACGCTGTACCGCACCACCAGAGAGCCACGCTGTACCGCACCACCAGAGAGAGCGCCACGCTGTACCACACCACCAGAGAGAGCGCCACGCTGTACCACACCACCAGAAAGCGCCACGCTGTACCGCACCACCAAAGAGAGCCATGCTGTACCCACACCACCAGAGAGAGCCACGCTGTACCGCACCACCAGAGAGAGAGCCAAGTTGTACCGCACCACCAGAGAGAGAGCCACGCTGTATCACACCACCATCAAGAGAACCACGCTGTTCCCGCACCACCAGAGAGCGAGCCACACTGTACCGCACAACCAGAGAGAGAGCCACAATGTACCACACCACCAGAGAGGGAGCCACGCTGTATCGCACCACCAGCGAGAGAGCCACGCTGTTCCCTCACCACCAGAGAGAGAGCCACGCTGTACCGCACCACCAAAAAGAGAGCAGGTCAGTGTCACTGGACAGTGAGGGCACAATAGGAGACAGACAGTACTAGCATTGTATGGCCACAATGGTACTGGGACACTGTAATATAAAGGGGACTGCACTGTAGAGAGGCACTGTAATCATTGCAGTGCCCCTTTACAGTGCAGTTCCCTTTATATTACAGTGTGGAGGACCGACACCAGCCACCCGCGAATGTCTTCCGAGCCCCCCCCCCCCCGGTCCCTGGAAAAGTTGGCTGCTTAGTCTAAAATGCCCGGGCCTATTTTCTGTCCCAGTCTGGGCATGTTTACAAGTACATCACTGTTAGATGTTGGATTTGCAATTTGTTTTATACAACAAAGAATGAAACCAAAGTAGTAAAATCTCAAGGTAACCAGGTATTCCCAAGTCCAAGATGAGAGGTAACAAATCCAAGAACAATAGCAAAGACATCTCACTTAGGGAGCCCTAAGAGATACAGTATAAGAAGCCATGGTTGTCCCAGCCCACAAGTCTCCGTTTATAGTTGATATATAATGTTTGGATAGATTTGCCTTTAAGGATGTATGCGAAAGGTTTCATTTGATTTTTAGCCACTCTTGTAATCAAGCCATCTGGCAAGAGTTTTTATACTGCAGTGGTGGTATCTCATCATACCTCAAAGATACGTCTGGATTTTCCCAATTAAACTATTTAAAAAATAAAAAAAATATCCCTATGTAACTGTAGCGGGTATCAACATTTAGGGGAGCATCTGGGTGGTAGCATGGCCCAGATACACTAATTATTAGGGAATTATGGCCAATTTGGTTTGTGGAGGATAATGATGGTGTCCTATACCATGTGGCCACTGGGTGGCATTGTCGCCTGGGGCCGGGGTTGAACCACCATTGTAGGGCCGTGCCCTTTGTGTCCTCTCGCGGCAGTAGTACAGCGGGGCGGGGAACCCGCTGTGCCTGCTGGGAGGGCGTATAAAGGGGGCGGACATCTTGCGCACGAGGTCCGAGCCCCAGGCACCTTCAGCCTGGGGGCTGCTGTTCTGTGGGTCCGCTCCCAGGTGCCCTCGGCCTGGGTGCGTGGGCGTTTGAGTTCCAACCCAGGCACCTTAAGCCTGGGGTGAGGTACTAGCCGAGGCCTGGGGCCCAGTACCTTCGACTGGGTCCCGTATGGGAGAAGATACCTAGGGGCCCACCGAGTGAGGGGACCTGAGTCTCAGGCAAGGAGAACCAGGGAGGTGACCTGACCTGAAGATCCAGCGCAGTATTGGCTGGTGACAGTGTAGGCCTCTGGGGACCGTCCGGGATGGATCATCTCCCTAACAGGGGTCGCCATTAGAAGGTAGTCCATGTTCTATGGTCTTTGCAGAGACCCAGCTACATCAGGTCGGTGGCAGAGGCCTATCCAAAGGTCTCTGGCAGAGGCCTCATCGTTCACCCGGTCTGTGGCAGGGACCAACCTCACGGTCGGTGGCAGCGACCGCGCGCCAAAAGTTGTTGTGAACTCCTAACAGCTTCTCTGATCCGAAAGGATTGTGCCTGAACCCTCACCCTGCCAAGTTGTGTTTGTATCAACCTGTCTGCTTGCAAAGAGGCATATTTATCTCTGCGGAAATAAATATAGATGTTGTACTGTCACCTGGTGTGGGCTTACTTTTCTGGGAGCAAAGTGTTCTACATTCACCTATCTACCTGTCACATTTGAAGTGGAAGCTCCGGACAGGGACACAGACCCGAAGGTAAAGATCATAGCTCAAATCTCTACACACATATGAGTTGCAAGCTGGTGGCAGCACCTCTCCCCTCTCCCTGGTCCCCCTAGATGAGTAAACCAGCCGTGAAGAAGGGAGAGAGCGGGTGAGGCCGCTACATAACATTTATTTTTTTCCAATAATTTTTTATTAGATTTTATAAACTATAACAAATATGTTTGTTGCAATCAATATACAATATTTGTAGTACAAAAATATTGTAAAGGCACATCTTGAAAAGTGTATATCGGTCTTGATGACCTAGGCCAGCCTACCCCGGCATACAATTATAATTTAGAAAGGTAAGTTAAGTGCAAGCAGAGATTAATAAAATACCTAAAATGGATGGTTTCGAGAACTACACTCAACAAAATCTTCATTTCTGTCAATCAACCCACAACAGTATCATATATAAATTTTGTTAAAAAAGTAAGTTTTGTTAAGGTGTAAAAAAAAAAAGACTCTGCAGTACAAACACGCTTACCTCAAAGGCAACTTGTAGCAACCCATAGTCGCCAATTAATATATATATAATTACCTACAGTGAACTACAGTAAACTAAAATCCGGTTGCTATTTTACTGCATTTTGCACATCAGCAGTGCTATTTGCACCTTCTTTTGTTGAATAAGCCATTTGGTGTGTGGATTAATATGAAAACTCTGGTTCCTTTAAAATGAATAATATATTAACAGGAGATATTTTATGTCATAAGCCACACTGGCTAGCAATAGTCAAAGAAAGGTTAAGACAGGTAAATAAATACTAAAGGCTATTAAAATAATTATATGGTCACAGCATGCACTTCCATTGTATACCATTATCATTGTAATAGCAACACAAATAAAAGTTATTTTTAACAATCCACTATAAGCTTACTAGAAAAATCTTTTTTCATGTTGTGAGTTATGCCTGTCTGTTGACCATCTCTTTTCACATTTTCCTGGATTCCCTGCCTGCTTTGCAGCTTCTCCTCTGCTGTTTACTTTCTATTTCTAAGGACTACATATCCCATGGTACCTTGCTGCCTGCAAGAAGCTCTGCCTCCTGAAGGCTCTGTGAAATCTGTGATACAGCAGTGACTACTCACAGGGCATAGTAAGTATGTGTCACAGAATTCAAGGAAGTAAATGTGTAAGGATCTTAACAAAGCAAGCTTACAAACTTAAAAATTGTCAAGATGAATAGGAGTAGGCTAGAATTGATTGAAATGCAATGTGGAAATTAATATATAACTTTACATTTGACCATAGATATGTATTAACCCGTGGCGGCTGGTGCTAAAGGGGGGGAGGGTCAGCGGCAAACTAACACCAACCCCCTCACCCCCCCCCCCCAGCAGGAGATGGACGGCGGATAGGAAGGTGGCGATTGCTGCAAGAAACAACCCACACCCCCCCAGCGTTTGATGGAAGAGAAGGCGGTGGCAATCCCCCGCCACAAGCCCTCACCCCCCGCTCCCTGCAGGAGACAGACCTTACCTTAGGAGGCAGGGGGAAGAAAGATCTGGGGCCGTTGCTTCTCCTCCTGGCTGAACAGACAGTGGAAGTGGGTCCTGAGACCCGATTGGCCAGGGAGTCTCAGGACCCGCTTCCTGGTTGGCCAGGAGGAGAATCAAGAAGACAATAGCGAATATTAATTTGCTATTGTCACACAACTAGATGGGCTCTGCGCCCCAAGCCCACCCTTTTTTGAAGCCAATTAGAGCCTCTGGCTCTAATCATGTGCTTAAAAAAAAAAAAACATTGGAATTCATGCGTCCAGCACCCTGCATGTAGATTAGGGGCCAGACACATGCCCTGTATGGATGGGCCGCCACTGTTTTTTTCCTCTGCTGCCACTTAGGAAACCAAGTCCCATCCAAGCAGCACTGGAAATCTCAACTTTGCCAAAGGCACTACATAGATGCAAATAAAAAGACAGCTCCTATCTGGCTGAATTGGAAGTGTTTTTATTTATTATAAATCATGACATACAATGGCAAGATCACAGTCAGACACTGGACATGTTTGCAACAAATTATACTTTTTAGACTTATTACTCCTGGCAAGATACTTCCAGGACATGCCTTCTTATTTACATCTAAATAAATATCAAAGTTTATCGTACACAAGTTAAAGCATTATTAAACCCACAAACAAAAATGCATTAAATTGCAGCTCATCAATTCTTAGATGCAGTGACTGTATTAGTTTAGTTCTTAAGGCTTTTCCCCCTTTATTTTCACCAGGTGATCCTGCCAGTAAGTCTGTTATTTCTTTTTTTTTTTGTTTCACAAATTTTTATTAAGTGAAAAATGATAACACAATATAACGTATTACAAGAATGAGGATCTGAAATTCTTGACATTGAAAATTAGTATATAGTATCTCATACAAAAACACACGGTATATATATATTTATACATAGAGCTATCAGTATGTGCTAGTAGTCAATAAAAAACAAAAAAAATATATATTACACTGTGTTTTTTTTTTTTTAAAGAATATTCTAGTTATTAAGGTACACCTTATTTAATTCTGTCAATGAGGGGGTTTTGGAAGGGGGGGGGGAGAGGGGGAAGGGATAAAAAAAAAGATGTAAAAGAAATATCAGGTCAAGGAGTTAGGATTTCTACTGTAGAGTTTTCTAAAGGCAAGTGAGAGCTATGTTCTTTAAGAATGAATGCTGTTTCTACTTCATGATTTGTTTGTATTCCTGAGAGCTTTTAAAAATTTTTACTTTTCCACTTACTTTAACAGACCAAGCTGCCCAGACAAAGTAGCAGTTAAAGGGATGAGACAAACCACTTAACACTAAGAGGGGTGCTTACAATGATCAGCTTTTATTAATTTATGTAAAACTTTTATCACAAAAGGAACAAAAAAACTGTTTTCTGTAATTGCTTATAAAGTGTTAGATGGAGTTCAGTTTCAGTTTGTTAGTCAAGTCCATCTAAATTCCATAACACTACCCTCTCCCCAGACTGACAATGCTGATGTCCAAAGGTGTCTCTGTTGCTCTCCCATCCAGAGTGAAGACACCCTAATGCCACGTACACATGGTTGGAATTTCCGAGGAAAAAAGTCAGACGGAATTTTTTCATCGGATATTCCGACCGTGTGTATGCCCCATCGGACTTTTTCCATCAGGAATTCCGACAGAGTTAGAAAGAGAACATGGAAATTCCGTTCAACTGTATGGAACACCGACGGACTAAAAACCATGCATGCTCAGAATCAAGCAGAAGAGCCAAAATGCCTATTGAACTTCATTGATCTCGGCTCGTTGTATGTCACCGCGTTTTAGACGGTAGGATTTTAGTGTGACCGTGTGTATGCAAGACAGCTTGAGTGGAATTTTGTCAGAAAAATTAGTCAGAGTTTATCCCCACGGAAGAACCGGTCGTGTGTACGAGGCATTAGACAGGAAATATGTTACTTTACTGTGTTACTAAAGAAAGAAAAAAAAAAAAAGCTTAAAAAACTTTTTAAACTCACCTCCATGAAGGTGTAATCCGGCCTGGCAATGTCCAGAATGTGCAGGTTCCCAATTATGGGAAGAGGTCTGGGTCCCGGAGGGAAATTGTAAATCTTCTTTTTCGGCCGGTTCATTAGGATTTTTGCGCACATCATGACCAGAGTGCATATTAGGAAAAGTGTCACTGACTCTGGTAGAATTGCCATGGTTGTTGAATTCACCAGTCTAAGCTGGAACTTCAGGGTTGGAACAAATCTTTTTTATATATAATCAAAGTATGTCCCATTTCTAGAACCCAACTCCACCCCATCCAAAAAAACTTTTCTTCACTTCGGAATGTTATTTTGATGTGCTGTGCAAATAGTATGCTGATTCAACAGAGATGAAGAAATAATGAGCCTTGAAAGGTTGGCAAGCATACAGGCAACATTTACAGAGACAACATTCTTATTCTTTAACCTACTTCATGAATAGATTATTACAATGATTAAATGATTACAAAGGACATGACTTGTAGCTTTTACTGACCCTTGCCAATTTTTCAAACTACAAGCAAAATAATATTTCTCAGTTGTCCATGAATTCTTTGGACAGTCCCAGTTTTTAAAGGTTCGTGCCTGGAAATGCTTTTGGAGTTGGCACTTTTTCCATAAAATCCTTCTTACTCTGCATTGTAAGTTTCCAGTTTTGCCCTTTCCCTAGTGTTGATGACAGAGGTGGACTTTGGGATTAGCCCACCCTCCTTTTTTTGAATATAAAGGTCAGATTGTAAGGGTTGTGGCTGTCAGTCTCTGCTCAGCTGTGCCCTGCAAGGTCCCTCTCTGACGCTGCTCTGTGGTAGAATATAAAAAAAAAGGAAAAACACAAAAAAAAAAAAGGGTAACATTTGCCTACCTGTGTATGTATTAGACTTGTGCACAACGGAAAAATTTGTTTAGTTTCGGTTCGTTTTTTGTGCACAACGGAAAAATTCGTTTAGTTTCGGTTCGTTTCTTTTCGGTCCTGTTGATTCGTAATCATTCGTAATTTTGCTAGACGGGATTTTTCGTGTTCGGACTAATTCGTATTTTCGCAAGCGTCATTTTTCGTTGAATTTTTAGTTGATTTATAATTCGTACTTTCGGTAGGGTACATTGTTTTTCGTTGATTCTGGACACAACTCCTACTTTCGTAACTTTTTTTGGGTTTGTTGATTCGGAATTTTCCGTGTCTCTCTCACAACGACGCTGCCTATTATGCCTAATGTGCTTCGAATGGATTTGTACTTTTCTAAATACATAGCGGTTATTTGTAACGATTCGAAATCTTGTATTTTACTTTCGTTTTTTACATGCGGCTATAGCCTCCGCCCCTGTACACCATTTTGAGACGGTTCAGCACGGTGAGGGAGAAGCAGAGTGTTATTGTGCTTCGAATGGATTCGAAATCTCGTATTTTACTTTCGTTTTTTCATGCGGCTATAGCCTCTGCCCCTGTACACCATTTTGAGAGGGAGTTCAGCATGGTGAGGGAGAAGCAGAGAGCAGAGTGAGTGTTATTGTGCTTCGAATGGATTCGTACATTCGTAACTTTTTTCATAACGAATTATGCCGAAGACATTCGGGCATTCGCTATTTTGCGGTATAATTTATTTCGGATTCGGTTTTATTCGTATATGCTTTGTTCGGAAATTCGAATGCTTCCGAATGTCCGAAAGTTGCTAAATTCGGATGAATTTCGATTTGTTACGAAACTAATTGCACAAGCCTAGTATGTATGCATGTGTGTATTTGTGTGTATATATGTGTATGTATATGTATGTATGTATATATGTGTGTGTGTAGTTTAACCGTTATTCAGAATCCATAGCTTTTTTTCTCTACATGTCCGCAGCTGATCCTCCTGCCCAACTTCGCAAGAGTCATTCATCTCATAACAAAGATCCTCCCACTTCTATTAGGTATGAGACCAACTGTACGTGAGTATAGAAAAAAAAAGTGCGCTCACTAATCTGACGTGGATTTCTTACATCGTAGCCCTGCCCACTCAAAGAGGTCCAGAAAGTCCTCAAGACACCGTGATGATGACAGCCCAGACCGCAGGTCTCATTCTTCACGACCTAGGTCCCGCTCTTCATGTCGTAGGTCCCATTCTTCACGCCATAGATCAGAAAAGTCAAGATCCAGAGGACAAAATGCAAAGAAGAAATGCTGGACATGTGGGGCTACACTGTAACCGGACAGACTGGTCTGTAAGGACGGTTTTAGGGACTATGCATCCAGCCGAGAGCTGGAAAGTCAGCAGGTTGTGGATCTGCTCAAGCGAACAATGAAGGACTCCTTCTCTGAGCTTGCAGCTTTGGTTCCCGCTCAGCCAGTCCCACAGACGTCCCAGGTTCAGTATACGGAATCTAATGTTCCCGGTCCTTCAGCAGTCAGTACCCCTCTGCCACCTTCAGGCCGACCGGCTAGAGATTCAACACTTGAAGACCCCTCGGGGGGACTCTCCAGAGGAGTCAGAACCTTCTGGGTTCAGTTATTCCTTGGTGCAGCCGTTCATCCAGGCAGTCAAGACTGCAATCGCCTGGGAAGACACAGAAGAACCTCCTCAAAAGTCTAAGAGTTACTTCCCATTCCTCAAGAGGAAGCAGGTTCTCTTCCCTCTGATGGGCGAGATTAGTCAAGTCATTCAGAATGAGTGGTCAAAGACTGATAAAAAACTTTCATCGGGCCGGTTCAATAAACTATATCCCTCACCAGAGTCGGAAATGCAGTCGCTAAACTACATGCCAGTGGTAGATGCGTCGGTGGTGCGCCTCGCAAAGAATATAACTCTTCCAATGGAGGACTCCGCTTCCTTAAAGGATCCTCTAGACAGGCGGATCGACCTGGACCTTAAGAGGAGCTACTTAGCCGCGGGAGCAGCTTGTAAGCCAGCTATCTCGTTCACCTCTGTGTCAAATGCCATCAGGGCCTGGACAGAAAACATTGAGACGGCTTTACGTCAGGATGTCCCCAAGGAGGATATAATTAAGGCCTTGGAAGAGCTTAGATTACCGGCAGACTTTGCCAGGGAAGCGGCCATTGACACAATTAGGTGCTTAGCAAGATCCATGCTGCACTCAGTATTGGTGAAGAGGGCCTTGTGGCTGAAACCCTGGACGGCTGACCTAACTTCCAAACAGAACTGGTGCAATATCCCATTCGATGGGAAAGCATTATTCGGAGATAAGTTGGATAAAGCTATCTCCAGGGTGACAGGAGGAAAATCCGGTATGCTTCCCCAAGACAGAAGGATGCGAAGATCTAGAGGCAGTTCTTCTAGGTTCCGCCAGTCGAACCCAAGGGTTTTTTAGGCAGTCAAGGCAGTTCAGAGACAACAGAAGACCTTGGAAGGGCATTCAGGCATACTTTTTTTTTATAATAAAGTTTTTATTTTATTTAACACATAATTATTGACATCACATAACATCATACATTATTATCACATTGAAATCTAATCTAATATCCCCCCATCCCCAAAGAAAAGGAGAATATATATATATATATATATATATATATATATATATATAAATAGGGACAAAATAGGGAACTGTTGTATTTTGGGCCCCTAGCACCAATCTGTACATTTGCGACAGTAAATGTCTGGCATCTGGTATACGGACACATATGGACTCGAATGTGGTAAGGGAGTTCGAGGCCTTAGTGAAGGTTTTAATTTGGTAAAGAGACACCTCAATTGGTGATATCTCCATTCCCCCATTGGTATATTTCCCCACCTTGATACTAACTCTGAAAAGGGGGTCAGCTCTCTCCCTGGTGCAAATTTGCTACATGTCCTATCTCCATCACTCCCCCATGCTCCCAAAAACCCTGCTTCCTCCCCTGGGGGGAACCAAGGAAATCCCTCCAATGGAGTCAGGGGGGAGACCTGGGGGTCATACTCCCCCACTTTGTTCAGTTTATCCCATATCTTGAGGGTGTTCAAAGTCAGAGGCAAAGTCCATTTTGTAAGACCCCTGGATCTATTCGGGATCCATGGGGCCCCCGCTAAATTCCGTCCTGCTATTTCCTGCTCTAATGAGACCCACCTTTTACTAGAGGAATCGTGGCACCAATTCAGAATCCTTACCAGTGACATTGCTCTATAATACAGAGCAATGTCCGGTAATCCGGGTCCTCCTTTTTTTTCCCCTGCGTAATATATCATGGAAGAGTCTTGGCCATCTATCGTTCCATACAAATGCAACAAACGCCTTTCTCAGTTCTGTAAAAAAGGTTTGTGGGAGCGATATGGGGATCGTATGTAGGAAATAGATTATTCTGGGCAGTATGGTCATTTTTATAGCACTCACCCTCCCTACCCATGTTAGAACTAGAGCCTTCCATTTCTGCAAATCTCTTACTATCCCTTTTAATAGGGAACCGTAGTTCAGATCGTACAGTAACCCGGGATCAGGCGTGATATGCATTCCCAGGTAGACCAAATATTTTTTATTCCAAACAAAGGGGTACATGCTCTGCAGAGTTGCTGCCATTACCGGGGGAACATGGCTAGGTAGGAGCACTGATTTCTCAAAATTAATCTTAAAATTTGATAACCTTCCATACTCGGCTACCTCGGCCATCAAAGCCGGTATCGAATTCTGTGGTGAATCTAAATAAAATAATAAATTGTCTGCATATGCCGACACTTTATGTTCCACTGGTCCTACACATACCCCTGTTATTCCCGTATTTCTCCTGATTTTACATAAAAAGGGTTCCAACTGTAGCGCACAGACCCCTTTCTTTACCTGCATTACTTTGGCTCCTCGCAGGAAGAGAGAGGCACACCGTACCACAAGCCCGTACCCTCCTGTATGAAGAGGTTGGGCGGTGTTGTTGATGGGTCTTCCACAGTTTACCAACCAGAGAATGTCTCTCACCTCTATTTTCAATAAAGGCAAGTCCTTGTATCCCCACAGTAACTTGAATGTCCACACCAGCTGCACTCCAACGTAGAGGTTTATTTCTTATAAAACACAGTCTCTGACTAGTGATGAGCCGAACACCCCCGGGTTCGGTTCGCACCAGAACCCGCGAACGGACCGAAAGTTCGTACGAACATTAGAACCCTATTAAATACAATGGATGCGAACGTTCGAATTCTAAAGTGCTAATTATAACGACTATTATGCATGTTATTGTCCTAAAAAGGGTTTGGGAACCCGGGTTCTGCACCAGGGGACATGTATCAATGCAAAAAGAAGTTTTAAAAACGGTCGTTTTTCGGGAGCAGTCATTTTAATGATGCATAAAGTGAAAAAAAAAAGTCAAATATTCCTTTAAATATCGTACCTGGGGGGTGTCTAAAGTATGCCTGTGAAGTGCCACGTGTTTCCCGTGTTTAGAACTGTCCCTGCACGAAATGACACTTCTAAAGGAAAAAAAAGCCATTTAAAACTGCTTGCGGCTTTAATGTAATGTCTGGTCCCGGTAATATGGATGAAAATCTTTAAGAAAAATGGCATAGCTACCCCATGACCCCCCCCTACCCCAGCCCATTACCAGCCCCTTTGGGTCTTGTATGGATATTAAGGGGAACCCCGCACATAAAATAAAAAAGGCCCTATATACTCTGAACAGCCGTATACAGGCGGTGCATACAAGACAGGGACTGTAGGTTTGTTCTTATGTAGAATCTGTTTGTAATTTTGAACAGGTACATTGTTTAAGTGTAGCTCCAGCCCAAAAATCTATTTTTAAACTTTTTGGAAAACATAGGTAAGGGTTATCACCCCTGTAACATTTGTTTTGCTGTCTGTGCCCCTGTTCAGAACATTTCACCTCACTTTCCGTCCCAATGACAACTGTTTTTGAAATGTGGTGTTTTCCTTGAAACAAGGATTGGTGATAAAGCATCAGTACAGAGGAGACACCTTTCTCCCATATTAATTCTTACAGGAGAGAATTTTCCTTCCTAGGGGTAGATTTCCTCTCACTTCCTGTTGTCTTCTTGCGTTTGCAAGTAGGAGTCGTTTGTAAGTTGGATGTTTGAAAGTAGGGACCTGCCGTATATACTCTGCAAAAATAGGCCCCTTAGTTGTTGGTGTTGGCACAACACTGTAAGCACTCACAGTTACTCTTGGTTGGTGCTGGAACGCCCTGCTGTCAACTATTATATCAGGAATTGTAATTACATATAATTGTTGAACAGTGGTAGTAAAAATTGGGCCTTTGATGGTGGTGCTGGTGCCACAACACTGTAAGCCCTGACAGTTACTCTTGGTGGGTGCAGCAATGGGCCCTGCTGTGAATTATTAGATCAAGAATTGTAATTGCATGCCCCTGTTGAACAGGGGCTGAAAAATTGGGCCTTTCGTGGTGGTGGTGGTGGTGGTGGTGTTGCCACAACACTGTAAGCCCTCAGAGTTACTCTTGGTGGGTGCAGGAATGGGCCCTGCTGTGAATTATTAGATCAAGAATTGTAATTACATGCCCCTTTTGAACAGGGGCTGAAAAATTGGGCCTTTCGTGGTGGTGGTGGTGGTGGCGTTGCCACAACACTGTAAGCCCTCAGAGTTACTCTTGGTGGGTGCAGCAATGGGCCCTGCTGTGAATTATTAGATCAAGAATTGTAATTACATGCCCCTGTTGAACAGGGGCTGAAAAATTGGGCCTTAGGCACTGGTGGCACAACACTGCAACCCCTCACAGATACTGTACTTGGAGCACAGCAATGAGCCCTGTTGCAAAGTATTGCTTCAAAAATTGTAATTACACGCCCCTGTTAAACAGGGGCTGAAAAATTGGGCCTTAGGCACTGGTGGCACAACACTGCAGCCCCTCACAGATACTGTACTTGGAGCACAGCAATGAGCCCTGTTGCAAAGTATTGCTTCAAAAATTGTAATTACACGCCCCTGTTAAACAGGGGCTGAAAAATTGGGCGTTAGGCACTGGTGGCGGCACCCATAAACAAAAATGATCTTCCAAGCTATCATCATCAATCGTATCATTGAGGACTCGGAGGAGGAGGATAGCCAGTCAACATAACAGCACAGGCACTCAGCATCAGCATCAGTCTTGAAGGGATGTGACATGTTAAAATCAATTAGTCTGTTATATCAGCATCAGGTGTGTGGTAGCTGGTGGTGATCCAACACTGGTTCATCTTGATGAAAGTCAGTCGATCAACCGAGTCGGTGGACAGGCGCACCCTGTGATCCGTGACAAATCCTCCAGCAGCACTGAATGTGCGTTCCGAAAGAACGCTGAATGCAGGACAGGCCAGTAGCTCAATTGCATACTGTGCAAGCTCTGGCCAGTGATCCATCCTCAAGACCCAGTAAGCCAGAGGATTTTCGGTGGGGAAGGTGTCCAAGTCTGACCTTGCCCCTAGATAATCCTGCACCATGTTTATCAGACGCTGGCGATGGTTGCTGGAACCGATCATACTTTGGGGTTGCGGACTAAAGAATTGTCTGAACGCATCGGTCAGACGGCCACCTTCCCCACCGCTCCTTCTTTGACTGGCCGAAGCCTCAGCAACTCGTTGTCCAGGACCAGGAGTTTGTAACCTCCCAGTCTCTGGGAACGCGTTGCACAGACCTTTCTGCAAGGCCTCCCGGAGTTGTCTCATCCTCTGCTCCCTCTGCGACGGTAACATAAGGTCCGCAACCTTACCCTTGTACCATGGATCAAGGAGAGTGGCCAGCCAGTAATGGTCCCTCTCCTTGATCCGAAGAATACGAGGATCCTTCCGCAGACTTTGCAGGATCAGGGAGGCCATGCAGCGTAGGTTAGCTGAGGCATTCGGTCCGGAGTCCTCTGGGTCACTAAGGACGACATGATCCGCAGCCACCTCCTCCCAGCCACGTACAAGTCCACTGGTTTCTTGGGACTGTAAATCATCCCTAAAAGACTGCTGCTGATGATGCTGAGTGCCAGCCTCCACCTCCATGCTGACACAATCCTCCTCCTCCTCCTCCTCCTCCTCCTCCTCTTCCTGTGCGATGGGTGGGACAGAAGGAACACTGTCTGGGTAAAGGGGGCCTTGAGAGGCAAGGAAGTCCTCCTCTTCCTGCCTCTGTTCTGCCTCAAGTGCCCTGTCCATTATTCCACGCAGCGTGTGCTCCAACAGGTGGACAAGAGGTACAGTGTCACTGATGCATGCACTGTCACTGCTCACCATCCTCGTGGCCTCCTCAAATGGTGCCAGGACAGTGCATGCATACCTGATCATGCCCCACTGGCGTGGAGAAAAAAAACCAAGCTCCCCTGACCCTGTCCTGGTGCCGTAGTCGCACAGGTACTCATTGATGGCCCTCTGCTGCGTGTGCAGCCGCTGCAGCATGGCCAACGTTGAGTTCCACCTGGTGGGCATGTCACATATAAGGCGGTTCTTGGGCAGGTTCAACTCCTTTTGCAGCTCAGCCAGGCGAGCACTGGCATTATAAGATCTGCGGAAATGCACACAGACTTTCCTGGCCTGCCTCAGGACATCCTGTAAGCCCGGGTACCTGCCCAAGAACCGCTGCACCACCAGGTTAAGGACGTGAGCCACACAGGGCACATGGGTCAGTTGTCCCTGTCGGAGGGCGGAGAGGAGGTTGGTGCCATTGTCGCAAACCACCATTCCTGGCTTAAGCTGGCGTGGCATCAACCACCTCTCGGCCTGGCCCTGCAGAGCAGACAGGACCTCTGCCCCAGTGTGGCTTCTGTCCCCCAAACACACCAGCGCAAGCACGGCATGGCATCTTTTTGCCTGCGTACTTGCGTAGCCCCTTGAACGGCTACGGAGCACCGCTGGTTCAGAGGACAAAGCACAGGAAGAGGCCATGGAGGAAGAAGAAGAGGAGGGGGTGGAGGAGAGAGGTGTGTCACAACCAGTAGTAGCATTTTGGAGGCGTGGCGGTGGAACAACCTCCAACACTACTGTACCTTGTCCTGCATCCTTCCCAGCTGCCAAAAGAGTGACCCAATGGGCCGTGAAAGAAAGGTAACGTCCCTGTCCATGCCTGCTGGACCATGAGTCAGCGGTAATATGCACCTTACCGCTGACCGCCCTGTCCAGCGAGGCCAAGACATTGCCTTCCACATGCCGGTAGAGAGCCGGAATAGCCTTCCGTGAGAAAAAGTGGCGTTTGGGAACCTGCCACTGAGGAACCGCACATTGCACAAACTCACGGAAGGGGGCCGAGTCTACCAACTGAAAAGGCAGCAGTTGAAGCGCTAGCAATTTAGCCAAGCTAGCATTCAACCGCTGGGCATGTGGATGGCTGGGAGTGAACTTCTTTCGACGGTCCAGCAGCTGGGGCAGGGAAATTTGCCTGCTAGAATCGGACGTCGGTGTACTGCTAGCAGAGTGGCCGCAAGTACTTGGCTGTGACACACCTAATTCTACACCTTCATTCCTCTCAGTGCATGTTTCAGAGAGGACTGAAGTTATAGTGGGGTTGGAGATCCCAGCTGATGCGGTGCAAGGAGAGGTCCGCTTTGTTCTTTGGTGTGGGTCTTTGAGGTAGGCTTGCCAACGAGCTGCATGGCAGGTCAACATATGTCTGGTCAGGCATGTGGTACCCAAGCGGCTGATGTTTTGGCCACGCGATATACGCTTGAGACATATGTTGCAAACAGCAGCTGTGCGATCTGATGCACTAGCCTCAAAAAAGGCCCACACCAAAGAACTTTTTGAATGACGGGCAGAGGCAGCGCCCTGCACAGGCGGAGCTCTGCGGTGTGATTCCGTCGGTGTACTGCCCTTACGCTGACCACCAAAGGGCATCCTGCCTCGTTGGAGATGTGCCTCCTCCTCATCCTCCTCCTCCTCCTCTCTCCTATTAGGCACCCACGTGGAGTCAGTGACCTCATCATCCCCTCCCTCCTCATCACTGGAGCCAATCTGGCAGTATGCTGCAGCTGCTGGAACATGACTGCCAGATTGGTGTCCTTCTTGAGCATCCCCTCTGTCTGCTCTCACGCTACTGCCTTCCTCTAGCTGGGTTTCATCATCAGACCCTTCGAAACGCTGGGCATCCTCCTGGAGCATGTACCCAACACTGTGCTCAAACAGTTCGGGGGACTCCTCAGGAGGAGGACATGGTGGGTCTAGGGAAGGAGTGACTGATGATGAGTCTGACATTGATACCAGGGAAGAGGACGCTTTGGCAGCTGCTTTGCCAGTACCCTGAGCCTGGGTGAGAGAGGATGAGGAGGAGGAGGAGGGCTTGGTCATCCACTCTACCAAGTCTTCGGCATGATGTGGCTCAACATGTCCAGCTGCCGAAAAGAAGGACAAGCGTGTCCCATGGCCATGTGCTGATGACAATGCACCGCGTCCACGACCAGCACTGTTGCCCCCAGACACAGAGCCTGCTTGCCCTCTTTTATTGCCTCCTGACTGTCTGCCTCTCCTTGTTTGCCTTCCAGACATTCTAATGGATGGCCTGCAGGGAGATGGGAAAAAAGCAATAAGGGCTACCTTCAGGTGTCCTTCTCTGTCCCTTTACTTAAGGATTTCTAAATATGGTTGAGGATGATTGCTTTCGCACAGAATAGCACAATGACAATTTCCCTGACTGTCCAAAAAACAAGGATTTCAAAGATGGTTGATGAGGAATGCTTTAGCACAGTATAGCACAATGAGAATTTCCCTCACTGGCCTTCCCTGTCCCTACAAACAAGGTTTAGCACAGTAAAACACACTGACACTCTCCCTACCTATAGTTTTCTGTCCCTATAAAAAATGTTTTTTTAAAGATGGTTGATGATGAATGCTTTAGCACAGTATAGCACAATGAGAATTTCCCTCACTGTCCTTCCCTGTCCCTACAAACAAGGTTTAGCACAGTAAAACACACTGACACTCTCCCTACCTATAGTTTTCTGTCCCTATAAAAAATGTTTTTTTAAAGATGGTTGATGATGAATGCTTTAGCACAGTATAGCACAATGAGAATTTCCCTCACTGTCCTTCCCTGTCCCTACAAACAAGGTTTAGCACAGTAAAACACACTGACACTCTCCCTACCTATAGTTTTCTGTCCCTATAAAAATTTTTTTTTTTAAAGATGGTTGATGAGGAATGCTTTAGCACAGTATAGCACAATGAGAATTTCCCTCACTGGCCTTCCCTGTCCCTACAAACAAGGTTTAGCACAGTAAAACACACTGACACTCTCCCTACCTATAGTTTTCTGTCCCTATAAAAAAAATTTTTTAAAGATGGTTGATGATGAATGCTTTAGCACAGTATAGCACAATGAGAATTTCCCTCACTGTCCTTCCCTGTCCCTACAAACAAGGTTTAGCACAGTAAAACACACTGACACTCTCCCTACCTATAGTTTTCTGTCCCTATAAAAAATGTTTTTTTAAAGATGGTTGATGATGAATGCTTTAGCACAGTATAGCACAATGAGAATTTCCCTCACTGTCCTTCCCTGTCCCTACAAACAAGGTTTAGCAGAGTAAAACACACTGACACTCTCCCTACCTATAGTTTTCTGTCCCTATAAAAAATGTTTTTTTAAAGATGGTTGATGATGAATGCTTTAGCACAGTATAGCACAATGAGAATTTCCCTCACTGTCCTTCCCTGTCCCTACAAACAAGGTTTAGCACAGTAAAACACACTGACACTCTCCCTACCTATAGTTTTCTGTCCCTATAAAAAATGTTTTTTTAAAGATGGTTGATGATGAATGCTTTAGCACAGTATAGCACAATGAGAATTTCCCTCACTGTCCTTCCCTGTCCCTACAAACAAGGTTTAGCACAGTAAAACACACTGACACTCTCCCTACCTGAAGTTTTCTGTCCCTATAAAAAATGTTTTTTTAAAGATGGTTGATGATGAATGCTTTAGCACAGTATAGCACAATGAGAATTTCCCTCACTGTCCTTCCCTGTCCCTACAAACAAGGTTTAGCACAGTAAAACACACTGACACTCTCCCTACCTATAGTTTTCTGTCCCTATAAAAAAAGTTTTTTTAAAGATGGTTGATGATGAATGCTTTAGCACAGTATAGCACAATGAGAATTTCCCTCACTGTCCTTCCCTGTCCCTACAAACAAGGTTTAGCACAGTAAAACACACTGACACTCTCCCTACCTATAGTTTTCTGTCCCTATAAAAATGTTTTTTTAAAGATGGTTGATGATGAATGCTTTAGCACAGTATAGCACAATGAGAATTTCCCTCACTGTCCTTCCCTGTCCCTACAAACAAGGTTTAGCACAGTAAAACACACTGACACTCTCCCTACCTATAGTTTTCTGTCCCTATAAAAAATGTTTTTTTAAAGATGGTTGATGATGAATGCTTTAGCACAGTATAGCACAATGAGAATTTCCCTCACTGTCCTTCCCTGTCCCTACAAACAAGGTTTAGCACAGTAAAACACACTGACACTCTCCCTACCTATAGTTTTCTGTCCCTATAAAAAATGTTTTTTTAAAGATGGTTGATGATGAATGCTTTAGCACAGTATAGCACAATGAGAATTTCCCTCACTGTCCTTCCCTGTCCCTACAAACAAGGTTTAGCACAGTAAAACACACTGACACTCTCCCTACCTATAGTTTTCTGTCCCTATAAAAAATGTTTTTTTAAAGATGGTTGATGATGAATGCTTTAGCACAGTATAGCACAATGAGAATTTCCCTCACTGTCCTTCCCTGTCCCTACAAACAAGGTTTAGCACAGTAAAACACACTGACACTCTCCCTACCTATAGTTTTCTGTCCCTATAATTTTTTTTTTTTTAAAGATGGTTGATGATGAATGCTTTAGCACAGTATAGCACAATGGGAATTTCCCTCACTGTCCTTCCCTGTCCCTACAAACAAGGTTTAGCACAGTAAAACACACTGACACTCTCCCTACCTATAGTTTTCTGTCCCTATAAAAAATTTTTTTTTTAAAGATGGTTGATGAGGAATGCTTTAGCACAGTATAGCACAATGAGAATTTCCTTCAATGGCCTTCCCTGTCCCTACAAACAAGGTTTAGCACAGTAAAACACACTGACACTCTCCCTACCTATAGTTTTCTGTCCCTATAATTTTTTTTTTTAAAGATGGTTGATGATGAATGCTTTAGCACAGTATAGCACAATGAGAATTTCCCTCACTGTCCTTCCCTGTCCCTACAAACAAGGTTTAGCACAGTAAAACACACTGACACTCTCCCTACCTATAGTTTTCTGTCCCTATAAAAAATTTTTTTTAAAGATGGTTGATGATGAATGCTTTAGCACAGTATAGCACAATGAGAATTTCCCTCACTGGCCTTCCCTGTCCCTACAAACAAGGTTTAGCACAGTAAAACACACTGACACTCTCCCTACCTATAGTTTTATGTCCCTATAAAAAATGTTTTTTTGAAGATGGTTGATGATGAATGCTTTAGCACAGTATAGCACAATGAGAATTTCCCTCACTGTCCTTCCCTGTCCCTACAAACAAGGTTTAGCACAGTAAAACACACTGACACTCTCCCTACCTATAGTTTTCTGTCCCTATAAAAAATGTTTTTTTAAAGATGGTTGATGATGAATGCTTTAGCACAGTATAGCACAATGAGAATTTCCCTCACTGTCCTTCCCTGTCCCTACAAACAAGGTTTAGCACAGTAAAACACACTGACACTCTCCCTACCTATAGTTTTCTGTCCCTATAAAAAATGTTTTTTTAAAGATGGTTGATGATGAATGCTTTAGCACAGTATAGCACAATGAGAATTTCCCTCACTGTCCTTCCCTGTCCCTACAAACAAGGTTTAGCACAGTAAAACACACTGACACTCTCCCTACCTATAGTTTTCTGTCCCTATAAAAAATGTTTTTTTAAAGATGGTTGATGATGAATGCTTTAGCACAGTATAGCACAATGAGAATTTCCCTCACTGTCCTTCCCTGTCCCTACAAACAAGGTTTAGCACAGTAAAACACACTGACACTCTCCCTACCTATAGTTTTCTGTCCCTATAAAAAATGTTTTTTTAAAGATGGTTGATGATGAATGCTTTAGCACAGTATAGCACAATGAGAATTTCCCTCACTGTCCTTCCCTGTCCCTACAAACAAGGTTTAGCACAGTAAAACACACTGACACTCTCCCTACCTATAGTTTTCTGTCCCTATAAAAAATGTTTTTTTAAAGATGGTTGATGATGAATGCTTTAGCACAGTATAGCACAATGAGAATTTCCCTCACTGTCCTTCCCTGTCCCTACAAACAAGGTTTAGCACAGTAAAACACACTGACACTCTCCCTACCTATAGTTTTCTGTCCCTATAAAAATTTTTTTTTTTTAAAGATGGTTGATGAGGAATGCTTTAGCACAGTATAGCACAATGAGAATTTCCCTCACTGGCCTTCCCTGTCCCTACAAACAAGGTTTAGCACAGTAAAACACACTGACACTCTCCCTACCTATAGTTTTCTGTCCCTATAATTTTTTTTTTTTAAAGATGGTTGATGATGAATGCTTTAGCACAGTATAGCACAATGAGAATTTCCCTCACTGTCCTTCCCTGTCCCTACAAACAAGGTTTAGCACAGTAAAACACACTGACACTCTCCCTACCTATAGTTTTCTGTCCCAATAAATTTTTTTTTTTAAAGATGCTTGATGATGAATGCTTTAGCACAGTATAGCACAATGAGAATTTCCCTCACTGTCCTTCCCTGTCCCTACAAACAAGGTTTAGCACAGTAAAACACACTGACACTCTCCCTACCTATAGTTTTCTGTCCCTATAAAAAATGTTTTTTTAAAGATGGTTGATGATGAATGCTTTAGCACAGTATAGCACAATGAGAATTTCCCTCACTGTCCTTCCCTGTCCCTACAAACAAGGTTTAGCACGGTAAAACACACTGACACTCTCCCTACCTATAGTTTTCTGTCCCTATAAAAAATGTTTTTTTAAAGATGGTTGATGATGAATGCTTTAGCACAGTATAGCACAATGAGAATTTCCCTCACTGTCCTTCCCTGTCCCTACAAACAAGGTTTAGCACAGTAAAACACACTGACACTCTCCCTACCTATAGTTTTCTGTCCCTATAAAAAATGTTTTTTTAAAGATGGTTGATGATGAATGCTTTAGTACAGTATAGCACAATGAGAATTTCCCTCACTGTCCTTCCCTGTCCCTACAAACAAGGTTTAGCACAGTAAAACACACTGACACTCTCCCTACCTATAGTTTTCTGTCCCTATAAAAAATGTTTTTTTAAAGATGGTTGATGATGAATGCTTTAGCACAGTATAGCACAATGAGAATTTCCCTCACTGTCCTTCCCTGTCCCTACAAACAAGGTTTAGCACAGTAAAACACACTGACACTCTCCCTACCTATAGTTTTCTGTCCCTATAATTTTTTTTTTTTAAAGATGGTTGATGATGAATGCTTTAGCACAGTATAGCACAATGAGAATTTCCCTCACTGTCCTTTCCTGTCCCTACAAACAAGGTTTAGCACAGTAAAACACACTGACACTCTCCCTACCTATAGTTTTCTGTCCCTATAAAAATTTTTTTTTTTTAAAGATGGTTGATGAGGAATGCTTTAGCACAGTATAGCACAATGAGAATTTCCCTCACTGGCCTTCCCTGTCCCTACAAACAAGGTTTAGCACAGTAAAACACACTGACACTCTCCCTACCTATAGTTTTCTGTCCCTATAATTTTTTTTTTTTAAAGATGGTTGATGATGAATGCTTTAGCACAGTATAGCACAATGAGAATTTCCCTCACTGTCCTTCCCTGTCCCTACAAACAAGGTTTAGCATAGTAAAACACACTGACACTCTCCCTACCTATAGTTTTCTGTCCCTATAATTTTTTTTTTTTTAAAGATGGTTGATGATGAATGCTTTAGCACAGTATAGCACAATGAGAATTTCCCTCACTGGCCTTCCCTGTCCCTACAAACAAGGTTTAGCACAGTAAAACACACTGACACTCTCCCTACCTATAGTTTTCTGTCCCTATAAAAAATGTTTTTTTAAAGATGGTTGATGATGAATGCTTTAGCACAGTATAGCACAATGAGAATTTCCCTCACTGTCCTTCCCTGTCCCTACAAACAAGGTTTAGCACAGTAAAACACACTGACACTCTCCCTACCTATAGTTTTCTGTCCCTATAAAAAATGTTTTTTTAAAGATGGTTGATGATGAATGCTTTAGCACAGTATAGCACAATGAGAATTTCCCTCACTGTCCTTCCCTGTCCCTACAAACAAGGTTTAGCACAGTAAAACACACTGACACTCTCCCTACCTATAGTTTTCTGTCCCTATAAAAAATGTTTTTTTAAAGATGGTTGATGATGAATGCTTTAGCACAGTATAGCACAAGGAGAATTTCCCTCACTGTCCTTCCCTGTCCCTACAAACAAGGTTTAGCACAGTAAAACAGACTGACACTCTCCCTACCTATCCTTCTCTTTCCCTAAACTAAAGGAATCCAGGTTAAGCAAGAAAAAAAAATGTCACTGTCCCTGCCTATGCTTCTCTTTCCCTGCTCCGGAACACACTACACTAGGCCACCGTGCTGGCGGCCTTTTATAGTGTGGGGCGTGTACTAAACACCCTCAGCAATAATTGGCCACAGGCATCCTGCCTGTGGCCAATCATTGCTCTCCTCGCTGCCGGCGCTGTGATTGGCCAAGCATGCGGGGTCACAGTGCATGCTTGGCCAATCACAGCGCCTGGATGACACTGCGATGGCGTAGTGCATTGTGGGCCGCGAATTAGGCGCGAACGGCCCAAATAGTTCGTTGTTCGGCGAACGATCGAACAGCCGATGTTCGAGTCGAACGTATGTTCGACTCGAACACCGAGCTCATCCCTATCTCTGACAGAAAAGGTTGAAGGGAGAACAGGACAGCTTAAGATGTGGATGAGGTTCAGGCACAAATGTTATACAATTCACTTCTCCGATTCTCAAGCAGACTCAGCCCACTCGGATAGTCTCCCTAGCTTGGGACTAGCAGCCTAAATGATGCTCGAACGTTACCCATGGTCTCTTCCACAGACCTGGTGAACTTGGTCTCTGTTCAGGGAGAAGACATCCCTCCAGAGAGCTACCAGGACCCTTCCTTCACTGTGACTTCCGCACCAGTCCCTCGGAACGGTTCCTCCCCCGGCCTCCTCATCTAGGATACCGGTCCCCTCGCAAGGCGGCACCCTGAGATTCCTCGATCCTCAGTGGGCTCCAGCCGAAGATGCTGGGCCCAGACCTTTGTTGCAGTCCCAGGGCTGAAGGTGCCTGGGACCCTTGATGACAAACCCTGGGGTAGGACCCCTGACAACGAACCCTCAACAGGCAGCGTCTGCCCCTTTTATATCCTCTCCCAGCATGCCCAGCAGGTAGACCACACCCACTGCGTGGTCACCGAGAGGGGACACACAAAGCACAGCACTGTATCAGTGTTTCAACCCTGGCCTACTATGGCAGCGCCACCTGCAGGCCAGAGGGAACTGTACACCAATACTCCTCCTGTGGACAAAAATGGTTTCAAGAACTCTATCAATTAGGGTGTTTGGGCACAACTACCACCCAAACACTTCCCCTAAATTTAGCATCCCGCTACATACTCCCCCCACTAAATAGACACTGGTCCCCAGTGTCTGGAGCAAACCTATGTCCCTCAAGCCTGAGTCAACATAGACCTATTCCAGAAACTATCTACAAAAGAACAATTTGAAAAAAAAAATGTTTGTTTGTGTCGGAACTTTAACATGGGGAAAGGGAGTTAAATGCAGAAATTAAAGAAGAACAGAGAAAACACATGTGTACATCACATTCTCAATGTCACATAAAACACATTTATCATTTACAAAAAAAACATACAACCAATAATTGACATTCCAACCTATTACACTAGAAGTGAAAGAATTCTCCCCGAAGGAAAGACCCTTTCCTTCTAAAAAGTAAGTCACACCTAAAATGCAATATAAAAGTTATGCAGCACTGCCACCTAGTGGAAGCGTCACAGTCAAGACACTTATTCTAATACTTTTTTTTTTCTTGAGGGTAAATCTTCCTTCTTCTTCTCCGTTGGCCCTGGCCCTGAGCTACTTCTACCCCAAAAGTCTCTGTCTCTCAGGCGCTGTAAGAGGGAAAAAAACAACTACTCCCGCTCTTCCAACAAGTAGACAACCCCATATGCAAGGGCTAAAGTTATTGGGCTCCAGGAGAACATACTCCAGAATAAACAAAGGCAAACACAAGTTCAGTCTCAAAGATAGTACTGCGGATGCGGCAACACCAATGGTTTCCAGTTCTTATCAAAGGTGTTAATGTGATATTCAGCATTGTCTTTATCTTTTCGACAAATAACCACTTTATCTGCATGAATGTGTCTGCCGAGCATCCATGACTCTTTACACTCCTTGTACCGCTTAGTAGCTGCAGCAGAACAAGAATAGTATCTACGGGCCTGAGGTACCTTCAAATGAGTCCAGACAAAGTCCGCGTACCACCGATATCTATAGGCCTCAACTTCAAACAGCAACTCTTTAGGCAGGTACGGGTATTCCCATCCTTACTCGCTTGCAACCTTCTGGTTAAACAGCCTCTGTAACCGGGACAATGGTGGCATGGTTGCTCGATCTCCCATCCCTGGCAAAATTATGGTATCTGGGTGTCGAGGCACTTTCACTGCCTCCGGACCAGACATAGGAGCCCGCAATGACACTCTTGATACCTCAGCAACAGGTACAGGCATCTCCAGTGGTGGAAGGGCAGACAACGGGACAGACTCCTCCTCAGGCTCCGGGGCCTCCACCCGGGGTGTAGTATCCCCAGTGACTATGGGTGAGTCCCTTTTCCTACGGGACAAAGACAGGGGTACCTTATCCCAACCCTTCCGCTCAAACAACTCATCAATGGCCACATCATCCCCTGGATCGGAGACTGACTCCAGGTCGGAGGTATCACATTCCTCCGCCGGCAGGTAACTCTGGGTGGATGACAAATCACCGCCTCGGACAAGTTCAAGGGCCCTGGGGTCCCTTGCCCACGCATCTCAGACACTTCGGTCCTTAGCCAAGGTCCCTTTCCCCGGCTTACCTCGGCTTGTAACTGAAGCAGGATGTCCGGGACTTTTCCCTGTGGATGCATCGGATCCGGGCAAGCGTTGGGGTGTGACTCTACCACGGCCGCAGGAAGCTGTAACATAACAGACCTTCCTCTTGGGCGGTGGGAGTGAGGACTCCGTAAAGACCGAAACAGCATCCTCTGGTCTCTCCGACTCTTGTTCCTCAACAACCAGAACCAGGGCCGATCCTAAGGTCACATGCGCCTGGGTGCTGAAATATTTCTGGCGCCCCTACAAGGGCGTGGTCCCCTTACTATTCCTCCCCCTTTACAAATGTTTCTATGGCAAGGACTCAAACACAGAGATGCTCCCCTAAGGAGTCATTGTTACCCTGGGATCCTCCCACGATCTCTTAACAATAAACAAAATACAGGAAGAGAAGCAGAGTACTCTAATTGGACCTGGAGGGGGGTCTCTCTAATGGACACAGAGATGGCCTCTGTTAGAGAGTCTGTTTAGAAAGAGCCCCCAGACATAATACAGGAGATGGTCAGAGACTGCAGACATAATACAGGAGATGGTCAGAGACTCCAGACATAATACAGGAGATGGTCAGAGACTGCAGACATACTACAGGAGATGGTCAGAGACTGCATACATACTACAGGAGATGGTCAGAGACTGCAGACATACTACAGGAGATGGTCAGAGACTGCAGACATACTACAGGAGATGGTCAGAGACTGCAGACATAATACAGGAGATGGTCAGAGACTGCAGACATGGTACAAGAGATCAATGCAGCCTCACCAGTGCCCATCAAATGCAGCTTATCAGTGCCCACCAATTGCAGCCTACCATTGCTCACCAACTGTAGCCTACCAGTGCCCACCAAATGCAGCCTTATTGGTGCCCACCAAATGCAGCCTACCAGTGCCCACCAAATACAGCCTTATTAGTGCCCACGAAATGCAGCCTACTAGTGCCCATGAAATGACGCCTACTAGTGCCCACGAAATGCAGCCTACTAGTGCCCACCAAATGCAGCCTCATCAGTGCCCACCAAATGCAGCCTCATCAATGCCCATAAAATGCAGCTTATCAGTGCCCATCAAATGCAGCTTATCAATGCCCATCAAATGCAGCCTACCAGTACCCAACAATTGCAGCCTTATAAGTGCTCACCAATTTCAGCCTACCAGTGCCCCTGGATCACACAAAAGAGCAATATTTTGCTGTCACAGAGCTTGGATTTCATTCGCCCAGGCAGCCACTGTAACAAAGACTGACTAGCGGCTCCTATGGTACACATCACACTGATTCAATTTCACGGCATTGCATCAGTGTGCAGGAGCCGGTCTAGGAGGCGGAACTTTGCTACCGCGCTGCCCGGGCATTTCAGACCAAAGCTCATGCGGTGTGTGTGACATACACACGGAGAGAAGGAGGGAGAGGAGCACTCAGGGCCGGTGATAAGTATTTTTGACTACATAGGCAAAGACCCATTTTGAGGCCCCCCCAACCCATCCACACCATCCTCTTGCTACTCCCTGTCTAAAATCGAGCTGGTACCTCCTTCACAGTGCGGCTGTAATGTGATGGGGCGCAATGTGAAGGACGTCACATACCACTGAAAATAGAACTTCCACTAAACAGCAGTGTGTAATGAGGGGGTGGGGTTATGCATTTCTTGCTTCCCCTCACTGGCCACAGGCAGCTGAGGCCAACTAAAACCCATAAGCAACTCCCAGGTCACACCCCCCAGGATACTCCAACTTTGATCACACCTCCCCAGATTCCCTAGCCCTAACTATACCCCCATATACCCCCCACTCTGATCACACACACCCCCAGATACCACTACCCTGATTACACCCTGGATACCCCTCTACACACTGCAGAATACTCCATCTCTACTAGAGAGAGAGGGGGGCTGACAGAGAGATCAGGCTCAGAGAGAGAGGTGGGGCTGAAAGAGATGGAGGTGGACAGAGAAGGGGGTTGAGAGAGAGAGAGAGAGATGAGGCTGAGAGAGAGAGATGAGGCTGAGAGAGAGAGAGATGAGGCTGAGACAGAGCTGGTCTGAGAGAGCTGAGGCTGAGAGAGAGAAGTGGGGCTTAGAGAGAGGGTAGTGGACAGAGAGGGGGAGGGGCTGAGAGAGAGAGAGAGGTGTGACTGAGAGAGGGAGAGGTGGGGTTGAGAGAGAGAGAGAGAGAGGGTAGTGGACAGAGAGGGGGCTAAGAGAGGGTAGTGGACAGAGAGGGGGGCTGAGTGAGAGAGGTTGGGCTGAGATAGATGTGGGGTTGAGAGAAAGGGTAGTGGTCAGAAGGTGGATCTGAGAGAGAGGGTGGTGGACAGAGAGGGGGCTGAGAGAGAGGGTCAGGGAGGGGCTGAGAGAGAGAGGACGGCTGAGAGAGAGAGAGGGGGGACTGGACTGACAGAGAGATCCCTAGCCCTGTCTGTATCTGAAGATAGGTCTATGTCTGATGCCAAGTACCTTCTTGATCCGGGAGGTGCTCTGCTGCTTCTTCCAGCAGCTCTCTGGCAGCTTGCGCCTCCCACTCGTCCTTGTCCTCCAGGCCTCACTGACTGCTGATGCTGGAGCAGAGAGGAGGCTGGAGGAGACGGTGTCCAGCGACATCAGATCAGTGTCAATGACGTCTGGCTGCTTTGAAATCTCCCGCCCACACCCCTTTCCAGGCACGCCCTTCATAAAGCCTGTTTGATCAGGGTGAACTAACCTTGCTATGTGATCTTGTAGTCGAAGAGCCAGAATTTTGGATAACAGCTTGGTGTCTGAGTTAAGTAGGGAGATGGGTCTGTAGTTAGCGCAATGTTGGGGGTCCTTCCCTACTTTGGGAAGCACTGTGATATATGCTAATAGGGCTTCAGGTGGTAGAGAGTTAGAGGCATTGATTGTATTGAAGTATCTACATAATGGAAGTCCCAATTCTGCCATTAATTTCCTATAATATATGTTTGTGAAACCATCAGGTCCTGGGCTTTTGCCCAATGACAAAGTATTTATTGCCCTGTCCAGTTCCTCAATCGTAATTGCTCGTTCTAGTTCTTCGATCACCAGAGATGGCAGCGGGGTCAAATCAGAGTCTTTAATATAGTCTCTAATTTCAGTAATTCGCTGCTCATCTGTGGGGATTCCTACTGGCTCTTGTATGTTATATAGGGCCTCATAAAATTTATGAAATTCTGCTGCAATAGCTTGGGTCTCCACTATTTTTTTTTTGTACTATCATGTTATGGACATGTCTCGAGTCCTGCTGCTTTTTAAGTTGTCTGGCTAACAACCTGCCACATTTGTTCCCCTGTTTGTAAAATCTGTTTGCATAATATCTATGTTTATTTTTAATCCTATTATCTATATTTCGAATTTCTAACCATTATCTTGAATATGTAGAGTCCCTCTCACACACCTATTTATATAAACCTGTACAAATGAACCACCCCCAATGACAATGGCGATATGTACTTATTACAATGTCTATGATGACGAAACGCGTCTAAGGGGGTACGTGCTGACGTCACCACGCTCGTAGGACGGGAGTTTGCTTCTAGCCGGCCGGCTTTTACATGATCGTTTTATCGCTTACTGCGTAAGTGTAATTTAAAATTTTTTTAATAAATGTTGTGGCGATATCACACTATCTAGTCCCCATTTATTTTTTTGGTACACAACTCTTATATGGGCCCCACGGAGTCACTACTACAACAGTGAGGATAACTGATTGATCCATTACAAGAGCCACATCCGTATCAGTGATACTCACATTCCTCCAGCCATCCACTAGCCTACGGTTGAATTTACTGCATACAACTTAGATCATTCTGGTAAGCAGACTCTATGTGAGGTGGTGGTTGTACACAGTGGTGGATGTGTCTCCTATGACTGTTTATTATTGATGAGGTCTTCTCCCATATTGTTATCTGGTAAGGAGACTTTATGTGTGGTGATGGTTCACTATAGATAGAAGTCATACACTTGGTGTTGTTTTGTCTTCTCCATCCCACATTTTTGACACTACATAAAGACATCTCATGTAGCAGGATTACGCTATGTGTTTTTTTCTTTTGTGTTTTTTTATTCAAATTCGTTTCTTGGATACACGCACCAACACATCCTGTGGAGTCATCCCCCTATTGCTGATATTTATTCTCATTGGAGGAATTGGCACTGGTGTGTCAAACAAAGGCCTGGGCTGGGTTATAGCCATCTGTCCATTTTGGCTTATCATCTGGTAAGCACATATCTTGACAAGATTTGCCCAGATATTCATGACAAGCATTGTGTCCTTTGTTGTTTATGTTGGTTCTATTATTCTTTCAAATGGACTTTTCATTTGGACTTTAATTATCTAAACCCATAGCGCAATTTTTTCTTTTTCCGATATGTACTTATGTGAGACCTTTGCTGCCAGAAAAAAGAAAAAAAATAGCTTTCCCTTCTCTTTCCCCTTCCCTTTAGGTGGCCTAAATATATGAGGTGCCTCTCCGGCCCCTGTGTACATAAGCCCATATATATACACCACACACATAGTAAAAATTTATATATATATATATATATATATATATATATATATATGTAGCGGCCTCCTCACTCCCCTCTCGTTCTTCAGCTCGTCTCTCTCTTGTCTAGGGGTATCTTTTAGAGGGGAAGGGAGCGGGGACACTACGCCAGGCCTTTGTCACAGGTGTCAGTGTGATACAAGCAAAGTTCTTTTACCTTCGGGTCAGTGCTGTGCACCTGGAGCCTCCACCGAGAGTTACCTTGAACAATGTCTGTCAGGAAATGAGCCCCACACCAATAAAGTTCAACACTCCTTTATTCTTCTCGAATGAACACAATCAGTTGAACTCCCTCGATAGAAACAGAACAGAAAAGGAGGTGTGGATGCGAATAGGCCCAGACACAATGTGTTCTCCACTTTCCTTCCTGACAGTGGGTTGCAGTCTCCGAACGAGGGGGAATTTCCTTCCAAGCGGTCTCCGGTGAGAGACTCACCCGTCACTGGCAATCTGCTGCACCAGGTCTTCGAATGAGGAGCTCCCCCCCGGTCCATTACGCCTTCCGTATTCGGGTACCCACTCCCGGGGTTCCCTAGGATCTCCTTCCCTCGCGGAACTCAGTGTTGGGCACTGAGCTCCGGACCTCCATCTGAGTACCTCACCCCAGGCTAAAGGTGCCTGGAATGGAACACGACCTCTGGCTGTCCTCTAGGCCTAGGCCCGCCTAGAGAACCCACACGAGCCACCGTCCACAGGCTGAAGGTGCCCTGGACTTCGACCCCGTGACAAAGATGGCCGGCCCCTTTATACCCTCTCCCAGCAAGCACGGCGGGTTCCCCGCCCCACCATACCGTTGCCGAGGGAGGACAAAAAGGAAGCACGACACACAGCAATGATTCAACCCCAGCCCAGGGCGACAGCGCCACCCGCTGGGCTGTAGGGAATTACACATCACTAATGTCTCTGTCAAGTTCAAATTTACACCTGGGAAAGTACATACCCACTACACTCTCCCCCTGGTGGTTTGACACTGGTCCCCAGTGTCTGGAGTAAATCATGCCCTCAACGGCTGACATAATCCAATCCAGCAACTGACTTACGATTGTACAAAAATATAAAACTTTAGAAAAAACTATCCAACTAAAACATTGTGTCTGAGCCCTGTAAAGAAAAGGGAATAAAGACAAAAGAGAAACAACAGCATTGACTCATAACTTTGAATCACATCTTCACAATTTTTCTTTTTTTTACTTCCCCCCACCCCATCCTGACTAAGACCCACCCCATTCTCAGTGGACTTGATGGGATGCTCTCCTGCAGAGGGAAAAGAAAGGATTAACACATATAACCCTGACACCTGTATTCGTGTGATGGAAAAGAAACTTCTCCGGAAAGAAATCCCTTTTCTCCAAAGAGTGAGTGCATGAAAAGTGTTTTAACGTTGCGCAACACTGCCACCTGGTGACAGCACCACGGTAACTGCACTCGTGGAACTTTCCTCTTTTCTTTGGCCCTATCTACCCAGAGTCTATGATCTCTTGCAGGAAAGTGAAGAACAACAGGAACAGTCCTTCATTCCTTTAGGGCACAAAAGCAACGGGCCCCAGAAAGTTCAGCAGCATGATAAGAACGGATTCTCTTTTCTCCTACAGATAAAAACGGGGATGTGGCAGAACAAGTGGTTTCAAGTGCGTCGGATCAACACTTTGTCTGCATGGATGTGTCGTCCCAACATCCATTCTGCCTTGCAGTCCTTAAAACGTTGAGAGGCCTTTGGAGAGCATGCCAGGTACCTGCGGGCGTGGGGAACCCGAAGGTGGGTCCACACAAAGTCATTGTACCAGCGCTCCCGGCACACTTCCACCTCATACAGCAGTTCCTTCGACAAGTACGGATACTCCCATCTAGGGATGAGCTCGGTGTTCGTGTCGAACATACGTTCGACTCGAACATCGGCTGTTCGATCGTTCGACGAAGATCGAACGATTTGGGCCGTTCGCGCCTAATTCGAGTGACGCGAACGGCCCACAATGCACTACGCCATCGCAGTGTCATCCAGGCGCTGTGATTGGCCAAGCATGCACTGTGACCCCGCATGCTTGGCCAATCACAGCGCCGGCAGCGAGGAGAGCAATGATTGGCCACAGGCAGGATGCCTGTGGCCAATTATTGCTGAGGGTGTTTAGTACACGCCCCACACTATAAAAGGCCGCCAGCACGGCGGCCTAGTGTAGTGTGTTCCGGAGCAGGGAAAGAGAAGCATAGGCAGGGACAGTGACATTTTTTTTTCTTGCTTAACCTGGATTCCTTTAGTTTAGGGAAAGAGAAGGATAGGTAGGGAGAGTGTCAGTGTGTTTTACTGTGCGAATCCTTGTTTCTAGGGACAGGGAAGGACAGTGAGGGAAATTCTCCTTGTGCTATAGTGTGCTAAAGCATTGATCATCAACCATCTTTAAAAAATCATTTTTTCGAGGGACAGAAAACTATAGGTAGGGAGAGTGTCAGTGTGTTTTACTGTGATAATCCTTGTTTCTAGGGACAGGGAAGGACAGTGAGGGAAATTCTCCTTGTGCTATAGTGTGCTAAAGCATTGATCATCAACCATCTTTAAAAAAACATTTTTTCTAGGGACAGAAAACTATAGGTAGGGAGAGTGTCAGTGTGTTTTACTGTGCTAATCCTTGTTTCTAGGGACAGCGAAGGACAGTGAGGGAAATTCTCCTTGTGCTATAGTGTGCTAAAGCATTGATCATCAACCATCTTTAAAAAAACATTTTTTCTAGGGACAGAAAACTATAGGTAGGGAGAGTGTCAGTGTGTTTTACTGTGCTAATCCTTGTTTGTAGGGACAGGGAAGGACAGTGAGGGAAATTCTCCTTGTGCTATAGTGTGCTAAAGCATTGATCATCAACCATCTTTAAAAAAACATTTTTTCTAGGGACAGAAAACTATAGGTAGGGAGAGTGTCAGTTTCTTTCACTGTGATAATCCTTGTTTCTAGGGACAGGGAAGGACAGTGAGGGAAATTCTTGTGCTATACTGTGCTAAAGCATTGATCATCAACCATCTTTAAAAAAACATTTTTTCTAGGGACAGAAAACTATAGGTAGGAAGAGTGTCAGTTTCTTTTACTGTGCTAATCCTTGTTTCTAGGGACAGGGAAGGACAGTGAGGGAAATTCTCCTTGTGCTATAGTGTGCTAAAGCATTGATCATCAACCATCTTTAAAAAAACATTTTTTCTAGGACAGAAAACTATAGGTAGGGAGAGTGTCAGTTTCTTTCACTGTGATAATCCTTGTTTCTAGGGACAGGGAAGGACAGTGAGGGAAATTCTCATTGTGCTATACTGTGCTAAAGCATTGATCATCAACCATCTTTAAAAAAACATTTTTTCTAGGGACAGAAAACTATAGGTAGGAAGAGTGTCAGTTTCTTTTACTGTGCTAATCCTTGTTTCTAGGGACAGGGAAGGACAGTGAGGGAAATTCTCCTTGTGCTATAGTGTGCTAAAGCATTGATCATCAACCATCTTTAAAAAAACATTTTTTCTAGGGACAGAAAACTATAGGTAGGGAGAGTGTCAGTTTCTTTCACTGTGATAATCCTTGTTTCTAGGGACAGGGAAGGACAGTGAGGGAAATTCTCCTTGTGCTATACTGTGCTAAAGCATTGATCATCAACCATCTTTAAAAAAACATTTTTTCTAGGGACAGAAAACTATAGGTAGGAAGAGTGTCAGTTTCTTTCACTGTGATAATCCTTGTTTCTAGGGACAGGGAAGGACAGTGAGGGAAATTCTCCTTGTGCTATAGTGTGCTAAAGCATTGATCATCAACCATCTTTAAAAAAACATTTTTTCTAGGGACAGAAAACTATAGGTAGGAAGAGTGTCAGTTTCTTTCACTGTGATGATCCTTGTTTCTAGGGACAGGGAAGGACAGTGAGGGAAATTCTCCTTGTGCTATAGTGTGCTAAAGCATTGATCATCAACCATCTTTAAAAAAAACATTTTTTCTAGGGACAGAAAACTATAGGTAGGAAGAGTGTCAGTTTCTTTCACTGTGATAATCCTTGTTTCTAGGGACAGGGAAGGACAGTGAGGGAAATTCTCCTTGTGCTATAGTGTGCTAAAGCATTGATCATCAACCATCTTTAAAAAAACATTTTTTCTAGGGACAGAAAACTATAGGTAGGAAGAGTGTCAGTTTCTTTCACTGTGATAATCCTTGTTTCTAGGGACAGGGAAGGACAGTGAGGGAAATTCTCCTTGTGCTATAGTGTGCTAAAGCATTGATCATCAACCATCTTTAAAAAAAACATTTTTTCTAGGGACAGAAAACTATAGGTAGGGAGAGTGTCAGTTTCTTTCACTGTGATAATCCTTGTTTCTAGGGACAGGGAAGGACAGTGAGGGAAATTCTCCTTGTGCTATAGTGTGCTAAAGCATTGATCATCAACCATCTTTAAAAAAACATTTTTTCTAGGGACAGAAAACTATAGGTAGGAAGAGTGTCAGTTTCTTTCACTGTGATAATCCTTGTTTCTAGGGACAGGGAAGGACAGTGAGGGAAATTCTCATTGTGCTATAGTGTGCTAAAGCATTGATCATCAACCATCTTTAAAAAAACATTTTTTCTAGGGACAGAAAACTATAGGTAGGAAGAGTGTCAGTTTCTTTCACTGTGATAATCCTTGTTTCTAGGGACAGGGAAGGACAGTGAGGGAAATTCTCCTTGTGCTATAGTGTGCTAAAGCATTGATCATCAACCGTCTTTAAAAAAACATTTTTTCTAGGGACAGAAAACTATAGGTAGTGTGACAGCAGGAAGGTAAAGTCACCTGGTTGCATCCAGGGGGGTAGATATATTTCGCCCAGATTCAGGCTTTACGCCGACTTATACAACTAGGTGGAGAGTTGTATAAGCCCAGCTAAGGCTAGTGGGCTCATGGATGACTCATACCTCTAGGGAGAGTGTGGGGCGTCGTGCAGACAGGGAGTTGATGAGACCAGCTGAAGCTTGTCAGCTCATTTAGGCCTCTATAAGAACTCCCAGATTCATTAGGTGTTAGCTCATGCCTGGGCCCAGACCTGTGTGGACTGTCTAGGGAGAGTGAACCCCTGTGCGGTGAGACAAAGCCTGTGTGGCTATTTGCTTGGACATTTAAAACCAGGGACTTAGGGACTAGGACAGCACTAGGCTGATCCCAGTTGTTAGTTAGGAAACCTGTATGTTTAATCAGAGGTCAAGTTGACCAGGATTTATTTTGTTTATGTTTCTTTTGGCTTTGCTGTGTTTTGTCACTGTAAATAGAAAATAAACCGCACCTTTTTTGATTTTGAAAACCACAACCTCCGTTTGCTGGGCCTGTTTTTGTGTGGGGAGCCCATCCCGGGGGTCACACACACCCGCTGCCAAGCTAACCCCCTCACAGTTGGTGGAGAACCAGTGGCAGTTTTTTTTTAAGCCAGCATGGAGGAGATACTGAAGCAGCTGGCTCTAGCAAATGCCAATCAACAGCAGACAAATGCAGGTTTGCAAAAGAGCCTTGCAGCTCATCAACAGAGCCTTGCAGCTCAACAACAGAACTTCGCAGCCCAGCAGCAAGCTCATCAACAGAGCCTTGCAGCCCAGCAGCAAGCTCATCAACAGAGCCTTGCAGCCCAGCAGCAGACAAACGCAACTTTGCAACAGAGTCTGGAGGCTCAGCAACAAGCCCAGCAGCAATCTGAGGCCCGCTTCATAGACCTGTTGCAGAAGCAAGAGCAGAGACTACAACAACAGATGGAAGCAGTAATGCAGCAACGTCCGCAGACCAGTGAGGAAAGCCGTCCCACTAATACCGCGTCCTTTGGGGTGAGTCGTTTATTGACAAAAATGACTGGAGAGGATGATCCAGAGGTATTTTTGACCACATTTGAAAGGACCGCTGAAAGAGAAAAGTGGCCTGAGGAGCAGTGGGCTGGACTGGTGGCTCCTCTGTTAACTGGTGAATCGCAGAAGGCTTACTATGACCTAGAGCCTGACCAAGCAAAAGACTATGTGATGCTAAAAGCTGAAATATTGGCAAGGCTGGGTGTCACCCAGGCTGTCCGGGCTCAGCGTGTGCATAACTGGACTTTCCAGCTTGGAAAACCCCCCAGGTCTGAAATGTATGATCTCATTCACCTGAGCAGAAAGTGGCTACAGCCAGAGACTTTGTCCGCACCAAAGATTGTGGAACGTGTTGTAATGGATCGGTTTTTGAGAGCTCTTCCTACTGCCATCCAAAAGTGGGTAAGCCATGGAGACCCAGAGACGGCCGATGGTCTTGTGGATCGTGTGGAGAAATACTTGGCTACAGAGAACCTGACGGCCTCTTCCAGAGACACTCGGACTTTCCACCCTAAGACCAGACCATCCCCAGGGGCGGATAAGAGGATTCCAAGGGGTAAGGGTGGAGAGAGTGAGAGGGTGGGAGCTCTACCCCAAGTTTGGCGAGAACAGCCTGGGAAATCAGCGGCTCAAGAGGCGGCAAGAAGGATCGTTTGCTACCGCTGCCGGCAAGCGGGACATATTGCAGCCAATTGCCCGGTTGTGGAGGAACCCATGCAGTGTGACTTTCTGACGGGCAGACGTCAGTCGCTGTGTGCGACAGTCGCATGCACTGCCATTCGAGGAACTGAGAAACATTTATGCAAAATGTGTGTTAATGGTAGAAATGTTGTGGTATTGCTGGATTCAGGTAGCCTTGTGACCCTGATAAAGGCTGAGTTAGTTAAAACAGATGTCTCTGGGAATAGCAAGGTAGCTGTTATTTGTGTGCATGGGGACACCCGAGAGTATCCAGTGACTACAGTGTGTTTCGAGACCCCCAAAGGTACCCTCTCTCATCCAGTGGGCTTAGTATCTCAGTTACCGTATGACGCCATTGTGGGAAGGGATTTTCCGAAGTTCTGGGAACTGTGGGATGATCCTGAGCCCCCCACTGGTGCCCCTATGTACCAGGAATGTGATAGCCAGAACTCCCCTGAGAGTGGTGAGGACTCTCCGGAATTTCCCTTATCAGTATTGGCAGGGGAGACTCAAGAAACTGGAGAGGAGCCCACCTCCTCAGACGAAAACCTACCGTCTGTGGAGTTTTCTGATCTTGAGGTTCACAGGGAAAACTTTGCCACAGAACAGTTGAAAGACCCCGCCCTAATAAAGGCACGGGAAAACGTAGTGAAAATAGATGGCGAGTTAGTGAACCCAGATAATACCTGCACTTACCCATACTTCAGCGTAGAGAAGGACCTACTGTATCGGGTGGCAAAAAGGGCAGAAGAAACCGTTGAGCAGCTTGTGGTGCCCAAACCTTACAGGAAGTTGGTGTTGGAGTTGGCCCATGGGCACATTCTTGGAGGTCATCTGGGGACAGAGAAAACCCGAGAGAGGGTATTACAGAGATTCTATTGGCCGGGGGTGATGAAGGACATAGAAAATTATTGTTCCTCCTGCCCTGTGTGTCAGAGGTCGGCCCCGATGCCACATTTCCGTAGCCCGCTGGTCCCTCTACCCATCATTGAGGTCCCGTTTGAGAGGATCGCCATGGATTTGGTAGGTCCTATAATCAAGTCCGCTAGGGGGCACCAGTACATATTAGTTATAATGGACTATGCCACCCGTTATCCAGAAGCGATCCCTCTCCGAAATACCTCGGCCAAAACCATAGCCAAAGAGCTATCTCTTGTGTTTAGCCGGGTGGGTATTTGTAAAGAACTGCTTACGGACCAAGGTACACCCTTTATGTCCCGGGTTATGAAGGAGCTGTGTAAATTGTTCAAAGTGACGCAATTACGTACATCTGTGTATCACCCCCAAACCGATGGGCTGGTTGAAAGATTCAACAAAACCCTAAAACAAATGTTGAAGAAAGTGGTGGATAGAGATGGAAAGGATTGGGACTGTCTACTTCCTTATCTGATGTTTGCTATTAGGGAGGTGCCCCAATCCTCTACGGGATTCTCCCCCTTTGAGTTACTGTATGGGAGACACCCAAGAGGGCTGTTGGATATTGCCAAGGAAACTTGGGAAAGTGAGAGTTCTCCCCACAGGAGTGTGATTGAGCATGTCGCCCTGATGCAAGACCGAATTGCACAGGTAATGCCCATCGTGAAGGAACATTTGGCCCAAGCGCAGTTAGCACAGCAGAGAGTGTACAACCGTGGAGCCAAGACCCGTACCTTTTCCCCGGGGGATAGGATACTGGTACTTGTCCCTACGGTTGAAAGTAAATTCCTTGCCAAATGGCAAGGCCCCTACGAGATAATGGAAAAAGTGAGCGAAGTGAATTACAAGGTCAGACAACCAGGAAGGCGAAAGCCCGAACAGATCTATCACGTTAATCTGTTGAAAGCCTGGAGGGATAGAGAGTCCCTAGTCGCAGACACTTGGTCACCAGCTCAAACTGGTTGCGTGATTCCTGAGGTTGGAATAGCAGCCACCTTGTCACAACCCCAACAACAGGAGGTTAAGGAGTTTGTGCTTCGCAACAAGGAGGTATTCTCTGAGCTGCCGGGACAAACATCTGGGGTAGAGCATGACATCATTACCCCGCCCGGTGAAAGGGTGAAGTTAAAACCCTATCGGATCCCAGAGGCCCGACGGGAGGCAATACGGGAGGAAGTACAGAAAATGCTGAACTTAGGGGTGATAGAGGAGTCCCAAAGTGATTGGTCTAGTCCCATTGTGTTGGTGCCTAAACCGGATGGGAGCTGGCGATTTTGTAACGATTTTCGTCAGTTGAACAAAGTTACAAAATTTGACACCTACCCCATGCCACGTATAGATGAGTTGATCGACCGGCTGGGAACAGCCCGATACATGACGACTCTTGACCTCACAAAAGGGTATTGGCAAATCCCCCTGGCCAAATTGGCCAAAGAGAAAACCGCATTTGTAACCCCAGACGGGGCGTTCCAATATAAAAGAATGCCGTTCGGGTTACAGAATGCGCCGGCCACATTCCAGCGGAAAATGGACCAGATGCTGAGGCCCCATCGGAAGTATGCTGCGGCTTACCTGGATGACGTAATTGTCCATAGCACAGATTGGGCCTCACATCTGCCAAAAGTGCAAGCAGTCCTGGACTCTGTTCGGGAAGCGGGGTTTACGGCTAACCCCAAGAAGTGTACCATTGGGCAGGAGGAGGCCAAATATCTTGGGTACACCATTGGGAGGGGAGTAATAAAACCCCAACTCAACAAAGTCGAGGCCATCCAGAGTTGGCCACGTCCCAACAGCAAGAAGCAGGTACGAGCCTTTCTGGGAATCGCTGGGTATTATCGGCGATTCATTCCCCACTTTGCCTCTAAGGCTGTGCCCCTAACCAACCTAACGAAGGGGAAAGGGTCGGTCATGATTAAATGGACCCCCGAGGCTGAGGCAGCATTCCAATTCTTGAAACAAGCCTTATGTAGCCAGCCAGTGTTGTACTCACCCGACTTCTCTAAAGACTTTGTCGTACAAAGTGATGCGTCAGATGTGGGGTTAGGAGCAGTATTGTCCCAGGTCTGGAACGGGGAAGAGCACCCAGTCATTTACCTCAGCAGGAAGTTGAAGTCCCATGAGGTAAATTACGCCACCGTTGAAAAGGAGTGTTTAGCGGTGAAGTGGGCTCTAGATTCCCTTCGGTACTACCTGCTAGGTAGGCACTTTGACATGGTTACGGATCACGCTCCGTTAAAGTGGATGGCTCAAAACAAGGAAACAAATAGAAGAGTGAATAGGTGGTTCCTGGCCCTCCAGGAATTCAACTTCACAGTAAAGCATCGCCCTGGCGTTCAAATGGGGAATGTGGATGCTTTGTCTCGAGTACATGAATGCCTGATTGCTGGTGTTCCAACCCCGAGGTTAAAACAAGAGGGGGGGTATGTGACAGCAGGAAGGTAAAGTCACCTGGTTGCATCCAGGGGGGTAGATATATTTCGCCCAGATTCAGGCTTTACGCCGACTTATACAACTAGGTGGAGAGTTGTATAAGCCCAGCTAAGGCTAGTGGGCTCATGGATGACTCATACCTCTAGGGAGAGTGTGGGGCGTCGTGCAGACAGGGAGTTGATGAGACCAGCTGAAGCTTGTCAGCTCATTTAGGCCTCTATAAGAACTCCCAGATTCATTAGGTGTTAGCTCATGCCTGGACCCAGACCTGTGTGGACTGTCTAGGGAGAGTGAACCCCTGTGCGGTGAGACAAAGCCTGTGTGGCTATTTGCTTGGACATTTAAAACCAGGGACTTAGGGACTAGGACAGCACTAGGCTGATCCCAGTTGTTAGTTAGGAAACCTGTATGTTTAGTCAGAGGTCAAGTTGACCAGGATTTATTTTGTTTATGTTTCTTTTGGATTTGCTGTGTTTTGTCACTGTAAATAGAAAATAAACCGCACCTTTTTTGATTTTGAAAACCACAACCTCCGTTTGCTGGGCCTGTTTTTGTGTGGGGAGCCCATCCCGGGGGTCACACACACCCGCTGCCAAGCTAACCCCCTCACAGTAGGAAGAGTGTCAGTTTCTTTCACTGTGATAATCCTTGTTTCTAGGGACAGGGAAGGACAGTGAGGGAAATTCTACTTGTGCTATAGTGTGCTAAAGCATTAATCATCAACCATCTTTAAAAAAAACATTTTTTCTAGGGACAGAAAACTATAGGTAGGGAGAGTGTCAGTTTCTTTCACTGTGATAATCCTTGTTTCTAGGGACAGGGAAGGACAGTGAGGGAAATTCTCCTTGTGCTATACTGTGCTAAAGCATTGATCATCAACCATCTTTAAAAAAACATTTTTTCTAGGGACAGAAAACTATAGGTAGGAAGAGTGTCAGTTTCTTTTACTGTGCTAATCCTTGTTTCTAGGGACAGGGAAGGACAGTGAGGAAAATTCTCCTTGTGCTATAGTGTGCTAAAGCATTGATCATCAACCATCTTTAAAAAAACATTTTTTCTAGGGACAGAAAACTATAGGTAGGAAGAGTGTCAGTTTCTTTTACTGTGCTAATCCTTGTTTCTAGGGACAGGGAAGGACAGTGAGGGGAATTCTCCTTGTGCTATACTGTGCTAAAGCATTGATCATCAACCATCTTTAAAAAAACATTTTTTCTAGGGACAGAAAACTATAGGTAGGAAGAGTGTCAGTTTCTTTCACTGTGATAATCCTTGTTTCTAGGGACAGGGAAGGACAGTGAGGGAAATTCTCCTTGTGCTATAGTGTGCTAAAGCATTGATCATCAACCATCTTTAAAAAAACATTTTTTCTAGGGACAGAAAACTATAGGTAGGAAGAGTGTCAGTTTCTTTCACTGTGATAATCCTTGTTTCTAGGGACAGGGAAGGACAGTGAGGGAAATTCTCCTTGTGCTATAGTGTGCTAAAGCATTGATCATCAGGCCTCATGCCCACTGGCGTTTTTACAGCTGCGTTTTTGAGCGTTTTTTACAGCTTAAAAACGCCTGTCCATGTTATTGTAAATATTTTTTTATTTTTTTTTTTGAAAAAAAAAAACAAAAAAAAAACGTCGGAGCTAAAAACGCGACCGCGCGTTAGTGCGCGTTTTTTGCGCGTTAGTGCGCGTTAGTGCGCGTTTTTGCGCGTTTTTTGACGCTCGCGTTTTTTCCTGCCTAGTTCTGACGCTGAGGAACGCACTGGCCCTGGGTTTTTTTTACAGCTTACAAACGCCTATGCTCTTTACAGCTCAAAAACGCCTAGGTGGGCATGAAGCTATAGACTAACATGGACAGGCGTTTTTAAGCTGTAAAAAACGCTCAAAAACGCGGCTGAAAAAACGCCCGTGGGCATGAGGCCTCAACCATCTTTAAAAAAACATTTTTTCTAGGGACAGAAAACTATAGGTAGGAAGAGTGTCAGTTTCTTTCACTGTGATAATCCTTGTTTCTAGGGACAGGGAAGGACAGTGAGGGAAATTCTCCTTGTGCTATAGTGTGCTAAAGCATTGATCATCAACCATCTTTAAAAAAAACATTTTTTCTAGGGACAGAAAACTATAGGTAGGGAGAGTGTCAGTTTCTTTCACTGTGATAATCCTTGTTTCTCGGGACAGGGAAGGACAGTGAGGGAAATTCTCCTTGTGCTATAGTGTGCTAAAGCATTGATCATCAACCATCTTTAAAAAAACATTTTTTCTAGGGACAGAAAACTATAGGTAGGAAGAGTGTCAGTTTCTTTCACTGTGATAATCCTTGTTTCTAGGGACAGGGAAGGACAGTGAGGGAAATTCTCCTTGTGCTATAGTGTGCTAAAGCATTGATCATCAACCATCTTTAAAAAAACATTTTTTCTAGGGACAGAAAACTATAGGTAGGGAGAGTGTCAGTTTCTTTCACTGTGATAATCCTTGTTTCTCGGGACAGGGAAGGACAGTGAGGGAAATTCTCCTTGTGCTATAGTGTGCTAAAGCATTGATCATCAACCATCTTTAAAAAAACATTTTTTCTAGGGACAGAAAACTATAGGTAGGAAGAGTGTCAGTTTCTTTCACTGTGATAATCCTTGTTTCTAGTGACAGGGAAGGACAGTGAGGGAAATTCTCCTTGTGCTATAGTGTGCTAAAGCATTGATCATCAACCGTCTTTAAAAAAACATTTTTTCTAGGGACAGAAAACTATAGGTAGGAAGAGTGTCAGTTTCTTTCACTGTGATAATCCTTGTTTCTAGGGACAGGGAAGGACAGTGAGGGAAATTCTCCTTGTGCTATACTGTGCTAAAGCATTGATCATCAACCATCTTTAAAAAAACATTTTTTCTAGGGACAGAAAACTATAGGTAGGAAGAGTGTCAGTTTCTTTCACTGTGATAATCCTTGTTTCTAGGGACAGGGAAGGACAGTGAGGGAAACTCTCCTTGTGCTATAGTGTGCTAAAGCATTGATCATCAACCATCTTTAAAAATACATTTTTTCTAGGGACAGAAAAATATAGGTAGGGAGAGTGTCAGTTTCTTTCACTGTGATAATCCTTGTTTCTAGGGACAGGGAAGGACAGTGAGGGAAATTCTATTTGTGCTATAGTGTGCTAAAGCATTGATCATCAACCATCTTTAAAAAAACATTTTTTCTAGGGACAGAAAACTATAGGTAGGAAGAGTGTCAGTTTCTTTCACTGTGATAATCCTTGTTTCTAGGGACAGGGAAGGACAGTGAGGGAAATTCTCCTTGTGCTATAGTGTGCTAAAGCATTGATCATCAACCATCTTTAAAAAAACATTTTTTCTAGGGACAGAAAACTATAGGTAGGAAGAGTGTCAGTTTCTTTCACTGTGATAATCCTTGTTTCTAGGGACAGGGAAGGACAGTGAGGGAAATTCTCCTTGTGCTATAGTGTGCTAAAGCATTGATCATCAACCGTCTTTAAAAAAACATTTTTTCTAGGGACAGAAAACTATAGGTAGGAAGAGTGTCAGTTTCTTTCACTGTGATAATCCTTGTTTCTAGGGACAGGGAAGGACAGTGAGGGAAATTCTCATTGTGCTATAGTGTGCTAAAGCATTGATCATCAACCATCTTTAAAAAAACATTTTTTCTAGGGACAGAAAACTATAGGTAGGAAGAGTGTCAGTTTCTTTCACTGTGATTATCCTTGTTTCTAGGGACAGGGAAGGACAGTGAGGGAAATTCTCCTTGTGCTATAGTGTGCTAAAGCATTGATCATCAACCATCTTTAAAAAAACATTTTTTCTAGGGACAGAAAACTATAGGTAGGGAGAGTGTCAGTTTCTTTCACTGTGATAATCCTTGTTTCTAGGGACAGGGAAGGACAGTGAGGGAAATTCTCCTTGTGCTATAGTGTGCTAAAGCATTGATCATCAACCATCTTTAAAAAAACATTTTTTCTAGGGACAGAAAACTATAGGTAGGAAGAGTGTCAGTTTCTTTCACTGTGATAATCCTTGTTTCTAGGGACAGGGAAGGACAGTGAGGGAAATTCTCCTTGTGCTATAGTGTGCTAAAGCATTGATCATCAACCATCTTTAAAAAAACATTTTTTCTAGGGACAGAAAACTATAGGTAGGAAGAGTGTCAGTTTCTTTCGCTGTGATAATCCTTGTTTCTAGGGACAGGGAAGGACAGTGAGGGAAATTCTACTTGTGCTATAGTGTGCTAAAGCATTGATCATCAACCATCTTTAAAAAAAACATTTTTTCTAGGGACAGAAAACTATAGGTAGGAAGAGTGTCAGTTTCTTTCACTGTGATAATCCTTGTTTCTAGGGACAGGGAAGCACAGTGAGGGAAATTCTCCTTGTGCTATAGTGTGCTAAAGCATTGATCATCAACCATCTTTGAAATCCTTGTTTTTTGGACAGTCAGGGAAATTGTCGTTGTGCTATTCTGTGCTAAAGCAATCATCCTCAACCATATTTAGAAATCCTTAAGTAAAGGGACAGAGAAGGACACCTGAAGGTAGCCCTTATTGCTTTTTTCCCATCTCCCTGCAGGCCATCTATTAGAATGTCTGGAAGGCAAACAAGGAGAGGCAGACAGTCAGGAGGCAATAAAAGAGGGCAAGCAGGCTCTGTGTCTGGGGGCAACAGTGCTGGTCGTGGACGCGGTGCATTGTCATCAGCACATGGCCATGGGACACGCTTGTCCTTCTTTTCGGCAGCTGGACATGTTGAGCCACATCATGCCGAAGACTTGGTAGAGTGGATGACCAAGCCCTCCTCCTCCTCCTCATCCTCTCTCACCCAGGCTCAGGGTACTGGCAAAGCAGCTGCCAAAGCGTCCTCTTCCCTGGTATCAATGTCAGACTCATCATCAGTCACTCCTTCCCTAGACCCACCATGTCCTCCTCCTGAGGAGTCCCCCGAACTGTTTGAGCACAGTGTTGGGTACATGCTCCAGGAGGATGCCCAGCGTTTCGAAGGGTCTGATGATGAAACCCAGCTAGAGGAAGGCAGTAGCGTGAGAGCAGACAGAGGGGGTGCTCAAGAAGGACACCAATCTGGCAGTCATGTTCCAGCAGCTGCAGCATACTGCCAGATTGGCTCCAGTGATGAGGAGGGAGGGGATGATGAGGTCACTGACTCCACGTGGGTGCCTAATAGGAGAGAGGAGGAGGAGGAGGATGAGGAGGAGGCACATCTCCAACGAGGCAGGATGCCCTTTGGTGGCCAGCGTAAGGGCAGTACACCGACGGAATCACACCGCAGAGCTCCGCCTGTGCAGGGCGCTGCCTCTGCCCGTCATTCCAAAAGTTCTTTGGTGTGGGCCTTTTTTGAGGCTAGTGCATCAGATCGCACAGCTGCTGTTTGCAACATATGTCTCAAGCGTATATCGCGTGGCCAAAACATCAGCCGCTTGGGTACCACATGCCTGACCAGACATATGTTGACCTGCCATGCAGCTCGTTGGCAAGCCTACCTCAAAGACCCACACCAAAGAACAAAGCGGACCTCTCCTTGCACCGCATCAGCTGGGATCTCCAACCCCACTATAACTTCAGTCCTCTCTGAAACATGCACTGAGAGGAATGAAGGTGTAGAATTAGGTGTGTCACAGCCAAGTAGTTGCGGCCACTCTGCTAGCAGTACACCGACGTCCGATTCTAGCAGGCAAATTTCCCTGCCCCAGCTGCTGGACCGTCGAAAGAAGTTCACTCCCAGCCATCCACATGCCCAGCGGTTGAATGCTAGCTTGGCTAAATTGCTAGCGCTTCAACTGCTGCCTTTTCAGTTGGTAGACTCGGCCCCCTTCCGTGAGTTTGTGCAATGTGCGGTTCCTCAGTGGCAGGTTCCCAAACGCCACTTTTTCTCACGGAAGGCTATTCCAGCTCTCTACCGGCATGTGGAAGGCAATGTCTTGGCCTCGCTGGACAGGGTGGTCAGCGGTAAGGTGCATATTACCGCTGACTCATGGTCCAGCAGGCATGGACAGGGACGTTACCTTTCTTTCACGGCCCATTGGGTCACTCTTTTGGCAGCTGGGAAGGATGCAGGACAAGGTGCAGTAGTGTTGGAGGTTGTTCCACCGCCACGCCTCCAAAATGCTACTACTGGTTGTGACACACCTCTCTCCTCCACCCCCTCCTCTTCTTCTTCCTCCATGGCCTCTTCCTGTGCTTTGTCCTCTGAACCAGCGGTGCTCCGTAGCCGTTCAAGGGGCTACGCAAGTACGCAGGCAAAAAGATGCCATGCCGTGCTTGCGCTGGTGTGTTTGGGGGACAGAAGCCACACTGGGGCAGAGGTCCTGTCTGCTCTGCAGGGCCAGGCCGAGAGGTGGTTGACGCCACGCCAGCTTAAGCCAGGAATGGTGGTTTGCGACAATGGCACCAACCTCCTCTCCGCCCTCCGACAGGGACAACTGACCCATGTGCCCTGTGTGGCTCACGTCCTTAACCTGGTGGTGCAGCGGTTCTTGGGCAGGTACCCGGGCTTACAGGATGTCCTGAGGCAGGCCAGGAAAGTCTGTGTGCATTTCCGCAGATCTTATAATGCCAGTGCTCGCCTGGCTGAGCTGCAAAAGGAGTTGAACCTGCCCAAGAACCGCCTTATATGTGACATGCCCACCAGGTGGAACTCAACGTTGGCCATGCTGCAGCGGCTGCACACACAGCAGAGGGCCATCAATGAGTACCTGTGCGACTACGGCACCAGGACAGGGTCAGGGGAGCTTGGTTTTTTTTCTCCATGCCAGTGGGGCATGATCAGGGATGCATGCACTGTCCTGGCACCATTTGAGGAGGCCACGAGGATGGTGAGCAGTGACAGTGCATGCATCAGTGACACTGTACCTCTTGTCCAGCTGTTGGAGCACACGCTGCGTGGAATAATGGACAGGGCACTTGAGGCAGAACAGAGGCAGGAAGAGGAGGACTTCCTTGCCTCTCAAGGCCCCCTTTACCCAGACAGTGTTCCTTCTGTCCCACCCATCGCACAGGAAGAGGAGGAGGAGGAGGAGGAGGAGGAGGAGGAGGAGGATTGTGTCAGCATGGAGGTGGAGGCTGGCACTCAGCATCATCAGCAGCAGTCTTTTAGGGATGATTTACAGTCCCAAGAAACCAGTGGACTTGTACGTGGCTGGGAGGAGGTGGCTGCGGATCATGTCGTCCTTAGTGACCCAGAGGACTCCGGACCGAATGCCTCAGCAAACCTACGCTGCATGGCCTCCCTGATCCTGCAAAGTCTGCGGAAGGATCCTCGTATTCTTCGGATCAAGGAGAGGGACCATTACTGGCTGGCCACTCTCCTTGATCCACGGTACAAGGGTAAGGTTGCGGACCTTATGTTACCGTCGCAGAGGGAGCAGAGGATGAGACAACTCCGGGAGGCCTTGCAGAAAGGTCTGTGCAACGCATTCCCAGAGACTGGGAGGTTACAAACTCCTGGTCCTGGACAACGAGTTGCTGAGGCTTCGGCCAGTCACAGAAGGAGCGGTGGGGAAGGTGGCCGTCTGACCGATGCGTTCAGACAATTCTTTAGTCCGCAGCCCCAAAGTATGATCGGTTCCAGCAACCATCGCCAGCGTCTGATAAACATGGTGCAGGAATATCTAGGGGCAAGGTCAGACTTGGACACCTTCCCCACCGAAAATCCTCTGGCTTACTGGGTCTTGAGGATGGATCACTGGCCAGAGCTTGCACAGTATGCAATTGAGCTACTGGCCTGTCCTGCATCCAGCGTTCTTTCGGAACGCACATTCAGTGCTGCTGGAGGATTTGTCACGGATCACAGGGTGCGCCTGTCCACCGACTCGGTTGATCGACTGACTTTCATCAAGATGAACCAGTCTTGGATCACCACCAGCTACCACACACCTGATGCTGATATAACAGACTAATTGATTTTAACATGTCACATCCCTTCAAGACTGATGCTGATGCTGAGTGCCTGTGCTGTTATGTTGACTGGCTATCCTCCTCCTCCGAGTCCTCAATGATACGATTGATGATGATAGCTTGGAAGATCATTTTTGTTTATGGGTGCCGCCACCAGTGGCTAAGGCCCAATTTTTCAGCCCCTGTTTAACAGGGGCGTGTAATTACAATTTTTTTAGCAATAATTTGCCATAGGGCTCATTGCTGTGCTCCAAGTACAGTATCTGTGAGGGGTTGGAGTGTTGTGCCACCAGTGCCTAAGGCCCAATTTTTCAGCCCCTGTTTAACAGGGGCGTGTCATTACAATTTTTGAAGCAATACTTTGCAACAGGGCTCATTGCTGTGCTCCAAGTACAGTATCTGTGAGGGGTTGTAGTGTTGTGCCACCATTGCCTAAGGCCCAATTTTTCAGCCCCTGTTCAACAGGGGCATGTAATTACAATTCTTGATCTAATAATTCACAGCAGGGCCCATTGCTGCACCCACCAAGAGTAACTCTGAGGGCTTACAGTGTTGTGGCAACGCCACCACCACCACCACCACGAAAGGCCCAATTTTTCAGCCCCTGTTCAAAAGGGGCATGTAATTACAATTCTTGATCTAATAATTCACAGCAGGGCCCATTCCTGCACCCACCAAGAGTAACTCTGAGGGCTTACAGTGTTGTGGCAACACCACCACCACCACCACCACCACGAAAGGCCCAATTTTTCAGCCCCTGTTCAACAGGGGCATGCAATTACGATTCTTGATCTAATAATTCACAGCAGGGCCCATTGCTGCACCCACCAAGAGTAACTGTCAGGGCTTACAGTGTTGTGGCACCAGCACCACCATCAAAGGCCCAATTTTTACTACCACTGTTCAACAATTATATGCAATTAAAATTCCTGATATAATAGTTGACAGCAGGGCGTTCCAGCACCAACCAAGAGTAACTGTGAGTGCTTACAGTGTTGTGCCAACACCAACAACTAAGGGGCCTATTTCTGCAGAGTATATACGGCAGGTCCCTACTTTCAAACATCCAACTTACAAACGACTCCTACTTGCAAACGCAAGAAGACAACAGGAAGTGAGAGGAAATCTACCCCTTGGAAGGAAAATTCTCTCCTGTAAGAATTAATATGGGAGAAAGGTGTCTCCTCTGTACTGATGCTTTATCACCAATCCTTGTTTCAAGAAAAACACCACATTTCAAAAACAGTTGTCATTGGGACGGAAAGTGAGGTGAAATGTTCTGAACAGGGGCACAGACAGCAAAACAAATGTTACAGGGGTGATAACCCTTACCTATGTTTTCCAAAAAGTTTAAAAATAGATTTTTGGGCTGGAGCTACACTTAAACAATGTACCTGTTCAAAATTACAAACAGATTCTACATAAGAACAAACCTACAGTCCCTGTCTTGTATGCACCGCCTGTATACGGCTGTTCAGAGTATATAGGGCCTTTTTTATTTTATGTGCGGGGTTCCCCTTAATATCCATACAAGACCCAAAGGGGCTGGTAATGGGCTGGGGTAGGGGGGGGGGGGGGTCATGGGGTAGCTATGCCATTTTTCTTAAAGATTTTCATCCATATTACCGGGACCAGACATTACATTAAAGCCGCAAGCAGTTTTAAATGGCTTTTTTTTCCTTTAGAAGTGTCATTTTGTGCAGGGACAGTTCTAAACACGGGAAACACGTGGCACTTCACAGGCATACTTTAGACACCCCCCAGGTACGATATTTAAAGGAATATTTGACTTTTTTTTTTTCACTTTATGCATCATTAAAATGACTGCTCCCGAAAAACGACCGTTTTTAAAACTTCTTTTTGCATTGATACATGTCCCCTGGTGCAGAACCCGGGTTCCCAAACCCTTTTTAGGACAATAACATGCATAATAGTCGTTATAATTAGCACTTTAGAATTCGAACGTTCGCATCCATTGTATTTAATAGGGTTCTAATGTTCGTACGAACTTTCGGTCCGTTCGCGGGTTCTGGTGCGAACCGAACCCGGGGGTGTTCGGCTCATCACTACTCCCATCCGTAGTCCGCAGCAACCTTCTGGCCAAATAGCCATTGTAGTCTCGCCAAAGGAGGCATGGTAGCTCTGTCCCCTTCGCCAGGCAACACTATCGAGTCCGGGTGGCGAGGGACCTTGATCACATCTGATCTGGGCATTGGTGCCCGCAGTAACAGTCTCTTTTCCCCAGCCTTCGGTACAGATGGCACCGGGGATGTAGAAGCAGGCTGGAGATGGGACCTCTCTTCAGGCACTGGTGCCTCCACCCGGGGTGTACTTCCCCTGTAGACATGGGTGGATCCCTAGTCCTCCAGAATGAAGCGAGAGGTGCTTTGTCCCAGCCTTTCTCTGCAAACAGTTCATCTATTACAACGTCGTCTCCCATGTCCGAGAGCGACTCTAGGTCAGAGGTGACACACTCCTCCGCAGGCAGGTATCCTGTAGTGGAGACCGAGCTTTCACCTCCTCCCACACACCAAATCACTCCGCCAGGCTTACCTCGCCCTTTACTTGAAACGGGACGTCCGGAACTCTTGTCGACGGATCCATCCGAGCCGGGCGTAAGCGGGCGAGACGGTCCACCACAACCGCTGGTCGGGGCTACCATGCCGGTCTTTCTCTTCGGTGGTGGACACTGCGAGATCGTGGTGACCGAGTCAGCATCCTCGGATTTCTCCCGTTAAAGTTTTACGACCTCCTCCACAGTCGCTGCAGTGTGCGCAGGGATGGCTGTCACAGCAGTGATTCCTCCTCTCTGAGTGGTGTTGCCCGCAGTACGGCCCGGGTAGATGGTTCTCGGCTTCTCAACCGCCGGATCCACTTCGAACAGGAACTCCCCACAGGCCTCACATCGCCCGAATGGCTTCAGCTGGCACACCAGTCCCGAACAGCCGGGACAAATCACACCCAGGGCCTCAACGTCCATGCACGAATACAGGGCGAATCGACCCCTTGGCTTTAGCCGGATCCCCGTATCTGTTACCGGAGCAGCAGCAGTCAATGTCGTGGTGGAAGGGTGAACTGGAATCCACAATGTATGTCCGAACATGGCGACCTGTTGCTGATCCATTGCACACTGCAGAGTTTTTGCGCCAATGTCCCACGTGTAGTCCTTCACACGTATTGGACTCCTCCCCTTTGCTCCAGTTCGCGGGCCTTTCTTCTTTTCTGTTTCTGAGTCACGCCCACGAACTAAGCGATGGGGGTGTGCCTGGTGGCGCAGTGCAATAGAAGCCCCCACGTGTAGTACTTCACACGGCTGAACTTCCCCCTCTTTCCACTCTTCTGCACGAGCCTTTCCCTTCATTGGGTCATGTCCACGACTTCGAGCAGGGATGCACTTCGGCCAGTGAAGGCCTGCATATTCGCGTAACTCTTCCAACAGACACGTTCAATACTGTGGTGCACAAACACTATACCGGACCCGAGCCCCCACGTGTAGCGGCCTCCTCACTCCCCTCTCCTTCTTCAGCTCGTCTCTCTCTTGTCTAGGGGTATCTTTTAGAGGGGAAGGGAGTGGGGACACTACGCCAGGCCTTTGTCACAGGTGTCAGTGTGATACAAGCAAAGTTCTTTTACTTTCGGGTCAGTGCTGTGCACCTGGAGCCTCCACCAAGAGTTACCTTGAACAATGTCTGTCAGGAAATGAGCCCCACACCATTAAAGTTCAACACTCCTTTATTCTTCTCGAATGAACACAATCAGTTGAACTCCCTCGATAGAAACAGAACAGAAAAGGAGGTGTGGATGCGAATAGGCCCAGACACAATGTGTTCTCCACTTTCCTTCCTGAAAGTGGGTTGCAGTCTCCGAACGAGGGGGAATTTCCTTCCAAGAGGTCTCCGGTGAGAGACTCACCCGTCACTGGCAATCTGCTGCACCAGGTCTTCGAATGAGGAGCTCCCCCGGTCCATTACGCCTTCCGTATTCGGGTACCCACTCCCGGGGTTCCCTAGGATCTCCTTACCTCGCGGAACTCAGTGTTGGGCACTGAGCTCCGGACCTCCATCTGAGTACCTCACCCCAGGCTAAAGGTGCCTGGAATGGAACACGACCTCCGGCTGTCCTCTAGGCCTAGGCCCACCTAGAGAACCCACACGAACCACCGTCCACAGGCTGAAGGTGCCCTGGACTTCGACCCCGTGACAAAGATGGCCGTCCCCTTTATACCCTCTCCCAGCAAGCACGGCGGGTTCCCCGCCCCACCATACCGTTGCCGAGGGAGGACAAAAAGGAAGCACGACACACAGCAATGATTCAACCCCAGCCCAGGGCGACAGCGCCACCCGCTGGGCTGCAGGGAATTACACATCACTAATGTCTCTGTCAAGTTCAAATTTACACCTGGGAAAGTACATACCCACTACATATATATATATATATATATATATATATATATATATATATGTAGCACACACATCCCTTGTATCTCTGCTTACCTCCACTTGCAGAGTGGGACACACCATGCCACATGCCCAGTATCCCCCATCTTGTAGAGGGTGAGCGGTGTTAATAGTTTTGGGTCCTGCAACGAGTTACCTCTTTCCATTGATTCTCATCCCTAGAGTGTAGGGAAAAGTCTATTCTCTCTCTCTTTGAAGAAGGCCATTGTCCAAACAGTATTAAACCCAATAAAATAGTTTATTTTGCTTGCTCACAACTTGACAGGAAAGATTGGAAATAGAGAAAGTTGAACATGGAGACAGGTTCAGGCACGCAGCACTTAATTACCCTCGTCGCCACTCAAGCCTGAGTGGGTTTTGCTCACCCGGATAGTCCCCTCTCACGGTCCTAGCAGCCGGTGTGGAGCACGAACATTTACTTTTAAGTTCTTTTCCTAAGGATACAATCAGGACGTTAGCCTCAAAGTCCCGAACTTTCCATCACTTGTAACACTTAAGACCTTAGGTGCCAATGGGGCACGTTACAAGGCTTTTGGCGGATAATGGAATCCTTCCCTCTTTTAGGTAACCAGGCCTCTCCCGAGACAGCGACTTCCTTCACTGATCTCCTCCCCTGGTTTCCTCTCTTTAAGAGCGGGTCACTCTCCCACGGGTACCCTGGGACTCCGCTGTTTGGCGTAGGCCTCAGCTAAAGGTGCTGGGCCTACCTGGAACGATGCAGCCTCAGGCTAAAGGTGCCCGGGGCTGAACACACATACGCACCCCTGGCCTGAAGGGCCAAAGGGCGCAAACTGCTCCCCGAATAATGGTGTCTGCCCCTTATGTACCCTCTCCCAGCATGCACAGTGGGTAGACCACGCCCACTGTACGGCTGCTGAGAGAGGACACCCAGTAGCGCCATAATGCCACCTGTGGTTCGACCCGAGACCTGGGCGACAGCCCCACCTACAGGTCACAGGGAACTATACTGCCAGACAACATCACAACAGAGCAGAGGCCTATTGAAAGAATTTCAACAACCTGAGCCTAACTATTTGCTCAAGCCAAAAAACAAATGCTTAAGGGGAACCCTTACTACCGTATTCCAGAAAAAAAAAAGAGCAACCATTTAAGTAACTTGAGTATATGAAGCCCCTCTCAGGCCCCTGATTACACAGACCTATATAAACTTAACACCCATATCCAAAACGTATATATATACCACAGAGAAAATAATATATGTTTAAAGCGGAGCTCCACCCTAAAGTGGAACCTCCGCTGTCCGGATTCCTCCCTTCCTCCGGTGCCACAATTGGCACCTTTCAGGGGGTGCAGATACCTGTCTAAGACAGGTATTTGCACCCTCTTCCGGGAATCCACACTGCGGGTAGACTGTGAGTAGTGCGTCACTTCCCGGTCCCCCCCCCGTTGTGTTCTGGGAAACACACGGCTCCCAGAACACAGCGGGGACCAGTGAAAGATGCGCAGCGCTGCTCGCGCATGCGCAGTAGGGAACCGGGAAGTGAAGCCGCAACGCTTCACTTCCTGATTCCCTCACCCATGATTGTGGTGGGGGCAGCCGAGAGACGAGCAATTACTCGTCTTCTGCTGCCGACGTCGCTGGACTCCAGGACAGGTAAGTGTCCTAATATTAAAAGCCAGCAGCTGCAGTATTTGTAGCTGCTGGCTTTTAATATTTTTTTTACGGCGGAGCTCCGCTTTAAGTGAAACCCTTACTACCATATTCCAATGAAATTAAATGGGGGTAAATTAAAAGTAAATATATGAATATTCACTGTCATACTACCCCAAAAAACGTGGTGCAAAAAAAAAAAAAAGGGGGAAAAAAACCTGCCTCAAAAAAACAACATATCAACATCCTAAATACCCTGTGAAAGAGGGAAAAAAAAGAAAAAAAAACATTTAAGTGATTTAAATATGTGGAGCCCCTCTCGGGCACATGAATATGTAAACCTTTATATATATATACATATGTAGAACACCCCCGTAGGAGCTGCTGGTTTAGATTTTGGGCCTTACACGTTACCTCAATATTCGTTGTCTAGGGGCTGAGAGTCTACAGTAACTTCAATGTCCACACAAGTTATGAATCCTTTTCTTCAGGCTTTATTTTCCAAACAATCTTGTATAGAAAGAGGGATGGAGGGTTAGGGGAAGGTTCAGGCACACACAGCAGATCACTCACTGGGGAAAACTCCTAATATACAAAGTCTCACTCACCACTCTCCTTCGAGTGGGTACTGCTCACTCGGATAGGCCCCCCTCACTTGGCCTAGCAGCCGGAATGATGCATGAACAGATAAGAAAGAACAGTCTCTGCCACAGACCTTTTTGATGGTTATGTTGAACCATTCAGTTATCCTCTGCCACAGGATTTTAGTTCCCGGATATCCAGCCTTACAGTCTAAGAGCCTTTAAGCCAACCCGGCAGACTGTAAGGTTACTTTAGTACGGTGCATCCCTCAATAAGGTCCCCAGGCCTTCCACAAGATACCGGCCTTCCGCTCGGTCCTCTCCTGGACAGGTCCTCCTCTGGTTTCCTCCATTGAGTGACTTCCTCCCTCAGGATGGACAGCACAGGATCACCTTCAAGCGTAGGCCCCAGTTAGGCCCAGTTGGCTTATCTGGCATAGTTACAGCCTCGGACCAACGTGGCTCTGAGGCTGAATTTTCAGTAACACATGCCTTGAGCCAGGAGGGCCATGAGGCGAAGAAGAGCCCAGAATAATGGCGCCTGCCCCTTAAGTACCCTTCCCCAGCATGCCCAGCGGGTAGACCACTCCCACTGAACTGTTCCCGGAGAAAGGCACCCAATGCACTCTGGCCTGTTTGTCTTCCACATTGGCCTGGGGTGGTAACACCACCTACAGGCAAACATTGGGAAGTCTCCCAACACAGCCATAGCCGGAACAGAGGCTGATTTAGCCTTAATTATTTACAGAGTCTGAGCTAACTACCAGCTCAGACACCCACTAAATTTAACATAGCGCATGGTCATCAGGAGCAGGGCGCTACACATATAACACACACAGTTGAAACGTGTACTTAATCAAAGCGGTTGCCACTATATTCCAGTGGGGTTGGGTCAAAAAGCAAAACACCCCAAAAAAAAAAAGAAAAACAACCAACAAACCAAAATAATTGTGTAAGAGGGAAACCTCTCTCTTATCTCCACGAAGTGTAAAATAACTCCTCCATAGTACCCCCCCCCCCCACCCCCATTTGTCTTCGTATATAAACTGTGTATCTCAACTCAGTCACATCAAGTAAATATATATATATATATAAAAAAAAGGAAAAACGTCCAAAAAAAAATTACAAAATATATTCCTCTTTTTCCTTTTCCTCTCCTTCCATGTCTCTTCCCTATCTTCCCCCCTCCCTCATCTCCTTCATTCCCTCCCCATTAATCGTCCATTCCTTCTCCTTTTTAATCTTTCCTCAGAAAGTTGTTATCTTATCATGTCTCTTTGTGCCTATTTATGCGATTTCAGCGTTGCGCTTTATTTGGCGCTTGTTGCCATTTCTCAGAAGGTTGTAAGGGATTTCTAGGGTTATTCTTCCTCCAATCTAAAAAATCTACCGGGGGTAGATCTAATATTCCTGCGAACGACCGTACATCGTCTCTGGTGCGAAGAGTTACTGTTTTCCCATTTCTTGAAGCCACAAGGCTAAATGGGTACCCCCACCGGTATTTAACCTCTGCTGCACGCAGGGCGTCCAACACGGGCCGGACGGCCCGCCTCTGCATTAAAGTCCTGCGTGACAGATCAGGGTACAAAGATATATGCATTTCATTCAATTAAATTTCAGATTTACCACGTGCCATTCTCATGATAGAGTCTTTAACTGTAAATTTATGTAGTTTGCAAACAATATCCCTTGGTCTCTCTGCATTCTAAATGGCATATGATGGCGTACGATGGACCCTGTCTATCTCAATGTTTACCGGTGCTGAGTCTCCCATTATCTGTTGAAATAGTCTTTGAGTTGTTGGTAGTAGTTCAGACACCTGAATCGCTTCTGATATTCCTTTTATGTGAATATTTTGCCTGCGATCTCTATTTTCATAATCGTCTAGTTTGTCTTTGTATGAATTTAATGTCTCCTCATGATGTTTCACTATGTCTTGTATATTTACCACTGCTTGTACCATAGCCTCATGACCGTTTTCCAAAGTCTCTACCCTATGTCCCAATGCACGAGTGTCTTCTCTAAGGCTGTCCACCGCTTGCTGGCATGATAGCTCTACAACAGATATAAGTTGCATAATATCCATCTTAGATGGCAGGGCTTTGAGAAGTTCTCTCATATCTTTGATGTCCGTCTCTATACCCACTTGCCCTAGAGAGAAGTTACCCCCAGTTTGTACTGGGCTGGGGCACTGGGCTATTAGGGGTATTGATATCAATCCCTTTCCCGGACTTCCAGGGGAGCCTGTATCTGAAACAGTCCATGCTCCTTCCACCCCCCCAGCTCTTCTACAGCCACAGCGGAGGCCACGGATGTCTCTCTACTCAGAGCATAAACCAGTGGCATTGTTGTTTCTTCCCTCCCTTCTCCGCCAGCCACTGATGTTTCAAAGATATCAAAGTCATTTACCTGGGTATCTCGCTGTACCTTTCTGCATGTTGTCCTTCCTCTCCCCAACACCGGAGAACCTTGGTCTCCTGCCGTAGTACCGCGGCCAGGTGTCAGGGATCCACAGTCCGCTCTGGGGTGGCTACGTCCACTCGCCACCCGGCTCCCGCCCGGCTCCCGCTGGGATCCATCGCGCCTCTCTATCCGTCCATCGGCTTTGGCTTCTCGTGCTGGCGTCCCAGCTCTGCTGCACGAGGGGAAAGGTAAGAGCGGATTCCTCCAGCTCCCCGCTTGTTTCTGAGCTGTCTGTCGGCATGTTGGCTTCTCTCAGCTATGCACATTCAATCAGGTCTAGCAGATGCCGCTCGCACGCAGGTTACGTGGCTAGGGGAAGGAGAGTGGAGAGCCTCACTCAGCACGTCCGCTCCCCATGACTGCACCCCTCAGGCATCCTTTTTGAACAGGAAGAATAAGGCCCTTATGGCTCCACAGGAGCAGAAGCAGTCTTTTTGATGCCAGATCAGCCCAGAAACTCCCGGTAGGGAGCCAGACTAAAGTTCTTTGTTAAAGTCTGGGCCGCCCATTGCCAGGACCCCTGGGTTCTGTCAACAATCCAGTGGGGCACTTTTGGAATTTCTCTCATCCTCCACCTCAGACATCTTTCAAAAGAACAGAGATTCCATCCTCTCCGCTGAAGGCTCAAGCTCTAAAACATTTCCTAACATCACTCCAGCTTCAGGGGGCAGCTGTGCCAGTTCCCTTGGCAGAGCGCTTTGCAGGCTTCTACTCCACTCTATTTCTGGTGCCAAAGAGGACAGGTGGGTGGAGGCCTGTGATAGATCTGAAGAGGCTAAACCGGTACATCTGCCCAGGAAAGCTTCAAAATGGAATCCCTGCAAACAATTATTCAAGCAGTCCAGCCAACGGATTGGATGATCTCAGTTGATCTGCAGGATGCATACCTACACGTTCCAATTCTACCTGCATTTCAAAAGTAGCAAACATTTGCATTGGGACAGACCCACCTACAGTTTCAAGCCCTGCCTTTCGGTCTGTGCACCTCCCCCAGGGTGTTCACCAAGATACTAATATCCGCTCTGGTTCCCTTGCGGGAGAAGGGCTTGAGGATATACTACTATTTAGACAACATCCTCCTCCTAGCAAGCAATCCGGATCAGTTGGTATATCACCAAGAGATTCTTCTACAGTCCCTAAGAGAGCTAGGGTGGCTAATAAACTCCGACAAGAGTCAACTAGCACCGACACAGCAGATGATCTACCTGGGTGCAATGTTCGACACTCAGGAGGGGACAGTGTCATTACCACCTCCGAAGGTGAGGATTGTCATCCAGAGAATGATCAAGGTCACCCGGAGCCCGTATCTGACGGCTTCACAATGCCTAAGCCTCATTGGCACAATGTCTTCCTGCATACCCCTGATTCCTTGGGCCCATTGGCACTCGAGGTATTTCAAGATGGGTTTCTTGGCGCAGTGGAAGAAACAACGACTCTCTCAGACGATCCTGCTGACGGGAGTAATGCGCAGGAGTCTTCACTGGTGGACCTTTCCAGAGAACCTCTCCAAGCCTCGTCACCTAGGCTCCCTCCCCTGGATCACAATTACGTCCGATGCAAGCAGGGAGGGCTGGGGAGCCCATTGCATGGAGGGCTGGGGAGCCCATTGCAGGGAAACCAGAACACAGGGAAGATGGTCCTGTTCCACCCAGGGAGTGGTATCCAACATCCTGGAGATGAGGCCAGCATTCTTGGCACTAACTTCTTTGGCATCCCAAATCAGAGGCCAGAGAATACTTTTACACCTGGACAACAGGGCAGCTGTCGCATATCTGCAGAAGCAGGGAGGCATTTACAGCAGGTCACTCCTCAGAGAAGTAGAGACGATTATGCTCTGGGCAGAGAAGAACCTCCTGGACGTCAGAGCGATGTATCTTCCGGGCAGGTTAAACACGGAAGCAGACACGCTGTCAAGAAACTTCCTGGACAACAACGAGAGGGCTCTCCATCCCCACGTCTTCCACCAGATTGCCAGCCTTTGGGATTCCCCTCAGGTAGACCTGTTCGCCTCTCCGAAAAATGCCAAACTAGACAGGTTCTTCTCTCGACTGCCGCAATCCACAAGCCGAGGCAGTAGATGCCCTGTCATGCCCCTGGACGTTCACCACGGCCTTTCCCCCCCGACCACTAATATTCAAGTTCCTCCTGAGGCTCCTCAGAGAGTCAGTCCAGGTGGTGGCAGTACTACCGTATTGGCCGAAGAGACCCTGGTTTCCTCTAGCCATGCGCCTCAGTGTGAGCTTTCCAATCAGGATCCCTCCTTTCCCTCAACTTCTGTCGCAGGGCAGTCTAGTTCATCCAAACCCTCAGAAGTTGAATCTTCGAATCTGGAAGTTGAGAGGCGAAGGTTCGAGTCTCTGGGGTGTTCCCCAGGGGTCATATCAACCCTGCTAAAAGCCAGGAAACCTGCAACCAATGCTATATATTCAAGAATCTGGGACAAGTTCTTGTCATTTGCTGCAGAGAATGGCTTTGATCCAATACTCCCCTCTACCTCCTATATTCTGGGCTTTCTTCAAACAGGTCTCGATCTCGGGCTTGGTCTGAGCTCCCTCAAGGTGCAGGTAGCAGCAATATCTGCCGCAAAAATAAGAGATGGGCGGAAGATCCTTTGGTGGTCACTTTCCTCAGGGGAGTATTAAAGATTCGCCCACCTGTCAGACGATCTTTTCCTAAGTGGGATTTGTCCCTAGTCCTTAAAGTGCTATCTGAACATCCCTTTGCTCCAGTGGAACAAGTAGCAATATGTAATCTAACACTGAAGACAGCTTTCCTACTAGCCATTACATCTGGCAGAAGGATTTCAGAACTTCACTCTTTAGGGATAGGTGATGACCATATCTCCGTCTTCCCAGACAGAGAGGAACTTCGTCCCCTTTGGGGGTTCACATCTAAGGTCGCTACTCCAAGCCACCTGTTGGAACCCTGGGCACTACCAGTATTTACAGACGCAGATTCAGAGTCTTGTCACGAGCTAGACATCTCCAAAGTGCTCAGGGCCTACTTAGAAGCCACCAGACCCTTCAGAAAATCTGAGAGACTTTTCATTGTACCGTTTGGTAAATACAGAGGCAAAGAAGCTTCCATCAGAACTGTGGCATCTTGGGTTGTAAAGCTAATCCAGAAGGCCTACAGGGTGAGGAATATGGAGCCTCCATCCCGAGTGAATGCTCATTCTACTAGGGCAATCTCAGCTTCCTGGGCAGTAAGGGCTAATGTTTCATTGGAGACGGTTTTCAGGGCCGCCACCTGGTCTTCTCACCATACGTTTCTCAGACACTACCATATTGATCCAGGAGCTCTCACGACTGTTGAGTTCAGAAGGAGGGCAGTTCAGGCTGCAATGTCCTTTTCTAATTAAACACTTATTATTAAGCATTATCCCACCGTGTCAGCTAGTTATTCATCACCAGTATGCTGCCATGGAGGCATCAGGACAACGGAAAATTGTATCATACTTACCGCAATTTTCCTTTCCTGGTGCCTATCCATGGCAGCATACGCTCCTACCCTCGGTATTCTATATTATGGAGAATGTTGGGGGAGGGACTATGCCTTTAATTTATGCTATTCACTAGTCCTGAGGGAGGAGTTGAGGTGGAGCTCACCAGTATGCTGCCATGGATAGGCACCAGGAAAGGAAAATTACGGTAAGTATGATACAATTATTCGTTTTATTTGTGTCATTGAACCATTTGCCTCACTTCCTTTCCCTGCCAGAAATGGGGGATGTGGTTGTCACCAGAACAGAAAGACACAGACAGCAATAAAAACAGTTTAGACACTCTTCCTAACTTAACAAAAATATTTTTGTTTTTTCTTTCTTTTTTTTGTCTATGGATTGGAGAGGTTGCTCATTACGCCCTGATCTGACAAATAAATGTAAAAAAAAATTCTCCCATTTACTACAGTCTGCAATAAATATATATATTTTTTTTTTATCAATTTCAGGGCCAGAGCATTTTTCAGTGCAACATCGGTTAATCTTTTGCAACCTTTTTAACCTTTAAGTTGTCCTGAATTTGACAAAAAAAAAATTAGCATAACACTGAAAAATGTAAAATAAAAATGCAAATGCTCCAATAAATAAAAATGCCCACAAATTATTCTGTTTTTTTTTTCTGATAATCTTAAAACTAATAATAACAATATGAAATATATGTAGCAGGTACAATTTTTTTACAATCCAAATTTTAAAGCAATGTAAGTACATTATTAGTTTTGAGCATGCAAAATAATAGACAAAAAATAATAGATAAATATATTCACCACCCAAAATATCTCACTAGCTGAAATTGCACTATGCCATGTTAAATTGTAGGTGATCTCTGACCCTTACTTTCAAGATGAAGACCTCTGTCAGATAAATTAAATCAAAATTAAAAAGGTGCTGAAAAAAATATTTCAATTTAAAATTTTACAAGATATAGTATTCCAATTCTTGCAAAAGCCAAGTTATGACTGATTTTCTTTAAGACTGTCTTTCCAAGCTGTTGTACAACAAAATTACTTTCCTGACAGACTCCATGGCAGCATACGTGTGGGTTAACCCCGCCTCCACTCCTCCCCTATAGGACCCCTCTCCCATAAATCTTTGTTTCAAGCCATCGGCCGTGTTCCTTTTTTGTCCTCCTCCTAAGGACCAGTTTGGTTATTCGTCTGCCTGACGTTTTTTCTGTCTGCGATCAAGACCGGCCGGCGGCGAGCACTGGGAAGACAGGTCGCGATACTCCGATAAGCCCTGGTAATTAGTAGGGTATGGATTGAGCTAAACTGAAGATACTTAGATAAGCCATGGCTGTTAGAAGGGTATGGAGTGGGCAAGCAAAGGAGGTGCTGGAAGAGCTAAAGCCTGGCCATTGGCAGGCAAGCGGCGCAATGGCCAGATAGCCCAGCTATTAGCGGGTGGCCCTATCTGCCCCAAGCCCAGTATTTCTGTTTGTCTGTTTCTTCTCTGGCTCTAGTGCAGGGGTAGGCAACCTCGGCCCTCCAGCTGTGGTGAAACTACAAGTCCCATGAGACATTGCAAGACCCTGACAATCACAGGTATAACTCCTAGAGGCAGAGGCATGATGGGATTTGTAGTTTAAAAACAGCTGGCGTGCCGAAGTTGCCTACCCCTGCTCTATTGTCTTCCAGTCTATGGCAGCTGGAGCGCATTTGCGTTCCAAACCACTGCTTTCTCTTCCGGCCCGCTTTCCCTGGGTTGCTCCTGCCCAGAGGCCCGGTGTATGGGCGCTGCGGGCAGTGGTGTCATCATTTCAGTGGAGAAATTCAATTGGCGGTCAGTAATGACGAGGTAGGGATTTCTCTGTAGGCAGCTTGCAGCAGTTTCCCAAAGTGCTGTGTGCAATCATCACAGAATCTGCATTGAGAGCCTTCTTAACTGGTCCGACACAAGTCGGTCCGACTTTGAAAATGCTCCCTGCACTACTTTGGTCCGACTTTGATCCTACTTCAGCCCATTGAATATCATTGAAGTCGGATCAAAGTAGGATCCTTGTCCTAACCATCTGACTTTTGACATCCGACATGGTGATTACAGCAGCAGTAAAAGGAATTTATCTCATCCTGGGAATGTTTTGATTGGTCAAAGGACAAGTCAGACTAGCACAAAGTCTGATCCAAGTAGTATCCTGTTCATGTAAGTCGGATGGATGTCGGACCAATGTAGGATCAATGTAGGACTGATGTCGCAGAGCAAAGTAGGATGAAAGTTGTATGACTGTCGTGTCGTACCAGTGTGAACCCAGCCTAACACCCTGGTTTGCTGCCTGTGTGTTTCTGCTATGATTTGATCATCTGTGCAGGTTTTTCTGTCTGTGCAGTTCACACGGTCGATGTATCACTGCCCCTCATGTGGCCAGCCCTGGTGTAGCAGGTATTGAGAGGGTGAGTTTAACACTTTCCTTTCCTTGCTGACCTGGGTACTCTTTTTGAGTTCTTTTACTATTTCCTTTTTATCCTATTTTGCTTTTGTGAGTCTTTCTAGGTTAGGTTGACAATACACAGCATGAGATTATATAGACATCATTAGGTCACAACATGTTTCTTCAGATGTATTTGTCATAGGTCACCGTTAGGGATGAGCCGAACACCCCCCAGTTCGGTTCGCACCAGAACTTCGTGCGAACTTTAGAACCCTATTAAATACAATGGATGCGAACATTCGAAATCAAAAGTGCTAATTATAACGGCTAATATGCAAGTCATTGTCCTAAAAAGGGTTTGGGGACCCAGGTTCTGCCCCAGAGGACACATATCAATGCAAAAAAGAGTTTTAAAAACGGTCGTTTTTTTGGGAGCAGTCATTTTAACCACTTAAGCTCCGGACCATTTGGTAGCTAGAGGACCAGAGGTGAATTCAGAATTTTGCACTGCGCTGCTTTAACTGTAAATTGTGCGGACATGCAATGTTGTACCCAAACAAAATTTGCGTCCTTTTCTTCCCACAAATAGAGCTTTCTTTTAATGGTATTTGATTGCCTCTGCGATTTTTATTTTTTGCGATATAAACGGAAAAAGACCGAAAATTTTGAAAAAAAATGATATTTTCTACTTTTTGTTATAAGAAATATCGAATAAACTCAATTTTAGTCATACATTTAGGCCAAAATGTATTCAGCCACATGTCTTTAGTAAAAAAAACGTCAATAAGTGTATATTTATCGGTTTGCGCAAAAGTTATAGCGTTTACAAACTAGGGTACATTTTCTGGAATTTACACAGCTTTAAATTTATGACTGCCTATCTCATTTCTTGAGGTGCTAAAATGGCAGGGCAGTACAAACCCCCCCAAATGACCCCATTTTGGAAAGTAGACACCCCAAGGAAATTGCTGAGAGGCATGTCGAGCCCATTGAATATTTTTTTTTTTTGTCCCAAGTGATTGAATAATGACAAAAAAAAAATAAAAATTACAAAAAGTTGTCACTAAATGATATATTGCTCACACATGCCATGGTTATATGTGGAATTGCACCCCAAAATACATTCTGCTGCTTTTCCTGAGTACGGGAATACCACATGTGTGGGACTTTTTAGGAGCCTAGCCACGTACGGGCCCCCGAAAACCAAGCACCGCCTTCAGGATTTCTAAGGGCGCAAATTTTTGATTTCACTTCTCACTACCTATCACAGTTTTGAAGGCCATAAAATGCCAAAATAGCACAAAACCCCCCCAAATGACCCCATTTTAGAAAGTAGACACCCCAAGGAAATTGCTGAGAGGCCTGTTGAGCCCATTGAATATTTTTTTTTTTGTCCCAAGTGATTGAATAATGACAAAAAAAAAAAAAAATTACAAAAAGTTGTCACTAAATGATATATTGCTCACACATGCCATGGTTATATGTGGAATTGCACCCCAAAATACATTTTGCTGCTTCTCCTGAGTACGGGGATACCACATGTGTGGGACTTTTTAGGAGCCTAGCCGCGTACGGGACCCCGAAAACCAATCACCGCCTTCAGGATTTCTAGGCACAAATTTTTGATTTCACTCCTCACTACCTATCACAGTTTCGAAGGCCATAAAATGCCAAAATAGCACAAAACCCCCCCAAATGACCCCATTTTGGAAAGTAGACACCCCAAGCTGTTTGCTGAGAGGCATGGTGAGTATTTTACAGCTCTCATTTGTTTTTGAAAATGAAGAAATAATTTTTTTTTTCTTTTTTTTTTTTCAATTTTCAAAACTTTGTGACAAAAAGCGAGATCTGCAAAATACTCACAATACCTCTCAGCAAATAGCTTGGGGTGTCTACTTTCCAAAATGGGGTCATTTGGGGGGTTTTGTGCCATCTGGGCATTCCATGGCCTCCGAAACTGTGATAGGCAGTGAGAAGTGAAATCAAAAATTTACACCCTTAGAAAGCCTGAAGGCGGTGATTGGTTTTTGGAGTCCCATACGCGGCTAGGCTCCCAAAAAGTCTCACACATGTGGTATCCCCGTACTCAGGAGAAGCAACAGAATGTATTTTGGGGTGTAATTCCACATATGCCCATGGCATGTTTGAGCAATATATCATTTAGTGACAACTTTGTGCAAAAAAAAAAAAAAAATTGTATTTTTTCCGCAACTTGTGTCAACATATAAAATATTCCATGGACTCGACATGCCTCTCAGTATATAGCTTGGCGTGTCTACTTTCCAAAATGGGGTCATTGGGGGGGGGGGTTTGAACTGTTCTGGCATTTTATACACAACTTTAGGAAGCTTACATCCACTCTTCTAACCACTTGAAGACAAAGCTCTTTCTGACACTTTTTGTTTACATGAAAACATATTTTTTTTTTGCAGGAAAATTATGTTGAACCCCCAAACATTATATATATTTTTAAAGCAAAGGCCCTACAGAATAAAATGGTGGGTGTTGCATTTTTGTTTTCTACACAGTATTTGCGCAGCGATTTTTCAAACGCATTTTTTGGGGAAAAAATACACTTTTTTTTATTTTAATGCACTAAAACACACTATAATGCCCAAATGTTTGATGAAATAAAAAAGATGATCTTAGGCCGAGTACATAGATACCAAACACGACATGCTTTAAAATTTCGCACAAACGCGCATTGGCGACAAACTACATACATTTTTAAAAGCCTTTAAAAGCCTTTACAGGTTACCCCGTTAGATTTACAGAGGAGGTCTACTGCTAAAATTACTGCCCTCGATCTGACCTTCGCGGTGATACCTCACATGCATGGTGCAATTGCTGTTTACATATGACGCCAGACCGACGCTTGCGTTCGCCATTGGGCAAGAGCAGGGCAGGACAGGGGTGCTTTTTTTTTTTTTTTTTTTATTATTAATTTTGCTTTTTTATTTTATTTTTAAATTGTTCCTTCCATGTTTTTTTTTAATCATTTTTATTGTTATCTCAGGGAATGTAAATATCCCCTATGATAGTAATAGGTAGTGACAGGTACTCTTTTTTTGAAAAAACTGGGGTCTAGACCCTAGATCTTTCCTCTGCCCTCAAAGCATCTGACCACACCAAGATCGGTGTGATAAAATGCTTTCCCAATTTCCCAATGGCGCTTTTTATATCCGGGGGGGGGACATTCCCTCCCACTGCTTGTAAAAGCAGTCCAGAGGCTAATTAGCCACTAGGGTTGCTTTTACATTAAAGCCGGCCGCTGGCTGAAAAGAATGATACCAAGATGATACCTAAACCCGCAGGCATCAATCTGGTATAACCATTCAAAGTCCAGCAACATACCAGTACGTTGCTGGTCCTTGTTGGACATGTATTGTAATCTTTTTTTTTCATGCAGCCAGGTGGCTGAACGAAAAAAGAGATTGATCGGTGGGTATGCCCACCATTAGAATACCGCCCTTCATCCACCCACTTCTAATGATGGGCATACATGCACCATTTATATATGCCGAAGCATGGGGGCATCCTCCCGCAAAAAAGTTATGCCGCACACACATGGTCGGACTTTTCCACGGGCAAGCCTCCGTCGGAATTTCGACCGTATGTACGCGCCATTAGGAGCAAAATCGCTCCTCCGCCCCTGCTGCCCCAATGCTTCGGCATATTTGCTTCTTTTTTTTTTTAACTGTGGTGGTGAAATCACCTCCTACAGCACTGGAGTCGCAGGGATCAGGCCTGTCTCTGCGAACGCTGCAGTTATGTGTGTTGTGTTTTGCAAGTGACAGTGATCGATCGATACTGCACTTGGGTGGCCTGGGCTGGACGGAGGGGCAAAACGCAGGTGCTAGCAGGTATCTGGGCTGATCCCGCTAACACTGCGTTTTTGGGAACCCTAAACTGCTGGGGACGCTAGTATAGATCTGATCAGATCAGATATTGATCTGTTCAGATACTATACCACTAAGGGAGGTGTATGCTTCACGCGTGGGTGTTAGCGTTACTGGCACTAACCTGACGCTGCCTGGGGTGTGACGCAGACCCTCTCTGACGCTAAAACCTAATTGATATCACCCGCCGGGCGATCAGGGGGTTAAACCTTTATTGGGTTATATACGGCGGGTGCCCTGACACTATAAAAAGCAAACTAACTAACCAGCGTCACCCGTAACACTTATATGATGATTACTAGTGAAAGGGTTAACTAGGGGCAATTAGGGGGTTAAAACCTTTATTAGATAATATATGGGGGTACCTGACGCTATAACAACCTGCGGCGAACCTAAAAAAAATTACTGGCTACCGATCTGCATCACCGACGCTAAGACATCGATCAGAAAAATGATCGCTTAGCGACAGTGGTGATAGGGGGTGAAAGGGTTACCTGGGGGGCGATCAAGGGGGTTAAACCTTTATTAGATAATTTATGGGGGGTACCCGACGCTATAAAAACCTGCGGCGAACCTAAAAAAATTACTGGGTACCGATCTGCATCACCGACGCCAAGACAGCGATCAGAAAAACAATTGCTTAGTGACAGTGGTGATAGGGGGTGAAAGGGTTACCTGGGGGGCGATCAAGGGGGTTAAACCTTTATTAGATAATTTATGGGGGTACCCGACGCTATAAAAACCTGCGGCGAACCTAAAAAAAAAATACTGGCTACCGATCAGCATCACCGACGCTAAGACATCGATCAGAAAAACGATCGCTTAGTGACAGTGGTGATAGGGGGTGAAAGGGTTACCTGGGGGGCGATCAAGGGGGTTAAACCTTTATTAGATAATTTATGGGGGTACCCGACGCTATAAAAACCTGCGGCGAACCTAAAAAAATTACTGGGTACCGATCTGCATCACCGACGCCAAGACAGCGATCAGAAAAAACAATTGCTTAGTGACAGTGGTGATAGGGGGTGAAAGGGTTACCTGGGGGGCGATCAAGGGGGTTAAACCTTTATTAGATAATTTATGGGGGTACCCGACGCTATAAAAACCTGCGGCGAACCTAAAAAAAAATACTGGCTACCGATCAGCATCACCGACGCTAAGACATCGATCAGAAAAACGATCGCTTAGTGACAGTGGTGATAGGGGGTGAAAGGGTTACCTGGGGGGCGATCAAGGGGGTTAAACCTTTATTAGATAATTTATGGGGGTACCCGACGCTATAAAAACCTGCGGCGAACCTAAAAAAAATTACTGGGTACCGATCTGCATCACCGACGCCAAGACAGCGATCAGAAAAATGATCGCCAAGCGACGGCGGTGCTAGGGGGTGAAAGGGTTATCTGGGGGGTGATCAAGGGGTTAAACCTTTATTAGGGGGGGGTTAGGGGGCTACACTGGACCTAAAACTAAATGTAGTGACACTTTTACAGTCACAAATGTCACTGATTGCAGTGATCAGTAAATAAATGGTCACTGCAATCAGTGACACTGTGACTGGGGGCTGGGGGGTGATCTGGGGGTGCTGGGGGGTGATCTGGGGGGGCCTGGGGGGCGATTTATGTGCCTATGTGTACTGGTGTTAGTGTAGTGTTAGTGCACTGACCTGTGTGTCTTCTCTTGTACGACGCTCGGTATATGTGAGCGCCGCACAGGAGATGACATCACTTCCTCCTGCTTTCTCTATCTGTGTAAACAGTACACAGACAGAGGGGGCATTTCTATTCGCCGGGAGCGATCGCGGGGGGGTGGTCGGAATCGAACGGCCGCCCCCCCATCTCGGAACGCTCCCAGACGAATTCCGACCGCTCACTGTACAGAAGGGGGGTCCGATCGGACCCCCCAACTGTACAAAGGCAATCACGTATGCTCTACGTGATTGTGCCTGTCGGTGCCATTGTGCCGACGTATATATACAGTGAGCGGTCGTTAAGTGGTTAATGATGCATAAAGTGAAAAAAAAAAAGTGAAATATTCCTTTAAATATCGTACCTGGGGGTGTCTAAAGTATGCCTGTGAAGTGCCACGTGTTTCCCGTCTTTAGAACTGTCCCTGCACAAAATGACATTTCTAAAGGAAAAAAGCCTCTTATAACTGCTTACGGCTTTAATGTCATGTCTTGTCCTGGCAATATGGATGAAAAGCTTTGAGAAAAATGGCATGGCTACCCCATCACCCCCCCCCCCCCACCCCAGCCCATTACCAGCCCCTCTGGGTCTTGTATGGATATTAAGGGGAACCCCGCAACCAAAATAAAAAAAGGCCCTATATACTCTGAACAGCAGTATACAGGCGGTGCAAAAAAGACAGGAACTGTAGGTTTGTTCTTAAGTAGAATCTGTTTGTAATTTTGAACAGGTACACTGTTTAAGTGTAGCTCCAGCCAAAAAACATATTTTTAAGCTTTTTGGAAAACATAGGGAAGGGTTATCACCCCTGTAACATTTGTTTTGCTGTCAGTGCACCTGTTCAGAAGATTTCACCTCACTTTCCGTCCCAATGACAAATGTTTTTGGAAAAGTGGGGTTTTTATTGAAACAAGGATTGGTGATAAAGCATCAGTAGAGAGGAGACACTTTTTTCCCATATTAACTCTTACAGGAGAGAATTTCCCTTCCTAGGGGTAGATTTCCTCTCACTTCCTGTTGTCTACTTCCGTTTGCAAGTAGGAGTCGTTTGTAAGTTGGATGTTTGAAAGTAGGGGCCTGCCGTATATACTGTGCAGAAATTTGCCCCTTAGGTGTCGGTGTTGCCACAACACTGTAAGCCCTCACAGTTACTCTTGGTGGGCACTGGAACGCCCTGCTGTGAACTATTATATCAGGAATTGTAATTACATGCCATTTTTGAACAGTGGTAGGAAAAATTGGGCCTTTGGTAGTGGTGCTGGTGCTACAACACTGTCAGCCCTCACAGTTACTCTTGGTGGGCGCAGGAATGGGCCCTACTGTGAATTATTAGATCAAGAATTGTAAATACATGCCCCTGTTGAACAGGGGCAGAAAAATTGGGCCTTTGGTGGTGGTGGTGTTGCCACAACACTGTAAGCCCTCACAGTTACTCTTGGTGGGCGCAGGAATGGGCCCTACTGTGAATTATTAGATCAAGAATTGTAAATACATGCCCCTGTTGAACAGGGGCAGAAAAATTGGGCCTTAGGCACTGGTGTCACAACACTGCAACCCCTCACAGATACTGTACTTGGAGCACAGCAATGAGCCCTGTTGCAAAGTATTGCATCAAAAATTGTAATTACATGCCCCTGTTAAACAGGGGCTGAAAAATTGGGCCTTAGGCACTGGAGCTGGTGCCACGACACTGCAACCTCTCCCAGATACTCTAGTTGGAGTGCAGGAATGAGCCCTGCTGCAAAGCATTGCATAAAAAATTGTAATTACATGCCCCTGTTAAACAGGGGCTGAAAAATTGGGCCTTAGCCACTGGTGGCGGCACCCAGAAACAAAAATGTTCTTCCAAGCTATCATCATCAATCGGATCATTGAGGTGGAGGAGGATAGTCAGTCAACATAACAGGACAGTCTCTCAGCATCAGCATCAGTCTTGAAGGGATGTGACATTTGAAAATAAATTCGTCTGTTATATCAGCTTCAGGTGTTTGGTAGCTGGTGGTGATCCAAGACTGGTTCATCTTTATGAAGGTCAGTCGATCAACCGAGTCGGTGGACAGGCGCACCCTGTGATCCGTGACAAATCCTCCAGCAGCACTGAATGTGCGTTCTGAAAGAACGCTGGATGCAGGACAGGCCAGTAGCTCAATTGCATACTGTGCAAGCTCTGGCCAGTGATCCATCCTCAAGACCCAGTAAACCAGAGGATTTTCGGTGGGAAAGGTGTCCAAGTCTGACCTTGCCCTAGGTATTCCTGCACCATGTATATCAGACGCTGGCGATGGTTGCTGGAACCAATCATACCTTGGGGCTGCGGACTAAAAAATTGTCTGAACGCATCGGTCAGACGGCCACCTTCTCCACCGCTCCTTCTGCTACTGACCGAAGCCTCAGCAACTCGTTGTCCAGGACCAGGAGTTTGTAACCTCTCAGTCTCTGGGAACGCGTTGCACAGACCTTTCTGCAAGGCCTCCCAGAGTTGTCTCATCCTCTGCTCCCTCTGCGACGGCAAGATAAGGTCCGCAACCTTACCCTTGTACCATGGATCAAGGAGAGTGGCCAGCCAGTAATGGTCCCTCTCCTTGATCCAAAGAATACGAGGATCCTTCCGCAGACTTTGCAGGATCAGGGAGGCCATGCAGCGTAGGTTAGCTGAGGCATTAGGTCCAGAGTCCTCTGGGTAACTAAGGACGACATGATCCGCAGCCACCTCCTCCCAGCCACGTACAAGTCCACGGGTTTGTTGGGACTGTAAATCATCCCTAAAAGACTGCTGCTGTTGATGCTGAGTGCCATGCTCCTCCTCCATGCTGACACAATCCTCCTCCTCCTCATCCTCGTCCTCTTCCTGTGTGATGGGTGGGACAGAAGGAACACTGTCTGGGTAAAGGGGGCCTTGAGAGGCAAGGAAGTCCTCCTCTTCCTGCCTCTGTTCTGCCTCAAGTGCCCTGTCCATTTTTCCACGCAGGGTATGCTCCAACAGGTGGACAAGAGATACAGTGTCACTGATGCATGCACTGTCACTGCTCACCATCCTCGTGGCCTCCTCAAATGGTGCCAGAACAGTGCATGCATCCCTGATCATGCCCCACTGGCGTGGTGAAAAAAACCCGAGCTCCCCTGACCCTGTCCTGGTGCCGTAGTCACACAGGTACTCATTGATGGCCCTCTGCTGCGTGTGCAGCCGCTGCAGCATGGCCAACGTTGAGTTCCACCTGGTGGGCATGTCACATATAAGGCGGTTCTTGGGCAGGTTTAACTCCTTTTGCAGCTCAGCCAGCCGAGCACTGGCATTATATGATCTGCGGAAATGCACACAGACTTTCCTGGCCTGCCTCAGGACATCCTGTAAGCCCGGGTACCTGCCCAAGAACCGCTGCATCACCAGGTTAAGGACGTGAGCCACACAAGGCACATGGGTCAGTTGTCCCTGTCGGAGGGCGGAGAGGAGGTTGGTGCCATTGTCGCAAACCACCATTCCTGGCTTAAGCTGGCGTGGCGTCAACCACCTCTCGGCCTGCCCCTGCAGAGCAGACAGAACCTCTGCCCCAGTGTGGCTCCTGTCCCCCAAACACACCAGTGCAAGCACGGCATGGCATCTTTTTGCCTGCGTACTTGCGTAGCCCCTTTAACGCCTACGGAGCACCGCTGGTTCCGGAGACAAAGAACAGGAAGAGGCCATGGAGGAAGAAGAAGAAGAGGAGGGGGTGGAGGAGAGAGGTGTGTCACAACCAGTAGTAGCATTTTGGAGGCGTGGCGGCGGAACAACCTCCAACACTACTGCACCTTGTCCTGCATCCTTCCCAGCTACCAAAAGAGTGACCCAATGGGCCGTGAAAAAAGGTAACGTCCCTGTCCATGCCTGCTGGACCATGAGTCAGCGGTAATATGCACCATTCCGCTGACCACCCTGTCCAGCGAGGTATGGACATTGCCTTCTACATGCCGGAAGAGAGCCAGAATCGCCTTCCGTGAGAAAAAGTGGCGTTTGGGAACCTGCCACTGAGGAAACGCACATTGCATAAACTCACGGAAGGGGGCCGAGTCTACCAACTGAAAAGGCAGCAGTTGAATTGCTAGCAATTTAGTCAAGCTAGCATTCAACCGCTGGGCATGTGGATGGCTGGGAGTGAACTTCTTTCGATGGTCCAGCAGCTGGGGCAGGGAAATTTGTCTGCTACAATCGGACGTCGGTGTACTGCTAGCAGAGTGCCCGCAAGTACTTGGCTGTGACACACCTAATTCTACACCTTCATTCCTCTCAGTGCAGGTTTCAGAGAGGACTGAAGGTATAGTGGGGTTGGAGATCCCAGCTGATGAGGAGCAAGGAGAAGTCTGCTTTGTTCTTTGGTGTGGGTCTTTAAGGTACGCTTGCCAACGAGCTGCATGGCAGGTCAACATATGTCTGGTCAAGCAAGTGGTGCCCAAGCGGCTGATGTTTTGGCCACGCGAGATACGCTTGAGACATATGTTGCAAATAGCAGCGGTGCGATCTGATGCACTCGACTCAAAAAAGGCCCACACCAAAGAACTTTTGGAATAACGGGCAGAGGCAGCGCCCTGCACAGGCGTAGCTCTGCGGTGTGATTCAGTCGGTGTGCTGCCCTTACGCTGGCCCCCGGAGGGCATCCTGCCTCGTTGGAGATGTGCCTCCTCCTCATCCTCCTCTCTCCTATCAGGCACCCACGTGGAGTCAGTGACCTCATCATCCCCTCCCTCCTCATCACTGGAGCCAATCTGGCAGTATGCTGCAGCTGCTGGAACATGACTGCCAGATTGCTGTCCTTCTTGAGCATCCCCTCTCTCTGCGCTCACGCTACTGCCTTCCTCTAGCTAGGTATCATCATCAGACCCTTCGAAATGCTGGGCATCCTCCTGGAGCATGTACCCAACTGTTGGAGAGCAACCTGGTATATTCCTAATATCTGTTTTTACAATCAAGGTTAACCATGCTCACACATGCAGTGAAGCAACAGAGGAGTTTGGCCCTAGGCAAATGCTACATAGCAGGGGGTCTGGCTTATGGGTGTATAGAACAATACTCTACAAGCAAGCTGGAGAAGGACAGCCCTGTGAACAATCATTGGACCAGAAGGCAAGGGGGGGAGGTTTTGAATGGTGACTGTTTGTGAAAAGAGTTTGTAAAACAGAACTCTGGCCCCCTTCTGACCTAAGGACCTGGCTGAAACCACATGCATCTCTGAAGGCCTAATGGCAGCCAGTTTGGGCCTAAGACATGTGACCTGCAAAAGTCTAGTTCGATTTTACATCTAAGCACAATCAGTGAGGGTTATCAAGAGGAGTGTTAAGTATGCTTCATATTATTATTGGTTGTTGTAGACTGTATCTGATATCTGTTGTTACGATGTGTTTCCTATTTTTAGAGGAACAAATGTAATATGACTTGTTTTACTAAGCAACCGTGTCTGCCTTCATAATTAACAGTGTATGATTAGGCCTAGCATTCTGATAGGCTAAACTAGCAAATAAGGGACTATACAATTAATACATAGATGCAATAGTTATAAATTATAGATTAATAGATATAATATTGCAAATTTTACAATACCAACACTGTGCTCAAAGAGTTCGGGGGACTCCTCAGGAGGACATGGTGGGTCTAGGGAAGGAGTGACTGATGATGACATTGATACGAGGGAAGAGGACGCTTTGGCAGCTGCTTTGCCAGTACCCTGAGCCTGGGTGAGAGAGGATGAGGAGGATGAGGAGGGCTTGGTCATCCACTCTACCAAGTCTTCGGCATGATGCGGCTCAACACGTCCAGCTGCTGAAAATAAGGACAAGCGTGTCCCATGGCCACGTGCTGATGACAATGCACCGCGTACACGACTAGCACTGTTGCCCCCAGACACAGAGCCTGCTTGCCCTCTTTTATTGGCTCGTGACTGTCTGCCTCTCTTTGTTGGCCTTCCAGACATAGTAATGGCCTGCAGGGAGATGGGAAAACCAGCAATTGGGTAGTGTATATTGTGCTGGAGGCACACAACACCCACTAACTCCAGCAGATGCCTTTATTAGAGAACAGCAATGACGGGTATATACAGGTGTATACTGTGCCACTAACTCCTGCAGATGCCTGTATTAGAGAACAGCAATGATGGCTATATACAGGTGTATACTGTGCCACTAACTCCTGCAGATACCTGTATTAGAGAACAGCAATGACGGGTATATACAGGTGTACACTGTGCCACTAACTCCGGCAGATGCCTGTATTAGAGAACAGCAATGACGGGTATATACAGGTGTATACTGTGCCACTAACTCCAGCAGATGCCTGTATTAGAGAACAGCAATGACGGGTATATACAGGTGTATACTGTGCCACTAACTCCTGCAGATGCCTGTATTATAGAACAGCAATGACGGGTATATACAGGTGTACACTGTGCCACTAACTCCTGCAGATGCCTGTATTAGAGAACAGCAATGACGGGTATATACAGGTGTACACTGTGCCACTAACTCCTGCAGATGCCTGTATTAGAGAACAGCAATGACGGGTATATACAGGTGTATACTGTGCCACTAACTCCTGCAGATGCCTGTATTAGAGAACAGCAAAGACGGGTATATACAGGTGTATACTGTGCCACTAACTCCTGCAGATGCCTGTATTAGAGATCAGCAATGACGGGAATATACAGGTGTACACTGTGCCACTAACTCCTGTAGATGCCTGTATTAGAGAACAGCAATGACGGGTATATACAGGTGTATACTGTGCCACTAACTCCTGCAGATGCCTGTATTAGAGAACAGCAATGACGGGTATATACAGGTGTATACTGTGCCACTAACTCCTGCAGATGCCTGTATTAGAGAACAGCAATTACGGCTATATACAGGTGTATACTATGCCACTAACTCCTGCAGATGCCTGTATTAGAAAACAGCAATGACAGGTATATACAGGTGTATACTGTGCCACTAACTCCTGCAGATGCCTGTATTATAGAACAGCAATGACGGGTATATACAGGTGTACACTGTGCCACTAACTCCTGCAGATGCCTGTATTAGAGAACAGCAATGACAGCTATATACAGGTGTATACTGTGCCATTAACTCCTGCAGATGCCTGTATTAGAGAACAGCAATGACGGGTATATACAGGTGTATACTGTGCCACTAACTCCTGCAGATGCCTGTATTATAGAACAGCAATGACGGGTATATACAGGTGTACACTGTGCCACTAACTCCTGCAGATGCCTGTATTAGAGAACAGCAATGACGGGTATATACAGGTGTACACTGTGCCACTAACTCCTGTAGATGCCTGTATTAGAGAACAGCAATGACGGGTATATACAGGTGTATACTGTGCCACTAACTCCTGCAGATGCCTGTATTAGAGAACAGCAAAGACGGGTATATACAGGTGTATACTGTGCCACTAACTCCTGCAGATGCCTGTATTAGAGATCAGCAATGACGGGAATATACAGGTGTATACTGTGCCACTAACTCCTGCAGATGCCTGTATTAGAGATCAGCAATGACGGGAATATACAGGTGTACACTGTGCCACTAACTCCTGCAGATGCCTGTATTAGAGAACAGCAATGCCGGGTATATACAGGTGTATACTGTGCCACTAACTCCTGCAGATGCCTGTATTAGAGAACAGCAATGACGGGTATATACAGGTGTATACTGTGCCACTAACTCCTGCAGATGCTGTATTTGAGAACAGCGATGACGGGTATATACATGTGTATACTGTGCCACTAACTCCTGCAGATGCCTGTATTAGAGAACAGCAATGACGGGTATATACAGGTGTATACTGTGCCACTAACTCCTGCAGATGCCTGTATTAGAGAACAGCAATGACGGGTATATACAGGTGTATACTGTGCCACTAACTCCTGCAGATGCCTGTATTAGAGAACAGCAATGACGGGTATATACAGGTGTATACTGTGCCACTAACTCCTGCAGATGCCTGTATTAGAGAACAGCAATGACGGGTATATACAGGTGTACACTGTGCCACTAACTCCTGCAGATGCCTGTATTAGAGAACAGCAATGACGGCTATATACAGGTGTACACTGTGCCACTAACTCCTGCAGATGCCTGTATTAGAAAACAGCAATGACGGGTATATACAGGTGTATACTGTGCCACTAACTCCTGCAGATGCCTGTATTAGAGAACAGCAATGACGGGTATATACAGGTGTATACTGTGCCACTAACTCCTGCAGATGCCTGTATTAGAGAACAGCAATGGCGGGTATATACAGGTGTACACTGTGCCACTAACTCCTGCAGATGCCTGTATTAGAGAACAGCAATGACGGCTATATACAGGTGTATACTGTGCCACTAACTCCTGCAGATGCCTGTATTAGAAAACAGCAATGACGGGTATATACAGGTGTATACTGTGCCACTAACTCCTGCAGATGCCTGTATTATAGAACAGCAATGATGGGTATATACAGGTGTACACTGTGCCACTAACTCCTGCAGATGCCTGTATTAGAGAACAGCAATGACGGCTATATACAGGTGTATACTGTGCCACTAACTCCTGCAGATGCCTGTATTAGAGAACAGCAATGACGGGTATATACAGGTGTATACTGTGCCACTAACTCCTGCAGATGCCTGTATTATAGAACAGCAATGACGGGTATATACAGGTGTACACTGTGCCACTAACTCCTGCAGATGCCTGTATTAGAGAACAGCAATGACGGGTATATACAGGTGTATACTGTGCCACTTACTCCTGCAGATACCTGTATTAGAGAACAGCAAAGACGGGTATATACAGGTGTACACTGTGCCACTAACTCCGGCAGATGCCTGTATTAGAGAACAGCAATGACGGGCATATACAGGTGTATACTGTGCCACTAACTCCTGCAGATGCCTGCATTAGAGAACAGCAATGACGGGTATATACAGGTGTATACTGTGCCACTAACTCCTGCAGATGCCTGTATTATAGAACAGCAATGACGGGTATATACAGGTGTACACTGTGCCACTAACTCCTGCAGATGCCTGTATTAGAGAACAGCAATGACGGCTATATACAGGTGTATACTGTGCCACTAACTCCTGCAGATGCCTGTATTAGAGAACAGCAATGACGGGTATATACAGGTGTACACTGTGTCACTAACACCTGTAGATGCCTGTATTAGAGAACAGCAATGACGGGTATATACAGGTGTATACTGTGCCACTAACTCCTGCAGATGCCTGTATTAGAGAACAGCAATGACGGGTATATACAGGTGTATACTGTGCCACTAACTCCTGCAGATGCCTGTATTAGAGATCAGCAATGACGGGAATATACAGGTGTACACTGTGCCACTAACTCCTGCAGATGCCTGTATTAGAGAACAGCAATGACGGGTATATACAGGTGTATACTGTGCCACTAACTCCTGCAGATGCCTGTATTAGAGAACAGCAATGACGGGTATATACAGGTGTACACTGTGCCACTAACTCCTGCAGATGCCTGTATTAGAGAACAGCAATGACGGCTATATACAGGTGTATACTGTGCCACTAACTCCTGCAGATGCCTGTATTAGAAAACAGCAATGACGGGTATATACAGGTGTATACTGTGCCACTAACTCCTGCAGATGCCTGTATTATAGAACAGCAATGACTTGTATATACAGGTGTACACTGTGCCACTAACTCCTGCAGATGCCTGTATTAGAGAACAGCAATGACGGGTATATACAGGTGTACACTGTGCCACTAACTCCTGCAGATGCCTGTATTAGAGAACAGCAATGACGGGTATATACAGGTGTACACTGTGCCACTAACTCCTGCAGATGCCTGTATTAGAGAACAGCAATGACGGCTATATACATGTGTATACTGTGCCACTAACTCCTGCAGATGCCTGTATTAGAGAACAGCAATGACGGGTATATACAGGTGTATACTGTGCCACTAACTCCTGCAGATGCCTGTATTAGAGAACAGCAATGACGGGTATATACAGGTGTATACTGTGCCACTAACTCCTGCAGATGCCTGTATTAGAGAACAGCAATGACGGGTATATACAGGTGTATACTGTGCCACTAACTCCTGCAGATGCCTGTATTAGAGAACAGCAATGACGGGTATATACAGGTGTACACTGTGCCACTAACTCCTGCAGATGCCTGTATTAGAGAACAGCAATGACGGCTATATACAGGTGTACACTGTGCCACTAACTCCTGCAGATGCCTGTATTAGAAAACAGCAATGACGGGTATATACAGGTGTATACTGTGCCACTAACTCCTGCAGATGCCTGTATTAGAGAACAGCAATGACGGGTATATACAGGTGTATACTGTGCCACTAACTCCTGCAGATGCCTGTATTAGAGAACAGCAATGGCGGGTATATACAGGTGTACACTGTGCCACTAACTCCTGCAGATGCCTGTATTAGAGAACAGCAATGACGGCTATATACAGGTGTATACTGTGCCACTAACTCCTGCAGATGCCTGTATTAGAAAACAGCAATGACGGGTATATACAGGTGTATACTGTGCCACTAACTCCTGCAGATGCCTGTATTATAGAACAGCAATGATGGGTATATACAGGTGTACACTGTGCCACTAACTCCTGCAGATGCCTGTATTAGAGAACAGCAATGACGGCTATATACAGGTGTATACTGTGCCACTAACTCCTGCAGATGCCTGTATTAGAGAACAGCAATGACGGGTATATACAGGTGTATACTGTGCCACTAACTCCTGCAGATGCCTGTATTATAGAACAGCAATGACGGGTATATACAGGTGTACACTGTGCCACTAACTCCTGCAGATGCCTGTATTAGAGAACAGCAATGACGGGTATATACAGGTGTATACTGTGCCACTTACTCCTGCAGATACCTGTATTAGAGAACAGCAAAGACGGGTATATACAGGTGTACACTGTGCCACTAACTCCGGCAGATGCCTGTATTAGAGAACAGCAATGACGGGCATATACAGGTGTATACTGTGCCACTAACTCCTGCAGATGCCTGCATTAGAGAACAGCAATGACGGGTATATACAGGTGTATACTGTGCCACTAACTCCTGCAGATGCCTGTATTATAGAACAGCAATGACGGGTATATACAGGTGTACACTGTGCCACTAACTCCTGCAGATGCCTGTATTAGAGAACAGCAATGACGGCTATATACAGGTGTATACTGTGCCACTAACTCCTGCAGATGCCTGTATTAGAGAACAGCAATGACGGGTATATACAGGTGTACACTGTGTCACTAACACCTGTAGATGCCTGTATTAGAGAACAGCAATGACGGGTATATACAGGTGTATACTGTGCCACTAACTCCTGCAGATGCCTGTATTAGAGAACAGCAATGACGGGTATATACAGGTGTATACTGTGCCACTAACTCCTGCAGATGCCTGTATTAGAGATCAGCAATGACGGGAATATACAGGTGTACACTGTGCCACTAACTCCTGCAGATGCCTGTATTAGAGAACAGCAATGACGGGTATATACAGGTGTATACTGTGCCACTAACTCCTGCAGATGCCTGTATTAGAGAACAGCAATGACGGGTATATACAGGTGTACACTGTGCCACTAACTCCTGCAGATGCCTGTATTAGAGAACAGCAATGACGGCTATATACAGGTGTATACTGTGCCACTAACTCCTGCAGATGCCTGTATTAGAAAACAGCAATGACGGGTATATACAGGTGTATACTGTGCCACTAACTCCTGCAGATGCCTGTATTATAGAACAGCAATGACTTGTATATACAGGTGTACACTGTGCCACTAACTCCTGCAGATGCCTGTATTAGAGAACAGCAATGACGGGTATATACAGGTGTACACTGTGCCACTAACTCCTGCAGATGCCTGTATTAGAGAACAGCAATGACGGGTATATACAGGTGTACACTGTGCCACTAACTCCTGCAGATGCCTGTATTAGAGAACAGCAATGACGGCTATATACAGGTGTATACTGTGCCACTAACTCCTGCAGATGCCTGTATTAGAGAACAGCAATGACGGGTATGTACAGGTGTATACTGTGCCACTAACTCCTGCAGATGCCTGTATTATAGAACAGCAATGACGGGTATATACAGGTGTACAGTGTGCCACTAACTCCTGCAGATGCCTGTGTTAGAGAACAGCAATGACGGGTATATACAGGTGTACACTGTGCCACTAACTCCTGCAGATGCCTGTATTAGAGAACAGCAATGACGGGTATATACAGGTGTACACTGTGCCACTAACTCCTGCAGATGCCTGTATTAGAGAACAGCAATGACGGGTATATACAGGTGTACACTGTGCCACTAACTCCTGCAGATGCCTGTATTAGAGAACAGCAATGACGGGTATATACAGGTGTATACAGTGCCACTAACTCCTGCAGATGCCTGTATTAGAGAACAGCAATGACGGGTATATACAGGTGTATACTGTGCCACTAACTCCTCCAGATGCCTGTATTAGAGAACAGCAATGACGGGTATATACAGGTGTACACTGTGCCACTAACTCCTGCAGATGCCTGTATTAGAGAACAGCAATGACGGGTATATACAGGTGTTCACTGTGCCACTAACTCCTGCAGATGCCTGTATTAGAGAACATCAATGACGGGGATATACAGGTGTATACTGTGCCACTAACTCCTGCAGATGCCTGTATTAGAGAACAGCAATGACGGCTATGGCTATATACATGTGTATACTGTGCCACTAACTCCTGCAGATGCCTGTATTAGAGAACAGCAATGACGGGTATATACAGGTGTACACTGTGCCACTAACTCCTGCAGATGCCTGTATTAGAGAACAGCAATGACGGGTATATACAGGTGTATACTGTGCCACTAACTCCTGCAGATGCCTGTATTAGAGAACAGCAATGACGGGTATGTACAGGTGTATACTGTGCCACTAACTCCTGCAGATGCCTGTATTATAGAACAGCAATGACGGGTATATACAGGTGTACAGTGTGCCACTAACTCCTGCAGATGCCTGTGTTAGAGAACAGCAATGACGGGTATATACAGGTGTACACTGTGCCACTAACTCCTGCAGATGCCTGTATTAGAGAACAGCAATGACGGGTATATACAGGTGTACACTGTGCCACTAACTCCTGCAGATGCCTGTATTAGAGAACAGCAATGACGGGTATATACAGGTGTACACTGTGCCACTAACTCCTGCAGATGCCTGTATTAGAGAACAGCAATGACGGGTATATACAGGTGTATACAGTGCCACTAACTCCTGCAGATGCCTGTATTAGAGAACAGCAATGACGGGTATATACAGGTGTATACTGTGCCACTAACTCCTCCAGATGCCTGTATTAGAGAACAGCAATGACGGGTATATACAGGTGTACACTGTGCCACTAACTCCTGCAGATGCCTGTATTAGAGAACAGCAATGACGGGTATATACAGGTGTTCACTGTGCCACTAACTCCTGCAGATGCCTGTATTAGAGAACATCAATGACGGGGATATACAGGTGTATACTGTGCCACTAACTCCTGCAGATGCCTGTATTAGAGAACAGCAATGACGGCTATGGCTATATACATGTGTATACTGTGCCACTAACTCCTGCAGATGCCTGTATTAGAGAACAGCAATGATGGGTATATACAGGTGTATACTGTGCCACTAACTCCTGTAGATGCCTGTATTAGAGAACAGCAATGACGGCTATGTACAGGTGTATACTGTGCCACTAACTCCTGCAGATGCCTGTATTAGAGAACAGCAATGACGGGTATATACAGGTGTACACTGTGCCACTAACTCCTGCAGATGCCTGTATTAGAGAACAGCAATGACGGGTATATACAGGTGTACACTGTGCCACTAACTCCTGCAGATGCCTGTATTAGAGAACAGCAATGACGGGTATATACAGGTGTACACTGTGCCACTAACTCCTGCAGATGCTTGTATTAGAGAACAGCAATGACGGGTATATACAGGTGTACACTGTGCCACTAACTCCTGCAGATGCCTGTATTAGAGAACAGCAATGACGGGTATATACAGGTGTATACTGTGCCACTAACTCCTGCAGATGCCTGTATTAGAGAACAGCAATGACGGGTATATACAGGTGTACACTGTGCCACTAACTCCTGCAGATGCCTGTATTATAGAACAGCAATGATGGGTATATACAGGTGTACACTGTGCCACTAGCTCCTGCAGATGCCTGTATTAGAGAACAGCAATGACGGCTATATACAGGTGTATACTGTGCCATTAACTCCTGCAGATGCCTGTATTAGAGAACAGCAATGACGGGTATATACAGGTGTATACTGTGCCACTAACTCCTGCAGATGCCTGTATTATAGAACAGCAATGACGGGTATATACAGGTGTACACTGTGCCACTAACTCCTGCAGATGCCTGTATTAGAGAACAGCAATGACGGGTATATACAGGTGTACACTGTGCCACTAACTCCTGCAGATGCCTGTATTAGAGAACAGCAATGACGGGTATATACAGGTGTATACTGTGCCACTAACTCCTGCAGATGCCTGTATTAGAGAACAGCAAAGACGGGTATATACAGGTGTATACTGTGCCACTAACTCCTGCAGATGCCTGTATTAGAGATCAGCAATGACGGGAATATACAGGTGTACACTGTGCCACTAACTCCTGCAGATGCCTGTATTAGAGAACAGCAATGCCGGGTATATACAGGTGTATACTGTGCCACTAACTCCTGCAGATGCCTTTATTAGAGAACAGCAATGACGGGTATATACAGGTGTATACTGTGCCACTAACTCCTGCAGATGCTGTATTTGAGAACAGCGATGACGGGTATATACATGTGTATACTGTGCCACTAACTCCTGCAGATGCCTGTATTAGAGAACAGCAATGACGGGTATATACAGGTGTATACTGTGCCACTAACTCCTGCAGATGCCTGTATTAGAGAACAGCAATGACGGGTATATACAGGTGTATACTGTGCCACTAACTCCTGCAGATGCCTGTATTAGAGAACAGCAATGACGGGTATATACAGGTGTATACTGTGCCACTAACTCCTGCAGATGCCTGTATTAGAGAACAGCAATGACGGGTATATACAGGTGTACACTGTGCCACTAACTCCTGCAGATGCCTGTATTAGAGAACAGCAATGACGGCTATATACAGGTGTATACTGTGCCACTAACTCCTGCAGATGCCTGTATTAGAGAACAGCAATGACGGGTATATACAGGTGTATACTGTGCCACTAACTCCTGCAGATGCCTGTATTAGAGAACAGCAATGGCGGGTATATACAGGTGTACACTGTGCCACTAACTCCTGCAGATGCCTGTATTAGAAAACAGCAATGACGGGTATATACAGGTGTATACTGTGCCACTAACTCCTGCAGATGCCTGTATTAGAGAACAGCAATGGCGGGTATATACAGGTGTATACTGTGCCACTAACTCCTGCAGATGCCTGTATTAGAAAACAGCAATGACGGGTATATACAGGTGTATACTGTGCCACTAACTCCTGCAGATGCCTGTATTAGAGAACAGCAATGACGGGTATATACAGGTGTATACTGTGCCACTAACTCCTGCAGATGCCTGTATTAGAGAACAGCAATGACGGGTATATACAGGTGTATACTGTGCCACTAACTCCTGCAGATGCCTGTATTAGAGAACAGCAATGACGGGTATATACAGGTGTACACTGTGCCACTAACTCCTGCAGATGCCTGTATTAGAGAACAGCAATGACGGCTATATACAGGTGTATACTGTGCCACTAACTCCTGCAGATGCCTGTATTAGAGAACAGCAATGACGGGTATATACAGGTGTATACTGTGCCACTAACTCCTGCAGATGCCTGTATTAGAGAACAGCAATGGCGGGTATATACAGGTGTACACTGTGCCACTAACTCCTGCAGATGCCTGTATTAGAAAACAGCAATGACGGGTATATACAGGTGTATACTGTGCCACTAACTCCTGCAGATGCCTGTATTAGAGAACAGCAATGGCGGGTATATACAGGTGTATACTGTGCCACTAACTCCTGCAGATGCCTGTATTAGAAAACAGCAATGACGGGTATATACAGGTGTATACTGTGCCACTAACTTCTGCAGATGCCTGTATTAGAGAACAGCAATGACGGGTATATACAGGTGTATACTGTGCCACTAACTCCTGCAGATGCCTGTATTAGAGAACAGCAATGACGGGTATATACAGGTGTATACTGTGCCACTAACTCCTGCAGATGCCTGTATTAGAGAACAGCAATGACGGGTATATACAGGTGTACACTGTGCCACTAACTCCTGCAGATGCCTGTATTATAGAACAGCAATGATGGGTATATACAGGTGTACACTGTGCCACTAGCTCCTGCAGATGCCTGTATTAGAGAACAGCAATGACGGCTATATACAGGTGTATACTGTGCCATTAACTCCTGCAGATGCCTGTATTAGAGAACAGCAATGACGGGTATATACAGGTGTATACTGTGCCACTAACTCCTGCAGATGCCTGTATTATAGAACAGCAATGACGGGTATATACAGGTGTACACTGTGCCACTAACTCCTGCAGATGCCTGTATTAGAGAACAGCAATGACGGGTATATACAGGTGTACACTGTGCCACTAACTCCTGCAGATGCCTGTATTAGAGAACAGCAATGACGGGTATATACAGGTGTATACTGTGCCACTAACTCCTGCAGATGCCTGTATTAGAGAACAGCAAAGACGGGTATATACAGGTGTATACTGTGCCACTAACTCCTGCAGATGCCTGTATTAGAGATCAGCAATGACGGGAATATACAGGTGTACACTGTGCCACTAACTCCTGCAGATGCCTGTATTAGAGAACAGCAATGCCGGGTATATACAGGTGTATACTGTGCCACTAACTCCTGCAGATGCCTTTATTAGAGAACAGCAATGACGGGTATATACAGGTGTATACTGTGCCACTAACTCCTGCAGATGCTGTATTTGAGAACAGCGATGACGGGTATATACATGTGTATACTGTGCCACTAACTCCTGCAGATGCCTGTATTAGAGAACAGCAATGACGGGTATATACAGGTGTATACTGTGCCACTAACTCCTGCAGATGCCTGTATTAGAGAACAGCAATGACGGGTATATACAGGTGTATACTGTGCCACTAACTCCTGCAGATGCCTGTATTAGAGAACAGCAATGACGGGTATATACAGGTGTATACTGTGCCACTAACTCCTGCAGATGCCTGTATTAGAGAACAGCAATGACGGGTATATACAGGTGTACACTGTGCCACTAACTCCTGCAGATGCCTGTATTAGAGAACAGCAATGACGGCTATATACAGGTGTATACTGTGCCACTAACTCCTGCAGATGCCTGTATTAGAGAACAGCAATGACGGGTATATACAGGTGTATACTGTGCCACTAACTCCTGCAGATGCCTGTATTAGAGAACAGCAATGGCGGGTATATACAGGTGTACACTGTGCCACTAACTCCTGCAGATGCCTGTATTAGAAAACAGCAATGACGGGTATATACAGGTGTATACTGTGCCACTAACTCCTGCAGATGCCTGTATTAGAGAACAGCAATGGCGGGTATATACAGGTGTATACTGTGCCACTAACTCCTGCAGATGCCTGTATTAGAAAACAGCAATGACGGGTATATACAGGTGTATACTGTGCCACTAACTCCTGCAGATGCCTGTATTAGAGAACAGCAATGACGGGTATATACAGGTGTATACTGTGCCACTAACTCCTGCAGATGCCTGTATTAGAGAACAGCAATGACGGGTATATACAGGTGTATACTGTGCCACTAACTCCTGCAGATGCCTGTATTAGAGAACAGCAATGACGGGTATATACAGGTGTACACTGTGCCACTAACTCCTGCAGATGCCTGTATTAGAGAACAGCAATGACGGCTATATACAGGTGTATACTGTGCCACTAACTCCTGCAGATGCCTGTATTAGAGAACAGCAATGACGGGTATATACAGGTGTATACTGTGCCACTAACTCCTGCAGATGCCTGTATTAGAGAACAGCAATGGCGGGTATATACAGGTGTACACTGTGCCACTAACTCCTGCAGATGCCTGTATTAGAAAACAGCAATGACGGGTATATACAGGTGTATACTGTGCCACTAACTCCTGCAGATGCCTGTATTAGAGAACAGCAATGGCGGGTATATACAGGTGTATACTGTGCCACTAACTCCTGCAGATGCCTGTATTAGAAAACAGCAATGACGGGTATATACAGGTGTATACTGTGCCACTAACTTCTGCAGATGCCTGTATTAGAGAACAGCAATGACGGGTATATACAGGTGTATACTGTGCCACTAACTCCTGCAGATGCCTGTATTAGAGAACAGCAATGACGGGTATATACAGGTGTATACTGTGCCACTAACTCCTGCAGATGCCTGTATTAGAGAACAGCAATGACGGGTATGTACAGGTGTATACTGTGCCACTAACTCCTGCAGATGCCTGTATTATAGAACAGCAATGGCGGGTATATACAGGTGTACAGTGTGCCACTAGCTCCTGCAGATGCCTGTGTTAGAGAACAGCAATGACGGGTATATACAGGTGTACACTGTGCCACTAACTCCTGCAGATGCCTGTATTAGAGAACAGCAATGACGGGTATATACAGGTGTACACTGTGCCACTAACTCCTGCAGATGCCTGTATTAGAGAACAGCAATGACGGGTATATACAGGTGTACACTGTGCCACTAACTCCTGCAGATGCCTGTATTAGAGAACAGCAATGACGGGTATATACAGGTGTATACAGTGCCACTAACTCCTGCAGATGCCTGTATTAGAGAACAGCAATGACGGGTATATACAGGTGTATACTGTGCCACTAACTCCTCCAGATGCCTGTATTAGAGAACAGCAATGACGGGTATATACAGGTGTACACTGTGCCACTAACTCCTGCAGATGCCTGTATTAGAGAACAGCAATGACGGGTATATACAGGTGTTCACTGTGCCACTAACTCCTGCAGATGCCTGTATTAGAGAACATCAATGACGGGGATATACAGGTGTATACTGTGCCACTAACTCCTGCAGATGCCTGTATTAGAGAACAGCAATGACGGCTATGGCTATATACATGTGTATACTGTGCCACTAACTCCTGCAGATGCCTGTATTAGAGAACAGCAATGACGGGTATATACAGGTGTACACTGTGCCACTAACTCCTGCAGATGCCTGTATTAGAGAACAGCAATGACGGGTATATACAGGTGTACACTGTGCCACTAACTCCTGCAGATGCCTGTATTAGAGAACAGCAATGACGGGTATATACAGGTGTACACTGTGCCACTAACTCCTGCAGATGCCTGTATTAGAGAACAGCAATGACGGGTATATACAGGTGTATACAGTGCCACTAACTCCTGCAGATGCCTGTATTAGAGAACAGCAATGACGGGTATATACAGGTGTATACTGTGCCACTAACTCCTCCAGATGCCTGTATTAGAGAACAGCAATGACGGGTATATACAGGTGTACACTGTGCCACTAACTCCTGCAGATGCCTGTATTAGAGAACAGCAATGACGGGTATATACAGGTGTTCACTGTGCCACTAACTCCTGCAGATGCCTGTATTAGAGAACATCAATGACGGGGATATACAGGTGTATACTGTGCCACTAACTCCTGCAGATGCCTGTATTAGCGAACAGCAATGACGGCTATGGCTATATACATGTGTATACTGTGCCACTAACTCCTGCAGATGCCTGTATTAGAGAACAGCAATGATGGGTATATACAGGTGTATACTGTGCCACTAACTCCTGTAGATGCCTGTATTAGAGAACAGCAATGACGGCTATGTACAGGTGTATACTGTGCCACTAACTCCTGCAGATGCCTGTATTAGAGAACAGCAATGACGGGTATATACAGGTGTACACTGTGCCACTAACTCCTGCAGATGCCTGTATTAGAGAACAGCAATGACGGGTATATACAGGTGTACACTGTGCCACTAACTCCTGCAGATGCCTGTATTAGAGAACAGCAATGACGGGTATATACAGGTGTACACTGTGCCACTAACTCCTGCAGATGCCTGTATTAGAGAACAGCAATGACGGGTATATACAGGTGTACACTGTGCCACTAACTCCTGCAGATGCTTGTATTAGAGAACAGCAATGACGGGTATATACAGGTGTACACTGTGCCACTAACTCCTGCAGATGCCTGTATTAGAGAACAGCAATGACGGGTATATACAGGTGTATACTGTGCCACTAACTCCTGCAGATGCCTGTATTAGAGAACAGCAATGACGGGTATATACAGGTGTACACTGTGCCACTAACTCCTGCAGATGCCTGTATTATAGAACAGCAATGATGGGTATATACAGGTGTACACTGTTCCACTAACTCCTGCAGATGCCTGTATTAGAGAACAGCAATGACGGCTATATACAGGTGTATACTGTGCCATTAACTCCTGCAGATGCCTGTATTAGAGAACAGCAATGACGGGTATATACAGGTGTATACTGTGCCACTAACTCCTGCAGATGCCTGTATTATAGAACAGCAATGACGGGTATATACAGGTGTACACTGTGCCACTAACTCCTGCAGATGCCTGTATTAGAGAACAGCAATGACGGGTATATACAGGTGTACACTGTGCCACTAACTCCTGCAGATGCCTGTATTAGAGAACAGCAATGACGGGTATATACAGGTGTATACTGTGCCACTAACTCCTGCAGATGCCTGTATTAGAGAACAGCAAAGACGGGTATATACAGGTGTATACTGTGCCACTAACTCCTGCAGATGCCTGTATTAGAGATCAGCAATGACGGGAATATACAGGTGTACACTGTGCCACTAACTCCTGCAGATGCCTGTATTAGAGAACAGCAATGCCGGGTATATACAGGTGTATACTGTGCCACTAACTCCTGCAGATGCCTTTATTAGAGAACAGCAATGACGGGTATATACAGGTGTATACTGTGCCACTAACTCCTGCAGATGCTGTATTTGAGAACAGCGATGACGGGTATATACATGTGTATACTGTGCCACTAACTCCTGCAGATGCCTGTATTAGAGAACAGCAATGACGGGTATATACAGGTGTATACTGTGCCACTAACTCCTGCAGATGCCTGTATTAGAGAACAGCAATGACGGGTATATACAGGTGTATACTGTGCCACTAACTCCTGCAGATGCCTGTATTAGAGAACAGCAATGACGGGTATATACAGGTGTATACTGTGCCACTAACTCCTGCAGATGCCTGTATTAGAGAACAGCAATGACGGGTATATACAGGTGTACACTGTGCCACTAACTCCTGCAGATGCCTGTATTAGAGAACAGCAATGACGGCTATATACAGGTGTATACTGTGCCACTAACTCCAGCAGATGCCTGTATTAGAAAACAGCTATGACGGGTATATACAGGTGTATACTGTGCCACTAACTCCTGCAGATGCCTGTATTAGAGAACAGCAATGACGGGTATATACAGGTGTATACTGTGCCACTAACTCCTGCAGATGCCTGTATTAGAGAACAGCAATGGCGGGTATATACAGGTGTACACTGTGCCACTAACTCCTGCAGATGCCTGTATTAGAGAACAGCAATGACGGCTATATACAGGTGTATACTGTGCCACTAACTCCTGCAGATGCCTGTATTAGAAAACAGCAATGACGGGTATATACAGGTGTATACTGTGCCACTAACTCCTGCAGATGCCTGTATTATAGAACAGCAATGACGGGTATATACAGGTGTACACTGTGCCACTAACTCCTGCAGATGCCTGTATTAGAGAACAGCAATGACGGCTATATACAGGTGTATACTGTGCCACTAACTCCTGCAGATGTCTGTATTAGAGATCAGCAATGACGGGAATATACAGGTGTACACTGTGCCACTAACTCCTGCAGATGCCTGTATTAGAGAACAGCAATGACGGGTATATACAGGTGTATACTGTGCCACTAACTCCTGCAGATGCCTGTATTAGAGAACAGCAATGACGGGTATATACAGGTGTACACTGTGCCACTAACTCCTGCAGATGCCTGTATTAGAGAACAGCAATGACGGCTATATACAGGTGTATACTGTGCCACTAACTCCTGCAGATGCCTGTATTAGAAAACAGCAATGACGGGTATATACAGGTGTATACTGTGCCACTAACTCCTGCAGATGCCTGTATTATAGAACAGCAATGACTTGTATATACAGGTGTACACTGTGCCACTAACTCCTGCAGATGCCTGTATTAGAGAACAGCAATGACGGGTATATACAGGTGTACACTGTGCCACTAACTCCTGCAGATGCCTGTATTAGAGAACAGCAATGACGGGTATATACAGGTGTACACTGTGCCACTAACTCCTGCAGATGCCTGTATTAGAGAACAGCAATGACGGCTATATACAGGTGTATACTGTGCCACTAACTCTTGCAGATGCCTGTATTAGAGAACAGCAATGACGGGTATGTACAGGTGTATACTGTGCCACTAACTCCTGCAGATGCCTGTATTATAGAACAGCAATGACTGGTATATACAGGTGTACAGTGTGCCACTAACTCCTGCAGATGCCTGTGTTAGAGAACAGCAATGACGGGTATATACAGGTGTACACTGTGCCACTAACTCCTGCAGATGCCTGTATTAGAGAACAGCAATGACGGGTATATACAGGTGTACACTGTGCCACTAACTCCTGCAGATGCCTGTATTAGAGAACAGCAATGACGGGTATATACAGGTGTACACTGTGCCACTAACTCCTGCAGATGCCTGTATTAGAGAACAGCAATGACGGGTATATACAGGTGTATACAGTGCCACTAACTCCTGCAGATGCCTGTATTAGAGAACAGCAATGACGGGTATATACAGGTGTACACTGTGCCACTAACTCCTGCAGATGCCTGTATTAGAGAACAGCAATGACGGGTATATACAGGTGTATACTGTGCCACTAACTCCTCCAGATGCCTGTATTAGAGAACAGCAATGACGGGTATATACAGGTGTACACTGTGCCACTAACTCCTGCAGATGCCTGTATTAGAGAACAGCAATGACGGGTATATACAGGTGTTCACTGTGCCACTAACTCCTGCAGATGCCTGTATTAGAGAACATCAATGACGGGGATATACAGGTGTACACTGTGCCACTAACTCCTGCAGATGCCTGTATTAGAGAACAGCAATGACGGCTATGGCTATATACATGTGTATACTGTGCCACTAACTCCTGCAGATGCCTGTATTAGAGAACAGCAATGATGGGTATATACAGGTGTATACTGTGCCACTAACTCCTGTAGATGCCTGTATTAGAGAACAGCAATGATGGCTATATACAGGTGTATACTGTGCCACTAACTCCTGTAGATGCCTGTATTAGAGAACAGCAATGACGGCTATGTACAGGTGTATACTGTGCCCCTAACTCCTGCAGATGCCTGTATTAGAGAACAGCAATGACGGGTATATACAGGTGTACACTGTGCCACTAACTCCTGCAGATGCCTGTATTAGAGAACAGCAATGACGGGTATATACAGGTGTACACTGTGCCACTAACTCCTGCAGATGCTTGTATTAGAGAACAGCAATGACGGGTATATACAGGTGTACACTGTGCCACTAACTCCTGCAGATGCCTGTATTAGAGAACAGCAATGACGGGTATATACAGGTGTATACTGTGCCACTAACTCCTGCAGATGCCTGTATTAGAGAACAGCAATGACGGGTATATACAGGTGTACACTGTGCCACTAACTCCTGCAGATGCCTGTATTAGAGAACAGCAATGACGGCTATATACAGGTGTATACTGTGCCACTAACTCTTGCAGATGCCTGTATTAGAGAACAGCAATGACAGGTATATACAGGTGTATACTGTGCCACTAACTCCTGCAGATGCCTGTATTATAGAACAGCAATGACGGGTATATACAGGTGTACACTGTGCCACTAACTCCTGCAGATGCCTGTGTTAGAGAACAGCAATGACGGGTATATACAGGTGTACACTGTGCCACTAACTCCTGCAGATGCCTGTATTAGAGTACAGCAATGACGGGTATATACAGGTGTACACTGTGCCACTAACTCCTGCAGATGCCTGTATTAGAGAACAGCAATGACGGGTATATATAGGTGTACACTGTGCAACTAACTCCTGCAGATGCCTGTATTAGAGAACAGCAATGACGGGTATATACAGGTGTATACTGTGCCACTAACTCCTGCAGATGCCTGTATTAGAGAACAGCAATGACGGGTATATACAGGTGTACACTGTGCCACTAACTCCTGCAGATGCCTGTATTAGAGAACAGCAATGACGGGTATATACAGGTGTATACTGTGCCACTAACTCCTCCAGATGCCTGTATTAGAGAACAGCAATGACGGGTATATACAGGTGTACACTGTGCCACTAACTCCTGCAGATGCCTGTATTAGAGAACAGCAATGACGGGTATATACAGGTGTTCACTGTGCCACTTAACTCCTGCAGATGGCTGTATTAGAGAACAGCAATGACGGGGATATACAGGTGTATACTGTGCCTCTAACTCCTGCAGATGCCTGTATTAGAGAACAGCAATGACGGCTATATACAGGTGTATACTGTGCCACTAACTCCTGCAGATGCCTGTATTAGAGAACAGCAATGATGGCTATATACAGGTGTATACTGTGCCACTAACTCCTGTAGATGCCTGTATTAGAGAACAGCAATGATGGCTATATACAGGTGTATACTGTGCCACTAACTCCTGTAGATGCCTGTATTAGAGAACAGCAATGACGGCTATATACAGGTGTATACTGTGCCACTAACTCCTGTAGATGCCTGTATTAGAGAACAGCAATGACGGCTATGTACAGGTGTATACTGTGCCACTAACTCCTGCAGATGCCTGTATTAGAGAACAGCAATGACGGGTATATACAGGTGTATACTGTGCCACTAACTCCTGCAGATGCCTGTATTAGAGAACAGCAATGACGGCTATATACAGGTGTATACTGTGCCACTAACTCCTGCAGATGCTTGTATTAGAGAACAGCAATGACGGCTATATACAGGTGTATACTGTGCCACTAACTCCTGCAGATGCCTGTATTAGAGAACAGCAATGACGGCTATATACAGGTGTATACTGTGCCACTAACTCCTGCAGATGCCTGTATTAGAGAACAGCAATGACGGCTATATACAGGTGTATACTGTGCCACTAACTCCTGCAGATGCCTGTATTAGAGAACAGCAATGACGGCTATATACAGGTGTATACTGTGCCACTAACTCCTGCAGATGCCTGTATTAGAGAACAGCAATGACGGCTATATACAGGTGTATACTCTGCTGGGGGCACACAACACCCACTAACTCCTGCAGATGCCTGAGAAAAGAATAGAACATAGAACACATTGTCCCTGCCTATGTATCTCTTTCCCTGCCTGCCTATCTAGCTTAGAGAACAGCAATGACGGATATATACAGGTATATACTGTGCTGGGGGCACACAACACCCACTAACTCCTGCAGATGCCTGAGAAAAGAATAGAACACACTGTCCCTGCCTATGTATCTCTTTCCCTGCCTGCCTATCTAGCTAAGAGAACAGCAATAAAGTGTAGATCCAGGTGTATACTGTGCTGGAGGCACACAACACCCACTAACTCCTGCAGATGCCTGAGAAACGAATAGAACATAGAGCACACTGTCCCTGCCTATGTATCTCTTTCCCTGCACGCTGTAACACACTGCACGAGGCCGCCGCGCTGGCGGCCTTTTATAGTGTGGGGCGTGTACTAAACCCCCCTGAGCTATAATTGGCCACAGGCATCCTGCCTGTAGCCAATTATGGCTCTCCTCGCTGCCGGCGCTGTGATTGGCCAAGCATGCGGGGTCACAGTGCATGCTTGGCCAATCACAGCGCCGGAAATGCAGTGCGATGGCGCAGTGCATTGTGGGCCATTCGCGTCACACGAATTTGGCGCGAACGGCCCATAATGTTCGCAATTTGGCGAACAGACGAACAGGCGATGTTCGAGTCGAACATGCGTTCGACTCGAACATCGAGCTCATCCCTAGTCACCGTCAAGGTCCAGCCTTCAAAGCAGAAGCTCTGAATCCTCCTCTACGCACCCACTGCTATGTCAGCTGCTCCAATAACGGAGCCTGCTGGGGATGCAAGACTTTAGTCCCAGAGGGCAAGTCTCTGTGTGAGCCATGCCACCAAGCCCAGGTGGTGGTGTTTCCTATAAAATTGAATCCCTAGTGAAGCACGTGGTGCAAGAACCCCTGAAAAGAGTGGGATACACTCACAGCCTGTGGACTCACAGCCTGTTCACTATTACAGGAAGCGGAGCCAATTATGTCTTGGGCTCAGAAGAATCAAGCTTACAGCTCCGCAGTGTATGTTCCCAGAGTCCAGAATGTTCTAACGGATTTTCCTTACCAGAGTCCACAACGAATGGTCTCTACATGTGGAGGTTTTCAGGTGCAGATGCCCTGATGGATCATTGGAAATGTGGTAGGCCCTATCCATTTCTTCCAGTCCTGGTCAACCTTGGGTTTTCTACGAAGACTCTGAACAGAGGTTGTGATGTTAGTGGCAGTGATGCCTTATCGGCCAATTAGGTCATGGTTCCCCTTGCTAGCACAGTTCAGCTTCTGGAACCCAGTTCACCTTCTCCTCAGGCCAGGCCTTCTGTCACTGAGTATAATTCTATACCCATGTCTAGCACGGTTGCGTCTGATGGTCTGGTTCTCGAGATTGGAAGTCTTTGGCTGCTCTTCCAGAGTCATCTCCGCTCTCTTGAATACTAGAAGAGTGAACGCAGACAAAGTTGATGGGAGTATCTGTTCAAAGTTGTTTAATACATGTCTGCTGCTGAAAGATCATGTGGTGATCTAGAAGTTTTAGATATTCTAGGCTTCCTCCAGTCGGATTTAGTTCTGGCTCTATCGGTCAGCTCCCTCGGAGTTCAAGTGTCAGCTTTATTGGCCTTCACAGGTGTTTTCCGGTCAATGCATCTTTCCTGTCCAACAATTCTTCAAGGAAGCAGCTAGGCTCAGACCTCAGGGTAAGCAGAGGTTTTCCAATGAATTCTCCCTCTTGTTCTCAACTCCCCCTTCAGAATTGGAGCAGAGTGTTCTAGGGCTGTCTTCGTTAGAGGACTCTCTGTCAAGTTCATCTTTTCCTGGTTATCACGTTGTCAAAAAAAGCCTTAGAGATTGGTTTACTGGCCATGGAGAACTTTCTTACGTTCTTTCCAGTTGAGCGGTGCAGTTACCTATGCTTGACTCAATTCCCAAGGGTGCATCAGTCTTTGTGGGAGCCAAGAAATTGTTCTGCCAACCTTAGAGTTCTACCTCACGTGGGAGAAAGCGAACTGTAGCTTAGTTGGTTAAAGCACATTTCTAGTAAACAGGGAATCCTGATTTGACTTCTAGCAGTGCCTTCCTTCAATTTTAGGAATCCCTCAGATATTGTAAAGTCATATCTGCAAGCTACAGCGCTTCCTTCAGGCTTCAGAATGCCTGTTCATTCTTTTGCCAAAAAGGACAGAGAAACGTGCCTCATCTAGGGTGATTGTGGTCAAAAGTGACCTCGATCCCACCTGTTCTTTAGTAATAGTACTGGGAGCCTAATCAACCAACAGGAAGCATTGGTGTCTAATGCTGTGGAGAAGAAATGCACAAGCCTGTACTTGCATCAATGTTGCTTCAGCAATGCTTCCTTTTGGTTGATTAGGCTCCCAGTACTATTACTAAAAAACAGGTGGGATCGAGGTCACTTTTGAAATTATTTCTGAGATAGTGGTGTTTACCTCTCCCTACGGGAGATCTGGCAATAATTTGGGTGTTTTTTGACTGTGAGGACGCACTGCATTGCAGAATTCCACTCCCCTTTTCTGAGCCAACTCCAGCAGGTTCCTACACTCAGACCAAGAGCTGATCAATTATTGATTTTCAATATTTAATAAACTAATCCTCACGTTCTTTTCTGAAGAAGCCTTCATGGCGAAACATGTAGAAAAATATAGATGTGATGTAAATATGTATGTGATTACAGCAATTGATTGTCAATAGTAGGATGTTTGTGTACACCTATGGCTATGATTATACTGTATCCATCAGTTTTATGATATTGCTCATTTAATAAATACTTTTGTATATATTTTTATAAACCTTGAGTGACTCTTTATGTTGTTATTTTTACACAGGTCCCCTCTTGGGGTTATCACTTTCACCCTTGATCAGGGTATTCATGTACACCTACCTGCCTTGGACCTGTCTGTATTGGATATCGCTGCCCTTCCGAGCCACCCTACACCCGGAGATGGGGCTTCATTATGTGCTGACGGCCCCCCTCTCCCCCCCATAAAATGTTTTCTTTTATAATTTTAATTATAGTTATCTTGTCCCCCCATTTCCTTCTATATCCCATTATAATTATCTGCAACTATTTAGATAAACCTATATCCTTTCTCTCTAGATAAATTCCATGGTTTTTGCTCCTGATGTGCGGTTATCAGGCCGCGAAACACGCCGAGCCACCAAACTCTCCCCATCATATAATACCATGGATCAATCTCTATGACCCAACCAATGTTTTTAACCAATCCAGCACTCAATTTGTATTACCCGTTTCTCCTTTTTCTTTTCCCCCTATTTTATGTATAGAAGGAGTTTTCAGACCAACACGGCTCTTGTTCTATGTATATGATGATACCAGTTGTTAAGTGTATATGTATTGTAATCATTTTTATTTGACTGTGGATCGCTATGTACTTTGTATCAAAAATTACTCAAAGGTTAATGCTTAGAGGTTGTATGCCCATAAAATGCTATATGAGTTTTAAAAATATAAATAAACATGATTTTCCCAGACGCTTGACTTCATACTTTTGTACTTTACTGCCGTGTGTTTCATTTAAAGTCCCACTACCCGTTCTCCCCCTTTCAAACAAACGATAATAGGGATGGAGGCAGTTACCCCTTTGGTTCTAGCCTCATTTAAAGTCCCAAAAACTTTTTCTTTCTATTGTATAAACTGTATATTGGAGATGCATACTAAGTAGGAATAATAAAAAAAAAGCTTTCATTTTTTAGAACTGCGTGTCTGCAAGTAAATATGTTTTGATATAAGTACATGGTACAGCAGGCACATATCAGAAATATGAAATGTTGGGTTTACATATACTTTAAGGGGAAACTATACAGTTCTACGTATTTTATTTCCTTCTTTTTTTTTCAGGTTATGTTTAAACTGTTATTATACATATTTCTTTTTACACCCTATACAATGTTTGTTTTACAAATACTAATTTAATATGTATCAATTTACATGTTATATTTTGCTGTCTTATTTATATCTGTATGCAAAACTTTTGTTTAGAACCTGTATATATATTTAATGTGTTTTGTCATTTCATCTTTTTTAATCTTTAATCATTTTTCAGGGTCCATTTTTATTAAGCAGCAGAAAAAATGCCAGAACCTCTGGCAGAAAGCATGCATAAAAAAATGCTCAAAGTGGCTTGTATTGCACAAGAGTCTATGAGAGTTTATGGGGATATGCTTTTATAAAACATTCACCTATGCTTATTTTTCACCCCCCGCCCCCAAAAGTCAGCAGCTGCAAATACTGTAGCTGCTGACTCTTACTATCAGGGTACTTACTTGTCCTGGCTCCCAGCAGTGTCCTCACCTAAGCCAATCCTTGCATCGGCTCTTGGATGTTGTCGGCAGTGAAGCCTTGTAGCTTTACAACTGGTTTCCTACTGCGCATGCACGAATTGCACTGCGCTTTCTCAATGGGTCGGATGCTGGGGGGGGGGGGGGGGGAGGGGCCGAACTTCTGGCTTACTTTGCAGTGGTAAACTGACCCGGACGTGGGAGCATGCACCCATCAAAACCAGGTACCCTGCTCCCCCCTTCCCCCCAAAAGGTGCCAAATGTGGCAGCTGAGAGGGGAGAGGAGGCAGACAAGTGCAGCTTCCCCTTTTGGGTGAAGCCCCACTTTAATGTGCACTTGGAAACAATATGTGCAGTTATATGTTTTTGGAGCTGGAAAACTATTTTTCAGAACACAACTTGGAGGGGTTTTTTTTTCTTACGCTAAACTCCCGAAAATACCTATAGTGTGCATGAGCACATAGACTAACACAGAGGGAGATTTAAAGGCAAAAAAAAAAATGCCTGTAGAGGCAGCTTTTTTCATCTGCAGTGTACAATATCCTAACTACTGTACTTTTACTTTCTCCATCAGATCATCCCCCACAGCTATTACCTTTTGACTTGACCCTTCCTCCTAGATTGTAAGCTCTAACGAGCAGGGACTTTTGATTCCTCCTGTATTGAATTGTGTTGTAACCATAGGCGTGCACACAGGGTGTGCCAGGTGTGCCCAGTCACACCCTAATCGCCCTGTGCAGTACAGATTCACTCTGTGGCCTTGGTTTCCCCCCTTCCCCCCAAAGCGCTGCTGGCTTCCCTCCTCTCCTGCCGGCTGTTGCTGCCGGGATGTTTTAGGATGAATGGGGGAAGGGGCCATGAAAATTTAATTTACTGGTCCCTTCCTGTTCTGAATGAACATTGAGAGTGATCAGTAGGGTGTGTTTGAGCTTTGGGGTGCACACCCTAATGCAATAATCTGCGCACACCTATGGTTGTAACTGTACTCTGCCTTCATGTTGTCAAGCGCTGGGCAAACTGTTGGCGCCATATAAATCCTGTAAATTAATAATAATAATAATTAAAGAGGTAGTTAGCCAGCTAGGTATTGCTATGACAGCCTTTATCTGTGTAAGCACCGTGTTCCAAATCCTTTAGCAATGTTTCACTATCAGATGTCAAAAGAAAAAACCCTTACGTTTGATTGCAATAAACTAGTGGGGGCTCCATTCACTGAACATAGTGGGTCCCATGGTACAATTAATCCACGGTTGTTTCACATTGCCGCCGTTTTTATAAGCTAGCCCACTTTGTGTGATGGGATTAGCTGATCACTGCTAGTTTCCAAGTAACTTGATAATGTCTAATCTTTTCCTATATCTAGCTTGCATAATAGGAGTCAACTTAGTAACCTCCTCTAACATGAGCTGTCAGAAAACCATTATGCTGAATCCCTGGCTAAGCTCTGACATTACTGGTAATAAAAGCTGTTTGTTTTTCTCTGCAATAAATAACTTATAATATTAACTTCAATACTGGACATATTGTGCTGTATCGGATGACATTGATGACCTCAGATTTTCTCTTACCTGTTGCAGCAAAATATTTATTGATAAAAATGTATACAATATTTTGGGCAGAGCAGAAGTAAAAGACACCTTGGGGCTGATTTACTAATAACAGTGCGCTGCGCTGGTTCTAACCTAATTGGTGCGCCGAATAACTCCTTCACTGGGCGCAGGAAGCAGCGGCGCACTGTTATAGTAAATAGAAATGTCAGCGACGCTCTATTGAAAATGAATGGTTCCCTATGGGAGCCCATTGATTTGAATAGAGGTCGCCCGGGAAGTCGGATCGGGCACGGCACACGGGCGACTCGTGTGCCGGCTGACACAGGGACAGCGCGACTTTGCGAGGCGATCTGGACACGACCTGAGCGTGCAGCAGCCGCTCAAGTCGTGTCCTAGAGGCGACTAGCCGGCCGAGAATGTGTCCAGCCTCGCTGTCCCATGTTTGGTATGAATCATGAAGGGGAACTCCAGGCCAAATTTTAATGAAAAAACCGGCATGGGTTCCCCTTCAGGAGCATACCAGGCCCTTAGGTCTGGTCTGGGTTCTAAGGTGAACCCCCTAAGCCGAAAAACGGCGTGGGGGTCCCCCCAAAATCCAAACCAGACCCTTAGGTCTTGTCTGGATTTTACGGTGAACCCCTCAAGCCGAAAAACGGCGTGGGGGTCCCCCCAAAATCCAAACCAGACCCTTATCCGAGCACGCAACCTGGCAGGCCGCAGGGGAAAAGGGGGGGATGAGAGCGGCCCCCCCTCCCTCCTGAACCGTACCAGGCCGCATGCCCTCAACATGGGGGGTTTGGTGCTTCAGGGCAGGGCGGCGACCTGCGGCCCCCCCATCCCAAAGCACCCTGCCCCCATGTTGATGGAGACAAGGGCCCCTTCCCAACAACCCTGGCCGTTGGTTGTCGGGGTATGCGGGCGGGGGGCTTTTCGGAATCAGGGCGCCCCCTTTAAAAAGGGGGCCCCCAGATGCCGGCCCCCCACCCTATGTGAATGAGTATGGGGTACATCGTACCCCTACCCATTCACCTGGTGGAAAAAAATTGCAATAAAAAAACCACACAGCTTTTTAAAGTATTTTATTGCACAGCTCCGGGGGTCTTCTTCCGACTTCGGGGGTCTCCGGTGTCGTCGCCGCCGCTCGCCGGTTTTCTTCTGCCGGGCCACCGCTAACTTCTTTAGCTCTTTTGCTAGCGGAGGCCCGGTCTTCGTCGCCTTCTCCCCTCTTCTCCTCTCCGGTTCTTCCTTTCTTCTGCCGGGCCTCCGCTAACTTCTTTTAGCTCTTTTGCTAGCGGAGGCCCGGTCTTCTCCGTCGCCTTCTTCTTCTCCCGCTATCCGGTTCTTCTCCCGGTTCTTCTCCTGCTTCTTTCTTCTGCCGGCCCCTCCACTAACTTCTTTGGCTCTTTTGCTAGTGGAGGGGCCGGTCTTCTCCGTCGTCGCCGTCGGCGTCTTCTTCTCTCTTCTCCTCCTCGATGTTGACTCGTTGCTTCCTCTCGCAGTAATGCTAAATTTTCGGTCCGCGGAGATTAATATAGGCTTCTCATGACGTCACAGTCACATGTTCCGGGGCACATGGCCCCGGAGCATGTGAGTGTGACGTCATGGGAACATGTGACTGTGACGTCATGAGAAGCCTATATTAATCTCTGCGGACCGAAAATGTAACATTACTGCGAGAGGAAGCGACGAGTCAACATCGAGGAGGAGAAGAGAAAAGAAGACGCCGATAACGACGACGGAGAAGACCGGCCCCTCCACTAGCAAAAGAGCTAAAGAAGTTAGTGGAGGGGCCGGCAGAAGAAAGAAGCAGGAGAAGAACCGGGAGAAGAACCGGAGAGCGGGAGAAGAAGAAGGCGACGGAGAAGACCGGCCCCTCCACTAGCAAAAGAGCTATAGAAGTTAGTGGAGGGGCCGGCAGAAGAAAGAAGCGGGAGAATAACCGGATAGCGGGAGAAGAAGAAGGCGACGGAGAAGACCGGGCCTCCGCTAGCAAAAGAGCTAAAAGAAGTTAGCGGAGGTCCGGCAGAAGAAAGGAAGAACCGGAGAGAAGAAGAGGGGAGAAGACGACGGAGAAGACCGGGCCTCCGCTAGCAAAAGAGCTAAAGAAGTTAGCGGTGGCAAGGCAGAAGAAAACTGGAGAGCGCGGCGACGACACCGGAGACCCCCGAAGTCGGAAGAAGACCCCCGAGCTGTGCAATAAAATACTTTAAAAAGCTGTGTGGTTTTTTTACTGCAATTTTTTTCCACCAGGTGAATGGGTAGGGGTACGATGTACCCCATACTCATTCACATAGGGTGGGGCTCTTGTCATTTTTTACATTTTTTACACTTTCTTCGTGAAATGGTAGGGGTACATTTGTACCCCATTACCATTTCACACAGGGGGGGGCCGGGATCTGGGGGTCCCCTTTGTTAAAGGGGTCTTCCAGATTCCGATAAGCCCCCCGCCCGCAGACCCCCACAACCACCGGGCAAGGGTTGTGGGGATGAGGCTCTTGTCCCCATCAACATGGGGACATCCTCCCCATGTTGAGGGCATGTGGCCTGGTACGGTTCAGGAGGGAGGGGGGCCGCTCTCTCGTCCCCCCCTCTTCCCCTGCGGCCGGCCAGGTTATGTGCTCGGATAAGGGTCTGGTGTGGATTTTTGGGGGAACTCCACGCCATTTTTTTTTTATTTGGGGTGGAGTTCCCCTTAAAATCCATGCCAGATCTGAAGGGCCTGGAATGGATATTTGGGGGAACCCCACGTCAATTTTTTTTTAAAGTGTAGCTGAGGCTGGCAATTTCAATTTGTGCCAGCCTCTGCACATCATCACCTAGCAGGACTGCCAGTGTCTGAGCAGGCTGTACATTACACACACTCTCCAGGGAGAGCTGTGTACGCCACTCAGCTACACCTTTGGATCAGCAGCTGCTTTATCATCTTACCTGAACTTGTCATAGTTTTCCAGCAGTCAGTGTTACTGCATCTTCGTTTTCATTTTTATTCATTCAATTTTTGTATTATGTTTTTGGAGCAATAAAAAGCAGTCTACACTTAGATTCCTCTTTTTTCTTCATTATATCTGCATCTGATGCTGAGCCTAATACATCTGTGGATCCTCTTCATTGGAAATCTTCTTCCCCTCATGGTGGAAACAAGCACTTTTGACCTTTTGTTCACTCAATAGGTCCAACATTTCTGGTAAGCAGATTATCCTTACTTTGGGTGGACAAGTCATCTATTGCATGAAGATTTCCTTATTATGCATCTTTAGTTCATCCATATATGGACATTGGTTGCGCTGCACCGTTATTTTTTACATTTCTTCCTTGGTTATTGTGTGATTTACCTTTTGGTGTTCAGCTGCATTGTTTTTTATTTTAGTCATATGTGCGCTGATTGTATCCCATATATTATAAATTGAGTTACGTGACTTGGCATTTACTAAGATTTTGCCGGCGCAGTGTCCTGGCGCATTTGAACCATTGAAATTCCCGCGCTGAGCTCAAAAAAACCTCCCGCAACTCGAATCATACTTGCCGGCGCAGCGGGCTGGTTTTGAAAAAGTTACTTTCCCACTCTATTTTGGGCATATTAGTTATTTGGGCAGGTGTCACTACACTTCCTCACATCACCCCATGTCACTCCCATTATATTCTCACTTCCAGCTTCTTTATATTTAGATTTTAACATGCCCTGCGCCAGGTCCATAGTAGCGCACTGAGCGCCTCCTCCCGGGCGCAGAGAACACTATAGTAAATGGCAAATAGGGCTGCGCTACCGGCGCTAATGTTTTGTAAATACCAAAACAGCCATTGCGCAAGCAGATGCGCCAATACTCATGGCGCAAACGTTTGGTAAAGCAGCCCCCTTGTTTCAGTACAATGAACTTAAAGTGGTTCTAAAGCCCAAATATCTTTTAAGACCGCCCACCACACATATACTGCGGCAGGGTGGCTCTATTGCGCGAAACGATGTACCTGAATGTCGTTTCATGCAATAGATACTGTGGGCTCCACCCCTTGTGATGTCACCGCCTATCATGCCCCGGCAGAGCCTCTGGATGATGTCCCTGGCTATATAAGTATTGGCACATGGCAGCCCTAGCTTTACACCGGGAGAGCGTTGAGAGAACATCGGAGGAAGAACAGAGGGAGAAGACAGCGGGGAAAAACAGCAGGAGAAGACAGCGTGAGAAGACAGTGGAAGAAGACAGCAGAGAGAGGAGAACCAGCAGAGGGAGAAGACAGCGGCGGCAGAAGTCATCAGTGGTGAGAGGAGAAGAACCGGAGGATGAAGACCTTGCAGAGGGAGAAGAAATCGTAAGAAGAGACGCCAGAGCTGCTTTAATAAATTACTTTGTCAAAAAATTGTGTACTGTTTTTATTTTTGACACTTTTTTTGGGTGAATGGGTAGGAGTACGATGAACCTAATACTCATTCACATAGGCTGGGGGGGCCAGGATCTAGGGGGGCCCTTGTTAAAGGAGAATTCAAGATTCCAATAAGCCCCCCGCCCACAGACCCCAACAACCAACGGGCAGGGTTGTCGGGAAGAGGCCCTTGTCCTCATCAACATGGGGACAAGGTGCCTTGGGGTGGGGGGTACAGGCCCCCCCACGTTGAGGGCATGAGACCTGGTATGGTCCAGGAGTGGGGGGGGGGCACTCGCTCGTTCCTCCCCTTTCCTGACCTGCCAGGCTGCATGCTCGAATAAGCATCTGGTATGGATCTTGGGGGGGACCACACATCGTTTTTCTTTCATTTTGGCGTGGGGTTCCTCTTCAAGATCCTCAGCGCACAAGTCGCACTGCAAATCAGACCATCATGATCAGACTTCTGGTGAGACTTCTAGTCAAATCAATGGGCTCTCATAGGGAACCATTGATTTTGACATGTAAAAAAAAAATGCTTGACGCAGCTTAACAGCATTAAGCCACATTTAGCAGCTTTTTGCGGCATCAGACATTTTTACAGCTCAATAGCCTCTGCTCCTGAATGCACAGGCTGTCGTTTTTTTCTACTGCCCCTAAATGCTTATGCCTCCAAACATTTCTGACAGTTTATGTGTGCTGACGTCAGCGGCGCATGTGCTCTGAATGCCCAGCTGAAGGTCCGGCAGACGCTGCCGGACCATGCCAGGAAGAAAACTCCTGCGTGCATACGCTGGAGTGACGCAATCGCGGCTCCAGCCACTAACAGCACCGGGGCTGCGAACACGGAAGACACACCGAGGGCAAGATGTCAGCTCCCTCAGCGTGGACCAGACTCTAATACGAGGGCTTTGTTCTGAGGTAAGTATTTAATAATGAGCTAGTATGCGCTGCATACTAGCTCATTATGCCTTTGCCTTGCAGGGTTTATTTTTTATTTTTTTGTTTTATTTGTGTGCAGGTTTACTTCCGATTTAAGTTAAAGACAAGCAGTCACAACAAGGTTTATTCAATAATCTAACAATAATCAATTTATAATCTAAGAACAGGAAAGATACAGATGGACAAGGCAATATAAAACAATAAAAAAAATCTCCCAGTACATTTTCCAGCTAGTCAGCACTGGAGATGAGTTTGGCCATCCTAAACAAACAGGAATGTGGCTCATGCAGTCAATGGTCTTGTCAGTCTCCACTACAGTTGGATTTGGGATGCCATAGTCCATTATCACCACAACCGCTCTCCTAAATGGGTCCACCTGCAGGGAATGTTTACTAGAAAGGGTGAACAATATTATTGTACAATGTTAAGAAGTATGTCAGATCTCATAGTTTATTCCTGCTTTTTTTTTTATTTATATATCACAAAAAGAATACTAAATGCCTACGATTCTGCAGAAGAGATGGGATCAAAAAAATAATAATCTGAAGAGTATCTAATATGGTTGGGACTATTTCATGGAGCTAAATTGTTTATTTTCTAAATGAATACAATGACCTCTAGAGGTTTAAATGTGGAACTAGGCAGAAGTTATTTTATTAGTAAATATTACCCAAAGATCCTTGCTCATATAAAGGTGGTGCCAGTATTTGTATGGTAATATTGGATATACACTTGCCGGCCACTTTATTAGGTGAACCTGTTCAATTGCTTGGTAACACAAATTGCTAATCAACCAATCAATCACATAGCAGAAACTCAATGCATTTAGGAATCTAAACATGGTGAATATGACTTGCTGAAGTGGCATGGTTGTTGGTGGCAGACGGGCTGGTCTGAGAATTTAAAAAACTGCTGATCTGCTGGGATTTTCAAGCAGGGTTTACAGAGAATGATCCAAAAAGAGAAAATAATCAGTGAGCGGCAGTTGTGTGGATGAAAATGCCTTGTTGATTTCAGAGGAGAATGGGCAGACTGGTTTGAGATGATTAGAAAGGCAACAGTAACTCAAATAACCACTCGTTACAACCAAGGTATGCAGAATACCATCTCTGAATGCACAACACATCGAACCTTGAAGCAGATGGGCTACAGCAGCAGAAGACCACACCGGGTGCCACTCCTGTCAGCTAAGAACAATTACCTGAGGCTACAATTCGCACAGGCTCACCAAAATTGGACAATAGAAGTTTGGAAAAACGTTGCCTGGTTTGATGAGTCTCAATTTTAGCTGCAACATTCAGATGGTGGGTCAGAATCTTAAATAAACAACATGAAAGCATGGATCCATCCTGCCTTGTATCACTGGTTCAGGATGGTGGTGTAATGGTGTTGGGGATATTTTCTTGCCACACTTTGGGCCCCTTAGTACCAATTGAGCATCATTTAAATACCACGGCCTACCTGAGTATTGTTGCTGACCATGTCCATGGTGTACCCATCTTCTGATGACTACTTCCAGCAGGATAATGCACCATGTCACGAAGCTCAAATAATCTCAAACTGGTTTCTTGAATATGACAATGTGTTCACTGTACTCCAGTGGTGTCAATCATATAGGAGGCAAGAGGAAAGCACCATAGTGCAAATCACTAATAAAAAATATTTATTTCCATATAAAAATTGAGAGTAATTTAAATTTTTAAGCGTATATGTCCACAGGCAAAGGTGGACATGATCAGTCCTCAGGCAGGGTATCATTTTCTCTGTTTAGTGATGTTGCCCATTCCCTCCAGCCACAGCATGCATAGGAGGTGGTGGACTGGCTTACTAAACCATCCTCATCCTCCGTCACCCAAGCAGAGACTAGTGCGCAGTCAACTGCAGCTGCCAGGGTGGCTCAATCTGCATCCTTGTCCACAGCTATTCCTGCCATAACCCCAGCATCAGGCATGGAGGAGTCAACTGGGTTATTTTAACACAGCATCAGCCACTTGCACCTTGACGATGCACAGCCCATACTTGATTCAGATATTGGTTCTGAGGTTAAGGGAGGCAGGAACATGAACCTACAGAGAGGGGAGAACACTGGTACACAAATTGTCAGTCATGTTCCCCCAGCCGCAGCGTATTGCCAAATTGTCTCCAGTGGTAATGAGGATGGAGGAGATGATGATGACGAGGTCACTGACGCGACTTGGGTGCTGGATAGAGTAGAGGAGGAAAGTGAGGGTGAGGCACAACCCCAACAAGGCAGCCATCATGGAGGAGTAGAGAACAGCCACCCTATTTGATCACATTGTGGAGCTGTTATCTCCCGGCCCACTTCCCACAGCTCAGCTGTCTGGGCCTTTTTTAGCACATGTGCAACTGATCGCACTGTTGCAATTTGCAAACTTTGTCTCAAGCACATCAAGCATGGCAAAAACTCCAGTCATTTAGGTACAACATGCTTGACAGGGCATTTAACCTTCCACCAGTCAGCCCATTGGCAAAAGCACCTGAAAGCCGCACAAAAGGGTAGCAATTTTGTTCCTCCTCCTTACTCACCTCAGTCTACCCCTGCTGTACCTCATAACCTCTCAAAAGCCTCCACTTTTAGGGATAATGGTATAGTGCAGGGTGTCCCAGGTCCTTGCAGCACATCTGCCAGTAGCCCACCACACCATTCACAGAACATTGGGTAGGTCTGCTTGCAACTCGGAAGGATGCAGTACAGTAAGGAGACCAGATTTTTTAAATGAAATCCGGGGACATTTTTTTTTTTACTAGTAATGCGGCAATCAGCGACTCTCTGCCTGTCGCCACCACCCGCCTCACAGCCTGTCAAGTCTTACTCTCTGTGTCCCGGCTACTACTGGGTGGGGAGTGGAGGAAGATTACTCCACTAGGGAAGACAAGGAGATAAGCAGGCAGGCGGCTGGCCGAGCCAAGGCAGAAGAACATGCGAGCGGAGCTGAATGGGCACCCGAAACTGAAGAAATATTCCCTCCGCTCTGACCAGCACATGATCATCAGAAAGGGGCACAGATAATGGAAAAAAATACTTCCCCCCCCCCCCTAAGCTAGAAGGAGCGGTGGAACAAGGGTGTGTAATTGAGATTTTTTTCTTTTATTCTGCACTGACTGTCTTTGAAATTGCCCCAGCCCCTGTTCAAATCTGGGGACAAAACTGGGGACAGACTTGGTCCGGGGACAGTGTCCTCAATCCGGGGACTGTCCCCTGAAACTGGGGATGTCTGGTCACCCTACAGTACAGGGCTCAGTGCTGCAGCTTGTTGTGCTGCCATGACTCTATACAGCTAGTGGTGATAATGCAAGATTTGTCAGCTCTACCCCCTTCTCCTCCTCCTCCTCCATGCCCTCCTCTGCTGAATTGTCCTATGAACCACATGAGTCAGACTAAAAGGTGCCATACTGTGCTTCAGCTGGTGTGTCTAGGGGACAGAAACCACACCAGATCAGAGATTCTTGCAGCTCTGCAGGGGCAGGCCCAGAGGTGGTTCACGCCACACCAGCTGGAGCCAGGAATGGTGGTGTGTGATAATGGCACAAGCCTCCTGTTCGCCCTTAGACAGGGAAAGTTGACACATGTGCCATGCACATGTCCTCAATTTGGTGGTGCAGCGTTTCTTAAATAGGTAATAATAATACCCTGGTTTGGAATAGAAGAGTCTGTAGCCATTTCAGGCAGTCATACACAGCCAGTGCTCGGTTGGCTGTAATTCAGCAGGAATTCCACCTGCCCATACACCGCCTGATTTGTGAGATGCCCACCAGGTTGAACTCGACTTTGGCAATGCTGCAGTGGCTGCACATGCAGCAGAGGGTCATCAATGAGTACCTGTGTGAGAATAGAACAACAACAGGCTCAGTCCACGCCAATGGCTGCTGATAAAGGATGCATGCACTGTACTGTCACCCTCTGAGGAGGCCACAAGGATGGTGAGCCGTGACAATGCATGCATCAGTGACACAATCATGTCACAGTACCGGGGAATGATGGGACTGTGACGTCATATGGGGGCGGGGTCACTGGGTGGCATCACCCGGTGACCAAGCCCATGCCTATATAAGTGAATGCGCTCCGCTCACACGGCATTACAACCGGAGACATCGACGAGTCAACATCTCCAGGACAGAAGAGGGAAGAAGGCAACAAAGAAGACCGGGCCCCCGCTAGCAAAAGAGCTGGAAGAAGATAGCGGAGGCCCGGCAGAAGGAAGAAAGAACCGGAGAGCGAGAGAAGAACCGGAGAGCGCGGAGACAACACTGGAGACCCCCGAAGTCGGAAGAGACCCCCCGAAGTCGGAAGATGACCCCCGGAGCTGACTAATAAATTACTTAAAAAACCTGTGTAGTGTTTTTATTGCCATTTTTTTCCCACCAGGTGAATGGGTAGGGGTACGATGTACCCAATACTCATTCACATAGGGTGGGGGCCGGGGATCTGGGGGCCCCCTTATTAAAGGGGGCTCCTGGATTCCGATAAGCCCCCCGCCCGCATACCCCAACAACCAAAGGCCAGGGTTGTCCGGAAGAGGCCCTGTCCTCATCAACATGGGGGCAGGGTGCTTTGGGGTGGGATGGTCGCAGGGCACCCCCCTGCCCCAAAGCACCCACCCCCCATGTTAAGGGCATGCGGCCTGGTACGGTTCAGGAGGGAGGGGGCCGCTCTCTCGTCCCCCCTCTTTTCCTCCGGCCTGCCAGGTTGCGTGCTCGGATAAGGGTCTGTTGTGGACTTTGGGGGGCCCCCACGCCGTTTTTTTTCGGCGTAGGGGTTCCTGTTAAAGTCCATACCAGACCTAAGGGCCTGGTATGCTCCTGGAGGGGAACCCATGTCGGTTTTTTATTTAAATTTGGCGTGGAGTTCCCCCTCAAGATCCCTATTCAGAACGCAACACATGTGCGAATCAGATGCGTACCCATAGAATGGGCCTGAATTCGCACCTGAGCCGCACCGCAATGCCTAGAGAATGCACGCGTTTTTTTTCGGCAATGCGCAGTGCGAATGCATCGCACATATGTGAACCAGCCTCATTGGAATCAATGTATTTTATAATGTTATGCGAATTGGATGCGGTGTAAGCCGCAACCAATTCGCATAGGTGTGAACGGGGCCTAAGAGATGGTTTTCCATCCCCAGAACCCCCTGAGAGTACATATGTGGCTGAGAGGAGGCAGTTCCAGATACTGTAATTCTCAGTGACCCTGAGGAGTCTGCTCTCATGCCTCCGCAAACTTGCGGTGCATGGGCTCCTTCATGCCTCAAAGCCTGCGAAAGGACCCAAGAATACGTGGCATAAAGAAGAAGGATCACTATTGGTTGGCAACCCTCCTTGACCATCGTTACAAAGGGAAAGTCTCAGAACTAAACATGTGCAATTCGTTTAGTTACGAATTCGTTATTAGTCGAAATTCGTTATATTCGTTGATTCGTAAACATGCGAATAAACGAACGGTTTGATAAAATTACAAACGAACAACGAATTATCGAAAAGAACGAATATGGAAAACAACGAAAATACGAATTTAGTAAATTTGAAACAGCCAAAATACGAAAAAGTAAAAAACGAAAATATAAAAACAACGAAAATACCGAACAAAGATCAAAAAATAACGAGAATCAAAATGAACGAAAATGCGGAGTTACGAATATTCGGAAAACGTAAAACAAAACAACGAAAATAACGAACAAAGATCCATATTACCAAAAATCAAAGTGAACGACAAAAAAATTACAAATCTTCGGAAAACGGAAATCAAAACAACAAAAATTCAAAAAAACTTAAATTCTATTTCGTTAGTTCTGAATTCGTTCTGGACGTTGGCCAATGGCCAATAAGCTTGTCCCTTCCCCTGAAGAGGTTGTCTCTTCCCCCAATGAGCTTTTTTCTTATTCCCTTGTGGTTTTTCTGTGTTAAGCCCTGTACACACGATCAGTTTGACTGATGAAAACTGTCTGATGGATTGTTTTCATCAGACAAACCGATCGTGTATGGGACCCATCAGTCTTTTTTCCATCGGTTTTAAAAAATAGAACATGTTTTAAAATTATCTGATGGATAAAAAACCGATGGCAATTTCCGATCGTCTGTGGGGAAATCCATCAGATAAAAAACCCAAGCATGCTCAGAATCAAGTCGACACATGCTCAGTAGCATTGAATTTCATTTTTCTCAGCTCATCGGAGTGTTTTACGTCACCACGTTTGGAACGGTCGGTTTTTTGACTGATGGTGTGTGGGCAAGACTGATGGAAAACAGTTTCATCGGATTTCTGATGGACAAATCCATCAGACGAAAATCCATAGGATATCTGATCGTGTGTACAGGGCTTCAGACTGCAGTGCATTCCATCCACAGTCCAGATAGGTTGTGGTTGGGTAGGTTGCACTGTTCTGTTGGATTTGTGAGTAAAGTTGTGACTTGTGAGAGAGAAATTCTTTGTTTCTTAAGCATACTCTGTCTAGATTCTAATTTCTATATTTGTATTTTGTAATATCTCTGACATATTTTGTTTTTCTCCTATTCTGACACATTATGTAAAATTACGAATTATGCCCCGATTACTAATCTACGAAAACAATGTTACGAAAGTATGAATAAATGAGCCAGTCAATCTCACGAAAGTACGAATTACAAAATTACGACGAGTAGTGTTTTGAATAAACGGAAAATGTATTCTAACGAAAGTACGAATGTAATTAAATCTACCATAGTACGATTTTCCAATCAACGGAAATTAGACACGAAAATACGAATCATTGCAAATCAACGAAAATATAGTTCTTACGAAAATATGAACACGGCCGAATATAAAATATAACGTAAATACGAATTTCGAATCAACGCAAATTAGACTAACGGAAAAACGAATCAACAGAAAAATAACCCTTATGGAAATACGAAAGAGTCCGAATACGATAACCCAAGTCTTACGAAATTACGAATCGTTACGAATCAACGAAAAAGCACAGAAACTAAACCAAACTAAACAAATTTTTATGTTGTGCGCATGTCTACTCAGAACTCATCCCGTCACCACAGAGGGTGCAGAAGATGAAATCTCAAGGACATCTTAAAGAAGAGTTTATCTAACACTTTTCCAGACTCTGGTAGGTTACAATGCCGTGGGAAAATGTAGTTTTGTGGCTTCTGTTGGTCAAGAGAGGAGCGGTGGAGAAGGGGGTCGCCTAAATGATACATTTCACAATAATTTTAAGTCCTCGCCACCCAGGGCTGTCAGATTTCACATCCCATCGGCAGCTTTTCCATTATATAGTGAACGATTATTTAGGGGCGAAAACAGAGATGGAGAGCTTTCCAGTGGACGATCCACTGGGTTACTCGGTCATCAGAATAGACCACTGGCCAGAACTTGCCAAGTATGCAATTGACCTGCTGGACTGCCCTGCATCCAGCGTGCTTTCCGAACCAGCATTCAGTGCTGCTAGAGGTTTTGTTGCGGATAGTAGAACGTGTCCATCCTCAGACTCCATAACCGTCTGACATTTATCAAAATGAATCAGTCCTGTATTGGCAGCAGCTATGAAGCCCATGATGCCGATGTCGCTGATTTAAGCCCTGTACACACGATCGGATATCCTATGGATTCTAATCCGATAGTTTTTTCCATCGGAAATCCGATGAAACTGTCTTCCATCAGTCTTGCCCACACACCATTAGTCAAAAAACGGACCGTTTCAAACGCGGTGACGTAAAACACTCCGATGAGCCGAGAAAAATTAAGTTCAATGCTTCTGAGCATGCGTCGACTTGATTCTGAGCATGCGTGGGTTTTTTATCCGATGGATTTCCACACAGACGATCAGATTTTGCTATCGTTTTTTTCCCCATCGGATAAATTTAAAACCTGAATATTGTAGCAATGTTTTCTACACCATTCTCCTTCTAATACAGAGTGGCCTAATGACACACCCAAGGGTATGGTTCCCTGGTGTCCCGGACTGAGTGCCTGAAGGGAACCAGCCCTAGATCTCAGAGCAGTGAGCACTGGTGTGGGCAGCCTATTGCATTAGGGTGTGCACCCCAAAGCTCAAACACACAACTGTATATACAGTATCTCACAAAAGTGAGTACACCCCTCACATTTCTGTAAATATTTTATTATATCTTTTCATGTGACAACACTGAAGAAATTACACTTTGCTACAATGTAAAGTAGTGAGTGTACAGCTTGTATAACAGTGTAAATTTTCTGTCCCCTCAAAATAACTCAATACACAGCCATTAATGTCTAAACCGCTGGCAACAAAAGTGAGTACACCCCTAAGTGAAAATGTCCACAATTATTTTGTGTGGCCACCATTATTTTCCAGCACTGCCTTAACCCTCTCGGGCATGGAGTTCACCAGAGCTTCACAGGTTGCCACTGGAGTCCTCTTCCACTCCTCCATGATGACATCACGGAGCTGGTGGATGTTAGAGACCTTGCGCTCCTCCACCTTCTGTTTCAGGATGGCCCACAGATGCTCAATAGGGTTTAGGTCTGGAGGCATGCTTGGCCAGGCTATTACCTTTACCCTCAGCTTCTTTGGCAAGGCATCAGTCATCTTGGAGGTGTGTTTGGGGTCGTTATCATGTTGGAATACTGCCCTGTGGCCCAGTCTCCAAAGGGAGGGTATAATGCTCTGCTTCAGTATGTCACAGTACATGTTGGCATTCATGGTTCCCTCAATGAACTGTAGCTCCCCAGTGCCGGCAGCACTCATGCAGCCCCAGACCATGACACTCCCACCACCCTGCTTGACTGTAGGCAAGACACACTTGGCTTTGTACTCCTCACCTGGTTGCTGCCACACACGCTTGATACCATCTAAACCAAATAAGTTTATCTTGATCTCATCAGACCACAGGACATGGTTCCAGTAATCCATGTCCTTAGTCTGCTTGTCTTCAGCAAACTTTTTGCGGGCTTTCTTGTGCATCATCTTTAGAAGAGGCTTCCTTCTGGGACAACAGCCATGCAGACCAATTTGATGCAGTGTGCAGCGTATGGTCTGAGCGCCAACAGGCTGACCGCCCACCCCTTCAACCTCTGTAGCAATGCTGGCAGCACTCATATGTCTATTTCCCAAAGACAACCTCTGGATATGAGGCTGAGCACGTGTATTAAACTTCTTTGGTCGACCATGGAGAGGCCTGTTCTGAGTGAACCTGTCCTGTTAAACAGCTGTATGGTCAGTTCAGTTTCAGGGTCTTGGCAATCTTCTTATAGCCTAGGCCATCTTTATGTAGTGCAACAATTATTTTTTCATATCCCCAGAGAGTTCTTTGCCATGAGGAGCCATGTTGAACTTCCAGTGACTAGTATGACAGAGTGAGAGTGATAACACCAAATTTAACACACCTGCTCCCCATTCACACCTAAGACCTTGTAACACTAACGAGTCACATGACACTGGGGTGTGAAAATGGCTAATTGGGCCCAATTTTGACATTTTCACTTAGGTTTGTACTCACTTTTGTTGCCAGCAGTTTAGACATTAATGGTTGGTTGTTGATATATATATATATATATATATATATATATATATATATATATATATATATATATATATATATATATATTGCGACCTCACCCCTCTCGCCCCTTCTCATTCACGGCTTGTCTGTCTCGTCTAGGGGTTAACACTGGGAGGAGGGATGAGAAACACCACGGCCCATGTCCTCCAAAGTGTAGAGGTGAAGGCCAGAACTATCAGGCTTTGTGTATGTGTCCCAGAGTCAAATCCTCTCCTCGGATTGACTCCCCCTTTGCTCCTAGTAACCAGAGTTCCACACACTGAATAGGTCCAACTCGTATTTATTCTTCCCAATAAATAGTCATACAGCACAGACAGGTTGAGACCCATGTAACACTTCAGTATTTGCGGGGAGTAGGCCAAGGCACAATTCTTCTAGTTACAGCTAACCACTGTAGTATCACCAGTGGTGAATAGTCACTGCCACTGACTATATTAGGTTGAACGTGAATTACCTTCGCTAGCACAGCCCCTGTCAGGGGAAGGCAATCCGTCCAAGGGATTCACCAGAGGCCCCTCTGTCACCAGCAATGCTGCGCTGGACTCTTCAGGGAAGTTCCGTTCACCAGTCTTCTCGAGCTCAGACACGGGCACCCAAGGAGTTAGGGCCCCCTCGGATTCCTCCACCCTCGCGGAACTCAGTCGAAGGTACTGAGCTCCAGGCTTTCACCATAGTACCTCACCCGAGGCTAAAGGTGCCTGAGATGGACTCCATCTCTCGCTCCGGCCAGGTCAAGGGCACCTGGGCCCGGAACTCTGGAACGCCAGCACCCAAGCTAAAGGGTGCAGCTGCGTCCTCCGACTCTGACCCTAACGTCAGGGCGTCCACCCCCTTTTATCCCCTCGCCCGTTGCGTCACAGCAGGTTCCCCGCCCTGCTGTATCAGCGCCAGACAAGGACAAAAAGGCAGCAGTCCTGTGGTGAGTGTTCAACCTCGGCCCATGGCGACAACGCCACACGTAAGCCACAGGGAACCTCACACCACCAGAGTCCTCCAAGAACCACAGAAAGGTCTCAGATTCCCTGACAATCAATGCATCTGGGTTACACTACCACCCAGATGCCTCCCCAAAAATCAAACACCCGCTACACTCTCCCCTTGGTAATTTGACACTGGTCCCCAGTGTCTGGTGCAAACCCATGTCTCCAGAAAGTGATGACATAGATCCGGCCCAGAGACCATACTCAACAATTTTGCCATAAATTGTGCCAGGACCTAAAAATAGGAAAGGGAAACAAGAATATAAAACAATGAACTTTGTAATAAAAAATACTCTAGATGTTTCACATATTTACATCTCTCCCTCCCCCTGGCTATCTAAGGACCACCCCATTCTCAGCAGCCTTGATAGACGAGTCTCCTGCAGAGGGAAGAGAAAAATAAAACACACATCCTACTCAACATATGTGTTTGCTTGGAACGAATGGGTCTATCCTAGAAGAAACCCACTTATTCCAATGAGTGTTGCATACTGTACAAAAAAAAAACTATCGTTGCGCAACACTGCCACCTGGTGACAATGCCACGGTAAAGACACTTGTCAGATCCGGATGAACTTCTGCTCTTCTGCGCTGTAAACCTACACTGACTAAACCCCAAAGTCACTGATTGCTTTTTCTTTGCTTGGTGGAGAAGGAAGGAGAACAAATAACAACAGCTCCTATTTCTCCAAAGAGTAAAACGTCCCAAAGAAAATTAGAGCACAGTTCCGGTCATCTAGTAGCAAATAAAGAAAAATGGAAAGGAGTCTCTTCCTCCTACAAATAGAACTTGGGATCTGGCAAACACAAAGGCTTTAAGTGCTGATCAATAGGGATGAGCCAAACACCCCCGGGTTCGGTTCGCACCAGAACCCGCGAACGGACCGAAAGTTCGCTACGAACGTTAGAACCCTATTAAATACAATGGATGCGAACGTTCGAAATCTAAAGTGCTAATTATAACGACTAATATGCATGTTATTGTCCTAAAAAGGGTTTGGGAACCCGGGTTCTGCACCAGGGGACATGTATCAATGCAAAAATAAGTTTTAAAAACTGTCATTTTTCGGGAGCAGTCATTTTAATGATGCATAAAGTGAAAAAAAAAAAGTCAAATATTCCTTTAAATATCGTACCTGGGGGGTGTCTAAAGTATGCCTGTGAAGTGGCATGTGTTTCCCGTGTTTAGAACTGTCCCTGCACAAAATGACATTTCTAAAGGAAAAAAAGCCATTTAAAACTGCTTGCGGCTTTAATGTAATGTCTGGTCCCGGTAATATGGATGAAAATCTTTGAGAAAAATGGCATAGCTACCCCATCACCCCCCCCCCCCCCTACCCCAGCCCATTACCAGCCCCTTTGGGTCTTGTATGGATATTAAGGGGAACACCGCACACAAAATAAAAAAGGCCCTATATACTCTGAACAGCAGTATACAGGCGGTGCAAACAAGACAGGGACTGTAGGTTTGTTCTTAAGTAGAATCTGTTTTTTAATTTTGAACAGGTACATTGTTTAAGTGTAGCTCCAGCCAAAAAATATATTTTTAAGCTTTTTGGAAAACATAGGGAAGGGTTATCACCCCTGTAACATTTGTTTTGCTGTCTGTGCCCCTGTTCAGAACATTTCACCTCACTTTCCGTCCCAATGATAACTGTTTTTGAAAACTGGGGTTTTTATTGAAACAAGGATTGGTGATAAAGCATCAGTAGAGGGGAGACACCTTTTTCCCATATTAACTCTTACAGGAGAGAATTTCCCTTCCTAGGGGTAGATTTCCTCTCACTTCCTGTTGTCTCCTTCCGTTTGCAAGTAGGAGTCGTTTGTAAGTTGGATGTTTGAAAGTAGGGGCTTGCCGTATATACTCTGCTGAAATTTGCCCCTTACATGTTGGTGTTGCCACAACACTGTGAGCCCTCACAGTTACTCTTGGTGGGCGCTGGAACGCCCTGCTGTGAACTATTATATCAGGAATTATATTTACATGCCATTGTTGAACAGTGGTAGGAAAAATTGGGCCTTTGGTGGTGGTGCTGGTGCCACAACACTGTAAGCCCTCACAGTTACTCTTGGTGAGCGTAGGAATGGGCCCTGTTGCAAAGTATTGCATCAAAAATTGTAATTACACGCCCCTGTTAAACAGGGGATGAAAAATTGGGCCTTAGCCACTGGTGCCACAACACTGCAACCCCTCACAGATACTGTACTTGGAGCACAGCAATGAGCCCTGTTGCAAAGTATTGCATCAAAAATTGTAATTACACGCCCCTGTTAAACAGGGGCTGAAAAATTGAGCCTTAGCCACTGGTGCCACAACACTGCAACCCCTCACAGATACTGTACTTGGAGCACAGCAATGAGCCCTGTTGCAAAGTATTGCATCAAAAATTGTAATTACATGCCCCTGTTAAACAGGGGCTGAAAAATTGGGCCTTAGCCACTGGTGGCGGCACCCAGAAACAAAAATGTTTTTCCAAGATATCATCATGAATCGGATCATTGAGGAGGAGGAGGATAGTCAGTCAACATAACAGGACAGTCACTCAGTCAGCATCAGCATCAGTCTTGAAGGGATGTGACATTTGAAAATAAATTATTCTGTTATATCAGCTTCAGGTGCTTGGTAGCTGGTGGTGATCAAAGACTGGTTCATCTTTATGAAGGTCAGTCGATCAACCGAATCGGTGGACAGGCGCACCCTGTGATCCGTGACAAATCCTCCAGCAGCACTGAATGTGCATTCCGAAAGAACGCTGGATGCAGGACAGGCCAGTAGCTCAATTGCATACTGTGCAAGCTCTGGCCAGTGATCCATCCTTAAGACCCAGTAAGCCAGAGGATTTTCGGTGGGAAAGGTGTCCAAATCTGACCTTGCCCCTAGGTATTCCTGCACCATGTATATCAGACGCTGGCGATGGTTGCTGGAACCGATCATACCTTGGGGCTGCGGACTAAAGAATTGTCTGAACGTATCGGTCAGACGGCCACCTTCCCCACCACTCCTTCTTTGACTGACCGAAGCCTCAGCAACTCGTTGTCCCAGACCAGGAGTTTGTAACCTCCCAGTCTCTGGGAACACGTTGCACAGACCTTTCTGCAAGGCCTCCCGGAGTTGTCTCATCCTCTGCTCCCTCTGCGATGGTAAGATAAGGTCCGCAACCTTAGCCTTGTACCATGGATCAAGGAGAGTGGCCAGCCAGTAATGGTCCCTCTCCTTGATCCGAAGAATACGAGGATCCTTCCGCAGACTTTGCAGGATCAGGGAGGCCATGCAGCGTAGGTTAGCTGAGGCATTAGGTTCGGAGTCCTCTGGGTCACTAAGGACGACATGATCCTCAGCCACCTCTTCCCAGCCACGTACAAGTCCACGGGTTTCTTGGGACTGTAAATCATCCCTAAAAGACGCTGCTGAGTGCCAGGCTCCACCTCCATGCTGACACAATCCTCCTCCTCCTCCTCCTCTTCCTGTGCGATGGGTGGGACAGAAGGAACACTGTCTGGGTAAAGGGGGCCTTGAGAGGCAAGGAAGTCCTCCTCTTCCTGCCTCTGTTCTGCCTCAAGTGCCCTGTCCATTATTCCACGCAGCGTGTGCTCCAACAGGTGGACAAGAGGTACAGTGTCACTGATGCATGCACTGTCACTGCTCTCCATCCTCGTGGCCTCCTCAAATGGTGCCAGGACAGTGCATGCATCCCTGATCATGCCCCACTGGCGTGGTGAAAAAAACCCGAGCTCCCCTGACCCTGTCCTGGTGCCGTAGTCGCACAGGTACTCATTGATGGCCCTCTGCTGCGTGTGCAGCCGCTGCAGCATTGCCAACGTTGAGTTCCACCTGGTGGACATGTCACATATAAGGCGGTTCTTGGGCAGGTTCAACTCCTTTTGCAGCTCAGCCAGGCGAGCACTGGCATTATAAGATCTGCGGAAATGCACACAGACTTTCCTGGCCTGCCTCAGGACATCCTGTAAGCCCGGGTACCTGCCCAAGAACCGCTGCACCACCAGGTTAAGGACGTAAGCCACGCAGGGCACATGGGTCAGTTGTCCCTGTCGGAGGGCGGAGAGGAGGTTGGTGCCATTGTCGCAAACCACAATTCCTGCCTTAAGCTGGCGTGGCGTCAACCACCTCTCGGCCTGCCCCTACAGAGCAGACAGAACCTCTGCCCCAGTGTGGCTCCTGTCCCCCAAACACACCAGCGCAAGCACGGCATGGCATCTTTTTGCCTGCGTACTTGCGTAGCCCCTTGAACGCCTACGGAGCACCGCTGGTTCCGAGGACAAAGCACAGGAAGAGGCCATGGAGGAAGAAGAAGAGGAGGGGGTGGAGGAGAGAGGTGTGTCACAACCAGCAGTAGCATTTTGGAGGCGTGGCAGCGGAACAACCTCCAACACTACTGCACATTGTCCTGCATCCTTCCCAGCTGCCAAAAGAGTGACCCAATGCGCCGTGAAAGAAAGGTAACGTCCCTGTCCATGCCTGCTGGACCATGAGTCAGCGGTAATATGCACCTTACCACTGACCGCCCTGTCCAGCGAGGCCAAGACATTGCCTTCCACATGCCGGTAGAGAGCCGGAATCGCCTTCCGTGAGAAAAAGTGGCGTTTGGGAAACTGCCACTGAGGAACCGCACATTGCACAAACTCACGGAAGGGGGCCGAGTCTACCAACTGAAAATGCAGCAGTTGAAGCGCTAGCAATTTAGCCAAGCTAGCATTCAACCGCTGGGCATGTGGATGGCTGGGAGTGAACTTCTTTCGACGGTCCAGCAGCTGGGGCAGGGAAATTTGCCTGCTAGAATCGGACGTCGGTGTACTGCTAGCAGAGTGCCCGCAAGTACTTGGCTGTGACACACCTAATTCTACACCTTCATTCCTCTCAGTGCAGGTTTCAGAGAGGACTGACGGTATAGTGGGGTTGGAGATCCCAGCTGATGCGGTGCAAGGAGAGGTCCGCTTTGTTCTTTGGTGTGGGTCTTTAAGGTAGGCTTGCCAATGAGCTGCATGGCAGGTCAACATATGTCTGGTCAAGCATGTGGTGCCCAAGCGGCTGATGTTTTGGCCACGCGATATACGCTTGAGACATATGTTGCAAACAGCAGCTGTACGATCTGATGCACTCGACTCAAAAAAGGCCCACACCAAAGAACTTTTTGAATAACGGGCAGAGGCAGCGCCCTGCACAGGCGGAGCTCTGCGGTGTGATTCAGTCGGTGTGCTGCCCTTACGCTGGCCCCCCGAGGGCATCCTGCCTCGTTGGAGATGTGCCTCCTCCTCATCCTCCTCCTCCTCCTCTCTCCTATTAGGCACCCACGTGGAGTCAGTGACCTCATCATCCCCTCCCTCCTCATCACTGGAGCCAATCTGGCAGTATGCTGCAGCTGCTGGAACATGACTGCCAGATTGGTGTCCTTCTTGAGCATCCCCTCTCTCTGCTCTCACGCTACTGCCTTCCTCTAGCTGGGTATCATCATCAGACCCTTCGAAACGCTGGGCATCCTCCTGGAGCATGTACCCAACACTGTGCTCAAACAGTTCGGGGGACTCCTCAGGAGGACATGGTGGGTCTAGGGAAGGAGTGACTGATGATGACATTGATACCAGGGAAGAGGATGCTTTGGCAGCTGCTTTGCCAGTACCCTGAGCCTGGGTGAGAGAGGATGAGGAGGATGAGGAGGGCTTGGTCATCCACTCTACCAAGTCTTCTGCATGATGCGGCTCAACACTTCCAGCTGCCGAAAAGAAGGACAAGAGTGTCCCATGGCCACGTGCTGATGACGATGCACCGCGTCCACGACCAGCACTGTTGTCTCTAGACACAGAGCCTGCTTGCACTCTTTTATTGGCTCCTGACTGTCTGCCTCTCCTTGTTTGCCTTCCAGACATTCTAATGGCCTGCAGGGAGATGGGAAAACACAGCAATAAGGCCTAGCTTCAGGAGTATATTTAGCAGGAAGCACACTACGCCCGCTGTAAGTGCTGCAAATGCCTGTTAGTGTAACACACTAGGAAAACACAGCAATACGGGCTAGCTTCAGGAGTATATTTAGCAGGAAGCACACTACGCCCGCTGTAAGTGCTGCAAATACCTGTTAGTGTAACACACTAGGAAAACACAGCAATACGGGCTAGCTTCAGGAGTATATTTAGCAGGAAGCACACTACGTCCGCTGTAAGTGCTGCAAATGCCTGTTAGTGTAACACACTAAGAAAACACAGCAATACGGGCTAGCTTCAGGAGTATATTTAGCAGGAAGCACACTACGCCCGCTGTAAGTGCTGCAAATGCCTGTTAGTGTAACACACTAGGAAAACACAGCAATAAGGCCTAGCTTCAGGAGTATATTTAGCAGGAAGCACACTACGCCCGCTGTAAGTGCTGCAAATGCCTGTTAGTGTAACACACTAGGAAAACACAGCAATACGGGCTAGCTTCAGGAGTATATTTAGCAGGAAGCACACTACGCCTGCTGTAAGTGCTGCAAATGCCTGTTAGTGTAACACACTAGGAAAACACAGCAATACGGGCTAGCTTCAGGAGTATATTTAGCAGGAAGCACACTACGCCCGCTGTAAGTGCTGCAAATACCTGTTAGTGTAACACACTAGGAAAACACAGCAATACGGGCTAGCTTCATGAGTATATTTAGCAGGAAGCACACTACGTCCGCTGTAAGTGCTGCAAATGCCTGTTAGTGTAACACACTAAGAAAACACAGCAATACGGGCTAGCTTCAGGAGCATATTTAGCAGGAAGCACACTATGCCTGCTGTAAGTGCTGCAAATGCCTGTTAGTGTAACACACTAGGAAAACACAGCAATAAGGCCTAGCTTCAGCAGTATATTTAGCAGGAAGCACACTACGCCCGCTGTAAGTGCTGCAAATGCCTGTTAGTGTAACACACTAGGAAAACACAGCAATACGGGCTAGCTTCAGGAGTATATTTAGCAGGAAGCACACTACGCCTGCTGTAAGTGCTGCAAATGCCTGTTAGTGTAACACACTAGGAAAACACAGCAATACGGGCTAGCTTCAGGAGTATATTTAGCAGGAAGCACACTACACCTGCTGTAAGTGCTGCAAATGCCTGTTAGTGTAACACACTAGGAAAACACAACAATAAGGCCTAGCTTCAGGAGTATATTTAGCAGGAAGCACACTACACCCGCTGTAAGTGCTGCAAATGCCTGTTAGTGTAACACACCAGGAAAACACAGCAATACGGGCTAGCTTCAGGAGTATATTTAGCAGGAAGCACACTACGCCCGCTGTAAGTGCTGCAAATGCCTGTTAGTGTAACACACTAAGAAAAAACAGCAATACGGGCTAGCTTCAGGAGTATATTTAGCAGGAAGCACACTACGCCCGCTGCAAGTGCTGCAAATGCCTGTTAGTGTAACACACCAGGAAAACACAGCAATACGGGCTAGCTTCAGGAGTATATTTAGCAGGAAGCACACTACGCCCGCTGTAGGTGCTGCAAATGCCTGTTAGTGTTACACACTAGGAAAACACAGCAATACGGGCTAGCTTCAGGAGTATATTTAGAAGGAAGCACACTACGCCCGCTGTAAGTGCTGCAAATGCCTGTTAGTGTAACACACCAGGAAAACAGAGCAATACGGGCTAGCTTCAGGAGTATATTTAGCAGGAAGCACACTACGCCCGCTGTAAGTGCTGCAAATGCCTGTTAGTGTAACACACCAGGAAAACACAGCAATACGGCCTAGCTTCAGGTGTATATTTTGCAGGAATCACACTACTCCTGCTTTAAGTGCTGCAGATGCCTGCCTGTGTTACGCAACAGGAAAACACAGCAATAAGGGCTAGGTTACGGTTGTATACTGTGCAGGAGGCTTAGCAAAAATATCACTGACACTGTCCCTACCTATCCTTCTCTCTCCCAGCACACAAGGTTTATCAGAATATCACTGACACTGTCCCTACCTATCCTTCTCTCTCCCTACACACAATATCACTGACATTGTCCCTACCTATCCTTCTCTCTCTCCACACACAATATCACTGACACTGTCCCTACCTATCCTTCTCTCTCCCTACACACAATATCACTGACACTGTCCCTACCTATCCTTCTCTCTCCCTACACACAATTTCTCTAACACTGTCCCTGCCTATGTACGACTTTCCCTGCGCCGGAACACACCACACTACAACGACCCAAAACGTTCGATCTTCGTTGAACGATCGAACACACGATGTTCGAGTCGAACGTATGTTCGACTCGAACGCGGAGCTCATCCCTACTGATCAAAAGCCTCCACATGGTACTCAATGCTCCCTCCATCCTTCCGACGAATTACCACTTTGTCCGCATGGATGTGCCTTCCTACCATCCACTCTGCCTTACAGTCCTTGAACTTTTTGGTGACTGTAGGTGAGCATGCAAGGCATCGGCGTGCATGAGGTACTTTCAGCTTAGTCCAGATAAAGTCATTGTACCATCTCTGCCGGAAAACTTCCACCTCGTAGAGTAACTCTCGGGGTAGATATGGGTATTCCCACCCATATTCTCTGGCAACTTTCTGGCAGAAGAGACGCTGCAGCCTTGCCAGAGATGGCATTGTGGCACGGTCTCCTACTCCAGGTAACACAATGGACTCCGGATGGCGAGGTACACTCTCCACCTCTGTAGATTTGGGCTTAGGGGCCTGCAGTGATGCCCATTGCACTCCCGCAACAGGAGCAGGTGAAACACTCGATGGCTCAAGAAGTGGGATCACAGACAGGGAACCAGATTCCTCCCTTGGCTCCGAGGCATCCACCCGGGGTGTACTATCCCCAATAGACATAGGTGGGTCCCTTAAGACACGGGACGCGGGCAGCTTCATCTTGTCCCATCCCTTCTTGTGGAAGATCTCATCTATCTCCCCATCATCACCGGCATCTGATAGCGACTCTAGGTCGGAGGTGTCATAACACTCTGCGGGCAGGTAATTCCAGGTATTCGCGGAATCACCCCCCTCGATGAGCTCCACCGACTCTGGGCTCCCGACACCTCCAACCACACACACAGTCCTGACCCCTGGCTCACCTGGGCCTTTTGAAGAACAGGGACGTCCAGGGCTCTTCCCTCCGGATCCATCCAGGCCAGGCAAGCGACGGGGTGAAGCTCTTCCGCGACCACAGGAGGCCATCACCAGGCCAACTTTCCTCTTCGGTAGTGGTAGCAGGGAACTTGTGGTGACCGAGGCAGCATCCTCAGATTTCTCTCTCTTAATCTCCGCTTGGGCAGTCACGTCGCCCTGGTCAGCGCGCACAGGAAACGCATAGGCATCAATCTCTCCCTGGCAGTCCCTGTGAGGTAGTTGAGGTGGAAGGCACGCGGCCTTTCTGTGGATGGCTCCACCTCGAAGAGAAACTCTTTACAGACCTCACATCGCCCGAACAGGTTCAGCTGGACCACCAGTCCCGAACAGCCGGGACAGATCACACCGAGGGCCTCTATGTCTCTGCAGGTATACAGAGCCAAATGTCCTCGGGGCCTTAGTCTTATTACCTTATCCGTAATCTGGGCAGCAAAGGAAGTCATCTCGGTGACCGAAGAAGCAGAAATCCACGGAGTACTTGAGGTCATCCTGACTGTTTGCTGCTCCAATGCGCACTGACCACTTTGCGCCGGAATCTCCACGTGTGTCCTTCCACATGGCCAGACTCCTCCCACACTCTGCATTTGTTCGCGGGCTTTTTCTTCTCCCCGCCCACGAACTGCGCAGCTATGGTGTGCCTCGTGGCGCGTTGATCAATATGGCCGACCTACTCGGAACTCCTCCGGGCAGCAAACTTCAAATTCAGACACCATACACATCCCGGACACGATGCCCCCACGTGTAGCGACCTCACCCCTCTCGCCCCTTCTCATTCACGGCTTGTCTGTCTCGTCTAGGGGTTAACACTGGGGGGAGGGATGAGATACACCACGGCCCATGTCCTCCAAAGCGTAGAGGTGAAGGCCAGAACTATCGGGCTTTGTGTATGTGTCCCAGAGTCAAATCCTCTCCTCGGATTGACTCCCCCTTTGCTCCTAGTAACCAGAGTTCCACACACTGAATAGGTCCAACTCGTATTTATTCTTCCCAATAAATAGTCATACAGCACAGACAGGTTGACACTCATGTAACACTTCAGTATTTGCGGGGAGTAGGCCAAGGCACAATTCTTCTAGTTACAGCTAACCACTGTAGCATCACCAGTGACGAATAGTCACTGCCACTGACTATATGAGGTAGAACGTGAATTACCTTTGCTAGCACAGCCCCTGTCAGGGGAAGGCAATCTGTCCAATGGATTCACCGGAGGCCTCTCTGTCACCAGCAATGCTGCGCTGGACTCTTCAGAGAAGTTCCGCTCACCAGTCTTCTCGACCTCAGACACGGGCACCCAAGGAGTTAGGGCCCCCTTGGATTCCTCCACCCTCGCGGATCTCAGTCGAAGGTACTGAGCTCCAGGCTTTCACCATAGTACCTCACCCTAGGCTAAAGGTGCCTGAGATGGACTCCATCTCTCGCTTCCGCCAGGTCAAGGGCACCTGGGCCCGGAACTCCGGAACGCCAGCACCCAAGCTAAAGGTGCCTGGGTGCGGCTGCGTCCTCCGACTCTGACCCTAATGTCAGGGCGGCAACCCCCTTTTATCCCCTCGCCCGTTGCGTCACAGCAGGTTCCCCGCCCTGCCGTACCAGCGCCAGGCAAGGACAAAAAGGCAGCAGTCCTGTGGGGAGTGTTCAACCTCGGCCCATGGCGACAACGCCACCCGTAGGCCACAGGGAACCTCACACCACCAGAGTCCTCCAAGAACCACAGAAAGGTCTCAGATTCCCTGACAATCAATTCATCTGGGTTACACTACCACCCAGATGCCTCCCCAAAAATCAAACACCCGCTACATATATATACATATATATATATATATACACTATATTATCAAAAGTATTGGAATGCCTGCTTTACACGCACATGAACTTTAATGGCATCCCAGTCTTAGTCCGTAGGGTTCAACGTTGATTTGGCCCACCCTTTGCAGCTATAACACCTTCAACTCTTCTGGGAAGGCTGTCCACATGGTTTAGGAGTGTGTCTATGGGAATGTTTGACCATTCTTACAAAAGCGCATTTGTGAGTTCAGGCACTGATGTTGGATGAGAAGGCCTGGCTCGCAGTCTCCGCTCAAATTCATCCCAAAGATATTCTATCGGGTTGAGGTCATGACTCTGTGCAGGCTAGTCAAGTTTCTCCTCCCCAAACTCGCTCATCCATGTCTTTATGGGCCAAAGAAAGGTAAGGGACCACTTTGTGCAATAGAGCACAGAGCAGGTAAATAAAACATCTTTATTATTTTAATGAAAAAACTAAACCCTTTAATATCACTTTTAACCAATAGAAAAAAAATCTTAAATAAATAAATTGTTAACCTCCATACACAGAGCCCTATACCACTATACCCACAGTTGATCCAGAGGAAGGCAAAAACCCTTATCACGTTGGTTGTTCTTTCTATTTATCTATCTATCCCCTAGGCTCCCAATGAAACATGGTACAATTCCAAGGTAAGTAGGCACAGACATTGGCAATACAGCTTGAATAGAACAGCAACTAATAACTTTTGAAAATAGTTTTGTTTGCACCTAGAAATTAATTAAACACATGAAAACCTCTACCTTCCTTTCTTTTTCGTACATCACGGGACACAGAGCGACTTAGTCATTACTAATGGGTTATATAGATACCTTCAGGTGCTGGCACTGGCAACTTCCAAAACCGGAAGTACCCTCCCCTATATAAGCCCCTCCCATCCGGGAGCACCTCAGTTTTTTGCCAGTGTCTAAGGTGTTGGCTAAGAAGTAACATGTGTTTTTCACTGAGCTTGCGTACAGGTTCTTTTGGGCCTCAGTAAGCTATTCCGGATCCGACCAAAAAAGCTTCATAGCTAAACGGTCGGTACCCGGGCCCTGCAAGAGAAGAGCAAGGTTTTGCCTGTAATGCCTCTCTTAGGAGGGCTGGACCCTGGGATCCAGAGCTCTGGTCATACCCACGACCAAGATGTTTTCTGTGCAGGGTGCTATACAGGTCCAGGGGAGTGGAATCCTTGGGAACCCGGTCCCTGAAGGTTTTATTACAAAGCCTGCCGTGATAGGTGAAGTTTGGGCTTCTGTGGACCAAACAGAGTCCTGCGGCGAGGAAAAGGTAAGTGGGGGCCCTCAGGAACTTGGTTCTATTGGGGGACCCCCAAGCCTAATTTGTCTTTCTGCCTGTTACCTAAGGTATTCCCGCTAATATTCTGTGTATGCCTGTAACTACTAAGAAAATGTAAAAATTTTAACAGTAGGCAAGAAAAAAAAAAAAAAATGGTAAGACCGCGGTACCTGTGTTGAACACTAGAGGCCGCTATGGTTCTTTTTCTTGTAAATGTGGATTTTTTCTTCTGAAGTCAAATCCAGGCAGTTGGTAAGTTCTCTGATGGGAAGCTGTCTCCTCTGCCCTGTTGCTCCGCTCATCCATCCCCGGGCCCTGCGGCAGGGACCCTGGCTCCCATCTAGCTCCTTGGTTTTTTCAAAAAAGGCGCCGAAGGCGCACGTGCCCGCGAGCGTGCGCGTGCACGCGCCTCTCTATATAGAGGCGATCTGGAAAGGGGCGGAGCAGGTGGATGACGCTCGGTGTGCGCTGCAGCGCGACTGCGCATGTGCGGGCGTCCAGCGTGTTTAAAGGCACAATCACAGCTGGCTACTGAAGTGCACAGACAGAGCTAGCAACAGTAAAAAGGCACACAGAGGCGGTTGATGCAGGCATCCCCTAGAAAGGCACTTTAGTAGACACCAACTGTTATATAGCAGCAATTGTGCTAGACTATTCTCAGTAAAAGTGGTGTATTACGGCTAGGAATACCTCAGCTTTGGGCTTAGGAATATGCCGTCCAGAAGCTCCGGAACTAAAGCTTCCAGGAAGCGAAAGGGGTCTCCATCGGGCTCTGAGAATCTTGGGCATGCTTCTGCTGCACCAGTCTCCCCTGAAAATTCAGAGGTTAGTGACCATAGAGACCCCGCAGGAGTACCTGGTACTGTGGCTGTCCTCAGTTCACCTGCTCCTGTGTATGTAACAGAGGAGGTTTTTGCCTCAACTCTGGGAGGACTGGAAGAGAGATTGACTAAATTGATCGCTGCTTCCCTATCACAGGGAAAGCGCGCCCGATCTCCGTCTCCTCCCTCAGAGTGCCTGTTAGCGGAGCAACAGTCCCTTGCAGGGATCGACCTACCTGAAGGGGATCAGGATGAGGTTGATTCTGTTGTAGAGGAATCAACAGTGGAAGAACCATTTTTCAGCGTCACATGCTGAAAGATTATGGGTTCAGTCTCTGACTGATATGGTCCGATCAGCATTTCAAATGCCCCTTGCGGAGCCATTAACCACTTCTGTCTCCTCGTTGGGGTCGCTAAAAGCTCCCCAGACTGTTTGTTCCTTTCCAATCCATCCTTTACTGGAAGGACTCATTTACCAGGATTGGGAACATCCTGATAAAATATTTACTCCCCCCAAGAGATTTCCGGTGGTCTATCCCATGGAGGATAAGTTCATCAAAAAATGGAGGGTCCCTACAGTGGACGCAGCCATCTCTTGTGTGAATAAATCACTGACATGTCCAGGAGATAATGTCTAAATGTTCAAGGACCCAATAGATAAAAAATTGGAGTCCTTATTAAAATCTGCTTTCTCTACAGCAAGCTGGGTGACACAACCAGCAGTAGCAGCTATTGGGGTCTGCCAAGCAGTGAAAGATCAGTTGAAACAGGTCTTAAGGGACTTGCCAGATCAGCAGGCTCTTGCCCTAGCTGATCTACCTAGAGCCTTATGTTTTGCGGTTGACGCCATCAAGGATTCAATCCATCAGGCCTCCCGCTTTACGCTGTCTGTAGACATATGCGTAGGCTTCTATGGCTCAAAAACTGGTCTGCTGAGGCTCCCTGTAAGAAATTGCTGATTAGCTTCCCATTTCATGGAGAACGCTTATTTGGAGAAGATCTGGACAAGTATATCCAGAAGATTTCTGCCGGTAAAAGTACACTCTTGCCGGTTAAGAACAAAGTTAGAAGTCCTTCTTTTAAGAGGCCTACTTCTCCAGTCCCTGGCACATCGGCTGTGAAACAGTTCCGACGGCCTCCGCGGTTAAATCCAGGGGACAGAAATCAGGGACAATCACAGGGTAACAAGAAACCCTGGGTCAAGAGAGGTACGAAACCTCCCCCCAAGTTATGAAGGGTTGCCCCCACTCAATCGGGTGAGGGGAAGACTTCAGTTGTTCACAGAGACCTGGCGGGACACCATCAGAGACAGATGGGTGATCTCCGCAGTAAGTCTGGGATACAAGCTGGAGTTAAAAGACACTCCTCCTGCCCATTTTATGAGGTCAAACGTGCCAAGCGATCCCCAGAAGAGAGGATCCCTCCTTCTGGCACTAGAACAACTATTGCTCCAAGGTGTAATCATGAAGGTTCCCTTGGAAGAATGCGGGTTCGGGTTTTACTCAAACCTCTTCACAGTCCCCAAACAAATGGGGACGTGAGGCCCATATTAAATCTAAAAGGGCTAAAACAAATTCCTACATATCAGGACTTTTCGGATGGAGTCGATCCGATCGGTGGCCACCGCCCTACAAGGGCAGGAATGGTTAGCCTCGATCGACATAAAGGATGCTTATCTGCATATTCCCATCTTTCCGGCCCATCAGAAATTTCTACGCTTTGCAGTAGAAGGGCGCCATTTTCAGTTCAGAGCCTTACCTTTCGGTCTGGCCACAGCACCATGAGTGTTCACAAAAATTCTGGCCCCACTATTGGCCAATCTAAGAACACGGGGTGTAACGATAATGGCATATTTAGACGACCTGCTACTAATAGACCACTCAGTGGAAAAACTGGAAGTAGCTACTCCCAAGACAATCAAGTATCTGGGATATCACGGTTGGATTATCAACCGATCAAGTCAGCTCTAAGACCAGTCAAAAGTCTGGAATACTTAGGGCTAAGGCTGGATTCAAATCAGAGAAAGATTTTCTTACCTCCAGAGAAGGTGTCGTCTTTGAAAGATTTGACCCACTTAGTGGGTACAAAAAGAAAACCATCCATACGCCTGTGCATGAGGCTGCTGGGAAAAATGGTGGCTTCATTCGAAGCAGTACCCTACGGTCAATTCCATTCAAGGAACTTGCAGAGGGCCATACTGTCAGCCTGGAACAAAAAAGTTCAGGCTTTAGACTTACCAATGTCCCTGTCCCCTTCCGTTCGCAAGAGCCTCCATTGGTGGTTGGTGCCCCAGAATCTGGAAAAAGGGAAACCCTTCAGTCCGGATTCTTGGAAGGTGGTCACTACAGATGCCAGCCTCATAGGCTGGGGGGCAGTACTGGAGCAATGGTCTCTCCAGGGCAAGTGGTCAGAAGCAGAGAAGGCCCTGCCCATCAATCTCTTAGAGATACGAGCAGCCCGGTATGCCCTAGTAGCATGGACATCCAAACTCCAAGGGTCCCCTGTCAGAATTCAATCAGACAATGCCACAGCAGTGGCATATATCAATCACCAGGGTGGCACCAGGAGTCGTGCAGCCCAGAGGGAAGCGAATTGCATCCTGAAATGGGCAGAAAGATATGTCCCAGCCATATCCGCGGTTTTCATCCCAGGAGTGGAAAATTCGAGAGCGGACTTTCTAAGTCGCCAGCAAATATGTCCGGGGGAATGGTCTCTTCACCCCGAGGTTTTTCCAGGCAATATGCCAGCGGTGGGGAACACCGGATGTAGATCTGCTAGCATCCAGATTCAACGCAAAGGTGGACAGATTTGTGTCTCGCACAAGGGATCCCCTAGCTTGCGGCTCGGATGCCCTAGTGTTCCCTTGGGATCAGTTCAAGCTGATATATGCATTCCCACCGCCACAATTGTTACCGCGATTAATCCGCAGAATCCGGGTAGAAAAGAAACCGGTGATTCTGGTAGCTCCAGCGTGGCCCCGAAGAGCATGGTAAGCGGAGATCGTAAAGATGTCAGTGTGGAGTCCTTGGACCCTCCCACATCGTCCGGACCTGCTTTCGCAGGGACCGATATACCACCCTTCCTTACAAGCCCTAGGTTTGACGGCCTGGCTATTGAAGCCCACATTCTAAAAAAGAGAGGTCTCTCTAATCCGGTGGTATCTACCGTGATCAATGCTAGGAAGCCGGTATCCAGGCAGATCTATTATAGGATCTGGAAGGCGTACATCGCGTGGTGTGAGGCCAAGAAATGGCATCCGTGTAAGTACGTAATAGGTAAGATTCTGGACTTCCTACAGTGGGCTGTGGATAGGAAGCTTGCCTTGAGTACTATCAAGGGTCAGATTTCGGCCTTGGCAATATTTTTTTCAAAGGCCCTTGGCTTTGCATTCATTAGTCAAAGCTTTCATACAAGGAGTGATGCGTATTAGCCCTCCGGTTAGTATTCCAATATGTCCATGGGACTTAAACCTGGTTCTGTCGGTTCTACAGAAACAACCGTTTGAACCATTGCAGCACATTTCCTTGGTTCTTCTCACCAGGAAATTGATTTTCTTAGTAGCCATTTGTTCGGCTAAAAGAGTATCGGAATTAGCCGCCATGTCCTGTAAGGAGCCATATCGGGTTGTCCATAAGGACAGAGTAGTATTACGTCCTTACCCAGCCTTTCTTCCTAAGGTGGTATAGAGGTTTCATTTGAACCAAGATGTGGTTCTTCCTTCTTTTTTTCCCAAACCTACCTCGGTAGAGGAAAAGTTATTGCATTCTTTTGATGTAGTAAGAGCAGTTAAAGCTTATCTAAAAGCCACTGCTCAGATTCGTAGAACGGATTCTTTGTTTGTTCTGCCGGAAGGCCCCAGAAAGGGTCAGGCAGCATCAAAATCTACTTTAGCCAAGTGGATTCGACAGGTCATAATACAAGCCTATGGCTTGAAAAGGAGACCGCCTCCGTTCAAAGTTAGGGCGCACTCCACAAGAGCAGTTGGGAACTTCATGGGCAGTGCATCACCAGGCCTCCCTGGCTCAAATCTGTAAGGCCGCAACATGGTCTTCAGTACACACGTTTACTAGGTTCTACCAGGTGGACGTTATAAGTCAGGAGGATGTCGCCTTTGGGCGCAGTGTGTTGCAGGCCGCAAAAGATCCTCATGCCTGATGGCGCCCAGCTTATGTATAGTGTATCCCCCCCCTCATTTGGCATTGCTTTGGGAAGTCCCATTAGTAATGACTAAGTCGCTCTGTGTCCCGTGATGTACGAAAAAGAAAAAGGGATTTTTATAACAGCTTACCTGTAAAATCCATTTCTTGGAGTACATCACGGGACACAGAGCTCCCACCCCTCTTTTTTTGGCGACACTTATTGCTTTGCTACAAAACTGAGGTGCTCCCGGATGGGAGGGGCTTATATAGGGGAGGGTACTTCCGGTTTTGGAAGTTGCCAGTGCCAGCACCTGAAGGTATCTATATAACCCATTAGTAATGACTAAGTCGCTCTGTGTCCCGTGCTGTACTCCAAGAAAAGGATTTTACAGGTAAGCTGTTATAAAAATCCCTTTTTTCGCTATGTTTATAAGATATAATGTAGTATAAGTGATCTTTTCATATAAAGATGCACTGCTAGACTAGATTAAAAAAACTGCAAGGGATTTTGTAATTTTTCTGATACTCATATACACCATGCTTAATACAGGTCTGTGCCTCAAAAGTATTAAAGCCAGATTCAGGCAGGCATTTTTGGAAGGCGTCAAGTAATGGCTGCCATTACACTTATGGGTGTACTTTATTTTGTAGAAGAGTAGAATAATTATTACTGCAGCTAGGTTGACAGTTGCGAGAGCTTGGAAGACCCCCGCACTTAGCTTTGAAGCAGTCAAAAACCACCTGAACGATGTCATGGTTAACGAGAAACTAACGGCTATTCTTTCTGATACGCATGACAAGTTTCTTAAGGTCTGGCAACCATGGATCACAAACCACCACCCTTCTAGGTTTGACGTTGCTTTACTATCACTATAGGACTCCTCTTGCGCGCACCCCATGGACCTCCTGCTTTCCTCTTCTTTTCCTCCCTCTTCAGCTTCTACTCCCCTTCTTGTTCCGCTCCATTTTTTTAATTTATTTTTTATTTCATTTCTCTCCCTCTTTCTCCATTTCTATTTTGCTTTTTTTTTTTTTTTCCCCCTCTTTCATATAGTCACTTATTTTGCTGATAACCCTTTCTAACCTCTCTAAAGGATACTAACCTTCAGGTTTTCTTGTTGTGCATTATATGTTCACTCAACAGGTTTATAGACAGCCGGGCATGGCTCGGGTTTTGGACCATTTGGTCTTATGGTTTATTTTAATTTCTTCCTTTATTTGTGTATAGCATAGGATCACGGCTCATGCTTCCTTAATGTTGATAAGGGCCTCCAAGCCCAGATCTGCTTTGTATTTTGTATGCTATAACACGCTATTGTAAACCTGTTCTGTCGGTTTGTATGACAATAAACCTTTTTGTAAAAGAAGAGTAGAATAATTTTTTATATTGGAAAAAAAAGTCCCCATTGGAAGATTTCCCCTCACTGTTTTAATGACAACCCTAACTTTCTGCCCCAGTGACAAAGGCCACCATGATGAAAAATAGATTAACCCCCTAAGCCCCCATTCCCTATCAGTGAAGCACCTTTTCCTTCCCCTACCCCCCATTGAAGGCATAGGGCGCAATTCACGAAAGGCTATCAAATGCTATATTTGGGTCACATGACACATTTCCAATCTGGTATTGATTCTGAGAGGGACCCCATGCGAAAATGTAAAAAAAATTGTGTGGGTTTCACCCCCCAAAATCTAAACTAGACCCTTATCTAAGCATGCAGCCTGGCAGGCCTTGAAAGGGGGGATGGGATGAGAGAAGGCCCTCCCCCCCGAACCATACCAGGCCACATGCCGGAACACTACCCTTTGACCGACCCACATGAAAAAAAAAAGGTTCTGCCTCATTGATTGGGGCATGCTGAGTTGATGACATCACAAGGGGAAAGGGGTCCCCCCCTGGCAAAGCACCCCCATGTTGACGCCATGTGGCCTAGTATGGTTCAGACAGGGTGCTGTTTGCTTGCCCCCCCTTTTCCTGGCCTGTAGGGCAAAAGGGGCAGCTGCCCCGGACCCAATCCTTGATGTGGGGCCCAAAGCAGCTGCCCCTTGAGCCTGCGCTGCCCACAAATAGTTTTTCTGACTTTTACTTTCCAGCGCGCACACACACAACAAATGCAGCCCCCACCCTGGAAATCTACAGCATACTGTCCAATCAGCAGCAGCGAGCAGGGTGGCTGCAGCCAGTGTTGGCAGGGCAGAGGGTGGGGCTCTGGAGTGCCACTGTGCATGGCCAGGGCTGCACTGACTTGTGTGGGTTGAGCTGGCAGTGGGGAAGGAAGGTAACGGGGGAGGAGAGGGTGGTGCTGGCTGCCTCTAGACACCCAACAATGAACTGCACTGGGAGGACAAACTCTGTGTAAGTTTCACTTGTCCTATATGACTTCCCTATTCCTGGATGGTCCTCTACTGCAGGCAGCATGACTAGTCACTTTATTCCTGGCAGCCCATTCTCTGGGGTTCCTGCTTACATTGGGCTCTGTTCCTACCTGCACTCAGTTAACTTTCATAGCTGTGTGTGCTCTGCTCATTGCTAATAACACGTTCTAGGATTTTTCTCCTCGGTTTTTTACCTCCCCAGTCCATGGATGATGTGCTGTAACCTTGAGCAACCAATCAGTGAGCTGTAATGATGTGCAGTAACGTCTAGCAATCAATCAGTGAGTGGTAAGGATGTGCAGTAACCTCTAGCAACCAATCAGTGAGCCTTGACCAATCAGTGAGTGTGGAACAGTTCTTTATGTTAACATTATTAAAGTTTTTTAGTCTATGTGTGTGTTTGTTTTTTGGGATGTTGGGGTGAAGAGTGAATTTGCAGGGGGGACAAGGGCCAAAGAAGATGTTTGCCCAGGGTCCGATCAATATTACAGATGGCCCTGCTGGTCTACCCTAGGCTGCATCCTCAGATAAGGGTCTGGTATCAATTTGGGGGGGGGGGACCCACGTCATTTATATAAAGAATAAAATTAAAATTGGCATAGGGCTCCCCTAAAATGGGGTTGAATTGGGGGGGGGGGCTATGCTTCAATGTTTTTAATGCCTGCTCTTCTGTTTACATTCTGCTGTCAGCAGGGAATCCCACTGACAGTAGATGAGTCACTGGTTGAATCACCCGAAGGGTCTGGTATGGATTGGGGGGACCCTATGCTGTTTTTTTATTTTTTAAAGACAACTCTTCTTTTGTTTACATTCAGAGAATTCCACTGAGAGCAGATGAGTCACTAGTTGAGTCAACAAGAAAAGAGATTCATGTCAAGCAGTTCACAGGACTATTATTTGGTAGAGAAATGTGTTTCCTTCTAGTGATAAAATTTCTTGGTGTTACATTTTATAGCTAAAGGTAAAGTATGGTGTACTTTTAATGAATACATATTTTTTTCAATTATTGCAGTGTTTACCTTGAAGCAATTTGTATATGTCTATCATAATTTTACAAGCTTGTTCCTTGCAATGTATCCACTAGAACTAGATGGAGCTTTCAGTGTTTCAGAGCTTTCAAATGTTGAGAAAATACTTCAGATACACACTATTACTAAAAGTATTGAGACGCCTGCCGTTACACGCACATGAACTTTAATGGCATCCTAGTCTTAGGCATAGAGACCTATTTTACTATGAAATGTATTCCTATTATATTTAGTGCACAAGGTTGATGTTAGAGCTGCATTATGTTACCTACAGGCTATTCTATTAGTGTGAAGTTCCATTGATGTATTTTACTTTTCTTGTTTTATATTAAAGATAGTAGGATTTTTAAAACAGCTTACCTGTAAAATCCTTTTCTTGGAGTACATCACGGGACACAGAGCAGCATAGTCATTACTATGTGGGTTATATAGAATTACCTTCAGGTGCTGGCACTGGCAACTTCCAAAACAGGAAGTACCCTCCCCTATATAAGCCCCTCCCATCCGGGAGTACCTCAGTTTTGTAGCAAAGCAATACGTGTCCCCAAAAGAGGGGTGGGAGCTCTGTGTCCCGTGATGTACTCCAAGAAAAGGATTTTACAGGTAAGCTGTTTTAAAAATCCTACTTTCTTGTTCATACATCACGGGACACAGAGCAGCATAGTCATTACTATGTGGGACGTCCCAAAGCAATGCCAAATGAGGGGGGGGATACACCATACATAAGCTGGGCGCCATCAGGCATGAGGATCTTTTGCGGCCTGCAACACACTGCGCCCAAAGGCGACATCCTCCTGACTTCTAACGTCCACCTGGTAGAACCTAGTAAACGTGTGTACTGAAGACCATGTTGCGGCCTTACAAATTTGAGCCAGGGAGGCCTGGTGATGCACTGCCCATGAAGTTCCAACTGCTCTCGTGGAGTGCGCCCTAACTTTGAACGGAGGCGGTCTACTTCTCAAGCCATAGGCTTGTATTATGACCTGTCGAATCCACTTGGCTAAAGTAGATTTTGATGCTGCCTGACCCTTTCTGGGGCCTTCCGGCAGAACAAACAAAGAATCCGTTCGACGAATCTGAGCAGTGGCTTTTAGATAAGCTTTAACTGCTCTTACTACATCCAAAGAATGCAATAACTTTTCCTCTACCGAGCTTGGTTTGGGGAAAAAAGAAGTAAGAACCACATCCTGGTTCAAGTGAAACCTCGATACCACCTTAGGAAGAAAGGCTGGGTGAGGGCGTAATACTACTCTGTCCTTATGGATAACCAGATATGGCTCTTTACAGGACATGGCGGCTAATTCCGACACTCTTCTAGCCGAGCATATGGCTACTAAAAATATCAATTTTCTGGTGAGTAGAACCAAGGAAATGTGCCGCAAAGGTTCAAACGGCTGCTTCTGCAGAACCGACAGAACCAAATTTAGATCCCATGGGCATATGGGAGCTTTAATCGGTGGAATAATACGAGTCACCCCTTGCATAAAGGATTTGACAAGTGAATGCATAGCCAGGGGCCTTTGAAATAGTATTGATAAGGCCGAAACCTGGCCCTTGATAGTACTTAAGGCAAACTTCCTGTCTACAGCCCACTGCAGGAAGTCCAGAATTCTGCCTATAACGTACTTACGCGGATGCCATTTTCTGGCCTCGCACCAAGTGATGTACGCCTTCCAAACTCTATAGTAGATCTGCCTGGATACAGGCTTCCTGGCATTGATTATAGTTGATACCACAGAGTTAGAGAGACCTCTCTTCTTTAGGATGTGGGATTCAATAGCCAGGCCGTTAAACTTAGAGTTAGTAAGGAAGGGTGGTATATCGGTCCTTGCGAAAGCAGGTCCGGACGACGTGGAAGGGTCCAAGGACTCCCCACAGACATTTTGATGATCTCCGCGTACCAGGCCCTTCGGGGCCACGCTGGAGCCACCAGGATCACCGGCTTCTTCTCCAACCTGACTCTGCGAAGGAGTCGAGGCAACAATTGTAGCGGAGGGAATGCATATATCAGTCTGAACTGATCCCAAGGGAACACCAGAGCATCCGAGCCGCAAGCGAGGGGATCCCTTGTCCGGGAGACAAATCTGTCCACCTTTGCGTTGAATCTGGATGCTAGCAGATCTACATCCGGTGTTCCCCACCGCTGACATATTGCTCGGAAGACCTCGGGATGAAGGGACCATTCCCCTGGGCATAACTGTTGGCGACTCAGAAAGTCCGCCTTCCAATTCTCCACCCCTGGAATGAAGACAGCTGATATACATGGGACATGCTTTTCTGCCCATTCCAGGATGTGACTTACTTCCCTCTGGGCTGCACGACTCCTGGTGCCTCCCTGATGATTGATATATGCCACTGCTGTGGCATTGTCTGATTGAATTCTGACAGGGGACCCTTGGAGTCTGGATGTCCAGGCTACTAGGGCATACCGGGCTGCTCGTATCTCTAAGAGATTGATGGGCAGGGTTTTTACTACATTTGACCATCTGCCCTGGAGAGACCATTGCTCCAGTACTGCCCCCCAGCCTATAAGGCTGGCATCTGTAGTGACCACCTTCCAAGATATCGGACTGAAGGGCTTTCCCTTCTGGAGATTCTGGGGGATCAACCACCAGCAGAGACTCTTCCGAACGGAAGGGGACAAAGCCATCGGGAAGTCTAGAGCCTGAACTTTTCCGTTCCAGGCTGACAATATGGCCCTCTGTAAATTCCTTGAGTGGAATTGGGCGTATGGCACAGCTTCGAATGATGCTACCATCTTTCCTAGCAGCCTCATGCACAGGCGTATGGACGGCTGTCTTTTTGCACAAAGCAGACGGACCAAGCCCCTCAAAGAGGATACCTTGTCTAGAGGTAAGAAAATCTTCCTCTGGTCTGAATCCAGCCGTAGCCCTAGATATACCAGGTTTTTCACTGGCTGTAGGGCTGACTTGTCCAGGTTGATGACCCAACCGTGAGATTCTAGATACTTGATTGTATCGACAATTACCACTTCTAGCTTGGCAACTGAGTGGTCCATCAACAACAGGTCGTCTAGGTATGCCATTATCGTTACACCTCGTGTTCTTAGATCGGCCAACAGTGGGGCCAGAATTTTTGTGAACACTCGTGGTGCTGTGGCCAGACCGAATGGTAAGGCTCTGAACTGAAAATGGCGCCCTTCTACTGCAAAGCGTAGAAATTTTTGATGACCTGGAAAGATGGGAACATGCAAGTAAGCATCTTTGATGTCGATCGAGGCTAACCATTCCTCCCCTTGTAGGGCAGCGGTGACCGATCGGATCGACTCCATCCGGAAAGACCGGACGTTTAGAAATTTGTTTAGACTCTTTAGGTCCAATATGGGTCTTATGTCCCCGTTTGGCTTCGGGACTGTGAAAAGGTTTGAGTAGAAACCCAACCCCCACTCTTCCATAGGAACCTCCATAATTACTCCTTGGAGCAATAGTTGTTCTAACGCCAATAGGAGAGACCCTCTTTTCCGAGGGTCTCTTGGCATGCCTGACCACATAAAATGGGAAGGAGGAGACTCTTTTAACTCCAACTTGTATCCCAGAGTTACTGCGGAGAGCACCCATCTGTCTTTGATCGTCTCCCGCCAGGTCTCTGCGAACAACTGAAGTCTTCCCCCCACCCGTTTGAGTGGGGGCAGCCCTTCATAGGCTTGACTTGGAGGCTGGTTTAGTACCCCTTCGGATCCAGGGTTTCTTATTACCGTGTGACTGTCCCTGATTTTTACCCCCTGAGTTTGACCGAGGAGGCCGTCGGAACTGCTTAGTAGCAGACGTCACAGGGATAGGAGAGGTAGTCCTCTTAAAAGATGGACCCCTAGGCCTCTTCTTACTCGGTAAGAGAGTACTTTTACCACTGGAAATCTTCTGGATATACTTATCCAGGTCCTCGCCAAAAAGGCGTTCCCCATGAAATGGGAAGCTAACTAAGAGCTTCTTACAGGGAGCTTCAGCAGACCAGTTTTTGAGCCACAGAAGCCTACGCATATGTACCAAAGACAGCGTGAGGCGGGAGGCCTGATGGATAGAATCCTTGATGGCGTCAACCGCAAAGCATAATGCTCTAGGCAGATCAGCCAGAGCCTGGGCCTGCTGGTCTGGCAAATCCCTCAGGACCATTTTCATTTGATCCTTTAAAGCTTGGCAGACCCCAATAGCTGCCACTGCTGGCTGTGTAACAGCCCCTGCTGTGGAAAAAGCAGATTTTAATAAAGATTCCAATTTTTTATCCACTGGATCTTTGAACATTTGAACATTATCTACTGGACATGTCAGTGATTTGTTCACAGAAGAGATGGCTGCATCCACCGTAGGAACATTCCATCTCTGGGTGAACTTTTCCTCCATGGGATAGATCACCGGAAATTTTTTAGGCGGAACAAATAGTTTATCAGGATGTTCCCAGTCCTGGTATATAAGTCCTTCCAATAATGGATGTATTGGAAAGGAGCAATTAACCTGGGGAGCTTTTAGCGACCCCAATGAGGAGACAGCAGTAGTTGATGGTTCAACAAGAGGCATTTTAAATGCAGATCGAACCATGTCAGTTAGGGTCTGGAGCCACAATCTTTCAGTCTGTGATGCTGAAAATGGTTCATCTACTGTCGATTCCTCAAAAACAGAGTTAACCTCCTCCTGATCCCCTTCAGGTAGGTCAGTCCCTTCCTGGGACTGTTGCTCTGCCAACAGGCACTCTAATGGAGGTGATGGAGATCTGGCGCGCTTTCTTTCCTGTAGAGAAGAAGCGATCAATGCTGCCAATCTCTGCTCCAATCCCTCCAGAGTTGAGGAAAAAACCTCCTCTGTTATATATGCAGGAGCAGGTGGACTGAGGACAGCCGCAGTACCTGGCACTCCCGGGGGTTCCTTATGGGTATTAACCTCTGATTTCTCAGGGGAGGAGGGTGCAGATGACTGCTCCAGATCCTCAGAGCCCGATGGAGACCCCCTACACTTCCTGAGAGGTATATCTCTGAGTTTTTTAGGCGGCATATTCCTTAGTTCAAAGCTGAGGTATTCCAGCCGCAATACACCCCTTACTGAAATAGTCTAATGCAATTTTGCTGCTATATACATCAGTGGGTGTCTACTAATGCGTCTTTCTGGGGATGCCTGTATCAACCGCCCGCTGTAAGCCCCTATACCATGCTACCAGCTCCTTTTCATGCTCTGTGTCCATAGCAAGCAGCGTGGAACTGAGTCCTTTTATCTTGCGGGGACGCCCGCACATGCGCAGAAGCGCTGGGCGCACAGAGCGTGTCATCCGCCAGGCTCCGCCCCCTTTTTTTAAGCTAAATTTTATAAAAGAAAGCGTGTGTGCGCGCGCGCGCGCATGCACGTGTGTGCTCTTGGCGCCATGTAGGGAGAGGAGCCAGGGTCCCTGTTTCACCAGGACTCGGGGATGGAAGGAAACTACTTGGCAGCATGACAGAGGAATGCAGCTTCCCTGATAGAGAGCTCACTCATCTGCCTGGACTTTCACCATGGAAGGAATAGTCCCAAGAAAAAAAGACGTTCCACAGCGGCCTCTAGTGGACAAACACAGGTACCGCACTTTTGTCTTTTTTTTTTTTTTTTTTAAAACCTCCTTTATGAAAAAACATTTCCAGGTTTACAGTTTTTAAAACTTCCTTTATGAAAAAACATTTCTAGGATTTCTTAGGCATATACAGCTATTAGCGGGAATACCTTTTAGGTAACAGGCAGAAAGACATATTAGGCTTGGGGGTCCCCTCAATAGAACCAAGTTCCTGAGGGGCCCCCACTTAACTTTTCCCCGCCGCAGGACTTTGTTTGGTCCACAGAAGCCCAAACTTCACCTTTCACGGCAGGCATTGTACTAGACCTTCAGGGACCGGGTTCCCAAGGATTCCACTCCCCTGGACCTGTATAGCACCCTGCACAGATAGCCTCTTGGTTTTGGGTATGACCAGAGCTCTGGATCCCAGGGTCCAGCCCTCCTAAGAGAGGCATTACAGGCAAAACCTTGCTCTTCTCTGCAAGGCCCGGGTACCGACCGTTTAGCTATGAAGCTTTTTTGGTCGGATCCGGAATAGCTTGCTAAGGCCCAGAGAACCTGTACACAAGCCCAGATGAATACATGTTAACCTTGGCCAACACCTTAGACACTGGCAAAAAACTGAGGTACTCCCGGATGGGAGGGGCTTATATAGGGGAGGGTACTTCCTGTTTTGGAAGTTGCCAGTGCCAGCACCTGAAGGTAATTCTATATAACCCACATAGTAATGACTATGCTGCTCTGTGTCCCGTGATGTATGAACAAGAAAATATATTTTTCTATATTGTGTACTGTTGTGCCTATAAAATCCAAGCTTCATGTTCATTTTTCATATTTCCAATAATCAGGACGTGGCACATTTATTACTTTTAGTATCCACAGTACCACTCTGTGTCGATACACAGTAATTCTGTTTATCAATCCCAGTCTTAGTCCGTAGGGTTCAATATTGAGTTGGCCCACCCTTTGCAGCAATAACAGCTTCAACTCTTCAGGGAAGGCTGTCCACAAGTTTTAGAAGTGTGTCTATGGGAATGTTTGACCATTCTTCCAGAAGGCCGTTTGTCAGGTCAGGCACTAATAGGGATGAGCTGCGAGTTCTGCGCTCCAACTAGAGTATCTGCGAGGGTTTGCAGTTTTGTGGCACCGCCACCAGTGGCTAAGGCCCAATTTTTTAGCCCTTGTTTACCAGAAGTGTGTAATTACAAATTTTGATGCAATACTTTGCAGCAGGGCTCATTCCTGCGCTCCAACTAGAGTATCTGTGAGGTGTTGCAGTTTTGTGGCACTGCCACCAGTGGCTAAGGCCCAATTTTTCAGCCCCTGTTTAACAGGGGCGTGTAATTAAAATTTTTGATGCAATACTTTGCAGCAGGGCTCATTCCTGCGCTCCAACTAGAGTATCTGCGAGGGTTTGCAGTTTTGTGGCACCGCCACCAGTGGCTAAGGCCCAATTTTTTAGCCCTTGTTTAACAGGGGCGTGTAATTACAAATTTTGATGCAATACTTTGCAGCAGGGCTCATTCCTGCGCTCCAACTAGAGTATCTGTGAGGTGTTGCAGTGCTGTGGCACCAGTGCCTAAGGCCCAATTTTTCTGCCCCTGTTCAACAGGGGCATGTAATTACAATTCTTGATCTAATATTTCACAGCAGGGCCCATTCCTGCGCCCACCAAGAGTAACTGTGAGGGCTTACAGTGTTGTGGCACCACCACCACCAAAGGCCCAATTTTTCTGCCCCTGTTCAACAGGTGCATGTAATTACAATTCTTGATCTAATATTTCACAGCAGGGCCCATTCCTGTGCCCACCAAGAGTAACTGTGAGGGCTTACAGTGTTGTGGCAACACTAACACCTAAGGGCCAAATTTCTGCAGAGTATATACGGCAGGCCCCTACTTTCAAACATCCAACTTACAAACGACTCCTACTTGCAAACGGAAGGAGACAACAGGAAGTGAGAGGAAATCTACCCCTGGGAAGGGAAATTCTCTCCTGTAAGAGTTAATATGGGAAAAATGTGTCTCCTCTCCACTGATGCTTTATCACCAATCCTTGTTTCACTAAAAACCCAAATTTTCAGAAAAAAATTGTCATTGGGACAGAAAGTGAGGTGAAATGTTCTGAAGAGGTGCACAGACAGCAAAACAAATGTTACAGGGGTGATAGCCCTTCCCTATGTTTTCCAAAAAGCTTAAAAAATTGGATTTTTTGTACTCACCATAAAATCCTTTTCTCTGTCGTCTATGGACGGACACAGCTCCTTCAAATCTTGACAGTTCCGTCTATTAGGAGAGGACTAGGCAGAACATGTTAGATATGCATACATGTTATTTAAACAGAGTTGAAACAGAGTTGAAACAGCCCTGCCCAGGGGGCGGTCCCTCTGAACATAACCCTACACCCTGCAGCCAGCAGCCAGCAGCCTCAGTTCGTAGAAAAGCAGTACAAACCAAAAAAGGAGGGGTTGGTGCTGTCCATGGACGACAGAGAAAAGGATTTTACGGTGAGTACAAAAAATCCTATTTTCTCTTCTCGTCCATGGACGGACACAGCTCCTTGAAATCTTGACAGTTGGGACGTCCCAAAGCAGTGTAAAAAAACGAGGGGTGGGCACAGCAATCAAAAAAGAAACCAGTTTCACCCCAAACAGGCAGAGCTCCACAACGGAGGAGTTGCAACCTCAAACAGTCGCCTGCAAAACTTTGCGGCCGAAGCTAGCATCCAAAGATGCACTCACATCAACCTTGTAAAATTTTGGAAAGGTGTGAACGGACGACCAGGTCGCCGCCTTACACACTTGAGATACAGACGCTTGATGTCGGAAAGCCCAAGAGGCACCAATAGCCCTGGTCGAATGCACCGTAACGGGAAAAGGAGGCGCCCGCCCTTTAAGGGCATAGGCCAGAATGACAGTCTGCCTGATCCACCGAGAAATGGTGGCCGACAAGACCACCAGGCCCTTCTGCAGACCAGACACCGACACAAACAGTGAGTCAGACCTCCGGAACGGAGCCGTAGCAGACAGGTACAGCCGCAGGGCACGTACCACGTCCAAGGAATGTCGCGCAACCTCCTTGGAATGCGATGGCCGAGGACACAAGGATGGAAGCATAATGTCCTCATTCAGGTGAAAAGCCGAAACCACTTTTGGAAGAAAAGAAGGCTGCGGGCGTAGCACCGCTTTGTCCTTATGGAGGCCCAAATACGGGGACTTGCAAGACAAGACCGCCAATTCAGAAACCCTCCTGACGGATGTTACATAGTTACATAGTTACATAGTTAGTCAGGTTGAAAAAAGACACAAGTCCATCCAGTTCAACCATAAAAAAATTAAATAATAATATCATACAATCCCATATACCTAATTCTATACCCACAGTTGATCCAGAGGAAGGCGAAAAACCCCAGCAGAGCACGATCCAATTTGCTACAGCAGGGGAAAAAATTCCTTCCTGATCCCCCGAGAGGCAATCGGATATTCCCCGGATCAACTTTACCTATAAATGTTAGTACCCAGTTATATTATGTACATTTAAGAAAGAATCTAGGCACTTCTTAAAGCAATCTACTGAGCTGGCCAAAACCACCTCTGCAGGGAGTCTATTCCACATTTTCAGAGCTCTTACTGTGAAGAAACCTTTCCGTATTTGGAGGTGAAATCTCTTTTCCTCTAGACATAAAGAGTGCCCCCTTGTCCTTTGTGTTGACTGTAAAGTGAATAACTCAACACCAAGTTCACTATATGGACCCCTTATATATTTGTACATGTTGATCATATCCCCCCTTAATCTCCTCTTCTCAAGAGTGAATAAAATCAGTTCCTCTAATCTTTCCTCATAGCTGAGCTCCTCCATGCCTCTTATCAGTTTGGTTGCCCTTCTTTGCACTTTCTCCAGTTCCCCAATATCCTTTTTGAGAACTGGGGCGCAAAACTGAACTGCATATTCCAGATGAGGTCTTACTAATGATTTGTACAGGGGCAAAATGATATCTCTCTCTCTGGAGTCCATACCTCTCTTAACCACTTAAGCCCCGGACCATTTGGTAGCTAGAGGACCAGAGGTGAATTCAGAATTTTGCACTGCGCTGCTTTAACTGTAAATTGTGCGGACATGCAATGTTGTACCCAAACTAAATTTGCGTCCCTTTCTTCCCACAAATAGAGCTTTCTTTTAATGGTATTTGATTGCCTCTGCGATTTTTATTTTTTGCGATATAAATGGAAAAAGACCGAAAATTTTGAAAAAAAATGATATTTTCTACTTTTTGTTATAAGAAAAATCGAATAAACTCAATTTTAGTCATACATTTAGGCCAAAATGTATTCAGCCACATGTCTTTAGTAAAAAAAATGTCAATAAGCGTATATTTATCGGTTTGCGCAAAAGTTATAGCGTTTACAAACTAGGGTACATTTTCTGGAATTTACACAGCTTTTAATTTATGACTGCCTATCTCATTTCTTGAGGTGCTAAAATGACAGGGCAGTACAAAACCCCCCCAAATGACCCCATTTTAGAAAGTAGACACCCCAAGGAAATTGCTGAGAGGCATGTTGAGCCCATTGAATATTTTTTTTTTTTGTCCCAAGTGATTGAATAATGACAAAAAAAAAAAAAAATTACAAAAAGTTGTCACTAAATGATATATTGCTCACACATGCCATGGTTATATGTGGAATTGCACCCCAAAATACATTCTGCTGTTTCTCCTGAGTACGGGGATACCACATGTGTGGGACTTTTTAGGAGCCTAGCCGCGTACGGGACCCCGAAAACCAAGCACCGCCTTCAGGATTTCTAAGGGCGCAAATTTTTGATTTCACTCCTCACTACCTATCACAGTTTTGAAGGCCATAAAATGCCAAAATAGCACAAAACCCCCCCAAATGACCCCATTTTAGAAAGTAGACACCCCAAGGAAATTGCTGAGAGGCATGTTGAGCCCATTGAATATTTTTTTTTTGTCCCAAGTGATTGAATAATGACAAAAAAAAAAAAAAAATTACAAAAAGTTGTCACTAAATGATATATTGCTCACACATGCCATGGTTATATGTGGAATTGCACCCCAAAATACATTCTGCTGCTTCTCCTGAGTACGGGGATACCACATGTGTGGGACTTTTTAGGAGCCTAGCCACGTACGGGACCCCGGAAACCAAGCACCGCCTCCAGGATTTCTAAGGGCGCAAATTTTTGATTTCACTCCTCACTACCTATCACAGTTTTGAAGGCCATAAAATGCCAAAATAGCACAAAACCCCCCCAAATGACCCCATTTTGGAATATAGACACCCCAAGCTGTTTGCTGAGAGGCATGGTGAGTATTTTACAGCTCTCATTTGTTTTTGAAAATGAAGAAAGAACATTTTTTTTTTTTTCAATTTTTAAAACTTTGTGACAAAAAGCGAGATCTGCAAAATACTCACAATACCTCTCAGCAAATAGCTTGGGGTGTCTACTTTCCAAAATGGGGTCATTTGGGGGGGTTTGTGCCATCTGGGCATTCCATGGCCTCCGAAACTGTGATAGGCAGTGAGAAGTGAAATCAAAAATTGACACCCTTAGAAAGCCTGAAGGCGGTGCTTGGTTTTTGGGGTCCCGTACGCGGCTAGGCTCCCAAAAAGTCTCACACATGTGGTATCCCCGTACTCAGGAGAAGCAACAGAATGTATTTTGGGGTGTAATTCCACATATGCCCATGGCATGTTTGAGCAATATATCATTTAGTGACAACTTTGTGCAAAAAAAAAATTTTTTTATTTTTTCCGCAACTTGTGTCAACATATAAAATATTCCATGGACTCGACATGCCTCTCAGTATATAGCTTGGGGTGTCTACTTTCCAAAATGGGGTCATTTGGGGGGGTTTTGAACTGTTCTGGCATTTTATACACAACATTAGGAAGCTTACATCCGCTCTTCTAACCACTTGAAGACAAAGCCCTTTTTGACACTTTTTGTTTACATGAAAACATATTTTTTTTTGCAAGAAAATTATGTTGAACCCCCAAACATTATATATATTTTTAAAGCAAAGGCCCTACAGAATAAAATGGTGGGTGTTGCATTTTTTTCTACACAGTATTTGCGCAGCGATTTTTCAAACGCATTTTTTGGGGAAAAAATACACTTTTTTTAATTTTAATGCACTAAAACACACTATATTGCCCAAATGTTTGATGAAATAAAAAAGATGATCTTAGGCCGAGTACATAGATACCAAACACGGCATGCTTTAAAATTTCGCACAAACGCGCATTGGCGACAAACTACATACATTTTTAAAAGCCTTTAAAAGCATTTACAGGTTACCCCGTTAGATTTACAGAGGAGGTCTACTGCTAAAATTACTGCCCTCGATCTGACCTTCGCGGTGATACCTCACATGCATGGTGCAATTGCTGTTTACATATGACGCCAGACCGACGCTTGCGTTCGCCATTGGGCAAGAGCAGGGCAGGACAGGGGTGCTTTTTTTTTTTTTTTTTTTTTTTTATTATTAATTTTGCTTTTTTATTTTATTTTTAAACTGTTGCTTCCATATTTATTTATTTTTATCACTTTTATTGTTATCTCAGGGAATGTAAATATCCCCTATGATAGCAATAGGTAATGACAGGTACTCTTTTTTGAAAAAACTGGGGTCTATTGGACCCTAGATCTTTCCTCTGCCCTCAAAGCATCTGACCACACCAAGATCGGTGTGATAAAATGCTTTCCCAATTTCCCAATGGCGCTTTTTATATCCGGGGGGGGACATTCCCTCCCACTGCTTGTAAAAGCAGTCCAGAGGCTAATTAGCCACTAGGATTGCTTTTACATGAAAGCCGGCCGCTGGCTGAAAAGAATGATACCAAGATGATACCTAAACCCGCAGGCATCATTCTGGTATAAACATTCAAAGTCCAGCAACATACCAGTACGTTGCTGGTCCTTGTTGGACATGTATTGTAATCTTTTTTTTCATGCAGCCTGTTGGCTGAACGAAAAAAAAAGATTGATCGGTGGGTATGCCCACCATTAGAATACCGCCCTTCATCCACCCACTTCTAATGATGGGCATACATGCACCATTTATATATGCCGAAGCATGGGGGCATCTTCTCGCAAAAGTTATGCCGCGTACACATGGTCAGGCTTTTCCACGGGCAAGCCTCCGTCGGAATTTCGACCGTATGTACGCGGCATTAGGAGCAAAATCGCTCCTCCGCTCCTGCTGCCCCAATGCTTCGGCATATATGCTTTTTTTTTTAACTGTGGTGGTGAAATTACCTCCTACAGCACTGAAGTCGCAGGGATCAGGCCTGTCTCTGCGAACGCTGCAGTTATGTGTGTTGTGTTTTGCAAGTGACAGTGATCGATCGATACTGCACTTCGGTGGCCTGGGCTGGACGGAGGGGCAAAACGCAGGTGCTAGCAGGTATCTGGGCTGATCCCGCTAACACTGCGTTTTTGGGAACCCTAAACTGCTGGGGACGCTAGTATAGATCTGATCAGATCAGATATTGAGCTGATCAGATACTATACCACTAAGGGGGGTGTATGCTTCACGCGTGGGTGTTAGCGCTACTGGCACTAACCTGACGCTGCCTGGGGTATGACGCAGACCCTCTCTGATGCTAAAACCTAACTGATATCACCCGCCGGGCGATCAGGGGGTTAAACCTTTATTGGGTTATATACGGCGGGTGCCCTGACACTATAAAAAGCAAACTAACTAACCAGCGTCACCCGTAACACTTATATGATGATCACTGGTGAAAGGGTTAACTAGGGGCAATTAGGGGGTTAAAACCTTTATTAGGGTAATATATGGGGGTACCTGACGCTATATAAAAACCTGACGGCGAACCTAAAAAAAAATTACTGGCTACCTATCGGCATCACCGACACTAAGACAACGATCATAAAAACGATTGCTTAGCGACAGTGGTGATAGGGGGTGAAAGGGTTACCTGGGGGGCGATCAGGGGGTTAAGCCTTTATTAGATAATATATGGGGGTACCTGACGCTATAAAAACCTGCGGCGAACCTAAAAAAAATTACTGGCTACCGATCAGCATCACCGACGCTAAGACATCGATCAGAAAAATGATCGCATAGTGACGGCGGTGCTAGGGGGTGAAAGGGTTACCTGAGGGGTGATCAAGGGGGTTACACCTTTATTAGGTAATATATGGGGGTACCCGACTCTATAAAAACCTGCGGCGAACCTAAAAAAAATTACTGGCTACCGATCAGCATCGCCGACGCTAAGACATCGATCAGAAAAATTATCGCTTAGTGACAGTGGTGATAGGGGGTGAAAGGGTTACCTGGGGGGGTGATCAAGGGGGTTAAACCTTTATTAGGTAATATATGGGGGTACCCGATGCTATAAAAACCTGCGGCGAACCTAAAAAAAATTACTGGCTACCGATCAGCATCACCGACGCTAAGACATTGATCAGAAAAATGATCGCATAGCCACGGCGGTGCTAGGGGGTGAAAGGGTTACCTGGGGGGTGATCAAGGGGCTTAAACCTTTATTAGGTAATATATGGGGGTACCCGACGCTATAAAAACCTGCGGCGAACCTAAAAAAAATTACTGGCTACCGATCAGCATCGCCGACGCTAAGACATCGATCAGAAAAATTATAACTTAGTGACAGTGGTGATAGGGGGTGAAAGGGTTACCTGGGGGCGATCAAGGGGGTTAAACCTTTATTAGGTAATATATGGGGGTACCCGACGCTATAAAAACCTGCAGCGAACCTAAAAAAAAATACTGGCTACCGATCAGCATCACCGACGCTAAGACATCGATCAGAAAAATGATTGCTTAGTGACAGTGGTGATAGGGGGTGAAAGGGTTATCTGGGGGGTGATCAGGGGGTTAAACCTTTATTAGGGGGGTTAGGGGGCTACACTGGACCTAAGACTAAACTTTGGTGACACTTTTACAGTCACAAATGTCACTGATTGCAGTGATCACTAAATAAATGGTCACTGCAATCAGTGACACTGTGACTGGGGGCTGGGGGGGCTGGGGGGTAATCTGGGGGTGTCTGGGGGGGCCTGGGGGGGCGATTTATGTGCCTATGTGTCCTGGTGTCAGTGTAGTGTTGTGTGTACTAACCTGGCATCTTCTCCTGTACGGCGCTCGGTATATGTGAGCGCCCCAGGAGAGATGACATCACTTCCTCCTTCCTGGCAGGCAGGGGAAGCTCTCTCATTCGCCGGGAGCGATCGAGAGGGGGTGGCCGGAATCGAACGGCCGTCCCCTCATGCCGGATCGCTCCCGAAGGTAAAACGACCGCTCACTGTAAAGAAGGGGGGTCCGATCGGACCCCCCAACTATACAAAGGCAATCACGTATATATACGTGATTGTGCCTGTCGGTGCCATTCTGCCGACGTATATTTACAGTGGGCGGTCGTTAAGTGGTTAATACAAGAAAGGACTTTGCTCGCTTTGAAAACCGCAGCTTGGCATTGCATGCCATTATTGAGCTTATGATCTACCAAAACCACCAGATCCTTCTCCACTACGGATCCCCTTAGTTGTACTCCGCCTAGTATGTATGATGCATGCCTATTCTTAGCCCCCAAGTGCATTACTTTACATTTATCAACATTAAACCTCATCTGCCACATAGTCGCCCAATTAGACAGTGCATTGAGGTTGGCTTGAAAATTGGTGACATCCTGTAAGGACGTTATTCCACTGCATAGCTTAGTGTCATCTGCAAAGACAGAAATGTTACTTTTGATCTCAGACCCAATATCATTTATAAAGATATTAAAAAGTAAGGGTCCCAACACTGAACCTTGGTGTACACCACTGATAACCTTAGACCATTCAGAGAAAGAATCATTAACCACGACTCTCTGAATTCTGTCTTTTAGCCAGTTACAAACTGATATTTCCAAGCCTGTAGACTTTACCTTGCACATGAGCCGTGTGTGGGGAACTGTATCGAACGCTTTTGCAAAATCCAAGTATACCACGTCAACCGCCACCCCTCTGTCCAAGGTTTTATTTACCTCTTCATAAAAAGAAATCAGGTTTGTCTGACAACTTCTGTCTTTCATGAATCCATGCTGTCTGTTGCTTAAAATATTTTTTGTCTTTTATTAATCTCTCCAGTATCTTCCCAACTATATAAGTTAAACTAACAGGTCTATAGTTACTTGGTAAAGACTTTGTTCCCTTTTTAAATATAGGCACCACATTGGCCCTGCGCCAATCCAGTGGTACTATTCCTGTCATTAATGAGTCCCTAAAAATTAGATACAATGGCTTTAAAATTACAGAGCTCAATTCTTTTAGGATCTGTGGGTGTATGCCATCAGGTCCAGGTGCTTTATCCACCTTTATTTTGTCAAAATATTTCTGGACCATTTCACTTTTGAGCCATTGTGGATTTGGGTCTGTGTCACTACCACCCCCATTTTGGACATGAGCTCCCCCATGCTCCTTTGTAATACACAGAGCTGAAGAAAGTATTTAATAAATTAGCCTTCTCTTTGTCCCCAGTCACCCACTCTAGATTATTTTGTAAAGGGCCTACATACTCAGACTTAACCTTTTTACTATTAATATATTTGAAGAATTTTTTGGGGTTTGTCCTACTATCTTTTGCAATCTGATGGCTACCAGGAAGGCCACCTTCTGAGAGAGTCTCAAAAGAGGAATTTCCCTAATGTCCTCAAAAGGAGGTTTCTGAAGCGCCGAGAGCACCAGATTCAAATCCCACGGAGGTAGTGGTGGGCGCACCAGAGGAGCCACATGTCAAACCCCTTGCACAAACGTACTTACTAGTGAATGAGTCACCAGAGGTCGCTGAAAGAAAACAGCTAAGGCTGAAATCTGCCCCTTAATGGTGCTTAAGGCAAGTTTCTGATCAACTCTGCGCTGTAAAAACAGCAGGATCCTGGAAACCGAATAAGTCTGGGGATGCCATTCCATCTCCTCACACATAGAGATGTAGGCTCTCCATGTGCGATGGTAGATCTTCCTAGAAGAAGATTTCCGTGCTCTCAACATGGTTGAAATGACAGAATCAGACAGGCCTCGGTCCCTCAGTACCTGGCTTTCAATAGCCACGCCGTTAAAGCCAGCGACTGTAAAGCAGGATGAAGAATGGGACCTTGCGAGAGAAGGTCCTCCCTCATCGGTAGTCACCAGGGCACGTCCGCCACCAGCCGCACGAGGTTGGCATACCAGGGACGCCTGGGCCAATCTGGGGCGATTAGAATCACCGGAATTCCCTCGGTCTCTACCCTGGGGAGTAGACGAGGAAGCAACTTCAGTGGGGGGAAGGCATAAATTAGCCGATACTGACCCCACGGGGCCACCAACGCGTCTGACACGTCTGCCCAGGGATCTCTGGACCTGGCCACGAACCTCGACACCTTGCGATTAAGTCGAGAGGCCAGGAGATCCACGTCCGGCGTGCCCCATCTCCGGCAAAGGAGTTGAAAAACCTCCGGATGTAACGACCATTCCCCGTGGTCCAGCATCTGGCGACTCAGATAGTCCACCTGCCAGTTTTCCACGCCTGGGATGTAAACTGCCGATAGGGCCGGCACGCTCCTTTCCACCCACCGTAGGATGTGAGCGACTTCCGACGCTGCAGCTGAACTTCTTGTTCCTCCTTGATGGTTGACGTACGCCACAGACGTGGCGTTGTCTGACTGGATCCTGACTGGACGCCCCTGCAGCCTCTGAGACCACTTGGAGAGGCACAGCCTGATCGCCCGGAGTTCCAGAACATTGATCGACAGTTGGGATTTGGTCGGGGACCAGCTGCCCTGGGCCGCCTGAACCCCCCAGACTCCCCCCCAGCTGGCGTCTGTCGTAATCACCATCCAATGAAAAGGGAGGAAGGACTTCCCGGACCGAAGAGTCAGGGATCTCAGCCACCAACTCAGAGAGGACCTGACAAGGTGACTTAACTGAATCTGATAATCCAGAGACAACGGAGTAGTGATGAGCCGAACACCCCCGGGTTCGGTTCGCACCAGAACCCGCGAACGGACCGAAAGTTCGAACGAACATTAGAACCCTATTAAATACAATGGATGCGAACGTTCGAATTCTAAAGTGCTAATTATAACAACTATTATGCATGTTATTGTCCTAAAAAGGGTTTGGGAACCCGGGTTCTGCACCAGGGGACATGTATCAATGCAAAAAGAAGTTTTAAAAACGGTCGTTTTTCGGGAGCAGTCATTTTAATGATGCATAAAGTGAAAAAAAAAAAGTCAAATATTCCTTTAAATATCGTACCTGGGGGGTGTCTAAAGTATGCCTGTGAAGTGCCACGTGTTTCCCGTGTTTATAACTGTCCCTGCACAAAATGACACTTCTAAAGGAAAAAAAAGCCATTTAAAACTGCTTGCGGCTTTAATGTAATGTCTGGTCCCGGTAATATGGATGAAATTCTTTAAGAAAAATGGCATAGCTACCCCATGACCCCCCCCCCCTACCCCAGCCCATTACCAGCCCCTTTGGGTCTTGTATGGATATTAAGGGGAACCCCGCACATAAAATAAAAAAGGCCCTATATACTCTGAACAGCCCTATACAGGCGGTGCATACAAGACAGGGACTGTAGGTTTGTTCTTATGTAGAATCTGTTTGTAATTTTGAACAGGTACATTGTTGAAGTGTAGCTCCAGACCAAAAATCTATTTTTAAACTTTTTGGAAAACATAGGTAAGGGTTATCACCCCTGTAACATTTGTTTTGCTGTCTGTGCCCCTGTTCAGAACATTTCACCTCACTTTCCGTCCCAATGACAACTGTTTTTGAAATGTGGTGTTTTTCTTGAAACAAGGATTGCTGATAAAGCATCAGTACAGAGGAGACACCTTTCTCCCATATTTATTCTTACAGGAGAGAATTTTCCTTCCTAGTGGTAGATTTCCTCTCACTTCCTGTTGTCTTCTTGCGTTTGCAAGTAGGAGTCGTTTGTAAGTTGTATGTTTGAAAGTAGGGACCTGCCGTATATACTCTGCAGAAATAGGCCCCTTAGTTGTTGGTGTTGGCACAACACTGTAAGCACTCACAGTTACTCTTGGTTGGTGCTGGAACGCCCTGCTGTCAACTATTATATCAGGAATTTTAATTACATATAATTGTTGAACAGTGGTAGTAAAAATTGGGCCTTTGATGGTGGTGCTGGTGCCACAACACTGTAAGCCCTGACAGTTACTCTTGGTGGGTGCAGCAATGGGCCCTGCTGTGAATTATTAGATCAAGAATTGTAATTACATGCCCCTGTTGAACAGGGGCTGAAAAATTGGGCCTTAGGCACTGGTGGCACAACACTGCAACCCCTCACAGATACTGTACTTGGAGCACAGCAATGAGCCCTGTTGCAAAGTATTGCTTCAAAAATTGTAATGACACGCCCCTGTTAAACAGGGGCTGAAAAATTGGGCCTTAGGCACTGGTGGCACAACACTGCAACTCCTCACAGATACTGTACTTGGAGCACAGCAATGAGCCCTGTTGCAAAGTATTGCTTCAAAAATTGTAATTACACGCCCCTGTTAAACAGGGGCTGAAAAATTGGGCGTTAGGCACTGGTGGCGGCACCCATAAACAAAAATGATCTTACAAGCTATCATCATCAATCGTATCATTGAGGACTCGGAGGAGGAGGATAGCCAGTCAACATAACAGCACAGGCACTCAGCATCAGCATCAGTCTTGAAGGGATGTGACATGTTAAAATCAATTAGTCTGTTATATCAGCATCAGGTGTGTGGTAGCTGGTGGTGATCCAAGACTGGTTCATCTTGATGAAAGTCAGTCGATCAACCGAGTCGGTGGACAGGCGCACCCTGTGATCCGTGACAAATCCTCCAGCAGCACTGAATGTGCGTTCCGAAAGAACGCTGGATGCAGGACAGGCCAGTAGCTCAATTGCATACTGTGCAAGCTCTGGCCAGTGATCCATCCTCAAGACCCAGTAAGCCAGAGGATTTTCGGTGGGGAAGGTGTCCAAGTCTGACCTTGCCCCTAGATATTCCTGCACCATGTTTATCAGACGCTGGCGATGGTTGCTGGAACCGATCATACTTTGGGGCTGCGGACTAAAGAATTGTCTGAACGCATCGGTCAGACGGCCACCTTCCCCACCGCTCCTTCTTTGACTGGCCGAAGCCTCAGCAACTCGTTGTCCAGGACCAGGAGTTTGCAACCTCCCAGTCTCTGGGAACGCGTTGCACAGACCTTTCTGCAAGGCCTCCCGGAGTTGTCTCATCCTCTGCTCCCTCTGCGACGGTAACATAAGGTCCGCAACCTTACCCTTGTACCGTGGATCAAGGAGAGTGGCCAGCCAGTAATGGTCCCTCTCCTTGATCCGAAGAATACGAGGATCCTTCCGCAGACTTTGCAGGATCAGGGAGGCCATGCAGCGTAGGTTTGCTGAGGCATTCGCTCCGGAGTCCTCTGGGTCACTAAGGACGACATGATCCGCAGCCACCTCCTCCCAGCCACGTACAAGTCCACTGGTTTCTTGGGACTGTAAATCATCCCTAAAAGACTGCTGCTGATGATGCTGAGTGCCAGCCTCCACCTCCATGCTGACACAATCCTCCTCCTCCTCCTCCTCCTCCTCCTCCTCTTCCTGTGCGATGGGTGGGACAGAAGGAACACTGTCTGGGTAAAGGGGGCCTTGAGAGGCAAGGAAGTCCTCCTCTTCCTGCCTCTGTTCTGCCTCAAGTGCCCTGTCCATTATTCCACGCAGCGTGTGCTCCAACAGGTGGACAAGAGGTACAGTGTCACTGATGCATGCACTGTCACTGCTCACCATCCTCGTGGCCTCCTCAAATGGTGCCAGGACAGTGCATGCATCCCTGATCATGCCCCACTGGCGTGGAGAAAAAAAACCAAGCTCCCCTGACCCTGTCCTGGTGCCGTAGTCGCACAGGTACTCATTGATGGCCCTCTGCTGCGTGTGCAGCCGCTGCAGCATGGCCAACGTTGAGTTCCACCTGGTGGGCATGTCACATATAAGGCGGTTCTTGGGCAGGTTCAACTCCTTTTGCAGCTCAGCCAGGCGAGCACTGGCATTATAAGATCTGCGGAAATGCACACAGACTTTCCTGGCCTGCCTCAGGACATCCTGTAAGCCCGGGTACCTGCCCAAGAAGCGCTGCACCACCAGGTTAAGGACGTGAGCCACACAGGGCACATGGGTCAGTTGTCCCTGTCGGAGGGCGGAGAGGAGGTTGGTGCCATTGTCGCAAACCACCATTCCTGGCTTAAGCTGGCGTGGCGTCAACCACCTCTCGGCCTGGCCCTGCAGAGCAGACAGGACCTCTGCCCCAGTGTGGCTTCTGTCCCCCAAACACACCAGCGCAAGCACGGCATGGCATCTTTTTGCCTGCGTACTTGCGTAGCCCCGTGAACGGCTACGGAGCACCGCTGGTTCATAGGACAAACCACAGGAAGAGGCCATGGAGGAAGAAGAAGAGGAGGGGGTGGAGGAGAGAGGTGTGTCACAACCAGTAGTAGCATTTTGGAGGCGTGGCAGTGGGACAACCTCCAACACTACTGCACCTTGTCCTGAATCCTTCCCAGCTGCCAAAAGAGTGACCCAATGGGCCGTGAAAGAAAGGTAACGTCCCTGTCCATGCCTGCTGGACCATGAGTCAGCGGTAATATGCACCTTACCGCTGACCGCCCTGTCCAGCGAGGCCAAGACATTGCCTTCCACATGCCGGTAGAGAGCCGGAATAGCCTTCCGTGAGAAAAAGTGGCGTTTGGGAACCTGCCACTGAGGAACCGCACATTGCACAAACTCACGGAAGGGGGCCGAGTCTACCAACTGAAAAGGCAGCAGTTGAAGCGCTAGCAATTTAGCCAAGCTAGCATTCAACCGCTGGGCATGTGGATGGCTGGGAGTGAACTTCTTTCGACGGTCCAGCAGCTGGGGCAGGGAAATTTGCCTGCTAGAATCGGACGTCGGTGTACTGCTAGCAGAGTGGGCGCAAGTACTTGGCTGTGACACACCTAATTCTACACCTTCATTCCTCTCAGTGCATGTTTCAGAGAGGACTGAAGTTATAGTGGGGTTGGAGATCCCAGCTGATGCGGTGCAAGGAGAGGTCCGCTTTGTTCTTTGGTGTGGGTCTTTGAGGTAGGCTTGCCAACGAGCTGCATGGCAGGTCAACATATGTCTGGTCAGGCATGTGGTACCCAAGCGGCTGATGTTTTGGCCACGCGATATACGCTTGAGACATATGTTGCAAACAGCAGCTGTGCGATCTGATGCACTAGCCTCAAAAAAGGCCCACACCAAAGAACTTTTTGAATGACGGGCAGAGGCAGCGCCCTGCACAGGCGGAGCTCTGCGGTGTGATTCCGTCGGTGTACTGCCCTTACGCTGGCCACCAAAGGGCATCCTGCCTCGTTGGAGATGTGCCTCCTCCTCATCCTCCTCCTCCTCCTCTCTCCTATTAGGCACCCACGTGGAGTCAGTGACCTCATCATCCCCTCCCTCCTCATCACTGGAGCCAATCTGGCAGTATGCTGCAGCTGCTGGAACATGACTGCCAGATTGGTGTCCTTCTTGAGCATCCCCTCTGTCTGCTCTCACGCTACTGCCTTCCTCTAGCTGGGTTTCATCATCAGACCCTTCGAAACGCTGGGCATCCTCCTGGAGCATGTACCCAACACTGTGCTGAAACAGTTCGGGGGACTCCTCAGGAGGAGGACATGGTGGGTCTAGGGAAGGAGTGACTGATGATTTGTCTGACATTGATACCAGGGAAGACGATGCTTTGGCAGCTGCTTTTCCAGTACCCTGAGCCTGGGTGAGAGAGGATGAGGAGGAGGAGGAGGGCTTGGTCATCCACTCTACCAAGTCTTCGGCATGATGTGGCTCAACATGTCCAGCTGCCGAAAAGAAGGACAAGCGTGTCCCATGGCCATGTGCTGATGACAATGCACCGCGTCCACGACCAGCACTGTTGCCCCCAGACACAGAGCCTGCTTGCCCTCTTTTATTGCCTCCTGACTGTCTGCCTCTCCTTGTTTGCCTTCCAGACATTCTAATAGATGGCCTGCAGGGAGATGGGAAAAAAGCAATAAGGGCTACCTTCAGGTGTCCTTCTCTGTCCCTTGAAACAAGGACTTTCACAGTGAAAGAAACTGACACTCTCCCTACCTACAGTTTTCTGTCCCTAGAAAAAATATTTTTTTTAAGCACAATATAGCACAAGGACAATTCACTCACTGTCCTTACAGGTCCCTGGAAACAAGGACTTGCAGAGTGAAAGAAAAAAAACACTCTCCCTACCTACAGTTTTCTGTCCCTAGAAAAAATGTTTTTTTTAATCACAATATAGCACAAGGACAATTCACTCACTGTCCTTACAGGTCCCTGGAAACAAGGACTTGCAGAGTGAAAGAAAAAAAACACTCTCCCTACCTACAGTTTTCTGTCCCTAGAATAAATGTTTTTTTAATCACAATATAGCACAAGGACAATTCACTCACTGTCCTTACAGGTCCCTGGAAACAAGGACTTGCAGAGTGAAATAAACTGACACTCTCCCTACCTACAGTTTTCTGTCCCTAGAATAAATGTTTTTTTTAAGCACAATATAGCACAAGGACAATTCACTCACTGTCCTTACAGGTCCCTGGAAACAAGGACTTGCAGAGTGAAATAAACTGACACTCTCCCTACCTACAGTTTTCTGTCCCTAGAATAAATGTTTTTTTTAAGCACAATATAGCACAAGGACAATTCACTCACTGTCCTTACAGGTCCCTGGAAACAAGGACTTGCAGAGTGAAAGAAAAAAAACACTCTCCCTACCTACAGTTTTCTGTCCCTAGAAAAAATGTTTTTTTTAATCACAATATAGCACAAGGACAATTCACTCACTGTCCTTACAGGTCCCTGGAAACAAGGACTTGCAGAGTGAAATAAACTGACACTCTCCCTACCTACAGTTTTCTGTCCCTAGAATAAATGTTTTTTTAAGCACAATATAGCACAAGGACAATTCACTCACTGTCCTTACAGGTCCCTGGAAACAAGGACTTGCAGAGTGAAAGAAAAAAAAACACTCTCCCTACCTACAGTTTTCTGTCCCTAGAAAAAATGTTTTTTTTAATCACAATATAGCACAAGGACAATTCACTCACTGTCCTTACAGGTCCCTGGAAACAAGGACTTGCAGAGTGAAATAAACTGACACTCTCCCTACCTACAGTTTTCTGTCCCTAGAATAAATGTTTTTTTTAAGCACAATATAGCACAAGGACAATTCACTCACTGTCCTTACAGGTCCCTGGAAACAAGGACTTGCAGAGTGAAAGAAAAAAAACACTCTCCCTACCTACAGTTTTCTGTCCCTAGAAAAAATGTTTTTTTTAATCACAATATAGCACAAGGACAATTCACTCACTGTCCTTACAGGTCCCTGGAAACAAGGACTTGCAGAGTGAAATAAACTGACACTCTCCCTACCTACAGTTTTCTGTCCCTAGAATAAATGTTTTTTTAAGCACAATATAGCACAAGGACAATTCACTCACTGTCCTTACAGGTCCCTGGAAACAAGGACTTGCAGAGTGAAAGAAAAAAAACACTCTCCCTACCTACAGTTTTCTGTCCCTAGAAAAAATCTTTTTTTTAATCACAATATAGCACAAGGACAATTCACTCACTGTCCTTACAGGTCCCTGGAAACAAGGACTTGCAGAGTGAAATAAACTGACACTCTCCCTACCTACAGTTTTCTGTCCCTAGAATAAATGTTTTTTTAAGCACAATATAGCACAAGGACAATTCACTCACTGTCCTTACAGGTCCCTGGAAACAAGGACTTGCAGAGTGAAATAAACTGACACTCTCCCTACCTACAGTTTTCTGTCCCTAGAATAAATGTTTTTTTTAAGCACAATATAGCAGAAGGAGAATTCACTCACTGTCCTTCCAGGTCCCTGGAAACAAGGACTTGCAGAGTGAAAGAAAAAAAACACTCTCCCTACCTACAGTTTTCTGTCCCTAGAAAAAATGTTTTTTTTAATCACAATATAGCACAAGGACAATTCACTCACTGTCCTTACAGGTCCCTGGAAACAAGGACTTGCAGAGTGAAATAAACTGACACTCTCCCTACCTACAGTTTTCTGTCCCTAGAATAAATGTTTTTTTAAGCACAATATAGCACAAGGACAATTCACTCACTGTCCTTACAGGTCCCTGGAAACAAGGACTTGCAGAGTGAAAGAAAAAAAACACTCTCCCTACCTACAGTTTTCTGTCCCTAGAAAAAATGTTTTTTTTAATCACAATATAGCACAAGGACAATTCACTCACTGTCCTTACAGGTCCCTGGAAACAAGGACTTGCAGAGTGAAATAAACTGACACTCTCCCTACCTACAGTTTTCTGTCCCTAGAATAAATGTTTTTTTAAGCACAATATAGCACAAGGACAATTCACTCACTGTCCTTACAGGTCCCTGGAAACAAGGACTTGCAGAGTGAAAGAAAAAAAACACTCTCCCTACCTACAGTTTTCTGTCCCTAGAAAAAATGTTTTTTTTAATCACAATATAGCACAAGGACAATTCACTCACTGTCCTTACAGGTCCCTGGAAACAAGGACTTGCAGAGTGAAATAAACTGACACTCTCCCTACCTACAGTTTTCTGTCCCTAGAATAAATGTTTTTTTAAGCACAATATAGCACAAGGACAATTCACTCACTGTCCTTACAGGTCCCTGGAAACAAGGACTTGCAGAGTGAAAGAAAAAAAACACTCTCCCTACCTACAGTTTTCTGTCCCTAGAAAAAATGTTTTTTTTAATCACAATATAGCACAAGGACAATTCACTCACTGTCCTTACAGGTCCCTGGAAACAAGGACTTGCAGAGTGAAATAAACTGACACTCTCCCTACCTACAGTTTTCTGTCCCTAGAATAAATGTTTTTTTAAGCACAATATAGCACAAGGACAATTCACTCACTGTCCTTCCAGGTCCCTGGAAACAAGGACTTGCAGAGTGAAAGAAACTGACACTGTCCCTACCTACAGTTTTCTGTCCCTAGAATAAATGTTTTTTTTAAGCACACTATAGCACAAGCACAAAACACACTGACACTCTCCCTACCTATCCTTCTCTTTCCCTAAACTAAAGGAATCCAGGTTAAGCAAGAAAGAAATAACAGTCACTGTCCCTGCCTATGCTGCTCTATCCCTGCTCCGGAACACACTACACTAGGCCGCCGTGCTGGCGGCCTTTTATAGTGTGGGGCGTGTACTAAACACCCTCAGCAATAATTGGCCACAGGCATCCTGCCTGTGGCCAATCATTGCTCTCCTCGCTGCCGGCGCTGTGATTGGCCAAGCATGCGGGGTCACAGTGCATGCTTGGCCAATCACAGCGCCTGGATGACACTGCGATGGCGTAGTGCATTGTGGGCCGTTCGCGTCACTCGAATTTGGCGCGAACGGCCCAAATCGTTCGATCTTCGTCGAACGATCGAACAGCCGATGTTCGAGTCGAACGTATGTTCGACTCGAACACGAAGCTCATCCCTACAACGGAGATTTGTTCCATTTGGAGAGAATCTCCTTCTGCAAGACCCAAGTGTGGAATTGCATGCAGAAACGGAGAGACGACCATTTGCGGGATGTCAACAACCTGACTGCCTACTGGAGTGTCTGCAATTTCTCTAAGGGAAGAAAGACTCTGGCCTCCGAGGAGTCCAGAATCAACCCCAGGTACTCTAGATGCTGGGTCAGTACTAACACTGACTTCTGGAGGTTCAGTATCCACCCAAACTCCTGAGGGTCTGACTGACTATAGACACGTCCTCCTCTAATTCTGAGCTTGAAGCATCTCTCAGAAGAAGGTCGTCCAAGTAGCCTACGATAGCAATGCCGCGCTGTCTCAGCAAAGCTAGAATTGGGGCGAGCACCTTGGTGAAAACTCTTGGTGCCGATGCTAGGCCAAAGGGAAGAGCCACAAATTGATAGTGGTCTACGCCAATCGCAAAGCGCAGGAACCTCTGATGCCTGACGCAGATGGGGACATGCAAGTATGCATCCTTGATATCCAAGGACACCTGGAAGTCCCCCGGATGAAGCACATGCAAACCACCGAACGAATCGATTCCATCCGGAATTTTTGAATCCTTATGAAGGCATTGAGGGCCTTGAGGTCCAAGATTGGATGAACTCCGTCCTTCTTTGGGACCACAAACAGATTTGAGTAAAAACCCTGAAACCTGTCCTGTTGTGGTACGGGTATGATCACTCCGCACCTCAACAAGTCTTGCACTGCCCCCTGGAGGGCAGCCCGACGAGCCGGAAGGAGAGGCAAATTTGAGGGAAAAAATCTGTTTGGTGGACAAGAAAGGAACTCTATCTTGTACACCGAGGTGACCACCTCGCAGACCCACTGGTCGGAGAGCAGGGAGGTCCACCGAGCTGCAAACCCGCAAAGCCGCCCCCCCACCCTGATGTCGGGCGGGGGCAAAACTCCATGCGGTAGCAGGCTTGTTTGCTGGCTTACGCACCCAGGGACGCTTCTGTCCCCCAGCTGGAGCTTTGTCCGCATGGGAGGGTCTGACGGCAGGTCCTGACTGACGAAAATACCGCTTTTGCGCGGGAAAAGAGGCTCACGGCGCGGCTCCTTCCCTTTAGTGGACTGAGGGAGAAGTGTGCTTTTACCTCCAGTGACATCCTTAATGATGTCGTCCATTGAGGCACCAAAAAGCCTCCCACCCTTGAAAGGCAAATCTGCCAGAGTTTTCTTAGAAGCTTGGTTAGCGGACCAGCATTTTAGCCATATTAGATGGCGCAGTACCACCGCAGATGCGGAGGCTCTGGAGATCAAAGGGGCTGCATCCAGGGTAGCATCACAGACGTACACAAGTCCTTGTACCAACTGTTAGACCAGGGACACGCATACTGGAGGGAGCTGATGCTCCTCCACAGTCTGGTGCAATATCTTTGCCCACTCCGTGAGTATCTGGGACACTAAGGTAGCCGCCAAAATAGGCTGCAATGCTGAGCCCAGCATGGTGAACATAGAGCGGCTCACCGCTTCGGACCTCCTATCAGTAGGGTCCTTTAAAGCAGGGGTCCCTCCACCAAAATAGTGGTTACTTTATTCAACCGAGAGACCGGGGGATCAACAACCGGAGGAGAAGCCCATTTTTTCAAAAGGCTCTCTTCAAATGGGTAACGGACCACCATGCGCTGAGGGACCGCAAAGGGCCTCTGCGGCCTTTCCCATTCCTTATCTATGAACTTGTCAAAGAAATCAACATAAGGAAAAACCTTAGCAGAGAGGGTCGGTTTGTGTGACCCAAAAGGGACAGACCCTGCTGTGGAAGTCACAGCTATATCTTCCAGCTTGAGAGTGTCCCTCACAGCATTGATAAGTGCACTGACAAGTGCCTTGTCTTGAGCTGACCCGGACGAGTGGTCCTCCTTACAGGGAAGGTCCTGGTCCGCCTCTTCTGACATACCAGAACCGGGGTCCTGAGCCGCAGCCAGTCCCGAGTCTGAGTCAGAACATTCCCCAGGCGATGGAGTGGGAAAGGGGTGCTTAGTACCCCCTTTACGCTCGCACACCGCTTCCACCCTGGCAACAAATGACTACAGGACTGCCGACAAAGCGGGTGCAGGGGCACCGGTTGCTGCCTCTGAAATGTCTGGGGAAAAAACGCCAGCTTCTGACTCCATGTTGCCCACTGACAGCCCTTAGGGACCCAGTCAAGATACCTGACAAAAATTATCGTCCATCCTCCTTGCTGCACTGACCGAGGGGGGGAATACCCAGGGGACTCACCGCCTAGCCAGAGACCGCTCAGCGCCGCTGCCCGCTCTCTATCTGCACACCGCGTGTGCCTGAGGAACTGTGTGAGGTACAGTAAATCGCACTGTGCAAGAAGCCAGCCAACACTAGAGGCCAAAACCCACTCCAAAATGGCCACCGAGTGCCTCAGAGAAAGCGCGCAGACCACAAGAAAATGGCTGCCCACAATTGCAGACCTGCATCCTAGCGTGGCCTTCGGCAAAATGGCTGCCAATGGAAATTGCAATGCAATGCACAGGCCCCAAAAAAAATGGCGCCAGTGCTTCAAAAAATGGCGTCCAGCAAGCGAGGTGGACGGGAAGGCCAGGCACGGAGGCTTCCAACAATTTACACTCCCCCACACAGAGAGCGGGCCTGGACACCCCCACAGCCCCCGCCGGGACCTAGAGCCCCCCAAGGTATTCCCCGGTCGCAGCGAGCCCCGCAAGGGGAGGAGGAAAAAAGGGGTGACAGAGGGAGAGAGGGGATGGCAATAGAACCCCCTAACGACCCCCTTAGGAAAGCCCAGCTGTTCCATCCCACCGAAGCAGAAGGAACCGTACTTACCCGTCCTGCGAGGACCTGCTGGTGCGTTCCTGACAGACCTACAACCGAGCAGTACGGAGTAGCTGTTGGCCTGGTTCACTGTGACTGAGACAGCAAGCCGCTCGGTCATATGTGAACCCTGTAACATAGCTCACCGGCCATCCCTGGAGCCATGGGGTATGTCGTGGCCGACCCCGCACATAGCTAAGGTCTGCTTACGCTCGATGGCCGGACTGGGGGGACTACAAGGATCTATATTATCCTGCCTGTCATGCCCAGCCGGCAGTTGATAGAAGAATAAAAAAAAAATAGAAAAAATAATAAAAAGTAAAAATTTCTTCAGGACTCTAGGCCCAAAGGGAGCCAGGTCCTTCTCCTCTAATAGGCAGAAAAAAACTGAGGCTGCTGGCTGCAGGGTGGAGGGTTATGTTCAGAGGGACCGCCCCCTGGGGCTGTTTCAACTCTGTTTAAATAACATGTATGCATATCTAACATGTTCTGCCTAGTCCTCTCCTAATAGACTGAACATACCCAACTGTCAAGATTTGAAGGAGCTGTGTCCGTCCATGGACGAGAAGATAAATAGATTTTTTGGCTGGAGCTACACTTTAAAAATGTACCAGTTCAAAATTACAAACAGATTCTACTTAATAACAAACCTACAGTCCCTGTCTTGTTTGCACCGCCTGTATACTGCTGTTCAGAGTATATAGGCCCTTTTTTAATTTGGGTGCGGGGTTCACCTTAATATCCATATGTAGCGGGCATGTACTTTCAGAGTGTTTAATTCTGGTGAGGACACCAGTGATGCATAGTTCCCTGCGGCCCAGCAGGTGGCGCTGTCACTTTTGGCCGGGGTTGAACCATCCCTTTGTGACCTCTCGCAGCGGTTGTACGGCGGGGCGGGGAACACGCTGTGATTGCTGGGAGAGGGTATAAAGGGGGCGGACATCTTCGCCACGAGGTGGGAGTCCCAGGCACCTTCAGCCTGAGGGCTGCTTTTCGCGGTCGGTGTTCAGGCGGCCTAGGCCTGGACACTTGGAGTTCGTGTTCCATCCCAGACACCTTCAGTCTGGGGTGAGGTACTCGGCCGGAGGCCTGGGGCCCAGTACCTTCCGCTGGGTCCCGCCCGGGAGGGACTGTCCTAGGGTGCCCTGGGTGTTGGGCACCCAAATCCAGAGGCGTAAGGGACCGGAGAAGGGATTCATCCGAAGACCTGGTGCAGCATATTGCCAGTGACGGGTGAACCTCTGGAGACCGCCCGGAGGGATGTCTTTCCCGAATAGGGACCAAGTTCATAGAGGAGGGTGGTTCATGTTCAATGACCGGTGGCAGCGGTCCAACTAGTCAACTCAGGTCAGTGGCGGAGACCTGCTATTAGGCCTGTGGCAGGGGCCTCAATGGTTCACCCGGTCGGTGGCAGCGACCAATCTCACGGTCGGTGGCAGAGACCGTGCGCCAGATCTATTCGCTTGCAAAGGAATAGGAGAATTCATTTGTGCCTGGGCCTACTTGTATCCACACCCCTGTCTGTCTGTTACTGAAAGTTCAACTATTATGTTCACCCTGCAATGGAAAAATAAAAGAGTGTTGGACTTTTAATTGGTGTGGGGCTCTGTTACTGGCAGACACATCGCCACGGAACAAGCGGGAAGCTTCGTATGCAGTGAACAGATCCGGAGATAATTTAGGTGACTTTGCTCAACCCTCATACACATACGAGGTGAGAGCTTGGCGTAGTGTTCCTGCACTCTCCTCTCCCAGGTACCCCTAGACCACACCAGCCAACCAGGCGATAGAAGCGGAGAGGGAGGGTGAGGCCCGCTACACATACAAGACCAAAAGGGACTGGTAGTGGGCTGGGGGGAGGGGGGTGGAGGGGTACCCATGCCATTTTTCTCAATGATTTTCATCCATATTGCCGGGACCAGACATTACATTAAAGCCGCAAGCAGACAACTTCCGGTTCCGGCGCCGCATGAGGTAGCTGCGCCTCCTTCAGCTCCCGCACCAGGACCCGCTGAACCAGCCTAGAAAATCAGCCTGAGCGCCCCCCTGAGTACCTGCACCATCTCCGGGAGCCCCCTCACTGTCCAGACCAGGATGGACCCCTTCGTCGAAAAAACCGTCATCCGCGCGTACGCGGCAGCGGCGGCACCCTCGGCCAAACCGCAAATCGAGGCCCCGGCTCTGGCCTACTCCAATGCTGCGGAGGCGACACAGGCGGCAGACATGGAGGTGAGTGAGCATCCCTCCCAGCATCCCTCCCAGCAATCTAGCACTCCAGCTACACCATCCCAGGGGACAGCTCCATTCCCCACTAGGGATGAGCTTCGTGTTCGAGTCGAACATACGTTCGACTCGAACATCGGCTGTTCGATCGTTCGACGAAGATCGAACGATTTGGGCCGTTCGCGCCAAATTCGAGTGACGCGAACGGCCCACAATGCACTACGCCATCGCAGTGTCATCCAGGCGCTGTGATTGGCCAAGCATGCACTGTGACCCCGCATGCTTGGCCAATCACAGCGCCGGCAGCGAGGAGAGCAATGATTGGCCACAGGCAGGATGCCTGTGGCCAATTATTGCTGAGGGTGTTTAGTACACGCCCCACACTATAAAAGGCCGCCAGCACGGCGGCCTAGTGTAGTGTGTTCCGGAGCAGGGATAGAGCAGCATAGGCAGGGACAGTGACTGTTATTTCTTTCTTGCTTAACCTGGATTCCTTTAGTTTAGGGAAAGAGAAGGATAGGTAGGGAGAGTGTCAGTGTGTTTTGTGCTTGTGCTATAGTGTGCTTAAAAAAAACATTTATTCTAGGGACAGAAAACTGTAGGTAGGGACAGTGTCAGTTTCTTTCACTCTGCAAGTCCTTGTTTCCAGGGACCTGGAAGGACAGTGAGTGAATTGTCCTTGTGCTATATTGTGCTTAAAAAAACATTTATTCTAGGGACAGAAAACTGTAGGTAGGGAGAGTGTCAGTTTCTTTCACTCTGCAAGTCCTTGTTTCCAGGGACCTGTAAGGACAGTGAGTGAATTGTCCTTGTGCTATATTGTGATTAAAAAAAACATTTTTTCTAGGGACAGAAAACTGTAGGTAGGGAGAGTGTTTTTTTTCTTTCACTCTGCAAGTCCTTGTTTCCAGGGACCTGGAAGGACAGTGAGTGAATTGTCCTTGTGCTATATTGTGCTTAAAAAAAAACATTTTTTCTAGGGACAGAAAACTGTAGGTAGGGAGAGTGTTTTTTTTTTTTCACTCTGCAAGTCCTTGTTTCCAGGGACCTGTAAGGACAGTGAGTGAATTGTCCTTGTGCTATATTGTGCTTAAAAAAAACATTTATTCTAGGGACAGAAAACTGTAGGTAGGGAGAGTGTCAGTTTATTTCACTCTGCAAGTCCTTGTTTCCAGGGACCTGTAAGGACAGTGAGTGAATTGTCCTTGTGCTATATTGTGATTAAAAAAAACATTTTTTCTAGGGACAGAAAACTGTAGGTAGGGAGAGTGTTTTTTTTCTTTCACTCTGCAAGTCCTTGTTTCCAGGCACCTGTAAGGACAGTGAGTGAATTGTCCTTGTGCTATATTGTGCTTAAAAAAAACATTTATTCTAGGGACAGAAAACTGTAGGTAGGGAGAGTGTCAGTTTATTTCACTCTGCAAGTCCTTGTTTCCAGGGACCTGTAAGGACAGTGAGTGAATTGTCCTTGTGCTATATTGTGATTAAAAAAAACATTTTTTCTAGGGACAGAAAACTGTAGGTAGGGAGAGTGTTTTTTTTCTTTCACTCTGCAAGTCCTTGTTTCCAGGGACCTGTAAGGACAGTGAGTGAATTGTCCTTGTGCTATATTGTGCTTAAAAAAAACATTTTTTCTAGGGACAGAAAACTGTAGGTAGGGAGAGTGTTTTTTTTTTTTCACTCTGCAAGTCCTTGTTTCCAGGGACCTGTAAGGACAGTGAGTGAATTGTCCTTGTGCTATATTGTGCTTAAAAAAAACATTTATTCTAGGGACAGAAAACTGTAGGTAGGGAGAGTGTCAGTTTATTTCACTCTGCAAGTCCTTGTTTCCAGGGACCTGTAAGGACAGTGAGTGAATTGTCCTTGTGCTATATTGTGATTAAAAAAAACATTTTTTCTAGGGACAGAAAACTGTAGGTAGGGAGAGTGTTTTTTTTCTTTCACTCTGCAAGTCCTTGTTTCCAGGGACCTGTAAGGACAGTGAGTGAATTGTCCTTGTGCTATATTGTGCTTAAAAAAAACATTTATTCTAGGGACAGAAAACTGTAGGTAGGGAGAGTGTCAGTTTATTTCACTCTGCAAGTCCTTGTTTCCAGGGACCTGTAAGGACAGTGAGTGAATTGTCCTTGTGCTATATTGTGATTAAAAAAAACATTTTTTCTAGGGACAGAAAACTGTAGGTAGGGAGAGTGTTTTTTTTCTTTCACTCTGCAAGTCCTTGTTTCCAGGGACCTGTAAGGACAGTGAGTGAATTGTCCTTGTGCTATATTGTGATTAAAAAAAACATTTTTTCTAGGGACAGAAAACTGTAGGTAGGGAGAGTGTTTTTTTTCTTTCACTCTGCAAGTCCTTGTTTCCAGGGACCTGTAAGGACAGTGAGTGAATTGTCCTTGTGCTATATTGTGCTTAAAAAAAACATTTATTCTAGGGACAGAAAACTGTAGGTAGGGAGAGTGTCAGTTTATTTCACTCTGCAAGTCCTTGTTTCCAGGGACCTGTAAGGACAGTGAGTGAATTGTCCTTGTGCTATATTGTGATTAAAAAAAACATTTTTTCTAGGGACAGAAAACTGTAGGTAGGGAGAGTGTTTTTTTTCTTTCACTCTGCAAGTCCTTGTTTCCAGGGACCTGGAAGGACAGTGAGTGAATTGTCCTTGTGCTATATTGTGCTTAAAAAAAACATTTATTCTAGGGACAGAAAACTGTAGGTAGGGAGAGTGTCAGTTTATTTCACTCTGCAAGTCCTTGTTTCCAGGGACCTGTAAGGACAGTGAGTGAATTGTCCTTGTGCTATATTGTGATTAAAAAAAACATTTTTTCTAGGGACAGAAAACTGTAGGTAGGGAGAGTGTTTTTTTTCTTTCACTCTGCAAGTCCTTGTTTCCAGGGACCTGGAAGGACAGTGAGTGAATTCTCCTTGTGCTATATTGTGCTTAAAAAAAACATTTATTCTAGGGACAGAAAACTGTAGGTAGGGAGAGTGTCAGTTTATTTCACTCTGCAAGTCCTTGTTTCCAGGGACCTGTAAGGACAGTGAGTGAATTGTCCTTGTGCTATATTGTGCTTAAAAAAACATTTATTCTAGGGACAGAAAACTGTAGGTAGGGAGAGTGTTTATTTTCTTTCACTCTGCAAGTCCTTGTTTCCAGGGACCTGTAAGGACAGTGAGTGAATTGTCCTTGTGCTATATTGTGATTAAAAAAAAACATTTTTTCTAGGGACAGAAAACTGTAGGTAGGGAGAGTGTTTTTTTTCTTTCACTCTGCAAGTCCTTGTTTCCAGGGACCTGTAAGGACAGTGAGTGAATTGTCCTTGTGCTATATTGTGCTTAAAAAAAACATTTATTCTAGGGACAGAAAACTGTAGGTAGGGAGAGTGTCAGTTTATTTCACTCTGCAAGTCCTTGTTTCCAGGGACCTGTAAGGACAGTGAGTGAATTGTCCTTGTGCTATATTGTGATTAAAAAAAACATTTTTTCTAGGGACAGAAAACTGTAGGTAGGGAGAGTGTTTTTTTTCTTTCACTCTGCAAGTCCTTGTTTCCAGGGACCTGGAAGGACAGTGAGTGAATTCTCCTTGTGCTATATTGTGCTTAAAAAAAACATTTATTCTAGGGACAGAAAACTGTAGGTAGGGAGAGTGTCAGTTTATTTCACTCTGCAAGTCCTTGTTTCCAGGGACCTGTAAGGACAGTGAGTGAATTGTCCTTGTGCTATATTGTGATTAAAAAAAACATTTTTTCTAGGGACAGAAAACTGTAGGTAGGGAGAGTGTTTTTTTTCTTTCACTCTGCAAGTCCTTGTTTCCAGGCACCTGTAAGGACAGTGAGTGAATTGTCCTTGTGCTATATTGTGCTTAAAAAAAACATTTATTCTAGGGACAGAAAACTGTAGGTAGGGAGAGTGTCAGTTTATTTCACTCTGCAAGTCCTTGTTTCCAGGGACCTGTAAGGACAGTGAGTGAATTGTCCTTGTGCTATATTGTGATTAAAAAAAACATTTTTTCTAGGGACAGAAAACTGTAGGTAGGGAGAGTGTTTTTTTTCTTTCACTCTGCAAGTCCTTGTTTCCAGGGACCTGTAAGGACAGTGAGTGAATTGTCCTTGTGCTATATTGTGCTTAAAAAAAACATTTTTTCTAGGGACAGAAAACTGTAGGTAGGGAGAGTGGTTTTTTTTTTTTCACTCTGCAAGTCCTTGTTTCCAGGGACCTGTAAGGACAGTGAGTGAATTGTCCTTGTGCTATATTGTGCTTAAAAAAAACATTTATTCTAGGGACAGAAAACTGTAGGTAGGGAGAGTGTCAGTTTATTTCACTCTGCAAGTCCTTGTTTCCAGGGACCTGTAAGGACAGTGAGTGAATTGTCCTTGTGCTATATTGTGATTAAAAAAAACATTTTTTCTAGGGACAGAAAACTGTAGGTAGGGAGAGTGTTTTTTTTCTTTCACTCTGCAAGTCCTTGTTTCCAGGGACCTGTAAGGACAGTGAGTGAATTGTCCTTGTGCTATATTGTGCTTAAAAAAAACATTTATTCTAGGGACAGAAAACTGTAGGTAGGGAGAGTGTCAGTTTATTTCACTCTGCAAGTCCTTGTTTCCAGGGACCTGTAAGGACAGTGAGTGAATTGTCCTTGTGCTATATTGTGATTAAAAAAAACATTTTTTCTAGGGACAGAAAACTGTAGGTAGGGAGAGTGTTTTTTTTCTTTCACTCTGCAAGTCCTTGTTTCCAGGGACCTGTAAGGACAGTGAGTGAATTGTCCTTGTGCTATATTGTGATTAAAAAAAACATTTTTTCTAGGGACAGAAAACTGTAGGTAGGGAGAGTGTTTTTTTTCTTTCACTCTGCAAGTCCTTGTTTCCAGGGACCTGTAAGGACAGTGAGTGAATTGTCCTTGTGCTATATTGTGCTTAAAAAAAACATTTATTCTAGGGACAGAAAACTGTAGGTAGGGAGAGTGTCAGTTTATTTCACTCTGCAAGTCCTTGTTTCCAGGGACCTGTAAGGACAGTGAGTGAATTGTCCTTGTGCTATATTGTGATTAAAAAAAACATTTTTTCTAGGGACAGAAAACTGTAGGTAGGGAGAGTGTTTTTTTTCTTTCACTCTGCAAGTCCTTGTTTCCAGGGACCTGGAAGGACAGTGAGTGAATTGTCCTTGTGCTATATTGTGCTTAAAAAAAACATTTATTCTAGGGACAGAAAACTGTAGGTAGGGAGAGTGTCAGTTTATTTCACTCTGCAAGTCCTTGTTTCCAGGGACCTGTAAGGACAGTGAGTGAATTGTCCTTGTGCTATATTGTGATTAAAAAAAACATTTTTTCTAGGGACAGAAAACTGTAGGTAGGGAGAGTGTTTTTTTTCTTTCACTCTGCAAGTCCTTGTTTCCAGGGACCTGGAAGGACAGTGAGTGAATTCTCCTTGTGCTATATTGTGCTTAAAAAAAACATTTATTCTAGGGACAGAAAACTGTAGGTAGGGAGAGTGTCAGTTTATTTCACTCTGCAAGTCCTTGTTTCCAGGGACCTGTAAGGACAGTGAGTGAATTGTCCTTGTGCTATATTGTGCTTAAAAAAACATTTATTCTAGGGACAGAAAACTGTAGGTAGGGAGAGTGTTTATTTTCTTTCACTCTGCAAGTCCTTGTTTCCAGGGACCTGTAAGGACAGTGAGTGAATTGTCCTTGTGCTATATTGTGATTAAAAAAAAACATTTTTTCTAGGGACAGAAAACTGTAGGTAGGGAGAGTGTTTTTTTTCTTTCACTCTGCAAGTCCTTGTTTCCAGGGACCTGTAAGGACAGTGAGTGAATTGTCCTTGTGCTATATTGTGCTTAAAAAAAACATTTATTCTAGGGACAGAAAACTGTAGGTAGGGAGAGTGTCAGTTTATTTCACTCTGCAAGTCCTTGTTTCCAGGGACCTGTAAGGACAGTGAGTGAATTGTCCTTGTGCTATATTGTGATTAAAAAAAACATTTTTTCTAGGGACAGAAAACTGTAGGTAGGGAGAGTGTTTTTTTTCTTTCACTCTGCAAGTCCTTGTTTCCAGGGACCTGGAAGGACAGTGAGTGAATTCTCCTTGTGCTATATTGTGCTTAAAAAAAACATTTATTCTAGGGACAGAAAACTGTAGGTAGGGAGAGTGTCAGTTTATTTCACTCTGCAAGTCCTTGTTTCCAGGGACCTGTAAGGACAGTGAGTGAATTGTCCTTGTGCTATATTGTGATTAAAAAAAACATTTTTTCTAGGGACAGAAAACTGTAGGTAGGGAGAGTGTTTTTTTTTTTTCACTCTGCAAGTCCTTGTTTCCAGGGACCTGTAAGGACAGTGAGTGAATTGTCCTTGTGCTATATTGTGATTAAAAAAAACATTTTTTCTAGGGACAGAAAACTGTAGGTAGGGAGAGTGTTTTTTTTCTTTCACTCTGCAAGTCCTTGTTTCCAGGGACCTGTAAGGACAGTGAGTGAATTGTCCTTGTGCTATATTGTGCTTAAAAAAACATTTATTCTAGGGACAGAAAACTGTAGGTAGGGAGAGTGTCAGTTTATTTCACTCTGCAAGTCCTTGTTTCCAGGGACCTGTAAGGACAGTGAGTGAATTGTCCTTGTGCTATATTGTGCTTAAAAAAAACATTTATTCTAGGGACAGAAAACTGTAGGTAGGGAGAGTGTTTATTTTCTTTCACTCTGCAAGTCCTTGTTTCCAGGGACCTGTAAGGACAGTGAGTGAATTGTCCTTGTGCTATATTGTGATTAAAAAAAACATTTATTCTAGGGACAGAAAACTGTAGGTAGGGAGAGTGTCAGTTTATTTCACTCTGCAAGTCCTTGTTTCCAGGGACCTGTAAGGACAGTGAGTGAATTGTCCTTGTGCTATATTGTGATTAAAAAAAACATTTTTTCTAGGGACAGAAAACTGTAGGTAGGGAGAGTGTTTTTTTTCTTTCACTCTGCAAGTCCTTGTTTCCAGGGACCTGGAAGGACAGTGAGTGAATTCTCCTTGTGCTATATTGTGCTTAAAAAAAACATTTATTCTAGGGACAGAAAACTGTAGGTAGGGAGAGTGTCAGTTTATTTCACTCTGCAAGTCCTTGTTTCCAGGGACCTGTAAGGACAGTGAGTGAATTGTCCTTGTGCTATATTGTGATTAAAAAAAACATTTTTTCTAGGGACAGAAAACTGTAGGTAGGGAGAGTGTTTTTTTTCTTTCACTCTGCAAGTCCTTGTTTCCAGGGACCTGTAAGGACAGTGAGTGAATTGTCCTTGTGCTATATTGTGATTAAAAAAAACATTTTTTCTAGGGACAGAAAACTGTAGGTAGGGAGAGTGTTTTTTTTCTTTCACTCTGCAAGTCCTTGTTTCCAGGGACCTGTAAGGACAGTGAGTGAATTGTCCTTGTGCTATATTGTGATTAAAAAAAACATTTTTTCTAGGGACAGAAAACTGTAGGTAGGGAGAGTGTTTTTTTTCTTTCACTCTGCAAGTCCTTGTTTCCAGGGACCTGTAAGGACAGTGAGTGAATTGTCCTTGTGCTATATTGTGCTTAAAAAAAACATTTATTCTAGGGACAGAAAACTGTAGGTAGGGAGAGTGTCAGTTTCTTTCACTGTGAAAGTCCTTGTTTCAAGGGACAGAGAAGGACACCTGAAGGTAGCCCTTATTGCTTTTTTCCCATCTCCCTGCAGGCCATCTATTAGAATGTCTGGAAGGCAAACAAGGAGAGGCAGACAGTCAGGAGGCAATAAAAGAGGGCAAGCAGGCTCTGTGTCTGGGGGCAACAGTGCTGGTCGTGGACGCGGTGCATTGTCATCAGCACATGGCCATGGGACACGCTTGTCCTTCTTTTCGGCAGCTGGACATGTTGAGCCACATCATGCCGAAGACTTGGTAGAGTGGATGACCAAGCCCTCCTCCTCCTCCTCATCCTCTCTCACCCAGGCTCAGGGTACTGGAAAAGCAGCTGCCAAAGCGTCGTCTTCCCTGGTATCAATGTCAGACAAATCATCAGTCACTCCTTCCCTAGACCCACCATGTCCTCCTCCTGAGGAGTCCCCCGAACTGTTTCAGCACAGTGTTGGGTACATGCTCCAGGAGGATGCCCAGCGTTTCGAAGGGTCTGATGATGAAACCCAGCTAGAGGAAGGCAGTAGCGTGAGAGCAGACAGAGGGGATGCTCAAGAAGGACACCAATCTGGCAGTCATGTTCCAGCAGCTGCAGCATACTGCCAGATTGGCTCCAGTGATGAGGAGGGAGGGGATGATGAGGTCACTGACTCCACGTGGGTGCCTAATAGGAGAGAGGAGGAGGAGGAGGATGAGGAGGAGGCACATCTCCAACGAGGCAGGATGCCCTTTGGTCGCCAGCGTAAGGGCAGTACACCGACGGAATCACACCGCAGAGCTCCGCCTGTGCAGGGCGCTGCCTCTGCCCGTCATTCAAAAAGTTCTTTGGTGTGGGCCTTTTTTGAGGCTAGTGCATCAGATCGCACAGCTGCTGTTTGCAACATATGTCTCAAGCGTATATCGCGTGGCCAAAACATCAGCCGCTTGGGTACCACATGCCTGACCAGACATATGTTGACCTGCCATGCAGCTCGTTGGCAAGCCTACCTCAAAGACCCACACCAAAGAACAAAGCGGACCTCTCCTTGCACCGCATCAGCTGGGATCTCCAACCCCACTATAACTTCAGTCCTCTCTGAAACATGCACTGAGAGGAATGAAGGTGTAGAATTAGGTGTGTCACAGCCAAGTACTTGCGCCCACTCTGCTAGCAGTACACCGACGTCCGATTCTAGCAGGCAAATTTCCCTGCCCCAGCTGCTGGACCGTCGAAAGAAGTTCACTCCCAGCCATCCACATGCCCAGCGGTTGAATGCTAGCTTGGCTAAATTGCTAGCGCTTCAACTGCTGCCTTTTCAGTTGGTAGACTCGGCCCCCTTCCGTGAGTTTGTGCAATGTGCGGTTCCTCAGTGGCAGGTTCCCAAACGCCACTTTTTCTCACGGAAGGCTATTCCGGCTCTCTACCGGCATGTGGAAGGCAATGTCTTGGCCTCGCTGGACAGGGCGGTCAGCGGTAAGGTGCATATTACCGCTGACTCATGGTCCAGCAGGCATGGACAGGGACGTTACCTTTCTTTCACGGCCCATTGGGTCACTCTTTTGGCAGCTGGGAAGGATTCAGGACAAGGTGCAGTAGTGTTGGAGGTTGTCCCACCGCCACGCCTCCAAAATGCTACTACTGGTTGTGACACACCTCTCTCCTCCACCCCCTCCTCTTCTTCTTCCTCCATGGCCTCTTCCTGTGGTTTGTCCTATGAACCAGCGGTGCTCCGTAGCCGTTCACGGGGCTACGCAAGTACGCAGGCAAAAAGATGCCATGCCGTGCTTGCGCTGGTGTGTTTGGGGGACAGAAGCCACACTGGGGCAGAGGTCCTGTCTGCTCTGCAGGGCCAGGCCGAGAGGTGGTTGACGCCACGCCAGCTTAAGCCAGGAATGGTGGTTTGCGACAATGGCACCAACCTCCTCTCCGCCCTCCGACAGGGACAACTGACCCATGTGCCCTGTGTGGCTCACGTCCTTAACCTGGTGGTGCAGCGGTTCTTGGGCAGGTACCCGGGCTTACAGGATGTCCTGAGGCAGGCCAGGAAAGTCTGTGTGCATTTCCGCAGATCTTATAATGCCAGTGCTCGCCTGGCTGAGCTGCAAAAGGAGTTGAACCTGCCCAAGAACCGCCTTATATGTGACATGCCCACCAGGTGGAACTCAACGTTGGCCATGCTGCAGCGGCTGCACACGCAGCAGAGGGCCATCAATGAGTACCTGTGCGACTACGGCACCAGGACAGGGTCAGGGGAGCTTGGTTTTTTTTCTCCACGCCAGTGGGGCATGATCAGGGATGCATGCACTGTCCTGGCACCATTTGAGGAGGCCACGAGGATGGTGAGCAGTGACAGTGCATGCATCAGTGACACTGTACCTCTTGTCCACCTGTTGGAGCACACGCTGCGTGGAATAATGGACAGGGCACTTGAGGCAGAACAGAGGCAGGAAGAGGAGGACTTCCTTGCCTCTCAAGGCCCCCTTTACCCAGACAGTGTTCCTTCTGTCCCACCCATCGCACAGGAAGAGGAGGAGGAGGAGGAGGAGGAGGAGGAGGATTGTGTCAGCATGGAGGTGGAGGCTGGCACTCAGCATCATCAGCAGCAGTCTTTTAGGGATGATTTACAGTCCCAAGAAACCAGTGGACTTGTACGTGGCTGGGAGGAGGTGGCTGCGGATCATGTCGTCCTTAGTGACCCAGAGGACTCCGGAGCGAATGCCTCAGCAAACCTACGCTGCATGGCCTCCCTGATCCTGCAAAGTCTGCGGAAGGATCCTCGTATTCTTCGGATCAAGGAGAGGGACCATTACTGGCTGGCCACTCTCCTTGATCCACGGTACAAGGGTAAGGTTGCGGACCTTATGTTACCGTCGCAGAGGGAGCAGAGGATGAGACAACTCCGGGAGGCCTTGCAGAAAGGTCTGTGCAACGCGTTCCCAGAGACTGGGAGGTTGCAAACTCCTGGTCCTGGACAACGAGTTGCTGAGGCTTCGGCCAGTCAAAGAAGGAGCGGTGGGGAAGGTGGCCGTCTGACCGATGCGTTCAGACAATTCTTTAGTCCGCAGCCCCAAAGTATGATCGGTTCCAGCAACCATCGCCAGCGTCTGATAAACATGGTGCAGGAATATCTAGGGGCAAGGTCAGACTTGGACACCTTCCCCACCGAAAATCCTCTGGCTTACTGGGTCTTGAGGATGGATCACTGGCCAGAGCTTGCACAGTATGCAATTGAGCTACTGGCCTGTCCTGCATCCAGCGTTCTTTCGGAACGCACATTCAGTGCTGCTGGAGGATTTGTCACGGATCACAGGGTGCGCCTGTCCACCGACTCGGTTGATCGACTGACTTTCATCAAGATGAACCAGTCTTGGATCACCACCAGCTACCACACACCTGATGCTGATATAACAGACTAATTGATTTTAACATGTCACATCCCTTCAAGACTGATGCTGATGCTGAGTGCCTGTGCTGTTATGTTGACTGGCTATCCTCCTCCTCCGAGTCCTCAATGATACGATTGATGATGATAGCTTGGAAGATCATTTTTGTTTATGGGTGCCGCCACCAGTGCCTAACGCCCAATTTTTCAGCCCCTGTTTAACAGGGGCGTGTAATTACAATTTTTGAAGCAATACTTTGCAACAGGGCTCATTGCTGTGCTCCAAGTACAGTATCTGTGAGGGGTTGCAGTGTTGTGCCACCAGTGCCTAAGGCCCAATTTTTCAGCCCCTGTTCAACAGGGGCATGTAATTACAATTCTTGATCTAATAATTCACAGCAGGGCCCATTGCTGCACCCACCAAGAGTAACTGTCAGGGCTTACAGTGTTGTGGCACCAGCACCACCATCAAAGGCCCAATTTTTACTACCACTGTTCAACAATTATATGTAATTAAAATTCCTGATATAATAGTTGACAGCAGGGCGTTCCAGCACCAACCAAGAGTAACTGTGAGTGCTTACAGTGTTGTGCCAACACCAACAACTAAGGGGCCTATTTCTGCAGAGTATATACGGCAGGTCCCTACTTTCAAACATCCAACTTACAAACGACTCCTACTTGCAAACGCAAGAAGACAACAGGAAGTGAGAGGAAATCTACCACTAGGAAGGAAAATTCTCTCCTGTAAGAATAAATATGGGAGAAAGGTGTCTCCTCTGTACTGATGCTTTATCAGCAATCCTTGTTTCAAGAAAAACACCACATTTCAAAAACAGTTGTCATTGGGACGGAAAGTGAGGTGAAATGTTCTGAACAGGGGCACAGACAGCAAAACAAATGTTACAGGGGTGATAACCCTTACCTATGTTTTCCAAAAAGTTTAAAAATAGATTTTTGGTCTGGAGCTACACTTCAACAATGTACCTGTTCAAAATTACAAACAGATTCTACATAAGAACAAACCTACAGTCCCTGTCTTGTATGCACCGCCTGTATAGGGCTGTTCAGAGTATATAGGGCCTTTTTTATTTTATGTGCGGGGTTCCCCTTAATATCCATACAAGACCCAAAGGGGCTGGTAATGGGCTGGGGTAGGGGGGGGGGGTCATGGGGTAGCTATGCCATTTTTCTTAAAGAATTTCATCCATATTACCGGGACCAGACATTACATTAAAGCCGCAAGCAGTTTTAAATGGCTTTTTTTTCCTTTAGAAGTGTCATTTTGTGCAGGGACAGTTCTAAACACGGGAAACACGTGGCACTTCACAGGCATACTTTAGACACCCCCCAGGTACGATATTTAAAGGAATATTTGACTTTTTTTTTTTCACTTTATGCATCATTAAAATGACTGCTCCCGAAAAACGACCGTTTTTAAAACTTCTTTTTGCATTGATACATGTCCCCTGGTGCAGAACCCGGGTTCCCAAACCCTTTTTAGGACAATAACATGCATAATAGTTGTTATAATTAGCACTTTAGAATTCGAACGTTCGCATCCATTGTATTTAATAGGGTTCTAATGTTCGTTCGAACTTTCGGTCCGTTCGCGGGTTCTGGTGCGAACCGAACCCGGGGGTGTTCGGCTCATCACTATTCCCCACTATACCTGCCATACCAGGGGGACAGGCAACATCCTCACCCTCACCTTCAGGGGATGCAGACCACACTCACCGCATAGCAAATGCAGTGGCTGCCCTTCTCTCCCCCATGATCTTTGCCTCAGTGGAACAGGCCGTTAACGCGGGCATGAAACAAATCAAGGCCCAACTCACTGAACATTCCAGCAGATTAAATGAGGTGGAACACCGCTTATCAGAAGTAGAAGACGAACTTTACCAAGCGCAGGCCACGGAGCAGTCGCAAGACAAGACTAATCAGTTTATTTTTTAAAAATGAGAAGATTTGGAAAATAGATCCAGGAGGAGCAACTTGCGTTTTATAGGTGTCCCCGAATCGCTCCCCTCTGCAGCTCTGGCGGAATTCTTCTCAAAACGCATCCCAGAAGCCATGGGTCTTTCAGGCCTGTTCACAGTGGAACGCGCACACCGTATGGGCTCCTTCAATACCGAACGCAAAACACCCCGTCCCATCATTGCCAAGTATCTCAATTATGCTGACAAATCTCTCATCCTACAGTAATTTCGACAATCCCCATCTCTCCAAATTGACGGGGTAAAAATCCTTATTTTTGCTGACTACTCGATCAAGGTTTCCAAGAAGAGAAAAGCTTTCCAACTGATCTGCTCTGAACTCTTCAAGCAACAAATAAAATTCACCCTGGCCTTTCCTGCAACTCTACGCCTCAAATCACCTAAAGGGGAACAATTGTCTTTCCAGGATCCCTTGGAGGCAGAATCCTTTATCCGCTCCATACGGGGCGATGCACTACCTCACACGCCTTCCAAGTCATCTTCTACTCTCTGATCCCTGGATCAGAGAAGCCCTCGCAAGGACTCTCCAAAACGCTTTAGGCCTTCTGCTCCAGACCAACGCAACCGTAACTCTCCGCAGTGAAGTTTCCCGCACTGCCTTAGACTTTCGTTTTCACAAATCCAGGTCGTATGGTCTCTCTCTTTTGCACCTGTCGATTATGATGTTTGTCTCACTTGCGTGATTCCTTCGGCGGTCATCCAGAGTCCACCTCTGGGCAATGACCCCTGAATGGCCACCCAGGGTTAATCCTCTCTCGTTATTTTGGTCTCATTTACTGTTCTGCCATATGCATTCTATTATATTGTTTGCTATAATTGAGCTTGTTATTTCTTTTTTTTGCATGCTAGGGCAACTCTGTATTCTTGCCAATCTGCACGCATTTTGCTTACGTTTAGATATCTTCCATGACTCCGCTGTGTGACATACCTGACTCCTTATCACGGTTGTAACCCGGGGGTCCCTCGCACATCACTGATGTTCCAGGGGCGCTCGGGCCTGCTCGACACTCTTCTTTTTCCATGCTGGGTCCTGCATGGGGAACTATCTCGCACAGCGTACTCATGCGGAAAAAAGTGAAGTTCAGTCTGATATATATTTTAGTTATTTGTTTTGTTTCTCCTTGTTCTCTCTCTTCTTCCCCCCTCTTCCCCCCCAACACCCTAGTCCACACTCCTATACACGTTCACTACTCATGGGCTCCATTTATAGATGAACCTGATCCTCCCGTGCCTACAGTTTACCTCCTACCCCCTACATATTCTACGGCAGATGCTGATCCTACGCTCATACCCCTCCCTATTCATGATGTCTTAGGGTAGTTTCATGGAATGTGAAGGGCCTCCGTTCTCCTAACAAGAGAATGAAGATTCTTCGACATCTCAAAAGGCTAAAGGCCGACATAGCACTACTGCAGGAATCTCACCTTACGGCGTCCGACTTCGGTCGTATGCAGAAACTCTGGGTTGGTACGGTTTTAGGGGCGGAATCAGTTGGACGGAAGGCTGGTGTCCTCCTTCTGTTTCACAAAAACCTCCCATGCACAGTTCTATCCACGCAAACAGACGACCAAGGGCGTTTCATTTCTTCCAGGGTTAAATTAGGCACCAAAGAACTGGTCATATCTAATATCTATGCGCCCAACAGCCCCACAAAGACCTTTTACTCCCGACTCTCTTTGTGGCTTCTCACCTCCCCCCATTTACCCCACTTGGTTGGGGGAGACTTCAATGACCTCATGTATCCTTCAGACAATAGGTCTTTCCCGAAGCAATCCACCCTAGCACTCACTACACCTGGCCCCACCCTATTTGCCTCGACTATGGACTCCCTACATCTCACTGACATTTGGCGTCTAGCGCACCCGGTAGACAGAGAGTATACCTTCTACTCTAACCCCCACAAGGTCCTCACTAGGATCGACTATTTTTTTGGATCCGACAACCTTATTCCTTTAGTCTCGGACTCAGAGGTTGGAGACATAGACATATCAGACCATGCTCCAATCACCCTTACTCTGGATAGGCTAGATCTCCCCCCCATCCCAATATTTGGCGCTTCCCATCCTTTCTCCACAACAATGCTGACTTCAGAACATACATGGAACGGTCATGGGCGGAGTTTTCCTCTGCCAATGCCCCGCATGCAGGAGATCCGAACCTTCTATGGGATGCTGGTAAAGCATACCTGAGGGGTCGGATTATATCATATGCCACTTCCTTCAAAAGAAATGCTTTATCAAAATACAGACTGGCCAGTGATAGACTACACCTTGCCCAACGCAACCTCGCTACTTCGACCTCACCGGCTGACAGGGCTGAGTGGCTAGTGGCTAAAACTGCCTTTGACACCTGGACTGATACACTGGAATGCACAAAAAGATCATACCTAGATGCCACTCTACATAAATATGGTAATAAAGCAGGTAAACTCCTCTCCAGACTTTGCAAGGGCACGTTCCGCCCGACACACATCAACTCGCAGCGAGATTGCACTGGAAAGGTGCATTCCACCCCACTGCACATAAATAAAACCATGCTAGAATATTACAAGGCCCTCTATGCCCCCGATCCTATTGACCATAAACTAGCCCATGCCTTTCTTGCAAAAATGAATCTACCGACTGTCTCTCCCACTCAGCTGGACATCTTAAACGCCCCCATCTCCCTCGACGAAATAGACCACACCATTCGAAATCTCCACCCTTCGAAAGCACCCGGCCCGGACGGTTTTACAAGTGAATTCTATAAAACCCTCCCAAATATTACGGCACCCATACTCCACTCGGTCTACACCAACATATGGGCGGGAGGCCCCTATTTACCGACGGGTAACCAGGCTATCATCAAGCTACTCTCAAAAAAGGGCAAAGACCCTTTAGATCCAGGCTCATACAGGCCCATTTCACTACTCAACCTGGATGTCAAAATTCTATCCAAGATAGCGGCCTCCAGGCTAGCTACCATCCTCCCGGACCTCATACACCCGGCCCAATCCGGCTTTGTGAGAGGGCGGACGGCTACTCTTAACATTCGTAAGGTTCTCTTGGCCCTCGAACAAGCCAAACAGGACCCCTTGGGGAATTATGCCATTATCACCCTAGATGCTGAAAAAGCTTTTGACAATGTTAGTTTTGACTGGTTATCTTTTACACTCTCTAAAATGGGTTTCTCAGGCCCTTTCTGCCACCTTATTAATTCCATGTACACAGCACCCTCAGCTAGACTCGTTGCGGCAGGACTCCTCTCAGATGACTTCCGCCTTCATAAAGGAACCAGGCAGGGCTGTCCTCTTTCCCCCCTCCTGTTCAACATGGCCTTAGAACCCCTCTCCAGATATCTATCCCAGGCAGCCCCCCTGCGAGGCATCAAAATAGGCGGCACGGAACTTCGCACCTCATTATTTGCCGACGACGTCCTCATATTTACGGGCAATCCCCGAGATGACATCCTGACCATTAAGAACACCTTCGACGATTTTCGACGGTGTTCTGGCCTCCGTATTAATTACTCCAAAAGCGAGATTCTACCTATCGGCACGCACTCCCCACCCTCATGGGCCAAACACTCCCTGTTCAAAGTCACCTCATCTCACATTACTTATCTGGGAATTAAGATTGGAAAACTACCCTCCTCTATTTACAACCTCAACTATCCCCCCCTCTTCACTAAACTTTTTCAGGAACTGTCAAACTGGATGGATCTCCCCCTCTCACTCTTGGGAAGGTGTCACCTTGTCAAAATGATTAGCTTTGCCAGACTGCTTTATCCTTTGCAAACCATACCCTTGCTTTAAAACACAAGGATGTCAAATCTCTCAATTCCAAAATTTCGCATTTCATCTGGCACGGCAAAAGACCTTGGATAGCCCTTAAAAAATTACACCTTCCCAGACGTGACGGGGGTATCAGTCTACCTCATATCAGATTGTACAATTTAGCTTGTTTGTTCAGGACCAGCTTGGACTGGATAGCCCAATCATCCCAATACTCTAACCATCTCCTTGAAACCGAAATGGCTCGCCCCTACTCTTTGGTAGCCCTCCTACACTGCAGATGGAAAACGGTTCCTCCCCCATACCAACACAATCTCCTTTTGCGGGACACAGCTCTAGCTTGGAGAGAAATCAGGAAGACCTTCAAGTTATCCCCCTTCATCTCTCCCCATTTACCGATCCAAGGAAATCCTGGTTTCCTCCCTGGTCTTCAATGTAAAGCGTTCACGGTATGGCGAGATCAAGGGCTATTAAATTTTGCCTCCTTATGTGACGGCATCACTGGAAAACCTCTCCCCTTTTCCACTATATCCTCATCATTCTCTCTGCCTCCCTCTCACGTTTTTCACTTTAACCAATGCATCAGCTTCCTGTCTAGTGATGAGCCGAACACCCCCGGGTTCGGTTTGCACCAGAACCCGCGAACGGACCGAAAGTTCGCGCAAACATTAGAACCCTATTAAATACAATGGATGCGAACGTTCGGATTCTAAAGTGCTAATTATAACGACTATTATCCATGTTATTGTCCGAAACAGAGTTTGGGAACCCGGCTTCTGCACCAGGGGACATGTATCAATACAAAAAGAAGTTTTAAAAACGGACGTTTTCCGGGAGCAGTCATTTTAATGATGCATAAAGTGAAAAAAAAAAAGTCAAATATTCCTTTAAATATTGTACCTGGGGGGTGTCTAAAGTATGCCTGTGAAGTGCCACGTGTTTCCCGTGTTTAGAACTGTCCCTGCACAAAATAACATTTCTAAAGGGAAAAAAGTCATTTAAAACTGCTTGCGGCTTTAATGCAATGTCTGGTCCCGGTAATATGGATGAAAATCTTTAGGAAAAATGGCATAGCTACCCCATCAACCCCCCCCCCTACCCCAGCCCATTACCAGCCCCTTTGGGTCTTGTATGGATATTAAGGGGAACCCCGCACACAAAATAAAAAAGGACCTATATACTCTGAACAGCCGTATACAGGCGGTGCATACAAGACAGGGACTGTAGGTTTGTTCTTATGTAGAATCTGTTTATAATTTTGAACAGCTGCATTGTTTAAGTGGAGCTCCATGGCAAATTCCTTTTTTTTTGTTTTTTGTAAAACATAGGGAACGGTTATCACCCCTGTCACATTTTTTTTGCTGTCTGTGCCCCTGTTCAGAACATTTCACCTCACTTTGCGTCCCAATGACAACTGTTTTTGAAATGTGGTGTTTTTACTGAAACAAGGATTGGTGATAAAGCATCAGTAGAGAGGAGACACCTTTCTCCCATATTAATTCTTACAGGAGAGAATTTTCCTTCCAAGGGGTAGATTTCCTCTCACTTCCTGTTGTCTTCTTCCATTTGCAAGTAGTAGTAGTTTGTAAGTTGGATGTTTGAAAGTAGGGACCTTCCGTATATACTCTGCAGAAATTGGCCCCTTAGGTGTTGGTGTTGGCACAACACTGAAAGCACTCACAGTTATTCTTGGTGGGTGCTGGAACGCCCTTCTGTCAAGTATAATATCAGGAATTGTAATAACATATAATTGTTGATCAGTGGTAGTAAAAATTGGGCCTTTGATGGTGGTGCTGGTGCCCCAACACTGTAAGGCCTGACAGTTACTCTTGGTGGGCGCAGCAATGGTCCCTGTTGTGAATTATTAGATCAATAATTATAATTGCATGCCCCTGTTGAACAGGGGCTGAAAAATTGGGCCTTTGGTGGTGGTGGTGGTGGTGATGGTGGTGCTGGTGCCACAACACTGTAAGGCCTGACAGTTACTCTTGGTGGGCGCAGCAATGCTCCCTGCTGTGAATTATTAGATCAATAATTATAATTGCATGCCCCTGTTGAACAGGGGCTGAAAAATTGGGCCTTTGGTGGTGGTGGTGGTGGTGATGGTGGTGCTGGTGCCACAACACTGTAAGGCCTGACAGTTACTCTTGGTGGGCGCAGCAATGCTCCCTGCTGTGAATTATTAGATCAATAATTATAATTGCATGCCCCTGTTGAACAGGGGCTGAAAAATTGGGCCTTTGGTGGTGGTGGTGGTGGTGATGGTGGTGCTGGTGCCACAACACTGTAAGGCCTGACAGTTACTCTTGGTGGGCGCAGCAATGCTCCCTGCTGTGAATTATTAGATCAATAATTATAATTGCATGCCCCTGTTGAACAGGGGCTGAAAAATTGGGCCTTTGGTGGTGGTGGTGGTGGTGATGGTGGTGCTGGTGCCACAACACTGTAAGGCCTGACAGTTACTCTTGGTGGGCGCAGCAATGCTCCCTGCTGTGAATTATTAGATCAATAATTATAATTGCATGCCCCTGTTGAACAGGGGCTGAAAAATTGGGCCTTTGGTGGTGGTGGTGGTGGTGATGGTGGTGCTGGTGCCACAACACTGTAAGGCCTGACAGTTACTCTTGGTGGGCGCAGCAATGCTCCCTGCTGTGAATTATTAGATCAATAATTATAATTGCATGCCCCTGTTGAACAGGGGCTGAAAAATTGGGCCTTAGGCACTGGTGGCACAACACTGCAACCCCTCACAGATACTGTACTTGGAGCACAGCAATGAGGCCTGTTGCAAAGTATTGCATCAAAAATTTTAATTACACGCCCCTGTTAAACAGGGGCTGAAAAATTGGGCCTTAGCCACTGGTGGCGTCACCCATAAACCAAAATGATCTTCCAAGCTATCATCGTTAATCGTATCATTGAGGAGGAGGAGGAGGATAGCCAGTCAACATAACAGCACAGGCACTCAGCATCAGCATCAGTCTTGAAGGGATGTGACATTTTAAAATCAATTAGTCTGTTATATCAGCATCTGGTGTGTGGCAGCTGGTGGTGATCCAAGACTGGTTCATCTTGATGAAAGTCAGTCGATCAACCGAGTCGGTGGACAGGCGCACCCTGTGATCCGTGACAAATCCTCCAGCAGCACTGAATGTGCGTTCTGAAAGAACGCTGGATGCAGGACAGGCCAGTAGCTCAATTGCATACTGTGCAAGCTCTGGCCAGTGATCCATCCTCAAGACCCAGTAAGCCAGAGGATTTTCGGTGGGGAAGGTGTCCAAGTCTGACCTTGCCCCTAGGTATTCCTGCACCATGTATATCAGACGCTGGCGATGGTTGCTGGAACCGATCATACTTTGGGGCTGCGGACTAAAGAATTGTCTGAACGCATCGGTCAGACGGCCACCTTCCCCACCGCTCCTTCTTTGACTGCCCGAAGCCTCAGCAACTCGTTGTCCAGGACCAGGAGTTTGTAACCTCCCAGTCTCTGGGAACGCGTTGCACAGACCTTTCTGCAAGGCCTCCCGGAGTTGTCTCATCCTCTGCTCCCTCTGCGACGGTACGATAAGGTCCGCAACCTTACCCTTGTACCATGGATCAAGGAGAGTGGCCAGCCAGTAATGGTCCCTCTCCTTGATCCGAAGAATACGAGGATCCTTCCGCAGACTTTGCAGGATCAGGGAGGCCATGTAGCGTAGGTTAGCTGAGGCATTCAGTCCGGAGTCCTCTGGGTCACTAAGGACGACATGATCCGCAGCCACCTCCTCCCAGCCACGTACAAGTCCACTGGTTTCTTGGGACTGTAAATCATCCCTAAAAGACTGCTGCTGATGATGCTGAGTGCCAGCCTCCACCTCCATGCTGACACAATCCTCCTCCTCCTCCTCCTCCTCCTCCTCCTCTTCCTGTGCGATGGGTGGGACAGAAGGAACACTGTCTGGGTAAAGGGGGCCTTGAGAGGCAAGGAAGTCCTCCTCTTCCTGCCTCTGTTCTGCCTCAAGTGCCCTGTCCATTATTCCACGCAGCGTGTGCTCCAACAGGTGGACAAGAGGTACAGTGTCACTGATGCATGCACTGTCACTGCTCACCATCCTCGTGGCCTCCTCAAATGGTGCCAGGACAGTGCATGCATCCCTGATCATGCCCCACTGGCGTGGTGAAAAATACCCGAGCTCCCCTGACCCTGTCCTGGTGCCGTAGTCGCACAGGTACTCATTGATGGCCCTCTGCTGCGTGTGCAGCCGCTGCAGCATGGCCAACGTTGAGTTCCACCTGGTGGGCATGTCACAGATAAGGCGGTTCTTGGGCAGGTTCAACTCCTTTTGAAGCTCAGCCAGGCGAGCACTGGCATTATAAGATCTGCGGAAATGCACACAGACTTTCCTGGCCTGCCTCAGGACATCCTGTAAGCCCGGGTACCTGCCCAAGAACCGCTGCACCACCAGGTTAAGGACGTGAGCCATACAGGGCACATGGGTCAGTTGTCCCTGTCGGAGGGCGGAGAGGAGGTTGGTGCCATTGTCGCAAACCACCATTCCTGGCTTAAGCTGGTGTGGCGTCAACCACCTCTCGGCCTGCCCCTGCAGAGCAGACAGGACCTCTGCCCCAGTGTGGCTCCTGTCCCCCAAACACACCAGCGCAAGCACGGCATGGCATCTTTTTGCCTGCGTACTTACGTAGCCCCTTGAACGCCTACGGAGCACCGCTGGTTCCGAGGACAAACCACAGGAAGAGGCCATGGAGGAAGAAGAAGAGGAGGGGGTGGAGGAGAGAGGTGTGTCACAACCAGTAGTAGCATTTTGGAGGCGTGGCGGTGGAACAACCTCCAACACTACTGCACCTTGTCCTGCATCCTTCCCAGCTGCCAAAAGAGTGACCCAATGGGCCGTGAAAGAAAGGTAACGTCCCTGTCCATGCCTGCTGGACCATGAGTCAGCGGTAATATGCACCTTACCGCTGACCGCCCTGTCCAGCGAGGCCAAGACATTGCCTTCCACATGCCTGTAGAGAGCCGGAATAGCCTTCCGTGCGAAAAAGTGTCGTTTGGGAACCTGCCACTGAGGAACCGCACATTGCACAAACTCACGGAAGGGGGCCGAGTCTACCAACTGAAAAGGCAGCAGTTGAAGCGCTAGCAATTTAGCCAAGCTAGCATTCAACTGCTGGGCATGTGGATGGCTGGGAGTGAACTTCTTTCGACGGTCCAGCAGCTGGGGCAGGGAAATTTGCCTGCTAGAATCGGACGTTGGTGTACTGCTAGCAGAGTGCCCGCAAGTACTTGCCTGTGACACACCTAATTCTACACCTTCATTCCTCTCAGAGCAGGTTTCAGAGAGGAGTGAAGGTATAGTGGGGTTGGAGATCCCAGCTGATGCGGTGCAAGAAGAGGTCAGCTTTGTTCTTTGGTGTGGGTCTTTAAGGTAGGCTTGCCAACGAGCTGCATGGCAGGTCAACATATGTCTGATCAAGCATGTGGTGCCCAAGCGGCTGATGTTTTGGCCACGCGATATACGCTTGAGACATATGTTGCAAACAGCAGCTGTGCGATCTGATGCACTCGCCTCAAAAAAGGCCCACACCAAAGAACTTTTTGAATGACGGTCAGAGGCAGCGCCCTGCACAGGCGGAACTCTGCGGTGTGATTCCGTCGGTGTGCTGCCCATACGCTGGCCACTCAAGGGCATCCTGCCTCGTTGGAGATGTGCCTCCTCCTCATCCTCCTCCTCTCTCCTATTAGGCACCCACAAGGAGTCAGTGACCTCATCATCCCCTCCCTCCTCATCACTGGAGCCAATCTGGCAGTATGCTGCAGCTGCTGGAACATGACTGCCAGATTGGTGTCCTTCTTGAGCATCCCCTCTCTCTGCTCTCACGCTGCTGCCTTCCTCTAGCTGGGTATCATCATCAGATCCTTCCAAACGCTGGGCATCCTCCTGGAGCATGTACCCAACACTGTGCTCAAACAGTTCGGGGGACTCCTCAGGAGGAGGGCATGGTGGGTCTAGGGAAGGATTGACTAATGAAGATAATGATACCAGAGAAGAGGACGCTTTGGCAGCTGCTTTGCCAGTACCCTGAGCCTGGGTGAGAGAGGATGAGGAGGATGAGGTGGGCTTGGTCATCCACTCTACCAAGTCTTCGGCATGATGTGGCTCAACATGTCCAGCTGCCGAAAACAAGGACAAGCGTGTCCCATGGCCATGTGCTGATGACAATGCACCGCGTACACGACCAGCACTGTTGCCCCCAGACACAGAGCCTGCTTGCCCTCTTTTTTTGCCTCCTGACTGTCTGCCTCTCCTTGGTTGCCTTCCAGACATTTTAATGGATGGCCTGCAGGGAGATGGGAAAAACAGCAATAAGGGCTACCTTCAGGTGTATATTGTGCAGGAGGCTTAGCAACAATGACACTGACACTGTCCCCTGCCTATCCTTCTCTGTCCCTAAACACAAGGATTGAAAATATGGTTCAGCAAAAAAGTTTTAGAACAGAATAGCACACTGACACTTTCCCTCACTGTCCTACTCTGTCCCTCCCTACAAACAAGATTTAGCACAGAATAGCACACTGATAATTTCTACGAGTGTCCTTCTCTGTCCCTCAACTCAAGGATTGAAAATATGGAACAGCAAAATTGGTTTAGAACAGAATAGCACACTGTCAGTTTCACTCACTGTCCTACTCTGTCCCTCCCTACAAACAAGATTTAGCACAGAATAGCACACTGATAATTTCTATGAGTGTCCTTCTCTGTCCCTCAACTCAAGGATTGAAAATATGGAACAGCAAAATTGGTTTAGAACAGAATAGCACACTGTCAGTTTCACTCACTGTACCTCTCTGTCCCTCAACTCAAGGATTGAAAATATGGTTCAGCAAAATAGTTTTAGAACACAATAGCACACTGACACTTTCCCTCACTGTACCTCTCTGTCCCTCAACTCAAGGATTGAAAATATGGTTCAGCAAAATAGTTTTAGAACACAATAGCACACTGACACTTTCCCTCACTGTACCTCTCTGTCCCTCAACTCAAGGATTGAAAATATGGAACAGCAAAATTGGTTTAGAACAGAATAGCACACTGTCAGTTTCACTCATTGTACCTCTCTGTCCCTCAACTCAAGGATTGAAAATATGGTTCAGCAAAATAGTTTTAGAACAGAATAGCACACTGTCAGTTTCCCTCACTGTACCTCTCTGTCCCTCAACTCAAGGATTGAAAATATGGAACAGCAAAATTGGTTTAGAACAGAATAGCACACTGTCAGTTTCACTCACTGTACCTCTCTGTCCCTCAACTCAAGGATTGAAAATATGGTTCAGCAAAATAGTTTTAGAACACAATAGCACACTGACACTTTCCCTCACTGTACCTCTCTGTCCCTCAACTCAGGGATTGAAAATATGGAACAGCAAAATTGGTTTAGAACAGAATAGCACACTGTCAGTTTCACTCACTGTACCTCTCTGTCCCTCAACTCAAGGATTGAAAATATGGTTCAGCAAAATAGTTTTAGAACACAATAGCACACTGACACTTTCCCTCACTGTACCTCTCTGTCCCTCAACTCAAGGATTGAAAATATGGAACAGCAAAATTGGTTTAGAACAGAATAGCACACTGTCAGTTTCACTCACTGTACCTCTCTGTCCCTCAACTCAAGGATTGAAAATATGGTTCAGCAAAATAGTTTTAGAACACAATAGCACACTGACACTTTCCCTCACTGTACCTCTCTGTCCCTCAACTCAAGGATTGAAAATATGGTTCAGCAAAATAGTTTTAGAACGCAATAGCACACTGACACTTTCCCTCACTGTACCTCTCTGTCCCTCAACTCAAGGATTGAAAATATGGAACAGCAAAATTGGTTTAGAACAGAATAGCACACTGTCAGTTTCACTCACTGTACCTCTCTGTCCCTCAACTCAAGGATTGAAAATATGGAACAGCAAAATTGGTTTAGAACAGAATAGCACACTGACACTTTCCCTCACTGTACCTCTCTGTCCCTCAACTCAAGGATTGAAAATATGGTTCAGCAAAATAGTTTTAGAACACAATAGCACACTGACACTTTCCCTCACTGTACCTCTCTGTCCCTCAACTCAAGGATTGAAAATATGGTTCAGCAAAATAGTTTTAGAACAGAATAGCACACTGTCAGTTTCCCTCACTGTACCTCTCTGTCCCTCAAATCAAGGATTGAAAATATGGAACAGCAAAATTGATTTAGAACAGAATAGCACACTGTCAGTTTCACTCACTGTACCTCTCTGTCCCTCAACTCAAGGATTGAAAATATGGTTCAGCAAAATAGTTTTAGAACACAATAGCACACTGACACTTTCCCTCACTGTACCTCTCTGTCCCTCAACTCAAGGATTGAAAATATGGTTCAGCAAAATAGTTTTAGAACACAATAGCACACTGACACTTTCCCTCACTGTACCTCTCTGTCCCTCAACTCAAGGATTGAAAATATGGTTCAGCAAAATAGTTTTAGAACACAATAGCACACTGACACTTTCCCTCACTGTACCTCTCTGTCCCTCAACTCAAGGATTGAAAATATGGTTCAGCAAAATAGTTTTAGAACAGAATAGCACACTGTCAGTTTCCCTCACTGTACCTCTCTGTCCCTACAAACAAGGATTAGCACAGAATAGCACACTGTCACTGACACTCTCCCTACCTATCCTTATTTGTCCCTAAACACAAGGAATCCAGGATTAGTAAAGGAAAAAAAATGACACTGTCCCTGCCTATGCTTCTCTTTCCCTGCTCCGGAACACACTACACAAGGCCGCCGCGCTGGCGGCCTTTTATAGTGTGGGGCGTGTACTAAACCCCATCAGCAATAATTGGCCACAGGCATCCTGCCTGTGGCCAATCATTGCTCTCCTCGCTGCCGGCGCTGTGATTGGCCAAGCATGCGGGGTCACAGTGCATGCTTGGCCAATCACAGCGCCTGGATGACACTGCGATGGCGTAGTGCATTGTGGGCCGTTCGCGTCACTCGAATTTGGCGCGAACGGCCCAAATCGTTCGATCTTCATCGAACGATCGAACAGCCGATGTTCGAGTCGAACGTATGTTCGACTCGAACACGAAGCTCATCCCTATTCCTGTCTAACGCCTGCAAAGATGCACGTCGGAGATTTCAAACCAGCTTCTCTGAACATTTATTACTAAATGGTCAATACAAGATTTCGGATATCTACAAACCTCTCTTGCGAGACGAGACTCATCCCCGTCCTTGTCTTCCTCATCAGTTGCCAATTGGGCTGCAGACTTCCCAGATCCTTGCATAACGAACAAAATCCTGGCTGGGCTGTAAAAAACTCTTCAGCTGACACCCAACGAAATTTGGAGAGAAACACAACTCAAGATCGCCCACCGGGCCTACATCCCATTCCTCTCCCCAAAGTCCAGTAAGAATGGTGCCTCATGCCCTTTATGCAAGATGCCAAAACCTCCTCTCTCTCACCGGTTTTGGTCCTGTTCCTACATTTCCTCATTTTGGGACCAAGTCCTAACCTACGCATTCAAGATCACTTTACTGAAACTGCCTAAAGACCCTTTACTCCTAATATTCGGGTATTGGGACCCTATACTGCTGCCCTGGTCTCTGTCCCTCGCTGCACCAACCTCCTCTGGGTCCACCAAATACTCTTCCTCCAAGGATTGGATTTTCCTTTGCCTTCTCATCGCTAGGAGACTCATTCTTAGGCACTGGATCTCTCCTCAATGCCCTTCGATCCTCCAACTCGAAAAGGAATGCCTTACCCTCTTCTATAAAGAACGTTTTCTCACGGACTTCAAAGACTCCAGGTCTAGAGATCGCTTTCTCGGCACATGGCGATCCTTCATCACTTCAACCCTCTCACCAGCTGATCAGGCGGCTCTGGAACAACTTTCCTTCTCCTATAATGACCCAATCTCAAAAGGACCATAAAAACTTTCTTGGCAAAACTAGGTCTCTGCTTCCCACCATGGCTGTTTTTGCTTACGAGTTCCCCCATGTTTTGGAACGATCAGCCTGCAATTATTTCTGGACTCTCACCCCTTCCCCCCCCCCCCCCACAGTTCACTTCTTGTTTCTGTTTTTGCTTCCCCACCCCCTATTTCCGACTTTAACCATAGAGGTGTGTAGACAGATCCATCCAGTATTTACCATCTGGTCGTGTATCAGTATTGGTAGAGATCTTGGTATTTATCTAGGATGACTTCATACATTCTCACTAGGTGAGATTAAGGTCTATGAAAAACTCTCTGCTACCCCTCAATGTCAATCTTCAAGTGTCGAGTTTTTTAACTTTGGTCTTTATTCTCTTTGATCTAAATAACTCGCTATGTCTTTGTTTATGCGTACCATTGTTTGTAACCGATTGGCGATTTTCTTGTACAATTGTCTTCTATTTCCCAATAAAAACTTATTAAAAAAAAAAAAAAGCTGCAAGCAGTTTTAAATGACTTTTTTTCCTTTAGAAATGTCATTTTGTGCAGGGACAGTTCTAAACACGGGAAACACATGCCACTTCACAGGCATACTTTAGACACCCCCCAGGTACGATATTTAAAGGAATATGTCACTTTTTTTTTTCACTTTAATCATCATTAAAATCACTGCTCCCGAAAAAACTGCAGTTTTTAAAACTTTTTTTTGCATTGATACAGTGCATGTACCCTGAGGCAGGACCCGGGTCCCCAAACCCTTTTTAGGACAATAACTTGCATATTAGCCTTTATAATTAGCACTTTTGATTTCGAACGTTCGAGTCCCACTTTAACGGGGTTCAAAAGTTCGTGCAAACTTTCGGTCCGTTCGCAGGTTCTGGTGCGAACCGAACCGGGGGGTGTTCGGCTCATCCCTAGGCACTAATGTGGATGAGAAGGCCTGGCTTGTAGTCTCTGCTCTAACTCATCCCAAAGGTGTTCTATCGGGTTGAGGTCAGGACTCTGTGCAGGCCAGTCAATTTCCTCCACCCCAAACTCTCTCATTGATGTCTTTATGGACCTTGCTTTGTGCACTGGTGCGCAGCCATGTTGGAATAGGAAGGGGCCATCCCATAAATGTGGAAGCATAAAATTGTCCAAAACGTCTTAGTATGCCGACACCTTAAGAGTTCCCTTCACTGGTACGAAAGGAGCTAAGCCCAACCACTGAAAAACAACCCCACACCATAATCCCCTCTCCACCAAATGATTTTGACCAGTTGTTTTTCAGGGGTTGGGCTTGGCCCTTAGTTCCAGTGAAGGGAACTCTAAAGGCATTAGCATACCAAGACATTTTGGAAAATTTCATGCTCCCAACTTTGTGGGAACAGTTTGGGGATGGCCCCTTCCTGGTCCAACATGACTGTGCATCAGTGCACAAAGCAAGGTCCATAAATACATGGATGAGTATGTTTGGGGTAGAGGAACTTTACTGGCCTACACAGAGTCCTGACCTCAACCTGAAAGAACACAGTTAGAGCAGAGACGGCGAGCCAGGCCTTTTCGTCCACATCAGTGCCTGACCTCACAAATGCACTTCTGGCAGAATGGTCAAACATTCTCATAGACACACTCCTAAACCTTGTGGACAGCCTTCCCAGAAGAGTTGATGCTGTTATAGCTGCAAAGGGTGGGCCAACTCAATATTGAACCCTACGGACTAAGACTAGAATGCCATTAAAGTTCATGTGCGTGTAAAGGCAGGCGTCCCAATACTTTTGGTAATATAGTGTATAAGAAAAGGGCTTTGCTTTCAATGAGTCATCATAGTTTTAGTAGACTTGTGTAGCACCCACTACCTTTTGGTAGGTGCTAGAATGTGGTTTTCTAGGTTTCAGGTATCAGTACAGGCAAATTTAGGCAGGCTTGTGCTATAAGCTAGACCTGTTTGTTTTGATCTGGGACTGGGAGTGTTCAGTGTAGCAGTGGGTGTGGCCACCTGTGCTCTAGTTCTGAGGTGCCTCCCCTGTCTCTGGGGAGAATGTACAGAGAAGGAGGCAGGGCCTGGGATTGGAGTGGTAGGCAGCTTGTGTGGGAGCTCTGACCAATCCCCAACTAGGATTGGCAGGGGGCGGACCTCCTATATAAGCTGAGGTAACATGCCACTGGGGTCAGTTGTTGGCCGGGAGAAGTGGAGGATGGAGTACTAGACAGTGATAGGGACCCCACCCCCATCTGGGGGGGTGTGAGGCCCGGCGGAGGAGCCGGGTAGAGGGGCTGGAGACTGTTGGAACGTATGTTCAGATAAATTCCTCCATCAAGGACCTGGGGCAGGAAAAAGGTTGGTTAGTATACCACAGGGAGTCTGTGAGGGAGCTTCGTCATTACAAGGCCAGTGATGAGGAGTCCTGGATCAGAAGAGAGAGAGATTGTGGGGAAGTGTGTCAAATCGATGTCGCCTGAGGGCGCAGGATTTGCAAGTAGGACTATCTAGGCTGGGATCAGTAGTCCATCACCAAGTACAAAGCTGTTAAACTACTAGGCCCCCCCGGGGAGGGGTTCTGCAGGCCCCGGACCTAGTAACCACGCAGTCAAATACCACCAAGTACAATAGAAGCTACTGGGACTTATTCAGAGTGAGGCCTAGTGGCTGTAGATGGCAGGACAGGAGTACTAATTCGTGACAGGAAAGTAATGTGCAGGAGGAGAAGTGTCCTGAGGTAAAGTTCTGAGGTGAAAAGTCTGTCAGAATTAGGGTCTGCTATTTATCTACATCTGAGAAGTATAACATATAGACCGCTATATTTTTCTTGAAGATATGAAGTAAACCATTTGTTCATGTAAAGCTGAATTCACTTTAACATGGCAAATATTCACATGTTCTATGGGCATCCCATATCCTCCTCACCCCATCCAAGTTATATCCCCCAAATAAACAAAACAAAGCAAATGACTGTTCATTGTCTCAAGATGGATGAATGGAGGGTGAGGCAGCAGGGTGCATAGTTGCCAACATTGCAAAAAAAAATCCGGGACACTTTTTTGCATTTAGGCGGAGCCTTGCTATTATTAGGGGGTGGGGCATTCGTTTGTAGGTGTGTCAAACCCTAGTAGAAAATGGGCGTGGTTTACACAGATAGTGGGAGTGGCTTAAATGGGCATGGCTCAAAGGGGTGTGGTTAGAGTCTGAGATGAATGAGGGATGGAGGGAGAAAGAAAGGGAGAAAGAAAGAGGGAGGGAAGGAGAGAGAAGGAAGGATGGAGGGACAGCAGGCCCAGATCCTACACCACAATAGAAATATGTGTATTCCAGAGTTTAACAATCAGCAGATAAAGATACTACAAACACCTGGTGTTAGCACTTCAATCATCCCGGCACCATGGTTGTTATGGTGTCAGGATGACTGAAGTGCATTATTTATATTATTACATTTTAATATAGAATGAAATTATTCAACTCACCATAATGCTGAATCAGTGTTAGCCCCAAGTGTGTCACCTGCCACGTCACCTGCCACCAGATGCCATCAGGTGCCCCCATCGGAGTCCGTCCTTACATCAGGCATTCCCAGCGGAGTCCCTCCATACATCAGGCAATCCCAGTAGAGTCCCTCCTTACATCAGGCATACCCAGCGGAGTCCCTCCTTACATCAGGCGTACCTAGCGGAGTCCTTCCTTACATCAGGCGTCCCCAGCGGAGTCCTTCCTTACATCAGGCATACCCAGCGGAGTCCCTACTTACATCAGGCGTCCCCAGCGGAGTCCCTCCATACATCAGGCGTCCCCAGCGGAGTCCCTCCTTACATCAGGCGTCCCCAGCGGAGTCCCTCCTTACATCAAGCGTACCCAGCGGAGTCCCTCCTTACATCAGGCATACCAAGCGGAGTCCCTCCTTACATCAGGCGTCCCAAGCGGAGTCCCTCCTTACATCAGGCATACCCAGCGGAGTCCCTCCTTACATCAGGCATACCCAGCGGAGTCCCTCCTTACATCAGGTGTCCCCCCATTGGAGCCCCCCTTAACCAGGTGTAGTCTCGGCCGCAATTACTGTTTCCCCTTCCCCGAGGGGGAACAAAGTAGAGGCGGAGCCGACCGCGTGGCTGCAAATTAAGCTGCGGCGCCGCCCACCCCCGCCCCTTTCCATAACAGACGGACCTGCAGCAGGGCGGGGCGGGGGGTGGGCAGCGCTGCAGCTTAATTTTTATAGCAGCCAAAACACAGATGTAGTACAAAAGAAAATAAAGCTGCTGCGTAGCCACCCACCCCCGTCCCTTTCCATAACAGACGGACCTGCAGCGGGGCGGGGGGTGCATAGTTGCCAACAGTCCCGAATTTCCCGGGACAAGCACGATTTTTGGACCCTTGTCCCGAATTGGGCTTGTCCCGATTCGGGACAAGCCCAATTCTTTTTGTCCCGTTTTGTCCCGGTAAATTCGGGAATGCTTTAGGCTAAAAACGGCTGCGGCTACACAAAAATGGCCGCTGCCGCCGCCATGATTGTTTACTGTTTCCCCTTGTGTTCAGTGCAGAGACTGGGGCAGCCAATCGGCTTCTCTCTTCAGTGTACAAATATAAATATTCTATTGTACACTGAAGGCTATTGGCTGCAGGGATTGGCGACTCCTCCCCGCTCTCCACTGAACACAAGGAAGCATGCTTCACCCGCCACCGCCGCCACTGCTAACGACCCTCCGCCCGGCCCCCGTGTGTCCGACGAGGAGCGGGGACACTGATGGAAGGACCGGGGCTCCGCTGGCTGGGGACACTGACGCCTATCAGCACCCGCCACTGCCAACAACCCTCCACCCCGCCCCCGTGTGTCCGACGAGTGGGGACACTGATGGAAGGACCGGGGCTCCGCTGGCTGGGGACACTGTGATGGTCCTGGCTCACTCCATTTGGCAGACCCCTCGGACCACCAGCACATCCTCACGCACCGCAGGTACCGTACTATTGCAGTGTAGTGTAGAAATTAGTGTGGCGGGGTAATCAGTGTAGTGTAGTGGGTGGTGGGGTAATCAGTGTAGTGGGTGGCGGGTTAATCAGTGTAGTGTAGTGGGTGGTGGGGTAAGCAGTGTAGTGGGTGGCGGGGTAATCAGTGTAGTGGGTGGCGGGGTAATCAGTGTAGTGGGTGGCGGGGTAATCAGTGTAGTGGGTGGCGGGGTAATCAGTGTAGTGGGTAATGGGGTAATCAGTGTAGTGGGTGGCGGGGTAATCAGTGTAGTGGGTGGCGGGGTAATCAGTGTAGTGTAGTGGGTGGCGGGGTAATCAGTGTAGTGTAGTTGGTGGCGGGGTAATCAGTGTAGTGTAGTGGGTGGCGGGGTAATCAGTGTAGTGGGTGGCGGGTTATCAGTGTAGTGGGTGGCGGGGTAATCAGTGTAGTGGGTGGCGGGTTATCAGTGTAGTGGGTGGCGGGGTAATCAGTGTAGTGGGTGGCGGGTTATCAGTGTAGTGGGTGGCGGGGTAATCAGTGTAGTGTAGTTTAGTGGGTGGCGGGGTAATCAGTGTAGTGTAGTGGGTGGCGGGGTAATCAGTGTAGTGTAGTGGGTGGTGGGGTAATCAGTGTAGTGGGTGGCAGAGTAATCAGAGTAGTGTCGTGTAGTGGGTGGTGGGGTAATCAGTGTAGTGGGTGGCGGAGTAATCAGAGTAGTGTCGTTTAGTGGGTGGCGTGGTAATCAGTGTAGTGTAGTGGGTGGCGGGGTAATCAGTGTAGTGTAGTGGGTGGTGGGGTAATCAGTGTAGTGTAGTGGGTGGTGGGGTAATCAGTGTAGTGTAGTGGGTTGTGGGGTAATCAGTGTAGTGGGTGGCAGGGTAATCAGTGTAGTGTAGTGGGTGGCAGGGTAATCAGTGTAGTGTAGTGGGTGGCGGGGTAATCAGTGTAGTGTAGTGGGTGGCGGGGTAATCAGTGTAGTGTAGTGGGTGGCGGGGTAATCAGTGTAGTGGGTGGCGGGGTAATCGGTGAAGTGGGTGGCGGGGTAATCAGTGTAGTGCAAAGTTGCCAAACAGTCCCGAATTTCCCAGGACAATCATGATTTTTGGACCCTTGTCCACAAGTGTGGAGGGGGCTCTGCTGGGGAGGCACCTGATGCAAGGACGGACTGCTGGGGAGGCACCTGATGCAAGGACGGACTGCTGGGGAGGCACCTGATGCAAGGACGGACTGCTGGGGAGGCACCTGATGCAAGGACGGACTGCTGGGGAGGCACCTGATGCAAGGATGGACTGCTGGGGAGGCACCTGATGCAAGGACGGACTGCTGGGGAGGCACCTGATGCAAGGACGGACTGCTGGGGAGGCAACTGATGCAAGGACAGACTCTGCTGGGGAAGCACCTGATGCAAGGACGGACTGCTGGGGAGGCACCTGATGCAAGGACGGACTGCTGGGGAGGCCATCTGGTGGCAGGCGACGTGGCAGGTGACACGCTCAGGGCTTCCACTGATTCGGCATTATGGTGAGTTGAATGATTTAATTTTATATTACAATGTAATAATAGAAATAATGCGCTTCAATCACCCTGACACTAGTGATGAGCCGAACACCCCCGGGTTCGGTTCGCACCAGAACCCGCGAACGGACCGAAAGTTCGTACGAACAATAGAACCCTATTAAATACAATGGATGCGAACGTTCGAATTCTAAAGTGCTAATTATAACAACTATTATGCATGTTATTGTCCTAAAAAGGGTTTGGGAACCCGGGTTCTGCACCAGGGGACATGTATCAATGCAAAAAGAAGTTTTAAAAACGGTCGTTTTTCGGGAGCAGTCATTTTAATGATGCATAAAGTGAAAAAAAAAAGTCAAATATTCCTTTAAATATCGTACCTGGGGGGTGTCTAAAGTATGCCTGTGAAGTGCCACGTGTTTCCCGTGTTTAGAACTGTCCCTGCACAAAATGACACTTCTAAAGGAAAAAAAACCCATTTAAAACTGCTTGCGGCTTTAATGTAATGTCTGGTCCCGGTAATATGGATGAAATTCTTTAAGAAAAATGGCATAGCTACCCCATCACCCCCCCCCACCCCAGCCCATTACCAGCCCCTTTGGGTCTTGTATGGATATTAAGGGGAACCCCGCACATAAAATAAAAAAGGCCCTATATACTCTGAACAGCCGTATACAGGCGGTGCATACAAGACAGGGACTGTAGGTTTGTTCTTATGTAGAATCTGTTTGTAATTTTGAACAGGTACATTGTTGAAGTGTAGCTCCAGCCCAAAAATCTATTTTTAAACTTTTTGGAAAACATAGGTAAGGGTTATCACCCCTGTAACATTTGTTTTGCTGTCTGTGCCCCTGTTCAGAACATTTCACCTCACTTTCCGTCCCAATGACAACTGTTTTTGAAATGTGGTGTTTTTCTTGAAACAAGGATTGCTGATAAAGCATCAGTACAGAGGAGACACCTTTCTCCCATATTTATTCTTACAGGAGAGAATTTTCCTTCCTAGTGGTAGATTTCCTCTCACTTCCTGTTGTCTTCTTGCGTTTGCAAGTAGGAGTCGTTTGTAAGTTGGATGTTTGAAAGTAGGGACCTGCCGTATATACTCTGCAGAAATAGGCCCCTTAGTTGTTGGTGTTGGCACAACACTGTAAGCACTCACAGTTACTCTTGGTTGGTGCTGGAACGCCCTGCTGTCAACTATTATATCAGGAATTTTAATTACATATAATTGTTGAACAGTGGTAGTAAAAATTGGGCCTTTGATGGTGGTGCTGGTGCCACAACACTGTAAGCCCTGACAGTTACTCTTGGTGGGTGCAGCAATGGGCCCTGCTGTGAATTATTAGATCAAGAATTGTAATTGCATGCCCCTGTTGAACAGGGGCTGAAAAATTGGGCCTTTCGTGGTGGTGGTGGTGGTGTTGCCACAACACTGTAAGCCCTCAGAGTTACTCTTGGTGGGTGCAGGAATGGGCCCTGCTGTGAATTATTAGATCAAGAATTGTAATTACATGCCCCTTTTGAACAGGGGCTGAAAAATTGGGCCTTTCGTGGTGGTGGTGGTGGTGGCGTTGCCACAACACTGTAAGCCCTCAGAGTTACTCTTGGTGGGTGCAGGAATGGGCCCTGCTGTGAATTATTAGATCAAGAATTGTAATTACATGCCCCTGTTGAACAGGGGCTGAAAAATTGGGCCTTTCATGGTGGTGGTGGTGGTGGTGGTGTTGCCACAACACTGTAAGCCCTCAGAGTTACTCTTGGTGGGTGCAGGAATGGGCCCTGCTGTGAATTATTAGATCAAGAATTGTAATTACATGCCCCTTTTGAACAGGGGCTGAAAAATTGGGCCTTTCGTGGTGGTGGTGGTGGTGGCGTTGCCACAACACTGTAAGCCCTCAGAGTTACTCTTGGTGGGTGCAGCAATGGGCCCTGCTGTGAATTATTAGATCAAGAATTGTAATTGCATGCCCCTGTTGAACAGGGGCTGAAAAATTGGGCCTTAGGCACTGGTGGCACAACACTACAACCCCTCACAGATACTGTACTTGGAGCACAGCAATGAGCCCTGTTGCAAAGTATTGCTTCAAAAATTGTAATGACACGCCCCTGTTAAACAGGGGCTGAAAAATTGGGCCTTAGGCACTGGTGCCACAACACTCCAACCCCTCACAGATACTGTACTTGGAGCACAGCAATGAGCCCTATGGCAAATTATTGCTAAAAAAATTGTAATTACACGCCCCTGTAAAACAGGGGCTGAAAAATTGGGCCTTAGCCACTGGTGGCGGCACCCATAAACAAAAATGATCTTCCAAGCTATCATCATCAATCGTATCATTGAGGACTCGGAGGAGGAGGATAGCCAGTCAACATAACAGCACAGGCACTCAGCATCAGCATCAGTCTTGAAGGGATGTGACATGTTAAAATCAATTAGTCTGTTATATCAGCATCAGGTGTGTGGTAGCTGGTGGTGATCCAAGACTGGTTCATCTTGATGAAAGTCAGTCGATCAACCGAGTCGGTGGACAGGCGCACCCTGTGATCCGTGACAAATCCTCCAGCAGCACTGAATGTGCGTTCCGAAAGAACGCTGGATGCAGGACAGGCCAGTAGCTCAATTGCATACTGTGCAAGCTCTGGCCAGTGATCCATCCTCAAGACCCAGTAAGCCAGAGGATTTTCGGTGGGGAAGGTGTCCAAGTCTGACCTTGCCCCTAGATATTCCTGCACCATGTTTATCAGACGCTGGCGATGGTTGCTGGAACCGATCATACTTTGGGGCTGCGGACTAAAGAATTGTCTGAACGCATCGGTCAGACGGCCACCTTCCCCACCGCTCCTTCTTTGACTGGCCGAAGCCTGAGCAACTCGTTGTCCAGGACCAGGAGTTTGTAACCTCCCAGTCTCTGGGAACGCGTTGCACAGACCTTTCTGCAAGGCCTCCCGGAGTTGTCTCATCCTCTGCTCCCTCTGCGACGGTAACATAAGGTCCGCAACCTTACCCTTGTACCGTGGATCAAGGAGAGTGGCCAGCCAGTAATGGTCCCTCTCCTTGATCCGAAGAATACGAGGATCCTTCCGCAGACTTTGCAGGATCAGGGAGGCCATGCAGCGTAGGTTTGCTGAGGCATTCGCTCCGGAGTCCTCTGGGTCACTAAGGACGACATGATCCGCAGCCACCTCCTCCCAGCCACGTACAAGTCCACTGGTTTCTTGGGACTGTAAATCATCCCTAAAAGACTGCTGCTGATGATGCTGAGTGCCAGCCTCCACCTCCATGCTGACACAATCCTCCTCCTCCTCCTCCTCCTCCTCCTCTTCCTGTGCGATGGGTGGGACAGAAGGAACACTGTCTGGGTAAAGGGGGCCTTGAGAGGCAAGGATGTCCTCCTCTTCCTGCCTCTGTTCTGCCTCAAGTGCCCTGTCCATTATTCCACGCAGCGTGTGCTCCAACAGGTGGACAAGAGGTACAGTGTCACTGATGCATGCACTGTCACTGCTCACCATCCTCGTGGCCTCCTCAAATGGTGCCAGGACAGTGCATGCATCCCTGATCATGCCCCACTGGCGTGGAGAAAAAAAACCAAGCTCCCCTGACCCTGTCCTGGTGCCGTAGTCGCACAGGTACTCATTGATGGCCCTCTGCTGCGTGTGCAGCCGCTGCAGCATGGCCAACGTTGAGTTCCACCTGGTGGGCATGTCACATATAAGGCGGTTCTTGGGCAGGTTCAACTCCTTTTGCAGCTCAGCCAGGCGAGCACTGGCATTATAAGATCTGCGGAAATGCACACAGACTTTCCTGGCCTGCCTCAGGACATCCTGTAAGCCCGGGTACCTGCCCAAGAACCGCTGCACCACCAGGTTAAGGACGTGAGCCACACAGGGCACATGGCTCAGTTGTCCCTGTCGGAGGGCGGAGAGGAGGTTGGTGCCATTGTCGCAAACCACCATTCCTGGCTTAAGCTGGCGTGGCGTCAACCACCTCTCGGCCTGGCCCTGCAGAGCAGACAGGACCTCTGCCCCAGTGTGGCTTCTGTCCCCCAAACACACCAGCGCAAGCACGGCATGGCATCTTTTTGCCTGCGTACTTGCGTAGCCCCGTGAACGGCTACGGAGCACCGCTGGTTCATAGGACAAACCACAGGAAGAGGCCATGGAGGAAGAAGAAGAGGAGGGGGTGGAGGAGAGAGGTGTGTCACAACCAGTAGTAGCATTTTGGAGGCGTGGCGGTGGAACAACCTCCAACACTACTGCACCTTGTCCTGCATCCTTCCCAGCTGCCAAAAGAGTGACCCAATGGGCCGTGAAAGAAAGGTAACGTCCCTGTCCATGCCTGCTGGACCATGAGTCAGCGGTAATATGCACCTTACCGCTGACCGCCCTGTCCAGCGAGGCCAAGAGATTGCCTTCCACATGCCGGTAGAGAGCCGGAATAGCCTTCCGTGAGAAAAAGTGGCGTTTGGGAACCTGCCACTGAGGAACCGCACATTGCACAAACTCACGGAAGGGGGCCGAGTCTACCAACTGAAAAGGCAGCAGTTGAAGCGCTAGCAATTTAGCCAAGCTAGCATTCAACCGCTGGGCATGTGGATGGCTGGGAGTGAACTTCTTTCGACGGTCCAGCAGCTGGGGCAGGGAAATTTGCCTGCTAGAATCGGACGTCAGTGTACTGCTAGCAGAGTGGCCGCAAGTACTTGGCTGTGACACACCTAATTCTACACCTTCATTCCTCTCAGTTCATGTTTCAGAGAGGACTGAAGTTATAGTGGGGTTGGAGATCCCAGCTGATGCGGTGCAAGGAGAGGTCCGCTTTGTTCTTTGGTGTGGGTCTTTGAGGTAGGCTTGCCAACGAGCTGCATGGCAGGTCAACATATGTCTGGTCAGGCATGTGGTACCCAAGCGGCTGATGTTTTGGCCACGCGATATACGCTTGAGACATATGTTGCAAACAGCAGCTGTGCGATCTGATGCACTAGCCTCAAAAAAGGCCCACACCAAGGAACTTTTTGAATGACGGGCAGAGGCAGCGCCCTGCACAGGCGGAGCTCTGCGGTGTGATTCCGTCGGTGTACTGCCCTTACGCTGGCCACCAAAGGGCATCCTGCCTCGTTGGAGATGTGCCTCCTCCTCATCCTCCTCCTCCTCCTCTCTACTATTAGGCACCCACGTGGAGTCAGTGACCTCATCATCCCCTCCCTCCTCATCACTGGAGCCAATCTGGCAGCATGCTGCAGCTGCTGGAACATGACTGCCAGATTGGTGTCCTTCTTGAGCATCCCCTCTGTCTGCTCTCACGCTACTGCCTTCCTGTAGCTGGGTTTCATCATCAGACCCTTCGAAACGCTGGCCATCCTCCTGGAGCATGTACCCAACACTGTGCTCAAACAGTTCGGGGGACTCCTCAGGAGGAGGACATGGTGGGTCTAGGGAAGGAGTGACTGATGATGAGTCTGACATTGATACCAGGGAAGAGGACGCTTTGGCAGCTGCTTTGCCAGTACCCTGAGCCTGGGTGAGAGAGGATGAGGAGGAGGAGGAGGGCTTGGTCATCCACTCTACCAAGTCTTCGGCATGATGTGGCTCAACATGTCCAGCTGCCGAAAAGAAGGACAAGCGTGTCCCATGGCCATGTGCTGATGACAATGCACCGCGTCCACGACCAGCACTGTTGCCCCCAGACACAGAGCCTGCTTGCCCTCTTTTATTGCCTCCTGACTGTCTGCCTCTCCTTGTTTGCCTTCCAGACATTCTAATAGATGGCCTGCAGGGAGATGGTAAAAAAGCAATAAGGGCTACCTTCAGGTGTCCTTCTCTGTCCCTTTACTTAAGGATTTCTAAATATGGTTGAGGATGATTGCTTTTACACAGAATAGCACAACGACAATTTCCCTGACTGTCCAAAAAACAAGGATTTCAAAGATGGTTGATGAGGAATGCTTTAGCACACTATAGCACAAGGAGAATTTCCCTCACTGTCCTTCTTTGTCCCTAGAAACAAGGATTCGCACAGTGAAAGAAACTGACACTCTCCCTACCTAGAGTTTTCTGTCCCTAGAAAAAATGTTTTTTTAAAGCACACTATAGCACAAGGAGAATTCCCCTCACTTTCCTTCTTTGTCCCTAGAAACAAGGATTCGCACAGTGAAGGAAACTGAGGCCTCGTACACACGGCCGAGATTCTCGTTGAGAAAAACATGTCGTTTTTTTCGACGAGATTCTTGGACAAGAAACTTGTCCCGGCCGAGTGTACACACGCTCGTTTCAAAGAACCCGCGGTTCTTTGAAAGGAGTGTACGCGGTGACGTCATCGACTACGTCGAGCATGCGCTCGTCATATTCGATGCCGTCGCCGCCATCTTGGTATACCCTACGTATGCCTAGGAAGCTACCGCGCATGCGTCAAATTCATTTCGAACATGCGCGGGCTTCCGGGCGGACAGGTAAGTGTACACACACTCACTTTTCTCGTCGAGAAACACGCCGAGGAGAATCTCGACGAGAAAATAGAGAGCAGGTTCTCTATTTTCTCGTCGAGGTTTCTTGTCGGTTTTCTCGACGAGAAACACGCTAGCAGCGTACACACGACCGATTTACTCGGCAAGACCTCTCTGCCAGCAAGTTTCTTGCTGGTTCTTGCCGAGAAAATCGGTCGTGTGTACGAGGCCTGACACTCTCCCTACCTAGAGTTTTCTGTCCCTAGAAAAAATGTTTTTTTTAAAGCACACTATAGCACAAGGAGAATTCCCCTCACTTTCCTTCTTTGTCCCTAGAAACAAGGATTCGCACAGTGAAAGAAACTGACACTCTCCCTACCTAGAGTTTTCTGTCCCTAGAAAAAATGTTTTTTTAAAGCACACTATAGCACAAGGAGAATTCCCCTCACTTTCCTTCTTTGTCCCTAGAAACAAGGATTCGCACAGTGAAAGAAACTGACACTCTCCCTACCTAGAGTTTTCTGTCCCTAGAAAAAATGTTTTTTTAAAGCACACTATAGCACAAGGAGAATTCCCCTCACTTTCCTTCTTTGTCCCTAGAAACAAGGATTCGCACAGTGAAAGAAACTGACACTCTCCCTACCTAGAGTTTTCTGTCCCTAGAAAAAATGTTTTTTTAAAGCACACTATAGCACAAGGAGAATTCCCCTCACTTTCCTTCTTTGTCCCTAGAAACAAGGATTCGCACAGTGAAAGAAACTGACACTCTCCCTACCTAGAGTTTTCTGTCCCTAGAAAAAATGTTTTTTTAAAGCACACTATAGCACAAGGAGAATTCCCCTCACTTTCCTTCTTTGTCCCTAGAAACAAGGATTCGCACAGTGAAAGAAACTGACACTCTCCCTACCTAGAGTTTTCTGTCCCTAGAAAAAATGTTTTTTTAAAGCACACTATAGCACAAGGAGAATTCCCCTCACTTTCCTTCTTTGTCCCTAGAAACAAGGATTCGCACAGTGAAAGAAACTGACACTCTCCCTACCTAGAGTTTTCTGTCCCTAGAAATTTTTTTTTTTTAAAGCACACTATAGCACAAGGAGAATTCCCCTCACTTTCCTTCTTTGTCCCTAGAAACAAGGATTCGCACAGTGAAAGAAACTGACACTCTCCCTACCTAGAGTTTTCTGTCCCTAGAAAAAATGTTTTTTTAAAGCACACTATAGCACAAGGAGAATTCCCCTCACTTTCCTTCTTTGTCCCTAGAAACAAGGATTCGCGCAGTGAAAGAAACTGACACTCTCCCTACCTAGAGTTTTCTGTCCCTAGAAAAAATGTTTTTTTAAAGCACACTATAGCACAAGGAGAATTCCCCTCACTTTCCTTCTTTGTCCCTAGAAACAAGGATTCGCACAGTGAAAGAAACTGACACTCTCCCTACCTAGAGTTTTCTGTCCCTAGAAAAAATGTTTTTTTAAAGCACACTATAGCACAAGGAGAATTCCCCTCACTTTCCTTCTTTGTCCCTAGAAACAAGGATTCGCACAGTGAAAGAAACTGACACTCTCCCTACCTAGAGTTTTCTGTCCCTAGAAAAAATGTTTTTTTAAAGCACACTATAGCACAAGGAGAATTCCCCTCACTTTCCTTCTTTGTCCCTAGAAACAAGGATTCGCACAGTGAAAGAAACTGACACTCTCCCTACCTAGAGTTTTCTGTCCCTAGAAATTTTTTTTTTTTAAAGCACACTATAGCACAAGGAGAATTCCCCTCACTTTCCTTCTTTGTCCCTAGAAACAAGGATTCATACAGTGAAAGAAACTGACACTCTCCCTACCTAGAGTTTTCTGTCCCTAGAAAAAATGTTTTTTTAAAGCACACTATAGCACAAGGAGAATTCCCCTCACTTTCCTTCTTTGTCCCTAGAAACAAGGATTCGCACAGTGAAAGAAACTGACACTCTCCCTACCTAGAGTTTTCTGTCCCTAGAAAAAATGTTTTTTTAAAGCACACTATAGCACAAGGAGAATTCCCCTCACTTTCCTTCTTTGTCCCTAGAAACAAGGATTCGCACAGTGAAAGAAACTGACACTCTCCCTACCTAGAGTTTTCTGTCCCTAGAAAAAATGTTTTTTTAAAGCACACTATAGCACAAGGAGAATTCCCCTCACTTTCCTTCTTTGTCCCTAGAAACAAGGATTCGCACAGTGAAAGAAACTGACACTCTCCCTACCTAGAGTTTTCTGTCCCTAGAAAAAATGTTTTTTTAAAGCACACTATAGCACAAGGAGAATTCCCCTCACTTTCCTTCTTTGTCCCTAGAAACAAGGATTCGCACAGTGAAAGAAACTGACACTCTCCCTACCTAGAGTTTTCTGTCCCTAGAAAAAATGTTTTTTTAAAGCACACTATAGCACAAGGAGAATTCCCCTCACTTTCCTTCTTTGTCCCTAGAAACAAGGATTCGCACAGTGAAAGAAACTGACACTCTCCCTACCTAGAGTTTTCTGTCCCTAGAAAAAATGTTTTTTTAAAGCACACTATAGCACAAGGAGAATTCCCCTCACTTTCCTTCTTTGTCCCTAGAAACAAGGATTCGCACAGTGAAAGAAACTGACACTCTCCCTACCTAGAGTTTTCTGTCCCTAGAAAAAATGTTTTTTTAAAGCACACTATAGCACAAGGAGAATTCCCCTCACTTTCCTTCTTTGTCCCTAGAAACAAGGATTCGCACAGTGAAAGAAACTGACACTCTCCCTACCTAGAGTTTTCTGTCCCTAGAAAAAATGTTTTTTTAAAGCACACTATAGCACAAGGAGAATTCCCCTCACTTTCCTTCTTTGTCCCTAGAAACAAGGATTCGCACAGTGAAAGAAACTGACACTCTCCCTACCTAGAGTTTTCTGTCCCTAGAAAAAATGTTTTTTTAAAGCACACTATAGCACAAGGAGAATTCCCCTCACTTTCCTTCTTTGTCCCTAGAAACAAGGATTCGCACAGTGAAAGAAACTGACACTCTCCCTACCTAGAGTTTTCTGTCCCTAGAAAAAATGTTTTTTTAAAGCACACTATAGCACAAGGAGAATTCCCCTCACTTTCCTTCTTTGTCCCTAGAAACAAGGATTCGCACAGTGAAAGAAACTGACACTCTCCCTACCTAGAGTTTTCTGTCCCTAGAAAAAATGTTTTTTTAAAGCACACTATAGCACAAGGAGAATTCCCCTCACTTTCCTTCTTTGTCCCTAGAAACAAGGATTCGCACAGTGAAAGAAACTGACACTCTCCCTACCTAGAGTTTTCTGTCCCTAGAAAAAATGTTTTTTTAAAGCACACTATAGCACAAGGAGAATTCCCCTCACTTTCCTTCTTTGTCCCTAGAAACAAGGATTCACACAGTGAAAGAAACTGACACTCTCCCTACCTAGAGTTTTCTGTCCCTAGAAAAAATGTTTTTTTAAAGCACACTATAGCACAAGGAGAATTCCCCTCACTTTCCTTCTTTGTCCCTAGAAACAAGGATTCGCACAGTGAAAGAAACTGACACTCTCCCTACCTAGAGTTTTCTGTCCCTAGAAAAAATGTTTTTTTAAAGCACACTATAGCACAAGGAGAATTCCCCTCACTTTCCTTCTTTGTCCCTAGAAACAAGGATTCGCACAGTGAAAGAAACTGACACTCTCCCTACCTAGAGTTTTCTGTCCCTAGAAAAAATGTTTTTTTAAAGCACACTATAGCACAAGGAGAATTCCCCTCACTTTCCTTCTTTGTCCCTAGAAACAAGGATTCGCACAGTGAAAGAAACTGACACTCTCCCTACCTAGAGTTTTCTGTCCCTAGAAAAAATTTTTTTTAAAGCACACTATAGCACAAGGAGAATTCCCCTCACTTTCCTTCTTTGTCCCTAGAAACAAGGATTCGCACAGTGAAAGAAACTGACACTCTCCCTACCTAGAGTTTTCTGTCCCTAGAAAAAATGTTTTTTTAAAGCACACTATAGCACAAGGAGAATTCCCCTCACTTTCCTTCTTTGTCCCTAGAAACAAGGATTCGCACAGTGAAAGAAACTGACACTCTCCCTACCTAGAGTTTTCTGTCCCTAGAAAAAATGTTTTTTTAAAGCACACTATAGCACAAGGAGAATTCCCCTCACTTTCCTTCTTTGTCCCTAGAAACAAGGATTCGCACAGTGAAAGAAACTGACACTCTCCCTACCTAGAGTTTTCTGTCCCTAGAAAAAATGTTTTTTTAAAGCACACTATAGCACAAGGAGAATTCCCCTCACTTTCCTTCTTTGTCCCTAGAAACAAGGATTCGCACAGTGAAAGAAACTGACACTCTCCCTACCTAGAGTTTTCTGTCCCTAGAAATTTTTTTTTTTTAAAGCACACTATAGCACAAGGAGAATTCCCCTCACTTTCCTTCTTTGTCCCTAGAAACAAGGATTCGCACAGTGAAAGAAACTGACACTCTCCCTACCTAGAGTTTTCTGTCCCTAGAAAAAATGTTTTTTTAAAGCACACTATAGCACAAGGAGAATTCCCCTCACTTTCCTTCTTTGTCCCTAGAAACAAGGATTCGCACAGTGAAAGAAACTGACACTCTCCCTACCTAGAGTTTTCTGTCCCTAGAAAAAATGTTTTTTTAAAGCACACTATAGCACAAGGAGAATTCCCCTCACTTTCCTTCTTTGTCCCTAGAAACAAGGATTCGCACAGTGAAAGAAACTGACACTCTCCCTACCTAGAGTTTTCTGTCCCTAGAAAAAATGTTTTTTTAAAGCACACTATAGCACAAGGAGAATTCCCCTCACTTTCCTTCTTTGTCCCTAGAAACAAGGATTCGCACAGTGAAAGAAACTGACACTCTCCCTACCTAGAGTTTTCTGTCCCTAGAAAAAAAATTTTTTAAAGCACACTATAGCACAAGGAGAATTCCCCTCACTTTCCTTCTTTGTCCCTAGAAACAAGGATTCGCACAGTGAAAGAAACTGACACTCTCCCTACCTAGAGTTTTCTGTCCCTAGAAAAAATGTTTTTTTAAAGCACACTATAGCACAAGGAGAATTCCCCTCACTTTCCTTCTTTGTCCCTAGAAACAAGGATTCGCACAGTGAAAGAAACTGACACTCTCCCTACCTAGAGTTTTCTGTCCCTAGAAAAATTTTTTTTTAAAGCACACTATAGCACAAGGAGAATTCCCCTCACTTTCCTTCTTTGTCCCTAGAAACAAGGATTCGCACAGTGAAAGAAACTGACACTCTCCCTACCTAGAGTTTTCTGTCCCTAGAAAAAATGTTTTTTTAAAGCACACTATAGCACAAGGAGAATTCCCCTCACTTTCCTTCTTTGTCCCTAGAAACAAGGATTCGCACAGTGAAAGAAACTGACACTCTCCCTACCTAGAGTTTTCTGTCCCTAGAAAAAATGTTTTTTTAAAGCACACTATAGCACAAGGAGAATTCCCCTCACTTTCCTTCTTTGTCCCTAGAAACAAGGATTCGCACAGTGAAAGAAACTGACACTCTCCCTACCTAGAGTTTTCTGTCCCTAGAAAAAATGTTTTTTTAAAGCACACTATAGCACAAGGAGAATTCCCCTCACTTTCCTTCTTTGTCCCTAGAAACAAGGATTCGCACAGTGAAAGAAACTGACACTCTCCCTACCTAGAGTTTTCTGTCCCTAGAAAAAATGTTTTTTTAAAGCACACTATAGCACAAGGAGAATTCCCCTCACTTTCCTTCTTTGTCCCTAGAAACAAGGATTCGCACAGTGAAAGAAACTGACACTCTCCCTACCTAGAGTTTTCTGTCCCTAGAAAAAATGTTTTTTTAAAGCACACTATAGCACAAGGAGAATTCCCCTCACTTTCCTTCTTTGTCCCTAGAAACAAGGATTCGCACAGTGAAAGAAACTGACACTTTCCCTACCTAGAGTTTTCTGTCCCTAGAAAAAATGTTATTTTAAAGCTCACTATAGCACAAGGAGAATTCCCCTCACTTTCCTTCTTTGTCCCTAGAAACAAGGATTCACACAGTGAAAGAAACTGACACTCTCCCTACCTAGAGTTTTCTGTCCCTAGAAAAAATGTTTTTTTAAAGCACACTATAGCACAAGGAGAATTCCCCTCACTTTCCTTCTTTGTCCCTAGAAACAAGGATTCGCACAGTGAAAGAAACTGACACTCTCCCTACCTAGAGTTTTCTGTCCCTAGAAAAAATGTTTTTTTAAAGCACACTATAGCACAAGGAGAATTCCCCTCACTTTCCTTCTTTGTCCCTAGAAACAAGGATTCGCACAGTGAAAGAAACTGACACTCTCCCTACCTAGAGTTTTCTGTCCCTAGAAAAAATGTTTTTTTAAAGCACACTATAGCACAAGGAGAATTCCCCTCACTTTCCTTCTTTGTCCCTAGAAACAAGGATTCGCACAGTGAAAGAAACTGACACTCTCCCTACCTAGAGTTTTCTGTCCCTAGAAAAAATGTTTTTTTAAAGCACACTATAGCACAAGGAGAATTCCCCTCACTTTCCTTCTTTGTCCCTAGAAACAAGGATTCGCACAGTGAAAGAAACTGACACTCTCCCTACCTAGAGTTTTCTGTCCCTAGAAAAAATGTTTTTTTAAAGCACACTATAGCACAAGGAGAATTCCCCTCACTTTCCTTCTTTGTCCCTAGAAACAAGGATTCGCACAGTGAAAGAAACTGACACTCTCCCTACCTAGAGTTTTCTGTCCCTAGAAAAAATGTTTTTTTAAAGCACACTATAGCACAAGGAGAATTCCCCTCACTTTCCTTCTTTGTCCCTAGAAACAAGGATTCGCACAGTGAAAGAAACTGACACTCTCCCTACCTAGAGTTTTCTGTCCCTAGAAAAAATGTTTTTTTAAAGCACACTATAGCACAAGGAGAATTCCCCTCACTTTCCTTCTTTGTCCCTAGAAACAAGGATTCGCACAGTGAAAGAAACTGACACTCTCCCTACCTAGAGTTTTCTGTCCCTAGAAAAAATGTTTTTTTAAAGCACACTATAGCACAAGGAGAATTCCCCTCACTTTCCTTCTTTGTCCCTAGAAACAAGGATTCGCACAGTGAAAGAAACTGACACTCTCCCTACCTAGAGTTTTCTGTCCCTAGAAAAAATGTTTTTTTAAAGCACACTATAGCACAAGGAGAATTCCCCTCACTTTCCTTCTTTGTCCCTAGAAACAAGGATTCGCACAGTGAAAGAAACTGACACTCTCCCTACCTAGAGTTTTCTGTCCCTAGAAAAAATGTTTTTTTAAAGCACACTATAGCACAAGGAGAATTCCCCTCACTTTCCTTCTTTGTCCCTAGAAACAAGGATTCACACAGTGAAAGAAACTGACACTCTCCCTACCTAGAGTTTTCTGTCCCTAGAAAAAATGTTTTTTTAAAGCACACTATAGCACAAGGAGAATTCCCCTCACTTTCCTTCTTTGTCCCTAGAAACAAGGATTCGCACAGTGAAAGAAACTGACACTCTCCCTACCTAGAGTTTTCTGTCCCTAGAAAAAATGTTTTTTTAAAGCACACTATAGCACAAGGAGAATTCCCCTCACTTTCCTTCTTTGTCCCTAGAAACAAGGATTCGCACAGTGAAAGAAACTGACACTCTCCCTACCTAGAGTTTTCTGTCCCTAGTGTGACAGCAGAAAGGTAAAGTCACCTGGTTGCATCCAGGGGGGTAGATATATTTCTCCCAGATTCAGGCTTTATGCCGACTTATACAACTAGGGAGTTGATGAAGCCCAGCTGAGGCTAGTGGGCTCATGAATGACTCATACCTCTAGGGAGAGTGCTGGGCGTCGTGAGGCAGGGAGTTGATGAGACCAGCTGAAGCTTGTCAGCTCATTTAGGCCTCTATAAGAACTCCCAGATTCATTAGGTGTTAGCTCATGCCTGGAACCAGACCTGTGTGGACTGTCTAGGGAGAGTGAACCCCTGTGCGGTGAGGCAAAGCCTGTGTGGCTATTTGTTTGGACTTTTACTAAACCAGGGACTTAGGGACTAGGACAGCACCAGGCTGATCCCAGTTGTTAGTTTAGGAAACCTGCATGTTTAGTCAGAGGTCACGCTGACCAGGATTTATTTTGTTTATGTTTCTTTTTGGCTTTGCTGTGTTTTTGTCACTGTACATAGAGAAATAAACCGCACCTTTTGATTTTGAAAACCACAACCTCCGTCTGCTGGCCCTGTTTTTGTGTGGGGAGCCCAACCAGGGGGTCACACACACCCGCTACCGAGTGAACCCCCTCACAGTTGGTGGAGAACCAGTGGCAGTTTTTTTTAAGCCAGCATGGAGGAGATACTGAAACAGCTGGCTCTAGCAAATGCCAATCAACAGCAGACAAATGCAGGTTTGCAAAGGAGCCTTGCAGCCCAGCAGCAAGCTCATCAACAAGCCCAGCAGCAATCTGAGGCCCGCTTCATAGACCTGTTACAGAAGCAAGAGCAGAGACTACAACAAATGGAAGCAGTAATGCAGCAACGTCCGCAGACCAGTGAGGAAAGCCGTCCCACTAATACCGCGTCCTTTGGGGTGAGTCGTTTATTGACAAAAATGACTGGAGAGGATGATCCAGAGGTATTTTTGACCACATTTGAATGGACTGCTGAAAGAGAAAAGTGGCCTGAGGAGCAGTGGGCTGGACTGGTGGCTCCTCTGTTAACTGGTGAATCGCAGAAGGCTTACTATGACCTAGAGCCTGACCAAGCAAAAGACTATGTGATGCTAAAAGCTGAAATATTGGCAAGGCTGGGTGTCACCCAGGCTGTCCGGGCTCAGCGTGTGCATAACTGGACTTTCCAGCTTGGAAAACCCCCCAGGTCTCAAATGTATGATCTCATTCACCTGAGCAGGAAGTGGCTACAGCCAGAGACTTTGTCCGCACCGGAGATTGTGGAACGTGTTGTGATGGATCGTTTCTTGAGAGCTCTTCCTACCGCCATTCAAAAGTGGGTAAGCCATGGAGACCCAGAAACGGCCGGTAAACTTGTGGATCGTGTAGAGAGATACTTGGCTACAGAGAACCTGACGGCCTCTTCCAGAGACTCTCGGACTTTCCACCCTAAGACCAGACCATCCCCAGGGGCGGATAAGAGGATTCCAAGGGGTGAGGGTGGAGAGAGTGAGAGGGTGGGAGCTCTACCCAAAGTTTGGCAAGAACAGCCTGGGAAGTCAGGGGCTCAAGAGGCAGCCAAATGGATTGTTTGCTACCGCTGCCGGCAAGCGGGACATATTGCAGCAAATTGCCCGGTTGTGGAGGAACCCATGCAATGTGACTTTCTGACGGACAGACGTCAGTCGCTGTGTGCGACAGTCGCATGCACTGCCATTCGGGGAACTGAGAAACATTTATGCAAAATGTGTATTAATGGTAGAAATGTTGTGGTATTACTGGATTCAGGTAGCCTTGTGACCCTGATAAAGGCTGAATTAGTTAAAACAGAGGTCTCTGGGAATAGCAAGGTAGCTGTTATTTGTGTGCATGGGGACACCCGAGAGTATCCAGTGACTACAGTGTGTTTCGAGACCCCCAAAGGTACCCTCTCTCATCCAGTGGGGTTAGTATCTCAATTACCGCATGATGCCATTGTGGGAAGGGATTTTCCGAAGTTCTGGGAACTGTGGGATGATCCTGAGCCCCCCACTGGTGCGCCTATGTACCAGGAATGTGATAGCCAGAACTCCTCTGAGAGTGGTGAGGACTCTCCAGAATTTCCCTTGTCAGTATTGGCAGGGGAGACTCAAGAAACTGGAGAGGAGCCCACCTCCTCAGACGAAAACCTACCGTCTGTGGAGTTTTCTGATCTGGAGGTTCACAGGGAAAATTTTGCCACAGAACAGTTAAAAGACCCCGCCCTAATAAAGGCACGGGAAAACGTAGTGGAAATAGATGGCGAGTTAGTGAACCCAGATAATACCTGCACTTACCCATACTTCAGCGTAGAGAAGGACCTACTGTATCGGGTGGCAAAAAGGGCAGAAGAAACCGTTGAGCAGCTTGTGGTGCCCAAACCTTACAGGAAGTTGGTGTTGGAGTTGGCCCATGGGCACATTCTTGGAGGTCATCTGGGGACAGAGAAAACCCGAGAGAGGGTATTACAGAGATTCTATTGGCCTGGGGTGATGAAGGACATAGAAAATTATTGTTCCTCCTGCCCTGTGTGTCAGAGGTCGGCCCCGATGCCACATTTCCGTAGCCCGCTGGTCCCTCTACCCATCATTGAGGTCCCGTTTGAGAGAATCGCAATGGATTTGGTAGGTCCTATAATCAAGTCCGCTAGGGGGCACCAGTACATATTGGTTATAATGGACTATGCCACCCGTTATCCAGAAGTGATCCCTCTCAGAAATACCTCGGCCAAAACCATAGCCAAAGAGCTATCTCTTGTTTTTAGCCGGGTGGGGATTTGTAAAGAACTGCTTACGGACCAAGGTACACCCTTTATGTCCCGGGTTATGAAAGAGCTGTGTAAATTGTTCAAAGTGACGCAATTGCGTACATCTGTGTATCACCCCCAAACCGATGGGCTGGTTGAAAGATTCAACAAAACCCTAAAACAAATGTTGAAGAAAGTGGTGGATAGAGATGGAAAGGATTGGGACTGTCTACTTCCTTATTTGATGTTTGCTATTAGGGAGGTGCCCCAATCCTCTACGGGATTCTCCCCCTTTGAGTTACTGTATGGGAGACACCCAAGAGGGCTGTTGGATATTGCCAAGGAAACTTGGGAAAGTGAGAGTTCTCCCCACAGGAGTGTGATTGAGCATGTCGCCCTGATGCAAGATCGAATTGCACAGGTAATGCCCATCGTGAAGGAACATTTGGCCCAAGCGCAGTTGGCACAGCAGAGAGTGTACAACCGTGGAGCCAAGACCCGTACCTTTTCCCCGGGGGATAGGATATTGGTACTTGTCCCTACGGTTGAAAGTAAATTCCTTGCCAAATGGCAAGGCCCCTACGAGATAATGGAAAAAGTGAGCGAAGTGAATTACAAGGTCAGACAACCAGGAAGGCGAAAGCCCGAACAGATATATCACGTTAATCTGTTGAAAGCCTGGAGGGATAGAGAGTCCCTAGTCGCAGAAACTTGGTCACCAGCTCAAACTGGTTGCGTGATTCCGGAGGTTGGAATAGCAGCCACCTTGTCACAACCCCAACAACAGGAGGTTAAGGAGTTTGTGCTTCGCAACAAGGAGGTGTTCTCTGAGCTGCCGGGACAAACATCTGGGGTAGAGCATGATATTATTACCCCGCCCGGTGAAAGGGTGAAGTTAAAACCCTATCGGATCCCAGAGGCCCGACGGGAGGCAATACGGGAGGAAGTACAGAAAATGCTGAACTTAGGGGTGATAGAGGAGTCCCAAAGTGATTGGTCTAGTCCCATTGTGTTGGTGCCTAAACCGGATGGGAGCTGGCGATTTTGTAACGATTTTCGTCAGTTGAACAAAGTTACAAAATTTGACACCTACCCCATGCCACGTATAGATGAGTTGATCGACCGGCTGGGAACAGCCCGATACATGACGACTCTTGACCTCACAAAAGGGTATTGGCAAATTCCCCTGGCCAAGTCGGCCAAAGAGAAAACCGCATTTGTAACCCCAGACGGGGCGTTCCAATATAAGAGAATGCCGTTCGGGTTACAGAATGCGCCGGCCACATTCCAGCGGAAAATGGACCAGATACTGAGGCCCCATCGGAAGTATGCTGCGGCTTACCTGGATGACGTAATTGTCCATAGCACAGATTGGGCCTCACATCTGCCAAAAGTGCAAGCAGTCCTAGACTCTATCCGGGAAGCGGGGTTTACGGCTAACCCCAAGAAGTGTACCATTGGGCAGGAGGAGGCCAAATATCTTGGGTACACCATTGGCAGGGGAGTGATAAAACCCCAACTCAACAAAGTCGAGGCCATCCAGAGTTGGCCACGTCCCAACAGCAAGAAGCAGGTACGGGCCTTTCTGGGAATCGCGGGTTATTATCGGCGCTTCATTCCCCACTTTGCTTCTAAGGCTGTGCCCCTAACCAACCTGACGAAAGGGAAAGGGTCGGTCATGATTAAATGGACCCCCGAGGCTGAGGCAGCATTCCAATTCTTGAAACAAGCCTTATGTAGCCAGCCAGTGTTGTACTCACCCGACTTCTCTAAAGACTTTGTCGTACAAAGTGATGCGTCAGATGTGGGGTTAGGAGCAGTATTGTCCCAGGTCTGGAACGGGGAAGAGCACCCAGTCATTTACCTCAGCAGGAAGTTGAAGTCCCATGAGGTAAATTACGCCACGGTTGAAAAGGAGTGTTTAGCGGTGAAGTGGGCTCTAGATTCCCTTCGGTACTATCTGCTAGGTAGGCACTTTGACATGGTTACGGATCACGCTCCGTTAAAGTGGATGGCTCAAAACAAGGAGACAAATAGAAGAGTGAATAGGTGGTTCCTGGCCCTACAGGAATTCAACTTCACAGTAAAGCATCGCCCTGGCGTTCAAATGGGGAATGTGGATGCTTTGTCTCGAGTACATGAATGCCTGATTGCTGGTGTTCCAACCCCAAGGTTAAAACAAGAGGGGGGGGGGTATGTGACAGCAGGAAGGTAAAGTCACCTGGTTGCATCCAGGGGGGTAGATATATTTCTCCCAGATTCAGGCTTTATGCCGACTTATACAACTAGGGAGTTGATGAAGCCCAGCTGAGGCTAGTGGGCTCATGAATGACTCATACCTCTAGGGAGAGTGCTGGGCGTCGTGAGGCAGGGAGTTGATGAGACCAGCTGAAGCTTGTCAGCTCATTTAGGCCTCTATAAGAACTCCCAGATTCATTAGGTGTTAGCTCATGCCTGGAACCAGACCTGTGTGGACTGTCTAGGGAGAGTGAACCCCTGTGCGGTGAGGCAAAGCCTGTGTGGCTATTTGTTTGGACTTTTACTAAACCAGGGACTTAGGGACTAGGACAGCACCAGGCTGATCCCAGTTGTTAGTTTAGGAAACCTGCATGTTTAGTCAGAGGTCACGCTGACCAGGATTTATTTTGTTTATGTTTCTTTTTGGCTTTGCTGTGTTTTTGTCACTGTACATAGAGAAATAAACCGCACCTTTTGATTTTGAAAACCACAACCTCCGTCTGCTGGCCCTGTTTTTGTGTGGGGAGCCCAACCAGGGGGTCACACACACCCGCTACCGAGTGAACCCCCTCACACTAGAAAAAATGTTTTTTTAAAGCACACTATAGCACAAGGAGAATTCCCCTCACTTTCCTTCTTTGTCCCTAGAAACAAGGATTCGCACAGTGAAAGAAACTGACACTCTCCCTACCTAGAGTTTTCTGTCCCTAGAAAAAATGTTTTTTTAAAGCACACTATAGCACAAGGAGAATTCCCCTCACTTTCCTTCTTTGTCCCTAGAAACAAGGATTCGCACAGTGAAAGAAACTGACACTCTCCCTACCTAGAGTTTTCTGTCCCTAGAAAAAATGTTTTTTTAAAGCACACTATAGCACAAGGAGAATTCCCCTCACTTTCCTTCTTTGTCCCTAGAAACAAGGATTCGCACAGTGAAAGAAACTGACACTCTCCCTACCTAGAGTTTTCTGTCCCTAGAAAAAATGTTTTTTTAAAGCACACTATAGCACAAGGAGAATTCCCCTCACTTTCCTTCTTTGTCCCTAGAAACAAGGATTCGCACAGTGAAAGAAACTGACACTCTCCCTACCTAGAGTTTTCTGTCCCTAGAAAAAATGTTTTTTTAAAGCACACTATAGCACAAGGAGAATTCCCCTCACTTTCCTTCTTTGTCCCTAGAAACAAGGATTCGCACAGTGAAAGAAACTGACACTCTCCCTACCTAGAGTTTTCTGTCCCTAGAAAAAATGTTTTTTTAAAGCACACTATAGCACAAGGAGAATTCCCCTCACTTTCCTTCTTTGTCCCTAGAAACAAGGATTCGCACAGTGAAAGAAACTGACACTCTCCCTACCTAGAGTTTTCTGTCCCTAGAAAAAATGTTTTTTTAAAGCACACTATAGCACAAGGAGAATTCCCCTCACTTTCCTTCTTTGTCCCTAGAAACAAGGATTTGCACAGTAAAACACACTGACACTCTCCCTACCTATCCTTCTCTTTCCCTAAACTAAAGGAATCCAGGTTAAGCAAGAAAGAAATAAATGTCACTGTCCCTGCCTATGCTTCTCTTTCCCTGCTCCGGAACACACTACACTAGGCCGCCGTGCTGGCGGCCTTTTATAGTGTGGGGCGTGTACTAAACACCCTCAGCAATAATTGGCCACAGGCATCCTGCCTGTGGCCAATCATTGCTCTCCTCGCTGCCGGCGCTGTGATTGGCCAAGCATGCGGGGTCACAGTGCATGCTTGGCCAATCACAGCGCCTGGATGACACTGCGATGGCGTAGTGCATTGTGGGCCGTTCGCGTCACTCGAATTTGGCGCGAACGGCCCAAATCGTTCGATCTTCGTCGAACGATCGAACAGCCGATGTTCGAGTCGAACGTATGTTCGACTCGAACACGAAGCTCATCCTTACCTGACACCATAACAACCATGGTGCCGGGATGATTGAAGCGCCAACAACAGGTGTTTTGGAGTATCTTTATCTGCCAATTTTGTTAAACTTTCTGGAATACACATTTCTATTGTGGTGTAGGATCTGGCTTCTTTCTCTTTCTTTCTTTCTTTCTTCCTTTCCTTCCTTCATCTCGGACTCTAACCACACCCTTCTGAGCCACGCTCATTTAAGCCACACCCACTATCGCGTGGAAACCACGACCATTTTTCATTACAGTGTGACACGCCTACAAACGAATGCCCCACCCCCTAATTATAGCAAGGCTCCGCCTCAATGCAAAAAAAGTGTCCCGGATTTTTTTTTTGCAATGTTGGCAACTATGGGGGTGGGAGGCGCCGCAGCAGCTTTATTTATTTTTTCCGGGAAAAAATGGATTTGCTGGGACAAAATAAATCCGGGAAAAGGGTGTGAATCCCGGGAATGTCCCGGCCAATCCGGGACAGTTGGCAACTATGAGGGTGATGTGTGGATCTTTTGAACTCGCGGCAGTGCACCGCTACACTTGCATTGTGAGATGATCTAAAAAGCCAGAACCAGAGAGTAGAACTAATAACCAGGAATCAGAGCCTGCATATGCAATAAACAAATATAGCTGACCCTATGTAAACATTTATGAACAAATGTACAAACAAACAAGGCTTTTAAAACTTTTAGATCAGCTTATTTACAGTAGGCTGATCTGCATGTTTATCTTAAAGAAAACTTTGAAAGGAGTACATATCCCCTTTTATTATGTGTCATCCATTTTGGTGGAGATTTAGGACTTCTTCTCATTGCTTCATAGTTGTGGATCTTGACTAGTAGTTGAGTTTTGCACATAATAAGTGTGGCAAAGGGAATAAAAGAAATCCAATGTCAGACCTGAGATTTATATCCTCTCTGGAGACTCCGGGAGGTGGGAAGAACGTGAAGCTTTGCAGAAGGCCAGTAAAAAACAGGAAAAGCTCTGTTCTGGCTAAACTTTCTCCAACACACATTCTTTTCCCTGGGGGGTACAAAGTAAACTCAGAATGACATAATCTATGCTTATCCAATGTTTTACAGTCTGGAAATGAAAAATGTAGTACTAAATCTAAATGAATGGAGTGTTGTGGTAGAGGTATATGCCTGCCTCTAAGGCAGTTTTTTAGGCAGACCTGATCGGACCATCCCTCTATGGAGCAGCGGATGTCAACGGACATGTGTCCGTTGACACCTGCCGACTAGGGTGACCACATTTCCAAACTACCATTCAGGGACACCCTCCCTTCCCAAAAATCAGTTTGTGCTGTAACGAATCACAGCACAGTGATTGGACACAAGAGGCAGGATTTATGATTTCTCCAATCACAAGCAGGGGGCGGGATTGTGCTCCTCCAGGTATTCCTGGCCAGGACAAGTACTGTCAGTGAGTAAAGCGGTGATGTGGTTCCCTTTTTTGGGGGCATCAGATTGGCCTGGGGGTGGCTGTGTCAGTTTCATTCCGGGACACTTTATTGTCCTGGAATGAATGTACCCGGGACAGACCTGGAAAATGCGGGACTGTCCTGGGCAATCCGGGACACATGGTCACCCTACTGCCAACATCTGATCCGATCCTGTCCACTAAAAACAGACCGATGGGGGATTTGTCCCCATCCATCTGGCAGATCAGATTGGATGACAGGTGGTCCGTTTCCATCCGACTGCCCATAGAGGAAAGGGGGCTGTGTCCGCTTTTGCAAAGCGGACACGGACCTGTCATCCGCCTGCAGACAGATTCCCAGTTGAGCAGGTGGATCCGCTGCCAGAGTCCCCCCATCTAAGGGGCCTAAGGTAAATGTACTTTAGTAACTAAACTGTGATGTGAACTGCTGCTACTAGATACATACCAGATGCTCAAAATTAATATTTGGCAGTAACCCAATGGGATTTCAACCTTAAAAAAACAATGGGGTACAGTTATGGAAACCTCATGGACATCTGGGTAAAAGTGTTTTACTTTTGAAGATACTGTAATTTGAGCTGCAGCCCCATATGTGTGACCAAAATAAATATATTCATACTGGAATGGAAGATTTGAGTGATGAGAGATTAAATATTTTTCCAGAGATGGGCTTTAGGTATTTATTCACTCTACACCTATTATCACTCTATACAAAGAGCCTGAGGGATATAAATGCCCTCATACAGACCAGGTATAGTTTTAAGTGTTTTTTTTAGCAGTTTTAACAAGGAAGCAAATAATGTATTTTAGTGTTAAGCATTGTGTAATAACCCTGGTGACCTACCTGCGGAGAAGGGCATAAATGCATCTCGTTTTACAAATTTTCTGGCTTCATCCAAAAAGTGGTTTGGGTTAAACTCGTAAGGTGTCTCCCACTGAGTCTTATCATACAAAACAGAGGTGAGGAAAGGAATGACCTCTGTATCCTACAAGGAGAACAACATTGTACTGTTATTAATAATAAAAAAAAACATATTCAGGGAAAACACGCACACTTACCTCCTCTAACCCATCCTGAAAGTTTTTTCTTCTTTCATTGTGAAGCAAGATATACTTACCTACATGCACTGTCCTTTGCTGATGCCGTTTCCAGATAGGTGTGTGTGTGTATGTGTGTGTGAGGGGGGGGGGGAGTGATGGGCAATTCCAGTGTTGAAGATGTGCCTGCGCCCAGTGGTGTATTTTGGTTTTGTTCTGCCCAAGGCGAGACTAAAAATTGGGCACCCCTCCATCTAACTTTATCCCAGCCTAGTCGCGGTATACAGTTCTTGTCTCAGGGTCTGATAAGGAAGCTGCAGGCATTCACAGTAAAAAGCTGAAGCTTCCTCATCAGACCCCGAGACATGATTCGTCTGAGTGCTACATATGTGGTCAATGGGGCAAAAGCTGGGGTCAGCAGGACATAGAATGGGGTCAGCAGGGCAGAGGATGAGGCAGCACTGGTGGGCACTGATGAGGAGGCCCCGATCAAGGTGCATTGATAGGCAGCACTGGTGGGCATTGATAGGTGGCACTGATGAGGAGGCACTAATTGGCAGCACAGATGGGCACTAATTTTCCAGCACTGTGGGCACTGTTAGGGATGCAATGATCATCAGGGCACTGATGATCAGTGCCCTGATTATCAGTGTAGATGTTTTTGCTCTTACACTGGCCGGTTACTGGCTCTCTCCTCTCCTCATGCTGTGACAGCATAAAGGAAAGGAATGCCGATAACCAGCAAGTGTGTTTACATCATGATCAGCTGTGATTGCACAAAGCTGATCATGTGGTAAAGAGCTGATGTGATTGGCACTTTACTCCAATTGGTGATCAGCTGTGTTTGAAGGACACATCGATCACAGAGCGTGCTGGGTGCATGCCGCAGCGGGCATGCAGGGGTTGCGGTTCTGGGAGGACATCAATAGACACCCTCCCAGAACTGGACGACCGCACTGTAGCTGTCATTTGGCTATAGCACGGTCGCCTGGGGGTGACACCGCCCCCAATCTGAAAAATGTCGTCCAAGGCAAACGCCTTGTTTGCCTCGTGGTAGATATGCCCCTGCCTGCACCAATAAATACCTGAACTAGTATTTTGTCGCCCTGTTTCTGCTCCTTTTTTCAGTTATTGAGTACTGTGGGTTAAATCAATGGACTTGCACACTAGTATTGATGGGTGTTTCGATGGCCTTTGTAGAACCTCGGTCAAGTTTTGATTGTTGGCTGTCTCCAATGGAGACACAATTTTGCAACATAAAATTGACTTTATAAAACCTTCCCCATTTTACTAACTGAAAATCTTTTGTTGCTGTGACCCATAGAGATATTTTGCTCCCTTTCAGTCCCAGTTACACAAAAGGATGTGAAGGGAAATCTCCCCATTAGGGACATACACAGCAATTATAGCCTGAACAGGGTTTTAGGTCTTACCTGCTCTATCCAAAACAGGAAAAGTTTCGCCTAGAGTTCCACACTAATGCATATAAACTATTTAAAATATATATTTCTGATTATTAGATATAATGAGGTATACAGTGGTCTATGGTTCTCTCAAACAGCATTGTGCATGGAAGGCGTAGATAAAACAGCTTGGTTGCGAGTTGGCTGTTAAGATGTTCATCCAAACAAGGAATATTTAGGACATTTAGCATGGGTAAAATGTGACAGCTTCCGGCTGTCAATGGTTGCTAAGGAAGAAGTGGGTGCTTGTAGCCAATGTGTTCTTACCAACCGCTGACATCACCTGGGCCATTTACTTACATGGCCAGGAATCGCCAGCTACGTAAGCAAATGGGTGGGGAATAGACCAAGTTAAATCATCGCTTAAATATGGCCATGATCGTAATTAGGAAATGACGTCACCACAATCACTGCCTCGTCCTTTTTATAGCTGATGACAGCTCAAAGAGCTTTCATTCAGCTTTGTGAAGTGTTAGGATCGGACATGTGTGGTGGCCGGTGGGTCATTGTTTTTTTTTCCGGCAAGTCAGTGATTTCCGGCATTATGATTGATGATGAATTTACAATGAGGGACTTTCTTTTTTTAATAAAGGACGTTATGAGTGTTTGAGTGTTCTTATTTCAAGGTGACATTTTTTTTTGTGAATGGGTGGGTGGGTTGATTAATAAAGGGGACTTCCAGATTCTGATAAGGCCTGTGACCACAAACCCCCACAACCACCTCCCACGGTTATGGGGAAAAGCTCACTGTCTTCATTAACATGGGCACTTCCCCATGTTGAGGGTATGTAGCCTTGTATGGATCAGGATGTGGGGTCCCACACCTTTCCTGGTCAGCCAGTCTGCATGCTTGGATTAAGGATCTAGTATGAATTTCCTGGGGGACTCCACACATTTTTTTTCTTTGTGTGAAGTACCCCCTTAAATTCCATACCAGATGTATCTGTGGAAATAGAAAAATACCTGCACAGGTGGTTGAGCGTACACTAGTTTAGTTGTTATTATTAAATTAGTTTGTGTGTGACTGGGTATGCCCAATAGGCTCTGTATTGTATTGTTTTGTTTTTTACCTTGAATTTACAATAAAAACAACTTTAAAATAAAAATTTCATACCAGATGCAAAAAGTGTGATATGCATTTTAGGGAGGAGTCTATGTAATGTTTTTTTATTCTTGATGTATGATGTGCTACAGAAAAAGTGACATTTAAAAAGAAAAAAAAATGAGTTTAAATTGCCAGCAAATGAAACTTCATTGCCAGCTTTAAAAATAAATAAATAACACACTTCCAAAGGCCCTGCACAATACATAACAGGGGCCTGTTATATATGTAGCACTACCCCTGTAGGAGCTGCTGGTTATTATTTTAGGTCTTTGCCGTCACCCCTACCCACAATTCACCAGGTCAGAAACTTAGAGTCTATACTGAGCCTTGTGCCCAGGGATGTATGCACCAGTCACTTAGTTCTTTTTCCAATGCTTTTTATTAAACAACTTGTAGCCGTAGAGGGATGGAGGGTTAGGGGAAAGTTCAGACACCTTGCGCAGATCACTGAGGAACATGAGATCCTGGAGACAAGTACACTTGCTGTCAGTGGATCTTGCTCACCCGGATAGGCCTCTCTAACTGGCCTATCAGCCGGAATGATGCACGGACAAAAGTCTCTGCCACAGACTTGATGATGGCAATAACTATTTGTACAATCCTCTGCCACAGGATTCGATGATCAGCAATAGACAAGCGAACACAGCTACACAGTACCTAAAGTCCCTTTAGGGCCATCCGGCAGTACTGTGAGGTAGATTGGTTAGGTTGCATCCTCCAATTGAGTCACCAGGCTCCTCTTGAGACACCAGCCTTTCACTCGGTCCTCTCCAAGATGAGTCCTCCCCCGGATCCTTTCAATTGCTTGGCTTCTTCCCGCAGGACAGACAGCACAGGACCACCTCTGAACCAGTAGGCCCCAGACAGCTTCTGGGCCTACTTGCAGTCACGTAGCCTCGGGCCAGCAGGCCCCGAGGCAGAAGAGCAGTTGTCACATTCCTTAGGCCAGGCGGGCCATGAGGTGAGAGAGAGAGAAAAATGGCGTCTGCCCCTTAAGTATCCTCTCCCAGAATGCACAGCTGTAGACCACTCCCACTGGGCTGTTTCTGGGGAAAGGGACACCCAATAAACCTTAGCCTGTTGTCCTTCCATCACTGGCCTGTGGTGACAACGACACCTACAGACGACAGTGTGGAACTGCACACAACACAGCCAATGCTGGAGCAGAGGCTAATTTAGCCACAATATTAAACAGATAACCCACTAAATTTACATACGAGCGCCTGGTCAACAGGAGCAGGGCGCTACATATATTTTGGGGACCCTTTGGGGTTCGTGCTGTTTTTGCTTTTAAAAAATAAATCAGGAGGGAGACATTTGCTGGCATTTCAAACTCTTTTTGACTTTGTAAATGCCACTGTTTCTGGTTTCAGAATGTACATGTTCCCCAAGGCAAATGCCCATCCCCCATGCTATATTTTTAACACCCCCTTGATTATTATCCGAGAAAAGGGGTATTTTTCATTTGACAGATTTGGCTCCCATTGGTTTTAGTGGGGGCTGATGTTCACCAAACCCCACTTGAACCAAACCCAGGGCAGTTCAGCTCATCACTAATAAGCACTGTATATGCTGGGAATTTTATGTGGAATCCCTGGATTTTTTTGTGCTTCATAGATGCACTGAGATTTAGCAGATAGGTCCTAAGCTGTCCTTATTGAATTTGATTGTATAAGCTACATTATCTCTACCATTTACTATATAAATTAGGTGCCTCCCTGCTAGATGTTTTTTGTTTAGACCCCTTTCACACTAGGGCGGTTTGCAGGCGCTATTTCGCTAAAAATAGCGCCTGCAAACCGACCCTAAACAGCGGCTGCTGTTTCTCCAGTGTGAAAGCCGAGGGCTTTCACACTGGAGCGGTGCGCTAGCAGGACCGCTCCAAAAGTCCTGCTAGCCGCATCTTTGGAGTGGTGAAGGAGCGGTGTGTTTACCACACCTCCACCGCTCCTGCCCATTGAAATCAATAGGACACCGCGGCTTTGCGGTGGTTTTTTAACCCTTTTTCGTCCGTTAGTGCGCGGGGGGTAAAACTGCACCGCTAGCGGCCGAATACTGCCGCAAATCCGACGGTAAAGCGCCGCTAAGAATAGGGGCGCTTTACCGCCAACACACCTCCCGCCCCAGTGTGAAAGGGGCCTTAGACAGGCCTTCTTATTACACATATTTTGGTCAATTTTGTATTGTGAATGATTAGCTTCATTTTTATTTATTTTTTCCAGATTTCTGGTCTCTTCAAATGGACACTATTTGGCTGATTCACTTTCTGGTTTCTCATACCACTTATAAACTTGAGAAGTGAAAATTCCATGCAGTGATTTACTTTTCTGTCCCATCCTCAAGTCCATGATAAAAGTGTGACTCCATCATAACTGTTTATTATGAAGACTCTATTATGACAATACTGTGTAATATGGTATTTTGACTTTATAATGGTTGGAGCACTGAAGCAGAATTTAGATTTTTGGTGGTGATAGTTCACCACTAGAACAGCCAGGACAGCATATTATTGATTTAAAGTGATTGTAAAGGTTTTTTTTTTTTTTTTTTTATAAATAACAAACATGTTATACTTGCCTGTGCAAGAGTTTTACACACAGTGGCCCCCAATCCTCCTTTTCTTGGTTCCCCCAGCGGCGCTCCTGGCTCCTCCTCATCGAGTGTCCCCACAGAGCTCCGCTTTCAATGGGGGCACTCGTGCGGGCACACTCCCATGTCCTGCTGCTGCGTCCATTGACACAGACAGCAGGACTCGCCCCCCTCCCTCGGCTCCCGTGTCACCGGATTTAATTGACAGCAGCGGGAGCCAATGGCTCCTTCTGCTATCAATCTATCCAATGAGGACCTGAGACAGCGGCTGGAGCTGCTGGGACTCGCCCTCTGCGCTGGAACAATCAGGTTAAGGTAAGAAAAAAAAGGGGGGCTCTGTGGGGCTGCTGCACCACAGTAGATTTTCACCTTAATGCATGGAATGCATTAAGGTGAAAAACCTTGAGACTTTACAGCTCCTTTAACTGCTATCAACCATGTAAAAGGCAGAAGTTTTGTATGGAAATGGCCTTTAACTTAAGGTGACCAGATTTTTTTAATGAAATCCGGGGACATATTTTTTTTTTTTTTACTAGTAATGGGGGCAATCAGCGACTCTCTGGCCATCACCACCGCCGCCCGCCTCACAGCCTATCAAGTCTTACTCTCCGGGCCCCGGCTACTACTGGGTGGGGAGCAGAAGAAGATCACTCCGCCAGGGAAGGCAAAGGAGTTAAGCAGGAAGGCAGCTGGCCGGGACTTGAGCCAAGGCAGAAGAACATGTGAGCGAAGTTGAATGGGCATTTACCCGAAACTGAAGAAATATTCCCTCCGCTCTGACCAGCACATGATCATCAGAAAGGGGCACAGATAATGGAAAAAATACACCCCCTAAGCTAGTAGGTGCAGTGGAGCGGGGGTGTGTAATTCAGATTTATTTTTTTATTAATTCTGCACTGACTGTCTTTGAAATTGCCCGAGCCCCTGTTCAAATCCAATCCGGGGACAAAACCGGGGACAGTGTCCTCAATCCGGGGACTGTCCCCGGAAACCGGGGATGTCTGGTCACCCTACTTTAACTGTATGGAAACAATGTTGACCTCTATTGTACATTTTTGTGCCTAGTTCTTTAGTTAGAGTATAAAGTAACATAAACATTAATTTATTTGATGCGTGATTCTACTGACAGTTGAAGAGTTTTCTAAACTCACCTTTGGGATGCAGTAACCTCGGAAATACACATCATTTGGAGTTTTATGTGACACATTCAAAGGAACGAGATTAACGAACCTCTGAATTTCATGTATTACTGCTTCAGTATAAGGCATATTCCTGCGATCATCATTTGTTGGAAACTGACCCTGTGTGATTTGTGTCTGGATTTCCTCTTGTACCTTTTCTAGAAAGTAAGAGTAAGTACATTATATCAGGATCTCCACACTATGTGAACATAATCATAATAATTTCCAGGGTGATGGTCATGTTGCAGGATGAAATGGGTTGCTCATACTTCCTTTGTCTGATATAAAGTGGAAGTGAAGATAGATAAATCTAAACCTGAAATATGTATTTTAAACTATCTTACCTCCCAATATATAATTTACCTTTGCGCTTCCCTTTCTTTCCCAAACTAAAAGCGGGTTGAATAAAAAAACAAACAAAAAAAAAACAGAGAGTTTCCTCCATCCACATAAGTGATGTGGATGTGGGAATCTTTCCCTCCACGGTATTGTATTCTGACAGAGGGGACACCCCCTTCGACAGGTACAAATGAGCACTGTAGCCATTGGCTGGAAGCGCTGATCAAATGCTGGTTTTCAAGCAAGATCATTTAAAAGAAGCCAGTCCTTAGATCTTACAAACTTCAAGATTGTTCAGATTAATAGGCGTAGGCTAGAAATAATTGAAAAACAGTGTAGAAATTAATGGATAATTTTACATTTTGATCACAAATACTATCAGGGTCAAAAAAAATAAAGAACAAATAGAAGAATTTACATTTTCAAGTATATCCAAAACTAAAAAAATGGTGTCTGTATGAAAATATACACACTAAAGAATAATTAGGCATTTTGGCAATTGGCATGTGTGTCATTAACTGAGAGGTAGAGCAGAATGTCCAAATAGACATTTCTTCTAAAGTGCATCCTTCTATAAGACAACAAAATTACTTTGTATTTCTGGATACTTCATCATCAATAACATGCTCCAGCGCAGTGTTGCAGCTGTTGTTTCTGTCCCAGCTTCAAAGAGATCCAGAATTGAGCACACCAGATTTTCATCATCAAAGATCTTTTCAGCTTTGGCTGACTCCTAAAAACACAAACACCAAATGATTCCAACACTGTTTACGTTCTCTTTCCACAAAAATCTTTTTCACTTCATCTACATATTTTTATAAATACTTTACACATTACATTGCTTTGAAGCATTAGGTCATATTTACCAATTTACCAGTACATAAGCAGTACTTTAATGCTCACTCCAATCCCAGTGGTCCAAGGTTATAGCTGGCTAGTGTAGCTTCAACTGTAATAGCTTCTATTCCCTTAAGCAAGCAGACCTCCCAGTACTTGGCCGCCCCCAGGATTTTGCAATATAGTCGCTGGTCAAGTTGTACAAGAGGTAGAGTAAAATAGAACAAAGGAGTACATGTGGACCTTGAAAGCATCAAGCATGTACTGTGTCACGAATGTCACGTCTACCCCAACGCAGGTGGTCAGACACTATAGCTGGCTACTGTGCGCTTCACCCTTTCCCTTAAAGTGGAAGTAAACCCTCCTATCATTTTCAGGCAAGGAAGCTGCCATCTTGGCCTCTGTTTAATATTCAACTGCCATGATGCTGCACATGTGATCAGTTATGACACGAGCCATTGGATGGTTTGACAGTTTGGTTGAGAGCACAACCAATGTCACAGTTGGCATTCCCGACATGCCGGGAATTTAACAGATTTTTGAAACTGTTAAATCGATGGGTTTACTTCCGCTTTAAGGCAAGCAGGCCTACCGGTACTTGGTTGCCCCCAGGACTTAAACACAATGCTATAGAGTCTGGCTACCTCTCCAGGGCAGATGCAAACTGAACAAAGCAAACAGGTACTTGCAGTTTAACAGATAGCGTGGTTCTAAGTCGGTCCAGGTAATAAGGCAGGCGATATCCGATCCGGGTCATACTCAGGAAAATCTAACAGCAAAGTAGGGCAGGCAAACGGAAGGCTTGATCAGAAGAATACAGGTCTCTGTCTCTATCACAAGAAAGGGATAGAGTGTTCAGTTTGCTTATATCAGGTGACTGACCAGATCAATCAGTCAACAGGTGAACACAGACAGGGAGGAAAAGCAACAACCAATACCCGGGTGCTGGAATGAGGAACAGGGGCACTAAGTGATCATGACAGACTGATGTTTCAGCAGGTAAGTAGCCAGTAGCAAAATTTGGAGGCACCATAGGTCAGAGCAGGCAGCAGACAGTAAGCTTAATCCAGAGACAGGCTGAGATCAGGGCACTGGGCAGACAACAATCATAATCCAAGGACAAGCAAAAGGTCAGGGCAGGCAGCAGATCATAGGGTAACCTAAACACAGGTAATTAAGGTCAGAGTATCGGAAATAGAGTGCAATGCCAGTGTAGTACAGAGCTATCACAAATCCTGAGACCTGGGTGTGTGATCAAAATAGAGTTGCCTAGGCAAACAGAGACAAATCACTGCCTAGCAACCACTTAGGACTTCTGCCTCTAGCAAGTAGGAGCAGAGAAGATGTTGGTGCCATAGCAGGGCATGTTACCCTGCAACCGACACAAAAGCCAGAGGTGAGAGAGCAGCAGCATGGTGGACTGCAGACAGGCGGCGCAGTAGCGTGTGAGATGCTCATAACACATACATTCACTTGGCAATGTTCTTTTAAAGTGTATATACACCCTGTTCCAAATTATTATGCAAAATCTATTTCAGTGTCACAAACATTAAATATTTAGTTTTTCAGTTTAACTCATGGATGGCATTGTGTCTCAGGGCTCTTTTGATCACTGAAAACAATCTCGGACACCTGTGATAATTAGATTGCCAGATGAGCTCAATTAAAGGAAAAACGACTAAAGGAGGGTGTTCCACATTATTAACCACTTAACGACCGCCCACTGTAAATATACGTCGGCAGAATGGCACAGACAGGCACAATCACGTACATATACGTGATTGCCTTTGTATAGTTAGGGGGTCTGATCGGACCCCCCTTCTTTACAGTGAGCGGCCGTTATTCAATTGGGAGCGATCAGGGATGAGGGGACAGCTGTTCGATTCCGGCCACCCCCTCTCGATCGCTCCCAGCGAATCGAATCATTCCCCTGCCTGTGTAATGTAAACACAGGCAGAGGAAGTGATGTCATCTCTCCTGCGGCACTCACATATACCGAGCGCCGCACAGGAGAAGATGCAGGTTAGTGCACAAAACACTACACTGACACCAGGACACATAGGCACGTAAATCGCCCCCCCAGGCCCCCCCAGAAACCCCAGATCACCCCCCAGATCACCCCCCAGCTCCCAGTCACAGTGTCACTGATTGCAGTGACCATTTATTTACTGATCACTGCAATCAGTGACATTTGTGACTGTAAAAGTGTCACCAAAGTTAGTTTTAGGTCCAGTGTAGCCCCCTAACCCCCCCTAATAAAGGTTTAACCCCCTGATCGCCCCCCAGATAACCCTTTCACCCCCTAGCACCGCCGTCGCTAAGCGATCATTTTTCTGATCGCTGTCTTAGCGTTGGTGATGCCGATCGGTAGCCAGTTATTTTTTTTAGGTTCGCCGCAGGTTTTTATAGCGTCGGGTACCCCCATATATTACCTAATAAAGGTTTAACCCCCTTGATCGCCCCCCAGATAACCCTTTCACCCCCTATCACCACTGTCGCTAAGCGATCGTTTTTCTGATCGCTGTCTTAGTGTTGGTGATGCCAATCGGTAGCCAGTAATTTTTTTTAGGTTCGCCGCAGGTTTTTATAGCGTCAGGTACCCCCATATATTATCTAATAAAGGTTTAACCCCCTTGATCACCCCCCCAGGTAACCCTTTCACCCCCTATCACCACTGTCGCTAAGCGATCGTTTTTCTGATCGCTGTCTTAGTGTCAATGATGCCGATAGGTAGCCAGTAATTTTTTTTTAGGTTCGCCGTCAGGTTTTTATATAGCCTCAGGTACCCCCATATATTACCTAATAAAGGTTTTAACCCCCTAATTGCCCCTAGTTAACCCTTTCACCAGTAATCACCATATAAGTGTTACGGGTGACACTGGTTAGTTAGTTTGCTTTTTATAGTGTCAGGGCACCCGCCGTATATAACCCAATAAAGGTTTATCCCCCTGATCGCCCGGCGGGTGATATCAATTAGGTTTTAGCATCAGAGAGGGTCTGCGTCACACCCCAGGCAGCGTCAGGTTAGTGCCAGTAATGCTAACACCCACGCGTGAAGCATACACCCCCCTTAGTGGTATAGTATTTGAACAGATCAATATCTGATCAGATCTATACTAGCGTCCCCAGCAGTTTAGGGTTCCCAAAAACGCAGTGTTAGCGGGATCAGCCCAGATACCTGCTAGCACCTGCGTTTTGCCCCCCTGTCCAGCCCAGGCCACCCAAGTGCAGTATCGATCGATCACTGTCACTTGCAAAACACAACACACATAACTGCAGCGTTCGCAGAGACAGGCCTGATCCCTGCGACTCCAGTGCTGTAGGAGGTGATTTCACCATCACAGTTAAAAAAAAAAAGCATATATGCCGAAGCATTGGGGCAGCAGGGGCGGAGGAGCAAAGGAGAGATTTTGCTCCTAATGCCGCGTACATATGGTCGAAATTCCGACGGAGGCTTGCCCGTGGAAAAGTCTGACCATGTGTACGTGGCATAACTTTTGCGGGAAGATGCCCCCATGCTTCGGCATATATAAATGGTGCATGTATGCCCATCATTAGAAGTGGGTGGATGAAGGGCGGTATTCTAATGGTAGGCATACCCACCGATCAATCTTTTTTTTTCGTTCAGCCAACAGGCTGCATGAAAAAAAAGATTACAATACATGTCCAACAAGGACCAGCAACGTACTGGTATGTTGCTGGACTTTGAATGTTTATACCAGAATGATGCCTGCGGGTTTAGGTATCATCTTGGTATCATTCTTTTCAGCCAGCGGCCGGCTTTCATGTAAAAGCAATCCTAGTGGCTAATTAGCCTCTGGACTGCTTTTACAAGCAGTGGGAGGGAATGTCCCCCCCCCCGGATATAAAAAGCGCCATTGGGAAATTGGGAAAGCATTTTAACACACCGATCTTGGTGTGGTCAGATGCTTTGAGGGCAGAGGAAAGATCTAGGGTTCAATAGACCCCAGTTTTTTCAAAAAAAGAGTACCTGTCACTACCTATTGCTATCATAGGGGATATTTACATTCCCTGAGATAACAACAAAAATGATAAAAAAAAAAAAATATGAAAGCAAAATTAATAATAAAAAAAAAAAAAGCACCCCTGTCCTGCCCTGCTCTTGCCCAATGGCGAACGCAAGCGTCGGTCTGGCGTCATATGTAAACAGCAATTGCACCATGCATGTGAGGTATCACCGCGAAGGTCAGATCGAGGGCAGTAATTTTAGCAGTAGACTTCCTCTGTAAATCTAACGGCGTAACCTGTAAAGGCTTTTAAAGGCTTTTAAAAATGTATGTAGTTTGTCGCCAATGCGCGTTTGTGTGAAATTTTAAAGCTTGACGTGTTTGGTATCTATGTACTTGGCCTAAGATCATATTTTTTATTTCATCAAACATTTGGGCAATATAGTGTGTTTTAGTGCATTAAAATTAAAAAAAGTGTATTTTTTCCCCAAAAAATGCGTTTGAAAAATCGCTGCGCAAATACTGTGTAGAAAAAAAAATGCAACACCCACCATTTTAATCTGTAGGGCCTTTGCTTTAAAAATATATATAATGTTTGGGGGTTCAACATAATTTTCTTGCAAAAAAATTTTTTTTTTCATGTAAACAAAAAGTGTCAAAAAGGGCTTTGTCTTCAAGTGGTTAGAAGAGTGGATGTAAGCTTCCTAATGTTGTGTATAAAATGCCAGAACAGTTCAAACCCCCCCCCCAAATGACCCCATTTTGGAAAATAGACACCCCAAGCTATATACTGAGAGGCATGTCGAGTCCATGGAATATTTTATATGTTGACACATGTTGCGGAAAAAAGACAATTTATTTTTTATTTTTTATTTTTTTGCACAAAGTTGTCACTAAATGATATATTGCTCAAACATGTCATGGGCATATGTGGAATTACACCCCAAAATACATTCTGTTGCTTCTCCTGAGTACGGGGATACCACACGTGTGAGACTTTTTGGGAGCCTAGCCGCGTACGGGACCCCAAAACCAAGCACCGCCTTCAGGCTTTCTAAGGGTGTAAATTTTTGATTTCACTTCTCACTGCCTATCACAGTTTCGGAGGCCATGGAATGCCCAGATGGCACAAAACCCCCCCAAATGACCCCATTTTGGAAAGTAGACACCCCAAGCTATTTGCTGAGAGGTATGGTGAGTATTTTGCAGATCTCGCTTTTTGTCACAAAGTTTTTAAAATTGAAAAAAAATATATATATATATTTTCTTTCTTCATTTTCAAGAACACATGAGAGCTGTAAAATACTCACCATGCCTCTCAGCAAATAGCTTGGGGTGTCTACTTTCCAAAATGGGGTCATTTGGGGGGGTTTTGTGCTATTTTGGCATTTTATGGCCTTCGAAACTGTGATAGGTAGTGAGGAGTGAAATCAAAAATTTGTGCCTAGAAATCCTGAAGGCGGTGCTTGGTTTTCTGGGTCCCGTACGCGGCTAGGCTCCCAAAAAGTCCCACACATGTGGTATCCCCGTACTCAGGAGAAGCAGCAAAATGTATTTTGGGGTACAATTCCACATATAACCATGGCATGTGTGAGCAATATATCATTTAGTGACAACTTTTTGTAATTTTTTTTTTTTTTTTAATCATTATTCAATCACTTGAGACAAAAAAAATAAAATATTCAATGGGCTCAACATGCCTCTCAGCAATTTCCTTGGGGTGTCTTCTTTCCAAAATGGGGTCATTTGGGGGGTTTTGTACTGGCCTGCCATTTTAGCACCTCAAGAAATGAGATAGGCAGTCATAAATTAAAAGCTGTGTAAATTCCAGAAAATGTACCCTAGTTTGTAGACGCTATAACTTTTGCGCAAACCAATAAATATACGCTTATTGACATTTTTTTTACTAAAGACATGTGGCTGAATACATTTTGGCCTAAATGTATGACTAAAATTGAGTTTATTCGATTTTTCTTATAACAAAAAGTAGAAAATATCATTTTTTTTCAAAATTTCCGGTCTTTTTCCGTTTATATTGCAAAAAATAAAAATCGCAGAGGCAATCAAATACCATTAAAAGAAAGCTCTATTTGTGGGAAGAAAAGGACGCAAATTTAGTTTTGGTACAACATTGCATGTCTGCACAATTTACAGTTAAAGCAGCGCAGTGCAAAATTCTGAAAACAGCTCTGGTCCTTTAGCTACAAAATGGTCCGGGGCTTAAGTGGTTAAGCAGAGCACCATTTTCAAGCAATATGGGGAAGAAAAAGGATCTCTCTGCTGCCGAAAAGAGTGAAATAGTTCAATGCCTTGGACGAGGTATGAAAACATTAGATATTTCATGAAAACGTAAGCGTGATCATCACACTATTAAGAGATTTGTGGCTGATTTAGAGCACAGACGGGTTTCGTGCAGATAAAGGCACATTGAGGAAGATTTCTGCCAGATCCATGCATCGGATCAAGAGACCAGCTGCTAAAACACCATTACATAGCAGCAAACATATATTTGAAGCTGCTGGTGCCTCTGGAGTCCCACGGACATCAAGGTGTAAAGTCCTCCAGAGTCTTGCAACTGTGCATAAACCTTCCATTCGGCCACCACTAACCAATGCTCACAAGCAGAAACGGCTGCATTGGGCAGAAAAATACATGAAGACTAATTTCCAAACAGTCCTGTTCACTGATGAGTGCCGTGCAACCCTGGATGGTCCAGATGGAAGGAGTAATGGATGGTTGGTGGACGGCCACCCTGGTCCAACAAGGCTGCGACGTCAGCAAGGCGGTGGTGGAGTCATGTTTTGGGACGGATCATGGGAAGAGAGCTGGTCGGCCCCTTTAGGGTCCCTGAAGGTATAAAGATGACCTCTGCAAAGTATGTGGAGTTCCTGACTGACCACTTCCTTCCCTGGTACAGAAGGATGAACTATGCTTTCCATAATAAAATCATCTTCATGCATGACAATGCACCATCTCATGCTGCAAAGAATGCCTCTGCATTAATGGCTGCTATGGGGATTATTATTATTATTATTATTATTATACAGGATTTATATAGCGCCAACAGTTTGCGCAGCGCTTTACAACATCAGGGAAGACAGTACAATCACAATACAATTCAATACAGAGGGATCAGGGGGCCCTGCTCGTTAGAGCTTACAGTCTAGAAGGGAGGGTCACGTGCAACAAAGGGTAGTAGCTGTGGGGGATGATCAGGTGGACAAAATGAAAATACAGTTGTTAGGTGTGGGTAGGATAGACTTCTCTGAAGAGGAGGGTTTTTTAGGGATCCTCTAAAAGCTAATAGAGAAGGAGATAGACGGACAGATTGGAGTAAGGAGTTCCATAGGCTTGGAGAGGCTCTGGAAAAGTCCTGGAGACGAGCATGGGAGGAGGTGATGAGAGAGCTAGAGAGCACGAGGTCTTGAGAAGAACGAAGAGAACGGTTAGGTTGGTATTTAGAGACTAGGTCAGTGATGTAGCTGGGGGCAGAGTTGTGGATGGCTTTGTAGGCAGTTGTTAGTATTTTGAATTTAATTTGTTGGATGAGCGTAAGCCAGTGGAGGGATTGACAGAGAGGAGAAACAGAGACAGAGCGGTTGGTAAGGTGGATGAGTCTGGCAGCAGCATTCATGATGGACTGAAGGGGGGTTAAAATTTTCAGAGGTAAGCCAATGAGGAGGGAGTTGCAGTAATCGAGGCGAGAAATGACCAGTAAGTGAATTAGGAGCTTTGTTGTGTCATTGGTTAGAAAGGGGCATATTTTGGAGATGTTGCTGAGGGCTAGAACTACTCCTAGGACCTTGGCATGTGGGGTTGGGCTGATAGTCGTGCCATCAATTTTGACAGAGAGATCGGGGGAGGGGGCACGTGGAGGAGGAAAAATGATCAGTTCAGTTTTGGATAGATTAAGTTTGAGGAAGTGGTGGGACATCCAAACTGATATATCTGATAGTAAATTAGAGATACGTGAGGAGAATGAAGGAGTGAGTAGAGGGGCAGAGAAATAGATTTGAGTGTCGTCAGCATAGAGGTGGTATTGGAAGCCGTGGGAGGCTATCAGCTGACCCAGGGAGGAGGTGTAGATTGAAAATAGGAGAGGTCCAAGAACGGAACCTTGGGGGACACCAACTGAGAAAGGAAGAGGAATAAAGAGGGATAAAAGGAGAGAAAGTCATGGTGTGGCCTCCATCCTCCCTTGACCTCAATCCTATTGAGAACCTTTGGAGCATCCTCAAGCAAAAGATCTATGAGGGTGGGAGGCAGTTTAGATCCAAACAGCAGCTCTGGGAGGCTATTCTGACATCCTGCAAACAAATTCAAGCAGGAACTGTCCAAAAACTCACATGTTCAATGGATGCAAACTTGTTAAGCTGCTATCAAATAAGGGGTCCTATGTTAAAATGTAACGTGACCTGTTAAAATGTTTAAAAAGTTAAAATGTTGTTCAAAGTTTGATTGAAATAGCTTTTGATTTTAGTAAATATGCTGCAAACACAACAAATGACAATTTTCAGTTTTTTACAACCTATAAAGTGTTTTGAAACTTACTGTGCGTAATCATTTGAGACAGTGCATTGTACATTTTTTATTTTGAAAAAAAAACTTTTATCATTAGGAGGTTTGTTCAATAAAATTTGAATTGTACTCTTAATAGTTGATAACATGAGAATTATGCTGACTGTTGTTTACATCAATTATTTAGGTAAATGAGAAAAATATCATTGGCATAATAATTTGGAACAGGGTGTAAATACTATAGTATCATGTTACTTCATTTAAAATTATTGAAATAAAAAGTTTATATAAAGCCCAAACTTTTTTCGGTTTTGTATGTAGTGTGGAAGAGTTAAAGCAAAGGTCAAGTTTTGATTGCTGCCTATGGCCTGCTCGGTAGAGTAACCTCTTTATTTGTCCTGGGGACCACTAGAGAAGGAAAGGCCTTACTTTTGAATTGAAATTTATTAAAAATTATTTTCTTTCTCGTACATCACGGGACACAGAGCGACATAGTCATTACTAATGGGTTATATAGATACCGTCAGGTGCTGGCACTGGCAACTTCCAAAACCGGAAGTACCCTCCCCTATATAAGCCCCTCCCATCCGGGAGCACCTCAGTTTTTTGCCAGTGTCTAAGGTGTTGGCCAAGAAGAAACATGTGTTTTTCACTGAGCTTGCGTACAGGTTCTTTTGGGCCTCAGTAAGCTATTCCGGATCCGACCAAAAAAGCTTCATAGCTAAACGGTCGGTACCCGGGCCTTGCAGAGAAGAGCAAGGTTTTGCCTGTAATGCTTCTCTTAGGAGAGCTGGACCCTGGGATCCAGAGCTCTGGTCATACCCACGACCAAGATGTTTTCTGTGCAGGGTGCTATACAGGTCCAGGGGAGTGGAATCCTTGGGAACCCGGTCCCTGAAGGTTTGATTACAATGCCTGCCGTGATAGGTGAAGTTTGGGCTTTTGTGGACCAAACAAAGTCCTGCGGCGGGGAACAGGTAAGTGGGGGCCCCCAGGAACTTGGTTCTATTGGGGGACCCCCAAGCCTAATTTGTCTTTCTGTCTGTTACCTAATGGTATTCCCGCAAAATTCTGTGCATGCCTGTAACTACTAAAAAAATGTAATAATTTTTAATGGTGGTCAAGAAAAAAAAAAAAAAAAAAAATTTTTTTTTATATATATATATTTAATATATTAGACTGCGGTACCTGTGTTTGTCCACTAGAGGCCGCTGTGGAATGTTTTCTTGTCATGTGGACTAGCTTCTTTTCAGCAGAGCAAAGTCCAGGCAGATGGTGAGTTCTCTTATAGGAAACTGCTTCCTCTGCCATGTTGCAGTGCTCGTCCATCCCCCTGCCTGCGGCAAAGAGGGGCCCTGGCTCCTGTCCCTTAGTGACCGTAGAGACCCCGCAGGGGTACTTGGTACTGTGGCTGTCCTCAGTCACCTGCTCCTGTGTATGTAACAGAGGAGGTTTTTTCCTCAGCTCTGGGAGGATTAACATTTATCGCTGCCTCCCTGTCAGGGAAAGCACGCCCGATCTCCGTCTCCTCCTTCAGAGTGCCTGTTAGCAGAGCAACAGTCCCATACAGGGATCGACCTGCCTGAAGGGGATCAGGATAAGGTTGATTCTGTTATAGAGGAATCAACAGTGGGGGAACCTTTTCTCAGCATCTCAAGCTGAAAGATTATGGGTTCAGTCTCTGACTAACATGGTCCGATCAGCATTTAAAAATGCACCTTGCGGAACCATCAACCACTACTGTATCCTCGTTGGGGCCGCTAGAAGCCCCCAGACTGTTTGTTCTTTTCCACTTCACCCTTTACTGAAAGGGCTCATTTACCAGGATTGGGAACGTCCTGAGAAAATATTTATTCCCCCAAGAGATTTCCGGTGGTCTATCCCATGGAGGATAAGTTCATCAAAAAAAAAAAAAAAAAAAAAATGGAAGGTCCCTACAATGGACGCAGCCATCTCTTGTATGTATAAATCACTGACATGTCCAGTGGATAATGTCCAAATGTTCAAGAACCCAATAGATAAAAGATTGGAGTCCTTATGAAAATCTGCTTGGTGATACAACCAGCAGTAGCAGCTATTGGGGTCTGCTAAGCAGTGAAGGATCAGTTGAAACAGGTCTTGAGGGACTTGACAGATCAGCAGGCTTTGCCCTAGCTGATCTACCTAGAGCCTTAGGCTTTGCGGTTGATGCCATAGAGGATTCAGTCCATCAGGCCTCCCGCCTTACGCTGTCTATAGTATATGCGTAGGCTCCTATGGCTCAAAAAACTGGTCTGCTGAAGCTCCCTGTAAAGAATGGCTGGTTAGCGTCCCATTTCATGGTGAACGCTTATTCAGGGAAAACCTGGACAAATATATCCAGAAAATTTCCAGCGGTAAAAATACGCTCTTGCCGGTTAAAAGCAGAGTTAGAGGTCCCTCTTTAAGAGGCCTGCTTCTCCAGTCCCTGGGGCATCGGCTGTGTAACAGTTCCGACGGCCTCCTCGGTCAAATCCCGGGGGTAAAAAACAGGGACAGTAGCAGGGTAATGAGAAACCCTGGGTTAGGGGAGGTACAAAACCTCCCCCAAAGTTAAATTCATGAAGCCCCCACTCAGTCGGGTGGGGGGAGGACTCCAGTTGTTCGCAAGAGACCTGGCGGGACACGATCAAGACAGATAGGTGCTCTCCGCAGTAGGTTTGGGATACAGTTTGGAGTTAAAAGACTCTCCTCCTTCCCATTTTTGAGGTCAAACGTGCCAAGGGATCCCCGGAAGAGAGAGTCCCTCCTGTTGGCACTAGAACAACTATTGCTCCAAGGAGTAATTATGGAGGTTCCCCTGGAAGAATGAGGGTTCGGGTTTTACTCAAACCTCTTTACAGTCCCGAAGCAAACGCGGACGGGAGGCCCATATTAATTCTAAAAGGGCTATACAAATTCCTGTATATCAGGACTTTCCGATGGAGTCGATCCGATCGGTGGCCACTGCCCTACAAGGGGAGGATTGGTTAGCCACGATCGACATCAAAGATGCTTATTTGCACATTCCCATCTTTCCAGTCCACCAAAAATTTCTACGCTTTGCAGTAGAAGGGCGCCATTTTCAGTTCAGAGCCTTACCCTTCGGTTTGGCCACAGCACCACGAGTGTTTACAAAAATTCTGGCCCTTTATTGGCCAATCTAAGAACACAAGGTGTAATGATAATGGCATATCTGGATGACTTGTTGCTGATAGACCACTCAGTGAAAAAACTAGACGTGGTCGTTCACAAGACGATCAAGTATCTGGAATCTCACGGTTGGATTATCAACCGAGACAAGTCAGCCCTAAAAACCAGTCAAAAGTCTGGAATACTTGGGGCTAAGGTTGGATTCAGGCCAGGGAAAAATATTCTTGCCTCGAGGAAAGATGTTGTCTTTGAAAGATTTGATCCACTTAGTGGGTACAAAAAAGACAGCCGTCCATACGCCTGTATATGAGGCTGCTGGGAAAAATGGTGGCATCATTCGAAGCAGTACCCTACGGTCAATTCCATTCAAGGAATTTGCAAGGGGCCATACTGTCAGCCTGGAACAAAAAAGTTCAGGCCCTAGACTTACAATGTCCTTGTCCCCTTCCGTTCGCAAGAGCCTCCGTTGGTGGTTGGTTCCCCAGAATCTGGAAAAAAGGAAATCCTTCAGTCCGATTTCTTGGAAGGTGGTCACTACAGATGCCAGCCTTATAGGCTGGGGAGCAGTACTGGAGCAATAGTCTCTCCAGGGCAGATGGTCGGATGCAGAAAAGGCCCTGCCCATCAATCTCTTAGAGATACGAGCAGCCCGGTATGCCCTAGTAGCATGGACATCCAAACTCCAAGGGTCCCCTGTCAGAATGCAATCAGACAATGCCACAGCAGTGGCATATATCAATCATCAGGGGGGCACCAGGAGTCGTGCAGCCCAGAGGGAAGTAAATTACATCCTGAAATGGGCAGAAAAATATGTCCCAGCCATATCTGCGGTATTCATTCCAGGAGTGGAGAATTGGAAGGCGGACTTTCTAAGTCGCCAGCAATTAGGCCCAGAGGAAGGGTCCCTTCACCCCGAGGTTTTCTGGACAATATGTCAGCGGTGGGGAACATCGGATGTAGATCTTCTAGCATCCAGATTCAACGCAAAGGGGGACAGGTTTGTCTCTCGGACAAGGGATCCCCTAGCTTGCGGCTCGGATGCCCTAGTGTTCCCTTGGGATCAGTTCAAGCTGATATATGCATTCACACCGCCACAATGGTTACCTCGATTACTCCGCAGAATCAGGGTAGAAAAGAAACCGGTGATTCCGGTGGCTCCAGCGTGGCCCCGAAGAGCGTGGTACGCGGAGATTGTAAAATTTCAGTGGGGAGTCCTTGGACTCTCCCACGTCGTCCGGCTTTCGCAAGGACCGATATACCACCCTTCCTTACCATCCCTAGGTTTGACGGCCTGGCTATTGAAGCCCACATTCTAAAAAAGAGAGGGCTCTCTAATGCTGTGGTATCTACCATGATCAATGCCAGGAAGCCGGTATCCAGGCAGATCTACTATAGAATCTGGAAGGCGTACATCGCGTGGTGTGAGGCCAAGAAATGGCATCCACATAAGTACGTAATAGGTAGGATTCTGGACTTCCTACAGTGGGCTGTAGATAGGAAGCTTGCCTTGAGTACTATCAAGGGTCAGTTTTCGGCCTTGTCAATAATTTTTCAAAGGCCCTTGGCTTCGCATTCACTAGTCAAAGCCTTTATACAAGGAGTGATGCGTATTAGTCCTCCGGTTAATATTCCCATATGTCCATGGGATCTAAACTTGGTTCTGTCGGTTCTACAGAAACAACCATTTGAACCATTACAGCATATTTCCTTGGTGCTTCTCACCAGGAAATTGATTTTTCTAGTAGCCATTTGTTCGGCTAAAAGAGTATCGGAATTAGCAGCTATGTCCTGTAAGGAGCCATATCTGGTTATCCATAAGGACAGAGTAGTGTTACGTCCTCATCCAGCCTTTCTTCCTAAGGTGGTATCGAGGTTTCATTTGAACCAAGATGTGGTTCTTCCTTCTTTTTTCCCCAAACCTACTTCGGTAGAGGAAAAGTTATTGCATTCTTTGGATGTAGTAAGAGCAGTTAAAGCTTATCTAAAAGCCACTGCTCAGATTCGCAGAACGGATACTTTGTTTATTCTGCCGGAAGGCCCCAGAAAGGGTCAGGCAGCGTCAAAATCTACTTTAGCCAAGTGGATTCGACAGGTCATTATGCAAGCTTATGGCTTGAGAAGGAGACCGCCTCCGTTCAAAGTTAGAGCGCACTCCACAAGAGCAGTTGGAACTTCATGGGCAGTGCATCACCAGGCCTCCCTGGCTCAAATCTGTAAGGCCGCAACATGGTCTTCGGTACACACGTTTACTAGGTTCTACCAGGTGGACGTTAGAAGTCAGGAGGATGTCGCCTTTGGGCGCAGTGTGTTGCAGGCCGCAAAAGATCCTCATGTCTGATAGCGCTCAGCTTATATATGGTGTATCCCCCCCCTCATTGGGCATTGCTTTAGGACATCCCATTAGTAATGACTATGTCGCTCTGTGTCCCGTGATGTACGAGAAAGAAAATAGGATTTTTATAACAGCTTACCTGTAAAATCCTTTTCTTAGGAGTACATCACGGGACACAGAGCTCCCGCCCCTCTTTGGGGACACTTATTGCTTTGCTACAAAACTGAGGTGCTCCCGGATGGGAGGGGCTTATATAGGGGAGGGTACTTCCGGTTTTGGAAGTTGCCAGTGCCAGCACCTGACGGTATCTATATAACCCATTAGTAATGACTATGTCGCTCTGTGTCCCGTGATGTACTCCTAAGAAAAGGATTTTACAGGTAAGCTGTTATAAAAATCCTATTTTTTTACCTAGGTTTCTATATGTCTTTTGGCCTGCCCCAGTCTATCCCCCCAAAAAGATTTTTGAGGGTATTAATACTTTATTTACCACTTCTCTTTGGGGTTCGAGTCCACCTAGAATCTCCCTGGAGACCCTACAACTGCCAGCAGTAGTGTATTTAGGTTTTGTGCTGCCCTAGGCCTGACTAAACTTGTGCACCCCTAATTTAAATATGACCCACCCCTTCCTGTCAAGACTACACCCCTTTCTGTTTAAGACCCGCCCTGACATTTTCAAATGGAGACACTAGTTCTTAGGGGCGGGGGGGGCATTGGATTGCCTTAATTTGCATAGATTTTCTCTCACTTCCTGTTTGGCTATGGGGCAGGAAGTGAAGGGAAATCTCTGCAATGGGACAGGGATGGTAAAAAATAAACTGACAGGGGCTATAACCCTCCCTTACTCTATCCAAAATGGAAAAAAAAAAAAGTGTTGCCTATAGTTCTACTTTAACCACTTTTTCCCATAAATAGAGCTTTCTTTTGGTGGTATTTGATCACCTCTGCGGTTTTTATTTTTTGCGCTATAAACAAAAATAGAGCGAAAATTTTGAAAAAAAATTAATTTTTTTAACTTTTTTCTATAATAAATATCCCCAAAAAATATATAAAAAAACATTTTTTTTCCTCAGTTTAGGCCGATACGTATTCTTCTACATATTTTTGGTAAAAAAAACCGCAATCCGCGTTTGTTGATTGGTTTGCGCAAAAATTATAGCGTTTACAAAATAGGGTATAGTTTGAAGGCATTTTTATGATTTTTTTTTTTTACTAGTAATGGCGGCGATCAGCGATTTTTTTCGTGACCGTGACATTATGGCGGACACATCGGACACTTTTGACACATTTTTGGGACCATTGTCATTTTCACAGCGATCGGTGCAATAAAAATGCACTGATTACTGTGAAAATGACACTGGCAGTGAAGGGGTTAACCGCTAGGGGCGCTGAAGGGGTTAAGTGTGCCTAGGGGCATGTTACTAACTGAGGCGGGGCGTGGCTACGACTGACACGTCACCGATCTCCGCTCTGATTACACAGAGCGGCGATCGCTGACATTGTCAGTAGAGGAGCGGGGAGATGTTGTGTTTACACACACATCTCCCCGATCCGAGCCTCCGTGAGACGATCGCGGGGATCCACGTGGCGATCGAGTCCGTGGGACCCGCGGTCCCACTCACGGGGAAGGCAGGGGGTCGCGCGCGCGACCCCGATGTCGGCAGTTAAAGGGCCACATACAGGTACGTGATTGTGCCTGTACGAGCCATTCTGCCGACGTATATATACCGTGAGCGGTCGGCAAGTGGTTAACCACTTAAGCCCCGGACCATTTTGTAGCTAAAGGACCAGGCCACTTTTTGCGATTCGGCACTGCGTCGCTTTAACTGACAATTGCGCGGTCGTGCGATGTGGCTCCCAAACAAAATTGACGTCCTTTTTTTCCCACAAATAGAGCTTTCTTTTGGTGGTATTTGATCACCTTTGCGGTTTTTATTTTTTGCGCTATAAACAAAAATAGATACTTTTTTCTATAATAAATATCCCCAAAAAATATATAAAAAAACATTTGTTTTCCTCAGTTTAGGCAGATATGTATTCTTCTACATATTTTTGGTAAAAAAAACCCGCAATAAGCGTTTATTGATTGGTTTGCGCAAAAGTTATAGCGTCTACAAAATAGGGGATAGTTTTATGGCATTTTTATTAATAATATTTTGGGACCATTGTAATTTTTACAGCGATCAGTGCTATAAAAATGCACTGATTACTGTGAAAATTACACTGGCAGTGAAGGGGTTAACCTGTAGGGGGGGCTGAAGGGGTTAAGTGTGACCTAATGTGTGATTCTTACTGTGTGGGGGCGTGGCTTGGCGTGTGATGTCACTGATCGTCGTTCCCTATGACAGAGAACAGACGATCAGTGACAGTCTCACTAGGAAGCACGGGGAGAGGTTTGTTTACACTTACTCACTTACGTTCTTCAGCTCTGTGACCTGATCGCGGGACACCGGTGGCGATCGGGTCCGCGGGTCCCGCGGGTCCGGTCACGGAGCTCAGGACCGGGTCGCGAGCGCGACCCACGGCTGGGCATCTTAAAGAGGACGTACCTGTACGTGCTTGTGCCCAGTCGTGCCATTCTGCCGATGTATATGTACAGGCGGCGGTCCTTAAGTGGTTAAGCACAAATTTCAGAATTTATGGAGAGGACCAAGAAGATATAACCATGCTAATGGTGCAGCAGAAAACATATAGCACAGTGAGGAAGGTTTGTGGTCCAGGATGATAGGACAGTCAAAATTACAAGCAGCTTGCGTTACACTAACAGTGTAGCGCAAGTCGGTGGAGACTCTTTCCGTGCTGCCCCCCTGCAAAGTGCTGCCCTAGGCCTGGGCCTTGTTGGCCTAGGCCAGGATACAGCGTTGACTGCCAGTCCATGGCAGTTTTTTAACCAATATACTTGTTAACAACAGTATTTACTTGTTAACAACAGTATTTTTAGCTCTATAGATCCAGCATATACTGTGATAAATTAGGAAAATATTTACCTGTTCTTGTTTCAAAAGGTATGCATCAATAAATCCAGAGATATCATTTGTATCAAACTTTTGTCTTTGATGTTTGATGCGCTTTAAAACAAACTCAATGAGTTCATCATAATTCTGCATGGTTTGTTTGTGTGCTCCAAGAAGAGTTGCAATGTGAGGAAAACAATTATACAGCTGTAGAGACAAATCAGTAATTCTTAGTGATTCTTAGAATGTTGATCTTTATATACAACATTATTGAAACACATCCATCATAGTGATCCTGTAGAATCTAGTATATCAGCAGCACAAAAAAGGACACTTTATTCTCAACCAAAAATGCAACATGCCATGACTTCCCAAGATTACTGTGCCTTTTTGCTAGGTTATTGTGGGATTGCATTAGTAATAATACTAAATGTAAAGAACTCTTTACTACATGAAAAATGTTAAAGCCCTTTAGCCATCCTACCTCCCTCAGAGCCCTTTAGCCCCCTTCCTTTCCATGGCCCTACATGGGTCCTCTTAGATCAGTGTATCCCAAAGTTCCCCTCCTTCATTCCGCTGACACAGCAGCAACATGTTTTAACTCAGCCTCACTCAATATCTCACAGATTTCAAGATGACACATGGGGGATTCTGAATCAAGCAGATTGGTCTGATGAGATCAAAATTAAAGCCCTGTACACATGATCGGATTTCCTATGGATTCAAATCTGATGGATTTTTCCATCAGAATTCCGATAAAGCTGACTTCCATCAGTCTTGCCTACACACTATCAGTCAAAAATCCGATCGTCCCAAACGCCGTGACGTAAAACACTCAGACGAGCCGAGAAAAATTAAGTTCAATGCTTCTGAGCATGCGTCGACTTGATTCTGAGCATGCGTGGGTTTTTTCTCCGATTGAGTTCCACACAGACGATCGGAATTTGCTATCGTTTTTTTTCCATCGGGTAAATTTAAAACATGTTCTATTTTTTCTCACCGATGGAAAAAAGACCGATGGGGCCCATACACGATCGGTTTGTCCGATGAAAACAGTCCATCGGGCTCCCAGGGGGGTTACCGATGTGAGGAGGAGCCGCAATCGCCGCCGGGGGACCCCAGAAGACGAGGTTCGGGGACACACTGTGCAAAATGAACTGCACAGTGGAGGTAAGTATAATATGTTTGTTATTTAAACAATTGCATTCCAACTTGGAGCTGATTAATGTGATCTGCAACTTTAATCCACTTTTGCTTCTCAGTCATGAATTGGTGGTTTTTGCATTTCTTCCCATAACACTGGCTTAAGTTGAGGCACTGCAAAAAACATATATAACAAACACCTTGCTGGGTTGCCCTTATTGGTTTTTGCATATATCCTGATTGAGGTGGCAGGTGGTTCAGCTTATTACTTATTAGAGGATAATTCAGTGACACCAGTTTCAATTTTAGCAATGTTCTATTCCTTTTCCTGTGGTATTGGTGGGGCTTCTTGCGTAGGTTGTTCAGAAAGTGCTGTCTGTGTCAATCCATAAAGCTTTTGATACATAGGTGTTTTTTTGTTTTGTTTTTTTATTTTTTTATTTAGAGGGTTGCAACGGATAACAAGAGAAAATACTGACTTCATACATAATTCCAACATATAGTCCATTTCACTGCAAAGGTACATTTACACAAAAGTCTAAAAATATCCACAGAGGTGTACAATATAACATATAATAACACATTGATCAACCAGAATCCATGTGGGGAAATGTCAAAAGTCTTACTAAACTAAAAGAAAGGACTTACCGTATATACTCGAGTATAAGCCGACCCGAATATAAGCCGAGGCACCTAATTTTACCACAAAAAACTGGGAAAACATATTGACTCGAGTATAAGCCGAGGGTGTCCATCTGCATGCCTCACTGTGCCTCACTTTGCCTCACTGTGTCCATGTGCATGCCTCACTGTGTCCATGCCTCACTGTGTCCATGCCTCACTGTGCTCATGACTAGACTGACGTTTAACATGGGAGTCTACGGAAGGGGTGCCCGGCTTTGAAAAATTGGTGCTCACCGGCCGTAGGTCCCCCGGACAACAAACTTTGCACACTTGTAAAGGAAGAGTGAGGCTACATGTGTGCCAAGTTTGGCTGGTACCGGGTCCCCAAAGTCAGGGAGATCAGGTGCAAAAAAGGTGACTCGAGTATAAGCCAAGGGGGGCATTTTCAGCACAAAAAAATGTGCTGAAAAACTCGGCTTATACTCGAGTATATACGGTATATGGGTATAAAGAGACCTCTTGGATTCTGAAAGTGGGTGCAGGAAAGGAACCTATGCCTATAAAACCTCAAGGCATAGTGAACAGAAATGTACAAAAGTCAAACATACCCAGGCCTGTTGTTTATTACTGTAGTTGTGAGGCATGACACTAACCTGTATTTCAATCATGACAATGTATGCATACCAATTCTGCAAAATAAAAACCTTTTGTTGGATAAATATATATATATATATATATATTGTGAGGGGGTTAGCTCGGCAGCGGGTGTGTGTGACCCCCGGGATGGGCTCCCCACACAAAACAGGCCCAGCAAACGGAGGTTGTGGTTTTCAAAATCAAAAAGGTGCGGTTTATTTTCTATTTACAGTGACAAAACACAGCAAAGCAAAAGAAACATAAACAAAATAAATCCTGGTCAAGTTGACCTCTGACTAAACATACAGGTTTCCTAACTAACAACTGGGATCAGCCTAGTGCTGTCCTAGTCCCTAAGTCCCTGGTTTTAAATGTCCAAGCAAATAGCCACACAGGCTTTGTCTCACCGCACAGGGGTTCACTCTCCCTAGACAGTCCACACAGGTCTGGTTCCAGGCATGAGCTAACATCTAATGAAGCTGGGAGTTCTTATAGAGGCCTAAATGAGCTGACAAGCTTCAGCTGGTCTCATCAACTCCCTGTCTGCACGACGCCCCACACTCTCCCTAGACATATGAGTCATCCATGAGCCCACTAGCCTTAGCTGGGCTTATACAACTCTCCACCTAGTTGTATAAGTCGGCGTAAAGCCTGAATCTGGGCGAAATATATCTACCCCCCTGGATGCAACCAGGTGACTTTACCTTCCTGCTGTCACATACCCCCCCCTCTTGTTTTAACCTCGGGGTTGGAACACCAGCAATCAGGCATTCATGTACTCGAGACAAAGCATCCACATTCCCCATTTGAACGCCAGGGCGATGCTTTACTGTGAAGTTGAATTCCTGGAGGGCCAGGAACCACCTATTCACTCTTCTATTTGTTTCCTTGTTTTGAGCCATCCACTTTAACGGAGCGTGATCCGTAACCATGTCAAAGTGCCTACCTAGCAGGTAGTACCGAAGGGAATCTAGAGCCCACTTCACCGCTAAACACTCCTTTTCAACGGTGGCGTAATTTACCTCATGGGACTTCAACTTCCTGCTGAGGTAAATGACTAGGTGCTCTTCCCCGTTCCAGACCTGGGACAATACTGCTCCTAACCCCACATCTGACGCATCACTTTGTACGACAAAGTCTTTAGAGAAGTCGGGTGAGTACAACACTGGCTGGCTACATAAGGCTTGTTTCAAGAATTGGAATGCTGCCTCAGCCTCGGGGGTCCATTTAATCATGACCGACCCTTTCCCCTTCGTCAGGTTGGTTAGGGGCACAGCCTTAGAAGCAAAGTGGGGAATGAATCGCCGATAATACCCAGCGATTCCCAGAAAGGCTCGTACCTGCTTCTTGCTGTTGGGACGTGGCCAACTCTGGATGGCCTCGACTTTGTTGAGTTGGGGTTTTATTACTCCCCTCCCAATGGTGTACCCAAGATATTTGGCCTCCTCCTGCCCAATGGTACACTTCTTGGGGTTAGCCGTAAACCCCGCTTCCCGAACAGAGTCCAGGACTGCTTGCACTTTTGGCAGATGTGAGGCCCAATCTGTGCTATGGACAATTACGTCATCCAGGTAAGCCGCAGCATACTTCCGATGGGGCCTCAGCATCTGGTCCATTTTCCGCTGGAATGTGGCCGGCGCATTCTGTAACCCGAACGGCATTCTTTTATATTGGAACGCCCCGTCTGGGGTTACAAATGCGGTTTTCTCTTTGGCCGACTTGGCCAGGGGGATTTGCCAATACCCTTTTGTGAGGTCAAGAGTCGTCATGTATCGGGCTGTTCCCAGCCGGTCGATCAACTCATCTATACGTGGCATGGGGTAGGTGTCAAATTTTGTAACTTTGTTCAACTGACGAAAATCGTTACAAAATCGCCAGCTCCCATCCGGTTTAGGCACCAACACGATGGGACTAGACCAATCACTTTGGGACTCCTCTATCACCCCTAAGTTCAGCATTTTCTGTACTTCCTCCCGTATTGCCTCCCGTCGGGCCTCTGGGATCCGATTGGGTTTTAACTTCACCCTTTCACCGGGCGGGGTAATGATGTCATGCTCTACCCCAGATGTTTGTCCCGGCAGCTCAGAGAATACCTCCTTGTTGCGAAGCACAAACTCCTTAACCTCCTGTTGTTGGGGTTGTGACAAGGTGGCTGCTATTCCAACCTCAGGAATCACGCAACCAGTTTGAGCTGGTGACCAAGTGTCTGCGACTAGGGACTCTCTATCCCTCCAGGCTTTCAACAGATTAACGTGATAGATCTGTTCGGGCTTTCGCCTTCCTGGTTGTCTGACCTTGTAATTCACTTCGCTCACTTTTTCCATTATCTCGTAGGGGCCTTGCCATTTGGCAAGGAATTTACTTTCAACCGTAGGGACAAGTACCAGTATCCTATCCCCCGGGGAAAAGGTACGGGTCTTGGCTCCATGGTTGTACACTCTCTGCTGTGCTAACTGCGCTTGGGCCAAATGTTCCTTCACGATGGGCATTACCTGTGCAATTCGGTCTTGCATCAGGGCGACATGCTCAATCACACTCCTGTGGGGAGAACTCTCACTTTCCCAAGTTTCCTTGGCAATATCCAACAGCCCTCTTGGGTGTCTCCCATACAGTAACTCAAAGGGGGAGAATCCCGTAGAGGATTGGGGCACCTCCCTAATAGCAAACATCAGATAAGGAAGTAAACAGTCCCAATCCTTTCCATCTCTATCCACCACTTTCTTCAACATTTGTTTTAGGGTTTTGTTGAATCTTTCAACCAGCCCATCGGTTTGGGGGTGATACACAGATGTACGTAATTGCGTCACTTTGAATAATTTACACAGCTCCTTCATAACCCGGGACATAAAGGGTGTACCTTGGTCCGTAAGCAGTTCTTTACAAATACCCACCCGGCTAAACACAAGAGATAGCTCTTTGGCTATGGTTTTGGCCGAGGTATTTCGGAGAGGGATCGCTTCTGGATAACGGGTGGCATAGTCCATTATAACTAATATGTACTGGTGCCCCCTAGCGGACTTGATTATAGGACCTACCAAATCCATGGCGATCCTCTCAAACGGGACCTCAATGATGGGTAGAGGGACCAGCGGGCTACGGAAATGTGGCATCGGGGCCGACCTCTGACACACAGGGCAGGAGGAACAATAATTTTCTACGTCCTTCATCACCCCCGGCCAATAGAATCTCTGTAATACCCTCTCTCGGGTTTTCTCTGTCCCCAGATGACCTCCAAGAATGTGCCCATGGGCCAACTCCAACACCAACTTCCTGTAAGGTTTGGGCACCACAAGCTGCTCAACGGTTTCTTCTGCCCTTTTTGCCACCCGATACAGTAGGTCCTTCTCTACGCTGAAGTATGGGTAAGTGCAGGTATTATCTGGGTTCACTAACTCGCCATCTATTTTCACTACGTTTTCCCGTGCCTTTATTAGGGCGGGGTCTTTCAACTGTTCTGTGGCAAAGTTTTCCCTGTGAACCTCAAGATCAGAAAACTCCACAGACGGTAGGTTTTCGTCTGAGGAGGTGGGCTCCTCTCCAGTTTCTTGAGTCCCCCCTGCCAATACTGATAAGGGAAATTCCGGAGAGTCCTCACCACTCTCAGGGGAGTTCTGGCTATCACATTCCTGGTACATAGGGGCACCAGTGAGGGGCTCAGGATCATCCCACAGTTCCCAGAACTTCGGAAAATCCCTTCCCACAATGGCGTCATGCGGTAACTGAGATACTAAGCCCACTGGATGAGAGAGGGTACCTTTGGGGGTCTCGAAACACACTGTAGTCACTGGATACTCTCGGGTGTCCCCATGCACACAAATAACAGCTACCTTGCTATTCCCAGAGACCTCTGTTTTAACTAACTCAGCCTTTATCAGGGTCACAAGGCTACCTGAATCCAGCAATACCACAACATTTCTACCATTAACACACATTTTGCATAAATGTTTCTCAGTTCCTCGAATGGCAGTGCATGCGACTGTCGCACACAGCGACTGACGTCTGCCCGTCAGAAAGTCACACTGCATGGGTTCCTCCACAACCGGGCAATTGGCTGCAATATGTCCCGCTTGCCGGCAGCGGTAGCAAACGATCCTTCTTGCCGCCTCTTGAGCCGCTGATTTCCCAGGCTGTTCTCGCCAAACTTGGGGTAGAGCTCCCACCCTCTCACTCTCTCCACCCTCACCCCTTGGAATCCTCTTATCCGCCCCTGGGGATGGTCTGGTCTTAGGGTGGAAAGTCCGAGTGTCTCTGGAAGAGGCCGTCAGGTTCTCTGTAGCCAAGTATTTCTCCACACGATCCACAAGACCATCGGCCGTCTCTGGGTCTCCATGGCTTACCCACTTTTGGATGGCAGTAGGAAGAGCTCTCAAAAACCGATCCATTACAACACGTTCCACAATCTTTGGTGCGGACAAAGTCTCTGGCTGTAGCCACTTTCTGCTCAGGTGAATGAGATCATACATTTGAGACCTGGGGGGTTTTCCAAGCTGGAAAGTCCAGTTATGCACACGCTGAGCCCGGACAGCCTGGGTGACACCCAGCCTTGCCAATATTTCAGCTTTTAGCATCACATAGTCTTTTGCTTGGTTAGGCTCTAGGTCATAGTAAGCTTTCTGCGATTCACCAGTTAACAGAGGAGCCACCAGTCCAGCCCACTGCTCCTCAGGCCACTTTTCTCTTTCAGCGGTCCTTTCAAATGTGGTCAAAAATACCTCTGGATCATCCTCTCCAGTCATTTTTGTCAATAAACGACTCACCCCAAAGGACGCGGTATTAGTGGGACGGCTTTCCTCACTGGTCTGCGGACGTTGCTGCATTACTGCTTCCATCTGTTGTTGTAGTCTCTGCTCTTGCTTCTGCAACAGGTCTATGAAGCGGGCCTCAGATTGCTGCTGGGCTCGTTGCTGAGCCTCCAGACTCTGTTGCAAAGTTGCGTTTGTCTGCTGCTGGGCTGCAAGGCTCTGTTGATGAGCTTGCTGCTGGGCTGCGAAGTTCTGTTGTTGAGCTGCAAGGCTCTGTTGATGAGCTGCAAGGCTCTTTTGCAAACCTGCATTTGTCTGCTGTTGATTGGCATTTGCTAGAGCCAGCTGCTTCAGTATCTCCTCCATGCTGGCTTAAAAAAAAACTGCCACTGGTTCTCCACCAACTGTGAGGGGGTTAGCTCGGCAGCGGGTGTGTGTGACCCCCGGGATGGGCTCCCCACACAAAACAGGCCCAGCAAACGGAGGTTGTGGTTTTCAAAATCAAAAAGGTGCGGTTTATTTTCTATTTACAGTGACAAAACACAGCAAAGCAAAAGAAACATAAACAAAATAAATCCTGGTCAAGTTGACCTCTGACTAAACATACAGGTTTCCTAACTAACAACTGGGATCAGCCTAGTGCTGTCCTAGTCCCTAAGTCCCTGGTTTTAAATGTCCAAGCAAATAGCCACACAGGCTTTGTCTCACCGCACAGGGGTTCACTCTCCCTAGACAGTCCACACAGGTCTGGTTCCAGGCATGAGCTAACATCTAATGAAGCTGGGAGTTCTTATAGAGGCCTAAATGAGCTGACAAGCTTCAGCTGGTCTCATCAACTCCCTGTCTGCACGACGCCCCACACTCTCCCTAGACATATGAGTCATCCATGAGCCCACTAGCCTTAGCTGGGCTTATACAACTCTCCACCTAGTTGTATAAGTCGGCGTAAAGCCTGAATCTGGGCGAAATATATCTACCCCCCTGGATGCAACCAGGTGACTTTACCTTCCTGCTGTCACAATATATATATATTTCTGCTGATTGCTATCTTGTAGGTGTCTGGATACAGAATTCTGTAACCCTTTTGAGACCACCTACCTTAGCACAAGGTTCTTTTATACACTTTTATTCAGGAACATGCAAGTCTCCCCAATATCAGTGTCCCCCATCAGAATCTCTCTCATATCTGTGTCCCCCATCAGAGTCTCCCCCATATCTGTGTCCCCCATCAGAGTCTACCCCATATCTGTGTCCACCATCAGAGCCTTCTCAATATCAATGTCCTCGATCAGAATCTTCCTCATATCTGTGTCCCCTTTTCAGTCTCCTGTATATCTGTGTATCTGTAGCACATTTATGTCTATTCACATTGTTGTCACAGTATGGGCACACTACAGCTCTCCTGCACCTTCTGGCTCCCGCCCACTGCTACACAAGCAGATTGAAAGTGGAAGCATTGCTAACATAAACAGTGAGCGGGAGCCGGGAGGTGCTGCATTGATGACGTCATTGGTTGCTAGGACGCCGGCGGTCCTAGCAGCCAATCCACAGCACAGCGTGGCAGCGTGGGAGGGGGTGCGGCTTTGTTTTCCGATAACAGCAGCTGTTTTTAAAAGCAGTCAGATCAGCAATGCTTTGTTGGCAGAGTCTGGGTGAGCTGCGGGCTGGAGAAAACACACAAGCAGGCCTGATGTGGCCCATGGGCCGGGGTTTGGAGACCCCTGCTATAGAGCCCTCTAGATACTTTTGCTTATACAGCAACTTGTTACTCCTGACTGAGCCATGAAGACATTGTTGTGAAGAGTCCAGGTTTGTGCAGCTTTCCTAAAGTGGACTTTTACCCTAAAAGGCATGTTATGCTGCCCCGCCTCCTCCCCCTCCTTGACTTTTTTGAAGTGCTTTAATTGTGCCAGAAAGCAGTACTTCTGCAATTCTTGCCTAGGTGAGAATTTCTCCCCACCTTCTGCGCAAGCACAGATGTGCCGCAGGGCTCGGGTCCTGAGAGAGTACTGCAGAAAATTTGCGGATGCACCGGGTTTGTGCACCCTCTGGGTTTCCCATACACAAGCAAACACTGCTACCAGGGGAGTCCGAAACCTTCCCTGTCGTTGCGTGTGCGTGGAAAATCACCTACATGTGTGCAGATGTGCTGACAGGCTCTGCCAGAAACTGAGGCCTGGGCAGAGACCATGGGCACATCTGCACATGTGCCACTGTATTCTGCTTTAATCTGTGTTTTATTATTCTTTGCCATTCTGACCCCGTTTTTGCAGTATTGCTTGTAGCTTGTTTAGTAACCTGCAAATATACTCTCTGTCTGATCATTGGGCCAATTACCCATCCTGTTATAACACTAACTAGTTCAACTATTGTGTGTTTTTAAACAATTTGGCAAAGATCTGTTTTCACTTTTATATCAACATTTATATCTCTTGATTAGTGAAACAAAAATTAAAGTGATTGTAAAGTCTTGTTTAAAAAATAAAAAATAACAAACATGGTATACTTGCCTCCTCTGTGCAGTTGGTTTTGCACAGAGCAGCCAAGATCTTCCACTTAGGTCCCTCTTCTGTGCTCCTGTCCCCTCCCTCCTGTTGAGTGCCCCCACAGCAAGCAGCTTGCTATGGTAGCACCCGTGCCAAGTCACAGCTCCGTGTGTCCATTCAGACACGGAGCATTGACCCGGCCCCACCCCATCTCTCTTCTGATTGGCTAACTGACTTTGACAGCCGTAGGAGCAGTGTTAATTTTGACATCAAATTTAGATTTCGTTTTAGTGTAGCACCCTGGTGTTTAGACAGGGTTGCTGACAAATTTTCTTTGCCAGGTAGTATTTGTCCTGGCTGATTGATAGAAGATCCACTGATTCCTCCTTAAATTCCAGGAATTGCTGCACCTTTTCTCTTCTGTCACTAGGTGGCACTGTGGCTGGTGGCATTAGATTGACAAGGGGTTAGCAAAGTCAGATCATGAATGGATGGGGTGTCTCAGCCAATTATCGGGGGTTTCTTTTAGTCCCCTGGCCTGCTGGGAGAGCCTATTTATTTGGGTGTATTCAGGTGATTGGGGTTCTGTGCCACCTGGACGGCTGTCTGGGAGGACATGTGTTATGTCGCCCGGGTTTATAGGCCAGAAGCTTGAGGCCTATCCCGGGCACACCTGGCTGCTAGGCTGCCTGAGGCCTATCCAGGGGCAAGAGAAGCAGCGTATTGTTGGAAATGCAGGATTGGAGTCCAACCAAATTATGAAGGTTCAGCCAGACGGGGAACCAGTTGTGGTCGGAGGCAGAGGGGAGGCTGACGCCACTAAGGGACCATCAACCTTGTTACCGGAGACTACTGTGAGTAAGCTGAAGCCAGTACCAGAGCAGACTTCTTGCCAGCCGGGGACGGTGAAGAATTGGGAAAGCATCAGCAAGTGCCAAGCCAGGGACCCAGCAGGATACGCTTGAGGAATACACAGCGGGATAGCTGTGGAAGAGCTCAGGGGATCCAGTGACGACTAGGATCAGGAAGTCTAGCAAGAGACTGGCAGCTCAGTGAGTGAAGATATACAGTGGGATACTGTGAGATAAGTAAATGACTGTTCTGTGTTACCAAGAGTTATGTACAACTACCTTTAGTGACTGTTGCAAGATTAGTTGCCATAGGAGACAGCAGTCCTACCTATACAGAAGTGGTATCCGGTTGGAGGCCTTCCACTGTATAGCTGTCTACCTATAGAAGTCTCGGAGTTTGCCAATTTAATTGCATCAACTCAGGGGTGTCCTGGCCCTAACCTCCTCTCCCACAGTTCTATTAAGAGACAATAAATCTCTTGTTCGCATTCAAAAGTGACTGGCATCCATCATTTCTTCTTGCATCACACCCACCATGCCTGGTAACCCACTCTACAAGGAAGGATGTCAGCTTTCCCTAACCCTTGAGGTCGCCATTAGGCCTCTGGGGCCCTGGAACCTTGATACATTAGTTATAGTCTTTTGACTAAAATGCCATTTTAGTTTTTGTCGTATTTTAGTCTACTAAAATCTCTAGTACATTTTAGTCGACTAAAATCGAATAGGTTTAGTTACATTTTAATGCATTATTTCTTTAGAACTGACAAACATTATATACTCCTGGAGAAAAAATCTAATAACATGTTTATTATTTATGGTATTAAAGGGGAACTGCAGTCTGCTCACATAATTTGTAATAAAAACATCTTTGCCATTCGTTGCCATTCTGAAGCTTCCTTCCAACCACTTTGCATATTATTTTATATATACTATGATTCTGTACTTACTAAATATGCTGCAGAAATCTTTTAACTGCAGGCGGCTGAAGCTGCTACCTGTTTTCTTTCTGGATATACACACACCTCCAGCTCTGCAGCTCTCATTGGCCCTCTTATGACTCATCCCCCCTCCCTTCCTGGCAAACTCTCTTGAGAGTGAGAGAGAGAGCTGTGCATGATGTCATAAGCCTAGGCTTTTTTACAGACAAGAAACAGGAAGTGGGCTGTATAAGGTATTTACTGGCAGAAAGAAATAATTTACTATTCAAAGTTAAAACAACAAGGGCGGAAGATTTAATAGATGGAAAGATAAAAAAATGACTGAAGTTTTACTTTAAGGTTTGAACATGCACTACAGGCACAGACTTAGCCATTGTGATATACATTCTATTTCGTTTTAGCCATAGTCTTTTGACTAAAATGCCATTTTAGTTTTAGTCGTATTTTAGTCATCTGAATTGTTTTAGTTTTAGTCGTATTTTAGTCATCTGAATTGTTTTAGTTTTAGTCGTATTTTAGTAGACTAAAATAGTATTAATTTAGTAGACAAAAATATTTTAGTCAATGAAAACTAACACTGTGCGGGAGCCAATGCCACTGCTTCTGTGTCTCAGCCAATTGGGAGGAGAGTCCAGGACGGCTAAGACACTCATTGACATTTCTGGAGAGAGATGGGACTCAGGTAAGTAACTGGGGGGTGCTGGGGGGAGGCTGCTACATACAGAAGATTTTTTATCTTAATGCATATAATGCATTAAGATAAAAAACCTTCTGCCTTTACAACTCGATTCAGTGTTCTAAACCAGTAAAACATGAAAACATTTGAAGAGGTCAATACTTTCTCTAGGTTCTGTAAATGTCTACATTTGTTATAATAGTTTTTAAGCTAATAACAATTAAAAAGGAAAAGCAATGCTTACCATCACTTTGGGTGAGCCAAAGAGTTTGGTATTTTCATCCATAATTCGAACAAGTTTTTTAAAAACCGGGTCATTGTAGTCAAACCTTTCTCCAAAAATGATAGAGCAGATAACATTAGACACTGCACAGCTCATTATGACATCTGTGTAAAATGGTTCCCCTAGAACACGTTAAACACAATGAAAAGAAAATAAGTGGTAAATTTGCTATGAATTATTGATAAAAGTAGTCAGATTTTTCTATTACACTATGGGATCAGCTAAATGTGGCTTCATACTGAAAGAGTATGTAGCAAAAAAATGTTAGGTCTCAGGGAATTTAAATGTTAATACACAGAACTGAATAGTTTCCAGTCAGATTGGAATTTATTCTGGAAAATGATAGTTGCAATAGGAACAAAATGATCTAATTGACTACAGGGTAATCAGGATAGTTCTCCATACTAACACTTTTATACACAAAACACATACTGTATATCTGTTCCTGTCATTTTCAAACCTGGAAAGAAAAAAAATGAACATCTAAACCCTACTTGCCAACTGTCCCAGATTTGCTGGGACAGTCATGCTTTTTTATTAAGCTGTCCCACCACAGCTCAGTCCCAGACTGTGTCCCTGGATCAGGGCCAGAGGAGACAGCAGTGGAGGGTACTCGCTCCTTCCTGGGCCCCATTTGTTCAGCGTGAGGCCAGGGCAGAAAGGGAACTATTTAATGCCTTTCAGGTGCAGGTGGAATAATCTCCTGCATAGCAGTTCCCAATAATTAAGTTAAATTCCTGGCTTCTTCTATATCAATCCGCTGAGTCAGACCGTGACTTTACCTTAAGGCTACTTTCACACTGAGGCGCCGCTATACCGTTTTTTTGGCCGCGATTTGCGGGCGCTAGCGGGGGTATTTTAACCCCCGCTAGCGGCCGAAAAAGGGTTAAAAACGCCCGCAATAACGCCTCTTTGAGGCGTTTTGCGGGCGTATTAGAGGCGCTACCCCATTGATTTGAATGGGCAGGGGCGCTATAGGAGCGCTATTTTTAGCGCTCCTATTGCGCCTTAAAGATGCGGCTTGCAGGAGTTTTTTGAGCCTCCTGCAAGCGCAACGCTCCAGTGTGAAAGCCCTCGGGCTTTCACATTGGATAGTATTGAGAGGCTTTTTTGGGGCGCATTGCAGGCGCTATTTAGAGCGCAATAGTGCCTGCAAAGCGCCTAAGTGTGAAAGGGGCCTAATTGTCTGGAAAAGTGGGGCTGCAGAGTACTCCACCTGCACCTCAAAGGCATCAGATAGTGCCCTTTCTACCCTGGCCTTATGCTGAACAAATGGGGCCCAGAAAGTTTTTGAAGGCTCATGATCAAAAAAAGGTCTGGCTACTGGCTCCCAATTGGCGCTCTCAGCCAATGAACATAGAGGAAATGATTTTACATTGAGTACAAAATATATATACAGTGTATATCTATATATATATATATATATATATATATATATATATATATATATACAGATTTTTTTATATATACACTGTATATCATTTAGGCCTCATCAGAATAATAATATTTCTTTTTCTGTTATACATTTTGATAAGACTTGTAAAGGGAACCAGTCAGCGCTAAAAAAAAGAGAATGGCAGCTAGTAACTCAGGTTAATACACCTCATCTGTAAAACAATGTGAAAAAATGTGCAGCACCCAAAAATAATTGTTTTCCTATCATATAAACTACTACAATTAACCTTACAAATATGTCTATAAAGTGCAAAGTGTATATAGCCAAAATAAATAAATGTTTAGAAATTCATACATTCATATGCACATAACCATAAGTAAATACAATGAATTAATTAATGAAATAATCTAAATGTCCACAATAAATAAAACATTATTATAATTTATGATTAATGGGTTTATGATTTATTTATTGTGGATATTTGGATGCTTTAATCAAATAATTATTTTTATTTATTGTTATGCACATATGGATGCATGAATTTTGAAATACTTAATAATTTTGGCTATATACTGTACATTTTGCACTTTATGAGTGAGTGAGAACTTGTATAGCGCTGCAATTGCGAACTAAATTGCCTCAAGGCGCTTGGCATTCAGTGTCGTTGAGATCCTTAGAAGAGATGGGTCTTTCGTTTTTTCCGGAAGGCTCGATGGTTTTCTTCCATGCAGATGTTCGTGGGTAGCGCATTCCATAGCCTTGGTCCTTGGACAGCAAACCTTCGTTCTCCCTTGGCTTTGTAGCGGTCTTGGGGATATGAAGGAGGTTTTGGTTGGTTGATCGAAGGTCGCGAGTAGTGGTGTAGTATTTTATTTTCTCGCATAGATATTGAGGTGCCTTTCCTTGTGCACATTTGTGGGTGAGGCAAAGGGTCTTGAATGTGACCCGATCCTTTACGGATAGCCAGTGGAGGCTTCTCAGGGACAGTGTGATTGATTCCCAGGGTTTTTCCCTGTTACCAGTCTGGTCGCTGTGTTTTGGATGACTTGTAGACGTGCCATCTGGTATTTGGGTAGTCCTAGGTACCATATATGTTATAGACATATTTGTAAGGTTTACTGTAATGCCGCGTACACACGACCGTTATTGAAGTCATGAAAAAAAAACTAAGTTTTTCTCGACGTGATTTTTCATGTTTCTTCTCAAGCCTGCCTTGCATACACACTTTCGTGAAAAAAATGCTTGAGCAAAGCGCGGTGACGTACAACACGTACGACGGCACTATAAAGGGGAAGTTCCATTCGAATGGCGCCACCCTTTGGGCTGTATTTGCTGATCCTCGTGTTCGTAAAAGTTTGGTGAGAGACGATTCGCGCTTTTCAGCCTCGTGCTTTTCAGTCCGTTACAGCGTGACGAATGTGCTATCTCCATTACGAACGCTAGTTTTACTAGAACGAGCGCTCCCGTCTCATACTTGATTCTGAGCATGCGCATTTTTTTTCCCCTCGTAAAAGCATACACGACCGTTTTTCACAACGTTAAAAAGAACGACGTGGAAAACAACGAGAAAAAATAGAGCAGGTTCTAAAAAAAAATCAGCCATTTTTCTTGTCGAGATAAATCCTCTGGAGCATACACACCACTGTTTTTCACAACCATTTTTAAAAATGGCATTTTTCTCGTCATGAAAAACGATCATGTGTACGCGGCATAAGAGTTTATTTGGAGGAACAAGATAATTTTTAGGCGTTGCACATTTTTGCAACTAGTTAATAAGACTTGTTTACAGTTAATAAGACTTGTTACCATTGTGTGATTTGAAATTTTCAATAAGAGGAATTAATTCATCTTGTATCCTGGCTTCTATTGTTTTCTTTCCCATTCCAAAGTCTCGAAGAGTTGAGAGTGTGAACCTCCTAATGGCTTTCCAAGAATCACCATTACTAAATACTATACCTAAAATAAAGATAATGACATGTAAATAGGCCCATAGTTTATGCACCAACACGCAGTGCCTTTATTCAGTAAGGCAAAGAACCATGCCCAAAGAACAATACATGATAACGGAAAATTGTATACTCACCTTTCCGTAATTTTCCTTTCCTGACGCATCTCATGGCAGCACACACACTGGGTTGTGACTCCGCCCCCACAACCTGATAGGACTGATTAGCTATAAGTGTTTGAAGAGGAGCCCCCCGCCACATTCTCAGTATATATTACCTCATACAGGTGGGTATCTGTGTGCTGCCATGAGATGCGTCAGGAAAGGAAAATTACGGAAAGGTGAGTATACAATTTTCCGTTTTCCTGACGCATCATGGCAGCACACACACTGGGAAATAACTCGCAACAAGGGTGGGTGCTTTTAAATGCGTGTATTATTCTTATTTTTTATGTGCAAGATATGGAAGAGTTAGTTTCGATGACCGCTCTTCCAAATTCCACCGTCGTTAACCGTGCTGGGTCTATTCTGTAGTGGGACATGAACGTGGTTCTAGATGACCAAGATGCTGCCTTACATATCGTTTCTGGTGACACTCTACAGTATGCTGTCCAAGATGTTGCCACTGCCCTGGTTGAGTGAGCCTTCAGGTCGTTGGGTATTGGAATGAGTTGAATTGTGTACGCTCTTTTGATGGTTTTAACCAGCCAGGATGCTATTGTCCTCGAGGAGGCTGCTTGTCCTTTTTTAGGGCCGTTCGGGATGACGAACAGGCTCTCCGATTTTCTAAATGGTTTAGTTACTTCCAGATATGAAGATATAGTGGACTTGATATCTAATGGATGCGGATCCCCTTGATTAGTGAGAAAGACAGGTAGATTGATTTCTGGGTTGAAATGGAAGGCCGACACTACCTTTGGTATGAATTGTTCGGATGGTTTTAGAACGACTCTGTCAGGGTAGAAGACTAAATGAGACTCTTTTATAGACAGTGCTTGGAGCTCGGATATTCTCTTTGCGGAGGTTATAGCGACCAAGAAAACTAGTTTGAGTGTTAAGTCCCCTAACGATACATCCTTTAGAGGAAAGAAGGGTTGTTTTGACAAGGCCTCTAGAACTACTGACAGATCCCAGGTTGGGAAAGACGGTTTTCTTGGTGGTCTAATTTTCAGTCACGCTCTTTGAAACTGAATTATAGAGGGTTAAGTGCCCATTTGGTTCCCGTCATGGCTGACAAGGCAGATGTGTGAACTTTCAAGGTACTCGAACTTAGGCCCCTATCCAGACCTAGTTGAAGGAATTCCAGAACTTGCGCCACTGTAGGAGAAAGTGGATCCCATGCTTGCTGTTCTGCTAACGTGGGGAATCTTTCCCAAATTCTACTATAGACCCCGTTAGTTGAATTTTTTTCTGGCCTGTTGTAATGTAGCCACTACTCTTAGGGAACAACCTTGGTCTAATAGCCTCTCCCTCTCAACTTCCAGGCCATTAGGTGGAGCCTTTCCGGTGCTGGGTGTAGAAACTGTCCTTGTGACAGTAGGTCCGGAGTTACTGGGAGAATCAGTGGGTTCTCTGTACTCAGCTGTAGGATGGTCGTGAACCACGGTCTCCTTGGCCAGAAAGGTATTACTGCTATAACCGTGGACGTTGAGTCCCTCAGTCTGGCCAGGAACCTGGCTATTAAGGGAATGGGAGGAAATATGTAGCCTAGGTGAAACCTCCAAGGGTGAAGGAGGCAGTCGACGCCTTCTGCCATTGGACATGTTGTTCGCGACAAAAATTTGGGGCATTTGTTGTTCATTGTTGTTGCAGCCAAATCGATGTCGGGAATTTCCCATCTCTGTGTTATAAGGGAGAATGCCTGGTGACTCAGTGACCATTCGTTGTTTGAGACGTGTATCCTGCTGAGATCGTCCGCAAGCTGGTTCTGAGCCGCTGGGACGTATACCGCTTTCAAATCTTCCAGGTGAACTTGTGCCCATTCTAAAATCGGGCGTACTTCCTGTAAAAGAGAGTTGCTTCGTGTTCCGCTCTGTCTGTGGATATAGTTCACTGCTACTGTGTTGTCCATGCGCAATATGACGTTCTTCCCCTCGAGGAGTGGTCTGAACGCTCGTAGTGCTTGAAAGGCCGCCCTGAGTTCTAGTATGTTTGATACTACTCCCTGAGGACGGAAGGATCAGCGACCTTGTACTGCCAGGTGTCAAGGTCACCTGTGGCCAGGTGACAGATGCACACCGTAGGGGGACAGGAGTGCACCGCAAGGTAGTGAACCCTATGGCTGGCTTCTGCGGATAGGAAACTGGGTGGTTGTGGAAAGAGGGACCAGAGGAGCACAACCGGGATCCTAACGGAAGCTAGAGCCAAGATTCCCCAGGGCGCGGAGTCTAAGACCCAGCAGGTCTTCTCCAGAGCCTCTAGTGGTGAGGATGTTAGCTGCAGGCTGGGACCAGGTCGCGGCCCCTGGAGTTTCCTAGCTCACGCCCTGTAGGATAAGGGGAAAAGAGGGGAAGCAGCAGTACAAGATGTGAGAGAACCGAATAACAAGCTGAAGGTCAGGGGCCACAAGCAGACAAGGATAACGAAAGAACGAGCCGAAGGTCAAGGGTCACGAGCAGACAGGGATAGTCGGGGACAAGCCAATAACGTAACAGAGAGACAGACGTAGCACACGGCAGGCAGGAACCCAAACACACAATGCCTAACAAACACGTTGATCAGTAAAGCAGGCTTGCAGTGCACAGGTTAATATAGTGTTCTGTGATAGGGCCTGGGGTGGAGTCAGGCTGGGAGGAGATTATAAAGGAAGCCAGGTGAAGGAGGTCTGGTCTCTAAGATGAACACATGAGGAGGAAAGGTAAGATGGCAGACAGACATTAATGCATATCCATGACAGTACCCTCCCTCTTACGAGGCCTCCCCCTTCCCCGCCTGGGCCCAGGTTTAGAGGGAAACTTCAGATGAAACTCCTTTAACAGACGAGGTGCAAAGACCTCAGATGCAGTGATCCAAGACCTCTCCTCAGGACCAAACCCTTTCCAATGAACGAGGTACTGAAGAACGCCTTTACAGAGTCGGGAGTCCAGAATTTGACTGATCTCGTACTCCTGATTATCCTCAGAGACAGGCGCCACGGTAGGGAGAGGACGAGAGAATTTATTGAGGACTAAAGGCTTTAGAAGAGCAACATGAATGGAGTTAGAGATTTTAAGGCTCTTAGGAATCTGGAGTTTGAAACAAACCGGATTCAGTTTAGCAGTTACCGTGTATGGACCGATGAATCGTGGAGCAAACTTCAGAGAAGGAACTCGGAGCTTGATGTTCCTGGTAGAGAGCCAGACTTTGTCCCCTGGCTGAAGAGAAGGCGGTTTACGCCTGCGGCGGTCGGCAAAGGCTTTGAATTTTTCAGCAGCTGCCCGGAGAGAATCATGAACGTGACCCCAAACGGAATTGAGAGACTCCTGAACCGAAGCCAAAGCTGGAATGTCTGGAGAACAGATCATGGGAAGAGGAAGTTGAGGGTGTTTTCCATAAACTGTGAAAAAGGGTGTCTTCTGCGAACTGGTATTCACATGATTGTTATGGGAGAATTCTGCCCACGGGAGTAGAGAGGACCAATCGTCATAGTGAGAAGACACAAAGGTGCGAAGAAAGACCTCTAACTCCTGATTAACCCTCTCAGTCTGTCCATTGGATTGGGGATGGTAAGAAGAAGAAAAATCCAAGACAATATTGAGGGATTTGCAAAAGGCTCTCCAAAAACGAGACGTGAATTGGACTCCCCTGTCGGAAACAATATGAGAAGGGACCCCATGTAGGCGGAGAATTTCTCGAATGAAAATGGGAACCAAGGCAGGGGCAGAAGGAAGACCAGGAAGAGGAACAAAATGAGCCATCTTGGAGAACCGATCGATTACCACCCAAATGACTTTATTATTCTCAGACAGTGGGAGGTCGGTGATAAAATCCATGGCAATATGGGCCCAGGGTTCCTTAGGAATGGGCAAGGGCATGAGGAGACCAGCAGGAGCTTGTGTGGAGGATTTGGACTGAGCACAGACATGACAAGCTTTAACGTAGTCTTTGACGTCTGAACGGAGATTAGGCCACCAGTAGTGACGACTGATGAGTAGGAAGGATCGGAGGAATCCAGAATGACCTGCCACCTTGGAATCATGTCCCCAACGAAGGATCTTAGCTCTTAGCTCAGTGGGGACAAAGGTCTTACCAGGCGGAATTTTAGACTTCAGGGTGGTAGAGTGGGCAACAATGCATGAGGTTGGAATGATCGGCTCAGGTTCAGGGGCGGACTCCTCGTCCAAAGTGTCAAATGACCTAGAGAGCGCATCAGCCCGACCGTTGCAGGAACCAGGTTTGTAGGTAATCGTGAAATTAAAACGGGCAAAGAAGAGACTCCACCTGGCCTGTCTAGGATTCAGACGTTTAGCATTCTGTAGATACTGTAAATTTTTGTGATCGGTAAAGATCGTTATGAGGTGAGGGGAACCCTCCAAGAAATGACGCCACTCCTCTAACGCCAATTTAATTGCGAGAAGTTCCCGATCACCGATGGCATAATTCCTCTCTGCCTGAGAAAATTTTTGGGAAAAGAACGCACATGGTTGGCGTCTCTTCTCAAAGATTTGAAGAAGCACAGCTCCCACCCCCATTGAGGAAGCGTCCACTTCAATAAAAAATGCATTCCCAGGATTTGGTCTCCTCAAGAGGGGGCCAGAAACAAAGGCCTGTTTCAGGTTGTGAAATGCAGAGACAGCTTCGGGAGGCCAGTCTCTGGCATTCACACCCTTCTTGGTCAAAGCGATAATAGGCGCGGCAATGGAAGAGTAATTCCTTATGAACTGCCTATAATAATTAGTGAAGCCAAGAAAGTGCTGTGTGGCCTTGAGGCTAGCAGGAAGAGGCCAGTTGGTGATAGCCAAGACCTTCCCAGGGTCCATACGAAGACCCGAACATGAGACGAAGCACCCCAAAAACAGGACCTCAGAAAATTCAAAGGAACATTTCTCCAGCTTGGCATAGAGATTGTTCTCTCTAAGACGCTGAAGTACAGTGCGGACATGGTTTCTGTGGACGAGCAGATTTTCAGAAAAGATCAGAATGTCATCCAGATAGATGACAACAAACTGGTACAGCAGATCTCTGAAGATTTCATTGACAAAGTTTTGAAACACGGCTGGAGCATTACACAGACCAAAAGGCATCACCAGATATTCGTAATGCCCGTCTCTAGTGTTGAATGCAGTCTTCCATTCGTCACCCTCCCGTATTCGAATGAGATTGTACGCGCCTCTGAGATCCAACTTGGTGAAAATGGAGGCACCCTTCAACCTATCGAATAGCTCAGATATTAAGGGTAAGGGGTATCGATTTTTAATAGTAACCGCATTTAAACCCCGATAATCGATGCAGGGTCTTAAGGTACCATCCTTTTTGGCAACAAAAAAGAACCCTGCCCCTGCAGGCGATGAGGATTTCCGGATGAAACCTCTCTCCAGATTCTCTGCGACATACTCCGACATGGCCTGGGTCTCTGGGATGGACAGAGGGTAGGTACGACCCCTGGGTAGAGTTGCTCCGGGGACAAGATCAATAGCACAGTCAAAAGACCTGTGGGGAGGAAGCACCTCAGCTGATTTCTTACAGAACACATCCCGGTAATCGCTGTATGCAGCAGGAAGATCAGAAGAAACAGAAGTGGCAGCAACCGGAAGACTCTCCTTGGGGGTCACCTTGAGAAGACACAACGAGAAACATGGGGAACCCCAGGCCAGGATCTGCCCAGAGACCCAGTCCACATGTGGAGAGTGGAGCTGTAGCCAAGGGAGGTCCAATACAACTGGGGTAGGGGCCTTGGGTAGAATAAGAAAGGATATCCACTCCTGGTGGAGAATCCCTACCGACATCCTAATGGGTAGCGTCTGGAAGCGAATAGGGCCCCCTGGGAGAACAGTGCCATCAATTGCCGAGACTACCAATGGGGTAGTGAGAGGTGAAAGGGTAAGCTTCATAGAAGAAGCAGTTCTCCAATCCATAAAATTGCCGGCATATCCAGGTATGCAAGGGTTGACTGAGGAGAAGTGCCTACATGAAGGAACACTGGCAAGAGCAGGCGAGAAGGTGATGTTTCTGGGTCCAATACTCCACCTTCCAAATGTATTAGACCCGAGCGTTTCCCGGACGAAGCGAGCAGGAGTCACGAAAATGACCCTTGCCCCCACAATAGAGGCACAAGCCCAGAGTTCTGCGCCTAGCACGTTCTTCGGGGGTTAGTCTGGTCCGGCCCAGCTGCATAGGTTCTTCAGCAGGTAGAGGATGCTCCACGGGATGAAGGGAGGGGAGCTCAGACTGGCTAGGACCCAGAGAGTGCTGGCGTCTTTTTTCTAAGGACCTCTCTTGAAAACGAATGTCGATCTGGTTGCATAATGAAATTACATCGTCCAGACCGACGGGAATGGCTCTTCCCGCTAATTCGTCTTTCACTCGGTCAGAGAGGCCATGTAAAAAGGTAGCGACCAGGGCCTCATTATTCCAGCTCAATTCAGCTGTGTGGATACGGAACTGAAGAGCATATTGCCCCACTTAACTAGATTCTTGGCGAAGATGTAAGACAGCACTAGCCGCTGAAGAAGCCCGAGCCGGCTCTTCGAAGATATTACGAAAGAGCTTCAAGAAATCGGACAGGCTGGAAACCACCAGATCGTTCCTCTCCCACAGGGGGGCAGCCCAGGCCAAAGCTTCACCGGAGAGGAGGGAAATGATATAGGCTACCTTAGCCCGGTCAGACAGGAAGCTTTGAGGCTGAAGCTCAAAATGAATTGTGCATTGGCTGAGAAACCCCCTGCAGGCCTTGGAGTCCCCAGAGAAACGGAACGGAGCTGGCAATCTTAGTGAGTGTGAGGCTGCGACTGGTGCAATAGGTACAGCCGCTGGTTGTACTTGAGGTTGCGGATTCGGGGTTCCCAAGGAGGCCTGAAGCTGCTCGAATCGAGAAGCCAGATCCTGGAGGAATCGCATCACCTGAGTCTGATTTGATTCCTGGGTTTCAAGTCTGCAAACTATGCCCTGCAATGGATCATCCGCGGGGAGCGGGATGTCAGCCGGGTTCATGGCTGATCAAACTGTCAAGGTCACCTGTGGCCAGGTGACAGATGCACACCGTAGGGGGACAGGAGTGCACCGCGAGGTAGTGAACCCTATGGCTGGCTTCTGCGGATAGGAAACTGGGTGGTTGTGGAAAGAGGGACCAGAGGAGCACAACCGGGATCCTAACGGAAGCTAGAGCCAAGATTCCCCAGGGCGCGGAGTCTAAGACCCAGCAGGTCTTCTCCAGAGCCTCTAGTGGTGAGGATGTTAGCTGCAGGCAGGGACCAGGTCGCGGCCCCTGGAGTTTCCTAGCTCACGCCCCATAGGATAAGGGGAAAAGAGGGGAAGCAGCAGTACAAGATGTGAGAGAACCGAATAACAAGCTGAAGGTCAGGGGCCACAAGCAGACAAGGATAACGAAAGAACGAGCCGAAGGTCAAGGGTCACGAGCAGACAGGGATAGTCGGGGACAAGCCAATAACGTAACAGAGAGACAGACGTAGCACACGGCAGGCAGGAACCCAAACACACAATGCCTAACAAACACGTTGATCAGCAAAGCAGGCTTGCAGTGCACAGGTTAATATAGTGTTCTGTGATAGGGCCTGGGGTGGAGTCAGGCTGGGAGGAGATTATAAAGGAAGCCAGGTGAAGGAGGTCTGGTCTCTAAGATGAACACATGAGGAGGAAAGGTAAGATGGCAGACAGACATTAATGCATATCCATGACACCAGGTCTTGGTAATGTGCCCCCCAGCCCTGGTGTCATGGATATGCAGTAGTGTTTGTCTGTCAGCTTACCTTCCTTCCCATGTGTTCATCTTAGAGGCCTGAGCCCTTTCACCTGGCTTCCTTTATAATCTCCTCCCAGCCTGACTCCACCCCAGGCCCTATCACTGAACACTATATTAACCTGTGCACTGCAAGCCTGCTTTGCTGATCAACGTGTTTGTTAGGCATTGTGTGTTTGGGTTCCTGCCTGCCATGTGCTACGTCTGTCTCTCTGTTACGTTATTGGCTTGTCCCCGACTATCCCTGTCTGCTCGTGACCCTTGACCTTCGGCTCGTTCTTCGTTATCCTTGTCTGCTTGTGGCCCCTGACCTTCAGCTTGTTATTCGGTTCTCTCTTATCGTGTGCTGCTGCTTCCCCTCTTTTCCCCTTATCCTACGGGGCGTGAGCTAGGAAACTCCAGGGGCCGCAACCTGGTCCCAGCCTGCAGCTAACATCCTCACCACTAGAGGCCCTGGAGAAGACCAGCTGGGTCTTAGACTCCGCGCCCTGGGGAATCTTGGCTCTAGCTTCCGTTTGGATCCCGGTTGTGCTCCTCTGGTCCCGCTTTCCACAACCACCCAGTTTCCTATCCGCAGAAGCCAGCCATAGGGTTCACTACCTCGCGGTGCACTCCTGTCCCCCTACGGTGTGCATCTGTCACCTGGCCACAGGGGACCCTGACAGTTTGATCAGCCATGAACCCGGCTGACATCCCGCTACCCGCGGATGATCCATTGCAGGGCATAGTTTGCAGACTTGAAACCCAGGAATCGAATCAGACTCAGGTGATGCGATTCCTCCAGGATCTGGCTTCTCGCTTCGAGCAGCTTCAGGCCTCCTTGGGAACCCTGAATCCGCAACCTCAAATACAATCAGCGGCTGCACCTATTGCACCAGTCGCAGCCACACACTCACTACAACTGCCAGTTCCGTCCCGTTTCTCTGGGGACTCCAAGGCTTGCAGGGGGTTCCTTAGCCAATGCACGATTCATTTTGAGCTCCAGCCCCAAAACTTCCTGTCTGATCGGGCTAAGGTAGCCTATATCATTTCCCTCCTCTCTGGTGAAGCTTTAGCCTGGGCAGCCCCTCTGTGGGAACTGAATGATCCAGTGGTTTCTAGCCTGTCTGGCTTCTTGAAACTTTTTCGGAATATCTTCGAAGAACCGGCTCGTGTCTCTTCAGCGGCCAGCGCCCTTTTACGTCTCCGCCAAGAGTCTGCTTCTGTGGGACAGTATGCCCTTCATTTCCGCATACTGTCGGCTGAGTTGAGCTGGAACAATGAGGCCTTAGTCGCAACCTTTTTGCATGGCCTGTCTGATAGAGTGAAGGATGAATTAGCAGGAAGAACCATCCCCACTGATCTGGCCGGCGTTATCTCCTTGTGTAACCAGATCGATATTCGCTTTCAGGAGAGGACCTTAGAAAAGCAACGCCAGCACTCCTTGGTTCTTAGTCAGCCTGAGCTCCCCTCTCTTCGACCCGTAGAGCATCTCCTACCAGCTGAGGAACCCATGCAGCTGGGTCGGACCAGGCTATCCCCCGAGGAACGTGCTAGGCGCAGAACTCTTGGTCTGTGTCTTTACTGTGGGGGCAAAGGTTATTTTCGTGACACTTGCTCTCTTTGTCCAGAAAAACGTTCGGGTCCACTTCATCTGGAAAGTGGAGTATTGGACCCAGAAATATCACCTTCCCCTTCTCGTCTTCTGCTTTCTGTGTTCCTTCATGTTGGTGCTTCTTCTCATTCGGTCTCAGCATATCTGGATTCCGGAGCCGCTGGTAATTTCATGGACTGGGAAATCGCATCGTCCATGAGACTTACTCTTTTGCCCCTCACCACGCCATTGGTGGTCTTGGCGATTGATGGTACTGTTCTCCCAGGGGGACCTATCCGCTTCCAGACCCTCCCTGTTAAGATGTCGGTAGGGACACTCCACCAGGAGTGGATATCCTTCCTTATCTTACCAAAGGCCTCAACGCCTATAATTTTGGGTCTCCCATGGTTACAGCTCCATTCTCCTCATGTGGACTGGACTACTGGACAGATCCTGGCTTGGGGTCCCTCCTGTTCCTCGTCCTGCCTACCCAAGGTTGCCCCCTGTGAATCTGAGCCGGTCATTCATTCCAGGTTGCATAACCATTTACATTTCTCTGTCCCTAACCACCCTTGGACGCACAGCCAGGCTAGCTTGTCTACAAGTCCTGCAGTCGCTACGTCTTGCGATGCGATTCAGGTAGTCGCTACACCTGACTCAGCTATTCACTCTGCCTCTGTACTAGTTATGCCAGTCCAGCCCATGCCCAGTGAGCCTCCTACTTTTTCTTGTTTGGGACATTCTGCTTGTCCTTCAGCTATTCAGCTTGACTCCGGCGACATGTCACCTTCTAACCAACCTGACTTCAGGGTTCCACTGACATCTGCCCAGTCTGATGGTCCTGTGCAAGATGACCAGTTCCCCTTTAAGGGTCTAGGGGACCCTCCTCAGATTCCTGTTGATCCTCTCATGCCCTTGCTTATTCCTAGAGAGCCTTTTGTCCTCAATAGATCTTCTTGTCATCTCCCTACCTCGTTTTCGGTCTCTGAGGATAATCTTAAGTACGAGGTTAGACAAGTTCTGGATTCTCGGCTCTGCAGAGGCATTCTTCAGTACCTTGTGCATTGGAGAGGTTTTGGTCCTGAGGAAGCGTCTTGGATCGCTGCATCTGATGTCGCTGCACCTCATCTGTTGAGAAGGTTTCATCAGAGATTTCCCTTTAAGCCTGGGTCCAGGCGGGGGAGGGCCCATAAGAGGGAGGGTACTGTCATGGATATGCAGTAGTGTTTGTCTGTCAGCTTACCTTCCTTCCCATGTGTTCATCTTAGAGGCCTGAGCCCTTTCACCTGGCTTCCTTTATAATCTCCTCCCAGCCTGACTCCACCCCAGGCCCTATCACTGAACACTATATTAACCTGTGCACTGCAAGCCTGCTTTGCTGATCAACGTGTTTGTTAGGCATTGTGTGTTTGGGTTCCTGCCTGCCGTGTGCTACGTCTGTCTCTCTGTTACGTTATTGGCTTGTCCCCGACTATCCCTGTCTGCTCGTGACCCTTGACCTTCGGCTCGTTCTTCGTTATCCTTGTCTGCTTGTGGCCCCTGACCTTCAGCTTGTTATTCGGTTCTCTCTTATCGTGTGCTGCTGCTTCCCCTCTTTTCCCCTTATCCTACGGGGCGTGAGCTAGGAAACTCCAGGAGCCGCGACCTGGTCCCAGCCTGCAGCTAACATCCTCACCACTAGAGGCCCTGGAGAAGACCAGCTGGGTCTTAGACTCCGCGCCCTGGGGAATCTTGGCTCTAGCTTCCGTTTGGATCCCGGTTGTGCTCCTCTGGTCCCGCTTTCCACAACCACCCAGTTTCCTATCCGCAGAAGCCAGCCATAGGGTTCACTACCTCGCGGTGCACTCCTGTCCCCCTACGGTGTGCATCTGTCACCTGGCCACAGGTGACCCTGACACCTGGAGGCTGGCATCTGATGTAAGTATTTCCGCCCGCGGAGGGACGATTGGGTGATGACGCTTTAGATTGCTGATTCTCGTCCACCACCATACTGACTGTTTCACCGATCCACTGATGAGGACCCGTTGTGTTAGTGATGTTCCGTTCCATTGCTTCAGAAACGAGACCTGAAATGTTCTTGTATGCCATTGGGACCACTGGATCATGGGGAGGGTGGAAGACATTGAGCCTAAGATGCTTAGACATGTTCTGGCTTGTAGATGTGTTGCCGCCAATAGAGTTTTTATTTTTTGGATCAGAGGTCCCATTTTCTGGCACTGGTATTGATTTCTGCGCCTAGGAAGGTCATAGACTGGGTTGGTTCTAGACTGCTCTTCTTCCAGTTGATTATCCAGCCGAATTGTTGTAAGGTGGATATTAGTATTTCTCGGTGCTGGCGCAATAGTTGTTGGGTGTCGGCCAGGAGGAGAATATCGTCGAGGTAGCGGTGAACTCTGAGTCCCTTCTATCTCAGGTGGGCTATCAACGGGAGTAGAACTTTCGTAAATGATCTGGGGGCCGTTGATATTCCAAAGGGAAGACTCCGAAACTGGAAGTGTTGCTGCCCTATTGCGAAGCGTAGATATCTTTGAAAATCTTGGTGTATAGGGACATGGAGATAGGCGTCGGATAAATCTACTGATAACATCCAATCTTTTGTGTTGATCGCTAGAAGTATGGATTGGAGACTCTCCATTTTGAAGGATTCGACATGTATTGATTTGTTGAGGTTCTTTAGGTCTAGAACCGGTCTCAGGTCCCCCGTCTTTTTCTTTACGAGAAAGAGGGGAGAATAGAAACCCTTGGTCCTTTGGTTTTGGGGTACCTCCATCACTGCTTGCTTTTGAGTTAACTGTAACACATATTTGACAATAAGTTTTCTTTTTTGTAGGGACAACGGAATTCGGGTAGTTTGAAAGTGATTTTTGGGGGCTCTGTTTTTGAAACCCCATTTGTGTCCTTCTTTGATCGTGGATATTGTCCATGGATCCTTTATATGGTCTTCCCATACCCGAGAAAATAGTTTGAGCCTTGCTCCCACTGGTACGGGCTGGGTGACCGATTCGTCAAAATGACTTCTGCTGTTCTCCCGTAATCGCAAGCTTGGGTTTTTGTGTTCTTAAGTAAGACGATTGAGTATTTCTCCAGTTGCGTTTGAAGTCCTTGCCAGGTCTATATGATCTTGCTTCTCTGTATCTCTCTGGGAGATTTATTCTAAAGGGAGGAGGTTTTTGTTGTTTTGGCCTCCTATCCGATGGTATTAGGCCTGACTTTCCGCCTGTTACCTTTGCGATTGCTAGGTCTAATTTCGGGCCGAATAAGTTGATTCCATCGTACGGAATTTTGCACCAGTTTGACTTGGAGGTTCCGTCTGCGACCCAAGGTTTCAGCCAGAGGGCTCTTCCGGATATGACTGATGCTAACATGGATCTTGCTGACGACCTAATAATGTCGACCGATTCTTCGGCTACGAAGTCTCCTGCCAGGCTAAGTTCCTGTAGTGCAGATACTATTCTATCCTGGTCCGCTGCTTCGAGTAACAGTTTCTCGACGTTCGATGTCCAGCTGGTAATTGCTCTGCCGATTGCAGCTAGGGCAATGGCTGGCCTGCAGGCCCCACCAGCCAATGAATATGCCTTCTTCAATTCAAGGTCTATTTTCCTGTCCAGGACATCCCTGAAAGTTACCGCGTTTTCTATCGGTAGTGTCACGTGTCTTGCCAGTCTCATTAGAGAGGAATCCACTATAGGTGCTGAGATGAAGGGGTTAACTGCTGGCTCCTTTAAAGGATATAGGTTTTCTATCCTATTATTAAGGCTTGTTTTCTTGTCAGGCTTTTTACATTCATCCTTGATCAATTCATCAAGTTCATCAATGAAGGGGAAGGTTTCCGGATCACTCTTGAGGTTAGGGAAATATTTCCTGAGTTTACGAGGTGATTCCTTGGATTCATCCCAACCAATAGCATCCTTCACCGATCTTGTAAATGGATCTATAAGAGAAAAATCGAAACCACCCGCCATTGGGGGATCCTCCTCAGCTACTGATTCGTCTGACCCTTGTAGAGAGTAAGGGGTTGATGCTGGTAATGCCTGGGTCAACCTTACTGGTTCTGCGACACAGGCTTCTCTGATCGATTCTTTCACGGAGTCCCTGATAATGTTTGAAACTTCTCTTGCACCCAACTCTGTGTCCTTTGTAGCTTCATCCATACAGGATTGGCAGGCCAATTTACTTGGAAGTGCCTTTGCTCCACACACCCAGCAGGTATTAGCCGCAGGACGGGTCTGGTGGCTATCTCTTTTATGAGAAGATGATTTGCTGTGATGGTGGGGTGATGTCCTTGATCTACTCCTCCTGTGTGAGTGTCTTGAGGGGGAACGTTACCTGCGTCTGGAGTGAGATGATCTTGAAGATCTGCCAGGGCTGTCAGAAAATGACATTAGTGGCTCAGCTCTCTTTTATCTCCTCTTCACTACTTACCATCTACTGTTGCCTCTTACCTTGCTGGCTGTGGTTTGTCTGCTGGGGCAGCGGCCTCCATGAATGACAGAGAGAGTGTACCTGAGATAAAGATGGAATAGAAGTAGAGGCATTCTAGAGGGAGAAGAATGAAGTCTATTTACATGTGGATCCATATAGATAAAGCAGTGCTTACCAGGGTTTAGCTGAGAAAAATATCCGGCAGCTTGCTAAATTCATTGTTTGCGATCAGCTGTGCGGCAAAACATTGTATTCACAGCCCCTTTTAAATGTCCCGCCATCGCCGCGGAAGTGACGCGGCGCCGCGCATGCGCACTGATAGTTTGTTGTTGAATCGCCATCTTTGATTCTGGCAAGGTCATAAAAGGGGCGCTGATGTCATTTCCGGTCGCGACAGCGATCCGGCCACTCGTGTTAGATGGAAATAGACACAGAATGCTTTGGGGAATTTAGAGCGTTCAGAGAACGCTGAAGAAAAGAGTGAAGATAAGGTAATGTAGTGGAGACCGCGCCAGCTGATTTTTTAAGCCTATTTAAGACTTGTAAAAAGCAAAGACATACTTACAGTTCCCCTGAGACCAACAGAGTGGGGATCCCCGCATAGAGTTCTATTAGAGACTGTACAGCCAGGGCTTCCAACTAGGAGAGGCTGAACCTAGCTGGGGCGAAGGGCGGTAAGAGGTTGCTTCATGCTGTCTGTCCTTCAGGTGAGGATAAAAAAGGAGACTGTGGCGAGGGGCTCCTCTTCAAACACTTTTAGCTAATCAGTCCTATCAGGTTGTGGGGGCGGAGTCACAACCCAGTGTGTGTGCTGCCATGATGCGTCAGGAAATAAAGCTATCAGTAAACATCCTTCATTACTCAAAGCTGAATTCCAGGTGGTTGGGTAACTGCTTTGCTTTCGGAACCTATGAAGAATGAAGTGAAAGCTCAAACAGATATGCTTCTGTACCAGTGCTGGTGGTAGTGAACCCTCTGTAATCCATTGCTGTATTAGGCAGGCTTTCAGTAACCCATGCTCACAGCTTGTGCATTGGAACATTGATCCTTTTACTTTGAACAAAATAAGGACTGATTTGGATGAGTTGAGCCAAATTCTAGATCATGCAAAAAATCATAGAAGTGTTTGAATGTGCATGAAGTGGATTTCACATCACCATATCTGCTAATTGAGCACAAAATATGTAGTCTGATAATTCAGTGATGACAGAAGAATATTCTGGATATTGCTAAATTAGGTCTAAAACAAGTAATTTGTCCAGTGGTCAGGCCAAGAGAACTAAAATAAAATGTAGAAAAGGTCTGTATCTTCAGAAAAAAAGATGAGTCATACATAAAATGATCGTTCGTACCTTTGTCTTTACGTATTAGTTTGAAAATTGGTATATCTGCTCTATCTGCAAAATCACCAGCTTGGTTGACAAGGGCATCCTTCACAGCACTGTATCCAGCAATCACCACCATCTTTTTGGGTCCAAAGTGTATGGTGAAAACTTCTCCATACTTCTCAGAGAGCTGCAATACAAAATAATTTCCAGTTCCATGTAAATAGATTTATACCTCAGCACAACTCCCATCCCAACCGTCAAAAAAAAATCTGCCATCAAAAATTCTTTTTTCCACAAATGTCACTAAGGATGAGCACAAGGTTTGGTTTGAACACAAGTTTAGACCAAACCTTGGATGTTCAGACATTTGTCCAAACACTGGACTTTAAGCATGTTCAGCAGAAGCCCAACTTCATATATACAGTACAGTAGTAGCAGCACAGTTTGTACCACTGAAACCCATGAAAGGTTCCTATCTGTCAATGGTTGCTGAGGAAGTGGTGAATGTCAGCACCCTCTGTGTCCTTAGCTACCAGTGACGTCACCTGCCCCCTTTCAAATGCTTGCAGCCTGGGAATCCCCAGCCATGTAAAGAAGTGAGTCGGGATAGTGTGACATCACATTCATATCCCCCTCTTACCTGGCCTGCCAGACTGCATGGTATGGATTTTAGAAGGGAACCCATGCTTTTTTTTTTCTTTTTTTTGTGGGGGTTCCCCCTTAAAATTCATTCAGAACCAAAGAGGCTGGTATCGAATTTGGGCTGGAATCCCAAGCTAATTTTTGGTGTCCCCAGTGACATTCATACCAAACACTCATCAAGCATAAGGGTCTGGCTTTTATAATTTTAGGAGGAAAAATTTTCATGTATATCAAACCCTCATCTAGGATAAGGGTCTACGCTACTATAGATGAATTCAATACCCTAACGTTTCTTTACAAACAAAAGTAAGTTGCTGAAGCTGTTTCCAATCCTCTGATCACTGCACAGGCTGCGTGGGTAGTGACAGCTAATCACCCACAGAGGTAAGTGAAGTAAGGACCGGGAATAGGCTGGGGGGAGGGAGGCTGTAGGACATTTGTTCATCCCTTTTAATTTTTTAGAAAAAGGTGAAAATACACTTCATAATATTACTGGTTAATAGAATAGAAATAAGCTAAAAAATCATCAGGAAAACACCAGTTAAAGGTAGAATTGTGAACAGCGTTAATAAGGGCTGATTATGGTAAACTAAGGGTTAAAAAGGGTTAAATAGAAGCGGTAGTAAACCTGTAGAGTAGTAGAAACCAGCAGCACATCAAGGTGACATAGCCAATCTATGAATGCGGTGACGTTGTTATCCAAAAAATATGATTTAACCTGTGATTTATCGAAGAAGAGAATTTCCATATACTGTATACACTTTAACAGGGATCACCGAGACAATACTATATATAAATATATATGGTAGAAGGTACAACATTACCCAGTCTCCAGGTGGATTTAACCTGTCACTAGAAGTATACAGATGTCCATGTGCAGATTTTTACAGGGACAACCGGTACCTTATATGCATGGCAGAGGACATGGAGAGCGCTACCACTGAATCAAAAAGGAGAAAGACTGATGTCTAACCGGTTTTGTTGTTGACCCAACTTTCTCAGAGATTCAGTCTCCTCAGTCTCTGAGGATGTTGGGTTACCATCGAAACATACATCAATCTTTCTTTCAATTGATCCAGTTGTGGATCGTGGTACTTTTTTTATTTTATTTTAAGTTATGCAACAGAACACAATAGTAGGACATGTTGTCACATGATGATAATGGTCCTTTAATGATGGATGGACTCCTACTTTAACTCCTACTGATCTCCTGCTTAATGGGCACCTAACTATTTGGGGTGACATCTACGCCATGCATATAAGGCCTCTATGGTCCCTGTAGAAGTGTGCATGTGGACAATTGAGTACTACTAATGACAGGTTAAATCTACCTGGAGACTGGATGATGATGCACCTACTATACAAGCCATGTATATAAAGTCTCATTGGTCCATGTAGAAGTCTGCATGTGGGCATTCATACACTACTAATGACAGGCTAAATCCACCTGTATCATTAATGACAGGTTAAAGTGGTTGTAAACCCACTTGTTGGACTTCTACCTATAGGTAAGCCTAGAATAAGGCTTACCTATAGGTTGTGGAAATATCTCATAAACCTGCGCCGTTTAGGAGATATTTTACTTGTAGTCCGCCGAAATGAAACAAAATTAAGTGCCGTTTCTTCCCCAGCCTGTGCCGTGAATTGTGGCTCCCGTGCGCATGCTCTGGAGTGACGTCACGTGGCTCCGGCGAATCACAGCGCTGGAGTCAGCGGCCCAGAAGGAAGAGGAGACAGAATATGGACGCTGCCTACTGTGGGGACATCGCTGGATTCTTTTGCAGGTAAATGGCACATAATGGGCTAGTATGGGATGCATACTAGCCCATTATGCTTTTCATTTGCAGGCTTTGCAGCGGACTAAAGAGGAAGTAAAACCCATCAGGGTTTACTTCCTCTTTAAATCCACCTGGAGACTGGATGATGATGCACCAACTATACAAGCCATGCTTATAAGGTGTCGGTTGACCCTGTAGAAATCTGCATGTGGACATTTGTATACTACTAATGACAGGTTAAATACACCTGGAGAATGGGTAATGTTGTACCTTCTTCCATATATATTGTCTGGGTGGTCCCTGTTAAAGTGTATACACTATATGGAAATTCTCTTCTTTGATAAATCACAGATTAAATCCACCTTGAGAACTTTCTCAAACACAGAGTATTCAAGCTTTTTGGATAACAACATTACAGCACTTTGTTGTGCTGGTTTCAACCTTTTGATGTGCTACATCCTCAGCAACACAGGAAACTTTTACTGAGCCCTCTTAGAATGCAATCTGGATGATACACCACTCTAATTTGTCTGTGAAAGAAGTGGAATATTGTTAATGTGCTACTTTACAGGTGTCCTAGTGATTGTAGGCGCAGGAGACATTGCCTTTTATTCTTTTCTCCTTCTACTGAGATACTGATGTTATGCTGCACATTCTCCTTTGGCCAGCAGAAGGCTAACCAAGTCCAGAGACTTCTTTGCAGAGCGCTGATAATATTGGGAGTTGTAGTTTGAGATGGCAGCTATATAATGGGGCCAATGGACTCCTTACACTCCAGATCAGAATAGGCACAGTGCAGTAGGAGTAAAGATATTCACCTGCCAGAGGGAGACTGACAGCGAGGACACCTGGGGCAGCGCAGCACCACCCACATCACAGCACCTTCACCACTGCCAAAGAGAGACTGGAGCATCCACTCACCCTCTACTTCCCTCTGCTGATCACCGGAGGCTTTCAGAGACAGACTGAGGGGGCCCGCCTTCTAAAGAGGAAGGTTAATAAAGCATCCCAGGAACTGGTGAGAGGCCTTTTTACCCATAGCAGATACTGCTAGCAGGGACTGTGCCACTGAGAGCAGGACACCAAGTATACCCAATCCTTACTGCATCCATACTGCACTCTATGCCACACTTATTTCAAACTTAGACTGCACGTATACCAACTCTATTCCACATTGTACTGAACCTTTACCGCATCAAAATCACATTTACCTTGCACCTGTGCTGAGACTATACTGTACCTATAATGTATTTATACTGTATATAGGTTAACTAGGCTAACAGTCGTTAAGTGCACCAACGCTCCTAAAGGGCACCAACATTAGCCAGCAGAAGAACATCTCAAACATCTCAAAGGACTGCCCAATCTGTAATATTTTTTTTTGCAAGTCCCCTATGTTCCCCTGACCCCTTTTCTATCACTCTCATTTTCTTTTGGACGGCGCATACCCAGTCAGTCTAGGACAAGCATTGCCACCATAAATGCGCTCTTGCAGTATAGTTTCAGCACTTGGTGGATTAAACTTTACCACTGCTCACTGCTGCAGGTGCTTACAGTATGGGGCAAAATTGAAAATGTTTTTTTCCATTTTGACAGACTTTTTACCAAGCTAATGTCTATTGCTTAGGCATGATTACTTTGAGTTATGTGTATTGTATAAAGTCTAGTAGGCTGCCAGAGAGTAATCAAAGGGTTATACTAGGCTCAGTGTTTAAAGGCTCTGTGTTTTCCCAGTCTTTCTGGGCTCTGCCCTCTACCCTGTGTTGTATATAAAAAAAGGGAGGGCTCTGCTCTGAGAGCTCCCAAGCACATGGGAAGGAGAGCAAGCTGGTCTGTGGATTGATGTAGCTGTCACCTCTGAGGAGAACGACCCTTTTGTGAGTTCCCACAAAAGATCAAGTGGATAGATTGTCTGAGCCAATCGACTTTGTCATAAGGAGAGGTAGGAGCTGGAAGCCAGGGGCTAGAAAGGAAAGGGTTATGCTCATAGGCGTGCGCACAGGGTGTGCCAGGTGTGCCCAGGCACACCCTAATCACCCTGTGCAGCATAGATTCCCCTTACTGCCCTAGTAACCCTTCCACCCGCACTGCTGCTGGCTTCCCTCCTCTCCCGGTGGCTGATGCTGCGTGGATGTTTTAGAATGAATGGGGAAGGGGCCGGTAAATATGTCATTTACTGACACCTTCCCTTTCTGAATGAACTCAGTGAGCGATCGGTAGTGTGTGTTTGAGCTTTGGGGTGCACACCCTAATGCAATAGGCTGCGCACACCTATGGTTATGCTGCAGGTGTTCTGTGAGAGTTGAATTGTCTGTATCTGCAAGAGTTCTTCAGTAAAAGTTCTGTTAACTGTTGAAGTGCCTGGTCTGATGTTCTTTCACAAGACAAGGGATGCATGCATGATGTATCATGAACAGGGCTTGTACAAAATAGGATGAAGAGAAGATGTAAGAGGGCCCCCATGCAAGGGTTAAACATGCAGGAAAGATGGTGGGTGATGCAGCTAATTGCCAATGCCACAAGTAACCAGCACAGTGCTGGAAATGCTATAGCAGCAGCCAGTGGGAGGTCAGTACCTGGCATGGGAGACAGTCACCCCAGTAGTGAGGGGGTTAGTGATCTTGACCCCTTCCCTAGTGATTGGTACCCCATACATACACGGGGCCAACATTGCGACATGGGTGTTCCAGGGACCTAGCCTGGAGGGATGGAAATCAAAATACAGTAAAGAAGTTGTTCCAAGTCAAGTTTGAAGCTTGTTAGCAACAGAGTTCTGCGCTAAGAGTCTGGTGGGAACCTGTATTGACAGTGGGAGTGAGGTGACAGGCCAGGTTTGCAAAATAACTGAAATACATCACAGGTGATATAATTTTCTGCTCAGTGATTGCAGTATTCTAGTCTGCATCTCTCCAAGGTAATACTTAAAATCTGGCCTGTTAGTGGGTCCTGAGGACAGGAGTTGAGAACAATTGCATTAGTGAATGAGGCAAAGAACATAGAACCCATTATAATCAGCGACTCCTACAGGGGTAGTGCTACATAGGATTAACTATTTCACTCACAGAGCCTTTAAGGCTACTTTCACACTGGGGCGGTGAGGGCAGTGGAGGTAAAGCGCTGCTAGTTTTATCGGCGCTTTACCGTCGTTTTAGTAGCGCTTTTCGACCGCTAGCGGGGCCCTTTTAACTCCTGCTAGTGGCCGGAGAAGGGGTTAATAGCGCCCGTGTAGCGCCGCTGCCGAAGCGCTTTGCAGGTGGTTCGGCAGCGCTGCCCATTCATTTCAATGGGCAGGGCGTTTTAGGACACCGCTCCTAAAACGCCCCAAAGATGCTGCTTGCAGGAGTTTTTCTAACGTCCTGCAAGCGCACCACTCCAGTGTGAAAGGCTTTAACACTAGAGTGACAGGAGAGGCGCTTTAAAGGCGCTATTTTTAGTGCTAAAACACCTGTAAAGCGCCTCAGTGTGAAAGTGGTCTTAAGGAATTGCTGCTATTCTGAAAGAGTACCACCACTATTGTTATACAGATAAGGATGTAATAATCATTTATTTAATTTAATTTATTGATTTATACTGTAGGATATATTTATACCGTGTTCCCCCGAAAATAAGCCCGGGTCTTATATTAATTTTGGCAACAAAAGACACAGTAGGGCTTATTTTTGGGGTAGGTCTTACCATGTAATGTGCGGTCTTCTATCCCCCTCTTTCTCCCTGCCTGACAGGAATCCCCAGTGTGAACTGAGTTAAAATACTTGTAAAATCCTATAATCCACTCTATTACAGTAGTTTATAATGTACAATGTGTGTTTCTGTAATATAATTGTGCCAAAAACCTTGGTTGTAGCGCCGCTCTGCGCTTCTGTGACCCTCGAAGCTCTCTTCCCCGCAATTATATTACAGAAACACACACATTGTACATTATATACTACTGTAATAGAGTGGATTATAAGATTTTACAAGCATTTTAAACTAGGGCTTATTTTCGGGGTAGGGCTTATATTGCAGCCCTTCTGAAAAATAACGCTAGGTTTTATTTTCGGGGTAGGTCTTATTTTCAGGAAAACACGGTGTTTCGGGGAATATGTTTTGAAGTTCATTTGGGAGTATCTTGGGTTTAAGTAGGTATACCTTTGTTAACTTGTCTGCGTGCATTCATACTTTATATGTAATAAAATGGATTTGTTATACAGTTAGCTGCATAAGAGTTAAATATTTTTCTTTTTCTTTACTGTTTTCTATACAGTAAATATACTGTGTCAGAATTTCTGTGGAAATCCTAGAAAAGTCGATATTTTTACAGAAAGTGTGTCTTGAGGTTCTCTGTGGTGGCTATGGGCTCTGGATTTAGTATTCATTTTTGGTTAACTATGCAAGGTGTGGGCTTTGAAGTCTGTTTTCAAATGTGGTTGTTGATCTGAAACGATATCTGTTATCTATATCTGGGTGTCTGTTGTCCTGTCACTCAGGTTAGACCTGACCCATAGATTTGCATTGAGTTAGGGGGCAGTGCGCACATCAGGGCCGGCCCTACCATGGGACCCGATGGTACCTCGGTCCCAGGCGGCACTTTCAAGGGGGCGGCAAATTGTGTGTGTGTGGGGGGGGGGGGCAGGTGTGCAAGGGGTACAGATATGTGTGTGTGTTTGGGGGGGGGGTACAGGTGTGCAGGGGGTACAGATATGTGTGTGTGGGGAGGGGGGGGGCAGGTGTGCAGGGGGTACAGATATGTGTGTGTGTGTGGGGGGGGGAGGGGACAGGTGTGCAGGGGATACAGATGTGTGTGTGTGGGGAGAGGGGGGGCAGGTGTGCAGGGGGTACAGATATGTGTGTAGGGGGGGCAGGGGGTACAGAGGGGGAACAGATATGTATGTGTGTGGGGAGGGGGGGGAAACGGATGTGCAGGGGGGTACAGAGGGGGAACAGATATGTGTGGGGGGTACAGAGGGGGAACAGATGTGCAGGGGGAACAGATATGTGTGTGTGGGGAGGGGGGCAGGTGTGCAGGGGGTACAGATATGTGTGTAGGGGGGCAGGGGGCACAGAGGGGGAACAGATATGTATGTGTGTGGGGAGGGGGGGAAACGGATGTGCAGGGGGGTACAGAGGGGGAACAGATATGTGTGGGGGGTACAGAGGGGGAACAGATGTGCAGGGGGAACAGATATGTGTGTGTGGGGAGGGGGGGCAGGTGTGCAGGGGGTACAGATATGTGTGTAGGGGGGCAGGGGGTACAGAGGGGGAACAGATATGTATGTGTGTGGGGAGGGGGGAAACGGATGTGCAGGGGGGTACAGAGGGGGAACAGATATGTGTCTGGGGTACAGAGGGGGAACAGATGTGCAGGGGGAACAGATATGTATGTGTGTGGGGAGGGGGGGAAACGGATGTGCGCGGGGGTACAGAAGGGGAACAGATATGTGTGGGGGGTACAGAGGGGGAACAGATGTGCAGGGGGAACAGATGTGTGTAGGGGGTACAGAGGGTGAACAGATATGTGTGTGTGTGTGGGGAGGGGGGAAACGGATGTGCAGGGGGGTGTTTTTACACTTGCATATTGATTTACACACACATATAGTGCCATGACCAGTTCTCTTTATACTCCTATACATGAATAGAGCCATAACACATCCATTTTATTGAGCCATGACACGTGCTTTTATACTCCTATATACACATGTATAGAGCCCTGACGGGTCCTTTTATACTCCTACATGCATGTATAGAGCCATGACAGGTCCTCTTTATATTCCTACATACATGTATTGAGCCATGACATGTCCTTTTACACTCCTATACACACGTATAGTGCCATGACCGCTCCTCTTTATACTCCTATACATGAATAGAGCCATACCAGGTCCTTTTTATAGAGCCATGACAGGTCCTCTTTATACTTCTACATACATATATAGAGCCATGACAGGTCCTCTTTATACTTCTATATACATGTATAGAGCCATGACAGGTCCTCTTTATACTTCTATATACATGTATAGAGCCATGACCGGTCCTCTTAATTTATCATGATATAAAATTATAAATGTGGGGGCCTTTTGGTGGGCGACTGGGCGTGTTTTTTTTTGGGGGGGGGGGGGGGCAGCATTTCATTCTTGGTACCAGGCAGCACAATGTCTTGGACCAGCACTGGCGCACATATATATTTAAAGTACAGAGATAACTAAAAATAAGTTATAGAATTAATTATTACAGTAATGTATCAAATTGTATGAAAGAATCACTTTACTGCCTTAAACAGGAAGTAAATGCCTGCCTCCATAAATAAGTTATAGAATTAATTATTACAGTAATGTATCAAATTGTATGAAAGAGGCACTTTACTGCCTTAAACAGGAAGTAAATGCCTGCCTCCATAAATGTGTATTTTTAAATTTATCTGCTAAATCATGGAAGAGAGAAAATTGATGGTTTTCCTTTTGGCAACCCCTTCCACCTTCCTACAATTTGGCTGGGCAACGTTTTACAGAAATCACGCTGGATGACCAAGTGCTTGCCAACAGTACAAAATACGGTAACCAAATAATATACAACGTTAAAGGATTTGTAAACATAGAATTCAAGAAGGGTGATATAAAGAAATGTCATCTGCATTATATTTAGTATATACCAAAATAAAACTTGCAAATGTAATATAATATATATAATATATATGAAAGATAGATCGATAGATCGATAGATAGATAGATAGATAGATAGATAGATAGATAGATAGATAGATAGATAGATAGATAGATAGAACAAACCTGTGGTTATATTGCAAACATGAATTTAATGTATTAATATTAACTGGGTCTACCTCCATCAGTGACTCATATGGCTTTTTCAGATCCACCAGATTGAGGTTCCCAATAAAAGGAAGAGGTTTAGGGCCTGGAGGCATATTTCCATTGCTCTTCTTAGATCCATTGATCCAGTAAAAAAACAATATAATACATGTTGTAAAATATAATAGTAAGTTGGTCCTTGACAGGAGATAGGTGAGAAATGTCATAGTGAACGGCTGTTATGACAATGTGCTTATAGCACTGCTGCACAATATTTAAATGCTTGGCATTATTCCTCAACATATTCATTTTTACAAGAGCACAAATAAAATTACAGGACCCAGTTGTCTCATTAGACAGTTTTTCTAGTTTGCATAATCCAAAGCTATAGATGCTATAACTATGGATTGTACTCCAAAAACCTGTACAACTGGTTGTTTAAAGTAAGGATAATGGGTGTATATGTCATAATTTTGCTGTTTTGATGCCAGGACTTAATATTCACATGAATTACATAAATGTTTTGAACTAAAAAAGGAGCAATATATTCTGGGTATGTCAGGCGTCAGGGCAAACTTGTTCAGTTTATATAAGAAAGCTGCTATATTTTTAATAAGGGAAGAAGTTAAAAAGAGCACCAAATAAGTAGTTTCTGTCCAGATTAGTTTTGTTGTTGTACAGGCAGTCCCCAGGTTACAAACAAGACAGGATCTGAAGGGTTGGTATAGCGGAGGTTCACCCACTTTTACAACTTGGTCTTAAAGTAAAGACCGCCCTTCCACCCCTTGTTTTTTTTTCTTTCTTACCTTTTTTGAAGTACATAGTGTACTTCCGTCCTAGCTCCGCCATGGCGCAGCGTGTCATTTCCTCTTCTGTGGCGAGCCCTGCTCCTTCTCCCCAACTGCCTTCTGGGACCTGTGTGTGTCCCAGAAGACAATAAGGGCCATTCAGAAAGCGTTGCGCGACTCGCGTATGCTCAGTAGGAAACTGGCCGTGAAGCCTGGAGGCTCCACTGCTGGTTTTCCTTAGTTACAATGGCGGTACCTGCACCCAATCCGATGGATGGATCAGCCTCGGAGTTCCACCTTTAAAAAAAAGGTGGAACTCCGCTTTAAGTTGAATTTGTTTGTAAATCGGAACAGGTACATTTTTTAAGTGTAGCTCCAGCCCAAATATTTTTTTTTACAGTTTTTGGATAGCATAGGGAAGGGTTAACACCCCTGTAACATTTGTTTTGCTTTCTGTGCCCCTGTGTAGAAGTTTTCCCCTCACTTTCTGTCCCTGTAACAATTGGATTTTGAAAAATTTGGGTTGTTGTGGAAACAAGGATTGGTGATGCAGCTTCAGTGGGGACACCTTTTTCCCATAATAACTCTTACAGGAGAGAATTTCCCTTCCTAGGGGTAGATTTCTTCTCACTTCCTGTTGTCTCCCTCTGTTTGTAAGTAGGAGTCGTATGCTAGTCGGATGTTTGTAACTCAGGGACTGCCTGTATTCAGTAAAAGGATAACATGTTTTTTGTGGATTAGAAAGGGACCTTTTTTTTGAGCTACAAAGATATACGTACAGAATAAATAAAAAAAATCACAAACCAAATGTTGATAATAGATGCTTAAAATAAGTATACAGACAAAATATAATAAGTATAATATCTATCCCGCCTCAATCTAATAACTACATTTTACATTTTTAATTCTCCCATCAGCCTATCCCTCATAATTATTACCTTTTGTACCAATTGCCCCACCCCTTTAGATTTTAAACTCATGAACAGAGCCTTCTAACCCTCTTGTATTGTATTGTTACTGTACTGTCTCTTTTCTCCTGTTATTTTGTAATACGCTGCGCAAACTGTGGTTACTATATAAATCATGTATAATAATAATAAGTATACAGTATAAAAGTATATAGATAAAATAAAAAAAGTGTTATGCCTCCAAAGTGGTGATTTTGATTACATGTGCAACGTTGATATGACTGTCTTGCCTGAGATGGTGGTATTTTACTGACACCTCCACCCTCACTATCCATAACCTTTTCCTAATGCTGCTGCCTGACAGAGCTAGATAGTTTTTGTTTTAAAAGCATGCTGCAGCCATGTCCCTGATAATACAGAACATACAATATACAGCCGCGGCCAAAAGTTTTGGGAATGACACAAATAAACATTTTCACAAAGTCTGCTGCCTCAGTTTTTATAGTGGCAATTTGCATATACTCCAGAATGTTATGAAGAGTGATCAGATAAATTGCAATTAATTGTAAAGTCCCTCTTTGCCATGAAAAACGTAATCCCATAAAAAAAAAACATTTCCACTGCATTTGTGAAGAAGGCAGGGTGCCCAAGAAAGTCCAGCAAAGCGCAAGGACTGTCTCCTACAATTGATTCAGCTGCAGGATAAGGGCACCACCAGTGCAGAGTTTGCTCAGGAATGGCAGTAGGCATGTGTGAGTGCATCTGCACGCACAGTGAGGTGAAGATTTCTGGAAGATGGTCTGGTGTCAAGAAGCAAAGAAACCACCTCTCTCCAGGAAAAGCATCAGGGACAGACTGATATTCTGCAAAAGGTACAGGGATTGGATTGCTAATGTAGCACATCCCCGTAGTAGCTGCTGGTTTAGATTTGGGCCTTGCACGTTACCTCACTGTTGTCTAGGGGATGAGAGTCTATAGAAACTTCAATGTCCGCACAAGTTATAAATCCTTTTAGTTAGGTTTTATTCCACACAAACTTGCATAGGTAGAGGGATGGAGGGTCAGGGGAAGGTTCAGGCACACGATGCAGATCACTGGGGAAACTTCTAACTTTCAAAAAGTCACACTCACCACTCTCCTTCAAGTGGGTATTGCCCAACCGGAAAGGCTCCTCTCACTAGTCTAGCAGCCGGGATGATGCACAAACAAATTGAAGAACAACAGTCTCTGCCACAGACTTTCAGACAATAAATATGAGCTGTTCAATAATCCTCTGCCACAGGATATAGTATCCAGAGATCCAGCCTTACAGTTTTAGAGCCTTTAAGCCGACCCGGCACACTGTAAGGTAACATAAGCTATGGTGCATCCTCCAATAAGGTCACCAGGCCTTCCCCGAGACACCAGCCTTCCGCTGGGTCCTCTCCAGGACAGGTCCTCCCCCGGTTTTCTCCATTGAGTGGCTTCCTCCCACAGGACAGACAGCACAGGATCACCTTCAAAGTGCAGGCCCCAGTCAGGATAACTGGGCCTACCTAGCAGAGATGCAGCCTCGAGCCAACATTGCTCCGCGGCTGAAATTTCACTGGTGCATACCTCGAGCCAGGAGTGCCACGAGGCAAAGAGAGCCCCGAACAATGGCGTCTGCCCCTTAAGTACCCTGCCCTAGCATGCTCAGCGGGGAGACCACTCCCACTGAGCTGTTCCTGGTGAAAAATACCCAATACACTCTGGCCTGCCTGTGTTCCAACATTGGCCTGTGGTGGTAACGCCACCTTCAGGCAAACAATGGGAAAATCCCTCCAAGCACAGCCATAGCCGGAACAGAGGCTGATTTAGCCTTAATCATTAAAGTCTGAGCTAACTACCAGCTCAGACACCCACTAAATTTAATAATAGTGCCTGGTCATCAGGAGCAGGGCGCTACACTAAGGACTGGGGTAAAGTCATTTTCTCTAATGAATCTCCTTTCCAATTGTTTGGGGCATCCGGAAAAAACCTTGTCCAGAGAAGAAAAGGTAAGTGCTACCATCAGTCCTGTGTCATGCCAACAGTAAAGCATCCTGAGACCATTCAATTGTAGGGTTGCTTCTCAGCCAAGGAAGTGGGCTCATTCACAATTTTGCCTAAGAACACAGCCATGAATAAAGAATGGTACAAAAACATCCTTCGAGAGCAACTTTTCCCAGCCATCCAAGAACAGTTTGGTGAGGAACAGTGTCCTTTGCAGCATGATGGAGCACCTTGCCATAAGGCAAAAGTGATAACTAAGTGGCTTGTGGAACAAAACATTGAAATTTTGGGTTCATGGCCAGGAAACTCCCCAGAACTTAATCCCATTGAGAACTTGTGGTCAATCCTCAAGAGGCGGGTGAACAAAAAACCCCACACAAAGTTAAAGTATCTGGCCCATGTCAAGGAGAAAACATCCCTCCGGAGAGTTACCAGAGGCCCCCACCGTCACCACCACTCTGCGCTGGGTCTTCGGAAAGGGTTACCTCCCTGGCCTCCTCGTCCCAGATACGGGTCCCCTCGCAAGGCGGCACTCTGGGAGTCCTCGATCCCTAGCGGACCCCAGCCGAAGGTTGCTGGGCCCCGGGCCTTCAAATTAGTACCTCACCCCAGACTGAAGGCGTCTGGGATGGAACAGGAACTCCACCTCCGGGCCTAAGGGACCCGGAGACGACCCTCACTCACCCCCAGGCCGAAGGTGCCTGGGCGTGGACTTCGAACGGAAGATGTCCACCCCTTTTATACCCTCTCCCGACAGGCACAGCAGGTTCCCCGCCCTGCCGTACTACTGCCGAGAGGGGACACAAAAGGCACAGCCCTCTATTGGTGGTTCAACCCTGGCCCATGGTGACAGCGCCACCTGTAGGCCACAGGGAACTGTACACCAATACTATCTTCCATGAACAGAAATGGTCCATTAACCCTAACAATCAGCGTGTCTGAGCCTAATTACCACTCAGACATTCCCCTTAAATTGAACATCCCGCTACACATTCCCCCACTAAATAGACACTGGTCCCCAGTGTCTGGAGCAAACCTATGCCCCTCAAGCCTGAGTCAGCATAGGCCCAATCCAGAGACTAAACACAAAAAAAACTGTTGTGAGCAAAAAAAAACTGCCTGTTTGTGCCGGAACCTAACACTGGGAAAGGGGGTTAAACATAGAAGAATAACACACATGTGCACATTAAAACATCAAATGTCACATGACATACTTCAATAGATATTTACATTTCCCTCCCACCTGCACTAACTAAGATCCATCCCATTCCCAGTTATCTTGCTTGACGTTCGCCTGCAGGGGAAGAAAAAAACATACACAACTAAAAAATGACATTTGTTGGAATGAACAGATTCTCCCCTAGAGGAAAATCCCTTCCTTCCAAAAGTAAACTGCATTATCACATTTGCAAGGCAATAGTTGCACAACACCGCCACCTAGTGGTAGTGCTGTGATTGAGACACAGGTGCTTGACAAATCCTCTTCTTCTTGACTGTGGCCCTGAACTATCTACACACCAAAGTCCTTGTATCTTTGCGGTAGGGAGAGAGAGGAGAAAAAAAAACAGCTCCCGCTCCTCCAATGAGTAGAATACCCTTCTGTTAGGGCAAAGTTCCTGGGCTCCAGAGGATGCACTCTAGAAATAAAGCAAACTCAAAAGAGTCTAGTCTCTTAAAGATAATAGTTTGGGTCTGGCAACACCAGCGGTTTCCAATGCTTATCGAAAGTGTCAATGTGATACTCGACATTGTCTTTATCTTTCTGGCAGATGAGCACCATGTCCGCATATATGTGCCGACCAAGCATCCAGGCAGCCTTACAGTCTTTATACCTCTGAGTAGCTGCAGGGGAACATGAGAAGTATCTTCGGGCCTGGGGTACTTTAATGTGTGTCCATACAAAGTCTGTGTACCACCGGTGTCTACAGGCCTCTACTTCAAACAAGAGCTCTTTAGGCAGGTACGGGTACTCCCATCCATACTCGCTGGCTACCTTCTGTTTAAATAACCTCTGTAATCGGGACAATGGTGGCATGGTCTCCCGTACCAGGTAGGACTATGGCATCCGGGTGTCGAGGTACTTTCACTACCTCAGGACCAGACACAGGGGCCCGCAGTGACACCCGTCCCATCTCAGTAACTGATGCAGGAATCTCCGGCTGTGGAAGGGCAGACAAGGGGACAGATCCCTCCTCAGGCTTCGAGGCCTCCACCCGGGGTGTGCTATTCCCAGTGGACATGGGTGGGTCCCTACTTCCACGGGACGAGGACAGGGGCATCTTATCCCATACCTTCCGTTCAAACAGTTCATCAACTGCGGCGTCATCTCCCGCATCGGAGATTGACTCCCGGTCGAAGGCATCGTATTCCTCCGAAGGCAGATTACTCCTGGTAGAGGACGAGTCACCCCCTTTGACTAGTTCACGGGCATGTGAATCCCCAACACTTTGGACCTTAGACAGAGTCTCTGCCCCCGGCTTACCTCGGCTTGTAGCTGAACCAGGATGTCCAGGACTTTTCCCTTCGGATGCATCCATTCCGAGTAAGTGCTGGGGCGTAGCTCCACCGCGGCCGCAGGAAGCTTTCACGAACCCGATCTTCCTCTTGGGCAGTGGGAGAAAGGACTCTGTGGTGACCGAAGCAGCATCCTCCAGTCTCTCAATCTCTGGAACAATCTCATCTGTGACTTCCTCCGAAGTCCCGACAGTGCGCGCAGGGGTGGCTGTGTAAGCTCTGATTCCTCCTTCCAGAGTGGTGGCGCCCATAAGGCAATTGAGGTGGAAAGCCCGAGGCTTTTCTGTAGGTTGCTCGACCTCAAACAAGTACTCCTTACATAGCTTGCATCGCCCAAATGGCTTCAGATGTACCACCAGTCCCAAGCAGCCGTGACAAATCACTGCGAGGGCCTCCACATCTTTGCAAACGTAGTGGGCAAAACGTCCCCGGGGCTTGAGCCGAATCCCCGTATCCGTTAAGGGAGCAGCAAATTAAGTCATCTTCATGGTAGTAGTAGCCGGAACCCATGAGGCATGAGAAGCCATGTTATCCATTCGCTGTTCCATCGCGCACTGTCCTTTTCACGCCAAAGTCCCCACGTGCAACTCCACACATGGCCAGACTCCTCCCATCTCCTGCATCGTTCGTGGGCTTTCTCTCTGTCACGCCCACAAACTACGCAGTCAGGGTTCTCGTGGCGCAGTTCTCAATATGGCCGACCTCCACGGAACTTTACTGGGGAATAAAGTTCAAACTCTGGGGGGTCTTCAACACTTCCCAACCGCAAACAAATCCCGGACTCGAGCCCCCGCGTGTAGCGCACACACCTCTCCCCTTACCTGCATTTAATTAGGCTCCTCGCAGGAAGAGAGAGGCACACCGCACCACAAGCCCGTACCCTCCTGTGTAAAGAGGTTGAGCGGTGTTAGTTTTGGGCCTTGTCTGTGGCCAGAGTCAAAGTCCTCCTGATAATGATCTCCCCTCTACCTTGGATAGATGCAAGTCCTTGTTTTCCCCAGGAATGTGAATTTCCACACTAGCTGAAAGTCCAACTCAATATTTATTTCACACAGGATAATAAACAGCCTCTTTGAGAGCAGACAGGTTGGAGCGAAGATACAGGACAGCTTAGATGTGGAGGAGGTCCAGGCAAAAATGTAGCTTAACTCTTTAGACTGTTTAGGTTTCTCAAACAGCTTTGGTGCACGATCTCTGCCACAGACCATGAGGTTGGTCTCTGCCACAGACCGGGTGAATAAAGTCACTGCCACTGACTTGGAGAACAGGGTCACTGCCACTGACCAAGTGAATAGGGCCTTGCCCTATGAGGCCACTGCCACTGACCTTGAACGTGAACTTCTTCTTAAAGAATCTGGCCCATGTCAAGGAGAAAACATCCCTCCGGAGAGTTACCAGAGGCCCCCACCATCACCACGACTCTGCGCTGGGTCTTCGGAAAGGGTTACCTCCCTGGCCTCCTCGTCCCAGATACGGGTCCTCTCGCAAGTCGGCACCCTGGGAGTCCTCGATCCCTATCGGACCCCTGCCGAAGGTTGCTGGGCCCCGGGCCTTCAAATTAGTACCTCAACCCAGACTGAAGGTGTCTGGGATGGAACAGGAACTCCACCTCTGGGCCTAAGGCACCCGGAGACGACCCTTACACGAAGGTGCCTGGGCGTGGACCTTGAACGGAAGATGTCTGCCCCTTTTATACCCTCTCCCGACAGGCACAGCAGGTTCCCGCCCCGCCGTACTACTGCCGAGAGGGGACACAAAAGGCACAGCCCTCTATTGGTGGTTCAACCCTGGCCCATGGCGACAGCGCCACCTGTAGGCCACAGGGAACTGTACACCAATACTATTTTCCATGAACAGAAATGGTTCATTAACCCTAACAATCAGTGTGTCTGAGCCTAATTACCACTCAGACATTCCCCTTAAATTGAACACCCCGCTACATTTATTACTAATATTTTTTTATTACTAATATTTTTTGGAATTTTCACTGGTTTAGAGTATAATTGTGTGAGACCACATCACATTTAATTAATGACCTCACCCTCACGTATCTTTTGAGAAGACAGTGCCACCACCCCTAACCCTTTCTATTATCTTTTACCAGTTTCTAATCAAGGAAACCTAATGGGGGCAGCAGTCTATTTTTTCATATAAGCGCGGATACCACTGTTACCTCGTCCCAGAAGGAAGCCTCTTATTAAGATGATGCACAAGAAAGCCCGCAAACAACTTGCTGAAGACAAGCAGACTAAAGACATGGATTACTGGAACCGTGTCCTGTGGTCTGATGAGACCAAGATAAAATTATTTGGTTCAGATGGTGTCAAACGTGTGTGGCGGCAACCAGATGAGGAGTACAAAGACAAGTGTGTCTTGCCTGAGTCAAGCATGGTGGTGGGAGTGTCATGGTCTAGGGCTGCATGAGTTCTGCTAGCACTGAGGAGCTACAGTTTATTGAGGGAACCATGAATGCCAACATGCACTGTGACATTAATAAAGGTATGCTTCGTTAGAACAACAAAACATTAACAGCGCTTAGAAGGAATCTGAGATCCCAGTGGAGATATGCATTCATATCCTGCAGTAATAAAAATGGAATGAAATCTTTAAAATACCATCAGTTTGTGAGGACTGGTGCGCAGTAACTTCTCCGAAGAGTCCGGCGCAGCATCGCTGGTGACGGAGAGGCCTCCATTTCTCCCTTGGACGGATTTCTTCCCCTGACAGGGGCAAAGTGAGCGAAGGTAAATTCACGTTCTATTACCTAGTCAGTGGCAGTGACTATTCACCACTGGTGACAGCACAGTGTGCAGCAGCAAGAAGGGAAAGGATTGTGCCTCGATCTGTTTTCCCCATTATTCAAAAGGAGAAAGACTGTTTTATTGCTTGGCAAGAAGAATAAAACTGAGTTGTACCTATTCACTGTGTGGAACTTGGGTTACTAAGCAAAGGAGCCAGGGACGAAGGACTGGACTTGGCTCTAGGACACATACACAAAAGCCCAATCTCTGGCCTTCACCTCCTAGTTTTGGGAGGACATGGGCTGTGGTGTGTATCATCTCTCTCCCCCAGGTACCCCTAGACAACAGCCATATAACCGATAGAGAAAGGGAGAGAGGTGAGGCCGCTACATATATATATGTCTCATTATATCCTGCATTATACACTGGGTATCCTGGTGTTGGTATCAAGCGTGTGTGGCGGCAACCAGGTAAGGAGTACAAAGACAAGTGTGCCTACAGTCAAGCAGAGTGGTGGGAGTGTCATGGTCTGGGGCTGCATGAGTGCTGCCGGCACTGGGGAGCTACAGTTCATTGAGGGAACCATGAATGCCAACATGTACTGTGACATACTGAAGCAGAGCATGATCCCCCCCCCCTTCGGAGACTGGGGCAGTATTCCAACATGATACCAACCCCAAACACACCTCCAAGACGACAACTGCCTTGCTAAAGAAGATGAGTGTAAAGGTAAGGGATTGGCCAAGCATGTCTCCAGACCTAAACCCTATTGAGCATCTGTGGGGCATCCTCAAACAGAAGGTGGAGGAGCGCAAGGTCTCTAATATCCACCAGCTCCGTGATGTTGTCATGGAGGAGTGGAAGAGGACTCCAGTGGCAACATGTGAAGCTCTGGTGAACTCCATGCCCAAGAGGGTTAAGGCAGTGCTGGAAAATAATGGTGACCACACAAAATATTGACACTTTGGGCTCAATTTGGACATTTTCACTTAGGGGTGTACTCACTTTTGTTGCCAGCGGATTAGACATTAATGGCTGCTTGTTAACTTATTTTGAAGGGACAGCAAATTTACACTGTTATACAAGCTGTACTACTCACTACTTTTCATTGTAGCAAAGTGTAATTTCTTCAGTGTTGTCACATGAAAAGATAGAATAAAATATTTACAAAAATGTGAGGGGTGTACTCACTTTTGTGAGATACTGTATACACTTACCTGTCCAGGGATGCAGCGCCGTCCTCACTGGGTTAGTTCTTCTGGTTTCCCAGAAGACTGGGGGGGGGGGGATAACTTCCACTTGGATTGCCTCTGGGAAGCGAACCAGGTACCTGTCCAAAAAAAATAACACGCCAAATATGGGAGAGAGAGAGGGGAGGAGGACTTAAAGCGAAACTTTCCCTTTTGGGTGTAATTCTGCTTTAACCACCTCAATACAGGGCACTTTCACCCCCTTCCTGCCCAAGCCATTTTTCAGCTTTCATCGCTGTCACACTTTGAATGACAATTGCGCGGTCATGCAACACTGTACCCAAATGACATTTTTATAATTTTTTCCCCACAAATAGAGCTTTCTTTTGGTGGTATTTGATCACCTCTGTGGTTTTTATTTCTTGCGCTATAAACAAAAAAAGAGTGACAAGAAAAAACACAATATTTTTTACTTTTTGCTATAATAAAAAATATCCAATTTTTTTTAAACAAATTTTTTCCTCAGTTTAGGCCGATGCGTATTCTTCTACATACTCTTGGTAAAAAAATCACAATAAGCGTATATTGATTGGTTTGTGCAAAAGTTATAGCGTCTACAAAATAGGGGATAGATTTATAGCATTTTTCTTTTTTTTACTAGTAATGGCGGCGATCTGCGATTTTTATCGTGACTGTGATATTGCGGTGGACATATCGGACACATTTGACAAATTTTTGGGACCATTCACATTTATACAGCGATCTGTGCTATAAAAATGCATTGATTACTGTGTAAATGTGACTGGCAGGGAAGGGGTTAACACTATGGGGTGAGCAAGGGGTTAAATGTGTGTCCTAGGAAGTGATTCTAACTGTGGTGGGAGGGGACTGACTGGGGGAGGTGACCGATCGGTGTCCCTATGTACAAGGGACACACCATCGGTCTCCTCTCCTCTGACAGGACGTGGATCTGTGTGTTTACACACACGGATCCACGGTCCTGCTCAGTTACTGGGCAATCGCGGGTGCCCGGCGGACATCGCAGCTGTCTGGCACGCGCATAGGGTCCCCAGTGACGCTGCGGGCGCGCGCGCATGCCCCCTAGTGGCCCGGAAAGGCAAAGACGTCATATGACATCCGCCCAGAACGAGAGCTGCATTGTCCCGCCGCCATATGACGGTGGGCGGGTGGCTAGTGGTTAAATATATATATAATATATAATATAAATGGATATGGAATAAGGTGGATTTACTCATTACTGGTTCCTCCTGCTGACCTTCAAGTGGCTACATTAGACAGTGGTGACATGGAGGTCAGCAAGGGGAAAGACCGACAATTTTGAAAGAAAAAACAATATTTTTTACTTTTTGCTATAATAAATATCCCCAAAAATTTAAAAAATAAAATAAATACAATTTTCTTCATCAGTTTAGGCCAATATGTATTCTTCTACATATTTTTGGTAAAAAAACGAAATAAAAATAAGCGTATATTGATTGGTTTGCGCAAAAGTTATAATTTTTTTTTTACTAGTAACGGCGGTGATCTGCGATTTTTAGCGGGACTGCGACATTTTTGACACTTTTTGGAGTAAAAAATAGCCACCGATTACTGTATAAATGTCACTGGCAATGAAGGGATTAACACCAAGGGACGATCAAGGGGTTAACTGTGTTCCCTGGGTGTGTTCTAACTGTAGGGGGGGTGGGCTACCAAGGACATGACAGAGATAGCTGTTCCCGATGACTGGGAACAGAAGATCTCTGACATGTCACTAGGCAGAACAGGGAACTGCCTTGTTTACATAGGCAGTTCCCCGTTCTGCCTCTGTACACAGCGATGTACAGCGATGTCTGCCTCCCTGCACAGACCAACGTACACCTACGGTGGTTTGCGCAGGAGAGCCAACCTGCCGCAGTATAATGACGGCGGCTGGCTGGCAAGAGGTTAAAGGATAGCTTTCATCATTAAGAAATATACGATTATTGTTGTATATTTTGTATACCATATTGTATGTAAACTTATATGTATTTTTCTCTGATGTTATCGTAGTGTTGGACCCACATTTCATAATCTGGGAGGATCTTCATGCTAAAAATCTTTAGCTCCCTTTTTAAGTGGGAGACAAGTGATAGACTTGATGTTTCATAGAAAAAGATGTGTCTTTAAATTATGAGTTTTTAAATTGATACAATAAAGACATGTAAGAAGTTTTTTAAATAGAGTGTATATTTGTCCATTGGAGGGGTAATTCGAGTCCCATCATACACAGATTTGTCTTTTGAATGACATTATTATTGAATTCACAAAATCCTCTGAAGTCGCAAACGAATGAATGCAAATTAATTTGTTGTTTTCATTATAATTTATTTCGGATTAGTTGAAATTTGTTACTATTGTGATTCAGGAATTTGGATATATCCGAATCTCCAAATAACAAAAATTTTGTCCGAATTTCGATTCATAAGGAAACTGTTCTCACATATCTAATAGAGAGAAAGAGAGACAGAGAGAGGAGGTTTCTGTTCACAATAGCTACCATTGGCCAATTTTTTTGCACTTACCCAAGAATGTATTTTCCTCTATTCTGAATAATTCCATTTTGTAGCACCTGGGCAAGTCCAGTAATACCAATCACTAATGAGGGCCGAAAATGCATCTAGACTGGAGACAAACAGAAATAAACAGTGTGTTGGGCCAGTGAACAATAAAGAAAGCTCAGGGTACATGTTTTTATTCTCTACTGGTAAAAGATAGCTGGCTCAAGATGAGAGGCCAATTCACTAAGAAAAATTTGCAATTATTCCTGTTCACTTAAGATGATAAATACAAATGAATGATAAATGAGCTGGCAGGCTTAAAAGTTTGCTATTGCACCGAAAATGTTGGTAAATATCTTACCTGAAGAGATGATTTTTCATTGTTGAGTGCACATCATGAGAGCTAGGCAATTAATCTAATTTCCATAACTGTTCTCTCGTTTGACTCAAGCATGATCTGGCATTGGTCTAAATGTGTTACATGGCTTGAAGGTCATGTGACTGGACTGGAGGATCTTGAGTTTGGTCTTCTGAGTGATTTGCAAAGCTCACTCTGGCATGTTTTCAATTTTAATTACCTTAACTTTAACCCAAATAAAATATTAACCCTATTGACGTTTATCAGCACAAGCATTCTTTGTCATATGCCATTTTTCTGGAAGCCTTTTATTGTAGGAATGTGTTGCTTATCCATGTGAATGCCATGTATAAAAATTAAAGTGTGGCACAATGTCATGAAGAGTGGGGCTTGTGGCATCGGCACCACACGATATTATGCCTGGGTGGCAATAAAACTCATCTTTTTATTCGATTTTTTGTATTGAACTGGAAATTGTATGTGATTTCCACCTCGGCTTGTAAGTAAGGTTTCATTTCTGGCCTAACTTAATTGCCCTTGTTTGTTCGCACTGGTAGAACACAAGGATCACTGCTAGCGGCCATAGCTGCCAGCAATCCCCCCAATCCCTCCAGGCTAGTCTGTCCCCTGTATAATCCCCCCAAGTCAGTCTGTCCCCCAGTACAAAATTTCCCATGGTAAGTCAGTCCCCGAGTACAATCCCCCTAGGTCAGTCTGTCACTTGTACAATCTCCCCCCAAGTCAGTCTGTCCACCAGTACAAACACACCCAGGTCAGTCTCTCCCCAATTCCAGTCCCCAGGTCTGTCTGTCCACAGTACAAATCCCCCCAGTTAAGTCTGTCCCCAATAATATCTCCCCGGGTCAGTCTGTCCACCAGTACATTCATCCCAGGTCAGTCTGTCCCAAGTACAATCCCCCTAGATCAGCCTGTCCTCCAGTAAAATCCCAAGTAAAATCCCCTCCAGTCAATCTGGAAGACAATACCCCCAATTCCCCCAGGTCAATCTGTCCCCACTACAATTCACCAAGGTCAGTCTGTTCCCCAGTACAAATCCCCCCAGATCAGTCAGTCCGAAGTACAATGCCCCCAAGGTCAATTTGTCCTCAGTACAACCCCCCCAGAACAGTCTGTTCCCAGTACAGCCCCCCCACCCCATATCATTCTGTGCCCCAGTACAACCCCCCAAGGTCAGTTTGTCCCAAGTACAATCTCCCTAGGTCAGTCTGTCCCCAGTACAATCTCCCCAGGTCAGTCTGACCCCAGTACAACCCCCCAGGTCAGTCTGTGCCCAGTACAATCCCCCCAGGTCAGTCTGTCCCCAGTACAATCCCCCAGGTCAGTTTGTCCCCAGTACAATCCCCCCAGGTCAGTCTGTCCTCAATACAATCCTTCCAATCCCTTTAGGTCAGTCTGTCCCCAGTTCAATTCCTCAAGGTCAGACTGTTCCCGGTACAAACTCCCTCCAGGTCAGTCTGTCCCCAGTACAATTCCCCAAGGTCAGTCTGTCCAACAGTACAAACCCCCCAGGTCAGTGTGTCCCCAGCACAGTCCCCCCAGGTCAGTCTGTCCCGAGTACAATCTCTCCAGATCAGTGTGTCCCCAATACAATACCCCAAGTCAGTCTGTCCCTTAATACAATCCCCTAGGTCAGTCTGTCCCTTGTACAATCCCCACTAGGTAAGTCTGTCCCCCAGTACAATCGCCTAGGTCAGTCTGTCCCCAATACAATCCCCCCAGGTCGGTCTGTCTCCAGCACAGTCCCCCCAGGACAGTCTGGTTCCAGTACAATTCCCTAGATCAATCTGACCCCAGTACAATGTTCCCAGGTCAGTCTGTTCCTTGTACAATCCCCCCAGGTCAGTCTGTTCCCCAGTACAATCCCCAGGGTCAGTCTGTCCCCAATAAAATGCCCTGAGGTGGTCTGTCCACAGTAGAATCCTCCCTGGTCTGGCTGTGCCCAGTACAATCCTCCCAATCCTTTTAGGTCAGTCTGTCCCCTGTACAATCCCTCCAGGTCAGTCTGTACCCCAGTATAATCCCCCCAAGTCAGCCTGTTACCAGTATATTCTCCTCCCAAGTCCATCCTGTCCACCAGTGGAATAACGCCCAGGTTAGTCTCTACCCAGTTTAAGCCTCCCAGGTCTATCTGCCCCCAGTACAATCCCCCCTCACATCAATCTGTCTCAGGCTGCACAATTTCCCCCGAGGCCAGTCTGTCTCAGACTGCACAATTTCCTTCTTCCTGGGTTCTTGTTGACATCCATGCCCCTGCCGGTGATGTCGAACCCAACCCCAGACAGTCGCCCACAGCTCTTTGATGGTAACAGATCTTTGTGTGACTAACAGCTGCCATTGAAATAACAATATTCCTTCATGGGTGGTGGGGTAAAGCCAGGTTGGTAACCTGGCTTTTGGGTAATGTTGCCCACTTTGTGGGTAGACAGTGGTTGTTAAACTGTTATTTGGTTGGTGTAAGATATTGCTGCTTGAGTCTTGGTGGCTAAGCATTTTGGTCTGTTAATGGTCAGTTCTGTTTGGTATTAAATGTTAAAGTTTTATTTCAAAATTAAAATTGATTTAAACCCAATAAACATTTCCACAATCCTTGTTGTGTACTTACTTTAATATTTAAGTATGTTGTTATGGTATGATGGGTGTGAACAGGGTGTACAATCCCATGTTAGGACCACAAAAGAAAAAACCTAAAAACAAAATGACCCCATGGGATTGTAACCTCTATCACCCATTTGTTTTTTAAATTAATTATAGTCTTAACAGAGGACTAAGGTGCCTGTTAAGTACATGACCCTTTGGTTTGCTTTTTTTTATGTTTTTTGTTTCAGATAGCAAGCTGCCTGCTGTTGCTAGGAAGATTAACCTCAGCTGCTGGGCTGAACTTCACTCAACTGAATGCTGGATTGGTGACAAATCTTTTGGCGGGAAACAGCTGGCCAGTGAGTGTAATCTTTCACTTATATACAGTGGTGGCCCACTCATTAGCTGCACAGGGGCACAAACCTCCCCCCCCCCCCCCGATCCATACACCCGGCCTCTAATCTCCATGCGGGCCATCGGATGCATGGATTTCAATGTTTTTTTTTGTTTTTTTTAGAAGCACATGATTAGAGACTGATGCTCTAATTGGCTTCAAAAAAGGGTGAGCCCGCCCACTTGTGTGATGTGTGTGACGATATTTGGAGCAGAGAAGAGTAGTAGAGGAGCGGAGGAGGAGGAGGCGGGGGTAGAGCGACAGCCATTGAGAGTCAAGTCTCCAGCGGTGACATGTGCAGAGGCAGAGTTATCTGGAGTCACTGGAGGACTCCAGAGACACACCTGACTCCTCTCTGTCATTTGAACGGGACATGGAGAATATCTCTCAAATATGACACATATCGATCTATTCTCCGGTCCGCACTGAGCGATCTCCGCTACTTTGCATCTTGCGGACGGGAGGGGCAGGGTCAGATGTGGCAGGGGGCGGGGCCGGACAAGTCACACGTGGCTTAGGTGACGCAGTGGACCAAGCGGAGACCGGAAGGGAGTGGAGGAGTCGGTGAGCCGTGATCATGGATAAAGTAAGTGCGGAAACCCGAAGGTAGGGGGGTTTGTTTACTTCCCACCCCACCCCCCAAAACAAATAGAGCACCAGCTGCCACTGGTCTAATCAGGGTTGCCAACTTTCAGTAAATTTACAAACAGTTTGCAAAATCTGTAATTTTTGCATCTGTCTGTGAATGTCCATTATGAACATGCAGGCTGCATGTCCATAATGGACATTCATGGGTAGATGCAAAAATTACAGATTTTGCAAACTGTTTGTAAATTTACAGAAAGTTGGCAACCCTTTGTCTAATGTTTCAAAGAAAAACACAAATTTAACCTTATATTCAAACTGAGGTAATGATTTTCATGTCAGGTTTCTCTTAGGAAGATTTTTTACTTGGCACTGTAGATAAGGCATCTGCTTTTCATTTGCATAAAACACAATAATATTGACTGTATTATTACAATTTATATTTGTTGGAATGGATACCATTTACAGTGCTGGGGTAACTTGCTATAAATTGCACTTTTTAAATTCAGTCATGATTTACTGATCTGCGATTCTTCTGCTCATAAAATTAAAACTACAGCAGAACCTTGGATTGGGAGCATAATTTTTTCCGGAAACATGCTTGTAATCCAAAGCACTTTATATCAAAGCAAATTTTCCCATAGGAAATAATTTAAATTCAGATGATTTGTTCCACAACTATTTATTCATAAGAATATAAACAGATAACCCCCGCGCTGTCTGTGGGTCTAATCTAAATGGCTAATCTATGAGACACTGCTGCAGATACCTGTGGGTCTAATCCAGGAAGACAATGGGTAATATAAAAAAGGTGATGGTGACTGCGCTGTGAAATGCTAGGTGAAATATAGAAATATAGAAAAAGCTAGGGTACTAGCTCTACAACCAGAAAACAGTGATGTGAAACTAAATGTGTCCAGTATGTGTTGTAAACAATTAATATGCCACAAATCATTAAGCACAAAAAACCTGTGGGTCCAGTGATAGACTACAAAAAACTAAAAACAACAAAGCAAAGGCCCATATGTGGGCATAAGTAAAAACCAATAAATAAATATATAAGTCCCAGTGTGGTACAGAGGTACCATCAGTGTTGTTCATCTTACGTTAAAAAGGTAATTAGTTACAGTTACAAATTACTTCTTCCAAAAAGTAATTGAGTTAGTAACTCAGTTACTACATTGAAAAAGTAATTAGTTACTCAGCAAAGTAACTATATTGGTTATATTATATATACACGGGGGCGGGGGCGGGGTGGTAGAAGGATGATATACATGTAAATTTTCAGTGTATAAAAATAATAGGAGGGATAACAATAAACAATATTTGTTATGTGCCCATGCCTCACTGTGCCTCACAGTGCCCATGGCTCACTGTGCCCATGCCTCACTGTGCCTCACTGTGCCCATGCCTCACTGTGTCCATGCCTCACTGTGTCCATGCCTCACTGTGCCCATGCCTCACTGTGCCCATGCCTCACTGTGCCTCACTGTGCCCATGCCTCACTGTGCCTCACTGTGCCCATGCCTCACTGTGCCCATGCCAGCCTCACTGTGCCCATGCCTCACTGTGCCCATGCCTCACTGTGTCCATGCCACACTGTGTCCATGCCTCACTGTGTCCATGCTTCACTGTGCCCAATGCCATGCCTCACTGTGTCCGTGCCTCACTGTGCCCGTGCTTCACTGTGCCCATGCTTCACTGTGTCCGGCCGCCCCGTACATACCTGATCGCCGTCCCGGCGGACATTCCAAAATTAAAAAGCCATGCCTCCTTCTCGTCTGTGATAGGCGGAACACTCAATTTCCCAGAATTCAGTGTTCCGCCTATCACGAACATCCGCTCATCCTCATAACACGGACGAGGATGAGAGGATGTCTGTGATAGGCTGAACACTGCCTGCTGTGAAATTGAGTGTTCCGCCTATCACAGACGTGGAGGAGCGGCTTTTGAACACTGGAATGGCCGCCGTCTGTCTGCATGACATGCTGATCAGGTAGGCAGACGGCGGCTGTAATTGCGGTTACATCTACTCGCGGCGGCTGCGGCGAGTAGATGTAATTGGGATAACGCCGCCCAAGAAATGGGAACGGCGTTGCCATGAGGGGAAGAGTAATCCGTTAGATTACTCGTTACCCTCATAAGTAACTGCGTTAAGTAACGCTGTTTATTTTAACACAGTTACTTACAACATTGGGTACCATAGGTGAAAACAAAGTCCAAAAGAATATATGTGTAATCCAATGTGTGGGAAATCCTGTCACCACCAATAAAGCAGAACGTGCTAGACTGAATCTTCAGTGTAAACCACCTCGGTGCTCACAAGCAGCTCACCTCACAGCTGCCGGACAGACAGCATAAGTAAACTCCAGGTATAGGTGGCAAAATGGACAGCTGAGATGTAGTAGTCTCCCTTAGTATGCATTCTCACTCATAAAGGCACATATGGGAACATAAAGATAAAAGAAGATGTACATAGCGTGACTCTGTTGGACTCCACCAAAGAGTGAGGGCTATAGCACACGGTAACGCACACACTTGCTGTGGGGAAACACAAGCGTCAATCCACGAGCGCCAAGCTCGTCACTGCCAACTGTATATCTCTCCAACTTCCCTGGTGTGGATAGCCAATCTCTCATGGGGCATCGGTATATATAGAAAATAAATGCTCATAGCATAACCCGTAAACAAGTGTATTTATTTGCATAAAACCAATAATAAAAAAACTCACATTTAAAAGCGTGAAGCAGGGATTGATATTGTACGAGCACCAAGCTCGTCTCCTGCTGTCAGACTCGCGGTGTACCTGATGCTCCAATCCTAACGCGTGTCGTCACGTGACTTCATCAGAGGATGGCACTTTCCTTTTCAATCAGCAGCCAATGTAATTTTCGGAGATTACATTGCAATATGGCTACCTGGAGGTTTTCTGTACACCTGCTTGTGTGATTGGCTCACCAATCAGATTTCAGGCATCCCCTTTATTTTTTACTGTTTTCACCTATGGTACCTCTGTACCACACTGGGACTTATATATTTATTTATTGGTTTTTACTTATGCCCACATATGCGCCTTTGTTTTGTTGTTTTTAGTTTTTTGTAGTCTATCACTGGACCCACAGGTTTTTGTGTTTAATGATTTGTGGCATATTAATTGTTTACAACACATACTGGACACATTTAGTTTCACATCACTGTTTTCTGGTTGTAGAGCTAGTACCCTAGCTTTTTCTATATTTCTATATTTCACCTAGCATTTCACAGCGCAGTCACCATCACCTTTGTTATATTTATTCATAAGGCCTTCAGTTTATAGCCCATATAAAAAGATTATAGCAATGTAATAGGTTGTGTAACCATAAAATGTCCATCCACAAATTACAGCCTCCACAAGGGGATTAGAAGCAAAGTCCAGCAGGAGCTACAGAGTATAAAAGAGAAGAGAGGCGCCTCTAAGTGTAGCAATATGGTTACATTTAATGAAGGTACAACATTTAGGAACTCACATGGTTGATGGTTAAGAGAGGCACATCTAAGTATGCAGGCATCCGGGGTAAAGCTGTCCACATAGACCGTCCTTCGCACCGCTGACTCTCACCGCTGTCAGTCTGTAATCGTGACCAGGAAGACTAACCTGCAGTAGAGAGATTTGAAAGCGAGGCATGCAGTTTGAAAGGGATGATTTTGATGGTGGTGCAGAGGACGGTCTATTTGGACAGCTTTACCCCGGATGTCTGCATACTTAGATGTGCCTGTTTTAATCATCAACCATGTGAGTTGCTAAATGTTGTACCGTCATTCAATATAACCATATTGTCACACTAAAGCCCTGTACACACGGCCAGACAAATTCCGGCCAGTCCAAAGCGCGGTGACGTACAACATGTACAACGGCACTATAAAGGGGAAGTTCAAATCCAACCCTTCGGGCTGCTTTTGCTGATCTCGTGTTATCGCGTGTTAGTAAACGTTTGGTGAGAGACGATTCGCGCTTTTCAGTCTTCGTGCTTTCAGATCGTTTTCTGCTGTTTAGAATGCTGACGAATGTGCTAACTCCATTATGAACGCTAGTTTTACCAGAACGAGCGCTCCCGTCTCATACTTGATTCTGAGCATGTGCATTTTTTTGCCCTCGGAAAAGTATACACACGACCGGTTTTCAAAGCGGGAAAAAGTCAGTCGGGAATCCCGGCGGGAAAAAAGAGAACCAGCTCTCTTTTTTCCCACCGCGATCCACGCCAGTTTTCCTGTCAGGAAAACTGCGATGAAGAATACACACGGCCGGTTTTCCCGGCCAAAAGCTCTCATGGCAGTTTTCCTGCCGGGAAAACCGGTCGTGTGTACAGGGCTTTAGAGGTGCCTCTGTTCTCTTTTATACTCAGTTGTGACATGACGCTTCTTGTATATCAAGACATCACTTGTATATCAAGTCAAAATTTATTTAAAAAGTCTTGCAAAATGCTTTCAAACCAAGTTACTCTCAAACCAAGGTTTTACTGTATTCTCCCTACAGCTGCATCAAACTGAAAAATGTTGGCACAAAGGAAAGCACTTACAATGGCTAGGTAACATTGTACTCTGTTGCGGAAACTTTGCAGACTCATTCAGAACATGTTACAATTGTTACTTTTAATAAAAGGGATCTGGCTAAAGCAGGGGTGTGCCACAAAATGTTTTTAAAGAAATTGAGAGTGACGATTTTTTAACAAAAAAATGTCAACTTCACACTCTCATGATGAAAAGGATTTTTTATAAAGTAAATGCTGTAAACTACTTGAGTAGTAGCGAGAAATTAACATCCCGCACTCTCACGCCTCAGATCAGCCCCAATTCCTGCAACTCCACACCTCAGATCAGCCCCAATTCTTGCACCTTCGCACCTCAGATCACTGTCCCCCCTGCAAATCTGTTCCACCACTGTACCCCCTTGCTCATCTGCCCCATCACTGTAACCCCCTGCACATCTGCCCCACCACTGCACATCTGCCCCACCACTGTACCCCATGTACATCTGCCCCACCATTGTACCACCCTGCTCATCTGCCCCACCAATGTACCCCCTTTCTCATCTGCCCCACCACTGTAACCCCCTGCACATCTGCCCCCACTGCTGTAACCCCCTGCACATCTGCCCCACCACTGTACTTCCCTGCACATCTGCCTCACCTCTGTACCCCTCTTCTCATCTGTCCCACCATTGTAACTGCCTGTACATCTGCCCCACCACTGTACCATCCTGCTCTTCTGTCCCATCACTGTAACCTCCTGCTCATCTGCCCAACCACTGTACCTCCATGCACATCTGCTCCACCACTGGACCATCTTCTCATCTGTCCTAACACTGAACTTATCTGCTCATTTGCCCCACCACTGTAACCCCCTTTCTCATCTGCCCCACGACTGTACCCCTGCACATCTGCCCCACCTCTGTACCCCCTGCTCCTCTGCCCAACTTCTGTACCCCTTGCTCATCTGTCCCACCAATGTACCACTTTTCTCCTCTGCACCAACACTGAACCCCCCCCCCTCCGGCTCATCTTTTCCACCACTGTAGCCCCCTACTTTTCTGTCCCACCGCTGGCAGTGGGCCTGTGGGCGCAGGATCATAAGTTGGGCCCCCGCAGATGAGAAAAAGTGGTTAGGTGTGATTTTCATTGCGCTGAATACTAGCTGTGACTTAAAGGGACATAGAGTGCAAGGGATCAGTAGTAAGTGACGCAAAGGTTCAGGAATTATTTCAACAAAGTTCCCAGAAGCTCAACAGTAATTCCCCAAACTGTCACCTGATTGTGGTTTTCTCAATCACAGTGAAATCCCTTCTTTCTGAGATTGGTAGTGGCAACCAATCGAGTCATCTTCCTCCAGATGGTGGATGGGACTAGCAGGACTGTGACTGGCTTTAGCAGTGGCCAATGACAGTCCTTCTCCTCCTGGAAACAGGGACCGCCCCCCTAGCAGAACTGCACCCAATCTCTTCTACATCACAAAAGCTGACGATCGCAGCTACAGCAAAGTTAGATGTTTCCCATCTTTTACAATGTGTGGGGGCACAGTGCCTCCCCCCTAGTGCAGGGGCGGTGTGGGAAATTCAGAAATTGGAATGCATTAGTGTCTCAATGACACTTCCCTGCGCTGCTCTGCTGATGGGGAGGCAGTCGAGTGTCGGCAAAAGAGGCTTTGAGTGCCGCTTGCGGGAACCAGTGCGGGGGTCGCCTACCCCTAGGCTAAAGCCTTTAATATGTTACAGAAATGTCTGTAAGATGCACAGCTTGAAAACTTGAGTAACAGATATTTTTTGGTATTTGCAGTGTCAATAATGGAGTTTAAGAATACTATAATAAACATGTTTTGAGTATAGTGCTAGATAATGGACAAAATAGAGGCAGCCTAGGGGTTCAGGGGCTAACATTGTTGCTTTGTATTAATGAGGTCCTGAATTTAAAGTAGAACCTAAATTCTGAAGATTTACTATGCTATGTGGAAATTTTAGAAGTATCAATTGTGCCCAAGGAGCATAGGCGTGCACACAGGGTGTGCCAGGTGTGCCTGGGCACACCCTAATCACCCATGTGCCACACATTGCCCCTATTTAAAAAAAAAAAAAATGAAACAAATAAAATTGTAATAAAGGATACAAAATAAAATAATAAAAATAAAAACTACTGACACCATCCACTACTCTACTGACACTGACTAAGCTATGATTAAAACTCTAGGAATAGTGTGAAACGCATCAGCTGTCCAGTTTGCTGTGGCTTTTAGTATATATACACATACACATGAACATGTGTTTGAGCTTTGGGGTGCACACCCTAATGCAATGGGCTGCGCACACCTATGCCAAGCAGTATCCTAGAAAGTCTGTATCTGCTATTCCTCCTAAAAACAGTTCCTAGTATGTGAGTGGGCCTAGGCACTTCTAGGCATACAGTGTCATTAACTACTTGACCTCCAAAAGATTTACCCCCTTTTATGACCAGGCCCTTTTTTGTGATACGGCACTGCGTTACTTTAAATGACAATTGCACGGTCGTGTGACAATGTACACAAATAAAATGTATGTAATTTTTTCCTCAAAAATAGAGCTTTCTTTTGGTGGTATTTGATCACTTGCGTTTTTTATTTTTTTACGCTATAAACAAAAAACAACTGACAATTAAAAAAAGACAATATTTTTTACTTTCTGCTATAAAATATATCCAGTAAAAAATCGAATTTCTTCATCAATTTAGGCCAATATGTATTCTGCTACATATGTTTGTTAAAAAAAATCCCAATAAGAGTATATTGATTGGTTTGCGCAAAAGTTATAGCGTCTTCAAACTATGGGATATTTTTATTTATTTATTTTTTATTTAATTATTTTACTAGTAATGACGACAATCAGGGACTTTTAGCGGGACTGCGATATTGCGACAGACAAATTGGACACCTAACTGACACTTTTTTGGGGACCAGTGACATTATTACAGTAATCAGTGTTAAAAATATGCACCGTCACTGTCAGTGGTGGGCACCCCCCTAGTCCATGCACCCGGCCCCTAATCTACATGTTTGGTCAGTGCTCTGTATTGGCACCAACACAGAGCCTGACTGCGTGAGTACCAACCGTGGGGGGGGGGCGGTTCAGCTGGTTTGTTTGCCCCCCCCCAGCTGGAGCACCAGCCGCCACTGCTTATATATCCCTCCGGTCAGTGGGTGGTGTCAGCAATTACCCCGGTCAGTCCTCTGGATTCATCTATGAATTACCTGCAGCTTTTCCGTTGGATAATTTGATCTGCTCCCACCCTTCCCTTTCTTCTTTTTCCCTTGCTGTGGTCCATCTTTATGGTGTAATGTTACTCATCAGCAGTTAGTAAATGGTTATATGGTTGGTATAAGATATTATTGCTTGAGTCTTACTGATTAAGCATCTGGGTCTGTTAATGGTTAACAGTGGGTCTGTTTGTTTTTAAAGGTTAAAGTTTATTTCATAATCAAAATTGATTTAAACCCAATAAAGGGGCTGCGGACTAAACTTCCTCACAATCCCTGTCGTGTGGTTACTTTATTATGTTAATATGGTATGTGGTTGGTGTAAGATACTGTTGCTTGAGTCTTGAAGACTAAGCATGTTAGTCTGTTAGGCCTCAAGCCAAGCGTAAAAAAAATGCTAATTTTGGTGCATAATTATGCATGTTTATGTGCTTTTACAGGCATATTGCATTGCCCGTAAACTCATTCTACTGGCCAGTATATCCACGGTTTTTATGCGGGTTATGCCGGTTTCCCTTAAACTTCTATTTAGATCAGTTGTTTTTGTTGCATTTTCTGAAAGCACACCAAAGATGAAGTATGCAGGACTTGTGGTTTGTTTCCAGAAAATGCACCAAAAACACCCGATCTAATCGAAGTCTATGGGAAAGTGTGGCTACGATGTACTGCACCTGCTCTGTAGGGAAACTGCACTGGAGCAGTGTTAAGACGCCCTTACAGTACATGAATTTAGGTGCGTTTACACATAAATTATGCTCATAAGCTCCTCTCTGAAGGCAGATTTGGGACATTTTTAATGCCTCTAAATGGTGCTCTTAACCGCTTGTCAACTGTGCTATAGCCAAAAGACAGCTACAACACGGTCCTTCAGTCCTGGGAGGGCTTCCATGGATGTCCTCTCAGAACCCTGCCTCCTGCGAGTCCCTGGAACACAGATGATTACAGACCAGGATAAAGGGCCAATCACAGCGCCCCTTTACCATGTGATCAGCTGTGTCCAATCACAGCTGATCACATGTAAACAGACTTGCTGGTTGTCGGCAGTTCTTTCCTCCCACGCTGTATCTGTGGGAGGAAAGGAGAGCCAATAAGCAGCAAGGTTATCAGGGCTTTCATTATCAGTGCATCCCTATCAATCAGTGCCCATCAGTGCAACCTCATCAGTAAAAAAAAATGATAAAAATGTAATTTGGGTACAGTGTTGCATGATCGAGTAATTGTCATTGAAAATTAGCCTGGACAGAAAGGGGGTGAAAGTGCCTGGTATTGAAGTGGTTAAAATACTAATCTAAATACCTAATGTGCATGGCCACATAAGCTAACATAGAACGGTGTTTAAAGGCATTAAAAAAATATGCTATACTCCTGTAAAAGTGATTTTGTTTGATGATAAATGTTAAAATGTATTTAGACCCAATAAAAGGGCCTTTCCCATAATCTTTGTTGTGTGTTTACTTTATTATTTAGGTATGGTATTATGCTGTGATGGATGTTAATGGAGTATACAATCCTATGACAAATTTCCTAAGCAAAATACTAGTATTTTTCAGAAAAGCCAACAAACATGTCCTACTCATACCAAGTGTCTCCCTGATTTGTCAATTAGGAGAGCTCCTGCTTATCAGCCATGGCATCTGCCAGTTGCAATGGATGGCTACATCCTGCCTGTGACAAGTATTGTATCAGAGTGCTCATTTACTCACCATGCTCAAGGGCTGATCTCTATTTCCTTTTCCCACAACACCCTGGGTTCATAGATACACCCAGGGAAAATAAGTTAATCAAAACTCCTCCCTGTGCTAATTGGAATAAGATCCATTCTATTCCATCCCATTGGATAACCTGGTGGATGGTAACTTCACTTTGATCTCACCAATATAAAGTTGAAATCTGCAGTGAAATCTGTGTCGTATCTGAGGGTTATGATCTGTGGGTTCCATCCAACCCCAAGAATGGGGTACATTTTTCTATACGTTTTTTTTTTATCCCTTTTATTTTCAACACTGTTTGTTTAGGCTCAGTTCACACTAGTGTGATTTCAGATACGACTTGAGTCACACAGAATCACATGACCATGGAAATCACTTTGTTTTCAGCGGTGCCCATTCACATCAATGCAACTCAGCACAGTCCCTGTACTACTTTGGTGCAATTTCAGCATGATTTTGTCCCCTAAAAAATATGCAAACCACATCAAAGTTGCATCCAAATTGCACTACATATGCGCATTAAAAATCAGATCAAAATTGTATTATAGCACTGTGAACCTAGCCTTAAGTGTATCTAAGGACCCTTTCACATGGGGCGGACTCCACATGCTCATTGGGGAATCTAGCCGCTGATTCCCGCTGAGCAGGCAGATGGCTTGTCTGTGTCTGCTCCACTAATGCAGAGCGAACACAGACACAGCCTGCTTTCCTCTATAGACGGTCAGATGTAAATGGGCCATCTATCTGTCTAGACATCCCCATCCAGCTGTTTTTAGCAGACAGGATCAGATGTTGGTGGGTGTCTATGGACACCCACCACTCTATAGAGGGCAATGGATGGCCCTTGACGCGGACGCACCCAATTAGTCCACCTGTGTGAAAGGGGACTTACTTTGTAACTTCTGCTTTTTGCAACTTTTGTAACTTTCTATGCACTGTCCAACTAGGGATATTAAATACAAAATTAATAAGCTGAATTTTGATTGCTCTAAAGCAGGAGTCTCCAAACTTATACCCAAAGGCCGAATGCGGCCCTTTACTAGCCTTTATCTGGTCCTTGGGGCAATATTGCTCCCTATGATATGAGACACTATTCCTTCCACTGACACCAATGATGGGGCACTATTCCTCCCACTAATACCAACGATAGGGCACTATTCCTCCCACTAATACCAACGATGGGGTACTATTCCTCCCACTAATACCAACGATAGGGCAATATTACTCCCACTGACACCTACTATGGGGCATTATTTCTTCCACTGATAACAATGATGGGGTACTATTCCAACCACTAATACTAACGATGGGGACTATTACTTTCACTGATACCAATGATGGGGTACTATTCCACCCACTAATACTAACGAGGGGGACAATTACTTTCACTGATGCCAATGATGGGGTACTATTCCTCCCACTAATACTAACAATGGGGACTATTACTTTCACTGATACCAATGATGGGGACTTCACTAATACCAATGATGGGGCACTACCCATCCTCCTGCTGGCCACCAACCCACTGGCCACAATGCGGCCACCCTAATGTCTTAAGGACAGTAAACTGGCCCTTTGTTTTAAAACTTTGGAGACCCCTGCTCTAAAGAATGCAAATATCTAAAGAGCATGTGAATGGGTATTTGCACAAACTCTTAGGTAAATCGCCTGGTCTAGCTAACCTGTGACTGATGGCCTGCGAAAGCCTGTATGCCAGTGTACTGATTAAGGGTGTCAGGAGCAAGATCTCTCACAAGCCTGTAATTTGTGGGCTGTGACAGCTTGGTAAAATTAGTGTGTGCATGCTATTTTTGGTTGCTTCCTTTGTGATTGGGAAGTTTGGGATTCTCATTATTGGCTCGTCGTCTCTGCTCTAATTAATTCCAAAAGTGTTCTATTGGGTAGAGGTCAGGTCAGTCAAATTCCTCCACCCCAAACTCGCTCATTCCTGTCTTTATGAACCTTGTTTTGTGCACTAGTCCAAATCATTTTGTGGAAGGGGATATGGTGTGGGGTTGTTTTTTAGGGGTTGGGCTTGGCCCTTAGTTCCAATGAAGGGAACTCTAAAGGCATTAGCATACCAAGACATTTTGGAAAATGTCATGCTCCCAACTTTGTGGAAACAGTTTGGGGATGGCCCCTTCCTGGTCCAACATGACTGCACACCAGTGCACAAAGCAAGGTCCATAAAGACATGGATGAGCACATTTGGGGTGGAGGAACTTGACTGGCCTGCACCGAGTCCTGACCTCAACCTGATAGAACACCTTTGGGATGAATTAGAGTGGAGACGGCGAGCTAGGCCTTCCCGTCCAACATCAGTGCCTGACCTCACAAATGCCCTTCTGGAAGAATGGTCAAACATTCCCATAGACACACTCCTAAACCTTGTGGACCGCCTTCACAGAAAAGTTGAAGCCGTTATAGCTGCAAAAGGGTGGGCCAACTTAATATTGAAACCTACGAACTAAGACTAGGATCCCACTAAAGTTCATGTGCATGTAAAGGCAAGCATCCCAATACTTTTGATAATATAGTTGTAGCGGGGTGTTCCCCTTTAATCAGAGACAGGAAATTCCAGAGAGAGAGGAGTCGGGGGGAAGGAATATAAGGAGGGGGCGAGGCCTAACTCTTTCTCTTTGGACACGGGGAGGCAGAGAGAGAGACACCTGTGCGGATCTGTGCTGCTCCAGGCCTGAAGCCTGGGGCCTGTGGAGCGAACCAAAGAGCCTTCCACCCCTTTGCGAGCCTGGGTGGCATCCAGACTCATCTCGTCGAAAGTTGTCTGGATCGGGGATCCGATCTCAGAAGCCGCTGTGGACGAGGACCGACACAGCCGGTGGAGGTTCCGGACTGAGGGAAGTGTTCCGGAGTGGTGAGCGAGCGAAAGCTCATCTTTAAACTGTTACTTTTATACTTTGTGCCTACTAGACTTCCGAGGCCTAACACCTCCGGTGAGGGAGAATTACCCCCCCCCCTATTGGATTACAAATACATGGTTTTAAATACTTCAAGTGCACCACCTTTACAGATCCTGTGCCGGTGAAGATTTGTGTTTCTTCTAAGACTGAGTTTCATGGTTAGGGATCAGGCCTGATCCGTTAGATAGTTATAAGTTAGTTATCACACCACAGGGTGTTTAGGTAACGGTCGCCCCACGTGGCGTTCCGTCCCCTTTCCATTGCTGGTACACACACACACAGTATTGTGATTTATAACTACAGGGACCTGCTTATGTGTTTGTGAACCAAATGTTACATGCATGTTATCCCCTTTTTATCTTACCACTAACAGTAAAGTCAGTTATTATTTACAACATTGTCTATGAGTCTGAGTTATCAATCCACACACCCACATTTAAAGCATAAGTGATTGTTTATGTGAAATTGCTGTGGGTTAACTGTGCCAGAGCGGGTAGAGCAGATTGCCGGGTGGTTGGGGAAGCTGTACTCAGGGCCCAAATCAAAACTTGCGGCTCTCTTAAGTTGAGGGTATCGCTACATAGTGTATATTTATTTTATAAATATTGATCACAGGAAAAGGGAATTTTGTCATTTATTTATTTATCTACTTATTCATATATCTCAACTTAATGTGGCACATGTCTTTTGTATAACATTTAAATAAGTCAGGTTAACTAGGATACAAATTATCACAAAGTTGACTTTTTTACAGGTTTTCGATCCAAAAAATTGAAATGACATTGCGTTCACTTACAGAAGCTTTTAATGCTTGTTCAGTATGTAAATGTCATTCAGATCATCCAACGTCATGCTTGGAACCTGGGTTTTAATCGGGGGGGGGGGGGGGTTCTGTTTCATTTTAAGGGAAAAAAAATTGTATACTGCATTGTTTTCAGTGACGCATCCTGAGAAAGGGCAGTATAGAGAAGTACAGAACTAAAAAACAGGAGACAAAGCATATATACTGTATTTATTGGCATATAACACTCACTTTTTTATCCTGAAAATAGAGAAATAGAGGGTAAACTGTGCCTGCGTGTTATACGCAGGGGGCTGTGGAAAGTTTTTTTCCTGAAACTTCCCTCTTAAAGTTAGGGTGCGTGTTATACGCCTGTGCGTGTTATACGCCGATAAATATGGTATATATAATGATCAAATATAGTTGCTTTCATGTACATAAATATAGGCCCCTTCCACATGGGGCTGACTCCACCTGCTCAGCAGGGAATCTGTCTGATGATCCTTACTGAGCATGCGGATGGCTGGTCCGTGTCTGCTCCACTCTCCTCTATATGTGGTCCTCTATATGTGGTCGGCTGCCTGTCCATTTACATCTGACTGCCATCCGATCCGTCAGGAGGATCCCCATCTGTCTCTTTTTAGTGGATCGGATCAGATTGGATGTCGGCGAACATAAACAGACACATGTCCATTTACATCTGCCACTACATAGAGGATAATTTAGGGTCTGATCAGGTCCACCTGAAAAACTGACAGGCAGACCCGAATGGTCCGCCCATGTGAAGGGAACTTTACTTACAAATTACATATAAAACAAGGCTTTTAAAACATTAACAAATTTCAACAATATTTTTCACACCAAGATGATCTACATGTTTATTTAAAAAGAAACACTGAAATTACTACATGTTTCCTTTAGGGAAAACATTCATCCATTCTTTGAGAGGATTGAAGACCTCTTCTTGTTACTTGTGGATCTTGACTAGTAGTTGAGTTTTGCACATACTAAGTGTGGCAAAGGGAGTAAAATGAATCCAGCACCAGGCTTGAGACTTATATCCTCTCTGGAGACTCCAGGAGGTGGGTAGAAAGTGAAGGCTTGCAGAAGGCCAGTAAAAAACAGGAAAAGTTCAATTTTGGCTAAACTTTCTCCAACACATGCTCTTCTTCCTGGGGGAACAAAGTAAACTCAGGGTGACAAAATATATACTTAGTCACTGTTTTGAAGACTGGAAATTCAAATTAAAAAGAATTAGAACTAAATTATTGATGGAATGGTGTGGTAGAGGTAACCCTGATCCCATGGTACATGTACTCCAACAACCAAACTGTGATGTGGACTTCTACTAGATACCTAGCAGCTGTGCAAAAACACACAGAAAGCTACAGAATGGGTCATCACTTTTTAACCCTAAACTGTTTATCTACACCTTCCTGAAGGTGGCTGTCGTTAGTGCCACAAAACATGTTGATGGTGTATACCAGGGATATGCAATTAGCGGACCTCCAGCTGTTGCCAAACTACAAGTCCCATGAGGCATAGCGAGACTCTGACAGCAGCAAGCATGACACCCAGAGGCAGAGGCATGAAGGGACTAGTAGTTTTGCAACAGCTGGAGGTCCGCTAATTGCATATCCCTGGTGTATACATACATTCCATGAGCAATGAAGATCAGTACTTGATGTACAAGATTCTCTCAAGCATGCTCTTCCATACAGGTGCCTCTGCAGTCAATGACCATTTTTTGTGGCTTGTTTCCTCAAATAGCGACATACAGTATACCTGTGTGGGGACAGAAATATTCTCTTCAGGCCTGACTATCCAGTTGTTTGACCCCTTCCAAACTGGGCGTCCTGCAACCCTACCAATATAAGTATTAGTCCTATATTCAAATACTACATTCAGAATGCTCTGAATATTAGGATAAACTGGTTGATTGGAATACAACCAGTGCTCAGATAACATGTAAAATACCCACTTTCCATGGAAGATGATGGTATCACTATAATGCTACCAGTGGTTGGTGGTTGGATGCAAGGGGTGTATAGTCCAGTTAAAGGAGCACTATACCTTTTTTTTTTTTTGCTTAAAAATAACAAACATGTTATACTTACCTCCACTGTGCAGCTCGTTTTGCACACAGTGGCCCCGATCCTGGTCTTCTGGGGTCCCTCGGCGGCTGTCTTGGCTCCTCCCCGCAAGGACTCCACACCTTAATGCGAGTGAGCTCGCATGGTGTGGAGTGATTGCGGGCGCGCTCCCGTGATACAGCGGCGGCCATAGCCGCCGACTGTATCACTCGGCCCCGCCCCCCGGCGTGCCGCGTCATTGGATGTGATTGACAGCAGCGCCAGCCAATGGCTGCGCTGCTTTCAATCTATCCAGTGTAGCCAATCGGCGGCCAGGCAGAAAAACGAAGAGGATGACGGGGACGAGCATGGGACTTTCGAGGGGCCAGGTAAGAAAAACGGGGGCTCGGGGGGGGGGCGGTATTGTCGAATGTTTTTTCACCTTAATGCATAGGATGCATTAAGGTGAAAAAACATGTAACGTTACTACTCCTTTAAGGTCATGCATGTTCGGATTATGTGCTGTCAAAATAAATGGCCAAAGTATGTGTAGTTTGCACTGCCTGATCAGCACACTGATTACATCCTCTAAGCTCTGTATGAAGCCAAGAACGGCAGGCATGAACTCTGAAATGAAATTGAGGGGTAAAGTCCGTGTTTCGAATAAATATTTCCTCCATCCTCTACTTCAAGCTGTGTAGCCACCCCACACCTGTGTTTGCTGTCCACATAAAGAGCATGAAAAAAGGTGAACAATGCACTGCCTTCATGCAGATCAGAAATAGTTTGGGGTTGAGGTCTTTCAGTGTAATAACATAGGAATAGTTTATTATTGCTTTAAATTTAGATGTAATAAAAATAGTGACCTACCTGCAGAAAAGGGCATAAATGCATCTCGTTTTACAAATTTTCCATTAGCATCCAAAAAGTGTTTTGGATTAAACTCATAAGGAGTTTCCCACTGAGTCTTATCATGCAAAACAGATGTGAGGAAAGGAATGACATCTGTACCCTACAAGAAGAAGCACATTGTACAATACTTAAAGCTAAACTCAAAAGGCAAACCTAAAATATACAAGTAAAGGCAGTTCTATATTTACTAATACTAATAGATACTTAAATTTATTTTTTAAATGCAAGATGTGAAAGTACCTGAATTTAACCACTTGAATGCTGGGCACTTTCACCCCCTTCCTGTCGTTGCATGACAATTGTGCAGTCATGCAACGCTGTAACAAAATTGTTATCATTTTTTGAGACGGATAGAGCTTTTCTTTTGGTGGTATTTAATTACCACTGAGTTTTTTGCTTAAATTAAAAAAGACACAAAAAAAAGAAAAGAAAAGTTTTTCTTAGTTTCTGTTATAAAATTTTGTAAATAAGTAATTTTTCTTCTTCACTGATGTGCACTAATGAGGCTACACTGATGGGAACTGATAGGTGGAACTAATATGCAGGACTGATTGGCGACACTGATGAGGAGGCACTAATATGCAACACTGATGGACACTGATAGGCAGCACTGATGGGCACTGATGAGGAGGCACTAATATGCAGCACCGATGGGCACTGATAGACGGCACTGATGGGAACTGATAGGTGGCACTTGTGACAGGGGTCACTTTGGGCACAGGGTGAATGAGAACCCCACTATGATCTGTGCTAGTCAGATTCAATGCTGTATATACATTGTATATATTGTGTGTTGGCTGCTGTGTACTAATTGCTGTGATGGGGTAGGGTGTGATTGCATTCTATTGTCTATTGTGGCTTGTGGTAATTAAGTCTGTAATTATAGGTATTATAAACTAGCAGACAGACAGTCTGAGGAACATAAAGGTTATGCATAGTCATTTAAGATATAAAGGGATTAGCTAATAAATCCACCTGTTGTCTGCTAAGAACTGTCAGATGTGTATTGGGAGCTTGTTATGTAACTATTGTGTGAAGTCCTTTGATACTGGGTACTGTAGTTTAAAAGACAGTGAGGCTAGCCTAAAGGTCATGTGTCTGAGTCATCAGCTGTAGTTAATTAGCTCATGTAAATTAGGTCTGGTCAAAGGTGTATTGTCAGAGGAAAATTAGGAATGTAGAACCTCCTCTCTGTGTGTATAAAACTTGAAGTTTGTCAATAAAGAATGTCAGACCTGCTGGAAACTTCATACAGAGTGTTTGTCTCATATATCTGGGAGGATTATTCCTATGGGAAGCGGTCACCTGACTGTGGAGTGTCTGGTAGCTGCTGTGTGTTCGGAAATGGAATATATCTAAACGACGTTAACTCCTGTCGTTACAGCACTGATGGGCACTGATAGGCGGCACTGACAGGCATCACTGATGGATACTAAAAAGCAGCACTGATGTGCATCACTGATGGGCAAAGATTGGCATTACTTAAGGGCATCACTGGTGGGCACTGACAGGCATTACTGATGAGAAAGATCTCCCCTGTGAGGAAAGCCACTTATCAGCTCTCCTCTCCTCACGCGCTGTTAGCGTGAGGAGAGGAAAGCCAATAACCGGAAATTTCTATTTACACTGTGATCAGCTGTGATTGGGCACAGCTAATCACATGGTAAAGAGCCTATGATGAGGGACACACCACACCACGGATCAGCGCACACAAGCGGTCCGTTCTGAAGACCGTCATATGATGTCCAGTCAGAACAATAAAGCCCCCGCCAGGCTGTCATTCTGCTATAGGTCAGGCGGGAAGGTTTAGGCTTTTTGCAGTTCTTGTACAGCAGAGCTCAAAGTGGGAAAAGAAGAAACAGCATAAATGTATGTGATGAAAAGGGACATGCTGATAGGAGACGAAAGCAGTGTAACAGAGATAACCTCATCATTATGCTGCTTCTCCTTCACTTTCCAGTCACAGGCTAGGGCCAGAGGAAGTGAATTGAATGATGGTGTCTGTCAATCCAACCAGAAAACTAAGTACATCTACTGGCAGAAAAAAAATACTGTAGGGCAGTTTTTCTCAACTCCAGTCCTCAAGGCGCCCCAACAGGTCATGTTTTCAGGCTTTCCATTATTTTGCACAGGTGATTTGATCAGTTTCATTGCCTTAGTAATTACCACAGCCATTTCATCTGAGGGAAATCCTAAAAACATGACCTGTTGGGGCGCCTTGAGGACTGGAGTTGAGAAACACTGCTGTAGGGGACAGTTCCAGATTGAAGCAGCTAAGCTATTTATTTATTTTATTCTATGTTTGAATTGGCTATACATTTTTTACTTGAGTTCTGCTTTAATAAAAATCAGGGTTTGAAGAAATTAATTATTAGCTGCAAAGCTACCAAAGTAGAGCCAAATGTATAATAAGAACAGTTTTTTCTGCATAGTTTAGGCTGGTTTCATAGTAATAATTATATTGATGGTGAGTAGAGTCTGTACAAGATGGCATAATCATTTACACGTGGGAAGGGTAATAACAGTTCTAAATAAAAAAATTTTTTTTTTAAAAATGGTAAAAAAAAAGTAATATGTGAGCTTGCCTCTCCTTTTAAAAATACTACCTGTCATGTAGATAAGGCTTCAATACTTTCACTGAAGGGACTTGACATCATGGCAACCCTCAATGCTTGCGGTCTACGCCACTCTCTGTGGCTCACTTCTGACTTCCTTCCAGTGACTGGTGACTTCGCCTAGTCTGCCTAGATGTCTGGATTATTGGCTGGAGGCTGTCATCTTTCCATCCCAATACCAGCTTCTTCACAGAGGAGCATGTTTGATCTTCCATCACAGCCCGAGTGCTCGGTAACTGGTTCTACTTAATATTATTGATCACTTTTATGACTTGTTGGCTATTTCTTTTTTTTTTTTCACAATAAAGTTTTTATTGAAAAATGTAGTTCAGGTTTACAATATGCAAGGTGTAACGTACAGGCATTTATAATATGTAATTACATTCACAACTGTGTTGCCTGGGAGAAAGGATCAATAGAATGATTTATAACAATTTGGCTAATCACATACAGGTCATAGATCAGTCGTATAGTATTCACTATGTGACTATAGAGGGGTAAATGGGGTAGGAGGGGAGGGGGGGTTAGAGGAGGGGGCAAGGGGGGGGAATTGGTATTGGGGGGGAGGGAGGGTAGGGAGTAACAGGACATCTGTAAATACATTTCAAATATATGTTTATATGCATAGTACATCGTGAGTATTAGCATAAAGTTGACAGGTAGTGTAATGCCGCGTACACACGATCGTGATTCACGGCGGTGAAAACACCGCCGTGAATCACGGCATGAAAAAAAATGAAAAACGAGGGAACGGCATGTTCCCCCACACACGACCGTTTTTCCCGTCATTTTTTTCTTTGACGAGAAAAACGACCGTCTGTGGGCTCCGCGGCAGTGTCTCCCTATGGGAAAACTGCCGCGGAAAAAAATGATGGAAAAAACGATGAGAAAATTTAGAACATGTTCTAATTTTTCTCGTCGTTTTTCCTGCCGTTTTTCTCAACGAGAAAAACGGCATAGAGCCCACAGACGATCGTTTTTCTCGGCGAAAAAAAAAAATGTCATTTTTCCCGACGGGAAAAATGATCGTGTGTACGCGGCATTAAAGAAAGGGTATATCTAGACTGATTTATTTTTTAGTAGTAAGGGCTCGGTAGTCTTCTGAGAGGATGAACAGTAGCCAGGGTTGCCACACCCCATTGAAGTCTGTACTGTTTTCTTTTTTCATCGCAATGATTTCCTCCATTTTGAATATGTATTGGACCCTGTCCAGCCATTCTCTGATGGTTGGTGTCTGGGTTGTTTTCCAATGCAGGGCGATGAGTGTTTTGGCAGCTACTAGGAGATGTTTGGTTAGCGTTTTTTTATATTTGCCGATGGTCAGGTCATTGATGTGTAGCAAACATGCTGCAGCGTCAAGGGAGATTGTTGTTTCTGTGATGAATCTAATCCATGTGATAATGTGTTCCCAGTATCTCTTTATTGGTAGGCAGTCCCACCATATGTGTAGGAAGGAACCTATCTCTGATTTACATCTCCAGCAAGTTTCAGATTCGGTACGGAACCATCTCCTGGCCTTCTGTGGTGTAATATACCACTGGGTAAGTAATTTATAGGAGACCTCCTGGTATCTAGTGCTTAGAGAGCACTTATGGGCAAGGATGCAAGCCTTCTCCCACTGAGTTTTGCTTATATTTATGTTCAGATCATTTTCCCATTTCTCTCCGTGTTTGTTGCTGTCTAGGTGTGAAGCGTGGCATAGCCATGAATACGCCAGAGAGGTAGTCTTGGGTGTCTGAGATCCATTAAGACAAATGGTTTCAAGGTTGGTGAGTGGCAGAGTGAAGGCTGATTTCATTTTGTTGTTTACCAGGAAATCTGTTAATTGGATATAGAACCAACGGCCAGGAAATGATTCCCCGAATTCCTCTCGTAATGTGTTATAAGGCTTAACTTTAGGGCCTGTCATACAATGGGTTACCAGGAACTTCGGAGTCGCCGTCAGGTCGAGACCCGGGAGGAAGTCAGGGTTTTTGGTGATAGGTGTCAGGGGTCCTGGTATTGATGCTAGTTTATGGGGTCCTGCAACCTTATGCCAGATTCTAAGCGTGTTTGCAACCAGTGGGTGCTCTGTCGCTGTGATGTTTTTGGAGTGTAATGACCATGGGCGGAAGGGGGCGCAATTGGCTGCTAAATGTTGTTCTAGTTGAACCCAGTCTTTTTCTGCAGTGTGGCAATGCCAGTCAATGAGTCTGGTGATATGTGAGGCCTGGTGATATTTCCTAAAGTCTGGAAGACCTATACCCCCCAAGACTTTTGGGAGGGAGAGTAGTTTGAGACTGAGTCTGGGTTTTTTATTTGCCCAGAGGAAGTTTCTTTGCATTTTCAGTAGGTTGGTGAAGAAAGATTCTGGAATTCGGGTGGGTAGTGCGTTAAATATGTATAATAGTCTAGGGAGCACTGTCATTTTCAGTATCGAGGCTCTTCCGAACCACGAAAACAGTTTGGGTGTCCAGTTCTGTAGGTCTTTAGTAATTGCCTGTAAGAGGGGTATGTGATTGGCTTTGTAGATGTCCTCTATCTTGTTAGTTAGGTTAATCCCCAGGTATTTGAGTCTATATGCTTCCCATCTATATTTGCAGTTTTTCTTTAAAAGGTCAATCTGTTTCAGGTCTAAGGAGAGATTCAGTGCTTCAGATTTGTTCTGGTTTATCTTAAAATTCGAGATGTACCGGAACAGATCAATGGTCTTCTGGAGGTTAGGTATAGAGGTGTGTGGCTGGGTTAGAAAGAGCAGTAGGTCGTCTGCATAGGCGGCTGTTTTATATTCTCTACCGTTTACCGTCAGACCATGTATATCGGTGGATAAGTTTATGGTTCTAATCAAGGGTTCAAGCGTGATAATGAAAAGGAGCGGTGAGAGTGGGCATCCTTGGCGTGTACCGTTTTGGATAGTTAGGGGGTTGGATAAGATATAGTTAATTTTTATCTTAGCTTGTGGGTTTATGTATAAGGCTTCTATCCATGAGAGCATTGAATCTCCCAGTCCTATATGTCTGCATGTGGAAAACATATAGTTCCATGACATTCTATCAAACGCCTTTTCGGCATCTGTTGATAGTAGCATTCCGTTGGTTTTAGAGATTTGTGTGGAGTGGATCAGGTTTAACGCTTTGATTATGTTATCTCGTGCCTCTCTGCCCGGCATGAAGCCAACTTGCTCTGGGCCTATGATTCTAGAAAGCAGGGGCTTCATCCTGTTTGCCAGAATTTTTGCCATGAGTTTCAAGTCAGTATTTAGAAGCGATATAGGTCTGAAGTTGGCACAGTCTGTGTGGTCTTTGTCGGGCTTAGGAATTACAGCTATGTGTGCTTGGAGGAAGGATGGTGAGTTATGCTTGTGTGATGCTAAGTAGTTAAAGGAGTCCAGTAGAGGTTTACCTAGTATATCAGTAAATGTCCTGTAATATTGAGAGGTAAAACCATCAGGGCCAGGGCTTTTTCCGGTCTTTAGGTCTTTGATAGCGTTTTGGAGTTCAAGTATAGTCATGGGTTCGTCCAGTCTGTCTGATTCTTCAGGAGTCAGGGATGGTATCTGACTGTCTGTCAGGAAATCTCGGATGATGTTATGTTTTGAATCAGTCGCCTGGGGTGGTCTGTGTTGTTCTGGGAGATTGTACAGTTTGTTGTAGAAGGAGTGGAATAGGCCTGCTATTTTTTCAGAATTGTGTTCTAACTTGCCTGTCTTATCTCTGATTGCATGGATATGGCTAGGTACAGATGCGTCTTTAAGTGCTCTTGCTAGTTGTTTCCCGCTTTTGTCGCCATGTTCGTAGTAAATGTTTTTTTTGAAAAATAGGGATTTTCTAACTTTAAGGTCTAATATGTTTTTGAGCGAAATCCTGCATTTAGTCAATTCCTCCTCTACAGTGATTGAGAGGGATTGTTTATGTTGCGTCTCTAGTTTGGCGATCTGTTTGGAAAGTAGGATCAGTTCATGTTCTCTTTCCCTCTTCTTCCTTGCTCCCCATTTGATTAAATCACCTCTGATGACACTTTTGTGGGCTTCCCAGTTGTTTAAGGGGTCTGTCTGTTCTGCTAAATTTTCTTTGAAGTAGGAGGTAATGGAGTTATGTATGTCATCTTTTATGGGTTGATCTGTCAATAGTGATGCGTTGAGTCTCCAGTTAAAGCTAGGTCTGTTGGACGAGTTGATTTGTAATGTGGCAGAGATTGGGGCATGGTCTGATATAGTGATGATTCCTATGTTAGCTTCGAGTACATTGTTTAGGTCCCTTTGAGATATGAATATGAGATCAATTCTTGAATATCTTTTGTGTGGGGGGGGGATAATATGAGAAGTCTTTGTCTGATGGGTGCATCAGTCTCCAGGTATCAACAAGAGAGAGTGATTGTAGAAGCGTCTTGATCTTCTTTAAGATCCTATAAGAAACGTGAGAGTAGCCTGTGGAGGTGTCTTTGAGAGGTGAGAGGGGTATGTTAAAGTCTCCGCCTAATACAATGCAACCCTCGGCAAACCATTTCAGTTTGTCTATGATTGTTCTGCAGAACGTTATGTGTGCAGAATTGGGAAAGTAAACGTTCGCTATAGTAATTGGTGAACCCTTCCATGTGCCTTTGATCATTTATGAAGCGCCCCTCAGGATCTGCTAATTTGTGTTTTAAAACGAATGGAGCATCCCTGTTAAGTAAAATGGAGACCCCCTTCGTCTTAGCATGTGGGTTTGTAGCATGGTATGCTACTGTAAATATATTGTCCGTAATTTTGGGAATATCCTGGTTTTTAAAATGGGTTTCCTGCAGGAGGACAATAGAGGGGTGAGCCTTTTTGAGTTCTTTCAAGAGTTTTGACCTTTTTTCGGGGATATTTAAACCATTAACATTGTGTGAGATGATGGTCGGTGCCTTGCCTAGGCATGCAAAAGCCATGATGTGCCTTTGAGTGTAGTAATGTATTAACGGATGGGAGGGGTGGGAGGTAGAGGAGGAATGTGGAGGGATGGGGGGGGGTGGGGTGTGTTGAAGATGGGGGGGTGTATGAGATTCTGGGGGGGGAGAGGTGGTAGGAAAAGATGTGAGCGCTGCTCTTAAATCCACCTATGAGGTGGAGAGCTAGGCAGTGTCTAGTGATAGACACTGATGATTGCCCTGGGGGTTGAGTAGGAGGCGCGTTTGTGGATGGTTGTTATTGTAATTCTGTACAATACAGAACAAATGTCACAGAGGGATGCGGTGAGTATCTAGGACTACGTTGGTGTGATTGGGTGTTTCTAGTGGCGGACGAGAGACCTGGGGTTTCAGTTATCGTAGTTCGTGTCTAATACTGGGACCTTAGGACCTTACGGGTCAAGAGAACAAACTATAACAGGGATGACAAACAAAAGTATAAAGGTAATAAGTGGTAACAGGAAGTACAACGCAAAATGGTAAACTGCACACCTGCTGAGATCCTTCGTGAGAGTTCCTTCCCCATAAACAGCAAAGGTGTTGCCTATGCAACAGGGTAAAGGAGGGTAGGTGGATATGGGGGGAAGTGCAGCAGGGTCATTAATTTTAGACATAACCGTTTCCACAGCACATACTGATAAAGGGTACACTGAGCGGGCATGGGCTGTGTGAGATGTTGAGGCAATCTTAAACTAAGCATCGAGCACAGTCTTCTGTTATCCCCCCGTGAGTAAGTCCTTTCCCTTCTGGTTGTGCTATAAAAATGTGCATATTCGTTCATGGGAGTCTGTTTGCACTGCATGTTTTCCATTACTCACAGTTGCACCATCACTAGAATACGGAAAGGGAGTAGATGCTTCACGAACGCTTCTCCATCTGGTGTCGATCCGGTCTGCAGGGTGGGTGAAGGAAGTCCGTGTGGCATAGAAATGCAACCTGTGGGACAAAAAATGTTAGTGTTCAGCAGTTCAGGAGAGTGTATAGGTAGGGTGATGGATAGTTCCTCATCGTCCCTCCGGATGTGGTAGATTTTGCACTAAGTCATTTCCTGCTAGTATATTTAAGGATGGGATGCTGTGATGGGTTCTGCGAGTCTATTTGATCCTAGAGCTCCCTCCAGTGGTACAGTTTAGAATAACATTCCTGAGGATGTAAAGTTGTAGCATGCTAGACCGTGATGCTTTGAGAGGTGGAACGGTCTTGAATAAAACATAAGAATGGTGTGAGATATATCTCGGGTAGGAGAGGGTGTTGTCTTCCTATGTGAAGGGTAGAAGCAGTTTAACCTGCCTGTTACCAGTAAGGCTCAGAGAGGATTTGTAATGATCCTGTTCAATAATGACCTGCTTCCCTGGCTCTCGGGCTTTTATAGCTCTTGGAGCTGGTTGGGGAGACATGTGCATCTCTGTCAGTCTTCCTGCGTTGGTTCCGTTGCTGAGATGGCGTGTGTGCTGAGGAGTGACCTGGGACAAACTGTGGGTTATTGATGGGTGGAGGTAAGCAGAACTCCGTGTACCAATCTGGCAGGTCTACCTGATCTATCTGTAAGTTCTCACAAAATTTGGGTAGATCATCCGGAACTCTGAGCACATGTTGTTTCCCTGAGAAGGTCGTTTGCAGGGCAAAGGGGAACTTCCAGCGGTATACTATTCCCTTTTCTCTAAGTACCGCAAGCAGAGGTTTCAAGGCCTTTCTGTTATTTAAAGTGATGGGGGATAGATCCTGGAATAATTGAATCTGTGTGCCCTCAAACATGATTTGATCATTTCTTCTGGCTTTTATGAGGATTTCTTCTTTTAGGCAATAGTTCGGGAGACAGCAAATTATGTCTCTGGGCGGATTATCCTCTGGAGCTCTGGGTCTTAGTGTCCTGTGCGCGCGGTCGAATTCAATGGGGGATTGCTCTGGCCTCTCGACCAGGCCATTAAAAATGGTGGTCAGCGCGGATTTTATTTGTACTGGTACAATTGTCTCAGGGACCCCCCGGACCCTAATATTATTTCTCCTCCCCCTATTGTCCAAATCCTCCACTTGTCGATTAATATCGATCAGATGTTGTGAGTGGGCCATCGTGATGTCGTCTAGTCTGATGAGGGCCCTGTCCCTCCTTTTCCCTGCCCTCTCAGTGACCGCCATCTGTTCTGAAAGTTTTAGCAGCTCAGTTTTGATGTCTGTTATGGCGGCCGAAAATGAGTTCTTTATGTCCGCTGCTATATCGGTCATTACTGCATAGGTCAGTGGGATGTCAGGGGCATTACCTCTGGATGAGTCCTCTGATGCTGGTAGAGAGATCTCATCATCGTCTATGTCCTCCTCCATGTTCGTCTTGTTAGTCGGCGCCATCTTGGGAGCTGTGCCTCTGCCGCAGAAGCTGAATTTGCTGAGGTTTGTCGGCGTGAGTTTCCCCCTCGGGGTGGCCGGCGAGCGCAGGGAACGATTGTGGTTTCCTCTCCTTGTTCGAGTGGACATAATCCCCGCAGAGTAGGTCTGTTTTTAGGGCCCAGGTCTCTCTAGTGCCGGGAGCTCCTTCACACCGCTGCCATCCGGGTTGCGCGCCAAGCCACGCCCCCGGCTATTTCATGTTTGGAATAAAGGAATGAACTTTGAAGTTCATTCACATGGCAGTCTGTTTATCACTATGATTATATCCACCATGGATCCTATATGAAATTGTGACTAAAGGTCCTGAGCGCCGTTTATCATTTGGCTTTTTATTTGCTACATACCTTCTTGAAGTTACCGTAGTTACTTTGAAAGTAGTGAGTACATAGACAACTATGCAACTAATATTTTCAAAAAAAGTCAGCACTAGTGCGTTACGATTCATGCACCATCACTCTCTTTCATTTTACAAATGGCCCACGGAGGCCCAGGTCACATGCAGGATTAGAATTGACCATACACAGAAATATTTGGAATTATCCAGTCTAAGCCTAGCACACATGATCAGAAAATCAGACGAAAAATACAGTTTTAAAATTAATCGTACGATAATCTGATCGATAGTACACAGCTTTCATGAGCCAATGACGACAGTTCTTCTGAACGCACAAACTATTTCTTGTACGATACCAAATCGTACGATTTTCATTTGATCAGTGCAGTTTTTGTCTGAAAATACAATACAAATACAATGCAATAGATTACATCACTTGTGAACTTTTATTCTGCCATATACGAGAATTTTCGTAACTTTAGTAGCCTCTTAATTTTCGATATGAGATTAGCATTAAAAAAAAAAAACGGACGATCATTCGTCCGATAATCTCATTGTGCATGTCAGGCTTTAGCATGTGCTTTGTATATCTAGAAAAAAAACACCAGGGTCACATTTATATAGTCCCCCCCTCCCCTAGCAGCATATAATTGCCTTCCTTTACACTTCCTTTGTAATATGCAGGTTACTGAATGGCAGTGTTGGCAACCGTCAGTATTTTTACTGGCAGCCAGTAAAAAACAGGCACTTTTCTTCTGCCAGTAAATGCCAGTAAGAGGAAAAGGTTGCCAGTAAAAGCTTGGTTCGGAACTTCGCATGAGCAGCTCAGGTCTGGAGCCGGCCGAGACCATCCAATTGCCTGCTACAGTATGTTCAGGCGGTACCGGCGGGAAGCAGGACTGGCAGAGGTGGTGCCTGAGCGTGTTGTGTGATGTCATGGTGCAAGGGAGCCGAGCGGAGCAGGCAGAGCCTCATGTGCAGGTCTGCAGGACGGGAGCAAGGAAAGCCGAGATTGGGACTGTCTTTAAATTTATTCTTTATTGGAAATTATTACAAAAAATACAACGCACACCCAAATTGGTGTAATAAAAAAAGCTTAATACAAAAATAAACATACATATTTCCTAACTTTCCATTTTCCACCTTTCCCCCCCTCCCTACACCCTTACCCGCCCCCCCTACTCCCCACCTCCCTCCCCCCCTGATCTGTCATCTTCCTTTCTCAATCTGATTCATTCCTTTTCTTTTCCTGGCATTCCTTGCACATATTTGTCTGACAATTAAAACATTTTCAATTTTTCCAATTTTGCTCTATAGCTTTCCCCTCTTCCCTGTTCTCCCTGGCTCAAGTATTCCATCTCAGAGATGTAATCCACTCGTTGTATCCATTCTTTTTTTGTTGATAACCAATTTTTTGGAATTAACCCCTTTGCCGCATTAAGCAGGGGTGGGACCAGCGTTTCTCCATATTGCTTTTTTGTTTTATTTGTGTCATGGAACAAGCATGTCCAGGCATTTTGTAAAAAAAAATTCTCCGGTTATTACCTCAATATGTTCCAAGATCCCTGCCCAGTACTCCTTTATTATTGGACATTCCCACCACATATATATTGTCGTTCCCAGTTGCTTACAGCCCCTCCCACATAATGGGGAGTTGCTGGGGTGTATTTCATTCATTCTTTCTGGAGTCAGATGCAAACGTACCATACTCTTGTAGTTTGCTTCTATCGTAGTTATGTCTGATGCGAAGCTGTATACTGCTTCAATCATTTGCTTTTCCTCTATTCCTTTACCCAGTTCTTGGCCCCATTTTTCTACAAAGGGTAGTGGTCCTTCCGTTTCCAATTCTGTTAATATTTTATATACCAGTGATATACCATGCTTCAGAGGCTTTCCTTTACTACATATTTTTTCTATTGGAGTTAGTGCTTTTTCATTTCTGATTGGTTGTGTTATAGTGCTAACTAAGTGTTTTAATTGAGAATACTCCCAATCACTAAGCTGGTTCCACCCATGTGTCGTAATTAAATCTTGTCTTGTCCTTATTTTACCTGATTTGATAATATCTTTTAATTGTGCAGTTCCCAATTGGTTTCCCAATCGTGTCCCATTTCCTGACGTGAAAAATTCTGTGCCTGCTAACGGTATTAGTGGGGAATTGTATTTCCATTTTTCGTGTCGGTATAGTGTATCCCAGATTTTAAATACATTCCTAGTTATTTTATGTGTTTCTGTGCCCAGTGCTCTACACTTCGGTGGTATCCATATGTTTTTTTTGTAAATGCGCTAAAGTGAACGTGACACCTAAGGTGACAAATTAATATAATGAACAAATATGATCCAATATTAAATTGAGTGTACATATGATCAATGAGCACAACGGCTCACACAGTGAGTGAACACCAAAATAAGTGACCTGTAAAACAGTGATATGAATCTGAAAAAACCTGTGAAAAAAATCACTAATAATGAAAAAAATAAAAATAAATCAACTCCATAAACACTCAAAACTGTCCATAGGCAAAAGAGTTTGTTTTCATCAAAGTTCATGCAAATGGGTATGTCAAGTATTGATGATCCTCCACCGTGACAGCTGAATTTAAAATCAAGATAAACTCCAAGAGAGAATTGAATGCCTCTTACCGCAAATGATGGATCCCTTATCATAGGGGATCAAAGAACGCCTGTGGCTATTCCCCAGCCAAGGGTATGGGGCTTGCAACGTCTATTACGATAGCGTCTCAACCGGGAGGTCAACAGCTCACATTAGCAGAAAAATTAAGTGGATAAAAACGAGCGTGTGGTTAGCTGGCCGGCTCTAGATATGCAGCCCGTATGTCTCCGGTAGCGTGGGCGCGATGATGTCATAACGTGGCTCCTCCCTACGCGTTTCATCATCAACAGACGTGTTGACGTGAACACGTCTGTTGATGACGAAACGCGTAGTGGGAAGCCACGTTCTGACGTCATCGCGCCCACGCTACCCGGAGGCATACGCGCTGCATATCTAGAGCCGGCCGGCTAACCACACGCTCATTTTTATCCACTTAATTTTGGAGGCTGTCCTATCCAACACTCGCTCTTATGGAGTTGATTTATTTTTATTTTTTTCATTATTAGTGATTTTTTTCACAGGTTTTTTCAGATTCATATCACTGTTTTACAGGTCACTTATTTTGGTGTTCACTCACTGTGTGAGCCGTTGTGCTCATTGATCATATGTACACTCAATTTAATATTGGATCATATTTGTTCATTATATTAACTTGTCACCTTAGGTGTCACGTTCACTTTAGCGCAACTTTTTTTTCCTTTATTACTGTCTGGTTTTGTATAACACTTATTGTTGCAGATTTATTTAGAAGTCCATTAGCGCAGTTTTCCTTTTCTAACATTTTTTGTAAATGCGTCATACTTAATGTGTCTTCCATTTGCACCCACTTTTTTTTTGCATATGGGTTTGCCCATTACGCTAGTCTAGCTAATATAATCGCCTTATAGTATCTTTTTATGTTTGGTAAAGCCATGCCCCCATTTCCCCCCCCCCCCCCGTGTTAACAAAGTGTAATTTATTCTGGCCTTTTTACCCTGCCATATATATTTCAGAATCATAGTTTTAATCACCTTAAAAAAAAATTGGGGTATATCTATTGGGAGCATCTGAAGCCTATACGTCACTTTCGGTAGGATCATCATTTTCAAAATGTTGATCCTTCCTATCCAGGAAATGGGTCTCTTAGAGGTATTTTTTAGTTTTACTTTGATTTCATTTATTAAAGGAATGAAGTTTACCGGATACAATTCTTCTAACGTTGGTGTTATTTTGATTTCTAAATAAGTTAATGTTTTTGTCTCCCAGGTGAACGGGAATTCTTTCTGCAGTAATCTTTCTTAGTTTTTATCTATCCCTAAATTCAAAATTACCGTTTTAATTGGATTAATCTTGAAATTTGAAAAATCCCCATATTTTTTTTATTTCCTTTACTACATTGGGCAATGACAACCTTGGCTTTGCTAGGTATAGGAGTATGTCGTCTGCATATGCAGCCACCTTATGTTCTTCATCTTCTATTCTCACCCCTTCTATGTCCCGACTGTTCCGTAAATTTGACAATAATGGTTCTAGTGTCAATACATACAGGAGGGGTGAGAGCAGGCACCCTTGTCTCGTTCCATTATGCATCTCAAATACAGACGACACACTCCCGTTTACCTTGACCCTGGCCGTAGGATGGGTATATAGATTTTTGATCCATCTTATATATTTTGGTCCCAGACCTATGTTCCGGAGTGTATCCATCATAAACCCCCAGTCGACTCGGTCAAATGCTTTTTCAACATCTATTGACATGAGTACGACTGTGGGTTTCTTCTCCATCCCCTTCCGGATTAATAGTAGGGTTATTATACTATTAGCTGACATGACAATAATTCACAGAAACTTTGGCCATATGCTGGAACGAGTGGAGGAAGTGGAAAAATCGGCGGATCGCAACCTGGTGAAAATAAAAAAACTAGAAGGTGAAATTCAAAATATAAAAAGAGACCAACGGGAACAGGCATATAAAATAGAAGATCAAGAGAACAGGGACAGACGAAAAAACGTAAGAATCCGCGGCGTACCCGAAATCCCTCAAAATGAAGATTTAACAGAAGTAACAAAAAAGATATTCAACCCAGTTATTGATAAAGAAATTACAAACCTAATTAAAATAGAGAGGGCACATAGATTTAGAAGGCCAAGAGCAGTATCGCAGGAGAAACCGAGAGATATTATTGTGCGATTTGAAAGTTGGGAGGAAAAGAACCAAATTTGGAGGAAATTAAGAGAAAAGTCGCCAATAAAACTTGACGAAAAGATTCAAATTTTTCAAGATCTTTCTCAGGAGACCTTAATAATAAGAACCCTAAAACCGCTCTTGGAAAACGCTCTTGGCGACGCTGCAGGAACATGGAGTACAGTACAATTGTGGCAGGGAGGGAGGAAATAGGATCTGTACCTCATAGGAAGAGGAAAGAAGGGAAAAAGGAAAAACACATATGACTGACATAAATTTCATTACATATAATGTAAAGCCATGTTCACACGATCGGTTTGACTGATGAAAACCGTCCGATGGATGGTTTTCATCAGACCAACCGATCGTGTATGGGACCCATCGGTCTTTTTTCCATCGGTTTTAAAAAATAGAACATGTTTTAAATTTTTCCGATGGATAAAAAACCGATTGAAAAATCCGATCGTCTCTGGGCAAGTCCATCGGATCAAAAACCCACGCATGCTCAGAATCAAGTCGAAGCATGCTCAGAAGCATTAAACTTAATTTTTCTCGGCTCATCGGAGTGTTTTACGTCACCGCGTTTGGAACGGTCGGTTTTTTGACTGATGGTGTGTGGGCAAGACTGATGAAAAACAGTTTCATTGGATTTCCGATGGACAAATCCACCGGACGAAAATCCATAGGTTATCCGATCGTGTGTACAGGGCTTAAGAGGTCTTAATTATCCAGAAAAAAGGCACACGATATTAAAGTGGTTGTATAGTCTTTTTTTTTACTTTTACCTACAGGTAAGCCTATACTAAGGCTTACCTGTAGGCAAAAGAAATATCTCCTAAACCTTTACGGTTCAGCAGATATTCCCCTTACACTGCGCCGCTGACTGCAGCGGCGCATGAGCACAGGAGATTCTCGGCTGAAGGCCCGGCGGACGCCGGACGTTGCCGGAAAGAAGTCTCCCGCGCATACGCGGGAGTGACGAATCGCGGCTCCAGCCACTCACAGCGCTAGAGCCGCGATACCCGGAAGACACGCCGAGGCATAATGTCAGCTGCCTCGGCGTGGACCGGGAGGGACACCGACGCCTCGTTCTAAGGTAAGTATTTCATAATGAGCTTGTATGCTGTGCAAACAAGCTCATTATGCCTTTTCCTTTACAGGTGTAAGAAAAAAAAAATGCGGGTATACAACCGCTTTAAGGGAGCTGGAAAGGTATTCTGCAGAAATCGTCTTCCTTCAAGAGCCACATTTAGCGCTAGATGCTAACACAAAAATATATTCGCGTGCAATTCCAATCTGGTATTATGGAGATTCCCCAAACAAAAGATCAAAGGGAGTAGCCATAGGCGTGGGGAAGAATATAAGTTTTACAGTAGAAGAAAGAAGAGTTGACCCAGACGGCCATTACTTATTCCTATAAGGGAATCTCCAGGGAAGAAAATACACATTAGCAAATGTATACTGTCCAAATAATCATCCCAAAATTTTTTTGAATGGAATCTTAAATGCCCTAATGGACTTTAAACAAGGTCATGTAATTCTTGCAGGGGATTTCAATTCCTCAATGGAACACGGACTCGATGATATGTCTGGTGCACCGATAAGATATAGCAAACAATGAAAATTGGTAAAAAAAATATATATAATCATCAATTAGTAGACCCTTGGAGAGTGGCACATCCAAGTAAAAAAGATTACACATATTATTCAACGGTGCACGACACGTATTCGAGATTGGACCATATGTTAGTTGACCAAGGGCTACTGGAATATGTAGTTGATGCCTCGATAGGTGTAATATCAATCTCAGATCACGCCCCGGAAACGATAAAAATCCGATTTAACAATATAGAACAAAGAAAGGGCACATGGAGCTTAAACGAGGACCTCTTAGATAATAAAGAAGTAGGTGAGATAAGGGAAATTGAAGAATATTTCAGAATAAATAAAACACCAGAAGTAAGTGCGGCAATGATATGGGAAGCACATAAGGCCTGTATTAGGGGTAAATTGATCTCCATAGGAGCAGGGAAAAAGAAGGAAAGAGATTTAAACAGGAAAAACCTGTTAAAGGAATTGAACGATTTGGAGCAAAAAGATAAAAAACAACAAGACAGGGAAATACACCAAAAGATAATAAGAAAGCGAGGTCAACTTAGGGATCTGATGGAACAGGAAACCAGAAAAGTTTTTAAAAATGTAGCAAAGGAAAGGTACAAATGGGGAAATAAGCCCGGGAAATACCTAGCAAGAAGAGCAAAGGAGAAAAAACCTCTAAATTACATAGACAAAATAAAAAAACAGAGAGGAGAGATGAAATTTAAAACATCTGAAATCGCAGAAGTCTTTAAAACATATTATAGCGCATTATATGATATTAGAGGGAAAGAGACACGACAGGAAGAGGAAAGTAGGAAACTTCGAATACAGGAATACCTAGAGCAAACTAACTTACGAAAGATAACACTTGATAGTGCTGAACGCCTAGAAGATCCAATCACACAAGAAGAAATATATAAAGCCATTCAAGAAACACCAGGGGGGAAAAGTCCAGGACCCGACAGATTTCAGATTAAGTACTATAAAAAATTTAAAAACCAGCTAGTCCCAGAACTATGTAACTATTTTAATAGAATGGGAGAAGATGTAGAAATAAGAAAAGAATCTCTCCTTGCCAATATTTCTATCTTACCAAAAGCAGGAAAGGATGGAACTTTATGCTCCAGCTACCGGCCTATAGCGTTATTGAACACAGATACAAAATTATACGCAAAAGTATTGGCAACGAGATTAAAAATTCTAATGCCGGAACTAATAAATGCAGATCAGGCGGGTTTTGTGGCAGGAAGGGAAGGGAGAGAGAGTGGGACTGTCAGTGCTGTTTGGACTGCAGGGGACAGAAGAGACCACCTGGCATGGAGCGAGACTGTCGCTGTGACTCAGGAGGGGACGTGTTGGTGATCTGTGCTGCTGCATACTGCTCAATGTGTGTGTGTCTGTCCATTCTAATTTCCTGCCCTCCTGAGTCCTGTCCCTGAGCCACATACTTACCATATTAAAAATAAAAGAAATATGCTTTTTGCTGTAATATCTACCTTAAATCACATTGTTAATTGCATATTGTACTTATTTGTAGCCCAAATACTGAAAATTGCACTTAAAACTGTAATTTTGTAACTGGCAGTAAAAACTTGGCTGTGCCAGTAAATTTTGGGTGGTGTGTCAGTAAATTTCAATCTGGTAGGTTGGTAACACTGCTGGATGGAGTTTCTGCTCCATAGATGTATTGAAAGTGAGCAAATATGGCTACAGCTGGACCTCTTATAATTTGATTTTACAATCTTCTTTAGATCTACCAACAGCTATTCAGAGCAAGGGCTGGCCCAGTTAGATACACAATAAATGGATTATTGTTTAGATAGACCCTCACTTTACATTGTTTCAGTCAATTTTGTTATGTGCTTTGCAAGCAGAACATTGGTCTCTTTGGATGGGCACTAAATGGTTGATTCATCCTAAGTCTTCTGATACTTTTTGAGAAGTAAAATGTCTTGCAGCAGTTTATTCCTCAGACCCCATCCACAAGGCAATAATAGAGGTGTCACTCCATCGTAATTTTATTACCCAGTTGTTTGTTCATTTTACATGTAGCACTCCCTAACCCTCAGAAGCATGGTGGTACCCTTTAGAGACAAGGTGAGCTGACATTTACAGTACCTTAGGGTAGATCACTTATTAAGTAGTGGTACAGATAGGCACCAGTCACTTTTAGGTGAAACAAAAAGGGATATTATTATTTACAGGCTATTGGAAAGAGGGTTAAATTGGAAGTTACGGCAAAAACTAACTAACTCTAAACCTGCTCTCTGCCACATTCTAAATCAAATCTATCTAACCCTGTAAAGCAAAAATCGCTAAACTTACGTATTCTCTGGACTCACTCTCCTAGATCTAGTGGATGCAAGGGAGGTGGAGTGGGAATCCTCCTATCCCCACAGAGCACCTTCCAGGTTCTCCACGCTCCTCCCTCTCTGTGCCTCTCATCATTTGAAGCTCACTGTATTTGCCTATTCTCACCAATTTCCTTAACCACTTAAGCCCCGGACCATTTGGTAGCTAGAGGACCAGAGGTGAATTCAGAATTTTGCACTGCGCTGCTTTAACTGTAAATTGTGCGGACATGCAATGTTGTACCCAAACGAAATTTGCGTCCTTTTCTTCCCACAAATAGAGCTTTCTTTTAATGGTATTTGATTGCCTCTGCGATTTTTTTTTTTTGCGATATAAACGGAAAAAGACCGAAAATTTTGAAAAAAAATGATATTTTCTACTTTTTGTTATAAGAAAAATCGAATAAACTCAATTGTAGTCATACATTTAGGCCAAAATGTATTCAGCCACATGTTTTTAGTAAAAAAAAATGTCAATAAGCGTATATTTATTGGTTTGCGCAAAAGTTATAGAGTTTACAAACTAGGGTACATTTTCTGAAATTTACACAGCTTTAAATTTATGACTGCCTATCTCATTTCTTGAGGTGCTAAAATGACAGGGCAGTACAAAACCCCCCCAAATGATCCCATTTTGGAAAGTAGACACCCCAAGGAAATTGCTGAGAGGCATGTTGAGCCCATTGAATTTTTTCTTTTTTTGTCCCAAGTGATTGAATAATGACTAAAAAAAAAAAAAAAAAAAAATTGCAAAAAGTTGTCACTAAATGATATATTGCTCACACATGCCATGGTTATATGTGGAATTTCACCCCAAAATACATTTTGCTGCTTCTCCTGAGTACGGGGATACCACATATGTGGGACTTTTTGGGAGCCTAGCCGCGTACGGGACCCCGGAAACCAAGCACCGCCTTCAGGATTTCTAAGGGCGCAAATTTTTGATTTCACTCCTCACTACCTATCACAGTTTTGAAGGCCATAAAATGCCAAAATAGCACAAAACCCCCCCAAATGACCCCATTTTAGAAAGTAGACACCCCAAGGAAATTGCTGAGAGGCCTGTTGAGCCCATTGAATATAATTTTTTTTGTCCCAAGTGATTGAATAATGACAAAAAAAAAAAAAATTACAAAAAGTTGTCACTAAATGATATATTGCTCACACATGCCATGGTTATATGTGGAATTACACCCCAAAATACATTTTTCTGCTTCTCCTGAGTACGGGGATACCACATGTGTGGGACTTTTTAGGAGCCTAGCCGCGTATGGGACCCCGAAAACCAAGCACCGCCTTCAGGATTTCTAGGCACAAATTTTTGATTTCACTCCTCACTACCTATCACAGTTTCGAAGGCCATAAAATGCCAAAATCGCACAAAACCCCCCCCAAATGACCCCATTTTGGAATATAGACACCCCAAGCTATTTGCTGAGAGGAATGGCGAGTATTTTACAGCTCTCATTTGTTTTTGAAAATGAAGAAAGAAAATATATATATATATATATATTTTTTTTTTTCAATTTTCAAAACTTTGTGACAAAAAGCGAGATCTGCAAAATACTCACAATACCTCTCAGCAAATAGCTTGGGGTGTCTACTTTCCAAAATGGGGTCATTTGGGGGGGTTTTGTGCTATCTGGGCATTCCATGGCCTCCGAAACTGTGATAGGCAGTGAGAAGTGAAATCAAAAATTTACACCCTTAGAAAGCCTGAAGGCGGTGCTTGGTTTTTGGGGTCCCGTACGCGGCTAGGCTCCCAAAAAGTCTCACACATGTGGTATCCCCGTACTCAGGAGAAGCAACAGAATGTATTTTGGGGTGTAATTCCACATATGCCCATGGCATGTTTGAGCAATATATCATTTAGTGACAACTTTGTGCAAAAAAAAAAAAAAAAATTGTCGTTTTTTCCGCAACTTGTGTCAACATCTAAAATATTCCATGGACTCGACATGCCTCTCAGTATATAGCTTGGGGTGTCTACTTTCCAAAATGGGGTCATTTGGGGGGGTTTTGAACTGTTCTGGCATTTTATACACAACATTAGGAAGCTTACATCCACTCTTCTAACCACTTGAAGACAAAGCCCTTTTTGACACTTTTTGTTTACATGAAAACATTTTTTTTTTTTGCAAGAAAATTATGTTGAACCCCCAAACATTATATATATATTTTTAAAGCAAAGGCCCTACAGATTAAAATGGTGGGTGTTGCATTTTTTTTTTCTACACAGTATTTGCGCAGCGATTTTTCAAACGCATTTTTTGGGTTAAAAAATACACTTTTTTTAATTTTAATGCACTAAAACACACTATATTGCCCAAATGTTTGATGAAATAAAAAAGATGATCTTAGGCCGAGTACATAGATACCAAACACGACATGCTTTAAAATTTCGCACAAACGCGCATTGGCGACAAACTACATACATTTTTAAAAGCCTTTAAAAGCCTTTACAGGTTACCCCAGTAGATTTACAGAGGAGGTCTACTGCTAAAATGATTGCCCTCGATCTGACCTTCGCGGTGATACCTCACATGCATGGTGCAATTGCTGTTTACATATGACGCCAGACCGACGCTTGCGTTCGCCATTGGGCAAGAGCAGGGCAGGGCAGGGGTGCTTCTTTTTTTTCTTTTTTTTTTTTATTATTAATTTTGCTTTTTTATTTTATTTTTAAATTGTTCCTTCCAAGTATTTTTTTTTTTTTATCATTTTTATTGTTATCTCAGGGAATGTAAATATCTCCTATGATAGCAATAGGTAGTGACAGGTACTCTTTTTTTGAAAAAACTGGGGTCTTCTAGACCCTAGATTTTTCCTCTGCCCTCAAAGCATCTGACCACACCAAGATCGGTGTGATAAAATGCTTTCCCAATTTCCCAATGGCGCTTTTTATATCCGGGGGGGGGCATTCCCTTCCACTGCTTGTAAAAGCAGTCCAGAGGCTAATTAGCCGCTAGGATTGCTTTTACATGAAAGCCGGCCGCAGGCTGAAAAGAATGATACCAAGATGATACCTAAACCCGCAGGCATCATTCTGGTATAAACATTCAAAGTCCAGCAACATACCAGTACGTTGCTGGTCCTTGTTGGACATGTATTGTAATCTTTTTATTTCATGCAGCCAGTTGGCTGAACGAAAAAAGAGATTGATCGGTGGGTATGCCCACCATTAGAATACCGCCCTTCATCCACCCACTTCCAATGATGGGCATACACGCACCATTTATATATGCCGAAGCATGGGGGCATCCTCCCGCAAAAAAGTTATGCCGCACACACATGGTCGGACTTTTCCACGGGCAAGCCTCCGTCGGAATTTCGACCGTATGTACGCGGCATTAGGAGCAAAATCGCTCCTCCGCCCCTGCTGCCCCAATGCTTCGGCATATTTGCTTTTTTTTTTTAACTGTGGTGGTGAAATCACCTCCTACAGCACTGGAGTCGCAGGGATCAGGCCTGTCTCTGCGAACGCTGCAGTTATGTGTGTTGTGTTTTGTAAGTGACAGTGATCGATCGATACTGCACTTGGGTGGCCTGGGCTGGACGGAGGGGCAAAACGCAGGTGCCAGCAGGTATCTGGGCTGATCCCGCTAACACTGCGTTTTTGGGAACCCTAAACTGCTGGGGACGCTAGTATAGATCTGATCAGATCAGATATTGATCTGTTCAGATACTATACCACTAAGGGGGGTGTATGCTTCACGCGTGGGTGTTAGCGTTACTGGCACTAACCTGACGCTGCCTGGGGTGTGACTCAGACCCTCTCTGACGCTAAAACCTAATTGATATCACCCGCCGGGCGATCAGGGGGTTAAACCTTTATTGGGTTATATACACGGCGGGTGCCCTGACACTATAAAAAGCAAACTAACTAACCAGCGTCACCCGTAACACTTATATGGTGATCACTGGTGAAAGGGTTAACTAGGGGCAATCAGGGGGTTAAAACCTTTATTAGATAATATATGGGGGTACCTGACGCTATAAAAACCTGCGGCGAACCTAAAAAAAATTACCAGCTACCGATCTGCATCACCGACACTAAGACAGCGTTTAGAAAAACCATTGCTTAGCGACAGTGGTGATGGGGGTGAAAGGGTTACCTGGGGGGCGATCAAGGGGGTTAAACCTTTATTAGATAATATATTGGGGTACCTGACGCTATAAAAACCTGCGGCGAACCTAAAAAAAAATACTGGCTACGATCTGCATCACCGACACTAAGACAGCGTTTAGAAAAACAATTGCTTAGCGACAGTGGTGATAGGGGGTGAAAGGGTTACCTGGGGGGCGATCAAGGGGGTTAAACCTTTATTAGATAATATATTGGGGTACCTGACGCTATAAAAACATGCAGCAAACCTAAAAAAAATTACTGGCTACGATCTGCATCACCGACACTAAGACAGCGTTTAGAAAAACAATTGCTTAGCGACAGTGGTGATAGGGGGTGAAAGGGTTACCTGGGGGGCGATCAAGGGGGTTAAACCTTTATTAGATAATATATTGGGGTACCTGACGCTATAAAAACCTGCGGCGAACCTAAAAAAAATTACCGGCTACCGATCTGCATCACAGACACTAAGACAGCGTTTAGAAAAACGATCGCTTAGTGATAGTGGTGATAGGGGGTGAAAGGGTTACCTGGGGGGCGATCAAGGGGGTTAAACCTTTATTAGATAATATATTGGGGTACCTGACGCTATAAAAACCTGCGGCGAACCTAAAAAAAATTACTGGCTGCCGATCGGCATCACTGACGCTAAGACAGCGATCAGAAAAATGATCGCTAAGCGACAGTGGTGATAGGGGGTGAAAGGGTTATCTGGGGGGTGATCAGGGGGTTAAACCTTTATTAGGGGGGGTTAGGGGGCTACACTGGACCTAAGACTAAACTTTGGTGACACTTTTACAGTCACAAATGTCACTGATTGCAGTGATCACTAAATAAATGGTCACTGCAATCAGTGACACTGTGACTGGGGGCTGGGGGGGTGATCTGGGGGGTGATCTGGGGTGTCTGGGGGGGCCTGGGGGGGCGATTTATGTCCCTATGTGTCCTGGTGTCAGTGTAGTGTTGTGTGCACTGACCTGATATCTTCTCTTGTACGGCGCTCGGTATATGTGAGCGCCGCACCAGAGATGACATCACTTCCTCCTGCTCCCTCTGTCTGACACAGACAGAGGGGGCATTTCTATTCGCCGGGAGCGATCGCGAGGGGGTGGCCAGAAACGAATGGCTGCCCCCTCATCCCGGAACGCTCCCGGACACTTAGCCACCGCTCACTGTATAGAAGGGGGGTCTGATTGGACCCCCCAACTGTACAAAGGCAATCACGTACACTCTACGTGATTGTGCCTGTCGGTGCCATTCTGCCGACGTATATATACAGTGAGCGGTCGTTAAGTGGTTAAGAATTGCCATGATCTACCTACCCCCTGGACCATTATTACCTTTCCTTGATAACTTTTCTGCCTGGCTACCCTACTTGCCCTCCAAAAATAAAATTCTTGCCTCCACACTGCCAAGCAGACCTATTTTATCACAATCTATCCAAACCTGTAAAGGAAAAGGCATAATGTGCTTGTATGCACAGCATACAAGCTCATTATGAAATACTTACCTTAGAACGAGGCGTCAGTGTCCCTCCTGGTCCACGCCGAGGCAGCTGACATTATGCCTCGGCGTGTCTTCCGGGTATCGTGGCTCCAGCGCTGTGAGTGGCTGGAGCCGCGATTCGTCACTCCCTTTTCTGCCTGGCTACCCTACTTGCCCTCCAAAAATAAAATTCTTGCCTCCACACTGCCAAGCAGACCTATTTTATCACAATCATTAACACCTTCTCATCCAGTCCCTGTCCACTCTTCTCTACCTTTAACTCTCTACTTTGTCCTCCACTGCCTCCACCCACTAACTCACTCGCTGCCCAGGAGATTTCTAATGACCTCAAAAATAGGATTGATTCAATTTGTGATGAAAGCTCCACTCTACAGGTATGTCCCCCACTTAAAGCGGTTGTATACCCGCTGACTTTTTTTTTTTTTTTATACACCTATAAAGGAAAAGGCATAATGAGCTTGTATGCACAGCATACAAGCTCATTATGAAATACTTACCTTAGAACGAGGCGTCGGTGTCCCTCCCGGTCCACGCCGAGGCAGCTGACATTATGCCTCGGCGTGTCTTCCGGGTATCGTGGCTCCAGCGCTGTGAGTGGCTCCCGCGCATGCACGCGGGAGACTTCTTTCCGGCAAGGTCCGGCGTCCGCCAGGCCTTCAGCCGAGAATCCCCTGTGCGCATGCGCCGCTGCAGTCAGCGGCGCAGTGCAAGGGGAATATCTCCTAAACCGTAAAGGTTTAGGAGATATTTCTTTTACCTACAGGTAAGCCTTAGTATAGGCTTACCTGTAGGTAAAAGTTACAAAAAAGACTATACAACCGCTTTAACACCCCATGTCAACAGGTACAATCAACACTCCCCTTATTCAACCCTGCTTCTATAGATGAGGTTGAAAAACTAATTTCTAACACCCACCTAACCACCTGTCCCCTGGACCCAGTTCCCTCTCAAATACTACGGTCACCTTCTGACTCTATCCTACACTCTCAAACCCACAGCTTCAATCTCTCCCTCTTTTCTGGCATCTTCCTGACTCTCTAAAACATGCACTAGTCACAGCCATACTTAAAAAGTTGTCCTTGGACCCTACCAGTCTTAACAATCTATGCCCTATCTCCTTGCTCCCCTTTTCCTCTAAACTCCTTGAAAGCCTGGTCTACAACCAACTGAGTGACCACCTCATTAGGAATAACATTCTTGATCCCCTTCAGTCTGGATTTTGCCCTCAACACTCCACATAAACTGCTCTTTTAAAACTCACAAATGACTTACTAACAGCAAAAAGGAATGGACACTAATCTTTACTCTTACTTCTGGACCTTTTGGCCACCTTTGATACAGTTGACCACCCCCTCATCCTCAAAAAACTATTTTTGCTAGCTCTCATCCTATTTATCCCACCGCACCTTCAGTGTCACTTGCAATTCTACTTCCTCCACTCCTCTTCCTTTCTCCGTTGGGGTCCCCCAAGGTTTCGTTCTCGGAACTCTCCTATTTTAAATTTATACCTCTTCCCTGGGTCAGCTGATAGCCTCCCATTGCTTTAAATATAATTTCTATGCTGACAACACCCAAATCTATCTCCCCCCCCCCCTCAGCTTACTCCATCAGTCCCCTCACACATTACTAACTTACTAAGAGACATATCAGCCTGGATGTCACACCACTTCCTCAAACTGAACTTGTCCAAAACAAAGCTCATAATATTTCCTCTCCCACGTGCTTCTTCCCCCGACTTCTCTATCAAGAGCAATGGTACAACCATCCATCCTTCCCCACATGCCAGTGTGCTAGGTGTTATCCTGGCCTCTGAACTCTCCTTTTGGCCCCACATCCAATCACTTTCCAAAGCTTGCCGCCTCAACATCTGCAACATCTCCGAAATACATCCCTTCCTAACCAATGAAAAAACAAAGCTCCCGATTCACTCCCTGGTTGTCTCTTGCATCAACTACTGCAACTCCTTCCTCATTGGCTTACCTTTAAATAGGCTATCCCCCCTTCAGTCCATAATGAATGCTGTTGCCAGACTCATCCACCTTAAAACCCACACAGTGTCTGCTACCCATCTCTGCCAATATATCCATTGGCTGGCATGCCACTAATCCAACAAATTAAACTTAAAATACTAACAATAACTTACAAAGCCATCCACAACTCGCCCCCCAGCTACATCAATACCTAGTCTCAAAATACCAACTAAATCGCCATCTACGTTCCTCCCAAGACCTTCTGCTCTTAGCTCCTTCGTCTCCTCCTCCCTTACTCGCCTCCAGGACTTCTCCCAAGCCTCTCCCATCCTTTAAAATTCCCTAGCCTAATCTCTACGACTATCTCCAACTCTATCCACTTTTAGGCGATCCCTGAAAACTTTTCTCTTCAGAGAAGCCTATCCTGGCTCCACCTAACAACTGTACTTTCAATTTCTTCATCATCTCATCCCTCAAAGTTATTACCTTTTGTAACACTTGACCTTCCCTCTTAAATTGTAAGCTCTTGCGAGCAGGGCCCTCTGATTCCTCCTGTTTTCAATTGTAGTGTAACTGTACTTTCTGCCCTAACGTTGTAAAGTGCTGTGCAAACTGTTGTCGCTATATAAATCCTGTATAATAATAATATTCTGCAGCCGCTCTAGTCCCAGCATCAGAGGCAGCTAGCTTCAGTGTGTAGGCATTTGCAGGAGAGGCAGCCGACAACAGAAGCCCCATAGTAACTCTATGGGTGACGTCATTTTCCAGCTGTTGTAGATCTTCTACTTCACACAGAAGCCACCGCTGGAGACAGGACCGGATCGGCTGCAGAATAGGTAAGTACAGCGATTTTTGCTTTACAGGGCTAGATAGATTAGGTTTAGAATGTGGCAGAAATCAGGTTAAGAATTTGTTTTGGTTTGAACTTCCACTTTAAGGGTACAGATGCTCCAGATTAAAGCAGAACTCTAGTTTGTCACACATCACTGCGGAGGAAAGGGACCTTTAAGTCGAGACAGACATTCGTTTGTTGGAATTCTTTAGCAGATATCACCAATAGCAACAACATCCCTTTCTCCAGGAAAGTCAACCAGCTCCTACTCACGAGGTTCCAATGTAAAAGCCCTGCAGATACCTCCTGTAGAATCTTCCTCTGGGACTCAATCCTGTATCCAAGGAACATTCACAGACCTCAGCTGCAGGCCTAAGCACATCAAGGCCTCCTTAGACAGGCAAGCCTAAATAAGCAGCTCCATCACATGCACCCTTTCCAGGCCAGAGCCTGGGGGAAAGAAAGATTGCATCAGCCAGCCCCAAATATTTATACCCTTTCCCATAGTGCACTACTGGCAAAGGAAACTACTAGCGGTGGGCTGGGAAAAGATATGAATATTCATAATCCAGAGCCACGAATGATCTCACACTAATACCAGAGATGACAGTGCCACCTACTGACAGAAGGGAGAACTGACAGCCAAACTGAACTTAGGGAAAGCTGAACAAGACACAGACTATAATTCACATTGGCTAACCGAGCCATGTAGCAATAAATTTAGAAGCACTCATGCTTACGGCAGGGGGCTACATGCATTATGAATAATCTAGTAGGAAAACAGAACATGGTCATTTGGCTTCATAATGGTTGTGGGATTTGAACAGTACTGGGATTTCTGGTAGTGATTAGGGATGAGCCGAATACCCCCCGGTTCGAAATCAAAAGTGCTAATTATAAAGGCTAATATGCAAGTTATTGTCCTAAAAAGTGTTTGGGGACCCGGGTCCTGCCCCAGGGGACATGTATCAATGCAAAAAAAAGTTTTAAAAATGGCTGTTTTTTCAGGAGCAGTGACTTTAATGATTCTTAGGCCTCATGCCCACGGACGTTTTTACAGCTGCGTTTTTGAGCGTTTTTTACACCTTAAAAACGCCTGTCCATGTTAGTCTATAGCTTCATGCCCACCTAGACGTTTTTGAGCTGCAAATAGCATAGACGTTTTTAAGCTGTAAAAAAAACCCAGGACCAGTGCGTTCCTCAGCGTCAGAATTAGGCAGAAAAAAACATGCAAAAACGCCCAAAAATGCGCACTAACGCGCACTAACCGCGGTCGCGTTTTTTAGCTCCGACGTTTTTTTTTGTTTTTGTTTTTTTCTCAAAAAAAAAAAATTTACAATAACATGGACAGGCGTTTTTAAGCTGTAAAAAACGCAGCTGTAAAAACGTCAGTGGGCATGAAGCCTTAAAGTGAAAAAAAAAGTGAAATATTCCTTTAAATGTCGTACCTGGGCGGTGTCTAAAGTATGCCTGTGAAGTGGCACGTGTTTCCCGTGTTTAGAACTGTCCCTGCACAAAATTACATTTATAAAGCAAAAAAGTCATTTAAAACTGCTTGCGGCTTTAATGTAATGTCTGGTCCTGGCAATATGTATGAAAATCATTGAGAAAAATGGCATGGGTACCCCCCCAGCCCACTACCAGCCCCTTTGGGTCTTGTAGGGATATTAAGGGGAACCCCGCACCCAAATAAAAAAAAGGCCCTATATACTCTGAACAGCAGTATACAGGCGGTGCGAACAAGACAGGGACTGTAGGTTTGTTCTTAAGTAGAATCTGTTTGTCATTTTGAACAGGTACATTTTTTAAGTGTAGCTCCAGCCAAAAAATCTATTTTAACATTTGTTTTGCTGTCTGTGCACCTGTTCATAACATTTCACCTCACTTTTCGTCCCAATGACAAATGTTTTTGGAAAATTTGGGGTTTTTATTGAAACAAGAATTGGTGATAAAGCATCAGTGAAGAGAAGACACCTTTTCCCCATATTAACTCTGAAGCCTCGTACACATGACCGAGTTTCTCGTCGAAAAACGACAAGAAACTTGCTGGCAGAGCTTTCTTGCCGAGTAAATCGGTCGTGTGCACGCGGCTATCAGGTTTCTCGTCAAGAAAACCGACAAGAATCTCGACGAGAAATATAGAGAACCTGCTCTCTATTTTCTCGTCGAGATTCTCGTCAGCCTGTTTCTCGACGAGAAAAGTGTGTGTGTGTACACTTACCTGTCCTCCGGGAAGCCCGCGCATGCTCGAAATGACTTTGACGCATGCGCGGTAGCTTCCTAGGCATAGTTAGGGTGAAGCAAGATGGCGGCGACGGCATCGAATGTGACGAGCGCACGCTCGTCGCAGTCGATGACATCACCACGTTCGCTCCATTCAAAGAACCGCGGGTTCTTTGAATTGAGCGTCTGTACACTCGGCCGGGACAAGTTTCTTGTCCAAAAATCTCGTCAAGAAAAACGACGTGTTTTTTCATGACGAGATTCTCGGTCGTGTGTACGAGGCTTTACAGGAGAGAATTTCCCTTCCTAGGGGTAGATTTCCTCTCGCTTCCTGTTGTCTCCTTCCGTTTGCAAGTAGGAGTCGTTTGTAAGTTGGATGTTTGAAAGTAGGGGCCTGCCGTATATACTCTGCAGAAATTTGGTCCTTAGGTGTTGGTGTTGCCACAACACTGTAAGCCCTCACAGTTACTCTTGGTGGGCGCTGGAACGCCCTGCTGTGAACTATTATATCAAGAATTGTAATTACATGTCATTGTTGAACAGTGGTAGGAAAAATTGGGCCTTTGGTGGTGCTGGTGCCACAACACTGTAAGTCCTCACAGTTACTGTTGGTGGGCGCAGGAATGGGCTCTGCTGTGAATTATTAGATCAAGAATTGTAATTGCATGCCCCTGTTGAACAGGGGCTGAAAAATTGGGCCTTAGGCACTGGTGCTGGTGCCACAACACTGCAACCCTTCACAGATACTGTACTTAAAACGCAGCAATGGGCCCTGTTGCAAAGCATTGCATCAAAAATTGTAAATACACGCCCCTGTTAAACAGGGGCTGAAAAATTGGGCCTTAGGCACTGGTGCTGGTGCCACAACACTGCAACCCCTCACAGATACTGTAGGTGGAGCGCAGCAATGAGCCCTGCTGCAAAGCATTGCATCAAAAATTGTAAATACACGCCCCAGTTAAACAGGGGCTGAAAAATTGGGCCTCAGCCACTGGTGGCGGTGCCCAGAACCAATAATGTTCTTACAAGCTATCAGCATGATCATTGAGGAGGAAGAGGATAGTCACTCAGCATAACAGGGTAGTCACTCAGCATCAGCATAGGCAGTCTTGAAGGAATCTGACATTTAAAAAAAAATATTCAGTTACATCAGCATCAGGTGCTTGGTAGCTGGTGGTGATCCAAGACTGATTCATTTTTATGAAGGTCAGTCGATCGACCGAGTCGGTGGACAAGGGCACCCTGTGATTGGTTACAAAGCCTCCAGCAGCACTGAATGTGCGTTCCGAAAGAACGCTGGATGCAGGACAGGCCAGTAGCTCAATTGCATACTGTGCAAGCTCTGGCCAGTGATCCATCCTCAAGACCCAGTAATCCAGAGGATTTTCGGTGGGAAAGGTGTCCAAGTCTGATCTTGCCCCTAGGTATTCCTGCACCATGTAAACCAGACGCTGGCGATGGTTGCTGGAACCGATCATACCTTGGGGCTGCGTACTAAAAAATTATCTGAACGCATCGGTCAGACGGCCACCTTCTCCACCGCTCCTTCTTTGACTGACCGAAGCCTCAGCAACACGTTGTCCAGGACTAGGAATTTGTAACCTCCCAGTCTCTGGTAACGCATTGCACAGACCTTTCTGCAAGGCCTCCCGAAGATGCTTCATCCTCTGCTCCCTCTGCGACGGCAAGATAAGGTCCGCAACCTTACCCTTGTAACGTGGATCAAGGAGGGTTGCCAGCCAGTAATGATCCCTCTCCTTGATAGCACAAATACGAGGATCCTTCCACAGGCTTTGCAGGATCAGGGAGGCCATGCAGCGTAGGTTTGCTGAGGCATTCGGTGCAGAGTCCTCTGGGTCACTGAGGATGACATGATCCACAGCCACCTCCTCCCAGCCACGTACAAGTCCAAGGGTGTCTTGGGACTGTAATTGATCCCTTGAAGACTGCTGCTGATGCTGAGTGCTAGTCTCTACCTCCATGCTCACACAATCCTCCTCCTCCTCTTCCTGTGTGATAGCCGGGCCAGCAGGAACACTGTCTGGATAAAGGGGGCCTTGAGAGGTAAGGAAGTCCTCCTCTTCCTGCCTCTGTTCTGCCTCAAGTGCCCAGTCCATTATTCCACGCAGCGTGTGCTCCAACAGGCGGACAAGAGGGACAGTGTCACTGATGCATGCACTGTCACTGCTCACCATAGTTGTGGCCTCCTCAAATGGTGCCAGGACAGTGCATGCATCTCTGATCATGGCCCATTGGCGTAGGGAAAAAATCCAAGCTCCCCTGACCCTGTCCTGGTGCCATATTGCAACAGATACTCATTGATGGCCCTCTGCTACATGTGCAGCCGCTGCAGCATGGCCAACGTAGAGTTCCACCTGGTGGGCATGTCACAGATTAGGCGGTTCTTGGGCAGCTTGTAATCCCTTTGCAGGTCAGCCAGCCGAGCACTGGCATTATATGACTGGCGGAAAAGCCCACAGAGTTTCCTGGCCTGCTTCAGGACCTCCTGTAAGCCCGGGTACCTGCCCCAGAACCGCTGCACCACCAAGTTAAGGACTTGAGCCAAACAGGGCACATGGGTCAGTTGCCCCTGTCGGAGGGTGCAAAGGAGGTTGGTGCCATTGTCGCAAACCACCTTTCCTGGCTTAAGCTGGCATGGCGTCAACCACCTCTGAGCCTGCCCCTGCAGAGCTGACAGAATCTCTGCCCCAGTGTAGCTCCTGTCCCCCAAGCACACCAGTTCAAGCACCGCATGGCATCTTTTTGCCTGCGTACTTGCGTAGCCCCTTGAACGCCTATGGAGCACCGCTGGTTCCAAGGACAAAGCACAGGTAGAGGCCATGGAGGAAGAAGAAGAGGAGGGGGTGGAGGAGAGAGGTGTGTCAGAATCACCAGTAGTAACATTTTGGAGGCGTGGTGGCGGAACAACCTCCATCACTACTGCACCTTGTCCTGCATCCTTCCCAGCTGCCAGCAGAGTTACCCAATGCGCCGTGAAAGATAGGTAACGTCCCTGTCTATGCCTGCTGAACCATGAGTCCAGCGAGGCCAAGACATTGCCTTCCACATGCCGGTAGAGAGCCGGAATCGCCTTCTGTGAGAAAAAGTGGCGTTTGGGAACCTGCTACTGAGGAACCGTACATTCCACAAACTCACGGAAGGGGGCAGAGTCTACCAACTGAAAAGGCTGCAGTTGAAGTGCTAGCAATTTAGCCAAGCTAGCATTCAACCGCTGGGCATGTGGATGGCTGGGAGCGAACTTCTTTCGGCGGTGCAGCAGCTGGGGCAGGGAAATTTGCCTGGTACAATCGGACGTCGGTGTACCGATAGCAGATTGTACTTGGCTGTGACACACCTAATTCTACACCTTCATTCCTCTCAGTGCAGGTTTCAGAGAGGACTGAATGTATAGTGGAGTTGGAGATCCCAGCTGATGAGGAGCAAGGAGAGGTCCGCTTTGTTCTTTGGTGTGGGTCTTTTAGGTAGGCTTGCCAAGAACTGCATGGCAGGTCGACATATGTCTGGTCAAGCACGTGGTGTCCAAGCAGCTGATGTTTTGGCCACGCGAGATACGCTTTAGACATATGTTGCAAATGGCAATGGTGCGATCTGCTGCACACGTCTGAAAAAAGACCCACACCAAAGAACTTTTGGAACATGCAGAGCTCTGCGGTGTGATGCAGTCGGTGTGCTGCCCTTAAGCTGGCCTTAAGCTGGCATCCTGCCTCGTTGGAGATGTGCCTCCTCCTCCTCCTCCTCTCTCCTATCAGGCACCCACATGGAGTCAGTGACCTCATCATCCCCTCCCTCCTCATCACTGGAGCAAATCTGCCAGATAGCTGTCCTTGTTGGGCACCCCCTCTCTCTGGGCTAACGTTACTGCCTTCCTCTAGCTGTTTTCCATCATCGGAGCCTTCAAAACGCTGGGCATCCTCCTGGAGCATGTACCCAACACTGTGGCCAAACAGTTCGGGGACTCCTCTGGAGGATATGGTGGGGCTAGGGAAGGAGTGACTTATGCCATTGAGCCGAGGGAAGAGGCCGCTTTGGCAGCTGCTTTGCCAGACAAAGTACCCTGAGTCTGGGTGAGAGAGGATGAGGAGGAAGAGGACGGCTTGGTCATCCACTCTACCAAGTCTTGGGCATGTTGTGGCTCAACATGGCCATCTGCCGAAAAGAAGGACAAGCGTGACCCACGGCCACGTGCTGATGAGGATGCACTGTGTCCAAGACCAGCACCGTTGCCTCTAGACACAGAGCCGGCTTGCCCTCTTTTATTGCCTCGTGACTGTCTGCCTCTCCTTGTTTGCCTTCCAGACATACTAATGGCCTGCAGTGAGATGTAGCTGCACAAAGGTGGGATGTATATATATATATATATATATATATATATACACATATATATATATCTGTACTGATAATGCAGCTATCAGAATCAACTGCCTGCTGTGGTATTAGTATGAGGAAAGCAGCAATTGTCTTCAGTTAGTTTTAGGTGAACACTGTGCAGAGGACACAGTACACTAACTGAAAATACTTGCAACTCTCTGCCTGTGGTTTTATTATGAGAACACCACAAATTGTATTCAGGTTCCTTTAAGTGAACGCTGTGCAAAGGACAGAAGTACACTACATGAAATTAATGCAGCTCCCTGCCTGTGGTTTTATTATGAGAACACCACTAACTGTATTCAGGTAAGCTTTAGGTGAACGCTATGCAAAGCACACAGTACACTAAGTGAAACACTGACTGCAGCTAGCACAATCACCTGCCTGCCTGTCACAGTATAGAGAATAACAGGAACGGATCTAGCTAAACTGAATACAGTGTATAAATATATATATACAACACCTACGCCTGCCTGCTCTATCTAACTCAATATAAATGACATTGTCTCTCTCTCTCTGTAAGCTCTGTAAGCTCTCTCTTTAACCAACGCCAACACACTACACAAGGGCGCCAAGCCGGCGGCCTTATATAGTGTGGGGCGTGTACCTACTCCTCTGAGCCATGATTGGCCAGAGCCAATTACCTTTAACTGTACAGTGACAAAGTAGGAGACCTACATTCTTAGAATTCGTTTTTTAGTTTAAATCTGTTCATTTGGTGTGTGATTCTACTGACATATGAGGGGGAGCTTTCTGATCTCACCTTTGGGATGCAGTAACCTCGGAAATACACATCATTTGGAGTTGTGTGTGGCACATTTAAAGGAACGATATTAGAAAACCTCTGAATTTCATGTACTACTGCTTCAGTATAGGGCATATTCCTGCGATCATCGACTGTAGGCATCTGACCTTGTTTAATATTTGTCCGGATTTCCTCTTGTACCTTTTCTAGAAAATAACAGTAAATTACATCAGCCTCTCCACAATATGTGTACATATTTATTGTCACGATCAGAGGGTAAGACCACCTGGGACTGTAAACTTAAGATCTAGCAAGCCAATGGAACAACTAAACAGGTGTACCCGGATAACGGTCCTCACATATGCGGGAGCAGTGTGACTGCACGCAACAGAGGTGTGCCAGAGTCACAGGATCTAAGATGCCACCCGGTCTTCACCAGGGCCAATGGAGGTGTGGATGTTGTGCTGCAAGGCAGCCCCCAGGTTGTGGCTCTCTAACACACCCATGTGGGCACAGTACAACCAAATAGCATGCTGGAATTACATGGTGTACGCACAGGAGACTAGGAACCTATTGCAGCTAGCAGGGCCGATCCTAGGGTCACATGCGCCTGGGTGCAGAAATATTTCTGGCGCCCCTACAAGGGTGTGGTCACCTTACTAACTCCTCCCCCTTTACAATTGTTTCTATGGCAAGGACTCAAACACTGAGATGCTCCCCTAAGGAGTCATCGTTACCCTGGGATCCTCCCACGATCTCTTAACAACAAAATACAGGAAGAGAAGCACAGTACTCTAATTGGACCTGGAGGGGGGTCTCACTAATGGACACAGAGAGGGCCTCTGTTAGAGAGTTTGTTTATAAAGAGCCCCCCATAATACAGGAGATGGTCAGAGACTGCAGATATAATACAGGAGATGGTCAGAGACTGCAAACATAATACAGGAGATGGTCAGAGACTGCAAACATAATACAGGAGATGGTCAGAGACTGCAGATATAATACAGGAGATGGTCAGAGACTGCAGACATAATACAGGAGATGGTCAGGGACTGCAGATATAATACAGGAGATGGTCAGAGACTGCAGACATAATACAGGAGATGGTCAGAGACTGCAGATATAATACAGGAGATGGTCAGAGACTGCAGACATAATACAGGAGATGGTCAGAGACTGCAGACATAATACAGGAGATGGTCAGAGACTGCAGCCATGGTAAAAGAGATCAATGCAGCCTCACCAGTGCCCATTAAATGCAGCTCATCAGTGTCCACCAATTGCAGCCTACCATTGCTCACCAACTGCAGCCTACTAGTGCCCACAAAATGCAGCCTACCATTGCTCACCAATTGTAGCCTACCAGTGCCCACCAAATGCAGCCTCATCAGTGCCCACCAAATGCAGCCTCATCAGAGGGAGAGGAGGAGAAGAGAAGAGAGTGAGAGGGGGGAGAAGAGAAGAGAGTGAGAGGGGGGAGAAGAGAAGAGAGTGAGAGGGGGGAGAAGAGAAGAGAGTGAGAGGGGGGAGAAGAGAAGAGAGTGAGAGGGGGAGAAGAGAAGAGAGTGAGAGGGATGAAGAGAAGAGAGTGAGAAGGGGAGAAGAGAAGAGAAGGAGAAGAGCAGAGAGGGGGAGGAGAAGAGAAGAGAAGGGGGAGGAGAGAAGAGAGGGGGGAGGAGGAGGAGAGAAGAGAGGGGGAGGAGGAGGAGAGAAGAGAGGGGGAGGAGGAGGAGAGAAGAGAGGAGGAGTAGAGAAGAGAAGAGAGGGAGAGCGGGAGAAGAGAAGAGAAGGAGAGGGGGAGAAGAGAAGAGAAGGAGAGGGGGAGAAGAGAGGGGGAGAAGAGAAGAGAAGGAGAGGGAGAGAAGAGAAGAGAGGGAGAAGAGAAGAGGGGGAGAAGAGAAGAGATGGAGAGGGGGGAGAAGAGAAGAGAGTGAGAGGGGGAGAAGAGAAGAGAAGGAGAAGAGAAGAAAGGGGGAGGAGAAGAGAAGAGAGGGGGGAGGAGAAGAGAAGGAGAGGGGGAGAAGAGAAGAGAAGGAGAGGGAGAGAAGAGAAGAGGGGGAGAGCAGAGAGGGAGAGGGGGAGAAGAGAAGAGAGGGAGAGAGGGAGAAGAGAAGAGAGGGAGAGAGGGAGAAGAGAAGAGAGGGAGAGAGGGAGAAGAGAGGGAGAGGGGGAGAAGAGAAGAGAGGGAGAGAAGAGAAGAGTGGGAGAAGAGAGGGGGCAGGAGGAGTAGGAGAAGAGAGGGGGCAGGAGGAGGAGAAGAGTGGGGGAGAGGAGGAGGAGAAGAGTGGGGGAGAGGAGGAGGAGAAGAGAGGGGAGGAGGAGAAGAGAGGGGGGAGGAAGAGGAGAAGAGAGGGGGGAGGAAGAGAGGGGGAGGAAGAGGAGGAGGGGGGAGGAAGAGGGGGGGGGAGAGGAAGAGGAGGAGGGGGGAGAGGAGGAGGAGAAGAGAGGGGGAGAAGAGAGGGGGAGAGGAGGAGGAGGAGAAGAGAGGGGAGAGGAAAAGGAGGGGGGAGAGGAGGAGAAGAGAGGGGGGAGGAGAAGAGAGGGGGAGAGGAAGAGGAAGAGGAGGGGGGAGGAGGAGGAGGGGGGAGAGGAGGAGGAGGGAGAGGAGGAGGAGGAGGAGGGGGGAAAGGAGGAGGAGGGGGGAGAGGAGGAGGAGGGGGGAGAGGAGGAGGAGGAGGGTGGGAAGAGGAGGAGGAGGAGGGGGGAGAGGAGGAGGAGGGGGGAGAGGAGGAGGAGGAGGGGGGAGAGGAGGAGGAGGAGGGGGGAGAGGAGGAGGAGGAGGAGGGGGGGGAGAGGAGGAGGAGGAGGGGGAAAGAAGAGGAGGAGTGAAAAATGGATCACTAACCCTGTCCCTTCCACTCCTATGTCCCAGGCTGCATAGTTTACAGTGCAGCATCTGAAGTAAAAGGAAGCTCCAGTCGTTCTGCTGAAGTTACTCACTCATGTCCTGTAGCAGAGTGCTCTCGGTCCGGACTCCCTGCTCACCCATGTATGAAGGGCTAAGGCTGCGGGCGGGGGAAAGCAGAGTATGTCTTCTTGAGCCACCTCCATGTCAGTGGACACTGACAGATCTCGGAAGGCAGGGCAAAGTTCAATGATACGACTCGGAGAGTAGTGCCTGTGCAGAAGGAATGTGTCACTGGCATCTAGGTGATTTGAAATCTCCCGCCCACACCCCTTTCCAGGCACAGATTGGCCACACAAGGGGTTGTGGGCGGGCACAGGGGATACATGGGGCGGACCTAACTTACCTCCTCTTCCCTCCTTGTACAGCGGCAATTCTCGGCAGGTCACCGGGCGGGGGATGTTGACACTGCTGCGGGCGTGTCGGCGGGCGGGTCAGTGGGCGGCGAAAGTACGGCAGACTCATTGGCAACACACTCCTGCTCCTGACACTTTGGCGCCCCCTCCCCTCCCCTCTGCTAAGAAAGACACACACACTAACAGGAAATTAAGGGATCCATAGACAGAAACATAAGGGAAAATAACTGCACAGCCAGAGGGAAAACACTGAGAACAAAGACAGGATCAAACAACACACAGAATATGGGAATACTCAGATGGCTGCAAACACCACAGGAACAGAGGGGTCTGGTTGCTATGTGTAGCGGTACCCCCATAGGAGCTGCTGAGTATTGTGGTCTGTCACCCTGCCCAAGCCAGGCACACACTTGTCATTCATCCAGAGACATGAAAGCAGTCCTTGCGCTTTGTTTTTTATGTTTTATTGAGGGAGATTGAACTTGGATAGCCTTGGGGACCTATGAGATGCCTTTGGAATCAAAACATCGACAATTGGACTTTATATACATCCTGTATATACATTGCTCCTTACTCCTCATGCACATTGCTTCCTTTCTTCATCGTATGACTCCTAACTTCTCCTGCACAACGCTTCCTCTCTTTCCTTCTCCAGACTAGCTAGCACTGTAGGCTTGACACTGGTTCAGCCAGGCCCAAAGCAAATGCCCACGTGCCCCTATGGTGTAGTAAATAGAAAAGTCCCAGTGCTAGCTGTCCCTGTGGCTACTGCTCCCAGTACCACCTCTTCAGACACTGCCAGCCCTCCTGGCTTCAGCTGCCTCGCTCCACTGTCCATGACACCATCATCCTTCAGACTGCTCCACATCAGTCCTCCCAGCCGTGCCTCCCTGTCCTTCCGACGGTGTGCTCAGTCGCCAGCCCTCCTGGCTGCCTCTGTGGAACTCCTGGAGACATGCCCAGCAGTGTCCTCCCACTGTCCTCTCTTGCTCCTCCTGTCCAGGACACCTCTGTTGGTTGTAAGAGGATCCCGTAAGTATTGGCAACGAGATTAAAAATTCTAATGCCGGAACTAATAAATGCAGATCAGGCGGGTTTTGTGGCAGGAAGGGAAGGGAGAGAGAGTGGGACTGTCAGTGCTGTTTGGACTGCAGGGGACAGAAGAGACCACCTGGCATGGAGCGAGACTGTCGCTGTGACTCAGGAGGGGATGTGTTGGTGATCTGTGCTGCTGCATACTGCTCAATGTGTGTGTGTCTGTCCATTCTAATTTCCTGCCCTCCTGAGTCCTGTCCCTGAGCCACATACTTACCATATTAAAAATAAAAGAAATATGCTTTTTGCTGTAATATCTACCTTAAATCACATTGTTAATTGCATATTGTACTTATTTGTAGCCCAAATACTGAAAATTGCACTTAAAACTGTAATTTTGTAACTGGCAGTAAAAACTTGGTTGTGCCAGTAAATTTTGGGTGGTGTGTCAGTAAATTTCAATCTGGTAGGTTGGTAACACTGCTGGATGGAGTTTCTGCTCCATAGATGTATTGAAAGTGAGCAAATATGGCTACAGCTGGACCTCTTATAATTTGATTTTACAATCTTCTTTAGATCTACCAACAGCTATTCAGAGCAAGGGCTGGCCCAGTTAGATACACAATAAATGGATTATTTTTTAGATAGACCCTCACTTTACATTGTTTCAGTCAATTTTGTAATGTGCTTTGCAAGCAGAACATTGGTCTCTTTGGATGGGCACTAAATGGTTGATTCATCCTAAGTCTTCTGATACTTTTTGAGAAGTAAAATGTCTTGCAGCAGTTTATTCCTCAGACCCCATCCACAAGGCAATAATAGAGGTGTCACTCCATCGTAATTTTATTACCCAGTTGTTTGTTCATTTTACATGTAGCACTCCCTAACCCTCAGAAGCATGGTGGTACCCTTTAGAGACAAGGTGAGCTGACATTTACAGTACCTTAGGGTAGATCACTTATTAAGTAGTGGTACAGATAGGCACCAGTCACTTTTAGGTGAAACAAAAAGGGATATTATTATTTACAGGCTATTGGAAAGAGGGTTAAATTGGAAGTTACGGCAAAAACTAACTAACTCTAAACCTGCTCTCTGCCACATTCTAAATCGAATCTATCTAACCCTGTAAAGCAAAAATCGCTAAACTTACGTATTCTCTGGACTCACTCTCCTAGATCTAGTGGATGCAAGGGAGGTGGAGTGGTAATCCTCCTATCCCCACAGAGCACCTTCCAGGTTCTCCACGCTCCTCCCTCTCTGTGCCTCTCATCATTTGAAGCTCACTGTATTTGCCTATTCTCACCAATTTCCTTAAGAATTGCCATGATCTACCTACCCCCTGGACCATTATTACCTTTCCTTGATAACTTTTCTGCCTGGCTACCCTACTTGCCCTCCAAAAATAAAATTCGTGCCTCCACACTGCCAAGCAGACCTATTTTATCACAATCATTAACACCTTCTCATCCAGTCCCTGTCAACTCTTCTCTACCTTTAACTCTCTACTTCGTCCTCCACTGCCTCCACCCACTAACTCACTCGCTGCCCAGGAGATTTCTAATCACCTCAAAAATAAGATTGATTCAATTTGTGATGAAAGCTCCACTCTACAGGTATCTCCCCCACTTAAAGCGGTTGTATACCCGCTGACTTTTTTTTTTTATACACCTGTAAAGGAAAAGGCATAATGTGCTTGTATGCACAGCATACAAGCTCATTATGAAATACTTACCTTAGAATGAGGCGTCAGTGTCCCTCCTGGTCCACGCCGAGGCAGCTGACATTATGCCTCGGCGTGTCTTCCGGGTATCGCGGCTCCAGCGCTGTGAGTGGCTGGAGCCGCAATTCGTCATTCCCTTTTCTGCCTGGCTACCCTACTTGCCCTCCAAAAATAAAATTCTTGCTTCCACACTGCCAAGCAGACCTATTTTATCACAATCATTAACACCTTCTCATCCAGTCCCTGTCCACTCTTCTCTACCTTTAACTCTCTACTTCGTCCTCCACTGCCTCCACCCACTAACTCACTTGCTGCCCAGGAGATTTCTAATCACCTCAAAAATAGGATTGATTCAATTTGTGATGAAAGCTCCACTCTACAGGTATGTCCCCCACTTAAAGCGGTTGTATACCCGCTGACTTTTTTTTTTTTTTTATACACCTGTAAAGGAAAAGGCATAATGAGCTTGTATGCACAGCATACAAGCTCATTATGAAATACTTACCTTAGAACGAGGCGTCAGTGTCCCTCCCGGTCCACGCCGAGGCAGCTGACATTATGCCTCGGCGTGTCTTCCGGGTATCGTGGCTCCAGCGCTGTGAGTGGCTCCCGCGCATGCACGCGGGACACTTCTTTCCGGCAAGGTCCGGCGTCCGCCGGGCCTTCAGCTGAGAATCCCCTGTGCGCATGCGCCGCTGCAGTCAGCGGCGCAGTGCAAGGGGAATATCTCCTAAACCGTAAAGGTTTAGGAGATATTTCTTTTACCTACAGGTAAGCCTTAGTATAGGCTTACCTGTAGGTAAAAGTTACAAAAAAGACTATACAACCGCTTTAACACCCCATGTCAACAGGTACAATCAACACTCCCCTTATTCAACCCTGCTTCTATAGATGAGGTTGAAAAACAAATTTCTAACACCCACCTAACCACCTGTCCCCTGGACCCAGTTCCCTCTCAAATACTACGGTCACCTTCTGACTCTATCCTACACTCTCAAACCCACATCTTCAATCTCTCCCTCTTTTCTGGCATCTTCCTGACTCTCTAAAACATGCACTAGTCACAGCCATACTTAAAAAGTTGTCCTTGGACCCTACCAGTCTTAACAATCTATGCCCTATCTCCTTGCTCCCCTTTTCCTCTAAACTCCTTGAAAGCCTGGTCTACAACCAACTGAGTGACCACCTCATTAGGAATAACATTCTTGATCCCCTTCAGTCTGGATTTTGCCCTCAACACTCCACATAAACTGCTCTTTTAAAACTCACAAATGACTTACTAACAGCAAAAAGGAATGGACACTAATCTTTACTCTTACTTCTGGACCTTTTGGCCACCTTTGATACAGTTGACCACCCCCTCATCCTCAAAAAACTATTTTTGCTAGCTCTCATCCTATTTATCCCACTGCACCTTCAGTGTCACTTGCAATTCTACTTCCTCCACTCCTCTTCCTTTCTCCGTTGGGGTCCCCCAAGGTTTCGTTCTCGGAACTCTCCTATTTTAAATTTATACCTCTTCCCTGGGTCAGCTGATAGCCTCCCATTGCTTTAAATATAATTTCTATGCTGACAACACCCAAATCTATCTCTCCCCCCCTCAGCTTACTCCATCAGTCCCCTCACACATTACTAACTTACTAAGAGACATATCAGCCTGGATGTCACACCACTTCCTCAAACTGAACTTGTCCAAAACAAAGCTCATAATATTTCCTCTCCCACGTGCTTCTTCCCCCGACTTCTCTATCAAGAGCAATGGTACAACCATCCATCCTTCCCCACATGCCAGTGTGCTAGGTGTTATCCTGGCCTCTGAACTCTCCTTTTGGCCCCACATCCAATCACTTTCCAAAGCTTGCCGCCTCAACATCTGCAACATCTCCGAAATACATCCCTTCCTAACCAATGAAAAAACAAAGCTCCCGATTCACTCCCTGGTTGTCTCTTGCATCAACTACTGCAACTCCCTCCTCATTGGCTTACCTTTAAATAGGCTATCCCCCCTTCAGTCCATAATGAATGCTGTTGCCAGACTCATCCACCTTAAAACCCACACAGTGTCTGCTACCCATCTCTGCCAATATATCCATTGGCTGGCATGCCACTAATCCAACAAATGAAACTTAAAATACTAACAATAACTTACAAAGCCATCCACAACTCGCCCCCCAGCTACATCAATACCTAGTCTCAAAATACCAACTAAATCGCCATCTACGTTCCTCCCAAGACCTTCTGCTCTTCGTCTCCTCCTCCCTTACTCGCCTCCAGGACTTCTCCCAAGCCTCTCCCATCCTTTAAAATTCCCTAGCCTAATCTCTACGACTATCTCCAACTCTATCCACTTTTAGGCGATCCCTGAAAACTTTTCTCTTCAGAGAAGCCTATCCTGGCTCCACCTAACAACTGTACTTTCAATTTCTTCATCATCTCATCCCTCAAAGTTATTACCTTTTGTAACACTTGACCTTCCCTCTTAAATTGTAAGCTCTTGCGAGCAGGGCCCTCTGATTCCTCCTGTTTTCAATTGTAGTGTAACTGTACTTTCTGCCCTAACGTTGTAAAGTGCTGTGCAAACTGTTGTCGCTATATAAATCCTGTATAATAATAATAATAATATTCTGCAGCCGCTCTAGTCCCAGCATCAGAGGCAGCTTCAGTGTGTAGGCATTTGCAGGGGAGGCAGCCGACAACAGAAGCCCCATAGTAACTCTATGGGTGACGTCATTTTCCAGCTGTTGTAGATCTTCTACTTCACACAGAAGCCACCGCTGGAGACAGGACCGGATCGGCTGCAGAATAGGTAAGTACAGCGATTTTTGCTTTACAGGGCTAGATAGATTAGGTTTAGAATGTGGCAGAAATCAGGTTAAGAATTTGTTTTGGTTTGAACTTCCACTTTAAGGGTACAGATGCTCCAGATTAAAGCAGAACTCTAGTTTGTCACACATCACTGCGGAGGAAAGGGACCTTTAAGTCGAGACAGACATTCGTTTGTTGGAATTCTTTAGCAGATATCACCAATAGCAACAACATCCCTTTCTCCAGGAAAGTCAACCAGCTCCTACTCACGAGGTTCCAATGTAAAAGCCCTGCAGATACCTCCTGTAGAATCTTCCTCTGGGACTCAATCCTGTATCCAAGGAACATTCACAGACCTCAGCTGCAGGCCTAAGCACATCAAGGCCTCCTTAGACAGGCAAGCCTAAATAAGCAGCTCCATCACATGCACCCTTTCCAGGCCAGAGCCTGGGGGAAAGAAAGATTGCATCAGCCAGCCCCAAATATTTATACCCTTTCCCATAGTGCACTAATGGCAAAGGAAACTACTAGCGGTGGGCTGGGAAAAGATATGAATATTCATAATCCAGAGCCACGAATGATCTCACACTAATACCAGAGATGACAGTGCCACCTACTGACAGAAGGGAGAACTGACAGCCAAACTGAACTTAGGGAAAGCTGAACAAGACACAGACTATAATTCACATTGGCTAACCGAGCCATGTAGCAATAAATTTAGAAGCACTCATGCTTACGGCAGGGGGCTACATGCATTATGAATAATCTAGTAGGAAAACAGAACATGGTCATTTGGCTTCATAATGGTTGTGGGATTTGAACAGTACTGGGATTTCTGGTAGTGATTAGGGATGAGCCGAATACCCCCCAGTTCGAAATCAAAAGTGCTAATTATAAAGGCTAATATGCAAGTTATTGTCCTAAAAAGTGTTTGGGGACCCGGGTCCTGCCCCAGGGGACATGTATCAATGCAAAAAAAAGTTTTAAAAATGGCTGTTTTTTCAGGAGCAGTGACTTTAATGATTCTTAGGCCTCATGCCCACGGACGTTTTTACAGCTGCGTTTTTGAGCGTTTTTTACAGCTTAAAAACGCCTGTCCATGTTAGTCTATAGCTTCATGCCCACCTAGACGTTTTTGAGCTGCAAATAGCATAGACGTTTTTAAGCTGTAAAAAAAACCCAGGACCAGTGCGTTCCTCAGCGTCAGAATTAGGCAGAAAAAAACGTGCAAAAATGCGCACTAACCGCGGTCGCGTTTTTTAGCTCCAACGTTTTTTTTTTTGTTTTTGTTTTTTTCTCAAAAAAAAAATTTTACAATAACATGGACAGGCGTTTTTAAGCTGTAGAAAACGCAGCTGTAAAAACGTCAGTGGGCATGAAGCCTTAAAGTGAAAAAAAAAGTGAAATATTCCTTTAAATGTCGTACCTGGGCGGTGTCTAAAGTATGCCTGTGAAGTGGCACGTGTTTCCCGTGTTTAGAACTGTCCCTGCACAAAATTACATTTATAAAGCAAAAAAAGTCATTTAAAACTGCTTGCGGCTTTAATGTAATGTCTGGTCCTGGCAATATGTATGAAAATCATTGAGAAAAATGGCATGGGTACCCCCCCAGCCCACTACCAGCCCCTTTGGGTCTTGTAGGGATATTAAGGGGAACCCCGCACCCAAATAAAAAAAAGGCCCTATATACTCTGAACAGCAGTATACAGGCGGTGCGAACAAGACAGGGACTGTAGGTTTGTTCTTAAGTAGAATCTGTTTGTCATTTTGAACAGGTACATTTTTTAAGTGTAGCTCCAGCCAAAAAATCTATTTTAACATTTGTTTTACTGTCTGTGCACCTGTTCATAACATTTCACCTCACTTTTCGTCCCAATGACAAATGTTTTTTGAAAATTTGGGGTTTTAATTGAAACAAGAATTGGTGATAAAGCATCAGTGAAGAGAAGACACCTTTTCCCCATATTAACTCTGAAGCCTCGTACACACGACCGAGTTTCTCGTCGAAAAACGACAAGAAACTTGCTGGCAGAGCTTTCTTGCCGAGTAAATCGGTCGTGTGCACGCGGCTATCAGGTTTCTCATCAAGAAAACCGACAAGAATCTCGACGAGAAATATAGAGAACCTGCTCTCTATTTTCTCGTCGAGATTCTCGTCAGCCTGTTTCTCGACGAGAAAAGTGTGTGTGTGTACACTTACCTGTCCTCCAGGAAACCCGCGCATGCTCGAAATGACTTTGACGCATGCGCGGTAGCTTCCTAGGCATAGTTAGGGTGAAGCAAGATGGCGGCGACGGCATCGAATGTGACGAGCGCACGCTCGTCGTAGTCGATGACATCACCGCGTTCGCTCCATTCAAAGAACCGCGGGTTCTTTGAATTGAGCGTCTGTACACTCGGCCGGGACAAGTTTCTTGTCCAAAAATCTCGTCAAGAAAAATGACGTGTTTTTTCATGACGAGATTCTCGGTCGTGTGTACGAGGCTTTACAGGAGAGAATTTCCCTTCCTAGGGGTAGATTTCCTCTCACTTCCTGTTGTCTCCTTCCGTTTGCAAGTAGGAGTCGTTTGTAAGTTGGATGTTTGAAAGTAGGGGCCTGCCGTATATACTCTGCAGAAATTTGGTCCTTAGGTGTTGGTGTTGCCACAACACTGTAAGCCCTCACAGTTACTCTTGGTGGGCGCTGGAACGCCCTGCTGTGAACTATTATATCAAGAATTGTAATTACATGTCATTGTTGAACAGTGGTAGGAAAAATTGGGCCTTTGGTGGTGCTGGTGCCACAACACTGTAAGTCCTCACAGTTACTGTTGGTGGGCGCAGGAATGGGCCCTGCTGTGAATTATTAGATCAAGAATTGTAATTGCATGCCCCTGTTGAACAGGGGCATAAAAAGTGGGCCTTAGGCACTGGTGCCACAACACTGCAACCCTTCACAGATACTGTACTTAAAACGCAGCAATGGGCCCTGTTGCAAAGCATTGCATCAAAAATTGTAAATACACGCCCCTGTTAAACAGGGGCTGAAAAATTGGGCCTTAGGCACTGGTGCTGGTGCCACAACACTGCAACCCCTGACAAATACTGTAGGTGGAGCGCAGCAATGAGCCCTGCTGCAAAGCATTGCATCAAAAATTGTAAATACACACCCCAGTTAAACAGGGGCTGAAAAATTGGGCCTCAGCCACTGGTGGCGGTGCCCAGAACCAAGAATGTTCTTACAAGCTATCAGCATGATCATTGAGGAGGAAGAGGATAGTCACTCAGCATAACAGGGTAGTCACTCAGCATCAGCATAGGCAGTCTTGAAGGAATCTGACATTTAAAAAAAAATATTCAGTTACATCAGCATCAGGTGCTTGGTAGCTGGTGGTGATCCAAGACTGATTCATTTTTATGAAGGTCAGTCGATCGACCGAGTCGGTGGACAAGCGCACCCTGTGATTGGTTACAAAGCCTCCAGCAGCACTGAATGTGCGTTCCGAAAGAACGCTGGATGCAGGACAGGCCAGTAGCTCAATTGCATACTGTGCAAGCTCTGGCCAGTGATCCATCCTCAAGACCCAGTAATCCAGAGGATTTTCGGTGGGAAAGGTGTCCAAGTCTGATCTTGCCCCTAGGTATTCCTGCACCATGTAAACCAGACGCTGGCGATGGTTGCTGGAACCGATCATACCTTGGGGCTGCGTACTAAAAAATTATCTGAACGCATCGGTCAGACGGCCACCTTCTCCACCGCTCCTTCTTTGACTGACCGAAGCCTCAGCAACACGTTGTCCAGGACTAGGAATTTGTAACCTCCCAGTCTCTGGTAACGCATTGCACAGACCTTTCTGCAAGGCCTCCCGAAGATGCTTCATCCTCTGCTCCCTCTGCGACGGCAAGATAAGGTCCGCAACCTTACCCTTGTAACGTGGATCAAGGAGGGTTGCCAGCCAGTAATGATCCCTCTCCTTGATAGCACGAATACGAGGATCCTTCCACAGGCTTTGCAGGATCAGGGAGGCCATGCAGCGTAGGTTTGCTGAGGCATTCGGTGCAGAGTCCTCTGGGTCACTGAGGATGACATGATCCACAGCCACCTCCTCCCAGCCACGTACAAGTCCAAGGGTGTCTTGGGACTGTAATTGATCCCTTGAAGACTGCTGCTGATGCTGAGTGCTAGTCTCTACCTCCATGCTCACACAATCCTCCTCCTCCTCTTCCTGTGTGATAGCCGGGCCAGCAGGAACACTGTCTGGATAAAGGGGGCCTTGAGAGGTAAGGAAGTCCTCCTCTTCCTGCCTCTGTTCTGCCTCAAGTGCCCAGTCCATTATTCCACGCAGCGTGTGCTCCAACAGGCGGACAAGAGGGACAGTGTCACTGATGCATGCACTGTCACTGCTCACCATAGTTGTGGCCTCCTCAAATGGTGCCAGGACAGTGCATGCATCTCTGATCATGGCCCATTGGCGTAGGGAAAAAATCCAAGCTCCCCTGACCCTGTCCTGGTGCCATATTGCAACAGATACTCATTGATGGCCCTCTGCTACATGTGCAGCCGCTGCAGCATGGCCAACGTAGAGTTCCACCTGGTGGGCATGTCACAGATTAGGCGGTTCTTGGGCAGCTTGTAATCCCTTTGCAGGTCAGCCAGCCGAGCACTGGCATTATATGACTGGCGGAAAAGCCCACAGAGTTTCCTGGCCTGCTTCAGGACCTCCTGTAAGCCCGGGTACCTGCCCCAGAACCGCTGCACCACCAAGTTAAGGACTTGAGCCAAACAGGGCACATGGGTCAGTTGCCCCTGTCGGAGGGTGCAAAGGAGGTTGGTGCCATTGTCGCAAACCACCTTTCCTGGCTTAAGCTGGCATGGCGTCAACCACCTCTGAGCCTGCCCCTGCAGAGCTGACAGAATCTCTGCCCCAGTGTAGCTCCTGTCCCCCAAGCACACCAGTTCAAGCACCGCATGGCATCTTTTTGCCTGCGTACTTGCGTAGCCCCTTGAACGCCTATGGAGCACCGCTGGTTCCAAGGACAAAGCACAGGTAGAGGCCATGGAGGAAGAAGAAGAGGAGGGGGTGGAGGAGAGAGGTGTGTCAGAATCACCAGTAGTAACATTTTGGAGGCGTGGTGGCGGAACAACCTCCATCACTACTGCACCTTGTCCTGCATCCTTCCCAGCTGCCAGCAGAGTTACCCAATGCACCGTGAAAGATAGGTAACGTCCCTGTCTATGCCTGCTGAACCATGAGTCCAGCGAGGCCAAGACATTGCCTTCCACATGCCGGTAGAGAGCCGGAATCGCCTTCTGTGAGAAAAAGTGGCGTTTGGGAACCTGCTACTGAGGAACCGTACATTCCACAAACTCACGGAAGGGGGCAGAGTCTACCAACTGAAAAGGCTGCAGTTGAAGTGCTAGCAATTTAGCCAAGCTAGCATTCAACCGCTGGGCATGTGGATGGCTGGGAGCGAACTTCTTTCGGCGGTGCAGCAGCTGGGGCAGGGAAATTTGCCTGGTACAATCGGACGTCGGTGTACCGATAGCAGATTGTATTTGGCTGTGACACACCTAATTCTACACCTTCATTCCTCTCAGTGCAGGTTTCAGAGAGGACTGAATGTATAGTGGGGTTGGAGATCCCAGCTGATGAGGAGCAAGGAGAGGTCCGCTTTGTACTTTGGTGTGGGTCTTTTAGGTAGGCTTGCCAAGAACTGCATGGCAGGTCGACATATGTCTGGTCAAGCACGTGGTGTCCAAGCAGCTGATGTTTTGGCCACGCGAGATACGCTTTAGACATATGTTGCAAATGGCAATGGTGCGATCTGCTGCACACGTCTGAAAAAAGACCCACACCAAAGAACTTTTGGAACATGCAGAGCTCTGCGGTGTGATGCAGTCGGTGTGCTGCCCTTAAGCTGGCCTTAAGCTGGCATCCTGCCTCGTTGGAGATGTGCCTCCTCCTCCTCTCTCCTATCAGGCACCCACGTGGAGTCAGTGACCTCATCATCCCCTCCCTCCTCATCACTGGAGCAAATCTGCCAGATAGCTGTCCTTGTTGGGCACCCCCTCTCTCTGGGCTAACGTTACTGCCTTCCTCTAGCTGTTTTCCATCATCGGAGCCTTCAAAACGCTGGGCATCCTCCTGGAGCATGTACCCAACACTGTGGCCAAACAGTTCGGGGACTCCTCTGGAGGATATGCTGGGGCTAGGGAAGGAGTGACTTATGCCATTGAGCCGAGGGAAGAGGCCGCTTTGGCAGCTGCTTTGCCAGACAAAGTACCCTGAGTCTGGGTGAGAGAGAATGAGGAGGAAGAGGACGGCTTGGTCATCCACTCTGCCAAGTCTTGGGCATGTTGTGGCTCAACATGGCCATCTGCCGAAAAGAAGGACAAGCGTGACCCACGGCCACGTGCTGATGGGGATGCACTGTGTCCAAGACCAGCACCGTTGCCTCTAGACACAGAGCCGGCTTGCCCTCTTTTATTGCCTCGTGACTGTCTGCCTCTCCTTGTTTGCGTTCCAGACATACTAATGGCCTGCAGTGAGATGTAGCTGCACAAAGGTGGGATGTATATATATATATATATATATATATACACATATATATATATCTGTACTGATAATGCAGCTATCAGAATCAACTGTCTGCTGTGGTATTAGTATGAGGAAAGCAGCAATTGTCTTCAGTTAGTTTTAGGTGAACACTGTGCAGAGGACACAGTACACTAACTGAAAATACTTGCAACTCTCTGCCTGTGGTTTTATTATGAGAACACCACAAATTGTATTCAGGTTCCTTTAAGTGAACGCTGTGCAAAGGACAGAAGTACACTACATGAAATTAATGCAGCTCCCTGCCTGTGGTTTTATTATGAGAACACCACTAACTGTATTCAGGTAAGCTTTAGGTGAACGCTATGCAAAGCACACAGTACACTAAGTGAAACACTGACTGCAGCTAGCACAATCACCTGCCTGCCTGTCACAGTATAGAGAATAACAGGAACGGATCTAGCTAAACTGAATACAGTGTATAAATATATATATACAACACCTACGCCTGCCTGCTCTATCTAACTCAATATAAATGACATTGTCTCTCTCTCTCTGTAAGCTCTGTAAGCTCTCTCTTTAACCAACGCCAACACACTACACAAGGGCGCCAAGCCGGCGGCCTTATATAGTGTGGGGCGTGTACCTACTCCTCTGAGCCATGATTGGCCAAAGCCACCCTGGCTTTGGCCAATTACGGCTCTCCGTTCTTAATGCGCTGTGATTGGCCAAAGCATGCGGGTCATAGTGCATGCTTGGCTAATCATCAGTGAATTATGAGCCGTGACGCGCCACTCGAATTTGGCGCGAACGGCCCATAATGTTCGCAATTCGGCAAACAGCCAAACAGACGATGTTCGAGTCAAACATTGGTTCGACTCCAACACGAAGCTCATTCCTAGTAGTGATATTTCACCACTGGCACTGCTAAGTTAGCATGTGATTTAACTACTAAAAACCATGTAAAATTGAATTTTTTAGTTGAATTACCTTTAACTGTACAGTGACAAAGTAGGAGACCTACATTCTTAGAATTCGTTTTTTAGTTTAAATCTGTTCATTTGGTGTGTGATTCTACTGACATATGAGGGGGAGCTTTCTGATCTCACCTTTGGGATGCAGTAACCTCGGAAATACACATCATTTGGAGTTGTGTGTGGCACATTTAAAGGAACGATATTAGAAAACCTCTGAATTTCATGTACTACTGCTTCAGTATAGGGCATATTCCTGCGATCATTGACTGTAGGCATCTGACCTTGTTTAATATTTGTCCGGATTTCCTCTTGTACCTTTTCTAGAAAATAACAGTAAATTACATCAGCCTCTCCACAATATGTGTACATATTTATTGTCACGATCAGAGGGTAAGACCACCTGGGACTGTAAACTCAAGATCTAGCAAGCCAATGGAACAACTAAACAGGTGTACCCGGATAACGGTCCTCACATATGCGGGAGCAGTGTGACTGCACGCAACAGAGGTGTGCCAGAGTCACAGGATCTAAGATGCCACCCGGTCTTCACCAGGGCCAATGGAGGTGTGGATGTTGTGCTGCAAGGCAGCCCCCAGGTTGCGGCTCTCTAACACACCCATGTGGGCACAGTACAACCAAATAGCATGCTGGAATTACATGGTGTACGCACAGGAGACTAGGAACCTATTGCAGCTAGCAGGGCCGATCCTAGGGTCACATGCGCCTGGGTGCAGAAATATTTCTGGCGCCCCTACAAGGGTGTGGTCACCTTACTAACTACTCCCCCTTTACAAATGTTTCTATGGCAAGGACTCAAACACTGAGATGCTCCCCTAAGGAGTCATCGTTACCCTGGGATCCTCCCACGATCTCTTAACAACAAAATACAGGAAGAGAAGCACAGTACTCTAATTGGACCTGGAGGGGGGTCTCACTAATGGACACAGAGAGGGCCTCTGTTAGAGAGTTTGTTTAGAAAGAGCCCCCCATAATACAGGAGATGGTCAGAGACTGCAGATATAATACAGGAGATGGTCAGAGACTGCAAACATAATACAGGAGATGGTCAGAGACTGCAAACATAATACAGGAGATGGTCAGAGACTGCAGATATAATACAGGAGATGGTCAGAGACTGCAGACATAATACAGGAGATGGTCAGGGACTGCAGATATAATACAGGAGATGGTCAGAGACTGCAGACATAATACAGGAGATGGTCAGAGACTGCAGATATAATACAGGAGATGGTCAGAGACTGCAGACATAATACAGGAGATGGTCAGAGACTGCAGACATAATACAGGAGATGGTCAGAGACTGCAGCCATGGTAAAAGAGATCAATGCAGCCTCACCAGTGCCCATTAAATGCAGCTCATCAGTGTCCACCAATTGCAGCCTACCATTGCTCACCAACTGCAGCCTACTAGTGCCCACAAAATGCAGCCTACCATTGCTCACCAATTGTAGCCTACCAGTGCCCACCAAATGCAGCCTCATCAGTGCCCACCAAATGCAGCCTCATCAGTGCCCACCAAATGCAGCCTCATCAGTGCCCATCAAAACGCAGCCTCACTGTGCCCATTAATTAGCGTCACTGTGCCCATCATAAAGAAGCCTCACTGTGCCCATCATAAAGCAGCCACTGTGCCTATTAATCAGCATCACTGTGCCCCTCCGAAAGCGTCACTGTGCCCCTAAAAACTCAGCCACTGTGCCCATTAATCAGTGTCACTGTGCCCATTGGAGGAGGAGGAGGGGGAGAGAGGAGGAGGAGGAGGATGAAAAGAGAAGAGAGGGGGAGGAAGAGAAGAGAGGGGGGAAGAGAAGAGAAGAGAGGGGGAGGAGAAGAGAAGAGAGGGGGAGGAGAAGAAAAGAGAGGGGGAGGAGAAGAAAAGAGAGGGGGAGGAGAAGAAAAGAGAGGGGGAGGAGAAGAGAAGAGGAGGAGAAGAGAAGAGAAGAGAAGGGGAGGAGAAGAGAAGAGAGGGGGGAGGAGGAGAAGAAAGGGAGAGGATGAGAAGAGAAGAGAGGGAGAGGAAGAGAAGAGAGGGAGAGGAGGAGAAGAGAGGGAGAGGAGGAGAAGAGAGGAGAGGGAGAGAAGGAGAAGAGAAGAGAGTGAGAGGGGGGAGAAGAGAAGAGAGTGAGAGGGGGGAGAAGAGAAGAGAGTGAGAGGGGGGAGAAGAGAAGAGAGTGAGAGGGGGGAGAAGAGAAGAGAGTGAGAGGGGAGAGAAGAGAAGAGAGTGAGAGGGGGGAGAAGAGAAGAGAGTGAGAGGGGGAGAAGAGAAGAGAGTGAGAAGGGGAGAAGAGAAGGAGAAGAGCAGAGAGGGGGAGGAGAAGAGAAGAGAAGGGGGAGGAGAGAAGAGAGGGGGGAGGAGGAGGAGAGAAGAGAGGGGGGAGGAGGAGGAGAGAAGAGAGGGGGAGGAGGAGGAGAGAAGAGAGGGAGAGGGGGAGAAGAGAAGAGAAGGAGAGGGGGAGAAGAGAAGAGAAGGAGAGGGGGAGAAGAGAAGGAGAGGGGGAGAAGAGAAGAGAAGGAGAGGGAGAGAACAGAAGAGAGGGAGAGAAGAGAAGAGGGGGAGAAGAGAAGAGGGGGAGAAGAGAAGAGATGGAGAGGGGGGAGAAGAGAAGAGAGGGGGAGAAGAAGAGAAGAGAGGGGGGAGGAGAAGAGAAGGAGAGGGGGAGAAGAGAAGAGGAGGAGAGGGAGAGAAGAGAAGAGGGGGAGAGCAGAGAGGGAGATGGGGAGAAGAGAAGAGAGGGAGAGAGGGAGAAGAGAAGAGAGGGAGAGAGGGAGAAGAGAAGAGAGGGAGAAGAGAAGAGAGGGAGAGGGGGAGAAGAGAAGAGAGGGAGAGAAGAGAAGAGAGGGAGAAGGAGGAGGAGGAGAAGAGAAGAGAGGGGGCAGGAGGAGTAAGAGAAGAGAGGGGGCAGGAGGAGGAGAAGAGTGGGGGAGAGGAGGAGGAGAAGAGAGAGGAGGAGGAGAAGAGAGGGGAGGAGGAGGAGGAGAAGAGTGGGGGAGGAAGAGGAGAAGAGAGGGGGAGGAAGAGAGGGGGAGGAAGAGGAGGAGGGGGGGAGGAAGAGGAGGGGGGAGAGGAAGAGGAGGAGGGGGGAGAGGAGGAGGAGAAGAGAGGGGGAGAAGAGAGGGGGAGAGGAGGAGGAGGAGAAGAGAGGGGAGAGGAAAAGGAGGGGGGAGAGGAGGAGGAGGGGGGAGGAGGAGGAGGAGAAGAGAGGGGGAGAGGAAGAGGAAGAGGAGGGGGGAGGAGGAGGAGGGGGGAGAGGAGGAGGAGGGAGAGGAGGAGGAGGAGGAGGGGGGGGAAGGAGGAGGAGGGGGGAGAGGAGAAGGAGGAGGGTGGGAAGAGGAGGAGGAGGAGGGGGGAGAGGAGGAGGAGGAGGGGGGAGGGAGGAGGAGGGGGAGAGGAAGAGGAGGAGGAGGAGGGGGAAAGAAGAGGAGGAGTGAAAAATGGATCACTAACCCTGTCCCTTCCACTCCTATGTCCCAGGCTGCATAGTTTACAGTGCAGCATCTGAAGTAAAAGGAAGCTCCAGTCGTTCTGCTGAAGTTACTCACTCATGTCCTGTAGCAGAGTGCTCTCGGTCCCGACTCCCTGCTCATCCATGTATGAAGGGCTAAGGCTGCGGGCGGGGGAAAGCAGAGTATGTCTTCTTGAGCCACCTCCATGTCAGTGGACACTGACAGATCTCGGAAGGCAGGGCAAAGTTCAATGATAGGACTCGGAGAGTAGTGCCTGTGCAGAAGGAATGTGTCACTGGCATCTAGGTGATTTGAAATCTCCCGCCCACACCCCTTTCCAGGCACAGATTGGCCACACAAGGGGTTGTGGGCGGGCACAGGGGATACATGGGGCGGACCTAACTTACCTCCTCTTCCCTCCTAGTACAGCGGCAATTCTCGGCAGGTCACCGGGCGGGGGATGTTGACACTGCTGCGGGCGTGTCGGCGGCGGGTCAGTGGGCGGCGAAAGTACGGCGCGTCGGCGCCAGACTCATTGGCAACACACTCCTGCTCCTGACACTTTGGCGCCCCCTCCCCTCTGGCGCCTCGGTGCAGTGCACCCCCCGCACCCCGTCTCGGACCGGCCCTGGCAGCTAGCTAGGAAGGGATGCCAGGGGAGAGGACGCAGGGAGGGAGCATGCATAAAGCGCAGGAGAGAGGGGGATGCTGAGCAACGGTGCAGAGAAAGAGAGAGAGTGAGAGACTCATGCTGGAAAGGGCTGCAGGCAATCAACAACAATATACAATGCTAAGAAAGACACACACACTAACAGGAAATTAAGGGATCCATAGACAGAAACATAAGGGAATATAACTGTACAGCCAGAGGGAAAACACTGAGAACAAAGACAGGATCAAACAACACACAGAATATGGGAATACTCAGATGGCTGCAAACACCACAGGAATAGAGGGGTCTGGTTGCTATGTGTAGCGGTACCCCCATAGGAGCTGCTGAGTATTGTGGTCTGTCACCCTGCCCAAGCCAGGCACACACTTGTCATTCATCCAGAGACATGAAAGCAGTCCTTGCGCTTTGTTTTTTATGTTTTATTGAGGGAGATTGAACTTGGATAGCCTTGGGGACCTATGAGATGCCTTTGGAATCAAAACATCGACAATTGGACTTTATATACATCCTGTATATACATTGCTCCTTACTCCTCATGCACATTGCTTCCTTTCTTCATCGTATGTGTAACGGCACCCCAATCTCAAGGGGTATTAACGCCGTTTACGACGTTCCCTCTCCTAGACACACATCCACTCGCTACCGATATCCACAGCTAAACGACCCTTTCCTATAGGAGCCGACCCCTCTTGAAGAAGACGAGACGCACTCTGTCTCTTCTGTAGTAGGAATGAATTTATTAATGCCAAACATTGTAACTTTATACACAATTCAGGGCACATGATTTAACATGAACAAGGGCCCAGCTCCACCCACACATCCCAAAACTCAACACCTCATCCTGACGTCTGCTAGGCTTCAAAAGATCCCAACACAATAGAATATACGATCTCCAATACACATCTTCCCACAGAGGGTTGGCAGCCAGTCTGTCTGGCGACAACAGGTTCTAAACCCTTTACATCTTAAATCCCTTTGTATTGTAAATCCCAGTCTGCCTTTACAATACACACAAGTATAGGGTTAATTACTTCTATTCACACCAGACCTTCCCAAGTCATACTGAACAATAGAAATGCAAAACAACTTAATTCCTCACAGCAATGATACTTAACCCCCACATACAGTATACATCCAATCTATATACAATGTATATACAGCCTTGAATATGGCTATCATAGACCATATTGGGGTTTTCATTCACCCTGTGCCCCTAATAGAGACACAGGGTGATTGACACATAAGAGCCATTGGGGAAGCTGGCGCAAGGGTATTTCATACTTCCTAAGCGATTCTGAGTCCCCCGGGCCTTCCCGTTACATCTCTCCCCTTTCGGCAGGAGACTAACAGAGGGGGGAACCCCAGACGGGTTGACTCCGAAGTTAGTCCATAGGTCCCTTCTTCTAATGCCGGTATCCACACAGTACCCCAAATAAATTTCTCCAAACAGAGAATCGCTTACCCAGCCAACCTCTGCCTCTCTCAGAGAACACACCCGCCGCTGGGGAGAGGCCTGGACTGGCCCTTCTCCCTGGAGTCCTTTCTGCCACTGGAGAGAAGACAGGGTGACTGGGCTCAGTCCGTCATGCTGTTGGGGATCTGGGTCGACTGCCCGGCATCCCTTTGGTATACAAGTGGAGACTGAAGTCCCATCCACTTGTGGTAGGTGAAAATCTCCCAGTGCTTGCAAAGCAAGGCTGACATCCTCCTGTCTCAGTGTCACACCATTTTCTGGGGTTGTGTCAGTGAGGACTGAAGTCCCATCCAATACCACAGGAACTCCCTCTTCTGTTAGTTGGGAGCCGAGGCCCGTGGCGCTCGGCTCTGTTGCCAGCTCTTCTGCTGGGTTGCTGTGAGTGGAGACCGCAGTCCCATCCACCGATATCCGCTCAAGTGGCAGTTGTGTGCAGTGGCCAGTAGCATTCTGCCCTGCTGCCAGTGATTCAGCTGGGAGTAAAAGCTTTACTGCCTCAGCTTGTTGCTGGGGAGAGGGGCCAACTGCCCCGGCTCCCTGAAACTCCACAGTGGTTTACGGTGCTGGGCAGAGGTGGGTATCACTCTGCCCTGTTGCCAGCACTTCTGCTGGGGACTCCACACCATCTGCTCTGGTTAACTGTTGGGGGGGGGAGATGGCCTGCTTCTCCTCCCTGCATCTCTCACAACCTCCTTCCGAATTCCTCTTCCATGGTGGCTGGTTCTTTAGGCGTTGTCCCCGATTGCCGTATTTGCGCCATTCTCTGCTCATGTTGCCACTCATCCTGCCGCTCGATGTCTCTAATGGCTTCCCGTATGGCGGTCTCTGATGGGTTAGCACCATACAATGCCAACCGCTGTTGCACTCGTTGCTGAAACAAATCTTCAACTGACCAGGGTCCTGCATCACCCTCCTTCGGCTGCATCGCTGGCCAGTCACTGTGGTGGTTTGGAGTGTCCCAGGAACTGGAGGGAAAATCCCGCTGCTGCCAACCAATGTAACGGCACCCCAATCTCAAGGGGTATTAACGCCGTTTACGATGTTCCCTCTCCTAGACACACATCCACTCGCTACCGATATCCACAGCTAAACGACCCTTTCCTATAGGAGCCGACCCCTCTGGAAGAAGACGAGACGCACTCTGTCTCTTCTGTAGTAGGAATGACTTTATTAATGCCAAACATTGTAACTTTATACACAATTCAGAGCACATGATTTAACATGAACAAGGGCCCAGCTCCACCCACACATCCCAAAACTCAACACCTCATCCTGACGTCTGCTAGGCTTCAAAAGATCCCAACACAATAGAATATACGATCTCCAATACACATCTTCCCACAAAGGGTTGGCAGCCAGTCTGTCTGGCGACAACAGGTTCTAAACCCTTTTCCTCTGCACAGTCCATTAAGTCCATACCTTCTGTAATCTGTGGCTGGGGAGATGAGCCAACTGCCCTAGCTCCCTGGAACTCCATATTATCCACTTCGGCTTTAGGGAGGGCAATCTTCATCTTTTCCACTGCCGATTCTTCAGCCAGGCTAGCTCCCTGGAACTCCATATCATCCACTTCGGCTTTAGGGAGGGCAATCTTCATCTTTTCCACTGCCGATTCTTCAGCCAGGTTAGCTCCCTGGAACTCTGTATCATTCACTTGGGGTGCCGTTACAGTATGACTCCTAACTTCTCCTGCACAACGCTTCCTCTCTTTCCTTCTCCAGACTAGCTAGCACTGTAGGCTTGACACTGGCTCAGCCAGGCCCAAAGCAAATGCCCACGTGCCCCTATGGTGTAGTACATAGAAAAGTCCCAGTGCTAGCTGTCCCTGTGGCTACTGCTCCCAGTACCACCTCTTCAGGCACTGCCAGCCCTCCTGGCTTCAGCTGCCTCGCTCCACTGTCCATGACACCATCATCCTTCAGACTGCTCCACATCAGTCCTCCCAGCCGTGCCTCCCTGTCCTCCCGACGGTGTGCTCAGTCGCCAGCCCTCCTGGCTGCCTCTGTGGAACTCCTGGAGACATGCCCAGCAGTGTCCTCCCACTGTCCTCTCTTGCTCCTCCTGTCCAGGACACCTCTGTTGGTTGTAAGAGGATCCCGTCCGCACCCGAGCCCAGGCCTAAGGTCAGCCTCACCAGACTGGGGAGCTCCCTCAAAGGCCCAGACAGCCTAACACTCCATCTCCATTCTTCCACCCGTTCAACTCCTCCCCAGCTGGGCTGACCCTGGGTATTTAAGGAGGCCTGCCCCTGCCAATGAAAGTTGGGGATTGGTCAGGGCTCCCTAGAATACTCCAGGCGGCTCCACTTCCCCTCCAGCCTCTCTTTCCAGAAAACACTGGAAAATTATAGAAAGAAGTAGGAGGTCCTAGTGATGCTACCTGTGAGTCACTCAGTACTACTGAGCCACTCCCAACCCAGATCCCAGAACACACCAAGGCTTGAATACCAGCCATGCCTGGAAATTTACCTGTTCTAGGAAAAAAAAACTATACTATTTCCCTAGCACACTAGAGGGTGCTATATACGTGAAGACACGTTGCTCAAACACTAACACACAGGGGCAAAGGCTTAATAATACCTAGGTTCAATGCAGATAGGCAGGAACCCAAGCAACTTGGACAGGAGACAAAACCTGGCGCCGGATCGATGTTCACGGAAGCGTGACATTTATAATTATGTTGCAGCTTACCAGTCCTGAGATGTGGTCCATGAATTGGTTTTCTTTTTTTTGTTTGTTTATTTAACCTGGTGATTCTGCCAGTAACACTTTTCCTGTCCTTGAGTGACAACACTCACTCACCCTTCTGTGTCAGGACAACAGAAATAAGATAGGACTAAGGCTTGTTCACAACTATGCGTGTCCAGAAGCAAAATCAAGCACTTTCCCAACATGCACATGTAGCCAGGTGCTTGGTTAAGAATGAAGAGTGAGAGAAACACTGGCTGCAGCTGCTCTCTGTAGCTACTACCCTGTGATGATAAACTGGTTAACAGCTATATCAGCAAGAGGAGGGAGCTGCTGAGCAGGAAGAGTTCATTAGAGCCAGACAGCACTGCACTGTGGGAACTGTAGTCCAGAGGAAAGAGACTCTATTGTAATCAAGAGCTTTTGAATTGCATTCCCAGAGAGAGATTGCTGGGAGGAGGGGAAAGAGCTGCATTTTCTCAGGCTGTACAGGACATAGATTCCTCTTGGCATTATGGAGCTCGGAGAGTGCACATTGCTGTGCAGTGTGCACCACTACTGCTGCATAACAGCAGTCTGAGCGGGATCTGGAGTGCTGAGTCCAGGTGTGCCGATAACCAGAGTCAACTGGGTGCAGAGCAGAGGGTGGATGAATCGCTGTCTGTGACCAGATAGTGAGCTGCAGTATTGCTGGCAACCCTTTAGAAACTGACCATACAACCATCTAGTGGCCTTATTCCTGCCTACGGCTTGACTGGGACTATTATCATGTGCACCCATAGTACAACTGGGCCCCAATGCTAGCCAGCTGAAGTTTTTGGTCTAAAGACTGCCCTGCTGCTACACAGAAACCTTCACCTATTGCTTATGGTAAGAGCTACCTCTCAGGGGACATTGCATCATATCATAACCATTCTCTTACTGTGTACTCTAGACTAGTTATAGTATTATTATTTACATTGCAGTTAATGCTTAAATGCACTGTTTATTGCTGATTTTGCTGATTCATGAATTAATCCCAGTCTAGTGGTACAGAGGTCTATTATAAATTACCTTGGCATAGTGGTTATACTGGCTAACGGACAGTGTCTGAACTAGGGATGAGCTTCGAGTTCGAGTCGAACTCATGTTCGACTCGAACATTGCCTGTTCGCCCGTTCGCCGAACAGCGAACAAATTGGGGTGTTCGCGGCAAATTCGAAAAATCTATGGGAGAAATCTAAAGTGCAAATTATAAAGGCTTATATGCAAGTTATTGTCCTAAAAAGTGTTTGGGGACCCGGGTCCTGCCCCAGGGGACATGTATCAATGCAAAAAGAAGTTTTAAAAACGGCCGTTTTTTCGGGAGCAGTGATTTTAATAATGCTTAAAATGAAAAAATAAAAGTGAAATATTCCTTTAAATTTCGTACCTGGGGGGTGTGTATGATATGCATGTAAAGTGGCGCATGTTTCCCGTGCTTAGAACTGTCCCTGCAAAAAATGTCATTTTTGAAAGAAAAAAAGTCATTTAAAACTCACTCGCGGCTATTAATGAATTGTCGGCTCCCGGCAATACATACAAAAGTCATTGATAAAAAAAAAAAAAGCGTGGGGGTTCCCCAGAATTCAATTACCAGGCCCTTCAGGTCTGGAATGGATATTAAGGGGAACCCTGCCGCAAATTTAAAAAAAAATTGACGTGGGGTTCCCCCAAATATCCATTCCAGGCCCTTCAGATCTGGCATGGATTTTAAGGGGAACTCCACCCCAAATAAAAAAAAAATGGCGTGGAGTCCCCCTAAAAATCCATACCAGACCCCTTATCCGAGCACGCAACCTGGCCGGCCGCAGGGGAAAAGGGGGGACGAGAGAGCGGCCCCCCCTCCCTCCTGAACCGTACCAGGCCACATGCCCTCAACATGGGGAGGATGTCCCCATGTTGATGGGGACAAGGGCCTCATCCCCACAACCCTTGCCCGGTGGTTGTGGGGGTCTGCGGGCGGGGGGCTTATCGGAATCTGGAAGACACCTTTAACAAAGGGGACCCCCAGATCCCGGCCCCCACCCTATGTGAATTGGTAAGGGGTACATTGTACCCCTACCATTTCACGAAGAAAGCGTATTTTTTTTTAAAAAAAACCACACAAACACCTTGAAAAAGTCCTTTTATTTAAAAAAAAAAAAACATTCCAGCGGTGAAATCCAGTGTCCCGCGGCGATCCTGATGTCCAGCGCTGTCCTTCATTGGTTGTGCCTGAGCGGACCTGATGGGGAACTCCCTCTCAGTGTTTTAAATGTATAGACCCACCCCTTCTAAAGTTCCCCATCAGGTCTGCTCAGCGGACCAGATGCGGAACATGAGAAGGGGCGGGTCTATACATGTATTACCAAAGTGAGAGCAGTTCCCCATCAGGTCCGCCCCCTCGGTATGTCGGACCCGCCTACGTCATTGGCTTGAGCGGGGAACTTCCTTCACTGTGTAATTTAAATTTACATAGTGAAGGAAGTTCCCCGCTCAAGCCAATGACGTAGGCAGGTCCGACATACCGAGGGGGCGGACCTGATGGGGAACTGCTCTCACTTTGGTAATACATGTATAGACCCGCCCCTTCTCATGTTCCGCATCTGGTCCGCTGAGCGGACCTGATGGGGAACTTTAGAAGGGGCGGGTCTATACATTTAAAACACTGAGAGGGAGTTCCCCATCAGGTCCGCTCAGGCGCAACCAATGAAGGACAGCGCTGGACATCGGGATCGCCGCGGGACACTGGATTTCACCGCTGGAATGTTTTTTTTTTTTTTTTTAAATAAAGGACTTTTTCAAGGTGTTTGTGTGTTTTTTTTAAAAAAAAATTACGCTTTCTTCGTGAAATGGTAGGGGTACAATGTACCCCTTACCAATTCACATAGGGGGGGGCGGGATCTGGGGGTCCCCTTTGTTAAAGGGGTCTTCCAGATTCCGATAAGCCCCCCGCCCGCAGACCCCCACAACCACCGGGCAAGGGTTGTGGGGATCAGGCCCTTGTCCCCATCAACATGGGGACATCCTCCCCATGTTGAGGGCATGTGGCCTGGTACGGTTCCCCCTTTTCCCCTGCGGCCGGCCAGGTTGCGTGCTCGGATAAGGGGTCTGGTATGGATTTTTAGGGGGACTCCACGCCATTTTTTTTTAATTTGGGGTGGAGTTCCCCTTAAAATCCATGCCAGATCTGAAGGGCCTGGAATGGATATTTGGGGGAACCCCACGTCAATTTTTTTTTTAATTTGCGGTGGGGTTCCCCTTAATATCCATTCCAGACCTGAAGGGCCTGGTAATTGAATTCTGGGGAACCCCCACGCTTTTTTTTTTTTTTTTATCAATGACTTTTGAATGTATTGCCGGGAGCCGACAATTCATTAATAGCCGCGAGTGAGTTTTAAATGACTTTTTTTCTTTCAAAAATGACATTTTTTGCAGGGACAGTTCTAAGCACGGGAAACATGCGCCACTTTACATGCATATCATACACACCCCCCAGGTACGAAATTTAAAGGAATATTTCACTTTTATTTTTTCATTTTAAGCATTATTAAAATCACTGCTCCCGAAAAAACGGCCGTTTTTGAAACTTTTTTTTGCATTGATACATGTCCCCTGGGGCAGGACCCAGGTCCCCAAACACTTTTTAGGACAATAACTTGCATATTAGCCTTTATAATTAACACTTTAGATTTCGAACGTTCGAGTCCATTGTATTTAATAGGGTTCTAAATTTCACACGAACATTTTGTCTGTTCGCAGGTTCTGGTGCGAACCGAACAGGGGGGTGTTCGGCTCATCCCTGGTCTGAACCTATCTTCTGTATATTAATTTATACTCAAACCACCAATCAGGGTGGCTTCATGTGGTTTTCATACTGTTTGGCTGTGGTCTCCCAAAGACTTCTATGAGGTTCTGCAATTTTGGTGCAATTTCATAAAGCACACCAAAACTCCTGTCTGCATCTTTGGTGCACATTCTCAAACCAGAACTGTGGGACATCATAGAAGTGACAATACTGCTGCGGGTTAGCTGCCCTTTGCCCAAAGTGCAGTGGGAATGCACCAGGGCAGTCTGAAGCAATCCTTATTCTAACCTGTACTAATATATTGAGTTAATATACCACTAAACTGTCTTGTGTCTATTTCCTGGTACTAATTCACAGTCGAGTTAAAGGTATCTATACTCATGTTCTTATAAGTGGATACCACTACACACAGAAATGCGCTGCTCTTTAGCAAACGTATGAATGTGCCATTAATTGTTAATGGCACCCCCACGCATAGGCAACCTTCGGTGTGTCGCAATTTTACAAAGAAGTTGGGGACTTCTTTCTCCGCATTTCTGGAAGGTAGGTAGTCCATTGAAAAGGGCAAGAATGGGCATAACCTGAATCCACTCAAGTATAGATGTGAACCAAGGCTAAGGACCTCACCCTTCTGTTAGTCTACATAACTTAGAGGAGCGTGGTGGTTCTGTAGTCCTCAGAGAAAGCTAAGAACAATATAATTGATAACAGTCAGCGCAGAAAAACTGGTAATTTGAACATGCAGTGAATTTCTGTGATCCGTGCAATAAAACATTTAGTACATTGAGACATTTTTCAGTCTGATTTTTTAATCTGTGAAAAATTTGTAAAATAACAGGGCTCATTTTTTGGCAAAAAGAAATTGTCCAGGATACTTGAAAGAAGCTTCCTTAAAGTGGTTGTTAAGCCACTGTGATATCTTCATATAATCCTCTGTGGTTAATAATGCTGTGTGCCCCAGTGTCTGGGTTTTATTAAAAAAATGCCGTTCTATACCTGATTTCAGAGCACATGACTGGCCACCTCTCTCCTCTCTCGATCTGACATCTACAGCAGGAGGGGCAGAGAATTCCCCACTGACATCAGCCAGGAGGGGAGGAGAGAAGCGCCGGACATGTGAGTGCCGAGCGACGCTTTGAAATCAGGTATAGAACAGCATTCTTTTTATAAAACACAGACACCGGGCACACAGCATTATTAACCATAGAGGATAATATGAAAAATTCAAAGTAAATTCAGCAGCAGGAAGGGAGGGGCGGGCGCTGTCACTAGCTGACAGGCAGGGAGGGAGGGGGGAGAGGAGGAAAGAGGAGATCTGCAGATAGCTGTGGATGATAGAGGCACATAAACTGACCACGGTGTCAGGGCTCAGCAGCCATTATAAACCATGGTCAGTCTACAGAGGGGAAGGTAGAATCAGGCAGGATCATCTAGGTATTACAGGTGATAGAAAGGGCCAAATTGCACAGCACAAGCACTGTTCTGTATAACATGTGTAGCACTACCCCCGTAGGAGCTGCTGGTTAGTTTTTGGTCTGCCGTTACCCCACTGTTCTCCGTGTTGGTTCAAAGTCTAGGGTTAAAGTTGCATAAACACGGTCGCCAGTCACTGAGTCTTTTCCAATACTTTTTTTATTAATCACAACGTTAGCAGAATGAGGGATGGAGGATTAGGGGGAGTTCAGGTACCTGGTTCAGATCACTGAGAAACTTGAGATCCTGGAGACAGGTAAATTTGCTGTCACTGGACCTTGCTCACCGGAATAGGCCCCTCTCACCGGCCTAGCAGCCAGAATGATGCACAAACAAAATGAAAAGTCTCTGCCACAGACTTGGAAAATCAAAATTTCCAAAGTTCAAGCACAACTGCACAGTATAAGAAAGTCCTTTAAGCCGACCCGACAATACTGTGAGGCCTTAGGCTCCTCTCAAAATACCAGCCTTCCGCTGTGTTTTCTCCAAGATGAGTCCTCCCCTGGTTCCTGCAATTACTCGGCTTCTTCCTGCAGGACAGACAGCACAGGATCACCCTCGAACCAGTAGGCCCCAGATAGCTTCTGGGCCTACCTTCAGTAACGAAAGCCTCAGGCCAGAAGGCCCTGAGGCAGAAGAGGAGTTGTCACATACCTCCGGCCAGGGTGGCCATGAGGTGAGAGAGCCTCTCCAAAAATGGCATTCGCCCCTTAAGTACCCTCTCCCAGCATGCCCAGCTATATCAACCTCCCACTAGGTTGCCTCTGGGAAAAAGCACCCAATACGCCTCGGCTTGTTGTACCTTCCAACACGAACCAGAGGTGTCAGCGACACCGGCTGGTAGCCACGGGAAATACACCCAACTCAGCCAAAGCACAGTTTTACAGATCTTAAAACACAGAGCATGAACACACAGTAATACCACATTCACATGTGTCAACCCCTTAGCCTCTGCCTAAACCCCCCACTCTCCAGAAGTCTTGACAGAAGATCAGGTTCACGTAAAAAAACAAAGACACACAGGCAAATATATAAAATAACATTACTGTACATTGCGGAAGCAAAGTTACACTTCCTAATAAATGGAACTTCCCTTCTCGATTTGAAGATAGGCAAAACTAAATTGTAAACTTAAGAAGTCCAACCCCTTTCTAGAGGAAACTTCCACCACCTAGTGGCAGAAATCTATAGCATAACAAAAGTCCTTTTTAGTGCAAAGTGATGAAGTAAGTGAAAAATCTTGACCTCGAAGTTCTCACCACCCCCAACACTATCTGACTAGGTAACCCCATAGTCCACTTTTGGCATAGAGACTCTTTTCCTTTTTAGCCACTTAGCAAAGCAAAATAAAGTCAGAACATTTACCAATAAAACCGGGGGTCTGGCAGAGTCACTGGTTTCCCCTCTTTATCCAGTGTGGTAATAAAGTAGAACGTGTAAGAATTATCGCGCCCAATATAAATGAAAATAAAAACCAATTGGAATATTCTAGTGCAAAAATATTTAACATAGATATATAAGAATCATAACCGTAGATGTAATGAACATCCACGATAATGTCTTAATCCACAACCACTTTAAACGTGAATTAACGTGATATAAAATTCAAGTGAACACTGATTATTAAGTAATGACCATTAAATAAACTTATCTGGAGGTATTACACTACTCAAGTCCCTTTCCCTTTTCTTTATGTGCCTGTATCCAATTCAGAGGCTTGCTCTGTGTCAATGGGAGTCACTGATTATAGCGACTTCAGTGGATGAAACAACACAGTGTGTGCTAGGAGTTAGCACCGGGATTGCGGATTGGTGACATCTTCTGGATTTCTTGGATCTCTGGGATCAACATCTGTACCCTGCAGAGGGTGATATCTGCAGGCTTTATAGACCTTGCCACAGTGGAGGTCCAACACTTCTGGTAAAGTACCCATCTTCTAACCATTCTCACCGTGGTGGATGTGATTCCCTTTGGCCTTTGTGGACTTTTCTGGGATACTACTCCCGTTTTAACATCTCTAAAGAGTTCTCCATCTCTCCTTTGTGAAGCAATATTTATATTGGACAATTTTTTCTTTCCACCCCTTTTTTTCTTTTTTTCTTTTTCTTTTTTCTTTTTTGGTGTTTGGTATTTTTCAAAAGGACTTTTTTACCATAGTAGTACACATGTATTGCATTGTGATTTAATGGTCATTACTTAATAATCAGTGTTCACTTGAATTTTATATCACGTTAATTCACGTTTAAAGTGGTTGTGGATTAAGACATTATCGTGGATGTTCATTACATCTACGGTTATGATTCTTATATATCTATGTTAAATATTTTTGCACTAGAATATTCCAATTGTTTTTTTTTTTCATTTATATTGGGCACGATAATTCTTACACGTTCTACTATTTTTGGTATGGTTTCACATATTTTATTTGTCGCAGCCTAGGTGTGAATAGCACAATTAATTTCAACATATATTTTTCCCACATTAGCACAGTAATCCTTTTATTTTCCAAATAAAGTAGACAATGTTGTCTTTTCCGGGCCTGCAAATGACCAGCTTGTCAGCATAAATGTGCCGGCCATAACTCCAGTGTAACAGGCACCCACTGAAACGCTCATCCACCTTGGAAGAATAGCCAGCTCTCCTGAAGGGCTTTGGTACAGACAAGTAGTCCCAAATAGCTTCACCGTACCACTGCTCTCGGCTGGACTCAATTTCCTGCATTACTTCCTTAGGACCATAGAGAAATTCCAGTCCGTACTCTGTGGCAACTCTCTCAATGAGAACCCTTTGCAAACGGGTGCACCATGGACCTGGCAGACAGCTTTTCAGGTGCAAGACTACTGGCAACTTTAGACATAGTCTCGTTAGTAGTGCTGTGTGGCTCCACACTAGGTGATATTCTCCCAGAGTCCATGGCTGTCCAATCTGAGAATGTATAGGTGGAAGCAACATCTTCACCCTGAGCCCACAGCAGTTCCTGTGACATTGTCTCAAAAAGGTCGTCGTCCCCTGAGACATCAGACAGGGAGTCTATTTCAGAGTCCCTAACTCCTCTGCAGGCAAATATTTACTGACAGTCCCAGATATGTTCCCCCTTGATCTCTCACCCGTTCCTGACATGGATTTTCCAGGGTTCAGGCTCTCCTCTGGCTCCGGTTCGGGTAGTCCTTGAGGTAGGCCTCGGCCGCGGCCGCGGGAAGCTTTCACATATCCCACCTTCTTGAGAACAGGTGCAACGGGGACAGGTGTAGCGGAGGTAGTAGCAAGGACGATATCCACTGATGGCTCTACAGCAGCAAAAGCTGGGACATCCTCTGTAAGGGCACTCACCGTAGCAGCTGACGTGAGTACCTGTTGGACTCCAAAAGCACGGGCAGTGGTTGCTAGTGTAGCGGTCCCCGCAACCCAATCCACTCGATAGGCACGGGGTGGCATGGTGGGTTGCTCCACAGCAAGTACGTATTCTCTGCATTGGGAACATCGAACAAAAGGACGGAGATGAATGGCCAGTCCCTCGCACCTGTGGCATAGCATACCCAGCGCTTCGACATCTCCGACCGTGTACAGCACGAACCGGCCCCGCTGCTTCAAACGAATACCAGTATCCATCAGCAGAGTTCCGGATGACATGGCACCTGCAACAGTGCCAGGAGAAAACATCCTGGGCCCCAGGGCCGATGATATTAGAGAAAAAGAAGACATGGCTGTACTCCGACCTTCTCTGTATGGTCACGCGACTTCTTCTCTCTGGCGCCAGACACACACACAAGTCTCACGCAGCAATGGGCGGGGACTCCTCACACTTGTTTCTCCAGTCACGTAGTTAGTGGGCTTCTTTATTTCTTGGCTCCGCCCACAGCCCACGTGGCTAGAGAGTGATCTCCACTTAACCCTTTTCTTTCCGTACAAAAACAGTCCAGGGCCCTCTTTAATGCAAACCCTCAGTGAATGGCTTTCTTAAAGTTGCTAGGGGCAACGGCAATATCCCGGACGAGCCCCCACGTGTAGCACTACCCCCGTAGGAGCTGATGGTTAGTTTTTGGTCTGCCGTTACCCCACTGTTCTCCGTGTTGGCTCAAAGTCTAGGGTTAAAGCCCTGTACACATGATCGGATATCCTATGGATTCTAATCCGATGGTTTTTTCCATTGGAAATCCAATGAAACTGTCTTCCATCAGTCTTGCCCACACACCATCAGTCAAAAAACCGACCGTTTCAAACGCGGTGACGTAAAACACTCCGATGACCCGAGAAAAATTAAGTTCAATGCTTCTGAGCATGCGCCGACTTGATTCTGAGCATGCGTGGGTTTTTTATCCGATGGAGTTCCCCACAGACGATAGTAATTTGCTATAGTTTTTTTAACCATCGGATAAATTTAAAACATGTTCTATTTTTAAACACCGATGGAAAAAAGACCGATGGGGCCCATACACGATCGGTTTGTCCGATGAAAACAGTCCATCAGACTGTTTTCATCGGTAAAACCTATCGTGTGTACACGGCTTTAATGTTGCATAAACACGGTCGCCAGTCACTGAGTCTTTTCCAATGCTTTTTTTATTAATCACAATGTTAGCAGAATGAGGGATGGAGGATTGGGGGGAGTTCAGGTACCTGGTGCAGATCACTGAGAAACTTGAGATCCTGGAGACAGGTAGATTTGCTGTCACTGGATCTTACTCACCCGGATAGGCCCCTCTCACCGGCCTAGCAGCCGGAATGATGCACAGGCAAAATGAAAAGTCTCTGCCACAGACTTGGTAATCAGAATTTCCAAAGTTCAAGCACAACTGCACAGTATAAGAAAGTCCTTTAAGCCGACCCGACAATACTGTGAGGCAGATCGGTCGGGATGCATCCTCCAATTGAGGCCCCTGGCTCCTCTCGAGATACCTGCCTTCCGCTGCGTTTTCTCCAAGATGAGTCCTCTCCTGGTTCCTGCAATTGCTCTGCTTCTTCCCGCAGGACATACAGCACAAGATTACTTCTATGCAATAGAATACCATCTAGAAAAAGAGTTGCTATACTTACCTTTTTTGGTGACCCATACCTTTAAACTCAGCCACTTCACTGCTTCCTAGCCGCTGTAAGTATTACACGTTGGATCTACATGCTCCAGAACTTCTTTTGGGCAACAGGCGTACCACGATTTTACAGCGATCCATCAGGCAACAATGGGAATGGGAGCAGCATTGGCCAGGAGATGAAGGTCCGGATGGTGAGATGCACCCCCCTGAGCAGCTGGGCAATTGATATTTGGCTATCAGCTGTGGCAAAGGACTGATTCTAGGGACTTGACCTGAAACAATATTATTACTAAGCCCTGTGAGTGGAAAGTTGTGGCTCCCTTCCTAGCCTGCAGGAGAAAGTCACCATGGAACTATGTAATGTTAAGAACTGGTGAGAAAGATAGTGCTGTCACTCTCAGAATGTCTCAGAAGTCTCTGCTGGGACAGGTGTCACTGGTAGGGAAAGTAAGGAAATGCTGTTCCTGTTTTTGGGGCCCTGGGATGGTAATATGGTCTTTGGCTTTGAGGAAGCACTAAACCATATGCTAACAGTTGATTCAGGAAATTTGCCCCAAAAGTGTCAGAAAGGGGCATTTACTTTTTCCAAGGCTATCAAAAGCTAAAAATAAAAGTCTGGATGAAGACCCCCACATTAGGTAAGGGTGGAGCAGAATGGTCAAGCAGACATTTCCCCCAAATGGCTTCACTTTGTAAACCCACAAAATTACTTTGTATTTCTGGATTCTTCATCATCAATAAAATGCCCCAGCGTAGTGTTGTAGATGTTGTTTCTGTCCCAGCAGCAAAGAGATCCAAAACTGAGAACACCAGATCTTCATCATCAAAGTACGTTTCAGCTTTGGTTGACTCCTAAAAACACAAACATCAAATGATTCAAACACTAATAATTTATTTATCATTATACTTTTTTTTTTATAAATATTATACACTCGTTGGAGGAACCTTGTCACAATATAAAAGAAAAAAACGCAAAAGGCCTCATAAAATAAACCACACCAGTGTAAAATTACCTTGAGTATGTAGATGAAGTGAACAAAGACAAGGTTATACAACTATAATTAATCACAATCTTATAATAATTTACTACTATGCAATGCTGTCATAAAACAGATTTAAATAATGAGATTTTTCACTAAAGGTGACTGGGCCCAGATTTCACCACGTTTATCACTTGACTTGTAACAGGACATCCAGAGTCCAAACAGAGTAGCTATGAATGTTAAAACTTCAGGGAGCTAAGCTACCTCTGATGCCGCATATACACGACCGTTTTTCACGACGTTAAAAATGCAATTTTTTAAATTGGGCATTAAAAACGATCGTGTGTAGGGTCCAGAGCATTTTTAACGTCGTGAAAAACAGTATGTGTGTATGCTTTTACGAGGGGGGAAAAAATGCGCATGCTCAGAATCAAGTATGAGACGGGAGCGCTCGTTCTGGTAAAACTAGCGTTCGTAATGAAGATAGCACATTCGTCACGCTGTAACGGACTGAAAAGCACGAGGCTGAAAAGTGCGAATCGCCGCTCAACAAACTTTACTAACATGAAGGGTGGCACCATTCGAACGGAACTTCCCCTTTATAGTGCCCTTGTACGTGTTGTACGTCACTGCGCTTTCCTCGAGCGTTTTTTTTCATGAACGTGTGTATGCAAGACAGGCTTGAGAGGAAACAAGAAAAATCACGTCGAGAAAAACTTTGTTTTTTAAAATGACATTAAAAACGTACGTGTGTACGCGGCATGAGACTCAGGGATGTCTCTGCTAAATCAAAGTTGCCTGCAGGGCTTTGATAGATACAGTGGGTAAAATAAGTATTAAACACGTCACCATTTTTCTAGGTAAATATATTTCTAACGGTGCTATTGACATGAAATGTTCACCATATGTTGGTAACAACCCATGCAATCCACACATTTCAGATTCAGTTCAGAAATGAAGTTAAGTGTAATAAAATGAAATGACACTGGGAAAAGGTATTGAACACATGGAGAAAGAGAGGTGAAAAAGGCATAGAAAACCGACACCAGCTGAAATCTATCAGTAATTAGAAAGCAATCCTGCCCCTTGTCAGTGCAAATTAGTATCAGCTGGTTCAGTCTCAAGTGGTAGCCTATCAAAAGGTGTCTCATTAGCAAGGTGCCACACAAGAAACATCTCATGATGGGTAAAAGCAAAGAGCTCTCTCAAGACCTGTGCAACCTTATTGTTGCAAAACATACTGATGACATTCGTTACAGAGGGATTTCTAAACTTCTGAATTTTCCAGTGAGCACTGTTGGGGCCATAATCTGGAGGTCGAAAGAACATAATTTCACCATAAACCAGCCATGACCAGGTGCTCCTCACAAGATTTCTGACAGAGGAGTGAAAAGAATTATCAGAAGTGTTGTCCAAGAGCCAAGAACTACTTGTGGAGAGCTGCATAAAGACCTGGAATTAGCAGGTACAATTGTTTCAAAGAAAATAAGTAATGCACTCAACCGCCATTGTCTGTATGCACACTCACTACGCAAGACTCCATTGCTTAAGAAAAAGCATGTTGAAGCTTGTTTAAAGTTTGCTGCACAACATTTAAGCCCCGTACACACGGTCAGACTTTTGGCCAACAAACTTCATTTTGAGCAAGTTGGACCAACAATCCGACCGTGTGTACGCTCCATCGGACAAACTTTTTTTGCCTTTTTCTTGTTTTCATCGGACAAAAGTTGGGTCTGCAAACGGACAAACTTTTGCCCAACAAAAGTCCGATGGAGCAAAGTCCAACCATGTGTACAGAAAACCATCGGACTTTTGTCCGATGGACAAAACAACTAATGTTAAAATCAACCAACAATAGCAGAAGTTGACCAAAGGGTGGCGGTAAAGAGCAGAAAAGAGCTGAAAAACCACATGATGTTGCAAAAAGTTTTGCGAAAGTTTGCAGAAAAGTCAGAGCATGTGTATGCTATGGGTGTTCCCGACCAACTCCGTTCGGATAAAAAACCACGGAAAAGTCAGATGGAAGTCCGACCGTGTGTACGGGGCTTTAGAAAGCCTGTGAAATACTGGGAGAATATAGTCTGGTCATATGAAACCAAAATTGTCATAATACACACCATGTTTGGAAGTCAAATGGCACTGCACATCACCCCAAAAACACCATACCACAAGTGAAGTTTGGAGGTGGGAACCTCAAAGTGTGGGGTTTTTTTCAGCATACGGTACGGGCAAATAGTGATGAGCCGAACACCCCCGGGTTCGGTTCGCACCAGAACCCGCGAACGGACCGAAAGTTCGCACGAACATTAGAACCCTATTAAATACAATGGATGCGAACGTTCGGATTCTAAAGTGCTAATTATAACGACTATTATCCATGTTATTGTCCTAAACAGAGTTTGGGAACCCGGGTTCTGCACCAGGGGACATGTATCAATGCAAAAAGAAGTTTTAAAAACGGCCGTTTTCCGGGAGCAGTCATTTTAATGATGCATAAAGTGAAAAAAAAAAAGTCAAATATTCCTTTAAATATTGTACCTGGGGGGTGTCTAAAGTATGCCTGTGAAGTGCCACGTGTTTCCCGTGTTTAGAACTGTCCCTGCACAAAATAACATTTCTAAAGGAAAAAAAGCCATTTAAAACTGCTTGCGGCTTTAATGTAATGTCTGGTCCCGGTAATATGGATGAAAATCTTTAAGAAAAATGGCCTGACAGTTACTCTTGGTGGGCGCAGCAATGGGCCCTGCTGTGAATTATTAGATCAATAATTATAATTGCATGCCCCTGTTGAACAGGGGCTGAAAAATTGGGCCTTAGGCACTGGTGGCACAACACTGCAACCCCTCACAGATACTGTACTTGGAGCACAGCAATGAGGCCTGTTGCAAAGTATTGCATCAAAAATTGTAAGTACACGCCCCTGTTAAACAGGGGCTGAAAAATTGGGCCTTAGCCACTGGTGGCGGCACCCATAAACCAAAATGATCTTCCAAGCTATCATCATTAATCGGATCATTGAGGAGGAGGAGGAGGATAGCTAGTCAACATAACAGCACAGGAACTCAGCATCAGCATCAGTCTTGAAGGGATGTGACATTTTAAAATCAATTAGTCTGTTATATCAGCATCAGGTGTGTGGTAGCTGGTGGTGATCCAAGACTGGTTCAAATTTATGAAGGTCAGTCGATCAACCGAGTCGGTGGACAGGCGCACCCTGTGATCCGTGACAAATCCTCCAGCAGCACTGAATGTGCGTTCTGAAAGAACGCTGGATGCAGGACAGGCCAGTAGCTCAATTGCATACTGTGCAAGCTCTGGCCAGTGATCCATCCTCAAGACCCAGTAAGCCAGAGGATTTTCGGTGGGGAAGGTGTCCAAGTCTGACCTTGCCCCTAGGTATTCCTGCACCATGTATATCAGACGCTGGCGATGGTTGCTGGAAACGATCATACTTTGGGGCTGCGGACTAAAGAATTGTCTGAACGCATCGGTCAGACGGCCACCTTCCCCACCGCTCCTTCTTTGACTGCCCGAAGCCTCAGCAACTCGTTGTCCAGGACCAGGAGTTTGTAACCTCCCAGTCTCTGGGAACGCGTTGCACAGACCTTTCTGCAAGGCCTCCCGGAGTTGTCTCATCCTCTGCTCCCTCTGCGACGGTAACATAAGGTCTGCAACCTTACCCTTGTACCGTGGATCAAGGAGAGTGGCCAGCCAGTAATGGTCCCTCTCCTTGATCCGAAGAATACGAGGATCCTTCCGCAGACTTTGCAGGATCAGGGAGGCCATGCAGCGTAGGTTAGCTGAGGCATTCAGTCCGGAGTCCTCTGGGTCACTAAGGACGACATGATCCGCAGCCACCTCCTCCCAGCCACGTACAAGTCCACTGGTTTCTTGGGACTGTAAATCATCCCTAAAAGACTGCTGCTGATGATGCTGAGTGCCAGCCTCCACCTCCATGCTGACACAATCCTCCTCCTCCTCCTCCTCTTCCTGTGCGATGGGTGGGACAGAAGGAACACTGTCAGGGTAAAGGGGGCCTTGAGAGGCAAGGAAGTCCTCCTCTTCCTGCCTCTGTTCTGCCTCAAGTGCCCTGTCCATTATTCCACGCAGCGTGTGCTCCGACAGGTGGACAAGAGGTACAGTGTCACTGATGCATGCACTGTCACTGCTCACCATCCTCGTAGCCTCCTCAAATGGTGCCAGGACAGTGCATGCATCCCTGATCATGCCCCACTGGCGTGGTGAAAAAAACCCAAGCTCCCCTGACCCTGTCCTGGTGCCGTAGTCGCACAGGTACTCACTGATGGCCCTCTGCTGCGTGTGCAGCCGCTGCAGCATGGCCAACGTTGAGTTCCACCTGGTGGGCATGTCACATATAAGGCGGTTCTTGGGCAGGTTCAACTCCTTTTGCAGCTCAGCCAGGCGAGCACTGGCATTATAAGATCTGCGGAAATGAACACAGACTTTCCTGGCCTGCCTCAGGACATCCTGTAAGCCCGGGTACCTGCCCAAGAACCGCTGCACCACCAGGTTAAGGACGTGAGCCATACAGGGCACATGGGTCAGTTGTCCCTGTCGGAGGGCGGAGAGGAGGTTGGTGCCATTGTCGCAAACCACCATTCCTGGCTTAAGCTGGCGTGGCGTCAACCACCTCTCAGCCTGCCCCTGCAGAGCAGACAGGACCTCTGCCCCAGTGTGGCTCCTGTCCCCCAAACACACCAGCGCAAGCACGGCATGGCATCTTTTTGCCTGCGTACTTGCGTAGCCCCTTGAACGCCACGGAGCACCGCTGGTTCCGAGGACAAACCACAGGAAGAGGCCATGGAGGAAGAAGAAGAGGAGGGGGTGGAGGAGAGAGGTGTGTCACAACCAGTAGTAGCATTTTGGAGGCGTGGCGGTGGAACAACCTCCAACACTACTGCACCTTGTCCTGCATCCTTCCCAGCCGCCAAAAGAGTGACCCAATGGGCCGTGAAAGAAAGGTAACGTCCCTGTCCATGCCTGCTGGACCATGAGTCAGCGGTAATATGCACCTTACCGCTGACCGCCCTGTCCAGCGAGGCCAAGACATTGCCTTCCACATGCCTGTAGAGAGCCGGAATCGCCTTCCGTGAGAAAAAGTGGTGTTTGGGAACCTGCCACTGAGGAACCGCACATTGCACAAACTCACGGAAGGGGGCAGAGTCTACCAACTGAAAAGGCAGCAGTTGAAGCGCTAGCAATTTAGCCAAGCTAGCATTTAACCGCTGGGCATGTGGATGGCTGGGAGTGAACTTCTTTCGACGGTCCAGCAGCTGGGGCAGGGAAATTTGCCTGCTAGAATCGGACGTCGGTGTACTACTCAAGGATTTCAAATATGGTTCAGCAAGATTGGTTTAGAACAGAATAGCACACTGTCAGTTTCACTCACTGTACCTCTCTGTCCCTACAAACAAGATTTAGCACAGAATAGCACACTGATAGTTTCCACGAGTGTCCTTCTCTGTCCCTAAACTCAAGGATTTCAAATATGGTTCAGCAAGATTGGTTTAGAACAGAATAGCACACTGTCAGTTTCACTCACTGTCCTACTCTGTCCCTACAAACAAGATTTAGCACAGAATAGCACACTGACACTTTCCCTCACTGTACCTCTCTGTCCCTAAACTCAAGGATTTCAAATATGGTTCAGCAAGATTGGTTTAGAACAGAATAGCACACTGTCAGTTTCACTCACTGTACCTCTCTGTCCCTACAAACAAGATTTAGCACAGAATAGCACACTGATAGTTTCCACGAGTGTCCTTCTCTGTCCCTAAACTCAAGGATTTCAAATATGGTTCAGCAAGATTGGTTTAGAACAGAATAGCACACTGTCAGTTTCACTCACTGTCCTACTCTGTCCCTACAAACAAGATTTAGCACAGAATAGCACACTGATAGTTTCCACGAGTGTCCTTCTCTGTCCCTAAACTCAAGGATTTCAAATATGGTTCAGCAAGATTGGTTTAGAACAGAATAGCACACTGTCAGTTTCACTCACTGTCCTACTCTGTCCCTACAAACAAGATTTAGCACAGAATAGCACACTGATAGTTTCCACGAGTGTCCTTCTCTGTCCCTAAACTCAAGGATTTCAAATATGGTTCAGCAAGATTGGTTTAGAACAGAATAGCACACTGTCAGTTTCACTCACTGTCCTACTCTGTCCCTACAAACAAGATTTAGCACAGAATAGCACACTGATAGTTTCCACGAGTGTCCTTCTCTGTCCCTAAACTCAAGGATTTCAAATATGGTTCAGCAAGATTGGTTTAGAACAGAATAGCACACTGTCAGTTTCACTCACTGTCCTACTCTGTCCCTACAAACAAGATTTAGCACAGAATAGCACACTGATAGTTTCCACGAGTGTCCTTCTCTGTCCCTAAACTCAAGGATTTCAAATATGGTTCAGCAAGATTGGTTTAGAACAGAATAGCACACTGTCAGTTTCACTCACTGTCCTACTCTGTCCCTACAAACAATATTTAGCACAGACTAGCACACTGATAGTTCCCACGAGTGTCCTTCTCTGTCCCTAAACTCAAGGATTTCAAATATGGTTCAGCAAGATTGGTTTAGAACAGAATAGCACACTGACACTTTCCCTCACTGTACCTCTCTGTCCCTAAACTCAAGGATTTCAAATATGGTTCAGCAAGATTGGTTTAGAACAGAATAGCACACTGTCAGTTTCACTCACTGTCCTACTCTGTCCCTACAAACAAGATTTAGCACAGAATAGCACACTGACACTTTCCCTCACTGTACCTCTCTGTCCCTAAACTCAAGGATTTCAAATATGGTTCAGCAAGATTGGTTTAGAACAGAATAGCACACTGTCAGTTTCACTCACTGTACCTCTCTGTCCCTACAAACAAGATTTAGCACAGAATAGCACACTGATAGTTTCCACGAGTGTCCTTCTCTGTCCCTAAACTCAAGGATTTCAAATATGGTTCAGCAAGATTGGTTTAGAACAGAATAGCACACTGTCAGTTTCACTCACTGTCCTACTCTGTCCCTACAAACAAGATTTAGCACAGAATAGCACACTGATAGTTTCCACGAGTGTCCTTCTCTGTCCCTAAACTCAAGGATTTCAAATATGGTTCAGCAAGATTGGTTTAGAACAGAATAGCACACTGTCAGTTTCACTCACTGTCCTACTCTGTCCCTACAAACAAGATTTAGCACAGAATAGCACACTGATAGTTTCCACGAGTGTCCTTCTCTGTCCCTAAACTCAAGGATTTCAAATATGGTTCAGCAAGATTGGTTTAGAACAGAATAGCACACTGTCAGTTTCACTCACTGTCCTACTCTGTCCCTACAAACAAGATTTAGCACAGAATAGCACACTGATAGTTTCCACGAGTGTCCTTCTCTGTCCCTAAACTCAAGGATTTCAAATATGGTTCAGCAAGATTGGTTTAGAACAGAATAGCACACTGTCAGTTTCACTCACTGTCCTACTCTGTCCCTACAAACAAGATTTAGCACAGAATAGCACACTGATAGTTTCCACGAGTGTCCTTCTCTGTCCCTAAACTCAAGGATTTCAAATATGGTTCAGCAAGATTGGTTTAGAACAGAATAGCACACTGTCAGTTTCACTCACTGTCCTACTCTGTCCCTACAAACAATATTTAGCACAGACTAGCACACTGATAGTTTCCACGAGTGTCCTTCTCTGTCCCTAAACTCAAGGATTTCAAATATGGTTCAGCAAGATTGGTTTAGAACAGAATAGCACACTGACACTTTCCCTCACTGTACCTCTCTGTCCCTAAACTCAAGGATTTCAAATATGGTTCAGCAAGATTGGTTTAGAACAGAATAGCACACTGTCAGTTTCACTCACTGTCCTACTCTGTCCCTACAAACAAGATTTAGCACAGAATAGCACACTGACACTTTCCCTCACTGTACCTCTCTGTCCCTAAACTCAAGGATTTCAAATATGGTTCAGCAAGATTGGTTTAGAACAGAATAGCACACTGTCAGTTTCACTCACTGTCCTACTCTGTCCCTACAAACAAGATTTAGCACAGAATAGCACACTGACACTTTCCCTCACTGTACCTCTCTGTCCCTAAACTCAAGGATTTCAAATATGGTTCAGCAAGATTGGTTTAGAACAGAATAGCACACTGACACTTTCCCTCACTGTACCTCTCTGTCCCTACAAACAAGGTTTAGCACAGAATAACACACTGACACTCTCCCTACCTATCCTTATTTGTCCCTAAACACAAGGAATCCAGGATTAGTAAAGGAAAAAAAAATGACACTGTCCCTGCCTATGCTTCTCTTTCCCTGCTACGGAACACACTACACAAGGCCGCCGCGCTGGCGGCCTTTTATAGTGTGGGGCGTGTACTAAACCCCCTCAAGAATAATTGGCCACAGGCATCCTGCCTGTGGCCAATCATTGCTCTCCTCGCTGCCGGCGCTGTGATTGGCCAAGCATGCGGGGTCACAGTGCATGCTTGGCCAATCACAGCGCCTGGATGATACTGCGATGGCGTAGTGCATTGTGGGCCGTTCGCGTCACTCGAATTTGGCGCGAACGGCCCAAATCGTTCGATCTTCGTCGAACGATCGAACAGCCGATGTTCGAGTCGAACGTATGTTCGACTCGAACACGAAGCTCATCCCTACTGGCAAACTTCATGTCATTGAAGGAAGGATGAATGGAAAAATATACCAAAACATTCTTGATAAAAATCAGCTGCCATCTACCACGAGGGTGAAGATGAAACGAGGGTGGGCAAGACAATGATCCCAAACACAAAGCCAAGAAGAGTCTCAATTGGTTTCAAAGAAAGAAAATAAAGCTGCTAGCATAGCCCAGTCAATCACCTGACTTGAATCCAATAGAAAAATCTATGGAAAGGACTAAAGATCAGAGTTCATAGATAGGCCCACGGAACCTTCAAAATCACACCTGAGCAACGCATGCGACTAGTTTCTCCATACAAGAGGCATCTTGAAGCTATTATTACCAACAAAGGATTTTGTATGAAGTTTTAAATACCTTTCAGTTAGCGTGTTCAATAATTTTTCCCTGTGTCATTCCATCTTACTACAAAACTTCCTTTCTGAACTTATTTATTTTCTTTTATGTATGGATTGCATGGGTTGTTACCGGCATGTGGTGAAAATGTAATGTCAATAACACCTTTATGTAGCACACGGATCTTTTTCCCCCTCTTACCTCCTCAAGCAGGGGGAGAAGACACATCATGCCACATGCCCGTGTCCTCTAGGTTATAGAGGTCAGGCGATGTTACATACTTGGGTCCTGCAGTTGAAAAGTCCCCTTCTTCTGGTTCTCCCCTCTATGTTTATAGAGACGAGTCTTTAACTTTCCCCAATGAGGTCAATGTCCACACAACATATCAACTCCAACGTGAGTTTATTTTATATTGCTTCCAGGAACCAGAGAGTTGAAGTGAGAAGAAAAAAAGGTTAGCAGATAGAAGTGGATTCAGGCACACTCTTGGCTTCGTCGCCACTCGATCCCGAGTTAGTACAGCTTACCCGGATAGTCACTCAATATCACTAGCAGCCGGTGTGATGCTGGAACAATGACTCAGTCCCCTCCAAGGACCAAGTCAAGGAGATCCCTCCTATTGTGTTTGTGCCTGGACCTCTCCCACATCTTATGCTGTCCTGTCTTTACTCAAACCTTTTTCCTATCAGAGACTGTTATTTTACCAAAGAGAAAATAAACTCTGCGTTGAAGTTGCAGCTGGTGTGGACATTCAAGTTACTGAGGGGGGGAACAAGGACTTATCTCTGTCATTCATGGAGGTGAGAAACATTCTCTGACTTTCTGACTGTGGAGACCCATCAACAACAACGCTGAACCTCCTTATACGGGAGGGTACGGGCTTGTGGCGGGGTGTGCCCTCTCTGCCTGCGAGGAGCCAAAACCAGGTGAAGGGGGGGGGATTGGCTGCTACACATGGGGGCTCGAGTCCGGGATTTCCACAGCAGAAGAAGCCCAGAGTTTGAACTTTGTTCCCCTGTGGAGTTCCATGGAGGTCGGCCATCTTTGGGAAAAGTGACTGCCACGAGGAGAGCCCAAGCTGCGTAGTTCGTGGGCGTGCCTAAAGTGAGAAAGTCTGCAAACATTGCAGAGGATGGGAGGAGCCTCGCCATGTGAGAAGTTGCATGTGGTGACTTTGGCGCCAGAGAGACAGTGCGCAATGAATCGGCAAGCAGGTAACATGGCGTCTAATGCCTCATGGATTCCGGTCACTTCAACCATGAATATGACCTCGATGGCTGCTTTTGTGACCGACACAGGGATCCGACTGAAGCCTCGGGGTCGCTTCACTCTCTATGTCTGCAGAGAGGCGGAGGCCCTTGGAGTGGTTTGTCCCGGATGCCAGGGACTGGTGGTGCATCTTAGGCCCTTCGGAAGATGTGAGCAGTGCAAGGAATTCTTATTTGAGGTGGAGCAGCCTACTGAAAAACCTCGGGCCTTCTGTTTGAACTGCCTTACGCGCGCCACCACTTTGGAGGAAGGAACCAGAGCTTCCGCAGTCACCCCTATGCGCACTGTTGAGACTTCGGAGGAAGTCGCTGATGAAAATGTTCCAGTTGTTAAGGAACCGGAGACGAAGAAACCAGAGGATGTTGCCTCGGTAGTTACTGAGTCCTCGCTCCCATCACCCAAGAGGAAGGTCGGCTATGTTAAAGCTTACTGCGGCCGTGGTAGAGTCACACCCCAGCGCTTGCCCGGATCGGACATGTCCATAGGAAAAAGTTCCGGACATCTTGCTTCAGCTACAAGCCGAGGTAAGCCGGGGAAAGGGATCTTGGCTAAGGTCCGAAGTGTAGTGGATGATTGGGCGAGGGACCCCAGAGCCCTTGAACTTGTCAGAGGTGGTGATTCCTCGTTTACGAGAAGTTACTTGCCAGCGGAGGAATGTGATACCTCCGACCTGGAGTCAGTCTCCGATCCAGGGGATGATGTGGCCATAGACGAATTGTTTGAGCGGAAGGGTTGGGATAAGATGCCACTGTCCTCGTCCCGTAGGAAAAGGAACCCACCCATGGTCACTGGGGATGATACACCCCGGGAGGAGGCCCAGGAGCCTGAGGAGGAATCTGTCCCTTTGTCTGCCCTTCCACCATTGAAGATACCTTCACCTGTTGCCGGGATGGGGCGAGTGTCATTGCGGGCCCCTATGTCTGGTCCGGAGGCAGTGAAAGTGCCTTGACACCCGGATACCATAATTCTACCAGGAATGGGAGATCGCGCAACCATGCCTCCATTATCCAGGATGCAGCGGTTGTTCAACCAGAAGGTTGCGGCCGAATATGGGTGGGAATCAGGGGCGGATCCAGGGGGGGGCAACAGGGCAATTGCCCCCCCCCCCGAGACCATCTGTCACACTCACTTGCTTGCTCTGTTTTTTTTTTCCGCCTGATCTTTCGAACTTTGGGGACCCGGTACCGGCCGGCCATAGGTCCCCTGGACCCCAAACGTGGCACACATGTAGCCCCATGTCTCTTCTATAAGTGTGCAAAGTGGTGTCTGGGAGACCTACGGCCGGGGAGAACCGATTTTTCAAAGCCGGGCACTCCTTCCATAGACTCCAATGTTAAACGGTAATTTCTCCGGTGACTTTGAGGACCCGGTACCGGCTGTTCGTAGGTCCCATGGACCCCAATCTTGGCACACATGTAGCCCCATGTCTTCTCTACAAGTGTGCAAAGTGGTGTCTGGGAGACCTACGGCCGGGGAGAACCGATTTTTCAAAGCCGGGCACTCCTTCCATAGACTCCCATGTTAAACATCAGTCTAGTCATGGGCACAGTGAAGCATGGGCACAGTGAGGCAAAGTGAGGCACAGTGAGGCACAGGGAGGCATGCAGATGGACACCCTAGGCTTATACTCGAGTCAATACGTTTTCCCCATTTTTTTGGGTAAAATTAGGTGCCTTGGCTTATATTCGGGTCGGCTTATACTCGAGTATATACAGTACTTGTTCTGCGGCTGCCGCTGCCTCTCTGAGTCTCTCTCTCAGTTTCTCACATCAACCGATCAGCGGTGCCGAGAGAGAGAGACTCGTCTAATGTGGTTACGCGGCGCACTGACACGATACCAGGAGAGGAGGAGGAGGTGGGTGGAGCCTCTTCCCTGCACTCGTTGCTAAGGCCTGGGCCACTTGGCGTCTAGCAATGAGTGACGTCAGTGAGTCACGTCGGGCCGCTCTGCGGGCAGGTGCGATAGCGTGCAGCTCCACAGACGGGTAAGAAAGCGGGCGGCTCCGCTTGCCGCGCGGTTTGTGGGCGGGCGGCGCGGTTCTTGGGCAGACCGTGCTGTTCAGTGTGTTGGCAGCGCAGGTGAGAGTGAGAGAGCAGGCTCAGTGTGGCAGCTGGCCAATCAGCTAGCCGGGAGCGGGGGAGCAGAGAGATGAGATCATCTCTCACCGCCCGTGCCTGCCCTGCATTCCTGCAGTGACTTACGCCCTCACTGTGCAGGCAGCAGAGAGATTACATTATCTCTCTGCTGCCTGACTCTGGGAGTCTGGGACACAGCAAGAGACAACCAAAACTACACCTTAGCAGGCAAGTTAGTGACAATCCGCAATGTGTGGCAGGCGACGTGGCAAGTGACAATCCGCAAATTGTGTCAGGTGACGTGGCAAATGACAATCTGCATCTGGTGGCAGGCAAGTGACAATCAGCAAGGTGTGGCAGGTGACGTGGCAAGTGACAATCCGCAAGGTGTGGCTAGTGACAATCCGCAAGGTGTGGCAGGTGATGTGGCAAGTGACAATCCACAAGGTGTGGCAAGTGACAATCCACAAGATGTGGCAGGTGACGTGGCAAGTGACAATCCGCAACGTGTGGCAAGTGACACGTTCAGGGCTCCCACTAATTGCAGGCGACGGTGGCAAGTGACACACTCGGGGCTCCCACTGATTCTGCATTGAACTATTTAATTTTATATTACAATGTAATAATAGAAATAATGCGCTTCAATCATCCTGACACCATAACAAACTGGTGCCGGAATGATTGAAGCGCCGACACCAGCCATTTCCCCGATAAATTTCCCACAAAAAAAACATATTTTTTGGCAGTGCCCCTCCCGAGAAAAGACTCTGGATCCGTCCCTGGTGGGAATACCCGTACTTGCCAAAGGAGTTATTATTTGAAGTGGAGGCCTATAGAGATCCGTGGTACGCGGACTTTCTCTGGACTTATCTAAAGGTACCCCAGGCCCGTAGGTACTACTCCTGTTCCGCCACAGCTACTAAGCGGTACAAGGAATGTAGAGAGTCCTGGATGCTTGGCAGGCATATCCACGCTGACAAAGTGGTTATCCATCGTAAGGATAAGGACAATGTTGAGTATCATATAGACACTTTTGACAAGAACTGGAAACCACTAGTGTTGCCGCATCCACAGTACTACCTTTAAGAGACTGGACTCTTTGTGTTTGCCCTTTGTTGTATTCCGGAGTATACGCTCCTGGTGCCCAAGAAACTTTGCCCTTGCTGATGGGGTAATCTGCTTTGCTGGAAGAGCAGGAGCTGTTGTTTTTTTTTTCCTCTCACAGTGCCAGAAAGACAGTGACTTTTGGGGTAGAAAAAGTTCAGGGCCACAGTAAGGTTTAAGAAGAAGTGGATTCATCTTCAAGAGGGAAAGAAAGTTTTCTTCAGGACAAGTGTCTCCACTAGGTGGCGGTGCTGCGTAACTCTTGCATTGCATTTCAAATGTAATTTACTTGTTAGAAGGAAAGGATTTTTCCTTCGGGGAGAATCTTTTCTCTTCTACTGTACATAAGTTAGAATGTCAAATTATTGGTTGTGTGTTTTTTTTTTCTTCTCTCCCTCTGCAGGTGGACACCAAGCAAATCACTGAGAATGGGGTGGATTTAGCTATTGCAGTTGGGGAGGGAAATGTAAATGATAAATGTGTTTTATGTGACATTGAGAATGGGATGTACACATTTTGTTTCTCCTACTCTTTCTTCATCTCTTCAATTTAACTCCCTTTTCCCCATGTTTAGGTTCCGGCACAAACAAACATATTTTTCGAATTCGTTGACTCAGGCTTGAGAGGCATAGGTTTGCTCCAGACACTGGGGACCCGTGTCTATTTAGTGGGGGGAGTGTCTAGCGGGGTCCTAAATTTAGGGGAAGTGTTTGAGTGGTAGTTGTGCTCAAACACCTCAATTGTCAGGATTCTGTCAACCATTTTGTCCACAGGGAGAGTGTTGGTATGTAGTTCCCTGTGGCCTGCAGGTGGCGCTGCCATAGTAGGCCGGGGTTGAACCACTGATACAGTGCTGTGCCTTGTGTGTCCCTTCTCAGCAGCCGTACTGTGGGTGTGGCAGGCCTGCTGTGCATGCTGGGAGAGGATATAAAAGGGGCAGACGCTGCCTGTTCTGGGGTTCTGTCCGTTCTGGAGTGGTCGGGGGTCCTACCCCAGGAGTGTGTTCCTGTCCGCCCTGGGCACCTTTGGCCCAGGGGCGGGGGTCGGTGAATCAGTTCCAGGCACCTTTAGTCCTGGGACTGCAGCAAAGGCCTAGGGCCCAGCACCTTCGGCTGGGGCCCATCAAGGATCGAGGAATCCCAGGGTGCCGCCTTGCGAGGGGACCCTTATCTTAGACGAGGAGGCCGGGGGAGGAACTGTTCCGAGGGACCGGTGAGAAGTCACGGTGAAGGAAGGGTCCCGGTAACTCTCTGGAGGGATGTCTTCTCCTTACATAGAGGCCAAGTTTTGAAGCACCAAGTTCACCAGGTCGGTGGCAGAGACCAAGTTCACCAGGTCTGTGGCAGAGACCAAGTTCACCAGGTCTGTGGCAGAGACCAAGTTCACCAGGTCTGTGGCAGAGACCAAGTTCACCAAGTCTGTGGCAGAGACTGTGAGTTTAAGTTGGCTGCTAGTCCCTTCCTGGGGAGACTATCCATTTGGGCTGAGTCTGCTTGAGAAGCCGAGCAGTGAAGTGATTGTGTTTTTGCCTGGACCACTCCCACATCTTATGCTGTCCTGTCTTTACTCAAACCTTTTTCCTATCAGAGACTGTTATTTTACCAAAGAGAAAATAAACTCTGCGTTGAAGTTGCAGCTGGTGTGGACATTCAAGTTACTGAGGAACAAGGACTTATCTCTGTCATTCATGGAGGTGAGAAACATTCTCTGACTTTCTGACTGTGGAGACCCATCAACAACAACGCTGAACCTCCTTATACGGGAGGGTACGGGCTTGTGGCGGGGTGTGCCCTCTCTGCCTGCGAGGAGCCAAAACCAGGTGAAGGGGGGGGTTTGGCCGCTACACGTGGGGGCTCGAGTCCGGGATTTCCACAGCAGAAGAAGCCCAGAGTTTGAACTTTGTTCCCCTGTGGAGTTCCATGGAGGTCGGCCATCTTTGGGAAAAGTAAATGTGCCACGAGGAGAGCCCAAGCTGCGTAGTTCGTGGGCGTGCCTAAAGTGAGAAAGCCCACAAACATTGCAGAGGATGGGAGGAGCCTCGCCATGTGAGAAGTTGCACGTGGTGACTTTGGCGCCAGAGAGACAGTGCGCAATGAATCGGCAAGCAGGTAACATGGCGTCTAATGCCTCATGGATTCCGGTCACTTCAACCATGAATATGACCTCGTTTGCTGCTTTTGTGACCGACACAGGGATCCGACTGAAGCCTCGGGGTCGCCTCGCTCTCTATGTCTGCAGAGAGGCGGAGGCCGGGGTTGAACCACTGATACAGTGCTGTGCCTTGTGTGTCCCCTCTCAGCAGCCGTACCGTGGGTGTGGCAGGCCTGCTGTGCATGCTGGGAGAGGATATAAAAGGGGCAGATGCTGCCTGTTCGGGGGTCTGTCTGTTCTGGAGTGGTCGGGGGTCCTACCCCAGGAGTGTGTTCCTGCCTGCCCTGGGCACCTTTGGCCCAGGGGAGGGGGTCGTATTTATAAATTTCCTGGTGAAGCGGGTATTTTGGTGCCAACCAAAGGCCTTGGCTGGGCTATAGCCATCTGCTCTATTGGCTTACTTATCTGGTAAGCATGAATTTCTCAAGGTCCATCTAGCAATTGGGAGTTTTTGTGTTTTTCTATACCAGCCTGCCACATTGGACTTTATTCATCACATAAATAATTTCCATGAGGACTCTTTAGCGCGATTTTCTTCTTTTACATACTATGATCTGGCACAGAGCGGCCAAAATATGTACGGTGGGCAGTCCGCAAGTGGTTATTATCACTTTAAGCCTTATTCACATGTCAAAAAATTCCTGCCATGGCAGGAATCCAGAGGATTACTGTGACTAGATGTACAGAAGCATGTGGACAGTTAGAGCTGCTGAGCTTGTCCAATGCAATGTCAACCGATGTTCAGAAGAAATAGCACAGCCAATGATTACCTGTGATTGGGGACAGATGATCACACCTAAATGCAATCTTGCAGCTGTGTGAATTAAGCCATCAGAGACAGACTACCATGCAAAGCTGGCCATAGATGGATGAAAATTTGTCTGGTTCCGCAGGCACCAGATACATTTTGGTCCATGTATGGCCACTGCGGTTGTGCAGAAGTCAATCTACAATATCCTGCAGTTCTGATATATGCTATAACCTACAGCGTGGATCAAGGTATTCTGATGGCAGGAAAGTCTCTCTGCTGTGAGAATACGGTAACATTTTTGTTCAACCCGTCGATAAAAACTGACCCATTTATGGCCAGCTTAAGATCCTATGCTCTACAGAAACTAGAGGATGTGAAGAACAACATTTGGAATGATTCACGTGCCTTGTCATTGAGTGCCGATAAATTCTCATAAATGTGAAGGAAACCACAAAATCACACAAGGTCCATTGATAAATCCAGCACATTATAAAAAAAACATATACCTGTTCTTGTTTCAGAAGGTATGCATCTATATATCCAGAAATGGCATTTGTATCAAACACTTGTCTCTGCTGTTTGATGCGCTTTAAAACAAACTCTTTGAGATCATCAAAATTCTGCATAATCTGTTTGTGTGTTCCAAGAAAAGATGAGATTCTAGGAAAAAAGTTATATAGCTGTGGAGAAATAAAAGTGATTCTTAAAACTTTGCTCTATGTACATAATTACGTTGAATGACCTCTAGCACCCCAATGTGGCAACCTGTTGTCGTACCCCTGGCTTTTCAAACACACCTTTATGCTGGGTTCACACTACAGTGGAACCTCGGATTGCGAGTAACGTGGTTAACGAGCGTTTCGCAATACGAGCACTGGATTTTTTAAAAATCCTGACTCGGTTTGCGAGTGTTGTCTCGCAAAACGAGCAGGATTCAAGCCACAGCAGTACCACGTTCGGCCTGCGGTGGGGGGCGCCGGAGCCGAGCGGAGCCGAACGGCACAGTTCAGAGCTATTCGAAAATGCTCGGAAAGACTCAAAAATACTCCGTTCCCGAGCCTTTCCGAGGTTTTCCAAAGTCAGCCGAGCTGTCCTCTGGCTTTTCCGTGTGTTTCTAATGCTCTCCGGCGCCCCCCACCTCTGGCCACATGCGGTATTGCATGCCATTGAAGTCAATGCGGAACTAATTATTTTCATTTCCATTGACTTCAATGGGGAAACTTGCTTTGATATGTGAGTACTTTGGATTACGAGCATTCTCCTGAAATGGATTATGCTCGTAATCCGAGGTTCCACTGTATAACACGCAGTGTCTCACAGCAGGGGGTCTGTTCGTCTCCATTCACAGTTTCAGGTCTGATTTCAGCCCAAATTTTGGGCTGAATTCGGACCTGAAATGGACCAAAAGACGCACAGGGCTCCTGTGCAAATCGCACCGGATCCGCTGTAGAGATGTGTGAGCCGGCTCCATGCTATGCGAATTGGAAACACACATCCAATTCGCATAGATGGGAACCCAGCCTAAAAAAACAACAACAACAAAAAAACAGAAAGCGACAATTTATACTTACTGGACTCTTTACTCTCTTGTAGAGTAAAGCCATTAAAATAACTTTTATGTTTGCAGGACAGGTATGTCTGTGTTTCCTGCCATGCTGTGGTTCTATTCATGAGCCTTATGTAACTAGACTAAGTCCAAGCCATCCTTTTTAATTAAACACATATATAAACCCAAGAACAGGGATGAGCCGAACACCCCCCTGTTCGGTTCGCACCAGAACCTGCGAACAGACAAAATGTTCGTGTAAACTTTAGAACCCTATTAAATACAATGGACTCCAACGTTCGAAATCTAAAGTGTTAATTATAAAGGCTTATATGCAAGTTATTGTCCTAAAAAGTGTTTGGGGACCTGGGTCCTGCCCCAGGGGATATGTATCAATGCAAAAAGAAGTTTTAAAAACGGCCGTTTTTTCGGGAGCAGTGATTTTAATAATGTTTAAAATGAAAAAATAAAAGTGAAATATTCCTTTAAATTTCGTACCTGGGGGGTGTGTATGATATGCATGTGAAGTGGCGCATGTTTCCCGTGCTTAGAACTGTCCCTGCAAAAAATTTCATTTTTGAAAGAAAAAAATGCATTTAAAACTGACTCGCGGCTATTAATGAATTGTCGGCTCCCGGCAATACATACAAAAGTCATTGATAAAAAAAAAAAAAAAGCGTGGGGGTTCCCCAGAATTCAATTACCAGGCCCTTCAGGTCTAGAATGGATATTAAGGGGAACCCCGCCGCAAATTTAAAAAAAAATTGACGTGGGGTTCCCCCAAATATCCATTCCAGGCCCTTCAGATCTGGCATGGATTTTAAGGGGAGCTCCACCCCAAATTTAAAAAAAAATGGCGTGGAGTCCCCCTAAAAATCCATACCAGACCCCTTATCCGAGCACGCAACCTGGCCGGCCGCAGGGGAAAAGGGGGGGACGAGAGAGCGGCCCCCCTCCCTCCTGAACCGTACCAAGCCACATGCCCTCAACATGGGGAGGATGTCCCCATGTTGATGGGGACAAGGGCCTCATCCCCACAACCCTTGCCCGGTGGTTGTGGGGGTCTGCGGGCGGGGGGCTTATCGGAATCTGGAAGACCCCTTTAACAAAGGGGACCCCCAGATCCCGGCCCCCCCCCCTATGTGAATTGGTAAGGGGTACATTGTACCCCTACCATTTCACGAAGAAAGCGTAAAAAAATGTTTAAAAAAACACACAAACACCTTGAAAAAGTCCTTTATTTAAAAAAAACAAACAAAAAAAAAAAACAAAACATTCCAGCGGTGAAATCCAGTGTCCCGCGGCGATCCCGATGTGCAGCGCTGTCCTTCATTGGTTGTGCCTGAGCGGACCTGATGGGGAACTCCCTCTCAGTATTTTAAATGTATAGACCCGTCCCTTCTAAAGTTCCCCATCAGGTCCGCTCAGCGGACCAGATGCGGAACATGAGAAGGGGCGGGTCTATACATGTATTACCAAAGTGAGAGCAGTTCCCCATCAGGTCCGCCCCCTCGGTATGTCGGACCCGCCTACGTCATTGGCTTGAGCGGGGAACTTCCTTCACTATGTAAATTTAAATTACACAGTGAAGGAAGTTCCCCTCTCAAGCCAATGACGTAGGCGGGTCCGACATACCGAGGGGGCGGACCTGATGGGGAACTGCTCTCACTTTGGTAATACATGTATAGACCCGCCCCTTCTCATGTTCCGCATCTGGTCCGCTGAGCGGACCTGATGGGGAACTTTAGAAGGGGCGGGTCTATACATTTAAAATACTAAGAGGGAGTTCCCCATCAGGTCCGCTCAGGCACAACCAATGAAGGACAGCGCTGGACATCGGGATCGCCGCGGGACACTGGATTTCACCGCTGGAATGTTTTTTTGGTTTTTTTTTTAAATAAAGGACTTTTTCAAGGTGTTTGTGTGTTTTTTTAAAAAAAAAATTACGCTTTCTTCGTGAAATGGTAGGGGTACAACGTACCCCTTACCAATTCACATAGGGGGGGCCGGGATCTGGGGGTCCTCTTTGTTAAAGGGGTCTTCCAGATTCCGATAAGCCCCCCGCCCGCAGACCCCCACAACCACCGGGCAAGGGTTGTGGGGATGAGGCCCTTGTCCCCATCAACATGGGGACATCCTCCCCATGTTGAGGGCATGTGGCTTGGTACGGTTCAGGAGGGAGGGGGGGCCGCTCTCTCGTCCCCCCCTTTTCCCCTGCGGCCGGCCAGGTTGCGTGCTCGGATAAGGGGTCTGGTATGGATTTTTAGGGGGACTCCACGCTATTTTTTTTTTAAATTTGGGGTGGAGTTCCCCTTAAAATCCATGCCAGATCTGAAGGGCCTGGAATGGATATTTGGGGGAACCCCACGTCAATTTTTTTTTAAATTTGCGGCGGGGTTCCCCTTAATATCCATTCCAGACCTGAAGGGCCTGGTAATTGAATTCTGGGGAACCCCCACGCTTTTTTTTTTTTTTATCAATGACTTTTGTATGTATTGCCGCCGGGAGCCGACAATTCATTAATAGCCGCGAGTCAGTTTTAAATGCATTTTTTTCTTTCAAAAATGACATTTTGTGCAGGGACAGTTCTAAGCACGGGAAACATGCGCCACTTCACATGCATATCATACACACCCCCCAGGTACGAAATTTAAAGGAATATTTCACTTTTATTGTTTCACTTTAAGCATTATTAAAATCACCGCTCCCGAAAAAACGGCCGTTTTTAAAACTTCTTTTTGCATTGATACATGTCCCCTGGGGCAGGACCCCGGTCCCCAAACACTTTTTAGGACAATAACTTGCATATAAGCCTTTATAATTAGCACTTTAGATTTCTCCCCTAGATTTTTCGAATTTGCCGCGAACACCCCAATTTGTTCGCTGTTCGGCGAACGGGCGAACAGGCAATGTTCGAGTCGAACATGAGTTCGACTCGAACTCGAAGCTCATCCCTACCCAAGAACAGTTCAACATGTTGCAGATTCCAGCTTTTTTTTTTTTTTTCACCTGGTGATTCTGCTAGTAACATACTCCCTGCCCTAGGGTGAAAATGTTTAAAAAATAAATTGTATCTATGGAAAATCAACATTGATACACTAGTACAGGACTACAATAACCTCATCCACTCATTGTCTACATAACATAATGGGGGAGGCCTGTCATCCTCTGTGATTGCTGGGAGCTATGTATCTGATGAGTGCAGCACGGGCAGACAAAACAGAAAGTTATCAGCTGACAAGTTTTTTGGAGAATCAACAGGTTTTTATCTTTTTGCACTTGCTCTTATTGAACAAAATGCTTTCACTGGATTATTTAACAGACCAAAATGAACCAAATCAAAGAAGTTCATTGTTAGTGTTTACATAATTTTGCAAAGATCTGTTTTCACATTGACATGAAAGACACCATTTCTCTTGATTAGTAAAAATTCCAAATCCACTATAATTTAGAGTTCTATAATAATAAACCATGAAAACTTCCAAAGGGTGAGAATACTTTTTATGGACTTGAGTGTGCATACGTTAACATTTGCAATAATATTATAAACAATTCTTGCAGCGCTCACACAAATCATTTGTGCAAAAATGAACATAAAAGAAAAAAAAGACACATGCATAACAATAACACAAGACACTCACTCTTTATTGCTAGCTGCATATTGCTTCTGAACTGTGTTGCTTCGATGTTGCTAATGCAGTGCAAGTGCTTGCACTGCATTAGCAACATTGATGTAACACAACTCAGAAGCAACATGCAGCTGGCAAAATAAAGTGAGGCTAGGTTCACACATCTGCGGTTTGCAGTCATTTTTTGAAAGGAGTCCAGTGCAGCTTTGTTCACTGGTTCAGGTGCGATTCAGGTGCAAATTTTTATTTGAATTCGCACCTGAACCGGACCTAAAATCACACAGGGCTCTTTTCAAAAATGAGCCGCAGCTGCCCCAGACATGTGTGAAACGGCTCCATTGCAAGTCGGTCCAGTTCACATGTTATGCAAATCGGATGCGGTTCACAATGTATCTGAACTGAGCCGAGTGTATTGTTTTATTGTTATACAAGTCATTTATTTTTTTTATGTTCATTTTGGCACAAAGAATTTGTGTGTGAGCACTGCAGGCAGGGCCGAACTGGCCTATCGGGATACTGGGAAATTTCCCAGTAGGCCACCTGCCCTGGGGCCGCTTTGAGCTGCAGCTGCAGAGGCGCCCAGGGCCGATCCAAGTGCAGAGTCCTCTCTCCTCTCCCTCCCTCTGCTTGTGTAATCACACACAGCGGGACTCAGGAGATGGGTATCTCCCTCTGTGTCATGGAGCTGGGGTCTGAACTGTTCAGGGGACGTCCACTCACTGTAACAAAGCCCCGCCTCCTAGACCGTGATAGACGGAACACTGATACAATGCCGGGAAATTGAATCAGTGTTCCATCTATCACGATTTAGGAGGCGGGGCTTTGTTACAGTGGACGGCCGTCGAACAGTTCAGACCCCAGCTCCATGACACAGCGGGAGATACCCGCTCTGTGTAATCAAGGTACTGGCGAGGCTGCAGATTGGCACAGTGAGGCTGCATTGATGGGCACTGATGAGGCTGCATTGATCTCTTGTATCATGTCCTCACTCTCTGACCATCTCTTGTATCATGTCCGTAGTCTCTGACCATTTCTTGTATCCTGTCTGCAGTCTCTGACCATCTCTTGTATCATTTCCTCAGACTCTAACCATCTCTTGTATCATGTCCACAGTCTCTGACCATCTCTTGTATCATGTCCGCAGTCTCTGACCATCTCTTGTATTATGTCCTCAGTTTCTAACCATCTCTTGCATCATGTCTGCATTCTCTGACCATCTCCTGTAGTATGTCTGCAGTCTCTGATCATCTCCTGTACAGTGTCTGCAGTCTCTGGCCATCCCTTGTATCATGTCTGCAGCCTCTGACCATCTCTTGTATCATGTCTGCGGTCTCTGACCATCTCTTGTATCATGTCTGCAGTCTCTGAGGGAGTCTGGAGAGGAGTCAAGAGTGGGAGTAATGCCGGGATGGGGGTCATGGGAGAAGTCAGACGTGTGTGGACTGTGGAGAGGAGACTATAGGATAAAACCAGAACCACCAAGCTGGAGTGGACTGACGCCTGAACAGTGCACCAGGGAGGAGGTCAGTGACAGCACCACCAGGCCAGCCTGAGGTGGGGGGGGGGGGGTCACTGATGTAAGGGGGGTAGTGAATACAATAATGTAAGAGTGCACTGATATGAAGGTTTCCCCTTTATATAAGTAACCCCACCCCCTCACCTTAGTGTATTCTTTCTGCAGTGGTGGTCTCTGGTCACCAGAGTCCCCCCACATTCCTGGGGTCCCCCTTGATGATTGCTCCACTTTTACCACTTTAAACCAGAATTTTCTCATGTGTATATATATATATACAGTTGCAAAACAAAGTGTGAATCCTTTTGGAATGATATGGATTTCTGCACAAATTGGTCATAAAATGTGATCTGATATTCATCTAAGTCACAACAATAGACAATCACAGTCTGCTTAAACTAATAACACACAAAGAATTAAATGTTACCATGTTTTTATTGAACACACCATGTAAATATTCACAGTGCAGGTGGAAAAAGTATGTGAACCCCTAGACTAATGAGATCTACAAGAGCTAATTGGAGTGAGGTGTCAGCCAACTGGAATCCAATCAATGAGATGAGATTGGAGGTGTTGGTTACAGCTGCCCTGCCCTATAAAAAACACACACCAGTTCTGGGTTTGCTTTTCACAAGAAGCATTGCCTAGTGTGAATGATGCCTCGCACAAAAGAGCTCTCAGAAGACCTACGATTAAGAATTGTTGACTTGCATAAAGCTGGAAAGGGTTATAAAAGTATCTCCAAAAGCCTTGCTGTTCATCAGTCCACGGTAAGACAAATTGTCTATAAATGGAGAAAGTTCAGCACTGCTGCTACTCTCCCTAGGAGTGGGCATCCTGTAAAGATGACTGCAAGAACAGAGCGCAGACTGCTCAATGAGGTGAAGAAGAATCCTAGAGTGTCAGCTAAAGACTTACAAAAGTCTCTGGCATATGCTAACATCCCTGTTAGCGAATCTACGATATGTTAAACACTAAACAAGAATGGATTTCATGGGAGGATACCACAGAGGAAGCGACTGCTGTCCAAAAAAAACATTGCTGCACGTTTACAGTTTGCACAAGAGCACCTGGATGTTCCACAGCAGTACTGGCAAAATATTCTGTGGACAGATGAAACCAAAGTTGAGTTGTTTGGAAGAAACACACAACACACTGGGGCTGATTTACGAAACGTTTGCGCCATGAGTATCAGCGCATCTGTGTGCGCAACGGCTGTTTTGGTATTTACAAAACATTTGCGCCGGTAGAGCAGCGCTATTCCCCATTTACTATAGTGTTCTCGGCGCACAGGAGGAGGCGCTCAGTGCGCCACTATGGACCTGGCGAACGGCATCTTAAAATCGAAATATAAAGAAGCTGGAAGTGCCAATATAATGGGGGTGATGTGGGGTGATGTGAGGAAGTGTAGTGACACCTGCCCAAGTAACAAATATGCCCAAAATAGAGTGAGAAAGTAACTTTTTCTGAACCAGCCCGCTGCGCCGGCAATTACGTTTAGAACTGCGAGGGTTTTTTTTTGTGCTCAGCGCGGGAATTTCACTCATTCAAACGCGCCGGGACACTGCGCCGGCAAAATCTTCGTAAATGTCAAGTCACGTAAATCAATTTGCATAAGTTGAACAGACGCAGCTCTGAACTTGCCGTTATATAACAATGCGCCAGCAAAATGACATTTCTAAAGGAAAAAAAAAAGGCATTTAAAAGCACCCGCGGCTATAATGAATTGTCGGCTCCCGGCAATATAGAGAAAAGTCATTGATAAAAAAAAAAGCGTGGGGTCCCCCCTTATTCCATTACCAAGCCCTTCAGGTCTGGTATGGATAGTAAGGGGAACTCCGCACCAATTTAAAAAAAAATGACGTGCGGGTCTCCCTCAAAATCCGTACCAGGCCCTTCAGATCTGGTATGGATTTTAAAGGGAACCCCCGCGCCAAACTTAAAAAAAAATAGCGTGGGGTTCCCCCTAAAAATCCACACCAGACCCTTTATCCGAGCACGCAACCTGGCAGGCCGCAGGAAAAGAGGGGGGATGAGAGAGCGCCCCCCCTCCCTCCTGAACCGTACCAGGCCACATGCCCTCAACATGGGGAGGATGTCCCCATGTTGATGGGGACAAGGGCCTCATCCCCACAACCCTTGCCCGGTGGTTGTGGGGGTCTGCGGGCGGGGGCTTATCGGAATCTGGAAGACCCCTTTAACAAAGGGGACCCCCAGATCCCAGCCCCCCCTGTGTGAAATGGTAATGGGGTACAAATGTACCCCTACCATTTCACAAAGAAAAATGTCAAAAATGTTAAAAATTACAATAGCCGGTTTTTGACAATTCCTTTATTAATGTCTTCTCCTTTCTTCCATCTTCTTCTTCCACCTTCTTCTTCCAGCTTCTTCTTCCAGCTTCTTCTTTTCTCCATTCGGGTTTCTTCCTCCATCTTGTTCTTCATCTTCCTCTTCATCTTCATCTTCCTTCTTCCTTCGGTGTTCTCGTCCGCATCTTGCTCCGGCTTCTTGTTCCCTTCTTCTTTCTCCGGCCGCTCCGTTTGAATTCGAGGTTCCGGCTGTGTGACGCTTCAGTTCTTCAGTTCTCCTCTGGGTCCGCTGCCACCCGGTGGCTCCGCCCCCCTCTGACACCACAGGGAAAGTCCCTGTGAAAACCATGTGCGTCAGAGGGGGGCGGGGTCACCGGGTGGCAGCGGACCCAGAGGAGAACTGAAGAACTGAAGCGTCACACAGCGGGAACCTCGAATTCAAACGAAGCGGCCGGAGAAAGAAGAAGGGGAACAAGAAGCCAGAGCAAGATGCGGGCGAGAACACCGAAGGAAGAAGAAAGCTGAAGATGAAGAGGAAGATGAAGAACAAGATGGAGGAAGAAACCCCAATGGAAAAAAGAAGAAGATGGAAGAAGAAGATGGAAGAAAGGAGAAGACATTAATAAAGGAATTGTCAAAAACCGGCTATTGTCATTTTTCACATTTTTGACACTTTTTCTGTGAAATGGTAGGGGTACATAAGTACCCCATTACCATTTCACACAGGGGGGGCCCGGGATCTGGGGGTCCCCTTTGTTAAAGGGGTCTTCCAGATTCCAATAAGCCCCCCGCCCGCAGACCCCCACAACCACCGGCAAGGGTTGTGGGGATGAGGCCCTTGTCCCCATCAACGGCCAATCCCCAGACGACGTCCTACTTGCGACGAAACGTCCGTAGGGGGCCGCTGACGTCATTACGCAATTCCTTACCGAGAGGAGGTGCCGCGGACGCCATAGGAACACACACATACAGGATCTATTGAGACGCCGCTTCGATCCACCACCGTTACCGCTGTAATCTTTCTACCACATTTGTATGAGGACTAGGGATGAGCTCGGTGTACGTGGATCGAACGATTTGGGCCGTTCGCGCCTAATTCGAGTGACGCGAACGGCCCACAATGCACTACGCCATCGCAGTGTCATCCAGGCGCTGTGATTGGCCAAGCATGCACTGTGACCCCGCATGCTTGGCCAATCACAGCGCCGGCAGCGAGGAGAGCAATGATTGGCCACAGGCAGGATGCCTGTGGCCAATTATTGCTGAGGGTGTTTAGTACACGCCTCACACTATAAAAGGCCGCCAGCACGGTGGCCTAATGTAGTGTGTTCCGGAGCAGGGAAAGAGAAGCATAGGCAGGGACAGTGACATTTTTTTTTCTTGCTTAACCTGGATTCCTTTAGTTTAGGGAAAGAGAAGGATAGGTAGGGAGGGTGTCAGTGTGTTTTACTGTGCTAATCCTTGTTTCTAGGGACAGGGAAGGACAGTGAGGGAAATTCTCCTTGTGCTATACTGTGCTAAAGCATTGATCATCAACCATCTTAAAAAAAACATTTTTTCTAGGGACAGAAAACTATAGGTAGGGAGAGTGTCAGTGTGTTTTACTGTGCTAATCCTTGTTTCTAGGGACAGGGAAGGACAGTGAGGGAAATTCTCCTTGTGCTATACTGTGCTAAAGCATTGATCATCAACCATCTTTAAAAAAACATTTTTTCTAGGGACAGAAAACTATAGGTAGGGAGAGTGTCAGTGTGTTTCACTGTGCTAATCCTTGTTTCTAGGGACAGGGAAGGACAGTGAGGGAAATTCTCCTTGTGCTATACTGTGCTAAAGCATTGATCATCAACCATCTTTAAAAAAACATTTTTTCTAGGGACAGAAAACTATAGGTAGGGAGAGTGTCAGTGTGTTTCACTGTGCTAATCCTTGTTTCTAGGGACAGGGAAGGACAGTGAGGGAAATTCTCCTTGTGCTATACTGTGCTAAAGCATTGATCATCAACCATCTTTAAAAAACATTTTTTCTAGGGACAGAAAACTATAGGTAGGGAGAGTGTCAGTGTGTTTTACTGTGCTAATCCTTGTTTCTAGGGACAGGGAAGGACAGTGAGGGAAATTCTCCTTGTGCTATACTGTGCTAAAGCATTGTTCATCAACCATCTTTAAAAAAAAACATTTTTTCTAGGGACAGAAAACTATAGGTAGGGAGAGTGTCAGTGTGTTTTACTGTGCTAATCCTTGTTTCTAGGGACAGGGAAGGACAGTGAGGGAAATTCTCCTTGTGCTATACTGTGCTAAAGCATTGATCATCAACCATCTTTAAAAAAACATTTTTTCTAGGGACAGAAAACTATAGGTAGGGAGAGTGTCAGTGTGTTTTACTGTGCTAATCCTTGTTTCTAGGGACAGGGAAGGACAGTGAGGGAAATTCTCCTTGTGCTATACTGTGCTAAAGCATTGATCATCAACCATCTTTAAAAAAAGATTTTTTCTAGGGACAGAAAACTATAGGTAGGGAGAGTGTCAGTGTGTTTCACTGTGCTAATCCTTGTTTCTAGGGACAGGGAAGGACAGTGAGGGAAATTCTCCTTGTTCTATACTGTGCTAAAGCATTGATCATCAACCATCTTTAAAAAAACATTTTTTCTAGGGACAGAAAACTATAGGTAGGGAGAGTGTCAGTGTGTTTCACTGTGCTAATCCTTGTTTCTAGGGACAGGGAAGGACAGTGAGGGAAATTCTCCTTGTGCTATACTGTGCTAAAGCATTGATCATCAACCATCTTTAAAAAAACATTTTTTCTAGGGACAGAAAACTATAGGTAGGGAGAGTGTCAGTGTGTTTCACTGTGCTAATCCTTGTTTCTAGGGACAGGGAAGGACAGTGAAGGAAATTCTCCTTGTGCTATACTGTGCTAAAGCATTGATCATCAACCATCTTTAAAAAAACATTTTTTCTAGGGACAGAAAACTATAGGTAGGGAGAGTGTCAGTGTGTTTCACTGTGCTAATCCTTGTTTCTAGGGACAGGGAAGGACAGTGAAGGAAATTCTCCTTGTGCTATACTGTGCTAAAGCATTGATCATCAACCATCTTTAAAAAAACATTTTTTCTAGGGACAGAAAACTATAGGTAGGGAGAGTGTCAGTGTGTTTCACTGTGCTAATCCTTGTTTCTAGGGACAGGGAAGGACAGTGAGGGAAATTCTCCTTGTGCTATACTGTGCTAAAGCATTGATCATCAACCATCTTTAAAAAAATAGGATTTTTTGTACTCACCGTAAAATCCTTTTCTCTGACATCCATGGACTGACACGGTGTCTCTTTACACTTTACACGTGGGTTATGTCCCTGCTTGCAGGAGAAGACCTAGGCAGAATGTGAAATGTTATACATACATTCTAAAAGCCAGAGCTGAACAGCCCCACCCAGGGGGCGGTCCCTCCGGACATAACACTCCCACTACAGTCAGCAGACTTCAGTTCGTAACAAAGCAGTACAAACTTAAAAAGGAAGGGTGGGTGCCGTGTCAGTCCATGGATGTCAGAGAAAAGGATTTTACGGTGAGTACAAAAAATCCTATTTTCTCTTACCATCCATGGACTGACACGGTGTCTCTTTACACTTTACACGTGGGATGTCCCAAAGCAGTGTCAAGAGGGATGGGAGCAGTATAAATGGAAAAAACAAAACTTCACTCCAATAAGGCAGAGCTCCTCAACGGAGGAGTCGCAACTTTAAACAGCGGCCTGCAGCACCCTGCGGCCGAAGGAAGCATCCGAAGATGCAGCCACATTAACCTTATAAAACGTAAAAGGCATGAACAGACGGCCAGGTCGCCGCCTTGCACACTTGTGCAACCGACGCTTGATGTCGGGAAACCCAGGAAGTACCAATTGCCCTGGTGGAATGCGCCGTAACCGGAAAGGGAGGCGCCCGCCCTTTGAGAGCATAGGCTTGAATGACAGTTTGTCTGATTCCCCTAAAAATGATGGCAGACGAAACCGCTTGGCCCTGTTATGGACCAGAGACAGTCACAAACAGTGAGTCGGACTTCCGAATAGAAGCAGTAGCAGACAGGTACACCCGTAAGGCTCGTACCACCTCCAATATGTGCAGCGCAAACTCTCTGGGATGCGATGGGTGAGAACACAAGGACGGGAGGGCAATGTCCTCATGTAGGTGAAAGGTCGACACCACCTTTGGCAAAAAAGGAAGGTCGCGGATGCAACACCGCCTTATCCTTATGGATGACTAAATATGGCGACTTGCAGGACAAAGCCGCCAACTCAGACACTCGTCAAACAGAAGTGATTGCCACTAAAAAGGCCACCTTCTGAGACAAGACAAGAGGGGAATATCCCGGATATTCCCAAAAGGAGGTTCCTGGAGGACCGAGAGCACCAAATTCAGATCCCACGGTGGGAGAGGAGGCTTGACAGGAGGGAGCACATGGCGAACCCCCAACACAAGGTGCTAACCAAGAAAATGACCCGCTAGAGGTCGCTGAAAGAAGACGGCCAAGGCCGAAATCTGATCCTTGATGGTACTCAAAGCAAGCTTTTGGGTCACTCCACACTGCAGAGGACGCAGGATTCTGGGGACAGAATACGTCCGAGGACGCCAGTCCAGCGCTTCGCACATGGCAATATAAGCTTTCCAGGCACGGTGATAGATCTGCCTGGAGGAAGACTTCCGTGTCCTTAACATGGTCAAAATGACCGAGTCCGAGAGACCTCGGTCCCTCAACACCTGGCTTTCAACAGCCCTGCCGTTAAAGCCAGAGACTGTAAGCCGGATGAAACATAGGACCTTGAGACTGAAGGTCCTCCCTCATCGGCAACCGCCAGGCAACGTCCGCGACGAGACGTACCAGATCAGCGTACCAGTGATGCTGAGGCCAATCCGGAACAATTAGGATCGCCAGAGTTTTATATCAGGCGATAAGGACCCTATGGGGCCACCAACGCATCCGAGGCATCGCCCAAGGATCCCTGGATCTGGCCACAACCTCGACCCTTGCGATTGAGTCAAGAGGCCATCAGGTCCACATCCGGCGTGCCCCACCGTCGGTAAAGGAGTTGAAATATGCAAGGACCACTCTTCTTGGTCCGGTGTCTGGCGATTGGCGACTCAGATAGTCCGCCTGCCCATTGTCTATGCCCAGAATGTAAAATGGCCTACAGAGCCGGCACATTTCTTCCGGCCCACTTCAGGATACGGACTACCTCGGAAGCCGCAGCTGAGCTCCGAGTTCCCCCTTGATGGTTTACATATGCCACCGCCATGGCAGTGTCCGACTGGCTCCTGATGGAGCGACCCCGTACTCTCTCCGACCTGAGGAGAGACACAGTCCGATGGCCCGTATTTCCAGAACAGTGATTGGTAAACGGGCTCGTCCGGAGTCCAAGGCCTGAGCCGACAGGACTCCCCAGACTCCACCCCAGCCCGTCAGGCTGGTGTCCATCGTGAGTACCGTCCATTGGATGGGAGGGGAACGACTTTCCGGACCGAAGAGCCGAGGATCTCAACCACCATGCCAGGGGCGCCCTGACCAGGTGAATCACCTGGATCTGAAGATCCAAGGACAACGGGGATTTGTCCCAGGTGGACAAGATCTCCTTCTGCAATGCCCTGGTGTGTGATTGGGCATACGGAACGGCCGCGAAGGAGGCCACCACGAGTCTCGGGACTCTCATGCAAAAAACGGATTGACAACCATTTTTGGGATGTCAGCACCCGCACCGCAGACTGAAGTGTCAGCAACTTCTCCAGAGGTAGGATACCTTTGCCTCCAAGGAGTCCAGAATCAGAACTAGATACTCCAGACACTGAGTCGGGACCAGGACTGACTCCTGAATGTTCAGGAACCACCCGAGTCCCTGAGGGTCTAATTGACGATAGTCACCTTTCCTCTAAGTCTGATCCACTTTCTGCTCTTAGCAGAAGATCGTCCAGATAGCCCACGACAGCAATACCTCGCTGCTACAGAAGGCTAGAACCGGAGCAAGCACCTTGGTGAACACCCTTGGTGCCGAGGCTAGGCCGAAAGGAAGAGCCACAATCGATAGTGGACTTCGCTGATCGCAAAGCGCCGAAACTTCTGGTGACTTGCGCAGATCAGGACATGCAAGTAGGCGTCCTTGAAGTCCAAGGACGCCAGAAGAAAATCCCTTTGGTGGAGTGTAGCGATCACCGTGCGAATGGATTCCATGCGGAATTTCTGCACCTTCTCAAAGGCATTCAGGGCCTTGAGGTCCAGGATAGGTCGAACCACGTCCTATTTTTGGGACGACAAACAGATTCGAGTAGAATCCCTGAAAACTCTCCTGTGACGGAAACGGCACAATCACTCCGGACCTGATTAAATCCTGTACAGCCCTCAAGAGGGCTGCCCGACAGGTAGGAAGGAGAGGAAGATTTGAGGGAAAGAATCTGTCTGGGGGCCAGGATCGGAATACTATCCTGTATCCTGAGGTGACCACCTCGCACACCCACCAGTCGGAGATTCGGGAGGACCACCGATTCGTGACCTGCGAAGTCATCCCCCCACCCCAGAGTCGGGCGGAGGCAAGACTTCACGCGGAGGCGGGCTTGGGAGCCGCTTGTTCGGCTTACGCACCCAGGGGCACTTGTGCCCACCAGCCGCACTGCCGTCAGTCTGAGAGGGCCTACCCGTGGACTCTGACTGACGAAAAAAACCCGTTTTGCTGGAAAGGAAGGCCCCTGTTTGCGGCGGGCCTCCTCACCCTTGCTAGTCTAAGGAAGAAGAGTGCTTTTACCTCCCATGACATCCATGACAATGTCATCCAGAGCAGCACCGAAAGGTCTACCACCTTTAAATGGTAGATCCGTCAGGAGCTTCTTAAGGCTAGGTCAGCAGACCAGCACTTCAACCAGATAAGACGACGCAATACCACCGCCGAGACAGAGGCCCTGGATATTAAAGGGGCCGCGTCCAACGTGGCGTCGCACACATAAACCAGGCCCTGAACCAGTTGGTGGGCCAAAGCAACGGTGTCTGGAGGAAGATTATGCTCCTGTACAGCTAGGTGCAACATTTTTGCCCAACCTGTAAGTGTTTAAGACACAAGGGTCGCCGCTACCACAGGCCGTAGGGCGGATCCCAACAAGGCAAACATGGCTCTGCTCACCACTTCTGACCTCCTGTCAGTGGGGTCCTCAAATGCAGGAGTCCCCTCCATCGGGAGAGTGATGGCCTTGTTCAACCGGGCGACTGGAGGGTCGACCCTGGGGGAGAAGCCCACTTTTTAAGTAGGGCATCTTCAAGGGGTATCTGATAGACAAACGCCGCGGGACCATAAAAAAATTATTCTTTGGCTTTTCCCAGACCTTATCAATGAGCTGGTCAAAGAAAGTACATATGGAAAAACCTCTTTAGAAGGCCTGGCCTTAAAAGAACCAAAGGAGACTGTATCCGCCTGAGGTTCTGCATCCGCAGCATTTTAGCTTGAGAGTGTCCCTCACCGCAGTCATGAGTACACTAACAAGCGCCCTGTCATTTACTGACTCAGAACTGGAGTTTTCCTCATAAGGAATGTCCTGTTCAAAACCATCCAATACATTCAGAACTAGGGTCCTGAGCGGTAGTGGCTAGGCCCATATCTGAATCAGCGCACTGCCCTCATGAAGTAAAGTGGGGAGAGGGCGCTTTTTTGCTCCCTTGCGCTTGCACACAGCTCCCATTCTGGTCAGAAATGATTCCAGGACTGCCCACAACTGGTCCCTAGGGACCGCAGGTGCTGAAGCACTGCCTGTTGTCCACTGACATTTAGGGGAAGCTGGTGACAGAGACTCCATATTGCCCCCCTCTGAGACTCCTCAGATAAAAAGTCCACCCACAGGCTGTGCTGACTGAGGAGGGGGCGCCCAGGGGACTCACCAAACCGGACCAGGGACCGCTCAGTTCCGCTGTCTGTACCGCGCTGTGTCAGCGCTGGTGAGCTGTGAGGAGATTGTGAGGAGATTCGCGCTGTTACAGCAGCGCTAGAGGCCAAAACTAGTGCTGAAGAGCGCGCGGGCTACAAGAAAATGGCCCCCACACTTCACTGAGGCGATCCGCGGCAAGATGGCCGCCATGACTCAGCAAAAGTGAAAAAAACAGCACACACACAGCGCCACTCGACGCTCAGGCCCCAAATCACACAAAAAAAGGCCCCAAGCATATCTGCAGACCAGCATTAGCCCCTCCAAGAACAGTGTGACCCCCAGGCACCCCACACAGCACAGCGCCAGCAATGGTGACAGAGAGTGACAATGAAATACAGGGGGAGACAGGGAAAATCCCCCACAGAGAAACACACAGCCTTTTGTACTCACCTGCAGGCAGGAGAGACTATTTACCCGTCCCCTGAGGGACCCACTGGTAAGTTTCTGACAGGACTATCACAGTGCAGTACTGAGTAGCTGTCGGCCCGGTCCACCGCGAAAGATACAGTCAGTCAGGAACTGTTCAGTCTTGAGAGGACCGTGGGAGCCTGAAAGCAAACCCGGCCACCCCTGGAGTCATGGGGCCTGTCGTGAACTGAGTCTCACGCACACAAGGCGAGGATCAGCACGCTCGATGGTCGGACAGGGAAGACTACGAGGATATCTTGTACCCAACCTGTTGCCCAGCCGACAGTTGATAGAAAATTCTCAACAATAAAATAAAAAAGAATTCCAGAAAAGGAATAAAAATAGGTCAGGAGACTGGCTCCTGAGAGAGCCACGTCTTCTCCTTCTGCTAGGCAGAAAAAAACTGAAGTCTGCTGACTGTAGTGGGAGTGTTATGTCCGGAGGGACCGCCCCCTGGGTGGGGCTGTTCAGCTCTGGCTTTTAGAATGTATGTATAACATTTCACATTCTGCCTAGGTCTTCTCCTGCAAGCAGGGACATAACCCACGTGTAAAGTGTAAAGAGACACCGTGTCAGTCCATGGATGGTAAGAGAAAACATTTTTTCTAGGGACAGAAAACTATAGGTAGGGAGAGTGTCAGTGTGTTTCACTGTGCTAATCCTTGTTTCTAGGGACAGGGAAGGACAGTGAGGGAAATTCTCCTTGTGCTATACTGTGCTAAAGCATTGATCATCAACCATCTTTAAAAAAACATTTTTTCTAGGGACAGAAAACTATAGGTAGGGAGAGTGTCAGTGTGTTTTACTGTGCTAATCCTTGTTTCTAGGGACAGGGAAGGACAGTGAGGGAAATTCTCCTTGTGCTATACTGTGCTAAAGCATTGATCATCAACCATCTTTAAAAAAACTTTTTTTCTAGGGACAGAAAACTATAGGTAGGGAGAGTGTCAGTGTGTTTTACTGTGCTAATCCTTGTTTCTAGGGACAGGGAAGGACAGTGAGGGAAATTCTCCTTGTGCTATACTGTGCTAAAGCATTGATCATCAACCATCTTTAAAAAAACATTTTTTCTAGGGACAGAAAACTATAGGTAGGGAGAGTGTCAGTGTGTTTCACTGTGCTAATCCTTGTTTCTAGGGACAGGGAAGGACAGTGAGGGAAATTCTCCTTGTGCTATACTGTGCTAAAGCATTGATCATCAACCATCTTTAAAAAAACATTTTTTCTAGGGACAGAAAACTATAGGTAGGGAGAGTGTCAGTGTGTTTCACTGTGCTAATCCTTGTTTCTAGGGACAGGGAAGGACAGTGAGGGAAATTCTCCTTGTGCTATACTGTGCTAAAGCATTGATCATCAACCATCTTTAAAAAAACATTTTTTCTAGGGACAGAAAACTATAGGTAGGGAGAGTGTCAGTGTGTTTTACTGTGCTAATCCTTGTTTCTAGGGACAGGGAAGGACAGTGAGGGAAATTCTCCTTGTGCTATACTGTGCTAAAGCATTGATCATCAACCATCTTTAAAAAAACATTTTTTCTAGGGACAGAAAACTATAGGTAGGGAGAGTGTCAGTGTGTTTTACTGTGCTAATCCTTGTTTCTAGGGACAGGGAAGGACAGTGAGGGAAATTCTCCTTGTGCTATACTGTGCTAAAGCATTGATCATCAACCATCTTTAAAAAAACATTTTTTCTAGGGACAGAAAACTATAGGTAGGGAGAGTGTCAGTGTGTTTTACTGTGCTAATCCTTGTTTCTAGGGACAGGGAAGGACAGTGAGGGAAATTCTCTTTGTGATATACTGTGCTAAAGCATTGATCATCAACCATCTTTAAAAAAACATTTTTTCTAGGGACAGAAAACTATAGGTAGGGAGAGTGTCAGTGTGTTTTACTGTGCTAATCCTTGTTTCTAGGGACAGGGAAGGACAGTGAGGGAAATTCTCCTTGTGCTATACTGTGCTAAAGCATTGATCATCAACCATCTTTAAAAAAACATTTTTTCTAGGGACAGAAAACTATAGGTAGGGAGAGTGTCAGTGTGTTTCACTGTGCTAATCCTTGTTTCTAGGGACAGGGAAGGACAGTGAGGGAAATTCTCCTTGTGCTATACTGTGCTAAAGCATTCCTCATCAACTATCTTTGAAATCCTTGTTTTTTGGACAGTCAGGGAAATTGTCATTGTGCTATTCTGTGCGAAAGCAATCATCCTCAACCATATTTAGAAATCCTTAAGTAAAGGGACAGAGAAGGACACCTGAAGGTAGCCCTTATTGCTTTTTTCCCATCTCCCTGCAGGCCATCCATTAGAATGTCTGGAAGGCAAACAAGGAGAGGCAGACAGTCAGGAGGCAATAAAAGAGGGCAAGCAGGCTCTGTGTCTGGGGGCAACAGTGCTGGTCGTGGACGCGGTGCATTGTCATCAGCACATGGCCATGGGACGCGCTTGTCCTTCTTTTCGGCAGCTGGACATGTTGAGCCACATCATGCCGAAGACTTGGTAGAGTGGATGACCAAGCCCTCCTCCTCATCCTCTCTCACCCAGGCTCAGGGTACTGGCAAAGCAGCTGCCAAAGCGTCCTCTTCCCTGGTATCAATGTCAGACTCATCATCAGTCACTCCTTCCCTAGACCCACCATGTCCTCCTCCTGAGGAGTCCCCCGAACTGTTTGAGCACAGTGTTGGGTACATGCTCCAGGAGGATGCCCAGCGTTTCGAAGGGTCTGATGATGAAACCCAGCTACAGGAAGGCAGTAGCGTGAGAGCAGACAGAGGGGATGCTCAAGAAGGACACCAATCTGGCAGTCATGTTCCAGCAGCTGCAGCATACTGCCAGATTGGCTCCAGTGATGAGGAGGGAGGGGATGATGAGGTCACTGACTCCACGTGGGTGCCTAATAGGAGAGAGGAGGAGGAGGAGGATGAGGAGGAGGCACATCTCCAACGAGGCAGGATGCCCTTTGGTGGCCAGCGTAAGGGCAGTACACCGACGGAATCACACCGCAGAGCTCCGCCTGTGCAGGGCGCTGCCTCTGCCCGTCATTCAAAAAGTTCTTTGGTGTGGGCCTTTTTTGAGGCTAGTGCATCAGATCGCACAGCTGCTGTTTGCAACATATGTCTCAAGCGTATATCGCGTGGCCAAAACATCAGCCGCTTGGGTACCACATGCCTGACCAGACATATGTTGACCTGCCATGCAGCTCGTTGGCAAGCCTACCTCAAAGACCCACACCAAAGAACAAAGCGGACCTCTCCTTGCACCGCATCAGCTGGGATCTCCAACCCCACTATAACTTCAGTCCTCTCTGAAACATGCACTGAGAGGAATGAAGGTGTAGAATTAGGTGTGTCACAGCCAAGTACTTGCGGCCACTCTGCTAGCAGTACACCGACGTCCGATTCTAGCAGGCAAATTTCCCTGCCCCAGCTGCTGGACCGTCGAAAGAAGTTCACTCCCAGCCATCCACATGCCCAGCGGTTGAATGCTAGCTTGGCTAAATTGCTAGCGCTTCAACTGCTGCCTTTTCAGTTGGTAGACTCGGCCCCCTTCCGTGAGTTTGTGCAATGTGCGGTTCCTCAGTGGCAGGTTCCCAAACGCCACTTTTTCTCACGGAAGGCTATTCCGGCTCTCTACCGGCATGTGGAAGGCAATGTCTTGGCCTCGCTGGACAGGGCGGTCAGCGGTAAGGTGCATATTACCGCTGACTCATGGTCCAGCAGGCATGGACAGGGACGTTACCTTTCTTTCACGGCCCATTGGGTCACTCTTTTGGCAGCTGGGAAGGATGCAGGACAAGGTGCAGTAGTGTTGGAGGTTGTTCCACCGCCACGCCTCCAAAATGCTACTACTGGTTGTGACACACCTCTGTCCTCCACCCCCTCCTCTTCTTCTTCCTCCATGGCCTCTTCCTGTGCTTTGTCCTCTGAACCAGCGGTGCTCCGTAGCCGTTCAAGGGGCTACGCAAGTACGCAGGCAAAAAGATGCCATGCCGTGCTTGCGCTGGTGTGTTTGGGGGACAGAAGCCACACTGGGGCAGAGGTCCTGTCTGCTCTGCAGGGCCAGGCCGAGAGGTGGTTGACGCCACGCCAGCTTAAGCCAGGAATGGTGGTTTGCGACAATGGCACCAACCTCCTCTCCGCCCTCCGACAGGGACAACTGACCCATGTGCCCTGTGTGGCTCACGTCCTTAACCTAGTGGTGCAGCGGTTCTTGGGCAGGTACCCGGGCTTACAGGATGTCCTGAGGCAGGCCAGGAAAGTCTGTGTGCATTTCCGCAGATCTTATAATGCCAGTGCTCGCCTGGCTGAGCTGCAAAAGGAGTTGAACCTGCCCAAGAACCGCCTTATATGTGACATGCCCACCAGGTGGAACTCAACGTTGGCCATGCTGCAGCGGCTGCACACGCAGCAGAGGGCCATCAATGAGTACCTGTGCGACTACGGCACCAGGACAGGGTCAGGGGAGCTTGGTTTTTTTTCTCCACGCCAGTGGGGCATGATCAGGGATGCATGCACTGTCCTGGCACCATTTGAGGAGGCCAAGAGGATGGTGAGCAGTGACAGTGCATGCATCAGTGACACTGTACCTCTTGTCCACCTGTTGGAGCACACGCTGCGTGGAATAATGGACAGGGCACTTGAGGCAGAACAGAGGCAGGAAGAGGAGGACTTCCTTGCCTCTCAAGGCCCCCTTTACCCAGACAGTGTTCCTTCTGTCCCACCCATCGCACAGGAAGAGGAGGAGGAGGAGGAGGATTGTGTCAGCATGGAGGTGGAGGCTGGCACTCAGCATCATCAGCAGCAGTCTTTTAGGGATGATTTACAGTCCCAAGAAACCAGTGGACTTGTACGTGGCTGGGAGGAGGTGGCTGCGGATCATGTCGTCCTTAGTGACCCAGAGGACTCCGGACCGAATGCCTCAGCAAACCTACGCTGCATGGCCTCCCTGATCCTGCAAAGTCTGCGGAAGGATCCTCGTATTCTTCGGATCAAGGAGAGGGACCATTACTGGCTGGCCACTCTCCTTGATCCACGGTACAAGGGTAAGGTTGCAGACCTTATGTTACCGTCGCAGAGGGAGCAGAGGATGAGACAACTCCGGGAGGCCTTGCAGAAAGGTCTGTGCAACGCGTTCCCAGAGACTGGGAGGTTACAAACTCCTGGTCCTGGACAACGAGTTGCTGAGGCTTCGGCCAGTCAAAGAAGGAGCGGTGGGGAAGGTGGCCGTCTGACCGATGCGTTCAGACAATTCTTTAGTCCGCAGCCCCAAAGTATGATCGGTTCCAGCAACCATCGCCAGCGTCTGATAAACATGGTGCAGGAATATCTAGGGGCAAGGTCAGACTTGGACACCTTCCCCACCGAAAATCCTCTGGCTTACTGGGTCTTGAGGATGGATCACTGGCCAGAGCTTGCACAGTATGCAATTGAGCTACTGGCCTGTCCTGCATCCAGCGTTCTTTCGGAACGCACATTCAGTGCTGCTGGAGGATTTGTCACGGATCACAGGGTGCGCCTGTCCACCGACTCGGTTGATCGACTGACTTTCATCAAGATGAACCAGTCTTGGATCACCACCAGCTACCACACACCTGATGCTGATATAACAGACTAATTGATTTTAACATGTCACATCCCTTCAAGACTGATGCTGATGCTGAGTGCCTGTGCTGTTATGTTGACTGGCTATCCTCCTCCTCCGAGTCCTCAATGATACGATTGATGATGATAGCTTGGAAGATCATTTTTGTTTATGGGTGCCGCCACCAGTGGCTAAGGCCCAATTTTTCAGCCCCTGTTTAACAGGGGCGTGTAATTACAATTTTTGAAGCAATACTTTGCAACAGGGCTCATTGCTGTGCTCCAAGTACAGTATCTGTGAGGGGTTGGAGTGTTGTGCCACCAGTGCCTAAGGCCCAATTTTTCAGCCCCTGTTTAACAGGGGCGTGTCATTACAATTTTTGAAGCAATACTTTGCAACAGGGCTCATTGCTGTGCTCCAAGTACAGTATCTGTGAGGGGTTGGAGTGTTGTGCCACCAGTGCCTAAGGCCCAATTTTTCAGCCCCTGTTTAACAGGGGCGTGTCATTACAATTTTTGAAGCAATACTTTGCAACAGGGCTCATTGCTGTGCTCCAAGTACAGTATCTGTGAGGGGTTGCAGTGTTGTGCCACCAGTGCCTAAGGCCCAATTTTTCAGCCCCTGTTCAACAGGGGCATGTAATTACAATTCTTGATCTAATAATTCACAGCAGGGCCCATTGCTGCACCCACCAAGAGTAACTCTGAGGGCTTACAGTGTTGTGGCAACGCCACCACCACCACCACCACGAAAGGCCCAATTTTTCAGCCCCTGTTCAAAAGGGGCATGTAATTACAATTCTTGATCTAATAATTCACAGCAGGGCCCATTCCTGCACCCACCAAGAGTAACTCTGAGGGCTTACAGTGTTGTGGCAACACCACCACCACCACGAAAGGCCCAATTTTTCAGCCCCTGTTCAACAGGGGCATGCAATTACAATTCCTGATCTAATAATTCACAGCAGGGCCCATTGCTGCACCCACCAAGAGTAACTGTCAGGGCTTACAGTGTTGTGGCACCAGCACCACCATCAAAGGCCCAATTTTTACTACCACTGTTCAACAATTACATGTAATTACAATTCCTGATATAATAGTTGACAGCAGGGCGTTCCAGCACCAACCAAGAGTAACTGTGAGTGCTTACAGTGTTGTGCCAACACCAACAACTAAGGGGCCTATTTCTGCAGAGTATATACGGCAGGTCCCTACTTTCAAACATCCAACTTACAAACGACTCCTACTTGCAAACGCAAGAAGACAACAGGAAGTGAGAGGAAATCTACCCCTAGGAAGGAAAATTCTCTCCTGTAAGAATTAATATGGGAGAAAGGTGTCTCCTCTGTACTGATGCTTTATCACCAATCCTTGTTTCAAGAAAAACACCACATTTCAAAAACAGTTGTCATTGGGACGGAAAGTGAGGTGAAATGTTCTGAACAGGGGCACAGACAGCAAAACAAATGTTACAGGGGTGATAACCCTTACCTATGTTTTCCAAAAAGTTTAAAAATAGATTTTTGGGCTGGAGCTACACTTAAACAATGTACCTGTTCAAAATTACAAACACATTCTACATAAGAACAAACCTACAGTCCCTGTCTTGTATGCACCGCCTGTATACGGCTGTTCAGAGTATATAGGGCCTTTTTTATTTTGTGTGCGGTGTTCCCCTTAATATCCATACAAGACCCAAAGGGGCTGGTAATGGGCTGGGGTAGGGGGGGGGGGTCATGGGGTAGCTATGCCATTTTTCTTAAAGATTTTCATCCATATTACCGGGACCAGACATTACATTAAAGCCGCAAGCAGTTTTAAATGGCTTTTTTTTCCTTTAGAAGTGTCATTTTGTGCAGGGACAGTTCTAAACACGGGAAACACGTGGCACTTCACAGGCATACTTTAGACACCCCCCAGGTACGATATTTAAAGGAATATTTGACTTTTTTTTTCACTTTATGCATCATTAAAATGACTGCTCCCGAAAAACGACCGTTTTTAAAACTTCTTTTTGCATTGATACATGTCCCCTGGTGCAGAACCCGGGTTCCCAAACCCTTTTTAGGACAATAACATGCATAATAGTCGTTATAATTAGCACTTTAGAATTCGAACGTTCGCATCCATTGTATTTAATAGGGTTCTAATGTTCGTACGAACATTCGGTCCGTTCGCGGGTTCTGGTGCGAACCGAACCCGGGGGTGTTCGGCTCATCACTAATGAGGACCACTGTTATCTGCAGTACTGCTGTGAAGACTCTGAGGTCTTGGGGAAACCTATTCCCTGTGCTGGGAGAGACTGTTTTACAGTCACGACATTCTGGTAAGCAGATCTTTTATCACAAGGGTGATACACCTGAAGTTTCCTTGGGAAGATTGATTCATTTCTACTTTCACTGTGGACACTTTTTTTGGAATTTTTACTACTATTTTTTGCTTGGGACTTTATTCTCCTTTTTTACATACATTTTTATGTCACTTGTCACTAATTGTATATTTATTCATTTGGAGACTCTGCATTAGTTTTCCTCTTCCTCTTTCAAAGTTTTTTAAAGTTTTGGTTTCAAACATCAATTTATTGCATATAATTCATATATATTTTTTGCATAATTAATCACCTATTTTTAATTTTTTAATTGGTGTTTTTTTAGCGCTGCACTCCCACTCCCTTTTTTCTTGTTTCCCTTAATATTTATACCAGACCTGAAGGGCCTGGTAATGGAATTTGGGGGACCCCCACGCATTTTTTTTTTTTACAAAGACTTTCAATGACTTTTATCTGTATTGACGGGAACCAGCAATTTATTACAGCCGCGAGTACTTTTAAATTACTATTATTTTACTTTAGAAATGTAATTTTGCTCTCGAACTGTTATAAACATGGAAAACATGCGCTAATTTACAGGCATACTATAGACACCCCCCAGGTATTATATTTAGGGCCAGTTCACACCGGATGCAGTGCAGTGCGTTTTTTTGATGCATGAAAAACGCAAAGAAAGTTGATCACATTAATGCCAATGGCATAGTTCACACCACTGCAGTCCGTTCCAGTGCGTTTCAGAAAGGAAAAAAAAAATTGGTCATGCTGCATTTTTTATGTACAGAACTGTACTGGACCACAGTAAAACACATTAAAAACGCCACGGAATGTACCAAAAACGCACCGGAACGCACCTAAATGCACCAAAGACACACTGCAATACACTTGTCCTAAGTGAAAAGAGGGGGGAAAAAACACTGGACTGCATCAAAAACGCATCAAAAATACACTGGAACGTGTCAAAAACGCGCATGCAGAAAAGCACCTGGAACGCATCCAGACTGCGTTTCTATGGTGTGAACTAGGGCCAGTTCACACCATAGAAACGCAATCCGGATGCGTTCCAGGTGCTTTTTTGCATGCACGTTTTTGATGCGTTCCAGTGCATTTTTCTTACGTTTTTGATGCAGTCCAGTGCTTTTTTTTCACCCCTCTTTTTTATTAACCATAGATAAGGACAAGTGTGTTCCAGTGCGTTTTTGGTGCATTTAGGTGTGTTCCTGTGCGTTCCAGTGCGTTTATGATGCGTTTTGCTGCGTTCCAGTACAGTCCAGTGCAGGTAAAATGCAGCATGTTCTACTTTTTTTGTGGAACTGGAACGCACTGGAACAAAGACTGCCATTTAGAACCATATAACCAACTTTCCATGCATTTTTGATGCATTAAAAACACAATGGACTGCATGTGGTGTGAAATGGCCCTTAAGCAATTTGGCATGTTTTGTTTTTGGTGCTGTCCAAATTGGTGACATTGATATATGTCCCTTAGGGTGGGACCTGGGCCCCCATTTTAAGGCCAATAACTAGAAGATAAGCCAGCCAAGTGGGGACTAGCAAAATTAACAAGTCAGTTCCCATAGACTGCAATGGTATTTGTTGGTGGGGGGGGGGGGGTATTTGTCCCATCTCTAATTTTGTAGCATGCTGGATGATGTGCTTAATTTTGGAGGGGGGGGGGGGGTTATTTTCTGCTAGCTGCATTTGTGTTGGTCTGAGCATGCCCAGGCAGTTAGTTTATTTTTTTGGTGCTTTTTGTGTGTGAACAGCACCTAGATATTTCTGGGCATGCTCAGAGAGTGTTTTTATGGGTTAGTAATTGAAGGACATCCTTAACAGGTGTACCCACTTTGAAGTTCAGTCTCTACATTGGGTGAACTTGCATTTTGGGTGTTTCATGGACTGTGCATGTGTTTTCAATTGCCTCATTAGCTCACAAACCTATGTTATATAAAGCTCACAGATAGCATCCTCTCCCTTGCCCTGAAAAGAGGCAAGTGTGTGTGTGCGTGTGTCCGGCAAAAAGTACATTTTGGTGTCCTTATCGAGTTTGTAACACATGTATTTTATTTGTTATGTCTTTGCAAAACAGATGTTTGTTTTACTTTTGTTGATTGTATTTTTTTGTGTGGAGGAAATGTTCCCCTGAAATAATTTTGATGTTGTTAATGTGTGTTGTTTGTTCACTTTGATGTAATTGTCTGTGCTGCATAATTTTGCTAAATATTTCTCAAGATGTGACTGTTTCAAAATTGACCCTGTTTTTTATTTTGTCTTCCCTTTGTTTTGTTGACCAATAAAATTTGATGCAAAGTTTTGATGTTTCTTTTTTGTTTTCTATGCAACAAATGTGACAGCTGATTGGCATGTCAAAACAAAACAGGTGTGATTTGTCTACCCTGGTGCCTTCATGCTAGCATATGCATGTATTGTGTGCTGCCATGGATAGTCACCAGGAAATGAAAAATACAGAGTGGTAAGTATTCAATTTTCCTTTTTACTGCAGTGGTTCTCAGCCTCAGTCCTCAGTCCTCAAGTACCCCCAACAGGACATGTTTTGTGAATTTATCTTATCGAGAATTGCTGTCCAAAATACAAAACCATTGACTGTGATTTAAAACACATGTGCAAGATGAAGGAAAACCTGCAAACATGGCCTGTTGGGGGTACTTAAGATCACTGATTTAGAGCATTGCACTTAAAACTGCACTTCAAGGCAATACGATTCTAATTGTGGGTATTTTGAGGGAAACCAAATAAGTGTTCGAACCCCTGCTTGTTTTTTATTTTATTTTTTTAGGTTGGGCTTTGTGTCCCTTTTAGTAAAATTGGCTTCACTTCCTGTCACACAGCTAAACAGGAAGTGAAGGTAAAACCCTACCAATGTCTTTTCTTGGGGACACACAGATCAATCTAACTAGTGTCCCCATTAAGCAAATTGCACTCTAGCACTTTGTTGTGTACACCCCAAATCATTGGGTAGTTTGGGGTTTAGTAAAGACAAATCCACTCTGCAGTAAAAGTGTAGCTGCTTAAAATCTGAGGGGAAGCACTGGTGATTGTAACATCCAATCATGTAAAAGCAAAGATGGTGTTTTTTGGTTTGCTTGCATGTCCCCCTCGGATATCCAGCAAGTGCACTTGTAGTGCAAAGTAGATTTGCCTTTAGTAAATAAACCCTAAAGTCCAAAATACCTAATAATTTGGGGTGTACCCCGCAAAATGCTGGAGTGCAATGTACATAATGGGGAAACTATTTAGATTGACCTGTGTGTCCCCAAGGAAAGACATTGGTAGGGATTTCCCCTCACTTCCTGTGTGGCTATGTGACAGGAAGTGAATTATTTGGAAGGATAAAGTGGCCAAATTTGGGAGTTGTCTTCACCCTATCAGGGGTGCAGACATCCCCAAAAACTGTCTAGACTTGTAATCCCTCTGTACTCTATCCCCAAGCAAAAATAAGAAAGGATTTCATTTAGTTTAACTTTGCAAAGACACATTCCTAAGTTGAATTGTGATGCATGTCAATGGCCCATTTAGACCCTCTTTAATCACTCAAGATCAGCGCTATAACTGATCGACGGCCACAACATGGTCCTTAATTGCCGGGAGTCCGTCAATAGACGTACTCCCCTTCGCGCGGACTGTGGTCACTAAGTCACTGAGACTCGGGTGATGACAGATCTGAGGAAGGGGCCGATCCCTGCCCCTTACCATGTGATCAGCTGTCAGCCAATGACAGCTGATCACGTGATGTAAACAAAAGCTTGGTTATGGTTTTTGTTTTCTCCTTGTGCTGACAGCGTGAGCATAAAAAAAGGCAATCACCGGCTTATGTGCAAGGGACATCGGGCCCGAAGAGGAAGAGGCAATTCTGCGTCATCTGTGACAATCAGTAGCCCCTGCCAGTGCCACCTATCAATGCCCACCACTGGTGCCAATCAGTGCCACCTAGCAGTGCTGCCTATCAGTGCCCATCACTGCCAACTATCGTTGCCACCTAGCAGTGCCACTTCTCAATGCCCACCAGTGCCAACTAGCAATGCCACCTCTCAGTGCCCACCCTTGCCACCTTATCGGTGCCCATCAGTGCAGCTCATCAGCGTACATCAATGAAGGAGAAAAATTACCTTTTTTCAAAATTTTTTAAATATTAACCACTTCCCTACCGCCCACCGTCAAATGATGTCCATGGCTTTGTGCAGTGACATCTAAATGATGCCTGCAGTTGCAGGCATCATTCAGATATCATTCTTTTCAGCCGGAAATTCTGTGCACAATAAAAATGATCATAGCGGCAGTTCCGCCGCTTAATCGTTCTTATAGGCGGCGGGAGGGGACGTCCCCCTCCCGCCACCATCCGGTGCTTTTCCGGGCTCTCCCGTGCCACCTGGGGCTCGGAGAATGACTTAGCCGCGCCGGATGGGAAGCCTATAGAGATGACCGTCGGAGGCCCGGGCGCGACGTTAAGACATCACGCCGGGTTTCCGTATGTAAACAAAGCCGTGATCTCCGCTGTCAGCATGAGATCGGTGAATTTTTTTGACTGATCTCATGCTTTCCAGCCTGGAGGAGAGATGTGGGGTCTTATTGACCCTGCATCTCTCCATAAAGTATGTAATGGGAATAAAAGTGATCAAAAAAACATAAAAGTAAAAAAAAGAGTAAAAAAAATGAAAAAAAAAATAATAATAAAAAAAACACTCATGTCCCCGGTAGCTCGTGCTCAGAAGCGAACACATATGTAAGTCCCGCCCACATATGTAAACGTCGTTCAAACCACACATGTGAGGTATTGCTGCGTGCGTTAGAACGAGTGCAACAATTCTAGCACTAGACCTCCTCTGTAATGTGAAAATGGTAACGTGTAAAAAAATTTAAAGCATCGCCTAGGGAGATTTTTAAGTACTGAAGTTTGGTGTCATTCCATGAGTGTGCGCAATTTTAAAGCGTGACATGTTAGGTATCTATTTACTCAGCATAACAACATCTTTCACATTATACCAAAAAATTGGGCTAACTTTACTGTTTTGTCATTTTTTTTAATTCATTAAACCATTTTTTTTCCCCCAAAAAAAGGCGTGTGAAAATTTATTGCGCAAATACCGAGCGAGATAAAAATTTGCAATGACCGCCATTTTATTCCCTAGGGTGTCTGCTAAAAAAACATATATAATGTTTGGGGTTTTGAAGTAATTTTATAGCCATAAATGTATGATTTTTACATGAAAGAGAGAAGTGCCAGAATAGGCCCAGTGCTGAAGTGGTTAAAATATCCCAATTTTTTTTTTTTTTAAAACGCAGAGGTGATCAAACAGCATCAAAAAAATAAATAATACATTTTCATTGGGTTACAGTGTTGTATGAGCGCGCAATTGTCATTCAAAGTGCATCAGCACTGAAATTAGAAAATTGGTCTGGGCAGGAAGGGGGTTTAAGTGGCCAGTAAGCAATTGGTTAATATAAGGCTACATGCACACGGACGTTTTTCTAGTCATTTTTTGCAGCTTAAAAACGGCTCTCCGAGGGGCGTGGCCTGGACATGGCTGAGTGAGGCAGCTTTTTCTTTGGGCTCCCGGCCTGCGCCCTCACTTTCCGGCACAAAAAAGGACCTCACACCGGCATGAACCCGATAAATAAATACAGGACGAGAGCAGCTACCAAGGGGACCCCGGCGGGCAAGATTACCGGCGAAATCCACAAATACTTCCAGAGCCTGCAGGACTTGTCCCCCGGGGCCTCTGTGGCGGCGGCGGGAGGCTTGACACGTGGCAACCCTCGGAAGGCCCAACCTTCGGAGACGGGGACCATGACCCCGGGACCCCAACGAGCTCCGACTGCTCTCAGGACCTGTTCGCTGAGCAGCAACAAGCGGAGATGGCATCCCCACACCAACCGGAGGCCCTGGCCTTAGACCAGGAAATCAGGGAGATGTTACAGGCCCTCCCGACCCAGACTGCCATAGAGGCCCTGATCCTCCGGCTGGAAGAAATGCACAGGAGGGACATACAAGAAGTGAGGGGTGAGGTGTCTACCCTGGCTGATCGTGTGATGTCGGGGGAAGCCTCGCTGTCCTCCCTCGAGAATCGAGTGTCTGCCCTGGAGCGTTCGAGGGACCAACATCGTGACACCGCGGTTGCCCTCCAATTACATCTGGAGGACATCGAGGATCGCAGCCGCCGCTCCAACCTGCGACTCAGGGGGATCCCCGAATCGGTGGAGGATGTCGGAGCCGTGGTGACGGAGATCTTCCGAACCGTCCTGGACGACCTAGAAGCAGACATACTCTTGGACAGGGCCCACAGAACCCTAGGCCCACTGACGCCAGCAGGCCGCGAGATGTGGTGTGCAGGCTCCACAGGTACACCCAGAAGGAGTCGGTGCTGCGGGCGGCCTGGGACCACGGAGACGTCGACCTGGCCGGAGCACAAGTCCGAATACTCCCGGACCTATCGAGGGCAACCCTGCGAAGAAGAGCGTTACTGCGGCCGGTGCTGGAAGCGGCGAAGCAGAAGGGGATCACCTACCGTTGGGGCTACCCGCTATCGGTGACGTTCCACGGGGAATCCGGAACATTTACCCTGCAAAACACAGCGGACTTACCTGCACTCTTCCGTTTCCTCGAGGTGGCGCCGATTCAAGTTCCGGACTGGCTCCAGATCCTCCCGCGCCAGTTGGGCAGACCCGGCGCCTCTGCACAGCACGGTCCGCTGCCACCCCAACGACAGAGGGGTAGACGGAGGAACCGTTCCGCATCTGGGAACCAGCCACGTGAGTAGGCCTTGGGCCGCACATCCCTGACCCGAATATGTACGCTTTCCCCTGGTCCGCCCCATGTTGCGGATGCCTTAGACACTGTTCCCCCAGTGCCGGAGAACAGAACCTGCGGCCCTGACCGCGGCTCATCTGGGGGGAGATACGCACGCCACCCGCCTCACCACCCGGCCCGCATGCATTGTTACACACAGGGGACCCCGCAATGGGAGCATTCGACCACGGATGGATACTGGGTGACAGGTGCGGTAGACCTTGGAGGGGATTGCCCCCTGCTGCCTCCGCTGCCCGGCAGCGATCTATGACGTGGGGGAGATAGGGGTGTCGAGGGGGCCCCCCATAGCCTGGATGTCCCCTATACTATTCACTGGCATCACCCCCCACATGTATATGTTTGTGCCCTTCCCCGCGGTGCACCTGAAACTCAACAACATTGGACCACTACACCGCCAGCACAGGTCATGTCTATGGAACCACTGGGGTTTTGGGGGGGGAGGATGGCTGGGACTGCCTGTGGGGGGATGTCTGGGGATCCCCTTCTTATCGGCCCTGGGGAGGGGGCGGGGGATGGCAACGTGGGTGTTTCAGAGGAGCCACCATTTTGTATCAGCACTGCTACCCCCCTATCTCTGCCCTGGCCGCCATAGGCCGAAATGTACACACCCGGGGAGCTGTAGATGGTCACGCTCTGGACTCCACTGAAAGTAGTGGCATGCTGACCACTGGGGGAAAGGGGGGGGATCGAATTGCCGTGGGTTGGGGATGGGATATGACGCTCACGCATTACGGAAATCTGCACTACCTGTTTGTTGCTGCTAAAGTTACTTGCACTGTTCTATGTTCTGTTTATTGTTTGCCATTTAAGTTCATGTTCGTCTGATTTATCATTTTATTTGCACTGTTTTACCGGTTCATGGTTTATCTTACATTACTAACTTGCCGGGATGGGGGGGGAGGGTTGGGGGCTCATCCGCCGGCCCTGTCTGTCCACCACCCCACATAGGTCTGTGCTCCGTATTTTAGTTTCTCTCCAGCTGCTGCACCCTCTCGTGCCAGCCTCCTAACTTCTCTTAGATTGTTTCTATTCTTTTTAGGGGTCTCACCCCTCTACTTACCCTTTCTGTTTTTCCCTACCAGAACCCTCCCTTTTCCATTTATTCAAAACCTTATTATCTACCACGCTACACTCGGCACAATTAGTAGATGCCTGGCGTCTTTTGCATCCAGGCGAACGCGACTACACTTTCTTCTCAAAACCCCATCAGACGTACTCGCGTATTGATTATTTCTTGATACCCCACGGGCAGTTGCACGCGATCGCGGAGACCTATATCGGTTCCATAACATGGTCAGACCACGCCCCGATAGGTATTAGATACTCACTGTCGACTGCCATGACGAGACAGCGACCTCCGTGGAGACTTAACGAAGGAACCCAGATATCCTGGCCGACATAGTCAGGGAGGTGGGACATTACTTTGCCACAAATAAGACCCCTGGCAGCGACCCCGGGGTGGTTTGGGAGGCTCACAAAGCAGTGATCAGGGGTTCCCTTATTAAACATGGTGCAAGACTAAAACGAGAGCGGACGGCGCAGCTAGACCTGCTCCTCGCCAAACTACAATCACTAGAAGTGGCGCACAAGGCGACCCCATCCAGACAACTGGGACTAGACCTCGACACTGTCCGGCGGGAGATAACCGATCTCCTTCAATTTAAGGCCAAAGCGGCAATTCAAATCTGCCGCAGGAAGTCTTACGAATCGGGCAATAAATGTGGGAGACTCCTAGCTCGAACACTGCAGGCGCAGCGAGCGGCCTCGTACATACCACATATCCTAACGGCTGCTGGGCAGAAGACATGCCTACCCCAACTTATCACACAAGAATTCAAGACCTTTTACGGCAACCTGTACAACATACCCGACACACCGTCCGCCCCGGGGGAGATTGGGGACTATCTAGAACGGTCCCTAATGCCCTCGCTCTCAGAGGAGACACGGGCGCTACTGGAGGAACCCATTACATTACCTGAAGTGCAACAGGCCCTGAAAAATACTAAGCAAGGCAAAGCTCCTGGTCCCGACGGACTGACCGTCATGTACTATAAGACCCTCCTACCCTCTCTAGGCCAGCATATGGTGAACTTGTTTAACAGTGTTGGATCAGGGACGCACTTCCATGACTCCACGTTGATGGCGCAGATTTCGGTAATACCGAAGGAGGGTAAAGACCCGGGCCACTGTGGGAGCTACCGTCCGATCTCCCTCCTAAACGCGGACCTCAAGATCTTCACCAAGATCTTGGCCTCCAGGCTGCAGCGGCATCTCCCAACCCTGATCCATCTCGACCAGGTGGGCTTTGTCCCTACCAGGGAGGCTAGGGACAACACTACGAAGGTCCTTAGTCTCCTCCACATAGCAGAACAAAGCAAAACGCTGTGTGTCTTCCTTGGGACGGACACGGAAAAGGCGTTTGACCGGGTTAACTGGAGCTTCCTGTTCTCTACGCTGTGGTACATAGGGTTGGGGGAGACGATGCTGAACTGGGTAAAAGCTGCCTACACAGCCCCAAAGGCCAGGGTGAGAGTGAACGGAGTAATGTCTGAGGCATTTCCAATTAAAAATGGGAACAGGCAGGGCTGCCCTCTATCCCCCCTGCTATTTGCCCTGACCCTAGAGCCCTTCCTCTGTTACATCCGAATGAACCCGGACGTCATGGGAGTGAGGGTCAACGGCAGGCAGTATAAAGTATCTGCTTACGTGGATGATCTCCTGTTCTCCCTTACAAACCCTACAGTCTCCCTTCCAAATCTCCTGAGAGACTTCGACACCTATGGCCGCATATCCAACCTAAAGATCAACTTCACTAAGTCAGAGGCAATGGGCATAGGGATAGCGCCACACCAACTTAAGCACCTCAGAGACAACTTCCATTTAAAATGGACTGACACAGCCTTGAAATATTTGGGCACATTTATACCCACAAAATTGTCCAAGCTGTTCACTCTTAACTTTCCACCTCTTCTGAGGGCAGTCCAGGGGCTGTTAAATGGATGGGATAGTGGCCTCCATTCATGGATCTGCCGCTGTAACATCCTCAAAATGTCAATACTGCCCAAATTCTTATACCTCCTACAGGTCCTCCCGATAGCAGTCCCCGGGAGCTACTTCGGACAGGTTCATGCGGCTTTCACCCGTTTCCTCTGGGCCGGGAAACGCCCACGCATTCAGAGAAGTATACTCTCACTGCCAAAGATACACGGGGGCCTGGCACTGCTAGATGTCCGTGCATACTACCACGCAACTCACCTGGGCAGACTCCTGGACTGGTGCAGACATGGGGACACCAAGTTGTGGGTGGGCCTCGAACAGGAACAGAGTGACACTTAAAAAACACCCTCTAATAGGCACCACCGTGACTGTCTGCTCTCGACTACTGACCAGACCCTCCCTTTTGTCACCAACGTCACCTCTGAGACCAGTGATTGGGCATCCCTGGTTTACCCCGGAATTGCATGACAGGAAATTCCTCATGTTACGTGAGGCTGGGCTTCATCGGGCATCCCACTACAGTATACAGGGGAGGTGGAGGACGCATGCGGAACTGTCAGACCAGGGAGGCCCCTACAGACTGGACTTCATGAGAGCACTACAGCTCAGCCACTTCCTGACTAGCCTTCCGCCACCCCCTAATGACTCATGCCAACCCGTCACGACTTTGGAGGGCTTATGTATGGAGTCGGGAGCGATATACCATACGCTGTCACTGACCTACGCTATGCTGAACGAACCGCAGAAGCCCTACCAAATTCCAAGCTTCACTAGGTGGGAGAGGGATCTAGAATGCCAACTTTCAGACGAGAGGAAGCGGCACATACTTCATTTTACTCACAAATTCTCTCAGTGCACCAGAGCCCAGGAAACAAACTACAAACTCCTTACGCGGTGGTATAGGACCCCCTCCCTTCTCCATAAATTGTTCCCTACAACCACTGACCATTGCTGGAGATGCCAGGAAGGAGAGGGCACCCTTCTGCACATCTTCTGGTCATGCCCGCGGCTGCGAAGCTTCTGGGGTGAGGTCCGCCGCATAACCCAGGGCTTCTCAGACCACAATGTACCGGACGAACCGGCATATTTCCTCCTCCATGCAAATGACACACCTGCGAAGGTGTATAAAAAGTCGGTGGTCCGCCACCTTCTTGACGCGACCAAAGCCTGCATACCCCTCAATTGGAAATCTCCACACCCACCGTCAATTGCCCAGTGGCTCCGCATTAACCATATGGAAGACCTAATCCTCACCAGCCAACATAGACAGGAAGCTTACACCAGGACGTGGAGATTGTGGAATATATTTACATACTCTGACGAAGGGCAATCCCTTAGAGGGAACACCATACCCGACACCGGCCCTCCTGACCGCTGATTAAATGACAAATTGCGACGCTCTGGCAAACTATGGGAGCTCTACCACCACCCCCATGGGTTATCCACCCACACCCTAATACTCCCTTAGTCCTTCCCCTTCCTCATCCCCCTCCCCCCCCCCAACACACTTTATATTATCCTCTTCACATTATTCCCTTCTCTCTGTCTCCCAAGAATACCTAAACACTCTTATACTGTAATTTCTTCTTTTTCTCTCTTTTCTATGAGTAAATGTAAAAATCAGAGGGGAGCCTGTATCCACGGGACTCGGGCAGTTTCATATCCTTCCACTCCAGACGTGTACACCCACATATATCACAGTTAAGAGCATCATAGCCCTATTGTGAGCCCCCTTTATCTTGGGGAGACACGCTTCTGTAGGATCTACTAGATACCAAGTGCTTCTGGGGTATAGTTCTTTATGTGTCCACACTGTTTTGTGATGTTGATGTATGCAATGACTGTCTATTGTTGGGGTCCATGTGGACCGGTTCCTCTGTTATAAATAAAAAATGTAAAAAAAAAAAACGGCTCTCCATGTTAGCCTATGGCCTCATGGCCACCATGGCGTTTTTGAGCTGTAAATGGCATAGGCAACGATGAGGCAACATCAGGCGGAGAGAAGAGGGAAGAAGACGACGATGAAGACCGGGACCCCGCTAGCAAAAGAGCAGGAAGAGGATAGCGGGGCACCCGGCAGAAGGCAGAAAGAACCGGAGATCGGGAAGAAGGCACCGGAGAGTGGGAGAAGAACCGGAGAGCGCGGAGACGACACTGGAGAACAGAACAAGAGACCCCCCGAAGTCGGAAGAAGACGACGATGAAGACCGGGACCCCGCTAGCAAAAGAGCTGGAAGAAGATAGCGGGGCGCCCGGCAGAAAGACCCCCGAAGTCGGTAGAAGACGGCGATGAAGACCGGGACTCCGCTAGCAAAAGAGCTGGAAGAAGATAGTGGGCGCCCGGCAGAAAGACCCCCGAAGTCGGAAGAAGACCCCCGGAGCTGCCTAATAAATTACTTTAAAAACCTGTGTTGTGTTTTTTATTAACTTTTTTTTCCACCAGGTGAATGGGTAGGGGTACGATGTACCCCATACTCATTCACATAGGGTGGGGGGCCGGGATCTGGGGGCCCCCTTATTAAAGGGGGCTCCTGGATTCAAAAAAGCCCCCCGCCCGCAGACCCCGACAACCAATGGCCAGGGTTGTCGGGAAGAGGCCCTTGTCCCCATCAACATGGGGGCAGGTGCTTTGGGGTGGGGGAGCGCAGGGCGCCCCCTGCCCCAAAGCACCCACCCCCCCATGTTGAGGGCATGTGGCCTGGTACAGTTCAGGAGGGGGGGCGCGCTCATTTGCCCCCGCTTTCCTGACCTGCCGGGCTGCGTGCTTGGATTAGGGTCTGGTATGGATTTTGGGGGGACCCCCACGCCGTTTTTGGCGTAGGGGGTTTCCCTTAAAATCCATACCAGACCTAAGAGCCTGGTATGCTCCTGGAGGGGAACCCATGCCTTTTTTTAAATTAAAATTTGGCGTGGAGTTCCCCTTCATGATTCATACCAAACACAGGGGACAGCGAGCGCGAGGCTTGCAGTACCCTGTGCCGAGAACCAGCGCGATGGCATCGCGCTGGAGACATTCTCGGGCAGGTAGTCGCCTCTAGGACACGACTTGAGCGGCTGCTTCACGCTCAAGTCATGTCCAAGTTGCCTCGCAAAGTCGCGCTGTCCCTCTGTCAACCGGCACACGAGTCGCCCCGCGAGTCGGATCGTCTTCATCCGACTTCCTGGGCAACCTCTATTTAAATCAATGGGCTCCCATAGGGAACCATTCATTTTGAATAGAGCGCCGCTCAAATTTTTATTTACTATAGCAGTGCGCCGCCGGTTCCTGCACTCAATTAAGGATTTATCCGGCACACCAATTATGGTATGAACCGGCGCAGCGCACTGTTTATAGTAAATCACCCCCTATGTGTGGAGAAAAAGAGGCACAGCACACCAACATCAAAACCTCATCCCAACTGTGAAGTATGGTGGTGGTTTTGGGCTGCTTTGCTGCGTCAGGGCATGGACGGATTGCTATCCCCAAGTTTATCAAGACATTTTGCAGGAGAACTTAAGGCCATCTGTCCACCAGCTGAAGCTCAACAGAAGATGGGTGTTGCAACAGGACAACGACCCAAAGCATAGAAGTAAATCAACAACAGAATGGCTTAAACAGAAGAAAATACTTCCTTCTGGAGTGGCCCAGTCAGAGTCCTGACCTCAACTAGATTGAGATGCTGTGTCATGACCTTAAGAAAGCGATTCACACCAGACATCCCAAGAATATTGCTGAACTGAAACAGTTCTGTAAAGAGGAATGGTCAAGAATTACTCCTGACCGTTGTGCACGTCTGATCTGCAACTACAGGAAACGTTTGGTTGAAGTTATTGCTGCCAAAGGAGGTTCAACCAGTTATTATATCCAAGGGTTCACATACTTTTTCCACCTGCACTGTGAATTTTTACATGGTGTGTTCAATAAAAACATGGTAACATTTAATTATTTGTGTGTTATTAGTTTAAGCAGACTGTGATTGTCTATTGTTGTGACTTAGATGAAGATCAGATCACATTTTATGACCAATTTGTGCAGAAATCCATATCATTCCAAAAGGGTTCACATACTTTTTTTTGCAACTGTATGTATATATATATATATATATATATATATATATATATATATATATATATATATATATCTATATCTATCTATATATATATATATATATATATATATATATATATATATACACAATGGGTATGGAAAGTATTCAGACCCCCTTAAATTTTTCACTCTGTTATATTGCAGCCATTTGCTAAAATCATTTAAGTTCATTTTTTTCCCTCATTAATATACACACAGCACCCCACATTGACAGAAAAACACAGAATTGTTGACATTTTTGCAGATTTATTAAAAAAGAAAAACTGAAATATCACATGGTCCTAAGTATTCAGACCCTTGGCTGTGACACTCATATATTTCATAGAAAGGGGGGGGGGGGATTCCGGCGCTCCTAGCGATGTGATGCCTTTAAAATAAATGTAATAGTGGCTCTAATGGCACTTCTAAGTCAATCTGTATATTAAAAAACAAGAGGAGGCAGCCATCCTCAGAGGGTGTCCATGTCCTCTGTCAGCAAGAAGTGTAAAAAAGAAGGGGGTGGAGGCGCCAACTAAATTAATCCTACTGTAATCATTAATGTAAGTATAGTATATATACTTACAGGTTCACTTGAAAATGATGTCCATCGAGGATGGGGGTGTTCTGAGGTCTGTTTGTGCCGCTCTGCTGGCTCTGGCAAAGTTCCCCTCGGCCATGAGGTGTAGATGTCGATTTTCGTTTGCACAGGCTTCTCTGCGGTGTCACATGACAGGAAGCTCCATGCTCACCAGTCTGGAATGTGATGTCATACAGCAGGGCGGTCCTCCAAACATAGAGTGGAATGTTTAACAGGCTACGCGCTCGGGGCTCACAGCTCACAGCTCCTTCTACTGGCCTGTTTGCTCTCTGGAGGAGAGCTGTTTAAATACATTGACAGGAAGTAGGAAGTCCGTGGCTGTGGAACCATAACAGCCAGCGGACCCACACTATGAAAAACAGTCTTTTGTAATTAAAAACGATTGTTTTAATGGGAATATAAAGATTAAAAACGTGGATCAAAAAATGAAATAACATTGCAATAAGAATAAAAAATGACAATGAAATAGTAAAAAAAAAACAAAAAAAAAACCGCACTGTACAAAAAAGGTAGTAAGGAAATAAAAAAATTGAAATAAGCAATAGGACACTTTGTTTATGGATACAAATTTGAATCAGATCTACGTAATACAACAAAAGTGGAGGGGGGGTTGCTGAAGTGGGGGGGGGGGGGGAGTAAAAAAAAAAACACACTGTACAAGAAAAGGTGGTAAGGAAATGAAAAAATTGAAATAAGCAATAGGACACTTTGTTTATGGATACAAATTTGAATCAGATCTACGTAATACAACAAAAGTGGAGGGGGGGGGGGTTGCTGAAGTGGGGGGGGGAGTAAAAAACAAAACGCACTGTACAAAAAAAGGTGGTAAGGAAATAAAAAAATTATAATAAGCAATGGGACACTTTGTTTATGGATAAAAATTTTTATCAGATCTACATAATGCAACAAAAATGGGGGGGGGGGTTGCTGAAGTGGGAGGAGGAAAGGGGCTTTATATTATATGTATAAAGAAGCGGTGGATGAGGGCAAAATTGGTAAACTATAAAATCGTTTTTAGAAGATGAGTAATGGGTAGAAAATAAAAATTGAGAGGGAAAATGTAATTATATTGGGTGGTGTTTGTATATTTTGGACAGATAGTCACTTACTATACATGTGACAGAGTACCGTCCCCAGATAGCAAGTGACCTGATGTCCATAGTTGGTCAATACAAAATCCTTCACTGCAAAAAACACCAAAAAGAGAAAACATGGGAATCATAAAGAAAGGAATAGGTGAAGAGGGGGGACTACAATAAGGAATGGGTCTCTATTTCCTCGTTGAGTCCCTCCGGCAAAAGAGTGTTTAATGAATATATCCAGTAGGTCTCCTGCTGACATAAGCGTTTGAAGCGTTCTGCAGCAGGAAGATCTCTGGGAATGGCCTCAATGACCCACACTCTGAGGCCCACAGTGGATTTGGGATGTGTTTTCAAAAAATGAAGAGGGACACTGTGTTTGTCACAGCCCTTCTCAATGAAACGTCTATGTTCGCCAAAGCGTTGGCGCAGGGTGCGTATGGTCCTGCCCACATAAAAGAGGCCGCAAGGACATGTCAGACAGTACACCACATACTCACTTGAACAATTGTAAAATTCCTTTATGGTGTATGCTTTACCCTGGATAGTGAAGTTTTTTTGCCCATGCTCAACAAATTTACAGGTGAGACATAATTTTTTCTTACATTGATACATTCCCACTAATGGAATTAAGGGAATGTATGGGACAGAAGTGGGTGAAAAGTTTCGGATTTTACTACGTGCTATTTTACTCTTTATGTTTTTTGCTTTACGGTAGGCAACCTTGGGTTGTTGGGTAAGAGAGGAGCCCAAAAAGGGATCTCTAAGCAGGATGGACCAATGTTTAGCCATGATGTTCCACATTTTTTTATGCCAGTCATGAAATTGGGTGGTGAATCGTGTAGGTTGTAATTCATGTGTTATTTTGGGTTTCGAGGGTGGTTTTGAGGCCTGTTGGAGGAAGGCTTCTTGAACAAAAGCAGATGGGTATCCTTCGTCATGAAATTTTTCTAAAAGGAGTTTGCCTTGTGTATGGTAATCTTCATCTTTGGTGCAATTATGTTGAATCCTATGGAATTGACTCCTGGGTATATTTTGGATCCACCTGGGATGATGACAGCTTTGGTAGTGGATGTAGGAATTCCCGGCGGTGGGTTTGACAAAGTTGGTTGCATGTATTTGGGATTCACTATGGAAGAGTTTGAGGTCTAAAAAGGCTAGTTTGTCAGGGTCCTTGACATGTGTGAAATAAAGCCCTAGGGAATTGTGATTTCAATGTTTAACAAAGGACTCTACACTCTCTGTTGTGCCATCCCAGATGATAACAATATCGTCAATATATCGTCCATAATAAATGATTTGGGCAGCAAAGGGGTTATTGTGTGAAATATGCTGTAATTCCCAATAGCCCATAGTCAGATTGGCGTAGCTTGGGGCGAAATTAGCTCCCATAGCAGTACCTCGGGATTGTAAATAAAAGGTGTGATCAAACTCAAAGTAGTTGTTTTCTAAACAAAATTGTGTGGCCTGCAGTATGTAATGTGCCTGTCTAGGGTTAATGAGAGGGTCTTCAGAGAGGAAATGTTCTACTGCTCTGAGGCCTATAGCATGAGGAATGGAGGTGTATAGGGATGTAACATCCAGGGAGACCCACTGGTAGGAAGGTTCCCAAGTGCAAAATGAAAGCATGTCCAGTAAATGAGTACTATCTGTAATGTATGTGGGAAGGTTTTGTGCAAGGGGTTGGAGGAGATGGTCAATGTACATAGAGAAGCCGCTGGTGATGCTATCCATAGTGGCTACTATTGGGCGGCCTGGGGGGTTGGACTGGTCTTTATGAATTTTGGGTAAGTGGTAAAAGTAAGGGGTTTTCCGGAAACCCTGGATGAGAAATGATAGTTCAGCTTTGGAGATGATATTCTCTTCTAGGGCTCTGTTGGCTAAACTGGTGGCTTTCATAGTGAATTCTGGTAATGGGTCATGGGTGAGTTTGGAGTATGTGTTGGCATCAGATAATAGTCTAAGGGATTCTGCCATGTAGTCAGAGCGATCCTGCACCACAATGCCATCTCCCTTATCTGCTGCCTTTATAATAATGTTGTGATTCTTGATTAGTTCATCAAGGGCTTTTTTCTCTGCTTTGGAGAGGTTGGATGTTTTCTTTGGGGCTGATTCACACATTTGAATTAGGTCAGTGTACATGACTTGGTAGAATGTTTGCACGTAAGGGCCTTTTTTGTGTACTGGATTAAAAATAGACTTGGGTTTAAATTTCGTATGTTGAATTGGAGGGGAGGTTAAACAATGTTGGGTGTACAATTCCATGTCTGCAAAGGGGTTTTCTGTATAGGATACATCTGGGTCAATGCTGGCGGAAGATCTGGGTCAATGCTGGGGCATCAGAGTTGGTGATTTCAATGATTTCCTCCGGAGGTGGTGGGTTGAGAGAGGATTTAATGTTGTAGAACCTTTTTACTGTCAGGTCTCTGATAAATTTGTTCAAATCTTTAAACAGCATAAAGAGGTTTGGGCGGGTGGTGGGTGCAAAGGTCAAACCTTTACTCAAAAGTGAGGTCTCCTCGGTGGATAGTATATGGGTGGATAGATTGAAAATCTTTATACTTTCCGTATTTTTCCTTTTGAGTTTTCCTCTGCCCCCCTTCCTCCTCTCCTACATGCTTTCTTTTGATGGTACAGGGTGGGGGGGCTGTCTCTAAAAAATCATCCTGGGTGATAGCTGGATTCACAATCACTGGGGGGCTGTTTAGTAAAACAGCAGAGGATCTGGCCTGATTAGACTGAGTGTCTGACTCAACCCTTATAATAAGAGGAGTGTTGGGGCAGGATGTTATGGAGGTTGATTCCTCTGCGGGGTTAGATGTTGTGGGTGCTTCTGGCACATGGTTGGTATTTACATGAGTACTGCCTGGTGGTAGAGGTGTTGTTTTTGGCTTGTTGGTAGGCTGAGGGGCTTTGGGTGTATTTATATTTTTTTATTGGTCACTCGCCTGGGTTTGGGAGGGGGATGGGGAATGGTGGTGGATCTGGGATTGTTATGAATGTGCTGGGGGGGTGCTGTGGGGGATAAGCCTTCTAGGAGTGGCTTTGGTGCAGGCCCCCAGTGTGGAAGAACAGCAGATGCTTTTTTCCAGCAAAAAACCCTATTGTTGGTATAGTCACTAATGTCCCTCCTGAACTTTCTCAGTTTATTTGCAATGAGGTCGTTTTCTTGCCTGATAGTGTTTCTTTTGAGAGTCCTAAGCCAGGTGTTGGGAAGCTGTGTGATACATTGAGAAATGTCATCGCACAGTTCCCTAATCCCGACCACTATGGTTTCATATTTCCTCTTCCTTTGTGTAATAATGATTTTAATCCATTTCTCTGTACAAAATTCAGATACAAAAGTCCATTCCTTGGACAAATCTGGGTCTAAAAATGAGCATTGCTTGAGAACTCTCAGGCCTCTGGGTGAAATTTTGTGTGAGAGATATTGTTCCAAAAAAAATCCATCCCACCAATGTTGGTTGGCAGAGGAGATTAGATCTTCTAATTTAAAAAAAATTTACACAGAGATTTTCCGTGGTGTCCTGGGTAAGGGGAAGTGGGGCTGAAAAAGTTTGTTGGGAACAAAGAATAAAATTCATCTAAAATTTTAAATTTAGCTTTTTCAATTTCTGTGATAAGTTCCATTATTGTGTATCAGTGCAAAAAAAAAAAAAAAAGAGAGAAAAAAAACCCACACATTTTTGGTTTTAATTTAAGATATATTTAAATATTATTATTTTTTTTAGGTGATGACATCCAAGACAAGGTGCAGCTCGAAAAAAGGGCACAACAGTTCAGTTCATAGAAAGGGGGGGGAGGGGGGATTCCGGCGCTCCTAGCGATGTGATGCCTTTAAAATGAATGTAATAGTGGCTCTAATGGCACTTCTAATTCAATCTGTATATTAAAAAACAAGAGGAGGCAGCCATCCTCAGAGGGTGTCCATGTCCTCTGTCAGCAAGAAGTGTAAAAAAGAAGGGGGTAGAGGCGCCAACTAAATTAATCCTACTGTAATCATTAATGTAAGTATAGTATATATACTTACAGGTTCACTTGAAAATGATGTCCATCGAGGATGGGGGTGTTCTGAGGTCTGTTGGTGCCGATCTGCTGGCTCTGGCAAAGTTCCCCTCGGCCGTGAGGTGTAGATGTAGATTTTCGTTTGCACAGGCTTCTCTGCGGTGTCACATGACAGGAAGCTCCATGCTCACCAGTCTGGAATGTGATGTCATACAGCAGGGCGGTCCTCCAAACATAGAGTGGAATGTTTAACAGGCTACGCGCTCGGGGCTCACAGCTCACAGCTCCTTCTACTGGCCTGTTTGCTCTCTGGAGGAGAGCTGTTTAAATACATTGACAGGAAGTAGGAAGTCCGTGGCTGTGGAACCATAACAACCAGCGGACCCACACTATGAAAAACAGTCTTTTGTAATTAAAAACGATTGTTTTAATGGGAATATAAAGATTAAAACCGTGGATCAAAAAATGAAATAACATTGCAATAAGAATAAAAAATGACAATGAAATAGTAAAAAAAAAAACAAAAAAAAAACGCACTGTACAAAAAAGGTAGTAAGGAAATAAAAAAATTGAAATAAACAATAGGACACTTTGTTTATGGATACAAATTTGAATCAGATCTACGTAATACAACAAAAGTGGAGGGGGGGTTGCTGAAGTGGGGGGTGGGGGGGGGGGGAAGTAAAAAAAAAAAACGCACTGTACAAAAAAAGGTGGTAAGGTAATAAAAAAATTATAATAAGCAATGGGACACTTTGTTTATGGATAAAAATTTGAATCAGATCTACATAATGCAACAAAAATGGGGGGAGGGGGTTGCTGAAGTGGGAGGGGGAATGGGGCTTTATATTATATGTATAAAGAAGCGGTGGATGAGGGCAAAATTGGTAAACTATAAAATTGTTTTTAGAAGATGGGTAATGGGTAGAAAATACAACAAAAAAATAAAAAGGAAATGAAAATATATTATATGCAAAAGATTTTATAGAAAAAATTGAGAGGGAAAATGTAATTATATTGGGTGGTGTTTGTATATTTTGGACACATAGTCACTTACTATACATGTGACAAAGTACCGTCCCCAGATAGCAAGTGACCTGATGTCCATAGTTGGTCAATACAAAATCCTTCACTGCAAAAAACACCAAAAAGAGAAAACATGGGAATCGTAAAGAAAGGAATAGGTAAAGAGGGGGGACTACAATAAGGAATGGGTCTCTATTTCCTTGTTGAGTCCCCCCGGCGAGAGAGTGTTTAATGAATATATCCAGTAGGTCTCCTGCTGACATAAGCGTTTAAAGCGTTCTGCAGCAGGAGGATCTCTGGGAATGGCCTCAATGACCCAGACTCTGAGGCCCACAGTGGATTTGCGATGTGTTTTCAAAAAATGAAGAGGGACACTGTGTTTGTCACAGCCCTTCTCAATGAAACGTCTATGTTCGCCAAAGCGTTGGTGCAGGGTGCGTATGGTCCTGCCCACATAAAAGAGGCCGCAAGGACATGTCAGACAGTACACCACGTACTCACTTGAACAATTGTAAAATTCCTTTATGGTGTATGTTTTACCCTGGATAGTGAAGTTTTTTTGCCCATGCTCAACAAATTTACAGGTGAGACATAATTTTTTCTAACATTGATACATTCCCACTAATGGAATTAAGGGAATGTATGGGACAGAGGTGGGTGAAAAGTTTCGGATTTTACTACGTGCTATTTTACTCTTAAGCCCCGTACACACGATCGGTTTGACTGATGAAAACCGTCCGATGGATGGTTTTCATCAGACCAACCGATCGTGTATGGTACCCATCGGTCTTTTTTCCATCGGTTGTAAAAAATAGAACTTGTTTTAAAATTTTCTGATGGATAAAAAACCGATGGGAATTTCCGATCGTCTATGGGCAAGTCCATCGGTTAAAAAACCCACGCATGCTTAGAATCAAGTCGACGCATGCTCAGAAGCATTAAACTTCATTTTTCTCGGCTCATCGGAGTGTTTTACGTCACCGCGTTTGGAACGGTCGGTTTTTTGACTGATGGTGTGTGGCCAAGACTGATGAAAAACAGTTTCATCGGATTTCCGATGGACAAATCCATCGGACGAAAATCCATAGGTTATCCGATCGTGTGTACGGGGCTTTTATGTTTTTTGCTTTACGGTAGGAAACCTTGGGTTGTTGGGTAAGGGAGGAGCCCAAAAAGGGATCTCTGAGCAGGATGGACCAATGTTTAGCCATGATGTTCTCCATTTTTTTATGGCAGTCATGAAATTGGGTGGTGAATCGTGTAGGTTGTAATTCATGTGTTATTTTGGGTTTTGAGGGTGGTTTTGAGGCCTGTTGGAGGAAGGCTTCTTGAACCAAAGCAGGTGGGTATCCTTTGTCATGAAATTTTTCTAAAAGGAGTTTGCCTTGTGTATGGTAATATTCATCTTTGGTGCAATTATGTTGAATCCTATGGAATTGACTCCTGGGTATATTTTGGATCCAGCTGGGATGATGACAGCTTTTCTAGTGGATGTAGGAATTCCCGGCGGTGGGTTTGACAAAGTTGGTTGCATGTATTTGGGATCCACTATGGAAGAGTTTGAGGTCTAAAAAGGCTAGTTTGTCAGGGTCCTTGACATGTGTGAAAGAAAGCTCTAGGGAATTGTGATTGCAATGTTTAACAAAGGACTCTACACTCTCTGTTGTGCCATCCCAGATGATAACAATATCGTCAATATATCGTCCATAATAAATGATTTGGGCAGCAAAGGGGTTATTGTGTGAAATATGCTGTAATTTCCAATAGCCCATAGTCAGGTTGGCGTAGCTTGGGGCGAAATTAGCTCCCATAGCAGTACCTCGGGATTGTAAATAAAAGGTGTGATCAAACTCAAAGTAATTGTGTTCTAAACAAAATTGTGTGGCCTCCAGGATGTAATGTGCCTGTCTAGGGTTAATGAGAGGGAAATGTTCTACTGCTCTGAGGCCTATAGCATGAGGAATAGAGGTGTATAGGGATGTAACATCCAGGGAGACCCACTGGTAGGAAGGTTCCCAAGTGTAAAATGAAAGCATGTCCAGTAAATGAGTACTATCTCTAATGTACGTGGGAAAGTTTTGTGCAAGGGGTTGGAGGAAACGGTCAATGTACATAGAGAAGCCGCTGGTGATGCTATTCATAGTGGCTACTATCGGGCGGCCTGGGGGGGTTGGACTGGTCTTTATGAATTTTGGGTAAGTGGTAAAAGTAAGGGGTTTTCCGGAAACCCTGGATGGGAAATGATAGTTCAGCTTTGGAGATGATATTCTCTTCTAGGGCTCTGTTGGCTAAACTGGTGGCTTTCATAGTGAATTCTGGTAATGGGTCATGGGTGAGTTTGGAGTATGTGTTGGCATCAGATAATAGTCTAAATGATTCTGCCATGTAGTCAGAGCGACCCTGCACCACAATGCTACCTCCCTTATCTGCTGCCTTTATAATAATGTTGTGATTCTTGGTTAGTTCATCACTGGCTTTTTTCTCTGCTTTAGAGAGGTTGGATGTTTTCTTTGGGGCTGATTCACACATTTGAATTAGGTCAGTGTACATGACTTGGTAGAATGTTTGCAAGTAAGGGCCTTTTTTGTGTACTGGATTAAAAATGGACTTGGGTTTAAATTTCGTATGTTGAATTGGAGGGGAGGTTAAACAATGTTGGGTGTACAATTCCATGTCTGCAAAGGGGTTTTCTGTATAGGATACATCTGGGTCAATGCTGTCGGAGGAATCAGTGTCTGCCCCAAGGGCATCAGAGTTGGTGATTTCAATGATTTCCTCCGGAGGTGGTGGGTTGAGAGAGGATTTAATGTTGTAGAACCTTTTGACTGTCAGGTCTCTGATAAATTTGTTCAAATCTTTAAACAGCATAAAGGGGTTTGGGCGGGTGGTGGGTGCAAAGGTCAAACCTTTACTCAAAAGTGAGGTCTCCTCGGTGGATAGTATATGGGTGGATAGATTGAAAATCTTTATACTTTCTGTATTTTTCCTTTTGAGTATATTTAACCACTTGACAACTGGGCACATAACCAACTTCCTGCCCAGGCGAAATTTCAGGTTTCAGCGCCGTCACGCTTTGAATGACAATTGCGCGGTCGTGCGACGTGGCTCCCAAACAAAATTGACGTCCTTTTTTTCCCACAAATAGAGCTTTCTTTTGGTGGTCTTTGATCATTTCTGCGGTTTTTATTTTTTGCGCTATAAACAAAAATAGAGCGACAATTTTGAAAAATACACAATATTTTTTAATTTTTGCTATAATTAATATCCCATTTTTTTTTAAAAAAAAACTATTTTTTTCCTCAGTTTAGGCCGATACGTATTCTACATATTTTGGGTAAAAAAAAAAATCGCAATAAGCGTATAGTGATTGGTTTGCGCAAAAGTTATAGCGCCTACAAAATAGGGAATATAATTATGATTTATTTTTTATTATTTTTTTATTTATTTTTTTACTAGTAATGGCGTCGATCTGCGATTTTTTTTTTGTGACTGTGACATTACGGCGGACACATCGGACACTTTTGACACATTTTTGGGACCATTCACATTTATACAGCGAACAGTGCTAAAAATATGCACTGATTACTGTATAAATGTGACTGGCAGGAAAGGGGTTAACCACTAGGGGGCGATCAAGGGGTTAATATGTTCCCTGCTAGATGTTCTTACTGTGGGGGGGAGGGGACTGACTGGGGGAGGTGACTGATGGTTGTCCCTATGTACAAGGGACACACCATCCGTCTCCTCTCCCCGACAGGACGTGGATCTCTGTGTTTACACACAGAGATCCACGTCCCTGGCTCTGTGACAGCCGATCGCTCGTACCTGGCGGACATCGCGGCCGCCAGGCACGCGCATCGGCACTCGCCTGACACGGCGGGCACAGTTTTTCCCCGACGCGCGCCCGCGGTGGCGCGCATCGCGGAAGTAAATAAGAGGACGTCCATAGACGTCCTATCAGCAATTGACGACCGCTTTGCGGACGTCTTTTGCTTATAGCCCGGGCACGAAGTGGTTAACTCAGGTGCTGTCCATTTCTTCTGATCATCCTTGAGATGGTTCTACACCTTCATTTGAGTCCAGCTGTGTTTGATTATATTGATTGGACTTGATTAGGAAAGCCACACACCTTTCTATATAAGACCTTACAGCTCACAGTGCATGTCAGAGCAAATGAGAATCATAAGGGTCAAATAAACTGCCTGAAGAGCTCAGAGACAGAATTGTGGCAAGGCACAGGTCTGGCCAAGGTTCCAAAAAAATTCTGCTGTACTTAAGGTTCTTAAGAGCACAGTGGCCTCCATAATCCCTAAATGGGAGACATTTGGGATGACCAGAACCCTTCCTAGGCGTCACATACTCTGTGACTGTTCTTGAATGGCCCAGCCAGAGCCCTGACTTAACCCCAATTGAGCATCTCTGAAGAGACCTAAAAATGGCTGTCCACCAACGTTTACCATCCAACCTGACGGAACTGGAGAGGATCTGCAAGGAGGAATGGCAGAGGATCCCCAAATCCAGGTGTGAAAAACTTGTTGCATCTTTCCCAAAAAGACTCATGGCTGTATTAGATCAAAAGGGTGCTTCTACTAAATACTGAGCAAAGGGTCTGAATACTTAGGACCATGTGATATTTCAGTTTTTCTTTTTTAATAAATCTGCAAAAATGTCAACAATTCTGTGTTTTTCTGTCAATATGGGGTGCTGTGTGTACATTAATGAGGAAAAAAATGAACTTAAATGATTTTAGCAAATGGCTGCAATATAACAAAGAGTGAACATTTTAAGGGGGTCTGAATACTTTCCATACCCACTGTATAAAGCTCCATGTACACAGAAGCTCAAAAACGGTCGTTTTGAACGCCAGATTTCTGGCAGAAAAAGCTGCTTTAAAATAAAGCTTTTATCAGCGTTTTTTACTAGCGTTTATTAGCGTTTTTCAGTGTAGTGTATTTTAGCTTTTTTTTTTCAATGGATCAAAATACGCTGGCGACCAGCGTTTTTGAGCATCTTTGAGCATTTATTAGCGTTTTTTCAGCGTTTTGCGTTTTTTCCCACCGAAAAACGGCACTTTGAACGCAAATTTCTTGCGTTCAGAAAAAAGCCCATTAACTCCACTGCTCATTAACGCTAAAAAATGCTATGTGTACATGAACACATAGGCTAACATAGAGTGCAGTTAATGGGCTTCTTAAAAAAATGCCAAAACGCCAATAAACTGCAGTTTATCAGCTTCAGTGTACATGGAGCCTAAATCCCTATGTGCTTTTATATCTGTCTATCTGTCTTCTCTATATATAATACACTCTTCAAATGTGCTTTAAAATGTTTTTCCCTTTTATGAACAAGAAAATAATGACGTTTGCTGTTGGGCTGGTATAAAAATGCTATGGGGCTGGTGTGAAATTTTTTATTCCCAGTCCGGCCCTGGCTACAGGAATTGTTTGTAGTGTTTGATTAATGCTGCTTTTGGAGGATTTAGCCTACTAGTTGACTGCCCCACGTATCTTTTTAACCAAGTGTTGCTCTCCTATTTGCGCTTGAGTCATTTATTGTCATTTGTAATAATATGTGTAGGCTAATGATCATAAAATATTAAAATGCAATGCTTACCATTAACTTTGGTGAACCAATCAGTTTCTCATTCTCATTTATTATTTGGACAAGTTTTTTAAATGTTGAGTCATTATATTCAAACCTTTCTCCGAAGATGATAGAGCAGATTACATTGGACACCGCACAATTCATTATGAGGTCTGTGTCAAATGGTTTCTCTGGAGTATGTAAAATATAAGAGAAAGATAATCTTGCATTAATTTACTCAGAAACAAGGTAGTGTCTTGGGTATTTCAATGTTGGGCTAGGTTTGCACTATTCTGGTTTCTCAGCAGGCCCGGACTGGAACAAAAAATAGGCCCGGGCATTTTAGACTGAGCAGCCCGGGGGGGGGGGGGGCGCGGCGGAGCTTCGCGGCGGCGGTTAATGATGGGATGTGGGGTTCCAGCACCTTGTACCTATGGACCCCTTTACATTACACAGCACCCTGCACCTCTGGACCCCTTTACATTACACAGCACCATGGACCCCTTTACATTACATAGCACCGCACCTCTGGACCCTTTTACATTACACAGCACCCTGCACCTCTGGACCCCTTTGCATTACACAGCACCCTGCACCTCTGGACCCCTTTACATTACACAGCACCCTGCACCTCTGGACCCCTTTACATTACACAGCACCCTGCACCTCTGGACCCCTTTACATTACACAGAACCCTGCACCTCTGGACCCTTTTACATTACACAGCACCCTGCACCTCTGGACTCCTTTACATTACATAGCACCGCACCTCTGGACCCCTTTACATTACACAGCCCCCCACAGTTTGTTACACAGACACCCCCTAACAGTTCTGACCCCCTGCATGTTACACAGACCTCCCTACAGTACAGACCCCCTCCCTACAGTGCAGACCCCCTCCCTACAGTACAGACCCCCTCTACAATACAGACCCCCCCTACATTACAACCCCCTCTACAATGCAGACCCCCCTTACATTACAGACCCCCCCTACATTACAGACCCCCTCCCTACAATACAGATCCCCCTACAATACAGATCCCCCTACAATACAGACCCCCCTACATTACAGACCCCCCTACAATACAATATGTGCCGACGGGTGTCACTGTCACTCGAGTGCGCCTCTGACTCGCAGCTGAGAGTGCACTGGGGCAGTGGCGTCACTAGGGTTGGTGTCACCTGGTGCGGCAAAACATAGTGTCACCCCCCTCCTGTCTATCCTGCCCAGTGCCCTGCAGGCAGCGCACGGTCATGAGGCGCACCCCCAAATGACCCCTGTAAATTAAATTATTGGGTGGTATTGGACTGGCTAGGGCGATATAGGGCAGGTTGGGGTAATATAGGGCAGGTTGCGGTGATATAGGGCAGGCTGGGGTGGCATAGGGCAGGTTGGGGTTGTATAGGGCAGGCTGGGGTGGTATAGAGCAGGTTTGGGTGGTATAGGGCAGTTTGCGGTGGTATATGGCAGGCTGGGTGGCATAGGGCAGGTTGGGGTGATATAGGGCAGGTTGTGGTGGCATAGGGCAGGCTGGGGTGGTATAGAGCAGTTTGCGGTGGCATAGGGCAGGTTGGGGTGGTATAGAGCAGTTTGCGGTGGCATAGGGCAGGTTGTGGTGGCATAGGGCAGGCTGGGGTGGTATAGGGCAGTTTGCGGTGGTATAGGGCAGGTTGCGGTGGCATAGGGCAGGTTGGGGTCGTATAGAGCAGTTTGCGGTGGCATAGGGCAGGTTGGGGTGGTATAGAGCAGTTTGCGGTGGCATAGGGCAGGTTGCGGTGGCATAGGGCAGGTTGCGGTGGCATAGGGCAGGTTGCAGTGGCATAAGGCAGGTTGCGGTGGCATAGGGCAGGGTGCGGTGGCATAAGGCAGGTTAGGGTGGCACGCATAGTGCAGGCTGGGGTGGTATGGTGCCAGGTTAGGACTCTATGTAGTGACATGTGCAGCAGTACAGTAACTTACAGCATGCCTGGAGATGAAGACATTCTGGCTGCTGTGTCCTCGTTTCTTTCTCCTTCAGCTGTGGGATCAGCCAGAGTGAACCAGTCTGTGGGAGGAGTGGAGGGGGCAGCCACACCCCAGCTCTGCCCACCAACTCCGGCTGCCTCCAGAGACATTGGAGATGATGGGGAAGACGTGACATGCTGTCCGGCGGCCCGCGGGCTGTCGGGTATTTGCATTCTCAGTGTCAGCGTTTGACTGGGCACAGCAGCCTATTTATTTGAATGGGCTGCTGTACATACGGAAAACACAGGGAAAAGATCCCTGCACCTTTTACAAAATCACAGCCGAAGGGAAACTGCATAGAGCTACTGTATATAGTTCCCACCATGGGAATCAGCGCAGTGATTGGGGTGCCATTAAGAATTATTGCTAACAGCAGTGCAATTTTGATGCTGGTGTGGGAAAGTGTGCTATTACATGTAGTCCCACACCCACATATATTGTGAATCTAGCCTTACAGGACATTTCTTCACACTGATACTTTGAGTCAAGAGACATGAGACACATTTATTGGTTAGCTGATGTAGCTGACAGCGGACTAAAGTTATCTGGCACTGCAGACTTAACCTCTCCTTTATTTGACCGTCTCTGTGCTCCCTAGTGCTGGACTTGAAAGTACTTGCATCATCTTCCTGAGCCCAGCAGAGAGCAGTGTGGGGACTGTAGTCTTCTGAACAGATATCCTGGATCTACAGAACTCTCTCTGGACTACACATCCCAACATGCCATCTGCTACAGAGGAAGAACTCTGGGAGAGGCTTTAAAAGGGTCATCAGACTAGGCCTAATGCCTCTTGCTTCCCAAGGTTCATCAAGTAAACACCCCTCTGATGCTGTGCAAGAGGACTGCGGCCTACCACGTGGCAAATCGTCGATCGGGTCCCACACCGCTTACCACACAGGGGGCATCACCGCAGCGATGCTGTCACCAGCCTGTTCTGCAACAGGATGCATCGACTTGGATCGCTCTTCAGTAGGGTGACAACAGACATAGAAGGACAACTTCAATGGAGACATAAGTAGGATCAACAAACTGAGTATTAAACCAATAACAAGGGTATTGCGAAAAGGGCATTTTCATGAAAACAGTGACTTAGGTGTTCAGTGCCCCGGGGGATCCCACCCACCCACCGTGCCCCCCATGGGAACTTGACCCCCCCGTCCCTCCCTCTTGAAAGTACCCATTGTGGATAAAGAGATAAAACTTTGTCAATACCACAGAGACAGTTAGTAAAACGCGACGGGAGACAAAAGGTGGATACATTTAAAAATGATTTAACAAAGCGCTTAAAAATGATGACCAAAAGTCTCTAGGAAAAAAATGTCAGCTACAAAGGTCATAAACCATGCTACAACATGAGATAAAAAAAAAAACGGAAAAGTGGAAGAAAGGGAGAAAGGTAAAAGAAGCGTGAGATAAGAAGAGAAAAAAAATTAGAGTCAAGCCTCGTACACACGGCCGAGAATCTCGTCGTTAAAAACATGTCGTTTTTTTTGACGAGATCCTTGGACAAGAAACTTGTCCCGGCCGAGTGTACACACGCTCATTTCAAAGAACCCACGGTTCTTTGAATGGAGCGTACGCGGTGACGTCATCGAATACGACGAGCATGCGCTCGTCACATTCGATGCCGTCGCCGCCATCTTGGTTCACCCTACCTATGCCTAGGAAGCTACCGCGCATGTGTCGAAGTCATTTCGAGCATGTGCGGGCTTCCCAGCGAACAGGTAAGTGTACACACACTCAATTTTCTCGTCGAGAAACAGGCTGACGAGAATCTCGACGAGAAAATAGAGAGCAGGTTCTCTATTTTCTCGTCGAGATTCTTGTTGCTTTTCTTGACGAGAAACCATACACACGAACAAATTTCTCGGCAAGAAATCTCTGCCAGCAAGTTTCTTGCTGGTTCTTGCCGAGAAGCTCGGTCGTGTGTACGAGGCTTTAGACAAGAGAAGACAAAAGAGCCCCAATGTTGCTATTTAGGGATGGGTTGAACCAGGAAACAGGGGTAGGCCTACATAACGAGCCCAGGATTCCCAGGTCTCCTCAAATTCTTTAGCAAGGAGCCCACCAATTTCTCCTGTGACATAATCCAGGAAATTTTATGCTTGGCCACCTGGATGGAGACCTTGGGGAGCTTCCAGGCTTTAGCGATGGAAAGCTTGGCCCCCAGGAGAATAAAGTATATGAGTTTTTGAGCATAGGTCGGTACTTTTGGGATGCGAAAATTCAGGAGGGCTACTGAAGAAGACTTAGGAACTGAGCACTCAGTTACTTTGTGTATTATTTGAAAATTTTTGTTCCAAAAGCTTCTAATTTTAGGGCAATCCCACCATATGTGTAATATAGAACTCGTCATCCGACAACCTCGGAAACATCGGGGGGAAAATGAGGGGAAGATACTGGAGAGTCTTGTTGGAGTCATATACCATCTAGTGAGGACTTTCAGGCTGGCTTCCATTAGAGAAGTGTTGAGGATACCTTTATCTGGAGAATGCTCTATGCCAAACATCCAGGTCCAAGTGTTCCTGAAGGTCATTTTCCCAAGCTAGCATATAAGGTAATTTAGATTGAGTTTGAGCAAGCGATGAGTAAATTATAGATATACCTCCCCTCTACCCTGAGGCCTGACCACACCATTGTTCGTATAGTGTAAATTGAGGTTTGGTTGTCCAGATAGAGTGTAGAAAATGCGAGATTTGATGAAATCTGAAACGTTCAGACTCTGGAAGCTTCAGTTTGCTGATACAGTGGCGAGTGAGATAGGGCCCGCAGAGGTAAAAAAAAAGTGTCCAATTCGATACATTCCTTTATCCAACCAGCCCTAATTTCCATCCCCGGGCAAAAGTTTGGATTGTGAAATATGTGAGCTAGAGGATTGCTATCCGACACTAGAGAAGGAAGCTATTTGAGCTTGTCCCATAGGGCTATCAAGTGGGAAAGTGTTGGAGATAGGGTAGGGGGGCAATTTGAGGATGGACACCATAATAGGTAGTCGAGGGTATGTAGAGGTAACACCTGTCATTCTATATTGACCCAGATGGGTTTATCTACCCTGGAGTATACTGTGGATAGCTGAGCTAATCTTGCAGCTTGGTAATACCAAAGAAGGTCCTTCTTAAGTTCTCAGACTGAATAGGGTGTGTTGTGAGAAACGGTAACCCAACTTGCCCCATACAAATTTTAAAATTTTGCTTTGAAAAGAGCGTAGATGGTCCTTCCTGATTAGAATTGGGAGAGAGCGAAAAAGGTATAAAAGCCTCGGAAGTAGTGTCATCTTGATGGAATTGATTTTGCCCAACCAGGAGAGCTCGTGTTGTGCCCAGGTTTTAAGGTCAGTTTCTAATTTTTGGTACATAGGCGGGTAGTTGGCAGAGTACAATTGTTCGAATTTGGTAGGGAGATTTATCCTCAGGTAACGAATAGAGGTATCACTCCATTCAAAATTGCATGAGTTCCTCAGCTGTGCCACCGTTAGTGGCTGGAGGGAGATATTTAGTGTTTGGGATTTGAAGAAGTTAACTTGTAGGCCTGAAACCTTGGAAAAGTAATCTAAGAGTTTACATATAAAAGGGAGCGATATAACCGGAGAGGTGATGAAGAAGAGAAGGTCATCTTATTGCTATTTAAAGGGACACTGGGCTTGATTTACTAAAACTGGAGAATGCTAAATCTGGTGCAGCCTGCATATAAACCAATCAGCTTTCAGGTTATATTGTCAAAGTTGAACTGAACAAGCTGAAGTAAGAAACTGATTGGCTACCCTGCACAGCTGCGCCAGATATTGCACTCTCCAGGTTTAGTAAATCAACCCCATACTCCTAATATCTATAATACCCAGTCTCTCATTAGGATTAAAGGTATAACAGGCCACCTAGGGGTCCTCTTTTAACGGTGATAGTGTATACAGCCATTAGTAGTTTTCCCTTAGATATTCATTCCTTTATTGTCTGTTTCTATGTACATTGCTATTTTATATCTGTGATTCCAAGCTGTTATTTAATTGCCTCAGGGGACCTTTCAACTGAGTTTTGGCTGTTTACCCAGGACTTAGCTGATTAATACCCTGTTTCAATACTCTCCCTTTGAACAAGTAGAATCAGAGAGAGCTAATGAAGCTGCATTGTGTCAGTTTATTATTTAAAGGTACATACAAAATGTCTGAACCTAGAGTGTCAGGAGTGCTGAAAAGTTTACAGGGTCAAAGTGGTGCAGATGAACATGCAATTCTAAGCAAGGGTGCAGTGCTGCACTTAAAATAATCACTCAGGTCCTTCCCTTCGTTTACCTGTGCAGAACATTCTAAACTGATTGGTTGTTATATGCAGCAGAGATAGCTTTTTTTTTTTTTTTAGATACCTTAATAAATGTGATTTATTAAAGCCACCCTGATAGATTTTAGAAAACTGTGCAAGAGCAATAACCTGTAAAAGAATAAGCTTTTAATGAGCACGACTTTAAAGTCAGACCCCAGCGCGACTTCGGCACAACTTGCATACAACTTCTTTAACAGAAGTCAATGCAAGTCATACCAAAGACGGACCAAACATAGTGCAGGAACCTCCTAATCTAATCGATTGGAATGGTTCCATTGCACAGAATGGGGTCTGACTTTTGATGCGACAAGTGCTCCACTTGTCGCATAAGTGTGAACCCGGGCCTTATGCTTTTCTCTCCAGCTTTTCTGAAGAGTTCCATGAAACCCTACTTTCCAACACTTCTAAGTGTAAAATCATACCCCACACTGCGCTATGTCATTACAAGACACAATAGTGACAATTGGCTGCACTTGGGCCCAGTTCCAACACTTTGGCAGGTGACTCATAATCCATAACTAATTTTTATTTATTTTTTATTCTTTATTTTATTTTATCAAAAAGTACACGGATACAAAAGTATAAAATTACATAAGTAAGATACAATACACGCTCTTGCAGACCTTGTATCCTGTTGACTTCTGGTTCAACCATGTCCCTCCTCTCTTTCCCGCCACCCCTCGACCCTCCCCCCACCCACCCATCTCTTTTTTTTTATTATCCCTTTGCGGTGGGGTTTCCTCTATTTATAGACTAAACACCTCTACATACAGTCATGGCCGAAATTGTTGGCACCCCAGACATTTTTCCAGAAAATCAAGTATTTCTCACAGAAAAGTATTGCAGTAACACATGTTTTGCTATACACATGTTTATTCCCTTTGTGTGTATTGGAACAAAACAAAAAAAGGGAGGAAAAAAAGCAAATTGGACATAATGTCACACAAAACTCCAAAAATGGGCTGGTCAAAATTCTTCACCCTTAACTTAATATTTGGTTGCACACCCTTTGGAAAAAATAACTGAAATCAGTTGCTTCCTATAACCATCAATAAGCTTCTTACACCTCTCACCCGGAATTTTGGACCACTCTTCCTAAGCAAACTGCTTCAGGTCTCTCTTATTGGAAGGGCGCCTTTTCCCAACAGCAATGTTAAGATCTCTCCACAGGTGTTCAATGGGATTTAGATCTGGACTCATTGCTGGCCACTTTAGAACTCTCCAGCGCTTTGTTGCCATCCACTTCTGGGTGCTTTTTGACGTATGTTTGGGGTCATTGTCCTGCTGGAAGACCCAAGATCTCAGACGCAAACCCAGCTTTCTGACACTGGGCTCTATAGTGCGACCCAAAATCCTTTGGTAATCCTCAGATTTCATGATGCCTTGCACACATTCAAGGCACCCAGTGCCAGAGGCAGCAAAACAACCCCAAAACATAATTGAACCTCCACCATATTTCACTGTAGGTACTGTGTTCTTTTCTTTGTAGGCCTCATTCTGTTTTTGGTAAACAGTAGAATGATGTGCTTTATGAAAAAGCTGTATCTTGGTCTCATCTGTCCACAAGACGTTTTCCCAGAAGGATTTTGGCTTACTCAAGTACATTTTGGCAAACTTTAGTCTTGCTTTTTTATGTCTCTGTGTCAGCAGTGGGGTCCTCCTGGGTCTCCTGCCATAGCGTTTAATGTCATTTAAATGTCGACAGATAGTTCGTGCTGACACTGATGCTCCCTGAGCCTGCAGGACAGCTTGAATTTCTTTGGAACTTGTTTGGGGCTGCTTATCCACCATCCGGACTATCCTGCGTTGCAACCTTTCATAAATTTTTCCCTTCCGTCCATGCCCAGAGAAATTAGCTACAGTGCCATGGGTTGCAAACTTCTTGATAATGTTGCGCACTGTGGACAAAGGCAAATCTAGATATCTGAAGATGGACTTGTAACCTTGAGATTGTTGATATTTTTCCACAATTTTAGTTCTCAAGTCCTCAGACAGTTCTCTTCTCCTCTTTCTGTTGTCCAGGCTTAGTGTGGCACACACAGACACACAATGCAAAGACTAAGTGAACTTCTCTTCTTTTTTATCTGCTTTCAGGTGTGATTTTTATATTGCTCACACTTGTTACTTGCCCAGGTGAGTTTAAAGGAGCATCACATGCTTGAAACAATCTTATTTATCCACAATTTTGAAAGGGTCCCAAGAATTTTGACAAGCCCATTTTTAGAGTTTTGTGTGACATTATGTCCAATTAGCTTTTTTTCCTTCCTTTTCTTTGTTTTGTTCCAATACACACAAAGGGAATACACAAAACATAGCAAAACATGTGTTACTGCAATACTTTTCTGTGAGAAATACTTGATTTTCTGGAAAAATTTCTGGGGTGCCAACAATTTAGGCCATTACTGTATCGCGTTGTCTTTTTAAACACTTTCCATCTCTCCCATTTATCTGTTGGCTCTACGCTTTCTTCTTCTATACTCTGCCTCAGACCCTCCATATTATATGTTTCCTCCACTGTGATTAGCCACTCTCGAATTGAGGGGGCTTCCACTTCTTGCCACCTTTTAGGGATAAGTCTTTTTGCGGCATTCAACATATGTGGTATTACTGAGTCTTTATATTGTTTAACTGGTCCTTCAATCCCGTGTAGCAAAACTATCCACGGATCCTCTGGTATTTCTTTTCTAGTCATTTATTTTATTAGCTGCAGGATCCCTCTCCAATACCTTTTAATTTTTGGGCAGTCCCACCATAGGTGAGCCATCGTTCCCAATACCTTACATCCACGCAGGACTCCGCGGATTTTCCCAGTTGGTACCTATTGATTCTATCGGGTGTTGCGTACCACCTTGTTAAACATTTATAATTAATTTCGACTGTTCTGGTGTCTACTGCCGAGCTGTGGGTTAAATTTAGGATTTTACTAATAGTGGCTTTATCTATATATGACCCTAGTTCCCTTTCCCATTTACTTATGAATGGCGGGATCTCCAGCTTTCCCACAGCCAACAGTATTTTGTGAATTCGAGATATATTACCTCTTGTATTTTCTGCGATACACAGTCGCTCAAGCGGCGTTAAATCCGTCTCAGATCTTATTGGCTGGGGTAATTGCTCGACGAAGTGCCTCAACTGGAGATACCGCCATTCATTTATTAATCTATATCCCGGTTTGTGTTTCAACTCATGAAGTGGTACATTTTTTCCCCTGCAAATTACGTCTCTTAGTTGTGAATTCTCGTTTATTATCCAATTTCCTCCCATTACTCTTTTACCAGGTAGAAAGTAATCATTATCTTTCAATAAAATTAGTTGTGAATTAAATCTGCCCTTACTATTTTTGTGAGTTGCATCCCAAATTTTTAGTGCATTTAATGTCAGTACATGTGTATTATCGCCTAATTGTCTAAATTGAGGGGGATTCCAGACTATATTTCTTAAATGTGCCTCGCTCATTGTGTTCTCTAGTTTTTTCGCTTTGTCTCCTAGTCCATTCCACTACTCTGGATATCACCACAGCCTTATAATATTCTTTAATGTCTGGTACTGCTAACCCGCCTTGTTTTTTCCCTTGTTTGAGTACCGCTAATGATATTCTTGGTTTCTTATTTAGCCAAATAAATCTCCTTATAATACTTGTTAGTGCGCAAAAATAGGATTGTGACAGTGCCATAGGTACCATTTGGAACTTACCGTATGTGCTAGATTATAAGCCGACCCGAATATAAGCCGAGGCACCTAATTTTACCACAAAAAAATGTGAAAACGTATTGACTCGAGTATAAGCCTAGGGTGTCCATCTGCATGCCTCACTGTGCCTCACTTTGCCTCACTGTGTCCATGTGCATGCCTCACTGTGTCCATGCCTCACTGTGCCCATGCCTCACTGTGCCCATGCCTCACTGTGTCCATGACTAGACTGACGTTTAACATGGGAGTCTATAAAAGGGGTACCCAGGTTTGAAAAATCGGTGCTCCCCGGCCGTAGGTCTCCTAGACAAAAAAACTTTTCACACTTATAGAGGAAGAGTGAGGCTACATGAGGGCCAAGTTTGTGGTCCAGAGGACCTATGGCCGGCCGGTACCAGGTCCCCAAAGCCACCGGATAAATGACCGTTTAACATGGAAGTCTATGGAAGGGGTGCCCGGCTGTGAAAAATCGGTGCTCCCCGGCCGTAGGTCCCCTGGACAACAAACTTTGCACACTTGTAGAGGAAGAGTGAGGCTACATGTGTGCCAGGTCCCCAAAGTCCGGGAGATCAGGCGCAAAAAGGTGACTCGAGTATGACCCAAGGGGGGCATTTTCAGCACAAAAAAATGTGCTGAAAAACTTGGCTTATACTCGAGTATATACGGTATATATAATCTTTGGTAACAATACCATCTTTACAGTACTAATCCTTCCTATCCATGATAGTGGTCTATACATTACTCTCTTGATTTCATTTTTTATTTAGTCGAGTAGGGGTATGTAATTGATTTTATAAATAGTACTCATCGTATTCGCTAATTTAGTTCCTAAATACTTTAATTATTTTTTCCAAGGGAATGGGAATTCATTCTGTAAATCAGCTGCTTCCTGATTACTTAAATTAATATTCAGAATTTCAGACTTAGTCAGATTTATTTTAAAGTTTGCTAAGTCGCCATATTGTTTTAATACTTTTAGTAAGTTAGGCATTGTAGTTCTTGGATTTGTGATGTAGAACAATACGTCGTCGGCAAACGCTGACAGCTTATGTTCCTCCTCACCTGCCCTAATACCTCTTATATCGGAATTATTTTGAATCGTTGCAAGGAGGGGTTCTAAAGACAGTACAAATAGAAGGGGGGAGAGGGGGCACCCCTGTCTTGTCACGTTTTTTATCTTGAAGGGGAAGGACGGCACGCCATTGACTTTTATATTTGCAGTAGGATGGTGGTACAGTACTTTAATCCACTGAATCATTCTTGGACCAACGCCCATTGCTTCCAGCCTTTTTATCATGAGTCCCCAGTCTACCCTGTCGAATGCTTTTTCAGCATCAATCGACTGGAGGAGGAGCAACGTTCTCACCCCGTTGTCCCTCCCCTCTCTTCCTGGGATGAATCCTACCTGGTCCGGATGGACCAATGTAGTTGTAACGGGGTCTCTAAATTTAGGTGGGATACACCTGGGTGGTAGTGTGGTTCAGGTGTGTAAAGTATGGGAGTAATTGGACCATTTGTATTCGTGGAGGATTGGGCGGTGTAATAATCTCCTTGGCCTGTGGGTGGCAGGTGCCCGCAAGCTCGAGGTAGATTTGCCGCCGACAGTGCTGTCCTTTTTGTCCCTTCTCGGAGATGGTATGGCGAGGGCGGGGAACCTGCCGTGGCGTTGTTGGAGGGGATGAGAGGGGGAGACGCCCTAGTCACAAGGTCTTGCTCTTCTGGAGGTCTTTCATCACGCGCCCAGGCACCTTAGGCCTGGGTGTGGGCGGTTCTGGATTCCGGTTCAGGCGCCCTAGGCCTGACCGGAATGGAGTTGGAGTCCATCCCAGGCACCTTCAGCCTGGGGTGAGGTACTAAACCAGGAGGCCTTGGGCCCAGTGACTTCGACTGGATCCCGCGAGGGTGGAGAAGTCCGAGGGTCCCTGAAGTGGATGGGGCCCGTGTCTGAGGTGAGGAGGCCGGCGAGGTTACCCATTCGGAGAGTCTGGAGCAGCATCAACCCAGTGACGGATGGGCCTCTGGTAACTCTCTTGGAGGGACATCTTCCCCTGGCAGGGGCCACAACGCAGCAAAGGTACTCCTATCTACGTTCTCTTGAGTCGCTGGTAGAGACTCTAAAGTTCTAAGTTCTCTCTAGCCAAAGCTATAGTAACCGCTGGTGAGATCACAGTGGTTTAGCTGACAATCTGGATAGTGCCTCGACCTGCTCATTCCCCTGTATCAAACTGTTATCAAGTCTCAACCAGTTGGCTACTGAAGCACTGTTTATTGTGAGATATGCAATAAAACAAGAGTTGGACTGTGATCGGTGTGTGGAACTCTGGTTAATGGGAGCAAAGGGAAGTGTTGGCACAGCAGGACTTAATCCTTTACAGAAACACACAGGCCCGAGGAAATATCTGGTACTGGCCTTTACCTCACCCACAGCTATGGGGAGGACATGGGCCGTGGCACATCTCACCCTGTCGTGTGTGATACCCCTAGACAAAAGAGATGGGGTGAGGCCACTACACGTGGGGGCTCGTGAGTCCGGGATGATGTGTGTTTTGACTTTGGAAGTAAGAATGGCTGTGTCTGGACTTTGCTGCCCGGAGGAGTTCCGAGCAGGTCGGCCATGTGATCGGCCAAAGTGCATCCCTGCTCAAAGTCGTGGAAATCACCCTAAAACGGGAAAGGCCCATGCGGAGGAGCGAGAAGAGGGAGAGATCCAGCCGTGTGACGTACTACATGTGGGGGCTTTTACTGCACTGCGCCATGAGGCACCCCGTGACTACACAGTTCATGGGCGGAGTTTGATGGAAGCCCGCGAAAACGTGCAAGTCGTGGGAGGAGTCTGGCCATGTGGAGGAACTCACGTGGAGACTTTGGCGCGTGGTCAGTGCGTGATGGAGCAGCAGACAGTCGGGATGGCCTCAAGCTCCCCGTGGATTCCGGTTCCCTACCCCACGAAGATGACTACGTTTGCTGCTCCCCTTACAGACATGGGGATAAGACTCAGGCCCTGAGGACAGTTGGCTCTGTACACCTGCAGAGACACAGAGGCCCTGGGCGTGATCTGTCCCGGATGTTCGGGACCGGTGGTCCACCTGAAGCCATTCGGGCGTTGCGAGGCATGCAAAGAGTTCTTGTTCGAGGTGGAGTCATCCACAGTAAGGCCTCGGGCCCTTCGCCTCAACAGCCTCACAGGTACCGCTACTCCGGAAGGGGAAATCCAGGCCTTTGCGGAGGTTCCCGTACGCACTGACCAGGGTGATGTGACTGCCCAATCAGAGACTGAGAAAGAAAAATCCGAGGATGCTGCTTCGGTCACCACAGATTCTCTGCTCCCACCTCCGAAGAGGAAAGTCGGCCTGGTGCAGGCCTCCTATGGTCGTGGAAGAGCTTCACCCCGTCGCTTGCCTGGCCTGGATGGATCCGGTTGGAAGAGTCCTGGACATCCCAGTTCTACGAAAGGTCAAGGTGAGCCAGGGGCTGGGACTGTGGTGGTGGTTGGAGGTGTTGGGGGTCCACAGTCGGTGGGGCCCGCTAGGGAGGGTAGTTCCACGTCTACTAGAGACTACCTTCCCGCGGAGATGTATGACTCCTCCGACCTAGAGTCACTGTCAGACTGTGGAGATGACGGTGAGATCGATGAACTGTTTCACCAGAAGGGCTGGAACAAACGCCCATTACCTATGCTACGTGCACCCCAAGATTCGCCTATGTCCATAGGAGATAGCACACCCCGGGCGGAGGCCCCAGAGTCTACGAGGAAGCCTAGTCCTCCGGTTGCTTTTCCACAGTCCACAGCATCACCCGTTTTGTTGGCGGGGAAACAGCGAGCATCACTACGGGTACCGAGAGAAAAGCCATCAGAGGTAGTGAAAGTACCTCGGCACCCGGAGGCCATTGTTCAACCAGGAGAAGGTGAGCGGGCCACAATACCTCCTTTGGCCCGATTGCAACGACTCTTTTCTCAGAGGGTCGCTCACGAGTACGGATGGGAATATCCTTATTTGCCCAGGGACTTACTGTTTGAAGTTGAAGTTCTGCGACAGCGGTGGTACGATGAGTTCGTTTGGGAGAAACTTAAAGTGCCTCATGCCCGGCGATACTTGTCTTGTTCGCCACCTGTATCGAAAAAGTTTAGAGACTGCAGAGCAGACTGGATGTGGGGCCGCCATATCCACGCAGACAAGGTGCGCATCTGCAGGAAAGATGGAGAGGACGCTGACTATTCGATTGAGGTTTTCGATAAACATCTGAAGCCCTTGTTTTTGCCTGACCCGAAGTTTTACTTGTGAGAAGAGACTCACTTGTTTTTTTTTTCTCTGTAGCAACTTTCTGGAAGTATTCTTGCCGGAGCATCGAACTGTACCCTAGTTTTTTATTTGTTTTTTTTTTGTTTTTTTTACTCTTTGGAGGAATGAGAGCTGTTTGTTTGTTCTCTCTTCTTTCACAAATTAAAGACAGAGACTCTGGGGGTAGAATCAGAGTAGGGACGCAGGAAGACTGAAGATTTCACCAAGTGTCATCACCGTGGCATCGTCACCAGGTGGCGGTGTTGCGCAACGGCTGTTGTTTGTACATTTGCATCACTTTACTCGTTGGAGCGAATGGGTCTCTCGGCTGATAGACCCATTCATTCCAAATTAACACAGAATGTCAGGATGTGGCTTTTCTTGTGTGTTGTTTTTTTTTTCCTTCTGCAGGAGATTCGCCTGTCAAGACTACTGAGTATGGGGTGGTTCTTAGACAGTAAAGGGAGGGATTGTATATGTGTACATGCTTAGAGGGTTTTATAAAAAAAAAAAAGTTTATTGTTTTATGTTCCCCTCCCCGTTGAGCAGGTCTTGGCATGGTTAAGGTTCAAATTTTTAGGGATAGCCTCTGGGGTCAGGCTTATGTCACCACTCCATTGGAGACATGGGTTTGCACCAGACGCTGGGGACCAGCGTCAAATCACAGGGGGGAGTATGTAGTGGGGTCTCTAAATTTAGGTGGGATACACCTGGGTGGTAGTGTGGTTCAGGTGTGTAAAGTATGGGAGTAATTGGACCATTTGTATTCGTGGAGGATTGGGCGGTGTAATAATCTCCTTGGCCTGTGGGTAGCAGGTGCCCGCAGGCTCGAGGTAGATTTGCCGCCGACAGTGCTGTCCTTTTTGTCCCTTCTCGTAGATGGTACGGCGAGGGCGGGGAACCTGCCGTGGCGTCGTTGGAGGGGATAAGAGGGGGAGACGCCCTAGTCACGAGGTCTTGCTCTTCTGGAGGTCTTTCATCACGTGCCCAGGCACCTTAGGCCTGGGTGTGGGCAGTTCTGGATTCCGGTTCAGGCGCCCTAGGCCTGACCGGAATGGAGTTGGAGTCCATCCCAGGCACCTTCAGCCTGGGGTGAGGTACTAAACCAGGAGGCCTGGGGCCCAGTGACTTTGACTGGGTCCCGCGAGGGTGGAGAAGTCCGAGGGTCCCTGAAGTGGATGGGGCCCGTGTCTGAGGTGAGGAGGCTGGCGAGGTTACCCATTCGGAGAGTCTGGAGCAGCATCAACCCAGTGACGGATGGGCCTCTGGTAACTCTCTTGGAGGGACATCTTCCCCTGACAGGGGCCATAACGCAGCGAAGGTACTCCTATCTACGTTCTCTTGAGTCGCTGGTAGAGACTCTAAAGTTCTAAGTTCTCTCTAGCCAAAGCTATAGTAACCGCTGGTGAGATCACAGTGGATTAGCTGACAATCTGGATAGTGCCTCGACCTGCTCATTCCCATGTATCAAACTGTTATCAAGTCTCAACCAGTTGGCTACTGAAGCACTGTTTATTGTGAGATATGTAATAAAACAAGAGTTGGACTGTGATCGGTGTGTGGAACTCTGGTTAATGGGAGCAAAGGGAAGTGTTGGCACAGCAGGACTTAATCCTTTACAGAAACACACAGGTCCGAGGAAATATCTGGTACTGGCCTTCACCTCACCCACAGCTATGGGGAGGACATGGGCCGTGGCGCATCTCACCCTGTCGTGTGTGATACCCCTAGACAAAAGAGATGGGGTGAGGCTGCTACATAGTCATCATGCCTTTCATCCCTCCTGCAAGAATCTTGGCATATAATTTAGTGTCCGCATTGAGAAGCGATATCGGTCTGTAGCTTGAGCATAGCGTGCCGTCCTTTCCCTGCTTTGGAATTACTGTTATTGATGCCAGGAGGGCCTCCCTACTCATATCATACTCTACCCCCAAACCATTCATATACCGAACCATCCTTGGGAACAAGATTTCTTTGTACTTTTTTAAATAAAAAGTAGTGAATGCGTCAGGGCCAGGGCTTTTCCCCGGGGCTGATTCTTTTAACGTGTTGTAAATTTTGTCCTCCGCTATTGGTTTATCTAATATTTGACTTTCGTTTTCAGGTATTGTAGGTAATCTGGCATTTTTTACAAATTCATTTATTTGTTCTATTTTGTCTTTTACCTGTTCTTCCTTCTGATTTACTGAATATAGCGCCTCATAGTAGGTTTTAAAACTTTCTGTTATCTCTCTAGTCGTGTATACCATTTCCCCATTCTTCTTTTGAATTTTTTCTATAAAGTTTCTAGATTTTTTCTTTTGTAGAATTCTAGCTAGATGTTTACTTACTTTATTCCCCCACCGGTATCTTTCTTTTGCTATTCTATTAAAAGTTATTTTCGTCTCTTGCTCCATTAAATCCTTTAATTCGTCTCTCTTAATTACCAATGATTGATATAATTCCTGTTGTCCTCCCTGCAATTTTTTATGATCCTGTTCTATTCTGTGTATATCATCTATTAGCATTTGGATTTTATACTTCCTCTCTTTTTTCTTGCCTGCCCCGATGGCTATTAATATGCCCCTGATATAGGCTTCATGAGCCTCCCATAGAGTGGCCCCCAAAATATCTTGGGTATCGTTTATTAAGAAGTACTGCTCCATTTCTTTCCTTACTGTTTCTGCTACTTCATTGTCATGAAGAAGTTCTTCATTTAGTCGCCATGTAAATGGTTGTCTTTGGAGTCCGGGTACCATCATTTTCATTCTCATGGGGGAGTGGTCGGATAACGTGGAAATTTCTATATTTGACTCCATAACATTTTCCAGGGCCCTGTGATCCACCAAAATATAGTCTATAAAATGTGTAGTCAAGTACTTTAGGGTGCAGGATCCTCCATATGTCCATTAATTGACATGCATGCATTTTCTGTTTAATCTTTTTTAACTTAGCATTATTCGTCTGCTGTGCACGGGAAGTATTGTCCATCCCCGGGTCCATGCAGAAATTCATGTCGCCCATTATTATAACGTATTCTATCTTAAAATCTGTTAATTTCGCTAATACCTCATGTAAAATTTTTATGAGATTCTTATTGGGAGCATATATATTAACTAATGTGCATGTCATTTCACATAGTTTACCCTTCAGGAAGATATATCTACCTTCCGGGTTGGTCAACATATCCTCCAGTCTAAACCTCATAGTTTTAGCAAATCCGATTGCCACTCCCCTCGCTCTCCTTGTTGTAGAATCAGCATAGTACCAAGTGGGAAAATCAGCGGAATACAATTTCACGTTTGTATTGTGAGTAAGATGGGTCTCCTGCAGGGACACCATATCAGCAGCGTAGTGTTTAAGCTCTTTAAGGATCTTATGTCGCTTTGAGGGTGTGTTTAATCCCCATACATTATACGTCATATAATTTATTGTTGTCATCTTGCTGAGTCCCGCTCCCGCATATAATTTCCTAGAAAGTGTAAGAGGTACCTCTTCCTTCCCACCCCATCCCCCCCTCCCTCCTGCTACCACCTCCTTCTCCCCCCCACACCCATCCATATGAGGGAAAATTGGCTTCCTCAAAGCCTACTGAACCATGGCCCTCCTCATTCCTCCCGACCCCTGGTTCATCTCCCTTGAGGTTGGGTCTAAAATGATCTGTGGACAGGGCTGATGCCTCACCCCAACCTGGGGTCCCCAACTCCCGCCCCCGCCCCCCCCTCCCCCCAGCCAAAAAAGTCCAGGGTACCCACATCCAATTTGCTACTTTTTTTATTTTATTTTTATTAAACTATTCAGCATGTTTTATTTTTCTTCCTTCCTCATTTCTTCCTTATTCTTGCTTGTTTCTTATTCCATGCTGGGTGCCAGGACTGATGTTCCTCCGTATTGTCTGTAAGTTCTTGTTCCTCCCACCAACCCGGGATCTCTACTAATGGATATTCAGTCTATTGCAAAATTTTGGGGTGTCTTCTGGGAACCTTAGAGTTGCATATCGACCTTCTTTACATCCAATTAGGCAGGCTGGAAATCCCCATGAGTATTGGATATTCTGCATCTTTAGTTGTTCCAGTAGCGGTTTGAGAATTCTTCTCCTGGACAATGTCTCGGCTGCTAAGTCTGGGAATACCTGCAGCATTGATTCTTCATACTTGACTGGTTGATTGGTTCTCATATAAGCCCTCTTCTGTTCTTTCTCTTGGTAGTTATGAAATCGTGCTATAACGTCTCTTGAAGCATCCACTGCGATTTCGGCGGGCTTTCTGATCCTATGGATTCTTTCAAATGTAATTTTTTTATCGAACTCTGTTATTCCCAGCATATGGCCAAAGATTTTGTCCATTTTATATTGTAAATCCTCATTTTCACATTGCGTCTCTGGTAAACCTCTAATCCTAATATTTTTCCTTCTGTTCTTGTTTTCTTGATCTCCGATTTTATACATCATAAACCTTTGTTCTCGATAAATCTCTTCCATCTGTTCCTCCAGACCATTTATTTCAGACCCATAATTATCTAATCTTTCTTCTGTTTCCTCTACCCTTTTAAGCATATGTTTCATGTCTTGAGGTAGGGTTGCTATTTCCCCCTTTATTAATGTTTCCAACCTTGTTTCCATCCTCGCCAACATTTCTGCCATATCTCCTTTTGTAATTGATTGTTTTTTTTGTCTAGTTTCCATACTTGCTTCCTCTTCAATTTCTTCACTTATCTATGAGGGGGGATCTAATTCTTCTTAGGCCCCTTTCACACTGACACGTTTTTCAGGCGGTTTAGTGCTAATAATAGCGCTGCTATACCGCCTGAAAAAATCGTGCTCTGCAGTCTTCAGTGTGAAAGCCCAAAGGCTTTCACACTGAAGCGGTGCGCTAGCAGGACCGCTCCAAAAGTGTATTCACCGCTCCTTTACCGCTGCTGCCCATTGAAAGCAATGGGAAATCCGCGGTAATACCGCCCGCAATGCGCCTCTGCAGTATTAACCCTTTTTCGTCCGCTAGCGGGGGTTAAATTCACCCCGCTAGCAGCCGAATACCGCAGTAAAAACAAAGGTATAGCGGCGCTAAAAATAGCGCCGCTATACCCACAGCGCACCTTCCCGCCCCAGTGTGAAAGGGGCCTTATTGTTTTCTGGGTCCACTCTTTTGGGTGCCCTCAGTGACTTTGTTTTTTGCTCCCATTTTTGTTCCAGGGCTGTCTCCCCCCCCCCCCCCCATATGACATGAATTTTTTGATGGATCCTGGGCTAGCGCTCATTCTAGGGAGGTTTACAGCAGCCCCTCTCCCCGATCTTCCCCTCATGTTCATTTGTTCTTCCTGTAATTCCCCCCCTTTGTTTTGTTTTTTAAAGAGAAGTGATCCGATTCAGGGAATGTAGTATAGTGTAAGGGATAATTTTCTTACCGCCACTATTTGTCCCCTTTAGTCTCTTTCTTTGTAACTGGGTGGATTATTTTCTTCCTTCCCTTACCCTTCAGGTCTCTCTGGGGGAGGGAGTGGGGGGGGGGCACAATAGCATGCCCGCCTGGCCTGATATGTGATCTCCTAATATTAATATCAATGTCAGCCCCCTAATTGAATATGGATTAGGAGGTTCCTATTCCTTGAGATTTCAGCGGGAGGGCAAGAGGCCTTCAGAGGAAGACAGGGGGCTTCCGAGGTAAGCAGGGGTCTCAGAGGAATACAGATCTCCTGGAAGGGGTGGTTATACACGTTACAATCCTTTACTGATAGTGAGCTGATGTATGTTACACCAACTGTATTCAATTCATTTAGTGCTTTGACCGTTCAACCTAATCCTTTACACCTTATACCTGCTATATTTCCTGATTGTCCAAGGTATTAACCGTTCGGTGTATTTATATATTTATTTATTTTTGCAGGTACGAGTAGGTCTATAGTACTTGTTCAGGCAAAACTCTTAGGAGATCAGATCAACAGTTCAACAGTTCAACAAGCCTCCTATACACCATCCCAGTTCCTAGTCAGTTTTTAAGCTGTTTGTAGGCTTTGTAGGCTGTGTATTCAAATTACCACTCAGGGTCCAGTAGGGGGGGAGAGGCAAAGACAGATCTCCTAGAGGGGGTTATAGGGAGGATTATACTCCACTACCTCCTATTAGTAGGCTGGTTAGTAGGCTGGTTTTGTTACATAATCTATTTTCTGTTCATTTGGTACCTTATCAGATCAGCGTTTAACCTTAGACTGTATATCTTGTACCTTATGCCTGCTTTATTTCATATTTTTTCACAGTCAAATATTCCCGCAGGCATTTAGTCCAGTGTTCCCACAGGAACGGTGGAATGATGGGAACGATGGGATGGGATGGGATGATGTAGGATTAGGACGGTATTTATATTTCAGTAAGTAGTACAGTTCACAGTTCCCACAGGTTTTAAATGTATTGTCTGCAGGGATGAGCCGAACACCCCCCTGTTCGGTTCGCACCAGAACCTGCGAACAGACAAAATGTTCGTGTAAACTTTAGAACCCTATTAAATACAATGGACTCGAACGTTCGAAATCTAAAGTGTTAATTATAAAGGCTAATATGCAAGTTATTGTCCTAAAAAGTGTTTGGGGACCCGGGTCCTGCCCCAGGGGACATGTATCAATGCAAAAAGAAGTTTTAAAAACGTCCGTTTTTTCGGGAGCAGTGATTTTAATAATGCTTAAAATGAAAAAATAAAAGTGAAATATTCCTTTAAATTTCGTACCTGGGGGGTGTGTATGATATGCATGTGAAGTGGCGCATGTTTCCCGTGCTTAGAACTGTCCCTGCAAAAAATGTCATTTTTGAAAGAAAAAAATGCATTTAAAACTGACTCGCGGCTATTAATGAATTGTCGGCTCCCGGCAATACATACAAAAGTCATTGAGAAAAAAAAAAAAAAAAGCGTGGGGGTTCCCCAGAATTCAATTACCAGGCCCTTCAGGTCTGGAATGGATATTAAGGGGAACCCCGCCGCAAATAAAAAAAAAATTGACGTGGGGTTCCCCCAAATATCCATTCCAGGCCCTTCAGATCTGGCATGGATTTTAAGGGGAACTCCACCCCAAATTAAAAAAAAAATGGCGTGGAGTCCCCCTAAAAATCCATACCAGACCCCTTATCCGAGCACGCAACCTGGCCGGCCGCAGGGGAAAAGGGGGGGACGAGAGAGCGGCCCCCCCTCCCTCCTGAACCGTACCAAGCCACATGCCCTCAACATGGGGAGGATGTCCCCATGTTGATGGGGACAAGGGCCTCATCCCCACAACCCTTGCCCGGTGGTTGTGGGGGTCTGCGGGCGGGGGGCTTATCGGAATCTGGAAGACCCCTTTAACAAAGAGGACCCCCAGATCCCGCCCCCCCCCCCTATGTGAATTGGTAAGGGGTACATTGTACCCCTACCATTTCACGAAGAAAGCGTAAAAAAATGTTTAAAAAAACACACAAACACCTTGAAAAAGTCCTTTATTTAAAAAAACAAAAACAAAACATTCCAGCGGTGAAATCCAGTGTCCCGCGGCGATCCCGATGTCCAGCGCTGTCCTTCATTGGTTGTGCCTGAGCGGACCTGATGGGGAACTCCCTCTCAGTATTTTAAATGTATAGACCCGCCCCTTCTAAAGTTCCCCATCAGGTCCGCTCAGCGGACGAGATGCGGAACATGAGAAGGGGCGGGTCTATACATGTATTACCAAAGTGAGAGCAGTTCCCCATCAGGTCCGCCCCCTCGGTATGTCGGACCCGCCTACGTCATTGGCTTGAGCGGGGAACTTCCTTCACTGTGTAATTTAAATTTACATAGTGAAGGAAGTTCCCCGCTCAAGCCAATGACGTAGGCGGGTCCGACATACCGAGGAGGCGGACCTGATGGGGAACTGCTCTCACTTTGGTAATACATGTATAGACCCGCCCCTTCTCATGTTCCGCATCTCGTCCGCTGAGCGGACCTGATGGGGAACTTTAGAAGGGGCGGGTCTATACATTTAAAATACTGAGAGGGAGTTCCCCATCAGGTCCGCTCAGGCACAACCAATGAAGGACAGCGCTGGACATCGGGATCGCCGCGGGACACTGGATTTCACCGCTGGAATGTTTTTTTTTTTTTTTTTTAAATAAAGGACTTTTTCAAGGTGTTTGTGTGTTTTTTTAAACATTTTTTTACGCTTTCTTCGTGAAATGGTAGGGGTACAATGTACCCCTTACCAATTCACATAGGGGGGGGGCCGGGATCTGGGGGTCCTCTTTGTTAAAGGGGTCTTCCAGATTCCGATAAGCCCCCCGCCCGCAGACCCCCACAACCACCGGGCAAGGGTTGTGGGGATGAGGCCCTTGTCCCCATCAACATGGGGACATCCTCCCCATGTTGAGGGCATGTGGCTTGGTACGGTTCAGGAGGGAGGGGGGGCCGCTCTCTCGTCCCCCCCTTTTCCCCTGCGGCCGGCCAGGTTGCGTGCTCGGATAAGGGGTCTGGTATGGATTTTTAGGGGGACTCCACGCCATTTTTTTTTTAATTTGGGGTGGAGTTCCCCTTAAAATCCATGCCAGATCTGAAGGGCCTGGAATGGATATTTGGGGGAACCCCACGTCAATTTTTTTTTAATTTGCGGCGGGGTTCCCCTTAATATCCATTCCAGACCTGAAGGGCCTGGTAATTGAATTCTGGGGAACCCCCACGCTTTTTTTTTTTTTTTTCTCAATGACTTTTGTATGTATTGCCGGGAGCCGACAATTCATTAATAGCCGCGAGTCAGTTTTAAATGCATTTTTTTCTTTCAAAAATGACACTTTTTGCAGGGACAGTTCTAAGCACGGGAAACATGCGCCACTTCACATGCATATCATACACACCCCCCAGGTACGAAATTTAAAGGAATATTTCACTTTTATTTTTTCATTTTAAGCATTATTAAAATCACTGCTCCCGAAAAAACGGCCGTTTTTAAAACTTCTTTTTGCATTGATACATGTCCCCTGGGGCAGGACCCGGGTCCCCAAACACTTTTTAGGACAATAACTTGCATATAAGCCTTTATAATTAGCACTTTAGATTTCTCCCATAGATTTTTCGAATTTGCCGCGAACACCCCAATTTGTTCGCTGTTCGGCGAACGGGCGAACAGGCAATGTTCGAGTCGAACATGAGTTCGACTCGAACTCGAAGCTCATCCCTAATTGTCTGTATGAATATACAAGTATACAAGGAAAAGCAGAACTCATCCCCTTATAGTTGTGTTCTCGACTCTCGGATCGTTTGCACTTTTTCCTTTTATAACAGCTGAAGGATGATTCAGTGAGATGAGCTGAGAGGAGATGTAGTTGAATCAAAATCCACTCGGTGAGGGGTCGGAGGACTGGAGAAACAAGGAATTGTTGCAACTACTCCGTGTGCTCTGTTTGCTCCGTTTGTACTCCATTTGTGGGGAGGCGTGTAGGGTTTCACCTGTTCATCCCCTCACTCATCTCTGCCTCACACTCCAGGTACCGTCCCCGTTACCATCCCACTTAATGCACTGAAAGGATCTCCTTGTGTACTATGTACACTATATACTGCTTTGCATACCACTTCACGGTATCGTTTCACCCGATGCTAATATGCAGTCTCCTCAGCCCCTGGGTCTCCGCTGTTCTCTGCTCTGGAAGCTCCGCCACTCCACCGCCTCAGCCGACTGCTCCATCTCCCGTACCCTCATCCAGCTGCTGAACAGACGCATTACTCCATTCAAGATCATCCCGTGCAGAAACAGGATCGTCAAGGTCAGTCAGCACTTGCTGCAGCTGCCATAAGACCTCTGCATTCATAGCTGCGGGCAGAGATGGATAGAGAATACTCTGCCACATTGCAGACTCTTGCAGACTCTTCAGCTGGGATTTCAGAGTTGTCGGCTGGCACTTCTAGATAGTCCCAGGCAAAGGCACTTCTGGATAGTCCCTGGCGCTGAACAGAGTCTAGCAGCCGTCTGTAGGCGATCTCCAGCTTCCATTCCTGTATGGCCAGAAACTCTATATCTTCCAGTGCCCAGTGCACTCCGGAGACGTTCAGTATCTCTTCTCTGAAATCCAGGGTTTCATCCAACGCCACTCCAAATCGCTCCCAAAGTTAGGGTCCCCTGACAGCTTCACGTACAACAGACCTAGGCCGCCATAGCCAAAGCCTTCCATTTGGATACATGCCACCGGAGGGCTCTGTAGCTCTCGTCCAACCGCATCTCTGCCCAGACCAGCCTGCTTAGCTCAGCTGTCTGCTCCTTGTATAGTTTTTCTCCCAAAAACAGCACCCGCAATCCATAGTGGATGGAGGGGAGAATTTTACCTTTGTGGTGTTGCTCACAGGCTAGCAATTCCTTCCAGAGTTTGCAGCGCATAGAATCATACCATCCCAGTAGGACCTGCTCTGATACTGGTCCCCTGTACTGTATCTGCATCTCTCGCAACCAGCTTACGAATTCCTCCTCCATGGCAGCTGGTATCTGTATCTCTCCTCTTCTGCTATCCGTACCTTGGATCGCGGTGGAGGTTTGAATGTCCCAGACTGCAGGAAGCATCCCATTGCTGCCACCACTGTAATGGAACGTCACACACTCCGCTTGAGTGCTTCAGTCAATATATCGCTTCCTGATCTCTGGAACACGAGATCAATGGATCTGGCTGTAGTAACCCCAAGAACCAGGAAACACCAGTTTTGGAGTACACCAGAAATAGAACTGTTTATTAGAACAAGAATACATGCTATTATACACTTGAGGAGGAGGTCCCCCCCCCCCCCCACCTGATCATATTACCCTAACAATACTAACTGTAACCAGAAACATAAAGGAGCATGAGCTAATTAACTAGTCATTTACCCAGCCTAGGTGACTCAGAGGTTTAACCTTTCAGGTCAGCCTTGTCATCTTCTAGCTCAGGAGACACCATCCATATTATCATAAGTTTAAACACAGGACACCTTCACACAATAGCAGGAGTCCCCAGTAGCAGACTATCCATCTCCCACATTGTACCAATGAGGCCAATGTAATCAGCTCTTTCAATTAACATGTATAGTTTAGAATCTAATAAACCAGGAATAGTCTTTGTATATTTCCTGGGAGATATTGTGGATACATATTACTGTCCTATTTGCTTGGTCACCCTGTCCCCCTAATAGACACAGGGTAACTTAGACATACGAGGGACATGGGGGGCTGAAACAAAGGTTTCCCAGTTTTCTCCAAAAGCCCCTGTCCAGGGTAGGTCTGTCACACCATCCTATCCAGCAGCTCCTACGGAGGTAGTTCTACATAAAATATGTTGTATTTTTGTGCACTAAAATTAAATTAATTCTAAATTTGCATTTGATAAACATGTGCACTTAACATATACTGTTTGTGGAGCTGAACTAACCATCAGGTCTAAAAATCTAAATTTTAATATGTGCTCACAAATGAAAACTATAGTCCTTATAGATACTGTATGTGGTTAAAAAAATAGAAATCTATTTAGTTGCCTTGAAATGGATCCTGTGGAAATGTATTCCAGTATATTCACAGGAATGACTTTGACCCATAGGTAAGTCTATAGTAAGGCTTACCTATAGGTACACTAAATATCTCCTAAACGTGCACCGTTTAGGAGATATTTACTTTTGATGCAGCCGGTGATGTCACCAGCGCATGCGCTCTGAAGGAACAGCAAACCGTTCCATCAGAGCCCTGTGCTGTGAACAGTGGCTCCTGCACGCATGCGCGGGAGTAACATTATCTGGGCTCCGGCCACTCACACAGCCGGAGTCCGCGAACCCGGAAAGAGAAGATCAGGTGACTAGGGAAGCACCTTTAGCGGTGACAGCGCTTTGCTGGAGGGCTTCGTTTTAAGGTAAGTTTCAAATAATGTGCTAGTATGCTATGCATGCTAGCACATTATGGCATTGCCTTGCAGGATTTAAAAAAAAAACAGCGATTTACTACCGCTTTAAGTGCCATTTTAGTTGTACCTCTTCCTTGTTAAGATGCTGTATTTCTAATGAAGTAATATGTGCATTTGTACCTTTTTCTGGCTCCTTCCATAGGTAGTGTATGTTATATTAAAGTGGACCTGAACTCAAAAAGTGAAGATATGTCATCTTAAAGTGAATATCTAATAATGTTAATTGTACCCATGTAGTACCCATAAAGATATTCCTTTTTACTTGAATTGCTGAAAAATAGCAGTGCACTCCCTGTGCCTTGAATTGTACAGCTGTGTGAGAGTTAAAGCACTGTACCTGTAACCACAAGTCTCACATAATTTGTAGTGAGATTTGGTGATGTCACTGCTGTGTTTCATTGTTCTGCTTGCTGGTGAGAAAGCTATAACTGAGAAAATACAGTGTCAGGATATCCCTGCTTTGCTTCATCCATTCTGTGGATCTGTGATTTCAGCAACACCAGTCACAACACCAATCATCAGAGTCAGGGCCACCATAATTTTGGGGCACCTCACACAGCTTCATGCATGGGCCCCCTGGAGCAGAGAACCGGGGGGGGGGGGTGCTGCCTCACCTCTCACTCCTTCAGCCGCAGATTGAGAACCAGGGACCAGAGGGGCGGGGTACTGCCGACGAAAATGCCAGTGACTGTCATCTCACCTCTCCCTCCTCCTGAGGCCCTGATCAGAGATTTGGCAGCTTTGATACGGGGAAACCCAGTCCTGCTCCTCCACACAAAAACACAGTGCAGGACAAGAAATGGTATGTCAGTATTGGGAACATGATCAGCTGCACAGAGACCAAAGGCAATACTTGGTATTAGGCCTTTGCTCTATGCTTGCTTTCTCTAGCACAGCTTTCACAGTTCAGGTGCCATCTAAGAATTGCCCCCCCCCCCCCCCCTGTAATAGGCATACAGTTTAAACAGTTCCTATTTAATAGAATGTGTTACCATTGTGTGACTTGAAATTTTCTATAAGAGGAATTAATTCATCTTGTATCCTGGCTTCTATTGTTTTCTTTCCCATTCCAAAGTCTCGAAGTGTTGATAGTGTGAACCTTCTAATGGCTTTCCAATGTTCTCCATGACTAAACACTATGCCTGAAATAAACATAATGCCATGTAAGTAAGCAGTTTATTATCATACACTGTGGCCTTTATTTAATGCCTAAGTCTATGAATGAAATGTGATCTATGAATGGAGGACAAGCAGATGATTGAAAGGTCATCCTCCTCCATTTAAAGATCCTGTTTCATTCATAGAAGCTGTAGGTACCACTTCTAAAAATGGTGGAGCTGGGCAGACAGGGTGGACATAGTTGAACATAGTTGATGAATGTCTTTGACAGCTACCTTAGTTCTATCAAACCACGTTGTACCAGACAATTACTGTGGGGGGCATTGGAGAAAGAAGATTTCTACTTAACAACAGGGATGGGCCGAACACCCCCCGGTTTGATTCGCACCATAACATGCGAACAGGTAAATAATTTGTGCGAACATGCGAACCCTATTAACCACTTAACAACCACCTGCCGACAAATAACGTCGACAAGGTGGTTGCTTAACTCTGGGAGGACGTTATATAACGTCCTCCCAGAATCGCGCTCCCGCGCGCCCCCTGGGGCGCGCACACGGGAAACTCCGTGACGACCGCCGGGTCCAGAGGACCCGGCGGATCACGAATCGCGGTAAATCGCCGCTGATAGCGGCCGTTTACCACGTGATCGCTCCGTCAAATGACGGAGCAATCACTTGTAAACAGACCGGCGTCATTTGATGACGCCGGTTCCTCCCTCCCCTCTCTGTACCGATCGGTACAGTGTGAGAGGGGAGGGGGAGGGAGCGGATGGCAGCAGCAGCACTGTGGGCTGGATCTGTGACAATTGCAGTCACAGATCCAGCCATCCATCCATCCCTGCTCAGCCATCCCTGGTGCAATACCCTGCCAATACTCTGCAATACACCCTGCCAATACTCTGCAAAATACCCTGCCAATACTCTGCAAAATACCCTGCCAATACCCTGGTGCAATACTCTGCAATACCCTGGTGCAATACTCTGCAATACCCTGGTGCAATACTCTGCAATACCCTGGTGCAATACTCTGCAATACCCTGCAAAATACTCTGCAATACCCTGCAAAATACTCTGCAATACCCTGCAAAATACTCTGCAATACCCTGCGCAATACTCTGCAATACCCTGCGCAATACTCTGCAATACCCTGCAAAATACTCTGCAATACCCTGCAAAATACTCTGCAATACCCTGGTGCAATACTCTGCAATACTCTGGTGCAATACTCTGCAATACTCTGGTGCAATACTCTGCAATACCCTGCGCAATACTCTGCAATACCCTGCGCAATACTCTGCAATACCCTGCGCAATATTCTGCAAAATACTCTGCAATACCCTGCACAATACTCTGCAATACCCTGCACAATACTCTGCAATACCCTGCACAATACTCTGCAATACCCTGCACAATACTCTGCAATACCCTCCACAATACTCTGCAATACCCTCCACAATACTCTGCAATACCCTCCACAATACTCTGCAATACCCTCCACAGTACCCTGTGCAATACCCGTGCAATACCCTGCCATACACCGCAATACCCTGCCATAGTCCGCAATACTCCGCAATGCCCTGCAATACTCCGCAATGCCCAGCAATACTCCGCAATGCCCGGCAATACTCCGCAATGCCCGGCAATACTCCGCAATGCCCGGCAATACTCCGCAATGCCCGGCAATACTCTGCAATAACCACTTCCCGCCCTCCGGCCGTCATATGACGTCCTTGACTTTGTGCGGGGATATCTGAATGATGGGAGCAGCTACAGGCATCATTCAGATATTAGCTTTTTCAGCCGGCGATTCCCTACACCATAAGAACAATCATAGCGGCTGTTCCGCCGCTTGATCATTCTTACGGGAGGCGAGAGGGGATGTCCCCCCCCCCCCGCCGCCCTCCGGTGCTTCTACCGACTCACCGCTACGATCAAAGCCAGGATTGTTGTTTTTTTTTTTGTATTTTTTTCAGGCTTCCCAGCCTAGAGGTGAGATGTGGGGTCTTATTGACACCCCCCCCCCCATATCTCACTGTAAAGAGGACCTGTCATGCCATATTCCTATTACAAGGGATGTTTACGTTCCTTGTAATAGGTATAAAAGTGATCAAAAAAATGTTTAGGGCGGAAAAACATGTCAAACTAAAATAAATAAAGTAAAATGAAGAATAATTTTTTTTTTTTTTTAAAGCGCCCCTGTCCCCGTGAGCTCGCATACAGAAGCGAACGCATACGTAAGTCCCGCCCACATATGAAAACGGTTTTCAAACCACACATGTGAGGTATCGCTGCGAACGTTAGAGCGAGAGCAATCATTTTGGCCCTAGACCTCCTCTGTAACTCAAAACATGTAACCAGTAAAAATATTTAAAGCGTCGCCTATGGGGATTTTTTAAGTAGCGAAGTTTGGCGCCATTCCACGAGTGTGTGCAATTTTTAAGGGCAACATGTTAGGTATCTATTTACTCGGCGTAACTTCATCTTTCACATTATGCAAAAACATTGGGCTAACTTTACTGTTTTTTTTTTTTTTTAAGCACAAGACATTTTTTTTCCGTAAAAAACGCGTTAAAAAAATTGCTGCGCAAATATCGTGCGAGATAAAAAGTTGCAACAACCACCATTATATACTCTAAGGTCTTTGCTAAAAAAACATATATAATGTTTTGGGGTTCTATGTAATTTTCTAGCAAACAAATGATGATTTTTACATGTAGGAGAGAAATGTCAGAATTGGCCTGGGTGCTCCAGAACGCCTGAAGGTGCTCCCTGCATGTTGGGCCTCTGTATGTGGCCACGCTGTGTAAAAGTCTCACACATGTGGTATCGCCATACTCGGGAGTAGTAGCAGAATGTGTTTTGGGGTGTAATTTGTGGAATGCATATGCTGTGTGTGAGAAATAACCTGCTAATATGACAATTTTGTGAAAAAAAAAAAGAGAAAAAAAAATCTTGATTTTGCAAAGAATTGTGGGAAAAAATGACAACTTCAAAAAACTCACAATGCCTCTTTCTGAATACCTTGGAATGTCTTCTTTCCAAAAAGGGGTCATTTGGGGGGTATTTGTACTTTTCTGGCATGTTAGGGTCTCAAGAATTGAGATAGGCCGTCAGTACTTCAGGTGTGATCAATTTTCAGATATTGGCACCATAGCTTGTGGACTCTATAACTTTCACAAAGACCAAATAATATACACCAATTTGTACTTATTTTTACCAAAGATATGTAGCAGTATAAATTTTGGCCAAAATTTATGAAGAAAAAATAGTAATTTGCAAAATTTTATAACAGAAATGAAAAAAAAAAAATTTTTTTACAAAATTTTCAGTCTTTTTTCTCTTATAGCGCAAAAAATAAAAAACCCAACAGTGATTAAATACCACCAAAAGAAAGCTCTATTTGTGTGAAAAAAAGGACAAAAATTTCATATGGGTACAGTGTTGTATGACTGAGTAATTGTCATTCAAAATGTGAGAGCACCGAAAGCTGAAAATTGGTCTGGTTATTAAGGGGGTTTAAGTGCCCAGTGGTCAAGTGGTTAAAGTCTAGGGGAAAAAATCAAAAGTGCTAATTTTAAAGGCCTATATGTATGTTATTGCCAAAAAAAGTGTATGGGGACTCAGGTACTGCCCCAGGGGACATGTATCAATGCAAAAAAATGAAATATTCCTTTAAATATTGTGCCTGGGGGGTCCCCTTAGTCTGCCTGTAAAGTGGCACATCTGTGTGATGTGTATTACAGTGCCGCAGCAAAATGACATTTCAAAAGGAAAAAATTTAATTTTAAATTGCTTGCGGCTGGAATGTATTGCCAGCTCCCAGCAACATAGATAAAAAATCAAGGCCTTTGGGCCTGGTATGGATATTAAGGGGAACTCCATGCCAAAATGTAAAAAGAAATTGGCGTGGCCCCCCCCCCCCTCCTGAGCCACATGCCTTCAACATGGGGAGGGTGCTCATGTTGATGGGGACAAGGGCAGAGTTCCACCCATTTAACCACTTCAGCCCCGGACCATTTGGCTTTTTGCGATTCGGCACTGCGTCGCTTTAACTGACAATTGCGCGATCGTGCAACGTGGCTCCCCAACAAAATTTACGTCCTTTTTTTTCCCACAAATAGAGCTTTCTTTTGGTGGTATTTGATCACCTCTGCGGTTTTTATTTTTTGCGCTATAATCAAGAATAGAACAATTTTGAAAAAAAACTAATATTTTGTACTTTTTGCTATAATAAATATCCCCAATTTAAAAAAAAAAATGCAATTTCTTTCTCAGTTTAGGCCGATACGTATTCTTCTACATATTTTTGGTAAAAAAAATCTCAATAAGCGTACAGTGGGTACGGAAAGTATTCAGGCCCCCTTAAATTTTTCACTCTTTATTATATTGCAGCCATTTGCTAAAATCATTTAAGTTCATTTTTCCCTCAATAATGTACACACAGCACCCCATATTGACAGAAAAACAGAATTGTTGACATTTTTGCAGAGTTATTAAAAAAGAAAAAAATGAAATATCACATGGTCCTAAGTATTCAGACCATTTGCTCAGTATTTAGTAGAAGCACCCCTTTTGATCTAATACAGCCATGAGTCTTTTTGGGAAAGATGCTGTGACAGGGGTCACTTTGGGCACAGGGTGAGCAAGAAAATAATGGACATTAAGAATATGTCTTGGATTGCTTTAAAATGGGACAGTGATATTTTTCCACAATATTCCCCAGGATATCTGTAAGTGACTCCTTCATGATGTTGGGACACATACTGTTAGATGCTAATGTCACCACATCCAGCCCCCACCTATATCTGCTAAGATGTCAGATGTGTATTGGGAGACAGTGAGGCTAGCCTAAAGGTCATGTGTCGGAGTCATCAGCTGTAGTTAATTAGCTCATGTAAATTAGGTCTGGTCAAAGGTGTATTGTCTGAGGAGAATGTAAGAACCTCCTCTCTGTGTGTATAAAACTGGAAGTTTGTCATTAAAGATTGTCAGACCTGCTGGAAACTTCATACAGAGTGTTTGTCTCGTATGTTTGGAAGGATTAATCCTATGGGAAGCGGTCGCCTGACTGTGGAGGATCGGCAGTGGATGTGTGTCCAGAGAGGGAATATCCTAAACGGCGTTAACCCCTTTCATACTTGGGGTGTCGTTACAGATGCAACAAGTTTTTCACACCTGGATTTGGGGATCCTCTGCCATTCTTCCTTGCAGATCCTCTCCAGTTCTGTCAGGTTGGATGGTAAACGTTGGTGGACAGCCATTTTTAGGTCTCTCCAGAGATGCTCAATTGGGTTTAAGTCAGGGCTCTGGCTGGGCCATTCAAGAACAGTCATGGAGTTGTTGTGAAGCCACTCCTTCGTTATTTTAGCTGTGTGCTTAGGGTCATTGTCTTGTTGGAAGGTAAACTTTCGGCCCAGTCTGAGGTCCTGAGCACTCTGGAGAAGGTTTTCATCCAGGATATCCCTGTACTTGGCTGCATTCATCTTTCCCTTGATTGCAACCAGTCGTCCTGTCCCTGCAGCTTAAAAACACCCCCACAGCATGATGCTGCCACCACCATGCTTCACTGTTGGGACTGTATTGGACAGGTGATGAGCAGTGCCTGGTTTTCTCCACACATACCGCTTAGAATTAAGGCCAAAAAGTTCTATCTTGGTCTCATCAGACCAGAGAATCTTATTTCTCACCATCTTGGAGTCCTTCAGGTGTTTTTTTAGCAAACTCCATGCGGGCTTTCATGTGTCTTGCACTGAGGAGAGGCTTCCGTCTGGCCACTCTGCCATAAGGCCCCGACTGGTGGAGGGCTGCAGTGATGTTTGACTTTCTACAACTTTCTCCCATCTCCCGACTGCATCTCTGGAGCTCAGCCACAGTGATCTTTGGGTTCTTCTTTACCTCTCTCACCAAGGCTCTTCTCCCCCGATAGCTCAGTTTGGCCAGCTCTAGGAAGGGTTCTGGTCGTCCCAAACGTCTTCCATTTAAGGATTAGGGAGGCCACTGTGCTCTTAGGAACCTTAAGTGCAGCAGAATTTTTTTGTAACCTTGACCAGATCTGTGCCTTGCCACAATTCTGTCTCTGAGCTCTTCAGGCAGTTCCTTTGACCTCATGATTCTCATTTGCTCTGACATGCACTGTGAGCTGTAAGTTCTTATATAGACAGGTGTGTGGCTTTCCTAATCAAGTCCAATCAGTATAATCAAACACAGCTGGACTCAAATGAAGGTGTAGAACCATCTCAAGGATGATCAGAAGTAATAGACAGCACCTGAGTTAAATATATGAGTGTCACAGCAAAGGGCCTGAATACTTAGGACCATGTGATATTTCAGTTTTTCTTTTTTAATAAATCTGCAAAAATGTCAACAATTCTGTGTTTTTCTGTCAATATGGGGTGCTGTGTGTACATTAATGAGGAAAAAAATGAACTTAAATGATTTTAGCAAATGGCTGCAATATAACAAAGAGTGAAGAATTTAGGGGGTCTGAATACTTTCCATACCCACTGTATATTGATTGGGTTTGCACAAAAGTTATAGCGTCTACAAAATAGGGGATAGTTTTATGGCATTTTTATTATTATTATTTTTTTTTTACTAGTAATGGCGGCGATCTGCGATTTTTATCGTGACTGCGACTTTATGGCAGACACATTGCACACTTTGACACATTTTTGGGACCATTGTAATTTTTACAGCGATCAGTGCTATAAAAATGCACTGATTATTGTGAAAATTACACTGGCAGTGAAGGGGTTAACCACTAGGGGGCACGGAATGGGTTAAATGTGTCCTAGGGAGTGATTCTAACTGTTAGGGGGAGGAGCTACCAGGGACACATCAGCGATCACTGTTCCCGATCACAGGGAACAGTAGATCCCTGACGTGTCACTAGGCAGAACAAGGGAATGCATTGTTTACAAAGGCATTCCCCTGTTCTGCCTTTGCCGACCGCAATCACTGGCCGCCGGGGAATAACGAGTTCCCGGGACCCGTGGGCGCACTCACGAGGCACACGGCGGGAGCGTGCCCGCTGGGCGGCAAAATTAAAGGGACGTACAGGCACGCTCATTTGCCTGTCCATGTCATTCTGACGACGTACATCGTCGTGCGGCAGTCGGCAAGTGGTTAAGAGTCAGCAGCTGCACAAAGTGTAGCTGCTGACTTTTAATAATCAGACACTCACCTGTCCCATGGTCCAGTGATGTGGGTGCAGGAAGCCTCGCTTCTCTCCCCCTCCTCTCCACAGCACCGTAATTGTAACTGTGGGCGCCCGGCTGTGGCTTCACAGCCGGGCACACACTGCACATGTGCGAGCCGCGCTGCGTGCTGTGAATGGCCGGGCAATCTTCTGGGACCTGTGACATGTCCCAGAAGATTGCAGGGAGGGAGGGGAAGAGGTGATTTTCCTTCCGGCGCCATGGCACCAGGGGAGGAAGTGGGAGCCCAAAAAAAAAGACATGCCAAATGTGGCATGTCAGGGGGTCACCAGGACTTAAAGCGGATGTTCAATTTTTGGGAGGAACTCCGATTTAATTAATCTTATGCCACGTACACACGATCGGAGATTCCGACAACAAAAGTCCGATGTGAGCTTTTGGTCGGAAATTCCGACCGTGTCTAGGCTCCATCGGACATTTGCTGTCGGAATTTCCGACCACAAAAATTTGAGAGCTGGTTCTCAAATTTTCCCACAAGAAAAGTTCTTGTCGGAAATTCCGATCGTCTGTATGCAATTCCGACGCGCCAAAAAAATATGCATGCTCAGAATCAAGCAGAAGAGCCGAACTGCCTATTGAACTTCATTGATCTCGGCTCGTCGTACGTCTTGTACGTCACCGCATTCTTGACGTTCAGAATTTTCGACAAGATTTGTGTGATCGTGTGTATGCAACACAAGTTTGAGCCAACATTCCGTCGGAAAAAATCCATGGTTTTGTTGTCGGAATTTCCCATCGTGTGTACGCGGCATTAGTCTTTAAAAAGGTCTTAAAAAAACATGCCCAATATGCAGTAAATCACAGTAAATAGTCAGCAAACATCATTCACTACTCAATGGGGAAATTCAGTTGGCTGGGTAAACGAAGAACAAAGTAAGAGCTTAGAAAATAACCCTTCTGCACCTGTAACCTCTGTATAACATTGCTGTGTTAGGGCAGTTTTATGATAACTCATGACCAAACCTTGTGCAAACCTTGAAAATTGTGGGAAAAATAAGAACTGATCTGAATTCTAAATTGTGCAAAAACCACCACACTGGCAAACTGAGTTCAAGACTTGTGGCTTGAGATATCATTGCTGGCCCATACATGTTCTAAATATTTCTAGTTTAAGAGCAGTAATTAAGCAAAGAAAAAAGATAATCTATACAGAAAACGATAACTTTAAGCTTACCTTTTTCTTTATTTATTAGTTTAAACAGTGGCGCAATTGCTCTTTCTCCAAAATCATCAGCTTGGTTGACAAGGGCATCCTTCACAGCCCTGTATCCTGCTATTATCACCATCACCTTGGGTCCAAAGTGTACAGTGAAGATTTCTCCATACTTCTCATGGAGCTGCAATAATTGCAATTTGAATTCAATAGAAATTGGACATATAACAACAAACTTAAAGTGATTGTAAAGGTTTTTTTTTTTTTAAATAACAAACATGTCATACTTGCCTCCTCTGTGCAAGGGTTTTGCACAGAGTGGCCCAGATCCTCCTCTTCTGGGGTGCCCGGGTGGCGCTCCTCCTCCTCATCAAGTGCCCCCATGGAGAGCCACTTTCCATGGGGGCACTCATGCAGGGGCGCTCCTGAGTCCTGCTGCTGCGTCCATTGACACAGACAGCAGGACTCGGCCCTGCCCTCCGGCTCTTGTGTCACCAGATTGCTATCAATCTATACAACAAGGACCCGAGACGGCGACTGGAGTTGCTGGGTTCGTCCTCGGCGCTGGATTGAATGGTAAGTAAAAGGGGGGCTCATAGAATGCAGTAAAGTGAAAAACCTCAAGACCTTACAACCCCTTTAACTCAACTCAATTTTTTCCTTTAAGCATGGCACACAAATTTTGCTTGATCTGTCACTTAGTATAGAAGATTTATCTTAGGTCCCTTTCACACTGGGGTGGGAGGTGCGCTGGCAGTATAGCGGCACAATTTTTAGCGGCGATATACCGTCGGAATTGCGGTGGAATTGCGGCCGCTAGTGGTGCGGTTTTAACCCCCGCTAGTGGCTGAAAAAGGGTTAATACCGCCGGCAATGCGCCTCTGCAGAGGCGCATTGCCAGCGGTATAGCTGCGGTTTCCCATTGCTTTTAATGGGAAGGAGCGGTGGAGGAGCGGTAAACACACTGCTCCTTCACCGCTCCAAAGATGCTGCTAGCAGGACTTTTGGAGCGGTCCTGCTAGCGCACCGCTCCAGTGTGAAAGCCCTCGGGCTTTCACATTGGAGAAACAGCAGCCGCTGTTTAGGGTCGGTTTGCAGGCGCTATTTTTAGCGAAATAGCGCCTGCAAGTCGCTTCAGTGTGAAAGGGGCCTTGGAGTCTTTCCATTAGGAAAAGTAGGAAACTAACCGTCTCCAAAACAAGCAAAGAATTCTGGATGAAATCATGTTTAATCACTTTAGCCCCGGACCATTTGGCTGCCAAAGGCCACTTTTTGCGATTCGGCACTGCGTTGCTTTAACTGACAATTGCACGGTCGTGCGACGTGGCTCCCAAACAAAATTTCCCACAAATAGAGCTTTCTTTTGGTGGTATTTGATCACCTCTGCAGTTTTTATTTTTTGCGCTATAAAAAAGAATAGAGCGACAATTTTGAAAAAAAAGCAATTATTTTTTACTTTTTGCTAAAAAATAAATATCCCCAAAAAATATATAAAAAAAAAAATGTCCTCAGTTTAGGCGTATTGTTCTACATATTTTTGGTAAAAAAAAAATCGCAATAAGCGTTTATAGATTGGTTTGAGCAAAAGTTATAGCGTCTACAAAATAGGGGATAGTTTTATGGCATTTTTATAAAAAAAAATTCTTACTAGTAATTTCAGCGATTTTTATCATGCCTGCGACATTATGGCGGACACATCGGACACTTTGATGCTATTTTATGACCATTCACATTTATACAGCGATCGGTGCTATAAAAATGCACTGATTACTGTATAAATGTGACTGGCAAGGAAGGGGTTAACCACTAGGGGGCTGGGAATGGGTTAAGTGTGTCCTAGGGAGTGAGTCTAACTGTGTGTGGGCGGGGCTTACTGTGACACGACACTGATCGCTGCTCCCGATGAGAGGGAGCAGACGATCAGTGTCCTGTCACTAGGCAGAAAGGGGAGATGCCTTGTTTACACTGGCCTCTCCCCATTCTGCAGCTCTGTGACCCGATCGCGGGAAACCGGCGGACATCGAGTCTGCGGGTCCCGCAGGCACGGTTACGGAGCCTGCGGCAGGGGCAAACGCATACCCGCACGGCGCAAAATTTAAAGTGACGTCACTTTGCGCAGCCGTGGCATTCTGCCGACGTATATGTGCAGGACACGGTCGTCAAGCGGTTAAATAACAAGCTTGAAAACACTATCCCACCTAGTAGCGGTTTACCGCTTGAATCCTGGTTGCCATTTTAAATGAGTAATAGGGATAAGCTTTATGTTCGAGTCGAACATGAGTTCGACACGAACATTGGCTGTTCGCCCGTTCGGCGAACAGCGAACCATTTGGGGTGTTCGCGGCAAATTCGAAATGCCGCGGAACACCCTTTAAAAGTCTATGGGAGAAATCAAAAGTGCTACTTTTAAAGGTTAATATGCAAGTTATTGTCATAAAAAGTGTTTGGGGACCGGGGTCCTGCCCCAGGGGACATGTATCAATGCAAAAAAAGTTTTAAAAACTGCAGTTTTTTCGGGTGCAGTGATTTTAATAATGCTTAAAGTGAAACAATAAAAGTGAAATATTCCTTTAAAATTCGTATCTGGGGGGTGTTTATAGTATGCCTGTAAAGTAGCGCATGTTTCCCGTGTTTAAAGCTGTCCCTGCACAAAATTTAATTTCTAAAGGAAAAAAAGTAATTTAAAACTTGCGGCTATTAATGAATTGTCGGTCCCGGCAATACAGATCAAAGTCATTGAAAAAAACGGCAGGGGTCCCCCCCCCCCCAGTCCATTACTTTGGGTCTGGTATGAATATTAAGGGGAACCCCCCCAAATTCCATATCAGGTCCTTCGGGTCTGGTATGGATATTAAGGGGAACTCTGCACCATTTTTTTTTAAATGGCGTGGGGTTTCCCCCCAAAAATCCATACCAGACCCTCAGGTCTTTTTATGACAATAACTTGCATATTAACCTTTAAAATGAGCACTTTTGATTTTTCATGTTTGTGTCCCATAGACTTTAACAGTGTTCGCGTGTTCTAACAAATTTTTTGCCTGTTCGCATGTTCTGGTGCGAACCGAACCGGGGGATGTTCTCATCCCTAATGAGTAAGCAGCTATTTGTCCCAGGGCAGTTTTAAAATGGCACATGGACTCAAGGGTGCCCTTAAGTCCCAGCTGACCCAGATGACTTCAGCATGGAATGATGCATTGTGATGGCCTTAAACACCCAGTGGATGGGACATTTACTAACAGGACTGACATGTAAAAATATTACCTCCCAGAAGTCCATTGTCCTTTTGGAGAGGGCTTTTTGAGTACACAATTTTCATAAAAAATTTGCTTAAAGTATTCTTACTTGTGCTCTGGTAAAGTAACTATAGGAAAGAAATTATATATTTAGTACCCTCGAGTGTGCAACTAGTGTAGATAAATTGACTCATGGTAGTTGTTAGACATGACAGTTGTGCAGAAAACCATCATTGACAACCTTCATAAGGAAAGCCTTAAAAGGTAATTGCAAAAGAAGTTGGATGTTCCCAAAGTGCTGTATCAAAGCACATGAATAGAAAGTTATGTGGAAGGGAAAAGTGTGGAAGAAAAAGGTGCACAAGCAGCAGGGATGACCACAGCCTGGAGAGGATTGTCAGGAAAAGGCCATTCAAAAGCGTTGGGGACTTTCACAAGGAGTGGACTGAGGCTGGAGTCAGTGCATCAAGAGCCACCACACACAGACGGATCCTGGACATGGGCTTCAAATGTCGTATTCCTCTTGTCAAGCCACTCCTGAACAACAAACAACGTCAGAAGCGTCTTACCTGGGCTAAAGAAAAACAAACCTGGTCTGTTGCTCAGTGGTCCAAAGTCCTCTTTTCTTATGAGAGCAAATTTTGCATCTCATTTGGAAACCAAGGACCCAGAGTATGGAAGAAGAATCGAGCGGCACACACTGCAAGATGCTTGAAGTCCAGCAGGGCTGGACTGGGACCAAATTTTGGCCCTGGACTTCATCCAGACCGGCCCACTTTAATTCAATAAAATGCTGCCCCCCCAAAAAATCACGCCCACCAAAAGGCCCCTACATCCATTATTGTATATCATGAGAGGGTGGGGGAGGGTTGAGGGAAAGGGAGTGAGAGAGGGAGTGAGTGTAAAAGAGAGGGGGTGAGTGTAGGACCCCTTTCACACTGAGGTGTTTTTCAGGCACTTTTTGGCTAAAAATAGCACCTGAAAAAGCGCCTGAAAAACGCCTCCGCTGCAGTCCCAGTGTGAAAGTCCGAGTTCTTTCACACTGGGGCGCTGCCAGGGCATTAAAAAAAGTCCTCCAAGCTGCATTTTTGGGGCGGTGGAGGAGCAGTGTACACACCACTCCTGCCCATTGAAATGAATGGCCACCGCTGCTGAAGCGCCTGCAAAGCACTTCGTCAGCAGCGCATTTAACCTTTAATTTGGCTGCTAGCCGGGGTTAAAAGCACCTGCTAGAAGCAGCTAAAACGACAGTAAAGTGCTGCTAAAACTAGCAGCATTTTACCGTCAATGCCCGCCCCAGTGTGAAAGCAACCTAAGAGTCAGGGAGTGAATGAGACAGAGGAAAGGGCAGAGGGACAGAGGGGGGAGCTGAGAGACAGAGGGGGGAGCTGAGAGACAGAGGAGGGAGCTGAGAGATGGAGGAGGAAAGCTGAGAAACAGAGGAGGAGAGCTGAGAGACAGAGGAGGGGTTTGAGAGATAGAGGGGAACTGAGAGACAGAAGAGGGGCTAAAAGAGGGGGGGGACTGAGAGACACAGGAACTGAGAGACAGAGGGGGGACTGAGAGACAGAGGGGGGTCTGAGAGACAGAGGGGGGTCTGAGAGACAGAGGGGGGTCTAAGAGACAGAGGGGGAGCTGAGAGACAGAATGGGGAGCTGAGAGACAGAGGAGGGGAGCTGAGAGACAGAGGGGGGTCTAAGAGACAGAGGGGAGCTGAGAGACAGAGGGGAGAGCTGAGAGACAGAGGGGGGAGCTGAGAGACAGAGGGGGGAGCTGAGAGACAGAGGGGGGGAGCTGAGAGACAGAGGAGCGGAGCTGAGAGACAGAGGGGGGCTGAGAGACAGGGGGGAGCTGAGAGACAGAGGGGGGAGCTGAGAGACAGAGGGGGGAGCTGAGAGACAGTGGAGGGGTCTGAAAGACAGAGGGGGGCTGAGGGACAGGGGGCTGAGAGACAGAGGGGGCTGAGAGACAGAGGGGGGAGCTGAGAGACAGAGGAGGAGAGCTGAGAGACAGAGGGGGCAGAGAGACAGAGGGGAGGGCTGAGACAGACCACATAGCACTGTCCCTTTCTGCAGTCCCTCCTCTGCTCACCTCCCCACTGTCTCAGTGTTCTGGCATGTTTGTGTAGGATGCCAGGTACCTGATGGCCAGCAGCGGCAGCGCCGAGTCTCCCTCTGGATCCGGGGGGTGCTCTGGCTGCTCAGCTCCTTACAGTGGCGCATGTTCTCTTCCTCCCGGCTCCCAGTCAGCCTGCCCTCCGGCCCAGGCCGCATGGTTCCTGGAGCAGAGAGGAGGTGGAGGAATCGAGGTTCTGGGAGCGCCGGGGTGGCCGCGCTCGCTACTGTTTGCCTCTTCGGTGGTCAGGGAGGGGGTGGAGCTCTTCTCCCTCCTCTGAATTTTACATCCAACTGCCCTCCTCGCTGGCCACCTTCCCTGAATCCCCACCGCTGTTTGCTTCCACGCTCCCGCTGCCGCCGAACTGCATAAAAAAACGGGCCACAAAAAAAAAAATTTTTGGGTGGGCCGCTGTTTGCTACCAAGCTCCCGCTGCCGCCGAACTGCATAAAAAAACGGCACACCGGGAAACTCCCGGTAGTCCCTATGGCCAGTCCATCCCTGAAGTCCAGTGTGAAGTTTCCACAGTCTGTGTTGATTTGGGGAGCCATGTCATCTGCTGGTGTTGGTCCACTGTGCTTCATTAAGTCCAGGGTCAACACAGCCGTCTACCAGGAGATTTTGGAGCACTTCATGCTACCTTCCCCAGGCGAGCTCTATGGGGATGCTGACTTCATTTTCCAGCAGGACTTGCCCACACTGCCAAAAGCACCAAAACCTGATTCAATGACCGTGGGATTACTGTGCTTGATTGGCCAGCAAACCTGAACCCCATAGAGAATCTATAGGGCATTGCCAAGAGAAAGATGAGAGACATGAGACCGAACAATGCAGAAGAGCTGAAGGCCGCTATTGAAGCATCTTGGTCTTCCATAACACCTCAGCATTGCCACAGGCTGATAGCTTCCATGCCACACTGCATTGAGGCAGTAACTGCTGCAAAAGGGGCCCAAACCAAATACTTAGTACATATGCATCCTTATACTTTTCTGAGGTCCGATATTGTTCTATGTACAATCCTTGTTTTATTGATTGCATGTAATATTCTAATTTTCTGAGATTGTGGATTTGGGCTTTTCATGAGCTGTAAGCCATCATCATCACAATTATGACAAATCACGGCTTGAACTATCTTCCTTTGCAAGTAATGAGTCTATGGCCTCGTACACACGGCCGAGATTCTCGTCGAAAAAAACATGTCGTTTTTTTCGACGAGATTCTTGGACAAGAAAATTGTCCCGGCCGAGTGTACACACGCTCGATTCAAAGAACCCGCGGTTCTTTGAATGGAGCGTACGCGGTGACGTCATCGACTACGACGAGCATGCGCTTGTCACATTCGATGCCGTCGCCGCCATCTTGGTATACCCTACGTATGCCTAGGAAGCTACCGCGCATGCGTCAAATTCATTTCGAACATGCGCGGGCTTCCGGGAGGACAGGTAAGTGTACACACACTCACTTTTCTCGTCGAGAAACATGCCGACGAGAATCTCGACGAGAAAATAGAGAGCAGGTTCTCTATTTTCTCGTCGAGGTTACTTGTCGGTTTTCTCGACGAGAAACCATACACACGAACGAATTTCTCGGCAAGACATCTCTGCCAGCAAGTTTCTTGCTGGTTCTTGCCGAGAAACTCGGTCGTGTGTACGAGGCCTATCTCATATATTAGTTTCACCTTTTAAGTTGCATTAGTGAAATAAATGAACTTTTGCATGATATTAAAATTTTTCGAGTTTCATCTGTAATTCGTTCCGCATTGCCTTCTATTGCATGCAATACTGCATGTGGCCAGAGGTGGGGGGGCACCGGAGAGACTCAGAAATACTCATAGACCATTCAGATGCAGTTGGAAACCCTCGGAAAGGCTCGGAAACGCTCGGGAACTGAGTATTTCCGAGTATTTCTGAATGCTCCGAACGGCTCCGAGTGTCACCGACGCCCCCGCACATCTGGCCAAATGTGGTACTGCACACCGCAGAGACTTGAACCCTGCTCATTTTGCGAGACAACACTCGCAAACCAAGTCAGGATTTTGAAAAAAAAAATAGCTCGTATTGCGAAACGCTCGTTAACCGCGTTACTTGTTGTGACGGACCTGGCCGGGACAGGGGCTTTTGGAGGGGACTGAATGCAAGCCTCTTGCCCTGCGACCATGGGCCCTGGCATTTGGGGGAACGGTGCTCTTTGTGAGCTGTATGCCTGGGGACCCTTGGGGGGGTGTTACTTTGGATTCAGGTCCATGTCCCCCCAAGACACACAGACTCTGGGGACCCTGTATATGCCATATTAGAGTGACTAATTCATACTGTTGGGATTTTCACACCTTCACTCTAAGGATATGCGAATGCAATCACCTCCAGCCATCTGTCTGTCCTCTGTGCTAATTTGATCCTGTTAAAATGTGTGATGTTTACACTTAGGAATGTGTATTAGCAGGTGAGACCGGAGACGGGATGTCTACCCTGAAAAGGTCATATCTAGGAGTCACCTGGGCTGTCTAAAGAACTTAGTTAATTAGCATGTTAATTTATGTTCTGGTTACCCCCTCTGTTTCTGTATATAAGACTTGATTTTGGTCATAATAAAAGGCTCTCTTGTTGGAACTTACATACAGCCTGCCTGGTGTTTGTTCTGACCGATCACAAATGGATTCGAATGGCACATAGCTGTAGTTTGAATCCTGGAGCACCTGATGATCCAATAGAGCAGAGGAGTGCTGGGAGAGTGGAGCCGAGCGAGCAAAGGGGGCTCGTTACATTGGTGGCAGCAGTGGGATTTGCTCTCCAGTTCCTGGGACACTCCAAACCACCACAGTGAATGACCAGCTATGCAGCCTGCAGGAAAGTCACGCTGAAAGACCTACTTGAGAGCCGAGATGGACCAGAAGAAGGGTGATGCAGGACCCCGGTCAGTTGAAGATTTGTTTCAGCAACGAGTGCGGCAGCGGTTGGCATTATATGGGGCTAACCCATCAGAGACCGCCATACAGGAAGCCATTAAAGACATCCAGCTGCAGGATGCCCGACAAGAGAGAGAACGAGAGCGACAAAAGAGAGAACTAGAGCGACAACATGAGTGGAGAATGGCAGTAATACGGCAATCGGAGACACCGCCTAAAGAACCAGCCGCCATGGAGGAGGAATTCGGAAGGAGGTTGCGAGAGATGCAGGGAGGAGAAGCAGGCCATCTCCCCCCCCCCCAACAGTTAACCAGAGCAGATGGTGTGGAGTCCCCAGCAGAAGTGCTGGCAACAGGGCAGAGTGGTACCCACCTCTGCCCAGCACCGGAAACCACTGTGGAGTTTCAGGGAGCTGGGGCAGTTGGCCCCTCTCCCCAGCAACAAGCTGAGGTGGTAAAGCTTTTACCCCCAGCTGAATCACTGGCAGCAGGGCAGAATGCTACTGGCCGTACACTTGTAATCCAAGGTTCCAATGTATGTCCCTTGTGCTGATTCCTCTGTTTTTTCATTTTTCCTTTTTGGCTGCACTTTGGCTTCAAAACATTAAAGGGATTGTAAAGGTTCATGTTTTTTCACCTTAATGCATCGTATGCATTAAGGTAAAAAAACATCTGATGATTACCGGCCCCCCGTTTTACTTACCTGGGCCCTCGAAAGTCGCGAACGCAGTCTTCCTTTGCCCGGGCTTCTCGGCTCTTCATTGGATAGATTGACAGCAGCGCAGCCATTGGCTCACACTGCTATCAATCAAATCCAATGACGCGGGCACCGGGGGGCGGGGCTGAGTCCTGTACTCGGCGGCTATGAACGCCAAATACAGGACTCGGGAGCGCGCCCGCAAGTTAACCCCCTTGGGAGAGCGCTTGCCAGAGGGGGTTATCTGAGGTGGGGAGGAGCCGAGAGAGCCGGCGGGGGACCCCAGAAAACGCAGTTCGGGGCCACACTGTGCAAAATGAACAGCACATTGGAGGTAAGTAAGACATGTTTTTATTAAAAAAAAAAAAAAAATATTCAAAACTTTACAACCACTTTAACATGCCGTATTACCCAGTCAATACATTTTATCCAGTGCCTGCAACCACTTATATAGCTTTCATCCATGTGATGCATTGCTAGGCAGAGTAATTTATCCTGTTATTTACATTTTTTTTGGTGAGTTTTATTATGTCATACAATGTCAGAGGTCAGTTTTTTGGTCACTGTTTTTTGATAGGTGGATGGCACTTCAAATGTTCTTTGCACTGTATTATGCACTTATCACATGTCTGACAAATGGGTCTTGCCTGACCCCAAAACGGTGCACTTTACTGCTGTGAGGTGTCACCTGAATAATAATTGCACATTATTTGAAAGATTTGTGGTGATCATTAAACTTAATGTGGCCGCGCTACAACCTCCCTGCAACCTACATCTTGGTTTGTCTGCTCTGTGTAAAGCCCTTTCATGTGTACCTCATTCTAAAAGCAAGTTATAAATCGGGGTGGTTGCCATTTTTGTTAAACACTCTGTTTTGAGGCCTGACATATTCAGTATCTATTTACTTGACACTACCACATCTTTTATTTTGTAAAAGAAACTTGGGGCTTAAAGTATATGTAAACCCTCACCTTGTAAAACAACCCATTTAGTTTAAAATAGAAATGAAAGACAAAACATTTGTGTGTGTGTATATATATATGTAGCGGCCTCACTCTCTCTCCAACTTTATCAATTATACGGCTGTTGTCTAGGGGTACCTGGGAGAGAGAGTGCAGGAACACTACGCCAAGCTCTCACCTCGTATGTTTATGAGGGTTGAGCAAAGTCACTTAAATTACCTTCGGGTCTGTTCGTTGCACCTCACCCGGTAGGACGATAGCGTCCGGGTGGCGAGGTGCCTTAATCACCTCCATTCTGGGCATAGGCACCCGCAGCAACAGTCTCTTTTCCCCAATACTAGATGCAGGAGGCACCGGAGATAGAAGGGCAGGCTGGGGACGGGATCCCTCCTCAGGCGCTGGTGCCTCCACCCGGGGTGTACTATCCCCCGTAGACATGGGTGGATCCCTGACTCTGTGGGACGAGGAGAGAGGCATCTTGTCCCAGCCCTTCTTAGCAAAAAGTTTGTCTATGACGACGTCGTCTCCCGGGTCGGAGAGCGACTGCTGGTCGGAGGTGTCACACTCCTCCGCGGGCAGGAAGTTTGTAGTAGAGACTAAATCGCTACCTCACGCGGGCACACAGGGCCGTGAATCCCCGACACCTCCGCCCCAACACCAAGTCCCTCCGCCCGGCTTACCTCTGCCCAAAGTTGAGAAGGGATGTCCGGGATTCTTCCGACCGGATCCATCCAGGCCGGGCATAGGCGGGCAAGACGATCCACCGCGACCGCTGGACGGGACAACCAGACCGGTCTTCCTCTTCAGCGGTGGACGCTGGGAAACAGTGGTGACCGAGTCAGCATCCTCGGATTTCTCCCGTATCTCAGTGATCGCGACCTCACCTGCGGTCGCTGCAGTGCGCACAGGGATGGCTGTCGAAGCAGTGATTCCTCCTTCCTGAGTGGTGCTGCCTGTTGTGTGGTTGAGGTGGATGGTTCTGGGTTTCTCGATAAGTGGTTCCACCTCAAATAAGAACTCTCCGCAGGCCTCGCAGCGCCCGAATGGCTTCAGCTGACACACCAGTCCCGAACAGACGGGACAAATCAAACCCAGGGCCTCAACATCCATGCATGAGTACAGGGCGAATCGTCCCCGGGGCTTTAGCCGGATCCCTGTATCGGTTATCGGAGCAGCAGTAGTCAAACTCGTGGTAGGAGGATAGAGTGGAATCCACGATGCATTACCGAACATGGTGACTCTCTGCTGATCCATTGCGCACTGCATGGTTGGCGCCAAAGTCCCCACGTGTAGTCCTTCCCACAATTGGACTCCTCCCCTATTGCGCCCCAGTTCGCAGGCTTTCTCCTTGCCTGGGTCACACCCACAAATTGAGCAGGGAGGGTGTGCCTCGTGGCGCAGTGGCCAATATGGCCGACCTACACGGAACTCCTCCGGGCAGACACGTTCAAACTCCAACAACTTCAGCTCCATCGTAGCACGAACACATCCCGGACCCGGAGCCCCCACGTGTAGCGTCCTCACTCTCCAACTTTATCAATTATACGGCTGTTGTCTAGGGGTACCTGGGAGAGAGAGTGCAGGAACACTACGCCAAGCTCTCACTTCGTATGTGTATGAGGGTTGAGAAAAGTCACTTGAATTACCTTCGGGTCTGTTCGTTGCATACGGAGCCTCTGCTTTTTCCGTGGAGATGTGTCTACCAGTAATAGAGCCCCACACCATCAAAAGTCCAACACTCTTTAATTTCTCCATTTGCCAGGATGAACATAATCAGTTGAACTCTTGTAACAGACAGACAGGGGTGTGGATACGAGTAGGCCCAGGCACAAATTAACTCTCCTATTCCTTTTGCGTGCGAATAGGCTTGGCGCACGGTCTCTGCCACCGACCGTGAAGTTGGTAGCTGCCACCTACCGAGTGAACTGTTGCAGCCCCTGTCACAGGCCTGAATGTAACGGTCTCTGCCACCGACCCTAGAACATGGACCACCTTTCATGTGAATACAGCCCCTGTTTGGAAAGGACATCCATCCCGACGGTCTCCGGAGGCCTTGTCCCGGCACCGGCAATATGCTGCACCAGATCCACGGGAAGGTCACCTGCACGGTCCACCACTCCTGGATTCAGGCACCCGATACCGTGGGCACCCCAGGACGATTCCTCCCGGGCGGGACCCAGTGGAAGAAGCTGGGCCCCAGGCCTGAAGCGATGACTCCCGAACTCCACGTGTCCAGGCCCAGGCCGCCTGGACACCGACCGCGGACAGCAGCCCCCAGGCTGAAGGCGCCCGGGGCTCGGACCCCGTGGAGAAGATGTCTGCCCCCTTTATACCCTCCCCCAGCAAGCACAGCGGGTTCCCTGCCCCGCCGTACAACTGCTGCGAGAGGTCACAAAGGGTACGGCACTGCAGTGATGGTTCAACCCCGGCCCAAAGTGACAGCTCCACCTGCTGGGCCGCAGGGAACTAGACATCACTGATGTCTTCACCCGAATTAAACATTACAAAAGTACATACCCGCTACACTTTATATATATATATATATATATATATATATAACATTACAAATACCTTTTTTTATAAGTGATTATATACCCTCTATTCTCAGCTGCATAGAGAGGTGGGGGAGGAGAAACAGCAGGACAATGAATGGCTCTGCCGGGAGGGGGGATCTCAGGACAAGTCTGATAATTGGAGGAGAGCACATTGACTTCCCAGAACAGCTAGATAACTGATCATGCTGTCCTCTCATGCCTAGTGTACTCAGTTTTTAACAGGAAAGCAGGAGGACGGGCAGGAACGCCAGGAATTTCACACAAAGGGAACAATAATAGGAGGAACAGGATACTTTTTCATACAAGTAGATGGTATAGCAGGCACATATTAGGAATGTGAAATGTTAGATTTACATATTCTTTAACCACTTCACTACCAGATACTTTTACCCCCTATCTGCCCAGGCCAATTTTAACTTTTAGCGCTGTCACACTTTGAATGACAATTGCGCAGTCATGCAACACTACTCATATTAGCAAAATGGGGGGGGGGGGGTTGGGACTTTAAATGAGGCCATAGGCCTGGTAAGGCCAATGCCTGCATCCCATTGGGACTTTGAATGAGGTCATAGGCCTGGTAAGGCCATGTGCCTCCATCCCTGTTAATTAGAAAAAAAACAAAGCAAAAATACAGCCATATAGGCGTCAGAGTGCAACGAAGGTGGGGGGGGAAAGTTGGGACTTTACATGAGGCTCTTGGTAACAAATTGATAGAGTGGTGGGTGGTAAAGCATTTATTAGTACAAGGATGCATGTTAGAATACATTGATTACACATACATAAAACGCACATTCGATAGTGCCAATTCCTGAAACGGTAATTTCAGGTAGTAACGCATTACAGATTTAGAATACATTACATATACATAAAACGCACATTCAATAGTGCCAATTCCTGAAACGGTAATTTCAGGTAGTAACGCATTACAGACATCAATCACATTGTAGGTTAAGAGGGTTCCACCACTATTCATAATAAGGTATGCATGATTAGCAATTGTGGTCTGCACGATCTGGGGTCTTTGTGGTCCCTGTAAAATGATAAGTGATAGGCACATAACTAGGGAAGCGTGTAAAGTATACACGGCAGGTAATAGCTCTACGCGTTTCGCGGCTTTAAGCCGCTCGTCAGGAGCATGTATATGAAGGATCTGCAATAAGAAAAATAATGAATGGTAAAAAATCTTGGTAGACTAACTGGTCTGTTACAAGAAAATATAAATGACAATATAGCCATCCCTGAAACAGAGAGGGGTCACTTACAATTGTATGTGCAATTGGGGGTACACTAGCGGGGACCGTGAGCCGAGGGTAACAGGACCGGGAGCTGAGAGGGCATGACCAGCGGCGGCGCCCCCCACACAGGCAGTGCCCCAGCAGGATCCGGACACACCAGGCACTCCTATGTGAACAATGCAAAATAAAATGTGTATAATTGGGGCAATGATAGAAATTAAACTATGTGAGGCGATAGTGTGAGTGCCTATGAAAGGGGTGTGAAGGTGCTATCGAATGTGCGTTTTATGTATATGTAATCAATGTATTCTAACATGCATCCTTGTACTAATAAATGCTTTACCACCCACCACTCTATCAATTTGTTACCAAGAGCCTCATGTAAAGTCCCAACTCCCCCCCCCCCCCTTCGTTGCACTCTGATGCCTATATGGCTGTATTTTTGCTTTGTTTTTTTTCTAATTAACAGGGATGGAGGCACATGGCCTTACCAGGCCTATGGCCTCATTCAAAGTCCCAATGGGATGGAGGCATTGGCCTTACCAGGCCTATGGTCTCATTTAAAGTCCCAACTTCCCCCCCCCCCCCCCCCATTTTGCTACAATGAATCAGGGATGGAAGCTCTTGGTGACATCCATGGTTTTACCTCTTTAACCAATTGTCTGCGCTAGTAATTTTGATCTATGGTAGCTTTGCCTGGATAAGTTGTTTACCCTTGTACCTCTTATACATAATTTACCCTTTTTACTTTTTTACCATATTTTACCTTGGTTATTAATTTATCCAATCATCAGCCTTTTTCTTTATACTAGTACATCTTGTAACACTGTGCCTTGGCCACATAGGGGACACGATGAATTGCCCTGTTTTGCATGGTCAGGTGTTTCCCTTCCCCCACCTTCCCTGAGGGGTTGGGTGCGCCGTCACTGCGCATTAACATCACACACATGCGCCGGACATGCGGCGTCCCTCTGACGCTGGTATACCGGCATTTTTTGTACATCTCCACATGCTAGGGGGTGGGGGTGGGGTAGTGCTGCCTGTCGGACGAATCATCGCCTGGTTGTCAGCGGCCCCGCCCCCTCCCCATCGTTGCCTGCGGGTGTGGTGTTGGGGGCTGGTGGGCGGTGGCGTGCTTATATGGACGGCTGCCGTGGTGGGGTCTGGATGTTTCCGGCTCTCTCTCATAGGGATGAGCTTCGAGTTCGAGTCGAACTCATGTTCGACTCGAACATTGCCTGTTCGCCCCGTTCGCCGAACAACGAACAATTTGGGGTGTTCGCAGCAAATTCAAAAAGTCTATGGGAGAAATCTAAAGTGCTAATTATAAAGGCTTATATGCAAGTTATTGTCATAAAAAGTGTTTGGGGGCCCGGGTTCTGCCCCAGGGGACATGTATCAATGCAAAAAAAAGTTTTAAAAACGGCAGTTTTTTTAGGAGCAGTGATTTTAATAATGCTTAAAGTGAAACAATAAAAGTGAAATATTCCTTTAAATTTCGTACCTGGGGGGTGTGTATGATATGCATGTAAAGTCACGCATGTTTCCCGTGCTTAGAACTGTCCCTGCACAAAGTGTCATTTTTGAAGGAAAAAAAGTCATTTAAAACTCACTCGCGGTTATTAATGAATTGTCGGCTTTTATCAATACATAGAAAAGTCATTGATAAAAAAATTTAAAAAAGCGTGGGGGTTCCCCCAAATTCAATTACCAGGCCCTTCAGGTCTGGAATGGATATGAAGGGGAACCCCGCGGCAAATTTAAAAAAAAAATGGAGTGCGGTTCCCCCTAAATATCCATACCAGGCCCTTCAGATCTGGCATGGATCTTAAGGGGAACTCCACCCCAAATTTTTAAAAAAATGGCGTGGAGTCCCCCCAAAAATCCATACCAGACCCTTATCCGAGCACGTAACCTGGCCGGCCGCAGGGGAAGAGGGGGGGACGAGAGAGCAGCCCCCCTCCCTCCTGAACCGTACCAGGCCACATGCCCTCAACATGGGGAGGATGTCCCCATGTTGATGGGGACAAGGGCCTTATCCCCACAACCCTTGCCCGGTGGTTCTGGGGGTCTGCGGGCGGGGGGCTTATCGGAATCTGGAAGACCCCTTTAACAAAGGGGACCGCCAGATTCCGGCCCCCCCCCTACGTGAATTGGTAAGGGGTACATTGTACCCCTACCATTTCACGAAGAAAGTGTTAAAAAAATTTAAATAAAAACACACAAACACCTTGGAAAAGTCCTTTATTAAAAAATAAAAAAATAATAATAAAAAAAAAACATTCCAGCGATGAAATCCAGTGTCCCGCGGCGATCCCGATGTCCAGCGCTGTCCGTCATTGGTTGTGCCTGAGCGGACCTGATGGGGAACTTCCTCCACAGTGTTTTAAATGTATAGACCCGCCCCTTCTAAAGTTCCAGATCAGGTCCGCTCAGCGGACCAGATGCGGAACGCGAGAAGGGGCGGGTCTATTCATATATTACACAGCGAACGAAGTTCCCAATCAGGTCCGCCTCCTCGGTATGTCCGACCCCACCTACGTCATTGGCCTGAGCGGGGAACTTCCTTCACTGTGTAATTTAAATTTACACAGTGAAGGAAGTTTCCCGCTCTGGCCAATGACGTAGGCGGGGTCTGATATACCGAGGGGGCGGACCTGATGGGGAACTTCGTTCGCTGTGTAATACATGAATAGACCCGCCCGTTCTCGCGTTCCGCATCTGGTCCGCTGAGCGGACCTGATGGGGAACTTTAGAAGGGGCGGGTCTATACATTTAAAACACTGCGGAGGAAGTTCCCCATCAGGTCCGCTCAGGCACAACCAATGACGGACAGTGCTGGACATCGGGATCGCCGCGGGACACTGGATTTCGTCGCTGGAATGTTGTTTTTTTTTTTAATAAAGGACTTTTCCAAGGTGTTTGTGTGTTTTTATTTACATTTTTTGACACTTTCTTTGTGAAATGGTAGGGGTACAATGGACCCCTTACCAATTCACATAGGGGTGGGCGGAATCTGGGGGTCCCCTTTGTTAAGGGCATGTGGCCTGGTACGGTTCAGGAGGGAGGGGGGGGCCGCTCTCTCGTCCCCCCCTCTTCCCCTGCGGGCCGGCCAGGTTGCGTGCTCGGATAAGGGTCTGGTATGGATTTTTGGGGGGACTCCACGCCATTTTTTTTTAATTTGGGGTGGAGTTCCCCTTAAAATCCATGCCAGATCTGAAGGGCCTGGTATGGATATTTAGGGGGAAACCACACGCCATTTTTTTTTTAAATTTGCTGCGGGGTTCCCCTTAATATCCATTTCAGACCTGAAGGGCCTGGTAATTGAATTTGGGGGAACCCCCACGCTTTTTTTTTTTTTTTTTTTTATCAATTACTTTTCTATGTATTGATAAAAGTCGACAATTCATTAATAGCCGCGAGTGAGTTTTAAATGACTTTTTTTCCTTCAAAAATGACACTTTGTACAGGGACAGTTCTAAGCACGGGAAACATGCGCCACTTTACATGCATATCATACACACCCCCCAGGTACGAAATTTAAAGGAAAATTTCACTTTTATTTTTTCATTTTAAGCATTATTAAAATCACCGCTCCCGTAAAAACGTCTATTTTTTAAACCTTTTTTTGCATTGATACATGTCCCCTGGGGCAGGACCCGGGTCCCCAAACACTTTTTAGAACAATAACTTGCATATTAGCCTTTATAATTAGCACTTTAGATTTCGAACGTTCGAGTCCATTGCATTTAATAGGGTTCTAAAGTTCACACGAACATTCTGTCTATTCGCAGGTTCTGGTGCGAACCTAACAGGGGGGTGTTCGGCTCATCCCTGCTCTCTCACACCTACCTCATGTCTCTTCATTTGGACTGGATTTCTTTGCTTTCCAAACACCAGGTATCACTATACCCCTCCACACACTTCCCTTCCTTCCCCTTTTCTCCTACTTTCCTTTTCTTTTTTGCCCTTTGGTTCCCCCCCCCCCCCTTCCCATTCTTTCATCTTCCTCACTTCCCTTTTCCAGGTAATGGGTGTTTTGGTGTCGACCTTGTTTGTGGTCTTCCACCTGCACCCTCGTCCAGCACCTTCACACCCCTTTCATAGGCACTCACACTATCGCCTCACATAGTTTCATTTCTATCATTGCCCCAATTATACACATTTTATTTTGCATTGTTCACATAGGAGTGCCTGGTGCGTCCGGATCCTGCTGGGGCGCTGCCTGTGTGGGGGGCGCCACCGCTGGTCATGCCTTCTCAGCTCCCGGTCCTGTTACCCTCGGCTCACGGTCCCCGCTAGTGTACCCCCAAGTGCACATACAATTGTAAGTGACCCCTCTCTGTTTCAGGGATGGCTATATTGTCATTTATATTTTCTTGTAACAGACTAGTTAGTCTACCAAGATTTTTTACCATTCATTATTTTTCTTATTGCAGATCCTTCATATACATGCTCCTGACGAGCGGCTTAAAGCCGTGAAACGCGTAGAGATATTACCTGCAGTGTATACTTTACACGCTTCCCTAGTTATGTGCCTATCCCTTATCATTTTACAGGGACCACAAAGACCCCAGATCGTGCAGACCACAATTGCTAATCATGCATACCTTATTATGAATAGTGGTGGAACCCTCTTAACCTACAATATGATTGATGTCTGTAATGCGTTACTACCTGAAATTACCGTTTCAGGAATTGGCACTATTGAATGTGCGTTTTATGTATATGTAATGTATTCTAAGTCTGTAATGCGTTACTACCTGAAATTACCGTTTCAGGAATTGGCACTATCGAATGTGCGTTTTATGTATGTGTAATCAATGTATTCTAACATGCATCCTTGTACTAATAAATGCTTTACCACCCACCACTCTATCAATTTGTTACCAAGAGCACTCGTTTTTCTTTGTTCCTGTTTTTTTACAAACAATCTTTCTTTACAAATTTAGGACAAAATTTATACTGCTACTTTTTTTGGGTAAAAATAACCCAAATCGATGTATATTATTTAGTCTGTAGGAAAGTTATAGAGTCCACAAACTATGGTATATACAGTATGTGAAAATTGATCAGTCCCGATGTACTGACGGCATTTCTTATTTCTTGAGGCCCGAAAATGTCAGGACAGTACAAATATCTCCAAATGACCCCTTTTTGGAAAGTAGACAGTCCAAGGTATTTAGTAAGCATGAAGAGGCATGAAAAGTTTTTTGAAGTTGTAATTTTTTGTCACAATTTTTGGGGAAAAAAATGAAAAATCTTTTTTTTTTTTACAAACTGTGACCAGTGCAGTACAGCATCATCATTTAACTGGTGTGGCTGTGATCAGGGACACTGACTGGTGACAGTATGTAAAAAAAAGTTATTTTTTAACCGCTTAACGACCACCCACTGTATATATACCTCTGCAGAATAGCACGGACAGGCATAATCACGTACCTGTACGTGGCCCTTTAAATGTCTGCCGTGTGGTCGCGCACGCACCGGCGGCGGCGCGCTCGCGACCCTTCAGCCTTCCTCGTGAGTCGGACTGCAGGTTCCGCGGACTCAATCGCCGCAGGGATCCCCGCGATCGTCTCACGGAGGTATAGAGGGGGAGATGCTTGTGTAAACAAGCATCTCCCCGATCTGACTTGTGACAATGACACTGATCTCGGCTCCGGGTACTCGGAGCGAAGATCAGTGTCATGTGACACAGAGCCCAACTCCCCTCAGTTAGAGACACAATGCAGGGAACACTTAACCCCTACAGCGCCACCTAGTGGTTAACCCCTTCAATGCCAGTGTCATTTTCACAGTAACCAGTGCATTTTTATAGCACTGATCGCTGTGAAAATGACAATGGTCCCAAAAATGTGTCAAAAGTGTCCCATGTGTCCGCCATAATGCCGCAGTCATGAAAAAAATCACTGATCGCCGCCATTACTAGTAAAAAAAAAAAAAATTAATAAAAATGCCATAAAACTATCCCCTATTTTGTAAACGCTATAACTTTTGCGTAAACCAATCAATAAACGCCGATTGTGATTTTTTTTGACCAAAAATATGTAGAAGAATACGTATCGGCCTAAACTGAGGAAAAAAATGTTTTTTTATATATTTTTTGGGGATATTTATTATAGCAAAACTAAAAAATATGTAATTTTTTTCAAAATTGTCGCTCTATTTTTGTTTATAGCGCATAAAACTAAAAACCGCAGAGGTGATCAAATACCACCAAGAGAAATCTCTATTTGTGGGAAAAAAAGGACGTCAATTTTGTTTGGGAGCCAGGTCGCACGACCGCGCAATTGTCAGTTAAAGCGACGCAGTGCTGAATCGCAAAAAGGGTCCTGGTCTTTAACCAGCCAAAATGGTCTGGGGCTGGTTAAAATATTTTTTTATATTTTTTTTAATACATTTATTTTAAAATACCGTGACTAGAGCAATACGGTGTTACCATAGTAACACTGCACTACTCTGGGGAGGTGATCAGGATTATTTTTTTACACACTGCTTGCTTATAACTATGAATTTTACACTTATAAGCAACCATTTTTTTCTGAATGAAAAATATTTATTCAGTGGATACTATTGTGATTAGCTGTGATTGGCCACAGCTAATTATATGGTACAGATGGACTGTGATTGGCCCTGTCTATACCATGTGATCACTATGACCAATCCCAGAGCTCATCACAATAGTACATAATGAATGGCATGAACCAAAGCAGAGCAGATCACATGGTGCCGGCAGCGGGCCAGTATAGTTATCTGTCATCAGGTGTGTCTAGTGGAGACAGCAGGTGACAGATCGCACTCTGGCGAGATTCTGTGAGGATGTCATGTGATGTCCTCCCAGGATAATAGGGCTTCTGCTCAGCCGTCACATTACAATAGGCCAGGTGGGAAGCAGTTAAACTGTGTTTGTGTGAACTAAAATTCATCTAAGTGTACCTTTCCTGAAAATATAGGTTTGACATACCATTTCACAAATATTGAGTGAAATAAAAAATTCCAACTACCATCTTTTTATTCCACAGAGCTTCTGTGTTCATAAAAATATATATAATGCCTTGCAAAAGTATTAACCCCCCTTAGCATTTTTCGTGTTTTGTTGCCTCACAACCTAGAATTAACATGGATTGTTTGAGGATTTGCATAATTTGATTTACAGAACATGCCCACAACTTTGAAGATGTTTTTTTTTTATTGTGAAGCAAACAACAAATAAGACAAAATAACAGAAAAAGTCAATGTGCATAACTATTCACCCCCCTAAAGTCAATACTTTGTAGAGCCACTTTTTGCGGCTATCACAGCTCCAAGTCGCTTTGGATACGTTTCGATGAGCTTGCCACATCTTACCACTGGGATTTTTGCCCATTCTTCCTTGCAAAACTGCTCCAGCTCCTTTAAGTTGGATGGTTTGCACTTGTGAACAGCAATCTTTAAGTCTGACCACAGATTTTCTATTGAATTGAGGTCTGGGCTTTGACTAGACCATTCCAACACATTTACATGTTTCCCCTTAAACCACTCAAGTGTTGCTTTAGCAGTGTGGTTGGGGTCATTGTCCGGCTGGAATGTGAACCACTGTCCTAGCCTCAAATCACACACAGAGTGGTACAGGTTTTGCTCAAGAATATCCCTGTATTTAGCACCATCCATCTTTCTCTCAACTCTGACCAGTTTCCCAGTCCCGACTGCTGAAAAACCTCCCCACAGCATGATGCTGCCACCACCATGTTTCACTGTGAGGATGGTGTTCTTTGGGTGATGTGATGTGTTGGGTTTGCGCCAGACATAGCGTTTTCTTTGATGGCCAAAAAGTTAAATTTTAGTCCCATCAGACCAGAGCACCTTCCTCCATACATTTTGGGAGTCTCCCACGTGCCTTTTCGCAAACTCAAAAACGTGCCATTTTGTTTTTGCTGAAAGTAATGTCTTTCTTTTGGCCACTCTGCCATAAAGCCCAACTCTATGGAGCGTACGGCTTATTGTCATCCTATGTACAGATAATCCAGTCTCTGCTGTGGAACTCTGCAGCTCCTCCAGGGTTACCTTAGGTCTCTGTGCTGCCTCTCTGATTAATGCCCACCTTGTCCAGTCCGTGAGTTTTGATGTGCGGCCATCTCTTGGTAGGTTTGCTGTTGTGCCATGTTCTTTCCATTTGGTTATGATAGATTTTATGGTGCTCCTAGGGATCATCAAAGATTTGGATATTTTTTTATAACCTAACCCTGACTTATACTTCTCAACAACATTGTCCTTTACTTGTTTGGAAAGTTCCTTGGTCTTCATGGCAGTGTTTGGTTAGTGGTGCCTCTTGCTTAGGTGTTACAGCTTCTGGGGTCTTTTAAAAAGGTGTGTATATGTAATGACAGATCATGTGACACTTAGATTGCACACAGGTGGACATCATTTCACTAATTATGTGACTTCTGAAGGTAATTGGTTGCACCAGAGTTTTTTTTGGGCTTCATAACAAAGGGGGTGAATACATACGCACATGCCAATTATCAGTTTTTTATTTCTGAAAAATAGTTTTTTGTATGTATTTTTCTAATTTTACTTCACAAACTTAGACTATTGTGTTCTGATACATCACATATAATTCAGATTAAAAAAACATTAAACTAAAGGCTGTAATGTAACAAAATAGGTAAAAAGCCAAGGGGGTGAATACTTTTGCAAAGCACTGTAATGTTGTAGGGATTTTAGGTATTTTATAGTCAAAAATACAGATTTTAACATGTGTGAAAAATTGAAAAAATGCTCCATAGGGGAAGTGGTTAAGCTCACTACAAGCAAAACACCTAACAAGGAGTTATACACATATACTTAGTTTAATATCACAGATTGTAAGAAAACATTGTTCATAACCCTAAAATTAATTAAAATAGCTTCCTCCAGAAATATAAATCATTAAAATATCAACTTTCTAAATACTTTTTTATTTTAGAAAAATATTTACTTAATGATGGTGATTAAAATGTACATGTTTCTTTAATAAACTTTCCCAACTTTCATACAATGTGGCAGTACAACATTTTAACAGAGTTCAAGCAAGGTGACTGCATGTTTGCCAACAGTACAAAATACTATTTGAGGTTAACCAGTTCACCTCTCGCACCTGTATATCTATCCTTATGGACAACAGCCTGTTTGTTTAGCGATAGAAAAATGTAAAATGACATATATGATGCAGTCTGTTACTTAGAATTAACAAAGCATTCTTTATTTTACTGAGTTCCCCCTTTAACCACCCCTCACCCGGGCCTATAGCAAAATGACAGCCGGGCGATGGCTCTCCCATTCTAACTGGATGTCATATGACATCCTTCAGAACAGGCCACTCGTGCGCACCCCCGGGGGGCGGTGTGGTGCAGTGTGTCGCTTCAACACACTGCATCTCTGATCATGGTAAAAAGCCTATTACATAGGCTCTTTACCATGTAATCAGCTGTGTCCAATCACAGCTGATCATGGTGTAACTAGGAAGTGCCGGTTATCGCAATTCCTCTATTCACACAGACAGTACGTGAGTACAATAGAGCTGATAAGTGGCTCTCCTGACGGGGGGTCTGCACTGATAATCAGTGCAGACCCATCAGCGATGCCCACCGGTGTCCACCAGTACTGCCCACCAGTGATGCCTTTCAGAGCATATAGGGAAAGAGAACCAGGGGGTAGCCAGTAGCTCACTGGGGAGTATGGGCTGGGAAGCATCCCTCAAATAGCTGACTCACCTCAATAAGGTGTGATCCTGGTAATCAGCCAAGCATACAAAAAGGAAAAGGTGAAAAGAGAGCCTCACCTGCAGTAATTACTAGGGACCATTCAGCTTATAGATAAGGGAACTTTATTACACAAAAATATCAAATGGTAATACAAAAAACACTGGATAAAAATCCTATCACCAACACCTCAGTAAAAAATTAATTAAAATAGACAATGTTGTCTGATCAAGATGCAGCTCATAAAAATCCACACATATACATATGTCAACATAACATCCCTGGGGTAATAAAGCACCTGACACTATGGTGAAGTAAAAATTACCGTTGAAACACCATAGATAAGGAATATTCCCACAGTGTACGGAATGGTTGAGCAAAAATTGGGGCTCTGTGAGTGAAGCAAAGGAGGGAGAAAGCACGTTTTTCCTATGACCACCGTGGATAGCAACTCCATGTAGTGCAAGTATGTATCCCAAATCCAAAGTTTTCCACAGGAGGGTGAAGCTGGGAAGTAGTGATGTAGTAAGGTCATATATAATTAACACTGTAACAGTGGTTATGATATAAGTCCAGCGTATAGCATGGGATATTGTTCTCAGTGTGACCAGTATATACTGCAGTACAAAAAGACACAACATAGGAGTATAGTGCATGGACCAACAGGTCCGCTCACCCAGCCAGGAAAGAAGTGTGGACTTGCGTGGATACTGGCTGTAGATTTCCCGCCTGCACATCCATTGGATTTGGATCAGGGATGTGGCCATGTTGCCGGTCAGGCATTAGGTCAGCGGCGGGTGCAGTTTGATGTAATCCGGTCCCGTATCGGTCTCAGCGTCCCTTAGTTAAAATGAATACCGTGGTACTCGCAGATTCCCGTGAGCACGTGAGGGCCAGCAAGCCAACATGGATGGTCACATCAGTGTGTCATTCACGTGGTGTCGTGACAACTGACTAGTTTCGCCCAATCAGCTTGAGCTTCTTCTGAGAAGAAGCTCAAGCTGATTGGATGAAACTAGTCTATTTGACATACCATTGCACAAATATCGAGCAAAATATTGAGCAAAATATTTAGTCCCTTCATTAACATGAATGCCGTGGTACTCGCAGATTCCCGTGAGCATGTGCGGGCTAGCAAGAGAACATCGATGGTGACCTCAGTGCGTCAGTCATGTGGTGACGTGACAACCGACTAGTTTCGCCTAATCAGCTTGAGCTTCTTCCCAGAAGAAGATAAAAACTTGCTTTCCCCCCCCCCCCCCTTGCTGCACTCGCAGAGCCCCCATTTATGCTCAACCATCCCATACACTGTGGGAATATTCCTTATCTATTGTGTTTCATCAGTGATTTCACTTCACCATAGTGTCAGGTGCTTTATTACCCCAGGGATGTTATGTTGACATATGTATGTGTGTGGATTTTTATGACGCAGTTGTATCTTGATCAGACAACATTGTCTATTTTAATATTTTTTTTTACTGAGGTGTTGGTGATGGGATTTTTATCCGGTGTTTTTTCTATTACCATTTGATATTTTTGTGTAATAAATTTCCCTTATCTATAAGCTGTATGGCCCCTAGTAATTACTGCAGGTGAGGCTCTCTTTTCACCTTTTAGTTTTTGTATGCCTTTCAGAGCCTATCAGTGATGCCAATCAGTGCCTATCAGTGATGCCTTTCAGTGCCCATCAGTGATGCTTGACAGTGCCCCTATCAGTGTGGCCTATTAGTGTCCATCAGTGCTGCCCATCATTGCCCATCAATCCTGCCCATCAGTGCCACCTATTAGTGCCCATCAGTGCCTATCAGTGCACATCAGTGCTGTCTATAAGTGCCCATAATGGCTACCCATCAGTGCCACCTATAAGTGCCCATAAAGGCTGACCATCAGTGCCACCTATCAGTGTATATGCGTGCACATCAGTGCCATCAGTCATTGCCCATAAATGCTACCCATCAGTGATGTCTATCAGTGCCCATAAAGGCTGCCCATCAGTGCCACCTATCAGTGCCCATAAAGGCTGCCCATCAGTGCCACCTATCAGTGCCTATCAGTGCACATCAGTGCTGTCTATTAGTGCCCATAAAGGCTTCCCATCAGTGTCACCTATCAGTGCTGCCCATCAGTGCCTATCAATGCACATCAGTGCCGTCTATCAGTGCCCATAAAGGCTGTCCATCAGTGCCACCTATCAGTGCTGCCCAACAGTGCCTATCAGTGCACATCATTGCCTTCTATCAGTGCCCATAAAGGCTACCCATCAGTACCGCCTATCAGTGCCCATAAAAGCTGCCCATCAGTGCCACCTATCAGTGTCCATCAGTGCTACATATCAGTGCTGCCTATCAGTGCCCATCAGTGCTGCATATTAGTGTCTCCTCATCAGTGCTGCCTCATCAGTGCACATCAGTGCAGCCTCATCAGTACACATTAGTGAAGGGTAAACTTATATAACAGAAACAAAGAAAAAAAATTTTTCAAAGTTTTCAGTCTTTTTTCATTTGTTTAGCAAAAAATAAAAAAAAATGTGTTGATTAAATACCACCAAAAGAAAGCTCTATCGGTTTCAAAAAAATTGCAAAGATTGTGTTTGTGTACAGCGTGGCATGATCGTGCAATTGTCATTCAAAGTGTGAAGGTGAAAGTGCCTGGTATTGAAGTGGTTAAAATATATATATATTTTAAACTTTCTTTGACAGACCAAGCTGTTTAGCAAAAGTTGCAGTTAGAGCGTTGAGACAAACCATTTACACTGACAGGGGTTCTTTCAATGGTCAGCTTTTTTTTCTTTTGTCAAAACCTTTAGAGCCCATTCACACAGGGGCGTCTTTGGATCCGACTCCAAATCGCCCCAGGTCGCCCCTAGTCGCCTCAGGTCGCGCTGGCTGAAGAAATCAATGTAAGGTAATGGAGCCGTCCTTATGCACACTACTGCAGTCGCTCCGACTTCAAAAAAGGTCCCTGTACTACTTCAATCCGACTCCTAGGCGACCTGTAACCATTCATTTCAATGGGAGTCGCCTCTCCCTGTCTTAATAGGAGCGACTCTCCAGGAAGATAACATACATTTATCAGGCAAAGCTCTCCCTCCCCCCTCCCTCCCACAGAGCTGATTCTTGTTTGATTGGCCACTGGAATGTCTCCTGTCCTGCAGGCAATTTGGAGTTGCCTTGTAAATAGCTCCAGGTCTCGCTGAGTTGCCTCATAAAATCGTGTCTGAGTTGCCTCATAAAATCGCGCTGGAAGTCGTGTTGCCCCAGTGTGAATGGGCTCTTAGGCCAAAAGAAAAAAACTATTTCTGTAACTGATTATAAAGTTAGATGAAGTTATGCTTTCATTTATTAGTCATTTATGTAAAGTCCATCTTAGTCTACCAGTCCATCTAACACCACCCTCTCCAGGCAGCGTTGATGTCCAATGGTGACTCTTTTCCTCCTCAATAGATCGAAGAGCCACCCTAGGGCAGTAAGTGTGTTACTGGCCAAGTCACCTGGTAAAAATAGATGACCTAATGCAGCCACCACATTTAAGGATTGGTAAGCTGCAGTATATAAAATGTTTGTTCATTAGTACTGCTTTAGGATAATGAAATAATACATACATTTTTTTTTTGGCAGGCTCAATGACCATTGCAGACACTATCTGTGAATGTGATTTACACAGAAGTGGATCTGGACGCAAGGACAAGGTGCAGAGTGTAGGAGAAACTGTATGTCCTTGGAACGTTTTATATGGTGTATCTCCAATACCCATGTCTGGAAGTGGATACAATATTTATAATCATAGAATTCAGAGGGATGCTTGATCTTCTATGTATACTATATGACAAAATACTTCCATATGTAATATACTGTATACATGCATGTAAATATAGATAGATATAACCAAGTAGCCTTATTGTAAATAGGTTTTCATGTATTAATGTTAACTTGATCTACCTCCATTAGTGACTTGTGTAGATTTTTCAGGTCCACCACATTAAGGTTCCCAATTATAGGAAGAGGTTTAGGGCCTGGAGGCATCTTTCCATTGCTCTTCTTAGACCTATTAATCCAGTAGAAAAATAATATAATACATATAAAATACAATAGCAAGTCAATCCTTGTCAGGAAGTAGGTGAGAACAGTCATAGTGAACGGCTGTTATAGTAATCTGCTAATAGCATCACTACACAGCATTTATACTCAGGGGATTAATAATTAACATATTTATCTTAACTAGGGAACTTGAAAACTATAGCACCCTGTTGATTCAATGGCCAGTTACTCTAGTTTGTGATTACATAATCTTTGATTTGTACTCCTCAAACCTGTACAACTGTTTTGCCTGTACACATAGCTAAATAAGTAGTGGTCCACGCATGTAGTATTTAAGGAATTGATGACTTTGGACGCCACACTTCAATGGGCAAGGCATGGAAGTGGCACCAATTCACAATCTAATGAGCATTTGGTGAGTCTACACTGACATTTGGCAACTGCCCATTGCATTGCTCTCATCTACATCACTAATAGAGCTTTTTGAGACTAATTGTTGGAACTTCAAGCCATTCAAAGGAGGGATCCCACCACACAGTGCAGTCACGCAATTCCTCCAATGACCAAGTTGTTGGCTCTCTTGCACTTTCTTGGCAAAGACTCATTTTAGATGGTAGCTGGAGGGGTGATTGGAGTATTTGAACCATCTTTTTCATGTCTACTTACTAAGGCCCTACAGGGTTTCAGACAAATTGCACCGAAATATATATATACATGCCTACCACACATCATGAGTGGGGTCAAATTAAGAATGAGTTCTATGCAGTAGTTGGGATTCCCATTGTAATAGATTGCACTCATGTGTCTTTTTTTTTGCTTCCTCGAATAAAGAGCACATATACTGTAATAGGAAGGGCTACCACTCCTTAAACATCCAGGTTGTTTGTGATGCAAATATACCCTCTAGTGTGCTAAAAGTGTAGTGCTGTGTTATGGTAGAATATGTATATTTCCAGGCTTGACTGGCAGCCAAGTCTGTGTGTGTTTTGATCTGGGTCTGGGAGTGACTCAGGATAGAGCTGAGTGATTCACAAACAGCATCATCAGCATCTCCTACTTTATTCCAGAATGTTCTGGTGTTTTCTGGAAAGAGAGGTTGAGAGTAGAGGTGGAGCTGCTTGGGGTATTCTAAGGAGCCCTGACCAATCCCCAACTTAGATTAGCAGGGGGCAGGCCTCCTTAAATACCCAGGGTCAGCCCAGCTGGGGATTAGTTGTTCGCGAGGAAGCTGGGGATGGAGTGCTAGGCTGTCAATGGCCTTGGAGGGAGCTCCCCAGTCTAGGGGGGTGACTCTGGGCCTGGGCTCGGGTGTGGACGGGACCCTCTGAGAACATGTGGAGGTGTCCTGGACTTGAGGCATGGGAGCAAGGAGAAGACAGTGGGAGAGAGCACTGCCTGGCAAGTCTCCAGGGAGGAACAACAAGTCGCAGCCGGAAGGGCTGGTGAGCGATGCATAGTCAGGAGGACTATGCATGCCTGAAAGGATTGGGAGAGAGCAGTCTGGGATGGGTGCAGAACCAGAAGAGCGTATTGTAGAAGTATGGGCAGTAGAGAGAGGCAGATGCAGCCAAGAGGGCTGGCAGGGCCTGAAGAGGTGGTACTGGGAGCAGTTGCCATGTGTAGGACAGCTAGCACCAAGGACTACCATATTTGTGCTACACCATAGGGATCCTTGATTCCTACCAGCAAAGGGAACTTGCAGGGCCTGGCTGAGCCAGTGTTATGCCGCATACATACGACCGTTTTTCATGACGTTAAAAATGCCATTTTTTAAATTGGTCATTAAAAGCGATCGTGTGTAGGCTCCAGAGCATTTTTAACGTCGTTCTTTTTAACGTCGTGAAAAACGGTAGTGTGTATGCTTTTACGAGGGGAAAAAAACCGCGCATGCTCAGAATTAAGTATGAGACGGGAGCGCTCGTTCTGGTAAAACTAGCATTTGTAATGGAGATAGCACATGCGTAATGCTGTAAATTATTGCATTGTTTAATGCAGCGCATTCATTTCTTCTTTATATAATGCTACAATAATTAACTTCTTTTGCTGCTGATATTAAGACAGAGTTATGACAAACTTCTTTATTTATAATTTTTTGTGATCTCATGAATATTTTTATTTTTTGGAAAGCCAGATCTCCATAATAAATTATAAATTAATTAATTTAAAATATCTTAATTAAAAGATCTGCCTTTTTTTTCTAATATTTTAGAATTTTTTAGTTTTTTGTATTTTTCTTTTGTGTGTCAAGTTACCACAACAACATTATAAATTTGTATTATTTCCCCTCAAGGAGGTTGGTGTCCCTTGTTAATTATAAAATGTATTGCCTACTCACTAGCAAACTCTCTTTTTGAATTAAAAACACATGGTCAAGTATTTACTGTAAATCAAAAAAACATTTATTGTGGCACATAACAAATTAAAGGGGAAGGCAGCACTGGAGACCCTGCTTGAATGTGTGCATCCTTTGGACCCCACAGCAAACATCAAAGAATAGAACACCAAAATATGGATTTTAAAAATAAAAAAAAGATTTGGAGCACAATCTTGTCCTGGACTCCCAGAGGTCAGGAACAGCAGCAGGTAAGTGAGATATATGTCCCCAGTCTGTAGTACTAGAACAGTCTGTGCCTTCTGTCAGACCATCCAGAAGCAAGGCCATTACTTCTTTCTCTTCCTTGTAGCCTTCTCTGCAGCCTTCTCTGCAGCCTTCTCTGCAGCCTTCTCTCCAGCCTTCTCTGCAGCCTTCTCTCCAGCCTTCTCTGCAGCCTTTTCTGCAGCCTTCGTTAAGCACTTCCTCGGAGGCTGTGTCTCAGGAGGAGAGCTTGTGGCAGGAGGAGGAGGAGGAGGGGCGACCTCTGCAAGGTCAGTGTATTGTGTTAGGTCGCCCATCAACCCCCTGTTGATGACCTTCAACATTAGGTTCTCACTAAAGAGCCGTTGCCGAATGTCCATTCTGGCTAATTTGTGTGCCAGTATTGCGGCATAGGCCTCTTCAACGGAGGGGGGCTCTCTGAGGGCCGCAGTAGCCTCTCTAATAAAGGCACGTGTTTCCTCATCCACCTGCCTAACCCTCCTGGGCATTCTTGTTTGAATTTGGAGGGGAGGCATCTGGGCCCTGGCCTCCTCCTGTCTGCCACTGGGCCTGCCTCCTCCTGTGTGCCACTGTGCACTGCCTCCTCCTGTGTGCCACTGGGCCCTGCCTCCTCCTGGTCCACAACGTCACCCTCTTCCTGGCTCAGCTCTGGCTGTGTATAAAAAAGGGACATACTTATATTTTTAGCTTCATCAATCACACACATTTTTCACCTCATGACATTTGCAAATTGCATGCTAATAAATTAAAAAGACAATCATTCTGACCCCTGCATTTTTTATTCTTGTCCCCATCATTTTTGACCACTACTGTCTATTGATATGTAAAACACTTTTTGTTCAAGCATTAAATAGTTAGCAATAGTAACATCTATTTTACATCATTACTTTTTGTACAATAAATCTTGAGATCAATACTATACCTGGCTCCATATGTCCAAATCCGGCTCCTCCAGGACCTCTGGTTGTTCCTCCGAAGACGGCAGAGCTGGGTTGCAGGGAAGGCTGGAGGGTTGGCTGCAGGGAAGGCTGGAGGGTTGGCTGCAGGGAAGGCTGGAGAGACGTCTGGGGGGAAGGGTTGAAAGAGAATCCCTGACTTCAAGATGGTCATCAAGAAAGCTTAATTTTCTGTAGTACCACAGACTGGGTTTGTAAACTTCCTCTGCTGCAGCTCCTGACCTCTGGGATTTCAGGACCATATTGCGCTGAGTCTTATATGTGCCCCTAATGGTAGAAATTTTGGTGTTCACATCTTGGATGGTTGCTGTGGGGATCTGTGTCTTGACAAATTCAAGCAGGCTCTCCAGTGCTGCCTTCCTGGCTGCTTTATTTTTATTTTTAGATGTTTTGGTTTGCCAGTGAACAGGAAGTTCCTTCCATCTGTCCAGGAACTCCCCCATAAATTCTGGACTTTTGAAAGCCTGCATGTTTTCTGCAAGTCAAAAACAAGACAAAAATACTAGTGTCAGTCAAGACTCTTCAAATAATATTTATCACCATATATAGGCCACAATCTCATCCAGAATCAAAATTCTGAAAAATGTTACGTACCTTCGTTATCATGTTCGTTGCTTACTCCTTCTTCCGCACAATGAACGTAGTTACGACACATGCGTATTAGCTTTATATACACTGCGCATGCGTGAAACTCTGCATGTTTTCCCCACCCCTGGCGTTCGATATAGTACTTTCCCCGCCCCTTCTCGCTCATCGTAGTGCTGCACAACATGGCTGAGATTACCTCAACAGAGGATGAAATTCCGGAGGAACCAAAGACCCGATCCCGGAGATATAAGGCATCCAAACATGACATTCGAGTAAATGGTGGAGATGGTCGCCACTTTGAGGAGGGAGGATTATGATGCCAAGCATGGGCCGTATAAAAAGCCTAATCTTGTCAAGGCCAAAATTATGGGGAAAGTGGTTAAAACTCTTCACCATTAATTCAGGGTGTACAGAACTAAGGAACAGCTCAGAAAACGGTGGTCTGACCTCAAGTTGCGGGAGCCCGACCAATACAAAAGAATAAAGAAAGTTATTGGAAAACGTAAGTAATTTTCATGTCTTTGAACTTCTGATTATTATTACTTGCATGTTGCTGCATGTGCTTTTCTTAAATGTAGTACAGTTCAAGATAGCAACTTTCATGTTCGTGGGCACAGTAATCGGTCGTAGTAAACCTCTTTCGTACATTCACTTAATAATACAATGTTTTTGGCTGATACAGCGTTAAATAAATGTTACCATGCCTATTTTGGTGAGATGATTTTTTTGACATGGTTGAATCGATTTTTTGGTAACTATATTTAAAAAATATAACTGGATGCATTGTAATGTAAGGAGAGAATGCTCAGCAGCTGGTTAAACATCTGGACTCAGTAGCACAAGTGTGGGCCAACAGAACAACCTTTTTAGGGTGTCACACACAGGTGAACCACTGTATATATTTGGATGTGTTTCCATATGTGAAACTTGATAAAAATATATATATGTCATAATATATATTTAATACACTTTATATTTATGAATATTATTCTGAACATGGAATTTCTTGTACTATTTCTAATGCATTTTTTTTATATAAAGTTATTTATACCCCTTTTTTTTTATGTTGAAAAATGTAATAAAAACATTGAAACCATAATATATATATATATATATATATATATATATATATATATATATATATATGTGTGTGTGTCCCTGTTTTGGTAAGGGATACAATCATGTGTTCAGCTTGGAACTTTGCCAAAACAGACAATTGTACCACACTTCCAAAGAATGTTTCATATTCCTCTTTCAGGCCTCAATTTTTTAGTAAATTATTATTTATTAACTAAAGTATACCTTTTCTTGCAATCTCAATAGGGCTTCAAACAGATTCTAGACATGAGCCTAGGAACCCCACACCTCCAACAAGAGACCCACAACCACATTATGTAGAGGAACGAGAAGTGGAGGAAGTGGAAACTGGCACCACAACAGGTCAGTGTCATACACCACAGATTCAGGTAATAGATATAGGCCTGCATATTTATAATACGTGTTGTTTTTTACAATTATAGGTGCTGTTCTGCCTGTAGAGCAAGAAAGTTTCACAAGTCACAGTGCCCAGATCCTGATACAATACCTAATGGTCTTCTGTCGTGACCTTGAAAAAATAAAGGGAGACTTGATACAGATCAGGCAAAATACCAAGCGGGTGGAGCAAAGGCTCCAAAATATCATGGCTGTGCTTGGGCGGGTTTAATTATTATTTTTTTAAATAACTTTGAAATTGCTTTTTTTTGTAATGTTATTGTTGAACTTTAGAAGTTCCAGTTTAGAAAATGTTTTTAAGCATGCCTGTTCATGCGTTTTAGCCAAAATAATATTTTTTAACCCTCAAAATTTTTGACATACTTTTAAAAAAATATATATATATATTAAAAAATTATAATGTGCAAATAGTAAAAAGCTTTTAAACTCAACAATGTGTGCCTTCTTATATCAATGTTGCCCAAAGTATAAGCAAAATTATTTTTTGTGTTTACACTGACAATGATGGGTATTTACTAATGGAAAATACACATGGCACTACAAGTGCACTAGGAGAACCTAGGAGAAAGATAAAAGAAACACAACCAAAAATAAAAGAAAATATGTTTTCAGCTGAAATTTTTTTTTAATTCAAATTCAAAGTTAAGGTTCATCAGGCATATCAATGGCCCCCCTACCCACAAAATATTCTAGATATTGTTGCCGCACATCACGGCCACTTTGGGTGGCCAAGCCTGGACGGCCAGCTTCCAGGGCCAACAAAGGATTTGGGTCCTGTATTGTGGCCTTAGGTCCAACAAAAGCCATATAATTCTGGGAATGTACCCTTGAGAAATTGTGAAGAACACAACATGTCATAACCACATGGTTCCATTTGTATTCCGCAAGATGGATGGAGGTCAGGAACAGGTGGAAGCGGCTGGTCATGATGCCAATGCATTTTCAACCACCCTTCTGGCTCTGGCCAGCCTATAATTAAACACCCTCCTCTCTGGGGTGAGGCTCCTTTGAGGAAATGGCCTCATAAGATGGGGACCCAGGGCGAATGCCTCATCCGTGACAAAAACGAATGGGAGTCCCTCCACATTCTGTGCCGCAGGTGGCAATGCCAGCTCATCAGATAGGAGCCGTTGGGCGAACTCAGTCTGAGCAAATACTCCACCATCAGACATCCGTCCATTTTTCCCCACATCCACGTATAGAAACTCGTAGTTGGCCGACACCTCCGCCATCATGACGATACTGTGGAACCCTTTGTAATTAAAATAATAGGATCCCGAATGGGGTGGTGGCACAACCGGGATGTGCTTGCCGTCGATGGCCCCTCCACAGTTGGGAAAGTTCCACCACTGGGCAAACTGAGATGCCACATTCTGACATTCCTGTGGCGTAGAAGGGAACTGTGGAGTTACAAAAAAAAAATGAATACTTTCATACATAAACATTGCAAGCAGATTAGACAAAATCATTCTTGGTCAACATCAGGATAAACTTTTTTTTTAGAGGATTTGAATCCAAAAAAAACTCTTTTCAATTATCAGATTATCACTGTCACTTATCAGATTCATCACCCCCTCTGATGGGCCATTTAATAAATTTTATGGGGGGGGGGGTTGAAGATGAGTTGGGGACCTCACAAATCAAGGCTGTAGCACTCTGTCTGGATTTAAAGAAAAAATAACAATCATCACAAATTTTTAGGGGGCGTTTAGGGTAAAGCACTACAATGGAGCAGACAAAACCCCAGAACCAACCTCAGCACGAACTCTACGATGAGTACGTAGCCTCAACATGGCTAGAAAATGGTCGGCTGGTCAGAATGAACTAAAAGAACGCACGGAAGAACAGCAAGGCCTATGAAGAACGACCTGAGAAACAGTAACGAGCGGACAAGAACGCACTGAATAAACAGATACGAACTGACTACAAGCACTGAAAGACAGATACAAACCCACAAGCACAAACTGAACTCCACAAAACAATCTTAAAAGCACGAAGACTGAAAAGCGTGAATCGTCTCTCACCAAACTTTTACTAACACGCGGTATCACGAAATTAGCAAAAGCTGCCCAAAGGGGTGCGTCATTCGAACAGAACTTCCCCTTTATAGTGCCGTCGTACGTTTTGTCGTACGTGTTGTACGTCACTGTGTTTTGCTCAAGCGTTTTTTCATGAACGTGTGTATGCAAGGCAGGCTTGAGAGGAAACAAGAAAAATCACATCGAGAAAAACTTTGTTTTTTTCAATGACATTAAAAACGGCCGTGTGTACGCAGCATTAGGCCTAAATGTCTGTGCTAGCTGGTTCTGGAAGCACAAGCAAGCGATGTGCTGGAGGTGTTGAGGAGGAATAGTCTGCAAGCAAGTGTTGTGCTGGAGCGAAGACTGGAGGGTATATACAAGGAGTGTATATAGTTGGTCCCATGTAAATATTCTGCAATTCTGTGGGAATCCCATATTCCCTTATCCCATCCAAGTTAATTCCGCTCAATAAAAACCAAAAAAAATAATTGTGTGCCTGGCTGGGCAAGATAACAGGTGGACTACAACATTCAGCAGCCCTCACAGGGGTACTGCTACATATGTTAATTTGAATCTGGATTAAACAGGATCTGTTCATGATGCACACATATTAAGACAGTCACAGCTCTCTTTTAAGGCCCCGAGACTACGTTACCCAGAACCCCATTCGGCACCCAGAGTGCAAATGGCCACCGCAGAGACTCATGGGAGGGATTATTTAAGAAGGAGGGGTGGCAGAGCTCGGCCTCTTTTGGACACTGCACTGCAAGCAAAAGCTTCTTCCTGTGCGGACCTGCAGCAGTGCTAGGCCTGAAGCCTGGGGCCTTGCGCAACTTCCAGAGAGCCTTCCACCCCACTGCGGAGCCTGGGTGGCACCGGACTTGTTGAGTGAGGACATCAGTTGGATCGGGGACCCGATCGTTGCAGACGCTGTGTGCGAGGACACAGCAGGTGGAAGTCCCGGACTGGGATCGCGTCCGGAGTGGTGAGCGGGCACTTGCCCAGACCAATAGACTGTACCGTGTTCCGGCCTATAGACTGCCTTGGCCCACCGATCGTTTGTTTGTTGTTCTACTGGGGACCGGTAGCAGGACAGAGTTGAAGTGTCCCCCAGTATAGTGTTCCCAGTGATTGCCAATTTGTGGATTACAAATACTATTCATCAAGTGCACCACCGAAAGTTTGCATGCAAAGAAATCCCTATAGGAAAGACTGAGATTTACACTATGTCAGGCCTGACCAGGGTGGGGAGATAGGATATTGTTTAAATGCGCCACAGGGCGTGTATACCATAATAACTACGCGTGGTGGATTACCGTGCAGCGCCATTATTGTGTGCTATATTGATTGCTGCAGGGCTCTGCAAGCCAGTTGTGTGTATTGTATTCTGCTTATGCCCTTTTACAACCAAAGTAAAACTGTTATACTTAATCTTTAACATTTGTGTGTTGTCTCACTGTAAAGAGGGCGCCCTTACAATACCAATTGATTGTGATAAAAACATAACCCCTAGACTAGCTGTGCCAGAGTGGGTCAAGCAGATTGCCGGGGGTTGGCGGTGCTGTACACAGGGCCTGAAAACAAATCCAGCGGTTCTCTTAACTGGGGGTAGCGCTACACGTTGGGGCTCTCGAGTCCGGGCAAGAAGAAGCGGTGAAGCAGCTAGTGATGTCACTGTCCCCGCACCAGAAGGTATGGGTGGTGGATGTCAGGTCGAATTCTTCACTGACCCACGCACTAATAGAGTGGAAGAATGGAGTCCCAGAGAACTTCAAGAATCCAAGTATAGAAGCAATAGATGATCAGACTTATAGCCTAATACACGCGCTGCCGCCCAAGCCAAGAGGACGGCTTCAGACACCGAAACTATCTCCACCACCCACCCTAAGAGCAGAAAGATGGGAGAAGAGAGAGAGTCCCGGGTCGCCGCAGGCCACCCTCAGCACAGAATTATGCGCGGTCCTAGGGGAGATTGTAGCCCAGTGTAAGAAAGATCCTACAGATTACCAAATGTCAGGATACAGAAAACTCAGAATATGCTCAGGGAGGAAACCTGTACCTTCGGGTGAAGAGGGGTTCGAGGAGTGGTTAGATGCTGCCACTCAGGCCTTAGAAGAATGGGAAGTCCCAGACCACAGAAAGAAGCAGAGAATTGCTGAGAGCTTGAAGGGGCCTGCTCTAGAGGCCATACGCAACCTCAAGATGAGCAAGACAGACTGCGATGCGCAGGATTATCTGGACATCCTGCAGAATGTGTTCGGTGGAACAGAGAAAATCACTGAGCTCACTTACCAGCTGGAGCACTGCTACCAAAAGACAGGAGAGAAACTGTCAGAGTTCATGAGGCGCCTGGATAAGATCCTGCATAAGATGATCCTTAAGAAGGGGATTGACTCGCGGAAGGTGGATGAGGCCGGTGTTCAGCAGGTGATGAGAGGATCTCAGCCCCTGGACCCCATCGCACTGGCGCTACGCACCAGACAGGACGGGAAGAGCCTGGAGTACCCTGACTTGATCCGAGTAGTCAGAGAGGAAGAAGCTATGCTGGAGGAGAAGAAGAAGAACCAACCAGTTGAGTCGGTAAATCCTCCTCCGGTGATGGTCAGGACGGCCATGACCCTGGAAAGAGACTCAGAGGTGGATACCTTGAAATCGCAGATGTCCCAAGTATTGGGGATGCTGACCTCCCTGATGGAAAAGAAGTCAAGGGAACCAGAGAGGGAAAATCCGAGGAAGGAACCATTTCCAAATACCTTAGTGCCCGCATCCCTGGAAGATTGGGGGGATATGATTTGTTTCAATTGTGGAGGAGTTGGCCATCTCGCCAAAGTGTGTGCCAGTCCAAAGAAAAAAAAGATGAATAACAGCAAGCTGCCGGAAAACTTCAGCGGGCCCCGGTGAGGGAGTCAACCGGGTGCCCATCATCTCCAGTGAGCTCCAGACTGAATGAGAAGCACATGAAAAGAGTGGACAAGACCCCTCATAAGAAACATAAGGTTCCTCAGAGGGAACGCACCCCAAAGAAAGAGAGTAATGTCCCTCAGCGGGTAGTTACACCCATCAAGGGGAGGGAGATCAGTGCATACCAGGCCCAAGAGAGACTTAAGTCCAAAGAGAAATGGAAGAAAGAAAGTCAAAAAGGAAAATGCAAAGATCAAAGGAGAGAGACCCCTTCGAAGCAGTATCCAGAGAAGCTGGTGGGTCCCTCCCCGATAGTACCTGTTCAAGTGGAGGGAGTCTACACAAGAGCCATATTGGATACTGGGGCGCAAGTGACCCTGTTGTACCGGGACTTTTATGACAAGCATCTAAGTCACCTGCCCATCCCGAAGATTGAAGAGTTGGAGATATGGGGAATTGGGACAGAGAGTTTCCCCTATGATGGCTATCTGCCTATAAAACTGACTTTCGACCCGTCCATAGCCGAAAAGGCTGAAGTGTTTGACACCTTAGCTGTAGTGTGCCCCCCACCGCCTGGAGCTAACAAGAGTTCCCTAATAATAGGGACCAACGCGGATCTGGTCCGAAGACTTCTGGCCCCTCTGACAAGAAGGAAAGACCCCACAGTCACTGAGATCCACCCAATGTTGAAGACAGCCTACCAACGGCTGATCTTGGAACAGAAGGCCCCGGAAGAGGGGGTAGGGAAGGTCTGGAGGCTGGGAAGAAGGGGAATAGTGCTGCAGCCCGGTGAAGTAGCCTGCTTGAAAGCCACAGTGAAACTCACTTGGGAGCAGCCTGGCCCTTTTGTCATGTTGGAACCCGACCCAAGGGAAGAACATTCGGGCTTAGAAGTAGTCCCAGAAGTGGTCCCGGTGAGGGCCCTGAAGAAGGCTCACTGTAAAGTGCCTGTGAGCGTCAGAAATACCACGGATGGTGGGGGCGTGACCGGACGCAAATGGAGGTGGAGGGTGTGAGGAGTGTGGAGTGAGGAAGAGAGAGCGGATGCCGGTGTGACCTCCGCCTGGTTTATCCCCCTCCCCACGGCTTAGCTCCCAGCTATGTCACCGGATTAATCCTGGACCAATCTCTACCCTGGGCCAATCTCTACCTTGGAAGTCTTGGTGGTCTTTTTCCTGCAGCTGGCGGTCTCTCTCCTGCATGTGCGGGGGGAGATGGGCGCTGAGATCCCGGCGTTGAGTGCCGGGCGCTGAGGGCGGCGGCATCCCACCGTGCGGGGGATGGTCCCGCGAGATTTCGTGCAGCCTGGCGGGAGATACGAGCGGATGAAGGAGAGGAGGACAGCGGACCAGGAACAGACGCTGTTTACAGGGCCACCTGCACGGGAGGAGTGGATGAGACTCCAAGACACCGGGACAGACGGATACTTATTGCAGGAGGCAACAAAACAATTGATATGTGTTGTAAAATGAATGGACAAAAGACAGCCTGTAGATACACATGAAGAGGGCCTATGAGTAACAAGCGCTGCAGCAGTAATTGCATTATTCAAACAAACCTGCTTTACTTGTCTAAACCTGTCTGATTACTGAGATAAGGAGTATCTGATTACTGAGATAACCTGACATACATGGACAGATTGGGTGGTTTGAGCAGCAGGGCAGGAACTACGAAATAAATCAGGAGGGTTATCCCTGAAGCAAATTTGTGACAACTTATCTGCTAGCTCAACTGCCAGCTGCCGACATTAGAAGGGTAAACATATCGGCTCTGCGGAGACATCCAGAAATACGGAATTATATTACAAGGACCTGCTAAAATTTCCCTAATATTTTTTTTTTCCTTTTTTTTATTTTTTTTGCCAAACACTATTGTCCCTATTGCCCTTACGGGTTTTTTTTTTAAGGCAAAGGGGAGGTTCCTATAACTAATGTGACACCCAGATATTTAGCCTTTCCTTGTGATTAAAGCTGGAATAGTTGCTAAAAGCACACCAGGATAGTATTACGGGGTCTGAGGCGAGCTGTGCTGAATAAAAGTTTGGTTGGTATATTTGTTCGGTGGTAGAGTTCGGGGACTCTGAAGAAACCTCTGATTAACCTTTGATTAACTATCAGTATCAGTAACTATCAGTATAGTATATAGTATATAATATATTATAACATCTGATAGTTGATCCCCTACAATTATATATCCACTAGAAAATGCCGGGCACACTATCAGTGATGACGAGGAACGCTTCTAGAGAGGGGCCTAGCCCAGGAAAACAGTCACAGTCCCACCCCCAGCCTCAGATACAGTTACAGTCCACACGGGGGGTTAAAGCAGGCAAGGCTGCGGCTGCGGCCGCAGCCAAACTGGAAAAATACACACATATACCAGCACAAACAACAGGTATAACACCCACAAAAGGGCAAGGGGCTCAACAAGTGAACACTCAGAGAAGGAGCCAGGGACAGACAATTACCACAGGGACATCGGGAAAGACGTCAGGCGATCAAGAACCAAAGGAGAAAGTACAGGAGAAACCGACAGGGACAATGACTGGGTTAATATCGGAGGAAGAGCCCTCTATGAGAGAGATTCTTTTGGCTATTAATAATTGCAAATCCTCATTGACTGAAATATTTGACCAACTAAAGGGGATTAAAGAGGACATGACAGTGCTAAAACATGATGTTCAGGGGATTGGGGTGAGGACCTCTGCTTTAGAAGAGAGACTAAGTCAGGTCGAGGATGATGTCAATCCTATGATAGATGAGATGAAAGCAATGAGAGAACAGCTGAACATGTGCGTTAATAAAATCGATGACATGGAGAATAGATTACGAAGTAAAAACATAAGGGTACTGGGTCTCCCCGAGAAAAACGAAGGTAACCGCCCCACGGAATTTATGGAAAAATGGTTGATGGAGGTATTTGGCAAGGACTGTTTATCAAAAAAAATTTCAATAGAGCGGGCTCACAGGATTCCCTTCAGAGCACCTGCGGAGGGAGGTCAGCCGAGACCAATTCTTGTTAAATTGCTACATTTCACAGACAAAATATCTATTCTTCAGAAAGCAAGAGAGATGAAAGATATACAAGTTAAGGGAGCAAGAATTTCAATTTATCCAGATTTTTCCCCTGAATTGCAGAGGCAAAGGGCCAAATTTAATGAGTGTAAACACAGACTACAACAAAAAGGGATAAAATATGCAATGTTCTATCCGGCACGTTTGCGGATAACCGTAAACGGGGAAAACAAGTGTAGTGGGGTGTTCCCCTTTAATGCCCAGAGACTACATTACCCAGAACCCCATTCGGCAATGTTCCGCCGCAGAGACTCATGGGAGGGGTTATAAAAGGAGGAGGCGAGGCTGGGCTCGGTCTCTTTGGGACATGAGACTTCAGAGACTGATCCTCCTGTGCGGACGTGTCGGAGTGCAGGGCCTGAAGCCTGAGGCCTTGCGCAGCACCAAAGAGCCTTCCACCCCTCTGCGAGCCTGGGTGGCATCTGACTTTGCTCGACTACAGCCTTGTTGGATCGGGGACCCGATCGCTGAAGAGACGGAGTGTGTGTGTGTGTGAGGACACAACAGGTGGAAGTTCCTGGAATGGTACCGTAGTCCGGGCGGGTGAGAGGGCATATGCCCAACTGATATACTGTTACTGCATATAGGCCTATAGACTGCCGTGGCCTATGAGTTGTTCTTAGTGCTCTTATTGAAGACCCTTGTTAGAACTGAACCTACCGTTCGCATAGTCAAGTTTCTACTCCATCTTTACCTACCCTATTGGATTACAAAGTTTTGTACTCTGTTAATGTGCACCACCGTTAAAGATCTGCCGGTGAAGAAAAAGGACTAAGTTGTAGATATCAGAACCAGGCCTGGTGGGATTTCTAAGGTGTTTTGGTTACTGCGCCACAGGGCACTTAGCTAATGGTCGCCCGCGTGGCGCACTTGTTATGTGTTAACCTTATAGTGTGTTAGTGTGGCTGGGCTCTGCATTACAGATGATTATTCTGTAAACTGTCATTGATGTTACCCTTTTCTTTACCAATAGCTTAAGTAAAATCTTACATTTATTTCAATTTAATATTGTCTCAATGCTCAGTTATTCATACAGTATAAGATATACAATTTACTGTCAGTACTAGCTGTGCCAGAAGGGGGTTGAGCATATTGCCGGGGGTTGGCGGAGCTGTCTTCAGGGCCCAAACTAAATCTGCGGCCTTCTTATTTGGAGGTATCGCTACACGTGGGGGTTCTCGTCCGGGATCCTGATGCAGCAAGTGAACGCCAGAGGTGCCGGCATGGACCCCATGGATCCACGAGCGGTAGAAGAGTGGTGCAAAGCCTCTAACGCAGAGCCAAACCAGTCGATAGTCATCAGCCTCCCTGGGGAGGAATGGTCGACTGAAACGGTAGAGGAGTTGATGAAGTCAGTGTCCCCAAATCACACACCGTGGGTGACGGAGATAAAGTCAGACCCAGACATCTCATATCAGTATGCATTAGTGGAGTACTGGAACGGGATGCCAGAGGCCTGTAAGCGCAAGTGTGTGCGGACGCCAGACAACAGAACCTATAGGTTGGCGCACGCAGTAACTGAAAGAAAGGAACCATCACCAACAGGATCACCGCAGGCTACGGCCCGTACCCCACCTGAAAAAAGGGACAGGGCGACGCCCCCGGTGGCGCCTGCACCTGCCACTGTTATATCACCAGAACTGATAGGTGCGATAGGGGATCTGCTAACCAAGTGTCAGAAGGCAAACACGGTGCATGTAGAGACTAGCTACCGGAGACTAAAGACATTCTCAGGGAAGCTCCCTGTCCCCGCAGGGGAAGAAGACTTTGACACCTGGGTGGAGCAGGCATTGCAGGCAGTAGAGGCATGGGAGGTGCCTGAAGCGCAGAAGAGGCAACGAGTGATGGAAAGCCTTAAAGGCGCAGAAGCAGTGAAAAGTTTTCGGTTTGGGAACGCAGATTGCACGGCTCAAGACTGTCTAGCCATGCTGCAAGAAGAGTTTGGTCAATTGGAAAAGGTGACTGAGATGGTCTACCAGTTTGAACATACTTTCCAACAACCGGAGGAGAAACTTTCCGAGTATGTTAGAAGACTGAACAGGTTGTTGTGCAAGATTGTGTTGAAGAAGGGGATGAGGCTCCAAGACACAGATGCGGCAAGAATGAAGCAAGTCTTAAAGGGAGCGCTGCGCTCGGATCCAGTCTGGTTGCACCTGAAAACCTCAGGAGGAGGAACGTTGCTGACTTATGCTGACTTGATAAAAATCATCAGAGATGAGGAGGCGCTGCAACAGGACCAGCAGTTGATTAGGACAAATGTTGTACCCGCACAGGTGCTAGTCAATCCAGTAATGACCCATGAAAGAGATTCGGAGATAGACACCCTGAAAGCTCAAATGTCCAAGGTGTTAGAGATGTTGACCTCTCTGATGGAAAAAGACACAGAGAGTCCCAAGAGAGAAGTACCAAGGAAGGAATTATTCCCAGTTGCCTCAGCACCCGCATCTTTACAAGAATGGGGAGATATAATCTGCTTTAACTGTGGAGGAATTGGACATATTGCGGCTACATGCTCCAGTCCCAAAAAGAAGAAAATAGACAACCGCAAGCCGGCGGGAAACTTCAGAGGGCCCCGGTGAAGGAGTCAACCGGGTGCCCATCACCTTCAGTGAGCTCCAAGCTGAAAGCGAAGCAGAAAACAAAAGGGGATAAAATGCCTCAGGGGAAACACAACATTCCTCAACAGAGATACACCCCAGAGAAAGGGGGTAAGACCCCTCAGAAGAGGCACAGCACTCCCCAGAGGGGGTGCACACCTAGGAAAAACAATAGTGTCCCTCAGCGGGTCCCTACACCCAGTAAAGGGGGGGAGTCAATGCATACCAGACTCAAGAAAGACTGAAGTCCAAAGGGGATTGGACGAGAGGAGGTTCAAAGAAAAAAAGTCTGAAGAAAGCGACCCCTGCCGGGCCTTACCCCGAAAAGCTGGTAGGCCCATCTCCTATAGTGTCCATTCAAGTGGAGGGAGTCTACACCAGAGCAATCTTGGATACTGGGACGCAAGTAACCCTGCTATACAGAGACTTTTACGATAAGTACTTGAGTCACCTACCCATCCGGAAAATAGAGGGACTAGAGATATGTGGGATTGGAACCCAGAACTTCCCCTACGATGGCTATCTGCCTGTCAGGATGACCTTTGACCCATCTGTGGCTGGGAAAACCGAAGTGTTTGACACCCTGGCAGTTGTGTGCCCTCGGCCACCAGGAGCCAACAAGAGTTCCCTGATAATAGGGACAAACACGGACCTGGTCCGAAGACTTCTGACCCCTCTAGTGAAAGAGAAAGGGGCAGCGGTCACCAAGATCCACCCCATGCTGAAGACACCTTACCAAAGGCTAGTCTTAGAGCAGAAGACCCCAGGAGAGGGGATAGGGAAGGTGTGGAGACTTGGAAGAGGAGGGATAGTGTTGCAGCCCGGCGAAGTAACCTGTCTCAGAGGCACTGTGAAGCTTACTTGGGAGCAGCCTGGACCCTTTGTCATGTTGGAATCTGATCCAAGAGAAGGGTCCCACGGTCTGGAAGTGATACCAGAAGTGATTCCGCTGAAGGCCCTAAAGAAGGCCCATTGTAGAGTCCCAGTGAGTGTTAGGAACAATACGGATGGCCCCATGGAGGTCCCAGCCAGGATGCTGCTAGGCCAGGTGAGCCCTGCGGCCCCTGTCAACCTGTCAGAGGTGGGCGAAGGGGGAGATGCTTGGGAGAAGATATCCATGGAAAACCCGAATCTGCCCAGGGCTTGGAAAGAGAGAGCCAAGGCCCAGCTGAACAGATGGGAGAGGATCTTCTCTAAAGATGAGTTCGATGTGGGATGTGCAAGGAGTGCCACCCATCGGATCCGCCTCCAGGAAGATAAGCCCTCCAGAGAGAGGGTCAGGCGGGTCCCACTAGCAGATCTGGAGGATCTAAGGGAACAACTCTCAGAGCTCAAGAGGACTGGAGTGATATGGGAATCTAGAAGCCCCTATGCATCCCCGATAGTGGTGGTCAGGAAGAAGAATGGGTCATTGAGGCTCTGTATCGACTACAGGACTCTCAACAGGAGAACCATACCCGACCAGTATACTACTCCAAGGATAGAGGATGCCCTACAGAGTTTGTCTGGAGCCAAGTGGTTCAGTGTTATGGATCTCAAGAGCGGGTACTATCAGATCCCCATGCACCCAGAAGACAAGGAGAAGACAGCTTTCATAACCCCAGTAGGGTTCTTTGAATTCGACCGGATGCCTCAAGGTCTGTCTGGAGCCCCAGCTACTTTCCAGCGTCTTATGGAGAAGACTGTAGGAGACATGAACCTTATTGAAGTCCTTGTGTACCTGGACGATGTCATAGTCTTTGGAAGAACCCTGGAGGAACATGAGGAGAGGCTGGAAAAAGTCTTGAAGAAACTCAGTGAGGAGGGACTCAAACTTTTGCCTGAAAAGTGTCGGTTCTACCAGTCTTCTGTGAACTATCTGGGGCACATAGTGTCCGAAGAAGGGGTGGCCACAGACCCCGAGAAATTGGAGGCAGTTACCTCCTGGCCACGACCCACCACAGTAACAGAACTCAGATCCTTCTTGGGTTTCTGCTCCTACTATAGGAGGTTTGTGGAGGGATTCGCCCGAATTGCTAGACCATTGAATGAACTGCTCAAGACTGAGGGGGAAGAGGACGACTCAGGGCCCAGGAAGCCGGGAGAGTCAGTCAGAAATCAGTGGAACCAGAAGTGTGAAGAGGCCTTCCAGGCATTAAAGGAGAGCCTAACCACTGCCCCAGTCTTGGCCTACGCAGACCCAACCAAGCCCTATGAACTACACGTAGATGCTAGTCATGACGGTCTGGGAGGAGTACTTTATCAAGAACACGAAGGGCAACAACGGCCTGTTGCCTATGTGAGCAGGAGCTTGACCCCCTCTGAGAAGAACTACCCCACTCACAAGCTGGAGTTCCTGGCCCTTAAGTGGGTGGTAGTAGACAAGCTCAAAGACTACCTGTATGGGGCGAAGTTCACTGTGAAGACCGACAACAACCCCCTTACCTACCTTTTCACCACGGCCAAGCTGGACACCACTGGACACAGGTGGCTGGCCGCACTGTCTGGATTCAACTTCAGCCTAAAGTATAGGCCAGGGGCTGGGAATAGAGATGCAGACGCTCTGTCCAGGAGATCTCATGCCCCCACCAGTGATGTAGAAGATTGGACCCAAGTGGCACCGGACGGGGTGCGGGCCCTTTGTCAATGAGCTGAATTCCAGGCCAGAGGAGGCTCCAGAGCAGAAGAAATGGGAGTTACCATGGTGGGAGTCCCAAAACACTACTGTGGGGTGACTCAATTGGACGAAGACAACCTGCCGAGATTGTCCAAGAAGGAGTTGAGGAGTGACCAATTGGAAGACCCCATGGGGAGATTGGTCCTGGAGGCCCTGGAGAATCAGGATCCAAACAAACTCCTGCGTCATCCCTCAAAGGAAGCTCGCCTGTTGAGGAAAGAATGGGACAGGTTGCAGGTACATCAGGGAGTGGTCTACCGAAGGAGCCCCTCTGATGACTCAGAAGATAAGTGGCAACTGTTCCTCCCAGAGAAACATCGAGAGACTGTTCTGATTGCCCTGCATGACAATCATGGCCATCTAGGGGCTGAAAGGACCTTTCAACTTGTCAGAAGTCGGTTCTATTGGCCCTGCATGAGGGCAGAGGTAGAAGAGTACTGCCACTCATGTGCACGATGCATCCAGAGGAAGACTTTACCCCATCAAGCTGCCCCAATGGGCCATCTACAAAGTCAAGGCCCAATGGATCTGGTATGCATTGACTTTCTCTGCCTTGAACCCGACCTGAGTGGACTAGGAAATGTTCTGGTGATAACCGACCATTTCCCCCCGTATGCCCAAGCTTTCCCAACCAAAGATCAGAAGGCCTCCACCGTAGCCAAGGTACTTATGGAGAAGTACTTTGTCCATTATGGGCTGCCACAGCGACTTCATTCAGATCAAGGAAGGGACTTTGAGAGTAAACTGATCCGGAAACTCCTGGATTTGTTGGGAATCAAGAAGACTCGAACTACACCTTACCACCCACAAGGAGATGCTCAGCCGGAAAGGTTTAACCGAACCTTGCTCAACATGTTGGGGACTCTGGAAAGTGAGAAAAAGCAACATTGGAGCAAACATATAGCAGCCCTAGTACATGCTTACAACTGCACCATCAGTGATGCTACAGGCTACTCCCCATATCGACTCATGTTTGGGAGAGAAGCGAGACTACCTGTGGACTTGGCCTTTGGCACCTCTCTAGACCATTCCACAGCCACATCCCACAAAGGATATGTGGACAGGCTCAGACACAGCCTGAAAGTAGCCTATGAACAAGCTCAAGCGGCCTCGGATCAAAGGGGAGCTCGAAACAAAAGAAACTTCGACTTGAAGGTCCGGGTACAAGACCTACAGCCCGGGGATCGAGTACTGTTACGCAATCTGGGGGTCCCTGGGAAGCACAAACTTGCAGATAGATGGAGATCTGAACCTTATGTCATCTGTAGGAAGTTGCCGGGCCTGCCTGTCTACAAGTTGAAGCCGGAAGGAAAGGTGGGCCCTCTGAAGACGTGGCATCGAAACCACCTGCTCCCTCTTGCCGAGGCAGTTAGAATACCTCCCGTGGGAGACTCCCCTGAACCGGCCTCTATCCTGGATACTCCTAGGCCAAACACTCGGTCGCAGGCCTCCCGAGCTGAAGATGGAGAGGCCTCTCAACTTAGTGGAGATGAGGATGGAGAACTTAATTGGCTGTGGCCTTCCCCAACTCCAGGAACTTCTACCATAGACCTTCCAACCACTGAAGACACCACAGATGAAGCACTGAACCCAGAAGCCACAGAGTTCATCCCCTCTAGTCCTTCAGCAGATTACTGGGAAGATGCCCATGATGGTTGCTCAGAGGAAGAGGAGCCTGTGGCACCAGAGCCAGAAATTCCAAGAGAGCAAAGGGCTCGAAGAGTCATCCGGCCTCCTAAGAAGCTGACCTACCCACAAATGGGGAATAGCTCAGAGGATTCTGTAGTTACTGCTAGGAGGAATGCTGAAAATCCGGATCCCCCCACTGTCCATTTAGTGGAGGGCAACCCCAGGTCACTCTCTGGCACAGCTAGGCAGGCCACCTATGATAATGTGACCTGTGGGCAAGGGAATTCTACTCCTCAGTTTTGGTGGGAATTCCATATGCCAACATCGTTTGTAGAATTGTCTAGAATTGTACATAGTCTTTGTTAAGGTTTATCTTTGGGGACCAAAGAGTTCAAGTGGGGGGAGTGTGTAGCGGGGTGTTCCCCTTTAATGCAGAGAGACTACATTACCCAGAACCCCATTCGGCAATGTTCCGCCGCAGAGTCTCATGGGAGGGATTATAAAAGGAGGAGGCGAGGCTGGGCTCGGTCTCTTTGGGACACGAGACTTCAGAGACTGATCCTCCTGTGCGGACGTGTCGGAGTGCAGGGCCTGAAGCCTGAGGCTTTGCGCAGCACCAAAGAGCCTTCCACCCCTCTGCGAGCCTGGGTGGCATCTGACTTTGCTCGACTACAGCCTTGTTGGATCGGGGACCCAATCGCTGAAGAGACGGAGTGTGTGTGTGAGGACACAACAGGTGGAAGTTCCCGGACTGGGACCGTAGTCCGGGCGGGTGAGAGGGCATATGCCCAACCGATATACTGTTACTGCATATAGGCCTATAGACTGCTGTGGCCTATGAGTTGTTCTTAGTGCTCTTATTGAAGACCCTTGTTAGAACTGAACCTACCGTTCGCATAGTCAAGTTTCTACTCCATCTTTACCTACCCTATTGGATTACAAAGTTTTGTACTCTGTTAATGTGCACCACCGTTAAAGATCTGCCGGTGAAGAAAAAGGACTAAGTTGTAGATATCAGAACCAGGCCTGGTGGGATTTCTAAGGTGTTTTGGTTACTGCGCCACAGGGCACTTAGCTAACGGTCTCCCGCGTGGCGCACTTGTTATGTGTTAACCTTATAGTGTGTTGGTGTGGCTGGGCTCTGCATTACAAATGATTATTCTGTAAACTGTCATTGATGTTACCCTTTTCTTTACCAATAGCTTAAGTAAAATCTTACATTTATTTCAATTTAATATTGTCTCAATGCTCAGTTTTTCATACAGTATAAGATATACAATTTACTGTCAGTACTAGCTGTGCCAGTAGGGGGTAGAGCATATTGCCGGGGGTTGGCGGAGCTGTCTTCAGGGCCCAAACTAAATCTGCGGCCTTCTTAGTTGGAGGTATCGCTACACATGTTTTTCAACACGCCTGCGGAATTGACATTTTGGATGAATACAAAAGAAGGGGAGACATAGCAAGACAGTAAAGAGAAGTAAACATTTCAAAATTAGAGACACCGGAGTTCTCTTTCCATTCCTTGGAGGGGGGGGAGGGGGGGAGAGAGTTTTGAAATATGTGTATTATATGTGGGAAGGTGAATGAATTTATTTATTTACTTTTGTTTTTCTCTCCCCTTTTCCCATTTCCTCTTCTCCCCCCTTTCTGGGGGTGGAGGGGGGATCTTTTTTTTTTTTTTTTCTCTTCTCTTTTTACAAAGAAATGAACTTTTTTTGATATGGGAGGGGGGGGAAGGGAGGGGGTGGGAAATGTGTTTTTCTGAATTTTTGTGGTAAACGGCACAAAGGTGGAAGGGAAAGGGGATAAAAAAGAAATGTATCAAAGCGTAAGGAAGAGATGTGTGAAAGGGAAGGGTATATGCAAGATAGTTAAAACACTAAAACAAAAAATGATAGGAGTGAAAGGGGGAATGTTCACCTTAAGAGTAGGAAACGGTCACTTTAGAAGCCCTCTATATGGGCCCCAAACAGGGCAAGGGAAGGGGAGGGACACAGGGGGGGAAGTGAGGGAGGGGGGTGGGATGGGAGTAGCGGGGGGGCAAGAATGTGTGAATGGGACGCTAGAAGAAGAATATCCACATAAAATATGTTTTCAGGATCAGATATTATTAATACACAGTTTGTCAAGGTGGGAAGTACACTGAAAGGACGAAATCAAATAGGGGTAGATAATGGAGAATAGAGAAAAAGGGAGGGGGGCCCCGATTCAAGGTAAAATTATAAAGGTGAGCTCATGGAATGTGCGAGGGGTAAAGGACCCAATTAAAAGGCGGTCAATCTTCTCTACAGCAGAAATAAGTAACATAAAAGTGCTGTGTCTGCAGGAGACGCATCTGGACAAAGAAACCAGTAAAATATTAAGAAACAAGAAATATAAAGTACAATACCACTCCACCCACACTTCTTATTCAAGGGGTGTGAGTATCCTGATAGATTCAGGGGTGGTGTTTTCCTGCAGACAGAGCAAGATAGATGCTAAAGGTCGCTATGTGTTTCTTCATTGCTGGATAGAAACAAAGGAATATGTGGTAGCGAATGTATATATCCCCCCCCCCCATTCGATACTGAGGTGCTTTGGGAATTAATGGAGTTTGCCATGGACAGGGAGGGTGTGCCCGTAATAGTGGCGGGGGATTTTAACATGACTATGGATAATAACATGGATAGGTTCCCGGAGGGTGGCTCCAGGGGACATATGTCCGGCAGCCCTCTCTGCCAATTTTGTGAGGAGGTGGGTCTGGTAGACGTGTGGAGAAGGAGGCACCCGGGAGAGAGACAATTCTCTTGCCATTCAAGGACAGATGCGACCCTGTCCCGGATAGATATTATACTTTGTAACGAGGAGGCGCTGGGTGAGGTGGGGGAGGTGGAATACGAACCAAGAAGTATATCAGATCATTCCCCAGTTAATTTTGAAATAAAGACGAATGAAGGACACAGGAAAGGGGATTGGATAATAAACCCATTTTGGCTGGAGGTAATTGAGGACCCGGGGGGAATAGAAACCAGTCTGAAGGAATTTTTTATAATAAATAAGGGATCAGCTTCAACGGGAGTGATCTGGGACGCGTTGAAGGCGTTCTTAAGGGGAATCCTAATAAAAAATATATAATTTATTAAAAAACAATCAAGTGCCAAAGAAACTGCAGCAAGGGAAAAAGTGAAAAGGTCAGAGATGAATTATATAAGAAACCCAACTACAGAGAAATACAAGGAGTGGCTGGAGACTCAGGAAGAGTATAAAAAAATAGTATTAAGAAAAGCAGAAAATAAAAAACAATTTCAGAAACAGACCTTCTATGGGGAGGGGGAGAGAGTGGGGAGAATCTTGGCCCTAATAGCTAGGGCCAACGCTCCCCTATCTGTCATCCCGGCGGTCCGTGATAGGAAGGGGGAAATTAGGAGAGGCACATCAGAAATAAAAGAAGTCTTTAAGGAATACTATCAGAACCTGTATAGCAGCACACTACAAGGCAATGAGGAGGGAGAGATGAGTATATTTTTTTCAGGTTTGCAGATTCCAAGGTTGTCAAGGGAAGAGAGGGAGGGCCTGGAGGCACCTCTCACACTGGAAGAGTTGCAAAAAGCAACAATGGAGATGGCAGGCCAAAAGGCTCCAGGGCCTGATGGCTTGCCAACAGAAATATACCAAAAATACAGTGAGGTGCTGCTTCCAGGACTTCTGGAGGTGTTTAATCGGGCAGCAGAGGAAGGAAAGCTACCTGTGTCCATGACGGAAGCAACAATTATAGTATTATTGAAAGAAGGGAAAGACCAGCTGTAAACGGCCTCGTATAGACCAATATCTTTACTGTGTGCAGATGTAAAAATCCTGGCAATGAGGTTAAATAAAATAATTTCAAAACTGGTGCACTCGGACCAGACGGGATTCATCTCAGGCAGATCTACTAGCTCCAATATAAGGAGAGCATTTTGAATACTCAACTGCCAACAGAAGTAGTAGGGTCAAGGGCCATCTTATCCTTAGATGCAACCAAGGCGTTTGATAGTCTGGAATGGCATTACCTTTGGAAAGTTCTGATAGAGTTTCAGTTTGGCCCTAAATTTATCCAATTGATTAAAATACTGTACGAAAGTCCCAGAGCAAAGGTAAGGATAAACGGTGAATGTTCAGACTGGTTCCAGTTGGCGAGAGGGACAAGTAAGGGATGCCCTCTATCACCCCTGCTCTTTGCCCTTGCCATGGAACCATTGGCCATCTCTATAAGGGCATCCCCGGGTATAAAGGGTTTCAAGAGGAGACTGAGGGAAGAGAAGGTAGCCATGTATGCAGACGATGTCCAGCTCTTTTTGGGGGATACCCAAACCTCATTGGAGAACGCAATAGATATGATAAGGGAATTTGGTAAGTTCTCGGGGCTGACAATTAATTGGGATAAATCTGCACTTTTGCCGATAGACCCATTGATAGGACAGATTGCTCAAGTAAAGGTGGTAGCCCAAATGAGATATTTGGGAGTAAATATAACAAGGGATCCAGGGCAGTATATAGATAGAAACCTAGTGCCATTGCTGACAAAACTCAGACAAAAATGTTGGGTCTGGAATAGGCTTCCTCTTTCAGTGGCTGGTAGGAGCAACCTGGTAAAAATGATATGGATGCCACAAATTTTATATATTCTCCATAACTCCCCGGTAGGGATACCAAAACAGTGGTTTAAAAAAATAGAGGGGTGTTTAGAGAATTAATTTGGAGGAATGGAGCAGCAAGGATTAGTCTCCGAGTCCTACAACAACCCAAAGAGAAGGGAGGATTGGCCCTCCCGAATCCCAGATACTATTTTTTGGCCGCTCAGGTGCAGTATATGAGGGGTAGTAACCGAATAGCAGGAAAAGAAGGGCTTATGTTAAACGACACATGCCATGACACAGAGGTGGAGGCAGTGGAGGCAGACTCCTTTAGCTCTAGATGCATGACGGCCCAATTAATGGTTAAATGTTGGAAGGAGGTTAAGAGAGTCCTAGGATACAAAGGATTCTCTGAATTCTCTCCGATATGGTATAACCATAGGCGTGCCCACGGGGTGTGCCGGGTGTGCCCAGGCACACCCTAATCCATACCTCCCAATCAGGGCTGAGTCCCAGAATGGCCTCGGAGTGTGCGGGTTGCCATGGTTCCCGCATGCCGCGAGCTACACATGTATGGCAGCCGCATCACTCCCCTTTGCCTCTGACACACACAGTGCATGGAACCGCCCCTAATCAAAATGTATTTGTTCCTGTCAGAAGGGAGGCATTTACTATGAGCTTCAGCTACCCATTGGCTGAGTAGGCAGCAGGGGGCGGTGCAGCTGCTTCCTTGGCCAATGGGTACACAAAGAGCCTTCTCCTTCTCTTCAAATTCATCCCGCGGGCTTCCTGTGTTAGTGGGTGCGGGATGAAGCAGCGCCCATGCGGGAAGATGCCTGAACAAGAGCTGCATGCAATAACTGAAAGTCCTGCAGTGATCTGAGGTGAGTGATCTTCTACTGACTGCACTGCAATGTCGCTCTCCTACTTCACTGAGCTCTCTCCACTCCCATCAACACCATCTCCTTTCCAGTCACTCTCCCCTTCCTCCTGATAAGTTCTCCTGATACATGGGAGTGATGGGACCTTTCACCCCCAGCTGCACTTCCCCTCCGTGTACTACATGTCATCTTCTCGGTAAGACCATGCAGTAAATCACACACTCTCACACCAATCCTCATCATCCCTCCCATTTCCAGTTCACTTTTCCTTGCAGTCCTTTAAGGAGTAGTACAAGTATACAGTGCAAACACTGTCTGCAGCCATGAATAATACAGCCACAGCACCTGTGATCATTATTATCATGCTGATGATGATTACACTATACAGCATGTGTCTTACTGTAGTGTATAAAGGCTGTATAGTGTAATCATTATCAGCATTATAATAATGATCACAGGTGCTGTGGCTGTATTATTCATGGCAGCAGACAGTGTTTGTACTGTATAATACTAAGGGCTTTATTTTAGCTGAAATATGGGACTCCTGAACTCTGCACACTACATGAACCCTGCAGTCTGTACGTGGCACCCTCTCAACCCTGCACTCTGTACGTGGCACCCTCTCAACCCTGCAGTCTGTAGGTGGCACCCTCTCAACCCTGCAGTCTGTACGTAGCACCCTCTCAACCCTGCACTTTGTACGTAGCACCCTCTCAACCCTGCACTCTGTACGTAGCACCCTCTCAACCCTGCACTCTGTACGTAGCACCCTCTCAACCCTGCACTCTGTACGTAGCACCCTCTCAACCCTGCACTCTGTACGTGGCACCCTCTCAACCCTGCAGTCTGTACGTAGCACCCTCTCAACCCTGCACTCTGTACGTAGCACCCTCTCAACCCTGCACTCTGTACGTGGCACCCTCTCAACCCTGCACTCTGTACGTGGCACCCTCTCAACCCTGCACTCTGTACGTGGCACCCTCTCAACCCTGCACTCTGTACGTGGCACCCTCTCAACCCTGCACTCTGTACGTGGCACCCTCTCAACCCTGCACTCTGTACATGGCACCCTCTCAACCCTGCACTCTGTACGTGGCACCCTCTCAACCCTGCACTCTGTACGTAGCACCCTCTCAACCCTGCACTCTGTACGTAGCACCCTCTCAACCCTGCACTCTGTACGTGGCACCCTCTCAACCCTGCACTCTGTACGTGGCACCCTCTCAACCCTGCACTCTGTACGTGGCACCCTCTCAACCCTGCACTCTGTACGTAGCACCCTCTCAACCCTGCACTCTGTACGTAGCACCCTCTCAACCCTGCACTCTGTACGTAGCACCTTCTCAACCCTGCACTCTGTACGTAGCACCCTCTCAACCCTGCACTCTGTACGTAGCACCCTCTCAACCCTGCACTCTGTACGTAGCACCCTCTCAACCCTGCACTCTGTACGTAGCACCCTCTCAACCCTGCACTCTGTACGTAGCACCCTCTCAACCCTGCACTCTGTACGTAGCACCCTCTCAACCCTGCACTCTGTACGTAGCACCCTCTCAACCCTGCACTCTGTACGTAGCACCCTCTCAACCCTGCACTCTGTACGTAGCACCCTCTCAACCCTGCACTCTGTACGTAGCACCCTCTCAACCCTGCACTCTGTACGTAGCACCCTCTCAACCCTGCAGTCTGTACGTAGCACCCTCTCAACCCTGCAGTCTGTACGTAGCACCCTCTCAACCCTGCACTCTGTACGTAGGGGGCTGTATAATGTAAAGGGGTCCAGAGGTGCAGGGTGCTGTGTAATGTAAAGGGGTCCAGGGGTGCAGGGTGCTGTGTAATGTAAAGGGGTCCAGTGGTGCAGGGTGCTGTGTAATGTAAAGGGGACCAGTGATACAGTAGTGACAAAGAGATATTGAAGGATGCAGGGGGCTCTAGGTACGCCCCTGGAAACCCCCCTCTCCTCTGTCAGTGCTTCTAACTAATGCCACCTGTCTATGCCAGTCAGTGCCAATCAGTGCCACCAGTCAGTGCCAATTAGTGCTAATCAGTGCCACCTATCAGTGCCAATAAGTATCAGTGCCACCTGTCAGTGCCGAGTGCCAATCAGTGCTTCCAATCAGTGCCACCTGGCAGTGCCAATCAGTGCCAGTGCTGCCTGTCAGTGCCAATCAGTACTTTCAATCAGTGTTACCTGTCAGTGCCGCCTGTCACTGCCAATCAGTGCTTCCAATCAGTGCCACCTGTCAGTGCTAGTCAGTTCCACACCAGTGCAAATTAGTGCCAATCAGTGCCGCTTATCAGTGCTGCCAATCAGTGCAGGGATGGGGTGGTGAATTCAGCAGAAAGGCACATTGTCCAAGGGGGTGCCATTATAGCACTTTGGAATTTTTATTTTTTAGATTGTTACACTAAATTTTAGATGTTTTAGTTACTATTATAATGTGAATTTTTGCACTTGAAGGTCATTTTTCACCACCCTTGCTAAATCCCTGTCTTTATGGACCTTGCTTTGTGTACTGGTGTGCAGTCATGTTGGAACAGGAAGGGGTCATCCCCAAACTGTTCCAACAAAGCATGAAATTGTCCAAAATGTCTTGGTATGCTGACACCTTAAGGGTTCCCTTCACTGGAACTAAGGGGCCAAGCCCAACCCCTGAAAAACAACCCCACACCATAATCCCCCCCCCCTCCACCAAATGACTTGGACCAGTGCACAAAGCAAGGTCCATAAAGACATGGATGAGCGAGTTTGGGGTTGGAGGAACTTGACTGGCCTGCACAGAGTCCTGACCTCAACCCAATAGACCACCTTTGGGATGAATTAGAGCAGAGACTGCGAGCCAGGCCTTCTCATCCAACATCAGTGCCTGACCTCACAAAAGCGCTTCTGGAAGAATGGTCAAACATTCCCATAGACACTCCTAAACCTTGTGGACAGCCTTCCCAGAAGAGTTGAAGCTGTTATAGCTGCAAAGGGTGGACCAACTCAATATTGAACCCCTAAGGACTAAGACTGGGATGTCATTAAAGGGGCTGTAAAGGTACAAGTTTTTTCACCTTAATGCATTCTATGCATTAAGGTGAAAAAACATCTGGCTTCTCGGCTCATTCATTGGTTGATTGAAAGCAGCACAGCCATTGGCTCGCGCTGCTGTTAATCACATCCAATGACGCAGCACGCAGGAGGGCGGGGCCGAGTGATACAGTGTGCGGCTATAGCCATCGGCTGTATCACGGGAGCGTGCCCGCAAAAACTATCCACCATGCGAGAGAGCTTGCATGAATGTGGATAGTTCTTGCGGGGAGAAGCCGAGACAGCTGCCGACGGACCCCAGAAGACCAGGTTCGGGGCCACTCTCTACAAAACGAGCTGCACAGTGGAGGTAAGTATAACATTTGATATTTAAAAAAAAAAAAATTGCCTTTAGTGTTCCTTTAAAGTTCGTGTGCGTCTAAATGCAGGCGTCCCAATACTTTTGTCTGTTTTGAGCTTTGGGGTGCACACCCTAATGCAATAGGCTGCGCACGCTTATGGGTATAACAGTAACCTGCAGGAACTTAAAGTTATGGGGAAGGTAGAAGAGTGGGATGGATTAGGAATACAGCTATTGGCACAACTTTTTAAGGTAGGAAGAATAAAATCATTCCAAGAAATAAGGGAGGATTATGCGGTCACCAAATAAATCCTTTTATAGATATTTACAAATTAGGCATGCGTTGCATGCACAATTCGGACAGATTACACTGGAGTGGAACGACATGCCTCTTCTCCAAAAATTTGTAAATACAGAGGATACTAGAGGAGCAATCTCTGAGATGTATAACTCCTTAGTAAAAGCTGATTGGGGGGAAGCACCAGACAACAAAAACAAAAGCAAATGGGAGAAAGAAGTGGGTCCACTGTCAGAGGAACAATGGGAGAGAATATTAGCAATAGGACCCAATGTGTCGCTGTCACCATCTCAAATCATCTCCCATCTTTACCTAATACATAGAGTATATTATACACCCCAAAGGATGTTTCAGTTCGGTATGAGATCGGATTCGAGATGTCAGAGATGCGGGGACGAGAGGGGAGACCTAATGCATATGATTTGGAGGTGCCCCAAGTTATATCAATACTGGAAGCAAATAGTCGAAAAGATAAATACAGTGTTTGCGACTTCATTGCAACCAGTAGCCAGGCTATGTGTATTGGGTCTCTTGGAAGAACGGGGACTCTCGGGAGATGTACGAACAGCAATAACAAGATGTCTGTTCCATGGAAGGAAACTCATAGCGCAGAAGTGGCAGGCGGAAAAACCTCCTACAGTAATAAAATGGAGAAGGGTGATAGTTGACACTGTGACAAAAGAAGAATATATTTATATTAAGAGAGGAAATAAAAATAAATTTAATAATATATGGGGAAAATGGTTAGAAGTGGAAACAGGTTAATAAGTGGGGGATGGATGAGTAGGTGAATAGGGAGGTTGGGTGGGTGTGAATGAGGGATAAAGCATGGAATATAGGGTTAAGTTACGTATGTATTACTGTATAATGGGAAAATGGATGTATGTTTTTTTTTTTTTAAATGGAAAAGAAATAAAGAATATTGTTATAAAAAAATATGAAATACCACGGATGGTCCCATGAAAATCCCAGCCAGGCTGTTGCTGGGCCGGGTGAGCCCAGCTACCCCAGTTGCTTCATAAGATGTGGAGAAGACAGATGGAGAAAGTACTGTGTGGGAGAAACTTTCCATGGAGAATCCAAACCTGCCCAGGGCTTGGAAAGAGAGAGCCAAGGCCCAGTTGACCAGGTGGGAAAGGATCTTTTCCCAAGATGAATTCGATGTGGGGTGAGCTAGGAGTGCCACCCATCGAATCCGCCTCCAGGAAGACAAGCCCTTTAGGGAGAGGGTTAGGCGGGTTCCATTGGCAGACCTTGAAGACTTGAGGGAGCAGCTCGCCGAGCTCAAGCGAACATGGGTGATTCGAGAATCTAGAAGTCCCTATGCCTCCCCTATAGTGGTGGTCCGGAAGAAGAATGGATCATTGAGGCTGTGCATAGACTATAGGACCCTCAACAGGAGAACCATACCGGACCAGTATACCACTCCGAGGATAGAGGATGCCCTACAGAGCTTGTCTGGAGCCAAGTGGTTCAGTGTTATGGACCTCAAGAGCGGGTACTATCAGATCCCGATGCATCCAGAAGACAAAGAGAAGACGGCTTTCATAACCCCGGTAGGGTTCTTCGAATTCGACCGGATGCCTCAAGGTCTGTCTGGAGCTCCAGCCACCTTCCAACATCTCATGGAGAAGACTGTGGGAGATATGAACCTCATCGAAGTCCTTGTATACTTGGATGACATCATTGTCTTCGGAAGAACCTTGGAAGAACATGAAGAGAGGCTGGAGAAAGTTTTGAAGAGACTGAGTGAGGAAGGACTCAAGCTCTCACCTGAAAAATGCCAATTCTATCAGTCATCAGTCAACTATCTGGGACATATAGTGTCTGAAGATGGGGTGGCCACAGACCCCGAAAAGTTGGAGGCAGTCACCTCCTGGCCAAGGCCCACTACTGTGACAGAACTCAGGTCCTTCCTGGGATTCTGTTCCTATTATAGGAGGTTTGTGGAGAGGTTTGCTCAGATAGCCAGGCCTCTGAATGAGCTGCTCAAGACGGAGGGGGAAGAGGATGACTCGGGCCCTAGGAAGCCAGGGGAGTCAGTCAAGGACCAATGGAATGAGAAGTGCGAAGATGCCTTCCAGATGTTGAAAAATAACTTAACCACTGCCCCTGTCCTGGCCTATGCAGACCCAAAGAAGCCTTATGAACGCCATGTAGATTCCAGCCATGATGGTCTGGGAGGAGTGCTCTACCAGGAGCATGAAGGGCAACTGAGACCTGTTGCGTATGTGAGCAGAAGCCTGACCCCCTCCAAAAAATAGGATTTTTATAACAGCTTACCTGTAAAATCCTTTTCTTGGAGTACATCACGGGACACAGAGCGACATAGTCATTACTAATGGGTTATATAGATACCGTCAGGTGCTGGCACTGGCAACTTCCAAAACCGGAAGTACCCTCCCCTATATAAGCCCCTCCCATCCGGGAGCACCTCAGTTTTGTAGCAAAGCAATAAGTGTCCCTAAAGAGGGGTGGGAGCTCTGTGTCCCGTGATGTACTCCAAGAAAAGGATTTTACAGGTAAGCTGTTATAAAAATCCTATTTTCTTTCTCGTACATCACGGGACACAGAGCGACATAGTCATTACTAATGGGATGTCCTAAAGCAATGCCAAATGAGGGGGGGGATACACCATATATAAGCTGAGCGCTATCAGACATGAGGATCTTTTGCGGCCTGCAACACACTGCGCCCAAAGGCGACATCCTCCTGACTTCTAACGTCCACCTGGTAGAACCTAGTAAACGTGTGTACCGAAGACCATGTTGCGGCCTTACAGATTTGAGCCAGGGAGGCCTGGTGATGCACTGCCCATGAAGTTCCAACTGCTCTCGTGGAGTGCGCTCTAACTTTGAACGGAGGCGGTCTCCTTCTCAAGCCATAAGCTTGCATAATGACCTGTCGAATCCACTTGGCTAAAGTAGATTTTGACGCTGCCTGACCCTTTCTGGGGCCTTCCGGCAGAATAAACAAAGTATCCGTTCTGCGAATCTGAGCAGTGGCTTTTAGATAAGCTTTAACTGCTCTTACTACATCCAAAGAATGCAATAACTTTTCCTCTACCGAAGTAGGTTTGGGGAAAAAAGAAGGAAGAACCACATCTTGGTTCAAATTAAACCTCGATACCACCTTAGGAAGAAAGGCTGGATGAGGACGTAACACTACTCTGTCCTTATGGATAACCAGATATGGCTCCTTACAGGACATAGCTGCTAATTCCGATACTCTTTTAGCCGAACAAATGGCTACTAGAAAAATCAATTTCCTGGTGAGAAGAACCAAAGAAATATGCTGTAATGGTTCAAATGGTTGTTTCTGTAGAACCGACAGAACCAAGTTTAGATCCCATGGACATATGGGAATACTAACCGGAGGACTAATACGCATCACTCCTTGTATAAAGGCTTTGACTAGTGAATGCGAAGCCAAGGGCCTTTGAAAAAATATTGACAAGGCCGAAATCTGACCCTTGATAGTACTCAAGGCAAGCTTCCTATCTACAGCCCACTGTAGGAAGTCCAGACTCCTACCTATTACGTACTTATGTGGATGCCATTTCTTGGCCTCACACCACGCGATGTACGCCTTCCAGATTCTATAGTAGATCTGCCTGGATACCGGCTTCCTGGCATTGATCATGGTAGATACCACAGCATTAGAGAGCCCTCTCTTTTTTAGAATGTGGGCTTCAATAGCCAGGCCGTCAAACCTAGGGCTGGTAAGGAAGGGTGGTATATCGGTCCTTGCGAAAGCCGGACGACGTGGGAGAGTCCAAGGACTCCCCACTGAAATTTTACAATCTCCGCGTACCACGCTCTTCGGGGCCACGCTGGAGCCACCGGAATCACTGTTTCTTTTCTACCCTGATTCTGCGGAGTAATCGAGGTAACCATTGTGGCGGTGTGAATGCATATATCAGCTTGAACTGATCCCAAGGGAACACTAGGGCATCCGAGCCGCAAGCTAGGGGATCCCTTGTCCGAGAGACAAACCTGTCCCCCTTTGCGTTGAATCTGGATGCTAGAAGATCTACATCCGATGTTCCCCACCGCTGACATATTGTCCAGAAAACCTCGGGGTGAAGGGACCCTTCCTCTGGGCCTAATTGCTGGCGACTTAGAAAGTCCGCCTTCCAATTCTCCACTCCTGGAATGAATACCGCAGATATGGCTGGGACATATTTTTCTGCCCATTTCAGGATGTAATTTACTTCCCTCTGGGCTGCACGACTCCTGGTGCCCCCCTGATGATTGATATATGCCACTGCTGTGGCATTGTCTGATTGCATTCTGACAGGGGACCCTTGGAGTTTGGATGTCCATGCTACTAGGGCATACCGGGCTGCTCGTATCTCTAAGAGATTGATGGGCAGGGCCTTTTCTGCATCCGACCATCTGCCCTGGAGAGACTATTGCTCCAGTACTGCTCCCCAGCCTATAAGGCTGGCATCTGTAGTGACCACCTTCCAAGAAATCGGACTGAAGGATTTCCTTTTTTCCAGATTCTGGGGAACCAACCACCAACGGAGGCTCTTGCGAACGGAAGGGGACAAGGACATTGTAAGTCTAGGGCCTGAACTTTTTTGTTCCAGGCTGACAGTATGGCCCCTTGCAAATTCCTTGAATGGAATTGACCGTAGGGTACTGCTTCGAATGATGCCACCATTTTTCCCAGCAGCCTCATATACAGGCGTATGGACGGCTGTCTTTTTTGTACCCACTAAGTGGATCAAATCTTTCAAAGACAACACCTTTCCTCGAGGCAAGAATATTTTTCTCTGGCCTGAATCCAACCTTAGCCCCAAGTATTCCAGACTTTTGACTGGTTTTTAGGGCTGACTTGTCTCGGTTGATAATCCAACCGTGAGATTCCAGATACTTGATTGTCTTGTGAACGACCACGTCTAGTTTTTTCACTGAGTGGTCTATCAGCAACAAGTCATCTAGATATGCCATTATCATTACACCTTGTGTTCTTAGATTGGCCAATAAAGGGCCAGAATTTTTGTAAACACTCGTGGTGCTGTGGCCAAACCGAAGGGTAAGGCTCTGAACTGAAAATGGTGCCCTTCTACTGCAAAGCGTAGAAATTTTTGGTGGACTGGAAAGATGGGAATGTGCAAATAAGCATCTTTGATGTCGATCATGGCTAACCAATCCTCCCCTTGTAGGGCAGTGGCCACCGATCGGATCGACTCCTTCGGAAAGTCCTGATATACAGGAATTTGTATAGCCCTTTTAGAATATGGGCCTCCCGTCCGCGTTTGCTTCGGGACTGTAAAGAGGTTTGAGTAAAACCCGAACCCTCATTCTTCCAGGGGAACCTCCATAATTACTCCTTGGAGCAATAGTTGTTCTAGTGCCAACAGGAGGGACTCTCTCTTCCGGGGATCCCTTGGCACGTTTGACCTCAAAAATGGGAAGGAGGAGAGTCTTTTAACTCCAAACTGTATCCCAAACCTACTGCGGAGAGCACCTATCTGTCTTGATCGTGTCCCGCCAGGTCTCTTGCGAACAACTGGAGTCCTCCCCCCACCCGACTGAGTGGGGGCTTCAATGAATTTAACTTTGGGGGAGGTTTTGTACCTCCCCTGACCCAGGGTTTCTCATTACCCTGCTACTGTCCCTGTTTTTTACCCCCGGGATTTGACCGAGGAGGCCGTCGGAACTGTTACACAGCCGATGCCCCAGGGACTGGAGAAGCAGGCCTCTTAAAGAGGGACCTCTAACTCTGCTTTTAACCGGCAAGAGCGTATTTTTACCGCTGGAAATTTTCTGGATATATTTGTCCAGGTTTTCCCTGAATAAGCGTTCACCATGAAATGGGACGCTAACCAGCCATTCTTTACAGGGAGCTTCAGCAGACCAGTTTTTGAGCCATAGGAGCCTACGCATATGTACTATAGACAGCGTAAGGCGGGAGGCCTGATGGACTGAATCCTCTATGGCGTCAACCGCAAAGCCTAAGGCTCTAGGTAGATCAGCTAGGGCAAAGCCTGCTGATCTGTCAAGTCCCTCAAGACCTGTTTCAACTGATCCTTCACTGCTTAGCAGACCCCAATAGCTGCTACTGCTGGTTGTATCACCAACCAGATTTTCATAAGGACTCCAATCTTTTATCTATTGGGTTCTTGAACATTTGGACATTATCCACTGGACATGTCAGTGATTTATACATACAAGAGATGGCTGCGTCCATTGTAGGGACCTTCCATTTTTTATTTTTTTTTGATGAACTTATCCTCCATGGGATAGACCACCGGAAATCTCTTGGGGGAATAAATATTTTCTCAGGACGTTCCCAATCCTGGTAAATTAGCCCTTTCAGTAAAGGGTGAAGTGGAAAAGAACAAACAGTCTGGGGGCTTCTAGCGACCCCAACGAGGATACAGTAGTGGTTGATGGTTCCGCAAGGTGCATTTTTAAATGCTGATCGGACCATGTTAGTCAGAGACTGAACCCATAATCTTTCAGCTTGAGATGCTGAGAAAAGGTTCCCCCACTGTTGATTCCTCTATAACAGAATCAACCTTATCCTGATCCCCTTCAGGCAGGTCGATCCCTGTAAGGGACTGTTGCTCTGCTAACAGGCACTCTGAAGGAGGAGACGGAGATCGGGCGTGCTTTCCCTGACAGGGAGGCAGCGATAAATGTTGACAATCTCTCTCTAATCCTCCCAGAGCTGAGGAAAAAACCTCCTCTGTTACATACACAGGAGCAGGTGACTGAGGACAGCCACAGTACCAAGTACCCCTGCGGGGTCTCTACGGTCACTTACCTCTGAACTTCAGGGGAGACTGGTGCAGCAGGAGTATGCCCAAGATCCTCCGAGCCCGATGAGACCCCCTTCGCTTCCTGGAAGATTCAGTTCCGGAGCTTCTGGACGGCATATTCCTAAGCCTAAAGCTGAGGTATTCCAGCCGTAATACACCACTTTTACTGAGAATAGTCTAGCACAATTGCTGCTATATCACAGTTGGTGTCTACTAATGTGCCTTTCTAAGGGATGCCTGTATCAACCGCTTGCTGTATGCCTTTAAATGTTGCCAGCTCTGTCTCTGTACTTCATAGCCAGCTCACTACAATATTGTGTTTTTTTTTTAAACTGCTGGGACGCCCGCACATGCGCAGAAGCGCTGCGGCGCGCACAGAGCGTCATCCCCCAGGCTCCGCCCCCTTTCCCGGCTCACCTCTATATATAGAGGCGCGTGCCCGCGCATGCGCGCGGGAACGTGCGCCTTCGGCGCTAATTTCAAATACGGTAACAAGGGACAGGAGCCAGGGCCCCTCTTTGCCGCAGGCCGGGGGATGGACGAGCACTGCAACATGGCAGAGGAAGCAGTTTCCTATAAGAGAACTTACCATCTGCCTGGATTTTGCTCTGCTGAGAAGAAGCTAGTCCACATGACAAGAAAACATTCCACAGCGGCCTCTAGTGGACAAACACAGGTACCGCAGTCTAATATATTAAATATATATATAAAAAATTATTTTTTTTTTTTTTTCTTGACCACCATTAAAAATTATTACATTTTTTTAGTAGTTACAGGCATGCACAGAATTTTGCGGGAATACCATTAGGTAACAGACAGAAAGACAAATTAGGCTTGGGGGTCCCCCAATAGAACCAAGTTCCTGGGGGCCCCCACTTACCTGTTCCCCGCCGCAGGACTTTGTTTGGTCCACAAAAGCCCAAACTTCACCTATCACGGCAGGCATTGTAATCAAACCTTCAGGGACCGGGTTCCCAAGGATTCCACTCCCCTGGACCTGTATAGCACCCTGCACAGAAAACATCTTGGTCGTGGGTATGACCAGAGCTCTGGATCCCAGGGTCCAGCTCTCCTAAGAGAAGCATTACAGGCAAAACCTTGCTCTTCTCTGCAAGGCCCGGGTACCGACCGTTTAGCTATGAAGCTTTTTTGGTCGGATCCGGAATAGCTTACTGAGGCCCAAAAGAACCTGTACGCAAGCTCAGTGAAAAACACATGTTTCTTCTTGGCCAACACCTTAGACACTGGCAAAAAACTGAGGTGCTCCCGGATGGGAGGGGCTTATATAGGGGAGGGTACTTCCGGTTTTGGAAGTTGCCAGTGCCAGCACCTGACGGTATCTATATAACCCATTAGTAATGACTATGTCGCTCTGTGTCCCGTGATGTACGAGAAAGAAAGAACTATCCTACTCATAATTTGGAGTTCCTGGCCCTCAAGTGGGCCGTAGTTGACAAACTCCGAGATTATCTGTATGGGGCAGATTTCACTGTGAAAACGGACAACAACCCCCTCACCTATCTTTTCACCACAGCTAAGCTGGATGACACAGGGCATAGATGGCTGGCGGCGCTGTCTGTCTTCAATTTCAGCCTGAAGTACAGACATGGGGCTGGAAACCGAGATGCAGACGCCTTGTCTAGAAGATCTCATGTCCCCACCTGCAGTACAGAAGACTGGACCCAACGGGGTGCGGGCCCTCTGTCAAGGGGCTGAACTCCAAGCCAGTGGCGGCTCAAGAGCAGAAGAGATGGGGTTACCATAGTAGGAGTTCCCAAGCAATACTGTGGAGTAACCCAACTGGGGGAAGATAACTTGCCAAAACTGTCCAAGAAGGAGTTGAGATCCGACCAATTGGAAGACCCCAAGGGGAGATTGGTCCTAGAGGCCCTGGAGAATCAGGACACGAATAGACTCTTACGCCACCCTTCAAAGGAAGCTTGCCTGTTGAGGAAAGAGTGGGACAGGTTGCAGGTGCATCAGGGAGTGGTCTACCGAAGGGGCCCCTCTGATGACCTAGAAGACAAATGGCAATTGTTCCTGCCCGAGAAACACAGAGAGACTGTCCTGGTTGCTCTGCACGACAACCATGGCCACCTGGGGGCGGAAAGGACCTTCCAACTCATTAGGAACCGTTTCTATTGGCCCTGCATGAGGGCTGAAGTTGAAGAATACTGCCACTCATGCGCACGATGCATCCAGAGAAAGACTTTACCCCATCAAGCTGCCCCAATGGGCCATCTGCAGAGTCAAAGCCCACTTGATCTGGTATGCATTGATTTTCTCTGCCTTGAACCTGACCTGAGTGGGCTAGGAAATGCTCTGGTAGTAACCGACCATTTCACCCGGTATGCCCAGGTCTTCCCAACCAAAGACCAGAAGGCCTCGACTGTGGCCAAAGTGCTTGTGGAGAAATACTTTGTACACTATGGGCTACCACAACGGCTTCATTCAGATCAGGGAAGGGACTTTGAAAGTCGGCTGATCCGGAAGCTCCTGGATTCCTTGGGGATCAAGAAGACAAGAACTACCCCCTACCATCCACAAGGTGATGCTCAGCCGGAGAGGTTCAACCGAACCTTGCTCAACATGCTGGGGACCTTAAGCAGTGAAAAGAAACAGCATTGGAGCAGCCAAATAGCGGCAGTTGTGCATGCATACAACAGCACCACCAGTGACGCTACAGTACTCACCCTATCGACTTATGTTCGGGAGAGAAGCAAGACTACCAGTAGATCTGGCCTTTGGCACTTCTATCGACCATTGTTCTGCTGCTTCCCACAAGGGATATGTCGATAGACTCAGACGCAATTTGAAATTGGCCTATAAACAGGCTCAGGCGGCCTCGGAGCAAAGGGGGGCCCGCAACAAGAAAATTTTTGACCTGAAAGTTAGGATTCAGGACTTACAACCAGGAGTGTTGCTACGGAACTTGGGGGTCCCTGGAAAACACAAGCTTGCAGACAGATGGAGACCTGAACCTTATGTTGTTTGCAAAAGGCTACCGGGCCTGCCCGTTTACAGACTTAAACCAGAAGGGAAGGTGGGACCTTTGAAGACCTGGCATCGGAACCACCTACTCCCACTAGCTGAGGCGGTTCGGATACCCCCTGTGATGAGTTCCCCTGAGCCAACTTCCATCCTGGATACTCCCAGACCAAACACTCAGTCCCAGACCCCTCAGATTGGGAATAGGGAGACCTAGGAGATAAGTGAAGATGAGGGAGAAGAACTTGATTGGCTTTGGCCTTCACAGGTTCCAGAAACTTCTGCTATTGATCTTCCACCTGAAGAAGACACCATAGATCAAACGCTGAATGCAGAAGCTACTGAGTTTATTCCGTCCAGTCCTTGGTCAGATTCTTGGGAAAGTGCCTGTGACATACTCCCAGAAGAAGATCCAAGGGAGTCCCTGTACCTCCCTGCTTCGGAGGCCAGTGCTCCTGAACCAGAGGAAAATCCTAAGTCAGTTTCAGAGGAAGAGCCCGTTCTGATGGAAAGCCCAAGAGGACAGAGGAAGCGAAGAGCCATAAAGCCTCCCAGAAGATTAACTTATCCACAGGTGGGGAGGAGTGCGGAAGACACTGTGGTTACTGCTAGGAGGAGTGTGGAAGACCCTGATCCTCCCACTGTTCATTTGGTGGGGGGCAACCCCAGCTCACTCTCTGGCACAGTTAGGCAGGACACTGATGATGGTGTGACCTGTGGGCAGAGAAGTTCACTACCTCATTTTTGGTGGGAATTTCCTCTGCCAACATCATATGAAACTTTGTTTGATGTTGTACATTCTGTAATGTAGTGTTATGTTATCTTTGGGGACCAAAGAGTTTAAGTGGGGGGAGTGTGTAGCGGGGTCTCTTTTAAGACCCCGAGACTACGTTACCCAGAACCCCGTTCGGCACCCAGAGTGCAAATGGCCACCGCAGAGACTCATGGGAGGGGTTATTTAAGAAGGAGGGGAGGCGGAGCTCGGCCTCTTTTGGACACCACTCTGCAAGCAACAGCTTCTTCCTGTGCGGACCTGCAGCAGTGCAAGGCCTGAAGCCTGGGGCCTTGCGCAACTTCCAGAGAGCCTTCCACCCCACTGCGGAGCCTGGGTGGCACCGGACTTGTCGAGTGAGGACATCAGTTGGATCGGGGACCCGATCGTTGCAGGCGCTGTGTGCGAGGACACAGCAGGTGGAAGTCCCGCACTGGGATCGCGTCCGGAGTGGTGAGCGGGCACTTGCCCAGACCAATAGACTGTACCGTGTTCCGGCCTATAGACTGCCTTGGCCCACCGATCGTTTGTTTGTTGTTCTACTGGGGACCGGTAGCAGGACAGAGTTGAAGTGTCCCCCAGTATAGTGTTCCCAGTGATTGCCAATTTGTGGATTACAAATACTATTCATCAAGTGCACCACCGAAAGTTTGCATGCAAAGAAATCCCTATAGGAAAGACTGAGATTTACACTATGTCAGGCCTGACCAGGGTGGGGAGATAGGATATTGTTTAAATGCGCCACAGGGCGTGTATACCATAATAGCTACGCGTGGTGGATTACCGCGCAGCGCCATTATTGTGTGCTATATTGATTGCTGCAGGGCTCTGCAAGCCAGTTGTGTGTATTGTATTCTGCTTATGCCCTTTTACAACCAAAGTAAAACTGTTATACTTAATCTTTAACATTTGTGTGTTGAATGTGATAAAAACATAACCCTAGACTAGCTGTGCCAGAGTGGGTCGTGCAGATTGCCGGGGGTTGGCGGTGCTGTACACAGGGCCCGAAAACAAATCCAGCGGCTCTCTTAACTGGGGGTAGCGCTACAATTAAATAACTGAAAAAGTGGCGTGGACAGTCACGATAGGCGTGAGGACAGAAAGCCGTGGTGACATCACTTTTCGGGTGCGGCCGAACCCGGAAGTCTTCCTGCACACAGTACTGTCAGTATATGCTGAATTACCTCTGCTTAAAATGTGAGTGTTTTATCATTAATAAAAGTTTGTTTTTGTGTTAAATACTACACTATGGAGTACCTTCTTTTTCCTGCATGTGTCTGTATGAGCATCTAACCAGGAGGTGTGACCATAGAGAGAAAGTGAGCAGGGATCGTTTTTTATGAGGAATACAACAGAAAGGCTGGGGGAAACGTTTAGCACGTAGCACTGGATGAAAGCACCTGCACTTTATTGGATATCACTGCAATTAAGAGACAATTGTTTTTCATCTGCACTTTTTGGATTTATTTTGCACATTGCTGTGGAGTGTGGCTGAGAGATTTTCCAGCACAAAGACTTGCATTATTTTGCATGTTTTTTTTTTATTTTATTGTTTTTTCTGCACTAAAGGCTGTTTATTGGACAATTGTATATAGTCTTTTCTAGTGTATGCATTATGCATACACAGGATTACATTTATATATTTTTTTACACAGGTGATTTCTGCACTGGATTGTTGCACTTTTTAATTATTTTTCATAGTGGTATTTTTATTATTTCACCTTTATGAAGAGTCATTTATGGATGTGTTTTTCAATTATCAATATTTGATATTTTATGCACGCTATTTTATATAGTTTAAAATATTTTTATAGTAAGTGCCCCCTCACCTTCTCGGTAAGACTCTTTTTTTATTGTAAAATATGTCTCAATGCATTGCACATAGATTCAACTCCTCTGTTCATTCCTCCTCACACCTTAAAGGCAAAAAATACCAATTACATTGTTTGACTGGGCTCATCTAATAACTAGTGCTGGCTGTTAAACAAATAACTAAACCAAAGGGGTAAAAGCCATGTTGTTTCTAATTTAGAACCTCACACAAGCAATTGGTTCAAGGAACTTTCTGCCACTCTTCAGTGCCTTTCTGCCACATCAGCTTGCATTATTTGCCTTCTCTCCATTGTAATCTCAGGGCCCAGAAAGGATGGTCGGTGGTGTTTAGCAGAGGGTGCCCCCTTCTGCTCCCTGTACATTTATCGGCTGGTTACATGCTTAACAAAATTACGCCAAAATTACAGCTGCACCTGCAGCCATGATCGTGGTATGACTATTTCCATCTAAGCCAATATACACATGGCCTATGCCATTAAATACAAAATGTATATAAGAAATGTTACTGTTATTACCCACTCATCATGATATTCTATTGTTCTAAAACAATGAACAATTTTTTAGGTGATTATGGTTATCCTTGTCTGCCATGGCTGCTAACACCACTCGTGAGATTCTGAACACCTGCTGAATCTCAGTACAATGCAGCAATTACGAGCATACCTTTGGGGTCCTTCAAAAGCAGGTTACGCTGTATCTCACTATATGGTGGTTTTCTGCACAGTAGCCCAGAAAAAGTTAGCGACATGTTGTTGGCATGCTGTGTCCTTCATAACCTAACCCTTTATGCTGGTTTGCTTCTTGATATTGAGGTTCAAGACCTATCATGATGAGTATGGCCATAAAGTCCGACAGTGCTTTATTCCACAGCAATTTTTAAAGGTTTGCATTAAAATGTTTGTAACAAAAAAAAAGAAAGAAAAAAGAGTGCTCCTGTTCCCTTATAGCAGGTTGAACAGAAAAGTGCTTATGCTTTCATGAAAACCCTTTCTCTGGTAGAATTCTCCCTCCCCCTCTACCTGTTTAGGTGCAATATGAAGAAAAAATTGTGGTTGAGAAAATTCATGATTCCAGGATCTTTAGGAATGAATTACAATATGTGGTTCAGAGGGAAGGATATGGTCAGAAGAAAATATTTGGGAATTGTAGTAGAACGTTCATGCCCCTAGAACGTTCATGCCAGAGGTTTCCTCATAAACCTGGTCCTATAACTTCCAGGGGCCATCCGGCTGGCAGTAGTTCATCTTACTGTGCCACCTGAGATGCTGGACAAGTCTTGCCTGATCCCATGAACAACCTTACTTTCTATCTTGTTTCTGGTGAGCTAGCTCCTCCAATGAACTTCTTACTTAAGTCATGCCTTTGCATTTCCTGTTTGACAGATTATTGTTCTGTTCTCAAGGAAAAATCTTACTCCATACACTCCTGCTGCCACCCATATCTTCATTACCACTCGATGCTGACATTTGGCTGGTTCCTTGACTATGCTTCTGCTTGATTCCAACCCGCAGCCACTTGGTACCGACCTTTAGCTTGTTTACTGACTCCATTCTATCTTAAACCCTACGTGCTACATCTGATACCAGACACCAGCTTTCTCACCTCCCGGTGGGACGATCTTGAGGACTGCGATGTGGTACTTGCATGCAGGGAGCGGTGACCTAGAGGAACATTGTTCTTCTGGGGACTCCATGTCTTAGGGAGAACAGCTGTCTAATTGGGCGCTGCAATCCCTGTGACCTTCAGTGGCCATCTTGTGTGGGGCAACCCTTTTAAATAGGGATGCCCAGCTCATTTTGGCATTCTTTGTGCAATTAGTCAGGTCAAGGACAAAGCCCCCATTTGTTAGGCTGAGTCTTAGCACAGAGAGAGGTTCCTGTTTGAGGATGGACATTGCAGGGATATCAATGGTTTTCAGACTACATACCACTTCTCAGAACAGCTGCTAGAGGTCCTCTGTATTGCACGGAAGAGGCATTATTGAGTATCTGGTCAGTTCCACCTTTTGCAGATGCCATCCTTTGTAAAGCAGACCTTGCCTGTAATAGTGTTGTACTGCTAATATTGATTGAGATACTGCTACAATACAGTGTCATTGCTGAGTAGCCTGTTGTTAAGACCCTCTTTGACTGTTCGCTGTGAACTGTGCCATTAGTGACACGTACTCTTGAATGGAAGATCCCTCAAGGGTTTTTTTAGCAGCGGGATGGTATTAAAAACAAGTGGCAATGTTTTCCATAAAAATTTGTATTTATTTATGTAGCACTACCCCCGTAGGAGCTGCTGGTTAGTTTTGGGTTTTGCACGTTACCTCTTCAGCATCGTTGTCTGGGTAGGAAAGTCTGTAGTAATGCAATGTCCACACAGATGTAAAACCTTAAACAGTCAGGCTTTATTTTCTTATGCAGTAATCGTTGAGAAAGAAGAAGGTAGAGAAGAGCAGGGGAAGGTTCAGGCACTCGCCACAACTATGCAAAGGTGTTAGTTTAAAGTCACTCACCACTCTCAATGTTAGAGTGGGTATTGGTCACCCGGATAGTCCCCTCTAACATGGCCTAGCAGCCAGAGTGACACATGAACCAGCAACAGGGCAGTCTCTGCCACAGACTGCCCAAGATGAAATAGGTCTCTGCCATAGACCTTTTGGAATTGAGCCAATGGATAGTTCAGGAATCCTCTGCCACAGGATTTCAAAGTCCCAAACTTCCAGCCGTTCAGTGAAAATAGCCTTTAAGTCAATCCCGAGAACTGCAGGGCTTGTGATCTGATGGATCCCTCCTCAATAAAGTTACCAGGCCTCATCTAAGACATCAGCACTCTGCCAGTCTCCTCCAGGGCAGGTCCTCCCCTGGTCTCCTTCATTAAGACAGCTTCCGCCCCATTTGGACGGACAGCTTGGGATCCCGTCTCAGTATGCAGGCCCCAGCCAGACTAGCTGGGCCTACTATGTAGCGATGCAGTCTCGGGCCAACGTGGCCTCGAGACCAGAACCACACACACCTCGCGCCCGGAGGGCCACGAGGCGAAAACGAACCCCCAATAATGGCGTCTGCCCCTTAAGTATCCCCTCCCAGCAGGCACAGCGGGGCGACCACTCCCACTGTACCGTTGCTGAGAAGGGTCACTAAATGCACCATGGTCTGCCCGTGTTCCAACAGGTGCCCGAGGTGGTAACGCCACCTTCAGGCAAATAGAGAAACTACCATCGGGGGAACCACGGCTAGAATAGAAGCAAATCTCAATATAATTCAACAGTCTGAGCCCAGCTACTGGCTCAGACATCCCTCTAAATTGTATAAAGCTTCTCAACTTACATTTATTTGAATCATAGTATCAAAATCAATATAAACATGGATACATAGGAGTCGTAAAAAGCAATTCTGGCCTTGACATAAAAAACATAACTCATCAACAATAGGAAAATTACACATGAACTCAAGTTATATAAAACCATAGAACTTGTGTAGAGTTTCACATGATAAAGCTACGCATTTCGACCTATTAGGGTAAAGGTCTTCTTCAGGAGAAATTATTCTATGCGAAAAAGAGAAAAAGATTTATGGATTATACTGTCTATAAATGTATCATTATTTTACATAATCATTATGTTCTGTTATAAATAATAGAGTTAGCTGTGTGTGTTTACCACTTCTTGATGAGAAAGTTACATTCCATAGCCAGACGAATTGCTGTTCATCTAAAAGCACACCAAGCCTCGATGATCCCGGGGTGTCCTCACATAGTTCTCATGTCCTCCACGGAAGAAGCCCCACCTCCACACAACTTGCAGGAAGTCACCCCTTTGTAGGACTGGGGAAAGAGGGTTGGGGGGGCACAAAGGCACCCGCAATTTTCTAAATTACAAAATTTAAAAAGATTTTATTTAAGTAGTTGTAACCCCAAGGGACACTGCAGACAGATCATTCAAGTCCTAATACTGCATGTACAGGGATAGCGATATGGTATCTGGTTAGCATTGATCACCTGGTAGACATATAACCAATAAGTATGTATACATGGACGCACATGGCCAAACGATAATACTTTATTATATATATGTAGCGGGTGTTTGTTTTAAGGCCCAGAGACTACCATACCCAGGATGCACTTCCCCGCGCAAGGACTGCTGGGGCGGGGTATTTAACAAGGGGGCGGACCGGAGTATGGTCTCTTTGGACACCGCCCGCCCAGCAAGGGGAACTCTGTGCTGAGTCTGCTGAAAATACAGGGCCTGAAGCCTAGGCCTGTATTTTGTTAAAGAGCCTTTCGTATCCACTGAGGAGCCTGAGGGACGTCTCATCCTGCTGCTGTTCTGCTACTACCAGGAGGACCGAAGACCCGGGTGTCGTGGAATCTGTGTACCAAGACACAGCAACAGAAGATACGGACACGGACTGGTCCAGTTGGGTGAGAGAGCACCTGCTCAGAGAAAAATACAGGATCTCTAAACTCAGTAACTGTTGTTCGGAACTAACGTTAGGTTTTGCAGTTGCACGCCGGAGGGACAGTGCATTGAATAACGCTAGTAGACTTATTCTGTGTTCACCAAGTTATCAAATCCCCTTTATTCTTGTGGATTACAAATAGTTCCAGAAGTGCACCACCATTTGCTAGTAAAGATCTTTCTCTGCAGAACATTTACATAGTACAGTCAGGCCCGACTTAGCAGTGTAGACATTGCTGGGCACCATTTTGCCCACGAGGGAGAAGAGCTGCAGCGGGGTCTGATAGTTTCTTGTCACAGGAGTGTATATCTGTCTGTTTGCTAAAATACTCTTTCATTGCAGGGCTCTACATATGTTTATGTATACTGTTTTACCTGCTTAACCATTATTCTCAGTAAAGTGCCAGGGTTAAGCATACCAGTCGTTTGTGTCATTTACTGTGCAGAAGAAACGGTAAGTGATAGCTATATCATACTGCTGTGTGTCTTTTTTTTGTGGGATTGTGCTGCCAAGAGTCACAGGTTACACAATCCTATCATCCCCTACTAACTGTGCCAAGGGAGGGTAGAGCCAATTGCTGGGGGTTGACAGCGGTGTGTTACAGGCCTGAAATATAATTCCAGCGGCTCTCTTAGCTGAGGGTATCGCGCTATATATATATATATATATATATATATATATATATATATATTAGAATTAATCATTATTTAATGAATGTTGATCAATTAAGCATAATATCAATTTGGTATGTAATACGATTAATCGACTTAAAGCCAATGTGTGCGCATATAAACCCACATAATTGGTTATTGATGTTGATTAATTAATTAGTTAATAAAGAATATAATTAAAATGTTGATGAAATAGAAAGGTGCCGAAAGGGTGATGATTGTGGAAAGGTGAAAAAGTGTTATTTATGTAGTGGTAGTTGTGTTGTGGTGTTGTGTTGTTTGTGTTGTGTGTGTGAATATTGATAAAGTGATGTGGGTTCATCAATATTCACACACACAACACAAACAACACAACACAACACAACTACCACTACATAAATAATTTGATACTATGATACAAAATAAATAAATACAATTTTTTATGGAAAACATTGCCACTTGTTTCTAATACCATCCCGCTGCTAAAAAAAACCCTTGAGGGATCTTCCATTCAATTTAACGAATTGGGGTGTGCAGCACCAACAACTCATATATATGTGTGTTATCTATTTACGTGACTGTACTCTTGCACCACCTGAACATTGTAAACCGTTTTACTAAAATACAAGAATTTATACCACATTTTCGTCTGCCTGTGTGTTCTCACTTTAACTGGGGGGACAATGCAGCACTGCAGCGAAGGTATTGTTCCCCTTTAAGTTTGCTAAAGAAATGTGTGTTATAAACAATTGTGGTTTTTCTAAAAATATATTTTTTGTCTGTTTTAGGCACCTCAGTTTAGACTCTTTCAGGCACTTGCTGTAGCATCAGTTGCTCTGAACTGGCATCCTTCTAGTGAAAACAAGTGCTGTGCAATGCATTCCAGATTGGCTGCTTGTGGCTAGGGATGAGCCGAACAACCCCCCCCCCCCCCCCCCGCCCCCGGTTTGGTTCGCACCAGAACATGCAAACACGCAAAAAATTTGTGCGAACATGCAAACACTCACACACGAACATAAAAAAGAAAAAGTTCTCATATTAAAAGCACATATGCAAGTTATTGCCATAAAAAGTGTTTGGGGACACAGGTCCTGCCCAAGGGGACACGTATCAATGCAAAAAAAGTTTTAAAAACTGCAGTTTCTTTAGGAGCAGTGATTTTAAAAATTCTTAAAGTAAAACAATAAAAATGAAATATTCCTTTAAATATCGTGTCGGGGGGTCCCCTTGGTATGCCTGTAAAGTAGCGCATGTTTCTGATGTGTTTTACAATCCCGCAGCAACATTTAATTTCTAAAGAAAAAAAATGTAATTTAAACTTGCTTGCGGCTCTAATTTATTGCCGCGTCCCCGGCAATATAGATAAAAGGCAAGGAAAAAACACACCAAAATTTAAAAAAAAAACAACGTGGGGTCCCCCCCAAAAAAATCCATACCAGGCCCTTCAGGTCTGGTATGGATTTTAAGGGAAACTCCACGCCAAAAAATAAATAAAAATTGGTGTGCGGGGTCCCCCCCAATATTCATACCAGACCCTTATCCGAGCATGCAGCCTGGAGGACAGGATGGGGGGACGATCAAGCGCCTCCCCCTCCTGAACCATACCAGGCCACATGCCCTAAACATGGGGAGGGTGCTTTGGGGTCCCCCCCAAAGCACCTTGTCCCCATGTTGATAGGGACAAGGGCCTGGGGAGGGGCCCACGCCATTTTTTTTAATTTTGGCGTGGGGTTCCCCTTAAAATCCATACCAGACCTGAAGGGCCTGGTATGGATTTTGGGGGGACCCCCACGCCATTTTAAAAAAAAATTGGCGCAGGGTTCCCCTTAACCACTTCAATAAGCTGTGTTATATATACTACACTGCCTGGACTGACTGAATATAGAGTCTACACTGAATATCTAGTCTACACTAAATGCAAAGAGTATATTTATACATATACAGTATATATATTAGACTGTGTATATAGATATATATATGTATCTACAGTTGCAATAAAAAGTATGTGAACCCTTTTGAAATGATATGGATTTCTGCACAAATTGGTCATAAAATGGGATCTGATCTTCATCTAAGCAAAATTGGGGGGGGGGGGGGGGGTAGTTGGGACTTTAAATGAGGCCATAGGCCTGATAAGGCCAATGCCCCCATCCCATTGGGACTTTGAATGAGGCCATAGGCCTGGTAAGGCCATGTGCCTCCATCCCTGTTAATTAGAAAAAAACACAGCAAAAATACAGCGAATTTGGGACACAGTTGACATCGAAGGAAAAATGTATTCCCAAGTTTATCAAGAAATTTTGCAGGAGAACTTAAGGCCATCTGTCCATCTGAAGCTCAACAGAAGATGGGTGTTGCAACAGGACAACGACCCCAAGCATAGAAGTGAATCAACAATAGAATGGCTTAAACAGAAGAAAATATGCCTTCTGGAGTGGCCCAGTCAGAGTCCTGACCCCAACCCAATTGAGATGCTGTGGCATGACCTCAAGAAAGCGATTCACACCAGACATCCCAAAAATATTGCTGAACTGAAACTGTTCTGTAAAGAGGAATGGTCAAGAATTGTATATATATATTAAACATACTGCCTGCACGCCACTAACTAACCTGCCTGCCTAATCTACCTCAATCTATCTCCGTCCACACACTATACACGGCCGTTATGTAAGCAGCCTTATATTGTGTGGGGCGTGGACTTAGTCCCCCTGAGCCATGATTGGCTAAAGGCACCCTGCCTTTGGCTAAATATGGCTCTCGCAGCAGAGCATGCTGTGATTGGCCAAAGCATGCAGGTCAGGTGCATGCTTTTGCCAATCATCAGACAGCAATGCACTGCGATCTTGCAGTGCATTATGGGGCATTCCACGGCGCTCAAATTTCCCGTGAGCGCCCCATATGTTCGGTTAACTTTAGAACAAACGAACACCCGACTTACGTTCGACTCAAACCACGGTCTCATCCCTACTTGTAGCCTCTGTGAGGGTGACAATGCAGGAGCGGATTTGGGACACAGTTGACATATAAATGGAAGCGCCTGAACAAGCCAACAAAGACCTTCATGGCAGCATTACCAGATATTCCTAAAATGCAGATTTGAATTTTAAAAAGTTTGGAATTGCATTAACATGTTAATGTTTATATGAGATTTTAGTGATTGGTTTTGATCTATTTTAATATTTCTATTGTGGATCATTTACAAGAAAATAAGGTTCTCATCACTCTGCCTGGGCTCACAATGGTGTTTTTCATAGACTGGTGCACTGCTCACACATCATAATGTGAATGGCGATCTTTGACTTAGAGGGTACAGCCCACCACTGACACAAGAGGAGATGAAGGGTGACCTCGACACATCATGTGACTGTGTTGAAGATAACTACAATCAAGGTATGTATGCTGGCAATTTAAAAAAAAAATCTGAGTAGAATGGAGATGTTGTCTGGGAGGGACTGTGGTAGAGTCTATTTTTGTACTTTTAAGAAAGTGCCACCTAAAGGATTCCATTTGTGTCCCTGAACAAAATATAAAATAGCAATACAGCCTAGTAATGGTAGGAGTAATGGAGTGTTTGAAAAACTGTCAGCTAAAGTTAGATATGCAGTAGGTTTGCCATTGGTCTCTGTTGTGAGAACACATACTAGTGTGAGCATGTAAGGTCCTCTCCTCCAGAGGCTATAATCCCTGCCAGGTGATGGGTGTGCCATTGTAACAAGAATTGGTTGAAGCTGTAATCTGAGGTCTAGATTGCATTGTAATTGTATGCTTCACAGGGCTGGTGGGGGGGGGGGGTGTCATTTGGATGCACTTATCCTTTACATACTTTTTAGGTCTGTAAGTATTTATGCACAACATTATATGTTTTCAAAAGTAAAAGCATGGCAGTAGCCTTTTCCTTTGGGTTTGCCTATCTGTGATTGAAACTATGGAGTTGATATACTAAAGACAAACAGAGTGTGCACGTTGCGCTCTGCAAGTACAGTTGCTCCAGATCATAGTAAATGAGCAGAAGCTCTGCTGACTACCTGTGGTGGCAAGATTGGTTGTATGCAGAGCACACAGCCATTTTGCCTTGTGCTAAGTAGCACACACTTCATCTTAATTTAATAATGCTTCTTAAACGAAAATTCACTCACCTTCCATTCGATCCCCATTCATACAAATCAAGAAGAATCACCAGACTGGTCTCATCATCAAGGCCTCCCAGCAAAGACTGGTCGCCTGGAGCCTCACGGCTCCTTTTTATTATCAAAAGATCTCACCAGCAGATAATCACCTCCCCCATGGGAGTGGTCATCACAGGATGTCCCCTTCACACAGGAAATGTCCATATAAGGATATCCCTTCCAACAGGGTTATTTAAATACATACAATACATGAAAACTGTCAGGAAAGGTTCCATCCGCTGATGATATTTATTATTTGGCTTGCAGTACTGTGGTCCACCAGCAGGTGTCTCCTGGCAGTTTGGAACTGTCAGGAGAACTTCTCCCTGCTGGTGTTGTATATCCTTTGGACGCAGTACTGGTCTCCACCAGCGGATGGATCCTGGCAGTGTGGAGCGAACTTCCCTTCCTCCGCTCAGCTGTGACCTGAAGCTAATCATAAGCCTTCCCATAAATACCCGGCAAGTACTAACACTCCTTGCCCTGGTATCTCTCTCCCTGATCTAGGACCTGTGATCTGGACTTTAACCTGCATCCTGCCTGACCCGATCCGACCTAATCCCTACCTTGAGCCCATCCTTCATCTGTCCCTTCTGTTACCTGGATCCCTGCTCTGCAGTCAATCCATCCGTCCCCATACCTCCCAACTTTGTAAAGTCCCTTCGCTGGACATTCTGATGTCCCCTCTCCCCTGCCAACAAGAGTTGTTGAGCGGGGGGGGGGGTGATGGTTGCCGCCGGAACATTTAAAAAATAATAATAATTTTTAAGGGTTTAAGGGCCGATCGGGGGGGGCATACTAGTGCGCCGATCGCGGGGGGGGGGCTCTCATCTGCTGCTGCTGCTCCTCTTCTTCTCTTCATGTTTCCTGCTGTGCGGGAAACATGATAGTCTCACGGGAGTGCGGGAAGGAGGAGCCTCTGCGGTTAAAACCCGCACAATCCGTGCCAGTTGGGAGGTATGCGTCCCCTCCCTGTTCCTGTTTTATTCCCATCCTTACCCATCTGCTTGATCCCCTTGTGTATGACCACGGACTGGCTTTCACTATGATTCTGGTATTCCCCCTTATTGTATATATTTTCTATAAGTCACTGTTATTTGGTTAGGTTACTGCACTGTGTTTTGTTGGAGGTGTTTATTTGTCTGTTTACTTTCCTTAAATAAACCGTTACACTTTCACCTACACCTGTTTGGTCTCCTCTGTGCAGTCACACAGTCTGGTTTGCTAGCATTTCATGGCAAATACACTGATGGCTAAAGTCTTATGGGCGTGTCCGGGCAGGGAAAGCGTGTATGGCTTTTAAACATGGACGCTTTCCCTGACTCGTCCAAGACATATTCCCACGCTGCAAACATCACACTCCAACCTCAAGACGTTTTCCACTACCAGACGGGATTCAACCAGCCTCAGACTGCACCAGTCAGCTCTTTAGAGCAGGTTGCGGAAGTACTAACACTGGGTGACACTATGACAATACATATTATATACATCTTCATAAAATTTTCTACAACAGTCCTCCCTTTTTTGCCATATGCTCCCACGTGTCCTTCGATGCCTTCTTACACCTGGAAATGAATCAGTCCTTACAGTCCATAAAAAGGAAAACACGGCTTGACATGTAGACTCTGTTCTTCAGGAACATGACTTATAAAGGAGGACACGACATGGCGAGCTGTAGTAATCACCGATCCGTCTGTGACCCTTTGTGTCTTGTACGTGGGTCCGGCTTCGGGGCGTCTCATCAAGGAAGATGTGGTCATCTGCTCGGGCCCTGGTCATGCATCCAATCAGGCAACAGGAGAACCTCGTCACGAAAATATAGAAAGAATAGAAATAAAACGACATGAGTATATATATTCCCACTTCCTTTAACCACAATCCGCTGTAAAATAAAAATTAGATCCCCAAAGATTCCCAGACCCTTAAAAGGATTCCCAACCTTCACTTAGATACAGCTCGGGCTTCAACAGTTACATGAACCATCCCATCCCTCAATGGATGAGAATTGTTCAATCGTATCGTACCCTTCTAGCTGTCCCTGCCATTCTTAATTTCTCGCGCCATCAGATGCTCGCGATCGGCCATGACATAAGATGCTGGGACAGCTTCACCATCACGCATGAACCTCTTGCATTGGGGGAATTACCTTATAAGCTGCAGATCCGCATAAGCACCAAAATAAAGTTCAAACACACCTGTGGGCTACCTAGATACTCAAACCGACAAGAGGCAGAGCTATTAAAACTATAACCAATTTTACCCTCTAAAAATGCATCGTTAGATTCCATTGACAAGTGTTCGGAGTCTTCACCAGTTTGTCAAAACTCCTCATACCCATAATAACATCATAAATGGCATGTACCGCTGTCATCGCTGGGGTACTAAAACTCGGTGGAGACTCAGATTAGACTTAGCAATCGGTCCTGTTCGCTTTCTGAGCTAGTCAGGAAATACACTTTAAATAATAACTTGGGATGCTTTTCATTGTTACCCTTGCTAAAATTTACTAAACAAAAAAATATTAATAAACAAAGATACTACTCATTCTTTGGTGTGGTTGAGCCGCTTCTTGCAGTGGCTCGTCTCATCCCTCAAGCTTCTTTACAACGACCCAGTCACCTGGTTGGAAAGAATGTAAACCAGTTATTGTGTCAGGGTCCAGAAGGGACTCGTGAACCCTGTGGTGGACATTTTGAAGTTCATGTCACAGCGATCGCACCCACCCCATCAGCTGAGAATATAAGTGATAGCTAATGAGGAAAGTATGACTCTGGTTTTGATTGACCTCCAAACAACCCTCATATGACAATAACCCAGACATCGGGACTGTGGCCACTGCATAACCTCTGCATGGCTTACAATACCTGGAACCATTGACAAAAGGTTCTTAGCATCTGGGATGGGATCATGGGAACCTACTTCACCAGACTGCTGCTTGCCAATTCAAATTCTATCAAAGAAAGACAGTCTTGGCACAAACTTGGTTAGAATTACAGAGGTTAACGTTATTAGTTTGAAAAAAAAACAGTCATTCTTACATTTATCATTCCCCCCCTTTTCTTGCTCATTACAGACTGAAGGAAGAAATGCGTGGTGCAGGAAAAAAGAAACAATGAAATAGCCCATGATACTTTTACCTCCTTAGACTCATGTATTTATACATATGTACAGCTGTCTACATACACTTTCAGAAACTCCTTGGACCTGAAAAATACTTATAAGCAAAATCATTACTCTATCCTTCATATTTAACCTGCAAAGAATGGTAAACAATAATGACATTCCTGTACATTGGTAAATTGTCAATGACATTCTTTCAAAATCGATTCAAACAAAACCCTCTGTAACCCTTAAGCCCTGTACACACGATCGGGTTTCCTATGGATTTTAAACCGATGGATTTTTCCATCGGTAATCCGATGAAGCTGACTTCCATCAGTCTTGCCTACACACCATCAGTCAAAAATCCGACCGCCCCGAACGCCGTGACGTAAAACACTCCGACAAGCCGAGAAAAATGAAGTTCAATGCTTCTGAGCATGCGTCGACTTGATTCTGAGCATGCGCGGGTTTTTTGTCCGATGGAATTTGCTATCGTTTTTTTTCCCATCGTATAAATTTAAAACATGTTCTATTTTTTCTCACCGATGGAAAAAATACCGATGGGGCCCATACACGATCGGTTTGTCCAATGAGAAAAGTCCATCGGACTGTTTTCATCGGTAAAACCGATCGTGTGTACACGGCTTTACTTTTCCCGCTCCTACAAAAATACAACAGCCGCGACACATCAGAGGATCGCCGCGGTAAGTTAGAACATATTCACGTTACTACATACAAACATTCCGATACAAATGTGGGGGAGATACTTCAGTTTCCATAACCAAAATGAAAAAAAACAAAAAGCCGGAATTCTCCTTTCACTCTTTCACAAATAGAAGAAAATACAATGGGAAAAACATGAGAGCAGCTCGAGAACCTTGCATGGACCAGCCATACAAAGTTCAAACAAACGGGCATGAGAATTTTAACCACCGTTCCTCCTCTGAGAATCGCAAAAACGTGTACTACACCTCCATCAACACTCATCATTACAGATTTCTGAAGCTGCATCTGAACTACATCCACTCCAGAGGGATACCCAAAATAGTATCCTTGGACCACCTATGTTAATCTTTAGGGTTTCAAAGGCCTTTGCACCAAAACTAGGCTTCATGCACCGTGTGGCCGTCTGACTGTGGGAAGCCTAAATTCCTTCCCTTTGCACAGACCTCCTTGTGTCCATGGCGATTCGAATCGGCTTATCGTCTTAACCCTGCGTCCAGGGTAAACCGTTGCACCCATTTCAGAGAGCACCGCCTGGTGTCTTCTTCTACGGTGGATTGATGGACTACAACCACTATATCTGGTCCAGTCCCCCAGCTAGAAACCCTAACCAAGGCGTTATCACCCCCCAAATTAGGCCTCTACCCCTCACAGTGTGAGCATACACAAGCGTTTTCCGCTATACAACCATACACTGCGTTACCAGTCTAAACCACACAGAACACTTACGCCCGTTTACCACCTACAGAACAATGCGGCTTCTCTCTGTATATAGATGTTACAACAATAATGGAGATGCCCCCCTGTTTGCTCTCTACCCAAAACTGTATAGCAGTACAAAACTTCACAAAACTGGAACAAAATATAAAACACCCTTTTTCAAATGCCAAAATGCTTTCCATTTTCCTTCCAAGCACAAATCTCATTGCCCACTTTTCAGAAAACCCCAAACTCCTCCCACCAACCTCCTGCTGATACATAAATGCTGAAAAGAACTTCCTATGGCATGCTCAGCTCTCAAAAAAAAAACCTGGTTTATTTACATATCAATGTACAGGAAGAGGGAGGGGGAGGGGGGAGCCTAGCCCCATACGCTTGTCTATTAAGACACCAAAAAAATCCATGGCTAAACATCATATATTTCAACAATTTAAAAAACATTTGTCAAGGAAATGATGGAACAAACCCCCTTTTTGCAAATGGGAGGGAATCCCCCCTGACCCAAACATCCCCTGGAGGTCAAACCACAAGTTTCGAGACTCAAATACAAACTCCTGCCAAAAGATGGCTATACAGTACAAGCTTCAAAAACAATGAATTGCCTTCTGGGAAACTCACAAATATTTAAACATAAAAACACACACCACTGTACAAAAACTCAGTTAAAGTTAGTCTTAAAATCTATCAAAATTCAGTGTAAGGTAGGGATTTCACTTAAAGCCAAAATCCAATACAAAAACCGCCGCTCATATGCTGCAAAGTCAGCTAAACCTGCAATAGCTTACATTCACTTAAATTAAAACAGAGAAATCCCCATCTCAACACCATCTTCCTGGAGTTTGCATGTTCTCCCCGTGCCCGCGTCGGTTTCCTCCGGGCACTCCGGTTTCCTCCCACACTCCAAAGACATGCTTGTAGGTCAACCAGATCCCGTCCATAAATGGGCCTCAGCGTGTGCATGTGTCCGCAAGCACGTCAGGACCCCTCAGGGCAAGACCGCGCTATATCAAGATACCACTTTACTCAACTCAAGAGGCGATGCTTAAAAAAAAACATTCAAACTAGCGAATTTAACATCAAACCAAAACAGCCTCTCAAGATGGCCGACAAAGAAACCAGGCCACAACAAAAATGGCACCAGTAACGCATGCAATGCAGTTTTTGATTTTGCCAAAATCAGCACAAACTTCCCTACCAGCCAAAAACTGACAAACATGAGACATCAAATAAACACTTAAATATAAAACACAAGACCACATGGGTTCCCACACACAAAGGAAAACAAAAATGGTCTCCACCAGATTCCAACACAGAAAATTTGCACCAAACGTCGAAATCTGCCCAAAACCTGCGAAATTCCACCAACAAGATAGCCGACAAATGCCACAGCACAGTCACATGGTATCACACCCAAAGGAAAGGTGGCTGCACCTTCCCCTATAGGAAGCCTCTCAAAATGGCCACCGACGACCATGGCAGCATGGCAGACAAGATGGCCGCCACATGCAGTTTTTCCCGCCAAAACCAGGATCTCTTCACTAGAAAATCAAAAATGTTTTTCTCCACAAAGACAGACTACACAATTGAGATTCACACTCAACCATAGACACACACTTTAGGCTACTTCAACTGAGACATTTTGGCCAACTAAACAGCACATTTAAGAAATGTTAGTTACATGCAACACAACTCAAAACATACACTCCTGTCCCTACCCAAGTTCACACACACACAGTGGCATCAGCTTCCATAACAAGCCATTGCACAGACATGCAAACAGTGATTCTTGCATGCATGATCTTTTCAAAACAAATAAAAATAAAATTACAAAAAGTTGTCACTAAATGATATATTGCTCACACATGCCATGGTTATAAAATAGCACAAAACCCCCCCAAATGACCCCATTTTGGAAAGTAGACACCCCAAGCTATTTACTGAGAGGCATTATTAGTCCATGGAATATTTTATATTTTGCCACAAGTTGCGGGAATATGACAAACTTTATTTTTTTTGCACAAAGTTGTCACTAAATGATATATTGCTCACACATGCCATGGGCATATGTGAAATTACACCCCAAAATACATTCTGCTGCTTCTCCTGAGTACGGGGATACCACATGTGTGGGACTTTTTGGGAACCTAGTCGCATACAGGACCCCAAAAACCAAGCACCGCCTTCAGGATTTCTAAGGGCACAAATTTTTGATTTCACTCCTCACTACCTATCACAGTTTTGAAGGCCATAAAATGCCAAGATAGCCCAAAACCCCCACAAATGACCCCATTTTGGAAAGTAGACACCCCAAGCTATTTGCCGAGAGGCATGGTGAGTATTTTACAGCTCTCATTTGTTTTTGAAAATGAAGAAAGACATTTTTTTTTTTTTTCTTTTTTCAATTTTTAAAACATTGTGACAAAAAGCAAGATCTGCAAGATACTCAACATACCTCTCAGCAAATAGCTTGGGGTGTCTACTTTTCAAAATGGGGTCATTTGGGGGGGGGTTTGTGCCATCTGGGCATTCCATGGCCTCCGAAACTGTGATAGGCAGTGAGGAGTGAAATCAAAAATTTACACCCATAGAAATCCTGAAGGCGGTGCTTGGTTTTCGGGGTCCTGTACGCGGCTAGGCTCCCAAAATGTCTCACACATGTGGTATCTCCGTACTCAGGAGAAGCAACAGAATGTATTTTGGGGTGCAATTCCACATATAACCATGGCATGTTTGAGCAATATATAATTTAGTGACAACTTTTTGTACATTTTTTTTTTCTTTTTGTCATTATTCAATCACTTGGGACAAAAAAAAAAAAAAAAATATTCAATGGGCTCAACATGCCTCTCAGCAAATAGCTTGAGGTGTCTACTTTCCAAAATGGGGTCATTTGGGGGGGTTTTGAACTGTCCTGGCATTTTATGCACAACATTAGGAAGCTTATGTCACACATCATCCACTCTTCTAACCACTTGAAGACAAAGCCCTTTCTGACACTTTTTGTTTACATGAAAACATTTTTTTTTTTGCAAGAAAATTATGTTGAACCCCCAAACATTATATATATTTTTTAAAGCAAAGGCCCTACAGATTAAAATAGTGGGCGTTGCATTTTTTTTTTCCCACACAGTATTTGCGCAGCGATTTTTCAAACGCATTTTTTGGGGGAAAAACACACTTTTTTTCACATGCATGATGCAATTGCTGTTTACATATGACGCTAGACCGATGCTTGCGTTCGCCTTTGCGCAAGAGCAGGGGGGGACAGCGGTGCTTTTTTTTTTTTTTTTTTTTTTTTATTATTTATTTTGCTTTTTTATTTTATTTTTAAACTGTTCCTTCCATATTTTTTTTTTTTTTAGCATTTTTATTGTTATCTCAGGGAATGTAAATATCCCCTATTATAGCAATAAGTAGTGACAGGTACTCTTTTTGAAAAAAAATGGGGGTTAGACCCTAGATCTTTCCTCTGCCCTCAAAGCATCTGACCACACCAAGATCGGTGTGATAAAATGCTTTCCCAATTTCCCAATGGCGCTGTTTATATCCGGGGGGGGGGGCATTCCCTCCCACTGCTTGTAAAAGCAGTCTAGAGGCTAATTATCTGCTAGAATTGCTTTTACATGAAAGCCGGCCACTGGCTGAAAAGAATGATACCAAGATGATATCTAAACCTGGAGGCATCATTCTGGTATAAACATTCAAAGTCCAGCAACATACCAGTACGTTGCTGGTCCTTGTTGGACATGTATTGTAATCTTTTTTTTCATGCAGCCTGTTGGCTGAACGAAAAAAAGAGATTGATCGGTGGGTATGCCCACCATTAGAATACCTCCCTTCATCCACCCACTTCTAATGATGGGCATATATGCCGAAGCATGGGGGCATCCTCCCGCAAAAAAGTTATGCCGCGTACATACGGTCAAACTTTTCCACGGGCAAGCCTCCGTCTGAATTTCGACCGTATATACGCGGCATTAGGAGCAAAATCGCTCCTCCGCCCCTGCTGCCCCCATGCTTCGGCATATATGCTCTTTTTTTAACTGTGGTGGTGAAATCACCTCCTACAGCGTTGGAGTCACGGCTTTATGTATCGTGGGAGCAAACGCTGTTGCTGTCAAGATAAATAAAGCCGCGATGCAACTGAATGGCGTACCTGCTAAGCAAATGATGGTTAACATTAAAACAAAGTAACATTACAGTACAACAGTAAGACCTTACCATACCATACCTGCAAAGCAAATACCAAAACAAAACCTAGTGTCACGTACCAAGTGTGACCAGAACTGTGCAGCTAGCAACAGAGGAACACCAAACACATATAAGTGAAATATAAAGATTTATTAAAGATAAGTGAAATAATATATATATATATATATATATATATATATATATATATATATGGAAATAAGGTGTGTTCAATAAAGGCCTTCTAGAGCACACACTCAGCGCCAATTCAATCCCACAAAATTTAGTAGTAGTAAAACAGAAGCGAAGAAAAAAATATAAAAATATACTGATCAACTCAGAATATTTTAACTAGCTGAGCAGCCGTTGTAAAAATATCAAAATGTAGAAAACGAGGTGAATTAATAGGACAAATAAAACTTGCAACATTAGTTCACACCAAACAGCGCTAAAAAATTAATTACATCTAAAATAATAAGTAAACTCGTGGGCAAGCCACTGATAAAAGTCTTAGACGTGGTGTTGTAACAGAGTCAGTCCAGAGAATAAAGAGGTGAGTATCTACAATTGTCCATAAGTGTGCACCTTCCACCAATACAGAATTCAATTGCACTCCACCGCGTGATGAAATAATCCCCTCTGGGGTTCAAACTCACCGGAACCACAAAACAAATGTGCCTTCAGTAATATTGGTAACATCAGCTACTCTGTCCTGGCTTGTCACTCCTTAAACAGATCCACCAATGTGCTGGGCTCCACAGCAGCTCATAAATAACAGAAAATGACAGCAAACATAGCGTAATCCTGTTTATTAAATAAACTGCTTCCCATACATCAGAAGACCCCTTAAAAAGCCTACGTACGATAAATCAGCAGTAAAAAAGCATATAGTGGCCTCAGAGGGCGCTATCACCGTTCTCAGTCGTCCCGCAGAGCGTCCGCAAGTCCTGCAGACACTTCCTGATGGAGATGAAAGGCGGTGGAACGCAGCCTTGGAGCGCACTCGTCACTTCCGGGTTGTGTGTAGTCGTCGTTACGCCCTGACGCGTTTCGTCATGTGACTTCAACAGAGGGCGTAACAGAGCGACGTACACACAGTCCGTAAATACCTCCGCTCATAGAGCGGCAGCCAATCAGCGCACCATAGCAACTGATGACAGGCACTAGCATCTGCCGCCTGATAGGTCGCTGACGGCCAGCCACTTTAAACATAGAGCGCGGAGGTACTTATGAAAACAAGTTCTATAAACATACATCTTACGATACCAGTAGATGCTGGATGGTATTAGAAATAAAACCATAGTTATGGAAAAACAATAATATTTAAGCACATGGGAAAAAAATTTGAGAGATATCTTACTAGTAATATTAATTTACTATAGTTTAAAAAATGTCATAAAATCAGTATAATGAGAAATATGTGTATATATACAAATATACACAGCGGAGTCACTGAGTGATTACTCCGTCATCATGTAATTAATGACAGATTGTTGTCTCTAATAATATATAAGATATTGTATTCCATTAGAACCAGTGAATGCTGAGACTGGTAATACTGTCAGTGGGAAGAACGAGAAAAAAACGCACAACAAGACACTATCACCACTGACATATTAATCAGCAAGACTGGTTATAGCTAATCTAATGGATACCAATGTATCAATCAATCGATGGAAATATGGCCCAAATCTCAAATATAAATAAGAGAATTAAACATAAAGGTAGATAAGATATATATAAAAAAAGTTTTTTAAAAAACTTAATAAGAATATGAGAGTGCCTCACATCCAGATAAAATATATATATACACATACATATAAAATCAAGGATAAATCAATAATTATAAATCAACATATAAAATATGTAAAATCTATCATATATATGTGTCTCATAAAATAGCGGTAAGAATGTGATAATATGGTGTTAGATATCCATTAAGATTAATATAAAAATAAAAATAAAAATAAAACAACAATATAAAAGAATGTTGGTTGCTCTATAGGTATGAGGATTAGAGATCACTGATAAAACAATTTATGTCTAAATCAACATTCAACCCTTTCGGAGAGAGTGTGTCAAACTGCTGATTTATCGTACGTAGGCTTTTTAAGGGGTCTTCTGATGTATGGGAAGCAGTTTATTTAATAAACAGGATTACGCTATGTTTGCTGTCATTTTCTGTTATTTATGAGCTGCTGTGGAGCCCAGCACATTGGTGGATCTGTTTAAGGAGTGACAAGCCAGGACAGAGTAGCTGATGTTACCAATATTACTGAAGGCACATTTGTTTTGTGGTTCCGGTGAGTTTGAACCCCAGAGGGGATTACTTCATCACGCGGTGGAGTGCAATTGAATTCTGTATTGGTGGAAGGTGCACACTTATGGACAATTGTAGATACTCACCTCTTTATTCTCTGGACTGACTCTGTTACAACACCACGTCTAAGACTTTTATCAGTGGCTTGCCCACGAGTTTACTTATTATTTTAGATGTAATTAATTTTTTAGCGCAGTTTGGTGTGAACTAATGTTGCAAGTTTTATTTGTCCTATTAATTCACCTCGTTTTCTACATTTTGATATTTTTACAACGGCTGCTCAGCTAGTTAAAATATTCTGAGTTGATCAGTATATTTTTATATTTTTTTCTTCGCTTCTGTTTTACTACTACTAAATTTTGTGGGATTGAATTGGCGCTGAGTGTGTGCTCTAGAAGGCCTTTATTGAACACACCTTATTTCCATTTTAGTTTATTTTATTCTTAGCAGCCATGGATGCCCTACAATTCCTCAGTAGTAGGAACATAGATATGAATAGCATTTTTGCAGTAAATGAGCTCACTACAGCTCAAACCAATTTTAATGGAGCTATTATTGCTCTTGGTAATATATTGGAAAAACAAGTTTGCACATGGTGGGATATTTTTACTTTAGAACAATATATAAAGGATAGAATTATTATTAGAAGCCTGCGTTGGGAGGTAATCCCACAGGATGGTCTTGATGACCCAGAGTCTATGCATGAATGGCTGGAATTTTTTAATGGGATGGGCCTTAGACTCCAGGAACTTATTTTAAAAAGAAAACGCACAAAAATGACACGTTTAGAAACAAGAATTAATGAGCTTAAGGCACAACTTGAACCCATTAAAGATTCACAGCAAGTCATTGATTTTAATACACGAATAAAAAAGAAACTTGAGAAGGTAGATAAGGACACACAAAGAAAGAAAATCAAGAAGTTCCACAGGGACATGGGAGATTTCCAGACAAACACAATATATTTATGGCAACAAGCTAAAGGTCCCACGACTGGTGTTTTTAATATGGAAGTGGCACAAGCTGATAACTTGACAGAGCAACCACAACCATCTAACACCCAAGCTGTATCTTCTGGTACCCAACAGAGAGCATCTATACCCCCATATCCTCCCGTAGGTCAATCCACTCCTATAAGGAACAGTACCTATCAAGGAAGAGGTAGATCAACCAGAGGGGGAGTTGCAAACTCACAGTATTATAATAATCAATACCAAGTACCAGTCACTAATAGATATGATACCTTACAACCATATAATGATAGGGAACGGTACCAATCCCCACGTCCTTTTTTAGGGAGGGGGAGAGGATGGCAGAGGAGGGGTCGAGGCTACCCTCCACGCAGAGGGAGGAACCCGATGCAGCCACAACCTATAAACGACCAAAGGGGACCCCAATGGAGGGAACCCCCCTGGTGGGAGAGAGAACAAGCCTCATATCAAGACCCATGGAGAGGAGATCAAGAGGGTGTAGAGCCGGGAGAAGGCTCCAGAAAAAGAAAGAAAAGAGACAGAGACTAGGCGGCATTTTTAACCTAACAGATATCGAATTGACCCATAAGGAAACCAACATTCTACATCTTGGCCTCAAATGTGGTCTGAAAAGACCTGTCAACAAGTTTGATGTGTTTATCGATGTCCATAAATATGTAAGAAAATTAAATATGAAGAAATACTTCCTTAATAAGAATTCACAACCAACCACTAATTTAGCATCTGTATCTAATGATAGTGGACTTAGAAATAAGTCACTATTCAATCCCCTAAACACGGCTAATCAACAAGTGGATGTATTTAAAGGTCTAGTACTCCGCGACCTAGAAGGCCTCATCCCTAAGAAAGATGTGAACCCACGCCACATACAGCAAGGGATTGAATTATTGGAGAAACGAAAAGAATTGGTGATACGACCGGCTGATAAAGGAGGAGGTATTGTTATACTGACCAAGGAGTTTTATCATAAACAATTACTTGGGATGCTAATTGATGATGACACGTATAAAAAGTTAGAAAGAGATCCAACCCCGCAATATGAAGCTGATCTAGAAAACCTTATTAGGTCTGGGTATTTCAAGTGGGTACTGACAGACAAGGAAAGAAGATATTTGGTTCCCAGCAGCTGTACGATACCGACTATCTACACGCTACCAAAGATCCACAAAGATATCCATTCCCCTCCAGGGAGGCCCATAGTAAATGGAATAGGATCAGTATCATCCCGAATTGGACAATATCTTGATGTGTTCCTCCAAAAGAGTGTGACTATGACCAAGGCTTATCTTCGGGATACAAAAAACCTATTACAATTATTGGAAACAATTGATCTAACAGGAAAAACAGAGATTTATTTGATAACCGCAGACGTCTCTTCCTTATATACAGTGATCCAGCACGATGATGCTCTCTTAGCTCTGAACTGGGCTCTCAGCCAAAGAGATGATCTAACACATAATCATAAGATCTTCCTAAGGAACGCTCTTGATTACTGCTTAGGACACAACTATTTTTGGTATGATGGCAATTTTTACCTACAAAAACGAGGAGTTGCAATGGGCGCTAAGTTCGCCCCGAGTATTGCTAACCTCTTTATGGGGGAATGGGAGGATAAAACCATTTTTGCCGTGAAAAGAGATGCACTACTACTGTATAGACGCTATATTGACAATCTCATCTTTATATGGTCAGGTCCTCTGTCCACTCTGCAATCATTCCTGGAGGAGTTGAATGATAACACCAACAATATTAAACTCACCTATGAAATTAGTGATAAGAATATACATTTTCTTGATGTTAATATATATAGATGCGGTGACAGACTCGGTACCACAGTATATTTTAAACCTACTGACTCTAACAGCTACCTCCCCATACAAAGCGGTCATCATCCGTTGTGGCTAAGAAATATTCCTAAGGGACAGTTGACCAGAATAAGAAGAAATTGCACAGAAACTGCTGATTACAAAACACAAGCGTTGATCATAAGGAATAAATTCATTGAAAAAGGCTACCGAGAACAGTTTCCTAATCGTATTATTGAAGATATCTCTCTGGTACCCAGGACACATTTTCTGGCTGATACAACATTAACACCGAAGATCAACAAGCAGGAATGGAGTTTTATTTCTGGCTTCCACTCCCAGTATAAAGAAGTGGAAGCTATTTTTATGAACCACTGGCACGTTCTATTAATGGATAGAATTTTGAAACCCTCATTACCCTCAATCCCTGGCTTCATATATAGAAGAGCTCCTAATTATGGAGATAAAATTGTTAAAAAAGTAATCGACCCTCCACCAAGACCTCCTTCTATCTGGGACCATGATGGCTTTTATTCATGCAGAAGATGTCGTGCATGCAAAGAGGTCAGAACACCGATAAGAGCACTGAATAGCTTTACATCTACCTCAAACCAGAAAGAATTTAAGATAAAAGAATTTATCACCTGCAATACAGCTTATGTAGTTTACGCCTTACAGTGCCCATGCGGTCTGATTTATATTGGTCGCACTAAGAGACTTTTGCGAATTCGGATCGCTGAGCATATAGCCAACATTAAGTTAGGCTTCAAGGACCACAATGTCTCACTACATTTTAAGTTGTACCATAATCAGGACCCATCTGGATTGAAATTCTGGGGTATAGATCATCTCAAACCTTTTTGGAGGGGATCAAATTTGGTACGGGAGCTCTCGAAGCGTGAAACCCAGTGGATCTTCTTGATTGACACACTCTCTCCGAAAGGGTTGAATGTTGATTTAGACATAAATTGTTTTATCAGTGATCTCTAATCCTCATACCTATAGAGCAACCAACATTCTTTTATATTGTTGTTTTATTTTTATTTTTATTTTTATATTAATTGTGACAGCAGGAAGGTAAAGTCACCTGGTTGCATCCAGGGGGGTAGGTATATTTCTCCCAGATTCAGGCTTTATGCCGACTTATACAACTAGGGAGAGAGTTGATGAAGCCCAGCTGAGGCTAGTGGGCTCATGGATGATTCATACCTCTAGGGAGAGTGCTGGGCGTCATGCAGGCAGGGAGTTGATGAGACCAGCTGAAGCTTGTCAGCTCGTTTAAGGCCTCTATAAAAACTCCCAGCTTCATTAGATGTTTGCTCATGCCTGGAACCAGACCTGTGTGGACTGTCTAGGGAGAGTGAACCCCTGTGCGGTGAGACAAAGCCTGTGTGGCTATTTGTTTGGACATTTACTAAACCAGGGACTTAGGGACTAGGACAGCACCAGGCTGATCCCAGTTGTTAGTTAGGAAACCTGCATGTTTAGTCAGAGGTCAAGCTGACCAGGATTTATTTTGTTTATGTTTCTTTTTGCTTTGCTGTGTTTTTGTCACTGTAAATAGAGAAATAAACCGCACCTTTTGATCTTGAAAACCACAACCTCTGTCTGCTGGGCCTGTTTTTGTGTGGGGAGCCCATCCAGGGGGTCACACACACCCGCTACCGAGCTAACCCCCTCACAGTTGGTGGAGAACCAGTGGCAGTTTTTTTTTAAGCCAGCATGGAGGAGATACTGAAACAGCTGGCTCTAGCAAATGCCAATCAACAGCAGACAAATGCAGGTTTGCAAAAGAGCTTCGCAGCCCAGCAACAAGCCCAGCAGCAATCTGAGGCCCGCTTCATAGACCTGTTGCAGAAGCAAGAGCAGAGACTACAACAACAGATGGAAGCAGTAATGCAGCAACGTCCGCAGACCAGTGAGGAAAGCCGTCCCACTAATACCGCGTCCTTTGGGGTGAGTCGTTTATTGACAAAAATGACTGGAGAGGATGATCCAGAGGTATTTCTTTTTCGTACATCACGGGACACAGAGCGACTTAGTCATTACTAATGGGTTATATAGTTTACCTTCAGGTGTTGGCACTGGCCAATTCCAAACCGGAAGTACCCTCCCCTATATAAGCCCCTCCCACCCGGGAGCACCTCAGTTTTTTGCCAGTGTCTAAGGTGTTGGCCAAAGAGTAACATGTGTTTTCACTGGGCTTGCGTACAGGTTCTTTTGGGCCTTAGTAAGCTGTTCCGGATCCCACCAAAAAAGCTTCATAGCTAAACGGTCGGTACCCGGGCCTTGCAGCAGAAGAGCAAGGTTTTGCCTGTAATGCTTCTCTTAGGAGGGCTGGACCCTGGGATCCAGAGCTCTGGTCATACCCACGACCAAGACGCTGTCTGTGCAGGGTGCTATACAGGTCCAGGGGAGTGGAATCCTTGGGAACCCGGTCCCTGAAGGTTTAATTACAATGCCTGCCGTGATAGGTGAAGTTTGGACTTTTGTGGACCAAACAAAGTCCTGCGGCGGGGATCAGGTAAGTGGGGGCCCTCAGGAACTTGGTTCTATTGGGGGACCCCCAAGCCTAATTTGTCTTTCTGTCTGTTACCTAACGGTATTCCCGCTAAATATCTGTGTTTGCCTATAACTACTGAAAATGTAAAATTTTAATAGTAGTCAAGAAAAAAAAAAAAAACAGGGACCGCGGTACCTGTGTTAAACCACTAGAGGCCGCTGTAGTCCATTTTTCTTGTAAATGTGGATCTTTGGTTTTCTCAACTCAAAAGATCCAGGCAGCTGGTAAGTTTCTCTGAGGGAATCCACTTCCTCTGCCCTGTTGCTGCGTTCATCCACCGCACAGGCCCTCCGGCAAAAAGGGCCCTGGCTCCTAGTCCTCTGTTGGTTTTCGAAAAGGGCGCCATTGGCGCACGGGCGCGCGCGCGGGCGCGTGCACGCGCCTCCTATGAAAAAAAAGGGGCGGGGCGGGTGGATGACGCTCGATGCGCGCCGCGGCGCTTCTGCGCATGTGCGGGCGTCCCAGCATGGTTAAAAGACACAGTACAAGTGTCAGCTGCATGCAAACAGAGCTAGCAACAAACAGTGGCACACAGAGGCGGTTGATGCAGGCATCCCCATAGAAAGGCACTTTAGTGGACACCAGCTGGTATATAGCAGCACCTGTGTTAGACTATTACCAGCAAAAATTGGTGTATGACGACGGGAATACCTCAGCTTTGTGCTTAAAGGATATGTCGTCCAGACGCTCCGGAAATAGATCTTCCAGGAAGCCAAAGGGGTCTCCATCGGGCTCTGAGGATATTGGGCATGCTTGCACTGCACCAATCTCCCCTGAGAATGCAGAGGTCAGTAGCCGTAGAAACCCCGCAGGAATGCCTGGTGCTGCGGCTGTCCCCAGTCCACCTGCTCCTGTATATATAACAGAGGAGGTTTTATCCTCAACTCTGGGAGGATTGGAAGAGAGATTAACAGCATTGATCGCTGCTTCCCTGTCACAGGAAAAGCGCGTCCGATCTCCGTCTCCTCCTTCAGAGTGCCTGTTAGTGGAGGAACAGCCCCACACAGAGATCGACCTACCTGAAGGGGATCAGGATGAGGTTGATTCACTTATAGAGGAATCAACAGTGGAAGAACCTTTCTCAGCTTCTCAGGCTGAAAGATTATGGGTTCAGTCTTTGACTAACATGGTCCGATCAGCATTTAAAATGCCTCTGGCGGAACCACCATCCACTACGGTTTCCTCGCTGGGTTCGCTAAAAGCTCCCCAGGCGGTCTGTTCCTTCCCAATCCACCCTTTATTAGAAGGGCTTATTTACCAGGATTGGGAGCATCCTGATAAAATATTTGCTCCCCCCAAGAGATTTCCGGTGATCTATCCCATGGAGGATAAGTTCATAAGAAAATGGAGGGTCCCTATAGTGGACGCAGCCATCTCTTCTGTTAACAAATCACTGACATGTCCAGTAGATAATGTTCCAATGTTCAAAGACCCAATAGATAAAAAATTGGAGTCTTTACTAAAATCTGCTTTCTCTACAGCAAGTATGGTGACACAACCTGCGGTAGCAGCGATTGGAGTCTGCCAAGCAGTGAAAGATCAGTTGAAACAAGTCTTAAGGGACTTACCAGATCAGCAGGCTCATGCCCTAGCTGACCTGCCTAGAGCCTTGTGTTTTGCGGTGGACGCCATAAAGGATACAATCCAACAGGCCTCCCGCTTTACGCTGTCTATAGTACATATGCGTAGGCTTCTGTGGCTCAAAAACTGGTCTGCTGAAGCTCCCTGTAAAAAACTGCTGGTTAGCTTCCCATTTCATGGAGAACGCTTATTTGGAGAAGATCTGGACAAATATATCCAGAAAATTTCTGCCGGTAAAAGTTCACTCTTACCGGTTAAGAACAAGGGTAGAAGTCCTTCTTTTAAGAGGCCTACCTCTCCAGTCCCGGGCACATCGGCTGTGAAGCAGTTCCGACGGCCTCCGCGGTCAAATTCAGGGGGCAGAAATCAGGGACAATCACAGGGTAACAAGAAGCCCTGGATCAAGAGAGGTACAAAACCTCCCCCTAAGGCATGAAGTATTGCCCCCGCTCAATCGGGTGGGGGGAAGACTTCAGTTGTTCACAGAGACCTGGCGGGACACCATCAGAGACAGATGGGTGCTCTCCGCAGTAAGTCTGGGATACAAGCTGGAGTTAAAAGGCACTCCTCCTGCCCAATTTATGAGGTCAAACGTGCCAAGAGATCCCCAAAAGAGAGGATCCCTCCTTCTGGCACTAGAACAACTATTGCTCCAAGGGGTAATCATGAAGGTTCCCCTGGAAGAAAGCGGATTCGGGTTTTACTCGAACCTTTTCACAGTCCCCAAACCAAATGGGGACGTGAGGCCCATATTAAATCTAAAAGGGCTAAACAAGTTCCTAAATATCAGGACCTTTCGGATGGAGTCGATCCGATCAGTGGCCACCGCCCTACAAGGGCAGGAATGGCTAGCCTCGATCGACATAAGGGATGCTTATCTGCATATTCCCATCTTTCCGGCCCATCAGAAATTTCTACGCTTTGCAGTAGAAGGGCGCCATTTTCAGTTCAGAGCCTTACCTTTCGGTCTGGCCACAGCACCACGAGTGTTCACAAAAATTCTGGCCCCATTATTGGCCAATCTAAGAACACAGGGTGTAACGATAATGGCATATCTAGACGACCTGCTACTAATAGACCACTCAGTGGAAAAGCTGGAAGTAGCTATCCACAAGACAATCGAGTATCTGGAATATCACGGTTGGATTATCAACCGGGACAAGTCAGCTCTAAGACCAGTCAAAAGTCTGGAATACTTAGGGCTAAGGCTGGATTCAAATCAGAGAAAGATTTTCTTACCTCCAGAGAAGGTGTCGTCTTTAAGAAATTTGACCCACTTAGTGGGTACAAAAAGAAAACCATCCATACGTCTCTGCATGAGGCTGCTGGGAAAGATGGTGGCTTCATTCGAAGCGGTACCCTACGGTCAATTCCATTCAAGGAATTTGCAAAGGGCCATACTGTCAGCCTGGAACAAAAAAGTTCAGGCTTTAGACTTACCAATGTCCCTGTCCCCTTCCGTTCGCAAGAGCCTCCATTGGTGGTTGGTGCCCCAGAATCTGGAAAGAGGGAAACCCTTCAGTCCGGTTTCTTGGAAGGTGGTCACTACAGATGCCAGCCTCATCGGCTGGGGGGGCAGTGCTGGAGCAATGGTCTCTCCAGGGCAGGTGGTCAGAAGCAGAAAAGGCCCTGCCCATCAATCTCTTAGAGATACGAGCAGCCCGGTATGCCCTAGTAGCATGGACATCCAAACTCCAGGGGTCCCCTGTCAGAATTCAATCAGACAATGCCACGGCAGTGGCATATATCAATCATCAGGGTGGCACCAAAAGTCGTGCAGCCCAGAAGGAAGCAAATTGCATCCTGGAGTGGGCAGAAAGATATGTCCCAGCCATATCCGCGGTTTTCATCCCAGGAGTGGAAAATTGGAGAGCGGACTTTCTAAGTCGCCAACAATTATGCCCGGGGGAATGGTCTCTTCACCCCGAGGTTTTCCAGGCAATATGCCAGCGGTGGGGAACACCGGATGTAGATCTGCTAGCATCCAGATTCAACGCAAAGGTGGACAGGTTTGTGTCTCGCACAAGGGATCCCCTAGCTTGCGGCTCGGATGCCCTAGTGTTCCCTTGGGATCGGTTCAAGCTGATATATGCATTCCCACCGCCACAATTGTTACCGCGATTACTCCGCAGAATCAGGGTAGAAAAGAAACCAGTGATTCTGGTGGCTCCAGCGTGGCCCCGAAGGGCATGGTACGCGGAGATGGTAAAAATGTCAGTGAGGAGTCCTTGGACCCTCCCACTTCGTCCGGACCTGCTGTCGCAAGGACCGATATACCACCCTTCCTTACCAGCCCTAGGTTTGACGGCCTGGCTATTGAAGCCCACATTCTGAAAAAGAGAGGGCTCTCTAATTCTGTGGTATCTACCATGATCAATGCCAGGAAACCGGTATCCAGGCAGATCTATTATAGGATCTGGAAAGCGTACATTACGTGGTGTGAGACCAAGAAATGGCATCCACGTAAGTACATGATAGGGAGGATTCTGGACTTCCTACAGTGGGCTGTAGATAGGAAGCTGGCCTTGAGTACTATCAAGGGTCAGATTTCGGCCTTGTCAATATTTTTTCAAAGGCCCTTGGCTTCGCATTCACTAGTCAAAGCCTTTATACAAGGAGTGATGCGTATTAGCCCTCCGGTTAGTATTCCCATATGTCCTTGGGACTTAAACCTGGTTCTGTCGGTTCTACAGAAACAACCGTTTGAACCATTACAACACATTTCCTTGGTTCTTCTCACCAGGAAATTGGTTTTCTTAGTAGCCATTTGTTCGGCTAAAAGAGTGTCGGAATTAGCAGCTATGTCCTGTAAGGAGCCATATCTGGTTGTCCATAAGGACAGAGTAGTATTACGTCCTCATCCAGCCTTTCTTCCTAAGGTGGTATCGAGGTTTCATTTGAACCAAGATGTGGTTCTTCCTTCTTTTTTCCCCAAACCTATCTCAGTAGAGGAAAAGTTATTACATTCTTTGGATGTGGTAAGAGCAGTTAAAGCTTATCTAAAAGCCACTGCTCAGATTCGCAGAACGGATTCTTTGTTTGTTCTGCCGGAAGGCCCCAGAAGGGGTCAGGCAGCATCAAAATCTACTTTAGCCAAGTGGATTCGACAGGTCATAATACAAGCCTATGGCTTGAGAAAGAGACCGCCTCCGTTCAAAGTTAGGGCGCACTCCACAAGAGCGGTTGGAACTTCATGGGCAGTGCATCACCAGGCCTCCCTGGCTCAAGTATGTAAGGCCGCAACATGGTCTTCGGTACACACGTTTACTAGATTCTATCAGGTAGACGTTAGAAGTCAGGAGGATGTCGCCTTTGGGCGCAGTGTGTTGCAGGCCGCAAAAGATCCTCATGCCTGATGGCGCCCAGCTTATGTACCCCCCCCCTCATTTGGCATTGCTTTGGGACGTCCCATTAGTAATGACTAAGTCGCTCTGTGTCCCGTGATGTACGAAAAAGAAAAAGGGATTTTTATAACAGCTTACCTGTAAAATCCTTTTCTTGGAGTACATCACGGGACACAGAGCTCCCACCCCTCTTTTTGGGACACTTATTGCTTGGCTACAAAACTGAGGTGCTCCCGGGTGGGAGGGGCTTATATAGGGGAGGGTACTTCCGGTTTGGAATTGGCCAGTGCCAACACCTGAAGGTAAACTATATAACCCATTAGTAATGACTAAGTCGCTCTGTGTCCCGTGATGTACTCCAAGAAAAGGATTTTACAGGTAAGCTGTTATAAAAATCCCTTTTTTTGACCACATTTGAAAGGACTGCTGAAAGAGAAAAGTGGCCTGAGGAGCAGTGGGCTGGACTGGTGGCTCCTCTGTTAACTGGTGAATCGCAGAAAGCTTACTATGACCTAGAGCCTGACCAAGCAAAAGACTATGTGATGCTAAAAGCTGAAATATTGGCAAGGCTGGGTGTCACCCTGGCTGTCCGGGCTCAGCGTGTGCATAACTGGACTTTCCAGCTTGGAAAACCCCCCAGGTCTCAAATGTATGATCTCATTCACCTGAGCAGGAAGTGGCTACAGCCAGAGACTTTGTCCGCACCGGAGATTGTGGAACGTGTTGTGATGGATCGTTTCTTGAGAGCTCTTCCTACCGCCATTCAAAAGTGGGTAAGCCATGGAGACCCAGAAACGGCCGGTAAACTTGTGGATCGTGTAGAGAGATACTTGGCTGCAGAGAACCTGACGGCCTCTTCCAGAGACTCTCGGACTTTCCACCCTAAGACCAGACCATCCCCAGGGGCGGATAAGAGGATTCCAAGGGGTGAGGGTGGAGAGAGTGAGAGGATGGGAGCTCTGCCCAGGGTTTGGCGAGAACAGCCTGGGAAGTCGGGGGCTCAAGAGGCAGCCAAAAGGATTGTTTGCTACCGCTGCCGGCAAACGGGACATATTGCAGCAAATTGCCCGGTTGTGGAGGAACCCATGCAATGTGACTTTCTGACGGACAGACGTCAGTCGCTGTGTGCGACAGTCGCATGCACTGCCATTCGGGGAACAGAGAAACATTTATGCAAAATGTGTATTAATGGTAGAAATGTTGTGGTATTACTGGATTCAGGTAGCCTTGTGACCCTGATAAAGGCTGAATTAGTTAAAACAGAGGTCTCTGGGAATAGCAAGGTAGCTGTTATTTGTGTGCATGGGGACACCCGAGAGTATCCAGTGACTACAGTATGTTTCAAGACCCCCAAAGGTACCCTCTCTCATCCAGTGGGGTTAGTATCTCAATTACCGCATGATGCCATTGTGGGAAGGGATTTTCCGAAGTTCTGGGAACTGTGGGATGATCCTGAGCCCCCCACTGGTGCCCCTATGTACCAGGAAGGTGATAGCCAGAACTCCTCTGAGAGTGGTGAGGACTCTCCAGAATTTCCCTTGTCAGTATTGGCAGGCGAGACTCAAGAAACTGGAGAGGAGCCCACCTCCTCAGACGAAAACCTACCGTCTGTGGAGTTTTCTGATCTTGAGGTTCACAGGGAAAATTTTGCCACAGAACAGTTAAAGGACCCCGCCCTAATAAAGGCACGGGAAAACGTAGTGGAAATAGATGGCGAGTTAGTGAACCCAGATAATACCTGCACTTACCCATACTTCAGCGTAGAGAAGGACCTACTGTATCGGGTGGCAAAAAGGGCAGAAGAAACCGTTGAGCAGCTTGTGGTGCCCAAACCTTACAGGAAGTTGGTGTTGGAGTTGGCCCATGGGCACATTCTTGGAGGTCATCTGGGGACAGAGAAAACCCGAGAGAGGGTATTACAGAGATTCTATTGGCCTGGGGTGATGAAGGACATAGAAAATTATTGTTCCTCCTGCCCTGTGTGTCAGAGGTCGGCCCCGATGCCACATTTCCGTAGCCCGCTGGTCCCTCTACCCATCATTGAGGTCCCGTTTGAGAGGATCGCAATGGATTTGGTAGGTCCTATAATCAAGTCCGCTAGGGGGCACCAGTACATATTAGTTATAATGGACTATGCCACCCGTTATCCAGAAGCGATCCCTCTCCGAAATACCTCGGCCAAAACCATAGCCAAAGAGCTATCTCTTGTTTTTAGCCGGGTGGGTATTTGTAAAGAACTGCTTACGGACCAAGGTACACCCTTTATGTCCCGGGTTATGAAAGAGCTGTGTAAATTGTTTAAAGTGACGCAATTGCGTACGTCTGTGTATCACCCCCAAACCGATGGGCTGGTTGAAAGATTCAACAAAACCCTAAAACAAATGTTGAAGAAAGTGGTGGATAGAGATGGAAAGGATTGGGACTGTCTACTTCCTTATTTGATGTTTGCTATTAGGGAGGTGCCCCAATCCTCTACGGGATTCTCCCCCTTTGAGTTACTGTATGGGAGACACCCAAGAGGGCTGTTGGATATTGCCAAGGAAACTTGGGAAAATGAGAATTCTCCCCACAGGAGTGTGATTGAGCATGTCGCCCTGATGCAAGATCGAATTGCACAGGTAATGCCCATCGTGAAGGAACATTTGGCCCAAGCGCAGTTGGCACAGCAGAGAGTGTACAACCGTGGAGCCAAGACCCGTACCTTTTCCCCGGGGGATAGGATATTGGTACTTGTCCCTACGGTTGAAAGTAAATTCCTTGCCAAATGGCAAGGCCCCTACGAGATAATGGAAAAAGTGAGCGAAGTGAATTACAAGGTCAGACAACCAGGAAGGCGAAAGCCCGAACAGATCTATCACGTTAATCTGTTGAAAGCCTGGAGGGATAGAGAGTCCCTAGTCGCAGAAACTTGGTCACCAGCTCAAACTGGTTGCGTGATTCCGGAGGTTGGAATAGCAGCCACCTTGTCACAACCCCAACAACAGGAGGTTAAGGAGTTTGTGCTTCGCAACAAGGAGGTGTTCTCTGAGCTGCCGGGACAAACATCTGGGGTAGAGCATGATATTATTACCCCGCCCGGTGAAAGGGTGAAGTTAAAACCCTATCGGATCCCAGAGGCAATACGGGAGGAAGTACAGAAAATGCTGAACTTAGGGGTGATAGAGGAGTCCCAAAGTGATTGGTCTAGTCCCATTGTGTTGGTGCCTAAACCGGATGGGAGCTGGCGATTTTGTAACGATTTTCGTCAGTTGAACAAAGTTACAAAATTTGACACCTACCCCATGCCACGTATAGATGAGTTGATCGACCGGCTGGGAACAGCCCGATACATGACGACTCTTGACCTCACAAAAGGGTATTGGCAAATTCCCCTGGCCAAGTCGGCCAAAGAGAAAACCGCATTTGTAACCCCAGACGGGGCGTTCTAATATAAGAGAATGCCGTTCGGGTTACAGAATGCGCCGGCCACATTCCAGCGGAAAATGGACCAGATACTGAGGCCCCATCGGAAGTATGCTGCGGCTTACCTGGATGACGTAATTGTCCATAGCACAGATTGGGCCTCACATCTGCCAAAAGTGCAAGCAGTCCTAGACTCTATCCGGGAAGTGGGGTTTACGGCTAACCCCAAGAAGTGTACCATTGGGCAGGAGGAGGCCAAATATCTTGGGTACACCATTGGCAGGGGAGTAATAAAACCCCAACTCAACAAAGTCGAGGCCATCCAGAGTTGGCCACGTCCCAACAGCAAGAAGCAGGTACGAGCCTTTCTGGGAATCGCGGGTTATTATCGGCGCTTCATTCCCCACTTTGCTTCTAAGGCTGTGCCCCTAACCAACCTGACGAAAGGGAAAGGGTCGGTCATGATTAAATGGACCCCCGAGGCTGAGGCAGCGTTCCAATTCTTGAAACAAGCCTTATGTAGCCAGCCAGTGTTGTACTCACCCGACTTCTCTAAAGACTTTGTCGTACAAAGTGATGCGTCAGATGTGGGGTTAGGAGCAGTATTGTCCCAGGTCTGGAACGGGGAAGAGCACCCAGTCATTTACCTCAGCAGGAAGTTGAAGTCCCATGAGGTAAATTACGCCACGGTTGAAAAGGAGTGTTTAGCGGTGAAGTGGGCTCTAGATTCCCTTCGGTACTATCTGCTAGGTAGGCACTTTGACATGGTTACGGATCACGCTCCGTTAAAGTGGATGGCTCAAAACAAGGAGACAAATAGAAGAGTAAATAGGTGGTTCCTGGCCCTACAGGAATTCAACTTCACAGTAAAGCATCGCCCTGGCGTTCAAATGGGGAATGTGGATGCTTTGTCTCGAGTACATGAATGCCTGATTGCTGGTGTTCCAACCCCAAGGTTAAAACAAGAGGGGGGGGGTATGTGACAGCAGGAAGGTAAAGTCACCTGGTTGCATCCAGGGGGGTAGGTATATTTCTCCCAGATTCAGGCTTTATGCCGACTTATACAACTAGGGAGAGAGTTGATGAAGCCCAGCTGAGGCTAGTGGGCTCATGGATGATTCATACCTCTAGGGAGAGTGCTGGGCGTCGTGCAGGCAGGGAGTTGATGAGACCAGCTGAAGCTTGTCAGCTCGTTTAAGGCCTCTATAAAAACTCCCAGCTTCATTAGATGTTTGCTCATGCCTGGAACCAGACCTGTGTGGACTGTCTAGGGAGAGTGAACCCTTGTGCGGTGAGACAAAGCCTGTGTGGCTATTTGTTTGGACATTTACTAAACCAGGGACTTAGGGACTAGGACAGCACCAGGCTGATCCCAGTTGTTAGTTAGGAAACCTGCATGTTTAGTCAGAGGTCAAGCTGACCAGGATTTATTTTGTTTATGTTTCTTTTTGCTTTGCTGTGTTTTTGTCACTGTAAATAGAGAAATAAACCGCACCTTTTGATCTTGAAAACCACAACCTCCGTCTGCTGGGCCTGTTTTTGTGTGGGGAGCCCATCCAGGTTGTCACACACACCCGCTACCGAGCTAACCCCCTCACATAATCTTAATGGATATCTAACACCATATTATCACATTCTTACCGCTATTTTATGAGACACATATATATGATAGATTTTACATATTTTATATGTTGATTTATAATTATTGATTTATCCTTGATTTTATATGTATGTGTATATATATATTTTATCTGGATGTGAGGCACTCTCATATTCTTATTAAGTTTTAAAAAAAACTTTTTTTATATATATCTTATCTACCTTTATGTTTAATTCTCTTATTTATATTTGAGATTTGGGCCATATTTCCATCGATTGATTGATACATTGGTATCCATTAGATTAGCTATAACCAGCCTTGCTGATTAATGTCAGTGGTGATAGTGTCTTGTTGTGCGTTTTTTTCTCGTTCTTCCCACTGACAGTATTACCAGTCTCAGCATTCACTGGTTCTAATGGAATACAATATCTTATATATTATTAGAGACAACAATCTGTCATTAATTACATGATGACGGAGTAATCACTCAGTGACTCCGCTGTGTATATTTGTATATATACACATATTTCTCATTATACTGATTTTATGACATTTTTTAAACTATAGTAAATTAATATTACTAGTAAGATATCTCTCAAATTTTTTTCCCATGTGCTTAAATATTATTGTTTTTCCATAACTATGGTTTTATTTCTAATACCATCCAGCATCTACTGGTATCGTAAGATGTATGTTTATAGAACTTGTTTTCATAAGTACCTCTGCGCTCTATGTTTAAAGTGGCTGGCCGTCAGCGACCTATCAGGCGGCAGATGCTAGTGTCTGTCATCAGTTGCCATGGTGCGCTGATTGGCTGCCGCTCTATGAGCGGAGGTATTTACGGACTGTGTGTACGTCGCTCTGTTACGCCCTCTGTTGAAGTCACATGACGAAACGCGTCAGGGCGTAACGACGACTACACACAACCCGGAAGTGACGAGTGCGCTCCAAGGCTGCGTTCCACCGCCTTCCATCTCCATCAGGAAGTGTCTGCAGGACTTGCGGACGCTCTGCGGGACGACTGAGAACGGTGATAGCGCCCTCTGAGGCCAATATATGCTTTTTTACTGCTGATTTATCGTACGTAGGCTTTTTAAGGGGTCTTCTGATGTATGGGAAGCAGTTTATTTAATAAACAGGATTACGCTATGTTTGCTGTCATTTTCTGTTATTTATGAGCTGCTGTGGAGCCCAGCACATTGGTGGATCTGTTTAAGGAGTGACAAGCCAGGACAGAGTAGCTGATGTTACCAATATTACTGAAGGCACATTTGTTTTGTGGTTCCGGTGAGTTTGAACCCCAGAGGGGATTATTTCATCACGCGGTGGAGTGCAATTGAATTCTGTATTGGTGGAAGGTGCACACTTATGGACAATTGTAGATACTCACCTCTTTATTCTCTGGACTGACTCTGTTACAACACCACGTCTAAGACTTTTATCAGTGGCTTGCCCACGAGTTTACTTATTATTTTAGATGTAATTAATTTTTTAGCGCTGTTTGGTGTGAACTAATGTTGCAAGTTTTATTTGTCCTATTAATTCACCTCGTTTTCTATATATATATATATATATATATATATATAACCACCTCCAATACCACACAGTGCACAACAACCAATACCAAACAGAACCCACAATTAATAACAGTAACAGACAAATATGTACAAGTAATGGGGAAACCAGAATCATAAACAGGGCCAGGCCGAGGTCATACACAGGGGGATCAGCAGATGGGGTAAGGATGGATCAGGACAGGGAGACAGGATCAAGCAGGGGGCAACCAGGCTGCAGAGCAGGGATTAGGGATTAGGACGGACACAACAGGTTCAGGATCAGGATACATGGATCAAGGTTCAAGCAGACAGGCTACAGGTCAGGGCACGAGGACGATACCAGGGCAGTGTGTGTATACACCTGCCGGGGTTTTTATAGGAATGCCTGATTAGCTTCAGGTCACACCTGATTGGAGGGAGGGCAGTCTGCTCCACACTGCCAGGATCCATCCGCTGGTGGAAACCAGTACTGCATCCAAAAGATAATACAACACCAGCAGGGAAAGATTCTCCTGACAGTTACAAACTGCCAGGAGACACCTGCTGGTGGACCACAGTACTGCAAGATAAATAATAAATGCCACCAGCGGATGGAACCTTTCCTGACAGTACCCCCCCTCAAAGGAGCGGCCTCCGGACGCTCCAACTAGCTGTTGCCGGAGAAAGTTCATGGCAATCAGCTGGGTAGTAGGCAAAGTCACATCCGGGCAGACAATCACATCAAGCTGGGCAGCAGGCAGGAACACCTCGGGCTGGGCAGCAGGCTCCGGGTCATCGAGCTGGGCAGCAGACAGGAACACTTCGGGCTGGGCAGCAGGCCCCGGGTCATCGAGCTGGGCAGCAGGCAGGAACACCTCGAGCTGGGTAGCAGACAGGAACACCTCGAGCTGGGCAGCAGGCCCCGGGTCATCGAGCTGGGCAGCAGGCAGGAACACCTCGGGCTGGGCAGCAGGCTCCGGGTCATCGGGCTGGGCAGCAGGCTCCGGATCATCTCAGGCTGGGCAGCAGACGGGATCATCTCAGGCTGGGCAGCAGACGGGATCATCTCAGGCTGGGCAGCAGACGGGATCATCTCAGGCTGGGCAGCAGACATACCCTCGAGCCGGGAAAAGGGCTCCACAACCTCGGGCCGGGAAACGGGCACCACAACCTCAAGCCGGGAAACGGGCACCACAACCTCAAGCCAGGGAACGGGCACCGCAGCGGGCACCACAACCTCAGGCTGGGAAACGGGCACCACAACCACAGGCCGGGAAACGGGCACCACAACCACAGGCCGGGAAACGGGCACCACAACCACAGGCCGGGAAATGGGCACCGGATCTTCCGACTGGGACACTGTCATCAGGGCTTCAGTTTGGAAGGCTGGCACGGGAACTCCATGTTGGCAGGCTGGCACAGGGTCTTCAGGCTGGCAGGCTGGTACATGGTCTTCAGGCTGGCAGGCTAGCTCGAGAACTGCAGACTGGAAGGCTGGCTCGAAAACCGCAGGCTGGAAGGCTGGCTCAAGGACCGCAGGCTGGAAGGCTGGCTCAAGGACCGCAGGCTGGAAGGCTGGCTCAAGGACCGCAGGCTGGAAGGCTGGCTCGAGAACCGCAGGCTGGAAGGCTGGCTCGAGAACCGCAGGCTGGAAGGCTGGCTCGAGAACCGCAGGCTGGAAGGCTGGCTCGAGAACCGCAGGCTGGAAGGCTGGCTCGAGAACCGCAGGCTGGAAGGCTGGCTTGAGAACTGCAGGCTGGAAGGCTGGCTTGAGAACTGCAGGCTGGAAGGCTGGCTTGAGAACTGCAGGCTGGAAGGCTGGCTTGAAGGCTGGCTCTGGGACTGCAGGCTGGAAGGCTGGTTCTGGAACTGCAGGCTGGAAGGCGGGCTCAAGGACCGCAGGCTGGAAGGCGGGCTCAAGGACTGCAGGCTGGAAGGCTGGCTCTGAAACTGCAGGCTGGAAGGCTGGCTCTGGAACTGCAGGCTGTAAGGCTGGCTCTGGAACTGCAGGCTGGAAGGCGGGCTCAAGGACCGCAGGCTGGAAGGCTGGCTCAAGGATTACAGGCTGGAGCAGGTTGGTGGGTGTGGAGGAAGGTGGGATTACTGGTTGGATTGTGTGGGTAGGGAAATACTTCCGCTTCTTTTTAGATTTGGTCACTGCAGGTTTGCACATAACGGGGGGAGTATATGGAAAAGATGGAATCGAGCAAATGGAAGAATATGGCAGGGATACAGGGACAGTGGCTGGAGGAGGTTCTTGTGGGCTTGCAGGCAGCTGAGAAGAGGCAGGTGGGTTGAATGCAGGATAGGTGCAGGGAGCAGAGACTGGATATTGATACCTGGTGGGAAGTAGTGTGTACTGAACTGCGACTGGGGTTGCCATGGGTGATGGAGAAATAGACTCTTGGGCAGGCAGGTGTCTGGCAGCAGAGATGTTTTTTTGTGGGCTGGCTGGGGCCGATTGCAAAATATCAGACCATGCTGAGAGTAGTGGCTGCACAAACTGCAGTTTACATTCTGCCTGTCTGACAAGGGATTGTACACAATCAACACACTATTATTTTCTGTTGGGAACAAGCTGTGTAATGTTCAAAAAAGTATGGGGAGTCATCCTCCAGAAGCCAAACCAAAGATACGACCTGATTAACATTAAAGGGGGGAGAAAAATCATCATGGCCCTCTGGGATACAAGGCAAAGCCAGCTCTGTGCAGATTTTAATTAAAGGTTGAACATCCCCAAACATCATACAGCCCTGATCAACCCAGGAGTGAGCTAAACGAATAATCTCTAGCAGCTGATCACTGGTCCACTCTTTCAGTGTCTGACGGAGATATTCACCACTCTCTGACGCCAGCAGAGTATAATAAGGAATCATATCAGAGTTCATTTTAGCAGAGTAACAGAACCAAAATGGGTCCTCTGTGCAGATACTACTGTCACGTACCAAGTGTGACCAGAACTGTGCAGCTAGCAACAGAGGAACACCAAACACGTATAAGTGAAATATAAAGATTTATTAAAGATAAGTGAAATAATATATATATATAACCACCTCCAATACCACACAGTGCACAACAACCAATACCAAACAGAACCCACAATTAATAACAGTAACAGACAAATATGTACAAGTAATGGGGAAACCAGAATCATAAACAGGGCCAGGCCGAGGTCATACACAGGGGGATCAGCAGATGGGGTAAGGATGGATCAGGACAGGGAGACAGGATCAAGCAGGGGGCAACCAGGCTGCAGAGCAGGGATCAGGGATTAGGGATTAGGACGGACACAACAGGATCAGGTTTAGGTTACAGGGATCAGGCTACATGGATCAAGGTTCAAGCAGACAGGCTACAGGTCAGGGCACAAGGACGATACCAGGGCAGTGTGTGTATACACCTGCCGGGTATTTATAGGAATGCCTGATTAGCTTCAGGTCACACCTGATCGGAGGGAGGGCAGTCTGCTCCACACTGCCAGGATCCATCCGCTGGTGGAAACCAGTACTGCGTCCAAAAGATAATACAACACCAGCAGGGAAAGATTCTCCTGACAGTTACAAACTGCCAGGAGACACCTGCTGGTGGACCACAATACTGCAAGATAAATAATAAATGCCACCAGCGGATGGAACCTTTCCTGACACCTAGTAAAAAATAGAACATTTTTTGAACGCAACCTGTGGCTAAAATATATATATGCCGAAGCATGGGGGCATCCTCCCGCAAAAAAGTTATGCCGCGTACACACGGTCGGACTTTTCCACGGGCAAGCCTTCGTCGGAATTTCGACCGTATGTACGCGGCATAAAAGGTTATGCCGCGTACACACGGTCGAACTTTTCCACGGGCAAGCCTCCGTCGGAATTTCGACCGTATATACGCGGCATTAGGAGCAAAATCGCTCCTCCGCCCCTGCTGCCCCCATGCTTCGGCATATATGCTCTTTTTTAACTGTGGTGGTGAAATCACCTCCTACAGCGTTGGAGTCACGGCTTTATGTATCGTGGGAGCAAACGCTGTTGCTGTCAAGATAAATAAATCCGCGATGCAACTGAATGGCGTACCTGCTAAGCAAATGATGGTTAACATTAAAACAAAGTAACATTACAGTACGACCTTACCATACCATACCTGCAAAGCAAATACCAAAACAAAACCTAGTAAAAAATAAAACATTTTTTTAACGCAACCTGTGCCTAAAATATATATATGCCGAAGCATGGGGGCATCCTCCCGCAAAAAAGTTATGCCGCGTACACACGGTCGGACTTTTCCACGGGCAAGCCTCCGTCGGAATTTCGACCGTATATACGCGGCATTAGGAGCAAAATCGCTCCTCCGCCCCTGCTGCCCCCATGTTTCGGCATATATGCTCTTTTTTTTTAACTGTGGTGGTGAAATCACCTCCTACAGCGTTGGAGTCACGGCTTTATGTATCGTGGGAGCAAACGCTGTTGCTGTCAAGATAAATAATTCCGCGCTGCAGTTGAATGGCGCACCTGAAAACAAAAAATTACATACCTGAAAAGCAAGCATGATAAAACATTGCAGAATGGAATACAGTAAAAAAGAGCAGAACAATAGAGAGAAAATAGAGAGAGAGAGAGAGAGAACAATAAAACGACAACTATTTTTGGTTTTTTTATTTTATATTTTTTTTGTGTTTTATTTTTTCCTTTTTTTTTTCTTTTTTACACTTTTTTTTTAAACTTTAACAACTGTAATGGTTCGGGTCTCTCAAAATGTAATGGCATCTTGGGAGACCCTGTGTAAGTGTGTCCTAGTCTGTGAAATGCTGTACCCTACGCTAAAACTTCACTTTTGAGTGGTAGCGTTCAAAACATTCACCAAGGCAAAGACCAGGTTTGTCAGGACAGAGTGGACAATAATAACGGGTGTCACGCCTAAATCCGCGCTTGCTACAGACACGACATCTTTTTTTGGGGGGCTCGTTGGGTGGGGGTACTCGGGAGGAGATGCGTATAATGCCTCTCATGCAGCCGGCTTACTGCATTTGGTAGGGGATGGTGAGGTGCAGAACCGCCTGGATACAGGAGTTCTGTGACTATCTCATTCTGGAATTTTAGAAGAGATAAAGTCCCGCCTGAAGCTCTGTATAGCACATGAGCGTTCAGCAAAGCCAATTGGAATAAGGATAGAGACACTTTTTTGTACCAGCGTCTCGCCTTACGGTCAATTAGATACGGCGCCATCAACTGGTCGTTGAGGTCCACCCCTCCCATATTTTTGTTATATTCGTGGACACAGAGGGGTTTCTCCACAACACCAGTCGCCGTAGGAATTTGGACTGTCGTGTCTGCATGAAGGGAGGTAAGAAGGAAAACATTCTTATTGTCCCTCCACTTCATAGCGAGCAAGTTATTACACTTTACGCAGGCTCTCTCCCCCAGCCTAAGACGGGCATCTACAAGCCGCTGGGGAAAGCCCCGGCGATTAGGTTGCACGGTGCCACATGCTCCAATCTGATGATCAAACAAGTGACTAAACAGTGGCACGCTCGTGTAATAATTGTCCACATACAAGTGGTACCCCTTTCCGAATAAGGGTGACACCAAGTTCCACACTATCTTGCCAGCGCTCCCTATGTAATCCGGGCAGTTGACCGGCTCAACCTGACTATCTTTTCCCTCATAAACCATAAAGCTCCATACATAGCCTGTTGCCCTGTCACAGCACTTATAGAGCTTGACCCCGTATCTGGCATGCTTGCTGGGAAGGTACTGCTTGAAAGCCAAGCGGCCAGAAAATTTAATCAGGGACTCATCAACGCAGACAGCTTGATCGGGAATAAACAAGGCTGCAAAACGTTCGTTGAAGTGGTTTATGAGGGGCCGAATTTTATAGAGCCGGTCGTATTCAGGGTCCCCACGTGGACGACAAAGTTCATTGTCGTTGAAGTGCATGAACCGCAAAATCTGCTCGTATCGTTTCCTGGGCATGGAGGCAGAGAACACGGGCATGTGGTCAATTGGGTGCGTGGACCAATAAGCACGCAATGACGGGAATTTATGTGTGCCCATGTTGAGGGAAAGGCCCAGAAAGGTCTTAAATTCGGAAACCGTAATTGGTTTCCAATCTTTGGCAATGGAAGGCAACTGGGGATTAGCGGCGATGAATTGACCAGCATATAAATTACTCTGGTCCACAATAGATCTATAGAGATCTTCCGTGAAAAACAGCGAATAATAATCGATTGGCATAAAATCAGCTGTTTCCACCTGAATACCGGGTTGGGCAGTGAATGGGGGAAGTACGGGTTCTGCAGAAGTGGTGGGGACCCAATCAGGATAGGCGAATTCTGCAGGAAGAGCACTATGGGCCTGCCTTTGTCTTCTTGGTGGCAGCGGGACACTACTTGTGCTTGCCACCTCGCCAGCTTGAACTGCACTTATGGGACTCGCCACGTCACCACGTGATACTGCAGTGCTGGATGTACGCCCAGGCTGTACTAGGCCGCTGGTGCTTGCCAATTCACCAGAAGGAATAGCGGCGCTAGTACTCCTCTGCTCCATGATACGAGAGCCCTGCGGTTCTTGCTCCTCAACAACCTCAGAAGATCGGGATCGGGTACGCCTGACCTTAGCAGGGACCTCAACTTCGTCGTCAGAGCTATCTGACGTGGGGCCGCTGACGTCACTGTCTTCTACGGGAAGATATTCTGAGCCTGAATCTGACAGATACGTGACCTCCTCTTCACTATCTGTCATGCTCAGAATCTCGTAGGCCTCTTTACTAGTGTACCTTCGACTTGCCATTTTGGGCTCTAAATTTAGGGGTACACTAGTAAGATTCACAGGAAAAAAAGCACCCGACTGTCGTCAGCAAATATATCAAACGCTACAAAAAAAACTGTTAGCGGTCGCAGGGATCAGGACTGTCTCTGCGAACGCTGCAGTTATGTGTTTTGTGTTTGGTAAGTGACAGTGATCGATCGATACTGCACTTGGGTGGGCTGGGCTGGGCTGGGCGGAGGGGCTAAACGCAGGTGCTAGCAGGTATCTGGGCTGATTACGCTAACACTGCGTTTTTGGGAACCCTAAACCGCTGGGGACGCTAGTATAGATCTGATCAGATACTATACCACTAAGGGAGGTGTATGCTTTGCGCGTGGGTGTTAGCGTTACTGGCACTAACCTAACGCTGCCTGGGGCGACGCAGACCCTCTCTGGCGCTAAAACCTAATTGATCTCACCCGCCGGGCGATCAGGGGGTTAAACCTTTATTGGGTTATATACGGCGGGTGCCCTGATGCTATAAAAAGCAAACTAACCAACCAGTGTCACCCGTAACCTTTATATGGTGATCACTGGTGAAAGGGTTAACTAGGGGCAATCAGGGGGTTAAAACCTTTATTAGGTTAAATATGGGGGTACCCGACGCTATATAAAAACCTGACGGGTTACCTAAATAACTAAATAATTAACTGGGTAACCAGTGTCACCAGTGACGCTTATACGGTGATCACTGGTGAAAGGGTTAACGCTAGGGGCAATCAGGGGGTTAAAATAATATATGGGGGTACCTGACGCTCTAAAAACCTGCGGCGAAACTAAAAATAAATAACTGGCTATCTAGGGCACCACCGGCACTAAATACAGCGATCGAAAATACGATCGCTTAGTGACGCTGGCGTTAGGGGGTGAAAGGGTTACCTGGGGGGCGATCAAGGGGTTAAACCTTTATTAGGGGGGGTTAGGGGGCTACCCTGGACCTAAAGGGGCCTAAACCTAACTGCCCTGCAACTTTTTACTATCACAGATGACACTAAAAGCAGTGATCAATAAAATAAATGATCACTGCAATCAGTGACACTGTGATTGGGGGCTGGGGGGTGACCTGGGGGGTGATCTGGGGGTGACTGGGGGGTGAAATGTGTGCCTATGTGTACCTACGTGTCAGTGGACTGTTGGTGCACTAACCTGCTTCCTCTCTCCTCGGCGCCGGAATCGAAAAGACCGCCACGAGGGAGATGACATCACTTCCTCCTGCCTGTGTTTACATCACATGGCGGAGGAAGCATTTTCATTGGCCGGGAGCGATCGCGAGGGCGTGGCCGAAATCGAATGGTCACCCCCTCATCTCTGATTGCTCCCCAACGATTAACGGCCGCTCACTGTATAGGAGGGGGGTCCGATCGGACCCCCCAACTGTACAAAGGCGATCACGTACACTCTACGTGATTGTGCCTGTCGATGCCATTCTGCCGACGTATATATACAGTGAGCGGTCGTTAAGTGGTTAAAATATTTTTTCACTTATGGGGACATGTGTCTTGGTCCCATACAAAGGCAAAATCACAATTTATCCATTTCTATTTTTCATAGAAATCCCAAACACTACACACAACTTTGTCCTGAAAATTGGAAAGTCAACAGATACACAGAAACCCACAAACGTTCACCATTGTAACTGATAGCCATGCTGCCTGCCCCTTCCCCACTAAAGCACATGGCACACAGGGACCAGACTTTGAAAAATACAAATGGCTCAGCTGCCCACATATATTGCAGGCTGCACTAAATCCCACATCTAGACCTTCATTTCATGCACAATATACAGTTTCCATATGCATCCACACAGGCACACACAGGCACACAGGCACACACAGGCACATGATCAAAATCACATATACACATATGATCGGATTCACAGACATCCACACACAGACATCCACCCACAGACATCTCTCATACATCTCTCATACAGCCCGCATTATTTCAAAAAGACAAAAAATGTGTTCTTTTACAGAGCAGAGCCCCCCTATGTATCGGAACGTAGATCCACTCTCCCCCATCTTGACCCGATGCCTAAAAGGGGCCCCATCTATTCTGTCCTGGCCCGTCATCTGTGGTGGCAAGATTGGTTGTATACAGAGCACACAGCCATTTTGCCTTGTGCTAAGTAGCACACACTTCATCTTAATGTAATAATGCTTCTTAAACTAAAATTCACTCACCTTCCATTCGATCCCCATTCATACAAATCAAGAAGAATCACCAGACTGGTCTCATCATTAAGGCCTCCCAGCAAAGACTGGTCGCCTGGAGCCTCACGGCTCCTTTTTATTATCAAAAGATCTCACCAGCAGATAATCACCTCCCCCATGGGAGTGGTCATCACAGGATGTCCCCTTCACACAGGAAATGTCCATATAAGGATATCCCTTCCAACAGGGTTATTTAAATACATACAATACATGAATACACTGATGGCTAAAGTCTTATGGGCGTGTCCGGGCAGGGAAAGCGTGTATGGCTTTTAAACATGGACGCTTTCCCTGACTCTGAAAACACTCACAAGCTCTCATATTACCGCTGATAGAAATCCTGATTCTACGCTATTCCATAGAATAACGCATATTCAGATTATACTATTACTGCTTGTGGGAGGCTATCTGCAGGCGCGCGCTACGAATCTCGACCATGCTGATCAACACACCGCCGAGACAAGAGCGCACATCTGCCTATAACCAATGATGTCGTTGCAGAGCGAACATATCCCCTCCTCAACGATCGTCCATGCTAATGCACAGAGGGGCCCCTCGTCGGCGGACATATTCCCACGCTGCAAACATCACACTCCAACCTCAAGACGTTTTCCACTACCAGACAGGATTCAACCAGCCTCAGACTGCCCCAGTCAGCTCTTTAGAGCGGGTTGCATAAGTACTAACACTGGGTGACACTATGACAATACATATTAAATACATCTTCATAAAATTTTCCACAACACTACCATCACCCAATCATGTGTAAGTAAAAATGCAGATTGGGTATTCTTTGCAGAGTGAGGCTTTACCTCATTTACTAATCTCTGGAGAAACTGCACTTTGGAAAGTGCTCAGTCTATTTTTCTTATGCAAATCAACCCCTATATCTGTTGTCCATATCAGAGTGTCTGTTGTTTTGTCAATCAGGTTAGACCTAACCCATAAAGCTTGATTTACTAAAGGGAAATAGACTGTGCACTTTGCAAGTGCAGTTGTTCCAGAGCTTAGTAAAGGTTGGTATATATTTACTTTAAAAAAATTGGGTATACAGATAAAATGCGCTCCTAATCTATATAACCACCACTGCGTCAAGATAAACAATGTGAAAACTAAAGCTGCCACTTAAATAAAATAACTATAAATTAAATATACCTAAAAAGCAACAATGTGAAACATAGGTAAATTTGACAGATAAAATAATATCATACACTTTGTAACTAAATTATAATCACTCTATGACAACGTGATCTACAAAAAACAACGTGATCAATCAGTGAACCCAATGTGACTGAAGTAAATTATATATAAATAATCAACAAAGTCCATCAGTGAAAAAATAAAGTTGAAGAAAAAATCCAAACAAAGATTCTATTTTCTTAATGTGAAATATCCATCCACCACACCTCCGTGCTCGTGTCGGCCCCCTCTGTGATTGCACTCATCAGCTGTTTTTGCCTCCCACTCTCGTGTTCGGCTTGCAGGCTTGCTAGTTTAACCACTAGAAGGTATACGGCCATCAAACTGAAAACTTGTGCTTCAATAAAGATTTTCCATCCACGTAAGGAAAAAAAGGAGAGCTCCCATAGTGTAAAATAGTAACAACCACTTTATTAAACCACACTACACCACGGATTCATGGAATCCAATGAATAAGTACAAGTGACGAAACGTCGGGGGCGTGGCTGCAAGATCACGATCTGCATTGTCGTGACACGTCTAGGCTAAGAACGGTAAACTGATACTGCGATCCGGGACTCGGGGGGGGGGGGGAGACACAACACCAACTCGCATCTTGGGTCCGCCGTGACCGTGCAATATTGCAGTGCCATTATACACTCGTTTTTGCTTGCTGTGATTGCTGTGATCCATTATACACTCGTTTTTGTTTGCTGTGATTGCTGTGATTCTCAAAGTTGGATTTTTTTCAATTGAAATGTGAGTGCAATATTTGAAGTGGTGTAGTGTGGTTTAATAAAGTGGTTGTTACTATTTTTTGCTTGCACAGTTTGGGGCTGATTTACTAAATGCAAAAAACTGTGCACTTTGCAAGTGCAGTTGTTTCAAACCTTAGTAAATGAAGCAAAGCTTCACTTTCAAAGGAAACCAAATCACATGCAAAGAAAAAAAAAAACAGCATTCTTGCTTGCACATGATTGGATAATGAAAATCAGCAGAGCTTTTCCTCATTTATGAAGCTCTTGCAAAGTGCAGTCTGTTTTCCTTTATAAATCAACCCCAGTGTTTAGCACTACTAAGCAGGTAGCAAAGTTTATCTAGTAAAGACCAAACATTACTTCTCTCTGTATAAAAATGTTCAAAGTACAGTATACACAGAAACAAGGCTTTTAAAACAATAACACTCCTTGATCCTATGCAATAAAAATTAAATATATAAAACATACTGTGTGTGTGTGTATTATATATATATATATATACAGTATCTCACAAAAGTGAGTACACCCCTTTACATTTTTGTAAATATTTTATTATATCTTTTCATGTGACAAGAAATAAAACTTTGCTACAATGTAAAGTAGTGAGTGTACAGCTTGTATAACAGTGTAAATTTGCTGTCCTCTCAAAATAACTCAACACACAGCCATTAATGTCTAAACCGTTGGCAACAAAAGTGAGTACACCCCTAAGTTAAAATGTCCAAATTGGGCCCAAAGTGTCAATATTTTGTGTGGCCATTATTATTTTCCAGCACTGCCTTAACCCTCTTGGGCATGGAGTTCACCAGAGCTTCATAGGTTGCCACTGGAGTCCTCTTCCACTCCTCCATGACGACATCACGGAGCTGGTGGATGTTAGAGAACTTACGCTCCTCCGCCTTCTGTTTGGGGATGCCCCACAGATGCTCAATAGGGTTTAGGTCTGGAGACATGCTGGGCCAGTCCATCACCTTTACCCTCAGCTTCTTTATCAAGGCAGTGGTCGTTTTGGAGGTGTGTTTGGGGTTGTTATCATGTTGGAATACTGCCCTGCAGCCCAGTCTCCAACATGCTCTGCTTCAGTATGTCACAGTACATGTTGGCATTCATGGTTCCCTCAATGAACTGTAACTCCCGAGTGCCGGCAGCACTCATGCAGCCCCAGACCATGACATTCCCACCACCATGCTTGACTGTAGGCAAGACACACTTGTCTTTGTACTCCTCAGCTGGTTGCCGCCACACACACTTGACACCATCTGAACCAAATAAGTTTATCTTGGTCTCATCAGACCACAGGACATGGTTCCAGTAATCCATGTCTTTAGTCTGCTTGTCTTCAGCAAACTGTTTGCCGCTTTTTTTGCATAATCTTTAGAAGAGGCATCCTTCTGGGACGACAGCCATGCAGCCAATTTGATGCAGTGTGCGGCGTATGGTCTGAGCACTGACAGGCTGACCCCCCACCCCTACAACCTCTGCAGAAATTTTGGCATCACTCATATGTCTATTTTCAAAAGACAACCTCTGGATATGACGCTGAGCATGTGCACTCAACCTCTTTGGTCGACCATGGTGAGGCCTGTTCTGAGTGGACCCTGTCCTGTTAAACCTCTGTATAGTCTTGGCCACCATGCTGCAGCTCAGTTTCAGGGCCTTGGCAATCTTCTTATAGCCTAGGCCATCTTTATATAGAGCAACAATTCTTTTTTTCAGATCCTCAGAGAGTTCTTTGTCATGCTGAACTTCCATGCTGAACTTCCAGTGACCAGTATGACAGAGTGAGAGCGATAACACCAAATTTAACACACCTGCTCCCCATTCACAACTAAGACCTTGTAACACTAATGAGTCATTTAACGACAGGCGTTAACATCGTTTAGGATATTCCATTCTCGAACACACGCCAGCTACCAGACACACCAACCAGCCGAATAAGACCCCATACAAATATTTCTCCTAACACAAACGAGAAAACGCTCTGTGTTGAAGTTCCAAAAACAGGGAAAGAATCTTTATTACAAGCACATGGTAACACACTTCCCTTCAGAACACTTCCCTCCCATCCTTGGGGAACAGGGCGGGTTAAACTGTCCAATGACAATGGTGATACAGGTCAGGTGTGTTCAAACTTCTCCTTCAGTAAACAGTCTTAGCAGGAGGGGTTGCTGGAGTGATTCCCCCCCCCCCTTTTCTCACAGCAAGACACTTAAACATCCCATAATAGGCAGCCAGACGGTCTACCAGCTCCAATCCACATCACCACAAACACAAACGGATTCTGCTTGGCATCCAGCGACCCAGTGGGATGCAGTGCGGTGTAGGCGGCATACCCACTCGGTATATGAGTCTCCAGTCTGCTTGCTCGTCTCTCGGAACCGCCTCCGGTATGCCTCCGGTGTGACGTCATACCTGGCCAACAGTGCTTCTTTTACCAGTCCATAGTTCATAATATCCTCGTCTGGGATGGCCCTGAATGCTTCACTGGCCCGGCCGGACAGTTTCCCAGACAAAATGGTAACCCATTCCTCTGTGGGCACCCGGTGTAGGGCATATTGCCATTCAAAATCAGCAAGGTACCCATCAATCTCCCCTTCTGTTTCAATGAAATTTTTAAAAGCAGTAAAATGTATCTTTCTCCTTTCAGTTGGTGCTGCTCTGACTTCTGCTGCTGCAGCACCTCTTTGCTGTAGCAAAGTTACGTCCACAGCCGCTATAACTCAGTCTATGATCTCCGCTGTAGGGTTAGGACCATAATGTGCCAGTCTTATGTTAACAGCCCAATCAAAACTTGCCTCTTCGGGTGTCCTGTCTGTTACGCTGGGCCTTTCGGTTCCATCCATTTCGACTAGTTCTCTGATAATGTCCCTCTTCTTACGGTTGTTGGCCGGTCTTCCCCGGTTCTTCAGTAAGTCCTTGAGGGTAGAGTGCTTTAGCCGTCCCTACTGTGCCTCCATTGGCCTGTGTCCTCTTGTAGCTGTCCTTCCGGCTGTGGGAATCAATCCGCTGCTTGCCACCAATGTAATGACATGCATTAACGTCGTTTAGGATATTCCATTCTCGAACACACGCCAGCTACCAGACACACCAACCAGCCGAATAAGACCCCATACAAATATTTCTCCCCGCACAAACGAGTCAACACTCTGTGTTGAAGTTCCAAAAACAGGGAAAGAATCTTTATTACAAGCACATGGTAACACACTTCCCTTCAAAACACTTCCCTCCCATCCTTGGGGAACAGGGCGGGGCAAACTGTCCAATGACAATGGTGATACAGGTCAGGTGTGTTCAAACTTCTCCTTCAGTAAAAAGTCTTAGCAGGAGGGGTTGCTGGAGTGATTCCCCCCCCCCCTTTCCTCACAGCAAGACACTTAAACATCCCATAATAGGCAGCCAGACGGTCTACCAGCTCCAATCCACATCACCACAAACAACAATGAAAAGGTCTTGGAAGCTAGTCTGGATTTGATCTACATTACACAGGCAGCCAGGTGGTTAGAGTTGAACACATCAGCATCTCTCAATTAACCTGTTGAGTTCAGAATCAAACAACCAGTAAATAGTCCTTTACAGATATCCTGGGAAATACCGTGGATTAATATTACAGACCCATTTCAAAGCAATCCAAGACATATTCTCAATGTCCATTATTTTCTGGCTCATACTTTCTAAGAACTTCTGGGTTCCACGGGCCCTCCCGTTACAAGTCACATGACACCAGGGAGGGAAAGTGGCCAATTGGGCCCAATTTGGACATTTTCACTTAGGGTGTACTTACTTTTGTTTCCAACAGTTTAGACATTAATGGCTGAGTGTTGAATTCTTTTTAGGGGACAGCAAATTTACACTGTTATACAAGCTGTACACTCCTACTTTACATTGTAGCAAAGTGTAATTTCTTCAGTGTTGTCAAACGAAAAGATATAATAAAATATTTACAAAAGTGTGAGGGGTGTACTCACTTTTTTGAAATACTGTGTGAATATATATATATATATATATATATATATAGTATATATACACATACTATATTGTCAAAAGTATTGGGACACCTGCCTTTACACGAACACGAACTTTAATGGAATCCCAGTCTTCGTCTGTATGGTTCAATATTAAGTTGGCCCACCCTTTGCAGCTATTGTATTCAATACAAGGGCAACATGTTTTTGGGAATTATCTGTCTAAAAAGATACTGTATATATGTAAAATAAATAACTATAAATACACAAATCAAATGTTGTTAATGTAAAAAAAGAAAGAAAAAGGAAGTATATAGAATGAAAGCATACTTATATAGATAACATAATAAAGTGTTGTTCCTCCAAAGAAGCAAATGCAGTATTTTGGTGCATGCGATTTGGGTCACATTTGCAATGCTGATGTGACCATCTGTGCCCGAGATGATGGTATGTCACTGACACCCCTACCCTCACTATGCATAACCTATTCATAACTATGAACGAACCAGTAATAAAAATTGTGTGCTGCTCAGGCTACAAGGGAAAGCAGTCCTGTGTCCACAGCGGTGAGTGCAAGCCAGAGAGGGAGCTTGTCACGGCTCCAAACAACTGTTAAGCCCACTAATCGTGGTTAAAGTTATTGAAAAGTCTCGCTTTAAAAAACAAAACAAACAGGTTATACTTGCCTCCTCTGTGCAGTTGGTTTTGCCCAGAGCTGCCCAGATCCTCCTCTTCTCAGGTCCCTCTTCGCTGCTCCTGGCCCCTCCCTCCTGATGAGTGCCCCCATAGACCAGCAGCTTGCTATGGGGTCACCAGAGCTGAACTGCAACCCTGTGTGTCCATTCAGACATGCATTTTCTGTTCGGCCCCACCCCCTGATTGGCTAACTGACATTGACAGCTGCAGGAGCCAATGGCACTGTGGCTGTTCCCCAGCCAATCAGGAGGAGAGTCCCGGATGGCCGAGGGAATCGTGGACATCACTGCATAGAGAAGGGGCTCAGGGTAAGTGTTGGGGGTGCTGGGGGGCCTGCTACACACAGAAGGTTTTTTATCTTAAAGCATAGAATACATTAAGATAAAAAACCTTTTGCCTTTACAACTCCTTTAAGCTTGGTGGGGGCCCAGGCTGAGACTGCCATTCATTCCAATACTAATGGGTTTGCATTGATGTGCGGCTTTATGGGATTTATCCTTTGCTATTCAATACTATGCTGCCTGACAGAGCTATATACCGTATATACTTGAGTATAAGCCGAGTTTTTCAGCACATTTTTTTGTGCTGAAAATGCCCCCCTCGGCTTATACTTGAGTCACCTTTTTGCGCCTGATCTCCTGGACTTTGAGGACCCGGTACCGGCACACATATAGCCCCACTCTTACTCTACAAGTGTGCAAAGTTTATTGTCCGGAAGACCTACGGCCGGGGACCACAAATTTTTCAAAGCCGGGCACCCCTTCCATAGACTCTCATGTTAAACGTAATTTCTCTGGTGACTTTGGGGACCCGGTAACGGCTGGTCGTAGGTCCCCTGGACCCGAAACTTGGCACATATGTAGCCCCAAGTTTTTTGACTGGGAGACCTACAGCCAGGGAGCAACGATTTTTCAGACCCGGGCACCCCTTCCATAGACTCCCATGTTAAAACGTCAGTCTAGTCATGGGCACAGTGAGGCATGGGGGCACAGTGAGGCATGCAGATGGACACCCTAGGCTTATACTCGAGTCAATAAGTTTTCCCATTTTTTTTGTGGAAAAATTAGGTGCCTCGGCTTATATTCGGGTCGGCTTATACTCGAGTATATACAGTAGTTTGTTTTAAAAAGTATGCTGCAGCCATGTGTTAGAACAGACATGCAATATACCTTTTACAGACATTTAAACAATATTGATCTAGAATGGCCCTGGATATTCCAATGGGGAAAAAGTAAATGGTGGAAGACATACTTTGTCCACAGGCAGCAACTTTGAACAGCAATAACATCAGCAGGGTCAGTATTAAACAAGTGGCCAAAGGCCCACTTATATCTCCCAATGATCTCAATACGTCTTCTTGAAGCCCGGCAAGGGGTCACTTCAGCCTTCTCCTTACCTGGAGTCTGTAACATTAGCACCACACAGTACCTTTACTCAGAATTCACAGCAGACTTTTCCAGACAACCTAAATGATCTAACGACATCTGCTCTTAACTCCTTCTGTTGTGCTATATGGTTAGCTAAGGCCCCATACACACTCTTTGATTTTCTGCATATTTTTGTCTTCAGATTTACCAAAACCATGTAGTGCAAGGGCCTGCCTGATTGCATACAAATTTAAACTCTTATGCCGCGTACACACGATCATTTTTCCCGTCGGGAAAAATGTAAAAAAAAAATTTTAACAAGAAAAACGACCGTGTGTGGGCTTTTTGTCATTTTTCCCGACGGGAAAAACTGCATTAATCACGACGAGAAAAATTAGAACATGCTCTAATTTTTCTCGTCGTGATTCCCGTCATTTTTTTCCGCGGCAGTTTTCCCATAGGGAAACACTGCCGGGGAGCCTACACACGGTCATTTTTCTCGACCCAAAAAAAATGTCGGGAAAAACGGCCGTGTGTAGGGAACCAAACCGTTCCCTCATTTTTCCCGTCGATTTTCTCGACAGTGTTTTCACCATCGAGAAAATCGATCGTGTGTACGCGGCATCAAGGTTTGACCTCATATTATATGGTTTTGGTAAATCTGAAAACAAAAATCTGCAGAAAATCTAAGAGTGTGTATGGGGTCTAAGGGTCCAGACAAGGAAACACTGGCTAGTGTTCTGAAGAGCTTTGTCCAGTTACTACTGCTACTAAGGGACTTTGCTCAATCCTGAAACTACTTTGTTGCTACTGCGGAGGAGAAGTCTTCTATCTGCTTTTAGCAAGAACTTCACCAGAGCTTAACTAAGAGATCAGTTAGATGTCCTCAGATGTGAATAGTTCTATTTCCAGAGTATCCCACCAAATCCCCTTCCCTATCCAAGTTCTCCAAAAATAAAACAACAAAAACAAAACCCCTAGACTGGTCATTGAGGACAAAGAGCGGAAGTGTGTGTGCACCTGGCTGTGTGAATCTACCTTATGCCTGGCTGCAGGGTAAAAGTGGGGAAGACCTGGGAAAAATACCAGCAGCTCCTACGGGGGTAGTACTTCATGTACAGTGGGGCAAAAAAGTATTTAGTCAGCCACCAATTGTGCAAGTTCTCCCACTTAAAAAGATGAGAGAGGCCTGTAATTGTCATCATAGGTATACCTCAACTATGAGAGACAAAATGTGGAAACAAATCCAGACAATCACATTGTCTGATTTGGAAATAATTTATTTTCAAATTATGGTGGAAAATAAGTATTTGGTCACCTACAAACAAGCAAGATTTCTGGCTCTCACAGACCTGTATCTTCTTCTTTAAGAGGCTCCTCTGTCCTACACTCATTACCTGTATTAATGGCACCTGTTTGAACTTGTTATCAGTATAAAAGACACCTGTCCACAACCTCAAACAGTCACACTCCAAACTCCACTATGGTGAAGACCAAAGAGCTGTCGAAGGACACCAGGAACAAAATTGTAGACCTGCACCAGGCTGGGAAGTCTGAATCTGCAATAGGCAAGCAGCTTGGTGTGAAGAAATCAACTGCGGGAGCAATAATTAGAAAATGGAAGACATACAAGACCACTGATAATCTCCCTCGATCTGGGGCTCCACACAAGATCTCACCCCGTGTAGTCAAAATGATCACAAGAACGGTGAGCAAAAATCCCAGAACCACACGGGAGGACCTAGTGAATGACCTGCAGAGAGATGGGACCATCGTAACAAAGGCTACCATCAGTAACACACTATGCCGCCAGGGACTCAGATCCTGCAGTGCCAGACGTGTCATGTCACCCAGCTTAAGCCAGTACATGTCCGGGCCCATCTGATGTTTGCTAGAGAGCATTTGGATGATCCAGAAGAGGATTGGGAGAATGTCATATGGTCAGATGAAACCAAAGTAGAACTGTTTGGTAGAAACACAACTCGTCGTGTTTGGAGGAGAGAGAATGCTGAGTTGCAACCAAAGAACACCATACCTACTGTGAAGCATGGGGATGGCAACATCATGCTTTGGGGCTGTTTCTCTGCAAAGATAACAGGACGACCGATCCGTGTACATGAAAGAATGAATGGGGCCATGTGTCATGAGATTTTGAGTGCAAACCTCCTCCCATCAGCAAGGGCATTGAAGATGAAACATGGCTGGGTCATTCAGCGTGACAATGATCCCAAACACACCGCCCGGGCAACGAAGGAGTGGCTTCGTAAGAAGCATTTCAATGGCCTGGAGTGGCCTAGCCAGTCTCCAGATCTCAACCCCATAGAAAACCTTTGGGGGGAGTTGAAAGTCCGTGTTGCCTTGCGACAACCCCAAAACATCACTGCTCTAGAGGAGATCTGCATGGAGGAATGGGCCAACATACCAGCAACAGTGTGTGACAACCTTGTGAAGACTTACAGAAAACGTTTGACCTCTGTCATTGCCAACAAAGGATATATAACAAAGAATTGAGCTGAACTTTTGATATTGACCAAATACTTATTTTCCACCATAATTTGCAAATAAATTCTTTCCAAAATTTGATTGTCTGGATTTGTTTCCACATTTTGTCTCTCATAGTTGAGGTATACCTATGATGACAATTACAGGCCTCTCTCATCTTTTTTAAGTGGGAGAACTTGCTCAATTGGTGGCTGACTAAATACTTTTTTGCCCCACTGTAAATAAAAGCAAACTTCCAGGAAAATATGTGGTGTCGATTTTTGACTCGGTAGGCTATCCATTTAGTGCCATATTGTGAATCTTCCTGGCATAAGTTTGATATTGCACAGTGTGGATGATGAAATCTTGAGACTGCTGTGGTTCTATTGCTGAACTTCCAGGTTGATAATCTGTTAAATCTGTGAAATTTAACCAGACTGTCTAAAGTCTTGATCTACTGGCTCATTTGTGCTACTATCAGGGTCAACCTGTTCTCTACTGTACAAAAACGCAGCTCCTGTAAACCATGTTGTGTTCTTAAGGTGACACATGCAGCAACAGCTCTCGTAGCGTAGTCTGCAGGGTTATGGTCGGTAGATACATTGTGCCTATGTTACATTGTGCTGTAATATCTCCAGTTTTTAAGTAGGCAACAGCAGCTATTGCTTTGTCAGAAACATCAGAGAATATGCAAAGTAAGGAAGCAAGGAAGCAATGTAACGTCTGTTGGATGTCAGCTATGAAAGCAACAGAGTCTCTGCAAAACCGTAAGAGCACCCCTAGAAATTTGTTATTGTGGTATGGACCTGTCAAGAGGACATCGTTTAGGGAGACACCGTCGAATTTGACACTAGAGTCAAACACTACTCTGACTTGCTGGGGTGATATACTCCAAATATCGGTAGGTATCAGCACTCCTCAGAGTCTTTAGGTGGCAGCTATTCCTGCATGGCTGTTCTCAAAGATGTTCTTCAGAGAAAAGAAGTGGCCTCTCATCTCTGGCTTTCTTTGAAAATTACGTTGAAGGGAAGAGAAACGTCTTTGTACTTGTTCTCGGTTATTAGGGAAAAGGCGTGATCCAGCTGTTTGTGTCATCTTTGACTAGTCCCTGCTCCATTATTTTCAAGAAGAGTTTGTCCTCAATAGATATTGCCACCTGATTGTCTTCTTTTGTTCTATGAAAGACTGTGCACCCTAAATGGTCTTGGCCAAATGGCCACTGTCACAAGCAAGGTTTTCACTAGAGGGGCCTATGAAGGGACAAGGCAAATGGATAATGTATGACAATTCCTTGTGGGGGTTATGGCACAGATGGAAAAGGGAGGAACATCCACTCTTTAATGTACGTGTAAGCATGCTGTCAACCGAGGTAGGTTTGTGTATGTTTCCCAGACAGACATCTCCTATAATGATCTGCCCTAGGTCTAATATTTGGGCATATAGGGAAAAGTGGGGACCATTAATTTGAGCTCTTGCTTTATAAACTCGCAAGATATCTCTTCCAAAGAGTAGGATTATCTGAGCAAGGTATGGTATCAAGTGCGCTATGCGTTTCAAGTGTGGGTGAGGAACTGCTACATCTGGTGTAGGAATTTCAGATCTTTGATCAGGGATCTGATTGCATTCATTAAGAGTTGGTAAGGACAGGCATTTTTGTCCATTAATAGACTTGACTGGGTAGCCAGATGCTCTCCTTCCCACCATCTTTGCCAATCCTGCACAAGTTCTTAAGGAATAGGGAATGTTGGAACCTTTAATGCCAAATATGTCACAGGTTGAGCTGGCTAAAGACGTGTTACTTTGATCATTAAAGTGGTTGTAAACCCTCTCATATACACAGTGAAGTGAATACCCTCAGATAATACACAGATGACACAAATCCTTCTACATACGTTTTACTTGTAACGGGAGGGCTTGGGGAACCCAGAAGCTCTTAGAAAGTATGAGATACCCTTGCTTCAGCTTCCCCAATGCATCTTATGTGTAAACCACCCTGTGTCTCACTAGGGGCACAGGGTGAATGAGAACCCCACCATGATCTGTGATAGCCATATCCAATACTGTATACACATGGCATATTGGGTATATACTGTGTGTGGGCTGTTATGTAATACTTGCTGTAATGGGGTGTGATTGCATTCTATTGTCTATTGTGGCTTGTGGGAGTTAAGCCTGTAGTTAGTTATAGGTATTGTACTCTGGCAGCCAGAGAGGCTGGAGAACACAAAAGGTCATGCATAGTGATGAGCCGAACACCCCCGGGTTCGGTTCGCACCAGAACCCGCGAACGGACCAAAAGTTCGCACAAACTTTAGAACCCTATTAACCACTTAACGAATGCCCACTGTAATTATACGTCGGCAGAATGGCACCGACAGGCAGAATCATGTATATCTACGTGATCGCCTTTGTATAGTTGGGGGGTCCGATCGGACCCCCCTTCTGTACAGTGAGCGGTGGTTAAGTGTTCGGGAGCGATCCGGCATGAGGGGACGGCCGTTCGATTCCGGCCACCCCCTCTCGATCGCTCCCGGCGAATGAGAGAGCTTCCCCTGCCTGTGTAATGTAAACACAGGCAGAGGAAGTGATGTCATCTCTCCATGCGGCGGTCTTTTCGATCCGGCGCGAGGAGAGACGACATCTAACAGTAAGTGCACCAACAGCCCACTGACACCAGTACACGTAGGCACACTTACACCCCCCAGTCACCCCCAGATCACCCCCCAGATCACCCCCAGTACCCCCAGTCACAGTGCACCGTTTGCAGTGATAATTTTTTTACTGATCACTGCAATCAGTGTCATTTGTGACTGTAAAAAGTTGCAGGGCAGTTAGGATTAGGCCCCTTTAGGTCCAGGGTAGCCCCCTAACCCCCCCTAATAAAGGTTTAACCCCTTGATCGCCCCCCAGGTAACCCTATCACCCCCTAACGCCAGTGTCACTAAGCGATCATTTTTCCGATCGCTTTTTTCTTGTCGCTGGTGCCCTAGATAGCCAGTTAATTATTTTTAGGTTCGCCACAGGTTTTTATTAGCGTCAGGTACCCCCATATATTATTTTAACCCCCTGATTGCCCCTAGAGTTAACCCTTTCACCAGTGATCACCGTATAAGCGTCACTGGTGACACTGGTTACCCAGTTAGTTATTTCGTTATTTAGGTAACCCGTCAGGTTTTTATATAGCGTCGGGTACCCCCATATTTAACCTAATAAAGGTTTTAAGCCCCTGATTGCCCCTAGTTAACCCTTTCACCAGTGATCACCATACAAAGGTTACAGGTGACGCTGGTTGGTTAGTTTGCTTTTTATAGCATCAGGGCACCCGCCGTATATAACCCAATAAAGGTTTAACCCCCTGATCGCCCGGCGGCTGATATCAATTAGGTTTTAGCGCCAGAGAGGGTCTGCGTCGCCCCAGGCAGCATCAGGTTTGTGCCAGTAACGCTAACACCCACGCGCAAAGCATACACCTCCCTTAGTGGTATAGTATCTGATCAGATCTATACTAGCGTCCCCAGCGGTTTAGGGTTCCCAAAAACGCAGTGTTAGCGGGATCAGCCCAGATACCTGCTAGCACCTGCGTTTAGCCCCTCCGCCCAGCCCAGCTCACCCAAGTGCAGTTTCGATCGATCACTGTCACTTACCAAACACAACACACATAACTGCAGCGTTCGCAGAGACAGTCCTGATCCCTGCGATCGCTAACAGTTTTTTTGGTAGCGTTTGATACATTTGGTGACAGTCAGGTGCTTTTTTTACCTGTGAATCTTACTAGTGTACCCCTAAAGTTAGAGGCCAAAATGGTAAGATGAAGGTACACTAGTAAAGAGGCCTACGAGATTCTGAGCATGACAGATGGTGAAGAGGAGGTCACGCATCTGTCAGATTCAGGCTCAGAATATCTTCCCGTAGAAGACAGTGAGGTCAGCGGCCCCACGTCAGATAGCTCTGACGACGAAGTTGAGGTCCCTGCTAAGGTCAGGCGTACCCGATCCCGATCTTCTGAGGTTGTTGAGGAGCAAGAACCGCAGGTCTCTCGTATCATGGAGCAGAGTAGTACTAGCGCCGCTATTCCTTCTGGTGAATTGGCAAGCACCAGCGGCCTAGTACAGCCTGGGCGTACATCCAGCACTGCAGTATCACGTGGTGACGTGGCGAGTCCCATAAGTGCAGTTCAAGCTGGCGAGGTGGCAAGCACAAGTAGTGTCCCGCTGCCACCAAGAAGACAAAGGCAGGCCCGTCGTGCCCATAGTGCCCTTCCTGCAGAATTCGCCTATCCTGATTGGGTCCCCACCACTTCTGCAGAACCCGTACTTCCCCCATTCACTGCCCAACCCGGTATTCAGGTGGAAACAGCTGATTTTATGCCAATTGATTTTTATTCGCTGTTTTTCACGGAAGATCTCTATAGATCTATTGTGGACCAGAGTAATTTGTATGCTGGTCAATTCATCGTCGCTAACCCCCAGTTGCCTAAAATTGCCAAAGATTGGAAACCAATTACGGTTTCCGACTTTAAGACCTTTCTGGGCCTTTCCCTCAACATGGGCACACATAAATTCCCGTCATTGCGTGCTTATTGGTCCACGCACCCAATTGACCACATGCCCGTGTTCTCTACCTCCATGCCCAGGACACGATACGAGCAGATTTTGCGGTTCATGCACTTCAACGACAATGAACTTTGTCGTCCACGTGGGGACCATGAATACGACCGGCTCTATAAAATTCGGCCCCTCATAAACCACTTCAACGAACGTTTTGCAGCCTTGTTTATTCCCGATCAAGTTGTCTGCGTTGATGAGTCCCTGATTACATTTTCTGGCCGCTTGTCTTTCAAGCAGTACCTTCCCAGCAAGCGTGCCAGATACGGGGTCAAGCTCCACAAGTTCTGTGACAGGGCAACAGGCTATGTATTGAACTTTACGGTTTATGAGGGAAAAGATAGTCAGGTTGAGTCGGTCAACTGCCCGGATTACATAGGGAGCGCTGGCAAGATAGTGTGGAACTTGGTGTCACCCTTATTCGGAAAGGGGTACCACTTGTATGTGGACAATTATTACACAAGCGTGCCACGGTTTAGTCACTTGTTTGATCATCAGATTGGAGCATGTGGCACCGTGCGACCTAATCGCCGGGGCTTTCCCCAGCGGCTTGTAGATGCCCGTCTTAGGCTGGGGGAGAGAGCCTGCTTGAAGTGTAATAACTTGCTCGCTATGAAGTGGAGGGACAATAAGAATGTTTTCCTTCTTACCTCCCTTCATGCAGACACGACAGTCCAAATTCGTACGGCGACTGGTGTTGTGGAGAAACCCCTCTGTGTCCACGAATATAACCAAAATATGGGAGGGGTGGACCTCAACGACCAGTTGTTGGCGCCGTATCTAATTGACCGTAAGACGAGACGCTGGTACAAAAAAGTGTCTCTATCCTTATTCCAATTGGCTTTGCTGAACGCTCATGTGCTATACAGAGCTTCAGGCGGGACGTTATCTCTTCTAAAATTCCAGAACTCCTGTATCCAGGCGGTTCTGCACCTCACCATTCCCAACCAAATGCAGTAAGCCGGCTGCATGAGAGGCATTATCCGTATGCCCTCGAGAGTACCCCTACCCACCGAACCCCCCAAAAAAGATGTCGTGTTTGTCGCAAGCGCGGATTTAGGCGTGACACCCGTGTTTTTTGTCCACTCTGTCCTGACAAACCTGGTCTTTGCCTTGGTGAATGTTTTGAACGCTACCACTCAAAAGTGAAGTTTTAGCGTAGGGTACAGCATTTCACAGACTAGGACACACTTACACAGGGTCTCCCAAGATGCCATTACATTTTGAGAGACCCGAACCATTACAGTTGTTAAAGTTACAAAACAAAGTGTAAAAAAGAAAAAAAAAACGTAAAAAACAAAACACAAAAAAAATATAAAAGAAAAAAAACAAAAATAGTTGTCGTTTTATTGTTCTCTCTCTCTCTCTCTCTCTATTTTCTCCTCTATTGTTCTGCTCTTTTTTACTGTATTCTATTCTGCAATGTTTTATCATGCTTGCTTTTCAGGTATGTAATTTTTTGTTTTCAGGTACGCCATTCAGTTGCAGCGCGGATCTATTTATCTTGACAGCAACAGCGTTTGCTCCCACGATACATAAAGCCGTGACTCCAACGCTGTAGGAGGTGATTTCACCACCACAGTTAAAAAAAAGAGCATAAATGCCGAAGCATTGGGGCAGCAGGGGCGGAGGAGTGATTTTGCTCCTAATGCCGCGTATATGTGATCGAAATTCCGACGGAGGCTTGCCCGTGGAAAAGTCCGACCGTGTGTACGCGGCATAACCTTTTATGCCGCGTACATACGGTCGAAATTCCGACGGAGGCTTGCCCGTGGAAAAGTCCGACCGTGTGTACGTGGCATAACTTTTTTGCAGGAGGATGCCCCCATGCTTCGGCATATATATATTTTAGGCACAGGTTGCGTTAAAAAAATGTTTTATTTTTTACTAGGTTTTGTTTTGGTATTTGCTTTGCAGGTATGGTATGGTAAGGTCTTACTGTTGTACTGTAATGTTACTTTGTTTTAATGTTAACCATCATTTGCTTAGCAGGTACGCCATTCAGTTGCATCGCGGATTTATTTATCTTGACAGCAACAGCGTTTGCTCCCACAATACATAAAGCCGTGATTCCAACGCTGTAGGAGGTGATTTCACCACCACAGTTAAAAAAAAGAGCATATATGCCGAAGCATGGGGGCAGCAGGGGCGGAGGAGCGATTTTGCTCCTAATGCCGCGTATATACGGTCGAAATTCCGACGGAGGCTTGCCCGTGGAAAAGTCTGACCGTGTGTACGCGGCATAACCTTTTATGCCGCGTACATACGGTCGAAATTCCGACGGAGGCTTGCCCGTGGAAAAGTCCGACCGTGTGTACGCGGCATAACCTTTTATGCCGCGTACATACGGTCGAAATTCCGACGAAGGCTTGCCCGTGGAAAAGTCCGACCGTGTGTACGCGGCATAACTTTTTTGCGGAAGGATGCCCCCATGCTTCGGCATATATGCCCATCATTAGAAGTGGGTGGATGAAGGGAGGTATTCTAATGGTGGGCATACCCACCGATCAATCTCTTTTTTTCGTTCAGCCAACAGGCTGCATGAAAAAAAAGATTACAATACATGTCCAACAAGGACCAGCAACGTACTGGTATGTTGCTGGACTTTGAATGTTTATACCAGAATGATGCCTGCGGGTTTAGGTATCATCTTGGTATCATTCTTTTCAGTCAGTGGCCGGCTTTCATGTAAAAGCAATTCTAGCAGATAATTAGCCTCTAGACTGCTTTTACAAGCAGTGGGAGGGAATCCCCCCCCCCCCGGATATAAACAGCGCCATTGGGAAATTGGGAAAGCATTTTATCACACCGATCTTGGTGTGGTCAGATGCTTTGAGGGCAGAGGAAAGATCTAGGGTCTAACCCCAGAAATTTTTTCAAAAAAAGAGTACCTGTCACTACTTATTGCTATCATAGGGGATATTTACATTCCCTGAGATAACAATAAAAATGGTTAAAAAAAAGAAATATGGAAGGAACAGTTTAAAAATAAAATAAAAAAGCAAAATAAATAATAAAAAAAAAAAAAGCACCGCTGTCCCCCCTGCTCTTGCGCAAAGGCGAACGCAAGCGTCGGTCTAGCGTCATATGTAAACAGCAATTGCATCATGCATGTGAGGTATCACCGCAAAGGTCAGATCGAGGGCAGTAATTTTAGCAGTAGACCTCCTCTGTAAATCTAACGTGGTAACCTGTAAAGGCTTTTAAATGCTTTAAAAAATTAATGTAGTTTGTCGCCACTGCGCGTTTGTGCGCAATTTTAAAGCGTGTCGTGTTTGGTATCCATGTACTCGGCCTAAGATCATCTTTTTTATTTCATCAAACATTTGGGCAATATAGTGTTTTTTAGTGCATTAAAAATAAAAAAAGTGTGTTTTTCCCCCAAAAAATGCGTTTGAAAAATCGCTGCGCAAATACTGTGTGGAAAAAAAAATGCAACACCCACTATTTTAATCTGTAGGGCCTTTGCTTTAAAAAAATATATAATGTTTGGGGGTTCAACATAATTTTCTTGCAAAAAAAAAATGTTTTCATGTAAACAATAAGTGTCAGAAAGGGCTTTGTCTTCAAGTGGTTAGAAGAGTGGATGATGTGTGACATAAGCTTCCTAATGTTGTGCATAAAATGCCAGGACAGTTCAAAACCTCCCCAAATGACCCCATTTTGGAAAGTAGACACCTCAAGCTATTTGCTGAGAGGCATGATGAGACCATTGAATATTTATTTTTTTGTCCCAAGTGATTGAATAATGACAAAAATAAAAAAATAAAAATAAAATGTACAAAAAGTTGTCACTAAATTATATATTGCTCAAACATGCCATGGTTATATGTGGAATTGCACCCCAAAATACATTCTGTTTCTTCTCCTGAGTACGGGGATACCACATGTGTGAGACTTTTTGGGAGCCTAGCCGCGTACAGGACCCCGAAAACCAAGCACCGCCTTCAGGATTTCTATGGGTGTAAATTTTTGATTTCACTCCTCACTGCCTATCACAGTTTCGGAGGCCATGGAATGCCCAGATGGCACAAACCCCCCCCCCCCAAATGACCCCATTTTGGAAAGTAGACACCCCAAGCTATTTGCTGAGAGTTATGTTGAGTATTTTGCAGATCTTGCTTTTTGTCACAAAGTTTTGAAAATTGAAAAAATAAAAAATAAATAAAAAAATGTCTTTCTTCATTTTCAAAAACAAATGAGAGCTGTAAAATACTCACCATGCCTCTCAGCAAATAGCTTGGGGTGTCTACTTTCCAAAATGGGGTCATTTGTGGGGGTTTTGGGCTATCTTGGCATTTTATGGCCTTCAAAACTGTGATAGGTAGTGAGGAGTGAAATCAAAAATTTGTGCCCTTAGAAATCCTGAAGGCGGTGCTTGGTTTTCAGGGCCCTGTACGCGGCTAGGCTCTCAAAAAGTCCCACACATGTGGTATCCCCGTACTCAGGAGAAGCAGCAAAATGTATTTTGGGGTGTAATTCCACATATAACCATGGCATGTTTGAGCAATATATCATTTAGTGACAACTTTTTGTACATTTTATTTTTATTTTTTTATTTTTGTCATTATTCAATCACAAATAGCTTGAGGTGTCTACTTTCCAAAATGGGGTCATTTGGGGGGGGGTACTACATTGCATGTCCGCACAATTTACAGTTAAAGCAGCGCAGTGCAAAATTCTGAAATCACCTCTGGTCCTCTAGCTACCAAATGGTCCGGGGCTTAAGTGGTTAAATACAATGGATGCGAACGACTATTATGCATGTTATTGTCCTAAAAAGGGTTTGGGAACCCGGGTTCTGCACCAGGGGACATGTATCAATCCAAAAAAAAGTTTTAAAAATGGCCGTTTTTCGGGAGCAGTCATTTTAATGATGCATAAAGTGAAAAAAAAGTCAAATATTCCTTTAAATATCGTACCTGGGGGGTGTCTAAAGTATGCCTGTGAAGTGCCACGTGTTTCCCGTGTTTAGAACTGTCCCTGCACAAAATTACATTTCTAAAGGAAAAAAAGCCATTTAAAACTGCTTGCGGCTTTAATGTAATGTCTGGTCCCGGTAATATGGATGAAAATCTTTAAGAAAAGAAAAATGGCATAGCTACCCCATCACAGCCCGCCACCCCCCCCCCCCCCCTACCCCAGCCCCTTTGGGTCTTGTATGGATATTAAGGGGAACCCCGCACACAAAATAAAAAAGGCCCTATATACTCTGAACAGCCGTATACAGGCGGTGCATACAAGACAGGGACTGTAGGTTTGTTCTTATGTAGAATCTGTTTGTAATTTTGAACAGGTACATTGTTTAAGTGTAGCTCCAGCCAAAAAATCTATTTTTAAGCTTTTTGGAAAACATAGGGAAGGGTTATCACCCCTGTAACATTTGTTTTGCTGTCTGTGCAGTGTGCACCTGTTCAGAACAGTTCACCTCACTTTCCGTCCTAATGACAAATGTTTTTTGAAAATTTGGGGTTTTTATTGAAACAAGAATTGGTGATAAAGCATCAGTGGAGAGGAGACACTTTTTTTCCCATATTAACTCTTACAGGAGAGAATTTGCCTTCCTAGGGGTAGATTTCCTCTCACTTCCTGTTGTATCCTTCCGTTTGCAAGGAGGAGTCGTTTGTAAGTTGGATGTTTGAAAGTAGGGGCCTGCCGTATATACTCAGCTGAAATTTGCCCCTTACATGTTGGTGTTGCCACAACACTGTGAGCCCTCACAGTTACTCTTGGTGGGCGCATGAATGGGCCCTGCTGTGAATTATTAGATCAAGAATTGTAATTGCATGCCCCTGTTGAACAGGGGCTGAAAAATTGGGCCTTTGGTGGTGGTGGTGGTGGTGTTGACACAACACTGTAAGGCCTCACAGTTACTCTTGGTGGGCGCAGGAATGGGCCCTGCTGTGAATTATTAGATCAAGAATTGTAATTACATGCCCCTGTTAAACAGGGGCAGAAAAATTGGGCCTTAGGCACTGGTGCCACAACACTGCAACCCCTCACAGATACTGTACTTGGAGCACAGCAATGAGCCCTGTTGCAAAGTATTGCATCAAAAATTGTAATTACACACCCCTGTTAAACAGGGGCTGAAAAATTGGGCCTTAGCCACTGGTGCTGGTGCCACGACACTGCAACCTCTCCCAGATACTCTAGTTGGAGTGCAGGAATGAGCCCTGCCTGCATAAAAAATTGTAATAACACGCCCCTGTTAAACAGGGGCTGAAAAATTGGGCCTTAGCCACTGGTGCTGGTGCCACGACACTGCAACCTCTCCCAGCCTTAGCCACTGGTGGCGGCACCCAGAAACAAAAATGTTCTTCCAAGCTATCATCATCAATTGGATCATTGAGGAGGAGGAGGATAGTCAGTCAACATAACAGGACAGTCTCTCAGCATCAGCATCAGTCTTGAAGGGATGTGACATTTGAAAAGAAATTAGTATGTTATATCAGCTTCAGGTGTTTGGTAGCTGGTGGTGATCCAAGACTGGTTCATCTTTATGAAGGTCAGTCGATCAACCGAGTCGGTGGACAGGCGCACCCTGTGATCCGTGACAAATCCTCCAGCAGCACTGAATGTGCGTTCTGAAAGAACGCTGGATGCAGGACAGGCCAGTAGCTCAATTGCATGCTGTGCAAGCTCTGGCCAGTGATCCATCCTCAAGACCCAGTAAGCCAGAGGATTTTCGGTGGGGAAGGTGTCCAAGTCTGACCTTGCCCCTAGGTTTTCCTGCACCATGTATATCAGACGCTGGCGATGGTTGCTGGAACCGATCATACCTTGGGGCTGCGGACTAAAGAATTGTCTGAACGCATCGGTCAGACGGCCACCTTCCCCACCGCTCCTTCTTTGACTGACCGAAGCCTCAGCAACTCGTTGTCCAGGACCAGGAGTTTGTAACCTCCCAGTCTCTGGGAACGCGTTGCACAGACCTTTCTGCAAGGCCTCCCGGAGTTGTCTCATCCTCTGCTCCCTCTGCGACGGTAAGATAAGGTCCGCAACCTTACCCTTGTACCGTGGATCAAGGAGAGTGGCCAGCCAGTAATGGTCCCTCTCCTTGATTCGAAGAATACGAGGTTCCTTCCGCAGACTTTGCAGGATCAGGGAGGCCATGCAGCGTAGGTTAGCTGAGGCATTTGGTCCGGAGTCCTCTGGGTCAGTAAGGACGACATGATCCGCAGCCACCTCCTCCCAGCCACGTACAAGTCCACTGGTTTCTTGGGACTGTAAATCATCCCTAAAAGACTGCTGCTGATGATGCTGAGTGCCAGGCTCCACCTCCATGCTGACACAATCCTCCTCCTCCTCCTCTTCCTCCTCCTCCTCCTGTGCAATGGGTGGGACAGAAGGAACACTGTCTGGGTAAGGGGGGCCTTGAGAGGCAAGGAAGTCCTCCTCTTCCTGCCTCTGTTCTGCCTCAAGTGCCCTGTCCATTATTCCACGCAGCGTATGTTCCAACAGGTGGACAAGAGGTACAGTGTCACTGATGCATGCACTGTCACTGCTCACCATCCTCGTGGCCTCCTCAAATGGTGCCAGGACAGTGCATGCATCCCTGATCATGCCCCACTGGCGTGGTGAAAAAAACCCGAGCTCCCCTGACCCTGTCCTGGTGCCGTAGACGCACAGGTACTCATTGATGGCCCTCTGCTGTGTGTGCAGCCACTGCAGCATGGCCAATGTTGAGTTCCACCTGGTGGGCATGTCACATATAAGGCGGTTCTTGGGCAGTTTCAACTCCTTTTGCAGCTCAGCCAGGCGAGCACTGGCATTATAAGATCTGCGGAAATGCACACAGACTTTCCTGGCCTGCCTCAGGACATCCTGTAAGCCCGGGTACCTGCCCAAGAACCGCTGCACCACCAGGTTAAGGACGTGAGCCACACAGGGCACATGGGTCATTTGTCCCTGTCGGAGGGCGGAGAGGAAACCACCATTCCTGGCTTAAGCTGGCATGGCGTCAACCACCTCTCGGCCTGCCCCTGCAGAGCAGACAGAACCTCTGCCCCAGTGTGGCTCCTGTCCCCCAAACACACCAGCGCAAGCACGGCATGGCATCTTTTTGCCTGCGTACTTGCGTAGCCCCTTGAACGCCTATGGAGCACCGCTGGTTCCGAGGACAAAGCACAGGAAGAGGCCATGGAGGAAGAAGAAGAGGAGGGGGTGGAGGAGAGAGGTGTGTCACAACCAGTAGTAGCATTTTGGAGGCGTGGCGGCGGAAAAACCTCCAACACTACTGCACCTTGTCCTGCATCCTTCCCAGCTGCCAAAAGAGTGACCCAATGGGCCGTGAAAGAAAGGTAACGTCCCTGTCCATGCCTGCTGGACCACGAGTCAGCGGTAAAATGCACCTTACCGCTGACCGCCCTGTCCAGCGAGGCCAAGACATTGCCTTCCACATGCCGGTAGAGAGCCGGAATCGCCTTCCGTGAGAAAAAGTGGCGTTTGGGAACCTGCCACTGAGGAACCGCACATTGCACAAACTCACGGAAGGGGGCCGAGTCTACCAACTGAAAAGGCAGCAGTTGAAGCGCTAGCAATTTAGCCAAGCTAGCATTCAACCGCTGGGCATGTGGATGGCTGGGAGTGAACTTCTTTCGACGGTCCAGCAGCTGGGGCAGGGAAATTTGCCTGCTAGAATCGGACGTCGGTGTACTGCTAGCAGAGTGCCCGCAAGTACTTGGCTGTGACACACCTAATTCTACACCTTCATTCCTCTCAGTGCAGGTTTCAGAGAGGACTGAAGGTATAGTGGGGTTGGAGATCCCAGCTGATGCGGTGCAAGGAGAGGTCCGCTTTTTTCTTTGGTGTGGGTCTTTAAGGTAGGCTTGCCAACGAGCTGCATGGCAGGTCAACATATGTCTGGTCAAGCATGTGGTGCCTAAGCGAGTGATGTTTTGGCCACGCGATATACGCTTGAGACATATGTTGCAAACAGCAGCTGTGCGATCTGATGCACTCGACTCAAAAAAGGCCCACACCAAAGAACTTTTTGAATAACGGGCAGAGGCAGCACCCTGCACAGGCGGAGCTCTGCGGTGTGATTCCGTCGGTGTGCTGCCCTTACGCTGGCCCCCCGAGGGCATCCTGCCTCGTTGGAGATGTGCCTCCTCCTCATCCTCCTTCTCCTCTCTCCTATTAGGCACCCACGTGGAGTCAGTGACCTCATCATCCCCTCCCTCCTCATCACTGGAGCCAATCTGGCAGTATGCTGCAGCTGCTGGAACATGACTGTCAGATTGGTGTCCTTCTTGAGCATCCCCTCTCTCTGCTCTCACGCTACTGCCTTCCTCTAGCTGGGTATCATCATCAGACCCTTCAAAACGCTGGGCATCCTCCTGGAGCATGTACCCAACACTGTGCTCAAACAGTTCGGGGGACTCCTCAGGAGGACATGGTTGGTCTAGGGAAGGAGTGACTGATGATGACATTGATACTAGGGAAGAGGACGCTTTGGCAGCTGCTTTGCCAGTACCCTGAGCCTGGGTGAGAGAGGATGAGGAGGATGAGGAGGGCTTGGTCATCCACTCTACCAAGTCTTCGGCATGATGCGGCTCCACACGTCCAGCTGCCGAAAAGAAGGACAAGCGTGTCCCATGGCCACGTGCTGATGGCCATGCACCGTGTCCACGACCAGCACTGTTGTCTCTAGACACAGAGCCTGCTTGCCCTCTTCTATTGGCTCCTGACTGTCTGCCTCTCCTTGTTTGCCTTCCAGACATTCTAATGGCCTGCAGGGAAATGGGAAAACCAGCAATAAGGCCTAGCTTCAGGAGTATATTTTGCAGGAATCACACTACGCCTGCTGTAGGTGCTGCAAATGCCTGTTGGTGTAACACACCAGGAAAACGCAGCAATACAGGCTAACTTCAGGTGTAATATGATCAGGAGGCACACTACGCCCGCTGTAAGTGCTGCAAATGCCTGTTGGTGTAACACACCAGGAAAATGCAGCAATACAGGCTAACTTCAGGTGTAATATGATCAGGAGGCACACTCCGCCCGCTGTAAGTGCTGCAAATGCCTGTTGGTGTAACACACCAGGAAAACGCAGCAATACAGGCTAACTTCAGGTGTAATATGATCAGGAGGCACACTCCGCCCGCTGTAAGTGCTACAAATGCCTGTTGGTGTAACACACCAGGAAAACGCAGCAATACAGGCTAACTTCAGGTGTAATATGATCAGGAGGCACACTCCGCCCGCTGTAAGTGCTGCAAATGCCTGTTGGTGTAACACACCAGGAAAAAGCAGCAATACAGGCTAACTTCAGGTGTAATATGATCAGGAGGCACACTCCACCCGCTGTAAGTGCTGCAAATGCCTGTTGGTGTAACACACCAGGAAAAAGCAGCAATACAGGCTAACTTCAGGTGTAATATGATCAGGAGGCACACTCCGCCCGCTGTAAGTGCTGCAAATGCCTGTTGGTGTAACACACCAGGAAAACGCAGCAATACAGGCTAACTTCAGGTGTAATATGATCAGGAGGCACACTCCGCCCGCTGTAAGTGCTGCAAATGCCTGTTGGTGTAACACACCAGGAAAAAGCAGCAATACAGGCTAACTTCAGGTGTAATATGATCAGGAGGCACACTCCGCCCGCTGTAAGTGCTGCAAATGCCTGTTGGTGTAACACACCAGGAAAACGCAGCAATATAGGCTAACTTCAGGTGTAATATGATCAGGAGGCACACTCCGCCCGCTGTAAGTGCTGCAAATGCCTGTTGGTGTAACACACCAGGAAAAAGCAGCAATACAGGCTAACTTCAGGTGTAATATGGTCAGGAAGCACACTCCGCTCGCTGTAAGTGCTGCAAATGCCTGTTGGTGTAACACACCAGGAAAAAGCAGCAATACAGGCTAACTTCAGGTGTAATATGATCAGGAGGCACACTCCGCCCGCTGTAAGTGCTGCAAATGCCTGTTGGTGTAACACACCAGGAAAACGCAGCAATACAGGCTAACTTCAGGTGTAATATGATCAGGAGGCACACTCCGCCCGCTGTAAGTGCTGCAAATGCCTGTTGGTGTAACACACCAGGAAAAAGCAGCAATACAGGCTAACTTCAGGTGTAATATGATCAGGAGGCACACTCCGCCCGCTGTAAGTGCTGCAAATGCCTGTTGGTGTAACACACCAGGAAAAAGCAGCAATACAGGCTAACTTCAGGTGTAATATGATCAGGAGGCACACTCCGCCCGCTGTAAGTGCTGCAAATGCCTGTTGGTGTAACACACCAGGAAAAAGCAGCAATACAGGCTAACTTCAGGTGTAATATGATCAGGAGGCACACTCCGCCCGCTGTAAGTGCTGCAAATGCCTGTTGGTGTAACACACCAGGAAAACGCAGCAATACAGGCTAACTTCAGGTGTATAAGGTGCAGGAGGCTTAGCAACAATGACACTGACACTGTCCCCTGCCTATCCTTCTCTCTCCCTGCACACAATGTTTATCAAAGTATATGACACTGACACTCTCCCTGCCTATCCTTCTCTCTCCCTGCACACAAGGTTTAGCAAAGAATATGACACTGACACTGTCCCCTGCCTATCCTTCTCTCTCCCTGCACACAAGGTTTATCAAAGTATATGACACTGACACTCTCCCTGCCTATCCTTCTCTCTCCCTGCACACAAGGTTTAGCAAAGAATATGACACTGACACTGTTCCCTGCCTATCCTTCTCTCTCCCTGCACACAAGGTTTATCAAAGAATATGACACTGACACTCTCCCTGCCTATCCTTCTCTCTCCCTGCACACAAGGTTTAGCAAAGAATGTGACACTGACACTGTCCCCTGCCTATCCTTCTCTCTCCCTGCACACAAGGTTTAGCAAAGAATATGACACTGACACTCTCCCTGCCTATCCTTCTCTCTCCCTACACACAAGTTTGAGGTACAAATAGCACTGACACTGTCCCTGCCTATGTAACTCTTTCCCTGCGCCAGAACACACTACACAAGGCCGCCACGCTGGCGGCCTTTTATAGTGTGGGGCGTGTGCTAAACCCCCTGAGTTATAATTGGCCACAGGCAACCTGCCTGTGGCCAATTATGGCTCTCCTAGCTGCCGGCGCTGTGATTGGCCAAGCATGCGGGGTCACAGTGCATGCTTGGCCAATCACAGCGCCGGGATTGCACTGCGATGGCGCAGTGTATTGTGGGCCGTTCGCGTCACTCGAATTTGGCGCGAACGGCCCAAATCGTTCGATGTTCGCCGAACGGTCGAACAGCCGATGTTCGAGTCGAACTTATGTTCGACTCGAACACCGAGCTCATCCCTAGTCATGCATAGTCATTTAAGATGTAAAGGGATTAGCTTTGAACCTGTGTCTGCTAAGAGCTGTCAGATGTGTATTGGGGACTCGTTATGTAAATATTGTGTTAAGTCTTTTGATAAATGGGAGACAGTAAGGCTAGTCTAAAGGTCATGGGTCTGAGTCAGCAGCTGTAGATAATTGGCTCATGTAAATTGGGTCTGGTCAGAGGGGTATTATGGGAGGAGGGTCAGAAGCTTCTCTCTGTGTGTAGTACTTTTGCAATAAAGAGTCAGTCTATTCTGGAAAGATACAGAGCGTTGTCTCGTTCTTTGGAAGGATTAATCCTATGGGAAGTGGTCGCCTGACTGTGGAGGATCGGTAGCGAATGTGTGTCCAGGAGAGGGAAGGTCTTAGACGCCGTTAACCCTTTCATATTTGGGGTGTCGTTACACTTGTTTATCTACAGTTTTCTTATCTCTACATCCCTTCAAAAGTGCAGAATTGTGATAAAATCCTTCCTCATCTGTCAGGAGCATGAACGAAGGAAGGATACAGAGCTGTGTTATGAATAGACAAACTGTGTGCTGAGCTCCCTCCCTGTCACAAATGTATCTCAAATGTCCGGAAAACTTCTCACAGGTGACACACGCTGATAACAGAGGAACGAAGCACCAGAGGGTACACCAGAGAAAGGACACTTAGAACTTTGGAGATAGACAAGTAAACACTACAGATATATGTGCTTTGTTTGGATTTCATGATTTAGGTTTACAACCACTTTAAGATATGCATAGCACTTATTGGCTTTGTTCCTTTGACCTGCTGGGTGGACACTGACTAGACAGATTTTGAAGCAGGACCTGCCACCTATGGTTCCTTTGCAGACCTCTGTGCATTGTGAAGTGAATCTTTGGTTTGGTGTAGTTGTAGTAGTGTGTTCTTCCTCCCCGTCACGCTCACTAGTGCTGTAAGTGCCCTGTAAAGTCCATGGGGCTGGGCCTGGGTGTAAGCTGTTTTGTCATCTGAGCTGTCACATTATCTGCATTTTACACTGACCTTACAATCCTTGGCAAAGTGAGATGTCAATGAGCAGCACTTGTAGCAGATGTTTTTCTCCTACGGGGAAGCTTTGTGTTCCTCCCATGGATTTCTCTCTGAAGGCTCTGCATTTTAAAAGAGGATGTGGCTTCCTGTGCAAGGGACACTGCTTACCAGGATCTTTAACTTTTGTCTCTGAGTTGGAGGAGCTGACAGACATGTGAAAACAATCTGGAGGAGTCACATTCATTTTTATGTACTGCTTTTGGAGGTTTGCAAGGGTTCAGTCCTGTAGGAGCAGCATATATAAATGTAAAGTCAAAATTAGGATTGTTTCTTGTTCTAGCTTGCTGGCTTACAAAGTCCACAAAAACAGAGAAGGGGCAGATGGAACATTATACTGTCTTTTAGATTTGGAGCCACGTGTGATCCACTGCTCTTGTAAGTTATAGGGTAGCTTTTGTACATAGGGTTGCCACCTCATCCCTTTAAACCCAAACACATATTAATTACACAGGTTATGTGGCTGATTAAAGTGGTAATTAAACTCACTTGGTGCCTTATCTGCCTTTAATTAGCCTCAGAACCTGTGTAATTCATATGTGTTCGGGTTTCAAGGGATGAGGTGGCAACTCTATTTGTACATGGGGTTGACACCTCTGGCTGTGTCAAGGAAATCAAGTCCTTGTAAGTCCCCTTCGACTTTGGCTACCTGAAGTTCCATTAGTAGGTCACTTATGCCTCGTTTCCACTGCGCGGATCGGTTCGGTACGGTTCGGTACGGTACGCTATTTTGGGTGTTTCCATTATGAAAGCGTGCCATTAAACCGAACCGTACCGCACCATTCAGGGTCCTGCTTCAGACGTGGGGCCATAGAAAATGGAACGGTACGGTTAGGGCGGAGCTACTGGCGTCACACGATACATTCCACTGATTGGTGGACAGAAAAACGTCAATGCTGACGTCAAAGCAAAGCGCCAAACAAGCACCTTGTCGCCCTCAATATAAAGTAGAAGGATGCCTGCAAACAACAGCAGGGTCTGGTCATCTGAGGAACTATCTACTTTCCTAAGGATTATTGGTGATAGCGTTATTCAGAGTGAGCTTGATGGATCAGTGAGAAACGAAAAGGTGTACAAAGATATTTCTCAACGAATGGCAGCCGAGGGATTTGAACGGACATCGGGGCAGTGCAGGGCAAAGCTTAAGAAGCTTAAAGGGCAATATAAAAAAATTAAGGACGACAACAGCCGTAGTGGAAACAGTCGGAGTACTTGGAGGTGGTACGACGACATGGACGCCATTTACGGACATAGGCCGGCAAACCAAGGCAGGGAGGGTGGTCTGGACTCTGCAACTGCAATTCTCGAATCCATGGTAGACCCCTTTGGTAAGTTTTAATTTTTTTTTGGTGCCATAGGATTTCGCTATGCTAACCTTTAAAAAAAATATATATAACCAAATGTTTTTTTCAGAAACAGCTGATGGACTCTCCAATGATGCGTCAAACTTGTCAGATGATGGACCTTCAACGTCTTTCAGCAGCACCAGTAGTATCTCATCAAGCCAACCACAGAGTACCCAACCACAGATTAGCCTACTATAGAGTACCCAACCACAGAGTACGCCCAATGCACCCCGGCAGAATGGTAAGACATGATGATAATAGTGAAATGTGTGAATTTTCTTAAAATAAGTAATCAGTGGGGTAGAAGAGCAGTGGGTACAGTGGTGTAAGAGATGAGAAGGGGGTTCAGCAGTGGGGCAGATGTGCAGGGGGTACAGAGGTGTAAGAGGTGAGATGGGGGTTCAGCAGTGGGGCAGATGTGCAGGGGGTACAGAGGTGTAAGAGGTGAGAAGGGGATTCAGCAGTGGGGCAGAAGAGCAGTAGGGCAGATGTGCAGGGGTTACAGTTGTGGGGCAGTAGATAAATGTGATGCAGTCTGGTGTGGCAGATGAGAAAGGGGGTTACAGTATTGTTTTGACAGATGTTACCAAAAACACTAGTTTGATATTTTGTATATTATAGGTCATAGGAGACGTTTGCAGTTGGATCTGCGCACAGTCATGGAGGATATGAGGGCAGCAGAAGAAAGGCAGCTGGAAAGAATTGAGAACGAATCTGAAAGGCGGTTTCAGGCACTGCGTCAGGATGCACAGGAAGCTATGCGCCAGGAGGCAGAAATCGCCCGTCAGCAGATGGAGCAGCTGTCTACCTTCAACCAGGCCTTCCTCGGTGTCCTAGGTCAGCTTGTTCAAGTCCTTTCAGCCAGTCGTGAACCCAGGTCACCACCCAGACCGTAGTTCCTTTCATGTAGCAAAGGACCTGTACCCATTATTTTTTTTATTAATTTTTTATAAAAAAAAAATCTTTATTGATATATTTTTCAAAGTTTTCTTTAACAGAATATATGGAACGATTAGTTTTTTGTGAAATAAAAACCATGAGCGAATTTTTGGAGTATGTATTTTTTATTATATAACATTATTAAAAATATAGCAAAAAGGTATTAAAATTTTTAATAAATCATGGCAAAAATTTAAACATTGAGGTGCAGCATCAGAGCCTGGCGTATTTCACTGCACTCTTCTTCCATATCATGGGGTGCTATTACTGGTACTGGCTCTTCTGGAGATGTATTCCAATCCTGGTCAAAGTCTTCTCCATGACTTTCACAAAGATTGTGAAGAGCACAGCAAGTAAGCACCATGGATTTGGCAAGTTTAATGTCACTGTCATTCCTCTTCATAAGACACCTCCATCTACCCTTAAGTCTTCCAAAAGCATTTTCCACTACGACACGTGCCCTGGATGTTTTTTTGTTGTAGGTTTGCTGTTCTGTTGTCAGGCGGCCATTGTCAGGAAATGGTTTCAGGAGCCAATTTTGTAAAGGGTAGGCAGAGTCCCCAAGAACATAATACCCAACATTGACCCCACAAATGTTCTTAGTGGAACCAGGGTACAGTCCTCCCTGGCCAACCCAGTCCCAAAATGTGGACAATCGTAGAACACGAGCATCATGCAAACTCCCAGGCTTTCCTACATTCACATTCCAGAATAGTCCCTTGCCATCCACTACTCCCTGGAGGATGATGGAATGCCAGCCTTTCCGGTTGAAATAGTCAGTGTGGTATTCTTGTGGTGCTATTATTGGTATGTGTGAGCCATCAATAGCACCAACACACTGTGGAAGGCCCCACCTGTTTTCAAAGTACTCAGCCATGTCTTTAAGCTTTTCCCTGTCCGGAAAATGCACAATTTCAGGAGCTAGCAATGTGCAGAGAGCCTTACAGAAGTCCTGCACACACCGGCACACTGAAGATTTACTGACACCGAAAAGATGACCAATACTTCTATATTCACTGTTGGTAGCCAGCTTCCACAGTGCAATGGCAACTCTTTTCCTCACAGGCAAACTGGCTCTGTAGTTGGTGCTTTGCTTCTCCATCGCTGGACGTAGCTTGGTACAAAGGTATGAGAAGGTTTCCTCAGACATTCTAAAATTATGTACCCACTGTGTGTGTGTGAATCCCGGGACGGTCACATCCCACCACTCATTGGCACGGGGGAAAGCCCAAATGACAGGTCGGCGGCGCTGATTTGCCAAAAGCAGAAGCATCTAAAAAAAAAACAACACAGATGGTAACATATCACAAAAAAAAAAATAATACATATATAACATATGTGTCTGGTGGGTCATTGTGTGTGTGTGCATGTCAGGTAGGTGGGTCAGTGTGTGTGTGTGTGCATGTCAGGTAGGTGGGTCAGTGTGTGTGTGTGTGTGCATGTCAGGTAGGTGGGTCAGTGTGTGTATGTGTATGTCAGGTAGGTGGGTCAGTGTGTGTGTATGTCAGGTAGGTGGGTCAGTGTGTGTGTGTGTGCATGTCAGGTAGGTGGGTCAGTGTGTGTGTGTGTGTGCATGTCAGGTAGGTGGGTCAGTGTGTGTATGTGTATGTCAGGTAGGTGGGTCAGTGTGTGTGTATGTCAGGTAGGTGGGTCAGTGTGTGTGTGTGTGTGTGCATGTCAGGTAGGTGGGTCAGTGTGTGTATGTGTATGTCAGGTAGGTGGGTCAGTGTGTGTGTATGTCAGGTAGGTGGGTCAGTGTGTGTGTGTGTGCATGTCAGGTAGGTGGGTCAGTGTGTGTGTGTGTGTGCATGTCAGGTAGGTGGGTCAGTGTGTGTATGTGTATGTCAGGTAGGTGGGTCAGTGTGTGTGTATGTCAGGTAGGTGGGTCAGTGTGTGTGTGTGTGTGCATGTCAGGTAGGTGGGTCAGTGTGTGTGTGTGTGCATGTCAGGTAGGTGGGTCAGTGTGTGTATGTGTATGTCAGGTAGGTGGGTCAGTGTGTGTGTGTGTGCATGTCAGGTAGGTGGGTCAGTGTGTGTGTGTGTGTGCATGTCAGGTAGGTGGGTCAGTGTGTGTATGTGTATGTCAGGTAGGTGGGTCAGTGTGTGTGTATGTCAGGTAGGTGGGTCAGTGTGTGTGTGTGTATGTCAGGTAGGTGGGTCAGTGTGTGTATGTGTATGTCAGGTAGGTGGGTCAGTGTGTGTGTATGTCAGGTAGGTGGGTCAGTGTGTGTGTGTGTGTGTGCATGTCAGGTAGGTGGGTCAGTGTGTGTGTGTGTGTGCATGTCAGGTAGGTGGGTCAGTGTGTGTATGTGTATGTCAGGTAGGTGGGTCAGTGTGTGTGTATGTCAGGTAGGTGGGTCAGTGTGTGTGTGTGTGTGCATGTCAGGTAGGTGGGTCAGTGTGTGTGTGTGTGCATGTCAGGTAGGTGGGTCAGTGTGTGTATGTGTATGTCAGGTAGGTGGGTCAGTGTGTGTGTATGTCAGGTAGGTGGGTCAGTGTGTGTGTGTGTGCATGTCAGGTAGGTGGGTCAGTGTGTGTGTGTGCATGTCAGGTAGGTGGGTCAGTGTGTGTGTATGTCAGGTAGGTGGGTCAGTGTGTGTGTGTATTTAAGGTAGGTAGTGTGTATGTCAGGTAGGTCTGAGTTAAGTCGGTTAGTTGTGCTTACCCTATAGCGCTGCCGTCTTTGTCTTTGCCGCACAAAGGTGTACTTCTCCTCCCGGCTAAACATCCAAGCTAGCAGTTTTCTTTTCTTGAATGCGGTGTTTCTCATTGCCGCTCGCAACCTTCTCTCATACAGTGCGGCATGTATTTGGACTACAAAGAACCAAAAGGCCAGTAGAGAAAACACAAGCTGCTGGATAATCTCCATTATTGTTTTTGTTGTGTAGCTGGCGCTGACTGACGCTGCGTCACGTTTCTCGTCGCACTAGTGTGACATCACGCAAGGCATTTTTTCTAAAATCTGTATGGCCCCTGGCGGTACGACTTGCAGTGGAAACGCTCACGAGAATAGACCGGACCATTCTAACCGTTCCAAACCGTACCGACCCGAACCGTTCCGCTCAGTGGAAACGTAGCATTAGTTCCCTGAGTTTCTGATTAGGTATTATTAGGTATCTTATGAAAGCTATTAAGTATTTGAATTGTGCATTTTCTATTGCTTTTGCTGGGCCAGAACATTTGTCAAGTCTATCCTAGATCATTTTAAGGCCAGTGTCTGGGTAGTTTATAATTATAATTATTGTCCTGATTTAACTGGCATGTTCAGCTGAATCATTTCCAAGCCATTTGATCTGGTCTATCGCTTCACTGCATGACATGTCTAAGCCTCTGATAGTCTTTTGGAAAGATTGCAGGCTCTGTAGATTTTAGGGTGGTTGTTAAACCTTTCAAGTCTTTTGGTGACTAACTTGCATCGCACAAAGAACTTGGCAAAGTCTACTATGACTTGATTAGCTGGCTGTGTATTGCTATGATGAAAAGATGGTGTGTGATCATTCTTTTTAAGTCTCTGGTTTAACCCAGTCCCCGTTGTACCGTTCTGATGTAAAGGCAGGACCTGGAGGATAATTTGTAGATTCTGGTGTCTTGCATGGAAGGTGTCTGTCATAAGAGGCTTCCCTTTGCTTGGAGTCCTCCTGCTTGCAGGTTTGAGGTTGCTGACTTGCGGTGGTGCTACGTGGCACCCTTGGTTTGTCTCTTCAATGTTGTCTTTGTTGGTGCTTGGCCTGGAGTGTTGATAGATGTAGTGTGAATTGCTTTGTAGAGGATCTTGAGGTTCAGCTTCCGAACCGAGCACACTGCTGCGTCTACAGTGTTCACTCTCTGGGTATACGACTAATTCTAAGTCTCTGCTTTGGCTATAGCGACCGGCACTTATTTCTCTACAGTAAGCTTCTATGGTTTGCATGTAGTAGGGCTTTCTACATTTCGTATTGCACTCTCTCAACCTCTATTTGTGCTCTCTCATTTTTATTTGCATTTCTTGCTCAGCAAAGGCTGCTCTGGCTGTTGCGGCTTCAGATTTTACACGAGCGATAGTGAGAGCATTATTTGTGGATGAGGACGTAGAGGAACCAAAGACTTGGGACATTGTTTTAAGTGAAGGTGCCTGGCTTTGCAACATGTTGCTTGCTGAGATGCTTGACTGTGTAGAAACTGCTGTGTTGCCGTACGCAAGGGCTGTGCTGACAGTGTAGCAGGGCTCTGTGTAGTCACTGTGTATCCCGCTTGCTGGGTAGTCGCTGTTTCACTGTTCTGTCCTTGCTAAACGTTTCCCTGTGTGTAACTCGACGTGCAGCTAAACCCTCCTATTCTGCAATAAGCCAAACTGAATGTAATCTTGAAGTTTTATTAACAAAACAGGGTGAAGTGAAACAGCGATGCTGCCTTTAGGGGATGCAATTTTAGTGCTCAACATGTGCTCCAATGGCTGGTTTCTTCTCTTTCAGTTTCTAAGATGGAGACTGAGAAACCAGGATGCACCTGTTTCCTTTTCTTAGACTGAAGGATGATGGGAACTTTTATTAAAGATGAACAGTTTCTTGTTTCTGCAAAAACAGTACACTTATTCTGGGCTCCATCTAGTGGCCAAATTTCATATTGCAGGCAGAACAACTTAAAGTGGAAGTTCAGGAAAAACCTAACCAATGCTAAACTTGCTCTCTGTCACATTCTAAACCGAATCTATATAACCCTGTAAAGCAAAAATTGCTATACTTACCAATTCTGCACACGATACAGTCTGGTTACAGCTTCATCTGTCAGCGTCGGCTTCAGTGTGGAGGCGGGTGCAGGCGAGGCAGCCGACAACAGAAGCTCTGTAATAAGTCTATGGGTGATGACACTTCTCCCGCATGAATGCAAAAACCTGACTGGACAAATTCTTCTGTCTTGGCATAAATTTTAAGAATATGATCCAAGACCTAAAGTATCAGTTTTACAATACTTTCGAAAAATATCTACTCTATCGTCTTGTAATACAATGTTGGATAACAGAATACCTGACCCCTTAGCTTTTGATACTGGTAACTAGAGTTGGGCCAAATACCCCCCAGTTCACGCCAGAACTCTTGAGCATCGCAAAAGTTTGGACCCGAACCCCATTAAAGGGCCCAAACTTGAAAAATCAAAAGTACCCATTTTGAAGGCTTATATGCAGGTTATTGGCCATAAAAAAGGGTATGGGGCCCAGGTTACTGCCCTGGGGGACATCAATGCAAACTATTTTTTTTTTTAAAGATTTTTTTTACAGGAGCAGTGATTTTAATGATGCTTAAAGTGAAACAATAAAAATTAAAAATTCCTTTAAATATCGTGCCTGGTGGGGTCCCCTTAGTCTACCTGTAAAGTGGTGCATCTGTACTGTTTATAGAACCTGCTGCAGAAAAACTAACATATATTTAAAAAAAAATACATTTACAGTGTCCTGAGAAAGTATTCATACCCCTTGAAATTTTCCACATTTTCTAATGTTACAACCAAAAACATAAAAGTATGTTATGTGATAGACCAACACAAAGTGGCACATAATTGTGAAGTGGAAGGAAAATTAATGGTTTTCCAGATTTTTTAAAAACAAATATCTAAAAAATGTGGCATGCATTTGTATTCAGCCCCCTTTTTACGCTGATACCCCTAACTAAAATCTAGTGGAACCAATTGCCTTCAGAAGTCACCTAATTAGTAAATAGAGTCCACCTGTGAGGTTTTTTTTAGAGAACCTTAGTGAACAAACAGCATCACGAAGGCCAAGGAACACACCAGACAGGTCAGGGATAAAGTTGTGGAGAAGTTTAAAGCAAGGTTAGGTTAGAAAAAAATATCCCAAGTTTTGAACATCTCACAGAGCACTGTTCAATCTATCATCTGAAAATGGAAAGCATATGGCACAACTACAAACCTATCAAGACATGGCCATCCACCTAAACAGACAGGCCAGGCAAGGAGAACATTAATCGGAGAAGCAGTCAAGAGGCACATGGTAACTCTGAATGAGCTGTAGAGATCCACAGCTCAGGTGGGAGAATCTGTCCACAGGACAACTATTAGTTGTGCACTCCACAAATCTGGCCTTTATGGAAGAGTGGAAAAAAGAAAGCCATTGTTGAAAGAAAGCCATAAGAAGTCCAGTTTGCGAGAAGCCATGTGGGGGACACAGCAAACATGTGGAAGAAGGTGCTCTGGTCAGATAAGATCATCATTTAAACTTTTTGGCCTAAAAGCAAAATGCTATCTGTGGCGGAAAACTAACACTGCACATCTCCCTGAACACACCACCCCCATCATGAAACGTGGTAGTGGCAACATCATGTTGTGGGGATGCTTTTCTTCAGCAAAAACAGGAAAGCTGGTCAGAGTTGATGGGAAGATGGATGGAGCCAAATACAGGGCAATCTTAGAGGAAAACCTTTAGAGTCTGCAAAAGACTTGAGACTGGGGCGGAGGTTCACCTTCCAGCAGGGCAACGACCCTAAACATACAGTCAGAGCTACAATGGAACATTTTAGATCAAAACATATTCATTTGTTAGAATGGCCCAGTCAAAGTCCAGACCTAAGTGCAATTGAGAATCTGTGGCAAGACTTGAAAATTTCTGTTCACAGACGCTCTCCATCCAATCTGATAGAGCTTGAGCTAATTTTTAAACAACAATGGTCAAACATTTCACTCTCTAGATGTGCAAAGCTGGTAGAGACATACCCAAAAATACTTTCAGCTATAATTGCTGTGAAAGGTGGTTTTACAAAGTATTGACTCAGGGGGGCTGAATACAAATGCACTCTATACTTCTCAGAAACCCATTTTTAATTTTCCTTTCACTTAACAATTATGTGCCACTTTCTGTTGGTCTATCACATAAATTCCCAATAAAATACATTTACATTTTTGGTTGTAACATGACAAAATTAGGGATTGACCGATTATCAGTGTGGCCGATATTCACTTTTTTAGAAGTATCGTTATCAATCACAAAACTGACCGATATTGCTTCAAGGGGTTTTACCGGGGTGATGTATGCAGCCGGTACCATTCTTTAAAGCGGACGGTCAGCTTTATTATAATAACAACCGATGCGACTCAGCAGCCGCTCGGCTGTTATTACAAGCAGCGGGAGGGGACGTCCTGGCCCCTCCCTCCTGTTGAGTGTCCCCACAGCAAGAAGCTTGCTTTGGGGGCACCTAAGCCAAGCTTCAGCTCCATGTGTCCATTCAGACACAAAGCTGCAGTTCGGCCACGCCCCTCTCTCTCTCCTGATTGGCTAACTGACTTTAAAAGCAGCGGGAGCCAATAACACCGCTGCTGTGTCTCAGCCAATCAGGAGGGAGTGGAAAAGGTAAAATGGCGCAAAATAGTTCTGGTATAATAGGAGTTAGAATGTCACTGGAAAATACACTATAAATTATTCCAATGTCCATCAGATGATGTATGCACCAGTGGCAGCTACCATAGGCAGAAGCAGGCTCTGGAAGATAAATGAGGAAAGGAAGGTGCGCCAAACTAAGTGCAGTATTAACGTTTTAATAACCATTAATAAAAACAGCCAAATGGCTACTCACAAATAGGAAGAAGTAATCAGGCATGTAGAGTGTAAATAGAATACAGGGTCCGGTGTCATCAACAGTCCGAGGGAAAGATGTAGGTCCCAGATGGAGAATAAGGCTGAAGGCTGAAGGCAGATGTAGTGTCAGCAATGGAAGTCCTGGGCGTAGAGATGCTGTATGAGTGTATGTTGTTATTCTTCCTGTAGTGGAGGAAGATCGAGGACGATGCGCATCAGCGTGCGCTTCAGCGTGGAGCGCAGCGTGCCGTCGGACCGGAAGTGACCGGAAGTGACGTGGTAAGAAGAACGGACCAATAGGATGATCCTATTGGTCCGTTCTTCTTACCACGTCACTTCCGGTCACTTCCGGTCCGACGGCACGCTGCGCTCCACGCTGAAGCGCACGCTGATGCGCATCGTCCTGGATCTTCCTCCACTACAGGAAGAATAACAACTGTGACAGCAGGAAGGTAAAGTCACCTGGTTGCATCCAGGGGGGTAGGTATATTTCTCCCAGATTCAGGCTTTATGCCGACTTATACAACTAGGGAGAGAGTTGATGAAGCCCAGCTGAGGCTAGTGGGCTCATGGATGATTCATACCTCTTGGGAGAGTGCTGGGCGTCGTGCAGGCAGGGAGTTGATGAGACCAGCTGAAGCTTGTCAGCTCGTTTAAGGCCTCTATAAAAACTCCCAGCTTCATTAGGTGTTTGCTCATGCCTGGAACCAGACCTGTGTGGACTGTCTAGGGAGAGTGAACCCCTGTGCGGTGAGAAAAAGCCTGTGTGGCTATTTGTTTGGACATTTACTAAACCAGGGACTTAGGGACTAGTACAGCACCAGGCTGATCCCAGTTGTTAGTTAGGGAAACCTGCATGTTTAGTCAGAGGTCAAGCTGACCAGGATTTATTTTGTTTATGTTTCTTTTTGCTTTGCTGTGTTTTTGTCACTGTAAATAGAGAAATAAACCGCACCTTTTGATCTTGAAAACCACAACCTCCGTCTGCTGGGCCTGTTTTTGTGTGGGGAGCCCATCCAGGGGGTCACACACACCCGCTACCGAGCTAACCCCCTCACAGTTGGTGGAGAATGCAGGCAATTTTTTTTTTTAAGCCAGCATGGAGGAGATACTGAAACAGCTGGCTCTAGCAAATGCCAATCAACAGCAGACAAATGCAGGTTTGCAAAAGAGCCTTGCAGCTCAACAACAGAGCTTCGCAGCCCAGCAACAAGCCCAGCAGCAATCTGAGGCCCGCTTCATAGACCTGTTGCAGAAGCAAGAGCAGAGACTACAACAACAGATGGAAGCAGTAATGCAGCAACGTCCGCAGACCAGTGAGGAAAGCCGTCCCACTAATACCGCGTCCTTTGGGGTGAGTCGTTTATTGACAAAAATGACTGGAGAGGATGATCCAGAGGTATTTTTGACCACATTTGAAAGGACTGCTGAAAGAGAAAAGTGGCCTGAGGAGCAGTGGGCTGGACTGGTGGCTCCTCTGTTAACTGGTGAATCGCAGAAAGCTTACTATGACCTAGAGCCTGACCAAGCAAAAGACTATGGGATGCTAAAAGCTGAAATATTGGCAAGGCTGGGTGTCACCCTGGCTGTCCGGGCTCAGCGTGTGCATAACTGGACTTTCCAGCTTGGAAAACCCCCCAGGTCTCAAATGTATGATCTCATTCACCTGAGCAGGAAGTGGCTACAGCCAGAGACTTTGTCCGCACCGGAGATTGTGGAACGTGTTGTGATGGATCGTTTCTTGAGAGCTCTTCCTACCGCCATTCAAAAGTGGTTAAGCCATGGAGACCCAGAAACGGCCGGTAAACTTGTGGATCGTGTAGAGAGATACTTGGCTGCAGAGAACCTGACGGCCTCTTCCAGAGACTCTCGGACTTTCCACCCTAAGACCAGACCATCCCCAGGGGCGGATAAGATGATTCCAAGGGGTGAGGGTGGAGAGAGTGAGAGGGTGGGAGCTCTGCCCAGGGTTTGGCGAGAACAGCCTGGGAAGTCGGGGGCTCAAGAGGCAGCCAAAAGTATTGTTTGCTACCGCTGCCGGCAAGCGGGACATATTGCAGCAAATTGCCCGGTTGTGGAGGAACCCATGCAATGTGACTTTCTGACGGACAGACGTCAGTCGCTGTGTGCGACAGTCGCATGCACTGCCATTCGGGGAACTGAGAAACATTTATGCAAAATGTGTATTAATGGTAGAAATGTTGTGGTATTACTGGATTCAGGTAGCCTTGTGACCCTGATAAAGGCTGAATTAGTTAAAACAGAGGTCTCTGGGAATAGCAAGGTAGCTGTTATTTGTGTGCATGGGGACACCCGAGAGTATCCAGTGACTACAGTGTGTTTCAAGACCCCCAAAGGTACCCTCTCTCATCCAGTGGGGTTAGTATCTCAATTACCGCATGATGCCATTGTGGGAAGGGATTTTCCGAAGTTCTGGGAACTGTGGGATGATCCTGAGCCCCCCACTGGTGCCCCTATGTACCAGGAAGGCGATAGCCAGAACTCCTCTGAGAGTGGTGAGGACTCTCCAGAATTTCCCTTGTCAGTATTGGCAGGCGAGACTCAAGAAACTGGAGAGGAGCCCACCTCCTCAGACGAAAACCTACCGTCTGTGGAGTTTTCTGATCTTGAGGTTCACAGGGAAAATTTTGCCACAGAACAGTTAAAAGACCCCGCCCTAATAAAGGCACGGGAAAACGTAGTGGAAATAGATGGCGAGTTAGTGAACCCAGATAATACCTGCACTTACCCATACTTCAGCGTAGAGAAGGACCTACTGTATCGGGTGGCAAAAAGGGCAGAAGAAACCGTTGAGCAGCTTGTGGTGCCCAAACCTTACAGGAAGTTGGTGTTGGAGTTGGCCCATGGGCACATTCTTGGAGGTCATCTGGGGACAGAGAAAACCCGAGAGAGGGTATTACAGAGATTCTATTGGCCTGGGGTGATGAAGGACATAGAAAATTATTGTTCCTCCTGCCCTGTGTGTCAGAGGTCGGCCCCGATGCCACATTTCCGTAGCCCGCTGGTCCCTCTACCCATCATTGAGGTCCCGTTTGAGAGGATCGCAATGGATTTGGTAGGTCCTATAATCAAGTCCGCTAGGGGGCACCAGTACATATTAGTTATAATGGACTATGCCACCCGTTATCCAGAAGCGATCCCTCTCCGAAATACCTCGGCCAAAACCATAGCCAAAGAGCTATCTCTTGTTTTTAGCCGGGTGGGTATTTGTAAAGAACTGCTTACGGACCAAGGTACACCCTTTATGTCCCGGGTTATGAAAGAGCTGTGTAAATTGTTCAAAGTGACGCAATTGCGTACGTCTGTGTATCACCCCCAAACCGATGGGCTGGTTGAAAGATTCAACAAAACCCTAAAACAAATGTTGAAGAAAGTGGTGGATAGAGATGGAAAGGATTGGGACTGTCTACTTCCTTATTTGATGTTTGCTATTAGGGAGGTGCCCCAATCCTCTACGGGATTCTCCCCCTTTGAGTTACTGTATGGGAGACACCCAAGAGGGCTGTTGGATATTGCCAAGGAAACTTGGGAAAGTGAGAGTTCTCCCCACAGGAGTGTGATTGAGCATGTCGCCCTGATGCAAGATCGAATTGCACAGGTAATGCCCATCGTGAAGGAACATTTGGCCCAAGCGCAGTTGGCACAGCAGAGAGTGTACAACCGTGGAGCCAAGACCCGTACCTTTTCCCCGGGGGATAGGATATTGGTACTTGTCCCTACGGTTGAAAGTAAATTCCTTGCCAAATGGCAAGGCCCCTACGAGATAATGGAAAAAGTGAGCGAAGTGAATTACAAGGTCAGACAACCAGGAAGGCGAAAGCCCGAACAGATCTATCACGTTAATCTGTTGAAAGCCTGGAGGGATAGAGAGTCCCTAGTCGCAGAAACTTGGTCACCAGCTCAAACTGGTTGCGTGATTCCGGAGGTTGGAATAGCAGCCACCTTGTCACAACCCCAACAACAGGAGGTTAAGGAGTTTGTGCTTCGCAACAAGGAGGTGTTCTCTGAGCTGCCGGGACAAACATCTGGGGTAGAGCATGATATTATTACCCCGCCCGGTGAAAGGGTGAAGTTAAAACCCTATCGGATCCCAGAGGCCCGACGGGAGGCAATACGGGAGGAAGTACAGAAAATGCTGAACTTAGGGGTGATAGAGGAGTCCCAAAGTGATTGGTCTAGTCCCATTGTGTTGGTGCCTAAACCGGATGGGAGCTGGCGATTTTGTAACGATTTTCGTCAGTTGAACAAAGTTACAAAATTTGACACCTACCCCATGCCACGTATAGATGAGTTGATCGACCGGCTGGGAACAGCCCAATACATGACGACTCTTGACCTCACAAAAGGGTATTGGCAAATTCCCCTGGCCAAGTCGGCCAAAGAGAAAACCGCATTTGTAACCCCAGACGGGGCGTTCCAATATAAGAGAATGCCGTTCGGGTTACAGAATGCGCCGCCCACATTCCAGCGGAAAATGGACCAGATACTGAGGCCCCATCGGAAGTATGCTGCGGCTTACCTGGATGACGTAATTGTCCATAGCACAGATTGGGCCTCACATCTGCCAAAAGTGCAAGCAGTCCTAGACTCTATCCGGGAAGCGGGGTTTACGGCTAACCCCAAGAAGTGTACCATTGGGCAGGAGGAGGCCAAATATCTTGGGTACACCATTGGCAGGGGAGTAATAAAACCCCAACTCAACAAAGTCAAGGCCATCCAGAGTTGGCCACGTCCCAACAGCAAGAAGCAGGTACGAGCCTTTCTGGGAATCGCGGGTTATTATCGGCGCTTCATTCCCCACTTTGCTTCTAAGGCTGTGCCCCTAACCAACCTGACGAAAGGGAAAGGGTCGGTCATGATTAAATGGACCCCCGAGGCTGAGGCAGCATTCCAATTCTTGAAACAAGCCTTATGTAGCCAGCCAGTGTTGTACTCACCCGACTTCTCTAAAGACTTTGTCGTACAAAGTGATGCGTCAGATGTGGGGTTAGGAGCAGTATTGTCCCAGGTCTGGAACGGGGAAGAGCACCCAGTCATTTACCTCAGCAGGAAGTTGAAGTCCCATGAGGTAAATTACGCCACGGTTGAAAAGGAGTGTTTAGCGGTGAAGTGGGCTCTAGATTCCCTTCGGTACTATCTGCTAGGTAGGCACTTTGACATGGTTACGGATCACGCTCCGTTAAAGTGGATGGCTCAAAACAAGGAGACAAATAGAAGAGTAAATAGGTGGTTCCTGGCCCTACAGGAATTCAACTTCACAGTAAAGCATCGCCCTGGCGTTCAAATGGGGAATGTGGATGCTTTGTCTCGAGTGCATGAATGCCTGATTGCTGGTGTTCCAACCCCAAGGTTAAAACAAGAGGGGGGGGTATGTGACAGCAGGAAGGTAAAGTCACCTGGTTGCATCCAGGGGGGTAGGTATATTTCTCCCAGATTCAGGCTTTATGCCGACTTATACAACTAGGGAGAGAGTTGATGAAGCCCAGCTGAGGCTAGTGGGCTCATGGATGATTCATACCTCTAGGGAGAGTGCTGGGCGTCGTGCAGGCAGGGAGTTGATGAGACCAGCTGAAGCTTGTCAGCTCGTTTAAGGCCTCTATAAAAACTCCCAGCTTCATTAGGTGTTTGCTCATGCCTGGAACCAGACCTGTGTGGACTGTCTAGGGAGAGTGAACCCCTGTGCGGTGAGAAAAAGCCTGTGTGGCTATTTGTTTGGACATTTACTAAACCAGGGACTTAGGGACTAGGACAGCACCAGGCTGATCCCAGTTGTTAGTTAGGGAAACCTGCATGTTTAGTCAGAGGTCAAGCTGACCAGGATTTATTTTGTTTATGTTTCTTTTTGCTTTGCTGTGTTTTTGTCACTGTAAATAGAGAAATAAACCGCACCTTTTGATCTTGAAAACCACAACCTCCGTCTGCTGGGCCTGTTTTTGTGTGGGGAGCCCATCCAGGGGGTCACACACACCCGCTACCGAGCTAACCCCCTCACACAACATACACTCATACAGCATCTCTACGCCCAGGACTTCCATTGCTGACACTACATCTGCCTTCAGCCTTCAGCCTTATTCTCCATCTGGGACCTACATCTTTCCCTCGGACTGTTGATGACACCGGACCCTGTATGCTATTTACACACTACATGCCTGATTACTTCTTCCTATTAATCAGGAGGGAGTGTCCCGGATGGCTGAGACACTCGTGATGAACATCACTGGACAGAGATGGGGCTCCGCTTCAGTAAGAATTAGGGGGGCTGCTGCACGCAGGATGCTTTTTATCTGTAGGCATAGAATGCCTTAGGATAAAAAACCTTCTGACTTTAGAAACCCTTCAAAGGGATAATTTTATTTTTCCCTTGAGCCTAGGCTCACACATATGCGATCCGATTCCAGTGCGGGGAAAAAAAAGTCCCTGCACCTTTTTTTCTGCAAATCCAATGCAAGTTCAGCCATAAAACTGTATGGCTGAACTCGTGCAGGTGCGAATCACATGCAATGTCTGAGATCGCTATAGTGTGAACCTGGGCTAAAGGCAAATGTAATTTTTTTTTTGCCTTTAAAGGTTAGTGAGAGATTTGAGGTCTTTTTGATCCAGCATCTCTCAATAAAGAGGACCTGTCATGCCTTCTTATATTACAAGGGATGTTTACATTCCTTGTAATAGTAATAAAAGGGATCAAAAAATGTAAAAGGGACAACTTAAAAATAAAAAGTCAAATAAATATGAAAAACAAATGTAAGTGTAGCGATACCTCCAACTAAGAAGGCCGCAGATTTAGTTTGGGCCCTGAAGACAGCTCCGCCAACCCCCGGCAATATGCTCTACCCCCTACTGGCACAGCTAGTACTGACAGTAAATTGTATATCTTATACTGTATGAATAACTGAGCATTGAGACAATATTAAATTGAAATAAATGTAAGATTTTACTTAAGCTCTTGGTAAGGAAAAGGGTAACATCAATAACAGTTTACAGAATAATCATTTGTAATGCAGAGCCCAGCCACACTAACACACTATAGGGTTAACACATAACAAGTGCGCCACGTGGGCGACCGTTAGCTAAGTGCCCTGTGGCGCAGTAACCAAAACACCTTAGAAACCCCCACCAGGCCTGGTTCTGATATCTACAACTTAGTCCTTTTTCTTCACCGGCAGATCTTTAACGGTGGTGCACATTAACAGAGTACAAACTTTGTAATCCAATAGGGTAGGTAAAGATGGGGTAGAAACTCGGCTATACAAACAGTAGGTTCAGCTCCGACAAGGGCCTTCAGTAAGAATACCAAGAATAACTCGTAGGCCACGGCAGTCTATAGGCCTATATGCAATAACAGTACATCAGTTGGGCATATGCCCTCTCACCCGCCCGGACTACGGTTCCAGTCCGGGAACTTCCACCAACTGTGTCTCACACACTCAGTCTCTTCAGCGATCGGGTCCCCGATCCAACAAGGCTGTAGTCGAGCGAAGTCAGATGCCACCCAGGCTCGCAGAGGGGTGGAAGGCTCTTTGGTGCTGCGCAAGGTCTCAGGCTTCAGGCCTTGCACTCCGACACATCCGCACAGGAGGATCAGTCTCTGAAGTCTCGTGTCCCAAAGAGGCCGAGCCCAGCCTCGCCTCCTCCTCTTATAGCCCCTCCCATGAGTCTCTGCGGTGGAAACATTGCTGAACAGGGTTCTGGGTAATGTAGTCTCTCTGCATTAAAGGGGAACACCCCGCTACACACTCCCCCCACTTGAACTCTTTGGTCCCCAAAGATAAACCTTAACAAAGGCTATGTACAACTCTAGACAATTCTACAAACGATGTTGGCATAGGGAATTCCCACCAAAACTGAGGGGTAGAATTCCCTTGCCCACAGGTCACATTATCATGGGTGGCCTGCCTAGCTGTGCCAGAGAGTGAGCTGGGGTTGCCCTCCACTAAATGGACAGTGGAGGGATCCGGATTTTCAGCATTCCTCCTAGCGGTAACTACAGAGTCCTCTGAGCTATTACCCATTTGTGGGTAGGTCAGCTTCCTAGGAGGCCGGATGACTCTTCGAGCCCTTTGCTCTCTTGGGATTTCTGGCTCTGGTGCCACAGGCTCCTCTTTCTCTGAGCAACCATCATGGGCATCTCCCCAGTAATCTGCTGAAGGACTAGATGGAATGAACTCTGTGGCTTCAGGGTTCAGTGTTTCATCTGTGGTGTCTTCAGTGGTTGGAAGGTCTATGGTAGAAGTTCCTGGAGTTGGGGAAGGCCACAGCCAATTAAGTTCTCCCTCCTCATTTCCACTAAGTTGAGAGGCCTCTCCATCTTCAGCTCGGGAGGCCTGCGACCGAGTGTTCGGCCTAGGAGTATCCAGGATAGAGGCCGGTTCATGGGAGTCTCCCACGGGAGGTATTCTAACTGCCTCAGCAAGTGGGAGCAGGTGGTTTCGATGCCACGTCTTCAGGGGGCCCACCTTTCCTTCCGGCTTCAACTTGTAGACAGGCAGGCCCGGCAACTTCCTACAGATGACATAAGGTTCAGATCTCCATCTATCTGCAAGTTTGTGCTTCCCAGGGACCCCCAGATTGCATAACAGTACTCGATCCCCGGGCTGTAGGTCTTGTACCCGGACCTTCAAGTCAAAGTTTCTTTTGTTTCGAGCTCCCCTTTGATCTGAGGCCGCTTGAGCTTGTTCATAGGCTACTTTCAGGCTGTGTCTGAGCCTGTCCACGTATCCTTTGTGGGATGTGGCTGAGGAATTGTCCAGAGAGGTGCCAAAGGCCAAGTCCACAGGTAGTCTCGCTTCTCTCCCAAACATGAGTCGATATGGGGAGTAGCCTGTAGCATCACTGATGGTGCAGTTGTAAGCATGTACTAGGGCTACTATGTGTTTGCTCCAATGTTGCTTTTTCTCACTCTCCAGAGTCCCCAACATGTTGAGCAAGGTTCGGTTAAACCTCTCCGGCTGAGCATCTCCTTGTGGGTGGTAAGGTGTAGTTCGAGTCTTCTTGATTCCCAACGAATCCAGGAGTTTCCGGATCAGTTTACTCTCAAAGTCCCTTCCTTGATCTGAATGAAGTCGCTGTGGCAGCCCATAATGGACAAAGTACTTCTCCATAAGTACCTTGGCTATGGTGGAGGCCTTCTGATCTTTGGTTGGGAAAGCTTGGGCATACCGGGTGAAATGGTCGGTTATCACCAGAACATTTCCTAGTCCACTCAGGTCGGGTTCAAGGCAGAGAAAGTCAATGCATACCAGATCCATTGGGCCTTGACTTTGTAGATGGCCCATTGGGCAGCTTGATGGGGTAAAGTCTTCCTCTGGATGCATCGTGCACATGAGTGGCAGTACTCTTCTACCTCTGCCCTCATGCAGGGCCAATAGAACCGACTTCTGACAAGTTGAAAGGTCCTTTCAGCCCCTAGATGGCCATGATTGTCATGCAGGGCAATCAGAACAGTGTCTCGTTGTTTCTCTGGGAGGAACAGTTGCCACTTATCTTCTGAGTCATCAGAGGGGCCCCTTCGGTAGACCACTCCCTGATGTACCTGCAACCTGTCCCATTCTTTCCTCAACAGGTGAGCTTCCTTTGAGGGATGACGCAGGAGTTTGTTTGGATCCTGATTCTCCAGGGCCTCAAGGACCAATCTCCCCATGGGGTCTTCCAATTGGTCACACCTCAACTCCTTCTTGGACAATCTCGGCAGGTTGTCTTCGTCCAATTGAGTCACTCCACAGTAGTGTTTTGGGACTCCCACCATGGTAACTCCTATTTCTTCTGCTCTGGAGCCTCCTCTGGCCTGGAATTCAGCTCCTTGACAAAGGGCCCGCACCCCGTCCGGTGCCACTTGGGTCCAATCTTCTACATCACTGGTGGGGGCATGAGATCTCCTGGACAGAGCGTCTGTGTCTCTATTCCCAGCCCCTGGCCTATACTTTAGGCTGAAGTTGAATCCAGACAGTGCGGCCAGCCACCTGTGTCCAGTGGCGTCCAGCTTGGCCGTGGTGAAAAGGTAGGTAAGGGGGTTGTTGTCGGTCTTCACAGTGAACTCTGCCCCATACAGGTAGTCATTGAGCTTGTCTACTACCGCCCACTTAAGGGCCAGGAACTCCAGCTTGTGAGTGGTGTAGTTCTTCTCAGAGGGGGTCAGGCTCCTGCTCACATAGGCAACAGGCCATTGTTGCCCTTCGTGTTCTTGATAAAGTACTCCTCCCAGACCGTCATGACTAGCATCTACGTGTAGTTCATAGGGTTTGGTTGGGTCTGCGTAGGCCAAGACTGGAGCAGTGGTCAGGCTCTTCTTCAAGGCCTGGAAGGCCTCTTCACACTTCTGATTCCACTGATCTCTGATGGACTCTCCCGGCTTCCTGGGCCCTGAGTCATCCTCTTCTCCCTCAGTCTTGAGCAGTTCATTCAATGGTCTAGCAATTCGGGCGAATCCCTCCACAAACCTCCTATAGTAGGAGCAGAAACCCAAGAAGGATCTGAGTTCTGTTACTGTGGTGGGCCGTGGCCAGGAGGTAACTGCCTCCAATTTCTCGGGGTCTGTGGCCACCCCTTCTTCGGACACTATGTGCCCCAGATAGTTCACAGAAGACTGGTAGAACCGACACTTTTCAGGCAAAAGATTGAGTCCCTCCTCACTGAGTATCCTCAAGACTTTTTCCAGCCTCTCCTCATATTCCTCCAGGGTCCTTCCAAAGACTATGACATCGTCCAGGTATACAAGGACTTCAATAAGGTTCATGTCTCCTACAGTCTTCTCCATGAGATGCTGGAAAGTAGCTGGGGCTCCAGACAGACCTTGGGGCATCCGGTCGAATTCAAAGAACCCCACTGGGGTTATGAAAGCTGTCTTCTCCTTGTCTTCTGGGTGCATAGGGATCTGATAGTACCCGCTTTTGAGATCCATAACGCTGAACCACTTGGCTCCAGACAAGCTCTGTAGGGCATCCTCTATCCTTGGAGTGGTATACTGGTCGGGTATGGTTCTCCTGTTGAGAGTCCTGTAGTCGATACAGAGCCTCAATGACCCATTCTTCTTCCTGACCACCACTATCGGGGATGCATAGGGGCTTCTAGATTCCCGTATCACTCCAGTCCTCTTGAGTTCTGAGAGTTGTTCCCTTAGATCCTCCAGATCTGCTAGGGGGACCCGCCTGACTCTCTCTCTGAAGGGCTTATCTTCCTGGAGGCGGATCCGATGGGTGGCACTCCTTGCACACACCACATCGAACTCATCTTTAGAGAAGATCTTCTCCCATCTGTTCAGCTGGGCCTTGGCTCTCTCTTTCCAAGCCCTGGGCAGATTCGGGTTTTCCATGGATATCTTCTCCCAAGCATCTCCTCCTTCGCCCACCTCTGACAGGTTGACAAGGGCAGCAGGGCTCACCTGGCCTAGCAGCATCCTGGCTGGGACCTCCATGGGGCCATCCGTATTGTTCCTAACACTCACTGGGACTCTACAATGGGCCTTCTTTAGGGCCTTCAGCGGAATCACTTCTGGTATCACTTCCAGACCGTGGGACCCTTCTCTTGGATCAGATTCCAACATGACAAAGGGTCCAGGCTGCTCCCAAGTAAGCTTCACAGTGCCTCTGAGACAGGTTACTTCGCCGGGCTGCAGCACTATCCCTCCTCTTCCAAGTCTCCACACCTTCCCTATCCCCTCTCCTGGGGTCTTCTTCTCTAAGACCAGCCTTTGGTAAGCTGTCTTCAGCATGGGGTGGATCTTGGTGACCGCTGCCCCTTTCTCTTTCACTAGAGGGGTCAGAAGTCTTCGGACCAGGTCCGTGTTTGTCCCTATTATCAGGGAACTCTTGTTGGCTCCTGGTGGCCGAGGGCACACAACTGCCAGGGTGTCAAACACTTCGGCTTTTCCAGCCACAGATGGGTCAAAGGTCATCCTGACAGGCAGATAGCCATTGTAGGGGAAGTTCTGGGTTCCAATCCCACATATCTCTAGTCCCTCTATTTTCCGGATGGGTAGGTGACTCAAGTGCTTATCGTAAAAGTCTCTGTATAGCAGGGTTACTTGCGCCCCAGTATCCAAGATTGCTCTGGTGTAGACTCCCTCCACTTGAATGGACACTATAGGAGATGGGCCTACCAGCTTCTCCGGATAAGGCCCGGCAGGGGTCGCTTTCTTCAGACTTTTTCTCTTTGAACCTCCTCTCGTCCAATCCCCTTTCCATCAGAGAGGTCAACATCTCTAACACCTTGGACATTTGAGCTTTCAGGGTGTCTATCTCCGAATCTCTTTCAGGGGTCATTACTGGATTGACTAGCACCCGTGCGGGTACAACATTTTCCTTAATCATCTGCTGGTCTTGATGTAGTGCCTCCTCATCTCTGATGATTTTTATCAAGTCAGCATAAGTCAGCAACGTTCCTCATCCTGAGGTTTTCAGGTGCAGCCAGACTGGATCCGAGCGCAGCGCTCCCTTTAAGACTTGCTTCATTCTTGCCGCATCTGTATCTTGGGGCCTCATCCCCTTCTTCAACACAATCTTGCACAACAACCTGTTCAGTCTTCTAACATACTCGGAAAGTTTCTCCTCTGGTTGTTGGAAAGTATGTTCAAATTGGTAGACCATCTCTGTCACCTTCTCCAATTGACCAAACTCTTCTTGCAGCATGGCTAGACAGTCTTGAGCCGTGCAATCTGCATTCCCAAACCGAAAACTTTTCACTGCTTCTGCTGTTGCGCCTTTAAGGCTTTCCATCACTCGTTGCCTCTTCTGCGCTTCAGGCACCTCCCATGCCTCTACTGCCTGCAATGCCTGCTCCACCCAGGTGTCAAAGTCTTCTTCCCCTGCATGGACAGGGAGCTTCCCTGAGAATGTCTTCGGTAGCTAGTCTCTACATGCACCGTGCTTGCCTTCTGACTAGGGATGAGCTTCGTGTTCGAGTCGAACATACGTTCGACTCGAACATTGGCTGTTCGATCGTTCGACGAAGATCGAACGATTTGGGCCGTTCGCGCCAAATTCGAGTGACGCGAACGGCCCACAATGCACTACGCCATCGCAGTGTCATCCAGGCGCTGTGATTGGCCAAGCATGCACTGTGACCCCGCATGCTTGGCCAATCACAGCGCCGGCAGCGAGGAGAGCAATGATTGGCCACAGGCAGGATGCCTGTGGCCAATTATTGCTGAGGGTGTTTAGTACACGCCCCACACTATAAAAGGCCGCCAGCACGGCGGCCTAGTGTAGTGTGTTCCGGAGCAGGGATAGAGTAGCATAGGCAGGGACAGTGACTGTTATTTCTTTCTTGCTTAACCTGGATTCCTTTAGTTTAGGGAAAGAGAAGGATAGGTAGGGAGAGTGTCAGTGTGTTTTGTGCTTCTGCTATAGTGTGCTTAAAAAAAACATTTATTCTAGGGACAGAAAACTCTAGGTAGGGACAGTGTCAGTTTCTTTCACTCTGCAAGTCCTTGTTTCCAGGGACCTGTAAGGACAGTGAGTTAATTGTCCTTGTGCTATATTGTGCTTAAAAAAAACATTTATTCTAGGGACAGAAAACTCTAGGTAGGGACAGTGTCAGTTTCTTTCACTCTGCAAGTCCTTGTTTCCAGGGACCTGTAAGGACAGTGAGTTAATTTTCCTTGTGCTATATTGTGATTAAAAAAAACATTTATTCTAGGGACAGAAAACTCTAGGTAGGGACAGTGTCAGTTTCTTTCACTCTGCAAGTCCTTGTTTCCAGGGACCTGTAAGGACAGTGAGTTAATTTTCCTTGTGCTATATTGTGATTAAAAAAAACATTTATTCTAGGGACAGAAAACTCTAGGTAGGGACAGTGTCAGTTTCTTTCACTCTGCAAGTCCTTGTTTCCAGGGACCTGTAAGGACAGTGAGTTAATTTTCCTTGTGCTATATTGTGATTAAAAAAAACATTTATTCTAGGGACAGAAAACTCTAGGTAGGGACAGTGTCAGTTTCTTTCACTCTGCAAGTCCTTGTTTCCAGGGACCTGTAAGGACAGTGAGTTAATTTTCCTTGTGCTATATTGTGATTAAAAAAAACATTTATTCTAGGGACAGAAAACTCTAGGTAGGGAGAGTGTTTTTTTTTTTTCACTCTGCAAGTCCTTGTTTCCAGGGACCTGTAAGGACAGTGAGTTAATTGTCCTTGTGCTATATTGTGCTTAAAAAAAACATTTTTTCTAGGGACAGAAAACTCTAGGTAGGGAGAGTGTTTTTTTTTTTTCACTCTGCAAGTCCTTGTTTCCAGGGACCTGTAAGGACAGTGAGTTAATTGTCCTTGTGCTATATTGTGCTTAAAAAAAACATTTATTCTAGGGACAGAAAACTCTAGGTAGGGACAGTGTCAGTTTCTTTCACTCTGCAAGTCCTTGTTTCCAGGGACCTGTAAGGACAGTGAGTTAATTTTCCTTGTGCTATATTGTGATTAAAAAAAACATTTTTTCTAGGGACAGAAAACTGTAGGTAGGGAGAGTGTTTTTTTTCTTTCACTCTGCAAGTCCTTGTTTCCAGGGACCTGTAAGGACAGTGAGTTAATTGTCCTTGTGCTATATTGTGCTTAAAAAAAACATTTATTCTAGGGACAGAAAACTCTAGGTAGGGACAGTGTCAGTTTCTTTCACTCTGCAAGTCCTTGTTTCCAGGGACCTGTAAGGACAGTGAGTTAATTGTCCTTGTGCTATATTGTGATTAAAAAAAACATTTATTCTAGGGACAGAAAACTCTAGGTAGGGACAGTGTCAGTTTCTTTCACTCTGCAAGTCCTTGTTTCCAGGGACCTGTAAGGACAGTGAGTTAATTTTCCTTGTGCTATATTGTGATTAAAAAAAACATTTATTCTAGGGACAGAAAACTCTAGGTAGGGACAGTGTCAGTTTCTTTCACTCTGCAAGTCCTTGTTTCCAGGGACCTGTAAGGACAGTGAGTTAATTTTCCTTGTGCTATATTGTGATTAAAAAAAACATTTATTCTAGGGACAGAAAACTCTAGGTAGGGACAGTGTCAGTTTCTTTCACTCTGCAAGTCCTTGTTTCCAGGGACCTGTAAGGACAGTGAGTTAATTGTCCTTGTGCTATATTGTGCTTAAAAAAAACATTTTTTCTAGGGACAGAAAACTCTAGGTAGGGAGAGTGTTTTTTTTTTTTCACTCTGCAAGTCCTTGTTTCCAGGGACCTGTAAGGACAGTGAGTTAATTGTCCTTGTGCTATATTGTGCTTAAAAAAAACATTTATTCTAGGGACAGAAAACTCTAGGTAGGGACAGTGTCAGTTTCTTTCACTCTGCAAGTCCTTGTTTCCAGGGACCTGTAAGGACAGTGAGTTAATTTTCCTTGTGCTATATTGTGATTAAAAAAAACATTTTTTCTAGGGACAGAAAACTGTAGGTAGGGAGAGTGTTTTTTTTCTTTCACTCTGCAAGTCCTTGTTTCCAGGGACCTGTAAGGACAGTGAGTTAATTGTCCTTGTGCTATATTGTGCTTAAAAAAAACATTTATTCTAGGGACAGAAAACTCTAGGTAGGGACAGTGTCAGTTTCTTTCACTCTGCAAGTCCTTGTTTCCAGGGACCTGTAAGGACAGTGAGTTAATTGTCCTTGTGCTATATTGTGATTAAAAAAAACATTTATTCTAGGGACAGAAAACTCTAGGTAGGGACAGTGTCAGTTTCTTTCACTCTGCAAGTCCTTGTTTCCAGGGACCTGTAAGGACAGTGAGTTAATTTTCCTTGTGCTATATTGTGATTAAAAAAAACATTTTTTCTAGGGACAGAAAACTGTAGGTAGGGAGAGTGTTTTTTTTCTTTCACTCTGCAAGTCCTTGTTTCCAGGGACCTGTAAGGACAGTGAGTTAATTGTCCTTGTGCTATATTGTGCTTAAAAAAAACATTTATTCTAGGGACAGAAAACTCTAGGTAGGGACAGTGTCAGTTTCTTTCACTCTGCAAGTCCTTGTTTCCAGGGACCTGTAAGGACAGTGAGTTAATTGTCCTTGTGCTATATTGTGATTAAAAAAAACATTTATTCTAGGGACAGAAAACTCTAGGTAGGGACAGTGTCAGTTTCTTTCACTCTGCAAGTCCTTGTTTCCAGGGACCTGTAAGGACAGTGAGTTAATTTTCCTTGTGCTATATTGTGATTAAAAAAAACATTTTTTCTAGGGACAGAAAACTGTAGGTAGGGAGAGTGTTTTTTTTCTTTCACTCTGCAAGTCCTTGTTTCCAGGGACCTGTAAGGACAGTGAGTTAATTGTCCTTGTGCTATATTGTGCTTAAAAAAAACATTTATTCTAGGGACAGAAAACTCTAGGTAGGGACAGTGTCAGTTTCTTTCACTCTGCAAGTCCTTGTTTCCAGGGACCTGTAAGGACAGTGAGTTAATTTTCCTTGTGCTATATTGTGATTAAAAAAAACATTTATTCTAGGGACAGAAAACTCTAGGTAGGGACAGTGTCAGTTTCTTTCACTCTGCAAGTCCTTGTTTCCAGGGACCTGTAAGGACAGTGAGTTAATTTTCCTTGTGCTATATTGTGATTAAAAAAAACATTTATTCTAGGGACAGAAAACTCTAGGTAGGGACAGTGTCAGTTTCTTTCACTCTGCAAGTCCTTGTTTCCAGGGACCTGTAAGGACAGTGAGTTAATTTTCCTTGTGCTATATTGTGATTAAAAAAAACATTTATTCTAGGGACAGAAAACTCTAGGTAGGGACAGTGTCAGTTTCTTTCACTCTGCAAGTCCTTGTTTCCAGGGACCTGTAAGGACAGTGAGTTAATTTTCCTTGTGCTATATTGTGATTAAAAAAAACATTTATTCTAGGGACAGAAAACTCTAGGTAGGGACAGTGTCAGTTTCTTTCACTCTGCAAGTCCTTGTTTCCAGGGACCTGTAAGGACAGTGAGTTAATTTTCCTTGTGCTATATTGTGATTAAAAAAAACATTTATTCTAGGGACAGAAAACTCTAGGTAGGGACAGTGTCAGTTTCTTTCACTCTGCAAGTCCTTGTTTCCAGGGACCTGTAAGGACAGTGAGTTAATTGTCCTTGTGCTATATTGTGCTTAAAAAAAACATTTTTTCTAGGGACAGAAAACTCTAGGTAGGGAGAGTGTTTTTTTTTTTTCACTCTGCAAGTCCTTGTTTCCAGGGACCTGTAAGGACAGTGAGTTAATTGTCCTTGTGCTATATTGTGCTTAAAAAAAACATTTATTCTAGGGACAGAAAACTCTAGGTAGGGACAGTGTCAGTTTCTTTCACTCTGCAAGTCCTTGTTTCCAGGGACCTGTAAGGACAGTGAGTTAATTTTCCTTGTGCTATATTGTGATTAAAAAAAACATTTTTTCTAGGGACAGAAAACTGTAGGTAGGGAGAGTGTTTTTTTTCTTTCACTCTGCAAGTCTTTGTTTCCAGGGACCTGTAAGGACAGTGAGTTAATTGTCCTTGTGCTATATTGTGCTTAAAAAAAACATTTTTTCTAGGGACAGAAAACTCTAGGTAGGGAGAGTGTTTTTTTTTTTTCACTCTGCAAGTCCTTGTTTCCAGGGACCTGTAAGGACAGTGAGTTAATTGTCCTTGTGCTATATTGTGCTTAAAAAAAACATTTATTCTAGGGACAGAAAACTCTAGGTAGGGACAGTGTCAGTTTCTTTCACTCTGCAAGTCCTTGTTTCCAGGGACCTGTAAGGACAGTGAGTTAATTTTCCTTGTGCTATATTGTGATTAAAAAAAACATTTTTTCTAGGGACAGAAAACTGTAGGTAGGGAGAGTGTTTTTTTTCTTTCACTCTGCAAGTCCTTGTTTCCAGGGACCTGTAAGGACAGTGAGTTAATTGTCCTTGTGCTATATTGTGCTTAAAAAAAACATTTATTCTAGGGACAGAAAACTCTAGGTAGGGACAGTGTCAGTTTCTTTCACTCTGCAAGTCCTTGTTTCCAGGGACCTGTAAGGACAGTGAGTTAATTTTCCTTGTGCTATATTGTGATTAAAAAAAACATTTTTTCTAGGGACAGAAAACTGTAGGTAGGGAGAGTGTTTTTTTTCTTTCACTCTGCAAGTCCTTGTTTCCAGGGACCTGTAAGGACAGTGAGTTAATTGTCCTTGTGCTATATTGTGCTTAAAAAAAACATTTATTCTAGGGACAGAAAACTCTAGGTAGGGACAGTGTCAGTTTCTTTCACTCTGCAAGTCCTTGTTTCCAGGGACCTGTAAGGACAGTGAGTTAATTTTCCTTGTGCTATATTGTGATTAAAAAAAACATTTATTCTAGGGACAGAAAACTCTAGGTAGGGACAGTGTCAGTTTCTTTCACTCTGCAAGTCCTTGTTTCCAGGGACCTGTAAGGACAGTGAGTTAATTTTCCTTGTGCTATATTGTGATTAAAAAAAACATTTATTCTAGGGACAGAAAACTCTAGGTAGGGACAGTGTCAGTTTCTTTCACTCTGCAAGTCCTTGTTTCCAGGGACCTGTAAGGACAGTGAGTTAATTTTCCTTGTGCTATATTGTGATTAAAAAAAACATTTATTCTAGGGACAGAAAACTCTAGGTAGGGACAGTGTCAGTTTCTTTCACTCTGCAAGTCCTTGTTTCCAGGGACCTGTAAGGACAGTGAGTTAATTTTCCTTGTGCTATATTGTGATTAAAAAAAACATTTATTCTAGGGACAGAAAACTCTAGGTAGGGACAGTGTCAGTTTCTTTCACTCTGCAAGTCCTTGTTTCCAGGGACCTGTAAGGACAGTGAGTTAATTTTCCTTGTGCTATATTGTGATTAAAAAAAACATTTATTCTAGGGACAGAAAACTCTAGGTAGGGACAGTGTCAGTTTCTTTCACTCTGCAAGTCCTTGTTTCCAGGGACCTGTAAGGACAGTGAGTTAATTGTCCTTGTGCTATATTGTGCTTAAAAAAAACATTTTTTCTAGGGACAGAAAACTCTAGGTAGGGAGAGTGTTTTTTTTTTTTCACTCTGCAAGTCCTTGTTTCCAGGGACCTGTAAGGACAGTGAGTTAATTGTCCTTGTGCTATATTGTGCTTAAAAAAAACATTTATTCTAGGGACAGAAAACTCTAGGTAGGGACAGTGTCAGTTTCTTTCACTCTGCAAGTCCTTGTTTCCAGGGACCTGTAAGGACAGTGAGTTAATTTTCCTTGTGCTATATTGTGATTAAAAAAAACATTTTTTCTAGGGACAGAAAACTGTAGGTAGGGAGAGTGTTTTTTTTCTTTCACTCTGCAAGTCCTTGTTTCCAGGGACCTGTAAGGACAGTGAGTTAATTGTCCTTGTGCTATATTGTGCTTAAAAAAAACATTTTTTCTAGGGACAGAAAACTCTAGGTAGGGAGAGTGTTTTTTTTTTTTCACTCTGCAAGTCCTTGTTTCCAGGGACCTGTAAGGACAGTGAGTTAATTGTCCTTGTGCTATATTGTGCTTAAAAAAAACATTTATTCTAGGGACAGAAAACTCTAGGTAGGGACAGTGTCAGTTTCTTTCACTCTGCAAGTCCTTGTTTCCAGGGACCTGTAAGGACAGTGAGTTAATTTTCCTTGTGCTATATTGTGATTAAAAAAAACATTTTTTCTAGGGACAGAAAACTGTAGGTAGGGAGAGTGTTTTTTTTCTTTCACTCTGCAAGTCCTTGTTTCCAGGGACCTGTAAGGACAGTGAGTTAATTGTCCTTGTGCTATATTGTGCTTAAAAAAAACATTTATTCTAGGGACAGAAAACTCTAGGTAGGGACAGTGTCAGTTTCTTTCACTCTGCAAGTCCTTGTTTCCAGGGACCTGTAAGGACAGTGAGTTAATTTTCCTTGTGCTATATTGTGATTAAAAAAAACATTTTTTCTAGGGACAGAAAACTGTAGGTAGGGAGAGTGTTTTTTTTCTTTCACTCTGCAAGTCCTTGTTTCCAGGGACCTGTAAGGACAGTGAGTTAATTTTCCTTGTGCTATATTGTGATTAAAAAAAACATTTTTTCTAGGGACAGAAAACTGTAGGTAGGGAGAGTGTTTTTTTTCTTTCACTCTGCAAGTCCTTGTTTCCAGGGACCTGTAAGGACAGTGAGTTAATTGTCCTTGTGCTATATTGTGCTTAAAAAAAACATTTTTTCTAGGGACAGAAAACTGTAGGTAGGGAGAGTGTTTTTTTTTTTTCACTCTGCAAGTCCTTGTTTCCAGGGACCTGTAAGGACAGTGAGTTAATTGTCCTTGTGCTATATTGTGCTTAAAAAAAACATTTATTCTAGGGACAGAAAACTCTAGGTAGGGACAGTGTCAGTTTCTTTCACTCTGCAAGTCCTTGTTTCCAGGGACCTGGAGAGACATTGAGTGAATTGTCCTTGTGCTATATTGTGATTAAAAAAAACATTTATTCTAGGGACAGAAAACTCTAGGTAGGGACAGTGTCAGTTTCTTTCACTGTGAAAGTCCTTGTTTCAAGGGACAGAGAAGGACACCTGAAGGTAGCCCTTATTGCTTTTTTCCCATCTCCCTGCAGGCCATCTATTAGAATGTCTGGAAGGCAAACAAGGAGAGGCAGACAGTCAGGAGGCAATAAAAGAGGGCAAGCAGGCTCTGTGTCTGGGGGCAACAGTGCTGGTCGTGGACGCGGTGCATTGTCATCAGCACATGGCCATGGGACACGCTTGTCCTTCTTTTCGGCAGCTGGACATGTTGAGCCACATCATGCCGAAGACTTGGTAGAGTGGATGACCAAGCCCTCCTCCTCCTCCTCATCCTCTCTCACCCAGGCTCAGGGTACTGGAAAAGCAGCTGCCAAAGCGTCGTCTTCCCTGGTATCAATGTCAGACAAATCATCAGTCACTCCTTCCCTAGACCCACCATGTCCTCCTCCTGAGGAGTCCCCCGAACTGTTTCAGCACAGTGTTGGGTACATGCTCCAGGAGGATGCCCAGCGTTTCGAAGGGTCTGATGATGAAACCCAGCTAGAGGAAGGCAGTAGCGTGAGAGCAGACAGAGGGGATGCTCAAGAAGGACACCAATCTGGCAGTCATGTTCCAGCAGCTGCAGCATACTGCCAGATTGGCTCCAGTGATGAGGAGGGAGGGGATGATGAGGTCAATGACTCCACGTGGGTGCCTAATAGGAGAGAGGAGGAGGAGGAGGATGAGGAGGAGGCACATCTCCAACGAGGCAGGATGCCCTTTGGTGGCCAGCGTAAGGGCAGTACACCGACGGAATCACACCGCAGAGCTCCGCCTGTGCAGGGCGCTGCCTCTGCCCGTCATTCAAAAAGTTCTTTGGTGTGGGCCTTTTTTGAGGCTAGTGCATCAGATCGCACAGCTGCTGTTTGCAACATATGTCTCAAGCGTATATCGCGTGGCCAAAACATCAGCCGCTTGGGTACCACATGCCTGACCAGACATATGTTGACCTGCCATGCAGCTCGTTGGCAAGCCTACCTCAAAGACCCACACCAAAGAACCAAGCGGACCTCTCCTTGCACCGCATCAGCTGGGATCTCCAACCCCACTATAACTTCAGTCCTCTCTGAAACATGCACTGAGAGGAATGAAGGTGTAGAATTAGGTGTGTCACAGCCAAGTACTTGCGCCCACTCTGCTAGCAGTACACCGACGTCCGATTCTAGCAGGCAAATTTCCCTGCCCCAGCTGCTGGACCGTCGAAAGAAGTTCACTCCCAGCCATCCACATGCCCAGCGGTTGAATGCTAGCTTGGCTAAATTGCTAGCGCTTCAACTGCTGCCTTTTCAGTTGGTAGACTCGGCCCCCTTCCGTGAGTTTGTGCAATGTGCGGTTCCTCAGTGGCAGGTTCCCAAACGCCACTTTTTCTCACGGAAGGCTATTCCGGCTCTCTACCGGCATGTGGAAGGCAATGTCTTGGCCTCGCTGGACAGGGCGGTCAGCGGTAAGGTGCATATTACCGCTGACTCATGGTCCAGCAGGCATGGACAGGGACGTTACCTTTCTTTCACGGCCCATTGGGTCACTCTTTTGGCAGCTGGGAAGGATTCAGGACAAGGTGCAGTAGTGTTGGAGGTTGTCCCACCGCCACGCCTCCAAAATGCTACTACTGGTTGTGACACACCTCTCTCCTCCACCCCCTCCTCTTCTTCTTCCTCCATGGCCTCTTCCTGTGGTTTGTCCTATGAACCAGCGGTGCTCCGTAGCCGTTCACGGGGCTACGCAAGTACGCAGGCAAAAAGATGCCATGCCGTGCTTGCGCTGGTGTGTTTGGGGGACAGAAGCCACACTGGGGCAGAGGTCCTGTCTGCTCTGCAGGGCCAGGCCGAGAGGTGGTTGACGCCACGCCAGCTTAAGCCAGGAATGGTGGTTTGCGACAATGGCACCAACCTCCTCTCCGCCCTCCGACAGGGACAACTGACCCATGTGCCCTGTGTGGCTCACGTCCTTAACCTGGTGGTGCAGCGCTTCTTGGGCAGGTACCCGGGCTTACAGGATGTCCTGAGGCAGGCCAGGAAAGTCTGTGTGCATTTCCGCAGATCTTATAATGCCAGTGCTCGCCTGGCTGAGCTGCAAAAGGAGTTGAACCTGCCCAAGAACCGCCTTATATGTGACATGCCCACCAGGTGGAACTCAACGTTGGCCATGCTGCAGCGGCTGCACACGCAGCAGAGGGCCATCAATGAGTACCTGTGCGACTACGGCACCAGGACAGGGTCAGGGGAGCTTGGTTTTTTTTCTCCACGCCAGTGGGGCATGATCAGGGATGCATGCACTGTCCTGGCACCATTTGAGGAGGCCACGAGGATGGTGAGCAGTGACAGTGCATGCATCAGTGACACTGTACCTCTTGTCCACCTGTTGGAGCACACGCTGCGTGGAATAATGGACAGGGCACTTGAGGCAGAACAGAGGCAGGAAGAGGAGGACTTCCTTGCCTCTCAAGGCCCCCTTTACCCAGACAGTGTTCCTTCTGTCCCACCCATCGCACAGGAAGAGGAGGAGGAGGAGGAGGAGGAGGAGGAGGAGGATTGTGTCAGCATGGAGGTGGAGGCTGGCACTCAGCATCATCAGCAGCAGTCTTTTAGGGATGATTTACAGTCCCAAGAAACCAGTGGACTTGTACGTGGCTGGGAGGAGGTGGCTGCGGATCATGTCGTCCTTAGTGACCCAGAGGACTCCGGAGCGAATGCCTCAGCAAACCTACGCTGCATGGCCTCCCTGATCCTGCAAAGTCTGCGGAAGGATCCTCGTATTCTTCGGATCAAGGAGAGGGACCATTACTGGCTGGCCACTCTCCTTGATCCACGGTACAAGGGTAAGGTTGCGGACCTTATGTTACCGTCGCAGAGGGAGCAGAGGATGAGACAACTCCGGGAGGCCTTGCAGAAAGGTCTGTGCAACGCGTTCCCAGAGACTGGGAGGTTGCAAACTCCTGGTCCTGGACAACGAGTTGCTGAGGCTTCGGCCAGTCAAAGAAGGAGCGGTGGGGAAGGTGGCCGTCTGACCGATGCGTTCAGACAATTCTTTAGTCCGCAGCCCCAAAGTATGATCGGTTCCAGCAACCATCGCCAGCGTCTGATAAACATGGTGCAGGAATATCTAGGGGCAAGGTCAGACTTGGACACCTTCCCCACCGAAAATCCTCTGGCTTACTGGGTCTTGAGGATGGATCACTGGCCAGAGCTTGCACAGTATGCAATTGAGCTACTGGCCTGTCCTGCATCCAGCGTTCTTTCGGAACGCACATTCAGTGCTGCTGGAGGATTTGTCACGGATCACAGGGTGCGCCTGTCCACCGACTCGGTTGATCGACTGACTTTCATCAAGATGAACCAGTCTTGGATCACCACCAGCTACCACACACCTGATGCTGATATAACAGACTAATTGATTTTAAAATGTCACATCCCTTCAAGACTGATGCTGATGCTGAGTGCCTGTGCTGTTATGTTGACTGGCTATCCTCCTCCTCCGAGTCCTCAATGATACGATTGATGATGATAGCTTGGAAGATCATTTTTGTTTATGGGTGCCGCCACCAGTGCCTAACGCCCAATTTTTCAGCCCCTGTTTAACAGGGGCGTGTAATTACAATTTTTGAAGCAATACTTTGCAACAGGGCTCATTGCTGTGCTCCAAGTACAGTATCTGTGAGGAGTTGCAGTGTTGTGCCACCAGTGCCTAAGGCCCAATTTTTCAGCCCCTGTTTAACAGGGGCGTGTCATTACAATTTTTGAAGCAATACTTTGCAACAGGGCTCATTGCTGTGCTCCAAGTACAGTATCTGTGAAGGGTTGCAGTGTTGTGCCACCAGTGCCTAAGGCCCAATTTTTCAGCCCCTGTTCAACAGGGGCATGTAATTACAATTCTTGATCTAATAATTCACAGCAGGGCCCATTGCTGCACCCACCAAGAGTAACTGTCAGGGCTTACAGTGTTGTGGCACCAGCACCACCATCAAAGGCCCAATTTTTACTACCACTGTTCAACAATTATATGTAATTAAAATTCCTGATATAATAGTTGACAGCAGGGCGTTCCAGCACCAACCAAGAGTAACTGTGAGTGCTTACAGTGTTGTGCCAACACCAACAACTAAGGGGCCTATTTCTGCAGAGTATATACGGCAGGTCCCTACTTTCAAACATCCAACTTACAAACGACTCCTACTTGCAAACGCAAGAAGACAACAGGAAGTGAGAGGAAATCTACCACTAGGAAGGAAAATTCTCTCCTGTAAGAATAAATATGGGAGAAAGGTGTCTCCTCTGTACTGATGCTTTATCAGCAATCCTTGTTTCAAGAAAAACACCACATTTCAAAAACAGTTGTCATTAGGACGGAAAGTGAGGTGAAATGTTCTGAACAGGGGCACAGACAGCAAAACAAATGTTACAGGGGTGATAACCCTTACCTATGTTTTCCAAAAAGTTTAAAAATAGATTTTTGGTCTGGAGCTACACTTCAACAATGTACCTGTTCAAAATTACAAACAGATTCTACATAAGAACAAACCTACAGTCCCTGTCTTGTATGCACCGCCTGTATACGGCTGTTCTGAGTATATAGGGCCTTTTTTATTTTATGTGCGGGGTTCCCCTTAATATCCATACAAGACCCAAAGGGGCTGGTAATGGGCTGGGGTAGGGGGGGGGTCATGGGGTAGCTATGCCATTTTTCTTAAAGATTTTCATCCATATTACCGGGACCAGACATTACATTAAAGCCGCAAGCAGTTTTAAATGGCTTTTTTTTCCTTTAGAAGTGTCATTTTGTGCAGGGACAGTTCTAAACACGGGAAACACGTGGCACTTCACAGGCATACTTTAGACACCCCCCAGGTACGATATTTAAAGGAATATTTGACTTTTTTTTTTTCACTTTATGCATCATTAAAATGACTGCTCCCGGAAAACGACCGTTTTTAAAACTTATTTTTGCATTGATACATGTCCCCTGGTGCAGAACCCGGGTTCCCAAACCCTTTTTAGGACAATAACATGCATAATAGTTTTTATAATTAGCACTTTAGAATTCGAACGTTCGCATCCATTGTATTTAATAGGGTTCTAATGTTCGTTCGAACTTTCGGTCCGTTCGCGGGTTCTGGTGCGAACCGAACCCGGGGGTGTTCGGCTCATCACTACTTCTGACACTTGGTTAGCAGATCCCCTATCGCACCTATCAGTTCTGGTGATATAGCAGTGATAGGTGCAGGCGTCACCGGAGGCGTCGCCCTGCCTCCTTTTTCCAGTGGGGTACGGGCCGTAGCCTGCGGTGATCCCGTTGGTGATGGTTCCTTTCTTTCAGTTACTGCGTGCGCCAACCTATGAGTTCTGTTGTCTGGCGTCCGCACACACTTGCGCTTACAGGCCTCTGGCATCCCGTTCCAGTACTCCACTAATGCATACTGATATGAGATGTCTGGGTCTGACTTTATCTCCGTCACCCACGGTGTGTGATTTGGGGACACTGACTTCATCAACTTCTCTACCGTTTCAGTCGACCATTCTTCCCCAGGGAGGCTGATGACTATCGACTGGTTTGGCTCTGCGTTAGAGGCTTTGCACCACTCTTCTACCGCTCGTGGATCCATGTGGTCCATGCCGGCACCTCTGACGTTCACTTGCTGCATCAGGACCCCGGACGAGAACCCCCACGTGTAGCGATACCTCCAACTAAGAAGGCCGCAGATTTAGTTTGGGCCCTGAAGACAGCTCCGCCATCTTAATAAAGAGGACCTGTCATGCCTTCTTATATTACAAGGGATGTTTACATTCCTTGTAATAGTAATAAAAGGGATCAAAAAATGTAAAAGGGACAACTTAAAAATAAAAAGTCAAATAAATATGAAAAACAAATGTAAGTGTAGCGATACCTCCAACTAAGAAGGCCGCAGATTTAGTTTGGGCCCTGAAGACAGCTCCGCCAACCCCCGGCAATATGCTCTACCCCCTACTGGCACAGCTAGTACTGACAGTAAATTGTATATCTTATACTGTATGAATAACTGAGCATTGAGACAATATTAAATTGAAATAAATGTAAGATTTTACTTAAGCTCTTGGTAAGGAAAAGGGTAACATCAATAACAGTTTACAGAATAATCATTTGTAATGCAGAGCCCAGCCACACTAACACACTATAGGGTTAACACATAACAAGTGCGCCACGCGGGCGACCGTTAGCTAAGTGCCCTGTGGCGCAGTAACCAAAACACCTTAGAAACCCCCACCAGGCCTGGTTCTGATATGTACAACTTAGTCCTTTTTCTTCACCGGCAGATCTTTAACGGTGGTGCACATTAACAGAGTACAAACTTTGTAATCCAATAGGGTAGGTAAAGATGGGGTAGAAACTCGGCTATACAAACAGTAGGTTCAGCTCCGACAAGGGCCTTCAGTAAGAATACCAAGAATAACTCGTAGGCCACGGCAGGCTATAGGCCTATATGCAATAACAGTACATCAGTTGGGCATATGCCCTCTCACCCGCCCGGACTACGGTTCCAGTCCGGGAACTTCCACCAACTGTGTCTCACACACACTCAGTCTCTTCAGCGATCGGGTCCCCGATCCAACAAGGCTGTAGTCGAGCGAAGTCAGATGCCACCCAGGCTCGCAGAGGGGTGGAAGGCTCTTTGGTGCTGCGCAAGGTCTCAGGCTTCAGGCCTTGCACTCCGACACATCCGCACAGGAGGATCAGTCTCTGAAGTCTCGTGTCCCAAAGAGGCAGATCCCAGCCTCGCCTCCTCCTCTTATAGCCCCTCCCATGAGTCTCTGCGGTGGAAACATTGCCGAACAGGGTTCTGGGTAATGTAGTCTCTCTGCATTAAAGGGGAACACCCCGCTACATAAGCACCCCATCCCTGACAGATCACATGCAGAAGCAAACGCATACGTAAAGTATGTCACGCCCACATATGTAAACAGGGTTCAAACCACACATGTGAGATATCTCAATGATTGTTAGAGCAAGAGCTATAATCCTATAGCACAAGACCTCCTGTGTAACTCTAAACAGGTAACCTGTAAAAAAAATTAAAGCATCACCTATGGAGATTTTTAAAAACCGTAGTTTGTTGCCATTCCACAAATTTTAAAGCATGACATGTTAGGTACCTATTTACTCGGAGTACCATCATCTTACACATTATACAAAAAAATTGGGCCAACTTTACGATTTATTTTTTTAATTCATTAACATGTATTTTTTCCCAAAAAAAATTGTTTGAAAGACCACTGCGCAAATACAGTGTGACATAAAATGTTGCAACGACTGCCATTTTATTCTCTAGGGTCTCTGCTAAAAAAAATATATAATGTTTGGGGGATTCTAGCAAAAATACAGTGTTGATTTTTAAATATTAATATTTAATATTTAATATTCAATTAATATTTAATGATTATTGATATGGTTTAAATAAGAGTTCTTTTTGACAAGATTTGATAACTTCAATATAACAAGCATTTATTAAAGAATTAAGGTTATTAGTCTATCTAATACACCGCAAATATTTACAGTTTTTGGCAAGGGAGTAAATATTAGTTTCAAACACAATGTATATACATTACATTACAAATAGACAGACAAACATAGGAAAAATGCAAGCATAAGGGGTAAGTGCTGGGAGATGGTCTAAATAATTACCTATAATGAATCCTGGGCCCAGGTTCTCTCATCTCTCTCTCTCTACTGGATGGGGGGTCCTTTTATGGAGCCCTCTCCCATTGACTAACCCAGGGCGGCTACGATTGGTTGTGGCTATTTCTCTCCTCCTTCCTGCCGTTATATTAATTTCCCACCCTAGCCCACTCTTTAGTGATAATTGGATTTGAAGATAAATTAATTAAACCGGAGGTCGTTAACTTCCCTTGAAGGGGCGCTTAGCTATGTATGGAAATAGCCAGGAAGAATTACCCCTTAAATGGATATGGGTGTTAATATGGGAGAATACACACGCCTTTATCTAGAGGATAAAAACGGTGCCGCATAGACTACCAGTTTCAGATGTGATCTCTTTTCTAGCTTGTTGACTCCTAAGTTATCTCGTCAGACCCAAAGACTCCGCAGCTCTTGTTACCCTGCATTCATGCATATTCAAATAAGAGGACAGGTAATTAGATTGTCCTCAAGCCCAGCTTGTCAGCCCAGTTTAACCCTTTGCAGACCCACATATTTCCTACTCTAAATTATATATATACATATATGTTACAGATATTCCCAGTTTACAAGGAAATTATACATAAAAATTCCTCATAAGGCAACAGATGACCCCTTGTGGCCCGTTGAGACAGAAAAGACGAGGCCACACTTACGTGAGTAATTGTTTATGTCTAATTTCCATTAAATTGTTAAGTTTCTCCCTCTGCCATCTTAGAAGTCGGCAAAGATATATCACCATGCCCGTCATGAAAATCAGTACCCCACATTGCAATATGAGAAGACCTTTTATTCCCATTTCCACCCAGGTCCTAGTTGTGACTAAGCTGAAATCCCCATCATGTAAAAGTTCATTCAACCCTTTCCCTGTTTTCACCATATCATTACTAACTTGAATTATATGGATATCCTTCCTTGCAAGCAAATTGTGATTTACTGACAGAGTATCAATTTTTTACATCAAAATGGGGTATGTATGTGGTAGGATCTGGGACATCAGGGGTACTCTCAATGATATAGTCTTCTGTTAACACTGGTATGGGGGTTACTACAGTTTCCCCACTAGTAGTGTACTCCTGTGGAATGAAGCAAAAATTTGGATAGGGTATTGGACACGACTGACCCCCATAGAGAAATGTCTGGTGATTGGTAACGACACAATACAGTCCATCCATGTGGTAGGTGACCCTTGTGCTTGGTGTTCTCCATTTTGACAACTTCACTGGGCAGTTTAGCTTACATCTCACTTGGCTGGAGGTGGTTGGCATGGACTGGTTTCTTGAGGTGGTTGGCGTGGACTTTCCAGTTGGGGGTCCCTTGCTACTTTGGCTGTGGGAACTGGGTCATTGCTTAGACCACAGACTGGAGTGTCCATTTCGAACACATCACAACGGCATAAGTATCTATTGTCTTTGACAGTGCAGAAGGCAGTGTGTGGTGCTTTCCATCGCCCTTGAACTTGAATGAGCATTTTGGGGAGGTGCAACCTTTCCTTGTACACATCATTTTCGAGGTATCCGAGGGAGTGTATGGACGCCATTGTGTAAAGCAGTCATCTTGTGGATGGAACACGGGCAGCGACATTGTGAAGGAGACGTACAGTAGGTCACGGTATGTGGGCAGTGACTGGCTCTTCTTGAAAGCAAATGGCCCTCTATTTGGGTTGTGGTGTCACTATCCCTATATTTCAAATTGTGGAAACTGGCACAGGTTTGCACTTGTCTCCAGAATGTACATTCATTCCAGCACTAGTATTAGTGTGAGTACAATACCACTGGGTAAGGTCTATATCTTTTACTTTCCATACGCAGTGCATTATACCTCTTTGCCCATACCATCCTCTCTAGCTTCATGTTATAAACCGTAAACCTTTCCTCCTCTGCAAGCCCCTCAACACCCCGCAGAACTGGTTTCAGCACTTGCCGACCCTCCTTCTGTTAAAAATTTCCGATATGCCTGCGAATTGCTGACAAATCGGCTCTGTTCCAAATTGACATGCCAGATCCAAAAAGTCCTGGGATGGATGCAAGTATGCTGTCCAAACCCTTTAACTTTCTGGATCTGAAAATGCCCCTGTGGGGAGGGAGGTTTGGTTCTGCAAATGGATCCTGAGTTCGGCTTGCATGGGAGGCAATCAAATATACTAGCAAGGAAGAGTAAAACAGACCCATTTGTCCGGGCACATGAGCCGAATTCGGCGATGTTCCACTGAGACAAATTAAGTACCAACGGCACATGAATGAACTTAACGTTATTAAACAATATTACAGGGATTGAGGTTGCCGTTAGGCTGCTAGGTGGTCCCTCTTGCATTGATGGGCATTCCAAGGATGTTGGTTCATAATAGGGGATTGCAACTGTATTTTTGGGCACAGTTGTAGGAGCAGGGGTGTTAGTCTTTTGGGACACATGTAATAAGATGGATTTCCCCTCTAGGTAGTAGACCGGATTCTTGGTCAACGATCACGCTGATGAGCATTCCAGTCTCCTCTCCCTTGGTGTGTCCGATCAGATGGAGCAGGATCCCAATCCACCTCGACTTCATGGCTCTAAAAGGGAAGAAAGCAGAACATTTTAGTTGCAGGATTTTGTGAGGGCACAAACGCTGGGGCACAAGACTGAGTCCAGTAAATTCCAAGGAATTTCCCAGATCTCCCCCCTTGTGCTCCTTGTTTGGCCAAACAATCCGCTACCTCCTTTTGTTCCCAGTATGGGGCAGTGCCTAAATTACCTTTTACTTTGCACCCCCATGGTTTGACTGGCAACTTTTGCACCAATGTTACAATAAATTTCAACAGGGATGCATGTTTAAGTGGAGACCCATCTGAGGACATGTACTGGTGGGTGTGCCAGAAGGGCAGAATTTCTGAAATAGTATTACAGACCCACGCGGAATCTGAGTATAAAACTATTTCTTGGTCCCTTTTCATCAGTTCTAGGGCATGAGAAATTGAAGCCAGCTCAGCAAATTGTGCTGATTTGACTTGCCATGACCGAAAGATTGATGTTTGGGTCTTTGCATGTGGATTGTTAAGGTATATTCCAAATCCTGCATGTGGGGAACCCTCCACGTAAAAACATGATCCATCTGTGAAAATTTGGACTGCATTTTCAGGGACATTTTCCTTTGCTGACAAAGGTCTAAAGAATTGTTGCGCACCTGATTGTGGTATGATATCACATTCATGTGGTACTCCTTGGTAAAGGAGGCCATGGGCCCTAGTGGAAGAATTATTTGTGTGTTTGCCTCGATCATGGAGCAACCGAGGCCAATGGTTTTCCTGTGACAGAACCGCTGACATGGTTGTCTCTGATATGGCAGTCTCACTGTGAAAGGGCAGTTGGTTCTGTGGGTTGGCTAATGCTGGCGCTTGCGCTAAAGCTTCTTTAAGCTCCTGCACTGGATTGGTGTGTTGCTCAGTCCAGTGCCATCGGGTATCCTTTTTCCACCAATCATACAGTGGTGCAGACTTTTGGGCACAATCAGGGATGAAAGGCCGCAAATAATTTACCATTCCTAGGAAAGATCTGAGAGTAGGCATACTTACTGACAGAGGTAATTGTAGACTGGTTTCTACCTTCTCAGTTACTATCTTACTACCGTATGCTGTCACTGTAATCCCAAGAGAAGACACAAATTCCTGCAACCATTGTGCCTCAATGGGATTACACTTCAGTTCCGTTTTTCCTAGGATCCGTAGGAGTTCCTCCAATAGCCGCAAATGCTTTTCTTTGTCGCATGTGGCTTTAAGTAAATTGTCAATGTACTGAAAAAGATTCTTTGGGGAAGAAAAATCAGTTAAAATATCTGTCATGGTTGCATATGAAGTCATGTGTTCACTAGATTTAATTTTGGCAATGAAATCAGCCACACTCATAATGATTTTTACTGGTTGAATTGGATATACATTGGAAATTACCTCATTTCCTTCATTATCAAACCCCAAAAATGTTTGATTTCCTTCAGTAGAGGAGGAGATCTGGGTCCTAACCATGATGGGGAACTTGACATGCTCCTCATTTGTGGATAGCTGGTCCGCATTGTCTGGTGGGTCTATGACCATGGTGCATTCTCGATTTTCCTGTGGCTCTGCGATTTCTCCCATTGCCACCGGAAAAGTAGAATTAGGATCCATATCTTCCTCTCCCCAATACTCTTCATATTTCTCAGTATCCCCAATTTCATAGGCACAAGTAGGTGCCGTAGCATTACTATGTTCGCATGTGCTGGCCATAGTCTGTACTTTAAGGATTGAAATTGTTTGTAGCAACTGTGGCTCTGTTTGCGTGCCCTGTGTGCGATCTAGCACTTTGTATGCACTTGTTATATGGTCCAGTTCAGTGTCAGCTTCAGTTGGCATGCTTTTATATTGTACCCCGTCTTTTTGGGCCAATTTGTAATTTTTACAATTTTCCTCCTGTGAGGCATTAACTATTTGATTAAGGGTAGTTAAGGTTTGTAATTGGCTTTGTAAAGCTGTATTCTCCTTCTCCCTCTCAGAAATTGTAATATTTTGATTATAGACTATATCTTTCAATTTCTGTATTTTAGCCTTCATAGCCAATATGCCTGCTATGGCTAGACTTTTAAGCTTTTTGTTCTTTTTGATTGTTTTTGCTTGTTCTTCCAATAATTTAGCATCACAGGCAAATTCATTGCTCTTATGTTTAAGAGTATAAGTTGCTACAAAACTTTCTAGACAGGTCATGGCAGCCATTGTGATAGTATGCACAATTTGTGAGCTAAATTAAATTAATTGTTCCCTTATACTATAAATTCACTTGTGATTACAGTAAAAGGGAAAAAAAAAAGAAAAGGAAGCAAAAAAAAAACAATAAATAGGAACTCAAATGAAATAAGCTGCAGAAAATATAGTAAATATTAAACAATATTTTCCAGCTCTTAATAAACAGTGGGGAAAACTAATTATACTATCAATAGCATTTAGCCTATCTTGTCTGAGCCTACTCAATAGACCAAGGGACAATAGAAGCCCCACAGGGATCAATTAGAATGAATACCTGTAGTCTGATAATAGGAATGTCAACACGGCAGTGTTTACACTACTATTTGTAACACTCAATTCAGTAGAAAAAAAAAAAAGTTCAATGCACCTTTTAAAATCCTAATAATCTTTCTCAGGTTTCAGTAGCAAGACTTCCACAGACTTGTACTTTAATTGACACCAATGAGAATATTACTGCTTGTAACTTCTTACAGTTAAAAAAAAAAGGTACAATCAAAACCCAAAAAAAACAAATAAGAGTAAAAAAAAAAAATCTCTTGTAGGTTATTTGCAATGTCCTATTTTTAATGTTAGTGGACAAATTAAATAACAAGCAAAACCCTATTGAGCCTGTTTCAACCTACCCACACCAGAACACAAGCACGTGTCTGTGTCTTAAACAAAGAAACTAAAAACAAACAAAAAAAAAATAAAAAAAAAATAAAGGCTAAAACTATGCCAGGTTACCAAAAATTTATGATAACAAGAATTATTAGAAATAAAATAATAATAATAATTAAATAACAAAAATTTAAAATGAATAAATTGCAAAAAAAAGTAAATACACTTTTTCTCCACAAAACCAAGGACCACGTTTTCAGTGTCCTCCTTCCAATAAAACAACACAAATCAAGGCAAAAATGTTTTTGCTTTGTAAAAAAAATATATATTTTTTTTCAAAACCACGGATCACTATTTAAGTGTCTCATAAACAACAATTATTAAAACAAAAATTTTCCCATTCAGTACTTCCTCCCCATTAAATTGACCGGTTATAATGGTACATCCAAAGTATTTTATCAATTATGATTTTGGGATAAAAAAAAGCAAAACAAACTATAACCAAAAATAACCTGTGGTGTTTATTCTCTCCTTGGAGGTAATACCCACTAATAAAACAAAAATATTTACCTATATTTTCCCTAGATAGATTGGATAAGCTGACTCAACTTGAATTCCCCCTAATAACCTTAATTTCCAATATACAGATTTTGTTGTTATATTAAATGCTTTCAGTCCTGTACTTATCTTCGTGGTCGCCAACTGTTGATTTTTAAATATTAATATTTAATATTTAATATTCAATTAATATTTAATGATTATTGATATGGTTTAAATAAGAGTTCTTTTTGACAAGATTTGATAACTTCAATATAACAAGCATTTATTAAAGAATTAAGGTTATTAGTCTATCTAATACACCGCAAACATTTACAGTTTTTGGCAAGGGAGTAAATATTAGTTTCAAACACAACGTATATACATTACATTACAAATAGACAGACAAACATAGGAAAAATGCAAGCATAAGGGGTAAGTGCTGGGAGATGGTCTTAATAATTACCTATAATGAATCCTGGGCCCAGGTTCTCTCATCTCGCTCTCTCTACTGGATGGGGGGTCCTTTTATGGAGCCCTCTCCCATTGACTAACCCAGGGCGGCTACGATTGGTTGTGGTTATTTCTCTCCTCCTTCCTGCCGTTATATTAATTTCCCACCCTAGCCCACTCTTTAGTGATAATTGGATTTGAAGATAAATTAATTAAACCGGAGGTCGTTAACTTCCCTTGAAGGGGTGCTTAGCTATGCATGGAACTAGCCAGGAAGAATTACCCCTTAAATGGATATGGGTGTTAATATGGGAGAATACACACGCCTTTATCTAGAGGATAAAAACGGTGCCGCATAGACTACCAGTTTCAGATGTGATCTCTTTTCTAGCTTGTTGACTCCTAAGTTATCTCGTCAGACCCTAAGACTCCGCAGCTCTTGTTACCCTGCATTCATGCATATTCAAATAAGAGGACAGGTAATTAGATTGTCCTCAAGCCCAGCTTGTCAGCCCAGTTTAACCCTTTGCAGACCCACATATTTCCTACTCTAAATTATATATATACATATATGTTACAGATATTCCCAGTTTACAAGGAAATTATACATAAAAATTCCTCATAAGGCAACAACAGGTTTTTACTTGTGTACAACAAATTCAGAAAAAGGCCTGGTCTTAAAGTGGAAAAATGAACACTAAATGTTCAGAATAATTAGAAAGTCTGTAAAGAAGTTAAAAAGGATAACCATAACAGCCATGCATAAGAGTAATTATTCCAAGTGGAACTGGCCACAGAATGCTGAATGTTTTCAAAAATTAAATCAGTTTCCATAAATGAAGCGTGCAAGAATCATTGGCTAGATCTGCAATTATGTGCCAGTTTTGTGTTGGTCTATCAGATAAAATCTCAATAAAATACATTTATGTTTTTGGTTGTAACATGACAAAATGTGGAAAATTTCAAAGGGTATGAATACTCTTTCAAGGCACTGTACTTTACTTAGCCTTTATCCAAATGTTTCAATGTAGACAGAGAAAAACCATATAATGCAAAAAATAAACAACTTGAGGGGCTTAGAGGAGAGACAATTAAATGCAAACAACAACCCTTTATTATCAGAACTAACTAAAATTGTGAAAATCCACTTACCCTAATTTCCAGTGCAACAATAATTGGAAATAATGCCAATAAAACAATGTTTCTGCAAAAACCATTGGCTATCCACCTAGAAGGCCATGTAGATGTGCACCAAGGTTTTTCCTTATGGCCGCAAAACCGATAGTCAGCCGCATCCGTCAATAAGCAGAAGTTTCTATCTGTAACAAAATCCTGTTGCCACAAAGTTTTCCCATTAAAATGCTTCAAACACTTTATTCAAATCAGCAGACCTTCTTTAATATCTGATGTCAATCTGATATGGGATGATGGGTTCTTTAACCACTTCCCGCCCGGCCTATAGCAGAATGATAGCCGGGAAGTGGTTCGGTTATCCTGACTGGGCGTCATATGACGTCCAGCAGGATAACAAGCCAGCACGTGCCCGCGGGGGCACGCAGCGATCGGTGGTGTGGTGTGTCAGTCTGACACACCACATCTCTGATGTTGGTCAGGAGCCTCTGACGGAGGCTCTTTACCATGCAATCAGCTGTGTCCAATCACAGCTGATCACAGTGTAAATAGGAAGAGCCATTTATTGGCTTTTCCTCCACTCGCACTGCCAGATGCGAGTAGAGGAGAGCCAATCAGTGGCTCTCCTGACAGGGGTGTCTGCGCTGATTATCAGTGCAGCCCCCGAGGATGCCCACCCAGGACCACCAGGGATGCCACCCAGGACCTCCAGAGATGCCCACCAAGGATCACCAGGGAGGCCCACCCAGGACCACCAGGAATGCCCACCCAGGACCACCAAGTATGCCAATTAATGCCCAACAGGGATGGCACTCAGTGCCCATCAGTGTCCACCAGTGCCACCTATCAGTGCCCATCAGTGCCACCTATTAGTGCGCAGTGCCACATATCAGTGCCTATGAGTGTCCAGCAGTGCCAATCAGTGCTGCTTATCAGTGCCACCTATCTGTGCCCGTCAGTGCTGCTTATCAGTGGCGCATATCAGTGCCCATCAGTGCTGCATATAAGTGCTTCATCATCATGCCGCCTCATAAGTGCCAATCAGTACTGCTTCAACAGTGCTTGTCAATGCAGGCTCGTCAGTACCCAACAGTGAAGGAGAAAACATACTTATTTACAAAGTTTTGTAACAGAAACAAAGAATGTTTTTTTTTTTCAAAATTTTTGGTCAGCGCAAAAAATAAAAACCCCAGTGGTGATCAAATACCACCAAAAGAAAGGAAAATAAAATGATTTTTGTTTGGGTACAGTGTTGTATGACCACACAGTTGTCATTCAAAATGCAACAGCGCTGAAAGCTTAAAATTGGACTGGGCAGGAAGGGGGTAAAGTGCCCAGTATTGAAGTGGTTAAACCTGAAATAGTGACATGGAGCCTCCGGGAGAAGATCCTACCCATTGGTAAAACTCTTGTGGCAAATGCTAATTGATCCAGTAATGATTAGATTTTTTTCAATGTTACTTTCTTTTTTCTAACAAAAGTTAAGAGCAAATGAAGAAGCCTATATATTTTGTGACCTGCCAAACAAAATTCCATTGCTACTGTACCCAAAGTGATGCCTAGGAAGTCAATACAGGTAGTTGGAAAAACTATTTTTCGTCCGCTAATATACACCAAAATAATTACATCCTGCAAAAAATGTTTGTAATAAATAAAAAATTGTTTGTCTCGGCTGCTCCCATGCAGAAAAAATCATCTAGATAGTGTATAGAAAACTGAGAATCTGCTACTTTATTTAATCCCCATTCTAAGAAAGATGACAACGTTTAAAAAAAACGATGATACAGAGCAGCCCATTGGCAAATATTTGTCAAAATCAAACTTGTTCTCAAAACATATTTCTTTTCAATTGGTTTTTATTGAGTTATATCACAGGAAAGAAAACATATACATTTATAGCAAACAGAGGTTACACCGAATTGTCACTAAGCATGTATCGATATATATAGGTAATTTACAGAGAATACTCTTATATTAAGCCACAGACGGTTAAATTCTTCTCTTAGTTGTTAATAATTATACCGGGTCTGCCCTTCAGACACCCCCAATGGGTACTAACTGTATCCAGAGCGCAGACCCGCACCTTACATTGGTTTACCATCTGTACTGTCGTGCACAAGTTATGTTAAAAAAATTCTTTGGACAACTCATAGTTACCTAACCGAAAAATAATAACAGCAAAGTAGTATAACACACATAAACTAACAAAAAATATAAAAAAAAGAAAAGAAAACAAGAGCAATATGTACCATACAAGACTGCATATGAACTTTCACTCACTAGGAAAGATCACACTCCAAGTCTCCCAACAGGGTTTAAATGTAGCTAGAGTATGATTCCTAACTGCAAAATATCTTTCATAGACATAATGTTGTTTGACTCTAGATATGACCTCAGATACATTTGGTGCATTAAGGGATTTCCACTTGGCAATAATTGTTCATTTTTCTGCTATCAAAAAATGCGTGATCACTGGTCTGAAGATTTTAGGCATTTGGTGAATCCCTATGTTCAGTATAGCCATCTGAGGGGATGGTGAGATAATCAGACCTGTAACTCTGGTGATCAATGAGAACACTGACCTCAAAAAGCTCCCCACAGCCCGACATGTCCAAAGTACATGCATTATACCTCCCTTTTCTCCGCATTCTCTCCAGCAGTTCGGCGAGGAGTTAGGGTATATCTGTGCTAACCTTCCAGGTGTCAAATAGGTTCTATATATTACCTTCAGAATCAATTCCCAGTGGTTCACACAGTGGGAGTGACAAAAGTGCGATTGAATAGCACCTTGCCACTCCCCCTGTGAAAAGGGAGTCCCCATGTCTTTTTCCCAATTTACCATATTAGTGTTTTTTTTAAAAGTTCCTCCGTATTGTAATGTGGAGTAAAACCTTGAAAGGCCTTTAGTCCCTTCTTCGCAGGACTCCATATATGCCCAAGTCTCTCTATGGATGCTATAGGAAACCTCCGGGTTTTTGTTGTAAAAATGGTTGAGTCTATATAAAGAGTATGAGGCCAGTTCCTGTTGTCTTTCTAACACTGCTCTATAGGTTAGGATACCTTTGTCTAACCAAGTTTTAGTGTTCAGGTCAGGGATTAGATAGTCATAAAGTTGTAGAGGGAAGTCCTTGCAACAGTCCAGTAATTCTGGAGATAGAATAGTGTGAAATTTCTTCCACGCTGTCAGGGTTGCCTCTATAGATGGGCAAGTCTTGTAGTGGAGAGTCATATGGGTCAAGCTCGACAGCAGCAATGCAGGCAGCAATGTTGAATATCCTGTTTAATTGTGCCAATCAGTTTGGGATAGTTAGCTTCATATGCAGACGACATGGGGGAGGCCAGATTGACCCCTAAATATGCTAGATTGTTTGTGGCCCATTGAAAAGGGAATTTTGCTTTAAGTTGGTCTTTCAGTTTGTTCGATATGCCTATGGGCAGGATAGAGGATTTAGTAGAGTTTAATTTGTAATAAGACACTGACCCAAAGGCATGTAGAATATCCTGTACCTTCTCTAGGGAAGTAGCTGGGTTTGTCAAAGTCAATACCACGTCATCTGCAAACAATCCAATCTTGTGGGTATAACCTCCCACTTCAATGCCAGACACAGATCTACATGACCTAATGGCCTCCGCCAGAGGTTCCATCACTAATGTAAAAATCAATGGGGAAAGGGGACATCCCTGGCGGGTACCATTAGTAATGCAGAATGAGTCGGATAACACATTTGAAGTAAACACCCTGGCTGATGGTTTAGTATAGAGCGCTAAAATTGCTGAATAGATAAACCCAGTTATCCCGAATCTCTGCAAGGTCGCCCCTAGGAACCCCCAATGCACCCTGTCGAACGCCTTTTCGGCGTCTAATGTCAGGACTACAGTGGGGTCCCCGCTAGTCTCCGCAACATGTAACAAGTTATACAATCTTCGGGTACCGTCAGGGGCCTGTCGCCCCTTCACAAACCCCACCTGGTCTGGTTTAACCAGCTGGGGAGTAACCGAAGACAGCCTGTTAGCTATAATCTTTGCATATATTTTCAGGTCTGTATTAAGTAGCGAGATAGGCCTGAAGTTTTGAGGGCAATCCGGTCTTTTCCCTGGTTTAGGGAGAGCCACTACCGTTGCCTGTAGCATTTCCTCGGGAAAAGAGACAGTAGTAGCAGCCAAAGTAAACATCTTTTGTAAATGTGGGGCTAAAACCTGTGCAAAGGTCTGATAATATTCCGCAGAGAATCCATCGCTACCCGGGGATTTATGTTTGGGGAGTGCTTTTGTAGTTTTCAGTATTTCTTGAACATTGATCGGTGCATTCAGAGAGGCTAGGTCCTCTGCACTTAATTTGGGTAGGTTAACTGAGGTCAGAAACTGATTTATTAATTCTTCACTAGGTTGAATGGTGTTGGGGTCTTTATTAAGGTTATACAAATCTCCATAATATTTTTGGAATGCGTTGGCAATTTTATGCAGATGGTATACTACTTGCTCCGTATGGGGGTCCCTAATAGAGTTTAGTTTGGAATTTTGTTGTTTCCTTCTAATATAATTGGCTAGAAGTTTACCTGCTTTATTTCCAGTAGTATGTTGCTTTAAAGCGGTTCAAGGAAGCAGTATGGTCTTCCAGCAGAGCAAGTCTAAGCTTATTCCTGCAATCCAATAAAGCTATTTGATTAGCATGAGAGGGGTTTATTTTGTTGGTGGATAATACTTTGGCAAGATTTTGAAGTAAATCGTTAAGATGTTTAGCTTTCCGTCTCTTTTCCCGAGCCGCCGCTTGGATCAATAGCCCTCTACTATACGCCTTATGGGCGCACCAGACAGATATAGCATTCACCTCGTCATTACAGTTAAATTGAAAATATTTCTCCAACAGTTTAGAAATTTGTGCCACCTGAGCCTGATTAGAAAGCAATGCAATATTATTCCTCCATAAGTAGGAGGGGCTACAAGTGAACTGTTCCTCCAAAATAATTGACACTGGGGCATGATCAGACCACGTGATTGTATGTATCTTTACTTCTACAGTCCGTTGCAGAAGGGTGAGATCAGAAAGAATACAGTCAATTCTTGAGTAGGAGTTATGAGGGGTGGAATAGTAAGTATAGTCCCTTTCAGATGAGTTGGCACACCTCCAAGTATCAAACAGATCAGCTGTGTCTAGGAACTGTCTCATTTCATATCTGCGTGCAGTATGGGGAGAAGAACAGTCCATGGCCTTGTCCACCACACAGTTAAAATCTCCGCACAAGAGGAGTGCACCTTTCTTGTGTTTGTTGATTTTGTTATTTAGAGCCTTTAGGAAGGTTGCTTGCCCTGTATTGGGTGCATAAAGGTTGACCAAGGTGTAAACTAGGTTGTTCAGTTCACATACCAATATTAGAAATCTGCCTTTGTTATCAGTGACCATTTCAATAAGGTTGAACCCCACAGACTTATTTATGGCTATCATCACACCCTTTTTTTGGGGGGGGCACAAGCATGAAAGACATGTGGGAATAGGGTGTCCGAGCATTTAGGTTGTTTGTCCCAAGCAAAATGGGTCTCCTGAATACATATAACATCTCCCTTGAGTTTTTTCGCTTCCTGCTACATGAGCCTCCTTTAATATGGGCTGTTGAGTCCATGTGCATTGAGTGATATCACCTTAATAGTCATTTTCAATATCTATGGGCAATGCTAAACTTTGTAAGCCAGAATTATTAATGGTGTGTAATTCTGTACTTTGGCATGTAGGTGGTAGTACAGGAGAAGGTATAAGAAGTTGGGCACAAAAGACTGCATGTAAACTGCGGAGATCAGAAATCATACCTGGAGCCTTGAAAGAAAGTGTCTCAGAGATCACCTGCAAACAACCTGAAGGTGGCAGTATAGGATAAGGGAAGGGATGATGGAGATTGAAGTTCTCATGCACATTGAAGAGGTTTGAAGCCATCTCTGGGGTGTAGATAGATAGGACATCACAGCTTGTTGGTACATGTAAAAAACAGAACAAAACAGAAAAAAACACAAAAAAACATATAAAAAGAGTGAGACATGTCACTTTGTGCGAAAACTTTCGCTTCAGAACAGTGGAGGGGGTAATGCTCCCCAGCAACCAGACCCAAACAGATTCTGGGCAAAGAAAGTGTGAGGCCTTATTTGATGCGCTTGCATAGCCATACTGTTATTCTTCATACTAGACTTTTTTGATAATTGGAAGCACCAGGAGCTTCCTCCTCTTCAGCTGGGAGTAGTTTCCACTGCCTGGCCAGTTGAAGACCATGTTCCAGGCAAGTTATAGCATAAGTCTTGTCTTGTCTGGTTAGGATGATTTTTGTTGGGAACCCCCATGTATAGGGTATCTTATGATTTTGGAACAGCTTGGTCAGCATGGCAAGGTTCTTGCGGGCCAGCATAGTGTGTTGTGAAATGTCAGAATACACAGATACATCCGTATATGGCTCAGGCAATGGGGAATTTTTCCAGCTGTATCTCATCAGTATTCACATGGAAGAAGTGAATACGTGCTATCACATCCCTCGGTATTTTGTCTGGTAGATGTTTGGGTTTAGGTAAGCGGTGTGCCCGATCTACAATCACCTCCCTCTCCGGTGTATCAGGCAGCAGCGCGGAGATGAATTGCTGTACATACTTCCGGAGGTCTGCTGGCATAATGGATTCAGCTACTCCCCGCAGCTTTACATTGTTCCTCCTTGCCCGGTCCTCTTAATCTGCCATCTTGTTTTTCATCGCTAAGATTTCATCCTCCACTCCATTATATGCATCCACTATCTCATTATGGGCTGCAGCAAATTCTCCCATTTTCTCCTCATTATGGGACACTCTCTCCCCTATAGCAACAACTTCAGCTTTCAGCTGAGTTGTGCACTCCAGCATGTCCCTGTGAAGTGAGCCCCTCAAAGTGACCAGCATGTCTTTCATCAGTGTATCAGTCAATGGTTGGCCCAGTGTGGGGAAGTCATTGAGTTGTTCTACAAACGCCTTAGTGCTGTCTTGTGAGGTATCATGTCCCCCAAGCTCACCTGGGTATGTGTGCTCCACCGATCGCTTCTGCGATGACTTCTGCGGGCTGTGTACCGGAGATGCTGCGGGGGAGGATCTGCTGCTGTGCCCCGGTGAAGAGGCCTGGAACATGAAATTCTTTTTGGTAGCTCTGCTGCCGCCGCAGCCTTGCCGCGTGTCTCGTGCTGCGCCACCATATTGAGGCCTCTCCTCGTCCGCTAGGCCAAAGAAGTCTGTGAGCTTTCTTGGGCCCCTCTCGGGTTTCCTCTTATGCATCTTGGTATCGGGTGATAGCTAGATGTTCAGGCTATCGATATCACCACACGGAATCTTCTTATGTCGCTTAGAGTCGCTTGATGGGTCAGGATACTGCGGGAGCTCTCTCCTCAAGCTGCCATCACCTCGGCTGCTGGCCACGCCCCCCAAAACATATTTCTAAAGAATGAAACATTTTTGGATTAAGAGGAAGAAGCCTAAAGGCTGACTTTATATCTACCTTTGCTATTAATGCATTTGGGCCTAACAGGCAACGTTTTTTAACAGCTGATTCAAATAAAGTATATGATACCGAGGATAATTTTGGGTCTATTTGGTAATTTAATGAATTGCCAAATGGGAAGGAGAAGTGGTGAATAAGGGGGAATGTATTATGCTTTTTTTTTTTGGAACTAAACCTAGCGGAGATATCCGTGAATTAAAAAAAGGTAGGTAAATCAAATAGGCTTTCCATTCTACCTGCTGACACTTCCTTATCTAATTTGTCCCTTACAATGTGAGGAAACTCCTGAACTGATTTCAAATCGCTAGCAATGACACAACCAGAACCCTTAAATGATGGGAGATGAAACCCTTACATAAAACCCTCAATTACCAGAGAAGCCATCTGGTGATTTGGGTAGGCTAGTAGCCACAGAAGCATTTTTGTTATATTCACAGGGTTTACTGCCTTTTTGAAAAGTGTCCTTGAATGCTGTGGTGTAGAGGAAGCTGCCAGAAGTTTTCAAAAAAGCACTTGTCAGCTGGGTTTGCTCCCGAGCAAAAAGCACACTCATGCCTATACTTACATGCATTTAACCATCTACATTGACTGTCATTAAATGCAAAGCATATTCCTTTCTTAGATACATTCCCTGAAGGATTAACAGAAATATTGCTTGCTTGGTTGATGAAGAATAGGCTGTTTCTGAGGCAAAAACAAATTTTGAAAACTAGGGTTGTCCCGATACCGAACATTTGTGCGAGTACTTGTACTCGCACAAATGCTCCCGATGCCTGACCCGATACTTGGGCGAGCAAACTCAGTGGGCGGGCGGAGTCAGTAGGCGGATCGGGCCACCTCGGTGGGCGGAGCGGGAGAGAGGATGAGCGGATTCAGTGAGCGGGGAGGGAGCGGTTGGCGTCAGTGGGCGGGGAGGGCGGGCGGAGTCAGTAGGCGTATCAGGCCGCCTCGTTGAACGGAGCGAGAGAGAGGATGAGCGGATTCAGTGAGCGGGGAGGGAGCGGTTGGCGTCAGTGGGCGGGGAGGGCGGGCGGAGTCAGTAGGCGTATCGGGCCGCCTCGTTGAATGGAGCGAGAGAGAGGATGAGCGGATTCAGTGGGCGGGGAGGGAGGGCGGCCGGTGTCAGTGGGAGGGCCGAGTCAGTAGGCAGATCGGGCCGCCTCGGTGGGTGGAGCGGGAGAGAGGATGAGTGGATTCAGTGGGTGGGGAGTGCGGCCGGTGTCAGTAGGCGGATCGGGCAAAGTGGCCTCAGTGGGCGGAGCGGTCGCCGTCAGCTTGGACATCCCAACGCCCATCTTGGCACACCCTGCACTTGGCCACAGTAAGCCAGCAGCTGACATCTTGTTACACCCAGCCCATATAGTTCGGGCTGGGTGTAACAAGATGTCTGCTGATACTTACTGATGCCGAGTGCAGGGTGTACCAAGATGGGCGCTGCAGCATAGCATTTCCTCATGTCGTTAATTGCCACCTGACAGTGCCAGCCACCTGTCAGTGCCAGCCACCTGTCAGTGCCAGCAGTGCCCATAAGTGCCCCCTATCAGTGCCATCTAACAGTCCCAGCCACCTATCAGTGCCCATAACTGCTGCCTATCAGTGCCAGCCACCTGTCAGTGCCATCAGTGCCCATAAGTACCACCTATCAGTGCCATCTAACCGTGCCAGCCACCTATCAGTGCCCATAACTGCCGCCTATCAGTGCCAGCCACCTGTCAGTGCCATCAGTGCCGCCTATCAGTGCCATCTAACCGTGCCAGCCACCTATCAGTGCCCATAACTACCGCCTATCAGTGCCAGCCACCTGTCAGTGCCCATAACTGCTGCCTATCAGTGCCACCTGTCAGTGCCGCCCATCAGTGCCAGCCACCTGTCAGTGCCCATAGGTGCCACTTATCAGTGCCATCAGTCAGTCCCCATCAGTCAAACTGTCACATGGCATTAAAAAAAAGTATCGGTAATCGGTATCGGCGAGTACATGAAAAAAAGTATCGGTACTTGTACTCGGTCCTAAAAAAGTGGTATCGGGACAACCCTATTGAAAACAAAAGGGAAAAGACAAGCGCAACCTCCATAGTGTAGTAAACAAGCTAAACAATGTTTATTAACAATTAAAACACACTCACAAAGGGGGAGCTTGTGCAAAGCAGTAAAAGTCTAAGCTGCTGCCACTGGAGCCGCTGTGTAATTCCCCTGCTTTGGCCATGAGTAGGGGAGAGAAGAGCACAGGCAGGGGGGAGCCTCTGCTGCAGGAAGACAACCCCACCAGGGATGGAAGCCGGAGCCTGGATGGAGAGGATGCCTGACACCATTGGGAGTGCACTGGGAGAAAGGGGCGCGTTTCAAAGCATGTCTCTTCTTCTTTAGATTTTAAATTTTGAACCCCACTGAAAAGAACATTTGACCGCTAATTTCTGATGAAATGCCTAATCATAAATCAACCAGGCAAAACCACTGAAGCACCTGTATGCCTCTAGAATGAGATCAATATGCTGAAATAGGGCTGAACTTTTCTCCAGATATTTATTACATAAAACACTCAGATTATTAAAAAAAATTCTTGCAGCTAGCTATAAAAAGACTATCACTGGTCTACGACTGTTTTCATAATTTTTTTTCTCTTTTTTTGTCAGTCCTGTGAGAAAATTCCTGAAAGGAGGCAACAAGGTTATTACATTTATATACTCCCCTTGCCAAATTTTCTCTTTTATTGTGGTTGACAAATGGAAATCCAAAGGAGACAGTATGCAAGGCATACATTCTTTAGCACCTGCCTCCTGAAAACTAAAGTTTTTTATGGCTTGATTCACATCATTGCATGTTGCTTTTGAGCGTTTCTATGGTGCTTTTTGCTGTGCTTTCTGTATTTTTCTAACCACCATTTGCATTTTGTGTTTTTATGCTTTTTTTCGTGGTAAAAACACACTACATGCTTTTCTGCAGCTTCTCCATTGAAGTCTATTGAACCAAAAAAAAGCAAAAAAGTACCGTTTTGTATTTAAAAAAGTCCCTGACCCTACAAAAATGCATTGATGTAAGCATATTCCATAAGAACCCTTGTTAAAAAAATGGCCTGCATTTCTGCAAAAGGCAAAAAGCATGAAAGAACGCCTTGGTGTGAATGGAGCCAATCAATGGCAGGATTTAACACCTGCGATGATACAGCAGGACTCTGAGTCACAGTTCTTGATTTAGATAAAGCTGCTGACCAGGCCCCCGCTGCTACATCTCCAGGCAAATGATGAGAACTACACTGAGAAGCAGATTGTGAACAGAGAGATGAGATAAGCGGTTCCAAAAAGGGAGATAAAGCAGACAGTCCTAATAAGGGGTCAGACTCACCACTATACATTGAGCTGCTGAAGTCAACAGGAGCAGGTGGAGGTGATGTACACCACACAGGTATGTTGCTCCCGGCTTGCTCCACCCTTGGTGGCTGCAGATTCTCCCTCCTGGCAGCTTTCACTGTGCCCTCTCTTTTTATTTTTTTTTGCCTTGCGTGTGATTAGGTATACATTGCAAAGTGAATTCTCACCACAATCACAAAGCTTGCAGTGAAAAAAATTTTTTGCAAGTGGACAAACTGTTTGCCTTTTATAAATCAGCCCCAATGAGTGTAACCTTTTTATATTCACTCCTGTCACTGGGCAGTTGGGATTTTGCCTTTTTTAGGAGGTAAAAGGGTATCAGCTGGTTATGCTGCCAATATATCTTAAAGCTGAACCCAAGCTTTTGTTACACTTTATATAGTTTGTTTGGGCCAAGCGGGCCCAAACAAATTATGTCCCTCATTAACATGTGAGGCCACTGGATGTGCTGTATAAACTGTACATAGCTGAGGATGCAGACAGCATACAGCACTGTGTTCTGGATGTGTGCCCGAGACCTTCCTGTGTCTACCATAATATACCATAAATACAAAACTTCCTCTGGCTGAGTCAGTGAGGTGGGCTGATGATGTCACAACCTCTGACTGACTGAATTGCTAGAATACATCACTTTCTATGAATGACTGGGCACCATTCAGACAGACTCTATTGTGTTCTGGGTATGAGACATGAAGGTCTCGGCTCGCACCTGAAATACAGTGCTGTATGTAGCCTGAGCTACATACAATTTATACAGCACATCCAGCGGCCTCACGTTAGTGCCAGATTGGCCCAAATGAACTATGTAAAGTGTAACAAATGCTGGAGTTCAGCTTTAAAATGTTAGCTCTATATGGCAGGTGGTATTTGTTTTAAATGAGCATTTTTAACTTGTTTACAGATTCAGTGGAATCTATTGGATATAGTTATACCGGTCTGCCAAACGGCGTTCAGAGTATTGGCCAGATTATTGTATTTACAATGGTATCACTAAGGCCCCTTTCACACTGAGGCGTATTTCAGGCGTTTTTGCGCTAAAAATACCGTGCAAATAACGCCTGGAATACTCCTGCCTCAGCATTCTCAATGTGAAAGCCCGGGGGCTTTCACACTGAGGCGGTGCGCTGGCAAGAGACAAAAAAATCTCCTGCAAGCCGCATCTTTGGAGCGGTAAAGGAGCGGTGTGTATACCGCTCCTTTACCGCACCTTCCCATTGAAATCAATGGGACACCGCGGTAATACCGCCCGCAAACCGCGGCAATAGCCGCGGCTTGCGGGCGGTATTAACCCTTTTTCGGCCGCTAGTGGGGGTTAAAACCGCACCGCTAGCGGCCGCATATCGCGGTAAACACGACGGTATAGCGGCGCTGAAAATAGCGCCGCTATACCGCCACCGCATATGCCCGCCCCAGTGTGAAAGGGGCCTAAAGCAGCCCATAAATTTGTTATTTTTTGAATAAGCGGGTTGAACGAATAAAAAAAAAAGACTATCCCTATCTTCATTTAATATTTAGGTTAAAGCAAGACACTTTAAGGGTAGCAAAACATTTAATAGCAGATGCTCTGTTTTGACACATTTCCAGTGTTTCAGGACACCGGTTATCTAAGCAGAGAGCAAAGGGCTACAATGTCCATAACACCAATTTCTTTGATCGCAGTTATTTTTAATATTATAATAAATTCCCTTGCCTAAACAAAAAACAATTATCTATGCAACTAGTTATTCCAAAAGCCGTGCCAAAGAATAAAAGAAAGATGGGGACACTACATCCTATAATTATGTATATCAAAATACAGTAACAACACATTTCTTTATAAAGCATGCTCCCCTATAAGGTCCTCAACATGTTTTATGGCAAAAGCTGCTGCCTCAGGAGGTCAGGAGGAGCAGAACGTATATCTAAAAAATGTAAATAAGCATATTGAAAAGCAAGATACAACAGGTACTATATATACATCATTATACAACCAAAAAGCAAAAGACAATGTAATCATAGTTAGGTGGTGGACATTAGGTGGTCACTGAGGGCTTACCAAACACACAAGAGCAATGCTCATGCAGAGAAGCATAGGGAACTTCCCTATACTTCTCCGCATGAGCATTACTCTTGTATTTAGTAAGCCCTCAGTGAAGATTTATAACGATTTAAAAAAAATGATGGATAGTTGGACATTCATGTTTTCTGGATGCAGAGTATCCTATTTTTCCTCTTGTTGAAATTCAAGTTCTCTTGCAGGGTATATGGGGTGTGTATTGGGAAAAGCTGGTTGATCATACAGTATACCCTTTTTGTTTTTGTTTGTTTTTAAGTGAGAGCTGTTCTTCACCTGGGAGGAAATTATTTGGGCAGGTTCAAAATCTTGGACCTTGGAAATTGTTCTGTCCACAAGTAAGTTGCAACTGCCACCAACTCAAATTGTTTACTTTGAACTGGTGCCACAGTTTTTGTGGTTTTCTGGGGGGTTCAGTTCATGGGAAAGTTACAATAAAATGTGCTGATTAGGGATGAGCTCGGTGTTCGAGTCGAACATAGGTTCGACTCGAACATCGGCTGTTTGCGCGTTCGGCGAACAACGAACAATTTGGGCCGTTCGCGCCAAATTCGAGCGACGCGAACGGCCCACAATACACTGCGCCATCGCAGTGTAATCCCGGCGCTGTGATTGGCCAAGCATGCACTGTGACCCTGCATGCTTGGCCAATCACAGCGCCGGCAGCGAGGAGAGCAATGATTGGCCAAAGGCAGGATGCCTGTGGCCAATTATAGCTGAGGGGGTTTAGTACACGCCCCACACTATAAAAGGCCGCCAGCGCGGCGGCCTCGTGTAGTGTGTTCCGGAGCAGGGAAAGTGAAGGATAGGCAGGGACAGTGTCAAATCTATTATTTGCTAAACCTTGTGTGTAGGGACAGAGAAGGATAGGCAGGGAGAGTGTCAGTGTCATATTCTTTGCTAAACCTTGTGTGTAGGGAGAGAGAAGGATAGGCAGGGAGAGTGTCAGTGTCATATACTTTGATAAACCTTGTGTGCAGGGAGAGAGAAGGATAGGCAGGGGACAGTGTCAGTGTCATATTCTTTGCTAAACCTTGTGTGCAGGGAGAGAGAAGGATAGGCAGGGAGAGTGTCAGTGTCATTGTTGCTAAGCCTCCTTCACATTATACACCTGAAGTTAGCCCGTATTGCTGCTTTTTCCTGGTGTGTTACACCAACAGGCATTTGCGGCACTTACAGCGGGCAGAGTGTGCCTCCTGATCATATTACACCTGAAGTTAGCCTGTATTGCTGCTTTTTCCTGGTGTGTTACACCAACAGGATTTTGCGGCACTTACAGCGGGCGGAGTGTGCCTCCTGACCATATTACACCTGAACTTAGCCTGTATTGCTGCTTTTTCCTGGTGTGTTACACCAACAGGATTTTGCGGCACTTACAGCGGGCGGAGTGTGCCTCCTGACCATATTACACCTGAAGTTAGCCTGCATTGCTGCTTTTTCCTGGTGTGTTACACCAACAGACATTTGCGGCACTTACAGTGGGCGGAGTGTGCCTCCTGATCATATTACACCTGAACTTAGCCTGTATTGCTGCTTTTTCCTGGTGTGTTACACCAACAGGATTTTGCAGCACTTACAGCGGGCGGAGTGTGCCTCCTGACCATATTACACCTGAACTTAGCCTGTATTGCTGCTTTTTCCTGGTGTGTTACACCAACAGGATTTTGCGGCACTTACAGCGGGCGGAGTGTGCCTCCTGACCATATTACACCTGAACTTAGCCTGTATTGCTGCTTTTTCCTGGTGTGTTACACCAACAGGATTTTGCGGCACTTACAGCGGGCGGAGTGTGCCTCCTGACCATATTACACCTGAACTTAGCCTGCATTGCTGCTTTTTCCTGGTGTGTTACACCAACAGGCATTTGCAGCACCTACAGCAGGCGTAGTGTGATTCCTGCAAAATATACTCCTGAAGCTAGGCCTTATTGCTGGTTTTCCCATTTCCCTGCAGGCCATTAGAATGTCTGGAAGGCAAACAAGGAGAGGCAGACAGGAGCCAATAAAAGAGGGCAAGCAGGCTCTGTGTCTAGAGACAACAGTGCTTGTCGTGGACGCGGTGCATCGCCATCAGCACGTGGCCATGGGACACGCTTGTCTTTCTTTTCGGCAGCTGGACGTGTTGAGCCGCATCATGGCGAAGACTTGGTAGAGTGGATGATCAAGCCCTCCTCATCCTCCTCATCCTCTCTCACCCAGGCTCAGGGTACTGGCAAAGCAGCTGCCAAAGCGTCCTCTTCCCTGGTATCAATGTCATCATCAGTCACTCCTTCCCTAGACCAACCATGTCCTCCTGAGGAGTCCCCCGAACTGTTTGAGCACAGTGTTGGGTACATGCTCCAGGAGGATGCCCAGCGTTTTGAAGGGTCTGATGATGATACCCAGCTAGAGGAAGGCAGTAGCGTGAGAGCAGAGAGAGGGGATGCTCAAGAAGGACACCAATCTGGCAGTCATGTTCCAGCAGCTGCGGCATACTGCCAGATTGGCTCCAGTGATGAGGAGGGAGGGGATGATGAGGTCACTGACTCCACATGGGTGCCTAATAGGAGAGAGGAGGAGGAGGAGGAGGAGGATGAGGAGGAGGCACATCTCCAACGAGGCAGGATGCCCTTGGGGGGCCAGCGTAAGGGCAGCACACCGACGGAATCACACCGCAGAGCTCCGCCTGTGCAGGGCGCTGCCTCTGCCCGTTATTCAAAAAGTTCTTTGGTGTGGGCCTTTTTTGAGGCGAGTGCATCAGATCGCACAGCTGCTGTTTGCAACATATGTCTCAAGCGTATATCCCGTGGCCAAAACATCAGCCGCTTGGGCACCACATGCTTGACCAGACATATGTTGACCTGCCATGCAGCTCGTTGGCAAGCCTACCTTAAAGACCCACACCAAAGAACAAAGCGGACCTCTCCTTGCACCGCATCAGCTGGGATCTCCAACCCCACTATACCTTCAGTCCTCTCTGAAACCTGCACTGAGAGGAATGAAGGTGTAGAATTAGGTGTGTCACAGCCAAGTACTTGCGGGCACTCTGCTAGCAGTACACCGACGTCCGATTCTAGCAGGCAAATTTCCCTGCCCCAGCTGCTGGACCGTCGAAAGAAGTTCACTCCCAGCCATCCACATGCCCAGCGGTTGAATGCTAGCTTGGCTAAATTGCTAGCGCTTCAACTGCTGCCTTTTCAGTTGGTAGACTCGGCCCCATTCCGGCTCTCTACCGGCATGTGGAAGGCAATGTCTTGGCCTCGCTGGACAGGGCGGTCAGCGGTAAGGTGCATATTACCGCTGAGTCATGGTCCAGCAGGCATGGACAGGGACGTTACCTTTCTTTCACGCCCCATTGGGTCACTCTTTTGGCAGCTGGGAAGGATGCAGGACAAGGTGCAGTAGTGTTGGAGGTTGTTCCGCCACCACGCCTCCAAAATGCTACTACTGGTTGTGACACACCTATCTCCTCCACCCCCTCCTCTTCTTCTTCCTCCATGGCCTCTTCCTGTGCTTTGTCCTCGGAACCAGCGGTGCTCCGTAGGCGTTCAAAGGGCTACGCAAGTACGCAGGCAAAAAGATGCCATGCCGTGCTTGCGCTGGTGTGTTTGGGGGACAGGAGCCACACTGGGGCAGAGGTCCTGTCTGCTCTGCAGGGCCAGGCCGAGAGGTGGTTGACACCACGCCAGCTTAAGCCAGGAATGGTGGTTTGCAACAATGGCACCAACCTCCTCTCCGCCCTCCGACAGGGACAACTGACCCATGTGCCCTGTGTGGCTCACGTCCTTAACCTGGTGGTGCAGCGGTTCTTGGGCAGGTACCCGGGCTTACAGGATGTCCTGAGGCAGGCCAGGAAAGTCTGTGTGCATTTCCGCAGATCTTATAATGCCAGTGCTCGCCTGGCTGAGCTGCAAAAGGAGTTGAACCTGCCCAAGAACCGCCTTATATGTGACATGCCCACCAGGTGGAACTCAACGTTGGCCATGCTGCAGCGGCTGCACACGCAGCAGAGGGCCATCAATGAGTACCTGTGCGACTACGGCACCAGGACAGGGTCAGGGGAGCTCGGGTTTTTTTCACCACGCCAGTGGGGCATGATCAGGGATGCATGCACTGTCCTGGCACCATTTGAGGAGGCCACGAGGATGGTGAGCAGTGACAGTGCATGCATCAGTGACACTGTACCTCTTGTCCACCTGTTGGAACATACGCTGCGTTGAATAATGGACAGGGCCCTTGAGGCAGAACAGAGGCAGGAAGAGGAGGACTTCCTTGCCTCTCAAGGCCCCCTTTACCCAGACAGTGTTCCTTCTGTCCCACCCATCGCACAGGAAGAGGAGGAGGAGGAGGAGGAGGATTGTGTCAGCATGGAGGTGGAGCCTGGCACTCAGCATCATTAACAGCAGTCTTTTAGGGATGATTTACAGTCCCAAGAAACCCGTGGACTTGTACGTGGCTGGGAGGAGGTGGCTGCGGATCATGTCGTCCTTAGTGACCCAGAGGACTCCGGACTGAATGCCTCAGCTAACCTACGCTGCATGGCCTCCCTGATCCTGCAAAGTCTGCGGAAGGATCCTCGTATTCTTCGGATCAAGGAGAGGGACCATTACTGGCTGGCCACTCTCCTTGATCCACGGTACAAGGGTAAGGTTGCGGACCTTATCTTACCGTCGCAGAGGGAGCAGAGGATGAGACAACTCCGGGAGGCCTTGCAGAAAGGTCTGTGCAACGTGTTCCCAGAGACTGGGAGGTTACAAACTCCTGGTCCTGGACAACGAGTTGCTGAGGCTTCAGTCAGTCAAAGAAAGAGCGGTGGGGAAGGTGGCCGTCTGACCGATGCGTTCAGACAATTCTTTAGTCCGCAGCCCCAAAGTATGATCGGTTCCAGCAACCATCGCCAGCGTCTGATATACATGGTGCAGGAATACCTAGGGGCAAGGTCAGACTTTGACACCTTCCCCACCGAAAATCCTCTGGCTTACTGGGTCTTGAGGATGGATCACTGGCCAGAGCTTGCACAGTATGCAATTGAGCTACTGACCTGTCCTGCATCCAGCGTTCTTTCAGAACGCACATTCAGTGCTGCTGGAGGATTTGTCACGGATCACAGGGTGCGCCTGTCCACCGACTCGGTTGATCGACTGACTTTCATAAAGATGAACCAGTCTTGGATCACCACCAGCTACCACACACCTGAAGCTGATATAACAGACTAATTTATTTTCAAATGTCACATCCCTTCAAGACTGATGCTGATGCTGAGTGACTGTGCTGTTATGTTGACTGGCTATCCTCCTCTTCAATGATCCGATTGATGATGATAGCTTGGAAGAACATTTTTGTTTCTAGGTGCCGCCACCAGTGCCTAAGGCCCAATTTTTCAGCCCCTGTTTAACAGGGGCATGTAATTACAATTTTTTTATGCAATGCTTTGCAGCAGGGCTCATTCCTGCACTCCAACTAGAGTATCTGGGAGAGGTTGCAGTGTCGTGGCACCAGCACCAGTGCCTAAGGCCCAATTTTTCAGCCCCTGTTTAACAGGGGCATGTAATTACAATTTTTTTATGCAATGCTTTGCAGCAGGGCTCATTCCTGCACTCCAACTAGAGTATCTGGGAGAGGTTGCAGTGTCGTGGGACCAGCACCAGTGCCTAAGGCCCAATTTTTCAGCCCCTGTTTAACAGGGGCGTGTAATTACAATTTTTGATGCAATACTTTGCAACAGGGCTCATTGCTGTGCTCCAAGTACAGTATCTGTGAGGGGTTGCAGTGTTGTGGCACCAGTGCCTAAGGCCCAATTTTTCTGGCCCTGTTTAACAGGGGCATGTAATTACAATTCTTGATCTAATAATTCACAGCAGGGCCCATTCCTGCGCCCACCAAGAGTAACTGTGAGGCCTTACAGTGTTGTGTCAACACCACCACCACCACCACCACCAAAGGCCCAATTTTTCAGCCCCTGTTCAACAGGGGCATGTAATTACAATTCTTTATCTAATAATTCACAGCAGGGCCCATTCCTGCGCCCACCAAGAGTAACTGTGAGGCCTTACAGTGTTGTGTCAACACCACCACCACCACCAAAGGCCCAATTTTTCAGCCCCTGTTCAACAGGGGCATGCAATTACAATTCTTGATCTAATAATTCACAGCAAGGCCCATTCATGCGCCCACCAAGAGTAACTGTGAGGGCTTACAGTGTTGTGGCAACACCAACATGTAAGGGGCAAATTTCAGCAGAGTATATAGGGCAGGCCCCTACTTTCAAACATCCAACTTACAAACGACTCCTACTTGCAAACGGAAGGAGACAACAGCAAGTGAGAGGAAATCTACCCCTAGGAAGGGAAATTCTCTCCTGTAAGAGTTAATATGGGAAAAAGGTGTCTCCTCTCTACTGATGCTTTATCACCAATCCTTGTTTCAATAAAAACCCCACTTTTCAAAAACATTTGTCATTGGGACGGAAAGTGAGGTGAAATGTTCTGAACAGGGGCACAGACAGCAAAACAAATGTTACAGGGGTGATAACCCTTCCCTATGTTTTCCAAAAAGCTTAAAAATATATTTTTTGTCTGGAGCTACACTTAAACAATGTACCAGTTCAAAATTACAAACAGATTCTACATAAGAACAAACCTACAGTCCCTGTCTTGTATGCACCGCCTGTATACGGCTGTTCAGAGTATATATGGACTTTTTTTTTGTGTGCAGGGTTACCCTTAATATCCATACAAGACCCAAAGGGGCTGGTAATGGGCTGGGGTAGGGGGGGGGTGATGGGGTAGCTATGCCCTTTTTCTTAAAGATTTTCATCCATATTACCAGGACCAGACATTACATTAAAGCCGCAAGCAGTTTTAAATGGCTTTTTTTTTCCTTTAGAAATGTCATTTTGTGCAGGGACAGTTCTAAACACGGGAAACACGTGGCACTTCACAGGCATAGTTTAGACACCCCCCAGGTACGATATTTAAAGGTATATTTGACTTTTTTTTTCACTTTATGCATCATTAACTACTTGCTTACTGGGCACTTAAACCCCCTTCCTGCCCAGGCCAATTTTCAGCTTTCAGCGCTGTCACGCGTGGAATGACAATTGCGCGGTCGTGCGACGTGGCTCCAAAACAAAATTGACGTCCTTTTTTTCCCACAAATAGAGCTTTCTTTTGGTGGTATTTGATCATTTCTGCGGTTTTTATTTTTTGCGCTATAAACAAAAATAGAGCGACGATTTTGAAAAAAAACACAATATTTTTTACTTTTTGCTATAATAAATATCCCATTTTTTTTATTTTTTTATATTTGTTTCCTCAGTTTAGTCCGATACGTATTCTTCTACATATTTTTGGTTAAAAAAAAGTGCAATAAGCGTTTATTGATTGGTTTGCGCAAAAGTTATAGCGTCTACAAAATAGGGCATAGTTTTACAGCATTTTTATTAATCATTTTTTTTTTACTAGTAATGGCGACGATCAGCGATTTTTATTGTGACTGTGACATTATGGCGGACACATCGGACACTTTTGACACCATTTTGGGACCATTGTCATTTTTACAGCGACCAGTGCTGTAAAAATGACACTGGCAGGGAAGGGGTTAACACTAGGGGGCGAGGAAGGGGTTAAATGTATTCCCTAGGAGTGATTACTACTGTGTGGGGGAGGGGACTGACTGGGGGAGGTGACCGAGCTGTGTCCCTATGTACAAGGGACACAGCATCGGTCTCCTCTCCCTGACAGGGCGTGGATCTGTGTGTTTACACACACAGATCCACGTCCTTGTCTGTGTACACGCCGATCGCGGGTGCCTGGCGGACATCGCGGCTGCCAGGCACGCGCATCGGCATCTCAGTGATGCGCCGGGCGCGCGCGCGCGCCCCATAGTGGCCGGAATAGCCGAGGACGTCTATAGGCGTCCTCCCGGATATATAGAGCCACCTTGAGGCCGTCATTTGTACATGGCCCAGGTCTCAGGTGGTTAAAATGACTGCTCCCGAAAAACGGCCGTTTTTAAAACTTCTTTTTGCATTGATACATGTCCCCTGGTGCAGAACCCGGGTTCCCAAACCCTTTTTAGGACAATAACATGCATAATAGTCGTTATAATTAGCACTTTAGAATTCGAACGTTCGCATCCATTGTATTTAATAGGGTTCTAATGTTCGTGCGAACTTTCGGTCCGTTCGCGGGTTCTGGTGCGAACCGAACCCGGGGGTGTTCTGCTCATCCCTAGTGCTGATCTATACTTCTCTTTTCACTATTGTAAACTGGAGGGTTTCAGCAGAGGCCTCTTTAGAAGTGTTTCGGCATAGCCCCCAACTGTCCCTCCTTTGAGACCAAATCCTTCTGTCCCTCATGCAGCCTTGGCTATCCCTCTTTTTGATCTGTAGATGTATTATTTTGCTATCAAGGTTGTGTTCTTTGTGGACCGTGTAATCAGGACCATGGGAGGGACATGTCAGTTGCTGGAAAAGCTCTCAAGGGATTGAGTGCTGCAGCAACAACCAGCTGGGAACTGGTTCAGAAGTCACAAGGAAAATGTTTGCCAGCACACCATGGATCAACAAGGAAGCGTCCAAGTGAATTGTTTAATGCATGATCACATTAAAAGAGTAGTGCAATGTTTCGGAGTCACGTAGGACCCCTTCGTCATGTCACATGCCTGACGAAAGGGTCCTACGTGACTCCAAAACGTTGCACTACTCATTTGTTGTTATCATGCATTAAACAATTCGCTTGGATGCTTCCGTGTTGGTCCATGGTGTGCTGGCAAACATTTTTCAGTTGCTAAAAGGTGTCCCTCTTTATCATGTCAGAACGTTAGCAAAGTTTTGGTACATTTTCTCAGATATTGGTAAGGATACTTTCAATGCTTAAATGTAAAGAATGATCAATTAGACAGCATGGTGGGGTGGGGTCAGGTTGGTAACCTGGCTTTTGGGTAATGTTGGCCACTTTGTGGGTGGACAGTGGTTGGTAAACAGTTATTTGTTTGGTATAAGATATTGCTGCTTGAGTCATAGTGACTAAGCATTTTGGTCTGTTAATGGTTAACAGCTGTTCTGCTTGATTTTAAAGAATAACGTTTATTTCATAATTAAAATTGATTTAAAGTTGCGGACTAAACTTTACCACAATCCTTGTTGTGTGCTTACTTTATTATGCAAGTATGTTGTTATAGTATTATATGTCCCCAGAGAGACATGTACACCACAGTCACCATAGCCCTCTATTAAGAATATACAGTAATTCATTCAAAAATATATGGGTGATATGGGTGTACAATCCTATGCTAGGGCCGCAAAAGATTTTTTTTTGAAAAGTAGCCCCATGGAATTGTTATCCCTATCACCCATATGTTTTTAAATCAATGATATTCTTAATAGAGGGCTATGGTAACTGTGGTGTACATGCCTCTCTATGGCTGCTTTGCTGGCTCTTTTTGTTTTTGTGTTTTAGGTCAGTGGTTCTTAACCCTGTCCTCAAGAACCCCCAACAGGCCATGTTTGCAGGTTTTCTTTTATCTTGCACATGTGCTTTAAATCAAAGTCAATGGCTTGGTATTTTGGACACCTATTTTATCTAAGAGAAAATCCCAAAACATGGCCTGTAGGGATACTTGAGGACAGGGTTGAGAACCGTTGTTTTAGGTGACAAGCTGACTGCTGTAGCTAAGAAGGTTTACCTCAACTGCTGGCAGATCTTCTGTCAGCTGAGCGCTGGATTAGTGACAAATCTTTTGGTGACAAACAGCTGGCCAATGAGTTAGCATTTGACTCAGGTCAGTCCTCCAGACTCACCTCTGGATTATATTCAGCTTTCCTATTGGATATTTTGACCTGCTCCCCCACCCACCCTCCCCTTTCTTATTTTTTTCCTCATCGCAGTCCATCTTTATGGGGTATTGTGTGGTACCTGGCATGGTGAAGGGTCCTTTAGTAGTGAGGGGGTTGGTGATTTAGTTCCTTCCCCAGCAGTCGGTTTCTCGAAAGTATCAGAACTGAACATGCATCACGGAAATCCACAAGTTTGGCTGCATGGTACAGGAGAGAAGGAGGAAAACGAGTGCATGCATGAAGGTGCACTGTGGGACCCCATTTTATCACTGAAAGTGAGGTGGCAGAGATACGTTGGTGGTACTGATGGAGGGAGCATAAGCTCAGCGGTGTTCCTCCTAAATGAAATATACAGAGGAGAAGTGTGTGTAGTGACACAGGACAGCATTCTACAGAGGGACTCTGTGTAATTAATTACTGCACACAGTATACTGCTCATATTTGAGTTAAGGGAAACACTATAATGTTTGATTTTTATGTGACCGAAGCCCACGCCTGGTCCCGGGCATGGATAAGCACCCTCCATGCAAAAGGCACTCCCATGTGCAGGGTGAGTGGCCCTGCCCACATGTGCACGAGAGCCACGAAGGGACTGTATACTCAATATGCCATACCTTCACAGTGCTGTGCACATGTGCTGGTGACGTCAACGGCTGCAAAACATGTGAATATCTCCTAAACTGTGCACATTTAGGAGATATTAATTTTACCTACAGGAGATATAAGCTTACCTGTAGGTAAAAGTTGCAAATTGGCATTTACTACCTCTAAGGGTCCTGTCAGACATGCGGATCCCGTAGGGATCTGTTCCTTTCATATCTGCTTGCTCAGCGGGTATTGCTCCGTTGATCCCCGCTGAGCCGGCGGATGATAGGCCGGTCCCCGCACACTGTGCAGGGACCGCCCTGTCAGATCTCCGCTCTCCCCTATGGGGTGGTCGGATGAACACGGACCGTCTGTCCGTGTTCACCCGATCCGCTCTGCAGATGGATGGAAAAATAGGATTTTCCTCCGTCTGCAGAATCGGAGCATTGCGGACACGGATGAGATCGGGTGTCAGCGGATGTTCATCCGCTGACACCTGCTATCTCATAGGGATACATGTATGTCCCTTTTTCATCTGTTAACGAATGGATGAAAAAGTGGACATACGGTCCGCATGTGTGAAAGGGGCCTAAGTCTGGTGACTAAGCATGTTGGTCTGTTAATGGTTAACAGCGGTTCTGTTTGGTATAATTAAAATAAATGTAAACCCAATGAAAGGCTTATGGCCTAAACTTTCCCACAATCCTTGTTGTGTGTTTAGTTTATTATTTAAGTATGTTGTTATGGTGTTATGTGTATTAATGGGGATACTGCTGCTTGAGTCTTCAAGACTAAGCATGTTGATCTGTTAGGCCTTATGCCCCATACACACGATCGTTTTTCTTGCCATTTTTTTTCTTGCCGTTTTTCACGTCGTTTTTTTTCATGTTTCCTCTCAAGCCTGTCTTGCGTACACACGATCATTTAAAAAAACGATCAAGCAAAGCGCAGTGACGTACAACACGTACGACGGCACGATAAAGGGGAAGTTCCGTTCGAATGGCGCCACCCTTCATGTTAGTAAAGTTTGTTGAGCGACGATTCGCTCTTTTCAGTCTTGTGCTTTTCAGTCCGTGACTGCGTGACGAATGTGCTATCTCCATTACGAACGCTAGTTTTACCAGAACGAGCGCTCCTGTCTCATACTTGATTCTGAGCATGCGCATTTTTTTTCACGTTGTTAAAGCATACACACTATCGTTTTTCACGTCGTTAAAAAAAACGACATGAAAAACGACGTGAAAAAAGAGAGCATGTTCGAAATTTTTAATGCCCGTTTTTCACGTCGTTAAAAATGCTCTGGAGCCTACACACGATCATTTTTAATGGCCATTTTTTTAATGGCATTTTTAACGGCATGAAAAACGATCGTGTGTATGGGGCATCATACACATGGGTATATTAAAATACTCTTATCTACGCTGGATCTTTCAGGAGATGGCAAAAAAGCGAAAGGTAAAAAATGCTGTTTTGGTACAGAACTATGCAAGTTGATGCAAATTTACAAGCATATGGCATTGAGTGTAAATTAATTCTACTGGCCAGAATATACATTTATTCTGGGGGCTGGGCGGAGAGATGCACACAAGGTTTTTTTACCTAAATTCATAAAATGCATTAAGTTAAATGAATGCAATACATTTTTTTTTTAAATATTCTTCTTAGATGGTTTTCTTTATATTTTTTACACTGATTATCATCCATAGTCATTCTGTTTGGGGACTTTTTCACTCTATTTGATACAAATGTATATTTATGAGCTTTGTGTACCTGATATGTGCATGATATATTTATTTTGGAAATATTGATCACAATAAAAGGGAATTTATTATTATTTATTATTATACAGGATTTATATAGTGCCAACAGTTTGCTCAGCGCTTAACAAAATAAAGCCAGACATTACAGTTACAATACAATTTGGCACAAGAGGAATCAGAGGGCCCTGCTCGTTAGAGTTTATAATCTAGGAGAGAGGGTAATTAATACAAAAGGTAATAGCTGTGTGGGATGAGCTGATAGAGAAAGTAAAACATTGTATGAGGCCTGGTTCACACTGGTCCGACAAACGCTCCGACATTGGGAGCTCATGTCGCATGACGTGTGAAAATCAATGTTTCCCTATGGGAGCCGTCTTAACTGGTCCGACACATGTCGGTCCGACTTTGAGAATGCTCCCTGTACTACTTTGGTCCGACTTTGATCCGACTTCAGCCCATTGACTATCATTGAAGTCGGATCAAAGTCGGACCGCAGTCTTGCATGATCCGACTTTGGCATGCGACTTGTGCTGTGCTGCTCTTGAGGGGGAACTCCAGGCCAAATTTTAAATAAAAAACCGGCATGGGTTCCCCCTCCAGGAGCATACCAGGCCCTTGGGTCTGGTCTGGATTTGAAGGGGCGCCCCTACGCCGAAAAAACGGCGTGGGGGTCCCCCCAAAATCCAAACCAGACCCTTATCCGAGCACGCAACCTGGCAGGCCGCAGGGGAAGAGGGGGGGACGAGAGAGCGGCCCCCCTCCCTCCTGAACCGTACCAGGCCGCATGCCCTCAACATGGAGGGTTTGGTGCTCTGGGGCAGGGGGCGACCTGCGGCCCCCCCACCCCAGAGCACCCTGCCCCCATGTTGATGAGGACAGGGCCTCTTCCCGACAACCCTGGCCGTTGGTTGTCGGGGTCTGCGGGCGGGGGACTTATCAGAATCCGGGAGCCCCCTTCAATAAGGGGGCCCCCGGATCCTGGCCCCCCCACCCTATGTGAATGAGTATGGGGTACATCGTACCCCTACCCATTCACCTGGTGGAAAAAAATTGCAATAAAAAAACCACACAGCTTTTTAAAGTATTTTATTGCACAGCTCCGGGGGTCTTCTTCCGACTTCAGGGGTCTCCGGTGTCGTCGCCGCGCTTTCCAGTTCATTCTTCTGCCGGGCCACCGCTAACTTCTTTAGCTCTTTTGCTAGCGGAGGCCCGGTCTTCACCGTCGCCTTCTTCTTCTCCCGCTCTCCGGTTCTTCTCCCGCTTCTTTCTTCTGCCGGCCCTTCCACTAACTTCAGCTCTTTTGCTAGTGGAGGGGCCGGTCTTCCCGTCGCCGCCGTCGCCTCTTCTTCTCTCTTCTCCTCCTCGATGTTGACGCGTCGCTTCCTCTCGCTGTAATACTGGCTCTCCGCTCCGCTCCGCATTAATATAGGCTTCTCATGACGTCACAGTCACATGTTCCCATGACGTCACAGTCACATGCTCCAGGGCCATGTGCCCCGGAACATGTGACTGTGACGTCATGAGAAGCCTATATTAATGCGGAGCGGAGAGCCAGTATTACAGCGGGAGGAAGCGAAGCGTCAACATCGAGGAGGAGAAGAGAGAAGAAGAGGCGACGGCGACAGCGGCGATGGCGACAGCGGCGACGGCGACGGGAAGACCGGCCCCTCCACTAGCAAAAGAGCTGAAGTTAGTGGAGGGGCCGGCAGAAGAAAGAAGCAGGAGAAGAACCGGAGAGCGGGAGAAGAAGAAGGCGACAGAGAAGACCGGGCCCCGCTAGCAAAAGAGCTAAAGAAGTTAGCGGTGGCCCGGCAGAAGAAAGAACCTGAGAGTGCGGCGACGACACCGGAGACCCCCGAAGTCGGAAGAAGACCCCCGGAGCTGTGCAATAAAATACTTTAAAAAGCTGTGTGGTTTTTTTATTGCAATTTTTTTCCACCAGGTGAATGGGTAGGGGTACGATGTACCCCATACTCATTCACATAGGGTGGGGGGGCCGGGATCCGGGGGCCCCTTTATTGAAGGGGGCTCCCGGATTCCGATAAGCCCCCCACCCGCAGACCCCGACAACCAACAGCCAGGGTTGTCGGGAAGAGGCCCTGTCCTCATCAACATGGGGGCAGGGTGCTCTGGGGAGGGGGGGCCACAGGCCACCCCCCTGCCCCAGAGCACCAAACCCCCCCATGTTGAGGGCATGCGGCCTGGCACGGTTCAGGAGGGAGGGGGGGCCGCTCTCTCGTCCCCCCCTCTTCCCCTGTGGCCTGCCAGGTTGTGTGCTCGGATAAGGGTCTGGTTTGGATTTTGGGGGGACCCCCACGCCATTTTTTCGGCGTAGGGGCGCCCCTTCAAATCCAGACCAGACCCAAGGGCCTGGTATGCTCCTGGAGGGGGAACCCATGCCGGTTTTTTATTTAAAATTTGGCCTGGAGTTCCCCCTCAAGATTCATACCAAACACAGTGCCTGATATTGGCGGGGATCCAAGTCGGATCCCTGTTCATTGAAAGTCGGACATATGTCGGCTTCATGTCGCAGGGCAAAGTCGGATCCAAAGTAGGACAGATGTCGTGTCGCACTAGTGTGAACCCAGCCTAAGTTAGAAACAGGATAGGCTTTTTTTAAAGAGAAGAGTTTTCAGGGATCGCCTAAAGATGGATAGAATAGGGAACAGTCGGACAGATTTATTTACTTATTCGTATATAGCTCAACTTAGTGCAGCATATGTCTTTTTGTATAACATGTATAACAATAAGGTAAAAGTGTTTGTAAAATTCAGACATGAAATATGAACAAGGCACATCTTTTTATGCTGTGTAGTCATCTCTATCCAAAGCACTGAGTGCGATTTCTGTCTGCTGCCTCCTTTCTCTATCAGCATGAGTCACTTCTGACAGGTTTCCCAACACAAGAGATTAAAGGTGAAGGGGTGGAGAGCCCCAGCACACAGCTTGTGATTCATATCCTCAGCTCGGCATGTTCTCTATGTGCTATGAGCAAGGACGTGTGTCCCTTTCTGACAATCAGAGCTGAGAGATTCTGTGTAAATTCTGTACTTTGAAAGGATATAGAGGACAGATGGCTGCAGATAAACAGGTGCAAGGAGGATTTGTTTCATCTTTGTGTATCACCTGATACACAGTCAGTGGGGCTGATTTACTAAAACTGGAGAGTACAAAATCTGGTGCAGCTGTGCACGGTAGCCAATCAGTTTCTATCTTCAGCTTGTTGAAATAAGTGTAGCGGGTGTCAAATTTAAAGGGAGTATCTGGGCCATAGATGGCCAAGATACATTGATTTTTTGGAATTTAATGGACTCTTTGGAGTGTGGAAGGTATGAATGGTGTCATGTTCCCTGCGGTCCCTAGGTGGCCCTGTCACCTGGGACCGGGGTTGAACTGCCATTCTAGAGCCGTGCCCTTTGTGTCCTCTCGCGGCAGTAGTACGGCGGGGCGGGGAACCCACTGTGCCTGCTAGGAGAGGATATAAAGGGGGCGGACATCTTGCACACGAGGTCCATTCCCCAGGCACCTTCAGCCTGGGGGCTGCTGCGGTTCGTCTGTGCCCAGGCACCCTTGGCCTGGGCGCGTGGAGTCGAGTTCCATCCCAGGCACCTTCAGCCTGGGGTGAGGTACTTTACCAGGAGGCCTGGGGCCCAGTACCTTCGACTGGGTCCTGCAAGGGCAAAGCATTCCTAAGGTGCCCCCTAAGGGACCGGAGAGGTGATCTCCCCGAAGAGCCAGCGCAGCATTTGCTGGTGACGGTGGAGGCCTCTGGTGACCGTCCGGATGGATGTCTTCCTCTGACAGGTATTTCATGTTCTCATGGTCTGTGGCAGAGGCCCATCTTCATCAGGTCAGTGGCAGGCCTCATCCAAGGCCTGTGGCAGAGGCCTCAACGTTCACCCAGGTCAGTGGCAGGGACCAAATTCACAGTCGGTGGCAGCGACTGTGCGCCAAGCCTGTTTGCAAAAAATGGAACAGGAGAGCCTTTATTCATTGTGTTGTGCCTGGACCTACTCTTTCCTACACCTTGTCTGTTCTTTTAAAGTTCAACCAGCCTACCTATTGATCAAAACAAATAAAACAGTGTTGGACTTTTATTGGTGTGGAACTCGTGTTACTGGAAGCTAAGTGTCCCTGTCAGTGACAGTGACAATCATCCTCCACAGGAGAAGCTGAGGCTCCGGACGCAGACCCGAAGGTAAATGGTTAGCTCATATCTCTGCATACTACATCAGAGAGCCGAGCTGGTGGTGTGCATCTTTCCCCCTTCTCCCAGATACCCCTAGACGTGTCATACAGCCATAAAGAGAGGGGAGAAGGTGGGGGAAGACTGCTACATAAGCTTTGATTAAAAAAAATAAAAAAAACTGGATGCCGATTGGTTTCTATGCAACCAGACTTGCACTCTCCAGTTTTAGTAAATCAACCCCACTGTGTATATGTGAGGATAGTCATGTCACTGGGTATATGTGAGGATTTTCAATCACTTTAAGTCAGTTAATCAGGGCACAAATTATTGACTTTTTCACAGGTTTTTGATCAATAAAAATTTGAAAGACGTTGCATTCACTTACATGGACTTTTGATGCATATGCATCCAGATAATCTAACGTCATGGTTGGGACCTGGGAATCTAACGTCATGGTTGGGACCTGGGAGTTAATCTGGATGGGGAGGGATTTTTTTTTGTTTTATTTTTAGGGGAAAAAAAATTATAAAATTACATACTGCATTGTTTTCAGTGAGTATAGAATTGAAAAACACGAAACGGAGCCTACATATATAGATGTAGCCCCCTGATGTTTAGACAGGGCTGATATCAAAGTTAGTTGCCAGGTGATAGTTGCCTTGGCCAATTGTTAGGAGATCAATTGATTTCCCCCTAATTCTGGAATTGCTGCACTTTTCGCCTCTGTCACTAGGTGGCATTGTAACTAGTGACATTAGATAAGACAAGGGCATAGCAAGGACAGATTAGGAATGAATGGGGTGTCTCAGCCAATGGGCAGGGATTTTCTTGGGTCCCTTGGCCTGCTGGAAGAGCCTATTTATTTGGGTGGAGTCAGGTGACCGGGGCTCTGTGCCACCAGGACGGCTGTCTGTTGTACTGCCCAGGCTGCTAGGCCAGAAACCTAAGGCCTATCCAGGGGACATCTGGCTGCTAGGTTGTCTGAGTGCCTATCCAGAAGCAGGAGAAGCAGCGTAGGATTGGGACTGCCGACTTGTAGTCCAACCAGAAGTAACGGTTCCGCCGGCCGGGGAACCAGTTATGGTCGGAGGTAGAGAAGAAGCTGTCGCCACTAAGGGACCATCCACCTTGCTACCGGAGACCACTGTGAGTAAGCTGAGGTCAGTACCAGAGCAGACTTCTCACCAGCCGGGGACGGTAAAGAAGTGGGAAAACTTCAGCAAGTGCCAAGTCAGGGACCCAGCAGGACAGCAGAAGTGACGCTTGCGGAGTATCAGTGAGTGCCAAGCCAGTGACCTAACATGTCAGCAGGGGTGACGCTTGAGAAGATACTGTGTGCTAACAGTGGAAGAGCTCAGGGGATTCAGTGGCTATTGGATCTGAAGTCTAGTGAGAGAGACTGGGAGCTTGTTAGGTGAAGACCCACAGTGATTGATGGTGGGGTAAACTAAGAACTGTTCGTGTTGCAAATAGTTGAATTCTATTGCCATTAGTAACTGCTACAAGTTTTTTGCCATAGGAGACAGCGGCCCTACCTATACAGAAGTGGTGTCCGGCGGGAGGCCTTCACCTGTATAGCTGTCTGCCTATAGAAGTCTCTTAGTCTGCCAATTATCTTTGAATCTACCTAAGGGTGTCCTGGCCCTAACCCTCTCTCCCACAGTTCTGTTTTCAGACAATAAATCTCTTTGGGTTCAAAAGTGTCTGGCGCCCACCTGTTCATCTTGCATTACACCCACCATGCCTTATAACCCACTCTACACAGAAGGATGTCAGCTGTCTCTAACTCTGGAGGTCACCATTAGGCCTCCAGGGGCCCGGGACTTTGCTACATACTGATCAAATTGAATTGCTTTCATGTACATACTTAGTAATTACACATTACAACAAGGCTTTAAAAACATTACCACATTTTGACAATATTATTTACATGCAGATGATTTACATGGTCATCTAAAAACAAACACTGAAATTACTACATGTTCCCTTTAGGGAAAACATTCATCCATTCTTTGGGAGGATTTAAGACTTCTTCTTGTCACTTCTTGGTTGTGGATCTTGACTAGTAGTTGAGTTTTGCACATACTAAGTGTGGCAAAGGGAATAAAAGGAATCCAGTGCCAGGCTTAACACTTATATCTTCTCTGGAGACTCCTGAAGGTGGGTAGAAAGTGAAGGTTTGCAGAAGGCCAGTAAAAAACAGGAAAAGTTCCATTTTGGCTAAACTTTCGCCAACACATGCTCTTCTTCCTGGGGGAACAAAGTCAACTCAGTGTGACAAATTGTATACTTAGCCACTGTTTTCCAGTCTGGAAATAAAATAATTAGAACTAAATTTATAGATGGAATGGTGTGGTAGAGGTAAGCCTGACCCCATGGTACATGTACTCCAACAACCAAACTGTGATGTGGACGGCTACTAGATACCTAGCAGCTGTGCAAAAACACACAGAAAGCTACATAATGGGTCATCATGCTTCAGCCTTAAACTATTTATCCACACCTTCCCGATGAAGTGGCCTTTGTTAGTACCACAAAATATGTTGATGGTGTATACATGCATTTCATAGTCAATGAAGACCAGTCCTTGATGTAAAAGCTTCACTCAAGCATGCTCTTCAACACAGGTGCCTCTGCATTTAATACCCATTTACTCTTTCGTCCATGGACAGACACAGCTTCTCTATTGACAAAGTGGGTATTATCCGTTAATTAGGAGTGACTAGGCAGAAAAACTTGTAAAAAGTGTTGCATCACACCTTCTACAGTCCCGCCCAGGGGGCGGACCCCCCGGGTATATCCTCTCAGTCTGCATATCGCAGATCAGTTTTTTCTGTCTAGCAAGGAGTAGGACATGGCTCCCTTCGGGCCCATTGGTCCGGGGAAAAAAGATATATATATTTTTTTTTTTGCTACATTTGTTGTTTCCTGCGATCTTCGATCAACTGCCGACTGGGTGACAGGCTGGATCCTCGATCCTTGTAGTCTCCCCAGTTTCGGCCATCGAGCATGTGCCGACCCTAGCTATGCGCTGGGTTTTCCACGACATGCCCGTCGCTCCACGGGTGGCCAGTGAGCCTATGCTCCAGGGCCTGCATCGGACCGCTCAGCTTCGGCTGACCTTATGGCCGAATCGCAGCAGCCTGGCCGGTGAGCTTACGTTCCAAGGCTTGCATCGGACCGCTCAGCTTCGACTGACCTTACGGCCGAGTCGCAGCAGCCTGTCCGGTGAGCGTCACGCTCCAGGGCATACATATGATCGTCCCTTTTGGGTCCAATCACAGCATGCCTGGCCAACAGTCACCTTCCGTGCGCGGACGATGATCTGTTTGGAATGTCTTCCAGCATAATACATGCAGGATAGGTAAGTAAAACTCCCCTGCCTCGGCTGGGTGATTTAGCTGGACATTCCTGGAGAGATCAAGTAAGTGGTTGTGGCCCCTTTCTTCCCTCTCTCCCTGCCTTTCCCTCCTCCCTGGGCTTCTAGCTAAAGGTGCTGGGTGCTGGGGGTCACCTAAGGGGTTCCACTGGAGCGGGGCTGGCTGTAACTAACATTTAAAAGAAATGTCATTTCTGCTTACCTGTGTGTGTGCTTCCTCCTCCATGCTGTCGGCGGCCATTTTGAGGTGGTCCATGCCGAGTTCGGCCTCTTGTGACTGCCCGGCGGCCATCTTCCTGTGGTTCGGCCACACCCACTGGCCCCTATCAGCTGATCGGCGGCCATGTTTGTCCACCCTGTATGTATATATTGCCGTTCGGCGGCCATCTTTTTGTGGGCTACGGCTGCTTGACCTCTATCTTCAGTCGGCGGCCATTTTCTTAGAGCCCACATTATCTTCCATACAGACGTTTTTGGCAACCATTTTGTGAGAGCCTCCGGCCTCTAGGGTGCATTACACTGGCGCGAAAATTCACACAGGAAGTGCTGATAAAAGAAGCAGACTGACACAGCAGCAGTGGGACAGCATCACAGGCGCAGCACACGGCAGCATAGCAGTACCGGTCCAGGGTGGTGAGTCCTCTGGGTAACCCAGCATCTCTGCAGCGCAGGAGGGTGGCCTATTGATATCTTGCCTGGAGCCCTGTGAGTGTCAGCGTGTGGTCAGCATGGCACCTGAGCCAGATGTCTTCTCCCCTGAAACACCAGATTTAGCAGCTGGTGCCCCTGAGGTGTCTATGAACGCTATGACGGCAATCCTAGAGGCGTTTGCTGCCAGGGTGGAAGCAGCACACGGGAATACAGGGGGTAGTAAACGCCCCGTCCCCTGCAAGCTTCTGGGGATAATTCTGATGCAGAACCAGGTCCAGCTATGGCTCAGGGCCCAGATTCTGACGCATCAGAGACTGCAGACCATGACTGGACAGTGAGGATGACTCCAAGTCCAGGTCAGTACGTGAGATGGCTTTGGTATCTGACCTTATTACTGCAGTGTGGGATACGCTAAAGTTGGAAAATACTGCAGAAGCAGCAGAGACTCCGGTCCACTTGGGTTTCATAGACCTGCCCGCACTGCTAAGGTGTTCCCTTGTGTGTCTTTTGATAAACTCTTATACAAGGAATGGGAGAACCCACTAAGGGTCTTTACAGCCCCAAAGAGGTTTACGGTACGGTACCCCTTTGAGGAGAGTTTTCTGAAGAAATGGACCTCTCCCCCTATAGTGGACCCTCCGGTGTCCAGACTTAATGGAGCCACCACAATTCCTGTAGAAGGGGCTCCTGTTTTCAAGGACCCTGTGGATAAGAAGGCTGAAGCACTCGCTTGCTACCTATACTCAGTGGTAGGCTCAGCAGTACGCCCGGCATTGGCGGGGGCCCTAGTGTCTCACACACTTACTGAATGGGCAAGATTGCTACTCCAGGGGTTAAGGAGCGAGATGCTCCTCCTGATGAGATAACATTGGCCGACCTGTTGGTCCAGGGCCTTAGGTTTGTCTGCGAGTCAGACATGGATACTATTCCCCTGCTGTCTAAAGCTTTGGTTTATGCAGTAGCAATACGCCGCCTGATCTGGCTAAAAGGCTGGTCTGCGGACCAGACTTCCAAGAAAGCCCTGTTGGATCTGCCTTTTAAGGGCGACAGACTTTTTGGGGCTTCTCTGGATGACATCATCAAGGATGCCACAGGAGGTAAAAGCACTTTGCTTCCCCAAATTAGCAAGGGTAACGGGCCACGCCAAGGGCCCTCCTTTACTGCACGCAAGCGTTTTTTTCGTCCCCCTAGGGCGACAGGGAAAAGACCCCAGGCCGATAAAGCGCCTGCCCAAGGACAAAAGCGTCCTTGGTCCCGCATACCCAATAAGCCTGCGGACAAATTTGCGTCCGCATGAAGGTCCTCCCCCACCCAGCTCGGGTGGGGGGACGTCTTCGCAAATTCGCGACTCAGTGGACAGCTCTATTCTCCGACAGGTGGGTTTGCGAAGTAATCTCCTCAGGCTACAAGATAGAGTTTCTCTCTTGTCCACCGGACAGATTCAACACCTCCAATCTCCAGCTACTACCGACCCAGGGTCTACTGGAACGCGGGGTAGTTATTCCAGTTCCAGAACTGGAACGGGGTTTTTACTCAAATCTGTTCATTGTGCCGAAGAAGGAGGGGGTTCGTCCAAGCTTGGATCTCAGAGCCCTCAATTGCTTTGTGAAGGTACAAAGATTTCGGATGGAGTTGGTTCAATCTGTAGTCACGGCTCTCCATCCGGGGGACTTTCTGGCCTCCTTGGATATCAAGGACGCATACCTGCATGTCCCCATATACTCCAGACACCAGAGGTTTCTGCGATTTGCTATCGGGAAGGACCACTACCAGTTTGTGGCCCTCCCGTTTGGCCTTGCCTCAGCACCCAGGACGTTCACCAAGGTGCTCGCTCCGATTCTGGCACTTCTAAGACAGCGGGGTATCGCTATCACAGGCTACTTGGACGACCTTCTGCTGAAGGCCCCTTCAAGCTCAGAATTAGAGTGTCCATTACCTGTCAGACTCTTCGAGACTGTGGTTGGATACTAAACACGCAAAAGTCAGTATTGGTGCCCACTCAACGCCTAGTGTACCTGGGGTTGATTCTGGATTCCTCAGAGGCAAAGGTATTCCTCCCTGTGGAGAAGTTGCAGACCCTCCGGGCTGCAGTACGGCAGCTGACTTCCAGGAATTGGTCGTCACTCCGTTTTTGCATGCGAGTGTTGGGCCTCATGGTAGCCTCCTTCGAGGCGGTCCCATATGCTCAATACCACACTCCAGTGTTACAGAAGGAAGTTCTGTCCAGATGGAACAGATGCCCTTCATCTCTGGATTATCAAATCCGAGTGAGCCACCTAGTCAGGAGATCCCTGGTATGGTGGCTGACAGCACCGGCTCTAATGGCCGGGAAGTCATTTCTTCCGGTTTACTGGATAGTGATCACAACAGACGCCAGCCTTACAGGCTGGGGGGGAGTCTGGGGTGTTCAGTCGGCGCAAGGTCGCTGGACCCCAGAGGAAGCCCTCCTGCCGATCAATGTCCTGGAAATCCGGGCGAACAGGCTGTGCCTCTTCAAATGGTCTCAGAGGCTGCAAGGGCGTCCAGTCAGGATCCAGTCAGACAACGCCACAGCGGTGGCATATGTCAATCATCAAGGAGGAACAAGAAGCTCAGCTGCAGCATCGGAGGTTGCTCGCATCCTAAAGTGGGCAGAGAAGAGCGTACCGGCACTGTCGGCCGTGTACATTCTGGGTGTGGAAAACTGGCAGGCGGACTACCTGAGCCGCCAGATGCTGGACCAGGGAGAATGGTCCTTACACCCGGAGGTGTTCCAACTCCTCTGCCAAAGATGGGGCACACCAGACGTAGATCTTCTGGCTTCCCGACTCAATCGGAAGGTATTGAGGTTTGTGGCCCGGTCAAGAGACCCATGGGCAGACGCAACGGACGCGTTGGTGACATCGTGGGGTCAGTATCGGCTAATCTATGCCTTCCTTCCCTTAAGGCTTCTTCCTCTTCTGCTCCGCAGAGTGGAGGCAGAGGGAATTGCAATGATCCTAATCACTCCAGATTGGCCTCAGCGTCCTTGGTACGCCGATCTAGTACGTCTGGTAGCAGACGTCCCCTGGCGCCTACCACTACGGAAGGACCTGCTATCGCAAGGTCCCATACTCCAGAATCCTGCTGTTTTTACAGTATGGGGTGGACCAAAGGCTTGCCCTAAGTACGATTAAGGGACAGATATCTGCCCTGGCTGTCTTTTTTTCAGCGACCCCTGGCGACTCACTCTCTCGTGAGTACATTTGTGCAGGGGGTTTGACATGTGGCCCCTCCGGTCCGTCCCCCGTTACCTCCGTGGGACTTGAACCTGGTCCTCTCGGTGCTTCAGAAGGCACCGTTTGAGAATATTAGAGATATTCCCCTGTTGACACTTTCTCAGAAAGTGATCTTTTTGGTGGCTGTTACGTCAGTTAGACGAGTCTCTGAGCTGGCAGCCTTGTCCTGCAAGGCTCCCTATTTGGTTTTCCACAAGGATAAGGTAGTGCTGCGGCCGCAGCCTTCCTTTCAAAAGTCGTTTCGGCTTTTCATCTCAATGAAGACATTGTACTTCCATCCTTGTGTCCTCAGCCGTCGAATCCTAAGGAGTCGGCGTTGCATTCCTTGGACGTTGTCCGAGCTTTGAGAGTATACCTATCTGCTACTTCCCTGTTCCAGGAAATCAGATTCACTGTTTGTTTCGGTGGCTGGTCCCAAGAAGTCTGCCACCATCTCTAGGTGGATCCGACAGAGTAATCTAGGCTTACGCCTTAAAGGGTCAAGCGCCCCCCTTTCCGGTCACGGCGCATTCGACCAGGGCAAGAGGTGCCTCTTGGGCTTTCTGACATCAAGCGTCTGTTTCCCAATTATGTAAAGCAGGGACTTGGTCGTCCGCTCACACTTTCACAAAATTCTACAAAGTTGATGTAGGTGCATCTTCGGATGCCTCTTTTCGGCCGCAAGGTTTTACAAGCGGCTGTTTAGAGTTGCAGCTCCTCCATTGGAGGAGTGCTGTTTTGTGTTTGGGGTGAAGTTTATTTTATGCTGTTACCACCCCTCGTTTTTTCTCTGACACTGCTTTGGGACGTCCCACTTTGTCAATAGAGAAGCTGTGTCGGTCCATGGACGAAAGAGTAAATAGGATTTTTTACTCACCGTAAAATCCTTTTCTCTGAGTCCATGGACCGACACAGCACCCACCCCTCCTTTTAAGTTTGTACTGCTTTTTGACGAACTGATCTACGATATGCAGACTGAGAGGATATTCCCCGGGGGTCCGCCCCCTGGGCGGGACTGTAGAAGGTGTGATGCAACACTTTTTACAAGTTTTTCTGCCTAGTCACTCCTAATTAACGGATAATACCCACTTTGTCAATAGAGAAGCTGTGTCGGTCCATGGACTCAGAGAAAAGGATTTTACGGTGAGTAAAAAATCCTATTTTTTGGGTCTTGTTTATTCACACATATCCTTCATTGGGATCCAACCGCTTTCCCAGCACAGGATTATCTGAAAAACCACCTCAATGAGCATCGAGAGTGACCTATATCTGTGTGGAGACAGAAATTGCCTGCAGGCCTGACTATCCGGTTTTTGTGACCCCTTCCTAATTCGGTGTCCTGCAACCCTACCAATGCATTAGTCCTATATTACTTTTTTGATGTATACAAATCAGTACAATTAAAACCCAAATTCTACATTTAGAATGCTCTCCTGGAATTTTATGCCATTTTTTCTCTTGTTCACGCTTCACACTTCAGAGTTTTCTTATAGTAAAATTTATAATTTAGCAATAATCGAATGTGCTTTCTTGGAATGTACTTCAATGTTAAGAGAAACAACAGCATGGCAGACAAGGGGAGGAACATAGTAGAAAAAAATGATCGTAAACCCAAGGCCACTTGGGTAAAGTCATTTCTTGTTCTTCAAAATGACTGTCACCTGAGCTTCATCACCCGTTGCATGATTTAGAAAATAAAGTATATTTATATTGGGATTAATGGACTGATCAGAATACTACCAGTGCACAGAGCTAACATACTGTATAAAATCCCCACTTTCCATGGAAGATGATCTCATCACACGAATGCTACTAATGTATGGTGGTTGGAGGCAATCTGTGTATGGTTCAGCTATCTAACATACATTTGGATTCTATGCTGCCAAAATTAAAGGGCAAAGTATGTGGTTTGGGCTGCCTGATCTGAACCTGGCCAGTGCACTGTTTACATCCTGTGAGCTCTGTATGTACCCAAGAACGGCAGGCATGAACTCTGAAATGAAACTGAGGGGTAAAGTCCGTGTTTCGAGTAAATATTGCCTAGGCTGACACAGAGTTTGCACCCATCCTCCATTTAAAGTTATGCTCCCACCCCACATCTGTGTTCGCTGTCCACACAAAGAGCTTGAAAAAGATGATTAATGCACTGCCCTCATACAGATCAGACATAGTTTGGGGTGGAGGTCTTTCGGTGTAATAACATAGTGTGGTAGTGTGGTACCCCACCAGTGTATGAATACAGGATTCTCAACCAGGCAGGTTGAGGGGCTCCAGGGTATTTGCTTGTTTGGGAGGAAACTGGCTTTTCAGTTTCCTCATGATTTACTAAAGTTCACTTTGGGACCCGGAGCTTGGGGATTTCTTAGAGATCCGGGTGGGATGAAATCCCCAGTCCTGGATCTGGGTTTTGAGACTCAACTGCACACTGATTGTTCAGGTGTGTGTGGGCCTGATAGTAGAGTCAGGACCAGCATTCTGGGCTCCACCCTCCCGACGAGTGCAGGTGTGCACTGGGGGAAGCCATAGAGTGCAAGTGGAATGGGCGGTGTTGCCAAGGGAAAAGTCTGTAGGAGACAGACAAGAGCCTGAAGTGGAAGGCCTGAGCAGCACTGTATGTATAAGCCAGGAGGCTAAATGTCATTTTGTTGATGAATAGGAGTGCTGAAACCCCTGCAAGGGAAACCTTTGATTTTGTTTTGAACTTCTTTTAATAAAAATGGGCAAACAAAGCCCTTAAAAAGAAGAACCAGCGAGTGGCGGTGTCCTTCAAGCTCTACACTTGATGCTAGTCCTTCACACATGGTGGAGAATTTTGGCACCATCTGAGATCCCTACAATCAAGTAAGTTCATCTGTTATATGAACTGTGTTTTGCTTGCCAGAAACTGCATAATCTGTGTGTGTGCAGGTGAGGAGAACCTGCAAGAGAAAGGTAACTAGCCTTAAAGAGACAGTGCTCCAATTTGTTGCTGAACTGTGATTTTTTTTTTTTGGAGTGATTGTGAGTATGGGGCGATCAAAACGCCTAAAAGAAGCAAGGATGACTGAGATGATAGATAGAGCTCTGTGGCTGGAGGGGTTGTTACCGCCTGATCGAACCCCATACATGCCTAAACAGAGTCTTCCAAGGGAAAAGCGGGCTGCTGTTGTCCCTAGCAACCCTGGTGCAATGAATGCACAGATGACTGCTAGTGTGGAGAATCCACCAGCGTTTGAATCTGCAGTGGATTGGTGCAAGCGACACCTGGCAGGATTGGACCAAGCTAAAGTGGAAGGCAAGCCAACCTTCCATACAAAAAGAGAGCTGCCGAATGTCCATGCCTGGGAGAGGGGTGTTGTTGTCCCTGGCAACACTGCTGCAGTTAAACCAGCAGCTGTTGTGAAAAGTGTGAAAGTGACACAGCTTGAGACAGGGTCCAGCAGATGCAGGGTGGGAAACCCTGACAAGACATGGAACCAAGTGCGCTGTTTGCGGTGCAGTGAGTGGGGGCATGCAGTCTCCAAGTGCCTTTTGTCCCTGGCTCCAGTGCAAAGCTACCTAGCAAAACAAAGGTCTGAGAAGCCTGTGTTATATGCCAGAAGAGAGGCTGATCAAAGGCCAGGACAGAGAGTGGTTGCCCATAGCAACACAGAGGAGGCCAGTCGGGCTGTCTGTGGACCAAGGGGTGTGCCTCCCATGGGTCGTGACAAGTGGCTTCCGGAGGAGCCAATACAGCATGTTGGAGAGAGCCAGCAAAGCTCTGCTGGGAGACTGTGATCTCCCATGGCAACGAGAGTGGAAGTTATGCCTGGAAGGAATCATCAGGAGAGAAACGCACTAGGGAAAAGTCATCCAGTACCATGCCTGGAATGTGGCCAGCTGGGGCACGAAATATTGTCTTGCCCTATATTCTGGGGTGCACCTAGAGGTAATGTTGCTAAACAGAACTCTTTACCTGTGGGCCAAGGTCCCTTTGCAAATATGTTTGCAGTCACCCCTGGCAACAAGGAGGAGTTTTCTGTGATGTCTGCAGGGGGTGCTAAACAGTGGGAGATGCCTGCTGTGATTTCATCCCATGGCCACCAGGGGGAGTTGGCCAGTAAATGTGTGGCTGAGGACTGGTTCTTAAGACAACGTACTCAAATGAAGATGGAGACCCCAACTACTGTGGTAGGTAAGACTATCTTTAATGAAATGATGCCTGGAACTGCTGATTTCAGGTATAAAAGAACTGGCTACGAGACTGTCCATGATGATATGAGAGTGACCCCAGTTAGTGGGGCCACAGAATGTGCGCTGGAGAATGACTTTTTCATACCCAGTGGGAATGCAGGGGTTAAAGTCCAAACAGAACCTGTGTTGATGACTAAAAGTGTTGTGTCTAATGTCTGCCAGCCTCAAGTTGGCAGTGGGCTAGGACAGCCTGCAAAAACGAAAAATGCTATAAGTGTTATTGTTAATGAAAAGTTTGCTGCTGTTGGGAAAACCCCCGGTTCTTCCAGAGCAAAAGCTGTTGTCACAAATGGGTCGTTGCTTCTAGCAATTGGTGGTAAGACAGCACAGTTGTCCCCAGAAATCTCCAGGGAACTTCATGTATTGGAGTCGGAGGTTGCCATGGACAACTGCGATGTCACTCTGGTGGCACAGAGTGGAACTGTACTGTGTAATGGTAATGTGTTAGTGCAAGCTGATAGTACTAAAAATGTGCCGGTAAATGGTGGGTTAACACAACCTGTGAAAAATGCAAAGGTGTGTGAGGCTTATGAAGCGCCGCCCGAGCAAGGTGGTGGTTGTGGTGTATTGCAACCTATGGTGCTAAAACATGGGTTACCGAAGTCTGCCATGATTCGTAATTTGGGTGATAAATCTGCAACTAAACCCGTCTGTTCTAATGTGTCTCCTTGGGCGGATGGATCAGGGCTGAGGAGCGCCGGTGAATGGAGCACAGCTACAACGGATTGGGATAGTTGGGGTAAAAATCTAATGTCCCTGATTGATGAGGCTTTCATGCACAAAAATAAGGTGGACAAAGTTTCTGCTGTGCCAGCAGGAGGGACGGCAGAACAGCTTATAAATGAGGGCGCGGTGGCTGCTGCAGGGGTTAACCCTCGTGAGAAATATGGACCATATAAGGGCGAGCACACAGCAGACACTTTGTCCGTAACCTACAAAAATGATGCTGACATGGCGTGTCAAAGTGACGTTGTCACTGGTAATGTGAAGCAGTTTATTGGTGCTGAACCTGAGAAGTTGGGTATGAGTCAAGCACCTGGCAGCACTCTGGTAGAGCACCAGGCTGTGGTTGTCTCCAGCTGGGAGAAGGTTCCATTAAACCTTGCAACCTCTCACGTCTCAGCAAATGAGTCTGTCTGCATCCCCAGTGTCAGGAAAGTCCCCAGGAAGGACTTGGGTCTGGAGCCAAGGGTATTGTTTCTAACAAAAGTATTAAAGGAGATGCTTAAACTTTGGGATGTACAGCCAGTCTATACTGGGGTGTCTCCACCACAGTCAGACAGTCTGGTACTGCGGAGTACCATTAGGTGGACCCCTGAGTGGCAGGTGGTACAGCACAAAGGAAGACCAGACAGAAATGGTTTATTTATGACTGTATTACTAGTGATAAAAATCGCCTCTAGGTATGCTGATGGGTTACTTCCTGTACAAGAGGTATATGGGAGAGGCTTTGGCGAAAAGAAAGTGTCTGAGGTTTCACCACCTAACAGCCAGGTAGAAGGCATTTCTGCTGCTATGGTCCAAGGTAGTACTGGTCAGTTGTCGGTGAAGGGTGTGTATGCTGTACCAGTGGAAGAATCACATGAGATGGAAGGGCCAAGTGTGGACCAGAAAGCAGCAGAAATCCTGACCGGGGCTCAACCGAAGGTGGTTAAAAAGACTGGGGTCCCCAGTCCAATGTTTGGTTTAGGTGACAAACCTAATAAGGTCCCTGAGACAGGGAAACGGATAAGACGTGCGGTAAAAATTGTATGTGGATCAGACAAGAGCTTGTCTGTTCAGGTGGATAAAAATACAGATGGCATCAGAACAGGTCAAGTGGTAGGACAGCTGCCTGCAGAGTGGGTGAACCCCGGGGAGGTGACGTCCTGTGAGGTTCCCGTGGGTGATGGCGGCCCTCCAGTATGTGTGTCCTCTGCAGACTCTGCCCTAGCAAATGCAAAAAAAAAAGGCATTGGTGATCTTTGCAACGTTGAGAGGTGTAATGTTGGTTTGAATATGTCTGTCAATGATGAACCAAATAGTTTGTTAAAGGTACATGACAGTCTGGTGTCCAAAGGTATTGGGAAATCTGGGAACCTGAAGCGTGGAGGCAGAAGGGTTGGTAGAAAGACCAGGGGTGCCCTGTTAAAATTTCAGTGCTTATGGAACCCCAAAAGAAGAGGGAGAAGGCTGAGTATAGGGAAACCTTGTTAAGATCCAGGGTGGGACATACCTTGAAGCGCACCCGGAAAAAGGTTGGGCCTACGTGGCTGACAGATAGCACAGAGGTGTCCCAACCATAATGACGGTGCTGGTGTTCCTCCCTCCGGATCGAAACAAAGGGGGAGGGTATGTGGTAGTGTGGTACCCCACCAGTGTATGAATACAGGATTCTCAACCAGGCAGGTTGAGGGGCTCCAGGGTATTTGCTTGTTTGGGAGGAAACTGGCTTTTCAGTTTCCTCATGATTTACTAAAGTCCACTTTGGGACCTGGAGCTTGGGGATTTCTTAGAGATCCGGGTGGGATGAAATCCCCAGTCCTGGATCCGGGTTTTGAGACTCAACTGCACACTGATTGTTCAGGTGTGTGTGGGCCTGATAGTAGAGTCAGGACCAGCATTCTGGGCTCCACCCTCCCGACGAGTGCAGGTGTGCACTGGGGGAAGCCATAGAGTGCAAGTGGAATGGACGGTGTTGCCAAGGGAAAAGTCTGTAGGAGACAGACAAGAGCCTGAAGTGGAAGGCCTGAGCAGCACTGCTGTATGTATAAGCCAGGAGGCTAAATGTCATTTTGTTGATGAATAGGAGTGCTGAAACCCCTGGAGGGAAACCTTTGATTTTGTTTTGAACTTCTTTTTAATAAAAATGGGCAAACAAAGCCCTTAAAAAGAAGACCCAGCGAGTGGCGGTGTCCTTCAAGCTCTACACTTGATGCTAGTCCTTCACAATAGGAATCATTTATTATTGCTTTAAATTATATGTAATAATAATAGTGACCTACCTGCAGAAAAGGGCATAAACGCATCTCGTTTTACAAATTTCCCTTTAGCATCCAAAAAGTGATTTGGGTTAAACTCATAAGGAGTTTCCCACTGAGTCTTGTCATGCAAAACAGATGTGAGGAAAGGAATGACCTCTGTATCCTACAAGGAGAAGCACATTGTACAATACTTAAAGATGAACTCTAGGCAGACATAAAATACACAAATGAATGCAGTTCTATATATACTAATAGATAATTAAATGTATTTTTAATGCAAGTTGTTCCAGTTCCTGAATTTAATTAGGGTTAAATCCTCTTCCAGTCCTTGTACAGCAGAGCTCGAAGTTGGAGAAGAAGAAGCAGCAGCTCAAATGTATGTGCCAGAAAGGGGCATGCTGAAAGAAGAAGAAAGCAGTGTAACAAAGATAACCTCATCACTGTGCTGCTTCTCCTTCACTGTTCAGTTACAGACTAGGGCCAGAGTCTGTTGGTTGTCAATCCATCTAGAAAATACGTACATCTACTGGTAGAAAAGAAATACTGCAGGGGACAGCTCTGGATTGAAGCAACCAAGCTAATTTTTTCTATGTTTGAATTGGCTATACATTTTCTACTGGAGTTCTGCTTTATTAAGAATCTGAATGGAAATGGTTGACTGAGGTTGACACCCTTTAAAATTCCCAAATAGCAGACCATGATTATTATAATTATTTAAATGTTTAACTTTCCAATCCAGCCTACTGGGTGTGGAAAGGAAGAAGGCTCCACCCATAGCCCACACCTGGCCATGAAACAGCTTTTGTTTCAATTGTCCAATTACATTTGGTCCCTTGGGGGGGGGGGGGCTATTCTTAAGAGCTGTAATTCCTAAACCCTTCCTTTGATTTGGATGTACATACCCTCAATTAAACCTGAGAGTGTGTACTTTCAAACCATATCCATTACATAACTATAGTTTGAATATGTTTTGGTAAATACCTGGAAAAAAACAAAATTGTGCTTGTGTCCAAATATTTATGGACCATATCTGTAGTGTTTTCTTATCTCTCTCCAAAGCCCTGAGTTTCTGTTGTTTGGTTGCTCTGTTATCAGCATGATAACATCTGACAAGTTCTCTGTGAACCAAGATAAAAACAGCCTGAAATTTGTGTCAAGGGAGGTTGCTATAAATAGATAAGCAAAAAGCTTGACTTGTCACAGCAAAGCTCTGCAAGTCTCTGCCTATGTGGAGGGGGGATGTGTGCCTTTCTTCATATCGTATGTCTTAACTGTATGCCAAGAATCCACTCCCAGTGCTGAACAGGAAAAGAAAAGCTCTAACATGATGTGCACTTTCTAAAGAATATATAAAGATGAAAACAGCAGATATACATGTAAAAAATATGTAGTGAGATTTGCTTCATCCCTGTGTATCATCTGAGGCTGTTCACTTCACTGGGTATAGGAGAGGGTTTATATCCACTTTAATGCATAGACTGCATTAAAGCGGAGTTCCACCCAAAAGTGGAACTTCCGCTTTAAGGACTCCTGACCCCTGACATGTCACATTTGACATGTCATTTTTTTTTTGGGGGGGGGGGGAGTGGGTACCTAGTTTTGACAGGTACCCAGCTCCCACCTCCGCTCATGGCGCCGAGCAGAAGTTCTCCTCTCCCCCCTCCCTCCCTCCCTGGAATCTTCTGAGACATGTCACAGGTCCCAGAAGATTGCCCAGCCATTCAGAACGTGCAGCGCGACTCGCACATGCGCACTGCGCACCTGGCTGTGAAGCCACAAGCTGTCACTGCCAGGTGCCCATACTTGCAATGTCGGCATCGTTGAGAAGAGAAGGAGAGAAGCGAGGCTTCAGGCAGCCGCATCACTGGACCGTGGGACAGGTGAGCTACACTTTTTGTAGCTGCTGGCTTTTAATAAACACAGAAATGGGTTGAACTCCGCTTTAAGATAGAAAACCTTCTGCCTTTACAACCACTTTAACCACTTAACGACCGCCCCATGTACTGTACATATACGTCGGCAAAATGGCACGGACAGGCACAATCACGTACCTGTACATGACTGCCTTCGTATGGCTGGGGGGTCCGATCGGACCCCCCTCCGGTACATGGAGCGGTGGTTTTCTGTGTGGGAGCCGTTTGCAGTGGTAATTTTTTTACTGATCACTGCAATCAGTGTCATTTGTGACAGTAAACAGTTGCAGGGCAATTAGGTTTAGGCCCCTTTAGGTCCAGGGTAGCCCCCTAACCCCCCTAATAAAGGTTTAACCCCTTGATCGCCCCCCAGCTAACCCTTTCACCCCCTAACGCCAGCGTCACTAAGCGATCGTTTTTTCGATCGCTGTATTAGTGTCGGTGGTGCCCCTAGGTAGCCAGTTATTTTTTTTTTAGGTTCGCTACAGGTTTTTATAGCATCAGGTAACCCTATATATTATTTTAACCCCCTGATTGCCCCTAGAGTTAACCCTTTCACCAGTGATCACTGTATAAGTGTCACTGGTGACACTGGTTAGCCAGTTAGTTATTTAGTTATTTAGGTTACCCGTCAGGTTTTTATTTAGCGTCAGATACCCCCATATATTACCTAATATAGGTTTTAACCCCCTGATTGCCCCTAGTTAACTCTTTCACCAGTGATCACCGTATAAGTGTTACGGGTGACGCTGGTTGGTTAGTTTGCTTATTATAGCATCAGGGCACCCGCCGTATATAAAGAAAATCAGAGAGGGGTGGGACATAGAAGGCCCACCAGATGGTCTATATGGTGATTCAACTACACATTAACTGGTGCAAAAAAAATTACTTTATTGATGAACACAAAGAGTAAAAGATCTCAAGGATGAGACAGTTCCCTTGGGGTGTTAAAGAATCTCCCAGAGGGGAACTGGTCCCTCCAAGTATCAGAACCAAAATATAAATACACATATAAAATGTACAACGTTGTGTAGCTAAAAAGATGTGGGAATATGGCCACCAATTAGACCTCGTGATATAGATTCTATTAATTAACCAGATTCCTCTGGATGCATATGTAGCATCTGCCGTGATGGAAAAAGATAGAAGTCAGTCCATCTGTTTAGAAAAAAAAAAAACCCTGAAAACACAAAAAACCTCTATACAAGCCGTATTATAGAAAATTTTTTATTAGATTAAATATCTTCAGAGTATCATTCATGTTGGATAGTCCTATAATATTTAATCATGTAGAGTAAGGTAAAGATCCAGGGGAAGTTTATTGAAGATAGTGGATAATTTATGCAGGGTATCCTGAGGGATAGTTCCACACAAGTATTCAACCAGAGGACAATGAAGCTGATAGATTTACTCCTCTCACCATATCAGAGAAGTTCTAACTCAGGTGTTTATAACCAGGAAGTCTCTATTAGCGTAATAGCAAACTGCTTGTATCAAACCGCTAATGGTTCCTGAACACTGCTAGTACTTACACCACTCATGCCTTGTATGTTGTGTATTAACCACACATCCGGATAAGACTGATTGTTACTCACGCTTTTGTAGACAGTATTTTTAAGGAAGTCCGTAGGTACCGAAGTGCTGTTAAGGAGATGCTGCTTCTGGTGTCCTCAGAGGGAGACCTGCAGATATGCGAGCCGGAGCCGGAGCCGGCAGTTCAGGCTATCTGCCTAGCATTCCTCGTATGTTCAGATCGCGTGTATAAGCTTATCCGGGTCAGGGTTCAAAGTCTCAAGCAGGCTTAGTGGTGTGATAGCTGGAGCGTAGAGCGTTGGTGGTGAGATGGAGGAATTACAGCTGGACGTTATACGTCATGATGGATCTTCTAGACTGCCAGGTCACGGATCTTGCAGTTAGGTGGTTTAGAAGGTCACGAAATTGGTGCCATATACTCCCACAGCAACAGGGTAACACCCGCCGTATATAACCCAATAAAGGTTTAGCCCCCTGATCACCCGGCGGGTGATATCAATTAGGTTTTAGCGTCAGAGAGGGTCTGCATTGCCCCAGGCAGCGTCAGGTTAGTGCCAGTAACGCTAAAACCCACGCGCAAAGCATACACCTCCCTTAGTGGTATAGTATCTGATCAGATCTATACTAGCGTCCCCATCGGTTTAGGGTTCCCAAAAACGCAGTGTTAGCGGGATCAGCCCAGATACCTGCTAGCACCTGCGTTTAGCCCCTCCGCCCAGCCCAGCCCAGCCCAGCCCACCCAAGTGCAGTATCGATCGATCACTGTCACTTACCAAACACAACACACATAACTGCAGCGTTCGCAGAGACAGGCCTGATCCCTGCGATCGCTAACAGTTTTTTTGGTAGCGTTTGATATGTTTGCTGACAGTCAGATGCTTTTTTACCTGTGAATCTTACTAGTGTACCACTAAATTTAGAGCCCAAAATGGCAAATCGAAGGTACACTAGTAAAGAGGCCTACGAGATTCTGAGCATGACAGATAGTGAAGAGGAGGTCACGTATCTGTCAGATTCAGGCTCAGAATACATTCCCGTAGAAGACAGTGGCTCCATGTCAGATAGCACTGATGACGAAGATGATGAGGTCCCTGCTAAGGTCAGGCGTACCCGTTCCCGATCTTCTGATGTTGTTGAGGAGCAAGAACCGCAGGGCTCTCGTATTATGGAGGAGAGTAGTACTAGCGCCGCTATTCCTTCTGGTGAACTGGCAAGCACCAGCGGCCTAGTACAGCCTGGGCGTACATCCAGCACTGCAGTATCTTGTGGTGACCTGGCAAGTCCCATAAGTGCAGTTCAAGCTGGCGAGGTGGCAAGCACAAGTAGTGTCCAGCTGCCACAAAGAAGAAGACAAAGGCAGGCCCGTTGTGTCCATAGTGCCCTTCCTGCAGAATTCGCCTATCCTGATTGGGTGCCCAACACTTCTGCAGAACCCCTACTTCCCCCATTCACTGCCCAACCCGGTATTCAGGTGTAAACAGCTGATTTTACGCCACTTGATTTTTATTCGCTGTTTTTCACGGAAGATCTCTATAGATCTATTGTGGACCAGAGTAATTTATATGCTGGTCAATTCATCCCCGCTAATACCCAGTTGCCTTCCATTGCCAGAGATTACGGTTTCCGAATTTAAAACATTTCTGGACCTTTCCCTCAACATGGGTACACATAAATTCTCGTCAATGCGCACCTATTGGTCCACGCGCCCAATTGACCATATGCCCGTGTTCTCTGCCTCCATGGCCAGGAAACGATACGAGCAGATCTTGCGGTTCATGCATTTCAACGACAATGAACTTTGTCGTCCACGTAGAGAGACCCTGAATACGATCGGCTGTACAAAATTCGGCCCCTCATAAACCACTTCAACAAACATTTTGCAGCCTTGTTTATTCCCAATCAAATTGTCTGTGTTGATGAGTCCCTGATTAAATTTTCTTGTCTTTCAAGCAGTACCTTCCCAGCAAGCGTGCCAGATACGGGGTCAAGCTCTATAAGTTCTGTGACAGGGCAACAGGCTATGTATGGAGCTTTACGGTTTATGAGGGAAAAGATAGTCAGGTAGAGCCTGAGAACTGTCCAGATTACATAGGGAGCGCTGGCAAGATAGTGTGGAACTTGGTGTCACCCTTATCCCGAAAGGGGTACCACTTGTATGTGGACAATTATTACACAAGCGTGCCACTGTTTAGTCACTTGTTTGATCATAAGATTGGAGCATGTGGCACCGTGCGACCTAATCACCGGGGCTTTCCCCAGGGGCTTGTAGATTCCCGTCTTAGGCTGGGGGAGAGAGCCTGCTTGAAGTCTAATAATTTGCTCGCTGTGGAGGGATAATAAGAATGTTTTCCTTCTTACCTCCCTTCACGCAGCCACGACAGTCCAAATTCGTACGGCGACTGGTGTTGTGGAGAAACCCCTCTGTGTCCATGAATGTAACCAAAATATGGGAGGGGTGGACCTCAACGACCTGTTGTTGGCGCCGTATCACATTGCCCATAAGGCGAGACCCTGGTACAAAAAAGTGTCTCTATCCTTATTTCAATTGGCTTTGCTGAACGCTCATGTGCTATACAGAGCTTCAGGCGGGACTTTATCCTTCCTAAAATTCCAGGATGAGATAGTCACAGAACTCCTGTATCCAGGTGGTTCTGCACCTCACCATCCCCAACCAAATGCAGTAAGCCGGCTGCATGAGAGGCATTTTCCGTATGTCCTCGAGAGTACCCCTACCCAATGAGCCCCCCAAAAAAGATGTTGTGTCTGTAGCAAGTTCGGATTTAGGCGTGACACACGTTATTTTTGTCCACTCTGTCCTGACAATCCTGGTCTTTGCATTGGTAAATGTTTTGAACGCTTCCACACAAAAGTGAAGTTTTAGCGTAGGGTACAGCATTTCACAGACTAGGACACACTTACACAGGGTCTCCCAAGATGCCATCGCATTTTGAGAGACCCGAACCGTTACAGTTGTTAGGCCTCATGCCCACGGACGTTTTTACAGCAGCGTTTTTGAGCGTTTTTACAGCTTAAAAACGCCTGTCCATGTTAGTCTATAGCTTCATGCCCACCTAGACGTTTTTGAGCTGCAAACAGCAGACGTTTTTAAGCTGTAAAAAAAAACAGGACCAGTGCGTTCCTCAGCGTCGGAGTTAGGCAGAAAAAAACTAGAGCGTCAAAAAACGCGCAAAAACGCGCAAAAACGCGGGGTCGCGTTTTTTAGCTCCGACTTTTTTTTTTAAATAAAAATTTACAATAACATGGACAGGCGTTTTTAAGCTGTAAAAAACGCAGCTGTAAAAACGTCAGTGGGCATGAAGCCTTAAAGTTACAAAAAAAAGTGTAAAAAAGAAAAAAAAAACAACACAAAAAAAATATAAAATAAACAAAAAAAAATAATAGTTCTCGTTTTATTGTTCTCTCTCTCTCTCTATTTTCTCTCTATTGTTCTGCTCTTTTTTACTGTATTCTATTCTGCAATGTTTTATCATACTTGCTTTTCAGGTATGTCATTTTTTGTTTTCAGGTGTGCCATTCAGCTGCAGCACGGAATTATTTATCTTGACAGCAACAGCGTTTGCTCCCACGATACATACAGTGGGGCAAAAAAGTATTTAGTCAGCCATCAATTGTGCAAGTTCTCCCACTTAAAAAGATGAGAGAGGCCTGTAATTGTCATCATAGGTATACCTCATCTATGAGAGACAAAATGTGGAAACAAATCCAGACAATCCCATTGTCTGATTTGGAAAGATTTTTTTTTTTGCAAATTATGGTGGAAAATAAGTATTTGGTCAATATCAAAAGTTCATCTCAATACTTTGTTATATATCCTTTGTTGGCAATGACAGAGGTCAAACGTTTTCTGTAAGTCTTCACAAGGTTGTCACACACTGTTGCTGGTATGTTGGCCCATTCCTCCATGCAGATCTCCTCTAGAGCAGTGATGTTTTAGGGCTGTCGCTGGGCAACACAGACTTTCAACTCCCTCCAAAGGTTTTCTATGGGGTTGAGATCTGGAGACGGGCTAGGCCACTATAGGACCTTGAAATGCTTCTTACGAAGCCACTCCGTTGCCCGGGCGGTGTGTTTGGGATCATTGTCATGCTGAAAGACCCAGCCACGTTTCATCTTCAATGCCCTTGCTGATGGGAGGAGGGTTACACTCAAAATCTCACGATACATGGCCCCATTCATTCTTTCATGTAAACGGATCAGTCATCCTGTTCCCTTTGCAGATAAACAGCCCCAAAGCATGATATTGCCACCCCCATGCTTCACAGTAGGTATGGTGTTCTTTGGTTGCAACTCAGCATTCTCTCTCCTCCAAACACGACGAGTTGTGTTTCTACCAAACAGTTGTACTTTGGTGTCATCTGACCATATGACATTCTCCCAATCCTCTTCAGGATCATCTAAATGCTCTCTAGCAAACCTCAGACGGGCCCGGACATGTACTGGCTTAAGCAGGAAGACACGTCTGGCACTGCAGGATCTGAGTCCCTGGCGGCGTAGTGTGTTACTGATGGTAGCCTTTGTTACGTTGGTCCCAGCTCTCTGCAGGTCACTCACTAGTTCCCCCCGTGTGGTTCTGGGATTTTTTCTCACCGTTCTTGTGATCATTTTGACCCCACGGGGTGAGATCTTGCATGGAGCCCCAGATCGAGGGAGATTTTCAGTGGTCTTGTATGTCTTCCATTTTCTAATTATTACTCCCACATTTGATTTCTTCACACCAAGCTGCTTTCCTATTGCAGATTCAGTCTTCCCAGCCTGGTGCAGGTCTACAATTTTGTTTCTGGTGTCGTTCGACAGCTCTTTGGTCTTCACCATAGTGGAGTTTGGAGTGTGACTGTTTGAGGTTGTGGACAGGTGTCTTTTATACTGATAAGTTCAAACAGGTGACATTAATACAGGTAATGAGTGAAGGACAGAGGAGCCTCTTAACCACTTAAGCCCCGGACCATTTCGGGCCATTAGGACCAAGCCTGTTTTTGGGATTCGGCACTGCGCTGCTTTAACTGTAAATTGTGCGGACATGCAATGTTGTACCCAAATGAAATTTGCGTCCTTTTCTTCCCACAAATAGAGCTTTCTTTTAATGGTATTTGATTGCCTCTGCGATTTTTATTTTTTGCGATATAAACAGAAAAAGACCGAAAATTTTGAAAAAAAATGATATTTTCTACTTTTTGTTATAAGAAAAATCGAATAAACTCAATTTTAGTCATACATTTAGGCCAAAATGTATTCAGCCACATGTCTTTAGTAAAAAAAATGTCAATAAGCGTATATTTATTGGTTTGCGCAAAAGTTATAGCGTTTACAAACTAGGGTACATTTTCTGAAATTTACACAGCTTTAAATTTATGACTGCCTATCTCATTTCTTGAGGTGCTAAAATGGCAGGGCAGTACAAAACCCCCCCAAATGACCCCATTTTGGAAAGTAGACACCCCAAGGAAATTGCTGAGAGGCATGTTGAGCCCATTGAATATTTTTTTTTTTTGTCCCAAGTGATTAAATAATGACAAAAAAAAAAAAAAAATTAAAAAAAGTTGTCACTAAATGATATATTGCTCAGCTTACTGAGAGGCATGTTCAGTCCATGGAATATTTTATATTTTGCCACAAGTTGCGGGAATATGACAAACTTTTTTTTTTTTGCACAAAGTTGTCACTAAATGATATATTGCTCACACATGCCATGGGCATATGTGAAATTACACCCCAAAATACATTCTGCTGCTTCTCCTGAGTACGGGGATACCACATGTGTGGGACTTTTTGGGAGCCTAGCCGCGTACGGGACCCCAAAAACCAAGCACCGCCTTCAAGGTTTCTAAGGGCATAAATTTTTGATTTCACTCCTCACTACCTATCACAGTTTTGAAGGCCATAAAATGCCAAGATAGCCCAAAACCCCCACAAATGACCCCATTTTGGAAAGTAGACACCCCAAGCTATTTGCTGAGAGGCATGTTGAGTCCATGGAATATTTTATATTTTGCCACAGGTTGCGGGAATATGACAAACTGTTTTTTTTTTGCACAAAGTTGTCACTAAATGATATATTGCTCACACATGCCATGGGCATATGTGAAATTACACCCCAAAATACATTCTGCTGCTTCTCCTGAGTACGGGGATACCACATGTGTGGGACTTTTTGGGAGCCTAGCCGCGTACGGGACCCCAAAAACCAAGCACCGCCTTCAAGGTTTCTAAGGGCATAAATTTTTGATTTCGCTCCTCACTACCTATCACAGTTTTGAAGGCCATAAAATGCCAAGATGGCACAAAACCCCCCCAAATGACCCCATTTTGGAAAGTAGACACCCCAAGCTATTTGCTGAGAGGCATGTTGAGCCCATTGAATATTTTTTTTTTTTTGTCCCAAATGATTGAATAATGACAAAAAGAAAAAAAAAAATGTACAAAAAGTTGTCACTAAATGATATATTTCTCACACATGCCATGGGTTATATGTGAAATTACACCCCAAAATACATTCTGCTGCTTCTCCTGAGTACGGGGATACCACATGTGTGGGACTTTTTGGGAGCCTAGCCGCGTACGGGACCCCAAAAACCAAGCACCGCCTTCAAGGTTTCTAAGGGCATAAATTTTTGATTTCACTCCTCACTACCTATCACAGTTTTGAAGGCCATAAAATGTCAAAATAGCCCAAAACCCCCACAAATGACCCCATTTTGGAAAGTAGACACCCCAAGCTATTTGCTGAGAGGCATGGTGAGTATTTTACAGCTCTCATTTGTTTTTGAAAATTAAGAAAGACATTTTTTTTTCTTTTTTTTTTCTTTTTTTACATTTTCAAAACTTTGTGACAAAAAGCGAGATCTGCAAAATACTCAACATACCTCTCAGCAAATAGCTTGGGGTGTCTACTTTCCAAAATGGGGTCATTTGGGGGGGTTTTGTGCCATCTGGGCATTCCATGGCCTCCGAAACTGTGATAGGCAGTGAGGAGTGAAATCAAAAATTTACACCCATAGAAATCCTGAAGGCGGTGCTTGGTTTTTGGGGTCCCGTACGCAACTAGGCTCCCAAAAAGTCCCACACATGTGGTATCCCCGTACTCAGGAGAAGCAACAGAATGTATTTTGGGGTGTAATTCCACATATGCCCATGGCATGTTTGAGCAATATATAATTTAGTGACAACTTTTTGTACATTTTTTTTTTTGGTCATTATTCAATCACTTGGGACAAAAAAAAAAAAATATTCAATGGGCTCAACATGCCTCTCAGCAAATAGCTTGAGGTGTCTACTTTACAAAATGGGGTCATTTGGGGGGGTTTTGAACTGTCCTGGCATTTTATGCACAACATTAGGAAGCTTATGTCACACATCATCCACTCTTCTAACCACTTGAAGACAAAGCCCTTTCTGACACTTTTTGTTTACATGAAAGAAAATTTTTTTTTGCAAGAAAATTATGTTGAACCCCCAAACATTATATATTTTTTTAAAGCAAAGGCCCTACAGATTAAAATAGTGGGTGTTGCATTTTTTTTTTCCACACAGTATTTGCGCAGCGATTTTTCAAACGCATTTTTTGGGGGAAAAACACACTTTTTTTATTTTTAATGCACTAAAAAACACTATATTGCCCAAATGTTTGATGAAATAAAAAAGATGATCATAGGCCGAGTACATGGATACCAAACACGACATGCTTTAAAATTGCGCACAAACGCGCAGCGGCGACAAAACTACATTCATTTTTAAAAGCATTTAAAAGCCTTTACAGGTTACCACGTTAGATTTACAGAGGAGGTCTACTGCTAAAATGACTGCCCTCGATCTGACCTTCGCGGTGATACCTCACATGCATGATGCAATTGCTGTTTACATATGACGCTAGACCGACGCTTGCGTTCGCCTTTGCGCAATAGCAGGGGGGACAGCGGTGCTTTTTTTTTTTTTTTTTTTTATTATTTATTTGGCTTTTTTATTTTATTTTTAAACTGTGCCTTCCATATTTTATTTTTTTACCATTTTTATCGTTATCTCAGGGAATGTAAATATCCCCTATGATAGCAATAGGTAGTGACAGGTACTCTTTTTTTGAAAAAAATTGGGGGGTTAGACCCTAGATCTTTCCTCTGCCCTCAAAGCATCTGACCACACCAAGATCGGTGTGATAAAATGCTTTCCCAATTTCCCAATGGCGCTTTTTATATCCGGGGGGGGGACATTCCCTCCCACTGCTTGTAAAAGCAGTCTAGAGGCTAATTATCTGCTAGAATTGCTTTTACATGAAAGCCGGCTGCTGGCTGAAAAGAATGATACCAAGATGATACCTAAACCCGCAGGCATCATTCTGGTATAAACATTCAAAGTCCAGCAACATACCAGTACGTTGCTGGTCCTTGTTGGACATGTATTGTAATCTTTTTTTTCATACAGCCTATTGGCTGAACGAAAAAAAGAGATTGATTGGTGGGTATGCCCACCATTAGAATACCTCCCTTCATCCACCCACTTCTAATGATGGGCATATATGCCGAAGCATGGGGGCATCCTCCCGCAAAAAAGTTATGCCGCGTACACACGGTCAAGCCTTCGTCGGAATTTCGACCGTATGTACGCGGCATAAAAGGTTATGCCGCGTACACACGGTCGGACTTTTCCACGGATAAGCCTCCGTTGGAATTTCGACCGTATATACGCGGCATTAGGAGCAAAATCGCTCCTCCGCCCCTGCTGCCCCCATGCTTCGGCATATATGCTCTTTTTTTTAACTGTGGTGGTGAAATCACCTCCTACAGCGTTGGAGTCACGGCTTTATGTATCGTGGGAGCAAACGCTGTTGCTGTCAAGATAAATAGATCCGCGCTGCAACTGAATGGCGTACCTGCTAAGCAAATGGTGGTTAACATTAAAACAAAGTAACATTACAGTACAACAGTAGGACCTTACCATGCCATACCTGCAAAGCAAATACCAAAACAAAACCTAGTAAAAAATAAAAAAATGTTTTAACGCAACCTGTGCCTAAAATATATATATGCCGAAGCATGGGGGCATCCTCCCGCAAAAAAGTTATGCCGCGTACACACGGTCGGAATGTCGACCGTATGTACGCGGCATTAGGAGCAAAATCGCTCCTCCGCCCCTGCTGCCCCCATGCTTCGGCATATATGCTCTTTTTTTTTAACTGTGGTGGTGAAATCACCTCCTACAGCGTTGGAGTCACGGCTTTATGTATCGTGGGAGCAAACGCTGTTGCTGTCAAGATAAATAGATCCGCGCTGCAACTGAATGGCGTACCTGCTAAGCAAATGGTGGTTAACATTAAAACAAAGTAACATTACAGTACAACAGTAAGACCTTACCATGCCATACCTGCAAAGCAAATACCAAAACAAAACCTAGTAAAAAATAAAAAAATGTTTTAACGCAACCTGTGCCTAAAATATATATATGCCGAAGCATGGGGGCATCCTCCCGCAAAAAAGTTATGCCGCGTACACACGGTCGGAATTTCGACCGTATGTACGCGGCATTAGGAGCAAAATCGCTCCTCCGCCCCTGCTGCCCCCATGCTTCGGCATATATGCTCTTTTTTTTAACTGTGGTGGTGAAATCACCTCCTACAGCACTGGAGTCACGGCTTTATGTATCGTGGGAGCAAACGCTGTTGCTGTCAAGATAAATAATTCCGCGCTGCAGTTGAATGGCGCACCTGAAAACAAAAAATTACATACCTGAAAAGCAAGCATGATAAAACATTGCAGAATAGAATACAGTAAAAAAGAGCAGAACAATAGAGAGAAAATAGAGCGAGAGAGAACAATAAAACGACAACTATTTTTGGTTTTTTTATTTTATATTTTTTTTGTGTTTTGTTTTTTACGTTTTTTTTTTTCTTTTTTACACTTTTTTTTGTAACTTTACAACTGTAATGGTTCGGGTCTCTCAAAATGTAATGGCATCTTGGGAGACCCTGTGTAAGTGTGTCCTAGTCTGTGAAATGCTGTACCCTATGCTAAAACTTCACTTTTGAGTGGTAGCGTTCAAAACATTCACCTTGGCAAAGACCAGGCTTGTCAGGACAGAGTGGACAAAAACTACGGGTGTCACGCCTAAATCCGCGCTTGCTACAGACACGACATCTTTTTTGGGGGTGGCTTTGGGTAGGGGTACTCGGGAGGACATACGAATAATGCCTCTCATGCAGCCGGCTTACTGCATTTGGTTGGGGATGGTGAGGTGCAGAACCGCCTGGATACAGGAGTTCTGTGACTATCTCATTCTGGAATTTTAGAAGAGATAACGTCCCGCCTGAAGCTCTGTATAGCACATGAGCGTTCAGCAAAGCCAATTGGAATAATGATAGAGACACTTTTTTGTACCAGCGTCTCGCCTTACGGTCAATTAGATACGGCGCCATCAACTGGTCGTTGAGGTCCACCCCTCCCATATTTTGGTTATATTCGTGGACACAGAGGGGTTTCTCCACAACACCAGTCGCCGTACGAATTTGGACTGTCGTGTCTGCATGGTAAGAAGGAAAACATTCTTATTGTCCCTCCACTTCATAGCGAGCAAGTTATTACACTTCAAGCAGGCTCTCTCCCCCAGCCTAAGACGGGCATCTACAAGCCGCTGGGGAAAGCCCCGGCGATTAGGTCGCACGGTGCCACATGCTCCAATCTTATGATCAAACAAGTGACTAAACAGTGGCACGCTCGTGTAATAATTGTCCACATACAAGTGGTACCCCTTTCCGAATAAGGGTGACACCAAGTTCCACACTATCTTGCCAGCGCTCCCTATGTAATCCGGGCAGTTGACCGACTCAATCTGACTGTCTTTTCCCTCATAAACCGTAAAGTTCACTACATAGCCTGTTGCCCTGTCACAGAACTTGTAGAGCTTGACCCCGTATCTGGCACGCTTGCTGGGAAGGTACTGCTTGAAAGACAAGCGGCCAGAAAATTTAATCAGGGACTCATCAACGCAGACAACTTGATCGGGAGTAAACAAGGCTGCAAAACGTTCGTTGAAGTGGTTTATGAGGGGCCGAATTTTATAGAGCCGGTCGTATTCAGGGTCCCCACGTGGACGACAAAGTTCATTGTCGTTGAAGTGCATGAACCGCAAAATCTGCTCGTATCGTGCCCTGGACATGGAGGCAGAGAACACGGGCATGTGGTCAATTGGGTGCGTGGACCAATAAGCACGCAATGACGGAAATTTATGTGTGCCCATGTTGAGGGAAAGGCCCAGAAAGGTCTTAAATTCGGAAACCGTAATTGGTTTCCAATTTCTGGCAATTTTAGGCAACTGGGGGTTAGCGGCGATAAATTGACCAGCATATAAATTACTCTGGTCCACAATAGATCTATAGAGATCTTCCGTGAAAAACAGCGAATAAAAATCGATTGGCATAAAATCAGCTGTTTCCACCTGAATACCGGGTTGGGCAGTGAATGGGGGAAGTACGGGTTCTGCAGAAGTGGTGGGGACCCAATCAGGATAGGCGAATTCTGCAGGAAGGGCAGTATGGGCACGACGGGCCTGCCTTTGTCTTCTTGGTGGCAGCGGGACACTACTTGTGCTTGCCACCTCGCCAGCTTGAACTGCACTTATGGGACTCGCCACGTCACCAAGTGTTACTGCAGTGCTGGATGTACGTCCAGGCTGTACTAGGCCGCTGGTGCTTGCCAGTTCACCAGAAGGAATAGCGGCGCTAGTACTACTCTGCTCCATGATACGAGAGACCTGCGGTTCTTGCTCCTCAACAACCTCAGAAGATCGGGATCGGGTACGCCTGACCTTAGCAGGGACCTCAACTTCGTCGTCAGAGCTATCTGACGTGGGGCCGCTGACGTCACTGTCTTCTACGGGAAGATATTCTGAGCCTGAATCTGACAGATACGTGACCTCCTCTTCACTATCTGTCATGCTCAGAATCTCGTAGGCCTCTTTACTAGTGTACCTTCGTCTTGCCATTTTTGGCTCTAAATTTAGGGGTACACTAGTAAGATTCACAGGAAAAAAAGCACCTGACTGTCGTCAGCAAATATATCAAACGCTACAAAAAAACTGTTAGCGATCGCAGGGATCAGGCCTGTCTCTGCGAACGCTGCAGTTATGTGTGTTGTGTTTGGTAAGTGACAGTGATCGATCGATACTGCACTTGGGTGGGCTGGGCTGGGCTGGGCGGAGGGGCTAAACGCAGGTACTAGCAGGTATCTGGGCTGATCCCGCTAACACTGCGTTTTTGGGAACCCTAAACCGCTGGGGATGCTAGTATAGATCTGATCAGATACTATACCACTAAGGGGGGTGTATGCTTTGCGCGTGGGTGTTAGCGTTACTGGCACTAACCTAACACTGCCTGGGGCGACGCAGACCCTCTCTGGCGCTAAAACCTAATTGATCTCACCCGCCGGGCGATCAGGGGGGTTAAACCTTTATTGGGTTATATACGGCGGGTGCCCTGATGCTATAAAAAGCAAACTAATCAACCAGCGTCACCCGTAACCTTTATATGGTGATCACTGGTGAAAGGGTTAACTAGGGGCAATCAGGGGGTTAAAACCTTTATTAGGTTAAATATGGGGGTACCTGACACCAATAAAAACCTGCGGCGAACCTAAAAAAAAAATAACTGCCTATCTAAAACACCAGCGACACGAATACAGCGATCGGAAAAACAATCGCTTAGTGACGCTGAAGTTAGGGGGTGAAAGGGTTACCTGGGGGGTGATCAAGGGGTTAAACCTTTATTAGGGGGGGTTAGGGGGCTACCCTGGACCTAAAGGGGCCTAATCCTAACTGCCTTGCAACTTTTTACAATCACAGATGACACTAAATGCAGTGATCAGTAAAATAAATGATCACTGCAATCAGTGACACTGTGATTGGGGGCTTTGGGGTGACCTGGGGGGTGATCTGGGGGTGACTGGGGGGTGATTTGTGTGCCTATGTGTACCTACGTGTCAGTGGACTGTTGGAGCACTAACCTCTGTCTTCACTCCTCGGCGCCGGGAACGAAAAGACCGCGGCGAGGGAGATGACATCACTTCCTCCAGCCTGTGTTTACATCACATGGCGGAGGAAGCAATTTCATTGGCCGGGAGCGATCGCGAGGGGGGGGCGGAATCGAGCGGCCGCCCCCTCATGCCTGATCGCTCCCGAACACTTAACGGCCGCTCACTGCAGTGAAGGGGGGTCCGGATGGACCCCCCAACTGCACAAAGGCGATCACGTAGATCTACGTGATTCTGCCTGTCCGTGCCATTCTGCCGACGTAAATCGGCGGTGGGCGGTCGTTAAGTGGTTAAAGAAGAAGATACAGGTCTGTAAGAGCCAGAAATCTTGCTTGTTTGTAGGTGACCAAATACTTATTTTCCACCATAATTTGCAAAAAAAAATCTTTCCAAATCAGACAATGTGATTGTCTGGATTTGTTTCCACATTTTGTCTCTCATAACTGAGGTATACCTATGATGACAATTACAGGCCTCTCTCATCTTTTTAAGTGGAAGAACTTGCACAATTGGTGGCTGACTAAATACTTTTTTGCCCCACTGTAAAGCCGTGACTCCAGTGCTGTAGGAGCTGATTTCACCACCACAATTAAAAAAAAGAGCATATATGCCGAAGCATGGGGGAAGCAGGGGCGGAGGAGCGATTTTGCTCCTAATGCCGCGTACATACGGTCGAAATTCCGACGGAGGCTTGCCCGTGGAAAAGTCCGACCGTGTGTACGCAGCATAACTTTTTTGCGGGAGGATGCCCCCATGCTTCGGCATATATATTTTTTAGGCACAGGTTGCGTTAAAAAAATGTTTTGTTTTTTACTAGGTTTTTTTTTGGTATTCGCTTTGCAGGTATGGTATGGTAAGATCTTACTGTTGTACTGTAATGTTACTTTGTTTTAATGTTAACCATCATTTGCTTATCAGGTACGCCATTCAGTTGCAGCGCGTATCTATTTATCTTGACAGCAACAGCGTTTGCTCCCACGATACATAAAGCCGTGACTCCAACGCTGTAGGAGGTGATTTCACCACCATAGTTAAAAAAAAAGCATATATGCCAGAGCATGGGGGCAGCAGGGGCGGAGGAGCGATTTTTCTCCTAATGCCGCATACATACGGTTAAATTCTGACGGAGGCTTGCCCGTGGAAAAGTCTGACCGTGTGTACGCAGCATAACCTTTTATGCCGTGTACATACGGTCGAAATTCCGGCGGAGGCTTGCCCGTGGAAAAGTCCGACCGTGTGTACACAGCATAACTTTTTTGCGGGAGGATGCCCCCATGCTTCGGCATATATAAATGGTGCATGTATGCCCATCATTAGAAGTGGGTGGATGAAGGGAGGTATTCTAATGGTGGGCATACCCACCGATCAATCTCTTTTTTTCGTTCAGCCAACAGGCTGCATGAAAAAAAATTATTACAATACATGTCCAACAAGGACCAGCAACGTACTGGTATGTTGCTGGACTTTGAATGGTTATACCAGAATGATGCCTGTGGGTTTAGGTATCATTTTGGTATCATTCTTTTCAGCCAGCGGTCGGCTTTCATGTAAAAGCAATCCTAGCAGATAATTAGCCTCTAGACTGCTTTTACAAGCAGTGGGAGGGAATGTCCCCCCCCCGGATATAAACAGCGCATTGGGAAATTGGGAAAGCATTTTATCACACCGATCTTGGTGTGGTCAGATGCTTTGAGGGCAGAGGAAAGATCTAGGGTCTAACCCCCCATTTTTTTTCAAAAAAAGAGTACCTGTCACTACCTATTGCTATCATAGGGGATATGTACATTCCCTGAGATAACAATAAAAATGGTAAAAAAAAAAAAAAAAATGTAAGGAACAGTTTAAAAATAAAATAAAAAATCAAAATAAATAATAAAAAAAAAAGCACCCCTGTCCCCCCCTGCTCTTGCGCAAAGGCGAACGCAAGCGTCGGTCTAGCATCATATGTAAACAGCAGTTGCACCATGCATGTGAGGTATCGCCGCGAAGGTCAGATCGAGGGCAGTAATTTTAGCAGTAGACCTCCTCTGTAAATCTACTGTGGTAACCTGTAAAGGCTTTTAAAGGCTTTTAAAAATGCATGTAGTTTGTCACCGCTGCGCGTTTGTGCGCAATTTTAAAGCATGTCGTGTTTGGTAGCCATGTACTCGGCCTAAGATCATCTTTTTTATTTCATCAAACATTTGGGCAACATAGTGTGTTTTAGTGCATTAAAAAAATATGTGTTTTTTTCCCAAAAAATGTGTTTGAAAAATCGCTGCGCAAATACTGTGTGGAAAAAAAAATGCAACACCCACTATTTTAATCTGTAGGGCCTTTGCTTTAAAAATATATATAATGTTTGGGGGTTCAACGTAATTTTCTTGCAAAAAAAAAAATGTTTTCATGTAAACAAAAAGTGTCAGAAAGGGCTTTGTCTTTAAGTGGTTAGAAGAGTGGATGATGCGTGACATAAGCTTCCTAATGTTGTGCATAAAATGCCAGGACATTTCAAACCCCCCCCCCCCCCCCAAATGACCCAATTTTGGAAAGTAGACACCCCAAGCTATTTGCTGAGAGGCATGTTGAGCCCATTGAATATTTTTTTTTTTGTCCCAAGTGATTGAATAATGAAAAGTTGTCACTAAAGGATATATTGCTCAAACATGCCATGGTTATATGTGGAATTGCACCCCAAAATACATTCTGTTGCTTCTCCTGAGTACGGGGATACCACATGTGTGAGACATTTTGGGAGCCTAGCCACGTACAGGACCCCGAAAACCAAGCACCGCCTTCAGGCTTTCTAAGGGTGTAAATTTTTGATTTCACTCATCACTGCCTATCACAGTTTCGGAGGCCATGGAATGCCCAGATGGCACAAACCCCCCCCCCCCCAAATGACCCCATTTTGGAAAGTAGACACCCCAAGCTATTTGCTGAGAGGTATGGTGAGTATTTTGCAGATCTCGCTTTTTGTCAAATTGAAAAAAGAAAAAATATATATATATATTTTCTTTCTTCATTTTCAAAAACAAATGAGAGCTGTAAAATACTCACCATGCTTCTCAGCAAATAGCTTGGGGTGTCTACTTTCCAAAATGGGGTAATTTGGGGGGGGGGTTTGTGCTATCTTGCCATTTTATGGCTTTCAAAACTGTGATGGGTAGTGAGGAGTGAAATCAAAAATGTATGCCCTTAGAAATCTTGAAGGCGGTGCTTGGTTTTTGGGGTCCCGTACGCGGCTAGGCTCCCAAAAAGTCCCACACATGTGGTATCCCCGTACTCAGGAGAAGCAGCAGAATGTATTTTGGTGTGTAATTCCACATATGCCCATGGCATGTGTGAGCAATATATCTTTTAGTGACAACTTTGTGCAAAAAAAAAAGTTTGTCATATTCCCGCAACTTGTGGCAAAATATAAAATATTCCATGGACTCAACATGCCTCTCAGTAAATAGCTTGGGGTGTCTACTTTCCAAAATGGTGTCATTTGGGGGGTTTTGTGCTGTTTTGGCATTTTATAGCCTTCGAAACTGTGATAGGTAGTGAGGAGTGAAATCAAAAATTTGCGCCCTTAGAAATCTTGAAGGCGGTGCTTGGTTTTTGGGGCCCCGTACGTGGCTAGGCTCTCAAAAAGTCCCACACATGTGGTATCCCCATACTCAGGAGAAGCAGCAAAATGTATATTTTGGGGTGCAATTCACATTTTTTTTCTTTTTGTCATTATTCAATCACTTGGGACAAAAAAAAAATATTCAATGGGCTCAACATGCCTCTCAGCAAATAGCTTGGGGTGTCTACTTTCCAAAATGGGGTAATTTGGGGGGGGTTTTGTGCCATCTTGGCATTTTATGGCCTTCAAAACTGTGATAGGTAGTGAGGAGTGAAATCAAAAATCTATGCCCTTAGAAATCCTGAAGGCGGTGATTGGTTTTCGGGGTCCCGTACGCGGCTAGGCTCCCAAAAAGTACCACACATGTGGTATCCCCGTGCTTGGGGAGAAGCAGCAAAATGTATTTTGGGGTGCAATTCCACATATAACCATGGCATGTGTGAGCAATATATCATTTAGTGACAACTTTTTGTAATTTTTTTTTTTTTTTGTCATTATTCAATCACTTGGGACAAAAAAATAAAATATTCAATGGGCTCAACATGCCTCTCAGCAATTTCCTTGGGGTGTCTACTTTCCAAAATGGAATCATTGGGGGGGGTTGTACTGCCCTGCCATTTTAGCACCTCAAGAAATTAGATAGGCAGTCATAAATTAAAAGCTGTGTAAATTCCAGACAATGTACCCTAGTTTGTAGACGCTATAACTTTTGCGCAAACCAATAAATATACGCTTATTGACATTTTTTTTACTAAACACATGTGGCTGAATACATTTTGGCCTAAATGTATGACTAAAATTTATTAGATTTTTCTTATAACAAAAAGTAGAAAATCTCTTATTTTTTTTTATTTTCGGTCTTTTTCCATTTATATCGCAAAAAATAAAAATCGCAGAGGCAATCAAATACCATTAAAAAAAAGCTCTATTTGTGGGAAGAAAAGGACGCAAATTTCGTTTGGGTACAACATTGCATGTCCGCACAATTTACAGTTAAAGCAGCGCAGTGACAAATTGTAAAATCACCTCTGGTCTTTATGCTGCGTATTGGTCCGAGGCTTAAGTGGTTAAGTTAGATTATGACAGCCAATGTACTTTGGTACATTCTGCTATAGTAATTTTAATGGAACTGTAACGCAGAACCACTGGCGGAGTGCACATAAGTTTTTAAAAACAGAATCCACAGATGTGCACAGTACAGGGAGAGAAAGGGTGATATATGTAAAATGTTACCAATTTAAAGGATTAACTTGGGGTTTTACATTTGAAGTTCATTTTCCAACATGACTGAGTGTGCATTTTAGTTAATATCATAGTCCCAATCAAAGATAAACTGTTTGTGCAGGTTCCAAGTTCTATTTGCTATGATGGTCATATACCTGAACTGTTCCATCTGCTCTGATGGTAAAGTACATGTACTGTCTGTACAAATAAGCTAAGGTTCCATGAAGTACCTGCACATCTATGACTTGTGAACTGCAATAATCCGGAGATAAAATTTACTTTGTATACTACAGTTCTTTGAGTTCTACAGCATTGCAATTGCTGTGCTGCAGTTGTGATCTGATCATCAGATGTCTTATCTGCTGTCCATCATCAGTTATGGAGGACTTTGACAAGTTTCTAGACTTCTAAACTCTTAAAAAGGAAAGTTTGATCTTCATATCGGCTCCTGTGCTTTCTTATTCCACAAAAAGGAAAGTTTGGTGCTCTTTTGTAATTTTTTTTATGTTTTTTGGAAGTTTGGATAATTACATTTTTTTCAGCCCTAACAAGACGAAAGAGATTTCCTGGACAGAAAAATCAGACAGAGATAGTGGGTAAAGAGATAGAAATTGTGGAAGGATGTAAAACTTTGTATACATTAATTTACATGTGGAAATAATACCCAAGGGGTGGAATATATGGGAGATGGACAATATTTAATAAGTGATGAGTGTTCAATAGTTATTGATTTACAAGAAACTTAGTAAAAGCTTTTATGTTATCAATTATGTGTAAAAGCAATCACTTCTATCTATATGCAACATGTTTGAAGTATGAGACATCTGATTTACTGTTCTGTGGGAAGTTGGGAATGTGGCTATATCTGGTTTTATCTAGTTTTGGGGCTGCTATATACAGTATCTCACAAAAGTGAGTACACCCCTAACATTTTTGTAAATATTTTATTATCGTACATACTCGAGTATAAGCCGAGATTTTCAGCCCTTTTTTTGGGCTGAAAATGCCCCCTCGGCTTATACTCGAGTCAGTGTACCTGAAAATATTGAGAGGCTGCGGGCGTCCATCGTTTAAAACTCGCGGTCTCCTCCTGGTCCCTTCCGTGATAGGCGGAACTGTGTCTGCTGAGAAACGCCTAAGAGGACGTCCGTGATTGGCGGAACACTGAACTGTGTCTGCTGGGAAACGGAGTCAGAGGATGAGAGAACGTTTGTGATAGGCGGAACTGTGTCTGCTGAGAAACGCCTATCACGGAAGGGACCAGAAGGAGACCGCGAGTTTTAAACCATGAATGGATGCCCGCAGCCTCTCAATTTCAGCTACCACTGACAACGGGCACAGTGAGGATGGGCACAGTGAGGTGGCAATGGGCAGAGTGAGGTTGGGCACAGTGATAATTGGCACAGTGAGGTTGCAATGGGCACAGTGAGGCGTGCAAATGGGCATTGTTGACCCTCTTCCACTTACAGTAGCTGCTGCATTCTCACCCTTTTGGCTTATACTCGAGTCAATACGTTTTCCAATTTTTTTGTGGTAAAATTAGGTACCTCGGCTTATAATCGGGTCGGCTTATACTCGAGTATATACAGTATATCCTTTCATGTGACAACACTGAAGAAATTACACTTTGCTGCAATGTAAAGTAGTGAGTGTACAGCTTGTATAACAGTGTAAATTTGCTGTCCCCTCAAAATAACTCACACAGCCATTAATGACTAAACCGCTGGCAACAAAAGTGAGTACATCCCTAAGTGAAAATTTCTAAATTGGGCCCAAAGTGTCAATATTTTGTGTGGCCACCATTATTTTCCAGCACTGCCTTAACCCTCTTGGGCATGGAGTTCACCAGAGCTTCACAGGTTGCCACTGGAGTCCTCTTCCACTCCTCCATGACGACATCACAGAGCTGGTGGATGTTAGAGACCTTGTGTTCCTCCGCCTTCTGTTTGAGGATGCCCCACAGATGCTCAATAAAGCTTAAGTCTGGAGACATGCTTGGTCAGTCCATCACCTTTACCCAGCTTCTTTAGCAAGGCAGTGGTCATCTTGGAGGAGTGTTTGGGGTCATTATCATGTTGGAATACTGCCCTGCGGCCCAGTCTCCGAAGGGAGGGGATCATGCACTGCTTCAGGATGTCACAGTACATGTTGGCATTCCTGGTTCTCTCAATGAGATGTAGCTCCCTAGTGCTGGCAGCACTCATGCAGCCCCAGACCATGACACTCCCACCACCATGTTTGACTGTAGGCAAGACACACTTGTCTTTGTACTCCTCACCTGGTTGCCGCCACACACGCTTGACACCATCTGAACCAAATAAGTTTATCTTGGTCTCATCAGACCAAAGGACATGGTTGCAGTAATCTTTAGTCTGCTTGTCTTCAGCAAACTGTTTGCGGGCTTTCTTGTGCATCATCTTTAAAAGAGGCTTCCTTCTGGGACGACAGCCATGCAGACCAATTTGATGCAGTGTGCGGCGTATGGTCTGAGCACTGACATTCTAACCCCCACCCCTTCGACCTTTGCAGCAATGCTGGCAGCACTCATACATCTATTTCCAAAAGACAACCCCTGGATATGACGCTGAGCTCGTGCACTCAACTTCTTTGATCGACCATGGTGAGGTCTGTTCTGAATGGAACCTGTCCTGTTAAACCACTGTATGGTCTTGGCCACCGTGCTGCAGCTCAGTTTCAGGGACTTGGCAATCTTCCTATAGCCTAGGCCAGTGTTTCTCAACTACAGTCCTCAGGGCGCCCCAACAGGTGATGTTTTCAGGATTTCCCTCAGATGAAACGGCTGTGGTAATTACTAAGGCAGTGAAACTGATCAAATCACCTGTGCAAAATAATCAAAAGGCTGAAAACATGACCTGATGGGGCGCCTTGAGGACTGGAGTTGAAAAACTCTGGCCTAGGCCTAGGCCAATAGAGAAACAATTCTTTTTTTCAGATCCTCAGAGAGTTCTTTGCCATGAAGTGCCAAGTTGAACTTTCAGAACTTCTGGGACGACAGCCATGCAGACCAATTTGATGCAGTGTGCGGCGTATGGTCTGAGCACTGACAGGCTGACCCCCCACCCCTTCAACCTCTTAGCAATGCTGGCAGCACTCATATGTCTATTTCTTAAAGACAACCTCTGGATTTGCACGTGCTTTCAACTTCTTTGGTCGACCATGGTGAGACCTGTTCTGAGTGAAACCAGTCTTGTTAAACCACTGTATGGTTTTGGCCACCGTGCTGCAGCTCAGTTTCAGGGTCTTGGGAGTCTTCTTATGGCCTAGGCCATCTTTATGTAGAGAAAAAATTATTTTATTCAGATCTTCAAAGAGTTCTTTGAGCCATGAGACGCCATGTTGAACTACCAGTGACCAGTATGAGAACATGAGAGCAATAACACCAAATTTAACACATCGGCTCCCCATTCACACCTGAGACCTTGTAACACTAATGAGTCACATGACACCGGGTAGGGAAAATGGCTAATTGGGCCCAATTTGGACATTTTCACTTAGGGGTGTACTCACTTTTGTTGCCAGCGGTTTAGATATTAACCACTTAACGACCGCCCACTGTAAATATACGTCGGCAGAATGGCACCGACAGGCACAATCACGTATATCTACGTGATCGCCTTTGTATAGTTGGGGGGTCCGATCGGACCCCCCTTCTTTACAGTGAGCGGTGGTTAAGTGTTCGGGAGCGATCCGGGATGAGGGGACGGCCGTTCGATTCCGGCCACCCCCTCGCGATCGCTCCCGGCGAATGAGAAAGCTTCCCTGCCAGTGTAATGTTTACACAGGCAGAGGAAGTGATGTCATCTCTCCTGCGGCGCTCACATATACCGAGCGCTGCACAAGAGAAGATGCCAGGTTAGTGCACAAAACACTACACTGACACCAGGACACATAGGAACATAAATCGCCCCCCCCAGGCCCCCCCAGACACCCCCCAGATCACCCCCCAGCCCCCAGTCACAGTGTCACTGATTGCAGTGACCATTTATTTACTGATCACTGCAATCAGTGACATTTGTGACTGTAAAAGTGTCACTAAAGTTAGTTTTAGGTCCAGTTTAGCCCCCTAACCCCCCCTAATAAAGGTTTAACCCTCTGATCGCCCCCCAGATAACCCTTTCACCCCCTATCACCACTGTCACTAAGCGATCATTTTTCTGATCGCTGTCTTGGCGTCGGTGATGCCGTTCGGTAGCCAGTTATTTTTTTTAGGTTCGCCGCAGGTTTTTATAGCGTCAGGTACCCCCATATATTACCTAATAAAGGTTTAACCCCCTTGATCGCCCCCCAGGTAACCCTTTCACCCCCTATCACCACTGTCGCTAAGCGATCGTTTTTCTGATCGCTGTCTTAGCGTCGGTGATGCAGATCGGTAGCCAGTAATTTTTTTTAGGTTCTTCGAAACTGTGATAGGTAGTGAGGAGTGAAATCAAAAATTTGTGCCTAGAAATCCTGAAAGCGGTGCTTGGTTTTCGGGGTCCCGTACGCAGCTAGGCTCCTAAAAAGTCCCACACATGTGGTATCCCCGTACTCAGGAGAAGCAGCAAAATGTATTTTGGGGTGTAATTCCACATATAACCATGGCATGTGTGAGCAATATATCATTTAGTGACAACTTTTTTGAATTTTTTATTTTTTTTTTGTCATTATTCAATCACTTGGGACAAAAAAAAATATTCAATGGGCTCACCCGGCCTCTTAGCAATTTCCTTTGTAGTGTCTACTTTCTAAAATGGGGTCATTTGGGGGGTTTGTGTTATTTTGGCATTTTATGGCCTTTGAAACTGTGATAGGTAGTGAGGAGTGAAATCAAAAATTTGCGCCCTTAGAAATCCTGAAGGCGGTGCTTGGTTTTTGGGGGCCCGTACGCGGCTAGGCTCCCAAAAAGTCCCACACATGTGGTATCCCCGTACTCAGGAGAAGCAGCAAAATGTATTTTGGGGTGCAATTCCACATATAACCATGGCATGTGTGAGCAATATATCATTTAGTGACAACTTTTTGTCTTTTTTTTTTTTTGTCATTATTCAATCACTTGAGACAAAAAAAAATATTCAATGGGCTCAACATGCCTCTCAGCAATTTCCTTGGGATGTCTACTTTCCAAAATTGGGTCATTTGGGGGGGTTTTGTACTTCCCTGCCATTTTAGCACCTCAAGAAATGAGATAGGCAGTCATAAATTAAAAGCTGTGTAAATTCCAGGAAATGTACCCTAATTTGTAGACGCTATAACTTTTGCGCAAACCAATAAATATACGCTTATTGACATTTTTTTTTACTAAAGACATGTGGCTGAATACATTTTGGCCTAAATGTATGACTAAAATTGAGTTTATTCGATTTTTCTTATAACAAAAAGTAGAAAATAACATTTTTTTTCAAAATTTTCGGTCTTTTTCCGTTTATATCACAAAAAATAAAAATTGCAGAGGCAATCAAATACCATTAAAAGAAAGCTCTATTTGTGGGAAGAAAAGGACGCAAATTTTGTTTGGGTACAACATTGCATGTCCGCACAATTTACAGTTAAAGCAGCGCAGTGCAAAATTCTGAAAACAGCTCTGGTCCTTTAGCTACCAAATGGTCCGGGGTTTAAGTGGTTAATGGCTGTGTGTTAAGTTATTTTGAGGGCACAGGAAATTTACACTGTTATACAAGCAGTACACTCACTATTTTACATTGTAGCAAAGTGTAATTTCTTTAGTGTTGTCACATGAAAAGATATAATAAAATATTTACAAAAATGTAAGGGGTGTACTCACTTTTGTGACATACTGTATATAACTGGAAGACAAAGAGCCAACAGAATTAGATTCAGTACTGAAGAAGAGATGTCTGAATCAAGGACTATCGCCTCCAGGAACTTCACAGAAAGTTATCAACTCCCCATCTTTAAACCAAGCTAAGTAAATTCCTTTTATTACAATACTTTCGAGTTGCCTGGAATTATTGCATTACATCATCATATCTAAAAGGTTAAACATAGAAACTTTTAAATAATAAGGCTAACCCTTTATTACAGCATACCATAGATGCAGCTACAAACCTAAAAACACTGCCATCTACCGGTTGTGGAATATTTCTCTACTAAAAAGCAATGCACAGTAGTTGCTGCACAAAATACAATACTGTATTCCAACACCCCTACTCAACAACTACTTCTTATGTTAGTCCCATTTTAGTTTTCAGTTCTATAAATCTGTTTCTTGCAAGTGGTTTTGTTAAAACATCTTATCCACTTTTTTGTCTTTAAAGCAGATTCTGAGACAACAGCACCATCAATATTAATGCTGTCTGTTTCATGCTTATATTCATCCACTTCTCCTCTTTATCCTTTATAATAAGCTCCTCACAAAAAGCTGACAACTTCTTCCCGGAGGGAAGAACAAGGGGAAACACCAACTTTCTATTAGAAAGTAGTGAAGGGGATCCTTTTCTAGCACCTCCTAGAAGGGCAACAGCACCCCTGAAAGCTTCTTTCCTCTCCCGACTATTACAAGACCCAGAGACTAAGCCCCAGCCACCTTACGTAGGGACTCCCATGTGACACTCCAGCAGTAGGTGGAGTGACACTTAAGAGGACCTCTACCTGCCTACTGACAGCTTTGGCAGTGGAAGCTCCAAAAAGCCCATTATTTCTCTGAAATGCAGCAGGAATTTTGGGACATGGCACACTTGACAGACTAATATTCAGGGCATAACATTAGTTCTATAGGACCACTGTCTTTCATTTTTCAAGTGACCCATGAAGTTTTAGGTCACATGCCTCCCCCCTACCCTCAAGCAGCATATAATTGCCTTCCTTCATAGCTTCCTGTGTAATATGTGGGTTTCCAGATTTGTAACTTGGGTGGGATTTGGACTCCATGTATGCGCTGAAAGTGAGCAAATATGGCTACAGCTGACCCTCTTTCTTTAGTGGTACCAACAGCTATTCAGAGCACAGGCTGACCTGGTTGGATGCTCAGTAGATGAATTGTTTAGATATACCCACACTTAACATTGTTTTGGTAAATTTTTTAATGTGCATGGCCCAGCTTAGAAGGATCTCATCCTTTAGATAACTGTTCTTTTTGGGGTGGGCAATAAATGGTTGATTCATCCTATGTCTTCTCATACTTCTTGAGAAGTGAAATGATATGCAGTAGTTTATTCTTCTGATCCCTTACACAAGGCCAATAATAAAGGGGTCACTCTATCATAACTATACTAAACCAAATTTGTTCATTCTACATTATGAAGCATCTATTGAGACAGCATAACACGGTCATTTGGCTTCATAATGGTCTTCGCATATGAGCAGAACTGGGATTTCTAGTGGTTGCTGCCTTATGGGTTATGTGAAATCTCCATTAAATAGCTGTAAAATATTGTAATTATGAATATATTTCAATTAGCTTGCTGTATATACATTTCATTTAGCTAACTGAATATATTTCATTTAGCACCTAGGAAAGCCCTTTTGTTAAGAGCAGACTATGCGGGTCCGAGGCTTGTATATACAGACAAGGGAGAGCCAATTCCATTGTTTGCATCCAATCACCTCAATGGATCCCATGCTGGGATATGCAATCAGGATTTGCATGAAAGGGAGTTGACTTATGTAGTGAGCCCTCCAATCATGATACCAGCTAGGCCAACCAATGGGACATCAGCATAGAGAGATATATTCAAAAGGGGAGGAGAAGGGAGCTCTCTTTTTGATGGAAAGGTAGCCTGCAGGATGGTTCTAAAAGGGTAACTATGTTAAAGGTCTGTCTGACCTGCAACTACACATGCTTGTACTTTAATGTTTTAGAGGAATATGCTCTATGTTCCTCCATGTAAATACTTTGTATATTTTTAACCTACTATTTCCTGCTTGTTTAAGACTATAGATAGTTTCTGTGTGTTAGATTAGATTTGAACAAATACATAATAAATGTTCATTATGTTAAAGCTTTCACTTCTGGTCAAAAGAACTCTTATTTAACCCATATCATATCTTTGAGATATTAAATCTTAAATATAGATTTTAAACCACAAGATAGTGATATTTCACCGCTGGAACTGCTCAGCTAACAACCATGAAAAAAAATAATTTTTTTAAATGCCAATTACCTTTAACTGTACAAATCTACACTCTTAAGCCTCATACACATGGTCGGACTAAACAAACTTTTCCATGGATTTTTGTCTGAAGGGCGTTGGCCGTGAACTTGGTATGCATACACACGACAGGACTTTTTCAGCAAACTTTCCCAAAATCACGTGGTTTTTCGGCTCTTTACCGCCACCCTTTGGTTAACTTCTGCTATTGTTGGTTGATTTTAACATTGGTTCTGAGCATGCGTATTTGTACTGCGGACTAATGACGATGGATTTCTGTACACACGGCAGGACTTTGCACCGTAAGACTTTTGTTGCCGAAAAGTTTGTCTGTTTGCAGAGCGAACTTTTGTCCGATGAAAACCGAAAAAGTTTGTCGGATGGAGTGTACACACGTCAGATTTTTTAAAAACCTGCTCATTATGAAGTTTGTTGTCAAAAAGTCAGACCGTGTGTATGGGCCTTTAAGCCCCATACACACGATCAGACTTTTGACAACAAACTTCTAAATTCCCAGGTTTTCAAAAAAATCAGACCGTGTGTACGCTACGTCGGACAAACTTTTTCGGTTTTCATCGGACAAATGTTCGCTCTGCAAATGAACATACTTTTCGGCAACAAAAGTCCTACGGTGCAAAGTCCAGCCGTGTGTACAGAAATCCATCAGACTTTAGTCCAAAGTACAAACATATGAATTAGAGCGGCGGCCGGCGGTGGGTGTGTTCTGGATAGCGGCTCTGATAGGCTTTCCGAATACAGCTCTCGCGCTGTATTCGGCCTCCAAAAACTCCTCCCAGGTACGCACGGGGGTGCGTTCCTTGGAGAAGACTGTGGAGGTTTCAGCCAATCAGGTTCACCGGATCTGGTTACCGGTAACCTGATTGGCTGAAGCGACATTGAGGGCGGGAGAACACATCGAGGACGGCGCGGACCGAGGAAGGTAAGTGCAGGGCTGGGGGTGGGGAACAGGCTGCATTTGGGGGGAACTGGCTGTATATGGGGGACAAACTGGCTGCATTTGGGGGGAACTGGCTGTATATGGGGGACAAACTGGCTGCATTTGGGGGGAACTGGCTGTATATGGGGGACAAACTGTCTGCATTTGGGGGGAACTGGCTGCATATGGGGGACAAACTGGCTGCATATGGGGGACAAACAGGCTGCATTTGGGGGGAATTGGCTGTATATGGGGGACAAACTGGCTGCATTTGGGGGGAACTGGCTGTATATGGGGGACAAACTGGCTGCATTTGGGGGGAACTGGCTGTATATGGGGGACAAACTGGCTGCATTTGTGGGGAACTGGCTGTATATGGGGAGACAAACTGGCTGCATTTGGGGGGAACTGGCTTTATATGGGGGACAAACTGGCTGAATATGGGGGTAACTGGCTGTATATGGGGGACAAACTAGCTGCATTTGGGGGGAACTGGCTGTATATGGGGGCACACTGGCTGTATATGGGGGCACACTGGCTGTATATATGGGGAGAAACTGGCTGTATATGGGAGCACACTGGCTGTATATGGGGACAAACTGGCTGTATATGGGGGCACACTGGCTATATATATGGGGACAAACTGACTGTATATGGGGGCACACTGGCTATATATATGGGGGCACACTGGCTGTATATGGGGGCACACTGGCTATATATATGGGGACAAACTGGCTATATATGGGGACAAACTGGTTGTATATGGGAGCACACTGGCTGTATATGGGGGCACACAGGCTGTATATGGGGGCACACTGGCTGTATATGGGGGGCACACTGGCTGTATATATGAGGCACACTGGTTATATATATATATGGGGGCACACTGGCTGTATATGGGGACAAACTGGCTGTATATGGAAACAAACTGGCTGTATTTGAGGGGGCAAACTGGTGGCGTTTGGGCACAGTGGCTGCGTTTAATGGGCACAGTGGCGGCAATTGATTTTTTTTTTCAGTTTGTTTGCGCCCCCCCCCAGCAGAGAAAGCACTGATAAAACAACATTTACCTTACCTTGCATCAGCCTGAAGTCCGTCCCACACTGCAGGCCGTGTCCCCGCCTCCCTCTCCTCTCCTCCAGCTGTCGGCAATCTCCTGCTCTGTATTCAAAGAAGCCGCGCGGGGGAAGGGGGCGTGTACACTGTGTTCCCATTGGCTGAGGAGGTAGTGGAGGGGCGGAGCAGCTATAGCCTCCGAAATTTTACATCAAAATGATGTCAGTGTCAGACATTTCGGGGACAGATGTAAAAATACACAGATTTTTACAATCTGTCCCTGGTTTTACTGAGGCTGGCAATCCTGATGGGGCCCCCTAGTGGCATGGGGCCCTCAGTTAGTGCCCGAATGCCCGAATGGTCAGTCCGCCCCTGGGTGGCTGTAAAGAGCAGAAAAAAGCAGAAAAAACACGTGATTTTGGGAAAGTTTGCTGAAAAAGTCCTGTCGTGTGTATGCATACCAAGTTCACGGCCAATGCCCTTCGGACAAAAATCCACGGAAAAGTTTGTTGGAAGTCTGATTGTGTGTATGGGGCTTTGGAATTTGTTCTTTAGTTTGAATCTGTTCATTTGATGTGTGATTCTACTGACAAATGAGGAGTTTTCTGATCTCACCTTTGGGATGCAGTAACCTCGGAAATACACATCATTTGGAGTTGTGTGTGACAAATTCAAAGGAACGATGTTAGCAAACCTCTGAACTTCATGTATTACTGCTTCCGTATAAGGCATATTCCTGCGATCATCAGCTCTAGGCATCTGACCTTGTTTAATTTGTGTCCGGATTTCCTCTTGTACCTTTTCTAGAAAATAAGAGTAAATAAATTACATCAGCATGTCCATAATATGTGAACATAATTATAATAAATTGCAGCTTTCCAGTCCTTATGCCCCATACACACGATCATTTTTCATGCCGTTAAAAATGCCATTAAAAAAAATGGCCATTAAAAATGATCGTGTGTATGCTCCAGAGCATTTTTAACGACGTGAAAAACGGGCATTAAAAATTTCGAACATGCTCTCTTTTTTCACGTCGTTTTTCATGTCGTTTTTTTTAACGACGTGAAAAACGATAGTGTGTATGCTTTAACGACGTGAAAAAAAAATGCGCATGCTCAGAATCAAGTATGAGACGGGAGCGCTCGTTCTGGTAAAACTAGCGTTCGTAATGGAGATAGCACATTCGTCATGCTGTAACGGACTGAAAAGCACTAGACTGAAAAGAGCGAATCGTCTCTCAACAAACTTTACTAACATGAAGGGTGGCGCCATTCGAACGGAACTTCCCCTTTATAGTGCCGTCGTACGTGGTGTACGTCACTGCGCTTTTCTTGAACATTTTTTAAAATGATGGTGTGTACGCAAGACAGGCTTGAGAGGAAACAAGAAAAAAAATGACGAGAAAAACGTCAGTTTTAAAAATGACATTAAAAATGATCGTGTGTATGGGGCATAAGATATAGTGATTGAATTTTTTTTTTTTACTTTAACCTGGTGATTCTACCAGTAACACACTTCCTGTCCTTGGGTGACAAGTAAACAACGTAACACAGGACTAAGTTCACAGTTATGCGTGACATGCACAGACGCGCTTTTCTTCTGCAGACATATGAGTTTGCCATTAATTCTTATTGGCACCCCCATGCATCAGCAATGATTGTGCATTTTGCATCACATGGTACTTTGTGGCGGCACAATTTTACAAAAGGGTCAGGGACTTCATTCTCCACGTTTGATCGAAAAGAATGGGCTAGCCTACGCAGCATGTGTGAGTACCCATGCATCACTATATGTACACCAAGGCTAATGACCCCCGCTCCTCTCTCTTTCTTCATAACATACAGGAGCGTGTAGTCCTCAGAGAAAGTGAAAAACGATGTAATTGATTCAATTGATTGTAATTGAAATAGTCAGCACACAAAATCTGATAATATGAGCATGCGGTGAATTTATCTAATCTGTGCAATAAAACATTTAGTAAAAATAAAAACTTTTCAATCTGATTTTTCAATCCCTGAAAAATAAGTAAAATAATGGGGCTACTGAGGGGCTGTTTTTTGGCACAAGAAACAGTCCAGGAAAGTTAAATGGAGCTAACTTTCAAGAGCTATTTAAAGTCTATTGAACCCTGACAAAGCACCCAAAAAACCTTAAAGTGACCCTGTCAGCACTTTTATACAATGACATACCATCTAGAAAAAGAGTTACTATACTTCAATTTTTTTGGTGACCCATGTTATAAAATTTTGCCACTTCAGTGCTTCCCAGACACTAAAGCCTCGTACACACGATCGGATTTCCATCGAAAAAATCAGTGGAATTTTGTGCGAAGGGCGTTGACCGTGAACTTGGTATGCATACAGACGGCAGAACTTTTGCAGCCAACATACATGAAACTACGTGGTTTTTCAGTTCTTTAGAGCCACCCTTTGGGCAACTTCTGCTAATGTTGTCTTATGGTTAGCATTGGTAGGGAGCATGCGTGTTTGTACTTTGGATTTTATTCTGACGGACTTGTGTACACACAATCGGATAATCCGACGACACACATTTGTTGTCGGAAAATCCGACAAGAATTGTCTGATGGAGCGTACAAACGGTCGGATTATTTGACAAAACCCTGCCATCACACATTTGTTGTCGGAAAATCCGATCGTGTGTACAGGCCTTAAGTGTTTCACATTCCCGAGTGAATGGATTACCTGCTCTCAAGCTGCACAATGTAGTTGTACATCACTGCAGGATGAATGAGCCGGTGAGAGGAAGAACAATATACAGCAGGGGAAACAGGTATTTGACCCATCAGTCGAATACTTGCAGCAGCTAAGGGTGAGTAAAGCATCGATGCTTCACGAGATGTGCTGCTGGCAAGGTAAGTATATTGCCTCTTTATTTAGCAAGCATGCTTTTGGATACAAATGACCCTGTACTTACTAGGTCACTTTAATTTTTGCCTTCCCTCTTTATTTCAATACAATTTGCAACAATCTCAAAATTTTGAAAAATATCCTTTTTTGGCCAAAATTTGGGTAATAGGAAAACTCAAAAAATTAATTTCATTCATGCCTAGTGATTATATTTTTGAGATTTGGTCATTTGCGTTCAAACTTCAGAAACTAAGATAGTTTTGCTTATAAAAAACAATGGGGATGAGAGTTTTAATTTCCTCAAAAATTCATCAACATTTTTTTTTTGTAAAATGTATTGGAAACAAAAGGGAAAGCTAAATTAAGGTGGTTTTTGGTGGATTCAAAGGGTACAACGGTCTTTAAATGTCTCATGGAGGTTATGAAAGTCCTCATTAGGCTCATTATTTTACAGCACTCAAATAATGATCAAATAAACAAAAAAGACTAAAGTAATCTCCCAAAATGCACCTACAGAAATAAACACATCCTCTAAATCTAAATCAAGAAATTTTTATTTTTTTTTTCAAGTAAGTTTCACATAAGGATCTGAGTGAGCAAAATTGTGAGTTTCCGCATTTTTAAACTACATTTTATTTCAAAATGGCAAAATCAATTTAGCAGAAATCACTTTAATGGATAATGACCATTTTCAAATCTGCTAAATAGTTCAGAAATAATAGGATTCAATCACATCCTGTGTGCCATCTGTAGATTGTCGTGCCTCAGAAGGACCCCCAGTGTTGAGAAACATTATGCTCCATTTGAACCTGCAGCATTGGTCTCGCAATTGAGAACCATGCTGATTGGTTCCCAAACATATGGTCACTGACAGCCAATCATAGTAGTCAATGGGTTTATTTACAAACAAACCTGTCAGCTAAGCTGACGCTGTGTCTCAAACAATGAAGCCTCGTACACACGACCGAGTTTCTCGTCGTAAAAAACACGTCGTTTTTTTCGACGAGATTCTTGTTAACCTTGTCGATTTTCTCGTCAAGCTTTCCATGCGTACACACTGACATTTCCCAATTTCCTCGTTGTTCTCAGCGGTCACTTCCAGCACGTACGACGGCACTATAAAGGGGAAGATCGATTTTCTTGGCGCCACCCCTTGGGCTGCTTTTGCTGATCTCGTGTTACCGCGTGTGAAGTAAAAGTTTGGGAAGAGACGATTCGCGCTTTTCAGTCTTCGTGCTTTTCAGTTCGTTTTCTGAGGTTCAGTTTGTGCTTGTGGGTTCGTATCTTGACTTTCAGGGCGTCTAGGCAGGTCGTATCTGTTTTACAGTGCGTTCTTGCCCGTTCGTTTCTGTTTTTCAGTTCGTTATTCATAGGCCTTGCTGTTCTAAAGTGCGTTCTGTTCTGTACGTTCTGATAAGACGACCGTTTCCTAGCCATGTCGCCTGGACGTTCTCGTCGTCGAGTTCGTGCTGTGCGTGCGCTTGGTGTTGGTCTGCTTGTTTTGGACCAAGACCAGTCCATGAATGGTGTGAGGAGGAGTTCATGGACCAAGAATTGGTTGCTCCAGCGGGACCAATTCTGCCATATGCCTCTGCTGCGGGAGATCGTTGAGAATAATCCTGAGGACTTCAGGAATTTTCTGCGGATGTCTGACCCCGTTTTTCAGGAACTGTTGGCTTTGGTGTCCCCCTATATTACCAGGCAGGACACCGTTATGCGGGAAGCCCTCAGTGCTGAGCAGAGGCTCATCGCCATGTTACGTTATCTGGCGACAGGGAGAAGTCTTCAGGACTTGAAGTTCACGACAGGCATCTCCCCCCAGGCTCTGGGCCTCATAATCCCAGACACCTGTTCTGCCATTATCCAAGTCCTGCAGGAGGACTATATTAGGGTAAGTTTTCTCCTTTAACATCACATTTTATGTATTTCATGTATGCTAATGTATGGTATTTCTTTCATCCTTCCCTAATTACCATGATTGTAATATGCTGAGAATGTCCCCTTTGTCCTCATGCATGCTGGAAGCTTTAGATTGCCCCTTTTTTCTCCTCCATGCATATTTCCCTTCACTAACCTTTCCAGCAGGGGCGCCTGTTGCAACAAATGTTTGGGGGTCCAACCCCAATTTAGGAACTAAACTTCCTCCATTTTTGCAACTGTGCCTATAAAACGCCCCCAGTTGTTCCCTCCAATGCAGCCATTTTGTCCCCTCTAATGCAGCCATTTTGTCCCCTCCAATGCAGCCATTTTGTCCCCTCCAATGCAGCCATTTTGTCCCCTCCAATGCAGCCATTTTGTCCCCTCTAATGCAGCCATTTTGTCCCCTCCAATGCAGCCATTTTGTCCCCTCCTATGCAGCCATTTTGTCCCCTCTAATGCAGCCATTTTGTCCCCTCCAATGCAGCCAGTTTCCCCCCAGCCCTGCACTTACCTTCTTCTGGTCAGCGCCATCCTTCTTCTGTCCTTGATGTCTTCTCCTTCCCTTGATGTTGCATCAGCCAATCATGTTACCATTAAACAGACTTGGTGAACATGATTGGCAGAGCAGCCTGTCAGTGTTTACCCAAGGAATGTCGGCCCCCCCCTGCGTCCCCTATTTAACTTTTATGAAGCCAATTACATCCCTCAGGCTGTAATGTGCAAGCCTATTTGCCTCCCTGTTTCTGATATGCAATTTTCACCCCATAAATGCCGCAGTTATTCATATGTCGGTTGCTTAACAGGGGGCCATACACCTGAATAGTGGGCGGCATAGACAATACATAGGTTAATGCAACGCATGAACCTATGTATTGTTCTGAGTGACGGGCACAGGAGAGAGGGGGCAGTGCTCCAGCGCCCACTCTGGACGCACCGCCACTGCAATGCTATCCTGTGGCCAAACACATCTACCCCCCCCAAATAATTTATTAATGGACCATCAGAGGGGGTGATGAATATGATACATGAGCCTTCCATTATACTTATTTAAAACACCTTAATAAACATAGAATTTGATTGATGTTGGCCTCTAATGTTATTTCTTACAATCTCCTTGTAATGTAAGTTTTTTTTTTTTTCTTCTTGCTTGACTCCCCAGCTTCCTTCCACGCCACAGGAATGGCAGACTGTGGCATCGGAGTTTGCCATGCGGTGGGACTTCCCCAACTGCAGTGGTTCCATAGACGGGAAGCACGTCCGCATCGTGCCGCCACCCCCGTTCTGGGTCCTACTACTTCAATTACAAGGGGTTTCATAGCATTGTGCTGATGGCGGTGGTGTCAGCACGGTATGAATTCCTCTATGTTGATGTAGGGAAGAATGGCCGGATGTCCGATGGGGGATCCTTCATCCAGACGGAGTTTGCCCTCCGTCTCCGGAGTGACGACCTTGCATTGCCACCGGATGCAGGGAATGTTGAAGGACTCCCCTTTGTTTTCTTGGCTGATGAAGCCTTCGGACTCGGACCGCATCTTATGAGGCCATTTCCTCAGAGGACCCTGACCCCAGAGAAGAGGGTGTTCAATTACCGGCTGGCCAGGGGCCGAAGAGTCGTTGAAAATGCCTTTGGCATAATGGCCAGTCGGTTCCGCATTTTTATGACTTCAATACACTTGGCGGAGTACAAAATAAACTATGTCGTTTTATGCTGCTGTGTGCTACACAATTTTCTCTGCCGAAAATCAAATTCCTATATGGCCTCAGTTTTGCCAGAGGCTGCACTTTCCCCTGCTAATCCCCTGCCGGGCCTGGAATCTGCCCGTCCTGGCTTGCCCCCCCAAAATGCCCGTGAGGTTCGGGAGAAATATATGCAATATTTCACGGGTAGGGGGGCAATTCCTATGCCAGGCTATGCCTAAAGATTCCTGGAGAACAAGCTAAATAAAAATCTTTTTTAAACTTTTAACTTTTTTTTTCCTGTCTCCTAGTTTGTCTTAGTGCATTTGTAGTGCCAAGTGTATTTTCCTTTAGTAAATAACAACCATTTCACTATGTAACCTTTAAAAAATAACCAAAGAAGGTTAGAGCGTATTATAAAATGAAGCTACACGTTGTTTGTGTTCAAATATTTTACTCTGTGCACATTCACACATTTTTTTTTTATTTATTTTTTTTGGTTGCCTGGCCACAAACCGGCAATTGTTTTCTTAGGAAAATACAAAAACAACAGTTGCATTCCAAAAATGCCAACATTCGATACCTCTGAGCAATCTGAGACATTCACTTACACAAACTATGTCTCTATGTGCCCGTCCTAATATGGGGTCCTGCCACCCCTTGTCCAGCCAAAAATTGAATATGCACAGATTTGGGATTATTTTCCTATAGGGATTTTAGACTCCTGATCCCTATTGTCAACATGTGCTATCTGCCATCAGGGGTGATCAATGGACGTGTTTTGGGGGTGCAACCCCTTCCTCAGTTCACCTACTTTAGATACGAGGAAGGGGTTGCAACCCCAAAAGACGTACATGGATATCCCCTGATGGCAGATGGCACATGTTGACACACTGTGTGCAGATTCAATTTTTGGCTGGTTTGATTGTCAAAAAGATTGTAAAATGTTGAAGAACAAACATGAAAAAAAAAGGGGGTTTGGTTGCCTTATTAAATTCTCCCCAAAACATCGAGAATGTCTTTAAATGTTTGATCCATCACATGAATTCTTTGTTTAATTTTGTCCAGTTCCGTGCTACATTCCATCACTTGCTGGATGAGTCGGAGGGCACTGTCAGCAGAGAAACGTGTACTATCCTTCACCCCAACATTCACATCCCCTAAAAACAAAATACAAAAGGTATTATAACTCTGCAGGCCTACATCTCTTACCTGAAGCTGTGGTGACAGATACTGACCTGTTGTGGTGACCAGTTCCACAACGTCATCCACCTCTCCTTCCTGCACTTCTCCTTCCTCCACCTCAACTTCCTCCACATCTTTAGGTTGTTGGTCTTTGGGAGTTTGGGGTTGTTTGGAAGTTGTGGGGTTCCTGTGCTCCCTGGAGTGTTCTCCTCCCAGTCTTCTCTCCCCTATGATAATCAAACAAAAGGTCTATTTATCACATTGTAAATCTCGATGTTAAAATAAAAACAGGCTAAATTGCTTGGAAGTGGGGTACAAGTGTGTGTTTGGGCAGAAGTTAAAGATGAATGCATTATTTATGACCAAGAATATGTTTAGTATTCACCTTTGGCTGTCAGTTTTTAGACATGGAGGCACCACAAAAATTCACTGATGCACCTGTGTGGGATACACAAAAAAGGCGGGTCTGGTGGCCCTCACTATAGTGCTCAAAAGTACAGATGTGGAACCAGCTGCTGAGTGTCCTCTCCTTTACACTGATTAAAGTTAACATTTCATTCTCTTTACAAACACATCATCTAGCCTAAAACTTTGGGTCCAAAATTTAAAATAAAATGCCAGATGTCTAATTACTTTTGTGGCTGTAAAATCAGCCAAAACAGCGGATAGTGGCCGAACGAAGTGTCTGTAACGTAACGAACGATTACTGTGCCCAACCAAGTTCTAAATATTACATTTTGGAAGGGAGTCCAATATGAAATAAACCAAAAAAGGAGCAACATGTAAGTTGAAAAAAACATTAATAGCAGAAAAGTGTACATTTTACTTACTTTTTGCTAGCATTCCCTTAATTCTCCTTAACTGCTCTGGCTCCCTCAGTTTGAGGTCTGACCACCTCTTTCTGAGCTGCTCATTTGAGCGTTTCACCCCAAAATTCGTCTTCAGACTCTTCACGACTTTCTTGAGGATTTTGGCCTTCCTTCTATTTGGTTTGCTATACGGCCCATGCTTTGCGTCATAATCAGACTTGAGCAAGATGTCCACCATCTCCGCCATCTCCGCATAAGACATATTAGATGCCTTGAATCTCCTCCTTGATCGTGACGTTTCCTCTGTCTCCGGGCTTGTCTCCTCCTCGTTAGTTGCGGAATTATCAGACACCTGCTGTAAATCCGCCATATCTGTCTGCGCGCCGAAAGAGAAGGGGCGGGGAAAAGATGTTAGTTAGAACGTCATGGGCGGGCGACGTGTGCGGAGCGACGTGTTCGTAGTTTGACGCATGCGTGGTGTATATATAGCAAACACACATGTGACTATAGTACGTTCGGTGTGCGGAGAGAGGAGTTCAAGTGACGGACGTGCGAACGAAGGTATGTGATTTTGAGACTTTGCCAAATTGTTGGCCTATACTGTCTTGAGAATGTTGTAGGATATATATGGTGACTACGATGTTAAGGAGGTTAGACTGTTTGCCTCACATTAGTTATATATTATTTCTTAAACTTGCAGATACAATATGAATGTCTTCATTAGTGACAAAGAGTTCCTGGCGGAATTTATAGACCGGGTAAGGGAGCTGCCCGCTCTGTGGGAGACGAAAAACCCCATGCATAAAAAAAGAGGGGTGAGAAAAGCAGCGCTGGAGAAGCTGCTCCCATTTGTGCATACCAAGGTGCCCACAGCCACAGCAAAACAAGTGGACACTAAAATTGGGAGCTTGAGAGGCACATACAGGAATGAACGCTCTAAGGTCCTGGCTTCTCAGAGGTCAGGAGCAGCAGCAGATGATGTGTATGTCCCGAATTTGTGGTACTACAGCAGGATGTCCTTCCTGGATGACCACATTGAGGCTAGGCCATCACTCTCCACTCTTCCCCCCAGACTTCCCTGCAGCCAACCTGAGCCTTCTCTGGAGCAAGAGGAGGCAGCCATCCTGGATGATCCTGATTTGGCCATCTGGAGCCAGGTATAGTATTAAATGAAAATGTATTGGGAAAAACTTAATGTTTGACAAATATGTCAAGATGACAAACATAAAATATTTTGGGTTCCACAAGTGAAATCAAGATCTCTAGACATTAGTCTGCACTTAATTGGGTGCAAAATAGTCAATCTGATGTAGTTGTAAATTTAAATAAATGATTTCTGGATTTACATTCTAATTGCTTCAATCAGGATTATAAAGTTTGATGCAAAGATTAAACCAACATATTAAACTATGTCCCTTTTTCATACACAGGATGAAATCAGCCAGGAGGAGGGTCTGGAAACTGTCAGGCAGGAGGAGGCAGGGCCCAGTGGCAGGCAGGAGGTGGTAGGGCCCAGTGGCAGGCAGGAGGTGGCAGGGCCCAGTGGCAGCCAGGAGGTGGCAGGGCCCAGTGGCAGCCAGGAGGTGTCAGGGCCCAGTGGCAGCCAGGAGGTGGCAGGGCCCAGTGGCAGCCAGGAGGTGGCAGGGCAAAGGAGAAGCACCAGATCCCAGGTGCCTCCCATCCGGCTTCCCAAAAGAGGCAGGAGGGACAGGACCACCAGTGAGGCAGCAATGGCCCTTATTCGTGAGGCCCATGCCACCCTCCAGGAGCCCACATCCCCTGAAGAGGCCATTGCCGGCCTAGTGGAGGCAAAGTTCAAGGTGATGAGCATGGAGCAACGCCTCCTTTGCGAGCCCCTGCTCATCACCTTGCTCAACAAGGGGGTGATGGGAAAAATTACCCCCAATACAGCTATTTGTGAGGTGGCACAACTGTCCCAACCTCAACCTCCTCCTTCACCTCCACATTCTTCTTCTGCCCCACCCCCTTCTCCTTCACCTCCACCTTGTTCTTCTGCCCCACCCCCTTCTCCTTCACCTCCACCTTGTTCTTCCGCCCCACCCCCTTCTCCTACACCTCCACCTTGTTCTTCCGCCCCACCCCCTTCTCCTACACCTCCTCCTCCTCCTGACAGGAGTACCCCTCCAGTGGCCCGGCCTCCAGCCACACGAAGAAGGAAGGCTGCAGAGAAGGCTCCAGGGAAGGTTGCAGGGAAGGTTGCCAGGAAGACGAGGAAGTGATGGCCTTGCTTCATTGGGGTCAGACAGAAGGCAGCCTGTTGTAGTACCACACACTTGGGACATATATATCACCTGCTGCTGTTCCTGACCTCTGGGAGGCCAGCATCAGATTGCGTTCAGAAATGTTGGCCTTCTCAATCTCCCAATTTTAGTGTCCACACAGGGTTGCTGTGTGCTCTGGGGTCCCTGGGATGCACAAATGTTCTCCAGGTTCTCCAGCGCTGCCTTCTCTTTATTTTTTTTTAAACATGAATAAATGTTATTTTTTTTTAAGTTCATACTTGACTATGTTCATTTTTTAAATTTAAAAATTTAGCTTTGGAGTAAGCAGAGACATTTGACAGCCAAAAAAAGGGACAGATAACAACCCCCAAAAATAAAAAATATAAATATTATTTCTAAAAAAGAGGGTGGAAAATTTTACAAATATATATTAAAATATTCAATGGGAGATCACTATCAAAACATTGCGAAATTACAATTAACATCTGTTTGAAAAATCTACAACTGCAAAATATTCCTAAAAACTTGCACAATATAATACACATAAATCTTCTTAAGAGCAGCATGAAAAAGGTTAAAAAAAGATAGTCATAACTCTGTGTGAAATATCAGCAGCATAAGAAGTTCATTCGTTTGGATTAATGTAACATTCTAAAGAAGATTTCAATGCACAACATTTAAACGATGCAATAATTTGGAGCGTGACGAATGTGCTATCTCCATTACGAAGGCTTGTTTTACCAGAAGATGCGCTCCCGTCTCATAGTTGCTTCTGAGCCTGCGCGCTTTTGGAAGAGTCGTAAAAGCATACACACGAACCATTTTCTCGTCACAAAACAGGCCAACGAGAAACACGACTAGGAAATCTGGAATCCTGACGAGAAAATAGAGAGCAGGTTCTCTATTTTCTCGTCGAGATTCACGGCAATTTTCTCGTCGTAAAACCATACACACGAACGGTTTTCTCGACAAAAAAGCTCTCGCGGCACTTTTCTTGCCGGTTTTGGACGAGAAACTCGGTCGTGTGTACGAGGCTTGAGCCTATAAAAACAAACAATCCAAGCAAGGTATTTATTAAAACACTGCACTGAACAAAAGCTTTAGGCCCGGTTCACACAGGGGCGGCACGACTTTGGGGACGACTCGGCGGCACGATCTCAAGACGACTTGAGACGCCCGGTTCAGGCGATTTGCATAATGACTTCTGTATAGAAGTCAATGCAAGTCGTCCCGAGTCGCCCCCAAAAGTAGTACAGGAACCTTTTTCTAAGTCGGAGCGACCTGAGTTGCTCCTATTAGAACGGTTCAATTTAACAGAGTGGGATGCGACTCGTCAGTCGCCGCTATGTGAACCGGGCCTTAGGCTCCATGCACACTGAAGCTGATAAACTGCAGTTTATTGGCGTTTTTTAAAAAAGCCCATAAACTGCACTCTGTGTTAGCCTATGTGTCCATGCACACATGGAAGTTTTTTAGCGTTAATGAGCAGTGGAGTTAATGGGCTTTTTTCTGAACGCAAGAAATTTGCGTTCAAAGTGCAGTTTTTCGTCGGGAAAAAAAACGTCAAAAAAAGCCAAACGGACATAAACGCACATAAACGTGAATAAATGGCCGCTAATTAGCGTTAGGCGTTTCTCTGGCTCTATTCAAAATCAATGGTTCCCTATGGGAGCCCATTGATTTGAATAGAAGTCGCCAGGGCCGCCATCAGGGGGGTACAGGCAGTACACCTGTAAGGGGCCCGGAGGTCCCCAGGGGCCCGGATGGCAACCCCTCCTTTTTTTTCTTTTTTCTTTAATTTTTTTTGTAAGGGGCCCAGAGGTCCCCTGAGGCCCGGAGGTCCCCAGGGCCCCGGATGGCAACCCCCCTTTTTTTTATATAACATTTTTTTTTTTAAGGGGCCCAGAGGTCCCCAGAGGCCCGGAGGTCCCCAGGGCCCCGGATAGCAACCCCCCCTTTTATTTTTGTTCTTTTGCTTTTTTTCTTGTCCGTCAGCACCCAAAGCCCCCCCGACCTTAACAATTTGCGGCGGCAGCACCCCCCCGCTTCTCAATTCGTGGCACCCCCCCGCTTCTCAATTCGCGGCAGCCCCCCACTTCTCAATTAGCGGCGGCAGCACCCCCCCCCCCGGTTCTCCTCTGCTCCAGGGGGCCCATGCCTGAAGCTGTGTAAGGGGCCCCAAAATTCCTGATGGCGGCCCTGGAAGTCACACCGCAAGTCGGATCATGATCCGACTTGCGGTGCGACTTGCGTGCTGAGGATGAAGGGGAACCCTGCCTAAAAAAAATTGGCGTGGGGTTCCCCCTCAGACGATACCAGGCCCTTCGGTCTGGTATGGTTTTTAAGGTGAACCTCCTACGCCAAAATCCATACCAGACCCTTATCCGAGCACGCAGCCAGGTCAGTCAGGAAAGGGGGTGGGGACGAGCAAGCGCCCCCCCTCCTGAACCGTACCTGGCCACATGCCCTCAACATGGGGGGTAGGTGCTTTGGGGCGGGGGGGGCCCTGCGCCCCCCACCCCAAAGCCCCTTGTCCCCATGTTGATGAGGACAAGGGCCTCTTCCTGACAACCCTGGCCATTGGTTGTCGGGGTCTGCTGGCGGGGGCTTATCGGAATCTGGGAGCCCCCCTTTAATAAGGGGGCCCCCAGGTCCTGGCCCTCCACCCTATGTGAATGAGTATGGGGTACATCGTACCCCTACCCATTCATCTGGGGAAAAATGTGTCAAAAATAAAACAAACTACAAAATTTTTTAAAGTAATTTATTAGACCGCTCCGGGGGTCTCTTCCGACTTCTCCGCGCTCTCCGGTCTCTTCTCCCGCTCTCCGGTGTCGTCTCTGCGCTCTCTGGTTCTTCTCCCACTCTCCGGTGCCTTCTTCCTTCTGCCGGGCGCCTCCGCTATCTTCTTCCAGCTCTTTTGCTAGCGGCGGCACGGTCTTCTCCGTAGTCTTCTTCCCTCTTCTCTTCTTGGATGTTGACACAACGCTGCCTCCCGCTGTAATGTCGTGTGTGCGGTGCGCAACGACTTACAGTGGGGCAAAAAAGTATTTAGTCAGCCACCAATTGTGCAAGTTCTCCCACTTAAAAAGATCAGAGAGGCCTGTAATTGTCATCATAGGTATACCTCAACTATGAGAGACAACATGTGGAAACAAATCCAGACAATCACATTGTCTGATTTGAAAAGATATTTTTTTTGCAAATTATGGTGGAAAATAAGTATTTGGTCACCTACAAACAAGCAAGATTTCTGGCTCTCACAGACCTGTATCTTCTTCTTTAAGAGGCTCCTCTGTCCTCCACTCATTACCTGTATTAATGGCACCTGTTTGAACTTGTTATCAGTATAAAAGACACCTGTCCACAACCTCAAACAGTCACACTCCAAACTCCACTATGGTGAAGACCAAAGAGCTGTCGAAGGACACCAGAAACAAAATTGTAGACCTGCACCAGGCTGGGAAGACTGAATATGCAATAGTCAAGCAGCTTGGTGTGAAGAAATCAACTGTGGGAGCAATAATTAGAAAATGGAAGACATACAAGACCACTGATAATCTCCCTCGATCTGGGGCTCCACGCAAGATCTCACCCTGTGGGGTCAAAATGATCACAAGAACAGTGAGCAAAAATCCCAGAACCACACGGGGGGACCTAGTGAATGAACTGCAGAGAGCTGGGACCAACGTAACAAAGGCTACCATCAGTAACACACTACGCCGCCAGGGACTCAGATCCTGCAGTGCCAGACGTGTCCCTCTGCTTAAGCCAGTACATGTCGGGGCCCATCTGAGGTTTGCTAGAGAGCATTTGGATGATTCAGAAGAGGATTGGGAGAATGTCATATGGTCAGATGAAACTAAAGTAGAACTGTTTGTAAGAAACACAACTCGTCGTGTTTGGAGGAGAGAGAATGCTGAGTTGCAACCAAAGAACACCATACCGACTGTGAAGCATGGGGGTGGCAACATCATGCTTTGGGGCTGTTTCTCGGCAAAGGGAACAGGACGACTGATCTGTGTACATGAAAGAATGAATGGGGCCAGGTATCGTGAGATTTTGAGTGCAAACCTCCTCCCATCAGCAAGGGCATTGAAGATGAAACGTGGCTGGGTCTTTCAGTATGACAATGATCCCAAACACACCGCCCGGGCAATGAAGGAGTGGCTTCGTAAGAAGCATTTCAAGGTCCTGGAGTGGCCTAGCCAGTCTCCAGATCTCAACCACATAGAAAACCTTTGGAGGGAGTTGAAAGTCCGTGTTGCCCAGCGACAGCCCCAAAACATCACTGCTCTAGAGGAGATCTGCATGGAGGAATGGGCCAACATACCAGCAACAGTGTGTGACAACCTTGTGAAGACTTACAGAAAACGTTTGACCTCTGTCATTGCCAAAAAAGTATATATAACAAAATATTGAGATGAACTTTTGATATTGAGCAAATACTTATTTTCCACCATAATTTGCAAAAAAATATATTTCCAAATCAGACAATGTGATTGTCTGGATTTGATTCTACATTTTGTCTCTCATAGTTGAGGTATACCTATGATGACAATTACAGGCCTCATCTTTTTAAGTGGGAGAACTTGCACAATTGGTGGCTGACTAAATACATTTTTGCCCCACTGTATATAGGAATGGGGCGTGGAAACTGGGTGATGTCACCCGGTGACCCCCCCCGTATGACGTCACTGTCCCTGCATGCTGGGACTTTGACGTCATAAGGGGGTGGGGTCACTGGGTGACATCACCCGGTGACCACGCCCCATGCCTAAATAAATCATTGCGTGCCACGCACACGGCATTACAGCGGGAGAGATCGTCGTATCAACATCTCAAGAAGAGAAGAGGGATGAAGACGGCAGAGAAGACTGGGCCACCACTAGCAAAAAAGCTGGCAGAAGATAGCGGAGGAGCCCGGCAAAAGTCAGAAAGCCCCGGAGAGCGGGAGAAGAACCGGACAGCGCAGAGAAGGCACCGGAGAGCGGGAGAAGAGGCCGGAGAGACGGAAGAGACCCCCGAAGTCGGAAGAAGATCCCAGAAGTCGGAAGAAGACCCCCCCGGAGCTGCCTAATAAATTACTTTAAAAACCTGTCTAGTGTGTTTTTTTTATTGACACTTCCTCCAGGTGAATGGGTAGGGGTTAGATGTACCCCATACTCATTCACATAGTGGGGGGCCAGGATCTGGGGCCCCCTTATTAAAGGGGGCTCCCGGATTCCGATAAGCCCCCCGCCCGCAGACCCCGAAAACCAACGGCCAGGGTTGTTGGGAAGAGGCCCTTGTCCTCATCAACATGGGGACAAGGTGCTTTGGGGTGGGGGCGCAGGGCCCCCTGCCCCAAAGCACCTACCCCCCATGTTGAGGGCATGCGGCCTGGTACGGTTCAGGAGGGGGGCGCTCGCTCGTCCCCACCCACTTTCCTGACCGACCAGGCTGCTTGCTCGGATAAGGGTCTGGTATGGATTTTGGGGGGACCCCCACGCCGTTTTTTCAGCGTAGGGGGTTCCCCTTAAAATACATACCAGACCGAAGGTCCTGGCATCGTCCGAGGGAGAACCCCATGCCAAATTGTTTATTTCTTTTTTGGCAGGGTTTCCCTTCATCCTCAGCACGCAGGTTGCACCGCAAGTTGGATCATGATGATCCGACTTGCGGTGCGACTTCTATTCAAATCAATGGGCTCCCATAGGGAACCATTGATTTTGAATAAAGCCAGAGAAACGCGGTTGAAAGCTAGCGCTGCTAAACGTGCATTGACGGCAATGCAAAATGCTGATAAAATCTTGTTTTCCTGCCAGCAATCCGGCATTCAAAACTGCAGTTTTTGAGCTCCAGTGTGCATGGAGCCTTATATGTATGTCCCTAACAAAAAGTGAAAAAATAAATAAAAAAAATTTCCCATAGCTTCCTGAAAAGTTTTTATTGCAGCTCATGTATTTGTTGTGGAGCGTTCCCCTTACATTCTCTCAATTTAATAGAGGAAGTTTAGAAAAAAGCAGTAAAAAAATTTAAAACCGCTTTTAGGCTATTTTTACTGTCAGTGATTTCCTGCTTCAACAACAACTGCTCCCCCCATTTCTTACCTTACTGTTTTAGGTTGTCAGTGTGTAGGCAGGACACAGACCTTAACCACTTATGGACCAGCCGCTGCAGTTATACTGCGGCAGGTTGGCTCCCCTGGGCAAATCGCCTTAGCTGTACATCGGCTGCTTTAAGACCACTAGGGAGCGTGACGACGGAGCCGATGCATGTGCCCGGCAGGCCGCGATGTCCGCCGGGCACCCGCGATCGCTCCTGAGAGAGACAGAACAGAGATCTGTCAATGTAAACAAACAGATCTCCGTTCTGTCAGGAGAGAGGAGACAGATCTGCTGTTCATACTGGTTTTGAACAGCGATATGTCTCCTCCTCCAGGCAGAGTTAGAAACACCCCCTAACACGCAGAAAAACACATTTAATCCCTTGATCGCCCCCTAGTGTTAACCCCTTCCCTGCCAATGACATTTATACAGTAATCAGTGGCTATTTTTAGCTCTGATCGCTGTATTAATGTCAATGGTCCCAAAAAAGTGTCAAAAGTGTCCGATCTGTCCGGCGCAATGTCGCAGTCCCACTAAAAATCTCAGATCACTGCCATTACATGTAAAAAAAAATATAATAATAATAAAAATAGGACAAGTTGAAACAAGGAGAGTTGCAATGAGACAGGAGAATAGAAAAGGGATAGAAAGCCCCCTTCCAGCTTGGGGATAAGATGAGGGGCCTTGAGGGGAGGGGGACCAGATGCCCAAGTACGTGTATTTGAAAAATCAAGGGTTTGAGAATTAAAGTAACACGAGTAACACCTGGGCGATAGGTGGTTATTAATATGAAGAATTATGGATGTTGCATATTATGGTATATTATACATAGTAGACAAGGGGACGGTGTGTGATGTAAGAAGCACATAAAATGTACTTTGTGATGCTTGTTTTTGCATGTACCCTTGATGCTTGTTCTTCTTTTTTGCTTTCTGTTTGTTTCAAAACAAAATAAAAATGTTAAATTGAAAAAAATAAAAATAATAAAAATGTCATAAATATATCCCCTATTTTGTAGATGCTATAACTTTTGCGCAAACCAATGGATATACGCAATATACGCTTATTTCGATTTGTTTTTAACAAAAATATGTAGAAAAATACATATCGGCCTAAACTAAGAAAGATTTTTTTTTTTTGGAGATATTTATTATAGTAAAAAATATTGTTTTTTTTTTTGTTTTTGTTTTTTCAAAATGGTCGCTCTTTGTTTGTTTAAAAGCGCAAAAAATAAAAACCACAGAGGTGATCAAATAGAATGAAAAGAAAGGTCTATTTGTGGGGGAAAAAAATAATTGTTTGGGTATGGCATCGCACGACCGCACAATTATCAGTTAAAGCGACGCAGTGCCGTATCACAAAAATGGCCTGGTCATTAAGGGGGCAAATCCTTCCGGGGCTAAAGTGGTTAAAGAGTTACTGTAAGAACATGGTGCTGTGGTGTGCCTCCACCTGTATGAGTCATTTTCTGTGTTATAGGGTGATAAATACAGGAGGACGACAGGTCTTGTGGTCTTTGGGAGTCAGGGGTTAGATACCACACTTTGAAGGATGTAATTGCCGGACTATCATCAGAGTTACCCTGCAGTGGGAACCTTAAAAGGGACTGTGGACACAGAATATCTATTATTTCACCTGTGGGGGTAGGTATGCACACCACAGCATTTATTTGGGAAAGTGTTCAGAAGATGTTGTCATGCTTTTTGCTACATGAGGATGACAAATGGTTCTGCCCTAAAGTGTAATCATCAGTAAAGCATTCTATGGTTAAGCTATAACATCTGGCCTAATCTTATGTGAAGAGCGTGAGCTCGGTGTGACAATGCTTCGGAACAGAGTGTGGTAATGCAGGACAACCCTTTGGGTAACTGATGAGCGTGAAACTAAGGAAGGAGGAGCAGCCAGCTTGGGAATGGGATCGGTGATGGCTGGGAGATGGAGGTTTCGGTGACGGGGTGCTCCGCATGGTTGCCTAGGGTACCAATATTTGGTCCTTAGTCACAGCACAGGGCTGATCCTAGGGACCTGTCCAGGAACGACATTACTTCAGGGCCTTGTAAGTGTGAAGTTGTGGTTCCCTTTCTAGCTTGTTGGTATACGTCATCATGGAACTGTAAAATGTTAAGAGCTGGTGGGAGAAATAGTGCTACCGTCACAGTTAAGGCTCAGAGACCAGTAGCTAAAGTCAAAGAGAGGCTCCCACCACCCAGCTGGATAAATAAATCCTTGTGGGTGACACTGGCTTACTTGAGGTGCGGGATCTAAGCACTAAACAAAGTTAACCAAAGCTCCTGATGGTGAAGATGGATTTTTTCTGCATGTTAGCAGCTGGTCACGGTCCTTGGGATCACCCCACCAGGAGGTGAGCAAGCGGGGATCCAGTAGCAAATATAGCTGGGATCAACCATAAGTGTACTTAGTAAACAAGCCAAAGGTTAGTAACAAGTGGTTGAAGGTTGGGATCAGGTGAAAGCGTAGTCGAGGTACAAGCCAAAGGTTGGTAACAAGTTGTAGTGGAAATAAAGACAGGTACAAGTTTGCAAAGAAGCAAGATATCGGCTGGGACAGGTGTCACTGACAGGGAAAGTAAGAGCACGCTGTCTTTCCATTTATGGGGCCCCAGGATAGTAATATTGCCTTCTGCCATGAGGAGTCACAAGCTCGTATGCTACCAAGTGGATCAGGAAATGATGTGAAATTTCCCCAAAGGTGTCAGACAGGGGTATTTACTTTTTCCAAACTATCAAAACCTAAAAATAAAATGTTTGGATGAAGACCCACATGCTAAATAAATGTGGAGCAGAATGGTCAAGTAGACGTTTCCCCAAAATGGCATTACTTTGTAAACACAAAAATTACTTTGTATTTCTGGATACTTCATCATCAATAACATGCTCCAGCGTAGTGTTGTAGATGTTGTCTCTGTCCCTGCTCCAAAGAGATCTAGAACTGAGTACACCAGATTTTCATCATCAAAATGCGTTTCGGCTTTGGTTGACTCCTAAAAACACAAATATCAAATGATTCAGACACTAAATTTATTTATCATCTTACTTTTTATAAATATTTTCATATTCTCCTCTATGGAGGAACCTTGTCCCAAAAAAAGAGAAAAAGACAAAGGGTCTCCAGCATAACAACAGCACATTTGCTTGATAATGCTCTCTTAATTTATGGAACTTGCATTTAACAGATAAAAAGAAAAAACATTTCCTGACATTCACCAGAATCTGTACTTCAGTGGGGAAAGGTGCTTAATAGAACTTTCACTCTATTTATTAAATGGTGAATGTAACCCCTGCACATTTCTAGGTCACATAAAGTTTAAATAACTTTCTAGGTCACAGGTTTAAATAAAATGTCACCAGCCTATAATTAAAGCATAGCTAAATATAAAAAAATTGTGAAGGGGGCGTGTCTGGAGCATGGTGGATGTTATGGATGATATGTTTCTTTAAATGCAACTCTATGGTGCATCTCTGTTGTACTTCTGTTGTACTTCTCCCTGTGTTGTGTTTCCTGTTTCCTGCTGGTTCTTTCAGTAAACATGGCTTATGTACAGTAATGGTTTGTGCTGTCTCTCTACATATATCACGACAAACATGGTGTCAGAAGATTTGGATTCATACTCTTTCTGCACATTTGATGCTGAGAGCCTGCCAGCCTTCATGTGAGTGTTCTTGGAACTGATTGTGCCTCCTGACAATTGCAGTCCTGTCCTGGATGCTGAGTGTTTGCAGCAAGGAAAACAGCATCATGGCAGCTAACAGCATTCCACTGCCTGAGGCAATGAGGGTGAGTGGAGATGTCGGCAGTAACTGGGACAATTTCAGGGCAGAGTTTCAATACTATTCCCTAGCCACAGGGTTAAATTAGAAGCCTGCAACAGTGCAAGCAGCCACACTGAGGAGGGTAATGGGCAGTGAATGCCTCCATGTTTACAAGCATAATCTGAACCTCACAGAGGAGCAAAAGAGTGACACCAAAACCATTCTGGATGCATTAGAAGCTTTCTTCAGACCCTCTAAAAATGTAATCTATGAAAGATATATATTTGGCTGCTGTAAGCAAGAAGACTGTGAATCAATAGACAGGTTTGTCACACGGCTAAGAGAAAAAGCTGCAAGCTGTGAGTATGGCTCTCTGAGAGATGAATTTATTTGTGATAAAATAGTTTTAGATATCACCAGTGAAAGCACACGCCGCCACCTATTGAGGAAACATGATTTAGATCTACAAACAGCAATTGAGATATAGCCCTGTACACACGATCGGATATCCTATGGTTTCTAATCCAATGGTTTTTTCCATAGGTCTTGGCCACACACCATCAGTCAAAAAACCAACGGAAACAAAACGACGGGACGTACAACACGTACGACGGTGCTATAAAAGGGAAGTTCAAATCTAATGGCGCCACCCCTTGGGCTGCTTTTGCTGATTTCGTGTTACCGCGTGTTAGTAAAAGTTTGGTGAGAGCCGATTCGCGCTTTTCAGTCTCCGTGCTTTTCAGATCGTTTCCTGGTGTTCAGTTTGTGCTTGTGGGTTCGTATTTGTTCTTCAGTGCGTGCAGTCAGGTCGTTACTGCTTTGCAGTGCCTTCTTGGCCGTTCGTTTACTGTTTTTCAGGTCGTTCTTCTCAGACCTTGCTGTTCCACGGTGCGTTCTGTTTGAGTTCGTTCTGACCAGGTGACCGGATTAAGACCATGTTTGAAGTGCGTTCTCCTTCTCGAGCTCGTGCTGGCTATGGACTTGGTGTTGTGGTTAACACTGTAACTGAGTTCAGTCCATGAACAGGGTGAGGAGGAGTTGGTTGCTCCAGCGTGACCAATTCTCTCATATGTCTCTACTGCGGGAAATCCATGAGAATAATCTTGATGATTTCAGGAATTATCTCAGGATGACGGACCCCGTTTTTCACCGTCTGTTGGATTTGCTGTCCCCCTATATCACGAGGCAGGACACTGTGATGCGCCAGGCGATCACTGCCGAGCAGAGGCTTATTGCCACGTTGAGATACCTGGAGACTGGGAGAAGCTTGCAGGACCTCAAGTTCACAACAGGCATCTCCCCCAGGCTCTCGGGATCATAATCCCTGAAACGTGTTCTGCCATTATTCAGGTCCTGCAGAAGGACTATATGAAGGTAAGTTTGCTCCTTTAACATCACATTATATGTATGGATTGTTTGCTAATGTTTTTTATTTCTTTCCTCCTTCCCAAATTTTCCTGTTTGCAATATCCTGGGAATGTCCCCATGGGGCCTACATGCCTATTTCCCTTCACTAACCACTCCAGCATGCTATCCTGGGTCCAAACACAGCTAGCCTAGTTTTTTACACCTGTTTTTTGGGGGTCAGTGCCATCGTAGTTTTGCACCCCCCCCCCCCTAAAATGTGTTCAAATGTTTTCTTTCTCCTTAAAGCTCAGCAGAGTGGTAGAGCCTTTATTTTGTGCCCCCCAAATCACCTCAAACCCCCCCCCTTAGAATATTTTCTAATGTCCCCTCAGCGGGGGTGAGTCACCTGCTAAGTGGGCCTTCTTTTTTGGCCATGAAATACTCCCTTAAATAATAATGTTAGCCTGATGTTGCTCAACAATGTCTTTGTGATATCTGTTTGCCCTGTAAACTGAAAACGTACTAATGTCTTCTTTTTGTTTGTCTCCACAGTTTCCTTGCACACCACAGGAATGGCAGACTGTGGCTGATCAATTGATGGCAAGCACATCCACATAGTGCCGCCATCCCGTTCGGGGTCATTCTATTATAACTATAAAGGTTTTAATAGTATTGTGTTAATGGCGGTGGTGTCGGCACGGTATGAGTTTCTGTATGTGGACGTGGGGAAGAACGGCCGGATGTCTGATGGCGGAGTATTCGCCCAGACGGAGTTTGCTCACCGTCTGCACTCTGGGGGTCTTGCACTGCCTCCAGATGCAGACAACGTGGAAGGACTACCGTTTGTGTTCATCGCAGATGAAGCCTTTGGACTGGGACCACACCTGATGTGGCCGTTTCCCCAACGCACCCTCACCCCGGAGAAGAGGGTTTTTAATTACCGGCTGGCCAGAGCCCGGAGAGTTGTGGAGAATGCCTTTGGGATAATGGCCAGCCGGTTCCGCCTGTTTCAGACAGCAATACATATGGCAGAATACAAGCTGAACCACATTGTTTTCTGTTGCTGCATCTTGCACAATTTTCTCCGTCATTTTTCGCCAACATATGTCTCAATAGTTGGGCCTGAGGCCGGTCCATCCGAGATGTCCATTATGACCGGCCTGGACACTGCCCGTACTGGCTTGGCCCCCCAAAGTGCCCGTGAAGTACGTGAGAAATACGTTGAGTACTTCATGGGTAGGGGGGCCATCGCAATGCCAGACCAGATCTGACCTTTTGGTTTTTTAAATAAAATATTAGGATTTTTATAACAGCTTACCTGTAAAATCCTTTTCTTGGAGTACATCACGGGACACAGAGCGGCATAGTCATTACTATGTGGGTTATATAGATACCTTCAGGTGCTGGCACTGGCAACTTCCAAAACCGGAAGTACCCTTCCCTATATAAGCCCCTCCCATCCGGGAGTACCTCAGTATTGTAGCAAAGCAATAAGTGTCCCCAAAAGAGGGGTGGGAGCTCTGTGTCCCGTGATGTACTCCAAGAAAAGGATTTTACAGGTAAGCTGTTATAAAAATCCTATTTTCTTTCTCGTACATCACGGGACACAGAGCGGCATAGTCATTACTATGTGGGATGTCCTAAAGCAATGCCCAATGAGGGGGGGGATACACCATACATAAGCTGAGCGCTATCAGACATGAGGATCTTTTGCGGCCTGCAACACACTGCGCCCAAAGGCGACATCCTCCTGACTTCTAACGTCCACCTAGTAGAACCTAGTAAACGTGTGTACTGAAGACCATGTTGCGGCCTTACAGATTTGAGCCAGGGAGGCCTGGTGATGCACTGCCCATGAAGTTCCAACTGCTCTCGTGGAGTGCGCCCTAACTTTGAACGGAGGCGGTCTCCTTCTCAAGCCATAGGCTTGCATTATGACCTGTCGAATCCACTTGGCTAAAGTAGATTTTGACGCTGCCTGACCCCTTCTGGGGCCTTCCGGCAGAATAAACAAAGTATCCGTTCTGCGAATCTGAGCAGTGGCTTTTAGATAAGCTTTAACTGCTCTTACTACATCCAAAGAATGTAATAATTTTTCCTCTACTGAACTAGGTTTGGGGAAAAAAGAAGGAAGAACCACATCCTGGTTCAAATGAAACCTCGATACCACCTTAGGAAGAAAGGCTGGATGAGGACGTAACACTACTCTGTCCTTATGGATAACCAGATATGGCTCCCTACAGAACATAGCGGCTAATTCCGACACTCTTTTAGCCGAACAAATGGCTACTAGAAAAATCAATTTCCTGGTGAGAAGAACCAAGGAAATATGCTGTAATGGTTCAAATGGTTGTTTCTGTAGAACCGACAGAACCAGGTTTAGATCCCATGGACATATGGGAATATTAACCGGAGGATTAATACGCATCACTCCTTGTATAAAGGCTTTGACTAGTGAATGCGAAGCCAAGAGCCTTTGAAAAAATATTGACAAGGCCGAAATCTGACCCTTGATAGTACTCAAGGCAAGCTTCCTATCTACAGCCCACTGTAGGAAGTCCAGAATCCTACCTATTACGTACTTACGTGGATGCCATTTCTTGGCCTCACACCACGCGATGTACGCCTTCCAGATTCTATAGTAGATCTGCCTGGATACCGGCTTCCTGGCATAGATCATGATAGATACCACAAGATTAGAGAGCCCTCTCTTTTTTAGAATGTGGGCTTCAATAGCCAGGCCGTCAAACCTAGGGCTGGTAAGGAAGGGTGGTATATCGGTCCTTGCGAAAGCAGGTCCGGACGATGTGGGAGAGTCCAAGGACTCCCTACTGACATTTTTACAATCTCCGCGTACCATGCTCTTCGGGGCCACGCTGGAGCCACCAGAATCACTGGTTTCTTTTCTACCCTGATTCTGCGGAGTAATCGAGGTAACAATTGTGGCGGTGGGAACGCATATATCAGCTTGAACTGATCCCAAGGGAACACTAGGGCATCCGAGCCGCAAGCTAGGGGATCCCTTGTCCGAGAGACAAACCTGTCCACCTTTGCGTTGAATCTGGATGCTAGCAGATCTACATCCGGTGTTCCCCACCGCTGACATATTGTCCGGAAAACCTTGGGGTGAAGGGACCATTCCCCTGGGCATAATTGTTGGCGACTTAGAAAGTCCGCCTTCCAATTCTCCACTCCTGGAATGAATACCGCAGATATGGCTGGGACATATCTTTCTGCCCATTTCAGGATGTAATTTACTTCCCTCTGGGCTGCACGACTCCTGGTGCCACCCTGATGATTGATATATGCCACTGCTGTGGCATTGTCTGATTGAATTCTGACAGGTGACCCTTGGAGTTTGGATGTCCATGCTACTAGGGCATACCGGGCTGCTCGTATCTCTAAGAGATTGATGGGCAGGGCCTTTTCTGCATCCGACCATCTGCCCTGGAGAGACCATTGCTCCAGTACTGCTCCCCAGCCTATAAGGCTGGCATCTGTAGTGACCACCTTCCAAGAAATCGGACTGAAGGATTTCCCTTTTTCCAGATTCTGGAGAACCAACCACCAACGGAGGCTCTTGCGAACGGAAGGGGACAAGGACATTGGTAAGTCTAGGGCCTGAACTTTTTTGTTCCAGGCTGACAGTATGGCCCTTTGCAAATTCCTTGAATGGAATTGACCATAGGGTACTGCTTCGAATGATGCCACCATTTTTCCCAGCAGCCTCATGCACAGGCGTATGGACGGCTGTCTTTTTGTACCCACTAGGTGGATCAAATCTCTCAAAGACAACACCTTTTCTCGAGGCAAGAATATTTTCCTCTGGCCTGAATCCAGCCTTAGCCCCAAGTATTCCAGACTTTTGACTGGTTTTAGGGCTGACTTGTCTCAGTTGATAATCCAACCGTGAGATTCCAGATACTTGATTGTCTTGTGAACAACCACTTCTAGTTTTTTCACTGAGTGGTCTATCAGCAACAAGTCGTCTAGATATGCCATTATCGTTACACCTTGTGTTCTTAGATTGGCCAATAATGGGGCCAGAATTTTTGTGAACACTCGTGGTGCTGTGGCCAGACCGAAGGGTAAGGCTCTGAACTGAAAATGGCGCCCTTCTACTGCAAAGCGTAGAAATTTTTGGTGGACTGGAAAGATGGGAATGTGCAAATAAGCATCTTTGATGTCGATCGAGGCTAACCATTCCTCCCCTTGTAGGGCAGTGGCCACCGATCGGATCGACTCCATCCGGAAAGTCCTGATATGTAGGAATTTGTTTAGCCCTTTTAGATTTAATATGGGCCTCACGTCCCCGTTTGGCTTCGGGACTGTAAAGAGGTTTGAGTAAAACCCGAACCCCCATTCTTCCAGGGGAACCTCCATAATTACTCCTTGGAGCAATAGTTGTTCTAGTGCCAACAGGAGGGACTCTCTCTTCCGGGGATCCCTTGGCACGTTTGACCTCATAAAATGGGAAGGAGGAGAGTCTTTTAACTCCAATCTGTATCCCAGACTTACTGCGGAGAGCACCCATCTGTCTCTGATCGTGTCCCGCCAGGTCTCTGCGAACAACTGGAGTCTTCCCCCCACCCGATTGAGTGGGGGCAACCCTTCATGAATTTGACTTTGGGGGAGGTTTTGTACCTCTCCTGACCCAGGGTTTCTTATTACCCTGCGATTGTCCCTGATTTTTACCCCCGGGATTTGACCGAGGAGGCCGTCGGAACTGTTTCACAGCCGATGCCCCAGGGACTGGAGAAGCAGGCCTCTTAAAAGAGGGACCTCTAACTCTGTTTTTAACCGGCAAGAGTGTACTTTTACCGTTGGAAATTTTCTGGATATATTTGTCCAGGTCTTCCCCGAATAAGCGTTCACCATGAAATGGGAAGCTAACCAGCAATTTTTTACAGCAGACCAGTTTTTGAGCCATAGAAGCCTGCGCATATGTACTACAGACAGCGTAAGGCGGGAGGCCTGATGGATTGAATCCTTTATGGCGTCAACCGCAAAGCATAAGGCTCTAGGTAGATCAGCTAGGGCAAGGGCCTGCTGATCTGGCAAGTCCCTTAAGACCTGTTTCAACTGATCCTTCACTGCTTGGCAGACCCCAATAGCTGCCACTGCTGGTTGTGTCACCAAGCCTGCTGTAGAAAAAGCAGATTTTAATAAGGACTCCAATTTTTTATCTATTGGGTCCTTTAACATTTGGACATTATCCACTGGACATGTCAGTGATTTATTCACACAAGAGATGGCTGCGTCCACTGTAGGGACCCTCCATTTTTTGATGAACTTATCCTCCATGGGATAGACCACCGGAAATCTCTTGGGGAGAGTAAATATTTTATCAGGATGTTCCCAATCCTGATACATGAGCCCTTCCAATAAAGGGTGAAGTGGAAAGGAACAGACAGTCTGGGGAGCTTTTAGCGACCCCAGCGAGGAGACAGTAGTGGTTGATGGTTCTGCAAGGTGCATTTTAAATGCTGAACGGACCATGTTAGTCAAAGACTGAACCCATAATCTTTCAGCTTGAGATGCTGAGAAAGGTTCCTCCACAGTTGATTCCTCTATAACAGAATCAACCTCCTCCTGATCCCCTTCAGGCAGGTCGATCCCTGTATGGGACTGTTGCTCCGCTAACAGGTACTCTGAAGGAGGAGACGGAGATCGGGCGTGCTTTCCCTGTGACAGGGAGGCAGCGATTAATGTTGACAATCTCTCTTCTAATCCTCCCAGAGCTGAGGAAAAAACCTCCTCTGTTACATACACAGGAGCAGGTGAACTGAGGACAGCCACAGTACCAGGTACTCCTGCGGGGTCTCTACGGTCACTAACCTCTGAATTTTCAGGGGAGACTGGTGCAGCAGAAGCATGCCCAAGATCCTCAGAGCCCGATGGAGACCCCTTTCGCTTCCTGGAAGATTTAGTTCCGGAGCTTCTGGACGGCATATTCCTAAGCCCAAAGCTGAGGTATTCCAGCCGTAATACACCACTTTTACTGAGAATAGTCTAGCACAATTGCTGCTATATAACAGTTGGTGTCTACTAAAGTGCCTTTCTAGGGGATGCCTGCATCAACCGCCTCTGTGTGCCTTTTTACTGTTGCTAGCTCTGTCTGTGCACTTCAATAGCCAGCTGTGATTGCCTTTAAACATGCTGGACGCCCGCACATGCGCAGTAGCGCCGCGGCGCACACCGAGCGTCATCCACCCGCTCCGCCCCTTTTTCCAGATCGCCTCTATATAGAGAGGCGCGTGCTCGCGCGCGGGCACGTGCGCCTTCGGCGCCTTTTTTGAAAAAATAAGGAGCTAGATGGGAGCCAGGGTCCCTGCAGCAGGGCCCGGGGATGGATGAGCGCAGCAACAGGGCAGAGGAGACAGCTTCCCAAAGAGAACTTACCAACTGCCTGGATTCGACTTCGGAAGAAAAAAATCCACATTACAAGAAAAAGAACCATAGCGGCCTCTAGTGTTTAACACAGTTACCGCGGTCTTACTTTTTTTTTTTTTTTTTTTTCTTGCCTACTATTAAAATTTTTACATTTTCTCAGTAGTAACAGGCATGCACAGAATATTAGTGGGAATACCTTAGGTAACAGGCAGAAAGACAAAATAGGCTTGGGGGTCCCCCAATAGAACCAAGTTCCTGAGGGCCCCCACTTACCTTTTCCTCGCCGCAGGACTCTGTTTGGTCCACAGAAGCCCAAACTTCACCTATCACGGCAGGCATTGTAATTAAACCTTCAGGGACCGGGTTCCCAAGGATTCCACTCCCCTGGACCTGTATAGCACCCTGCACAGAAAACATCTTGGTCGTGGGTATGACCAGAGCTCTGGATCCCAGGGTCCAGCCCTCCTAAGAGAGGCATTACAGGCAAAACCTTGCTCTTCTCTTGCAAGGCCCGGGTACTGACCGTTTAGCTATGAAGCTTTTTTGGTCGGATCCGGAATAGCTTACTGAGGCCCAAAAGAACCTGTACGCAAGCTCAGTGAAAAACACATGTTACTTCTTGGCCAACACCTTAGACACTGGCAAAAAACTGAGGTACTCCCGGATGGGAGGGGCTTATATAGGGGAGGGTACTTCCGGTTTTGGAAGTTGCCAGTGCCAGCACCTGAAGGTATCTATATAACCCACATAGTAATGACTATGCCGCTCTGTGTCCCGTGATGTACGAGAAAGAAATTATTATATTTAAAAAAAACTTGTTTTGTCATTCTTGTTTTTTTGGTTGATGTGTCTCCCAGGTTCTTGTAGTGCCAAGTGTATTTGTCCTTAGTAAATAGTCACAATTGTCACTATAAAAAGCATTGATTTAGCTTTTTCAGAACTGCTATTGAGCATAGAAAGAACAAGCCACACCTTTTTGAGTGTCCCAGAAACTCTTTACTCTATGCACCACATTTTTTTTAAGGTTTTATAGAAATACAATGTAGAAAGTTTTACCTCCCCAAAGATTTTGGTTTTATTTGGAGGTTTGTTTTGCAGAAACAGGCATGGGTCAAAATAGTAAACATTTGTACAAAAAAGAAAATATAAAAATTCAACGTGAAAAGGAGAAAGAGGAGATGGGGTGATGTCACCCCTGATCCATCCCAAATGTGAAGAACCGCACTTTATTTTCGTGTCTGAACTGGGGATTTGCCACATGATCCCATGACTAAGGTAAACATGTGCTATCTGCCATCATGGGGGATCAATGGACGTGCTTTGGGTGTGCAAACCCTTCCTCTCACCTACTTGAGTAGGGAGGAAGAGGTTGCACCCCCAAAACAGGGACATTGATATCCTGTGACGGCAGATAGCACCTGTTGAGTCACTGTGTGCATCTTCACATTTGGGCTGGTGGGAATCCCAGTGCAAAATTTCCCCAAAGGGAAAAAAAAAACAGGGGGGGGTCAGACTATTCGCCCCAAAATATCTATAATGTTTTTATATTTTTGCTCAATCACATTAATTCTATTTCTCATAATGTCCATTTCGCTACTACATTCCATTATTTCTTGAATAATTATTTGGGCACTAGCACTCGAGAATGGAGGATTTGGAGTTCCTGACACACCACCACGTTCATCCCCTAAAAAATAAAAATAAATTAGAAATATGCAGGCCTACATCTGTATTTACCTGGAAGTTGTGGTGACAGACACTTACCTGTTGTGGTGATAAGCTCCACCTCTCCTTTCTCCACCTCTCCTTCCTCCACCTCCGCTTCCTCCACCTCCGCTTTCTCAACATGCTGATCTTGGGGTGCTTTGGGATCTTGGGGGTGTTTATGTGGTCTGTGCTTCCTTGTCTCCTCAGATTGGTGTCCTCCCAGTCTCCTCTCCCCTATGGGAATGGAAAAAAAAGGTATCTTTTAGCACACAGAGATTTGAGGGCAGAAATTGTATACATTGATTTGAAGTGGGGTGCAATTGATATTTGGGCCTGAGATCCAAGATGAACACATAAGATCTTGAGAACTCTACTAAGCTGCATGCTTTTTTTTAGGGGCATAAAAAACACACTTGGAGAACCACCAAGGTATCCACTGGAGCACCTGTGTGTGACACCCTTAAAATTTTGGGCATGTGGCCCACACTATAGTATATTGCTCCTGAGCAAAAAGCTCTGTAACCAACTGCTGGAGTGTCATCTCCTTTACCCAGAATCCAGTTTAGCCTTTCATTCACATTCTACTTTACTTACAACACATCATCTAGCCAAATATGTGTAGAAATGTTGTTTTATTAAAATGAGGCATGACCACGTGTAGTTTCCGTGGATATGTGCCAAACATGTTTTGGGGAAGACGATCAAGTGTTTACTACGAAACATTACCAAATAAATGGTCCCTCAACTTAACATAAAAGTTGCCATTTGCAAATGTGAAACCAGTCAAGCCAAGCACATGGAGCAAACACATGCAAGAATACATATTACAATATGAAAGAACACAGTAAAAAGAAAAGCTTACTTTTTTCAATGCTTTTGATAAGCTTTCTATACTGCTCCGGCTCCCTCAGCTTCAGGTCAGACCACCTTTTACGGAGCTGCTCCTTGGATCTCCTGACCCCATATTTCTGATAGAGAGTCCTCGCCACTTTGTCCATTATTTGCGACTTCCTGAGATTAGGGGTGTCGTATGGCCCATGCTTCCCATCGTAATCTTTCCTCCGCAGGATGTCCACCATTTCCGCCATTTCAGCAAATGACATATTAGTCGCCTTGTATCTTTTATTCCTGGATCGGGACTTTCCCGCCTCCGGGCTTTCCTCGTCTGTACTTTCTAATAAAGAAACCACCTGTGTCACCGACATGTCGTAGTATCCCACTGTTCGCCGAACGTGAAGGGGCGTGGAAATGCAGGAAAAGACCGTCATGGGCGGGCGACGCGGGCGGAGTTACACGCATGCGCAGGGTATAAAATGGGAACGAAGTTATTAGGGTTGCGCGGAGTAAGAACGAGCGGAAGTCCAGAAAAGACCACAACTATAATAAGGTAAGAAGGGAACTTGGGCCTGCAATGGCCTATAATGGTTCATGATTGTAAAGGCCAATATTGGGATAAGTTGAGGAGAATGGAATCTGACCTCTCATGTGTTTTGAACTTGCAGACAGTCGGCAATGCATAAACTCCGCAAGCCGGATATCATGTTGGCTTTTATTGAAAAATATAAAGAACTCCGCAACCTATGGGAACTAAAACATCCAGATTACCACAAGAGTTGTGTACGTCGGGCAACCATTCAAAAATTGGCGGAATATATGAAGCCCTGGGTCCCAGAGGCAGACTACAGTATGATGAACAATAAGATAAACAATATGCGGAATGCATATAAAAAAAAATACACTGAATACCGCGCTTCCATGAGATCAGGAGCAGCAGCAGACGATGTAGTACAGCCCAAGCTGTGGTACTACAAGCACCTGCAATTTCTGGAAGACCAGATTGAGGCCAGGGAATCAATTTTCAGCCTTCCCTCTACCTTTCCTTCCACCCTTCCCTCCAGCGTTCCTTCCACCCTTCCCTCCACCCCTGCAGAGGTGGAGGAGGAGCCACCTGTGCTTGAAGAGCCAGATCTTCGCATCTCCAGCCAGGTATAGTATTTTAGAACATAATTATTGACCTCAAAGTACTATTGTGATGAACTTGATTTATTCTCCCAAAATGATAACATCCCCCCCCCCCAAAAAAAAAAAAGGGCACATAAATGATTGTTAAAGTATCTAAAAAGAACAGGGACAGAATGAAACTCTTTGCTAGTTTTCAAAATAGCAGATTGCACCAGTCATGAGATCAAAATTGTGTGAGATTGATTACCCAAAATATCTAGCTATGTGCCTTTTTTCTACACAGGATGAGGCCAGCCAGGAGGAAGAGGCTCAGGAATGTGGCAGGCGGGAGGAGGCAAAGGTGAGTGTCAGCCTGGAGGAGACAGGGCCAAGTGGGACTCAGCAGGTCCCCAGGCCTAGTGGCAGCACAGTGTCACAAGTGGCTCCCCTTCACATCAGACCTAAAAAAAATCGTAGGATGACACAAGTGGAGGAGGAGTCACTCAAAATGATACGTGACGCTGCTGCCATCATGAGGGCCCCCCTCAACCCTGTGGAGGGCTTTAGTACGTACCTGGCGGACAAATTAGTCCAAATGGAGGCGGGACAACGTGCCCTCTGCGAGCACATTATCTATACAGCCGTACACATGGGGGGAGGGGACAGCTGACTGAGGCCACGCATCTCTCACATCAGGCCAATCCTTCTCCTCCTCCTCCTGCCACATTACCACCCACAGTGGCACGGCCTGCAAGGGTGCGTGGATGGGGCCGTGGAGGGAATGCTGCAGACAGGCGTGGAGGGAACACTGCAGGGAAGCGTGGAGGGAAGTGTACAGGGAAGAGCAGGAGGTGATTCCCTGGCTTCAAGCTGCTTTTCCAGAAGTTGCAGTTTGATGGAGTACCACAGCTTGGGATGATGTATGTCTTCGGCTGCTGCTCCTGATCTCATTATGTTGTTTATCTTATTGTTCATCATACTCATGTCTGCCTTTGGGGTCCAATGACTTCATATTTTCCGCTAATTTTTGAATTGTTGCCCTTCGTTTTTTATTTTATATTTTGCCAGAATAAATGGAGATTTAATTTCAGCCTAAATACTTGCCTGATGTGTTTTTTTTGGGAGTAGCAATAACATTTCATAAATACAATGTGGAATTAATAACAAGGGACACCAACCTCCATGAGGGAAAAATAAAAGAAACATATGTTGTTGTGAGAAATTGACACCCAAAACAAAAGCAAAAACAAAACAAAAAAAAAAGAAGGATTCTAAAACTTTTTAAAAAATTGTGAGGTCTGCCTTTAAGAATAAATCATAATTATTGAGAAGATCACAAGAAACAAGAAAGACATAAGTTTGTCAGAACTCGTGATAAAGATCAGCATCAAAAACAACATTTTAAAGCCACTCTAAAGCAAAAAACAATGCGCTGCATTAAACGAGGCAATAACTTGCAGAATGCCGAATGTGCTCTCTCCATTGGAAACGCTAGTTTTACCAGAACGAGCGCTCCCGTCTCCTAATTCAGTCTGACCATGCGTGGGTTTTTTATCCGATGGACTTGCCCATAGACAATCGGTATTTTCTATCGGTTTTTGATCCATCGGACAATTTTAAAACATGTTCTATTTTTTAAAACCGATGGAAAAAAGACCGATGGGTCCCATACACGATCGGTTTGTCCGATGAAAAAAAAACCATCGGACGGTTTTCATCTGTAAAACCGATCGTGTGTACAGGGCTTTAGTCGCACTGCAGAACTTACTGACAAACATATGAAAGCTATGGAGCAGGATAAACTGCTTGACAATATCAGTGCAGCCTCTAAACAACAGCAAAGCTTCAAAAACCACCAGCATAAGTTTCAGCACAAGGGTCACCTACACAACTCACCTGGGAGGAAGCCTACATCATGCAAGTATTGCGGCAATGTGCATATACGAGAGAAAGAAAAGTGTCCTGCATATGGGAAAATCTGTACTGCATGTGGTAAACCAAATCACTTTGCAAGAGTGTGTCTCTCCAGTAAAATGGAAGCAAGGAAGCTGCACACAATTGAGCAAATGTCAGATCCAGAGGATGCACACCTGCTTAGCACTGATATGGCTTACTCCTCAGAATGCATTGGTGCTGTAAACACAAAGGGCAAAAAATGGTTTGCAAACCTCAGATTAAACAATATAATCCAACCCTGCCAGCTGGACTCGGGTGCAATGTGTGATGTCATGAGTATAAAGTTCAGTTGAAGGGCCATTGCTCGAAACATGTCGGGTTTTTAGTCTGCTGCCACCATTGTTATCACGCAACATTTTTTATTTTTTCCTCGAGGTCCTCTTTCTGTGTATTTGCATTTATTAACATTGCATGTACCATTTTTAACTACGATGATATGCCAATAAAGGCTATATTTTTCTATACTATACCCTGGTTTTACATACACCATATGGAGCCATCCATTTTTCTCCCTTTATGACACCGTGTTTTTGAAGTGTTACTTTCAACGGAGAGTCCAGAAGGAGTCACATCTTATTTGGATATCCATCTATCATCGCTGCTGCGATATCGGGAGGAAAGGTTTGCAACTTCCATATTGGAATACCTACCTTGGAGTTCCCGTCCAGGCTTACTAACAACAGAGTCACAGTAAGAATATTCATTACCTACCTGTGTACGGGAGACGTTGGAATATACCTCTATACCCATCCCTGTTGTTTTCCACATGATTTACAACGTGAACACCTTCAAAATCTTATAGTGTACTCAGCACGTCCGTTGAGGATTGGATATAGACTTCACCTCTTTTGTTTGAGTTCTTGCTATGGGACATTTCTTTGCAACATTTATATGTTTTTGGTGTACTGTTTTTTATCACATGTTCACATGCTTTTCACATGCTTGCCACTTTTTCACCATTTCAGTAGTTGGGTAGAGGACTTATATGCATCTACCCCCTAAGGGTTATTCCCGTTATTGATATTCATTTGGTTTAGGTTAGCGCCGCATTTGTTTTATCTTTATAAGAGTATAAAGGACAAAATGAAACTGGCACCCAGAGCACCCCTTCAGCCTAGTAATGAACATTGTGAAATTCAAAAGAGACAAAGCAATAACACATTCTACAGGTTAAGTCTCATAGGTCGTTTTGAACATCTACCACTACGGGTGAAGACTGGCCCTTGTACAAGGATTATTTTAGCCCTTTCTGAAGTTACTGGGCTCCTCTCATCACGTACTGGCATGCTCTGCGCTTAAAAGCTGTCGGGTATACTTGCTTGCCCAGAACTGTCATTGCCGTTGGTATAAGGCATTCCCTCTGTACATGGCTCACTGTCAATGGGTGAGTATGTCCTTGAGATACTGGGTGAGTCTGATCTATCAACGGGATACTGAGAATCAGGCTGCTCTGCCACTCTCAAATCCACTCGATTGCGGCAATAGAGAGTTCCTTCAACGTCCACAAGATAGGAGTGTGGTGCAACCTTTTGGACAAAGGTCCAAGGGTCATCGTGCCAAAGTCACTGAGAGCAAAGATGTTATTACGCATACACTCCAGCCATATTGGTGGTGAAGCATGCTACAGACAAGCTTGTGATACTCTTTACTGGCCCAACATGCATGGTGAAATCAAAGACTTTGTCAGTAATTGTCCCACCTGCAATGAATATGCCCATTTGCAACAGAAAGAAACCATGATGTCACATGAGATACCTACACGTCCGTGGCAGATTATCAGTATGAACTTATTCAACTACGCAGGCAAGGAATACCTGCTGTTAGTCGATCACTATTCAGACTTCTGGGAAATAGACCTTCTTCCCGACTTATCCACTGAAGCTAGAATTAAGAGGTGCAAGGCTCAGTTTGCACGTCATGGCCAGCCAGATAAAGTGATCTCCGACAATGGCCCTCAGTTTGCAAGCCTACAATTCAGAAAATTTGCCACTGAATGGGAGTTTGAGCATGTTACTTCCTCACCACGTCATCCACAGGCTAATGGCAAAGCTGAATCAGCTGTAAAGATTGTTAAAAATTTATGCAAGAAAGCACAAAGTGATGGTAAAGACCCATGGAAGGCCATTTTACATTGGAGAAACACTCCGACTGAAGGCATGGATAGTAGCCCGACACAAAGACTGATGTCAAGGAGATTAAAGACCTCCTTACCAGTATCAAATAGGCTGCTTGAACCCTCTGTTATACAAGGTGTTCCAGAAAAGATAAGGATTAAGAGACAAGTGTCAAAGGCACGATATGACACATTGGCCAGAGATTTGCCAGAATTGAATACTGGAGAACGAATCCATATAAAACCATTACCTGGAGATCGAACAGGCCATTGGAGAATAGGTACTTGTCTGCAAAAGGTTGCACCACGCTCCTATCTTGTGGACGTTGAAGGAACTCTCTATCGCCGCAATCGAGTGGATTTGAGAGTGGCAGAGCAGCCTGATTCTCAGTATCCCTTTGATAGATCAGACTCACCCAGTATCTCAAGGACATACTCACCTATTGACAGTGAACCATGTACAGAGGGAATGCCTCATACCAACGGCAATGACAGTTCTGGGCAAGCAAGTATACCCGACAGCTGTCATGCGCAGAGCATGCCAGTACGTGATGAGAGGAGCCCAGTAACTTCAGAAAGGGCTAAAGGAAGCCTTGTACAAGGGCCAGTCTTCACCCGGAGTGGTAGATGTTCAAAACCACCTATGAGACTTAACCTGTAGAATGTGTTATTGCTTTGTCTCTTTTGAATTTCACAATGTTCATTTATTAACACTAAAAGGGGGAGATGTTATGGATGATATGTTTCTTTAAATGCAACTCTATGGTGCATCTCTGTTGTACTTCTGTTGTACTTCTTCCTGTGTTGTGTTTCCTGTTTCCTGCTGGTTCTTTCAGTAAACATGGCGAGAGTTGACCGACATATACATACACAACAGTTCCAAGTTTTCACTTGTAAAATAAGAGACCCAATTTACGCAACCTGGGGTCAGACCTGAGGAAGTGTACAGTGGAGGAATCTCCCACTACAATGATAGCCGCAGTGGGGTACTTCTCCACCAAGTCCGACCCAGCTCACTGAAACGGCACAATGACAATAAAATAAATGCAAACGGTTAGCCTACAAATAGAAGTTCAATAAGCTATACAGGCTCCCCCTAGTGGGCAGCTCAACTGGTGCGTGTCTCATTGCATCAACCTATGCTGTGAACTGAGCTGATGATGGTTCCTAACAGTTTCCAGTAATCTTCGGCTAGCTTTCGTTGGTGCACTTGTGTATTTGTAATCCAACAAACAAGGAGAAAAAAGAAAGAACAAATAACATGTGCAGTCTTAGGTTCTCAACCTCTGGACAGGTCATGATCCCTGATCCTCCGCACAGCCGTTCACGAGGTGTCGGTGGATACGTGACTCTGGATGCCGTGGAGTGTAGAGCGGTCCCTCTCCCTGGTCCGATCAGCAGGGCTGTGGCTGGAATCCCTCCGACAGGCGATCCGGTCTCCGTCACTTTAGGCCCAGGCTTCTCCGGCCTAAGCACGATCGCTGCAGGCCTCTTGCCTGATGTCAGATGGCGTCCCAAGAGGCCGCACAAGAGCCCTGCCTTGCCTTAAATAACTTCCCCCAGCAGGCTGTGCGTGGCGCCAAAGACTTTGGCGGCATAGTAGTCTTGTGGGTAATTTAGTCTCAATTCTATACACGCCAATAGAGTCTCTGATTGTGATTCCACATTACCCATAATGCTCTTGTCCATGAATAACTGAACCAAACAACTTTTAGTAGTCTAGCATAAACGGGCACCAGAGGGAGCCATGTTCTTATAGGCACAAACTGTAGTCCATAAGCTACATGCAAAAGTGACACCTTGCTACACACTCCCCCCACTTGAGATCTTTGGTCCCCAAAGACAGCAGCAGTTTGTGACCTGTTACATGCTTTGTTCTGATACATGAGGAGAAAAAGGACCAATTAGTGCATACAGGAAATAAGGCAATTCACATTTTTATAAGAACTCGGCAGAGGAACCCCCCACCATGCTTTGGAAAGGAGGTTGTTCTGCCTACAGGCCACCTTAACAGGGATAGGCCAAACAGATGCACCAGGGGGTGAGCTGGGGTTGTCCCCCACCAAATGTGTGGTGGAGGGACCAGGCATCTCAGTTGTTCTTTTTGAGGTGAGCACGGCCTCTTCAGAGCATTCACCCAATTGATTGCAAGTCAGTCTCTTGGGTGGGTGAATGACTCTTCTCTCTCTCTGCTCCTTAGGTGCTAAGGTCTCAGGTACACTAGACTCTTTTTCCTCCACAACTTCTTCTCCTTGTTCAGGCACACTTGACACTGTTTCTTCCACAGCTTTCAGTTCTCCTTCTATAAGGGATGGGACCTCTTCAGGGTCTTCCATTGTCAGGGAGACTTGATCATCCTCCAGCTCCTCAGAAAGCATACTTTGAGGCACAAACTCGGGGGGCCTCTGGCCTGAGAGTCCCAACGTCAATCACTTCAGGTGGGGACAATGGAGGGGTTGTGGGCCCTAATAGTTGAGACGACCACAACCAGTCTGATTCCGCATCTTCATCTTCAGTGTCTTCATCCTCCACATCTTGAGGTACAGACTGAGACCTAGTGACTGGCCGAGACCCTTAAGAGGTCGAGGGAGTCGCCTGTAAATCTGACATTGGTGGCAGGCAAACTGCCTCTGAGAGGGGCAGCAGGTGATTTTGATGCCAAGTCTTTAATGGGCCTACATCCCCTTCTTGCCTGATCTGGTATACCGGGAGCCCTGGTAGTTGCTTGCAGATGACATAAGGCTGTGACTTCCAGCGATCAGCCAATTTGTGTTTGCCAGGGACACCCAGATTTCTCAACAGTACTCTATCACCTGGTTGCAGGTCCTGCACTCGGACTTTGAGATCAAAGTTCTTTTTATTTCTCAGTCCCCTCCTGTCCGAGGTAGCTTGGGCCTTGTCATAGGCGGTCTTTAGACTTTTCCGCAGCCGATCAACATGCCCTCTGTGGGAGGTTGCTGAGGTGTGATCCACAGATATGCCAAAGGCCAGGTCTACTGGTAATCGAGCCTCTCGTCCAAACATCAAGCGATAGGGAGAGTATCCTGTAGCATCATTTGCAGTATTGTTATAGGCATGAACAATGGCAGCTACATGTTTTCTCCAGCGTTGCTTCTTCTCTGAGCTTAATGTTCCAAGCATGTTAAGAAGAGTTTGGTTAAACCTTTCAGTTTGAGCGTCCCCTTGGGGGTGGTAAGGAGTGTTTCTGGACATTTTGATGCCTAATAGGTCTAAAAGCCTTTTAATAAGGCTACTTTCAAAGTCTCTCCCTTGATCCGAGTGGATATCCTTTGTTAGGAATGCTTGGGCATATCTAGTAAAATGATCAGTCACCACCAGAATGTTTCCCTGTCCACTCAGATCTGGCTCCAGACAAAGAAAGTCAATGCACACCAGATCCATGGGTCCCTGACTCTGAAGATGGCCCATTGGGGCGGCTCAGGAAGGCAGAGTCTCCCTTTGAATAAATCGAATACAAGAGTGGCAGTAACCCTCGACTTCAGCCCACATGCAGGGCCAGTAGAATCGATCCCTTACCAGATGGAAAGTTCTTTCAGGCCCTAGATGGCCATGGTTATCGTTAAGGGCCGTCAACACTGTCTCTCTGTGTTTTCTGGGTAAGAACAACTGCCATTTTTCTTCCAGACCATCAGAGGGGTCCCTTCGGTAGCCCACCCCTTGATGTAACTGCAACCGATCCCATTCCCGGTGTAGCAGACAAGCCTCCTTTGGGGAATCAGTGAGGAGCATGTCAGGGCACTAATTCTCCAGAGCCTTCAATGCCAAGTTACCCAGAGAGTCTTCCAACTGGTCCCTTCTCAGGTCCTTCTTTGACAGCTTTGGCAGGCCTTCACCCCCCACTTGGGTCACATTGCAGTAACTCCAGCAGCAGAAACTCCAATCTCTTTGGCCCTTGATCCTCCTCCAGCCTGACGTTCAGCCCCCTGGTATAGGGCCCGCACCCCTTCTGGTGTCAGCTGAGTCCACTCTTCTGCGGAGTCGCTGGGGCCATGAGGCCTTCTTGAGAGGGCGTCTGCATCCCTGTTCCCAACTCCAGGTCGATATTTCAAACTGAAGATGAAACCCGAGAGGGCAGCCAACCACCTATGTCCTATAGCATCCAGTTTGGCCGTAGTGAGGAGGTAGGTGAGTGGATTGTTGTCAGTCTTGACCACGAACTCTGCCCTGTAGGGGTAGTCTCTCAATTTATCCACTACAGCCCACTTCAAGGCCAGGAACTCAAGCTTGTGCGTGGGGTAGTTCCTTTCAGCGGGGACCAAATTCCTACTCACATAGGCAACAGGGCGTAGGTGACCGTCATGTTCTTGATATAGCACCCCGCCCAGCCCATCTCTGCTGGCATCGACGTGTAATTCGTATGGCCTGGCGGTGTCAGCATAGGCCAAGACTGGGGCAGTGGTTAGGCTCCTTTTTAACTGATTGAAAGCCTCGTCACACTTGGAAGTCCACTGATCCTGGATGGACTCTTTAGGTCTTCTAGGCCCTTGAGTGGGCTTCACGGATTTGACTGGTTCTGGGACATCTTCCTCTCCTTCACTCCTCAGTAGTTCATTGAGCGGGCGGGCTATCTTGGCAAATCCTTCTACAAATCTTCGGTAGTAGGAGCAGAATCCCAGAAATGACCGAAGCTCGGTCACATTAGTGGGTCTTGGCCAAGAGGTGATGGCATCCAGCTTCTCAGGGTCTGTGGCTATCCCCTCGTCAGACACAATGTGGCCAAGGTAGTGGACCGAGGGCTGATAGAACTGCCACTTCTCTAAGGAGAGCTTCAGGCCTTCTTCATGAAGTCTCTTAAGGACCTTCTCAAACCGCTCTTCGTGCTCTTCCAGAGTCCTGCCGAACACTATGATGTCGCCCAAGTACACCAGCACTTTAATCAGGTTCATGTCGCCCACTGTTTTCTCCACCAGCCTTTGGAAGGTGGCCCGGGGCTCCTGACAACCCTTGAGGCATGCGGTCAAACTCAAAGAACCCCACTGGGGTAATGAAGGCAGTTTTCTCCTTATCCTCAGGATGCATGGGGATCTGGTAATACCCACTCTTCAGGTCCATCACACTGAACCACTTGACCTCTGACAGGCTCTGCAGGGCGTCTTCTATCCGGGCGGCGGTGTACTGGTCAGGAATGGTCCTTCTGTTTAGTGTTCTGTAGTCAATACACAACCTTTTTTTACATACCTGGATTATTATTTTTATCTTTGTACTTAATGTTTTTTGAATTTCATGGTGTGTTTTAACTATATGTATGTGTGCATGCATGGCTGCGTGCATACATGTACAAATTATCACTATAGGGTGTGTGATAAATAGTGGCATACACATGGATCACCCAATATGCATTGCAGCTGATTCCCCTTTTGGATAATTGCCTGCAGTCAATTTAGACGATTAATGGGTGGAGCCAGTGATCCTCAGAGCTACTATTTATTTCACAATTTTCATGTCTGTAATGTGGTTATGACTAAGGCCTTATAGGCTGAAACGCGTCAACCTTTCCTATTTGCGTTTGTCTACTGTGGCTTGTCAATAAATACGTCAATTTTTTAAGAGCAACGACCGGAGTGCGGATCATCTTTTTTTCATTCACTTCTACTCAGCCAGCGACTGTGGATCGAGCACCTGGGAGCTCTGCTTTCTATGTGATGTATGGGTAGTAGCACTGACTTTTTTGTTTATATTCACAACCTTATTGAACCATTTTTTTTCCGTACCACTACTATTGGAGAAGCGTAGGGGCTCCTGGATTCTCTGATGATCCCCGCTCTTTTGAGTTCTGCCAGTTGTTCACGTAGGTCCTCCAAGTCCCCCAGAGGAACCCGTCGGACCCTTTCTCTGAACGGTTTGTCTTCCTGCAGACGGATCTTGTGAGTGGCACTCTTTGCACATCCTGCATCAAATTCGTTCTTGGAGAATGCAGTTTGCCATCGGGTGAGCTGGGCTCTAACCCTTTCTCTCCATTCAAGTGGGAGGGCGGTGTTTTCTGGGTATAACTTCTCTACTGGGATCTCACCCTTCTCCTCCTTCAAGTCAGATGGCGAGACTGTGGTGGCTGTGCTTACTTGGCCTAACAGCATCCTGGCCGGTACCCTCACAGGTGAGGTGGTTGTGTTGCGAACGCTTACTGAGACCTTCCCATGATTCCTCTGTAGGGCCTTCAATGTAACCACTTCAGGGATTATTTCTATCCCCTTTCCTTCCTTCCGTTGGTCCGTTTCAAGGACAATGAAGGGGCCTGGTTGTTTCCAAGTAAGCTTGACAGACGCTCTCAGACAAGTCACTTGCCCGAGCTGTAGTACTCTCTCTCCTCTATCCAAACGCCAGATCTTGCCTACTCCTTCTGCTGGAGCCTTTTGTTCTAGTACTAGGCGCTGGTACGCCTGTTTCAGCAGGGGGTGCATTCCTGTAAATGAAGTACTCCACTCCTGGGCCAGAGGTGTTAATAGTCTCCTGACTAGGTCAGTGTTGGTCCCTATAATGAGGGAGCTTTTACTAGCCCCTGACGGGCGAGAGCAGACCACTGCCAAGGTGTCAAAAGTCTCTGTTTCTCCTGCCACTGAGGGATCAAAGGTTAGTTTGATTGGTAAATAACCATCATAGGGGAAGTTTTGAGTTCCAATGCCCCATATCTCCAGTTCTTCCAACTTCTGCCAAGGCAAGTGTTTAAGGTGCTTGTCATAGAAGTCTCTGTATAGGAGAGTCACTTGAGCCCCAGTATCCAGGAGGACCTTGGTGTAAAACCCTTCTACCTGGATTGAGACTACTGGGGAGGGCCCCACTAACTTGACAGGAAACTTTAGGAGAGGGGCCCGCTTGGCTGGTTTAGTGGTTTGTACCCTTACTTCTTTCTTCCTGGATTGACTGGATTTCGATCCGTGTTTGGTCTGGTGTGCACTGACTCTCCGTCGCAGAGCAGGTTGGGGAAAGGAGCGGGAGACATTAGCTTGCTCAGAGGCAACAACTGGAGCCCTAGGCGAGGGTCGGGACTCCCGATGTTGTCTCCTCGCGTCGTTAGATTTTATGGAGTTAGCTGAAACTGGTGGGCACCTGGTTGACTCCTTCACCGGGGCCCTTTGGAGTTTTCCGCCGGCTTGCGGTACTGGGCTGCAGCTTTCTCCGGGCTTGGACATACTTCCCGATAATGTCCGACTCCTCCACAGTTGAAGCAGATTATCAGTTTCCTTGGTTTCTGCACTTGGGCAACATTAGAGCTGAGAGACTTCTTGGGCTCCTCTGGAGTGTTTCCACTGGGCAGACCAGTTGGCTGGTTGGTCAGTATGGACATCATCTCTATTAGTTGAGACACTTGAGTCTTTAGAAGCTCAACCTGAGGGTCACCATCATCAGCATTTATCACCCTGACTCCGGCAGAGTATTCAGGTTTCTGACTCTTCTTCTTGCTGTCCAACATGACTTCTTCCTCCCTGACAATCTGGATCAAGTCTGGATATTTCAAGATACCACCATCTTGCCGGGTTCTCAACAGAAGGGAAATGGGGTCTAACGGTTGGGCCCCCTTCAAAACTTGCTTTGCTCTGATCTCGTCCACGTCCCGAGGGTCTAACCCCTTTTTCAGCAAGATCTGATGTATGATCTTGTCCAGGCGCCTCATGTACTCTGACAACTTCTCTCCCTCTTTCTGATAAGAGTGTTCCATCTGGTAGATGAGGTCAGTGGCTTTCTCAGTGCGACAGAATACATCCTGTAAGATGCTCAGGTAGTCTTGGGCAGTACAGTCTTTCTTACTGAGCTTCAGGTTGCAAATGGCTTCCAGGGCAGGTCCCTTCAGACTCTTCATGATCCTCTGTTTCTTATGTGGCTCTGGTATGTACCATTCATCCAAAGCTTGGGTAGCCTGGTCCAGCCATTCTTCAAAACTGTCTTCCGCTGAGGGTACCGGTTGCCTTCCCGAGAAGATTCTGAGCTTCCTGTAACCAGCAGCTGAGTATGCGTGGGGATCTTTTTGCCACTTTTTGATAAATTCCCAGAGGACAGCACAGAGTTCGGGCCCAATGGTTGCCAGAGGTGACTTGGCAGGAACTTCTGGTTTGCTAGAGTCAGCTTTACTGGATGAGGTAGGACCGTCTTTGGGTGTCTCTGGGTGTATCACATTTAGTTCTCCCTTGTTGGCCAACTTCACACTTGGACCCCTGAAGTGTTCAGAGATTTCCTGTTTCCACTCAATCAATTCATACATATGTGGTGTTCCTGTGTCTGTTTTTACAGCAATCACCCATGCTTTCTTGTCTGGGGACAAGGTCTTCATGGCTTGACTTAGCTGGTCTTCACCCCAGGACTCTCCTGGAATTTCAAGCACCACACTGAACTCTGAGCAGGCGTTTTCTTCCTTGCACCACGCTATAGCAGCAGCAGAATCCATTTTTGGTGCCGGTAGAGGTTCTGTCTAGCGGGGGGGGGGGTTTAGATTGCAGAGTCACAGGAATCCCGGACGAGCCCCCACGTGTAGCACTACCCCTGTAGGAGCTGCTGGTTTAGATTTTGGGCCTGCACTCTGCCTATCAACCCCTGTAAATTGGCTCGATTCCCCCTTGGCACAAAAGGACAATAATGACAACAATGTGATTGTGGGCCCCTAAAAGGCTATAGAGGGCCACAATGATACCACCCAACAATAAATGTAGTTAAATATTGTTACCCTAATGTGGTTTGCCTGCCACACAGCTGCAAAAGACAGAGTCCCACTCAAGATGTAGTTCAACCAAAGGTAATATGTTTACTTGGTAAAGAAATTGGAGTAGAGATTACACATATAATATTCGACGCAAACAGGTCCCTGCGAGAGTCGACCAACATATACATACACAACAGTTCCAAGTTTTCACTTGTAAAATAAGAGACCCAATTTACACAACCTGGGGTCAGACTTGAGGAAGTGCACGGTGGAGGAATCTCCCACTACAATGATAGCCGCAGTGGGGTACTTCTCCACCAAGTCCCACCAGCTCACTGAAACGGCACAATGACAATAACATAAATGCAAACGGTTAGCCTATAAATAGAAGTTCAATAAGCTATACAGGCTCCCCCTAGTGGGCAGCTCAACTGGTGCATGTCCCACTGTATCAACCTATGCAGTGAACTGAGCTGATGATGGTTCCTAACAGTTTCCAGTAATCTTCGGCTAGCTTTCGTTGGTGCACTTGAGTATTTGTAATCCAACAAACAAGGTGAAAAAAGAAAGAACAATTAACATGTGCAGTCTTAGGGCAAGTGGAATGCTGATCCTCCCAAAGTGCTAAATCACTCCCGAATGTAGCGTGTCTCTACTTAAGGCACTGCAGTTGCCAACAAGTATAAGTAACTCTATGGAAGTCACCTTCCTGCAACCCAGTTAGTTATGTTGGTGGGCAGGTGACCTCTCACCACATGAGGCCTCGCCTTGCCGGTATGCTTCATCCGAACCCTCTCGGTTCTCAGCCTCTGGACAGGTCGTGATCCCTGATCCTCCGCACAGCCGTTCACGAGGTGTCGGTGGATAGGTGACTCTGGATGCCGTGGAGTGTAGAGCGGTCCCTCTCCCTGGTCCGATCAGCAGGGCTGTGGCCGGAATCCCTCCGACAGGTGATCCGGTCTCCGTCACTTTAGGCCCAGGCTTCTTCTTCACGATCGCTGCAGGCCTCTTGCCTGATGTCAGATGGCGTCCCAAGAGGCTACACAAGAGCCCCGCCTTGCCTTAAATAACTTCCCCCAGCAGGCTGTGCGTAGCGCCAAAAGCTTTGGCGGCATAGTGGCCTTGTGGGTAATGTAGTCTCAATTCTATCCACGCCAATAGAGTCTCTGTCTGTGATTCCACATTACCCATAATGCTCTTGTCCATGAATAACTGAACCAAACAACTTTTAGTAGTCTAGCATAAACGGGCACCAGAGGGAGCCAAGTTCTTATAGGCACAAAGTGTAGTCCATAAGCTACGTTCAAAAGTGACACCTTGCTACATATGTATAACACCTACCTACAAAAGCTACTTCCCCCTTTTTAAAAAGACTACTTCGGAGCTTTATGCTTCAATTTGAGGCATATAAACCTCATAGACATACTTTTCTGACGTATTTTAAATACTTTATTCGTTTTTCTTATATATTTCTTAAACATATTCCTTAAACCTTCTCCCTTTATGTCGGTGCTAGGTGGTTTTAGTGTACATCTGACAGACCTGCTCTGGCCGAGGAATGGCATTCCCTTTTTCTCCCTCCCCACTAGGGACGAGCCGAACACCCCCCAGTTCGGTTCGCACCAGAACTTGCGAACAGGCAATAAATTAGTCCGAACATCCAAACACCGTTAAAATCTATGGGACTCGAACATGAAAAATCGAAAGTGCTAATTTTAAAGGCTTATATGCAAGTTATTGTCATAAAAAGTGTTTGGGGACCCGGGTCCTGCCCCAGGGGACATGTATCAATGCAAAAAAAAGTTTTAAAAACTGACTTTTTTTCGGGAGCAGTGATTTTAATAATGCTTAAAGTGAAACAATAAAAGTGAAATATTCCTTTAAATTTCATACCTAGGGGGTGTGTATAGTATGCCTGTAAAGCAGCACTTGTTTCCCGTGCTTAGAACTGTCCCTGCACAAAGTGTCATTTCTGAAGGAAAAAAGTAATTTCACTTCACTTTTAAATTACTTTTTTTCCTTCAAAAATTACACTTTGTGCAGGAACAGTTCTAAGCACGGGAAACAAGCGCTGCTTTACAGGCATACTATACACACCCCCTAGGTAAATTGAAAGTAATATTTCACTTTTATTGTTTCACTTTAAGCATTATTAAAATCACTGCTCCCGAAAAAAAGTCAGTTTTTAAAACTTTTTTTTGCATTGATACATGTCCCCTGGGGCAGGACCCGGGTCCCCCGAAAACTTTTTATGACAATAACTTGCATATAAGCCTTTAAAATTAGCACTTTAGATTTCTCCCATAGACTTTTACAGGGTGTTCCGCGGCTTTTCGATTTTGCCGCCAACACCCCAAATTGTTCGCTGTTCGGCGAACGGGCGAACAGGCAATGTTCGAGTCGAACATGAGTTCGACTCGAACTCGAAGCTCATCCCTACTCCCCACCAACATGTCCATACTGGCTTGGGGAGTAGCAGTTTCTCTATGAGGACAGTGGCAAATGTGTGTTCTTATATGATTGCTTTTCATTTCCACTTGTTTAACACTACTTTCTAATAGGGATGAGCTTCGAGTTCGAGTCAAACCCATGTTCGACTCGAACATCGCCTGTTCGGCTGTTCGCCGAATTTCGAACATTATGGGCCGTTTGCGCCAAATTCAAGTGGCGCGTCACGGCCCATAATTCACTGCGGCATCGCAGTGCATTGCTGGCTGATGATTGACCCGCATGCTTGGCCAATCACAGCGCCGTAAGTACAGAGAGCCGTAATTGGCCAAAGTCAGGGTGGCTTTGGCCAATCATGGCTCAGAGGAGTAGGTACACCCCCCACACTATATAAGGCCGCCAGCTTGGCGGCCTTGTGTAGTGTGTTGCGGTGTTGATTAAAGGAAAGAGACAGAGAGAGAGACATGTAAGTGTAATTTGATTTGAGTTAGATAGAGCAGGCAGGCGAGTCAGTTAGCTGCAGTTACAGTGTGTAGAGGATATGTATGAATCCTAGGTGTTGTATATATATTTACACACTGTATTCAGTTTAGCTAGATCCTTTCCTGTTATTCTCTAATCTCTATACTGACAGGCAGGCAGGTGATTGTGCTAGCTGCAGTGTTTCACTTAGTGTACTGTGTCCTTTGCAAAGCTTAACTGAATACAATTGCTGGTGTTCTGATACAAATACAGCCAGGGAGCTGCAGTATTTTGCTTTAGTTTCCTTTGCACGGTGTGGACCAAAAGCTTACCTCAATACAATTGCTGGTGTTCTGATACAAATACAGGCAGGGAGCTGCAGTATTTTGCTTTAGTGTCCTTTGCACAGTGTGCACCAAAAGCTTACCTCAATACAATTGCTGGTGTTCTGATACAAATACAGGCAGGAAGCTGCAGTATTTTGCTTTAGTGTCCTTTTCACAGTGTGCACCAAAAGCTTACCTGAATACAATTGCTGGTGTTCTGATACAAATACAGGCAGGGAGCTGCAGTATTTTGCTTTAGTGTCCTTTGCACAGTGTGCACCAAAAGCTTACCTCAATACAATTGCTGGTGTTCTGATGCAAATACAGGCAGGGAGCTGCAGTATTTTGCTTTACTGTCCTTTGCACAGTGTGCACTTAAAGCTTACCTGAATACAATTGCTGGTGTTCTCATACAAATACTGGCAGGGAGCTGCAGTATTTTGTTTTAGTGTCCTTTGCACAGTGTGCACCTAAAGCTTACCTGAATACAATTTCTGGTGTTCTCATACAAATACAGGCAGGGAGCTGCAGTATTTTGATTTAGTGTCCTTTGCACAGTGTGCACCTAAAGCTTACCTGAATACAATTGCTGGTGTTCTCATACAAATACAGGCAGGGAGCTGCAGTATTTTGATTTAGTGTCCTTTGCACAGTGTGCATCTAAAGCATACCTGAATACAATTGCTGGTGTTCTCATACTAATACCACAGGCAGGGAGTTAAAAATTACAAACAGATTCTACGTAACAACAAACCTACAGTCCCTGTCTTGTTTGCACCGCCTGTATACTGCTGTTCAGAGTATATAGGGCCTGGGGGCCCCACGCCTTTCCTTTTTTTAATTTGGGTGTGGGGTTCCCCTTAATATCCATACAAGACCCATAGGGGCTGGTAATTGGCTTGGGGGGGGGGGTGGGGGGGTTCCCATGCCATTTTTCTCAATGATTTTCATCCATATTGCCGGGACTAGACATTACATTAAAGCCGCAAGCAGTTTTAAATGACTTTTTTTCCTTTAGAAATGTAATTTTGTGCAGGGACAGTTCTAAACACGGGAAACACGTGCTACTTCACAGGCATACTAAAGACACCCCCCAGGTACGATATTTAAAGGAATATTTCACTTTTTTTTTTCACTTTATGCATCATTAAAAGCACTGTTCCAGAAAAAACGGAAGTTTTTAAAACTTTTTTTTGCATTGATACATGTCCCCTGGGGCAGGACCCGGGTCCCCAAACCCTTTTTAGGACAATAACTTGTATATTAGCCTTTAAAATTAGCACTTTTGATTTCGAACGTTCGAGTCCCATAGACTTTAATAGGGTTCTAAAGTTTGCGCAAACTTTCGGTCCGTTCGCAGGTTCTGGTGCAAACTGAAACGGGGGGTGTTCGGCTTATCCCTACTTTCTAAGTACAATATACTGTATATATCTTGCGTTTCTCCATTTATATGTATGCTAATATGCTGTGATTCATACCATAGATCACACCATAATATTCACAGTTGTCCCTGAAGAAGAAACCATTTGAATTTAAAACACGTTGGACACAATATGCGACCTCTGCATAAAGATTAGTCTATATGTGTCATATTTTATGATCCTGTGTTCACTTTACTATATTAATTTTAAATATTGTTCTGTGTACCCAATTTTACTGTATCTTTAATAAAATGTATACATTGTAATAAGAAAAAATAGGATTTTTTACTCACCGTAAAATCCTTTTCTCTGAGTCCATGGACCGATACAGCTTCTCTATTGACAAGTGGGTATTATCCGTTAATTAGGAGTGACTAGGCAGAAAAACGTGTAAAAAGTGTTGCATCACACCTTCTGCAGTACCGCCCAGGGGGGGGACCCTCTGGGTATAACCTCTCAGTCTGCATCTCGCAGATCAGTTCGCAGATCAGTTCGTCAAAAAGCAGTACAAACTTAAAAGGAGGGGTGGGTGCTGTGTCGGTCCATGGACTCAGAGAAAAGGATTTTACGGTGAGTAAAAAATCCTATTTACTCTTTCGTCCATGGACCGACACAGCTTCTCTATTGACAAGTGGGACGTCCCAAAGCAGTGTCAGAGAAAAAACGAGGGGTGGTAACAGCATAGAATAAACTTCACCCCAAACACAAAACAGCACTCCTCCAACGGAGGAGCTGCAACTCTAAACAGCCGCTTGTAAAACCTTGCGGCCGAAAGAGGCATCCGAAGATGCACCTACATCAACTTTGTAGAATTTTGTGAAAGTGTGAGCGGACGACCAAGTCGCCGCTTTACATAATTGGGAAACAGACGCTTGATGTCAGAAAGCCCAAGAGGCACCTCTTGCCCTGGTCGAATGCGCCGTGTCCGGAAAGGGGGGCGCTTGACCCTTTAAGGCGTAAGCCTGGATTACTATCTGTCGGATCCACCTAGAGATGGTGGCCGACGAGACTGCTTGGCCCTTCTTGGGACCAGCCACCGAAACAAACAGTGAGTCTGACTTCCGGAACAGGGAAGTAGCAGATAGGTATACTCTCAAAGCTCGGACAACGTCCAAGGAATGCAACGCCGACTCCTTAGGATTCGACGGCTGAGGACACAAGGAAGTACAATGTCTTCATTGAGATGAAAAGCCGAAACGACTTTCGGAAGAAAGGAAGGCTGCGGCCGCAGCACCACCTTATCCTTGTGGAAAACCAAATAGGGAGCCTTGCAGGACCAGGCTGCCAGCTCAGAGACTCGTCTAACTGACGTAACAGCCACCAAAAAGACCACTTTCTAAGAAAGTGTCAACAGGGGAATATCTCTAATATTCTCAAACGGTGCCTTCTGAAGCACCGAGAGGACCAGGTTCAAGTCCCACGGAGGTAGCGGGGGACGGACCGGAGGGGCAACATGTCGAACCCCCTGCACAAATGTACTCACGAGAGAGTGAGTTGCCAGGGGTCGCTGAAAAAAGACAGCCAGGGCAGAGATCTGTCCCTTAAATCGTACTTAAGGCAAGCCTTTGGTCCACCCCATGCTGTAAAAACAGCAGGATTCTGGAAACCAAATAATTACGTGGATGCCATTTCATTTCCTCACACATGGAGATGTAGGCCTTCCAAGTGCGGTGATAAACCTTCCTAGAGGACGGTTTCCGAGCACTTCTCATAGTAGAGATTACTGAATCTGACAGGCCCCGGTCTCTCAGTACCTGGTTCTCAACAGCCATGCCGTTAAAGCCAGTGACCGTAAAGCAGGATAGAGTATGGGACCTTGCGATAGCAGGTCCTTCCGCAGTGGTAGGCGCGTACCAAGGACGCGGAGGCCAATCTGGAGCGATTAGGATCACTGGAATTCCCTCTGCCTCCACTCTGCGGAGCAGAAGAGGAAGAAGCCTTAAGGGAGGGAAGGCATAGATTAGCCGATACTGACCCCACGATGCCACCAACGCGTCCGTTGCGTCTGCCCATGGGTCTCTTGACCGGGCCACAAACCTCAATACCTTCCTATTGAGTCGGGAAGCCAGAAGATCTACGTCTGGTGTGCCCCATCTTTGGCAGAGGAGTTGGAACACCTCCGGGTGTAAGGACCATTCTCCCTGGTCCAGCATCTGGCGGCTCAGGTAGTCCGCCTACCAGTTTTCCACACCCGGAATGTACACGGCCGACAGTGCCGGTACGCTCCTCTCTGCCCACTTCAGGATGTGAGCGATCTCCGATGCTGCAGCTGAGCTCCTCCTTGATGATTGACATATGCCACTGCTGTGGCGTTGTCTGACTGGATCCTGACTGGACGCCCTTGCAGCCTCTGAGACCATTTGAAGAGGCACAGCCTGATTGCCCGGATCTCCAGGACATTGATCGGCAGGAGGGCTTCCTCCGGGGTCCAGCGACCTTGCGCCGACTGAACACCCCAGACTCCCCCCCAATCTGTAAGGCTGGCGTCCGTCGTGATCACTATCCAGTAAACCGGAAGAAATTACTTCCCGGCCATTAGAGCCGGTGCTGTCAGCCACCATACCAGGGATCTCCTGACTAGGTGGCTCACTCGGATTTGATAATCCAGAGATGATGGACATCTGTTCCATCTGGACAGAACTTCCTTCTGTAACACTCGAGTGTGGTATTGAGCATATGGGACCGCCTCGAAGGAGGCTACCATGAGGCCTAACACTCGCATACAAAAACGGAGTGACGACCAATTCCTGGAAGTCAGCTGCCGTACTGCAGCCCGGAGGGTCTGCAACTTCTCCACAGGGAGGAATACCTTTGCCTCTGAGGAATCCAGAATCAACCCCAGGTACACTAGGCGTTGAGTGGGCACCAATACTGACTTTTGCGTGTTTAGTATCCAACCACAGTCTCGAAGAGTCTGACAGGTAATGGACACGCTTACCTCTAATTCTGAGCTTGAAGGAGCCTTCAGCAGAAGGTCGTCCAAGTAGCCCATGATGCCAGAATCGGAACGAGCACTTTGGTGAACGTCCTGGGTGCTGAGGCAAGGCCAAACAGGAGGGCCACAAACTGGTAGTGGTTCTTCCCGATAGCAAATCACAGAAACCTCTGGTGTCTGGAGTATATGGGGACATGCAGGTATGCGTCCTTGATGTCCAAGGAGGCCAGAAAGTCCCCCGGATGGAGAGCCGTGACTACAGATCGAACCGACTCCATCCGAAATCTTTGTACCTTCACAAAGCAATTTAGGGCTCTGAGATCCAAGATTGGACGAACCCCCTCCCTCTTCGGCACAATGAACAGATTTGAGTAAAAACCCTGACCCCGTTCCTGTTCTGGAACTGGAATAACTACCCCACGTTCCAGTAGACCCTGGACCGCCCCATACAGGGCCTCCCAACGGGTCGGTAGTAGCTGAAGATTGGAGGTGATGAATCTGTCCGGTGGACAAGAGAGAAATTCTATCTTGTAGCCTGAGGAGATTACCCACCTGTTGGAGACTAGAGCTGTCCACTGAGTCGTGAATTTGCGAAGACGTCCCCCCACCCGAGAGCTGGGTGCGGGCGGACCTTCATGCGGATGCAGACTTGTCCGCAGGCTAGTTGGGTCTGCGGGACCAAGGACGCTTTTGTCCTTGGGCAGGTGCCTTGTCGGCCTGGGGTCTTTTCCCTGTCTCCCTCGGGGGACGAAAAAAACGCTTGCGTGCAGTAAAGGAGGGCCCTTGCCCTTGGCGTGGCCCCTACCCTTGCTAGTTTGAGGAAGCAAAGTGCTTTTACCTCCTGTGGCATCCTTGATGATGTCATCCATAGAGGCCCCAAAAAGCCTGTCGCCCTTAAAAGGCAGATCCAACAGGGCTTTCTTGGAGGTCTGGTCCGCAGACCAGCCCTTTAGCCAGATCAGGCGGCGTATTGCTACTGCATAAACCAAAGCTTTAGACAGCAGGGGAATAGTATCCATGTCTGACTCGCGGACAAACCCAAGACCCTGGACCAACTGGTTCGGCCAATGTTATCTCATCAGGAGGAGCATCTCGCTCCTTAACCCCTGGAGTAGCAATCTTGCCCATTCAGTAAGTGTCTGAGACACTAGGGCCCCCGCCAATGTCGGGCGTACTGCCGAGCCTACCACTGAGTATAGGTAGCAAGCGAGTGCTTCAGCCTTCTTATCCACAGGGTCCTAGAAAACAGGAGCCCCTTCTACTGGAATTGTGGTGGCTCTATTAAGTCTGGACACCGGAGGGTCCACTATAGGGGGAGAGGTCCATTTCTTCAGAAAACTCTCCTCAAAGGGGTACCATACCGCAAACCTCTTTGGGGCTGTAAAGACCCTCAGTGGGTTCTCCCATTCCTTGTATAAGAGTTTATCAAAACAAGACACACAAGGGAACACCTTAGCAGTGCGGGCAGGTCTATGAAACCCAAGTGGACCGGAGTCTCTGCTGCTTCTGCAGTATTTTCCAACTTTAGCGTATCCCGCACTGCAGTAATAAGATCAGATACCAAAGCCGTCTCGCGTACTGACCTGGACTTGGAGTCATCCTCACTGTCCGATCGGTCACGGTCTGCAGTCTCTGATGCGTCAGAATCTGGGCCCTGAGCCGTAGCTGGACCTGGTTCTGCATCAGAATTATCCCCAGAAGCTTGCAGGGGACGGGGCGTTTACTACCCCCTGTATTCCCGTGTGCTGCTTCCACCCTGGCAGCAAACGCCTCTAGGATTGCCGTCATAGCGTTCATAGACACCTCAGGGGCACCAGCTGCTAAATCTGGTGTTTCAGGGGAGAAGACATCTGGCTCAGATGCCATGCTGACCACACGCTGACACCCACAGGGCTCCAGGCAAGATATCAATAGGCCATCCTCCTGTGCTGCAGAGATGCTGGATCACCCAGAGGTCTCACCACCCTGGACCGGTACTGCTATGCTGCCGTGTGCTGAGCCTGTGATGCTGTCCCACTGCTGCTGTGTCAGTCTGCTTCTTTTATCAGCTCTTCCTGTGTGAATTTACGCGCCAGTGTAATGCACCCTAGAGGCCGGAGACTCTCGCAAAATGGCCACTAAAAACGTCTGTATGGAAGATAATGTGGGCTCTAAGAAAATGGCCGCCGAACCGAAGATAGAGGCCAAAGCAGCCGTAGACCACAAAAAGATGGCCGCCGAACGGCAATATATACATACAGCATGGCACTACAAGAAAATGGCGCCGAAACCACATAGATGGATAGATGGCCGCCAGGCAGTCACTAGAGGCCGAACCCGGCATGGACCACCGCAAAATGGCTGCCGACAGCATGGAGGAGGAAGCACATACAGGTAAGCAGAAATTACATTTCTTTTAAATGTTAGTTACAGCCAGCCCCGCTCCAGTCAGGGCCGGACTGGGAATAAAAAACAGCCCTGGAAATAATTTCATACCAGCCCCATGTGTTGGCGATAAAGCGGCACTAATTTTAGTGGCGCTTTACCGTCAATTTTGCGGCGCTATTCGGCTGCTAGCGGGGCGCTTTTAATCCCCGCTAACGGCCGGAAAAGGGTTAAAAAACTAGCAGCAAAATGCGCTTTTCCGGCGGTATAGCCGCGGTGCACATTCATATCAAAAGGCAGGAGCGGTGGAGGAGCGGTATACACACCGCTCCAAAGATGCTGCTAGCAGGACATTTTTTAGCGTCCTGCCAGCACAGCGCTCCAGTGTAAAGGCCCTAGGGGCTTTCACACTGGAGTGTGCGGAGCGGCTTTTTCAGGGCGCTTTGCAGGCGCTATTTTTAGCGTTATAGCGCCTGTAAAGCGCCTCAGTGTGAAAGGGGTCGCACTCTGATATAAAGGGGGCACTGGTGACCAGAGACCCCACTTATATCAGAGTCCACTGCATTCCCCTTTACATCAGAGTGCCCCCTTGCACTGAAGGGTGGAATCCTGCAGACTCTGATGTAAAGGGGAACTCTGGGAATGTGGGGAGGACTCTGGTGACCAGAGACCACCTTCCGCAGAAAGAAAATGGTAAGGGGGTTTACTGATATAAGGGGGAAACCTTTATATCAGTGCCCCCTTACATTATTGTATTGACTCCCCCCTCAGACTGGCCTGGCGGTGCTGTCACTGACCTCCTCTCAGGTGCACCGTGCAGGGTTCATTCAGTCGGCTCCAGCTTGGTGGCTCTGGATTTATCCCATAGTTTCCTCTCCACAGCCCATACATGTCTGACTTCTCCCATGACCTCCATCCTGGCGGCACTCCCACTCTTGACTCCTCTCCAGACGTGATATAAGACAAGAGATGGTCAGAGGCTGTGGATGGTACAGGGGAGGTCAGAGGCTGCGGATGGTACAGAGGGGGTCAGAGGCTGCGGATGGTACAGGGGAGGTCAGAGGCTGCGGATGGTACAGGAGAGGTCAGAGGCTGCGGATGGTACAGGAGAGGTCAGAGGCTGCGGATGGTACAGGAGAGGTCAGAGGCTGCGGATGGTACAGGAGAGGTCAGAGGCTGCGGATGGTACAGGGGAGGTCGGAGGCTGCGGATGGTACAGGGGAGGTCGGAGGCTGCGGATGGTACAGGAGAGGTCGGAGGCTGCGGATGGTACAGGGGAGGTCGGAGGCTGCGGATGGTACAGGGGAGGTCGGAGGCTGCGGATGGTACAGGGGAGGTCGGAGGCTGCGGATGGTACAGGGGAGATCGGAGGCTGCGGATGGTACAGGGGAGGGCGGAGGCTGCGGATGGTACAGGGGAGGTCGGAGGCTGCGGATGGTACAGGGGAGGTCGGAGGCTGCGGATGGTACAGGGGAGGTCGGAGGCTGCGGATGGTACAGGGGAGGTCAGAGGCTGCGGATGGTACAGGGGAGGTCGGAGGCTGCGGATGGTACAGGGGAGGTCAGAGGCTGCGGATGGTACAGGGGAGGTCAGAGGCTGCGGATGGTACAGGGGAGGTTGGAGGCTGCGGAGGGGGGGACAGGAGGTCGGAGGTTGCGGAGGGGGGGACAGGAGGTCGGAGGCTGCGGAGGGGGGGGGACAGGAGGTCAGAGGCTGCGGAGGGGGGGTACAGGAGGTCGGAGGCTGCGGAGGGGGGGACAGAAGGTCGGAGGCTGCGGAGGGGGGGACAGGAGGTTGGAGGCTGCGGAGGGGGGGACAGGAGGTCGGAGGCTGCGGAGGGGGGGGACAGGAGGTCGGAGGCTGCGGAGGGGGGGACAGGAGGTCGGAGGCTGCGGAGGGGGGGGACAGGAGGTCGGAGGCTGCAGAGGGGGGGACAGGAGGTCGGAGGCTGCGGAGGGGGGGACAGGAGGTCGGAGGCTGCGGAGGGGGGGACAGGAGGTCGGAGGCTGCGGGGGACGTAGGAAGAGGCTGAGCGGCGCCGCGCGCTACGGCTAAACTTTTAAAAATGGCACCGCTCGGCGCCATCGTGTCACTGCGCATGCGCCCGCCTTTCCGGAACTTACCGAACGTGGACGGGCTTTCCCGAGCACGGCTAGTCTCGGAACTGCGCTGGCGCATGCGCAGTTGCATGTCGGCCCGGCCCCGCTGCCATTTTTTTTTAGGCGCCGCTGCCCTCACAGCAGCCCCAGAAGCAGCCAGGCAGCCGGCCCACTGGGAGTTTTCCCGGTCTCCCGGTGGGCCAGTCTGGCCCTGGCTCCAGTGGAAGCCCTTAGGTGACCCCCAGCACCCAGCAACCTTTAGCTAGAAGCCCAGGGAGGAGGGAAAGGCAGGGAGAGAGGGAAGAAAGGGGCCACAACCACTTACTTGGTCTCTCCAGGAATGTCCAGCCAAATCACCCAGCCGAGGCAGGGGAGTTTACTTACCTATCCTGCATGTATTATGCTGGAAGACATTCCAAACAGATCATCGTCCGCGCACGGAAGGTGACTGTTGGCCAGGCATGCTGTGATTGGACCCAAAAGGACGATCATATGTATGCCCTGGAGCGTGACGCTCACCGGACAGGCTGCTGCGACTCGGCCGTAAGGTCAGCCGAAGCTGAGCGGTCCGATGCAAGCCTTGGAGCGTTAGCTCACCGGCCAGGCTGCTGCGACTCGGCCGTAAGGTCAGCCGAAGCTGAGCGGTCCGATGCAGGCCCTGGAGCGTAGGCTCACCAGCCACCCGTGGAGCAACGGGCATGTCGTGGAAAACCCAGCGCGTAGCTAGGGTCGGCACACGCTCGATGGCCGAAACTGGGGAGACTACAAGGATTGAGGATCCAGCCTGTCACCCAGTCGGCAATTGATCGAAGATCGCAGGAAACAAAAAAATGTAGCAAAAATTTTTTTATATTTTTCCCCCGGACCAATGGGCCGAAGGGAGCCATGTCCTACTCCTTGCTAGACAGAAAAAAACAGATCTGCGAGATGCAGACTGAGAGGTTATACCCAGAGGGTCCGCCCCCTGGGCGGTACTGTAGAAGGTGTGATGCAACACTTTTTTTTTTTTTTTTTTTTTGAGAAAAAAAGTTTTTTATTGAACAATTTACATTTGGAACATAATTCTGCAAGTTACAAGGCAATACTGGAGAAATGCATAAAACAAGAAATGTGGCTTATACATATATATAGGCACAGTAGATCAAAAAACTTGTTCAGATTGAACACTGGATTCAGTGACTATCAATAAGTGGAAAACCCTATGTCCACGCTATTCATGGAATTGCACGCTAGAAGGATGTATAGTATTACGGACCATCAGTGCATGTGTCTGCGGACTCAAGCCATCGATCCCAGATTTTGTAGTACTTATCTGGACAACCTCTGTTGATGTATATGAACTTTTTGTAGGGAAGAGTGTTATTTATATCTAGTTTCCAATCGTTGAAGCTGGGGGGAGTGGGTCTCATCCACTGTCTGGCTATAATTTTTCTAGCATTAAACAATGTTTCATGCAAGAATGTTTTAGTGAATTTGTCCATCTCAGAGTCGGGGAATATCCCCAGTAAGCATTGTTTGGGGTCCAGGGTCAATGGGGATCCCATGTCATCATGGAGGAAGTCAACAATCTGCTTCCACAGACCCTGAAGGACCGGGCACGCCCAGAGTAGATGGAAGAATGTGCCCGTCGTTTGGTTACACATTGTGCACAAGGTAGAAAACTGTCGTCTAAAGCGGGCGATTCTTAGGGGGGTGAGATACGCTCGGTGCACCACGTATAACTGGGTCAGCCTGTCAGAGAGCTTGGGGGATACAGTCTTGCACGAGTCTAGGGCTTCACTCCACTCCTCATCCTCCAGTGGGCCCACCTCTCTTTCCCATCTTGGTTTAAGGCTGTAAGCTAGCGTGGTAGATGATGGGGTGAGAAGCATGACATAAAAATCAGAGATCAGCTTTCGCGGGTCCACACCCTTAGATGCAACACTTTTTAAAAGTTTTTCTGCCTAGTCACTCCTAATTAATGGATAATACCCACTTGTCAATAGAGAAGCTGTGTCGGTCCATGGACGAAAGAGTAACAAATACTTTCTTGAGCCTTTAAAGTCCCACCCCATGTGGGAATTATAATTCTTGGTAAAGACTACAATATAGGGATGTGGCCAACATAACAAGAAAACCTCTAAACCATATTAAAATCTTTCAATGGATATGTTAGTTCTGGTAACCCTGGTGACAAACAAAAATGTCCTCACTTTGGAGGGATTTCCTCTTACTTCCTGTTTTGGCACATCAAGAAATTTGTGACATGAAGTGAAATCTCCCCAATGGAACACATATGGGAAAAAAACTGACATGGTTTATAACCCTCCCTTACGCTATCCAAAATGAAAAAAAAAACATCTGCCTTTAGTTCTACTTTCTACAGGGGATAAAATACAGAGGGTGGGGTTATGTGCGCTCATGAGCATACATGAAAATATTTGGAGAGGGAGAATATGAATCTGCACTTTAGGAGAGAGGCTGTCATGAAAGAGATGCCAGGTAAGAATGAGAGGGACTAACAGACTGTCAAAGAGGTCTTTCTAGAGAGAGAGGCTGCCATTCAAGAGAGAGTCTGCCACGTTAAAAAATGAACAACACTATTAAGCCTCATTTACATTGTAAAAATTCCTGCCATGGCAGGAATCCTGGATGTACAGGTGGATGCAGACAGTTAGGGCCGATGGACCAAGCTATGATAGGCCGAACACGGTCTCAGCTGTCTGCTGATGTTTGGATGTAATCGCAGAGCCAGTGATAGGTAATCTGGGGACAGATGATCACCCCTAAACGCAATCTTGCAGATGTGTGAATGAAGCCATTAGGCGGATCTGTCAGGAACAGACTACCATGTAAGAGACTTCACATTAGATTTTGCATTAGCCTATGCCCTACAGAAACTGGAGGATGTGAAGAACGACATTTGGAATGATTTACTTGCCTTGTCAATGAGTGCCAAAAAATTCTTATAAATGTGAAGAAAACCACAAAATCACACAAGGTTTGTTTAAAAAATCCAGCACATTATATTAGAAAAACATATACCTGTTCTTGTTTCAAAAGATATGCATCTATATATCCAGAAATGGCATTTGTATCAAACACTTGTCTCTGATGTTTGATGCGCTTTAAAACAAACTCTTTGACATCATCAAAATTCTTCATAAACTGTTTGTGGACTCCAAGAAAGGATGAGATTCGAGGAAAAAAGTTGAACAGCTGTGGAGACAAACCAGTAATTTATATAACATTGGTCTATGTACATAATAATATTAAATCACATCTAGCACCCTATGTGGTATCCTGGCCTTGTCCCCCTGACTTTCAAACACTTTTTATTTTTTAACTGCAAAAGAAGGCAATGTATACTTACAGAAATCTTTGCTCTCTTGTAGAGCTAAGTCATCCAAATAACCCTCATATTCGCAGGTACAGTATGTCAGATGTCTGTGTTTCCTGCTATGCCTCTGGTTTTATCCATGAGCCCTTATGCCATTACTGGTTAACTGCTGCCTGGGTGCTTCACCAGTTATACATTTATGGTAGCATGGCAAAAAAAAGCCACTAATTAATAAAATGTATATGACACAGTTTGTCAGAAGGCACATAGGAGACAAACACTGCAGATTATTCTAAATCCACCAACCCCACCAAGAAGCATAGTAGTGGTAGCATTGTGCTGTGGGAAGGTTTGCATGGGTAGATGGTAAAAAAAAAATACAGTAAAATACTGGAAATCCAGAAGAAAAATCTGATGCAGCCTGCAGGAAACCTAAGCCTAGTGCTGGGATCCCGTGTCTTCCAGCAAGATGATGATCCCGAGTATAAAGCTAAAACTGTGTTGAAACCTCTAAAGAGCAGGGCCCTCTGATTCCTCCTGTATTGAATTGTATTGTAACTGTATTGTCTGTTTGCATGTTGTAAAGTGCTGCGCAAACTGTTTGGCGCTATATAAATCCTATATAATAATAATGACGCAAGAACTGCAAAAACCCCACTGTCAACACCCTGATATAGTATACAAATTGTGGCTGGACAAGAAAAGGCTTGTTTACTTATAATTCACGTACAAGTGGACAAGACTTGAGACATTTTGAAAAGGGGATTGGAGAAACACATTCAGTGTCCAGATTTGTAAAGCATATATAGACTTAATGACACAGATTAAACGCTATAATTGCTACCAAAGATGCATCTTGAATGGTGTGTGTATTTTTGCAGTCAATTTTTTTTTTATGTCATTTAAAAAAACTCACCTAAACCCAAGAACAGTTCAATATGTTGCAGATTTCAGCTTTCCGCTATTTTCACCAGATGAAGTAACATACTTCCTGTCGTAGGGTGAAAATGCTCATTCAGCATATCGTATCTATCAAGGTTACCACAATGGATGAGCCTAAACATCCAACTTCAAGTGAAAATAAGCCGCAAACAAAAAAAACGCATAGAGGGGGTTACGTAACTGCTGACATCACTTCCGGTGGTGAGATTTCTGGGCTGGTGGAACACACAACATTACGCTATATTAGGACAGTGGTGGTTCTAATTTTTTGGATAGATTACACTGCTGGAATCTGCTGGGTGCCGGCTGAGGCACTGAGCATGTGAGTGGGTGTTTTTACCTTTGTTAAAGCTTCACTCATTCTAACAAACTGGTTCCACAATGACCCTGTGTTTGGTTTTCCATCCCTGAGTTGCAAAGGCAGGGAAGGGGACCATAAGGGAGGTGGATATACAGATATCCTGATCCGGGAAACAACACAAGCACATACTGTATAGACCAACTTAAACCCTGGATCCAAAAGTCTGGTGAATCTCAGTGTACCGAGGGGATGGAGTGGAATCACTGATGAGAACCATTTGGAGAGCACTTTCGTCTGCATGAATTGTATTCAGCATGTTTAACAGGCTTCAAGCACACTGTTAAGGGCACATTGAATGAATTATTTTCTCATGGACAATTATATTTTTTGAACACAAGAATTAGTATTATTTAATTTGGTATCATAACACGTTTTTTGCTTGCGGTTCATGTTTACGTGAAGTTGGATGTTTAGGGGCATATATCGATACCTAGTGCTCATCCATGCATTTAACACACAATTGTGGGAAGAGCTGCAAGGGTTGTGAATGTGAATATAATATTGTATCTATGGAAAGGCAGTGTTGTTACCCTGGGACAGATTTCCAACCCCCCCCCCCCCACACACACACACACACACACACACTCATTGTCTCCATAGCATTGTGGGGGTGCTCTGTAGTGCTGGGAGCAATATAACTAATGAGTGCAGCACAGGCAGAGAAAACAGGAAGTTGCCAGCTGACAAACTTTTTGGAGAGCAAACAAGTTTCTTTTTTTTTTTGTTGCACTTTTTGCAAATGCTTTCACAGTTTATTTTTAACAGACCAAAATTAAGCAAATCAACAATTTTGCACAGATATACTGTCCCCTTGACATGAAAAGACACTATTTCTTCTTATTAGTAGAAAAATATCTAAATCCACTATGATTCAGTGTTCTATAATCGTAAAACATTTAAAAACTTCCAAGGGGGAAAAATACTTTTTATGGACTTTGTTTATGTTAACATTTGTAATAATAGGTCTAAGCTAATGACCATAAAATATTAAAATGCGATGCTTACCACCATCTTAGGTGAACCAGCCAGTTTCTCATTTTCACCCGTTATTCGAATACGTTTTTTAAACTTTTTGTCTTTGTATTCAAATCTTTCTCCAAAAATGATAGAGCAGATCACATTAGACACTGTGCAGTTCATTATGATGTCTGTGTCAAATGGCTTCTCTGGAACATGTTAAAGAAAGGGAAAAGAAAACCCTGCATTACTTTAATCTGAAAGAGTCTCCAGCAACAATGTTGTGTCTTGGATATTTATGTTTAGTTAGTTTTATAGTATAAAAAAGAAAAAAGGGGGGATAGGTGTGGATATTTATGTTTAGTTAGTTTTATAGTATAAAAAAGAAAAAAGGGGGGGATAGGTGTTGTATTTTTGTGCAAAAACATTTAATTAATTCTAAATTTGCATTTGATAATTATGTGCACTTAATATCATGTGACATACAAAATTGAAACTACAAGCATTTTATTCTTCACAGTCTTTTCTTTCAGGGGTTAACTATTCTCCAGGCCTAAAATGTCAATTTTAATATGTGCACAAAAATGGAAACAATAGTCCTTGTAGATAAGTGGTTAAAAAAATAACAATTTATTTAGTAGTCTGGAAATGTCTCCTGTGGAAATGTATTCCAAATTTTCCCAGCTCTTACTTTTAAGAAACCTTTTCATATGCAGAGGTTAAACCTCTCTTTCTCCAAAATTACTATATATACCATTTGTGCATTTATACAAGGCGATCATACCCCCGCCCCCCCCCCCCCCCCTTAAACACAATCTCTTTTCAGGAAAGAATAAATTCAGTTCTAGATGTGCAGAACGGAAAAATTTGTTTTGTTTAATTTCAGATAGATTTGTTTTGTTACTAATTTTGTTTCGTTGATTTGTTTGAGAATTTGTTTTGTTTCATTAAAATTTGTTTTGTTTATAAATTTTCTAACAAATTCCAAATTTTCGGAACAATTCGAATTCAGATCAGACGAAAAATGTTCGACTGATTCGAATTCTGTGTGAAGAATAGCTGGTTGTTAAGAAGCGTGCCGGGAAGCCGGCCGCCGTGTCCTTGACAACCGATGACTTATCAGCTGTCAGTGGGTTTCCCCGATGAGAGTTGAAATGTAAACAAAAGAATGCCTACAATAAAAAATGTAAAAACAAAACAGTGATGATGTCATCATGGGCGTCCGCTCCATAGGGCAAGGGGGGTCGTTTGCCCCCCTGGAATCGAGAAGGTGTTGGCCAAATTGGCAGTGTTCTACACCCTCCGCCGCCCTTACACCCACTTCCAGTCCCACACAGAGCTGCACCGCAGCACATGTACTCCCTCCTCCTCCCCCCGGGCCCACCACACCTCCCCGTCGCCGCTTTAAGGCGGCCATGTCTTGTGGTTTGGCAGCGCTGGCTGGGCGGGGCCTCGCGCTGCAACCCGATCGGCCCCAGCTCTTCTCGTTCTCCCGGGCATGGGCCGGCTCTCCCCCCCTGGCCCTTGGACTGTGCAGCGCGCCCAGAGAGAGAAGAAGAAAAAGAGCTGGGGGGAGATGGTGGAGCGGAGGGTGTCTCGAGTTGGTGGTGGTAGTACCTCGGGGGCCTGGCCTCCTGCGGTGCGGCCTGCTTGCACACACCCGCTGGACCTGCTGAAGGTGAGAAGGAAGGAGAGCCGGGCTGTGTGTGCGGAGGGAGGAGGAGATGTCCTACAACACCTGTGTGTGTGTGACTGCAGAGACATGACATCATAGGACACGTCATACATATGGTCAGTGTGGTCAGTGTGCAGTGTAGTGGTCAGTAGTCAGTGTGTAGTGTAGTGGTCAGAGTGTAGTGTGTCCAGAGATGCAGGGTGCTGCTGTGTAATGTAAAGGGGTGCAGGGTGCTGTGTAATGTAAAGGGGTCCAGTGATGCAGGGTGCTGTGTAATGTAAAGGGGTCCAGTGAGGCAGAGTGCTGTGTAATGTAAAGGTATGCAGGCTGCTGTTTAATGTAAAGGGGTCCAGTGATGCAGGGTGCTGTGTAATGTAAAGGGGTCCAGTGTTGCAGGGTGCTGTGTAATGTAAAGGGGTGCAGGACGCTGTGTAATGTAAAGGGGTCCAGTGATGCAGGGTGCTGTGTAATGTAAAGGGGTCCAGAGCTGTGGGGTGCTGTGTAATTGTAAAGGGGTCCAGAGGTGCAGTTGTGGAGAGGGGTTTCACAGTAGTGACAAAGAGATATTTAAAGATGCAGGGGGCACGGTGGGGTGTTTTTACATTTTAACGGGGGGGGTTGCTTTTAACCCCCGCTAGCGGTCGAAAAAAAGTGTATCGCTGCTGCCGAAGCGCCCCCCCCCCCCCTGAAAAAATTTCAGCGGACGCCCATGGATGTCATCTGGGGACCCCGCCCCTTTGTGATATCAATGACCCAGCATGCCTCGATTGATTGCGTCACAAGAAGGCAGGGCCACCCAATTAAGTTGCAGTGTGGCCTCGCCCTTTAGCTATTTAGAAAATGTAAGACAAAGGAGCAGGCAGTCGGATGGAATCTTTGGTGAGACCGGAGTTTTTTATTCCTTTTCTCTTTTGGGTCATGCGGTGCGGCGGGCGGCGTGATTGACAATGGATCTACATCAGAGGAAAGTGATTTTGACTTTTTAACCACTTGCCTACTGGGCACTTTTACCCCCTACCTGACCAGGCCAATTTTCAGCTTTCAGCACTTTGAATGACATCTGCATAGTCATGCAACACTGTACCACACAAAATCGTTATCACTTTTTTAACACACATAGAGGTTTCTTTTGGTGGTATTTATTCCCCACTGGGCTTTTTTATTCTTTGCTAAATAAACAAATAAAGACCGACAATTTTGGAAATAGAACAAAACTTTTTCATAGTTTGGTATAAAATTTTGCAAACAGGTACATTTTCTCCTTCAGTGATGTGTGCCGATAAGGCTGCACTCATGGACACGGATGAAGCAGCACTAATGGGCATTGATGGGCACTGATAGGCTGCACCGATGGGCACTGATGAGGCAGCACTGATGAGGCTGCACTGATAGGCCGCACTGATGGGCACTTATTGGCAGCACTAATGGGCACTGATTGGCAGAACTGATGGGCACTCATTGGCAGCACTGGGAATCAGGACACTGATAATCAGTGGCCTAATTATCAGTGTACATGTCGCTTTCAGAGAAGACGGTTATCGGCTTTCTTCTCCTCTCCTCATGCTGTCAGCATGAGGAAAGGAGTGCCAATAACTGGCTTCTATTTACATTTGTGTTCAGCTGTGATTGAACACAGCTAAAGACGTGGTAAAGAGCTGCTGATTGGCTCTTTACCTCAATCTGTGATCAGCCGTGTCCTCTAGACACTGATTACAGAGGATGCCGCCTGTGTCCCACGGCGGGTGTGATCACGGGAGGCTGTCATATGACGGCCTCCCAAAACTAGCCGGCCACGCTGTAGCCATCATTTGGCTATAGCGCGATCGGCAAGTAGTCAATAAAGGACTTGTCAAAAACTTGTGTTGTGTCTTTACTCACTTTGTACACTTTCTTGGTGAATGGGTAGGGGTACTATGTACCCCATACTCATTCGCATAGGAGGAGGGTAGGGATCTGGGGGCTCCCTTGTTAAAGGGGCTTCTAGGTTCCAATAAGGCCCCTGCCTACAGACCCCCACAACCACCACCCAGGGTTGTGGGGAAGAGGCCCTTTTTCCCATCAACATGGGGACAAGATGCTTTGGGGGAGCCCCCCTACCTCAAAGCACCCCCCCACATTGAGGGCATGTGGCCTGGTATGGTTCAGAAGGAGGGGGGCACTAACTCGCCCCCCTCTTTTCTGATCTGCTGGGCTGCATGCTCGGATAAGGGTCTGGTACAGATTTTGGGGGGAACCCACAAATAAATTGGTGTGGGGTTCCCCTTAAAATCAATACCAGACCCGAAGGGCCTGGTATGGACTAAGGGGAGGGGGGGCATGCGTTTTTTTTCTATTGCCGGCATTCTTTTGTTTACATTGCAGCTCTGACTGGGGAAGCACGCTGACAGCTAATAAGTTATCGGTTGTAAGGGACACGGTGGCCGGCTTCCCGGCCTGCTTCAAAACAACCAGCTATTCTTCACACAGAATTCAAAACGTTCAATCATTTTTCGACGTATCCAAATTGGAATCTATATGAAAATTTGGAATTTGTTAGAAAATGAATATACAAAATTAAATTCAACGATTTCAACAAAATTCGTTACTATTTAATTCCGAGATTCGGATACACCCGAATCTCCGAATAACCACAGTTTTGACTGAATTTATATTCGGACCGAAATGAATTGCATATGTCTATTCAGTTCAGTTACAATTGACGTAATACTTACAGTAAGTGCCATTTTAGTTGTACCTTTTCCTTGTTTAACCACTTAAGGACCAGAAGGATTGGCTGTTCGATCGTTCGACGAAGATCGAACGTTATGGGGCGTTCGCGCCAAATTTGAGTGACGCGAACGGCTCACAATACACTGCGCCATCACAGTGCAATCCCGGCGCTGTGATTGGCCAAGCATGCACTGTGACCCCGCATGCTTGGCCAATCACAGCGCCGGCAGCGAGGAGAGCCATAATTGGCCACAGGCAGGATGCCTGTGGCCAATCATAGCTCAGGGGGGTTTAGTACACGCCCCACACTATAAAAGGCCGCCAGCGCAGCGGCCTTGTACAGTGTGTTCCGGCGTGCAGGGAAAGAGCTACATAGGCAGGGACAGTGTGTTCTACTTTGTGTTCTTTTCTCAGGCATCTTCAGGAGTTGCTGTTCATTGCTGTTCTCTAAGCTAGATAGGCAGGCAGGGACAGTGTGTTCTTTTCTCAGGCATCTGCAGGAGTTGCTGTTCATTGCTGTTCTCTAAGCTAGATAGGCAGGCAGGGACAGTGTGTTCTTTTCTCAGGCATCTGCAGAAGTTGCTGTTTATTGCTGTTCTCTAAGCTAGATAGGCAGGCAGGGACAGTGTGTTATTTTCTTAGGCATCTGCAGCAGTTAGTGGGTGTTGTGTGCCCCAGCACAGTATACACCTGTATATATCCGTCATTGCTGTTCTCTAAGCTAGATAGGCAGGCAGGGACAGTGTGTTCTTTTCTAAGGCATCTGTAGGAGTTGCTGTTCATTGCTGTTCTCTAAGCTAGATAGGCAGGCAGGGACAGTGTGTTCTTTTCTCAGGCATCTGCAGGAGTTAGTGAGTGTTGTGTGCCCTAGTACAGTATACACCTTGTGACAGCAGGAAGGTAAAGTCACCTGGTTGCATCCAGGGGTTAGGTATATTTCTCCCAGATTCAGGCTTTATGCCGACTTATACAACTAGGGAGAGAGTTGATGAAGCCCAGCTGAGGCTAGTGGGCTCATGGATGATTCATACCTCTAGGGAGAGTGCTGGGCGTCGTGCAGGCAGGGAGTTGATGAGACCAGCTGAAGCTTGTCAGCTCGTTTAAGGCCTCTATAAAAACTCCCAGCTTCATTAGATGTTTGCTCATGCCTGGAACCAGACCTGTGTGGACTGTCTAGGGAGAGTGAACCCCTGTGCGGTGAGACAAAGCCTGTGTGGCTATTTGTTTGGACATTTACTAAACCAGGGACTTAGGGACTAGGACAGCACCAGGCTGATCCCAGTTGTTAGTTAGGGAAACCTGCATGTTTAGTCAGAGGTCAAGCTGACCAGGATTTATTTTGTTTATGTTTCTTTTTGCTTTGCTGTGTTTTTGTCACTGTAAATAGAGAAATAAACCGCACCTTTTGATCTTGAAAACCACAACCTCCGTCTGCTGGGCCTGTTTTTGTGTGGGGAGCCCATCCAGGGGGTCACACACACCCGCTACCGAGCTAACCCCCTCACAGTTGGTGGAGAACCAGTGGCAGTTTTTTTTAAGCCAGCATGGAGGAGATACTGAAACAGCTGGCTCTAGCAAATGCCAATCAACAGCAGACAAATGCAGGTTTGCAAAAGAGCTTCGCAGCCCAGCAACAAGCCCAGCAGCAATCTGAGGCCCGCTTCATAGACCTGTTGCAGAAGCAAGAGCAGAGACTACAACAACAGATGGAAGCAGTAATGCAGCAACGTCCGCAGACCAGTGAGGAAAGCCGTCCCACTAATACCGCGTCCTTTGGGGTGAGTCGTTTATTGACAAAAATGACTGGAGAGGATGATCCAGAGGTATTTTTGACCACATTTGAAAGGACTGCTGAAAGAGAAAAGTGGCCTGAGGAGCAGTGGGCTGGACTGGTGGCTCCTCTGTTAACTGGTGAATCGCAGAAAGCTTACTATGACCTAGAGCCTGACCAAGCAAAAGACTATGTGATGCTAAAAGCTGAAATATTGGCAAGGCTGGGTGTCACCCTGGCTGTCCGGGCTCAGCGTGTGCATAACTGGACTTTCCAGCTTGGAAAACCCCCCAGGTCTCAAATGTATGATCTCATTCACCTGAGCAGGAAGTGGCTACAGCCAGAGACTTTGTCCGCACCGGAGATTGTGGAACGTGTTGTGATGGATCGTTTCTTGAGAGCTCTTCCTACCGCCATTCAAAAGTGGGTAAGCCATGGAGACCCAGAAACGGCCGGTAAACTTGTGGATCGTGTAGAGAGATACTTGGCTGCAGAGAACCTGACGGCCTCTTCCAGAGACTCTCGGACTTTCCACCCTAAGACCAGACCATCCCCAGGGGCGGATAAGAGGATTCCAAGGGGTGAGGGTGGAAAGAGTGAGAGGGTGGGAGCTCTGCCCAGGGTTTGGCGAGAACAGCCTGGGAAGTCGGGGGCTCAAGAGGCAGCCAAAAGGATTGTTTGCTACCGCTGCCGGCAAACGGGACATATTGCAGCAAATTGCCCGGTTGTGGAGGAACCCATGCAATGTGACTTTCTGACGGACAGACGTCAGTCGCTGTGTGCGACAGTCGCATGCACTGCCATTCGGGGAACTGAGAAACATTTATGCAAAATGTGTATTAATGGTAGAAATGTTGTGGTATTACTGGATTCAGGTAGCCTTGTGACCCTGATAAAGGCTGAATTAGTTAAAACAGAGGTCTCTGGGAATAGCAAGGTAGCTGTTATTTGTGTGCATGGGGACACCCGAGAGTATCCAGTGACTACAGTATGTTTCAAGACCCCCAAAGGTACCCTCTCTCATCCAGTGGGGTTAGTATCTCAATTACCGCATGATGCCATTGTGGGAAGGGATTTTCCGAAGTTCTGGGAACTGTGGGATGATCCTGAGCCCCCCACTGGTGCCCCTATGTACCAGGAAGGTGATAGCCAGAACTCCTCTGAGAGTGGTGAGGACTCTCCAGAATTTCCCTTGTCAGTATTGGCAGGCGAGACTCAAGAAACTGGAGAGGAGCCCACCTCCTCAGACGAAAACCTACCGTCTGTGGAGTTTTCTGATCTTGAGGTTCACAGGGAAAATTTTGCCACAGAACAGTTAAAGGACCCCGCCCTAATAAAGGCACGGGAAAACGTAGTGGAAATAGATGGCGAGTTAGTGAACCCAGATAATACCTGCACTTACCCATACTTCAGCGTAGAGAAGGACCTACTGTATCGGGTGGCAAAAAGGGCAGAAGAAACCGTTGAGCAGCTTGTGGTGCCCAAACCTTACAGGAAGTTGGTGTTGGAGTTGGCCCATGGGCACATTCTTGGAGGTCATCTGGGGACAGAGAAAACCCGAGAGAGGGTATTACAGAGATTCTATTGGCCTGGGGTGATGAAGGACATAGAAAATTATTGTTCCTCCTGCCCTGTGTGTCAGAGGTCGGCCCCAATGCCACATTTCCGTAGCCCGCTGGTCCCTCTACCCATCATTGAGGTCCCGTTTGAGAGGATCGCAATGGATTTGGTAGGTCCTATAATCAAGTCCGCTAGGGGGCACCAGTACATATTAGTTATAATGGACTATGCCACCCGTTATCCAGAAGCGATCCCTCTCCGAAATACCTCGGCCAAAACCATAGCCAAAGAGCTATCTCTTGTTTTTAGCCGGGTGGGTATTTGTAAAGAACTGCTTACGGACCAAGGTACACCCTTTATGTCCCGGGTTATGAAAGAGCTGTGTAAATTGTTTAAAGTGACGCAATTGCGTACGTCTGTGTATCACCCCCAAACCGATGGGCTGGTTGAAAGATTCAACAAAACCCTAAAACAAATGTTGAAGAAAGTGGTGGATAGAGATGGAAAGGATTGGGACTGTCTACTTCCTTATTTGATGTTTGCTATTAGGGAGGTGCCCCAATCCTCTACGGGATTCTCCCCCTTTGAGTTACTGTATGGGAGACACCCAAGAGGGCTGTTGGATATTGCCAAGGAAACTTGGGAAAGTGAGAGTTCTCCCCACAGGAGTGTGATTGAGCATGTCGCCCTGATGCAAGATCGAATTGCACAGGTAATGCCCATCGTGAAGGAACATTTGGCCCAAGCGCAGTTGGCACAGCAGAGAGTGTACAATCGTGGAGCCAAGACCCGTACCTTTTCCCCGGGGGATAGGATATTGGTACTTGTCCCTACGGTTGAAAGTAAATTCCTTGCCAAATGGCAAGGCCCCTACGAGATAATGGAAAAAGTGAGCGAAGTGAATTACAAGGTCAGACAACCAGGAAGGCGAAAGCCCGAACAGATCTATCACGTTAATCTGTTGAAAGCCTGGAGGGTTAGAGAGTCCCTAGTCGCAGAAACTTGGTCACCAGCTCAAACTGGTTGCGTGATTCCGGAGGTTGGAATAGCAGCCACCTTGTCACAACCCCAACAACAGGAGGTTAAGGAGTTTGTGCTTCGCAACAAGGAGGTGTTCTCTGAGCTGCCGGGACAAACATCTGGGGTAGAGCATGATATTATTACCCCGCCCGGTGAAAGGGTGAAGTTAAAACCCTATCGGATCCCAGAGGCCCGACGGGAGGCAATACGGGAGGAAGTACAGAAAATGCTGAACTTAGGGGTGATAGAGGAGTCCCAAAGTGATTGGTCTAGTCCCATTGTGTTGGTGCCTAAACCGGATGGGAGCTGGCGATTTTGTAACGATTTTCGTCAGTTGAACAAAGTTACAAAATTTGACACCTACCCCATGCCACGTATAGATGAGTTGATCGACCGGCTGGGAACAGCCCGATTCATGACGACTCTTGACCTCACAAAAGGGTATTGGCAAATTCCCCTGGCCAAGTCGGCCAAAGAGAAAACCGCATTTGTAACCCCAGACGGGGCGTTCCAATATAAGAGAATGCCGTTCGGGTTACAGAATGCGCCGGCCACATTCCAGCGGAAAATGGACCAGATACTGAGGCCCCATCGGAAGTATGCTGTGGCTTACCTGGATGACGTAATTGTCCATAGCACAGATTGGGCCTCACATCTGCCAAAAGTGCAAGCAGTCCTAGACTCTATCCGGGAAGCGGGGTTTACGGCTAACCCCAAGAAGTGTACCATTGGGCAGGAGGAGGCCAAATATCTTGGGTACACCATTGGCAGGGGAGTAATAAAACCCCAACTCAACAAAGTCGAGGCCATCCAGAGTTGGCCACGTCCCAACAGCAAGAAGCAGGTACGAGCCTTTCTGGGAATCGCGGGTTATTATCGGCGCTTCATTCCCCACTTTGCTTCTAAGGCTGTGCCCCTAACCAACCTGACGAAAGGGAAAGGGTCGGTCATGATTAAATGGACCCCCGAGGCTGAGGCAGCGTTCCAATTCTTGAAACAAGCCTTATGTAGCCAGCCAGTGTTGTACTCACCCGACTTCTCTAAAGACTTTGTCGTACAAAGTGATGCGTCAGATGTGGGGTTAGGAGCAGTATTGTCCCAGGTCTGGAACGGGGAAGAGCACCCAGTCATTTACCTCAGCAGGAAGTTGAAGTCCCATGAGGTAAATTACGCCACGGTTGAAAAGGAGTGTTTAGCGGTGAAGTGGGCTCTAGATTCCCTTCGGTACTTTCTGCTAGGTAGGCACTTTGACATGGTTACGGATCACGCTCCGTTAAAGTGGATGGCTCAAAACAAGGAGACAAATAGAAGAGTAAATAGGTGGTTCCTGGCCCTACAGGAATTCAACTTCACAGTAAAGCATCGCCCTGGCGTTCAAATGGGGAATGTGGATGCTTTGTCTCGAGTACATGAATGCCTGATTGCTGGTGTTCCAACCCCAAGGTTAAAACAAGAGGGGGGGGTATGTGACAGCAGGAAGGTAAAGTCACCTGGTTGCATCCAGGGGGGTAGGTATATTTCTCCCAGATTCAGGCTTTATGCCGACTTATACAACTAGGGAGAGAGTTGATGAAGCCCAGCTGAGGCTAGTGGGCTCATGGATGATTCATACCTCTAGGGAGAGTGCTGGGCGTCGTGCAGGCAGGGAGTTGATGAGACCAGCTGAAGCTTGTCAGCTCGTTTAAGGCCTCTATAAAAACTCCCAGCTTCATTAGATGTTTGCTCATGCCTGGAACCAGACCTGTGTGGACTGTCTAGGGAGAGTGAACCCCTGTGCGGTGAGACAAAGCCTGTGTGGCTATTTGTTTGGACATTTACTAAACCAGGGACTTAGGGACTAGGACAGCACCAGGCTGATCCCAGTTGTTAGTTAGGGAAACCTGCATGTTTAGTCAGAGGTCAAGCTGACCAGGATTTATTTTGTTTATGTTTCTTTTTGCTTTGCTGTGTTTTTGTCACTGTAAATAGAGAAATAAACCGCACCTTTTGATCTTGAAAACCACAACCTCCGTCTGCTGGGCCTGTTTTTGTGTGGGGAGCCCATCCAGGGGGTCACACACACCCGCTACCGAGCTAACCCCCTCACAACCTGTATATACCCGTCATTGCTGTTCTCTAATAAAGGCATCTGCTGGAGTTAGTGGGTGTTGTGTGCCCTAGTACAGTATACACCTGTATATACCCGTCATTGCTGTTCTCTAATAAAGGCATCTGCTGGAATTAGTGGGTGTTGTGTGCCCTAGTACAGTATACACCTGTATATACCCATCATTGCTGTTCTCTAATAAAGGCATCTGCTGGAGTTAGTGGGTGTTGTGTGCCCTAGTACAGTATACACCTGTATATACCCATCATTGCTGTTCTCTAATAAAGGCATCTGCTGGAGTTAGTGGGTGTTGTGTGCCCTAGTACAGTATACACCTGTATATACCCGTCATTGCTGTTCTCTAATAAAGGCATCTGCTGGAGTTAGTGGGTGTTGTGTGCCCTAGTACAGTATACACCTGTATATACCCATCATTGCTGTTCTCTAATAAAGGCATCTGCTGTAGTTAGTGGGTGTTGTGTGCCTCCAGCACAATATACACTACCCAATTGCTGGTTTTCCCATCTCCCTGCAGGCCATTACTATGTCTGGAAGGCCAACAAGGAGAGGCAGACAGTCACGAGCCAATAAAAGAGGGCAAGCAGGCTCTGTGTCTAGGGACAACAGTGCTGGTCGTGGACGCGGTGCATCGTCATCAGCACGTGGCCATGGGACACGCATGTCCTTATTTTCGGCAGCTGGACGTGTTGAGCTGCATCATGACGAAGACTTGGTAGAGTCGATGACCAAGCCCTCCTCATCCTCCTCATCCTCTCTCACCCAGGCTCAGGGTACTGGCAAAGCATGCGACTGTATGTCAAAAAAATGGTTGATCAAGGGTGGGACTTTGTGTGTGCCTCAGTGGAGTGAATAAATGTAGACGTATCACGATATATAGAAAAATAAACAATTTTTATTATCCTGCCGAAGGCAGCAATGTAAAAAAACTTTATATTCTTACAAAAGTATATATAAGAAAATATAAAATCACATTACAGTTCAAATAATGGGTAACGGGATGTGCGATTCCCATTCACAGAGAGAAGTGAATATATTTAAGGGGGAAGAAAAACCTAACATATATAAATCAACATCATACAGGTATTAGATCCGATTGGAATAAGAAAGACTGTGGGTGTGCACATTGAGGCATACCCCTTAAATATATAGGATATAACATGCATGTATATTTTATCAATGTTTTGTTTGCTCCTAGAACCCTTGTATTAACTCTTTGTGCTACGCTAAATGGCCCTGATGAAGCGGAAATCCGTGAAACGCGTAGGCCTTCACTTCTCTCTGTGAATGGGAATCGCACATCCCGTTACCCATTATTTGAACTGTAATGTGATTTTATATTTTCTTATATATACTTTTGTAAGAATATAAAGTTTTTTTACATTGCTGCCTTTGGCAGGATAATAAAAATTGTTTATTTTTCTATATATCGTGATACGTCTACATTTATTCACTCCACTGAGGCACACACAAAGTCCCACCCTTGATCAACCATTTTTTTGACATACAGTTGCATATTCTTCCGGGATGGTGCCTCAGTAGGAGCCTCAAGACATTCCGCATGCACCCCAACCCCTACACATGTACTGGCAAAGCAGCTGCCAAAGCGTCCTCTTCCCTCGTATCTATGTCATCATCAGTCACTCCTTCCCTAGACCCACCGTGTACTCCTGAGGTGTCCCCCGAACTGTATGAGCACAGTGTTGGGTACATTCTCCAGGAGGATGCCCAGCGTTTCGAAGGGTCTGAAGATGATACCCAGCTAGAGGAAGGCAGTAGCGTGAAAGCAGAGAGAGGGGATGCTCAAGAAGGACAGCAATCTGGCAGTCATGTTCCAGCAGCTGCAGCATACTGCCAGATTGGCTCCAGTGATGAGGAGGGAGGGGATGATGAGGTCACTGACTCCATGTGGGTGTCTGATAGGAGAGAGGAGGAGGAGGAGGAGGCACATCTCCAACGAGGCAAGATGCCCTCCGGGGGCCAGCGTAAGGGCAGCACACCAACTGAATCACACCGCAGAGCTCCGCCTGTGCAGGGCGCTGCCTCTGCCCGTTATTCCAAAAGTTCTTTGGTGTGGGCCTTTTTTGAGTCGAGTGCATCAGATCGCACAGCTGCTGTTTGCAACATATGTCTCAAGCGTATATCGCGTGGCCAAAACATCAGCCGCTTGGGCACCACATGCTTGACCAGACATATGTTGACCTGCCATGCAGCTCGTTGGCAAGCCTACCTTAAAGACCCACACCAAAGAACAAAGCGGACCTCCTTGCACCGCATCAGCTGGGATCTCCAACCCCACTATACCTTCAGTCCTCTCTGAAACCTGCACTGAGAGGAATGAAGGTGTAGAATTAGGTGTGTCACAGCCAAGTACTTGCGGTCACTCTGCTAGCAGTACACCGACGTCCGATTCTAGCAGGCAAATTTCCCTGCCCCAGCTGCTGGACCGTCGAAAGAAGTTCACTCCCAGCCATCCACATGCCCAGCGGTTGAATGCTAGCTTGGCTAAATTGCTAGCGCTTCAACTGCTGCCTTTTCAGTTGGTAGACTCTGCCCCTTCCGTGAGTTTGTGCAATGTGCGGTTCCTCAGTGGCAGGTTCCCAAACGCCACTTTTTCTCACGGAAGGCGATTCCGGCTCTCTACCGGCATGTGGAAGGCAATGTCTTGGCCTCACTGGACAGGGCGGTCAGCGGTAAGGTGCATATTACCGCTGACTCATGGTCCAGCAGGCATGGACAGGGACATTACCTTTCTTTCACGCCCCATTGGGTCACTCTTTTGGCAGCTGGGAAGGATGCAGGACAAGGTGCAGTAGTGTTGGAGGTTGTTCCGCCGCCACGCCTCCAAAATGCTACTACTGGTTGTGACACACCTCTCTCCTCCACCCCCTCCTCTTCTTCTTCCTCCATGGCCTCTTCCTGTGCTTTGTCCTCGGAACCAGCGGTGCTCCGTAGGCGTTCAAGGGGCTACGCAAGTACGCAGGCAAAAAGATGCCATGCCCTGCTTGCGCTGGTGTGTTTGGGGGACAGGAGCCACACTGGGGCAGAGGTTCTGTTAGCTCTGCAGGGGCAGGCCGAGAGGTGGTTGACGCCACGCCAGCTTAAGCCAGGAATGGTGGTTTGCGACAATGGCACCAACCTCCTCTCCGCCCTCCGACAGGGACAACTGACCCATTTGCCCTGTGTGGCTCACGTCCTTAACCTGGTGGTGCAGCGGTTCTTGGGCAGGTACCCGGGCTTACAGGATGTCCTGAGGCAGGCCAGGAAAGTCTGTGTGCATTTCAGCAGATCATATAATGCCAGTGCTCGGCTGGTGGAGCTGCAAAAGGAGTTGAACCTGCCCAAGAACTGCCTTATATGTCACATGCCCACCAGGTGGAACTCAACGTTGGCCATGCTGCAGCGGTTGCACACGCAGCAGAGGGCCATCAATGAGTACCTGTGCGACTACGGCACCAGAACAGGGTCAGGGGAGCTCAGGTTTTTTTCACCACGCCAGTGGGGCATGATCAGGGATGCATGCACTGTCCTGGCACCATTTGAGGAGGCCACGAGGATGGTGAGCAGTGACAGTGCATGCATCAGTGACACTGTACCTCTTGTCCACCTGTTGGAGCATACACTGCGTGGAATAATGGACAGGGCACTTGAGGCACAACAGAGGCAGGAAGAGGAGGACTTCCTTGCCTCTCAAGGCCCCCTTTACCCAGACAGTGTTCCTTCAGTCCCACCCATCACACAGAAAGAGGACGAGGAGGAGGAGGAGGAGGAGGAGGATTGTGTCAGCATGGAGGTGGAGCCTGGCACTCTGCATCAACAGCAGCAGTCTTTTAGGGATGATTTACAGTCCCAAGAAACCCGTGGACTTGTACGTGGCTGGGAGGAGGTGGCTGCGGATCATGTCGTCCTTAGTGACCCAGAGGACTCCGGACCAAATGCCTCAGCTAACCTACGCTGCATGGCCTCCCTGATCCTGCAAAGTCTGCGGAAGGATCCTCGTATTCTTCGGATCAAGGAGAGGGACCATTACTGGCTGGCCACTCTCCTTGATCCACGGTACAAGGGTAAGGTTGTGGACCTTATCTTACCGTCGCAGAGGGAGCAGAGGATGAGACATCTCCTGGAGGCCTTGCAGAAAGGTCTGTGCAACGCGTTCCCAGAGACTGGGAGGTTACAAACTCCTGGTCCTGGACAACGAGTTGCTGAGGCTTCGGTCAGTCAAAGAAGGAGCGGTGGGGAAGGTGGCCGTCTGACCGATGCGTTCAGACAATTTTTTAGTCCGCAGCCCCAAGGTATGATCGGTTCCAGCAACCATCGCCAGCGTCTGATATACATGGTGCAGGAATACCTAGGGGCAAGGTCAGACTTGGACACCTTTCCCACCGAAAATCCTCTGGCTTACTGGGTCTTGAGGATGGATCACTGGCCAGAGCTTGCACAGTATGCAATTGAGCTACTGGCCTGTCCTGCATCCAGCGTTCTTTCGGAACGCACATTCAGTGCTGCTGGAGGCTTTGTCACGGATCACAGGGTGTGCCTGTCCACCGACTCGGTTGATCGACTGACCTTCATAAAGATGAACCAGCCTTGGATCACCACCAGCTACCAAGCACCTGAAGCTGATATAACAGAATAATTTATTTTGAAATGTCACATCCCTTCAAGACTGCCTATGCTGATGCTGAGTGACTGTCCTGTTATGCTGACTGACTATCCTCCTCCTCCTCAATGATCGAATTCATGATGATAGCTTGGAAGAACATTTTTGTTTCTGGGTGCCGCCCAATTTTTCAGACCCTGTTTAACAGGGGCATGTAATTACAATTTTTTATGCAATGCTTTGCAGCAGGGCTCATTCCTGCACTCCAACTAGAGTATCTGGGAGAGGTTGCAGTGTCGTGACACCAGCACCAGTGCCTAAGGCCCAATTTTTCAGCCCCTGTTTAACAGGGGCGTGTAATTACAATTTTTGACGCAATACTTTGCAACAGGGCTCATTGCTGTGCTCCAAGTACAGTATCTGTGAGGGGTTGCAGTGTTGTGGCACCAGTGCCTATGCCCCAATTTTTCAGCCCCTGTTTAACAGGGGCGTGTAATTAAAATTTTTGATGCAATACTTTGCAACAGGGCTCATTGCTGTGCTCCAAGTACAGTATCTGTGAGGGGTTGCAGTGTTGTGGCACCAGTGGCTAAGGCCCAATTTTTCAGCCCCTGTTTAAAAGGGGCATGTAATTACAATTCTTGATCTAATAATTCACAGCAGGGCCCATTCCTGTGCCCACCAAGAGTAACTGTGAGGGCTTACAGTGTTGTGGCAACACCACCACCACCACCACCACCAAAGGCCCAATTTTTCTGCCCCTCTTCAACAGGGGCATGCAATTACAATTCTTGATCTGATAAATTTACAGTAGGGCCCATTCATGCGCCCACCAAGAGTAACTGTGAGGGCTGACAGTGTTGTAGCACCAGCACCACCACCAAAGGCCCAATTTTTCCTACCACTGTTCAACAATGGCATGTAATTACAATTCCTGATATAATAGTTCACAGCAGGGCGTTCCAGTGCCCACCAAGAGTAACTGTGAGGGCTTACAGTGTTGTGGAAACACCGACACCTAAGGGGCAAATTTCTGCAGAGTATATACGGCAGGCCCCTACTTTCAAACATCCAACTTACAAACGACTCCTACTTGCAAACGGAAGGAGACAACAGGAAGTGAGAGGAAATCTACCCCTAGGAAGGGAAATTCCTCTCTACTGATGCTTTATCACCAATCCTTGTTTCAATAAAAAACCCACTTTTCCAAAAACATTTGTCATTGGGACGGAAAGTGAGGTGAAATCTTCTGAACAGGTGCACAGACAGCAAAACAAATGTTGCAGGGGTGATAACCCTTCCCTATGTTCTCCAAAAAGCTTAAAAATAGCTTTTTGGGCTAGAGCTACACTTAAAAAATGTACCTGTTCCAAATTAGAAAAAGATTCTACTTAAGAACAAACCTACAGTCCCTGTCTTGTTTGCACCGCCTGTATTCTGCTGTTCAGAGTATATAGGGCCTTTTTTTAATTTTGGGTGCGGGGTTCCCCTTAATATCCATACAAGTGGGGTGGGGGGGTACCCATGCCATTTTTCTCAATGATTTTCATCCATATTGCCAGGACCAGACATTACATTAAAGCCGCAAGCAGTTTTAAATGACCATTTTTTTCCTTTAGAAATGTCATTTTGTGCAGGGACAGTTCTAAACACAGGAAACACGTGGCACTTCACAGGCATGCTTTAGACACCCCCCAGGTACGATATTTAAAGGAATATTTCACTTTTTTTTTTACTTTATGCATCATTAAAATGACTGCTCCCGAAAAAACTGCAGTTTTTAATACTTTTTTTTGCATTGATACATGTCCCCTGGGGCAGAACCCGGGTCCCCAAACCCTCTTTAGGACAATGACTTGCATATTAGCCGTTATAAGTAGCACTTTTGATTTCGAACGTTCGCATCCATTGTATATAATAGGGTTCTAAAGTTCGCGCGAACTATCGGTCCGTTCGCAAGTTCTGGTGCGAACCGAACCGGGGGGTGTTCGGCTCATCCCTAGCCAGGAGTTGTACAGCTGTGTGAGATTTAAATCACTGTACCTGTGACCACAATTCTCACATGATTATTAGCGAGATTTGGTGATGCCACTGTTGTGCTTCACTGTTTTCCTTGGTTGTGAATAAGTTATAACTGAGGTAATGCAGTGTCAGGATATCCCTGTTTTGCTTTATTCATTCTGTGGATCTTTGATTTCTGCACCTAGACAACTTCTTCTTGAATATTTCCCCACCAGTCATCACATCACCAATCATCAGGGGAGGCAGCTCTGATATGAGGAAACCCAGCCCTGCTCCTCCAAGATGGTTGTCTCCACACAAAAACACAGTGCAGGACAAGAAATGGTACATCAGTATTGGGAACATAATCAGCTGCAGGGAGACCAAAGGCAATACTTAGGATTAGACCTTTGCCCTCTGCTTGCCTTTTGTAGCACAGCTTTCACAGTTCAGTTCCCATCTAAGAATTGCAATCTCCCCATGTAATAGGCATACTTTTTGAACAGTTTCTGTTTAATAGAATGTGTTACCATTGTGTGACTTGAAATTTTCTATAAGAGGAATTAACTCATCTTGTATCCTGGCTTCTATTGTTTTCTTTCCCATTCCAAAGTCTCGAAGAGTTGAGAGTGTGAACCTCCTATTTGCTTTCCAATGTTCTCCATTACTAAACACAATGCCTGAAATACACATAATACCATGTAAGCAAGTGTTTTTTATCATACACTGTGGCTTTTATTTAAAGCCTCAGTCTATAAATGAAACGTGATCTACGAATGGAGGATGAGCGGATGAGGATTGAAAGGTCTGCCCCCTCATTTCAAAGAACCTGTTTCATACATAGAAGCTGTAATTACTGTCTTTATGAATGGCAGAGGTGGGCAGAAATTGTGGACACAGTTGAACACTCTTGATAAATGTCTGTGACTTAGTTCTATTAACCCCCACCTCACCAGACAATTACTGTGGCAGGGTATCAGAGGAAGAAGATTTCTACTCAACAAGGATACAGCAAAAAAAAGGGAAGTAATGCCCCTCCTGTTTATTCTTTGTAAACTTTAAAATGGTAAAAGCACAGTAAATCACAGTAAATAATCAGCAAACATCATTCACCACTCAATGGGGAAATCCAGTTGGCTGGGTAAATAAAGAAGAAAGTAAAAACCTAGACATTAATTTTGCACTTGCAACCTCTGTTTAACATTGCTGTGTTAAGGCATTCATGCACACTCAAACCTTGTGCATGTAAAGTTTGAACTTCAAAATTGTGGACAAAATAAGAACTGATTTGGATTTGAAATTGTGCAAAAATAGCCACACTGGCCAACTGAGTTTTAAACTTATGGCTTAAGATATCATTGGCCCATACATGTTCTAAATATTGCTGGATTAGGTCGAAAGCAACCTAATGTGTGCAGTAATCAGGCCAAGAAAAGGGATATTCCATACAGAAAATGATAACTTACTACATTACTAAGCTTACCTTTTCCTTTACTTATTAGTTGGAAGAGCGGAGTATCTGCTCTATTTCCAAAATCATCAGCTTGGTTGACAAGGGCATCCTTCACAGCACTGTATCCAGCAATCACCACAGTTTTCTTGGGTCCAAAATGTATAGTGAAGATTTCTCCATACTTTTCATGGAGCTGCAATACAATAGAAATTTCAGTTTAATGTAAATTGGACACATAACTGTACTTCTTTCCCGACTATCATAGTATTCTTCCACAAAAACTAGAATTTTTTCCCTCAAACATGGCACACCAATTGTGCTTCACTTGTCAATGTGCATGTACTTAATATAGTACTACTTGAATCCTGGGTGTTGTCTTAAATAAGGCAGCAGTTATTTGTCCCAGTGCAGTTTTAAAATTGTACATGGCTCCCTCGAGTCCCAGCCACCCCAGGAGGCCTTGACATTAAGCCCAGGAGCTGAAATGTTGCATTGTGATGGCTATAAAGTGTTATTGTGCCTGGGTTCACACTACTGCAAACACAGAGATCGCATGTGATTCACACCACACTGCTGTGCAGATCACATGCAATGTCTGTTCAATTTGAATTCAGCCATATAGTGTGTATGGCTGAACTCGCATCTTTTTTGCACAAAAATGCTTCAGGAACCTTTTTTTCCCCGCACTGGAATCACACCCATGCAATCCAATTCCTGTGTGAATTCACAATGCACACTGCGATCTGCGAACCAATCTGGGGGTGTCATTAACTCTGTATTGACACCCGCAGCTGTTCGCAAAGGGCAGTGTGAGATGCGATGCGGGAACTGAAATCGCACTGGTTCCCGCATCGCAATAGTGTGAACCGGGGCTTAACCTTAATTTTTTTAAATGTATTTATTAAAACAACAAACATGTCTATACTAACCTGCTCTGTGCAATGAGTTTTCACAGAGCAGCCCTGATCCTCTCGTTTTTTTGGTCCCACCCTGGTGCTCCAGGCACCTCCTCTTTGGTGGGTGCATGCTTGCTCCTGAGCCGCCCTGTCTGCACCTATTGACACAGAGTGGGCAGTTGGCCCCGCCCCCACGTCACAGCATTTGATTGACAGCAGCGGGGTCAATTGCTCCCGCTGCCATCAATCTGCCCTGAGCTGAGAATTGCACCCAAGAACTAGATGATTCTAGCTTAGGTGCAAACCGGAACTCTCTTTATTGAAAATGTACACAGAATTTAGTCCACACTAAATTAGATAAGAGCTTGATCACATAATCATAAACAATGCAGTAGTATCAGACAGTAGTATCAGTACATCTAATGAACAGCTAGCAGCTAACAGGAACCTACCTCAACAGTGATCTAAATAACCAGTAAGCTAATTAACAGCCAGGCCCCTAGACAAGACTTGATTAGTCAGGGAGTGCCCATCCCAGAAAGTCCAGATATCATTAACCAGGTTTCTTTCCACATCCATCCATCTTCATACTGAGTTTCAAGTTGGCATGACTTCTTGACTGCTAAATGTGGTAATAACATATCATCTTGCATTATGTAACAGGCATCTTCCTGAATGCTCGTAGCTCCCTCAAATGCCAGGGCCCATAGTCAGGGTGGATGCTACCCTGCAGTTCCCTCTAAAAGTCCCTGTCCTGGTTGGGTCTGTCACACTTTCCTAGCACAGTTTGTGATTATTTCTCTTTGTGGAATAATGTACTACATAATTACAGTTCACCCAGTCTGAGCCCTGGAACCAAACTTCTAGGGAGTTATGGCAACATTTGTTTTCCATTCTTCTAAACTACCCCTTTCTCTGTTATCTGATATTGTTAATTTAATACTAAGGCTAGCCATATGATTGAGGTAGGAGAGAAGTAGCACAAGACAACTGGTCTAGCAGGGTAGTAAGCAGCCATTTCAGCTTTGGTTGTTTGTAGCAACTAGGGATGAGCTTCGAGTTCGAGTCAAACTCATGTTCGACTCGAACATTGCCTTTTCGCCCGTTCGCCGAACAATTTGGGGTGTTTGCGGCAAATTCGAAAAGTTGCGGAACACCCTGTAAAAGTCTATTGGAGAAATCTAAAGTGCTAATTTTAAAGGCTTATATGCAAGTTATTGTCATAAAAAGTGTTTGGGGACCGGGGTCCTGCCACAGGGGACATGTATCAATGCAAAAAAAAAGTTTTAAAAACTGAAATTTTTTCGGGAGCAGTGATTTTAATAATGCTTAAATTGAAACAATAAAAGTGAAATATTCCTTTAAATTTCGTACCTAGGGAGTGTGTTTAGTATGCCTGTAAAGTAGCGCTTGTTTCCCGTGCTTAGAACTGTCCCTGCCCAAAGTGTCATTTCTGAAGGAAAAAGAGTATTTTAAAAGCACTCGCGGCTATAATGAATTGTCGGCTCCCGGCAATACAGAGAAAAGTAATTGATAAAAAAAATTTAAAAAATGTGTGGGGGTCCCCCCAAATTCAATTACCAGACCCTTCAGGTCTGGTACGGATATTAAGGGGAACCCTGCGTCAAATAAAAAAAAACTGACGTGGGGTTCCCCCCAAATATCCATACCAGACCCTTCAGGTCTGGTATGGATTTTAAGGGGAACTCCACGCCAAATAAAAAAAAAATGGCGTGGAGTTCCCCCCAAAAATCCATACCAGACCCTTTATCCGAGGACGTAACCTAGAAGGCCGCAGGAAAAGAGGGGGGGACGAGAGAGCGCCCCCCCCTCCTGAACCATACCAGGCCACATGCCCTCAACATGGGGAGGATGCTTTGGGGGTCTGTGACCCCTTAAAGCACCATGTCCCCATGTTGATGGGGACAAGGGCCTCATCCCCACAACCCTTGCCCGGTGGTTGTGGGGGTCTGCGGGCAGGGGGCTTATCGGAATCTGGAAGACCCCTTTAACAAAGGGGATCCCCAGATCCCGGCCCCCCCTATGTGAATTGGTAAGGGGTACCCCTACCATTTCACAAAGAAAGTGTAAAAAAATGTAAAAAAACACACAGACACCGTTGGGAAAAGTCCTTCATTAAAAAAAAAATAAAAAAAAATAAGATTCCAGCAGTGGTATTCCACTCTCGGTATCCTGCGATGGATGCTCTCCTCTCCGGGGTCCAGCGGTGGATGATCTCCTCTCCATCCAGGTCCAGGCTCCAGCGATGAGATGTCCAGCGCAGCGCATCCTGTCTCCACCGGAGACACCCTGGGAATCCCGGCAGCCTGACAGGTCTCTTATGTAGCCGAGGGCGGGGCCACCCATCACGTGACCCAGTCCCCCTCTGACGCAAGGGGAAACCCGGGCTTCCCCAGTGGAGACCAGAGGGGAAGGATGCAGTTTCTGGCTGGGCTACTGCTGCTCTCTCTCTCTCTCGCACCCGTTTAGTACTGAGAGTAAGTGGGCCACTAAGCCCTCTTCACCCCTAATGGAGATCACCTTGGAAAGGGGGAAGTTAATGGGATTGGGGCAAATCAATGGTGTTAACTTACTCTCCGCTGATATATAAGATGATAAGTTAAGTTTAAATGATGTGAAGATGATATATTGTCAATTGTTATTTTGCTTAAGAATCTTGTCATTCCTTTTTCTGTACAAAAGAAAAATCCATTCACACAGGGGCAACACGACTTCCAGCGTGACTTTGGCAGGCAACTTGGACACGACTTGAGTATGAATCACAGCGTGACCTGGAGCTACTTACAAGGAAACTTCAAGTTGCCTGCAGGACAGGAGACATTCCAGTGGCCAATCAAACAAGAATCAGCTCTGTGGGAGGGAGGGGGGAGGGAGAGGTTTGCCTGAGAAATGTATGTTTTCTTCCTGGAAAGTTGCTCCTGTTAAGACAGGGGATCCGACTTCTGAGCGACTTCAATTGAAATCAATGGGTACAGGTCGCCTAGCAGTTGCCTAGAAGTCGGATTGAAGTAGTACAGGAACCTTTTTTGAAGTCGGAGCGACTGCAGTAGTGTGCATTAAGATGGCTCCATTCACTTACATTGATTTTCTCATGCAGCGCGACTTGAGGCGACTAGGGGCGACCTGGGGCGATTTGAAGTCGGATCCAAAGTTGCCCCTGTGTGAATGGGCTCTAAAAAAGAATACAAATAGTTGCCTCCAGAAATATAAATCATTAAAATATCAACTTTATAAATGTGTACTTTTTATTTATAGTTATTATAAAGGAGTTGTAAAGGCAGAAGGTTTGTTATCATAAAGCGGAGTTACATCCGTTTTTTCATTTTTTAAAAGACAGCAGCTGCAAAAAGCACAGCTGCTGACTTTTAATAAACCGACACTTGCCTGCCCCACAGTCCAGCGATGTGACCGCCCGAAGGCTCGCTCCTCTCCCTCTCTTTTCCTCGGCTCCATCATAGCAACTGTCGGCAACGAAAATTAGAGGATCCAGGCTACTCTGTGCAAAACCAACTGCACAGAGCAGGTAAGTATAACATGTTTGTTATTTTTATTTTTTTTAAAAAGACTTTACAATCACTTTAAAGCAAACTTTTCCATCTTCCTACAATGTGGCGGTATACCATTTTAACAGGGTTCAAGCAAGTTGACTACATGCTTGCCAACAGTACAAAATACTATTTGATGTTAACCAGTTCAGCTCTCGCACCTGTATACGCTTATGGACAACAGCCTATTTGTTTAGCGATAACTTAGTCATAAATTAATGTGGTATTAACCACTTGTCTACTGGGCACTTTTACTTTATTCCTGCCCAGGCCACTTTTCAGCTTTCTGCACTGTCGCATTTTGAATGACAATTGTGCAGCCATGCATCACTGTACCCATATGAAATTTTTATCATTTTTTTCACAAAAATATAGCTTTCTTTTGGTGGTATTTAATCACCACTGGGTTTTTATTTTTACTAAAGAAAGGAAAAAATACCAAATTGTGAAAAAAAGAAAAAAAGTTTTTCTTGGTTTTCTGTTATAAATGTAGCAACCTCACCCCTCTCACCCCTTCTCATTCTCGGCTTATCTGTCTTTGTCTAGGGGTGTTAGTACCGGGGGGAGGGATGAGATACACCACGGCCCATGTCCTCCATAGTGAAGAGGTGAAGGCCAGAAAGATCGGGTTTTGTGTAGGTGTCCTAGAGTCAAATCCTTTCCTCCGTCCTTGACTCCTCCTTTGCTCCTAGTAACCAGAGTTCCACACACTGAATAGGTCCAACACAGTTTTATTCTTCTCAGCGAATAAATATACAGCACAATCAAGTTGGGACCTTTGCAACAATTCAGTATTAATGGGAGTAGGTCGAGGCACAATCCTTTGAAGTATCGCTAACCACTGTGGTGTCACCAGTGGCGAATAGTCACTGCCACTGACTATGTGAGGTAGAACATGAATTACCTTCGCTAGCACAGCCCTGGTCAGGGGAAGGATATCCGTCCAAGGGAGTCACCGGAGGCCTCTCTGTCACCAGCAATGCTGTGCCGGACTCTCCAGAGAAGTTCCGCTCACCAGTCTCCTCTGCCTCAAACACGGGCACCCAAGGAGTTAGGGCCCCCTCGGATTCCTCCACCCTCGCGGAACTCAGTCGAAGGTACTGAGCCCCAGGCATCCGCCATAGTACCTCACCCCAGGCTAAAGGTGCCTGAGATGGAACGCCAGCACCCAGGCTGAAGGTGCCTGGGCGCGGCCGTGTCCTCCGACTCTGAACCCTGAACCAACCCCGTAGTAAGGGCGTCCGCCCCTTTTATCCCCTCTCCCTTTGCGTCACAGTGGGTTCCCCGCCCCGCTGTACCAGCGCCAGGGGAGGACAAAAAGGCACAGTCTTGCGGTGTGGGTTCAACTCCGGCCCAGGGCGACAATGCCACCTGCAGACCCGCAGGGAACCTTACACCACCAGAGTCCTCCAAGAACCATAAAAGGGTCTCGGATTCCCTAGAAATCAGTGCATCTGGGTCATACTACCACCCAGATGCTTTCCCTAAATTCAAATACCCGCTACATTCTCCCCCTGGTGATTTGACACTGGTCCCCAGTAGGGATGAGCTTGGTGTTCGAGTCGAACATACGTTCAACTCGAACATCGGCTGTTCGATCGTTCGACGAAGATCGAACGATTTGGGCCGTTCGCGCCAAATTCAAGTGACGCGAACGGCCCACAATACACTGCGCCATCGCAGTGCAATCCCGGTGCTGTGATTGGCCAAGCATGCACTGTGACCCCGCATGCTTGGCCAATCACAGCGCCGGCAGCTAGGAGAGCCATAATTGGCCACAGGCAGGTTGCCTGTGGCCAATTATAGCTCAGGGGGTTTAGCACACGCCCCACACTATAAAAGGCCGCCAGCGCGGCGGCCTTGTGTAGTGTGTTCCGGCGCAGGGAAAGAGAAGGATAGGCAGGGACAGTGTCATTGTGCTATTCTTGTGTGTAGGGAGAGAGAAGGATAGGCAGGGAGAGTGTCAGTGTCATATTTTTTGCTAAACCTTGTGTGCAGGGAGAGAGAAGGATAGGCAGGGGACAGTGTCAGTGTCATATTCTTTGCTAAACCTTGTGTGCAGGGAGAGAGAAGGACAGGCAGGGAGAGTGTCAGTGTCATATTCTTTGATAAAGCTTGTGTGCAGTGAGAGAGAAGGATAGGCAGGGGGCAGTGTCAGTGTCATTGTTGCTAAGCCTCCTGCACAGTATACACCTGAAGCTAGCCCTTATTGCTGCGTTTTCCTGGTGTGTTACACTAACAGGCATTTGCAGCACTTACAGCGGGCGGAGTGTGCTTCCTGCTAAATATACACCTGAAGCTAGCCCGTATTGCTGTGTATTCCTGGTGTGTTACACTAACAGGCATTTGCAGCACTTACAGCGGGCGGAGTGTGCTTCCTGCTAAATATACACCTGAAGCTAGCCCTTATTGCTGTGTTTTCCTAGTGTGTTACACTAACAGGCATTTGCAGCACTTACAGCGGGCGTAGTGTGCTTCCTGCTAAATATACACCTGAAGCTAGCCCTTATTGCTGTGATTTCCTAGTGTGTTACACTAACAGGCATTTGCAGCACTTACAGCAGGCGTAGTGTGATTCCTGCAAAATATACACCTGAAGCTAGCCCGTATTGCTGTGTTTTCCTGGTGTGTTACACTAACAGGCATTTGCAGCACTTACAGTGGGCGGAGTGTGCCTCCTGCACATTATATACCTGAAGCTAGCCCGTATTGCTGTGTTTTCCTGGTGTGTTACACGAACAGGCATTTGCAGCACTTACAGCGGGCAGAGTGTGCTTCCTGCTAAATATACTCCTGAAGCTAGGCCTTATTGCTGTGTTTTCCTAGTGTGTTACACTAATAGGCATTTGCAGCACTTACAGCAGGCGTAGTGTGATTCCTGCAAAATATACACCTGAAGCTAGCCCGTATTGCTGTGTTTTCCTGGTGTGTTACACTAACAGGCATTTGCAGCACTTACAGCGGGCGGAGTGTGCCTCCTGCACATTATACACCAGAAGCTAGCCCGTATTGCTGTGTTTTCCTGGTGTGTTACACTAAAAGGCATTTGCAGCACTTACAGCGGGCGGAGTGTGCTTCCTGCTAAATATACTCCTGAAGCTAGGCCTTATTGCTGTGTTTTCCTAGTGTGTTACACTAACAGGCATTTGCAGCACTTACAGCAGGCGTAGTGTGATTCCTGCAAAATATACACCAGAAGTTAGCCCGTATTGCTGTGTTTTCCTGGTGTGTTACACTAACAGGCATTTGCAGCACTTACAGCGGGCGGAGTGTGCTTCCTGCTAAATATACTCCTGAAGCTAGGCCTTATTGCTGTGTTTTCCTAGTGTGTTACACTAACAGGCATTTGCAGCACTTACAGCAGGCGTAGTGTGATTCCTGCAAAATATACACCTGAAGCTAGACCGTATTGCTGTGTTTTCCTGGTGTGTTACACTAACAGGCATTTGCAGCACTTACAGCGGGCGGAATGATTCAGTTGCTGCAGGAGTTTGGACTGTGAGGACGTGCCTGTAGGGAGCTCCTGGAGCTCCAGGAGGAGGGGGTGTGATGGCCTCCTCCAGCCCAGGACCGGGGCAGCTTTCCCGGCCTGATGTTGCTGCCTCCTCCCTGGGGATTAAAGACCTGTCCAGGGAGGAGACATTATTTTTGAAGACCCAGCACGAGTTGCTTGATTGGACTCTGGCCCAGCCTGGGGAAGGTCCGGCTAAGGTGCAGCGAAGGATCGCAAGAATCAAGGATTTAATCCAGAAGGCCAGCCGGGAAGTCTGCAGTGCTGACCGACCTCCGGAATCGCAGGGACCGGACCAGCAGCTTCAGGAGGGGGGAGTTCAGTGTGGCCATTAACTCCCTGAAAGGCCAGTGTGGGGAACTCTGGGGCCTGCTGGCTGGCCTATGTGAGAGGGGACGAGGTGAGACCGACTTCCTTTTGGAAATAAGGGATGAGCTGAAAAGGGCCAGCAGAGAAGGATCCCAGGCTGTCAGGCGCAGCAAACAGCGGAGCCAGCAAGTACAGCAGCCTGAGGAAAGACCTATGAATACATCATGCCCAGGAGGATTGGCTGGTGGAGCTGGAAATGGAGCTGGTGAGGAACCTTCCCCCCTCCCTCCCCCCCCACCCCCCTTCCCCCGGGAGGCGTAGTCCCTGGTAACCTGGCTGTGGAGGGTCCCCGGGACCTTGCGGTGCTCGGGTCAGAAAAAGCTACCAGCACTCAGGCAGGCTCGGGTAGGGTACCTGAGGATACAGCCAGGGGAAATCAGGAGGGGAACACCGGGGGGAATGCTGAGGGAAATACAGTGGGGATGGGAAAGCTGGGGTGCACCCCAGTGGTGGTTCTCACACCGCTCCCAGGCCTGAGACTGTTGCTGGAAAGACTCTTAAGCATGCTGCTGTTGTTAAGACCCTAATGACCCCTGTGATTCCTGCATGCAGCCAGGTACAAGGCAGGCCACTGCTAATGGTGGATCCTGCCTGTGCCGCTCATGCTGTGGAGGAGGGAGAGGGGTCTGGCAATCATGGATATGGACAAACCCAAGCAGGAATTGTTGAAGGACTATGTATTGATGGTGGGAATGTGAAGGCTGCAAGGATCGGTGGGGAGGAGGGGGGACGCCATTACCAAAGTGCAGTGAGCAACAACAAACTGCTGCACAACCAGGGGATGGTTTGGCGCCAGTAAAAACAACCACCTTTGCTGACAGTAGGGGCGGGGCTTTGGGGCATGGCTCTGGTGGGCTGGATGGTCGGGGGGGAGGAGTTTGGGTGGGAGGTGGAGCCGGGAAGGTCGGGAGGTGCTTCTATGACCACTTCCGGTTTCCCTGGCCAGCGTGAACCGGAAGTGGGCGGGCGGGCTGACCCGGAAGTAGGGTCTATACCGGAAGTGGTTGGGGGCGGCCAGAAGCACTTCCGGGTGGTGGCCTCTGACGGCCTGAATGATCAGGAGATGGCCGAGGTATGTGGAGGATTGGCAGGAGGGGATTTGATAGACCTCATGGATTCGTCTGGGGACCTGAGTGCTTCTCAAAGAGTGGGCAGGTGGAGTGAGGCCGAGGCTGGGGAACTTTTTGGGGATCACCCAGCCTTGGCCTTCATTAAGGGTATGGAGTCCCAGGAGGGACAATTAGAAAGGGGGAAGGAGCAGCCACAGCCGCAGGAGCAGGGGGAGGAGCCATCTGGGGTTCATGCCCGCTGCTCCAGTGGGGCCCCAGTGGTAGACCCTCCTCCCAGTGTTAGGAGGAGGGTTGTTGTGGGTGTGGCTTGCTCCGGGGGGGCGGTGGATGGGAGGGACCCCCCCGGCAGGATTGGACCGGGGGGTTCCCCCGGTTGATGTGTCGGCCGAGGGTGCTGGAGTGCCCTCTGAGGGTACCCCTGGTGAGGCGGCAGAGGGTGCTTCCGGCATTCAGGCTGGGGGGGCGTTAGATCAGGTCCAGGAGGCAGAGCTGCTTGGGGCGCTCAGGGAATCCAGGTCTTTTGCCCGGGTGGCAGGGACCAGCGTCCCTTTGGCCCCCCTGTACGACCGGTTTGGTGCCCAAAACTTCCGGGTTCCCCCCGCAGACCAGCTCCAGGGGGTGAACCCGTGGTCGAGGGGTACAGGGGGTCCAGAGAGGCGCAGGTGCAATGTTGTGCAGCTGCGGTGGGAGGGACCTGGACAGTGCCCCAGCAGGGGGCAGGTGGTAGATCTTCTGCTGAAGGGGGCCAACTGTAAGGTAGCCGACCTCTTCGCAGTGATCCATCCCACGGGCACCAAGGAGTTTGATGTGAGTTTTTCCTCCTTGGTGCTAATGGAGCTCTTCCTTACTGCGTATGAGCTCCTGAAGAGGTCGGAGCCTTGGAGGTATTTTAAGGTGGTCCCCCTGTCCAGGCAGGAGGACATCAAGTCCCTGACCATTCTGGTCAGGAATGAATCCCTCCCACCTGAGGACATTGCCACCTGGTTGGGGAGGTATGGGCAGCTGCAGTCTCCCCTGCGCAAAAACCTGGATGAGCGCGGGGTCTGGACTGGGGCGTGGGCGGCCAGGATCCGTCTCAAGCGACAGGGAACTAGTGTGACCCATGTCCCTGGCAGCGCTTTCATCGGGAGAGATAGGATCCTGGTCTTCTACCCCGGTCAGCCCCGTCGCTGTTTTAAGTGTGGGAGTCCCACCCATTTAAGTGCAGACTGCACAACACCCCGGTGCGTCAGGTGCAACAGGCCTGGGCACTCCTCGGAGACTTGTAGACTTATTGTCTGCAACCTCTGTGGGGTGTCCGGCCACCCATTCAGCCGCTGCCCCAAGGCTTTTAGGGGGCGTGCGGCTGATGGGGATGGGCCAGGCCCAGATGACGCACCGGAGGGGGTGGGTCTCCCACCTCAGGCGCCCCAGGCGCCCCGGGCAGGCCCAGGTGAAGGGCCTGGGGCTGATGGCCCAGAGGGGCCTTTGCCGCAGCGGCAGAGGCGCAGGCATGGTGGAGTGGGGGCCCCTGCTGGGAATGTGCCGGGTCCCCCGGGACTTGTTTCTGGGGGGCCGGTTGCGCCGGCACTGGGCCCAGTGGGGGTGGGGGGCCCTCTGTGGGGGGCCGCCCCCTCCCCCTCTTTCCTCTGTGCCCTCTCCTCTCTCTACCCCCCCTCTTTCCCCCTCCTCTTCTCCTTCTGTTCCCCCCCTCCTCCTTTCCCCATCCCTCCCCTTCCCCCCTTTCCCCATCCCTCCCTTTCTCCTCCCCCTTCCCCTCGTTCCCCTTCTCCTCTTCCCCCTTCCTCTCCACCTCCTTCCTCCCTCTGTCCCATCCTGGATCCTCTTTTGTATCCCCAGGATTCGGGGGAGGAGATGGAGGTGGCCGAGTCGTCGAGGGGCCTGCACAAGAGGCCCATGGGGGCCTCTAGCGGGCACTCCGGCGACGAGGTGGGCGGCCAGATCCAGGCGGGCTGGCTGCATAGGAAGGTGAGGAAGAGGACGAGGAAGAAGGATCCTGGGGGGGGTTAGGGGACCCCGGGTTGTCCCTGATAGGGACCCTGGGGGCCCCCCCGGTGATCCTAGGGAATATGTTCGGGGTCTTCACCAATTCGGAGGAGGACTCTGGGGTGTAGGTGAAAGTGCAGAGGAGAATGCAGGCCAAAATCACTAAGGATGGCGGTACCTTCTCCAATACGCGTTGCGACCATTAATGTCGCAAGTGTGCGTTCTGCGGCGGCTCGTTTCATGGCCTTCGATTTTCTCAGCCGAGTTGAAGCTGACATTTTGTTTTTGCAAGAGACCTGGCTGGCATCGGTGGCAGAGATGCATCTAGCAAAGAGGGAGTGGAGGTGTGGGCCCTCCCTCTGGTCTCTTGCGGCCGAGCCCTGCAGTGGAGTTGCAGTCCTTTTTAAGACTGGTCCGGTGGCTTGTCGACGAGTGATTGAGGTGGAGGTCGGTAGGTGCCTGGTGGTGGATGCCGTCGTGGGGGGGCAATTCCTTAGGCTCATCAACTTTTTTGTCCCTCAGACCAAGAGGGATAGGAAAAGCCTCCTCACGATGGTCAAGCCCTACTTGTTCACGTCCCAGCAGGTGGTCTTTGGTGGTGACTTTAACATGGTCACCAGATCAAAGGATCGGGCAGGCGCCTCAGGCCCCCTGGGATATGATAGTATCTTTCTGAATAGTGTAGTGAGGGAAGCCGGGTTGGTGGATGTGCATGTTCAGTGCCTCCCCAACCACACTGGGTTCACTTATGCCCGAGGTAGCAGTAGGAGTAGGTTAGATAGTTTTTTTTTAAAGGGGGACTCTTCCTTTGCGGCACCTGTGTTGCAGGCGGTGGAGTTCTCCGATCACTGTATGGTTTCTGTGACTTTGAATGTGGCCGACACTCCTCAGAAGGGTCGAGGCCTCTGGCGTCTCAATGGATCGCTACTCGAGGACCTCGAGGTTAGGGAGGCCTATGAGATCTTTCTTGCGGATCAGGCCTCGCTCCTTGAGAGCGGCTGCTCCCGACAGGAGTGGTGGGAAGTGGTGAAGAAGAGGTCGGAGGGCTTTTTCCGCAGGATCTCTAGGTACCGGGCGGCGTCCAAGTACCTGGCCTACCAGAAGTTGCGCAGGCAGTTAGACCGCCTGGTTTCTTCTGGGGGCTCTCAGGAGCAGATATCCGATCTGAAGCTTCAGATGAAGGGGTGTCAGTATGACCGTCTCGCCTCCCTGGTCCTTGAGAGGGATTACGGGAAGTTCTCCTCCCCGGATCCCTACAAGAGCTGTGGTGAGGCGGTGAGTTCGAAGGTCGTACATGGCCTGAGGGACGCTTCGGGATCCCTGGTCCGGTCCAGACCGGGTATCCTGGGTGTCATCAGGGACCATTTTTCAGACCTCCTCCGTAGGAAGCCTTTGGATATGGAGAAAGCCAGGGTGTTTCTTGATGAGACCCCGCTTTGTGCGGGGCCTGGTCTCCCAGACTCTCTGACAGCAGAGATCTCGGTTGAAGAAGTCGAGCAGGCCATCGACTCTTTGTCCTTGAAAAAGTCGCCGGGGCCCGATGGGCTCACGGCTGAATTTTATAAAACCTTCAAGAGCCTGTTGGCTCCTCATTTGGGGGAGGTTTTCAATGAATGTTTGGCTAACGGCCTGCTCCCTCCCTCAATGAGAAGGTCAGCTCTGATCCTGCTGTCAAAGGGTAAAGATCCGACTGTAATTGAGAACTGGCGCCCGATCGCCCTTCTCACTACAGATAGGAAGATATTGGCAAAAATACTCTTTTTACGTATGTCAGCAGTCGCTGACAAGATGCTTTCTGTCTCCCAGCACTGCGCAATTCCTGGTCGGGGAACCTTTAGTGCCGTCCTGAACGTCCGGGAGGCCGTGGAAAGGTGCAGGGCAACGGGGGATGGGCGGTATCTGCTGGCATTAGACCAGGCCAAGGCTTTCGATCGGGTGAGCCATGAGTACCTCTGGCTTCTTCTGAGAAAGTACGGTTTGCCGGAGCAATTTGTGAATTGGCTGAAAGTATTGTACAGAGGGGTGGTGAGCTTCCCTCTTGTCAACGGTTGGGTGGGTCCTGCCTTTGCTGTGGACTCTGGAGTCAGGCAGGGTTGCCCGTTGAGCCCCCTTCTCTACGTCTTTGCCGTCGATCCCTTCGTGAGAAGGCTCGACTGAGCGTTTGGGGGGGTTCCGGTGGAGCCTTACACTGGTCTGGATCCGGCAGTTAGGGTGGTGGCCTACGCGGACGATGTCTCGGTGGTGGTGTCCAGCCGCGAGGAGGCCCTCTTTGTGGAGATGCAAATTGGGAGCTACTCCGAGGCATCTGGTTCGTTGGTCAATTGGGGCAAAAGCGAAGTTCTCTGGTTAGGGAGGGAAGGCGAGCAGTTCGCTCTTCCGGACGTGTTTCCCCAGCCCCAGCCAGAAGTGAAAATTCTTGGTATCCTATTTGGCCCGGGTGATTACCCCAAGCTAAATTGGGAACGCAGACTGGTCGGTGCATCTCGGAAAGTGAATGCCTGGAAGGGTTGGAAGCTGTCACTGAGGGAAAGGGTGAACCTGGTCAAAACGTACTTGCTGCCAGAATTCCTCTATGTCAGCTACGTCTGTATTTTGCCTGCATCTCTCTATGCCCGGATTTCTGGCCTGTTCTTCCTGCTGTTGTGGGGAAACAGGCTAAATCTGATCAAGAGGGAGGTCACGTACCGACAGAGGAGGCACGGTGGGCTGGATATGATCAATCCGGTGGTGTTTTTTCATCACCATTTTTGTGAAATTCAACCTGCAGTCCATCTTTGTGGACCTGCCTACTCTGTGGGAGCGCTCATGCAAGAACTGGCTCTTGTTGTTCCTGAGTAGGTGGGAGAATGGGGGACGGCCTGGTGTTCTTCATAGATCGCACGGGTATCTCCCGTCCTATGTCCCTCAAGCGTTGAAGGTACTGAGGCAGTGGCGGATAACTGCCCTCGAGGTGGGCTCTGTGGGTCGGCATGAGCTGTACTCAAGAGTCATGGCCTCGGACATTTTGAGGCCACTGTCTCTAAGGGACTGCCCGGAGAGAGTCCTCGAGAAGGGATTAGCCCTTCTGAATTCCCCAAGAATCCCAAGCAAGTTTTGGGATCTTGCGTGGAGGGCTTTCCACGGACTCCTCTATGTCCGTGGAAACCTAAAATATAAGAACCTAGGGGACAGAGGTTGTCCTCGTGCAGAATGTGGGGGGGCATTGGAGACCATGGACCACTTTTTGGTCGAATGCCCCTTCAACATTGAGGTTCTTGAGGGGGCAGGGGAAGCCATTGGTTATCCCCGACTCTCATCCTTGACCTATTCTGAGGTGGTGTACGGCAACTTCAGGGTCCACAGAGGGTTTGAGTTGTCGTCACTTTATTTAGTCAGCTTAGTGGCTCTCTATTACACATGGCACGCTCAGTGTTTGGTGTCCACTAGGGGCAAAGTCCTGTCCACGCATGAGGTGGTGGGTGATATTTTTCGGGAGCTGGTGAAGGTGAGGAGTCTTGAGAGGGGGAGGGTTGGGGCCAATAGGAGTGCCCGGCTGTGGAGGGGTTTCTCCTTCCGGCCTCCCTGAGGCTCCAATCCTTCTTCCTTTGGGGGATGGTTCTTTCTGTCCTTTTCACCCCCCTTAGGTCTCTTGGTTTCTTTTTTCCTGAACAGTAGGGCTTTAGGCATTCTAGACCTTGCATTCTCGCCTGTCAGTAGCCGATGGGTGGTTGGTGTTAGGTAGCAGGTTTGTATATATATTAGGGTGTGGTGTTAGTGTTAGGTTAATATGTAGTATTAGGGTTTGTGTGGTTTGATTTCTTTCGGGTGATATGTTCTTTTCCAGGATAATGGGAAAAATAAAAATAATGGGACCCACGTGTGGGTTGGTCGGATGTGGATGGGTAAGGGTGGTAGTGGTAAATTTGTAAATATGTGTTTAGTTTTATGTGTCAGGATTTTGTTAATGTATATATTGTTTTCCTACTGTACATACTGTAAATATTGGTAGCAGTTTTTTTCAAATATATAAAAATTTACAGCGGGCGTAGTGTGCTTCCTGCTAAATATACTCCTGAAGCTAGGCCTTATTGCTGTGTTTTCCTAGTGTGTTACACTAACAGGCATTTGCAGCACTTACAGCAGGCGTAGTTTGATTCCTGCAAAATATACACCTGAAGCTACCCCTTATTGCTGGTTTTCCCATCTCCCTGCAGGCCATTAGAATGTCTGAAAGGCAAACAAGGAGAGGCAGACAGTCAGGAGCCAATAAAAGAGGGCAAGCAGGCTCTGTGTCTAGAGACAACAGTGCTGGTCGTGGACGCGGTGCATCGTCATCAGCACTTGGCCATGGGACACGCTTGTCCTTCTGTTCGGCAGCTGGACGTGTTGAGCCGCATCATGCCGAAGACTTGGTAGAGTGGATGACCAAGCCCCCTCATCCTCCTCATCCTCTCTTACCCAGGCTCAGGGTACTGGCAAAGCAGCTGCCAAAGCGTCCTCTTCCCTGGTATCAATGTCATCATCAGTCACTCCTTCCCTAGACCCACCATGTCCTCCTGAGGAGTCCCCCGAACTGTTTGAGCACAGTGTTGGGTACATGCTCCAGGAGGATGCCCAGCGTTTCGAAGGGTCTGATGATGATACCCAGCTAGAGGAAGGCAGTAGCGTGAGAGCAGAGAGAGGGGATGCTCAAGAAGGACACCAATCTGGCAGTCATGTTCCAGCAGCTGCAGCATACTGCCAGATTGGCTCCAGTGATGAGGAGGGAGGGGATGATGAGGTCACTGACTCCACATGGGTGCCTAATAGGAGAGAGGAGGAGGAGGAGGATGAGGAGGAGGCACATCTCCAACGAGGCAGGATGCCCTTGGGGGGCCAGCGTACGGGCAGCACACCGACTGAATCACACCGCAGAGCTCCGCCTGTGCAGGGCGCTGCCTCTGCCCGTTATTCAAAAAGTTCTTTGGTGTGGGCCTTTTTTGAGTCGAGTGCATCAGATCGCACAGCTGCTGTTTGCAACATATGTCTCAAGCGTATATCGCGTGGCCAAAACATCAGCTGCTTGGGCACCACATGCTTGACCAGACATATGTTGACCTGCCATGCAGCTCGTTGGCAAGCCTACCTTAAAGACCCACACCAAAGAACAAAGCGGACCTCCTTGCACCGCATCAGCTGGGATCTCCAACCCCACTATACCTTCAGTCCTCTCTGAAACCTGCACTGAGAGGAATGAAGGTGTAGAATTAGGTGTGTCACAGCCAAGTACTTGCGGGCACTCTGCTAGCAGTACACCGACGTCCGATTCTAGCAGGCAAATTTCCCTGCCCCAGCTGCTGGACCGTCTAAAGAAGTTCACTCCCAGCCATCCACATGCCCAGTGGTTGAATGCTAGCTTGGCTAAATTGCTAGTGCTTCAACTGCTGCCTTTTCAGTTGGTAGACTCGGCCCCCTTCCGTGAGTTTGTGCAATGTGCGGTTCCTCAGTGGCAGGTTCCCAAACGCCACTTTTTCTCACGGAAGGCGATTCCGGCTCTCTACCGGCATGTGGAAGGCAATGTCTTGGCCTCGCTGGACAGGGCGGTCAGCGGTAAGGTGCATATTACCGCTGACTCATGGTCCAGCAGGCATGGACAGGGACGTTACCTTTCTTTCAGGGCCCATTGGGTCACTCTTTTGGCAGCTGGGAAGGATGCAGGACAAGGTGAAGTAGTGTTGGAGGTTGTTCCGCCGCTACGCCTCCAAAATGCTACTACTGGTTGTGACACACCTCTCTCCTCCACCCCCTCCTCTTCTTCTTCCTCCATGGCCTCTTCCTGTGCTTTGCCCTCGGAACCAGCGGTGCTCCGTAGGCGTTCAAGGGGCTACGCAAGTACGCATGCCATGTCATGCTTGCGCTGGTGTGTTTGGGGGACAGGAGCCACACTGGGGCAGAGGTTCTGTCTGCTCTGCAGGGGCAGGCCGAGAGGTGGTTGACACCACGCCAGCTTAAGCCAGGAATGGTGGTTTGCGACAATGGCACCAACCTCCTCTCTGCCCTCCGACAGGGACAACTGACCCATGTGCCCTGTGTGGCTCACGTCCTTAACCTGGTGGTGCAGCGGTTCTTGGGCAGGTACCCGGGCTTACAGGATGTCCTGAGGCAGGCCAGGAAAGTCTGTGTGCATTTCCGCAGATCTTATAATGCCAGTGCTCGCCTGGCTGAGCTGCAAAAGGAGTTGAACCTGCCCAAGAACCGCCTTATATGTGACATGCCCACCAGGTGGAACTCAATGTTGGCCATGCTGCAGCGGCTGCACACGCAGCAGAGGGCCATTAATGAGTACCTGTGCGACTACGGCACCAGGACAGGGTCAGGGGAGCTCGGTTTTTTTTCACTACGCCAGTGGGGCATGATCAGGGATGCATGCACTGTCCTGGCACCATTTGAGGAGGCCACGAGGATGGTGAGCAGTGACAGTGCATACATCAGTGACACTGTACCTCTTGTCCACCTGTTGGAACATACGCTGCGTGGAATAATGGACAGGGCACTTGAGGCAGAACAGAAGCAGGAAGAGGAGGACTTCCTTGCCTCTGAAGGCCTCCTTTACCCAGACAGTGTTCCTTCTGTCCCACCCATCGCACAGGAAGAGGAGGAGGAGGAGGATTGTGTCAGCATGGAGGTGGAGCCTGGCACTCAGCATCATCAGCAGCAGTCTTTTAGGGATGATTTACAGTCCCAAGAAACCCGTGGACTTGTACGTGGCTGGGAGGAGGTGGCTGCGGATCATGTCGTCCTTAGTGACCCAGAGGACTCCGGACCGAATGCCTCAGCTAACCTATGCTGCATGGCCTCCCTGATCCTGCAAAGTCTGCGGAAGAATCCTCGTATTCTTCGGATCAAGGAGAGGGACCATTACTGGCTGGCCACTCTCCTTGATGCACGGTACAAGGGTAAGGTTGCGGACCTTATCTTACCGTCGCAGAGGGAGCAGAGGATGAGACAACTCCGGGAGGCCTTGCAGAAAGGTCTGTGCAATGCGTTCCCAGAGACTGGGAGGTTACAAACTCCTGGTCCTGGGCAACGAGTTGCTGAGGCTTTGGTCAGTCAAAGAAGGAGCGGTGGGGAAGGTGGCCGTCTGACCGATGCGTTCAGACAATTCTTTAGTCCGCAGCCCCAAGGTATGATCGGTTCCAGCAACCATCGCCAGCGTCTGATATACATGGTGCAGGAATACCTAGGGGCAAGGTCAGACTTGGACACCTTCCCCACCGAAAATCCTCTGGCTTACTGGGTCTTGAGGATGGATCACTGGCCAGAGCTTGCACGGTATGCAATTGAGCTACTGGCCTGTCCTGCATCCAGTGTTCTTTCAGAACGCACATTCAGTGCTGCTGGAGGATTTGTCACGGATCACAGGGTGCGCCTGTCCACGGTTGATCGACTGACCTTCATAAAGATGAACCAGTCTTGGATCACCACCAGCTACCAAATACCTGAAGATGATATAACAGACTAATTTATTTTCAAATGTCACATCCCTTCAAGACTGATGCTGATGCTGAGTGACTGTCCTGTTATGTTGACTGACTATCCTCCTCCTCCTCAATGATCCGATTGATGATGATAGATTGGAAGAACATTTTTGTTTCTGGGTGCCGCCACCACCACCAAAGGCCCAATTTTTCAGCCCCTGTTCAACAGGGGCATGCAATTACAATTCTTGATCTAATAATTCACAGCAGGGCCCATTCATGCGCCCACCAAGAGTAACTGTGAGGGCTTACAGTGTTGTGTCAACACCACCACCACCACCAAAGGCCCAATTTTTCAGCCCCTGTTCAACAGGGGCATGCAATTACAATTCTTTATCTAATAATTCACAGCAGGGCCCATTCATGCACCCACCAAGAGTAACTGTGAGGGCTTACAGTGTTGTGGCAACACCAACATGTAAGGGGCAAATTTCAGCAGAGTATATAGGGCAGGCCCCTACTTTCAAACATCCAACTTACAAACGACTCCTACTTGCAAACGGAAGGAGACAACAGGAAGTGAGAGGAAATCTACCCCTAGGAAGGGAAATTCTCTCCTGTAAGAGTTAATATGGGAAAAAGGTGTCTCCTCTCTACTGATGCTTTATCACCAATCCATGTTTAAATAAAAACCCCACTTTTCAAAAACATTTGTCATTGGGACGGAAAGTGAGGTGAAATGTTCTGAACAGGGGCACAGACAGCAAAACAAATGTTACAGGGGTGATAACCCTTCCCTATGTTTTCCAAAAAGCTTAAAAATAGATTTTTTGGCTGGAGCTACACTTAAACAATGTACCTGTTCAAAATTACAAACAGATTTTACATAAGAACAAACATACAGTCCCTGTCTTGTATGCACTGCCTGTATATGGCTGTTCATATATGAGTATATAGGGCCTTTTTTATTTTGTGTGCAGGGTTCCCCTTAATATCCATACAAGACCCAAAGGGGCTGGTAATGGGCTGGGGTGGGGGGGGGTGATGGGGTAGCTATGCCATTTTTCTCAAAGATTTTCATCCATATTACCGGGACCAGACATTACATTAAAGCCGCAAGCAGTTTTAAAATGGCTTTTTTTTTCCTTTAGAAATGTCATTTTGTGCAGGGACAGTTCTAAACACGGGAAACATGTGGCACTTCACAGGCATACTTTAGACACCCCCAGGTACGATATTTAAAGGAATATTTGACTTTTTTTTTTTCACTTTATGCATCATTAAAATGACTGCTCCAGAAAAACGGCCGTTTTTAAAACTTCTTTTTGCATTGATACATGTCCCCTGGTGCAGAACCCGGGTTCCCAAACCCTTTTTAGGACAATAACATGCATATTAGTCGATATAATTAGCACTTTAGATTTCGAACGTTCGCATCCATTGTATTTAATAGGGTTCTAACGTTCGTGCAAACTTTCGGTTCGTTCGCAGGTTCTGGTGCGAACCGAACCGGGGGGTGTTCGGCTCATCCCTAGTCCCCAGTGTCTGGTGCAAACCCATGTCTCCCAAAGAGTGGTAACATAAGTTCAACCCAGAGACAACATTCACATAAATCCAAACTCAACCAATTTCGATCAGGAATTGTGCCAGGACCTAAAACAGGAAAGGGAAAACAGTAATATAAAACCATAAACTTTTGTAATAAAATACTTTAAACATCTCACATATTTACATTTCCCCCCCCCCCCCCCCTGGCTATCTAAGGACCACCCCATTCTCAGCAGCCTTGATAGACGAATCTCCTGCAGAGGGAAGAAAAAAAAGAAACACACATCCTAACATAATATATGTGTTTTCTTGGAACGAATGGGTCTATCCGAGAAGAAACCCATTCACTCCAATGAGTGTTGCATAATGTACAAAAACAAACAACAATCGTAGCGCAACACTGCCACCTGGTGGTAATGCCGAAGTAAAGACACTTATCAAATCCAGATGAACTTTTCTCTCTTGCTCTATCTTTTTTTTCTCTGTGGTCCTACACTGACTAAAACCCCAAAGTCACTGATTTCTCTTGATGAGGGGAGAAAAAGAAAATAAACGGCAACAGTTCTCATTCTCCCAAGAACAAACACCCAGAAAAATAGAGGGCACAGTCTCTGTGTTCCAGCACTCGCTTCAGGAAACTCAGCAGTAATAAAACAGAAAAGAGTCTCTTTCTCTTACAAATAAAACTTGGGATCTGGTAAGCAGAAAGGCTTCAAATGCTGATCTAAAGCCTCCACATCGTACTCAATGCTCCCTCCATCCTTCCGACAAGTTACCACTTTGTCTGCATAGATATGCCTTCCCAGCATCCACTTAGATTTACAGTCCCAAAACTTTTTGGTGACCGTTGGTGAACATGAAAGGTATCGGCGTGCTTGAGGTACCTTGAGTTTGTCCCAAACAAAAGTATCGTACCACCTCTGGTGAAAAACTTCCACCTTGTAGAGCAATTCTCGAGGTAGGTATGGGTACTCCCACCCATACTCTTGGGCAACCTTCTGGCCAAAGAGACGCTGCAGCCTTGATAAAGGTGGCATCGTGACACGGTCTCAGTCTCCAGGCAAAACAATAGCTTCCGGATGGCGAGGTGCGTTCACCACCTCGGTAGATTTGGGCATAGGGGCCCGCAGTGACTGGTGTTGCACTACCACAACAGGAGCAGGTGAAATGGAAGTTGAATCCAGAAGAGGGATTGCAGACAGTGGACCAGATTCCTCCCTAGGCTCCGAGGCCTCCACCCGGGATGTAATATCCCCAATGGACATAGGTGGGTCCCTTGTGACATGGGATGAGGGTAACTTCATCTTGTACCATCCCTTCCGGTGGAAGATCTCGTCTATCTCCCCATCATCGCCATTGTCAGACAATGAATCCAGGTCGGAGGTGTCATAACACTCAGCGGGCAGATAATTCCCAGTCACGGAATCATCCCCCTTAACGGCCTCCATCGACAGTGGGCTGCCGACACCTCCAACCACACACACAGTCCAGACCCCTGGCTCACCTAGGCCTTCAGAAGAACAGGGATATCCAGGGCTCTTCCCTCTGGATCCATCCAGGCCAGGCAAGCGACGGGCCGAAGCTCTTCCACGACCACAGGAGGCCTGTACCAGGCCGACTCTCCTCTTCGGCGGTCTGAGCAGGGAGCTGCTGGTGACCAAGGCAGCATCCTCGGATTTCTCTCTCTTAATCTCCGCTTGGGCAGTCACTTCGCCCTGGTCAGCCAGCGCAGGAATGCCCGCCATGGCATTGATCTCTCCCTCCGGAGTGGCAGTACCTGTGAGGTAGTTGAGGTGGAAGGCGCGAGGCCTTTCTGTGAATGGCTCCACCTCGAAAAGAAACTCCTTGCAGACCTCACATCGCCCGAATGGCTTCAACTGGACCACCAGTCCCGAACAGCCGGGACAGATCACACCAAGGGCCTCCATGTCTCTGCAGGTGTACAGAGCCAATAGCCCCCGGGGCCTTAGTCTGATTCCTGTGTCCATAATCGGAGCAGCTAGAGAAGTCATGTCCGTGAAGGAAGAAACAGAAATCCACGGAGTACTTGAAGTCATCTTCCCTGTTCGCTGCTCCATTGCGCACTGACTCACTCGCGCCGGAATCTCCACGTGTGTCCGTCCACATGGCCAGACTCCTCCCACACTCTGCACTTGTTTGCGGGCTTTTCCTTTTCCCCGCCCACGAACTGCGCAGCTATGGTTTGCCTCGTGGCGCATTGGCCAATATGGCCGACCTACTCGGAACTCCTCCGGGCAGCAAAGTTCGAATTCAGAGACCATACACATCCCGGACGAGCCCCCACGTGTAGCGACCTCACCCCTCTCACCCCTTTTCATTCTCGGCTTGTCTGTCTTTGTCTAGGGGTGTTAGTACCGGGGGGAGGGATGAGATACACCACGGCCCATGTCCTCCATAGTGAAGAGGTGAAGGCCAGAAAGATCGGGTTTTGTGTAGGTGTCCTAGAGTCAAATCCTTTCCTCCGTCCTTGACTACTCCTTTGCTCCTAGTAACCAGAGTTCCACACACTGAATAGGTCCAACACAGTTTTATTCTTCTCAGGGAATAAATATACAGCACAATCAAGTTGGGACCTTTGCAACAATTCAGTATTAATGGGAGTAGGTCGAGGCACAATCCTTTGAAGTATCGCTAACCACTTTGGTGTCACCATTGGCGAATAGTCACTGCCACTGACTATGTGAGGTAGAACATGAATTACCTTCGCTAGCACAGCCCCTGTCAGGGGAAGGATATCCGTCCAAGGGAGTCACCGGAGGCCTCTCTGTCACCAGCAATGCTGCACCGGACTCTCCAGAGAAGTTCCGCTCACCAGTCTCCTCGGCCTCAGACACAGGCACCCAAGGAGTTAGGGCCCCCTCGGATTCCTCCACCCTTGCGGAACTCAGTCGAAGGTACTGAGCCCCAGGCATCCGCCATAGTACCTCACCCCAGGCTAAAGGTGCCTGAGATGGACACCATCTCCCGCTCCAGCCAGGTCAAGGGCACCTGGGCCCGGAACTCCGGAACGCCAGCACCCAGGCTGAAGGTGCCCAGGCGCGGCTGCGTCCTCCGACACTGAACCCTGAACCAACCCCGTGGTAAGGGCATCTGCCCATTTTATCCCCTCTCCCTTTGCGTCACAGCGGGTTCCCCGCCCCGCTGTACCAGCACCAGGGGAGGACAAAAAGGCACAGTCTTGCGGTGTGGGTTCAACTCCGGCCTATGGCGACAATGCCACCTGCAGGCCGCAGGGAACCTTACACCACCAGAGTCCTCCAAGAACCATAAAAGGGTCTCTGGTTCCCTAGCAATCAGTGCATCTGGGTCATACTACCACCCAGATGCTTCCCCTAAATTCAAATACCCGCTACATAAAATTTTGCAAACAGGTAATTGTTTCCTTCACTTATGTGCGCTGATGAGGCTGCACTAATGGGCACTGACAGGCAGCACTGGTGGGCACTGGTGAGGAGGCACTGATAGGTGGCACTGATAGGCACTCATTGGCCCTAATAAGCAATACTGATGGACCATGTTGGGGCTGCACTGATAATCAGGACACCGATGATGAGCACCCTGATTATCAGTGTAGATGTCTCCTTTCACATTTGCCGGTTACCGTCTCTCCTCACGCTGCTACAGTGAGACACCACTCTGGATGAAGGAGCACAGGGGGACAGGGGGAACAGTGGACAGCAGCACCGTCAGTCTGGGGGGGGGGTAGTGTTAAATTAGCAGATTTCAATACACTAACTAATTGAAGCCAAACTCCAGCTAACACTTTATAATCAGTTACAGCAAACTTTTTTTTTCTTTTATAATTTTACCACACGTGCCAGTGTTAAAGTGGTTCTAAAGCCACTATCGTACTATCATGCCATGCACAGTAGGTGTTTAATAAAAAAGATGCAGATTTCTACCTTCTTTCAGAGCGTCTCCTGGTGCTCATTCGACTCCTTGGCTCTCTCCTCTCCTGGGCGGACAGCTCCAGCGGGCAGGGCCTGAGAACCCCCTCTGACATCAGACGGGAGGAGGGGAGGAGAGAGCGGAGGAGTCACATGAGCGCCAAAGGTCGCTCTGAAAGAAGGTAGAAATCTCATCTTTTTTATAATAAGCATACTGTGCGGCACATGTCGTTATTTGACAGAGGGGATGGCATGATAGTACGATAGTTTTATAGCAGCAGGAGTGGCACTGTCATGAGCTGATAGGCAGGGAGGGGAGGGGGGAGAGGTGGACAGGAGGGCTGCGGATGACGGAGGCACTTAGGCCCCTTTCACACTGGGGCGTTTTTCATGCGGTTTAGCGCTAATAATAGCGCTGTTATACCGCATGAAAAAATCCTGCCCTGTGCCTTCAATGTGAAAGCCCGAAGGCTTTCACACTGAAGCGGTGCGCTAGCAGGACCGCTCCAAAAGTCCTGCTAGCCGCTTCTTTACAGCGGTAAAGGAGCGGTGTGTTCACCGCTCCTTTACCGCGGTCTCCCATTGAAATCAATGGGACAGCGCGGTAATACCGCCCGCAAACCGTGGCAATAGCCGCGGTTTGCGGGCGGTATTAACCCTTTTTCGGCCGCTAGCGGGGGTTAAATTAACCCCCCTAGCGACCGCATACCGCGGTAATAACGACGGTATAGCAGCGCTGAGAATCGCGCTGCTATACCGCCACCGCACCTGCCCACCCCAGTGTGAAAGGGGCCTAAAACTGACCACGGTGTCAGGGCTCAGCAGCCATGATAAACTGTGGTCAGTTTACAGAGGGGAGGGCAAAACCAGGCAGGATCAGACAGGTATTTCAGTTGATACAGGGGGCCAAATGACACAGCACAAGCACAGTGCTGTACAACATGCTTTAAGGGAACAGAATCGATTTTTTTTTTAAGGTTAACAAACACTTTAAAAGGTTTGTCTGGTCCATATAAACTGATAAAGTCTGCTGGAAAGCTTGAGCTTTAAAAAACAACAGACTTGCTGGCAGGATCACCAGGTGAGAATAAAGGAAAGAAAGCCTAAAAAAGAAAATGAAAGCAGCCATTGCATCTAAGAACTGGTAAGCTGCAATATAATACATGATTGCTATTGGGTTTAATACTGCTTCAAGATAACAAAGTAATATATATATATATACATAGTTTCTTTTTTTTGGGGGGGGGGGGCAAGCGAGGTTTTCTTTTGACAATATTGTATTGCAATTTTTTTTTTTTAATCTACGACATTTATTTTATTTAAAAACTATTTAACTTTTAGAACTGTCATATGCAGATCAAAAGGTAATGCCTTTAAAGAGTAACTACACTTTTGTTGAAAAAAAAAAAACATTCTCTCTGGGTAATCTATGTTCATTGCAAGTATTTTAACAAGCTTTTTTGCAGATGCCTACCTTTTGTTATTCTGAAGAAACATCTGTTTGTTTGTCTGTGTTCATGAATCTAGGGAGTGATTTTATATTTATCAATCAGATGCTGCACCTTCAGGGCTCTAATGAGGCAAGTGGCAGGGTCTGCATCCCATTAGACCTGCTTTCCCATTGGGAGTATCTCACCAAAAATGATATTTTTGTTGTAGAGGAGTCCCAAAATCTCACCTGTATCTTAGTGCCAATCACACAAGCAGGAAATGACATATCTGGAGGTGGGGAGGGGGGTTGTACACATCTGTGTACATAACGCTTCCAGGTAGATATACTGCATTGTATTTTACAGAAAATGACAGCGGCTGCAGATTGGGAAGGAAAGGTAATTTTTTTTTTTTAATTGGAAACCAACTTTATTGAAAAGTATGCATGGTACATAAATCAACATAAGCCAGTATGGCCAATATAATAGTACATACATGAACACAGTGAAGCATCTGTGTGACATAAAGATAATAACAGCAGTGAAAGTAGAGCCGGTACACAACAAAAATAAAAAATCGACATGTCAAGTACACGTTTCACCATCCGCCATCCATCTGTCCCAGACCTTCTCATACTTTAGCGGACACCCTCTATGTACATAAATTAGTTTTTTATATGGGAGAGCATCGTTAACTGCCTTTTTCCAGCACTGAATTGTAGGGGGCAGGGCCTGCATCCAATTACGGGCCACTACTTTTCTTGCCAAGAATAGCGTCTCATGTAAAAAGGTACGGAGGGGTTTGTCGGCATCCAAGTCTGGCAACAGGCCAAGTAGGCACATCTTTGGGTCAAGGGTAGCAGGGGAGCCCATCTGATCGTGTAGGAAGCGTATCACCTGTGTCCAGTATGCCTGAATGGTAGGGCAGAACCATATGAGGTGGTAGAAGGAGCCCGGGGTATGGTCACAGAGGCGGCATCCTGGATTGTACGTGGGCCTGAAACGTGCTACTCTCTGAGGGGTCAGATATGTTCTATGTATGATGTACAGCTGTGTGAGGCGGTCCAACAGCTTGGGGGAAACCTTTTTCACGTCCTCCAAAATCTCGCCCCAGTCCTCATCCTCTATAAGTCCAACATCCGCCTCCCATCTAGTCTTAGCAGTATAGGCCAATGCTGTGGTGCTAGGGAGACGAATGGCGGAGTACAAAGTGGAGATGAGCTTAGCAGGCACATTACCCGTGACTGTGTCCACTATGGAGGGAACTGCCAGGGACGGGTAAGAGCCAGAAAACTGGGCCTGTATGGCGTGACGGAGTTGCAAATACCTGAAGAAAAGGCAATTGGGGAGGGAAAATTCGTCCTTCAGCATTTGGAATGGTTTAAGGCCTGAAGCGGTCATGATCTGGTGTATGCATAAGATCCCATGGCATATCCACGCCGCGGGGTCCGGAATGGACAATAATTCTGGCAAGCATGTATTGTACCAGAGAGGGGTATGAGAGTGTACTTTTGGGGTCCCAGTTCTTTGCAGTGCCGTCCGCCATACCCTCCGGTGGTGAGTCAACATGTCTGCTGTGCGTTGGGGGGGGCGTCTTGTCAATGGGGCTCTTAGGACCGATTGAAGTGGGGTGTGGGCCGAGTCATCTGGGTGCTCACAGAGTAGTGTCTGGTATCTCGTTAGTTCATGTTTATCAAAATAATAGAAGTGGGACAGTTGGGAGGCAAAATAATAATCCTGAAAGTCAGGGAGAGCAGCTCCTCCCAACGTCACAGGGTTCTTCAGAATTCTCCAAGATAATTTGTGTCTGCCATGACCCCAAATAAATGAATTCAGGATGGATTCAATTGTCCTGAAAATTTTTTGTGGTATATAGAGGGGAGCATGCCAGACCAAATAGAGTATCTTGGGAAGGAGTATCATCTTAACTAAGCTGACGCGACCCATAACACCCAGGGGTAGTCTGGCCCAAGTCTGCGTCTTGTTCTTGATCAGAGCAAACAGGGGTTCAATGTTCAGTAGTTTATAATCTGAGAGCGATCTGGTGACCTGTACGCCAAGGTATTTAATCTGGGAGACCCTTGGAAGAGCCAGAGGAGGGGACGCGAACGAGGGGGGGAAATGGTCAATCGGAAGGATCTGGGACTTAGACCAATTAATACTCAGACCCGAATGGCCACCCATACGTTCTATGGACTGGAGGGCTGCTATAAGAGAAGGACCGGAGTCCGCCAGATACAAAAGTGTGTTGTCGGCATACATCCCAATCTTTTCTTCTAGGTTCCCCATCCTGAGGCCTCGGATGCAAGTGTCCGCACGGACCATTATGGCCAACGGCTCCACAGCCAATGCGTAAAGCATGGGGGAAAGGGGGCAGCCCTGCCGGGTCCCTCTCTCCAGCGGGAACTGGTCAGAAAGCCAACCATTCACAAATACTCTGGCCCTTGGGGACTGATAGAGGAGTTGGACCCAGCGAATAAAGCTGGGGCCAAATCCAAATCTTGAGAGGCACTCCCACAGGTAGTTCCACTCCACGGAGTCGAAGGCCTTGGCGGCATCCAGCGCCACCACGACCCTCGAGCCAATTTCATCATGGGACCCCTGAATATTCATAAATAGGCGGCGAATATTCATGGCCGTGTTCTTCCCTGGCATAAAGCCAGTTTGGTCAGGGTGTATCAATGACAGAATAACCTGGTTAAGGCGGGAGGCTAGAATCTTAGCTAATATTTTAATGTCTACCTGTAACAAGGAAATGGGCCTATACGACTCCGGGTATTTAGGGTCCTTTCCGGGTTTGGGAATTACGACTATTTGGGCTTCTCCCATAGATGGGGGTAGAACTCCTGAGTCAAATATGGATTTATACAGGTACTTAAGTTCAGGGATTAGGATTTCAGAGTAGGTGGCATAGAATTCAAGAGGTAGGCCATCCAATCCTGGGGCCTTGGATGAGGCCAGACAGGAAATGGCCTCGGAAATGTCCTCCTCAGTAATAGGGGCTTCCAGAATTTCAAGCTGGTCGTCTGTCAGTCTAGGGAATTGAACTCCCGCTAGGTAGTCCCTGGTGTCTTGGGGAGTGTGGGTGACCCTGGAAGTGTAGAGTGCACGGTAGAATCTCCCAAATTCCTCCGCCACCAGTTGCGGATCGGTGATGTCGTTCCCCTGTGGGTCGGTCAAGGACACCACCACAGGGGGACGCATATCCAAGTGGGCGAGATATGCGAGCAGTTTGCCCGATCTCTCTCCATACTCAAACACAGAAGAAGATACGTTGTTTAGCCTTCTCTATGTGCAATTGGGAGACCTGGCGCGCCTGAATCTTTAGATTGTTGGCCGTGCTGGGCGAGGGGTCCCGGTGGAACGCCTCCTCCAGCACCTGCAGGTGCTCCGCAGCCTGCTGGACAATAAGTGTTGATGACCGTTTAAGCCTGTTAATACGTGTGGAAAGTAGGGAACGAGCGTGAAGTTTAAACATTTCCCACACCACATCATGCGTGGCAGTGTCCCTGTTGGCCGTAAAATAGTATTGCAATTCTGTGGGGATGTCATCCTGGTCCCGCAGGGCAGTCAGCCAGAACGGGTTTAGCCGCCAAGAAGGAGCAGGGGAGGCCTTCAGGAGCTGGATCGTGACCCAGTAGGGGGCGTGATCCGAGAGTACTCTCGGAGCAAAGCCCACCTCTCCTAGCTTAGGCAGCAGGGACATTGAGATAAAAACAAAATCAATTCGTGACATTGTGTTATGACTGGCTGAAAAGCATGAGAAGACTTTAGTGTGCGGGTGTTTGTGGCGCCAAGTGTCGACAAGAGCAAAGTCGGTCATTATGCGGTGCAGTCTGGTATGGGTCGGTGGGTTAAGGGGGGGATCCAGTGTGCCCAGACGGTCCAGAGCGGGGATCAGGGTCATATTGAAGTCCCCCATCCACACTGCCGGTACGGAGGGGTATTGTGTCATAAAGGCAAGGCCTTCCTGAATTACAGCTGAGTTGTACGGGGGGGGGGGGGGAATATAGCAGGCAAGTAGCAGGATAGGAGACCCATTAATGGTGGCGTGCATAAACACATATCTGCCCCGCTGATCCGTGCGGAGCAGTATTAGCTCAAAAGGTACCCGTTTGGCAACCAGGACCGATACTCCTCTGGAATATGAGGTGTGAGTGGCATGGTAAGCCCACCCCACCCAAGGTTTTTTAAGGGAGGATTGCAAGTGGCCCGTGACATGGGTCTCGACCAGTGTGATAATGTCAGCTCTCTGAGATTTGAGAAATGTCAGGACCGCTGTGCGTTTGATCTTATTGCGCAAGCCTCTAACATTCCACGTGAGGAACTTCAGGGAACTCATGGTGGGTATATGGTGTGTATAATAGACCGCAGCCAGACCAGAACCAGCAGAGCAGATAAGGACACATCAGACAGTACAGAACACATCAGCAACCAATATTGATAGTGCATGTATGACAATGACATAGTACCTTTAGCAGAAATAAACAATTGTGAACATAGTGGCAAATAAAAAACAGCCAAAACATTTCCCTTACCTCCCAGTCCAGTGCCACCCCAACTCGGCATGAACATAGTATCCCAAAACCAGGTATCAACCGGGGACATCCAACGTGAAAAAAGCATTGGAGGCGAGGGACTTAATTTCAAAGGGACATAGATACCTGTGATGAACAGAAAGCAAAAAAGGAGGAAAAAACAGTCAGGTAAACGGGGGGAGTGAAAAAAGTCCATAGAGAACCTAGGGGGGCGACTTCTTCTCTGAGAAGTGCATGGGGTGTAGGGGCCACAAAAGCACAACACCATTGCAGCCGTGCAGAAGGGAGCCCCGCCTGCCATCAGGGTGGTAAAGTAGGATAGGAAGTTCCAGCAACGTTCGGTAAGCTGCCCTCTACAAGTATCTCCCATGTGTGGGGAGAACGGGGAATTAACAGTTAGGTCACCCGAAGGTGGCGAGCATGCTGTGAGATCCGAGGAGGGGCGGAAAAGGCTTTTAGGTCTGTCTCCCCCGTCCCGGCGGAGGGCACCCACTAGCAACAGAGCAACCGTGAGGCGAATCACCAGGGCACAACTAGGGAGTGCCACCGGCACAGGGGGCAGCAGGGGAGAGAAAAGAAAAGTACTCACAGCTCCCAGACAGCGCGGTATGCTCAATCTCGCCGATTTCTCCAGTCAATCCAAGTGGATGCCGACTCTGGGTCCTCGAAAAAGTGGGTCCGACCGTCGCATTCCACACGAAGCTTTGCAGGGTACAGCATGGCGTATTTGAGGTGTAGAGTGCGGAGGCGCTTCTTAACATCCTGGAACCTGGACCGCTGCCGTTGCACCTCATTGGAGAAGTCCGGGAAGACGGCAACATGTGCGTTGGTATGGGGGATATTCCCCTTCTCTCTGGTTAGGCGGAGGATCTTGTCGCGATCCCTGAAATTAAGGAACTTCGCTATCAGGGTACGCGGTGGAGCTCCTTGGGGAGGAGGACGGCCAGGGATTCGATGAGCTCTCTCCACTGCAAACATTACCGAAAATGCGTCTCTGCCGAAGGTTGAGGTTAGGAGGTTTTCAAGGAAGCTCTCCGGGTCGGTGCCCTCAGCAGACTCAGGAAGGCCGATGAAGCGGAGGTTACATCTCCGAAGGCGATTTTCCATGTCATCCTGTTTTGCGCTAATCTGTTGTAACTGGCGGCGCACCTCATCAGTGGTATGTTGTAAAGGGTGCAAGATATCCTCTGCTCTGCTAATACGGGTCTCCGTCTCCGTCACGCGGTCCCTGAGGGTAGAAAGATCCTGCCGGATAAGGGACACATCAATTTTTACCTCCTCGATCTTGGTGGTAAGCGTGCTCTGGCACAGGGCGATGGCATCCAGTAATTTGTTAGTAGCCACCACAGAGTGATCCGCATCCAGGAAAGCAGCAGCGCCGTCTCTGACCTGCCGGTCCCCCTCCTCAAGCCGGCGGTATCTGGCCAGTTTATCGATGGCTTCAGAATTATTTTTAGACGGAGACATGCTGTAGGGCGGCAGGGAAGATCCCTGGGTGCACCAATATGGCCGCTGTTAAGGAGGCCGGGTCCTCCACAACCCCCCCCCACCGCTGCCCAGGGGTGGCCCAACGCAAGCAGCAGGTCACTCTCAAGCAGCTGTATTGGCAACAGGCTGCATGCAGGGGAATCTGAGCTCAGGGGAGTCAGGGAGGCCTGTAATACTTGCCAAGGATGTCTCCGGGTGGAGCAAGATGGCCGCCGTTCCGGGAGTCAGGCCGAGACCGCGGTCCGCTCTCACAGCAAGTGCAGAGTGCAAAGGCACCCCAGCAGCTGCAGCAGGTAATCCAGGGGCCGATGTAGGAGAGGATGGAGCCCAGTGCGCCCAGGGAGGCAAGGAGAAGTGTCCAGGGCCGCCGTCGGGAGGGCCAAGATGGCCGCCGAACCAGGAACTAGGCCGAAGCCGGGGCCTTTCCTGAAGCAGAGGACCGGGAAGCGCCGCAACGGCAGTGGCGGCAAACCAGCGGGCTAACAGGCTTCAGGAACCACAGGGAGAGCAGGACATGTCCTCGGATGTAGGGGATGGCAGGAACCGAGCAGGATACAGACAGGATGGTAGGTTAGGAGTATGGGCAGACGGAGCTCACATCACATGCGACCTATCCCATTGCTATCCAGGCCACGCCCCCAAGGAAAGGTAATTTTAATAACATTCAATCACAATATGACTTGCGTACCAATTGTATACACTATTATAATAATTTTTTTCCCACAAAAGTGGAGTTACCCTTTAATCTACAAATAAATGAAACAGTAAATACAATATAGCAATAATGTTGTTAACCCCTTCACGCCGACCGTACGCAAATATTCGGCCTCGGCTTGAAGGGGTTATACTGGGATGATGCCTGCAGCTGCACGCATCATACCGTTTTTTAGAGGCGGCAGTTGCCTTTCTTTTTTTCTTTTTTTTTTTACAGAAGGAATGTTTATTGAAGCAAAAAACAACATTGTACATGTGGAATAGCAGCAAAATTCCCTACGATGCAAGTCCAAATACATTGAAAAAATAAAAAGAGACATTACCAAATCAAGCACAGTTGGAACCATCTGTGTACAATTAAGAATATCATGCAGTGCATTACCCTATCTGAGGGGTTTCTGTGGGGAGAGGGGGGGAGGGGGGAGGAACAGCTGTCCCCACTAGGATAGGAAAAGGGAATGGGTTCCTGTTGGGGAGAGAGGGGGGGAAGAGGAGGGAAGGGGGAGGCAGGGGGCAGGAGGTCATATAGAGGAATTAGAGTGTAAGGTTCCTAGCTTCCACCCAGGCTGACCATATTTGTGGAATTTTTTCGGCCAGTTACGGCTCATATACGTAATTTTGTACAATGGCAAGGTCTCATTTATGAGTTTTTTCCAGGTGGAAACCGTGGGGGGGTCAGGCGTCTTCCATCCAAGTAGGATTGTTTTCCGAGCATAGTATGCCGCATAAAAAATGAACAATTTTCTATGTGTCTTTGTGGGTAAATTGTCTGTTATACCTAACAGGAAGATCAGGAGATCCAACGTAAGGGGAACCCCGCTGATCCTCCGAATGTTAGCAACCACAGCCTGCCAAAAGCCCTGAATCGACGGGCATAGCCATACCATGTGCATAAAATTGCCCACCTCCCCCCGACATCTCGAGCAGATAGCATCAGCCGTGGGATAGATAACTGATAGCCTCGGGGCGTGTAATACGCCCTGTGGATGAATTTTAACTGGATAAACCTGTCTCTGGTGGAAATCATAAGGGGGATAAACTGTTGAAGGGCTTCAGTCCAGTCTTCGTCAGTGAGGGTCGGTACATCACGCTGCCAAGCCTGAAGGGCCCTATTTGCCCCGCAATCCCCCGCACAAGTGAGTCGGAAATAAATGGAGGAGAGTGTTCTATCTATAATGCGGGCAGTGAGGAGACATTCCACTGAGTGGGGCTCAAGAGCAATTGGGCCAGGAAACTGCGCTCGGATAGAACGCCGAAGTTGCAGATACCTGAAGTACATCCAGGGGGGAAGCGAAAATCTAGTCTTCATCTCAGCAAAGGTGAGAAGATGACTATCAGGCATAATATCTCGCAGCGTCCTCACCCCATATCTAGCCCACAGCTGTGGGTCGGGGACAGTGCGCAGATGAGGCAGGCCCGGATTACCCCACAGAGGGGTATAAGGCGAGAGCACTCCAAGCCCCGTAATGGACAAGGAGGCCTTCTTCATGAGAGTGGTAGCGTGAGGGTTAGATCTGGGCCCTCTACACACTAAGTTGCTGAGTTTGGAGTAGGAACCCAGGATTGCGGCTTCCAAGTTAACCGCAGGGTTGGACTGGTCTTGTGTGAACCACCACCTCACCGACACCAAGACGGCCGTCCAGTAATATTTCCTAAAGTTAGGCAACGCCAGCCAACCCCCCGACAAAGGGAGTTGCAACGTGGATCTAGCTACTCTGGTTACAGAATCCCTTCAGACAAAAGAGGCTGATGGCCTGATCCAGTGTGCTAAAAAAAGAATTAGGGATACGAATCGAGGTGTGTCTAAACACATACAAAAATTTAGGCAGGAAAGACATTTGAATTAAGCTGACTCTGCCTACTGGCGTGAGCGGAGTTGCCTTTCTTGGGATAACAACTGATGAGGCTAAAAAGCCGCTCAGCTGTTATCCCAAGCAGTGGGAGGGGAAGACCCCCCCGCGCGCGCAGATTTCCACGGTCTATCCCATCCCACCAGGAGGCCCGAGCGACCTGCCAGCATGTCTGCCAGCTGGCCTGAGACCCGAAGGAAGCCAGAAACGGCTTTGATCGAGTATTGGATCTAGTAACCCGGAAGCAATGTCATGACATCACTTTTGGTTTACAGAAGGGTACCTGTCACTGCCTATTACTGTCACAAGGGATGTTTACATTCCTTCTGACAGCAATAAAAGTGATCAGAATTCTTTTTTCTTAAAGCACCCCATCCCTCGCGCGCAGAAGTGAACTCATATGTAAGTCGTGACCGCAAATGTAAACAGTGTTCAAACCACACGTGTGAGGTATTGCCGCGATCGTTAGAGCGAGAGCAATATTTCTAGCCCAAGACCTTCTCTGTAACTTTAAACTGGTAGCCTGTAGAGTGTGTGCAATTTAAATGCATGACATGTTAGATATCTATTTAATGGCGTAACATCATCTTTCACATTATACAAAAAATTTGGGCTAACTTTTCTGTTATATTTTTTTTTAATTCATTAAAATGTGTATTTTTTCCCCTAAAATTTCATTTGAAAGACCGCTGCGCAAATACTGTGTGACATAAAATATTGCAACAATTACCATTTTATTCTCTAGGGTCTCTGCTAAAAATATATATAAAATGTTTGGGGGGTTAAAGTAATTTTCTAGCAAAAAATACAGATTTTAACTTGTATGAAACAAATGTTAGAAAAAGGTTGGAAGGGGTTAAATTACATTTCTCAATCACACTTGTGGACACTATCTGTGAGTGTCATTTACACAGAAGTGGCTGGAGCCAGGAAGCAGGGTCAGGGTGCAGAGATACAGCCTATGAACTTTTTATATGGTGTATCATCTATGCCCTTGTCTTAAAGTGGATAACATTTTTATAATCATAGAACTCAGAGGGATATTTAATCTGCTATATACACTATATTGCAAAATACCTGCATATGTAATACACACACACACACAAACATTTACTCATACGCACACATTTTGAGAAAGATGGATAGATAGATAGATAGATAGAAGCGCAATCATTGTAAAAAAAAAAAAAAATCATGTAGTATTATTAACTGGATCTACCTCCATTAGTGACTCATGTGGCTTTTTCAGGTCCACCAGATTGAGGTTCCCAATAATAGGAAGAGGTTTAGGGCCTGGAGGCATCTTTTCTTTGCTTTTCTTAGATCTATTAATCCAGAAGAAAAATATTAAAATACATATTGTAAAATATAATAGCAAGTCAATCCTTGTCAGAATGTAGGTGAGAACAGTCATAGTGAACGGCTGTTATAGTAATCTGCTAATAGCATCACTACACAGCATTTATACTCAGGTGATTAATTATCAACATATTTATCAGGGAACCTGCAAACGATAGTACATTGTTGATTCATTGGCCAGTTTCTCTAGTTTGTGATTTCATAATCTTGGATTTGTACTCCTCAAACCTGTATAACCAGTTTTCCTTTGTTAAGTGAAAGTTGTGGTTATTTTTTGGGGGTTATTTTGATGCCAGAACCGAATGTTCACATTAATCGTGCTAGGGTGTGAACAATATGTTTTGAGCATTACAGAACAAAGTCACTTATATTATATAGAAGCTACATAATTTCTAATAAAAGAGGAGGCAAATGGAACAGCTGTCTATGCTGAATGTAAATTTGGATACATTTATAAAATTACACAACCATTTTGCCTGGGGTGGTGATATATCACTGGCACCCCCCTAACCTCACCCCCATAACTTTTTCACAATGCAGAGTGCTGTTGCCTGTTAGAGAAAGATAGTCTTTATGTGAAAATCCTGCTGCAGACATTTATATAAATACAATGTTTGAGCATAAAATTGGAGAGAGGCTGGGGTTTGGACTTTAGTGGTGACATATATCAAATGATATCCAGTCAAGTTTAGAAAAATATAAAGAAGGTTTTATTACAATAAACAATAAACATATTACATATTCATAGAATAAAGTTATTTAGTTATGACAACTATAAAGTGCTTAAAAAACATCCCATCATGATAGATAGAATATCAACACCATCCATACTATATTGAAAAAAAGCTTGACATGTTTCGCGGTTTCTTATATCACCCGCTTCTTCAGGAGCATTGCTCATACATACAATTGTCAGATGGTGTATAGATAAAGTTGTAGTGAGACTATGAATAAAGAAAAACAACATTAATAACATTATCACAGTGTGAGTACAGATCATTACATTTCAACTAAAATAAGAAAGGCGTTCACCCCATGAGCCACCCCTCAAAAAGAACACCCATGGAGGTCTCACCATGGGGAGCAGAGCCGGAGAAAATCCCAGGAAATCGGGGCATACACTGACCCACCCCGGAGCACATAGGAAATCCTAGAGCAATATCCACATCGATTACTAGAACAGATACTTTGTGAAGATACTTAAAAGTAACATTATTTAAGATATACAATACTACAGCTTATTTGAGGATGAGCCCTATGGCTATGAGCTCATGTCTCCCTTATCTATACACAGTCTGTGTAAGCCTGTGCCAATATCCCTTTATCTTGTTTATCTTACTAAGTGTCCAAACCTTTGAATTACAACCTTAGAGATGGTACAGCCAGACCCCTTAGTGAGACATAAGAACAAGTCCTATTCATGCCTATGAATCTAATTTAAACTTTTAAAGATAGTGAATTTGGATTAACCTCTTAAAGAGAAAGTAGAAACCAAAAATGGCTGTAGTATCGTTCATAGCATATCATTAGTCATGAACTTAACTTTAGAGACAAAAATGGTCTCTCTTTCGTTCATAATATACATGAATAGGAAAAATATGAAAAATATGTAATATGCGTAATATAAAGGCCTATATGTAATTCTTTTAACCCCAAATGTTCTGACAAATCCCCCCCCCCCCCACGTTTCCCCCTAATATTCCGGCGATCAACCATGAACATATTAGGGAAACGGGTCTGAAGAAACATCAAAGTTGTTTAAAAGATATGGCCATATTATATTTTTCTTTATACTTGAAGAATGTTCCTCTCTTCATCCATATGATAAAGAATTGTTCTTGGATGACTTGGATCTGTCTTGGTGAGTTCAAGTCTTTATGAAAACAAAATGAACTGTTGCAGTGGTGGTGTAACCCCCCCTTTTTGTAATAAATACAAACCTGGTAAACCAGCTATTGAAGAAACTCTTCAGTGAATCCGCTCTTGTAGTGTTACAAACTGAAAATGGGATTCAATATCCCATCTTTCAATGGATATTCTGGGATTCAAGCAAACAAGTGACTTCTGCAACAAAACTTTCTTTCCGGCAATACAAATCCTGGGGAATCTTGCTTCATGACTCTTGATGAAGGATTCGATGTGGTGACAGGTTCCATCCGGAACTGGGCATCACGGATTAACATCATCCAAACTATCGCTGTGTCTTTGGTAGTTAACTTCGTCTTTACCAATCAACGATCTGGTCTGGAGTGTGGTTTGGTGACAGGTTCCCTTCGGAACTGGACGCCAAGGATTAACATCATCCAAACGATCGCTGTGTCTGTTGGCAGTTCACTTCGCCTTTACCAATCAACGATCTGGTCTGGAGTGTCAATCATTTTCTATTTGAGTAAATAGACAGTATGAATAAATATTCTTATTAATTAATATTTACATTTTCTAACTATGCTATATATATGATATAGCGATTGGTTAACTATATTTTAATTAACTAAAATCATCGATGATCTAATGATGATATTATTCTGCCATGATTGGCAGGATCAACATTAATGCTGAAGTATAAGATTTGAAGATCTGTAAGTTAGGAGAGAAATATCACAATGTCATATTATTACATTTACATTCTCTTGATCCTATAAGTCTCTTCTTATACATTACCTTCCAGCATTCTTGGTTGGAACCTAGGATGACAAGCATACAATTGAATACTTTATACCATACCCAAACATGTCCTCAATTCACTGATATTGGCAGATAATTTTGACCTCATCACAGTCTCCATTTTCTTCTTGTGGTGAGACTTAGGCTGCAAACCTTAGGCCTCAGGAGATGAACCTTGAGCAACACCATTGGTCTTCCTGAAATGAAATTTTAAACACCCACCTCCCTCAACTGGTTAAGAACATATCTGAACTCTGGTATACACTTTTCAAACATTATGCTATTCAACAAAATATCATCCACATATGTTAGACTTTCTCTTGAAGGTACATCAGGTCTTGGCCTTATGTAAAATAACAAACAAAAACAAAATCAAATTAAAAATTTAAATTTATATAACCAAATAACATTCTGATCCAGTTGTACTATTTCTTACCACCTTTAATTGCCGGCTTGTATGGGTCTTCAGGACTTAACTTAATGTTCCACCATCATTGGGCATAATTTAGTGTAGTGAAGCACTTAGCACTTTGTATTTTCACATCAAGCATTGGTCAATATATAGCCCAGCTTAGCCGTACATATATACTCGTTTATTTAGCTGTCTTAGATCAGCATATAAACGCATTGACCATTTGGTTTAAGAATATCAAGTATAGGATTATCATAAGATCCGATGCACTGATCCCACAACACTCCTCTCCTTGAAATTCTTAATGGTCTCCACTAGCGAAACATAACAAGCTAGGGAAAGACAACAATGTTTGATTTAAAACACCAGGTGTGTTTTCACTTGGATCAGATTGAATCCTGGCAATGTGTATGTCTATTAGACCACATCACAGGAATCTTTTCACAAACATATTTTTGAACTCCATGAAAACTTTTACTTTTCATGAGTGTGATTTACTGAAATCTTTTCTATATACATCCTGTCTGCGAAACATTTTAATGCAGCAGGGTTCTTAAAATTCTGGCCTATTTATACATGGCCGGGTAATAAAATAAAATGTATTTGTACCTGTATGATTAATGACCTCATGTGGTACTAATATGTTTACTGCATATGGCAGTAACCAAGATAATTTAAGGGCTTCATGTTCATTTATGAAACTACTTGGGTTTTATTTTAATCTGGACCACAGTGGTATTTACCAGATCCATGTGTATAACAAAGCGATGTAATAAATCGTTGCCAATGTACACATGATATTTGGGTCATTGATTATCAGGAATAAATGATTGGCTGATTATTTATTTATCCTGAAGGCTTTGAATACCTAGATATTTACCTTTAGGATTGGTCATCTACTTTAACCACTTAAGCCCCGGACCAATACGCAGCATAATGACCAGGCCCCTTTTTGCGATTCGGCACTGCGTCGCTTTAACTGACAATTGTGCGGTCGAGCGACGTGGCTTCCAAACAAAATTGGCGTCCTTTTTTTCCCACAAATAGAGCTTTCTTTTGGTGCTATTTGATCACCTCTGCTGTCTTTATTTTTTGCGCTATAAACAAAAATAGAGCGACAATTTTGAAAAAAATTACATATTTTTTACTTTTTGCTATAATAAATATCCCCAAAAAATATATAAAAAAACTTTTTTTTCCTCAGTTTAGGCCGATACGTATTCTTCTACATATTTTTGTTTAAAAAAATCGCAATCTGCGCTTATTGATTGGTTTGTGCAAAAATTATAGTGTTTACAAAATAGGGGATAGTTTTAAGGCATTTTTATAAAAAAATTTTTTTTACTAGTAATGGAAGCGATCAGCGATTTTTTTCGTGACTGCGACATTATGGCAGACACAGTGGACACTTTTGACACATTTTTGGGACCATTGTCATTTTTACAGCGACCAGTGCAATAAAAATGCACTGGTTACTGTAAAAATTACACTGGCAGTGAAGGGGTTAACCACTAGGGGCGCTGGAGGGGTTAAGTGTGCCTAGGGGCGTGTTTCTAACTGAGGGGGTGTGGCTACTAGTGACACGTCACCGATCTCCGCTCTGATTACACAGAGCGGAGATCGCTGACATTGTCAGTAGGGGAGCGGGGAGATGTTGTGTTTACACTAACATCTCCCCGCTCCATGCCTCTGTGAGACGATCGCGGTCCGACGCACGGGGAAGGCAGGGGGGCGGCGTGCGCGACCCCAACTCGGCAGTTAAAGGGCCACGTACAGGTACGTGATTGTGCCTGTACGAGTCATTCTGCCGACGTATATATACAGTGAGGGGTCCTTAAGTGGTTAATAACTTTCTACTAATGTGATTATATTCCTGGCATAAATATGAACCTTATTTACATTCCCCAGGTCACAAACCTGTTAGGGAAAAGAACACCATACAATCCCAGTAGGAATTGCGTATAATTACTAAGCTCAATGGAGTCAGTATATACAGTATGGATGTGGGCATTGAGAATATCACCTACCAAGCAAATCTCTCAACTATTTTGCAGGGGACACACATATGGTTTGAACCTCCTGTCTAACCCTTTCTGGGGGAAGTGGAGTTACCTGTACAAAGGTGCCATCTAGAATTTAATTATTCCTGAGATGGATCTCAACTATACTCACTGATTGTGAGAGAACTGAGAAGGTTCATATTTATGGCCTTGTCACTAGAGACCATATAACATTTAAATAAAATCACAATGGGATTTAATTTTTTTTAAAGAGATCGATACCAATAATTAATCGATCATGGGGCATATTAACTATAAATGCGGGAATGTAAATTACTTTATTCCCTTTTAAGTTGAAATTCAACTGGGCTTTTTATTTTTATGATTTCAGGGCAGTGCCTAAAATATTTACAAAGTCAGCTTTTAAAATTAATTTTAGCTGATGTATTTTTCAGAAAATAATACTTGGATTTTATTATAAATGTTTCTGAAACAAAATAATTGCTTGAAAATTATCCAATAACTTCTTATGGTATCCTGTTATTATAAAATACCTGTAAGGAAAACAATATATAAAACAAAAATATACTTGGAATGAATGACATGTAACAGTTTTGGTTTCACTTTGTCAGCTGTGTGTGTTTGTATGAGCAAGAGCAAGTGGCCCCCACCTTTGCATCACACCAGCATTCCTGAAACCTGTCAAGGTTTACAAGGTTTTGGCTGCAAAGATAAAATCATTCTACACTTTCCAACTCCCCCTCCCTTTTTGTAAAGGAGGGGCAAGAACTTATTTTAGAGTAAAGAAAAAAAAAGTCAATTGCAGACATTTAAATATATGAACACCTCAGCTAGATTGCTTTTCTATTATTTTTATTTTTTTTAGAACTGGGTGTAAACTTTTAATTTGAATTGGAATTTTTATCAATTCCAGCCTTATTATATTTGAAGTCTCAATTTTTCCCTGCTCTTTTTAAGCTATTATTTGAGCAGGCTATTTAAATGTATTCTTGATGCTCCTTTACTGTTCTGTAGAACAGCAAAAAGGATGGTGCTCTATTAGCCAATTCAATCCATTTTTGGGATAGTAATCCCAGGCCACAAACAACTTTAATTTTATTTGGCAAAGCCTCATCAAACAGTTGGAAAAATCCATGGCTTTCAAAATCTGGGTTTTTCTTAGCCAAGTAATGGGCTTTCTTGAGAACTTTTAAAAGTCCTCTGGTACTTTGATTGGGCTTACAATCCAAAGTACACATGGTCCTTCTTGCAGTAATAACTGACTTACAGGGACCAAGTTCTGTCTTCATTTCAGATACTTCTCTGACAGAAGATATCACCTGATATTTTGCAGATTCTCAGTTTTTACTGTGATGCATACCAATTTCATTCTCTGCATCAGCAGGACCGGCTGCACTAAAGCTAACTTTAGTATTTGTCATTTTCAATATTGCAACTAACAATGGCAATAGCAAAACAAAAAAATTATTACATTTTTAAAAATCAATATATTTTTTTTTAACCACTTGCCGACCTCTTCACACAAAAAAGTCTGCAGAATGGCTCGTACAGGCACAATCACGTACCTGTATGTGGCCCTTTAACTGCCGACGTCGGGGTCACGCGCGCGCCGCCGGTGGCGCGCTCGCGACCCCCCTGACTTCCCCGTGAGTGAGTGGGGATCCCCGCGATCGTCTCACGGAGGCTCGGAGCGGGGAGATGTAATGTAAACACATCATCTCCCCGCTCCTCTACTGACAATGTCAGCGATCTCCGCTCTGTGTAATCAGAGCGGAGATCAGTGACGTGTCAGTCGTAGCCACGCCCCCCCTCAGTTAGTAACACGCCCCTAGGCATACTTAACCCCTCCAGCGCCCCTAGTGGTTAGCCCCTTCACTGCCAGTGTCATTACCAAACAGGTAAATAAACAAAATAAATACGTTACCAGGTTAAAGTTCTGTCTGTTTGAGAAGCTTCCATTATGAGTCCCACAGGACTCCTTCCAACATTGCTACATGTTTGCGTTCAAGATCTCCCCCTTCCAGCTTCCTTCAGATGTAGACCCCCGAGAGAGATCTTTTCAGAGAGTGAGTTCCCCAGACCTCTTTTCAGAGCGAGCTTTCTCAGAGATAGAGTGAGAGATCCCTTCAGCTTTTCTTTCCTCCCGAGAGATCCTTGCACACTGAACTCTTCCTACTTTTATCCTACTTCAAAAAGTGGGTGTGTATCTCATTACTAGGTAATTTATGATGTCAAGTGATGATGTGATTGGGTAGGTTGTCTTATCAACCGTCTTGAACAATGTCATTTTTAACCTGTAGGGGCAGTGGTGTATAAGGAATAATTCCTAATGTTAGCGTCACCGAGGCCTAATAAAATTTATGACCCCCTTTGACCAAGGCTTAGAAAAACACAATTAATTGTCTAAGGGTGCCAAACACATGTCAAGTATCCCAGCCAACCTGGCAACGTCTTCAGATTTATAGGTGTGAATGTTTATGATCAACACTACCCTGCACCATTAGCTAATGGTTTGGGAAATTCCTTGAAACTAATCACTGGAATCCAACTCTTAACTTACATTTGACAAATACAGCCCCTAATGTCCTTCACAGTTAGGATCTCACATCATAAGATATTATATTTGTAACTTCCTAATATATAAACCCATTTATGCATATATATGGATTACTATCAATTACTAGAACAGATAATTTGTGAAGATACTTAAAAGTAACATTATTTAAGATATACAATACCACAGCTTATTTGTGGATGAGCCCTATGGCTATGAGCTCATGTCTTACTTATCTATACACAGTCTGTGTAAGCCTGTGCCAATATCCCTTTATCTTGTTTATCTTACTAAGTGTCCAAACCTTTGAATTACAACCTTAGAGATGGTACAGCCAGACCCCTTAGTGAGACATAAGAACAAGGCCTATTCATGCCTATGAATCTAATTTATACTTTTAAAGATAGTGAATTTGGATTAACCTCTTAAAGAGAAAGTAGAAACCAAAAATGGCTGTAGTATCGTTCATAGCATATCATTAGTCATGGACTTAACTTTAGAGACAAAAATGGTCTCTCTTTCGTTTATAATATACATGAATAGGAAAAATATGAAAAATACGTAATATGCGTAATATAAAGGCCTATATGTAATTCTTCTAACCCCAAATGTTCTGACAGGCTATATATGGAATTTCTAACAGGTTATGGGCCCAGGCATAGCCAGACACCCAGAGAAAAGCTGAGAACCCAGTCATAGCCAGCTACAGCAGATAAGTGCTAGATACAGCAACAGAAAGAAGACTGCACCTCATTTTTGCAAGCACGATGTTTTGATTCTGGAGCTACAAGTCACATGACAAATGGCAGAAATTCCTTTATTCATCTTGACCAGAGTAAAACCGAAAAAAATTACTGCTGATGGGCAAATAATGGAATCAAAAGGAATAGGAGACAGTTTTTTTTACACTTCTATTTCCCAGAGTGTCAACAGAAAGATAGCTGTGAAAAATGTCCTCTATGTCCCTGCTCTTGAAACAAATCTTTTGTCAGTGAAGAAGCTCACAAAAAAAGGCAATGTAGTGACCTTTCAAGATGACAGCTGTGCTATACACAAAAGGGGATATCCTACTTACAAAAGCTAAAATTACAGGTGAACTGTATCAGCTGAACTGCAATGAGGTGGTTAATACTGCCAAAGGAGGAAAAACATTGAAACTGCATTCACACATGGCAGAGACAACATTGGCATAGAAGTCCTGACATAAAGAAATTAACTGAGAATGACTATGCAAGGGGAATATAAATTAGTCTGTGTGATCAAACAATGAAATGCACCAGCTATATACAAGCAGAGTAACAGCAGAGCTAGGGAATCTCTGAACTTAATTCTGTCAGATCTTTGCAGTCCAATGAAAAAAGTTACTCAAGGAAAGAAGAAGAGGTATTTTTCATTTTTATAGAATACTCCAGGATACTGTTACACAACAAAAGTGAAGTACCAGAGAAACTTGAACAGTATTTGGCTCATGTAAGCAACAAATCTGATAAAACAACAAAGATCACAAGCGCTAAAAAAGGTGGAAGAAAAAAAAAAAAATGTTTTTTATGATAAGTAATAAATCACAAAAATCCCAAATATTGTAAACAAAAAGGGGAGGACCAAAATCCAGAGCAGCAAGAAAAAATTCGTACCCGGAAGTACAAAACGCACACCATACACACACACTATTATCCAGCGCTCATGGAAAGTCCCAATAACTAGTGAAGACTTTGGGAATAATGATGAAAAAAGCTTAGTTTGTTTATTAGTAACAATAAAAAGGGGGAATCCACTCCCAAATATACAGAAAGCAGGTAAAACTTTACTCTCTAGCCGCCATTGGTATGCCCCTAGTTAAACTTGCAAAAAAATCCGTGGAACAAGGAGGGGTTAAAAAAAGTCAGCACAAGGCCTGCAAACTGATCCCTCTGTGGGTACAGTACCTTGGATGATATGATCTGACCGAGCGGCGTATGGAGGAACCTCCAGCGAGGAATACAGATCCAGGTTCGTAGTGCAGCTGGGGCGAGAGGAATCACTCCCTGTGTTCTTCCAGATCTATAACGTCATCTGGCTGCGACACCAGCTGATGTGTCAGGGAGCAGGCAGTGTGGTGAGCCAGAAGGCTGTCCTGCAAATTCTTCTCCTACGGGGATCTCAGCGTCACTGCTCTCTGCTATGCTCTCAGCGTCACTGCTCTCTAGTGGAGTAATAGAGTTATGACCACTTCAGGAAATTGTTCAAATCAGCACATGAGCACAATAGCCAGGGAGATTTCAATGCAGAGCCGTTCCTGAATAATAGCAGTATATAAAAGATGTAATATCTTGAAAAGAGAAGGGGATAGTGCCTCGACTAACGTTTCACGCTTCCCTGAGCGCTTTATCAAAGTCAAGGCATAGAGGCACCTCTGGTAATTAAATAGGGATAAGGGGAGGGGTTTGTGTGGCCTACAATGGCAGGAGGATGTGATAGTACTTTTATTTCTTGTTCATACATCACGGGACACAGAGCAGCATAGTCATTACTATGTGGGTTATATAGAATTACCTTCAGGTGCTGGCACTGGCAACTTCCAAAACAGGAAGTACCCTCCCCTATATAAGCCCCTCCCATCCGGGAGTACCTCAGTTTTTTGCCAGTGTCTAAGGTGTTGGCCAAGGTTAACATGTATTCATCTGGGCTTGTGTACAGGTTCTCTGGGCCTTAGCAAGCTATTCCGGATCCGACCAAAAAAGCTTCATAGCTAAACGGTCGGTACCCGGGCCTTGCAGAGAAGAGCAAGGTTTTGCCTGTAATGCCTCACTTAGGAGGGCTGGACCCTGGGATCCAGAGCTCTGGTCATACCCAAAACCAAGAGGCTATCTGTGCAGGGTGCTATACAGGTCCAGGGGAGTGGAATCCTTGGGAACCCGGTCCCTGAAGGTCTAGTACAATGCCTGCCGTGAAAGGTGAAGTTTGGGCTTCTGTGGACCAAACAAAGTCCTGCGGCGGGGAAAAGGTAAGTGGGGGCCCCTCAGGAACTTGGTTCTATTGAGGGGACCCCCAAGCCTAATATGTCTTTCTGCCTGTTACCTAAAAGGTATTCCCGCTAATAGCTGTATATGCCTAAGAAATCCTAGAAATGTTTTTTCATAAAGGAAGTTTTAAAAACTGTAAACCTGGAAATGTTTTTCATAAAGGAGGTTTTAAAAAAAAAAAAAAAAAAGACAAAAGTGCGGTACCTGTGGTTGTCCACTAGAGGCCGCTGTGGAACATCTTTTTTCTTGGGACTATTCCTTCCAGGGTAAAAGTCCAGGCAGATGAGTGAGCTCTCTATCAGGGAAGCTGCATTCCTCTGTCATGCTGCCAAGTAGTTTCCTTCCATCCCCGGGTCCTGGTGAAACAGGGACCCTGGCTCCTCTCCCTACATGGCGCCAAGAGCGCACACGTGCACGCGCGCGCGCGCGCACACACGCTTTCTTTTTAAAAGATTTAGCTTCAAAAAAGGGGGCGGAGCCTGGCGGATGACGCGCTCTGTGCGCCCAGCGCTTCTGCGCATGTGCGGGCGTCCCAGCAAGATAAAAGGACTAGTCCACGCTGCTTGCTATGGACACAGAGCATGAAAAGGAGCTGGTAGCATGGTATAGGGGCTTACAGCGGGCGGTTGATACAGGCATCCCCAGAAAGACGCATTAGTAGACACCCACTGATGTACATAGCAGCAAAATTGCATTAGACTATTTCAGTAAGGGGTGTATTGCGGCTGGAATACCTCAGCTTTGAACTAAGGAATATGCCGCCTAAAAAACTCTGAGATATACCTCTCAGGAAGTGTAGGGGGTCTCCATCGGGCTCTGAGGATCTGGAGCAGTCATCTGCACCCTCCTCCCTTGAGAAATCAGAGGTTAATACCCATAAGGAACCCCCGGGAGTGCCAGGTACTGCGGCTGTCCTCAGTCCACCTGCTCCTGCATATATAACAGAGGAGGTTTTTTCCTCAACTCTGGAGGGATTGGAGCAGAGATTGGCAGCATTGATCGCTTCTTCTCTACAGGAAAGAAAGCGCGCCAGATCTCCATCACCTCCATTAGAGTGCCTGTTGGCAGAGCAACAGTCCCAGGAAGGGACCGACCTACCTGAAGGGGATCAGGAGGAGGTTAACTCTGTTTTTGAGGAATCGACAGTAGATGAACCATTTTCAGCATCACAGACTGAAAGATTGTGGGTCCAGACCCTAACTGACATGGTTCGATCTGCATTTAAAATGCCTCTTGTTGAACCATCAACTACTGCTGTCTCCTCATTGGGGTCGCTAAAAGCTCCCCAGGTTAATTGCTCCTTTCCAATACATCCATTATTGGAAGGACTTATATACCAGGACTGGGAACATCCTGATAAACTATTTGTTCCGCCTAAAAAATTTCCGGTGATCTATCCCATGGAGGAAAAGTTCACCCAGAGATGGAATGTTCCTACGGTGGATGCAGCCATCTCTCCTGTGAACAAATCACTGACATGTCCAGTAGATAATGTTCAAATGTTCAAAGATCCAGTGGATAAAAAATTGGAATCTTTATTAAAATCTGCTTTTTCCACAGCAGGGGCTGTTACACAGCCAGCAGTGGCAGCTATTGGGGTCTGCCAAGCTTTAAAGGATCAAATGAAAATGGTCCTGAGGGATTTGCCAGACCAGCAGGCCCAGGCTCTGGCTGATCTGCCTAGAGCATTATGCTTTGCGGTTGACGCCATCAAGGATTCTATCCATCAGGCCTCCCGCCTCACGCTGTCTTTGGTACATATGCGTAGGCTTCTGTGGCTCAAAAACTGGTCTGCTGAAGCTCCCTGTAAGAAGCTCTTAGTTAGCTTCCCATTTCATGGGGAACGCCTTTTTGGCAAGGACCTGGATAAGTATATCCAGAAGATTTCCAGTGGTAAAAGTACTCTCTTACTGAGTAAGAAGAGGTCTAGGGGTCCATCTTTTAAGAGGACTACCTCTCCTATCCCTGCGACGTCTGCTACTAAGCAGTTCCGACGGCCTCCTCGGTCAAACTCAGGGGGTAAAAATCAGGGACAGTCACAGGGTAATAAGAAACCCTGGATCCGAAGGGGTACTAAACCAGCCTCCAAGTCAAGCCTATGAAGGGCTGCCCCCACTCAAACGGGTGGGGGGAAGACTTCAGTTGTTCACAGAGACCTGGCGGGAGACGATCAAAGACAGATGGGTGCTCTCCGCAGTAACTCTGGGATACAAGTTGGAGTTAAAAGAGTCTCCTCCTTCCCATTTTATGTGGTCAGGCATGCCAAGAGACCCTCTGAAAAGAGGGTCTCTCCTATTGGCGTTAGAACAACTATTGCTCCAAGGAGTAATTATGGAGGTTCCTATGGAAGAGTGGGGGTTGGGTTTCTACTCAAACCTTTTCACAGTCCCGAAGCCGAACGGGGACATAAGACCCATATTGGACCTAAAGAGTCTAAACAAATTTCTAAACGTCCGGTCTTTCCGGATGGAGTCGATCCGATCGGTCACCGCTGCCCTACAAGGGGAGGAATGGTTAGCCTCGATCGACATCAAAGATGCTTACTTGCATATTCCCATCTTTCCAGGTCAGCGCCATTTTCAGTTCAGAGCCTTACCATTCGGTCTGGCCACAGCACCACGAGTGTTCACAAAAATTCTGGCCCCACTGTTGGCCGATCTAAGAACACGAGGTGTAACGATAATGGCATACCTAAACGACCTGTTGTTGATGGACCACTCAGTTGCCAAGCTAGAAGTGGTAATTGTCGATACAATCAAGTATCTAGAATCTCACGGTTGGGTCATCAACCTGGACAAGTCAGCCCTACAGCCAGTGAAAAACCTGGTATATCTAGGGCTACGGCTGGATTCAGACCAGAGGAAGATTTTCTTACCTCTAGACAAGGTATCCTCTTTGAGGGGCTTGGTCCGTCTGCTTTGTGCAAAAAGACAGCCGTCCATACGCCTGTGCATGAGGCTGCTAGGAAAGATGGTAGCATCATTCGAAGCTGTGCCATACGCCCAATTCCACTCAAGGAATTTACAGAGGGCCATATTGTCAGCCTGGAACGGAAAAGTTCAGGCTCTAGACTTCCCGATGGCTTTGTCCCCTTCCGTTCGGAAGAGTCTCTGCTGGTGGTTGATCCCCCAGAATCTCCAGAAGGGAAAACCCTTCAGCCCGATATCTTGGAAGGTGGTCACTACAGATGCCAGCCTTATAGGCTGGGGGGCAGTACTGGAGCAATGGTCTCTCCAGGGCAGATGGTCAAATGTAGTAAAAACCCTGCCCATCAATCTCTTAGAGATACGAGCAGCCCGGTACGCCCTAGTAGCCTGGACATCCAGACTCCAAGGGTCCCCTGTCAGAATTCAATCAGACAATGCCACAGCAGTGGCATATATCAATCATCAGGGAGGCACCAGGAGTCGTGCAGCCCAGAGGGAAGTAAGTCACATCCTGGAATGGGCAGAAAAGCATGTCCCATGTATATCAGCTGTCTTCATTCCAGGGGTGGAGAATTGGAAGGCGGACTTTCTGAGTCGCCAACAGTTATGCCCAGGGGAATGGTCCCTTCATCCCGAGGTCTTCCGAGCAATATGTCAGCGGTGGGGAACACCGGATGTAGATCTGCTAGCATCCAGATTCAACGCAAAGGTGGACAGATTTGTCTCCCGGACAAGGGATCCCCTCGCTTGCGGCTCGGATGCTCTGGTGTTCCCTTGGGATCAGTTCAGACTGATATATGCATTCCCTCCGCTACAATTGTTGCCTCGACTCCTTCGCAGAGTCAGGTTGGAGAAGAAGCCGGTGATCCTGGTGGCTCCAGCGTGGCCCCGAAGGGCCTGGTACGCGGAGATCATCAAAATGTCTGTGGGGAGTCCTTGGACCCTTCCACGTCGTCCGGACCTGCTTTCGCAAGGACCGATATACCACCCTTCCTTACTAACTCTAAGTTTAACGGCCTGGCTATTGAATCCCACATCCTAAAGAAGAGAGGTCTCTCTAACTCTGTGGTATCAACTATAATCAATGCCAGGAAGCCTGTATCCAGGCAGATCTACTATAGAGTTTGGAAGGCGTACATCACTTGGTGCGAGGCCAGAAAATGGCATCCACGTAAGTACGTTATAGGCAGAATTCTGGACTTCCTGCAGTGGGCTGTAGACAGGAAGTTTGCCTTAAGTACTATCAAGGGCCAGGTTTCGGCCTTATCAATACTATTTCAAAGGCCCCTGGCTATGCATTCACTTGTCAAAACCTTTATGCAAGGGGTGACTCGTATTATTCCACCGATTAAAGCTCCCATATGCCCATGGGATCTAAATTTGGTTCTGTCGGTTCTGCAGAAGCAGCCGTTTGAACCTTTGCGGCACATTTCCTTGGTTCTACTCACCAGAAAATTGATATTTTTAGTAGCCATATGCTCGGCTAGAAGAGTGTCGGAATTAGCCGCCATGTCCTGTAAAGAGCCATATCTGGTTATCCATAAGGACAGAGTAGTATTACGCCCTCACCCAGCCTTTCTTCCTAAGGTGGTATCGAGGTTTCACTTGAACCAAGATGTGGTTCTTCCTTCTTTTTTCCCCAAACCAAGCTCGGTAGAGGAAAAGTTATTGCATTCTTTGGATGTAGTAAGAGCAGTTAAAGCTTATCTAAAAGCCACTGCTCAGATTCGTAGAACGGATTCTTTGTTTGTTCTGCCGGAAGGCCCCAGAAAGGGTCAGGCAGCATCAAAATCTACTTTAGCCAAGTGGATTCGATAGGTCATAATGCAAGCCTATGGCTTGAGAAGTAGACCGCCTCCGTTCAAAGTTAGGGCGCACTTCACGAGAGCAGTTGGAACTTCATGGGCAGTGCATCACCAGGCCTCCCTGGCTTAAATTTGTAAGGCCGCAACATGGTCTTCAGTACACACGTTTACTAGGTTCTACCAGGTGGACGTTAGAAGTCAGGAGGATGTCGCCTTTGGGCGCAGTGTGTTGCAGGCCGCAAAAGATCCTCATGCCTGATGGCGCCCAGCTTATGTATGGTGTATCCCCCCCCTCATTTGGCATTGCTTTGGGACGTCCCACATAGTAATGACTATGCTGCTCTGTGTCCCGTGATGTATGAACAAGAAAGTAGGATTTTTAAAACAGCTTACCTGTAAAATCCTTTTCTTGGAGTACATCACGGGACACAGAGCTCCCACCCCTCTTTTGGGGACACGTATTGCTTTGCTACAAAACTGAGGTACTCCCGGATGGGAGGGGCTTATATAGGGGAGGGTACTTCCTGTTTTGGAAGTTGCCAGTGCCAGCACCTGAAGGTAATTCTATATAACCCACATAGTAATGACTATGCTGCTCTGTGTCCCGTGATGTACTCCAAGAAAAGGATTTTACAGGTAAGCTGTTTTAAAAATCCTACTTTTTAACCCCTACCTTGCTCGCCAGATAAGAATATAACATAAACATTAAAAAACAATAAAAAACAAAAAACAGACAACAAAACACAATGGATCATTACGAAAAATCTTCTATAAAATAATATCTTATTAAAATAGTATATTTTTAATATTTTTAATATATTTATATAAAACTATTTATATAAAGCTACATGTCTCAATTCCCTCGTTTAACCCCTTCGGGGCCAATGAATCGAACATAAAAATCCAAAAGACCTCCCTTCTGCATAGGAGGGAAAATCTTTCGTTACTAGTTAGTGTTCCCTTAGGGATGGATTCGATTACAAATACCTCTAGGCATTTGAAATCCCTATTGTGTACACGGTCAAAGTGACGAGGTACGCTGTGATCGTTACATCCCTTCTTAATGAGTCGGCGATGATCTCCGACTCTTGCGCGCAGTGCGCGTATGGTGCGTCCTACGTAAAATAAACCGCAGGGGCACCGCAAGACGTAAATAACAAAGTCAGTGGAACAGGTAACAAATTGTCTTATTCTAAATTCTTTACTTGGATTTACCCTAATTCTGTCAGTACCATGAACAATAAACTGGCAGGTTAGGCATGCTCTTTTTTGCACTGAAAAATGCCTTTTCTATCGTTAAAATAGGACCTAATGTCCAAAGGAGATCTCGTGGGTTTTGCTTGCTCTTTACTGGGGGCCAGTATGTTTTTGATGGTTCTTGCCCTACGAAAAGTTATATGTGGAACCGGAGGTAGTACCGGAGCTAGTCTCTGATCCAACTGAAGGATATTAAAATGTTTCTTAATTATCCTAGATATTGACTTATATTTATCATTGTAGGAAGATACAAATCTTACCGTTTTGGTATTATAACATAAGTCTTTCTGTACTTTCTTAGTCTGTTCGGAACCCACAAAGGATAAAAAGGCTTCCCTGATAAGCTCACAGGGATAGCCCTTGTCCTCAAATTTCCTTGACATCAGACTGCTCTGTTCCACATAGTCTTCATTTCTGGTGCAGTTCCTTCTGAGTCTATTAAATTGCCCATTGGGGATGTTATGTTTCCAGGTAGGATGATGGCAGCTTTTATAATGGAGATACGAGTTGCCACTAGTAGGTTTTGTATGGTTTTTAGTGATAATCTTCTCAGAATCACTTGTTAACACCAAATCCAAGAAAACCAATTCTTTTTGATCCAACACGTACGTAAACGTTAAACCAAACGTGTTGGTATTACAGTGGGCCACAAAGGAGGAGAAAACATCTGGGCTCCCGTTCCAGATGAGCACAATGTCGTCAATATAGCGACCATAAAACACTATGTGCTCCGCAAACGGGTTGTTAGACCAGACGTATTCCTCCTCCCAATGGCCCATGGTCAAGTTGGCATATACTGGAGCAAAGTTCGCTCCCATGGCTGTGCCTCTCCGTTGGACGTAAAACTGCTCACAAAAAGTAAAATAATTGTGCTTCAAGCAAAACTCTATGGATTCAACCACGAACTGGGATTGAAGTGAGTTGAAATCTCCACTCTTGGATAAAAAATATTGTACCGCTCGAAGGCCTATCTCATGGGGTATGGAAGTATACAATGAAGCTACATCCAGAGAGGCCCACATGTACCCCTGCTCCCAAGAATAATGCTGGAGAGCTTCAATTACTTCATTGGAATCTTTGATATAAGAGGGTAATTGTAAAACCAAGGGTTGCAAAATAAAATCAATATACATTAGACTTGTGCACAACGGAAAAATTCGTTCCGTTTCGGTTCGTTTCTTTCCGGTCCTGTTGATTCGTAATCATTCGTAATTTTGCTAGACGGGATTTTTCGTGTTCGGACTCATTCGTATTTTTGCAAGCGACATTTTTCGTTGAATTTTTTGTTGCTTTATAATTCGTACTTTCGGTAGAGTACGTTGTTTTTCGTTGATTCTGGACACAACTCCTACTTTCGTAACTTTTTTTGGGTTCGTTGATTCGTAATTTTCCGTGTCTCTCTCACAACGACGCTGCCTATTATGCCTAATGTGCTTCGAATGGATTTGTACTTTTCTAAATACATAGCGGTTATTTGTAACGATTCGAAATCTCGTATTTTACTTTCGTTTTTTACATGCGGCTATAGGCTCCGCCCCTGTACACCATTTTGAGAGGGTTCAGCACGATGAGGGAGAAGCAGAGAGCAGAGCAGAGTGTTATTGTGCTTCGAATGGATTCGAAATCTCGTATTTTACTTTCGTTTTTTACATGCGGCTATAACCTCCGCCCCTGTACACCATTTTGAGAGGGAGTTCAGCACGGTGTGGGAGAAGCAGAGAGCAGAGCAGAGTGAGTGTTATTGTGCTTCGTATGGATTCGTACATTCGTAACTTTTTCATAACGAATTATGCCGAAGACATTCGGGCATTCGCTATTTGCGGTATAATTTATTTCGGATTCGGTCTTATCCGTAATTGCTTTGTTCGGAAATTCGAATGCTTCCGAATGTCCGAAAGTTGCTAAATTCGGACGAATTTCAATTCGTTACGAAACGAATTGCACAAGCCTAATATACATGGATAAACCATTAATAAAACTATTTGTACTTGCTACTATGGGTCGCCCGGGGGGATCAATCAGAGATTTGTGAATCTTAGGGAGATGGTAAAAGTGAGGGGTGCTACATTCTGATGGTAATATGAATTGTCTCTCTTTTTTCGTAATCACTCCTTTTTCCCACGCTGCATACACTAGGGATTTTAGCTCTACTTGATACTCCAATAGTGGATCACTATATAGCCTAAGATAAGTATCCGTATCTGCTAGTAGGCGACTTGCTTCTTTAATATAGTCCACCCTATTCTGTATAACAATACTGCCTCCTTTGTCGGCCTGCCTAATAGTAATTAGGAGATTCGTTTTTAGGTCGTTCAACGCCTGATTCTCATCCTTAGTCAAATAGAAATGTCTAGGATTCTTGGGCATATCGCATAGGGCTAGTAGATCTTTATATACTGCCTGATAATAGGTCTCAATGAACGGTCCTTTGGAGTTACTTGGAAAAAAGGTTGATTTCGGCTTAAAGGAGGTGTAGAGTATGGGGGGCTCTAACTGAGCCGTCGGTGTGTATCCATCCGTTTGACCTTCTAGCCATAAATCTTCTAACATCTGTAGGGCCTCTTCATCCAGTGTAGTCACCGGTATAGGTTCTGTCAACAGAACAGGTTCAGGTATCTTACCATCAAAACATTTTTTTTTTTCTTCCACCTTTTTTAGCGCTTGTGATCTTTGTTGTTTTATCGTAGTGTTAAATCTGGACTCCCACTTAGCAGCTTATCGGTGGACACTTTACACAGATATTGGGGATTTTTAAATTGAAGACAATAATGATGTTTATATCCATAGATATGATTTGTCTACATAAGTGTTTTTTGATGTAAATGTGACCATTGCATTGAATTTTTTTAAATTAATGTATTTTTAAATATCCATGCTTTTATCCCTTTCTTTGTTTTCTTTGTTCTAATTGTGTCATTGCATATGTGTTGTTGTTGTTTTGTCCAGCGGTTGTGTGTTTTTTGATATGGATCAATTTGATCATGCTGATAGGGCGAATAGACTAGGCAATTTTTGATAATATTAGAAAAAATAATAATAATGTTGCTATAGAACATAGGGAAGCAGCTAATTCCAGTAATCTGCCCCACACAGAAATATTTGAAATACGAATGAGAAAAGCTTTTTTTCAATCACAAGATGCTAAACAATATGAACAAACACAATGGTGGGATTTGGCTTTCCTTAAAAAATATTTAGAGTTAGGAATAACCCCACAAGGCCTTCGAATCAAAAAACAATGTAGTTTTTTGGACGAGGACCTTAGTAAAGAATGGAGATCAGTAGCAGAATTTTGTACCATTAAATGGATAAAAATTGTAATTATTCAGAGAGAAAGGAAATTGGAAATGGCACAACAACAGGCCATAGCAAAAGAGGCCAGCATTAAAGATTACAGCACATCTTGCTTGTATCACAAATGGCTAGAAGTGTTGAATAAAAATGTAAAAAAAGATGAAGATAACCTTATTCTCAAGAAAACCAATAAACTAGAACGGGACCTCTTTGACTACAGTAATGGTCAAATCTATGATTGGAAACGTCCTAAACTAGAGAGTATTGGTCCATTGATACAAAAGGAACACGGTAGCAAAACCAAGAAGGTTAAAATTCAGGGTAAAAAAACTTCAAAATATAAACAGAATGAACGTATATTTCCACCTTCACTTTCACAAAGGATCACCAATATTCCATCTTCTAGAGCCTCACATGCAGTGAGGGACTCTCAGATTCTTTTACCTGTGGATGTTACATCTGGAGTTGCTCCAGATAGTATTGCCACAGATATGACCATACCTTCTACCTCTGCACATTTGGAATCTCCTATTGTGCTTCATTCTACCTTTCCATCGGTTCCTCCATTGACAGTGTACAATATACCTATTCATAATAGTTTTAGCCCTTTATCTTAAGATTTAGAAAAATACATTACGTTAGGAGCTAGACCCAGGACCCTAGAAAATACCAGCAACAGAATATCCCCACAGGGAACTATGAATGTACCCACGTCGCCCAATAGTCAGAATTTTCATCCTCTACCTCCAAAGGGAGTACAAGAAAAAAGAAAACTCGACGAGGACCTCGATATAAGTTGCAACAAGAAAGAAAGGTCAGAACAAATAGAATAGTTAGTACCATCAAAATTTATAACCTGTCGTCCCACACTCTCACGAAGTCAGAAAATAAAGTACTCCAAAAGGGCTTAAGCTTCTCCCCTTCAACTGGTCCGAACAAATTTGGGTTATTTAAGGACCTAAATCAGTTTATACGTCTACTCACGCTGAAACGCCATTTTGCTCCTAATCCTCAGGCCAGTCAGAAAGAGATTGATGGTAAGATACCTGAACCTGTTCTGTTGACAGAACCTATACCGGTGACTACACTGGATGAAGAGGCCCTACAGATGTTAGAAGATTTATGGCTAGAAGGTCAAACGGATGGATACACACCGACGGCTCAGAGCCCCCCATACTCTACACCTCCTTTAAGCCGAAATCAACCTTTTTTCCAAGTAACTCCAAAGGACCGTTCATTGAAACCTATTATCAGGCAGTATATAAAGATCTACTAGCCCTATGCGATATGCCCAAGAATCCTAGACATTTCAATTTGACTAAGGATGAGAATCAGGCGTTGAACGACCTAAAAACGAATCTCCTAATTACTATTAGGCAGGCCGACAAAGGAGGCAGTATTGTTATACAGAATAGGGTGGACTATATTAAAGAAGCAAGTCGCCTACTAGCAGATACGGATACTTATCTTAGGCTATATAGTGATCCACTATTGGAGTATCAAGTAGAGCTAAAATCCCTAGTGTATGCAGCGTGGGAAAAAGGAGTGATTACGAAAAAAGAGAGACAATTCATATTACCATCAGAATGTAGCACCCCTCACTTTTACCATCTCCCTAAGATTCACAAATCTCTGATTGATCCCCCCGGGCGACCCATAGTAGCAAGTACAAATAGTTTTATTAATGGTTTATCCATGTATATTGATTTTATTTTGCAACCCTTGGTTTTACAATTACCCTCTTATATCAAAGATTCCAATGAAGTAATTGAAGCTCTCCAGCATTATTCTTGGGAGAAGGGGTACATGTGGGCCTCTCTGGATGTAGCTTCATTGTATACTTCCATACCCCATGAGATAGGCCTTCGAGCGGTACAATATTTTTTATCCAAGAGTGGAGATTTCAACTCACTTCAATCCCAGTTCGTGGTTGAATCCATAGAGTTTTGCTTGAAGCACAATTATTTTACTTTTTGTGAGCAGTTTTACGTCCAACGTAGAGGCACAGCCATGGGAGCGAACTTTGCTCCAGTATATGCCAACTTGACCATGGGCCATTGGGAGGAGGAATACGTCTGGTCTAACAACCCGTTTGCGGAGCACATATTGTTTTATGGTCGCTATATTGACGACATTGTGCTCATCTGGAACGGGAGCCCAGATGTTTTCTCCTCCTTTGTGGCCCACTGTAATACCAACACGTTTGGTTTAACGTTTACGTACGTGTTGGATCAAAAAGAATTGGTTTTCTTGGATTTGGTGTTAACAAGTGATTCTGAGAAGATTATCACTAAAAACCATACAAAACCTACTAGTGGCAACTCGTATCTCCATTATAAAAGCTGCCATCATCCTACCTGGAAACATAACATCCCCAAGGGGCAATTTAATAGACTCAGAAGGAACTGCACCAGAAATGAAGACTATGTGGAACAGAGCAGTCTGATGTCAAGGAAATTTGAGGACAAGGGCTATCCCTGTGAACTTATCAGGGAAGCCTTTTTATCCTTTGTGGGTTCCGAACAGACTAAGAAAGTACAGAAAGACTTATGTTATAATACCAAAACGGTAAGATTTGTATCTTCCTACAATGATAAATATAAGTCAATATCTAGGATAATTAAGAAACATTTTAATATCCTTCAGTTGGATCAGAGACTAGCTCCGGTACTACCTCCGGTTCCACATATAACTTTTCGTAGGGCAAGAACCATCAAAAACATACTGGCCCCCAGTAAAGTGCAAGCAAAACCCACGAGATCTCCTTTGGACATTAGGTCCTATTTTAACGATAGAAAAGGCATTTTTCAGTGCAAAAAAAGAGCATGCCTAACCTGCCAGTTTATTGTTCATGGTACTGACAGAATTAGGGTAAATCCAAGTAAAGAATTTGGAATAAGACAATTTGTTACCTGTTCCACTGACTTTGTTATTTACGTCTTGCGGTGCCCCTGCGGTTTATTTTACGTAGGACGCACCATACGCGCACTGCGCGCAAGAGTCGGAGATCATCGCCGACTCATTAAGAAGGGATGTAACGATCACAGCGTACCTCGTCACTTTGACCGTGTACACAATAGGGATTTCAAATGCCTAGAGGTATTTGTAATCGAATCCATCCCTAAGGGAACACTAACTAGTAACAAAAGATTTTCCCTCCTATGCAGAAGGGAGGTCTTTTGGATTTTTATGTTCGATTCATTGGCCCCGAAGGGGTTAAACGAGGGAATTGAGACATGTAGCTTTACATAAATAGTTTTATATAAATATATTAAAAATATTAAAAATATACTATTTTAATAAGATATTATTTTATAGAAGATTTTTCGTAATGATCCATTGTGTTTTGTTGTCTGTTTTTTGTTTTTTATTGTTTTTTAATGTTTATGTTATATTCTTATCTGGCGAGCAAGGTAGGGGTTAAAAATAAAAGTACTATCACATCCCCCTGCCATTGTAGGCCACACAAACCCTTCCCCTTATCCCTATTTAATTACCAGAGGTGCCTCTATGCCTTGACTTTGATAAAGCGCTCAGGGAAGCGTGAAACGTTAGTCGAGGCACTATCCCCTTCTCTTTTCAAGATATTACATCTTTTATATACTGCTATTATTCAGGAACGGCTCTGCATTGAAATCTCCCTGGCTATTGTGCTCATGTGCTGATTTGAACAATTTCCTGAAGTGGTCATTCCTCTATTACTCCACTAGAGAGCAGTGACGCTGAGAGCATAGCAGAGAGCAGTGACGCTGAGATCCCCGTAGGAGAAGAATTTGCAGGACAGCCTTCTGGCTCACCACACTGCCTGCTCCCTGACACATCAGCTGGTGTCGCAGCCAGATGACGTTATAGATCTGGAAGAACACAGGGAGTGATTCCTCTCGCCCCAGCTGCACTACGAACCTGGATCTGTATCCCTCGCTGGAGGTTCCTCCATACGCCGCTCGGTCAGATCATATCATCCAAGGTACTGTACCCACAGAGGGATCAGTTTGCAGGCCTTGTGCTGACTTTTTTTAACCCCTCCTTGTTCCACGGATTTTTTTGCAAGTTTAACTAGGGGCATACCAATGGCGGCTAGAGAGTAAAGTTTTACCTGCTTTCTGTATATTTGGGAGTGGATTCCCCCTTTTTATTGTTACTAATAAACAAACTAAGCTTTTTTCATCATTATTCCCAAAGTCTTCACTAGTTATTGGGACTTTCCATGAGCGCTGGATAATAGTGTGTGTGTATGGTAAGCAACAAATCTGGCAAAATGCTAAGTGTATTGCACACAGACAATGAAACTGAATATACAGGTAATAAACACACAGGTGATTCTCAGAAAGCATAGCATAATTCAAACTATTGTACCATACAACACCAGAAGAAAATGGGGTTGCAGAAAGAATGAACTGTACTCTATGTGAGAGTGGAAGAACCATGCTGTTTGATGCAGAATTAGATAGGCAACTTCTATTCTCATATTGATTAGTGGTTCCAAATGAATAATAACTACTGCAGTAGGGAACAGACACAAACGATACACTAAGCATCTTTCCAAATAACTGTTCTGTTTTATTATGATGCAATTGAAGGTTTTCATACACATGATTACGTAGGTATCACATTAATATTACAATTGTACTTGTATGGTAACAAGGGGCGTAACATAGGCAGGCTAATTCTAATCAGGACTGAAAAGAATGCAGAGTGTATCTTTTGTGTCTGTTCCCTACTGCATTTGTTATTATTAATTTGGAACCACGAATCAATATGAGGATAGGAGTTGCCTATCTATAAAAATCGATGACATATTGTAAACGGTATGTTACATAATCTTGACCATTGTACTCTATATGCTCTGCATTACATTACATACTCCTGGCCACTGCACAATGTAAGCTGTGCTTTGCATTGCACACTCCTGACCACTGTACTGCCAGCATATAGAGTGCAGGGGTCATGATTACTTCACACATATCAGAGTGTAGTGGAGTTTCTGCACTCCTCCCATACCCTCACCTCTGGGCCCCTCCCATACCCTCACCTCTTGGATCCTTCCTGTACCCCTCACCTCTGCACCCCGCCCCTCTGGGCCTTTCCCCTACCATTCACCTCTGTGCCCCATCCCGTACCTCTCAACTCTGGGCCCAGCCTGTACCCCTCACCTCGGGGCCCCTTATTGTACTCCTCGCTGCTGGGTCCTACCCCTCACCTATTGGTCTCTTCCAGTACCCCTCACCTCCAGACCCCAATACAATAGTACAATAGTGTACTTAGGAGTTTATTTAATCTGCCTTTAAGGGGGTAGGTAAATGGATGGGAGGCCCTGATATAAATCTGGGTGTTCATGGCATGTGCGGGGAAATTTTTTGCATTATGCCTTGGGTACTTCCCCCCCTCCCCGCCTTCTAAGTGGTTTTGTTATGTAGCCTTGTGCCCTGTCTTCCATTTGGGGAATATGTTTTACCGATAAGATCTTCTCCACCTTTTGACCATATGGGATTACACACCCTACACCATCTGCTGACTATTTGTGAGTATAATATTTTATCACTGGAAGAGGCAGGGGAAATTTCTTATTTTATGTTGGTGGATATGTTAATTATAATATGATTTGTTATATGGGGCCCTTGTCCTACATCTTTTAGTTTGCTGTGACTTTGTATGGGAGTAGGGCAGTCCTGTTTTGGACCCTTTGTCTGCCCCCAGAACCCGTTTATATGAATGCCGTTTATCATACTGTTATCTAAATGTGAGCATTAATATAGCCCATCTCCAATTTATGAAATCGTCTTATATGTGCACGTCTAGGATGTATGCAATAAACCTTCTGCATTTATACTGTAGAGTGCCACATACAGACCCAACCATCCCGAGGAAGCACAATATGACTGTGAAATGTGTTGACATTGGATTTGAAAAAGCACATCAATATCACCACTTGCCTCATTTATGCACTGAGCTGAAATACATGAGATTCATAAGGGTTTCCAATCCTTAGGTTGGGTGTGAACTGCAAACATTCTCTGTTTTATGCTTCCCTAATGAGCTTTTATATTTTTTATATGATTTTTCTGGATGTAATAAAAGTGATTGATTTATACAATATTTCTGCTTGTGATGTGTCAGTAAATTCCACCAATGTTGAAGAAATAAGCTCTTTTGTTCCTTATTTTGTATGTACTTCTTGGATGTGGCACAGTGGTAGTAGTCTTATTTTGTATGATGCAGAAAAGGATATACCTATGTGGAAATAGATGCAAACAAACTTTCTAAATAAATGGCCAGCAGCATAAGCTGAGAGGGGGCTCTGGAACCGCAAGAACTAAGAAGGAACAACTGAGCCAGAGGGGACTTCAAAAAATAAGAGGGAACTTTACCTAGGGATGACGTTTGCCAAGGGGTGGCGCGTTTGCAGATGGTGTTCTTTCTCAAAGTGGGGGTATTTCTATAAGTGCACTTATCATCTGAAAATATCTTCTTTGTCCCTCCCACAGGTATGCTCTCAATGCTGCAACTCCAGCCATAATCGCAATATTGAAAACTGTTTTCCTATGTTTCTTTAACTCTGTTATGCTCCTTTGCTTAACCATCTGTAGACTGTCTGTCCACATTGCTTTTCTATTTTTGTTTCCTCCCTATGCCTTACCTAAATGATGGCTTTTTCTTATCTTTATTAGCTGTCTTTTTCTGAAGTGAGAATTTTGCTTTGCATAGCCAACCATCATTTATTAACTCTGATTAGTATTTAGAAGCACCTACCCTATCCCTAGCAGTATATAACTAAGCATCTCTTGGTAAAGGCATGTTTGCCAAGGGGTGGCACATTTGCAGGTGTGGTTCTTTCTCAAAGTGGGGGTATTTCTATAAGTGCCAATGCACAAAGCGAAGGAACACAAAGAAAACGCCTCGAAAAATACCACACAGACTGCAGGTGACCTTGTTTACACCCTTGAGCTCTTCCTACCACTCCTTCTGACAGCTGTATCCTCTATCATTAAACCAACTCTCCTGCACACCTCTCCTCCACCCCACACCTTATATATATCACCCTCACTTCTGTCCTCTCCTTATTACTGCACTCACCAACTCCTGCTAATTCTAAATCCACATACACAAAAAATCTCCAGGACACTGGGGCATGTCCCTTCATATAAATCACACTCCCACATCACCTCCCTCACCCTTCTGCTTCTCCTACCTTCTGGTGATGTATCCCCAAACCCTGGGCTTCCTTCATTTAACTGTATTCAACGCACTCATTACCCTACACCCTCTGGCTGCAGCCCCAACGCACACAATCTAGTTCTCATTTCTCTTCTTCCCAAGACCAGACTCCCTTTCTCTTGCGCCCTTTGGAATGCTCGCTCTGTCTGTAACAAACTCACCTCTCTCCATGATCTCTTTATTGCTAACTCATTTAATCTACTCGCCATTACCGAAACCTGTTTCATGAATCTGACACTGCGTCTTCTGCTGCCCTATCCCATGGTGGTCTTCTCTGGACTCACTCCCCCAGACCCAGTTGACTCAAAGGAGGGGGTGCGGGAATCCTTTTAGCCCCACATAGCACCTTTCAGGTACTTCACCCACCTCCCTCTGTCACTCTCCTCATTTGAGGCACACTGCATTCGTCTTTTCTCCCCAGCTTCTCTAAGGATAGCTGTGATCTACAGGCCCCCTGGATCGGTATCAACCTTTTTTGATGACTTCTCTGCCTGGCTACCCTATTTTCTCTCTTCTGAAAGCCCTACTATCATTCACGGGGACTTCAACATCCCTACTAATATTAACACTCCTGCTACTTCCAAACTTCTCAGTCTAACCTCCTCCTTTGACCTGAAGCAATGAATACATGCTTCTACTCACTCTGAAGGCAACACCCTTGACCTCGTTTTCTCCCACCTATGCACTCTGTGCAGCTCTGGAACTATCCTTACCATCTCCCTGATCACTACCTTATTAGTTTCACTCTCCCCCTCTCCTCCACCTCCTCTCCCTCCAATCGCCTAATGGTTACTCGTAGAAACCTACGCCATCTCAACCTTTCTCTTCTCTGCTATTGACCACCTCTATGACAAAATCGCACCCCTGTCCTGCACCAACCTAGCCACTTCTGTCTACAACACTTCACTTCTAGTCTCACTGGACACACTGGCCCCCCTCACTACACACAGAATCAGGCCCCGTCCCCTTCAACCTTGGCAAACAGATGACACTAGAAGTCTGAAAAAACACAGCTGTGTTCTTAAGTGCCTGCGGCGTAACACAAAGTCCCAGAAAGATTTCAGCCAGTATAAATCTGCCCTCCAAAAATACAATACCAGCCTCCTCACTGCCAAGTAGATCTATTCCATCTCTCTCATTAACACCTTGTCATCCCCTCCCGTCAACTCTTCTCTACCTTCAACTCTCTACTTTGTCTTCCAGTGCCTCCACCCACCAACTCACTCACTGCCCAGGAGATCTCTAATCACTTCAAACAGAAGATTGATACAATTTGTGAGGAGATCTCCACTGTTTACACTTCATACCCACAGGTACAATCATTAATTCCCTCTTTCAACCCCACCACTATAGACAAATTTGCTAAACTACTTGCTAACGTCTTACCACCTGCACTCTGGATCCTGTTTCCTCACAAATGCTACATTCACCCTTTAGCTCTATTCTACACTCTCTAACCCACATCTTCAATCTCTCCCTCTCTTCTGGCATCTTCCCCAACGATGTAAAACATGCACTTGTCAACCCCATACTTTAAAAGCCCTCACTGGACCCATCCAATCTGAACAACCTATGCCCCATCTCCTTGCTCCCCTTTTTATCCAAACTCCTTGAACGTCTGGTCTACAACCGACTGAGCAACCGCCTTGCTGATAATAGCCTTTTTGATAATAGTCTTTTTCATCCCCTTCAGTCTCGATTTCGTCCTCAACACTCCACAGAAACTGCTCTGCTAAAACTAACAAAACAATCTACTAACGGCCAAAACCAATGGACACTTTTCTGTACTCCTACTCCTGGACCTCTCTGCTGCCTTTGATACGGTTGACCACCCCCTCCTCCTCAGAAAACTCCATGCCTTTGGTCTCCCTGGCTGTACTCTTCGCTGGTTCTTTTCCTACTTATCCAATCACACCTTTAGCGTTACTTACAATTCTACCTACTCCTTCCTTTCTCTGTTGGGGTCCCCCAAGGTTCTGTCTGTGGACCTCTCCTATTTTCAATCTACACCTCCTCCCTGGGTCAGCTGACAGCCTCCCATGGCTTCCAATACCATCTCTATGCTGACAACACTCAAATCTATTTCTCTACCCCTCAGCTCCTTCAGTCTCCTCACATATCACTAATTTACTATCGGATATATAAGTCTGTCACACCACTTCCTCAAACGTAATCTATCCAAAATTGAATTTCTAATTTTTCCTCCCCCACGTGCCTCTTCCCCTGATCTCTCTGTCAAAATCTATGGCACAACTATAAGCCAATCCCCACATGCTAAGGTCCTAGGTGTAATCCTGGAGTCTGAACTCTCCTTTAAGCCCCACATCCAATCACTATCCAAATCTTGCCGCCTCAAACTCTGCAACATCTCCAAAATACGCCCCTAACTAATGACACAACAAAGCTCCTAATTCACTCCCTGGGCATCTGTCGCCTGGACTAATGCAACTCCCTTCTCATTGGCTTACCTCTACATAGTCTATCCCCCCTTCAATCCATCATGAAGGCTGCTGCCAGACTCATCCACCTTACCAATCGCTCTGTGTCTGCTACTCCTCTCTGTCAATCCCTCCACTGGCTCCCGCTCACCCAACAAATTAAATTCAACATCCTAACAACTGCTTGTTTAGTAAAAGCACATTAATATAATACAGAGGTTTGTGCTCCTTGCTTTACTGCAACGTGACCTAAAAGATACAAAGCAAAACAAGCAGTTGCTTTAGAGAAAAATGTCATATATGTGACAACAGTTGAGCCACAAAGTAAGGTCAACACAGTAATATGAAATTAACCAATTGATGCACGTGCTATAGCCGAAAGATGGCTACTGTGCGAGTTTAAATTGCCAGGAGGGCATATATGGACGTCCTCCTATGCTCGCGCTGCCCATGCGCCCTGATCACAGAGTCCTAGGGACTCTGCTGATCACAAATCAGAGTAAAGGGTCAATCCTGGCCCTTTACCATGTCATTAGCTGTCAGCCAATGACAGCTGACCACATGATGCCAAGGGTGGCACGTTTGCAGATGGGTTTCTTTCGCAAAGTGGGGTTTTTTTGATAAGCGAGAGCACTTCTGACTTTGCACTCATCTGTGTGTCTCATCTGAAAATGTCTTCTCTGTCCTTACACTGGTATGTTATCACACTGATGCAACTCCAGCTTTAATCGCAATACTGAAAATTGTTTCCTATGCCTTTTCACCCTGGTATGTCATCACACTGATGCAACTCCAGCTTTAATCGCAATACTGAAAATTGTTTCCTATGCCTTTTCACCCTGGTATGTCATCACACTGATGCAACTCCAGCTTTAATCGCAATACTGAAAATTGTTTCTCGTTCAATTGATTTTTATTTTTCAAAATAATCAAAGAAATTACAGAATTATAATATGACGAAGGGTTCAATCATGTATTACAAAGGAAAAAAATTAAAAATAATAAAGGGACAATAAAACAATGTTTTTATCATCACTAAACAGAAAATTAATTATAAGTCCATTACTGAAATTTCAAAGAAAAACCCAGGTTTCAGGAAATAAGAAATGAGTGTACTCCTGGTAAGCAACGAACATAGATGCATAAAAATGAACCATAATGACAGACTGTCTGTGAGGTCCTACCCAACCCGGACACTCCAGATGGGATCTTCCTGTGCCCTGGTCAGGCCCTCCTCCCAGCTCACCCATCACACTAACCAAACCACCAGATTATGAGGAAAGCTAATGTTGAAAACATTGAGACTATAGAATCAAAATACATATTTATAATAAAATATAGAATTGCTGAAGCAATTTTTCCAACAGTCTATTATTTAAAACCCCTAAGTCACATTTATCAACCAAAAATAAAAATAAAAAAAAATAAAAAATAAAAAAAAAATAATAAGATACAAAAAGACAAAGAATAGAGAGAAAGAAAAAAAGAAAGAAAGAGATGACAAGAGGAAAGGAATCACGTGCCTAATATCGAGTTTTATGGAACATAGCGAACATGATCGATTTAGATCGTTAGAGAAATACCACAGTATGCAGCCCAAGGTTCCCAAACCGCTTCGAATTTAGGAAATGTATTTGATAAAATACTAGTTAACTTCTCTTGTGTCATAATCCAAGAGATCTTATTGTGTATAGCCAGAAAGGGAACCCTGGGTTGTCTCCAAGCCCTAGCAATGGTAATTTTTGCCCCGAGTAGCATAAAGCGAATCAGCTGCTGCGTAGGCTTGGGAGTATCAGGAATACTAGCATTAAGGAGAGCGAAAGCTGCTGACCTGGGAATCAGGAGCTTAGTGACCTTAAATATGAGGTTGAATATCCTTTTCCACACAGACCTAATCCTAGGACACTCCCACCAGACGTGCACCATCGAACCCAAGAGTTGGCAGCCTCTAAAGCAATTAGGATCAGTATCAGAGTAGATGGTCGCAAGCCTGGCAGGGGTCATATACCACCTCATAAGAATCTTTACGTTAGCTTCTATAAGAGAAGTATTCAAAATACCCCGAAATGAATCAGAGCATACTCTCTGCCAGGAACCTAAATCCCAGCTCAGCTGAAGGTCTTCCTCCCAAGCCGTCATATATGAGGATTTCATAGTAGGACTAGTGAGCGACGAATAGATGACAGAAATACCTCCCCTTTGTCCCATGGCCAATCCACACCAAAGCTCGTAATTTGTAAATTTAGGCGGATTAGGTTTATCCCTCCAGATATCATGTAAGAATTGTGAGATCTGTTCAAATCTAAGTTTTTCTGAGCCTGGGAGATCTAATTTACTTAGACAATGGGACATGGTAATAGGGCCTTGAGATGTAAAGTAGTGTCCTATCCTATAAAGACTTTTGTTCATCCACCAGCTGAAAGCCGCAATATCCATTCCAGAGGGAAAATTAGGATTATTAAATATGTGCGCCAGTGGTTGTATTTCGGACACTAAAGCCGGAAGAGAGCGGAGTCTGTCCCACAGGGCATAGGACTGAGATAGGGAGGGGGATAAAATGGGTGGTCTCTGTTTTAGGGGACACCAAAGTAGAAAGTCTAAGGAAAAATGGGGGGTAGCCTGTCCCTCTAAAAATACCCAGTCCGGTTTTTCATTACTAGAGTATACTACTGATAATTGGGCAAGTCTAGCGGCTAAATAATAATTATATAGGTTAGGCAATCCCATACCTCCCTTTTTCCTATGTAAATAAAGAGTGTTCTGGGGGATTCTGGAACCAGATTTTCCCCATACAAATTTTAGAATCATACTTTGTAAAGGCTGTAACTGTTTTTTACTGACAGGTATGGGAAGGGAGCGAAATAAGTACAAAATTCTAGGTAGAAGGGTCATCTTGATGGAGTTAATCCTACCCAACCAGGAAAGTTCATGTTTGGACCAATTTTTTAAATCTGATGTAAGTTTGCGGAATAGGGGAGGGTAATTGTTCGCGTAAAGGGCTTCTGTACATGCAGTAAGGGAAATTCCTAAATATTTGATAGATGATGGGTTCCATTCAAATTTGAAAGACTGTTGTAGGAGGGAAACTGTGGAAGCTGGAAGGGATACATTTAAAGCTTGCGATTTAGCAGAATTTACTTGAAGCCCAGAAATTTTGGAGAAATTGTTAATGACTTTGTATAGGCTCGGGAGGGAAGTAATGGGAGAAGTTAGGAATAGAAGCAAGTCGTCTGCGAATAATCCACATTTGTGTGTCTGATCCCCACAGGATACCCCCCTTATGTTGGGATTTTGCCGAATTGCAATGGCTAGGGTCTCGATTGCTATGGCAAAAATAATGGGGGACAAAGGGCATCCCTGTCTTGTGCCTCTGGCAATATTTATCGGGGAGGAATAGTGTCCCTGCAATCGGATTTGGGCTTTGGGTTGGGAGTAAAGAGCTCTGATCACCCCTAAAAAACATGGGCCAAAACCCCAGCTATCCAGTAAGGAGAGGATATATTGCCACGACACTGAGCCGAAGGCCTTCTCCAGATCAAGTGCCAGACGGAAACCCTGTTGTTTTTGACCTCCCTCCCAATTGGACTGTAGAATGGAGACAATATCAATAACCCTTCTAACCTGATCCGGGCCTTGTCTTCCCAGTACAAATCCTACCTGATCCTTATGGATATATTTAGTAATGAAAGAAGAGAGTCGGTTAGCCAAAATTTTAGTGAGAATTTTTAAATCATTATTAATCAACAAAATAGGGCGGTAATTAGAGACTTCCTCCGGATTTTTATCCGGTTTTGGAATTACAGAGATGTAAGCGGTATTGAGTTGTGAGCCTAATTGGGAACCTATAGTTATAAAATTGAAAAATTCCGTCAAGTGAGGAATAAGGGTATCTGTGAAAGTTTTGTAGTAAGGAACTGATAAACCGTCAGGTCCCGGAGCCGACCCTGTTTTGAGCCCTCCAATAACCGCTGTCACCTCTTCAACCGAAAACAGAGCTTCAAGAAATTCTCTATGTTCCGCAGTCAAGGATGGAATAGGAAGGCCATCCATGAATGTGGACACCGAGTCCCCCGGAGGTTGTGGAGGAACACTATAAAGTTTTGAGTAAAATGTATGAAATGCCTCAAGAATCTTTTCTGGGTTTGCCGAGGGTTCCTGTACTGCTATACGAATCTTAGGCATGGAAGATATCCTAGTCCTAGGGGACAATTTGTTTGCTAACATCCTACCAAATTTTCCTTTCTGAGTATAAAACTTGTTACTACTCCAACGTAGGGATCTCTCCGCTTTCGTTGTGAGAATTAAATTAAGTTCCAATCTAGTTTTATCAATTTCGGCCAATAAAGTAGGAGAAGGATTCTTTTTGTGTTGTGTTCTCAGGGACCTGTATGACCTCTCCAGTCGCACAATGTCCGCTTCCTGTTCCTTTTTTATTCGTGTGGAAAGCTGAATAATTTTGCCTCTAATAAAGGCTTTGTGGGCAGCACACAAGGTTTCAGCAGAAGTACCCTCCATTTTATTCAAGCGAAAGTATTCTTGGAGAGCGTCATCTATTTCTGCCTTTATTACCGGGTTCGAGAGAATGGACTCGTTCAGTCTCCAATGACCCCTCTTTGCCATACCAGCCAAAATGCGAATGGACATGATAACCAAGGAGTGGTCAGACAGGACCGTGTCTTTAATTTGGGAATTAATTACCGCCGGGAGTATATAATAAGGTACCAGGATATGGTCAATCCTGGCATAGGTATTATGTGGGTGGGAATAATGGGTAAAATCTCTCAGAGAAGGATTCGAATCTCTCCAGACGTCCGCTAAACCTCTGTCATGTAATAGCTTGGCAATCTTTAGGCTAATCCTGGTGGGTCTTGTGAGTTGGGTAGAGGGGGTTTGGATTTGTCCAATCCCTGATCGAAGGCTGCATTTGAATCCCCTCCCCAAATAACTGTACCTTCCAATAAAGGAGATAAGGTGCCTAATATACTTCGAAAGAATTTATCCTGTCCAGAGTTGAGGGAATAGTAAGAGATCAGGGAATATAAGTGGCCCTCTAATGTGCCCTTTACTAAAATGAATCTACCCTCCGGGTCTTTAAATTCAGAGACAAAGTCAAAATGACAGGATTTAGAAATAAAAATTGCAGCTCCCTTTGTTTTATTTTCCGCACTTGCCAAAAAAAATTGGGGGAATTGGGGATGAATGTATTTTGGACTATATTGTCTAGGGAAATGGGTTTCCTGAATCAAAAGAATGTCAATACCAAGAGATTTATAAAAGTCAAACATTTTTCGCCTTTTGATGGGGGAATTCAGACCCTGAACATTATGCGTGGCTAGTTTGAGTGAGCTCTGTGTAGAATTAGCCATGGGAGTCAGAAAAAGTGCTATATCTATCATCCAAGTCACTCTCCCCTCCATCCATTCTGTTCTCCAGGCCCAGTAAACAGATAGATCCAACAGCAGGCAGACAGGATATTATTCTGCGTGTATGATCAATACAAACTGTAAAACAATCAGTAGAACAAGAGTAGATTAGGCACGTGTAAGAAAGTACAGATATAGAAAAGGAAAGAAAAGATCTGAAAAAGAAAAAAGAATTTAAAAAGAATACCAAAGACCAAAAATGACAAAAATTAACTGAAAATTTCAAAAAGAAAAATGTTCTGGGAGATGGGAAATTCTCCCCCAGAATTTCTACCAAGGTAGAGCAAATAAGGCCCATTCCCCGAGGGGAAGCGGCTACCTTTCCCCCAAAGCTCTTTGGGAGTCTTGAGGGAAAGGTGGAGGTACATGGGGCCCACCCCGACCAGGGCGCCCCTGAAAAAAAAATCGATAAAAAAAGAGAAAAGAAAAAAAAAAATTACGTTGCTGCAGCAAACACCAACAATGAGTTAATTTGAGGTAAAACCATATACCCCAAGAACCGGTTCACTCAGAGCTATATCTATCATAAGTCACCCTCAGACCTCCCTCCCAAGGTGGAGCAAGGAGTGGGGGTCCTCCCAATCTAAAAGTGGGGTAAATACCCCATAAGATGAAAAAAAATCCTCTCAGGATATAGATTAGGAGAAAAAAAATATAAAACATTTTGAAAAATGTAAAAAATAAAAAGAGCAACCATTGTAATGAGGCAAAAGAACTGCCGAGACAATCTCGACCTCTTGGTATAAATCCATCCCAGCACCTTAAAGGATCCAGATGTGATTGAAAACATTTATCAATTGGAACTAGTTCAAGTGGGACCATTGTCCTTAGCCTTCTTGGATCTTGATCTGGTCCACAGTGGTGATTGAGGACTTGTGGGATTCGGTCTCTTGGAAGAATTCTGAGCAGAACGGGAAGTGTCCATATCAGCTTCTTGAGAGATGAATTTGAGGTTCAATAGCAGTTTTTCACCGTCCTGAAAAGTGGAAAAGGAGTAGTTCTTCCCTTTATCCATGAATTTCACTGCGAAAGGGAATGCCCATTTATATTTTATGTCCTTTTGAGTTAGGGCTAGTGATGTCGCGAACATAAAATTTTCCGTTCGCGAACGGCGAACGCGAACTGCCGCAAATGTTCGCGAACGGGCGAACCCGGCGAACCGCCATAGACTTCAATAGGCAGGCGAATTTTAAAACCCACAGGGACTCTTTCTGGCCACAATAGTGATGGAAAAGTTGTTTCAAGGGGACTAACACCTGGACTGTGGCATGCCGGAGGGGGATCCATGGCAAAACTCCCATGGAAAATTACGTAGTTGACGCAGAGTCGGGTTTTAATCCATAAAGGGCATAAATCACCTAACATTCCTAATGTGTTTGGAATAACGTGCTTTAAAACATCAGGTATGATGTTGTATCGATCAGGTAGTGTAAGGGTTACGCCCGCTTCACAGTGACAGACCAAACTCGGACAGACCAAACTCCCCGTTTAACGCACCGCAAACAACTGCAAACAGTCCATTTGCACAACCGCAAGGCTTTAATGATCACCTTAGATGATCACAAAGAAAATGTATGTTTTTTCTAAGCAAAATTATCAAGCCGATCGCTTTTGGTCTGTTCACAATGAAGCAACGACCTTACCATCTGGGGTGTGCCAACAACGCCATTGCCAACACACTCATAGAGGTGGTCGCTTCATTGTGATACGCAAGCCCCTTCACCACAACAAGGTAACGATCACGAAGGGGAATTGACACAGGTATGTGTTTTTTTGTTTGTTTTTTTTGCAGCCACAGTGCAGCACCAGAGGCCAGAAAAATTAGGCATGTACACATGCCTGTAAAATTAGGTATTGTTGCAGCCGCTGCTGTAGCAGCGGCCAGAAAAAATTATGTTTTTCAGGCAGAAAGTGCCCTAAAACATTGCGGCTTGTGGACCATTTTTAGCCCAAGGCAGCTCATCTCATCAGGCCTTTTTTAGTCAAATGTATCGCCCACTGTCAGTCCCTTCGGGATCCATGCCTCATTCATCTTAATAAAGGTGAGGTAATCTAGACTTTTTTGACCTAGGCGACTTCTCTTCTCAGTGACAATACCTCCTGCTGCACTGAAGGTCCTTTCTGAAAGGACACTTGAAGCGGGGCAGGCCAGATGTTCTATCGCAAATTGGGATAGCTCAGGCCACAGGTCAAGCCTGCACACCCAGTAGTCAAGGGGTTCATCGCTCCTCAGAGTGTCGATATCTGCAGTTAAGGCGAGGTAGTCTGCTACCTGTCGGTCGAGTCGTTCTCTGAGGGTGGACCCCGAAGGGCTGTGGCGATGCGTAGGACTTAAAAAGCTCCGCATGTCCTCCATCAACAATACGTCTGTAAAGCGTCCTGTCCTTGCTGGCATGGTCGTGGTAGGAGGAGGATTACTTTCACCTCTTCCCCTGTTAGATTCCCGTTGTGCTGTGACATCACCCTTATACGCTGTGTAAAGCATACTTTTTAATTTATTTTGGAACTGCTGCATCCTTTCCGTCTTCCTGTAATTCGGTAACATTTCTGGCACTTTCTGCTTATACCGGGGGTCTAGTAGCGTGGCCACCCAATACAGGTCGTTCTCCTTCAGCCTTTTTATACGAGGGTCCCTCAACAGGCACGACAGCATGAAAGACCCCATTTGCACAAGGTTGGATGCCGAGCTACTCATGTCCTGTTCCTCGTCCTCACTGATCTCACTGAAGGTCTGTTCTTCCCCCCAGCCACGTACAACACCACGGGTACCAGATAGGTGACAACGAGCACCCTGGGATGCCTGCTGTGGTTGGTCTTCCTCCTCCTCCTCAAAGCCACATTCCTCCTCTGACTCCTCTTCCTCAGACTCCTCTTCCAGCGTTGCCGCAGGTCCAGCAAGCGATGCTGATAAGGCTGTTTCTGGTGGTGGTGATGGTGACCACAACTCTTCCTCTTCCTCTTCATGCTCATCTACGGCCTGATCCAGCACTCTTCGCAGGGCACGCTCCAGGAAGAAAACAAATGGGATGATGTCGCTGATGGTGCCTTCAGTGCGACTGACTAGGTTTGTCACCTCCTCAAAAGGACGCATGAGCCTACAGGCATTGCGCATGAGCGTCCAGTAACGTGGCAAAAAAATTCCCAGCTGCGCAGAGGCTGTCCTAGCACCCCGGTCATACAAATACTCGTTGACGGCTTTTTCTTGTTGGAGCAGGCGGTCGAACATTAGGAGTGTTGAATTCCAACGTGTCGGGCTGTCGCAAATCAAGCGCCTCACTGGCATGTTGTTTCGCCGCTGGATATCTGAAAAGTGCGCCATGGCTGTGTAGGAACGCCTGAAATGGCCACACACCTTCCTGGCCTGCTTGAGGACATCCTGTAAGTCTGGGTACTTATGCACAAAGCGTTGTACAATCAGATTTAACACATGTGCCATGCACGGCACATGTGTCAACTTGCCCAAATTCAATGCCGCCAACAAATTGCTTCCGTTGTCACACACCACTTTGCCGATCTCCAGTTGGTGCGGAGTCAGCCACTGATCCACCTGTGCGTTCAGGGCGGACAGGAGTGCTGGTCCGGTGTGACTCTCTGCTTTCAGGCAAGTCAACCCCAAGACAGCGTGACACTGTCGTATCCGGGATGTGGAATAGCCCCTGGGGAGCTGGGGGGGTGCTGTTGATGTGGAGCAAGACGCAGCAGCAGAAGAGGACTCAGCCGAGGAGGTTATCGAAGAGGATGGAGTAGGAGGAGTAGAGGAGGTGACAGCAGGCCTGCCTGCAAGTCGTGGTGGTGTCACCACCAACTCCTCTGCAGAGCCACGCATTACATGCTTGGCAGCCGTCAGCAGGTTTACCCAATGAGCAGTGTAGGTGATATACCTGCCCTGACCGTGCTTTGCAGACCAGGTATCAGTGGTCAGATGGACCCTTGCCCCAACACTGTGTGCCAGACATGCCATGACTTCCTTTTGCACAATAGAGTACAGGTTGGGGATTGCCTTTTGTGAAAAGAAATTTCGGCCGGGTACCTTCCACTGCGGTGTCCCAATAGCTACAAATTTTTTGAAGGCCTCAGACTCCACCAGCTTGTATGGTAAAAGTTGGCGGGCTAAGAGTTCCGACAAGCCAGCTGTCAGACGCCGGGCAAGGGGGTGACTCTGTGACATTGGCTTCTTACGCTCAAACATGTCCTTGACAGACACCTGACTGTGGGCAGATGAGCAGGAACTGCTCAAGGCGAGAGACGTAGTGTCAGATGGTTGAGAGGGGGCAAGGAGGACAGCAGTGGTTGACGTGGCTGAAGATGCTGGACCAGGAGGAGGATGGTGGCTTTGAGCTTGTGTGCTGCTTGTACTCGTCATCATGTGTTGATCCCATAGGCGTTTGTGATGTGAGATCATGTGCCTTCGCAAAGCAGTTGTACCTAGGTGGGTGTTGGATTTCCCACGACTCAGTTTCTTTTGGCACAGGTTGCAAATGGCATCGCTGTTATCAGAGGCAGACACACAAAAAAAATGCCACACTGCTGAGCTTTGCAATGGCGGCATTCTGGTGGTGGCAACAGCATGCGTTGATTGGCGTGCTGTCTGGCTGACCCCGGGTGCCGATACATGCTGTCTGACTGTGCCACTAGCTCCTTGCGACGACCTACCCCTCCTTCCAACTCGTCTCCTCCTCCTCTCTGTCTCCCCATCTGAACTTTCCCCCTGTTCTTCTTCTCTTCGAGCGGGCACCCACGTGACATCCACATCGTCATCATCAACCGCTTCACTTGTATCTGACAACTCAGCAAAGGAAGCAGCAGTGGGTACAACATCATCATCATCACACCGTACATCCATGTGTGTAATGCTGCCTGACTGAGACATATCCCTTTTATCTACATCCTCTGGCAATAATGTTTGCGCATCACTCATTTCTTCCAACTCATGTGTAAATAACTCCTCTGACAGATCAAGTGAAGCAACTGTGGTGCTAGTGTTGGTGGTGGCGGCAGGCGGGCGAGTGGGAACTTGAGAAGTGCCCAAAGCTGAGCTGGAGAAGGATGGTGCGTCAAGGTTCCGAGCGGAAGCTGTAGAAGATTGGCTGTCCTGTGTTAGCCAGTCAACTATGTCCTCAGAACTTTTCGAGTTCAGGGTACGTGGCCCCTGAACACTGGGCATTATTCTTGGGCCAAAGGGAATCACAGCACCACGACCACGACAGCCCCTGCGGGGTGGCCTGCCTCTGCCTGTCATTTTTTTTAGATTAGTTTAGTTGTACTATGCGTGCAAGCTACTGTGACACCAGATATGAGTGGCACTGTGCACTGGCAGAAGTTGGCACAGTAGACACTGTAGGTCTGACACACACGCTGGCAGGCAACTGACTGCTCATCTACTGCAGTCAATACTGTTATGTTTTTTTTTATGTAAGCTACTGTGCCGGGGAAAAAAAACAAGCAGACTGGTGTTTTACCAGCCCTAAAAAGGGCTTTTTGGGGTGCTGTCAGGACGCTGTGCTTACAGCAGAGATCAGATGAGTCTTTCAGGAGTGGAGTGAACACTGAATACACTGGTCTAGCCTAGCTTTCCCTATAAAATCAGCAGCAGCTAAACTGTCCCTCCTCTGGCTAACACTGTAGCTTAAGTTCAGACTGAATCTAAAATAGATGCTGTCCAGGAAAAAAACAAAAAAGCAGACTGGTGTTTTACCAGCCCTAAAAAGGGCTTTTTGGGGTGCTGTCAGGACGCTGTGCTTACAGCAGAGATCAGATGAGTCTTCCAGGAGTGGAGTGAACACTGAATACACTTGCCTATAGCTTTCCCTATAAAATCAGCAGCAGCTAAACTGTCCCTCCTCTGGCTAACACTGCAGCTTAAGTACAGACTGAATCTAAAATAGATGCTGTCCAGGAAAAAACAAAAAAGCAGACTGGTGTTTTACCAGCCCTAAAAAGGGCTTTTTGGGGTGCTGTCAGGACGCTGTGCTTACAGCAGAGATCAGATGAGTCTTTCAGGAGTGGAGTGAACACTGAATACACTGGCCTAGCCTAGCTTTCCCTATAAAATCAGCAGCAGCTAAACTGTCCCTCCTCTGGCTAACACTGTAGCTTAAGTTCAGACTGAATCTAAAATAGATGCTGTCCAGGAAAAAACAAAAAAGCAGACTGGTGTTTTACCAGCCCTAAAAAGGGCTTTTTGGGGTGCTGTCAGGACGCTGTGCTTACAGCAGAGATCAGATGAGTCTTTCAGGAGTGGAGTGAACACTGAATACACTTGCCTATAGCTTTCCCTATAAAATCAGCAGCAGCTAAACTGTCCCTCCTCTGGCTAACACTGCAGCTTAAGTACAGACTGAATCTAAAATAGATGCTGTCCAGGAAAAAACAAAAAAGCAGACTGGTGTTTTACCAGCTCTAAAAAGGGCTTTTTGGGGTGCTGTCAGGACGCTGTGCTTACAGCAGAGATCAGATGAGTCTTTCAGGAGTGGAGTGAACACTGAATACACTGGCCTAGCCTAGCTTTCCCTATAAAATCAGCAGCAGCTAAACTGTCCCTCCTCTGGCTAACACTGTAGCTTAAGTTCAGACTGAATCTAACATAGATGCTGTCCAGAAAAAAAAACAAGCAGACTGGTGTTTTACCAGCCCTAAAAAGGGCTTTTTGGGGTGCTGTCAGGACGCTGTGCTTATAGCACAGATCAGATGAGTCTTTCAGGAGTGGAGTGAACACTGAATACACTGGCCTAGCCTAGCTTTCCCTATAAAATCAGCAGCAGCTAAACTGTCCCTCTTCTGGCTAACACTGCAGCTTAAGTACAGACTGAATCTAAAATAGATGCTGTCCAGGAAAAAACAAAAAAGCAGACTGGTGTTTTACCAGCCCTAAAAAGGGCTTTTTGGGGTGCTGTCAGGACGCTGTGCTTACAGCAGAGATCAGATGAGTCTTTCAGGAGTGGAGTGAACACTGAATACACTTGCCTATAGCTTTCCCTATAAAATCAGCAGCAGCTAAACTGTCCCTCCTCTGGCTAACACTGCAGCTTAAGTACAGACTGAATCTAAAATAGATGCTGTCCAGGAAAAAAAAAAAGCAGACTGGTGTTTTACCAGCCCTAAAAAGGGCTTTTTGGGGTGCTGTCAGGACGCTGTGCTTACAGCAGAGATCAGATGAGTCTTTCAGGAGTGGAGTGAACACTGAATACACTTGCCTATAGCTTTCCCTATAAAATCAGCAGCAGCTAAACTGTCCCTCCTCTGGCTAACACTGCAGCTTAAGTACAGACTGAATCTAAAATAGATGCTGTCCAGGAAAAAACAAAAAAGCAGACTGGTGTTTTACCAGCTCTAAAAAGGGCTTTTTGGGGTGCTGTCAGGACGCTGTGCTTACAGCAGAGATCAGATGAGTCTTTCAGGAGTGGAGTGAACACTGAATACACTGGCCTAGCCTAGCTTTCCCTATAAAATCAGCAGCAGCTAAACTGTCCCTCCTCTGGCTAACACTGCAGCTTAAGTACAGACTGAATCTAAAATAGATGCTGTCCAGGAAAAAACAAAAAAGCAGACTGGTGTTTTACCAGCCCTAAAAAGGGCTTTTTGGGGTGCTGTCAGGACGCTGTGCTTACAGCAGAGATCAGATGAGTCTTTCAGGAGTGGAGTGAACACTGAATACACTTGCCTATAGCTTTCCCTATAAAATCAGCAGCAGCTAAACTGTCCCTCCTCTGGCTAACACTGCAGCTTAAGTACAGACTGAATCTAAAATAGATGCTGTCCAGGAAAAAACAAAAAAGCAGACTGGTGTTTTACCAGCCCTAAAAAGGGCTTTTTGGGGTGCTGTCAGGACGCTGTGCTTACAGCAGAGATCAGATGAGTCTTTCAGGAGTGGAGTGAACACTGAATACACTTGCCTATAGCTTTCCCTATAAAATCAGCAGCAGCTAAACTGTCCCTCCTCTGGCTAACACTGCAGCTTAAGTACAGACTGAATCTAAAATAGATGCTGTCCAGGAAAAAACAAAAAAGCAGACTGGTGTTTTACCAGCCCTAAAAAGGGCTTTTTGGGGTGCTGTCAGGACGCTGTGCTTACAGCAGAGATCAGATGAGTCTTTCAGGAGTGGAGTGAACACTGAATACACTTGCCTATAGCTTTCCCTATAAAATCAGCAGCAGCTAAACTGTCCCTCCTCTGGCTAACACTGCAGCTTAAGTACAGACTGAATCTAAAATAGATGCTGTCCAGGAAAAAACAAAAAAGCAGACTGGTGTTTTACCAGCCCTAAAAAGGGCTTTTTGGGGTGCTGTCAGGACGCTGTGCTTACAGCAGAGATCAGATGAGTCTTTCAGGAGTGGAGTGAACACTGAATACACTTGCCTAGCCTAGCTTTCCCTATAAAATAAGCAGCAGCTAAACTGTCCCTCCTCTCGCTAAGACTGCAGCTTGAGAATGAATCTAAAATGGATGCTGTCCAGGAGGTGGGAGGGTCTGGGAGGGAGGGTATGCTGCTGATTGGCTGGAATGTGTCTGCTGACTGTGAGGTACAGGGTCAAAGTTTGCTCAATGATAATGAATAGGGGGCGGACCGAACATCGCATATGTTCGCCGGCCGCGGCGAACGTGAACAAGCTATGTTCGCCGGGAACTGTTCGCCGGCGAATAGTTCTGTACATCTCTAGTTAGGGCAAGGAGTAACGGTTTCAGAGCCCTCCTCCGTTGTATAGTAGAAAGGGAGAGATCTGCGGAAATTTGGACGGAATGACCTTGACACTGGACATTAGACGTGGTGCAAGCCTTTCTCATAAATTCTTCCTTTACAGCATAAAAGTGAGGTTTAGCTATAATGTCTCTTGGTAATCCCTCCTTTCTGGGGGGTCCAAGGGACCTGTGGGCTCTATCCAATTCCAGGCGGTGTTGTGCAATATCAGGTATCAGGGATTGGATAACATTTTGTACTGCAGCTGGGATGTCAGTAATGGATTCAGGAAGACCTCTGATACGTATATTATGTCTTCTGGACCTGTTCTCTAAATCGTCGATCTTATTTAGGGCCACTTCCAGTTGTTCCTGCACCGATTGAATTTGATCCGAATTTTGGTTTGTAATGGAAACCGTTTGGTCAAGCTTGTTTTCTATATGATCAATTCTAGCCCCTAAATTTTGAAAATCAGCTTTTAATTCTCCAGTAATTTTAGCTGCCGTTTGTGAGAGCCCCCTGTCAAGAAGTTCAGCCAGAGCCTGGTACAAGTCCGTCACAGAGAAAGCAGAGGCCTCAGTTATAGAGCTGACAGGAATTGAGCCATCCTGACAGACAGTAGCAGGTCCCATAGGAGAAACAGCATATGACTCTAAAATATGTCCCCTCAGGGATTCAGTGGAAATTAGTGCTGGAGAGACACTTAGTTGGGTAGTCTCATGTAATTGGGGAGGATATTGATGTATTATCTGTCCAGGCAGTCCCCTGTCTTCTTGAGTTACCTCAGCTCTGCTGACTAGAAGCTGCGCTGCGGAAGCCATTTTGGATTTTTCGTCCAGTTTTTAAAACTAAAAATGCGGCTCACAGGTAGGTAAATTCTGTATAAAAATTATATAGGAGTGTTCCCGGGAGTATGGGGGTTCCGGTGATACCGGAGGTTCCGCTCTTGAATCTGTATTTACCGTAATAACAGCGCCGCTGTGCCAGGGTGGTGAGGAGCTTCTGGCTCAAGCAGCCATCCTCAGAGCTCCGCGCATCTACCCTTGAAAATTGTTTCCTATGCCTTTTCACCCTGGTATGTCATCACACTGATGCAACTCCAGCTTTAATCGTAATACTGAAAATAGTTTCCTATGCCTTTTCACCCTGGTATGTCATCACACTGATGCAACTCCAGCTTTAATCGCAATACTGAAAATTGTTTCCTATGCCTTTTCACCCTGGTATGTCATCACACTGATGCAACTCCAGCTTTAATCGCAATACTGAAAATTGTTTCCTATGCCTTTTCACCCTGGTATGCTTTTTTGTTTAACAATCTGTAGACTGTCCACATACCCTGCGTTGTTGTTTTTTTCCTCCTTACCTCTAAATTATGGCCTTTTCTTATCTCCTTTTAGCTGTCCACTTTTAAGTCTGTTTCTTAAGTGAGAATTTTGCCCTGCATAGCCAGGCATCTTTTATTACCTCCCTAATTAGTAATTAGAACACCCCCCCCCCCCCCCATTACCAACAGTATATAACTAAACATCTCTTGGGGAAGGCACGTTTGCCAAGGGTGACACGTTTGCAGATGGGTTTCTTTCGCAAAGTGGGGTTTTTTCGATAAGTGGAAGCACTTCTGACTCTGCACTTCAGCGAATGCACAAAGCGAAGCAACACAAAACGCCTTATAACTTGGAACACAGGTATATTTTTTTTTCTCCAAACTTTCAACTCTTCCTTCCCCTTCGAAAATGCTCCGTCTACCACTCCTTCTGACAGCTGTGTCTTCTATCCTTAAACTGTCTTATCTACACCCCCCTTCTCCACCCCACACCTTATACATATCATCTTCACTTCTGTCCTCTCCCTATTACTGCACTCAACAAATCTGGCTAATTGTATATTCACACGCCCAATATTCCAAACCACTGAGGCATGTCCCCCCACATAAATCACATTCCCACATCACCTCCCTCACCCTTCTGCTTCTCCTAGCCTCTGGTGATGTATCCCCAAACCCTGGGCCTCCTTCATCTAACTGTGCTCAACGCACCCATTACCCCACACCCTCTGGCTGCAGCCGCAATGCACACAATCTGGTTCCCATTCCTCTCCTTCCCAAGACCAGACTCCCTTTCTCTTGCGCCCTTTGGAACGCTCGCTCTGTCTGTAATAAACTCACCTCCCTCCACGAACTCTTTATCGCTAACTCATTTAATCTACTCACCATCACCGAAACCTGGCTTCACAAATCGGACACTGCGGCTTCTGCTGCTCTATCCCACGGTGGTCTTCTCTGGACTCACTCCCCCAGATCCAGTGGACGCAAAGGTGGGGGTGTTGGAATCCCTTAAGCCCCACATAGCACCTTTCAAGTACTTCACCCACCTCCCTCTCTGGCACTCTCCTCATTTGAGGCACACTGCATTCGTCTCTTCTCCCCAGTTTCCCTAAGAATAGCTGTGATCTACCGGCCCCCCGGTCCACTATCTTCCTTTCTTGATGACTTCTCCGCCTGGTTACCCTACTTTCTCTCTTCTGAAATCCCCACAATCATTCTTGGTGACTTCAACATCCCTATTGATAATAACTCTCCTGCAACTTCCAAACTTCTCAGTCTAACCTCCTCCTTTGATCTGAAGCAATGGATACATGCTCCCACTCACTCTGAAGGCAATACCCTTGACCTTGTCTTTTCCCACTTATGCACTCCATGCCACCTCTCCAACTATCCTTACCCCCTCTCTGATCACCACCTTATTATTTTCACTCTCTCCCTCTCCTCCCCCCCCAAACACCTAACGGTTACTCGTAGAAACCTTCACAATATCAACCCTTCTCTTCTATGCTCTGCAACTGACCACCTCTATGACAAAATCGCACCCCTGTCCTGCACCCACCTAGCCACACTTCTAGCATCACTGGACAGAGTGGCCCCCCTCACTACACGCAGAATAAGGCCCGCCCCTTCAACCCTGGCAAACATATGATACTAGAAGTCTGAAAAAGCACAGCCCTGCTCTCGAGCGCCAATGGCGTAAGACTAAGTCCCAGAAAGATTTCGGCCAGTATAAATCTGCCCTCCAAATATACATCTCCAGCCTCCTCACTGCCAAGCAGACCTATTTCATCACCCTCATTAAAAACTTATCATCCCGTCCCCGTCAACTCTTCTCTACCTTCAACTCGCTCCTTCGTCCCCCACTGCCTCCACCCACTAACTCACTCACTGCCCAGGAGATTGCCAATCACTTCAAACAGAAGATTGATAGAATTCGCGAGGAAATCTCTACGGTTCAGATGCCCTCTATGCTATATACCTCATGCCCACAGGTACAATCTTTACTTCCCTCTTTCAATCCCACCACTATAGACGAGGTTGCTAAATTACTTGCTAATGTACATCTTACCACCAGCGCTCTGGATCCTGTTCCCTCGCAAATGCTACGTTCACCCTCTGGCTCTATTCTACGCTCTATAACCCACATCTTCAATCTCTCCCTCTCTTCTGGCTTCTTCCCTAACTCTTTGAAACATGCACTAGTCAGCCCCATACTTAAAAAGCCCTCTCTGGACCCATCCAATCTTGACAACCTGCGCCCCATCTCCTTGCTCCCCTTTTTATCCAAACTCCTTGAACGTCTAGTTTACAACCGATTGAGCGTCCACCTTGCTGATAATAACCTTCTTGATCCCCTTCAGTCTGGATTTCGTCCTCAACATTCCACAGAAACTGCACTCCTAAAATTAACAAATGATATACTAACGGCCAAAACTAAGGGACACTATTCCGTACTTTTACTCCTTGACCTCTCTGCTGCCTTCGATACGGTTGACCACCCCCTCCTCCTCACAAAACTCCATGCCTTGGGTCTCCGCGACTGTACTCTTCGCTGGTTCTCTACCTACTTATCCAACCGCACCTTTAGCATTACTTACAACTCTACTTCCTCCTCTCCCCTTCCTTTCTCAATTGGGGTCCCCCAAGGTTCTGTTCTTGGACCTCTCCTATTTTCAATCTACACCTCCTCCCTGGGTCAGCTGATAGCCTCCCACGGCTTCCAATACCATCTCTACGCTGATGACACTCAAATCTATTTCTCTGCCCCTCAACTCACTCCTTCATTCTCCTCACGTATCTCTAATTTACTATCAGATATATCAGTTTGGATGTCACACCACTTCCTCAAACTTAATCTATCCAAAACTGAACTGGTCATTTTTCCTCCTCCTCGTGCCTTCTCCCCCGATCTCTCTGTTAAAATTGATGGCACAACTATCAGCCCATCCCCACACGCCAAGGTCCTAGGAGTAGTTCTGGACTCTGAACTCTCCTTTAATCCTCACATCCAATCACTGTCCAAATCTTGCCGCATCAACCTCCGCAACATCTCCAAAATACGCCCCTTTTTAACCAAAGACACAACAAAGCTCCTTATCCACTCCCTGGTCATTTCTCACCTCGATTACTGCAACTCCCTCCTCATTGGCTTACCTCGGAAAACTTTAACCCCCCTTCAGTCCATCATGAATGCTGCTGCCAGACTCATCCACCTTACCAACCGCTCTGTGTCTCCTTCTCCTCTCTGTCAATCCCTCCACTGGCTTCCGCTCACCCAACAAATTAGTATTTTGAATTTAACGACCACCTACAAAGCCATCCACAACACTGTCCCCAGATACATCACTGACCTAGTCTCTAAATACCAACCTAATCGTTCTCTTCATTCCTCTCAAAACCTCCTGCTCTCTAGCTCGCTCATCACCTCCTCCCATGCTCGTCTCCAGGACTTCTCCAGAGCCTCTCCAAGCCTATGGAACTCCCTACCTCAATCTGTCTGTCTGTCTATCTCCTTCTCTATTAGCTTTTAGAGGATCCCTAAAAACCCTCCTCTTCAGAGAAGCCTATCCCACCCACACCTAACAACTATATTTCCATTCTGTCCACCTGATCATCCTCCACAGCTAATACCCTTTGTTTCACAAGACCCTCCCTTCTAGACTGTAAGCTCTAACAAGCAGGGCCCTCTGATCCCTCTGTATTGTGATTGTACTGTCTTCCCTGATGTTGTAAAGCGCTGCGCAAACTGTTGGCGCTATATAAATCCTGTATAATAATAATAATGATGTAAACTAAAGTCAGTAATCTGCTTTTTTTCCCCTCATGCTTGCAGTGCCACCTATCAGTGTCCACCAGTGCTGCCAATTAGTGCCCATCGATGCTGCCTACCAGTGCCCCCTACCACCTATCTGTGCAGCCTCATCAGTGCCTCCTGATCAGGGCCGACCAGTGCTGCCTCATCAGTGCAGCCTATCAGTGACCATCAGAGCACATTAGTGAAGTAGAAAAAGTACCTGTTAGCAAAAAAATTAACAAACTTTGAAAACTTTAGTATTTTTTGTTTGTTTAGCAAAACATTTATAACCCAGAAGTGATTAAATACCAAAAAAAGCTCTATTTGTGTGAAAAAAAAATGATAAAAATGTCATGTGGATACAGTGTAGCATGACCACGCAATTGTCATTCAAAGAGTGACAGCGCTGAAAGCAGAAAGGGGGTATAAGTGCCCAGTAAGCTAGTAGTTTAAAAGGTGTTTTTTATTATATACTGCAGGTGAGTTACGTTATTTGAATTGGCACAAATAAAATGGTGGCAATGTTTGAAAATCCACCTATGTAATAAATGTAGCCTTTTCACGATAAGATATGGTACATCTTACTGAACTTAGATCATTTTGTTCTATCAAAAACCCATGCTAGATAAACATGAATAAGTAAAAATAAAACTCAAATCCACTATCCTGTAGCTATTTTAACCATGGGGTCTAAGGCTGGCCATACGAACAATTTTTCCTTGAATTTACCAAAACCATATAATAGGAGGGCAAACCTAAACACTTTCAATGTGTATGCAATCAAGCAAGCCCTTGCACTACATAGTTAAAGGTAAATTCTAAAGGAAATTAAATAACAAAATTGTATTATGTATGGCCAGCTTAACAGAATACATTTTGTGATGTGTAGTAAGAGATTCTGCAGGCACCGCAGTTGAATTGTTCACCAATATGTCTTACCATCTAGGCTAATATTGGGAATGAACAGAAGATGTTCTCAACAGGCAGAATAAAAAAGGAAAAAAAATTTGGTCGAAAACAGTCTGATTATAACTTATGATTGGAGAATTTGCCATCAAAATTATCCAGAGCTGGATTATTATCAGTAAATTGGTACAATGCGATTGCTGGGGAATCAATGTATAAATAATAAATTTGACTACAACAGTTTACCCAGAGATTGTTTATTAGAGATATTTATACAGCACAAACTATTTACACAGTACTTTACATATATTTTAGATTTATATCAGTCCTCCCCTCAAGGCGCTTACAATCTATGTTCCCTACGCCACATGTATACATACACTAGGGCCAATTTAGACAGAACCTATTAGCATGCTTGTGTGGGGGGAAACTGGAGTGCCTGGAGAAAATCCATGCAAGCACAGGGAGAACATGCACACTCTACCCTGGTAGTGTATTTGTTGGGATTTAAACCAATGGTCTTAATGCTGCAGGGCAAAAGTGCTCATCACTAAGCCACTGTGCTGCCCTGCTATTTCTTTATATTGATTGCAACCACAAATACGGTTTCTACATATAAATAATAAAAAAAAATTCTAATGACATAAAATTTTATACAAAAGTTATTATTCTAATTCCCAAAAAAATGTAAACAATGTATGCAGTGTACTGATCCATATTAAAATCCAAATACTAAATGAAAAGTGTAGTATCTATAACAATCCACAAGATGGCCCCAAAACAGCTCCCCCCTTTAAAATGGTTGTAAATTTACATAGATGAATTGCACCTATGACATCATTGGTGCATGTGCTCTGAAGGAACGGCCACTCGTGCCGTTCCTTTAGAGCCCTGTGTCGTGACCGGCGGCTCCGGCCAGTCACACAGCCAGAGTCCACAGACCCAGAGGGAAGACGGGTGAAAATGGATGTGGCCTCCAGCGATGACAATGCATCGGTGGAGGGCGATGCATATTGGAATATTATGCCTTTACTTTACAGGTAAAAAATAAATAAAAAAAATCAGCCTGAGATTCACTTCCTCTTTAGCCTCTTGCCGACAACCCCACGTACATTTACTGCGGGGTGGCGGCTCCTGTGTGCAGAATCATGTACAGGTACAATATTCTGCACGTTCATGTCTGCACCGCCGCCGGCGACTCGCTCCCGTTGTGATTGCACCCAGCGGTAGCCAATTAGCGGGTCTCGATGTCAAACGGGACCCGCCGATCATTCCCGACAGAGGCAGAACAGCAGTCTGCCGACGTAAACAAAGCAGATCGCCGTTCTGTTATTAGGGAAGACAGAGATCCTGTGTTTCTGCTAAGCAAGAACATGGATCTCTGTACACATCCCCCGCAGTTAGCAAACACCCCTTAGGGAAACATTTAACCCTTGATCGCCCCTGAGGTTAACCCCTTGCCTGCAAGTGTCATTAGTACAGTGACAGTGCATATATTTTTATCACTGATCACTGTATTAATGTCACTGGTGCCCAAAAAAGTATTGAAAGTGTCCGATTTGACTGCCGCAATGTAGCAGTCTCACTATAAAGATGCTAATTGCCGCCATTACCAGTAAAAATAAATAAAAATTCCATAAAAATATCCCATAGTTTGTAGACACTATAACTTTTGCGCAAACTAATCAATATATGCGGATTGGGATTTTTTTTTTACCAAGAACATGTAGCAGAATACATATTGGCCAAAATTGATAAAGCAATAAGATTTTTACAATTTTTCTTATTGGGTATGTCTTATAGCAGAACGTAAAAAATTAATAAATAATAATATATACAGTGGGTACGGAAAGTATTCAGACCCCCTTAAATTTTTCACTCTTTGTTATATTGCAGCCATTTGCTAAAATCATATAAGTTCATTTTTTCCCTCATTAATGTACACACAGCACCTCATATTGACAAAAAAAAACAAAGAATTGTTGAAATTTTTGCAGATTTATTAAAAAAGAAAAAGTGAAATATCACATGGTCCTAAGTATTCAGACCCTTTGCTCAGTATTTAGTAGAAGCCCCCTTTTGATCTAATACAGCCATGAGTCTTTTTGGGAAAGATGCAACAAGTTTTTCACACCTGAATTTGGGGATCCTCTGCCATTCCTCCTTGCAGATCCTCTCCAGTTCTGTCAGGTTGGATGGCAAACGTTGGTGGACAGCCATTTTTAGGTCTCTCCAGAGATGCTCAATTGGGTTTAAGTCGGGGCTCTTGCTGGGCCACTCAAGAACAGTCACGGAGTTGTTGTGAAGCCACTCCTTCGTTATTTTAGCTGTGTGCTTAAGGTCATTGTCTTGTTGGAAGGTAAACCTTCGGCCCAGTCTGAGGTCCTGAGCACTCTGGAGGTTTTCATCCAGGGTATCCCTGTACTTGGCCGCAATCATCTTTCCCTCGATTGCAACCAGTCATCCTGTCCCTGCAGCTGAAAAACACCCCCACAGCATGATGCTGCCACCACCATGCTTCACTGTTGGGGCTGTATTGGACAGGTGATGAGCAGTGCCTGGTTTTCTCCACACATACCGCTTAGAATTAAGGCCAAAAGGTTCTATCTGGGTCTCATCAGACCAGAGAATCTTATTTCTCACCATCTTGGAGTCCTTCAGTTGTAATTTAGCAAGCTCCATGTAGGCTTTCATGTGTCTTGCACTGGAGAGGCTTCTGTCGGGCCACTCTGCCATAAAGCCCCGACTGGTGGAGGGCTGCAGTGATGGTTGACTTTCTACAACTTTCTCCCATCTCCCGACTGCATCTCTGGAGCTCAGCCACAGTGATCTTTGAGTTCTTCTTTACCTCTCTCACCAAGGCTCTTCTCCCCCGATAGCTCAGTTTGGCCGGACGGCTAGCTCTACGAAGGGTTCTAGTTGTCCCAAACGTCTTCCATTTAAGGATTATGGAGGCCACTGTGCTCTTAGGAACCTTAAGTGCAGCAGAAATTTTTTTGTAACCTTGGCCAGATCTGTGCCTTGCCACAATTCTGTCTCTGAGCTCTTCAGGCAGTTCCTTTGACCTCATGATTCTCATTTTCTCTGACATGCACTGTGAGCTGTAAGGTCTTATATAGACAGGTAGGTGGCTTTCCTAATCAAGTCCAATCAGTATAATCAAAAACAGCTGGACTCAAATGAAGGTGTAGAACCATCTCAAGGGTGATCAGAAGAAATGGACAGCACTTGAGTTAAATATATGAGTGTCACAGCAAAGGGTCTGAATACTTAGGACCATTTGAGTTTACAGTTTTTCTTTTTTAATAAATCTGCAAAAATGTCAACAATTCTGTGTTTTTCTGTCAATATGGGGTGCTGTGTGTACATTAACCACTTCGCGCCCGTCATGCGACTAATGACGGCCGCAAAGTGGTTCTTAAATGCCAGGAGGCTGTCTTTATACGGCCTCCGCTCCTCCGGCCACTGGGGGGCGTGCGTGCTCAGCGCATCACTGGAGATGCCGATGCGCGTGCCTGGCGGCCGCGATGTCCGCCAGGCACCCGCGATCGGTAGGTACACAGACAAGGACATGGATCTGTATGTGTAAACACACAGATCCATGTCCTGTCAGGGAGAGAGAAGACCGATGCTGTGTCCCTTGTACATAGGGACACAGATCGGTCAACTCCCCCAGTCAGTCCCCTCCCCCCACAGTAGCAATCACTCATAGGGCATACATTTAACCCCTTCCTCGCCCCTAGTGTTAACCCCTTCCCTGCCAGTCACATTTATACAGTAATCAGTGCATTTTTATAGTACTAATCGCTGTATAAATGTGAATGGTCCCAAAAATGTGTCCGATGTGTCCGCCGCAATATCGCAGTCATGATAAAAATCGCAGATCGCCGCCATTACTAGTAAAAAGATAAAATAATGGGGGCGTGGCCTGGCGTGTGAAGGAGATGGACGCATAACTGAAGAGCTCCGACAGACCCGCGGCCTTAGCTAGTCTACCTGCACCTACTTCGCACCAGAATGAGCAGGAAGCAATACGGGACACCCCGCACCAGATCCCGGCGCACATCAGCCTTCCAGGGTCGGAACATCTCCGACCTCTTTAAAAATACCCCGGCGGCACGGAACAACGTGGCACGAGACAAGATGGCGGAGCCGCATGCAGATGAGGAGTACAGCGAGGACTCACAGTCGGCTGCGGAGGAAAACGGTAGGGGAACTCCACACCCTGACCTCCCACTCACTTATGCCGGTATGTCGGGGTTTGCCGCAGACATTAAGGCAACATTCTCTGCTGCTATTACCGATCTCAAATCCAGCATGCTGGTACCGACTGAAAAGATGGCCACCGCAGAAGCTTCAGGGAGGCAGAGGGACAGAGCCATATTAAGATTGGAGAAGGTGACTTGCTCCCAAACCAGGCACTTTATTGAGATAAATAGACATCTCGAGGAATTAGACAATAGAGGAAGGAGGAACAACATTCGGGTGAGGGGGATCCCCGAGTCAGTGGACACGGAGCAGATAACCCCGGCATTAGAGAGGGTCTTTAACAGCCTACTAGAAAGGCCGGAGGACACAGCAATTGAGTTTGTGAGAGCGCACAGAGCTCTTAGAGCAAAGGGGCCGGACAGCATGCCGCCCAGGGATATCATATGCTGCTTGCAGAACTTTCCTCTCAAAGAGGATATCATGAGGAAGGCACGCAGAAATGAGCAAATTGTATTCAATGGAGAGAATATAATGTTGTTCCACGACCTGTCCCAAATCACCCTCAAGAATCGTAGAGCTCTTAGACCCCTGTTAGAGAGATTAAGAGAGAAAGAGCTGCGCTACACTTGGCGATTCCCCTTTGCCCTGCTGGTGCATTACAATGGCAAACAACACACTCTGCGCACCCCAGAAGATCTCCCTGAGTTTTGCCAGGACCTCCAGCTTGGAATGGTGGATCTGCCAGAGTGGTACCAGGAATTCATGCTGCCCATGACGGAAAGGCCCCAACCGAGCTCCCCCCAAGCCTCGCCAGATAAACATCTTTACAAAAAGCTGAAACCCTCCCGGCCGGGCGGTTCTCAGACCGGCACACCAAGTCACAGATCACACGCATCTAGAGGAGGAGAGGAGATGTGAAGGTAGCGCCACACACTTTTTTCAACAAAGGGCGAGGGACGGTTAACCTGCGACAGCCTCAGCTGCTCTTTCCCTCACTTTGACCTCCCCAGGCGCGATGGTTATTCCTACGCACGAGACTGAGTGTGCCCGCTGGGCTGGGAGGTGGATGTTGTTTCTTGCCTTGGCTACACTGCTTGTTGCAGTGGCCGCAGGTCTCTCCAAGTTCTCCAGGGTGACCCACGATTGATTTGAATATGATAAGCCATATGGCACCAACAGGAAGGATGCTTAGACTCATCCGATCTCCCACCTTTGTGCCACGTTCTTACACATGGTCATGAGGGTTCAACATCAGACTATATGTGCGAATTGGTTTAGAACTTAAATATACCTTGGGAGATCATGAGAGGTGGAATTCTTAGAGCATGGTTTATGTGGCTTGGTTATGTTAGAATACCACCATACACGAGGGAAAAGGAGGGAATACGTTTCACATAGGCTTTCGGAATATGCGCCCACCCTCGAACTAAGGCTCTAGCTAAATTGATTTATTGTGTTCCCTTTTTTCTCCTTTTTTTTCTTTTTTTATTGCTCCTTTACTGGGAAACGCAGCTTCATGTTGCAGGGATACTTACACCTCACCCACTGTTCTATTACCATTCTTTGGTTGCATTTATTTCTTATCTAGGTTACGCTTGGTGCAGATTAGACTAATTTTAATTTTATCATAAGTTTTCTAGGCTGCGGCCTGTCCAGGTTCGTTTTCATAGCCGAGTTTACTTTACAACTCCAGTTTGACCAGTTTAGGTCATCCGCCAACCACCGACCCCCACGAAGTGATACTGACGGGGGTTTTACCTCATCAGAGATCACTTAATTGACTTACTTGGATACGACTTAGTGTCCAAGGGGAATACAGTACCTCTCCCACCCTCCCTTTCAACTAATCCTTCCCCACCCATCCCCCCTCTTTTCCTACACCGCTTCCCCCTTTACCTCTCTTTTCTTTCTCTCTTTTTCTTGCTATATTGATTTTTGGATCTATCAAGCGGGGGTAGCACGATATACAAACTGTAGTGTAGGATTTATAACGCATATAACCTAACAAATCCTAAGTTCTATTTACAGGGAGAGCTACGACAGACTCTTCTAGGAGCACAGCATGGCTTATACTGCCTTGGGTCAGAACGCCACAGTGATCTCACATAATGTGAGGGGCTTAAACGTACCAGAAAAGCGCACAGCCCTTCTCAGAGAATTAAAGAAAGGTAGGCCTAAGTTTGTTTTCCTGCAAGAAACTCACTTCAAGACGCAACAAATACCTAAACTGACAGACACCTTCTTCACGCAGGCATTTCATGCGACGAATGACTTAGCCAAATCCAAGGGCGTATCCATACTTATTAGTAGGGATGCGGCCTTTGAACTTACGGATAGATTGACTGACCCCGGGGGACGTTTTCTTTTTTTAAAGGGCAAATGCGCAGGCAAACCCATTACACTTGCCAACGTCTATTTTCCAAACAAGGCGCACCTTACCTTTTGTAAACGCATCATAAACGAACTCAAGAGCTTCAGTTCAGGTAGCATCATTTTGGGAGGAGATTTCAACGCTCCACTAAATCCACTAGTAGACACCTCTACCGGCAAAACCTACATTACATATAAAATCATCAAACAAATCAAATCCCTACTGAACTCCATGCAACTGGTAGACACATGGAGGTTTTCACACCCTGAAGATAGGGACTTTACTTATTTCTCCAGTCCCCACCAAAGGTATTCCAGGATTGATTATATCTTCCTCACACAAAGAGACCTGGAAATGATCTCTGGGGCACACATTGGGATTCAGACCACTTCAGATCATGCCCCGGTTGCCCTACACCTGGACTTGACGTCGCCTCCCACTAAGTCCAACACGTGGAGACTCAATTCCTCCCTAATAACTGATCCAACCTTAGCTACACGGATCGCCACTTCCATCCGGGAGTATTTCTTGCAGAATGGGACACCAGGGATTGACCCGATGATTCTATGGGAAGCCCATAAATGCACCGTGAGAGGGGAACTGATAAAAATGGGGGCCCAACGCAAAAAAGACAGGGAAAGGGAAATCGCACAGCTGTCCAAACGCATACATATGTTAGAAACGCACCACAAACAATCTTTATCGGTCCGCTCTGCAGCTGACTTACTGGAGGCCAGGAAGTCACTACAACAGTTGTTTGACACAAAAGCTAAGAGGTTGCTATTCTTTAGGAAGAAAATATATTATGAGTTTGGGGACAAGACAGGCAAATTTCTGGCGAAAGCCTTGAAAAACGACAAAACAACACAGAACATATTAGGCATCCGGACAAAGACAGGGACACTAGACATCACAACGAAACAAATAGCTGACCACTTCCATAAGTATTACACTTCGCTATATAATCTACCGGTACAATCCAAGTCAGGACAGCACCAAGGAGACAGAGGTCAGGCCATTTTGGACTACCTCAGAGACTCAAAACTCCCGACACTACCTGTGGAGGACACCACTCTACTAGAGAAACCTATTGAGATTGCAGAACTACAAACGGTCATCAAAAACCTCAAATCAGGGAAGAGCCCCGGACCTGATGGCTTCACAGCCATTTATTATAAAACTTTCTCAGACTCCTTAATCACACCACTACTACATGCCCTCAATTCTCTCTCTAGGCCTAGGGAAATACCACAAACCTTTTTGTCAGCGCATATTACAGTCATTCCCAAACCAAACAAGGACCCGACTGACTGTGCCAGTTACAGGCCAATTTCCCTCCTAAATCTGGACGTCAAATTGATATCTAAAATCCTGGCCAATAGACTGAAGCCCCTGCTTTACACCCTGGTGGGACCCGAACAAGCCGGGTTCATGCCGGGAAGGGAAACAAGGGATAACATATTTAAAGCGCTCAACTTGATTCATGCCTCAGGTTCCCTAAACATTGAAGGTCTTCTCCTGTCCACTGACGCGGAGAAGGCCTTCGACAGGGTTGCGTGGGATTTCATGATGGAAACCTGCAAACATATTGGCCTAGGGCCTCACATGATAACCTGGATATCTGCTCTGTATAAAGACCCAACCGCGCGACTCAAGATCAACGGCTCCCTCTCAAACACGGTCCAGATTAGGAACGGGACAAGACAGGGATGCCCCCTCTCACCCCTCCTGTTCATTCTGACGTTAGAGCCCTTTATCAGGAAAATTACAATGTCTGACTCGATCACAGGATTCAAATTAGCAGGGAGGGAACACAAGTTGTCGGCTTACGCCGACGACTTGTTGTTCTTCATCACCAACCCACACTCTTCAATACCAGCCCTGATATCTGAATTCACGCAGTTTGGGGTCATCTCCAACTTAAAAATAAATTACTCCAAATCAGAGGCTATGAACCTGACTGTTCCCAAAGAAGACCTCACCGACGTAATGACCAAGTGTCCTTTTAAATGGGTTGACTCTGCTCTTCAATACTTAGGGATTTGGTTGACACCTAAGCTGTCCCAGATATTTGACCGGAATTTCTCACCACTCCTGAAACTGATCAGTGCTGATCTGATGAACTGGCACCCACGACACTTCTCCTGGTTTGGTAGAGCAGCCATCTGTAAGATGGTAATTCTGCCGAGAGTGCTTTATCTGTTCAGGAATCTCCCTATTAAAATTCCTCACAGCTTCTTCCGAACGCTTCGTTCGCTGCAACTTAAATTTATTTGGGCCCATAAAAACCCAAGAGTCAGACTTGCCTTGCTCTCCCGGGCCAAGGATAGAGGGGGAATGGGTGTCCCCAGCTTTAAGCAATACTACCTCGCAGCACACGTAACAAGATTAATAGACTGGCACTGTCACCATGCACTTAAGGACTGGGTTGGAATGGAGAAAGCTATGAGCCCCACCTCCCTTAGGTACTTACCCTGGACTTCTTGGCACAACATCCCAGCTGCCCTCAAATCACACCCTCTTATAGGTCCCACCTTGACAAGTTTCCATGTTTTGACAAAACAGGCCAACTTCTCCTCACACATGAGTCCAATTACATCTCTGCTTGACAATCCGGACTTCCAGCCGGGTATAAGGAATCACAATCTGCTTAACACAGACACAAATACCCCGTTATTGGCTAAGCATTGTTTTCTAGGCGACAGATTTAAAAACTTTGTAGAAATAAAGGATGACAATAACCTACCGGGCCTACCGCTGTGGACATATTTTCAAATTCGTAGCTACCTAAACCACCCAGTCAGGAAGGCTCACTTTAACAGACCTCTAACGGAACTAGAGAACATTTGTCTGAAAGGAGAACCCCTGCCCAAAGCCACATCTATCGCACATGGCTGGATTCGGGAGGGTGATGCACCAGGGGACAATAGGCTCAGAGCTGCGTGGACAGAGGACTTAGGCGCCCCCATATCGGACATACAATGGCGAAATGCTTGTATACTAGCACACAAATGTTCACTCAGCTCCAGAACCCAAGAAACAGCATATAAATTGCTGACACGCTGGTACGCCACGCCTGTGAGGCTACACTCTTGGTTCCCACAGACACCTGATACATGCTGGAGGTGCCAAAACGCGAAAGGTACTCTACTACACATTTGGTGGCAATGCCCGGGGATCCAACCCTTCTGGACCCAGGTACGAGAGCTGATATTTCAGATTACTGAAACAAAACTAAAGCTTGATGCCATGGGGTGCCTCCTTCATGTCACAGACTTCTCCATCAAAAGATACAAAAATTCTCTGACCAAACACTTACTGAACGCTGCCAAAGCCCTCATACCATTATATTGGAAATCCTCCCGCATTCCGTCCAGACAGGAATGGCTACGTAAGGTTTCGGAGATCTGTGATATGGAGGACGCTGTAGCTCAAGCTGGAGACAACGCTACAACATTTCATGACACCTGGTCACCCTGGTTTGCGTTTAAGTACTCCTCAGACTACCTGAACCTGATGGACACAATCCAATGACTATAAGGGACCCTCCCTACTTAAAGAAGGTGATACCACTCTGGAATCTGATCCTCAAACTTATATCCACAATAGGTACCCACTTGCAACATAGAAAACTACCTTAGCGAGAAATGTACTACCTCGAACCCCCACGCTGTTACTCCCTATTCGGGACTTGATTAGGCTACACAATTTGCAGGTTCCTTATGGATTCTGCTTCGATGCTCCACCCTGCACCCTCTTTCCCTTTCTTCTATACTTCTCTTCCTCTCTAGTCTTTCCTAGTTCGTCTTCCACCAACTCTGCTTGTACCAAAACCAATGGGCAAATTTAATATATGGTACGAAGGTCGAATCTATCCATTCACCCATTACAATAGATGTCAGAACTGTTATATTTACTTAATCCGCAGGTACTATGTTTCTGTTTTCATAATACTGAGTTCTCCGGATGTCTCTTGTTAATGTACCAGACAGTAAATGCTTGGAACAATTATGGTATATTGGTTTATGTACTGCTACTTATATTTCTAGGAGCTGCGACTCCATATCTTTGTAAACGTATTCTTGCATTTCCTGATACTTTCAATAAACTTGATGTTATAAAAAAAAAAAAGATAAAATAATAAAAAAAAAAAAAAATCAATTCTATCCCCTATTTTGTAGGCGCTATAACCTTTGCGCAAACCAATCACTATACGCTTATTGCGATTTTTTTTAACCAAAAATATGTAGAAGAATACGTATCGGCCTAAACTGAGAAAAAAATAGTTTTTTAAAAAAAAAATTGGGATATTTATTATAGCAAAAATCAAAAAATATTGTTTTTTTTCAAAATTGTTGCTCTTTTTTGGTTTATAGCGCAAAAAATAAAAACCGCAGAGGTGATCAAATACCACCAAAAGAAAGCTCTATTTGGGGGAAAAAAGGACGTCAATTTTGTTTGGGAGCCACGTCGCACGACCGCGCAATTGTCATTCAAAGCGTGACAGTGCCGAAAGCTGAAATTTCGCCTGGGCAGGAAGGGAGTATATGTGCCCAGTAAGGAAGGGGTTAATGAGGAAAAAAATGATATTAAATGATTTTTGCAAATGGCTGCAATATAACAAAGAGTGAAAATTTAAGGGGGTCTGAATACTTTCCGTACCCACTATATATATTTATTTTTTTCGAAATTGTCTGTCTTTTTTTTGTTTATAGTGCAAAAAATAAAAACCACAGAGGTAATCAAATACCACCAAGAGAAAACTATTTGTGGGAAAAAAAAGTACCAGTTACTTACCGGTAATGGTCTTTCTGGTAAGTCTTCCAGGACGGCACAATGAGAGATGACTAGTCCACCTGACAGGAAACACAATCAATCAAAGAGGTTAAAAACCCCACCCCTCCCTGTGCTCCTCAGTTTGTGAAAAAGTACTCCACACTAGTGCACGAGAGTGAAAACAACATACCACAACAACTCTATATATATATATATATATTAATATACTTAACCAGAGCGGTGGGAAGTAGGCCTGCCGTCCTGGAAGACTTACCAGAAAGACCATTACCGGTAAGTAACTGGTACTTTTCTCAAGACGTCTTCCAGGAAGGCACAATGAGAGAGAAGCAAGTAATTTGCAGGCCTACCTTAGGGTGGGACGACCGCTTGCAGGACCTTCCTACCAAATGAGAGGTCCTGAGGCGACAGCAACTCCACTCTGTAATGCTTCAAAAAAGTGTTCTGGCTTGACCATGTCGCAGCTTGGCAGATTTGTTCGACCGAAGCTCCGGCCCTTTCTGCCCAGGAGGTCGCCAGAGACCGAGTGGAATGTGCTTTAACCTTCGGGGCTGTCTTAGCAGCCTGGTCATAAGCTAGGGAGATTGCTTGTTTTATCCACCTAGCTATGGTTACTCTAGAAGCCTGTTGGCCCTTTTTCTGACCAGAAAAATTAATAAATAAGTGGCTGGATTTTCTGAAAATGCTAACTCTATCCAAATAAGAAAGCAGACATCGTCTGACATCCAAACAATGAAAGGAAGTCTCCCTTTCATTCTGGGGATTGGAACAAAAAGAAGGGAGTATTATTTCCTGCGTTCTATGAAATTTTGATACTACCTTGGGAAGGTACAGGGGGTCCTGCCTGAGAACAACCCTGTCCTCAAATAAACGAAAAAAACGGCTCTTTAATTGACAGAGCCTGCATATCACCTACTCTTTTGGCTGTCGTTATCGCCAGCAGAAAGGTAAACTTAACTGTGAGAAGTTTAATAGAAATACTGTCTAAAGGCTCGAACGGGGCCTTAGTTAACTGTTCTAGAACCAAGGAGAGATCCCAGGGTGGAACCCTAGAGATCTGTACTGGAGACATTCTGTCCCTAGCTGACAAGAATCTTTTAATCAACGGGTCCTGGGACAATCTTCTGTCCAGGAAGTAAGATAAGGTTGCTACCTGAACTCTTAGTGTCTTGGTAGCCAGCCCCAGATCAACTCCATCCTGGAGAAATTCCAGAATGACCGAAGTTTCCTGTTGGGAAACCTCTCTCTCTGAACACCAGCGAGAGAAGACCCCCCACACCTTAGCATAAATCCGCCTGGTGACCTCCTTTCTACTAGAGAGGAGAGTGGTAATCACTCTCTCTGAACAGCCCTTCTCCCGCAGGTTCTGCCTTTCAAGCACCAGGCCGTCAGTTTGAAGAAGCTGGGCTCTGGGTGGAAGACCGGACCCTGAAGAAGAAGGTCTGACCGAACTGGTAGATGGAGAGGGGGAGCTACCGACCAGTTCTCCAGAGTGGGAAACCAGGCTCTCTTGGGCCACCAGGGGGTGACCAAAATGAGACAGCATTCTGAGAGGTCCAGCTTCTGCAGGATCCTCGGAATCAGACTCAGAGGAGGAAAGGCATAGGCCAGATGAAAACTCCACACCTGGGCCAGCGCATCCACTCCCTCTGAGCCCCATTCCCGGGTCAGGGAAAAGAACCTCTTTAGCTTTTTGTTTTCCCTGCGGGCGAAGAGGTCTATCTCCGGATTGCCGAACCGCTGGCACACAAGATCGAACACCTCTGTGTTCAACTCCCATTCTCCCTGGAGAATCGGGTGGCGACTTAAAAAGTCCGCCTCTACGTTGTGAACCCCTTTTATGTGAACCGCTGTGATAGAGGGAATCCGGAGCTCTGCCCAGCTCAGGATCTCCAGAGACAAAGCCAGAAGGGTACGCGACCTGGTGCCTCCCTGATGGTTCAGGAATGCCACTGTGGTGGCATTGTCGGATAGAATCTGGACCTCTCGGCCCCTGACTCTCTCCTCGAAGGCCTTTAGAGCCTCCCGGACCGCCAACAATTCCCGGAGGTTTGAGGAGGCGCCCCTCTGACCTCGGTTCCAGGAACCCTGAGCTCATCTAAGTGAGCCCCCCAACCCCAGGCGCTTGCGTCTGTGGTTATCCTGAGAGGGTTGGACTGACTCCACAGACGACCCACCAGTAAATTCTGAGGAAGGAGCCACCACCTCAGAGATTCCTTTGCCACAACTGGGATGGGGACCCTGTAGTCTAGAGATTCCCTTGATCCGTCCCAAGAGGATAGAAGGAATTCTTGGAGAGGTCTGGAGTGGAGCTGAGCCCACGGCACCGCTGGGATGCAAGAGGTCATTAGACCCAGCACCCGCATGATGCTTCTGAAGGAGGATTCCTCTGCCTCCAACATAGACCTGACCGTTGTCATAAGACCTTGTCCTGGGGTAAAACAAGTTTTCTTTCTAAGGAATCCACTAGGAATCCCAAGTAAACTTTCTTCTGTTCTGGGACCATCGAGGATTTTTCTTTGTTGATGATCCACCCCAGGCTTTCCAAGGTGCTCACGACCCTGGCCAGGTCTGCAAGAAGGAGATCTCGACTGATTGTAGAGAAGCAGATTGTCGAGGTAGGGGACTACTGCTATACCCTGCAGGTGCAGGTAAGCAATCACCTCCGCCATGATCTTTGTAAAGACTCTTGGACTGGATGACAGTCCGAAGGGAAGCGCAGCAAACTGCCAATGCTGCACTCCCTGGGCGGAAGTGATTGCAAACCTGAGGAAGGCCTGATGTGCTGGGAATGTCAGGACGTGTAGATAGGCGTCCTTTAGGTCTATGGTCACCATGAACACCCCCCTCAGAAAAAGCTTCCTGAGAGTGTACACGCTCTCCATCCGAAACCTCTTGCGACGCAGATAAGCGTTCAAGGGTCTCAAGTTTATTATAAGTCGATGCTTCCCTGACGGCTTTGGAACAACGAAAACGTGGGAATAGACGCCCAAACCTTGTTGTTCCGTAGGTACCGGGATAACTACTCCCTGCCTTTCCAGATCTGAGACATTCTGTACCAGACCTGCAGCTTTTAAGGGGTCCCTGGGTAGATGCGTTACCAGGAACTTCGGGGGAGGGGAGTGAAGGAACTCTAGCTTGTAGCCCTCTTTTAAAATTTGGAGGACATGGGGGCTCTGAGATATGCTTTCCCATCTGGGGAGAAACTGGGAAAGCCTTCCCCCTACCCTTACGTCACTTAGAGTTCTTGTCATTAGGCTTTTGGCTGGAGAAAAGGATACCTCCCTTCTGTTTGTCCTTGCCAGCACTCCACCTCCTAGTATTGATAGGTCTTTTGTCTGAAGACCGGTTCTTACCCTGGGGGCCTCGAAAAAATCTCCTTTTTTACTTTTTAGGTTTGGTAGGAAATTTCTTACCCTTTTCGGTGGACCTGGACAAGGCTTGGTCAAGTCCTGTACCGAAAAGAAGGGAGCCCTCAAATGGGAGACCACATAAACGGGTCTTGGATGCACTATCACCATCCCAGGTTTTAACCCATACAGCTCTTCTAGCAGAGTTTAAGAGGGCTCCAGTCTTTGCAGTGGTTCTTACGGTTTCTACCGTTGCGTCCGCTAGGTACGCCACCGCGTTACCTATTAGCTGCAACGACTCCAAGACTTCCTTGGATTTGGAAGGGCCTGAAACATGGTCCGTTAATTTTGAGATCCATGCATCTGCATTCCTGGCTACGCATGCTGAAGCCAGCGCCGGGCTCATGGCTGCCGCATTGGCTTCCCAGGCCCTCCGCAAGGTGGTTTCAGCACGCCGATCCATCTGATCTTTGAGGTTACCAGTATCCTCAAAGGAGAGGTCAGACTGTTTGGATACCTGGGCTAAGGAAGCATCCAATCTGGGTGTTTTGAAGAACCTATCTTCATCTTCCTCCTTGAAAGGGCACCTACGTTTCCACGTTTTTGGTCTTAAAAGCTTCCTTTCAGGATCCTTCCATTCTTGAAGGATAATGTCCTTCAGTGCCTGGTGGACGGGGAAGGTTTTGGGTTGAGACTTCAACAAACCCCGATACATTCTATCCTGTGCGGAAACCTGTTCCGCAGGCTCCTGGATCTCCTCAGAAGCATAAATTGCCCCAAGGAGGCCCTCCATATCATCGGCCGAGAAGATGTGCCTTCCTGGCCTGGAGCCCTCTTCCTCGTCCTCTGCCTATCCACCAGACCCTCATCAGATACTTCTCGATCGGAGATATCTGAATCCTCCTCCGGCTCCGAACCCTGTGAAGGTAGGGATTTTAGAGGCCGCGGGCGTTTTTAACTACCCTGGGAGTCAAAGAACTCTCCTGAGAGGAAGAGCCCCCCCCACTTGTCTGAGGTTCTGGTTCCCTAGACCTGAGTGAGGATTGAAATTCCTTAAGCGTAGTCAGCATCTGGGTCTGGACAGACAAGAAGTCTTTCATGACCTGAGATGTTTCTTTTCCAGCCAATTTCTGAATGCATTTAAAACAGAAAGGTCTGGAATAGTCTGGAGGCAACCTATCGTTGCAGTAGCCACATCTTTTGATGCGAGCAGGGGCTTTAGAGGGACGGCTGGTAGACCCCTGGGCAGTGACGTCCCCTCCTGCAGTAAAAACAAATATACACAGGGAATTTTTTTAGTACCAAACACCCCTGTGCAGAGCAAAAGGGGGAAGAGTCGGGGTACCTCCCCCATCATAACCCCTGCTGGCTGGGTAGGACTCACCTCCTGTGGCCTCCTCTGTAGCCTTGGCCGTACCGGGCCTTTCCTCATGCTCCATGCGCCGTCCGGGCTCGAACCGTGTCGCTAAGAGCAAACAGGAGGAATGGGCGCCTCTTTTCCTGGCATCTTTATAGAGGAAGCTGGCTGAAAAGACGCCGGCCGTCGCCATCTTGCCGTAAACCGGAAGTGGCGCGGCACACGGTGACGTCATTCCGGACGCTAGAGGAAATCAATGAGTCCTCCAGGCCATGGGAAAATGGCGCCGCACATGCCTGAGCGGCGCCAATAGCCAGAACAGTGCTTCACCGCTAGGTTCACCACCGCATCTGCGGGAGACCTGCCAGCCCCCCCTCCGAAGTGGACACCCACCAGGTAGGGAGAAAAAAGAGGAAACATTTGGCCCCTGAAGCTTCCAGGTACCCTGTACCTTAGGGCTTCAGAAAACTCAGGGGGGTTCTTCAAGGCTATTCCTTCCCCCCTGAGTATGTTACAACAAAAGGGGGACCCCCCAGGAAGGATGAGCCTGTCCTGCTAGGTCCAGAGGCTTCCTAAGCGTTCGACCTAGGTCCCAGGGGGAGACCTCCAGCACCAGGCCTTTAGGTCTTTAGAAAATAACAAACGGTTTCGCTGTGGGGAAACACAATCAAAAACTGAGGAGCACAGGGAGGGGTGGGGTTTTTAACCTCTTTGATTGATTGTGTTTCCTGTCAGGTGGACTAGTCATCTCTCATTGTGCCGTCCTGGAAGACGTCTTGAGAAAGGACATAAATTTTGTCAGGGTACAGCGTTGCATGATTATTGACAATTATCAGTTAAAGCGACGCAGTGCCGTATCGCAAAAAATGGCCCAGTCATGAAGGGGGATAAACCTTCAAGAGCCAAAGTGGTTAAAGGTAACAAACGCAATGAATAAAGGTTTACTCCACACAGTACAGTCACTATAAAATAAACAACATTATTGGTTCTTTAATGAATGCTATAAGGTTGCATATAAACCTTGCTCTTTTGAGACCTTTGGGTATTAGGTGATCCAGAATAAAAAATATTTCCCTTCTACAGAACTTTATAAATTTCTCACTATGAAGGAAATGGGTTTCAGACTTCAAAACGGAAATAAACCCCTTTATTGATGACTCTGGCCCGGCTGGAGATTCCCCTTCTCTATGTGTCCTGGTGGCCATTATTAACCAGAACTGAGACAGAGAAAGTCCAAAATAAGACATTTTCACCAGAGCCGGTTGAAAGAGGAAAAATTTCCCATGGAGATACCTGTTCTGTTGACAACTAGCTGGCCATTTCCTTTACCTTGAAGAGATTTCCTTTGGTGGTCTGTTGTAACTATAGGACAGGAAGTGAAGGGGAATGGGATACATAAAAAAAAAACAACAAACTTAAAGCGGCAAAACCAGAAATGTTATGTACAGTGCATCCGGAAAGTATTCACAGCGCTTCACTTTTTCAAAAAATTCATTATTTTCCTCAAAATTCAAAAAACAATACCCCATATTGACAACGTGAAAGAAGTTTATTTGAAATCTTGAAAAGCCCCTCTCCCTCCTGTACCCCTCACCTCCGGTTCCCTCCCATAACCCTTGCCTCTGCGCCTCTCCCATACCCTTCACCTCTGGGCATCTCCTCTTCACCTCTGAGCCCCTCCCCTACCTCCACACTCCTTCCATTACTCTTCACTTCTGGGTCCCTCTCATACCCCTCAAATCTGGGCCCCATCGCTTTACCCCTCCTGTAATCCTCATCTCTGGGCCCCCTCCCATACCCCTCACCGCCAGGGCCCGTCCCCTTACCCGTGGACTCCTATTACTCTTAACTTCTGGGACCCTTTGCATACCCCTCACCTCCGGTCCCCTTCCCGTACCCCTCACCCCTTCCATTACCTCTCACCTGCAGTCCCCTTCCTGTACCCCTCACCTCCGGTCCCCTTCCCGTACCCCTCACCTCCGGTCCCCTTCCCCCTCACCTCCGGTCCCCTACCCCTCACCTCCGGGGCCCCTTCCCGTACCCCTCACCTCCGGGGCCCCTTCCCGTACCCCTCACCTCCGGGGCCCCTTCCCGCACCCCTCACCTCCGGTCCCCTTCCCGTACCCCTCACCTCCGGTCCCCTTCCTGTACCCCTCAACACCTACAGTGTAACTGCACCCCTCACCTCCAGTTCCCCAGCCCTACCCCTCACCTCTGGACTCCTTCCATTACACTTCATGTTTGGGCCCCTTCCCCTCACCTCCGGGTTCCTTCTGTACTGCTTCATTCTGGGCCCCTCCCCTACACCTCGGGGCCTCTCCCTGCACACCCCAGCCGTTCTCTCCGTTTGCACACACACTCGAAGTGACTTCGCTACAGCAGACATCACACGGGTCTGGGCGGCCTCAGGGCTCGGAGCCCCGTACAAGACATATCCCCTCCCCCGCTAATCACACTCTGTTCTTCTATCTCTCTTCTCTTCTCGTGCATCGCGCCGCGCCGCGCCCCTTCCACACACAGCATGGCACATTGTGACTTTTCACAACTACCAATAAAGTTGGATGGACAGGAACTGATGTCACGCGTCGTGACACTATGGCTCCTGTGGCCATCCAGGAAGTGTAGCGGAGACAGGAATCTCCGGGAGCTGGAGAAGTGGGTGAGGCGCCGGGTGTCACCGGTATGTAGATCTGCACAGTGGTTTGTATAAGATTACACACGGGGCTCATGTTATCTCCTGAGGAGGTACAGAGATGTCATTTCCGAGTGTAGGGATGAGAGATGATCAGAGGTGTCATTTCCGAGTGTAGGGATGAGAGATGATCAGAGGTGTCATGTCCTAGTGTAGGGATGAGAGATGATCAGAGGTGTCATGTCCTAGTGTAGGGATGAGAGATGAACAGAGCTGTCATGTCCTAGTGTAGGGATGAGAGATGATCAGAGGTGTCATGTCCTAGTGTAGGGATGAGAGATGAACAGAGCTGTCATGTCCTAGTGTAGGGATGAGAGATGATCAGAGGTGTCATGTCCTAGTGTAGGGATGAGAGATGATCAGAGGTGTCATGTCCTAGTGTAGGGATGAGAGATGAACAGAGGTGTCATGTCCTAGTGTAGGGATGAGAGATGATCAGAGGTGTCATGTCCTAGTGTAGGGATGAGAGATGATCAGAGCTGTCATGTCCTAGTGTAGGGATGAGAGATGAACAGAGGTGTCATGTCCTAGTGTAGGGATGAGAGATGATCAGAGGTGTCATGTCCTAGTGTAGGGATGAGAGATGATCAGAGGTGTCATGTCCTAGTGTAGGGATGAGAGATGAACAGAGGTGTCATGTCCTAGTGTAGGGATGAGAGATGATCAGAGGTGTCATGTCCTAGTGTAGGGATGAGAGATGATCAGAGGTGTCATGTCCTAGTGTAGGGATGAGAGATGATCAGAGGTGTCATGTCCTAGTGTAGGGATGAGAGATGATCAGAGGTGTCATGTCCTAGTGTAGGGATGAGAGATGATCAGAGGTGTCATTTCCGAGTGTAGGGATGAGAGATGATCAGAGCTGTCATGTCCTAGTGTAGGGATGAGAGATGATCAGAGGTGTCATGTCCTAGTGTAGGGATGAGAGATGAACAGAGGTGTCATGTCCTAGTGTAGGGATGAGAGATGATCAGAGGTGTCATGTCCTAGTGTAGGGATGAGAGATGATCAGAGGTGTCATGTCCTAGTGTAGGGATGAGAGATGATCAGAGGTGTCATGTCCTAGTGTAGGGATGAGAGATGAACAGAGGTGTCATGTCCTAGTGTAGGGATGAGAGATGAACAGAGGTGTCATGTCCTAGTGTAGGGATGAGAGATGATCAGAGGTGTCATTTCCGAGTGTAGGGATGAGAGATGATCAGAGGTGTCATGTCCTAGTGTAGGGATGAGAGATGAACAGAGCTGTCATGTCCTAGTGTAGGGATGAGAGATGAACAGAGGTGTCATGTCCTAGTGTAGGGATGAGAGATGATCAGAGGTGTCATGTCCTAGTGTAGGGATGAGAGATGATCAGAGGTGTCATGTCCTAGTGTAGGGATGAGAGATGATCAGAGCTGTCATGTCCTAGTGTAGGGATGAGAGATGATCAGAGGTGTCATGTCCTAGTGTAGGGATGAGAGATGATCAGAGGTGTCATGTCCTAGTGTAGGGATGAGAGATGATCAGAGGTGTCATGTCCTAGTGTAGGGATGAGAGATGATCAGAGCTGTCATGTCCTAGTGTAGGGATGAGAGATGAACAGAGGTGTCATGTCCTAGTGTAGGGATGAGAGATGATCAGAGGTGTCATGTCCTAGTGTAGGGATGAGAGATGATCAGAGGTGTCATGTCCTAGTGTAGGGATGAGAGATGATCAGAGCTGTCATGTCCTAGTGTAGGGATGAGAGATGAACAGAGGTGTCATGTCCTAGTGTAGGGATGAGAGATGATCAGAGGTGTCATTTCCGAGTGTAGGGATGAGAGATGATCAGAGGTGTCATGTCCTAGTGTAGGGATGAGAGATGATCAGAGGTGTCATGTCCTAGTGTAGGGATGAGAGATGATCAGAGGTGTCATGTCCTAGTGTAGGGATGAGAGATGATCAGAGGTGTCATGTCCTAGTGTAGGGATGAGAGATGATCAGAGGTGTCATGTCCTAGTGTAGGGATGAGAGATGATCAGAGCTGTCATGTCCTAGTGTAGGGATGAGAGATGAACAGAGGTGTCATGTCCTAGTGTAGGGATGAGAGATGATCAGAGGTGTCATGTCCTAGTGTAGGGATGAGAGATGATCAGAGGTGTCATGTCCTAGTGTAGGGATGAGAGATGATCAGAGGTGTCATGTCCTAGTGTAGGGATGAGAGATGATCAGAGCTGTCATGTCCTAGTGTAGGGATGAGAGATGAACAGAGGTGTCATGTCCTAGTGTAGGGATGAGAGATGATCAGAGGTGTCATGTCCTAGTGTAGGGATGAGAGATGATCAGAGGTGTCATGTCCTAGTGTAGGGATGAGAGATGAACAGAGGTGTCATGTCCTAGTGTAGGGATGAGAGATGAACAGAGGTGTCATGTCCTAGTGTAGGGATGAGAGATGATCAGAGGTGTCATTTCCGAGTGTAGGGATGAGAGATGATCAGAGGTGTCATGTCCTAGTGTAGGGATGAGAGATGATCAGAGGTGTCATGTCCTAGTGTAGGGATGAGAGATGAACAGAGGTGTCATGTCCTAGTGTAGGGATGAGAGATGATCAGAGGTGTCATGTCCTAGTGTAGGGATGAGAGATGATCAGAGGTGTCATGTCCTAGTGTAGGGATGAGAGATGATCAGAGGTGTCATGTCCTAGTGTAGGGATGAGAGATGATCAGAGGTGTCATGTCCTAGTGTAGGGATGAGAGATGATCAGAGGTGTCATGTCCTAGTGTAGGGATGAGAGATGATCAGAGGTGTCATGTCCTAGTGTAGGGATGAGAGATGATCAGAGCTGTCATGTCCTAGTGTAGGGATGAGAGATGAACAGAGGTGTCATGTCCTAGTGTAGGGATGAGAGATGATCAGAGGTGTCATGTCCTAGTGTAGGGATGAGAGATGATCAGAGGTGTCATGTCCTAGTGTAGGGATGAGAGATGATCAGAGCTGTCATGTCCTAGTGTAGGGATGAGAGATGAACAGAGGTGTCATGTCCTAGTGTAGGGATGAGAGATGATCAGAGGTGTCATTTCCGAGTGTAGGGATGAGAGATGATCAGAGGTGTCATGTCCTAGTGTAGGGATGAGAGATGATCAGAGGTGTCATGTCCTAGTGTAGGGATGAGAGATGATCAGAGGTGTCATGTCCTAGTGTAGGGATGAGAGATGATCAGAGGTGTCATGTCCTAGTGTAGGGATGAGAGATGATCAGAGGTGTCATGTCCTAGTGTAGGGATGAGAGATGATCAGAGCTGTCATGTCCTAGTGTAGGGATGAGAGATGAACAGAGGTGTCATGTCCTAGTGTAGGGATGAGAGATGATCAGAGGTGTCATGTCCTAGTGTAGGGATGAGAGATGATCAGAGGTGTCATGTCCTAGTGTAGGGATGAGAGATGATCAGAGGTGTCATGTCCTAGTGTAGGGATGAGAGATGATCAGAGCTGTCATGTCCTAGTGTAGGGATGAGAGATGAACAGAGGTGTCATGTCCTAGTGTAGGGATGAGAGATGATCAGAGGTGTCATGTCCTAGTGTAGGGATGAGAGATGATCAGAGGTGTCATGTCCTAGTGTAGGGATGAGAGATGAACAGAGGTGTCATGTCCTAGTGTAGGGATGAGAGATGATCAGAGGTGTCATTTCCGAGTGTAGGGATGAGAGATGATCAGAGGTGTCATGTCCTAGTGTAGGGATGAGAGATGATCAGAGGTGTCATGTCCTAGTGTAGGGATGAGAGATGAACAGAGGTGTCATGTCCTAGTGTAGGGATGAGAGATGATCAGAGGTGTCATGTCCTAGTGTAGGGATGAGAGATGATCAGAGGTGTCATGTCCTAGTGTAGGGATGAGAGATGATCAGAGGTGTCATGTCCTAGTGTAGGGATGAGAGATGAACAGAGGTGTCATGTCCTAGTGTAGGGATGAGAGATGATCAGAGGTGTCATGTCCTAGTGTAGGGATGAGAGATGATCAGAGGTGTCATGTCCTAGTGTAGGGATGAGAGATGATCAGAGCTGTCATGTCCTAGTGTAGGGATGATAGATGTTTAGAGGTGTCATGTCCTAGTGTAGGGATTAGAGATGATCAGAGGTGTCATGTCCCAGTGTAGGGATGATCAGAGGTGTCATGTCCTAGTGGGCAGGGGTGGCCCTGCGCCCCCCACCCCAAAGCACCTTGTCCCCATGTTGATGAGGACAAGGGCCCTTCCCGACAACCCTGGCCGTTGGTTGTCGGGGTCTGCGGGCGGGGGGCTTATCAGAATCCGGGAGCCCACTTTAATAAGGGGGCCCCCAGATCCCGACCCCCCACCCTATGTGAATGAGTATGGGGTACATTGTACCCCTACCCATTCACCTGGGGAAAATGAGTGTCAATAAAAAACACACTACAAAGGTTTTTAAAATAATTTATTAGGCAGCTCCGGGGGTCTCTTTTGACTTCGGGGGTCTCTACCGACTTTTCCGGCCTCTTCTCCGGGTCTTCTCCCGCTGTCTTCTGCCAGGCTCCTCCGCTATCTTTTGCTCTTTTGCTAGCAGTTGCCCGGTCTTCTCCATCATCTTCTTCCCTCCTTCTCTTCTTCCGATGTTGACACAACGCTCTCTCCCGCTGTAATGCCGGGTGCGCGGTGCACAGCGACTTATATTGGCATGGGGCGTGGTCACCGCTCGTCCCCACCCCCTTTTCCTGACCGGCCGGGCTGCGTGCCCGGATAAGGGTCTGATATGGATTTTGGGGGGACCCCCACGCCGTTTTTTCGGCATAGGGGTTCCCCTTAAAATCCATACCAGACCGAAGGGCCTGGTATGCTCTTGGAGGGGGAACCCATGCTGGTTTTTATTTAAAATTTGGCGTGGAGTTCCCCCTCCAAGATCATCAGAGCACAAGTCGCATTCCAAAGTCGGATCATGCAAGACGGCGATCCGACTTCAATGATATTCAATGGGCTGAAGTCGGATCAAAGTCGGACCAAAGTAGTACAGGGAGCATTTTCAAAGTCGGACCGACATGTGTCAGACCAGTTAAGACGTCTCCCATAGGGAAACATTGATTTTCACACGTCATGCAACATGAGCTCTCAATGTCGGAGCGTTTGTCGCACCAGTGTGAACCCGGCCTCAGGGGAGGAATCTAGTATAAGACTAAAGCCTCGTGCACATGATCGGATTATCTGACGGGAATTGTGTGATGGCAGGATGTTGTCGGAAAATCTGACCGTTTGTACACTCCATCAGACAATTGTTGTCAGACTTTCCGCCAACAAATGTGGGATAGCATGCTTTAAAATTGTCCGCCAACAATTGTGTGTTGTCGGATTTTCCGAGCGTGTGTACATAAGTCCGTTGGACAAAACTCCAAAGTACAAACATGCATGCTCAGAAGCAATGCTTACCATAACACAACATTAGCAGAAGGTGTCCAAAGGGTGGCGCTAAAGAGCTGAAAAAACACGTATTTTCGTGTTTGTTGGCCGACAATTCTTTGCCGTTTGTATGCAAGACAAGTTCCTGGCCAACGCCCTACAGACAAAAGTCCTACGCTTTGTTTGCAGAAAATCCGATCTTGTGTATGAGGCTTAAGAAGACAGAGCAGTAAGGCTTGCCTGAGCCAGCCCACATGTGTTTTAACCAGACATGGAAGAAGCAGATGCTAAGATGGCCAAGGCTGGTGTCCATTGTGTCGGGGCAGTTGAGTGGCTTTGCTTTTCATTACAAAGCAAGGCACTGTTATTAGACATGTGGTTAGGGGGGCGGTAAATGTTTGGTCGAGCCACATTTTTATTGCCCCCCACTTAACCTGCAGTGGACAGAGCTGTTTCTATGCCACTGTCGTGATGCTTCGTGCCTGTGGCAACAGTGCACATGTATGTGGTGTGTTTGTTGGCAAAAATGGGGCTAAAACAGGCAGTAGGAAGGTGTTGCATTGCCTTCTCCCCACCTGTCAGTCACTTCTGAAAAATTATCCAAATGCAGAGACATGTGGAGAGTTTTGCTGGATAACAACGCAGCATGTCTGCATTTTTACAGAACCCACCTGAATTCAGCATTGCAGTGACAACAGGCCTAGTTAAAGGGGTTGTAAAGGTACATTTTTTTTTTTTTCCTAAATAGCTTCTTTTACCTTAGTGCAGTCCTCCTTCACCTTACCTCATCCTTCCATTTTGCTTGTAAATGTCCTTATTTCTTCTGAGAAATCCTCCCTTCCTGTTCTTCTGTCTGTAACTCCACACAGTAATGGGAGGCTTTCTTCCTGGTGTGGAGTGTCGTGCTCGCCCCCTCCCTTGGACTACAGGAGAGTCAGGACGCTCTCTAGGGTGACCAGACATCCCCGGTTTCAGGGGACAGTCCCCGGATTGAGGACACTGTCCCCGGACCAAATCTGTCCCCTGTTTTGTCCCCGGATTGGATTTGAACAGGGGCTGGGGCAATTTCAAAGACAGTCAGTGCAGAATTAAAAAATAAATTCCGCCGCTCCTACTAGCTTAGAGGGGTGTATTTATTTTTTTATTATCTGTGCCCCTTTCTGATGATGATGTGCTGGTTGGGGAGGAGGGAATATTTCTTCAGTTTCGGGTGCATGCCCATTCAGCTTCGCTCGCATGTTCTTCTGCCTTGGCTCAAGTCCCGGCCAGCCGCCTACCTCTCTGCCTTCCCCAGTGGAGTGATCTTCCTCCGCTCCCCACCCAGTAGTAGCCGGGGCCTGGAGAGTAAAGCCTCGTACACACAGCCGAGAATCTCATCAGGAAAAAACACGTTGTTTTTCCTGATGAGATTCTTTGACAAGAATCTTGTCCCGACCGAGTGTACACACGCTTGATTCAAAAGAACCGCCGTTCTTTCGAATGGAACGAACACGGTGACGTCATCGACTACGACGAGCGTGCGCTCGTAACATTCAATGCCGCCATCTTGCTACACCCTACCTATGCCTAGGAAGCTACCGCGCATGCGTCAAAGTCATTTCGAGCATGCGCGGGTTTCCACGGCGACAGGTAAGCGTACACACTCTCGGGTTTCTCGTCAGGAAACAGGCCGATGAGAATCTCGACGAGAAAATAGAGAGCAGGTTCTCTATTTTTCTCGTCGAGATTCCGGCCAGTTTTCTTGACGAGAAACATGAAAGCCTCGTACACACGGCCGGTTTTCTCGGCAAGAAAGCTCTCCCGGCAGTTTTCTTGTCGTTTCTTGACGAGAAAACCGGCCGTGTGTACGAGGCTTAAGACTTGACCGGCTGTGAGAGGGGCGGTGACGGGCAGAGAGTCGCTGATTGCCGCCATTACTAGTAAAGAAAATGTCCCCGGATTTCATTTAAAAAATCTGGTCACCTTACTCTACGTTGCAGAAAGAGAAAGGAGCTGTGTGTTAGTGGGCATCCTGACTCTCCTGTAGTCCAAGGGAGGGGGCGAGCACGACACTCCACACCAGGAAGAAAGCCTCCCATTACTGTGTGGAGTTATAGACAGAAGAACAGGAAGTGAGGATTTCTCAGAAGAAATAAGGACATTTAAAAGCAAAATGGAAGGATGAGGTAAGTGAAGGAGGACTGCACTAAGGTAAAGGAAGCTATTTAGGAAAAAAAAATTGTACCTTTACAACCCCTTTAAAGGGGTTGTAAACCCATATTTTTTTATTTTTTTTCTAGCCTACCTGCAAGACAAAGCTATAATGAGCTAGTATGACTAGCGCCTGTAAATTTAGTAAATATCTCCTAAACCGTGTAGGTTTAGGAGATATTTCTTGCACCTACAGGTAAGCCTTAATCTAGGCTTACCTGTTGGTGCAAGTTGCAACCACTTTAAGCCTGTGATGGATGCAGCTCTATGGAGATGGTGTGAATGAGCCCTGAGGGTTTTTAGTGCACCTCACATCAGTTTTACATTCATACTATTTAACTGGTTCGTCAAAATGGCACAATTTAAAATTCGCAAATATTGAAAATATACTAACTCAATTTAGTTCCATCTCCTACATTTAGGAGGAATTTGGGGGATTTTGTGTGGGTTATATGCACTAATGACTTTAGTCTATTTTTTTTCTCCAAAATTTTGTACAAAAAAAACGCAGCACCTTTCGTTTTAAATAACCTGTGTTTCAGAAATGATCTGATAGTGGGGGGGGGGGGGGGGGGGGCGGTAATTTTACAAACTTCCAAAGCTTATAGTTTAAAATGTAAAAAAAAAAAAATGACCCAGCTGGCTGAAGTATAAAGTGGGGACCCAGCAGTGAAATGGTTAAAGATGTGCTAGCAGAAAGGTAGGAAGCTTTTAATGATGAAGAAATATGTCTGATTTGTGGTTGGTAGTTTAGCACAGAAACAGGGCAAGTCTGCTCAGAGTGTCTGAAAAGTATACAGCTCTCTAGGTGTTTTTTTATCATGTTATTTCAGCAGTCCATCAGGAAATGTCGACTGTAAAGCTGGCCATACACCTATAGATTATCTGCAGATTTTCTATGGTTAGATGGAAAAAGTGGAACAGATTCCTCCATCTACGCTGAACTGTGTGGATGGAAGAATCTCCCACTGGTCCAAGCTTCCATATTGCTAGTCGGCACCGCTGGCTCTCACAATACCTGAACATTTTGATTGGGTGCAGGCATTGTTTAGGTTGAGAGCCAGCGGGGCCGACTAGCAAGATACTGAAGCTTGGCCCAGTGGGAGATTCCTCCATCCACACAGTTTAGCGTACATGGAGAAATCTGTTGCACTTTTTCCATCTAACCATAGAAAATATGCAGATAATCTATAGGTGTATGGCCAGCTTAAGGCTAGGTTCACACTGCTGCAAATTCAAAATCACGCGATTTTACCATGATTGTGCCGCGATTTCAGGGAATGCCAGTCTATAGAGCTGAATTCGCATCGCACGCGGATTACACTCGCACAGGACCCTTTTTTTCCTGCAGCTTATATTCGCAACGCACTAATGTTAAACTATGTAATTTAAATGACTTGCGAATTTGGGAAATCGCAACGGCTCAAATTCGCAATAGAATTCGCAGCAGTGTGAACCGGGCCTAAAGCTAGACATAGATGGATCGAAATTTGGGTGGTTCAGCTGAGGCCTGCTAAATTTTGATACATCCATAGCCATTCACAACCAATAGATGTCAATCTAATAATCGACTTCTGTCCACTCGGTCTTGTCACAAAAAAAAATAAAAAAATTAAAAAAGGTAAGTACACAGATCTTTTATACACAGGGTGGGCAGGAGGCGGGGGAAAGGAACTTTTAATTGGGCTTTACTTTTACGGTAATGTGACGTTTTTATTTATTTGTTTAAGGTACTTGTATAGCACCATCAATTTATGTAGCGCTTTACATATATATTGCACATTCACATCAGTCCCTACCCTCAAGGAGCCTATTCATACATACACATACAGTGCCTTGAAAAAGTATTCATACCCCTTGAAATTTTCCAAATTTTGTCATGTTACAATCAAAAATGTAAATGTATTTTATGTGATAGACCAACACAAAGTGGCACATAATTGTGAAGTGTAAGGAAAATTATAAATGGTCCCATTTTTTTACAAATAAATATCTGAAAAGTGTGACATGCATTTGTATTCAGCCCCCTTTACTCTGATACCCCTAACTAAAATCCAGTGGAACCAATTGCCTTCAGAAATCACCTAATTAGTAAATGGAGTCCACCTGTGTGTAATTTAATCTCAGTATAAATACATCTGTTCTGTGAAGCCCTCGGAGGTTTGTTAGAGAACCTTAGTGAACAAACCGCATCATGAAGGCCAAAGGAACACACCAGACAGGTCAGCGATAAAATTGTGGAGAAGTTTAAAGCAGGGTTAGGTTATAAAAAAAATATCCCAAGCTTTGAACATCTCACGGAGCACTGTTCAATCCATCATACAAAAATGGAAAGAGTATGGTACAACTGCAAACCTACCAAGACATGGCCGTCCACCTAAACTGACAGAATGGACAAGGAGAGCATTAATCAGAGAAGCAGCCAAGAGGCCCATGGTAACTCTGGAGGAGCTGCAGAGATCCACAGCTCAGGTGGGAGAATCTGTCCACAGGACAACTATTAGTCGTGCACTCCACAAATCGGCTTTTATGGAAGAGTGGCAAACAGAAAGCCATTATTGATAGAAAGCCATAAAAAGTCCCATTTGCAGTTTGCGAGAAGCCATGTGGGGGACACAGCAAACATGTGGAAGAAGGTGGAAAAATATAGTCGCGCTAAACCTATAGTGATTGCACAACTAAGTGCAAAACTAAAAATAACATTGTGAGTACATCAAAACCCCAAATGAAAAAATGTGAATATCCAAGAAAATACACTTGTAAATAACGAATAAATGTAAATCAAAAAAAAAAATTATCCAACAATAGTATCTAACTGGAAATAAATCAGAGAGATTAATGGATCATTTAATGAAATTAAAAATTCATCAGTGAAAACCAAAAAAAATTGGTCAATCAAATATATATTTTGTGGGTCAAAGTTCATGAATATATGAAGTATATACAGTGATGTCAATACACCCGTGCAGAAAAAAGTCCTTAGTGGATGGTATCCATGTGTAAAGACTCCTCAGAAGTTGGGGAGAAGCTAATGTGACGTCCACCACCAAATTTAATAAAATGCCTCCTTGCCTCCGTGACCCCTCGTGACAGAGGATCCGGAGAAGCTTGGATTGAGAAACACGGTTTGCTCCAAAGACACCCAAAATAGGCAGCAATCTCAGTCAGCACACTCCGTAGACACTCAATGGATCTCAGACTCGTGTGTGTATGCCATGCAAAAGACATAATGCTTCCATAGTGTAAAAAAGCTTTATGGTTTATTGGAATTAAAAAGTAACACACTTACAGTTATGCAGTGTTTAAAAAAGCCTTAAGCCTGTTGTGCCGGCCGGACACAAACAGGCGAACCAGTCCTTCTGGATATATGAGTATAGTAGGTGATGACGTCAGCGCGCCGCTCCGCCCTACGTCATTTCGTAACAGAATTACGTCTTCCAGGGTCACTTATATAGTAATTCTTGTGGCCTGACAAGTTTACTTATCTTATAATCATTATCTTAGTGCAGTTTCTCCCCCATTTTTTCCATGTGGAAGAAGGTGCTCTGGTCAGATGAGACCAAAATTTTATCTTTTGGGTCTAAAAGCAAAACACTATGTGTGGCTGAAAACTAACACTGCACATCACCTTAAACACACCACTCCCACCGTGAAACATGGTGGTGGCAGCATCATGTTGTGGGGATGCTTTTCATCAGCAGGGACAGGGAAGCTGGTCAGAGTTGATGGGAAGATGGATGGAGCCAAATACAGGGCAATCTTAGAAGAAAACCTGTTGTGGTCTGCAAAAGACTTGAGACTGGGGAGGAGGTTCACCTTCCAGCAGGACAACGACCCTAAACATACAGCCAGAGCAACAATGGAATGGTTTAGATCAAAGCTTATTCATGTGTTAGAATTGCCCAGTCTAGTCCAGACCTAAATCCAACTGAGAATCTGTGGCAAGACTTTAAATTCGCTGTTCACAGATGCTCTCCATCCAATCTGACAGAACTTGAGCTATTTTTCAAAGAAGAATGGGCAAAAATGTCACTCTCTAGAGTGCAAAGCTGATAGAGACATCCCCAAAAAGACTTGCAGCTGTAGTTGCAGCGAAAGATGGTTCTACAAAGTATTGACTACAAAGTATTGAGGGGGGTTGAAAACAAATGCACGCCACACTTTTCAAATTTTTTTTTTTGTAAAGAAAATTGAAAACAATTTACTATTTTCCTTCCACTTCACAATTATGTGCCACTTTGTGTTGGTCCATCACATGAAATACATTTACGTTTTTGGTTGTAACATGACAAAATGTGGGAAATTTCAAGGGGTATGAATACTTTTTCAAGGCGCTGTATGTCACAGCAGCTTTGTTGAGGAGAACTCTGTTAGCTTTCCCTGGCACTGCCCCAATCTAAAAGCCAAGTAAACCCTCTGATGCTTTCTGAACATACACTGATCAGTCATAACATTATGACCACTGACAGGTAAAGTGAATAACATTGCTTATCTCGTTACAATGGCATCTAAAAGTAGGTGGGATATATTGGGCAGCAAGTGAACATGTTGTCCCTGAAGTTGATGTGCTGAAAGCAGGAAAAAAATGGGCAAGTGTAAGGAGCTGATAGAGACATCCCCAAAAAGACTTGCAGCTGTAGTTGCAGCGAAAGATGGTTCTACAAAGTATTGACTACAAAGTATTGAGGGGGGCTGAAAACAAATGCACGCCACACTTTTCACATTTTTTTTTTTTTTTTTTTTTGTAAAAAAAATTGAAAACAATTTACTATTTTCCTTCCACTTCACAATTATGATCCACTTTGTGTTGGTCCATCACATAAAATACATTTACGTTTTTTGGTTGTAACTCTGTTAGCTTTCCCTGGCACTGCCCCAATCTAAAAGCCAAGTAAACCCTCTGATGCTTTCTGAACATACACTGATCAGTCATAACATTATGACCACCGACAGGTAAAGTGAATAACATTGCTTATCTCGTTACAATGGCATCTAAAAGTAGGTGGAATATATTGACTTTAAATTCGCTGTTCACAGATGCTCTCCATCCAATCTGACAGAGCTTGAGCTATTTTGCAAAGAAGAATGGGCAGAATTGTCCCTCTCTAGATGTGCAAAGCTGGTAGAGACATCCTCAAAAAGACTTGCAGCTTTATTTGCAACTAAAGGTGGTTTTAGAAAGTATTGACTCGGGGGGGCTAAATACAAATGCACGCCACACTTTTCACATATTTATTTGTAAAAAAAAAAATGAAAAAACATTTATGATTTTCCTTCCACTTAACAATTATGTGACACTTTGTGATGGCCTATCGCATAAAATCCCAATAAAATACATTTAGGTTTTTGGTTCTAACGACAAAATGTGTAAAATTTCAAGGGGTATAAATACTTTTTCAAGGCAATGTATTAGGGCCAATTTAGACAGAAGCCAATTAACCTATGAGCATGTCTTTGGAATTAAAGGGAGAACCTACACAGGCCCAGGGAGAACATGCAACCTCCAGGCAGGTAATGCCATGGTAGGGATTCAAATCAACAACTCTAATGCTGCTAGATGGAAGTGCTAACCACTTAGCCATTCACTTATAAATGATCTGTTATCCATTGTTTGTGGTTCTTTCATAGCCCCCCCAGGTGTGTCCTGTGCAATGGATTTCTCCCGATTTCTAGCAGATGACTTTGAGGTAAAGGACTGGGTGAACGCCGCCTTTAAGTCGGTACAGAAGGATGCTCCCGGAAAGGTAGATGCACACGCTGCAACCTTAGTTATGAAACTACAGCTCTTCATCCAGGAGGTGAACAACTCAGTTGAAGGTATTATAATAAAGGTTTTTTTTTTTTTTCTAAATTGCAGTGTTAATTTATGGGAGAGCGGATGACTGGCGTTCCTTTTTTCCTTTTTTTCCTATAGAAAGTAGCCATCAGGCCCTGCAGAACATGCCAAGAGTCCTGCGTGATATAGAGGCCCTCAGACAGGAGGCCGCCTTCCTAAAGGAACAAATGATTCTCGTTAAAGAAGACATAAAGAAGTTTGAGCAGGACACCGCCCAGTCCATGCAGGTCAGCATTGAGAGGCTCTCCTTTATTATTTCTGGACATAGACTTCACAACATTTTATCCGAATAGCTTGCTAGAAACGAGAAAATCACTTGATTCCATTTAGGCCCCTTTTACAGGGGCGATACGATCAGGTCCGCCTGTCAGTTTTTCAGTGTGTTGATTATAATCAATAAAACATCCGTGTTAATTGAATAAACATTATCATACATCTTTTACCAAAATAGGCACTGGGGTTGATTTACTAAAACTGGAGAGTGCAAAATCTGGTGCAGCTCTTCATAAAAACCAATCGTGATCCAGGTTTGTTTGTTTTTTCACAAAGCCTAACCACTTCAGCCCCGGACCATTTGGCTGGTCTAAGACCAGGCCACTTTTTGCGATTCGGCACTGCGTTGCTTTAACTGACAATTGCGCGTTCGTGCGACGTGGCTCCCAAACAAGATTGACATCCTTTTTTTCCCACAAATAGAGCTTTCTTTTGGTGGTATTTGATCACCTCTGCGATTTTTATTTTTTGCGCTATAAACAAAAATAGAGCGACAATTTTGAAAAAAATGCAATCTTTTTTACTAGAATAAATATCCCCAAAAAATATATAAAAAAAAAAAAAATGTCCTCAGTTTAGGCCGATACATATTTTTGTTAAAAAAAAAAAGAAGCAAAAAGCGTTTATTGATTGGTTTCTGCAAAAGTTATAGCATCTACAAAATAGGGGATAGTTTTATGGCATTTTTTTGAATATTTTTTTTTTTTTTACTAGTAATGGCGGCGATCAGCGATTTTTATCGTGACTGCGACATTATGGTGGATACTTTTGACACCATTTTGGGACCATTGTAATTTTTACAGCGATCAGTGCTATAAAAATGCACTGATTATTGTAAAAATGACACTGGCAGTGAAGGGGTTAACCTATAGGGGGTGCTGAAGGGGTTTAGTATGTCCTAGGGAGTGATTCTAACTGTTAGGGGGCGTGGCTACGAGTGACACGTCACTGATCACTGTTCCCGATGAGAGGGAACAGACAATCAGTGACATGTCACTAGGAAGAACGGGGAGATGTTGTGTTTACACTGACATCTCCCTGTTCTTCAGCTCCGTGACACGATCGCGGGACACCGGCGGACATCGAGTCCGCGGGTCCCGCGGGCACGGTCACGGAGCTCGCGGCAGGGTCTCTAGCGCGCCGGCCACACGGCGGCAATTTAAAGGGGACCTGTATATATACGCCCATTTGGGCAGCCGTGCCGTTCTGTCAACATAAAAAGTCGTGCAGCGGTCGGCAAGCGGTTAAGTGAGCAAGCTGAAGTTAGAAGCTGATTGGCTACCATGCAGAACTGCATCCGATTTTGCACTCTCCAATTTTACTAAATCAACCCCACTGTGCCTTGCCAACATAGAAACTGGCACATTGGAATTGTAACATATAAAGCACGCCAATGGATCAGCAATCAACATAATTCTTGAGAATAAACTGTATCTCATTAAGTAGAATAATCTACTTATTTATATTGATATATTTGCAGTAATTACAACTGCCACATGCAGATGTGCTTTTTTTGCTTGCAAGGGTCCCTTTGCGTTTTTCCTGTATAGAAACTGTTAACTACGCTATTCTTCGTATGTTGCCTGCCTACAGTATATACTTTTCTGGGAAGTGATTGAACAAACCTAGCCACTTGGGGGAGTTCCCAGTATTTAGATACCAATATTTACTCATCACTTCTCTAACCCAATGATGTTGCCTGGTGTATTTCTTGTGATCAGTTTCACCATATCTTTTTATTTTGGTTTGCCTAACCCATGACAACAGAGTGACAATCACTAGATTCTTCCCACCCAAGCCAAACAGCATGGATAGAGGAATCTCCAAGGGAGCCGCAGCTGCTGGCACTGTCAGACAGAAACTGCACCTGAGGGGATGCAAGTGCTATCCAGCTAATAATTTTCTACCTGCTTTGGTTGATTTTCAAAGCAGCATTTGGTGCTTGCAGTGTCATCCACAGCTTACTGCTGAATCTCACAAAGTTTAAGCTCTGGGTGACTCTGCAATTCTAGCTATTTGTGAAAGTTTGAAACAAAGTGATGTGCAAAGTATGTATAAAATATACAAAGAGATTGCCTTCGCTTATAGCTAAACTGATGAAATGTAAGGACCAGTAATCTGCAATATATTCATTTTTTCTGTTCATGGGTTTAGCTATTTATTTATTTTTTTAATTCAGTCTGGGATTTATAAAAGACATTTAATATCTGATGACATGACTGTTCTCTGTGCAGGTCCTAGTGGAGATGGATAAAGTAAAGTCACGCATGCAGTTAGCGGAGGAGTCCCTGCAGGAAGCTGATAAGTGGAGTACGCTTAGTGCAGACATTGAGGAAACCTTTAAAACTCAGGTGAGTTCCCTGTGGTTATTTGCTTGAACACATCATTTTTTTATTTATTGTACTATCTCACTTCTGCTAATGTGGTTTTTCACAATTATAAAAGTGGTTCTTCGGTCAGTTCTGCAAAGATTAAAAGTCAGCAGCTACAAAAACTGTAGCTGCTGTCTTGGTCCTGCTGGTCCAAGGATCCAGCGCCATCCTCACCCAGTCCTGTTCTTCACCAGTCTTCAGGTCCCTGGCGCCGGCATGTTAACTGTAGGCATCTGGCTGGGTCTCCTTGTGTCTTCACAGCCAGCTGCACATGCACAAAATGGGCTGCAAGGGGGGGTAGGAGAACTTCCACTTGGATCACCTATGCAATCCAAGTGGAAGTGGGGGCGGGAACCTGTTAAAACTAGGTACCCACTCCCCCCCCATTATGTTCCAAATATGGGGGGGAGGCAGTAGGAAGAGCAGAACGTCCCCTTTTGGGTGAAGTTCTGCTTTAAAACAGGCCGGAACTATTCTTTGAAATGTTGTATCATACTTACCTGGCAGCAGCTCCTTCTAGCTGTTGGTTCCTGAGTAAGGTAGGTCTCATGGGCACTGTCAAAGGGTGATGTTCAGGAAGGGTCAGCCAACCAGTGATTTCAAACAGATCCTACCTGTTGTCAGGGTCCACATGTCTTGTTGCTCCAGATGTGATTGGGAACCCGACGCTGTTAATGGGTTAGTATGAGATGGCAATCATTCTAGAGAATGAGTTTGTTTATACTAGGTTTAGTTTATAACAAGGCTTAGGTCTGTCTTAAAGGAGAAGTACAGCCAAAACTCATTTGACTGTACTTCTCCTGTGGATCACAGAAGTACAGTTCGTTCTGCACTCCTATGACTCGTTTTCAGCAGACAGCGGGCTGAAATCACAGAGCCGGTCCAGTCTTGGAAAAGATTGCAACCATGTGGTAGGGATCTGCCCACATGCCTGGACTGGCACCAGGCTCAGCCTCTCAGTTGAGCCGTCTGCTCCCTCCACAGCCCAGATCCAGTGAGTGCGGGTGGGCATAGCAGAGAGCCTGTGACTGACAGTCACCAGCTATCTGCTCGGGGAGCTGTGAGAACTGAGCGATCGGCTGTGTTTGATCACTCGGTTCTCAGTGTTGGAGCCGGCGGAGGACAGATGCAGCATCGGACCGATGCTGCATTCACCTGGGTAAGTATGATTTAAAAATAAAAATGAATCACATACTTCTCTTTTAAGGGAAAGTACAATTATCCTTTTTCTCCCCAAGTCCCCTGACTTAAACAAACCCCTTTCCGCACTAAATGTTTTGTTACTTGAATCAGAGGACCAAGGCCTACAGGAATCTTCAGAGCCCCTCTAGCTAATGTCTTCTTTCCTTTTTGCTGTGGCTGTTCATTAGAAGACTTATTTTGAGGTTCTACTGTGCAGGCACAGACAGGGGAAACAACATTTTGGCCAGAGTTGCTGAAGGTGGACCCCAATTGTCTGATTCAGGAAGTATATACAGATTCAATAAGGGCATGTCACACTCGCATTTAGATCTTCTGTTTGCTCATTTTGCACCTATCAGCCATAACATTATGGCCACTACCACAAACAGTAGAGGCATGGCCTCCGCTTGACCTCTGAAGGTATGTTGTGGTATCTGGCACCAAGGCGCCAGTAGCAGATCCTTTAAGTTTCTAGGTGGGGCTTCCATGGAACAATCTTGTTTTTCCAACACATCCCACAGATGCTCAGCTGAACTGAAACCTGTTTGGAGGCAAAGTCAAAACCTCAAACTCATAGGGGGTTATTTACTAAAGGCAAATCCACTTTGCACTACAAGTACACTTGAAAGTGCATTTGGAAGTGCAGTCGCTGTAGATCTGAGGGGGACATGCAAGGAAAATAAAAAACAGCATTTTAGCTTGTACATGATTGGATGAAAAAATTAGCAGAGCTTCTCCTCATTTCAGATCTAACCCTTAGGCCTCGTACACACGACCGATTTTCTCGGCAAGAACCAGCAAGAAACTTGCTGGCAGAGAGGTCTTGCCGAGTAAATCGGTCGTGTGTACGCTGCTATCGGGTTTCTCGTCGAGAAAACCGACAAGAAACCTCGACGAGAAAATAGAGAACCTGCTCTCTATTTTCTCGTCGAGATTCTCGTCGGCATGTTTCTCGACGAGAAAAGTGAGTGTGTGTACACTTACCTGTCCTCCCGGAAGCCCGCGCATGTTCGAAATGAATTCGACGCATGCGCGGTAGCTTCCTAGGCATACGTAGGGTATACCAAGATGGCGGCGACGGCATCGAATGTGACAAGCGCATGCTCGACGTAGCCGATGACGTCACCGCGTACGCTCCTTTCAAAGAACCGCGGGTTCTTTGAAACGAGCGTGTGTACACTCGGCGGGACAAGTTTCTTGTCCAAGAATCTCGTCGAAAAAAACGACATGTTTTTTTCAACGAGAATCTCGGCCGTGTGTACGAGGCCTTAGATTTACAGCGACTGCACCTCCAAGTGCACTTTCAGTGCAAAGAGGATTTGCCTTTCGTAAATAACCCCCATTGTGTTCCTCAAACCATTCTTGGTTACCCTGACCGGTCTGCAGCTACGCAGCCCCATACAAAACAACTGTCATGCACTGTGTGTTCTGATACCTTTTTATGGTAACCAATATTAACTTTTTTAGCAATCTATGCTACAGTAGCTCTTCTATTAGATCAGACTTTACAGGGAAGCCTTCGCTTACCAGGTGGATCAATGAGCCATGGTTGCCCATGACCCTATTGCTGGTCTCTGGTTTTCCTTCCCTGAACCACTTTCGGTCAGTCCTGATAACTGCAGACTGGGAAACGTCCCGCAAGAGCTGAAGTTTTTTAGTTGTTCTGACCCAGTTGTGATTACAGTTGTGATTACAATTTGGCCCTTGCCAAAGTTGCTCAAACCTTACACTTGCCCATTTTTTTCCTGCTTTCAGCACATCAACTTCAGGGACAACATGTTCACTTGCTGCCAGATATATCCCACCTACTTTTAGATGCCATTGTAACGAGATAAGCAATGTTATTCACTTTACCTGTCAGTGGTCATAATGTTATGACTGATCAGTGTATGTTCAGAAAGCATCAGAGGGTTTACTTGGCTTTTAGATTGGGGCAGTGCCAGGGAAAGCTAACAGAGTTCTCCTCAACAAAGCTGCTGTGACATACAGCGCCTTGAAAAAGTATTCATACCCCTTGAAATTTCCCACATTTTGTCATGTTACAACCAAAAACGTAAATGTATTTCATGTGATGGACCAACACAAAGTGGCACATAATTGTGAAGTGGAAGGAAAATAGTAAATTGTTTTCAATTTTTTTTACAAAAAAAAAATGTGAAAAGTGTGGCGTGCATTTGTTTTCAACCCCCCTCAATACTTTGTAGTCAATACTTTGTAGAACCATCTTTCGCTGCAACTACAGCTGCAAGTCTTTTTGGGGATGTCTCTATCAGCTTTGCACTCTAGAGAGTGACATTTTTGCCCATTCTTCTTTGCAAATTAACTCAAGCTCTGTCAGCTTGGATGTAGAGTGTCTGTGAAAAGCAATTTCAAGTATTGCCACAGATTCTCAATTGGATTTAGGTCTGGACTTTGACTAGGCCATTCTAACACATGAATATGCTTTGAGCTAAACCATTCTATTGTAGCTCTGGCTGTATGTTTAGGGTCGTTGTCCTGCTGGAAGGTGAACCTCCGCCTCAGTCTCAAGTCTTTTTCTTCTTAGATTGCCCTGTATTTGGCTCCATCCATCTTCCCATCAACTCTCCCACATGGCTTCTCGCAAACTGCAAACGGGACTTCTTATGGCTTTCTTTCAACAATGGCTTTCTTCTTGCCACTCGGCCAGATTTGTGAAATTGAAAATGATTTTCCTGCCACTTTGTGTTGGAAATTTTTAAGGGGTATGAATACTTTTTCAAGGCACTGTATAATATAAGAAGCCAATCAACGTAGAAGTATTGAAAGAACAGTTTGATGAACTTTCCTTCAATTACACATCTTATGAATATGTTACCCAGGTACTAATAATGAATATCTGTGAAGGAATGCTTAGTTTTAAGTAATACAAAAATATAATGCAAGCAAATCTGTTATCACTACTTTCTGAATTTGGATGTCTGTGTGAGAAATAATATGCTACAAATGTCCACATATAATTCATGATAACTATATATAATTGGAAAGACCTGAAAATATTATGTTTAACCACTTGCCGACTGCCCGCCGTCAATCCTAGCACTCCTGCGCAAATCAGCATAGCTGTACAGCACAAGCTTTAAGGAGTATAGGGGGGCTGCCGGAGTCGCGAGCACACTGCGTCCCTAATGCGCATGCAGCACCCGCGATCGCTCCTGACAGAGCAAGAATGGGGATTTGTAAACACACAAATCGCTGTTCTGTCAGGGGTGAGGAGACTGATCTGTTGCTCCTAGTATATAGGAGCAACGATCGGTCTCCTCCCCAAGTCAGTCCCATCCCCCCCACAGTTATAACACACACTGAGGGAACACATTTAACCCCTTAATCGCCCGCTAGTGTTAACCCCTTCCCTGCCAGTGACATTTATACAGTAATCTGCATTTTTATAGCACTGATCGCTGTATAAATGTCAATGGTCCCAAAAGTGTCCGATCTGTCCGCCGCAATGTCGCAGTCCCGATTAAAAATCGCAGATCGCCGCCATTACAAGTAAAAAAATAATAATAATAAAAATGCCATTAATCTATCCCCTATTTTGTAGATGCTATAACTTTTGCGCAAACAAATCAATATATGCTTATTGCGTTTTTTTTTTTTTTTTTATTGTTTTTTTTTTACCAAAAATAAGTAGAAGAATATATATTGGCCTAAACTGATGAAGATTTTTTGGGGATATTTATTATGGCAAAATATAAACAATATTGTGGTTTTTTTTTTTTTTTTTGTGTTTTTTTTAATTGTCGCTCTTTTGTTTATAGCGCAAAAAGTAAAAACCGCAGAGGTGATAAAATAGCACCAAAAGAAATCTCTGTTTGTGGGAAAAAAAGGACATCGCGCGACCGTGCAATTGTCAGTTAAAGCGACGCAGTGCCGTATCGCAAAAAATGGCCTGTTTAGGAAGGGGGTAAATCCTTCCAGGGCTGAAGTGGTTAATATTTAAGATCTCCTAGTGCAGTTAGTATTATAAAGCTGATGATAAATACAATTTTAAACAATATATATTTATATGTGAACTGTTTATCATGTCAAATTTACTTGTCAGTTTTTTCAGCCACTCCCGTTGCACCCTTTGCTACACGTTTTTACTCTTGCAACTTTTATAACAGATTTCTACTTGATACAGCTTTGATGATATTGACGCAGGGCTAGCTAAGTTGTAGGATATGTGTTCATTATCCCCAACTGATCAGTCTTAGTAAAGGTGGCCAAAGATGGATTTAAAATCAGCCATTTCAGCAACCACCAGCCAAATTTCAATCCATGTGTGGCCACTGCAGTTGAACAGAAGTAGATCTACTGATCAACTTCTGTTCAGCCACCTCCTGGATAAAAGCTGTTTGATTAGCGGCTACATTGCTGATATGTGTATTCTGACAGTAGGGGAGTCTCCCTGTTGTCAGAATACAATAGGGCAATAGGGAGGAATCCCCCATTAACCTCAAATGTGTAGGGGAATCGGTTCAGTTTTTTTTTTTTTTGTTTTTTTGTTCAGCCCACAGTGGCTGAATGAAAAAAACCTGAGCCATGTATGGTCAACTTCAGAAGCAGCAGCCTCAACAATCCTCTTATGCCCCGTACACGAGCGGTTTTTTCCGTTGGAAAAACCTTGGATGGTTTTTCCGACAGAATTCCACTCAAGCTTTGCTTGCATACACACGGTCACACAAGTTCTCCGAACTTTCGACTGTCAAGAACGCGGTGACGGACAACACTACGATGAGACGAGAAAATTAAGTTCAATGCTTCCGGGCATGCGTCTGGAATTTTGCGTGTCGGAATTGCTGCAGACGATCCGAATTTCCGATCCAAATTTTTTCCATCTGAAAAATTGAAAACCTGCTCTCAATCTTTTGCTGGCAGAAATTCTGACAGCAAAAGTCCGATGGAGCATACACACAGTTGGAATTTCCGACCAAAAGCTCACATCGGACTCTTGCTGGCGGAAATTCCGACCGTGTGTACGCAGCATTACAGTATAAGTGAACCTAAAAACAAAAATGTAATGGGGTTGATTTACTAAAACTGGAGAAAGCAACATCTGGTGCAGCTGAGCATGGTAGCCAATCAGCTTCTAACTTAAACTTGTTCGAAAAAGCTTTGACAAAAAAAAGACCTGGAAGCTGATTGATTGATTGGTTTCTATGCAATAACAATAAAAATGGCTTGAATAATTTTTAGAGACGAAGTTGCATTTACCTTTTTTCTGTGTCTATCTGTTGTAACTTATTAGGCGGATGGCACAGTAAAATGTACTCTGCCCTTTTTACTGTATACAGTATGTCTATGTGCTAAATGTCTCAGTGATTGGTTCTCAGGGCAGGACAGTCCAACTCCCAGCCTGGTGTATAGAGAGTAATGCCCCATACACACGATCGTTTTTCATGCCGTTAAAAATGCCATTTTTAAAAATGGGCATTAAAAATTTCGAACATGCTCTCTTTTTTTCACGTCGTTTTTCACGATAGTGTGTATGCTTTAACGACGTGAAAAAAAACGCCGTCGGTTTTTTTCATGTTTCCTCTCAAGCCTGTCTTGCATCCACACTATCATTAAAAAAAACGCTCGAGCAAAGCGCAGTGACGTACAACACGTATGACGGCACTATAAATGGGAAGTTCCGTTCGGATGGTGCCACCCTTCATGTTAGTAAAGTTTGTTGAGCGACGATTCACGCTTTTCAGCCTCCTGCTTTTCAGTCCATTACAGCGTGACGAATGTGCTATCTCCATTACAAACGCTAGTTTTACCAGAACGAGCGCTCCCGTCTCATACTTGATTCTGAGCATGCGCGTTTTTTTTCACCTCGTCGTTAAAAAAAACGACATGAAAAACTACGTGAAAAAATAGAGCATGTTCGAAATTTTTAATGGCCGTTTTTCACGCCGTTAAAAATGCTCTGGAGCATACACACGATTGGTTTTAACCACTTAACGACCGCCCACTGTAAATATACGTCGGCAGAATGGCACCGACAGGCAGAATCACGTACATATACATGATTGCCTTTGTATAGTTGGGGGGTCCGATCGGACCCCCCTTCTTTACAGTGGGTGGTCGTTTTACCTTCGGGAGCGATCCGGCATGAGGGGACGGCCGTTCGATTCCGGCCCCCCCCTCTCGATCGCTCCCGGCGAATGAGAGCTTCCCCTGCCTGTGTACTGTTTACACAGGCGGGAGGAAGTGATGTCATCTCTCCTGCGGCGCTCACATATACCGAGCGCCGTACAGGAGAAGATGCAGGTTAGTGCACACAACACTACACTGACACCAGGACACATAGGTACATAAATCGCCCCCCCAGCCCCCAGTCACAGTGTCACTGATTGCAGTGACCATTTATTTAGTGATCACAGCAATCAGTGACATTTGTGACTGTAAAAGTGTCACTACATTTAGTTTTAGGTCCAGTGTAGCCCCCTAACCCCCCCCCCTAATAAAGGTTTAACCCCCTGATCACCCCCCAGGTGACCCTTTCACCCCCTAGCACCGCCGTCGATAAGCGATCATTTTTCTGATCGATGTCTTAGCGTCGGTGATGCTGATCGGTAGCCAGTAATTTTTTTTAGGTTCGCCGCAGGTTTTTATAGCGTTGGGTACCCCCATATATTACCTAATAAAGGTTTAACCCCCTGATCGCCCCCCAGGTAACCCTTTCACCCCCTATCACCACTGTCGCTAAGCGATCGTTTTTATGATCGTTGTCTTAGTGTCGGTGATGCCGATAGGTAGCCAGTAATTTTTTTTTAGGTTCGCCGCCAGGTTTTTATATAGCGTCAGGTACCCCCATATATTACCTAATAAAGGTTTTAACCCCCTAATTGCCCCTAGTTAACCCTTTCACCAGTGATCATCATATAAGTGTTACGGGTGACGCTGGTTAGTTAGTTTGCTTTTTATAGTGTCAGGGCACCCGCCGTATATAACCCAATAAAGGTTTAACCCCCTGATCGCCCGGCGGGTGATATCAATTAGGTTTTAGCGTCAGAGAGGGTCTGCGTCACACCCCAGGCAGCGTCAGGTTAGTGCCAGTAGCGCTAACACCCACGCGTTAAGCATACACCCCCCTTAGTGGTATAGTATCCGAACAGATCAATATCTGATCAGATCTATACTAGCGTCCCCAGCAGTTTAGGGTTCCCAAAAACGCAGTGTTAGCGGGATCAGCCCAGATACCTGCTAGCACCTGCGTTTTGCCCCTCCGTCCAGCCCAGGCCACCCAAGTGCAGTATCGATCGATCACTGTCACTTGCAAAACACAACACACATAACTGCAGCGTTCGCAGAGACAGGCCTGATCCCTGCGACTCCAGTGCTGTAGGAGGTGATTTCACCACCACAGTTAAAAAAAAAAAGCATATATGCCGAAGCATTGGGGCAGCAGGGGCGGAGGAGCGATTTTGCTCCTAATGCCGCGTACATACGGTCGAAATTCCGATGGAGGCTTGCCCGTGGAAAAGTCTGACCATGTGTACGCGGCATAACTTTTGCGGGAAGATGCCCCCATGCTTCGGCATATATAAATGGTGCATGTATGCCCATCATTAGAAGTGGGTGGATGAAGGGCGGTATTCTAATGGTGGGCATACCCACCGATCAATCTTTTTTTTTCGTTCAGCCAACAGGCTGCATGAAAAAAAAGATTACAATACATGTCCAACAAGGACCAGCAACGTACTGGTATGTTGCTGGACTTTGAATGTTTATACCAGAATGATGCCTGTGGGTTTAGGTATCATCTTGGTATCATTCTTTTCAGCCAGCGGCCGGCTTCCATGTAAAAGCAATCCTAGTGGCTAATTAGCCTCTGGACTGCTTTTACAAGCAGTGGGAGGGAATGTCCCCCCTCCTCCCCGGATATAAAAAGCGCCATTGGGAAATTGGGAAAGCATTTTATCACACCGATCTTGGTGTGGTCAGATGCTTTGAGGGCAGAGGAAAGATCTAGGGTCCAATAGACCCCAGTTTTTTCAAAAAAGAGTACCTGTCATTACCTATTGCTATCATAGGGGATATTTACATTCCCTGAGATAACAATAAATATGATAAAAAAAAAAAATATATGGAAGCAGCAGTTTAAAAATAATAATGATAAAAAATAAAAAAAAGCACCCCTGTCCTGCCCTGCTCTTGCCCAATGGTGAACGCAAGCGTCGGTCTGGCGTCATATGTAAACAGCAATTGCACCATGCATGTGAGGTATCACCGCGAAGGTCAGATCGAGGGCAGTAATTTTAGCAGTAGACCTCCTCTGTAAATCTAACGGGGTAACCTGTAAAGGCTTTTAAAGGCTTTTAAAAATGTATGTAGTTTGTCGCCAATGCGCGTTTGTGCGAAATTTTAAAGCATGTCGTGTTTGGTATCTATGTACTCGGCCTAAGATCATCTTTTTTATTTCATCAAACATTTGGGCAATATAGTGTGTTTTAGTGCATTAAAATTAAAAAAAGTGTATTTTTTCCCCAAAAAATGCGTTTGAAAAATCGCTGCGCAAATACTGTGTAGAAAAAAAAATGCAACACCCACCATTTTATTCTGTAGGGCCTTTGCTTTAAAAATATATATATAATGTTTGGGGGTTCAACATAATTTTCTTGCAAAAAAAAATATGTTTTCATGTAAACAAAAAGTGTCAAAAAGGGCTGTCTTCAAGTGGTTAGAAGAGTGGATGTAAGCTTCCTAACGTTGTGTATAAAATGCCAGAACAGTTCAAAACCCCCCCCAAATGACCCCATTTTGGAAAGTAGACACCCCAAGCTATATACTGAGAGGCATGTCGAGTCCATGGAATATTTTATATGTTGACACAAGTTGCGGAAAAAAGACAATTTTTTTTTTTTTTTTTTGCACAAAGTTGTCACTAAATGATATATTGCTCAAACATGCCATGGGCATATGTGGAATTACACCCCAAAATACATTCTGTTGCTTCTCCTGAGTACGGGGATACCACATGCGTGAGACTTTTTGGGAGCCTAGCTGCGTACGGGACCCCAAAAACCAATCACCGCCTTCAGGCTTTCTAAGGGTGTAAATTTTTGATTTCACTTCTCAATGCCTATCACAGTTTCGGAGGCCATGGAATGCCCAGATGGCACAAAACCCCCCCAAATGACCCCATTTTGGAAAGTAGACACCCCAAGCTATTTGCTGAGAGGTATTGTGAGTATTTTGCAGATCTCGCTTTTTGTCACAAAGTTTTGAAAATTGAAAAAAAAAAAGAAAAAAAAAATGTTCTTTTTTCATTTTCAAAAACAAATGAGAGCTGTAAAAATACTCACCATGCCTCTCAGCAAACAGCTAGGGGTGTCTACTTTCCAAAATGGGGTCATTTGGGGGGGTTTTGTGCTATTTTGGCATTTTATGGCCTTCAAAACTGTGATAGGTAGTGAGGAGTCAAATCAAAAATTTGTGCCTAGAAATCCTTAAGGCGGTGCTTGGTTTCGGGGTCCCGTACGCAGCTAGGCTCCTAAAAAGTCCCACACATGTGGTATCCCCGTACTCAGGAGAAGCAGCAAAATTTATTTTGGGGTGCAATTCCACATATATAACCATGGCATGTGTGAGCAATATATCATTTAGTGACAACTTTTTGTAATTTTTTTATTTTTTTTTGTCATTATTCAATCACTTGGGACAAAAAAAAAATATTCAATGGGCTCAACAGGCCGCTCAGCAATTTCCTTGGGGTGTCTACTTTCTAAAATGGGGTCATTTGGGGGGGTTTTGTACTGCCCTGCCATTTTAGCACCTCAAGAAATGAGATAGGCAGTCATAAATTTAAAGCTGTGTAAATTCCAGAAAATGTACCCTAGTTTGTAAACGCTATAACTTTTGCGCAAACCAATAAATATACGCTTATTGACATTTTTTTTACTAAAGACATGTGGCTGAATACATTTTGGCCTAAATGTATGACTAAAATTTAGTTTATTCGATTTTTCTTATAACAAAAAGTAGAAAATATCATTTTTTTTAAAAAAAAATCGGTCTTTTTCCGTTTATATCGCAAAAAATAAAAATCGCAGAGGCAATCAAATACCATTAAAAGAAAGCTCTATTTGTGGGAAGAAAAGGACGCAAATTTCGTTTGGGTACAACATTGCATGTCCGCACAATTTACAGTTAAAGCAGCGCAGTGCAAAATTCAGAATTCACCTCTGGTCCTTTTAGCTACCAAATGGTCCGGGGCTTAAGTGGTTAATGGCCGTTTTTAAAAATGGCGTTTTTAGCGGCATGAAAAACGATCGTGTGTACGCGGCATTATGAAGAGATGTTATAAAAGGTGGATTTTAGGCATTTATAGCTCTTATTTATAATGTCTGGATGACTTCATAACTGTGCTAATGTTTTTATATTTAATGGCACTTTTGTTTTGATGAACATGCCAGTCTAAGGCTTGGCTTCAGCTGATCAGTTCAATGCTTGTCTCTTTTACAGAACGTTACAGTTATCTCTGAAAAGCTGACCAGTATGCAGGTGAGCCTGGCAATGCTGGTGGATACTCCAGATTATTCCGAGAAATGTGTGTACCTGGAGGCATTGAAGAATCGTCTGGAAGCTATGTGCAGTCCTCAGATAGTTGCAGCTTTTAACAGCCAGTCTGTGGGTAAGAAATACAGCTGTATAGCCAGAATCAGGGTTTCTTGACCAATATTTCTATTAAATAAAAAGCACAGTCCAACCTTCTAAATGGCATTCAATGTTTTAAAGGCAAGCTCATGAAAAGCTGATTTAGCTGGCAGAACCCCAGCCTGGTCTCTCTTTAAAATACTAGCTGCCTGACTGTCTCTGGCTTCAATATTTTGAGTCCATGAAATAGAAAAATCATACAGATAGCTTTCAAAATTACTATCAGATGGTATCTTACCCCTCACAGGACTGCTAAATTCTCCCCTTCCAATTCCCTATTATGTTGGCGTGATTGTGGGCAATTGGGTAACCTTCTGCACCTGCTATGGTCATGCCCCAATCTCACAAGCTTCTGGTGTAAAATCTTTTGTGTGATAGCGGAGGTGACAGGAATTCTTGCCGCTCCTAATCCAGCCTTGGCAATCTTAAGCTTAGGAATTTATAGATTTCCCCCCATTTATAGATCGGTAGTCTCACATATTTTTTTTGGCAGCACGCATCATCATAGCAAGGCACTGGAAGGCTAACTTGGCCCCAAACACATCGGAGGTGATAGCTTTGGTACAGCAGAACTACGCTCTTGAAAGACTGCTCTCACTAGGCTCCACTACTTTTGTTAAATTTACTACTTCATGGCGAATATGGGTAAAATGGTACAGGATGTAATTGCTGTTTGCTATAATACCCTAATTTGCACTGTGCTGGTATAATTTGTAAATTTTGATTATACACTGGTCTTTATAACTCTTTCGCTTTTCTCCCTTTTGTTGTACTTCGCTGTCATATGGCGTTATTTTCTCGTTTGTACTGTGAAATTTTTTCAATAAAAATTTAAAGAGTAAAAAAAAAGATGTATAGGTGTTGTGAGGGGGTTAGCTCGGCAGCGGGTATGTGTGACCCCCGGGATGGGCTCCCCACCCAAAAACAGGCCCAGCAGACGGAGGTTGTGGTTTTCAAAATCAAAAAGGTGCGGTTTATTTTCTATTTACAGTGACAAAAACACAGCAAGGCAAAAAAAAACATAAACAAAATAAATCCTGGTCAACTTGACCTCTGACTAAACTTACAGGTTTCCTAACTAACGACTGGGATCAGCCTAGTGCTGTCCTAGTCCCTGGTTTTAAATGTCCAAGCAAAATGTAGCCACACAGGCTTTCTCTCACCGCACAGGGGTTCACTCTCCCTAGACAGTCCACACAGGTCTGCTTCCAGGCATGAGCTAACATCTAATGAAGCTGGGCTTTCTTATAGAGGCCTAAATGAGCTGACAAGGTTCAGCTGGTCTCATCAACTCCCTGTCTGCACGACGCCCCACACTCTCCCTAGAGGTATGAGTCATCAATGAGCCCACTAGTCTCAGCTGGGCTTCATTAACTCTCTACCTAGTTGTATAAATCGGCGTAAAGCCTGAATCTGGGCGAAATATATCTACCCCCCTGGATGCAACCAGGTGACTTTACCTTCCTGCTGTCACATACCCCCCCCTCTTGTTTTAACCTCGGGGTTGGAACACCAGCAATCAGGCATTCATGTACTCGAGACAAAGCATCCACATTCCCCATTTGAACGCCAGGGCGATGCTTTACTGTGAAGTTGAATTCCTGGAGGGCCAGGAACCACCTATTCACTCTTCTATTTGTTTCCTTGTTTTGAGCCATCCACTTTAACGGAGCGTGATCCGTAACCATGTCAAAGTGCCTACCTAGCAGGTAGTACCGAAGGGAATCTAGAGCCCACTTCACCGCTAAACACTCCTTTTCAACGGTGGCGTAATTTACCTCATGGGACTTCAACTTCCTGCTGAGGTAAATGACTGGGTGCTCTTCCCCGTTCCAGACCTGGGACAATACTGCTCCTAACCCCACATCTGACGCATCACTTTGTACGACAAAGTCTCTAGAGAAGTCGGGTGAGTACAACACTGGCTGGCTACATAAGGCTTGTTTCAAGAACTGGAATGCTGCCTCAGCCTCGGGGGTCCATTTAATCATGACCGACCCTTTCCCTTTCGTCAGGTTGGTTAGGGGCACAGCCTTAGAAGCAAAGTGGGGAATGAAGCGCCGATAATAACCCGCGATTCCCAGAAAGGCCCGTACCTGCTTCTTGCTGTTGGGACGTGGCCAACTCTGGATGGCCTCGACTTTGTTGAGTTGGGGTTTTATCACTCCCCTGCCAATGGTGTACCCAAGATATTTGGCCTCCTCCTGCCCAATGGTACACTTCTTGGGGTTAGCCGTAAACCCCGCTTCCCGGATAGAGTCTAGGACTGCTTGCACTTTTGGCAGATGTGAGGCCCAATCTGTGCTATGGACAATTACGTCATCCAGGTAAGCCGCAGCATACTTCCGATGGGGCCTCAGTATCTGGTCCATTTTCCGCTGGAATGTGGCCGGCGCATTCTGTAACCCGAACGGCATTCTCTTATATTGGAACGCCCCGTCTGGGGTTACAAATGCGGTTTTCTCTTTGGCCGACTTGGCCAGGGGAATTTGCCAATACCCTTTTGTGAGGTCAAGAGTCGTCATGTATCGGGCTGTTCCCAGCCGGTCGATCAACTCATCTATACGTGGCATGGGGTAGGTGTCAAATTTTGTAACTTTGTTCAACTGACGAAAATCGTTACAAAATCGCCAGCTCCCATCCGGTTTAGGCACCAACACAATGGGACTAGACCAATCACTTTGGGACTCCTCTATCACCCCTAAGTTCAGCATTTTCTGTACTTCCTCCCGTATTGCCTCCCGTCGGGCCTCTGGGATCCGATAGGGTTTTAACTTCACCCTTTCACCGGGCGGGGTAATAATGTCATGCTCTACCCCAGATGTTTGTCCCGGCAGCTCAGAGAATACCTCCTTGTTGCGAAGCACAAACTCCTTAACCTCCTGTTGTTGGGGTTGTGACAAGGTGGCTGCGATTCCAACCTCAGGAATCACGCAACCAGTTTGAGCTGGTGACCAAGTGTCTGCGACTAGGGACTCTCTATCCCTCCAGGCTTTCAACAGATTAACGTGATAGATCTGTTCGGGCTTTCGCCTTCCTGGTTGTCTGACCTTGTAATTCACTTCGCTCACTTTTTCCATTATCTCGTAGGGGCCTTGCCATTTGGCAAGGAATTTACTTTCAACCGTAGGGACAAGTACCAATATCCTATCCCCCGGGGAAAAGGTACGGGTCTTGGCTCCACGGTTGTACACTCTCTGCTGTGCCAACTGCGCTTGGGCCAAATGTTCCTTCACGATGGGCATTACCTGTGCAATTCGATCTTGCATCAGGGCGACATGCTCAATCACACTCCTGTGGGGAGAACTCTCACTTTCCCAAGTTTCCTTGGCAATATCCAACAGCCCTCTTGGGTGTCTCCCATACAGTAACTCAAAGGGGGAGAATCCCGTAGAGGATTGGGGCACCTCCCTAATAGCAAACATCAAATAAGGAAGTAGACAGTCCCAATCCCTTCCATCTCTATCCACCACTTTCTTCAACATTTGTTTTAGGGTTTTGTTGAATCTTTCAACCAGCCCATCGGTTTGGGGGTGATACACAGATGTACGCAATTGCGTCACTTTGAACAATTTACACAGCTCTTTCATAACCCGGGACATAAAGGGTGTACCTTGGTCCGTAAGCAGTTCTTTACAAATACCCACCCGGCTAAAAACAAGAGATAGCTCTTTGGCTATGGTTTTGGCCGAGGTATTTCTGAGAGGGATCGCTTCTGGATAACGGGTGGCATAGTCCATTATAACCAATATGTACTGGTGCCCCCTAGCGGACTTGATTATAGGACCTACCAAATCCATTGCGATTCTCTCAAACGGGACCTCAATGATGGGTAGAGGGACCAGCGGGCTACGGAAATGTGGCATCGGGGCCGACCTCTGACACACAGGGCAGGAGGAACAATAATTTTCTATGTCCTTCATCACCCCAGGCCAATAGAATCTCTGTAATACCCTCTCTCGGGTTTTCTCTGTCCCCAGATGACCTCCAAGAATGTGCCCATGGGCCAACTCCAACACCAACTTCCTGTAAGGTTTGGGCACCACAAGCTGCTCAACGGTTTCTTCTGCCCTTTTTGCCACCCGATACAGTAGGTCCTTCTCTACGCTGAAGTATGGGTAAGTGCCGGTATTATCTGGGTTCACTAACTCGCCATCTATTTTCACTACGTTTTCCCGTGCCTTTATTAGGGCGGGGTCTTTCAACTGTTCTGTGGCAAAGTTTTCCCTGTGAACCTCAAGATCAGAAAACTCCACAGACGGTAGGTTTTCGTCTGAGGAGGTGGGCTCCTCTCCAGTTTCTTGAGTCTCCCCTGCCAATACTGACAAGGGAAATTCCGGAGAGTCCTCACCACTCTCAGGGGAGTTCTGGCTATCACATTCCTGGTACATAGGGGCACCAGTGGGGGGCTCAGGATCATCCCACAGTTCCCAGAACTTCGGAAAATCCCTTCCCACAATGGCGTCATGCGGTAACTGAGATACTAAGCCCACTGGATGAGAGAGGGTACCTTTGGGGGTCTCGAAACACACTGTAGTCACTGGATACTCTCGGGTGTCCCCATGCACACAGATAACGGCTACCTTGCTATTCCCAGAGACCTCTGTTTTAACTAACTCAGCCTTTATCAGGGTCACAAGGCTACCTGAATCCAGCAATACCACAACATTTCTACCATTAATACACATTTTGCATAAATGTTTCTCAGTTCCTCGAATGGCAGTGCATGCGACTGTCGCACACAGCGACTGACGTCTGCCCGTCAGAAAGTCACACTGCATGGGTTCCTCCACAACCGGGCAATTTGCTGCAATATGTCCCGCTTGCCGGCAGCGGTAGCAAACGATCCTTCTTGCCGCCTCTTGAGCTGCTGATTTCCCAGGCTGTTCTCGCCAAACTTGGGGTAGAGCTCCCACCCTCTCACTCTCTCCACCCTTACCCCTTGGAATCATCTTATCCGCCCCTGGGGATGGTCTGGTCTTAGGGTGGAAAGTCCGAGTGTCTCTGGAAGAGGCCGTCAGGTTCTCTGTAGCCAAGTATTTCTCCACACGATCCACAAGACCATCGGCCGTCTCTGGGTCTCCATGGCTTACCCACTTTTGGATGGCAGTAGGAAGAGCTCTCAAAAACCGATCCATTACAACACGTTCCACAATCTTTGGTGCGGACAAAGTCTCTGGCTGTAGCCACTTTCTGCTCAGGTGAATGAGATCATACATTTGAGACCTGGGGGGTTTTCCAAGCTGGAAAGTCCAGTTATGCACACGCTGAGCCCGGACAGCCAGGGTGACACCCAGCCTTGCCAATATTTCAGCTTTTAGCATCACATAGTCTTTTGCTTGGTTAGGCTCTAGGTCATAGTAAGCTTTCTGCGATTCACCAGTTAACAGAGGAGCCACTAGTCCAGCCCACTGCTCCTCAGGCCACTCTTCTCTTTCAGCGGTCCTTTCAAATGTGGTCAAAAATACCTCTGGATCATCCTCTCCAGTCATTTTTGTCAATAAACGACTCACCCCAAAGGACGCGGTATTAGTGGGACGGCTTTCCTCACTGGTCTGCGGACGTTGCTGCATTACTGCTTCCATCTGTTGTTGTAGTCTCTGCTCTTGCTTCTGCAACAGGTCTATGAAGCGGGCCTCAGATTGCTGTTGGGCTTGTTGCTGAGCCTCCAGACTCTGTTGTAAAGTTGCAAGGCTCTGTTGATGAGCTTGCTGCTGGGCTGCAAGGCTCCTTTGCAAACCTGCATTTGTCTGCTGTTGATTGGCATTTGCTAGAGCCAGCTGTTTCAGTATCTCCTCCATGCTGGCTTAAAAAAAACTGCCACTGGTTCTCCACCAACTGTGAGGGGGTTAGCTCGGCAGCGGGTATGTGTGACCCCCGGGATGGGCTCCCCACCCAAAAACAGGCCCAGCAGACGGAGGTTGTGGTTTTCAAAATCAAAAAGGTGCGGTTTATTTTCTATTTACAGTGACAAAAACACAGCAAGGCAAAAAAAAACATAAACAAAATAAATCCTGGTCAACTTGACCTCTGACTAAACTTACAGGTTTCCTAACTAACGACTGGGATCAGCCTAGTGCTGTCCTAGTCCCTGGTTTTAAATGTCCAAGCAAAATGTAGCCACACAGGCTTTCTCTCACCGCACAGGGGTTCACTCTCCCTAGACAGTCCACACAGGTCTGCTTCCAGGCATGAGCTAACATCTAATGAAGCTGGGCTTTCTTATAGAGGCCTAAATGAGCTGACAAGGTTCAGCTGGTCTCATCAACTCCCTGTCTGCACGACGCCCCACACTCTCCCTAGAGGTATGAGTCATCAATGAGCCCACTAGTCTCAGCTGGGCTTCATTAACTCTCTACCTAGTTGTATAAATCGGCGTAAAGCCTGAATCTGGGCGAAATATATCTACCCCCCTGGATGCAACCAGGTGACTTTACCTTCCTGCTGTCACAGTGTATATTCAACACTAGGAAAACTTTGGGAATTCAGCCATGCGGCCATCTCTGTACACAGACTTTCCCACCTGTGCATGAACTTCCTGTTTTATAAAAAAACACCTGTGGCTTTCCAAGCAGGTGAAAACCTGCTTTGGAGTGATGACCTGAGACTAGACTCTAAAGCCTTTTAAAGCATAAAGATCCCATACCCACATCACAAACCCTTTGCCCCCACCAACTAATCACTATGTTTGTTAAAGCCCAACTCCGGGGCAAAAAATTATTTTCCTGTGCATTGGGGCTGTGCCCGCACTACACGGGTCAACTGCTCGTTTTGTCCAGGGGGAAAAGAAAGCTGTATACTCACCTGATTCTCCACCAGTAAACTGTGCTCCCCCACGATCAAGTGGTTGACTGGTCCTGACATCCTCATGTCTAGAGCAGGTCTATGGGTGTGATGATGTCAGGAATAGTCCACCGCACAAGACTGATAGACCATGGTGGGGCGGAGGAGCCTCTTGTGCGGGGGGAGGATTGAAGAATTTGGTAAATAAATCTCCCTTCTCCAATCCCCTAGACCAGGGGTTAAACAAAGGGCCAGTTTACTGTCCCTCAAACTTTAGGGGTCCAGACTGTGGTCAGTGGAAGTAGAAAATGTCCTGGTGTTAGTGGGAGTAAACAATGGCCCACCATTGGTATTAGGGGGAGTAATTGTGCCCCATCGTTGGTATCAATGTAAGGAGTAGTGCCCCATTATTAAGGGGAGGAATAATGTCCCATTGTTGGTGTCATTTGGGAGTACTGTAATAGTGCCCCATCATTGGTATCAATGTGAGGAATAGTGCCCCATTGTTGGTGTCAATGGGAGGAATAATGCCACATCATTGGTGTCAGTGGGAGGAATAGTGCCACATCATTGGTGTCAGTGGGAGGAATAGTGCCCCTTTGTTGGCGTCAGTTGGAACAAATAGTTCCATATCATTGGTGTCAGTGGTAGCAATAGTGCGCTATCATTGATGTCAGTGGGAGGAATAGTGTCCCATCATTGGTCTCTCTAGCTGACAGTGGGGGTAATAATGCCCCAAGGGGCAGATAAAAGCTAGACCACTACCCTAAACAAAAATGAGCAATTAACCTGAGCATAGCCCCACTGCGTCGGGGAAAAAAATGTTTGCGCAGAGTTGGGCATAAAAAAAAAAGTCCGCAGTCTTAGGTGATTAAAAAAAAAAAAAAACATTCTAAAAATAAACTCTTTAAAAATCTAATTAGCAGCCCCCAAACAGTCTCCCTGAAACTTACTGATAAGCTCACCCATCTTTTTTTACTTCATGTTGCTTATTTGAAGCCATTTTGGTTAGCAGGCTATAAACCGTCTTATAAGCCATTATTCCCTGAGCAATAAAGGGCCGCTGGCTCCTTATTCCACCTGCTCTGGTTCTGCCCACAGATACCAGCATACTGGAAGTAAATAACCTTTTTGCATGAGGTCATGGGTTCCCCGTACAATTAACCCTTTATTGTGCCTGCTTGGTTCCTCCTGAGTCTTTATAAACATATACCTGCATACAGTGAGGGGAAAAAAGTATTTGATCCCCTGCTGATTTTGTACGTTTGCCCACTGACAAAGAAATGATCAGTCTATAATTTTAATGGTAGGTTTATTTTAAACAGTGAGAGACAGAACAACAACAAAAATATCCAGAAAAATTTGCATTTCAAAAAAGTTATAAATTGATTTGCATTTTAATAAGTGAAATAAGTATTTGACCCCTTCGCAAAACATATCTTAGTACTTGGTGGCAAAACCCTTGTTGGCACAGAGGTCAGACGTTCCTTGTAATTGGTCGCCAGGTTTTCACACATCTCAGGAGGAATTTTGTTCCACTCCTCTTTGTAGATCCTCTCCAAGTCATTAAGGTTTTGAGGCTGACGTTTGGTAACTCGAACCTGTAGCTCCCTCCACTTATTCTCTATGGGATTAAGGTCTGGAGACTGGCTAGGCCACTCCAGGACCTTAATGTGCTTCTTCTTAAACCACTCCTTTGTTACCTTGGCCGTGTGAAGGAGGTTCTCACCCAATATTTGACTGTACATGGCCCCGTCCATCGTCTCTTTGATGCTGTGAGGTTGTCCTGTCCCCTTAGCAGAAAAACACCCCCAAAGCCATGGGCGTCCGCTCCATAGGGCAAGGGAGGGCGTTTGCCCCCCCCCTGGAATCCAGTACCGTGATTCTCGGGGAGGAAAACAGGCAGCGGGCAGGAAGCAAGGCGGCGGCGCGGCAAATTCAATTAGAGCCGCACTCTCTCTCTCTTTTCGGCTGACAGAAAGGGGGAGGGGGGCAATAGGGGGAGATATACAGACAGCCCGCAGCTCTCCTCTCCCTGTCATGGCGCCGCTGCCGAGTTCTCTGGTAAATGGAGCAGGGGCGCTGCTAGTTGCTTGATAGTTGCATCAGGTTTCTTAAACCTTTGCATGCCTGTGCTTTATGTGATAATGACTAAGCCCCTCCCCTTTATGACATTGTCAAAAAGGGATCGAGCATGGATGACCTTAAAATGATGCCCCCCCCCCCTGAAAAAAGTTCAGCGGACGCCCATGCCCAAAGCATAATGTTTCGAAGAAATCAGACCATCTTCTTAGTCTGATTTCTTCCAAGTCAGACCAATAGTTCTGCAGACAGCAAAGCTTACACTTCTTGCTGATTGCACAGCTGTAGTTGTGACTCATTGGGAGGCCGGTTCGACAACTGCAGATTATAGTGGCTCTTCTCTGCAGCCTTGGATTTTGAGCTTATTCTGGGGAGCAATTTAACCAATAAGAACAGTAAGAAAATTACTGTTAAAGTGGTTGTGAAGGCAGAAGGTTTTTTATCTTAACGCATTCTATGCATTAAGATAAAAAACCTTCTGTGTGCAGCAGCCCCCCTCAGCCCCCTAATACTTACCTCTGGTCCCTCCTAGATCCAGTAAAGGTTGCAGGAGTGTCTCGGCTGCCTGGGACTCCCCTCCTCATTGGCTGAGACAGCAGCGCTGCGCCAATGGCTCCCTTTGCTGTGAATCAACGTCAGTCAGCCAATGAGGGGAGTCTGTCTCAGCTCTGTGTCTGAATGGACACAGGGAGCTATGGCTCGGCTTGGGTGCCCCCATAGCAAGCTGCTTGCTGTGGGGCACTCAACAGAAGAGAGGGACCAGGAGAATTGAAGAGGGACCCCAGAAGAGGAGGATCTGGGCTGCTCTGTGCAAAACTATTACATAATGAAGGCAAGTATAACATGTTTGTTATTATTAACTAAAAAAAACCTGAGACTTTACAATCACTTTAAGCTTTTTGATCACTATTGAATATATCAAACTGCTTTTTTAAGCTTCAAGTGAGCTGCACCTCCTGCAAATCAAGTGAGCAGTAGGTTTAGATGAGAATGTTATGCTTGGGTGCGAACATTCGATCCATGCAGAGAGGGGAATTTTGATAGTAACCAGATGAGGTTCTAGATGTTGGTTTTTCTAGTGCATGTCATAAAATCAACATGAACATCTAATGCTGCGTACACACGACCGTTTTTCCCGTCGAGAAAAATTAATTTTTTTCCTTTTGGACGACAAAAACGATCGTGTGTGGGCATTTTGTCATTTTTCACGACGGGAAAAACGACATTTTTCACGACGAGAAAAATTAGAACATGCTCTAATTTTTCTCGTCGTTTTTCCCGTCGTTTTTTCCCGCGGCAGTTTTCCCATAGGGAAACACTTCCGCGGAGCCCACACACGGTCGTTTTTCACGACCAAAAAAAAAATGTCGGGAAAAACGGACGTGTGTAGGGAACCAAGCGGTTCCCTTTTTTTTCCCGTCGTGATTCACGGCGGTGTTTTCACCGCCGTGAATCACGATCGTGTGTACGCGGCATAATTGTATAATAAAAGTACTGAGTCTTTAGTTCTTACGATGCTGAAAACTACGAAGTCTACTTCTCGCAAAGTTTGTCATCAGAACTTTACTCTTTCTTGTGAAAAAAAAAGTGTACTTTACTCAGTGTAATGCCGCGTACACACGACCGTTTTTCATGACGAGAAAAATGCCATTTTTAAAAATGGTCGTGAAAAATGGTCGTGTGTATGCTCCAGAGCATTTTTCTCGACGAGAAAAATACCCGAATTGTTTTTTAGAACCTGCTCTATTTTTTCTCGTCGTTTTTCACATCGTCCTTTTTAACGTCGTGAAAAACGGTCGTGTGTATGCTTTTACGAGGGGAAAATAAACGCGCATGCTCAGAATCAAGTATGAGACGGGAGCGCTCGTTCTGGTAAAACTAGCGTTCGTAATGGAGATAGCACATTCGTCACGCTGAAACGGACTAAAAAGCACGAAGACTGAAAAGCGCGAATCGTCGCTCAACAAACTTTATTAACATGAGGATCAGCAAAAGCGTCCCAAAGAGTGGCGCCATTCGAATGGAACTTCCCCTTTATAGTGCCGTCATACATGTTGTACGTCACTGCGCTTTGCTCGAGCGTTTTTTTTCATGAACGTGTGTATGCAAGGCAGGCTTGAGAGGAAGCACGAAAAATCACATAGAGAAAAACGTTGTTTTTTTTCCATGACATGAATAACGGTCGTGTGTACGCGGCATGAGTCTCGGGGTGTCCATCCTAAGAGTTTTTAATTTTTTGGGGATAAATCCTCTTTCTTGCAGCTGAGTCTAGAACAGGGTTTTGCAATCTGCACTATCAAGGGTCAGGTTTTTACCTTATTTATTCTGTTTCAGAGACTGTTTATCTCTCACTCTTTGATTAGGACCTTTCGTAAAGGGGTTTATCTCCCATGTAGATCCTCCCTGCCACTTCCCATGTGATTCTATAGGATATGACTTTTGTTTTCTCTGCACTTCAGAAACTGTCTTTTTTTACCCATTAGAGATATTTCTCTCTCGACTCTTTACCCACAATGTGGCACTACCTGTAGCCATCACCTTTGCAAGGTCGGTTTCTGAACTGGCGGCCTTAGGCCCCATGTACACTGCTGCTGCTAAACAGACGTTCAGAGGTAGTTGGACACTTTTTTTCAACTGCCCCTGAACTCATTCAATGCTATCCTATGTTTACATGTACACAGGTTCGATTTACTGTCGTTTGTAGGCAGTTGCGTATATAGGCCTTTTTTTTTAAGGCAAAAAAATGAGTTCAGACGCCAAACGCTTCTAAACGCAATAACCCGCGTTTAGCCACGTTTCGTTTATAGGCGTTTTTCGTTTTTGGCCATTTAAAAAAATATTTTTTTTTTTTAAACGCTTCTAAACGCAAACGCGGCATGTAAACGCGGTAAAACGGACATTTTAAACGTGGGTTACTATCTGTCAAGTTAAATCGTTCAGGAGAGGTTGTAAAAACGTCTCGTGTACATGAAGCCTAAGGAACCCTTTTTGGTTTTGCATAGGGATAAGTTGGTGTTGAGGCTCAGGACTTCCTTCTTGTCTAGGCTAGTTCCTTCCTTTCGCCTCGACCAGGACATTGAAGGACCAAAAAGAAAATTTCCTTTCATTATCTAATGTAAATGTGAGTTGAGCTATTATCTCACAGCCACTACTTTCAGGAAAACTCTCATTCCTTTTTTTCTCCATCCTGGATGCACCTTGTATGCACCGGCTTCTCTTTCTACCATTTCTAGGTTGCTCAGGCAGGCCTTCATCTAAGCTTATGGTCTCAGGGATCTGGTCAGGGCACCACTAGATCTGCCAGTGCTTCCTCTGGCTTTTTACCACCAAGCAACTTTTTTGAAGATTTGCAAGGCTGCCTGGTCTTCTGTTCACACATTTACTAAATTCTCCCAGGTGGATATTTCTGGCTCATCTAACATCAGTTTTCAGTGTAAGCGCCTTCACACAACTCTTATGCCCCGTACACCCGACCGGTTTTCCTGACATGCCAAAAACCAACGTTATTCCTCTCAAGCCTGCCTTGCATACACACGTTCATTAAAAAAACACGCTCAACCAAAGCGCGGTGACGTCCAACACGTACGTTCCATTCAAATGGCGCCACCCTTTGGGCTTGGTTTTGCTGATCTTGTGTTCGTAAAAGTTTGGTGAGAGACGATTTGCGCTTTTCAGCCTCGTGCTTTTCAGTCCGTTACAGTGTAAGGAATGTGCTAGCGCCATTACGAACGCTAGTTTTACCAGAACGAGCGCTCTTGTCTCATACTTGATTCTGAGCATGCGCAGTTTTTTCCCCCTCGGAAAAGCATACACACGACCGGTTTTCGCGACGAGAAAAAGACTGACGGGAAACACGACGGGAAAAAATAGAGCAGGTTATAAATTTTTTGCGGCCAATTTTCTCGTCTGGAAACTGCTATGGAGCATACACACGACCGGTTTTTCCGACAAATCTAAAAAATGGCAGTTTTCTCATCAGGAAAACCGGTCGTGTGTATGGGGCATTCGAACTGCACAAAATCTCCAGTTTTAAATTTTCTTATTAGTGATTGTTTTCTGTGTTGCCCATCTCTTGGTTGGACTGCTTTTGGACATCCCAAAGGTTAAAGACTTTCTGTGTTCTTCGAAGTACAAGAAAGAAAGAAAGAAAGAAAGAAAACTCTTATCTTGTAGTCTGTTGAAGGACACAGATCCCACCCTCTGTGTTTCTGATCATGCACTTGGATCTCCTTTTGATATAAAATTGAGACCTGCTGGTAGTAGAAGAGGTTATCCTGGACTGGCCTACAGCTTTATTATTTGCCAGTGTCCAATCCTCCCATAGGCAGTATAACTCAAAGGTTGAAGACTTCCTGTGTCTCTCAATGAACTCCAAGCAAAGGTTTTTACGAGTACAAAATGGCTGAGACACTAGGGCAGTTTTATAATTCTATTTATGCTTTTTTTTTTTTTTCTGTGTGAAGTTGTTTAGACTATGTGGCTGTTAATGATGTAAGCAATGTTTCTTAACCCTTCTCACAGACCAGGCCAAGATGTTTGTGAAGGTATTCAGTGAGATTGACAGGATGCCACAATTGCTGGCCTACTACTACAAATGCCACAAGGTATGTATGTACACTTCTCTTTATGGCCCAGTGTTATACTGTTCATGTTTTCATCTACTAGAAATTCTTGCTCTCCTCTAATGTGTAGAAATGAAAATGGTGTTTATGGTGTGGAAGTTTTCCCTTTTCTGTGTCTCCAGGGCCCAGTCTGTAGGAGGTGTGCAGCATCCTATAGAACTTTAGGACTGTACATACTGTAACACGGGAACCCAGTGATGTCCTCTCCCTCTCTGCCAGCTTTTGGATGTTTGCTTTAAATGTGACCCCTTCACTGCCAACACAGTGGGTGGGGATCATTAAAACAAATTCATTCTGCTGTAAGTCCAAACTGCTTATCTGCAGGGCCGCTGTTAGAAATCTTGGGGCCCAGTACAGTCTACACCCTGCCCTCGACCCCAACCCTGGCCCTGCCCTCGACCCCACCCCTAGGCTTGCCCTGACCCTGCCTCAAAACAAAATGCAGTTATTTTTTTGCCCTTTACATATGTGTGCGGGACCAACATGTGCGTTCGCAATTGTGCAAAATTACAAAGGAGTTGGGACAGTTTAAATTTCTTTTAAATTTTATTTAAAAAAATTTACACGGTATCTTTTAAAAAAGATTTTATTTTTTTCTTCTTTCTTTTTTTGCTATCACAAGGGATGAACACCATCCTTTGTGATGGCATGGGCCATTACAGGTCCTCTTTATGAAGAGATCTGGGGTCTCTGTCCAGTGCAGTGCACGGTAGTGCATCACCATGCATTGTGGTGTGCTGTAATACATGTTCTGCACTGCCCTTGTGCCAGTCAAAATGAACTGCCAGCGGCAGGATCGCAACAAGGCTGCCAGCTGGTCCTTATCGCTAGTGATCAAGATTCAGTAGTATTCAGAGAGGAAGCAATTCCATAGAGGTAGGTGGAAGGGTCTCTGCCACTGAAGAGTCTCCCACCTGACATCAGCCTGAGAGGAAGGGGCTTCTCTAAAAAATAATACTGTTCTTGAATTGTGAGAAAACAGAAATTCATTGTACAGCGACTGGGAGGTACAATGTAAGCTCTACTCCTCTGCTCTGATCCTATCACTGCCTACCTGAGTCTCTATCCATCTCTGTCCTCCTCAGTTCAGGACCTCCAGGATCCTGCTGCCTTCTTTCTCCTGTAGGAGGTCCAGCCGGTCTATGCCTGGGTCAGTCATATCTGTTGCGGGGGATCCATTTAATTATTCTCTCCCTGTCATTCCTCCGATCTAAGCCCCCCCCCTGCGCGCACATCTCCTAGAACTTTGCCTCAGCAGCCGGGACACAACCGCAGAATAACAGCCCCCACAGCCGATCTGTGCGGAGCTCGGCACATGCAGCCACACTCTCCTCCTGCTGTTTCTCGTCAGAAGCATGCCGCCTCACATCAGCGCCTGAGGATGGGAGGTGGGAGCAGGGTGGAGAATCATAGTATCACTCCACCGGCCAGGACTAATTGAGTAGCGGGACGGCATGATGTACATGCGCCCCGAAAATCAAGAAAAAGTCCCTCCATTAAGCTCACCTCTTGGGTCTCTATGTTGACCTGATGGGGCCCAGGAAAATGTAATTAAACCCCCCCCCCCCCCCCCCATAAGCAAGTAGGAACAGGGAGAAGTTCACTAAAACTGTATATTGGCTACAAGGAAGTACAGAAACTTGACTTTCATGGTATCCAGAAAAGCAGTGGAAGCCTTAACCAGTTGGCTCCAAGAACCATTTTTATATTTATACTAAAAACCTATAAATATGTCCGTAACATTTTTACATACGGGAGTGATACATGCTGTATATTGATTTTTTGGAGCAAGCACAGTTTTTTTTGTTTTTTTTATATTTTTTGGTGTTGCTGTCTTCTTGGCGTTATTGCATCATCTATATATTTAAAGTGTTTCTAAACCCACAACTGTAAAATCAGTCTGTATGCAGTAAAACAGGGGTGCCCAGCCTTTTGAAGAGCGAGGGCCACTTGAACGACTTGCTAACCAGTCACGAGCCACAATGAGCAGATGACAGGTCCGTGTCCACTCCGAATATGCAGAACAGACATGGTCACAGCCCGCTCTACTCTATAGATCCACCCAGATGGAAGAGGACAGATCCCCGTCAGTTTTTTTTTGTCGGATTGGATTGGAGGAAGGTAGGTGTAAACGGACACAAGTCTGTTTACATCTGTCGCTCCTTACCGTGGGTACACTTAACAGTTTTTTTTTCCTTGCACAAAGAAAAAATGATCGATCCGGTCGGAGACACTGTATCATGCAAGGTTAGTCCATCTCCCCCACTGAGCTGTTATGTTCTGACACAGGGATTGCCCGCCCGTTTTTTGAACCGGCAAATGTCTCCCGACATTCTGTCCATGTGTATGGGGCTTTAGAGATGAATAGAGTGTCTGACTGGGTCGGCCTGAAAAATAGACAAGCGGACCCGATTAGACTGATTGCGCAAAAGGGGCCTAAGGCTGCTTTCTCACTGATGCGCTGCGGTTTACCCACACTGCAGGTGCAGCGCAGTGCACCTGTGGCTTTCCTGCAGGTTACCTGCACTTTGCCATATAATTCTATTATACCCTGTAGGTGTGGTGCACTTTCTGAATGCGCACCAAAACTCCTGCTTTCAAGAGTCTTGGTGCGCTTTTAGAATGCGCACCAAGCCGGCAGGTATTAACAGAAGTCTATGATTCAATGCAAGTAACCCGAAGGTGCACTGCACTGCACCTGCAGATCAGGTGGAAAGCAGCCCAGAGTAACCAGTGTCACCGGCTGTTGTTGTCACCAAATTTTGTTTATTTTCTTTTTCATAAATCAAAGGGAAAAAAAGACAAGTTTAAATGGCTTATTAAAAAGACACAAGCTAATCTTTTCCCTGAGCGAAGAAAACCATCTTTTATGCCATACTTGATGACCATGGAAATTTTCAGTGGATCTTCTGTGTACACATCTCTCTCAGCTGCAGAAATGAATACATCTTTGACCAGCTGCAGAGCCTTCTACAGTGTCAAAGGAAGGTGCTCTACATTCTCCATGTTCTTGTAGCCAATCTGATTGTCCAGAAAGGGCTGGAGCATGGCTCAATTTATTTTGGTGAGGGTGAAGCAGTCCCCATGGAATCCACTACATCCAAGAACTATTTTGTCTGTCAGTTTGTAGCATTTTGGTGTGTCTCTGCTGTGGATTGAAACATCCTCACAGTTGTGTATCTGAAGCAACAAGTGCAAAATCTTCCCCAGGAAGTGCCAATACAGTACCTCCATTGAAGGTGTAGAGTAGAGGCTGAACCTCTGCTGCACCGGCCCCGTGTAATAGTAATCCATCCCCCTGTACATGTGCTCCCCAGCCCGGGACTCCGCAGACATATCCTGATACACGTACACCACGGCCGCTCTCACACCTGGCAATCTGTCGGCTGTTGATGTCCTAGGCGGAGTACATTTGTTATCTCTCCGCCTATAACAGGAGCCAATGCTATACAGGAGGGATCGGCTCTGCTCTCTGCTACTGCTGCATGCTTCCTCTACCCCTGGCTCCATTCTTACCACTGATACTCTGGGATGGCAGTTCGGGAACCCAAGATCTGGACTTGCCAACCCACCATCCCAGAGCAGGAGGTCGCGGGCAACATCAGAGGGTGCCGCGGGCTACATGTGGCCCATGAGCCAACGGTTAGGCACACCTGCAGTAAAGTATGCTTCTTATACTCAATGTGGAACCTAAGGGGTTGAAAAGGCTGTTTGATCCTGTCTTCTCTGACTCTGATCCTCCCCTTCTTTTTCTATCCCAAATCCATCTCTTGATAGTAAAGAGCATTGGAGGCACTCTGCACATGCTCGGTTTGGGGTGTATTGCTAGAGTTTTTTTTTTTTTTTTGTGGGGGGGGGGGTGCATGTGATCAGCACAGGGCCAATCAGCACTCCAGACAGGAGTGTCAGGAGGGTCAGGAGACATGCAGCCTCATAGGACAGTCGGAGGAGAATGAAAACTCCTACAAGCCCTAACCAGTGCTCAACCAGACACGGATAGAAGTCACAAGACTACATAATTCTCACAAGTTACCGTATTTATCGGCGTATGACACGCACAGGCGTATAACACGCACCCTAACTTTAAGAGGAAAGTTTCAGGAAAAAAACTTTCCACAGCCCCCTGCGTATAACACGCAGGCACAGTTTACCCTCTATTTTCAGGGTAAAAAAGTGAGTGTTCTACGCCAATAAATACAGTATATGCCGCTGATGAGAAAAGGTATTTAGCAGTTTATATGTACTAAAATAATTGCATTTCCATGTTCTGTGTACTGTGGGAGACCAGATATATAGTGAATGCAGAGTGCTGGGTTTAGTATCACTTTAACCCTTGTAAGATTGGGGTGATTAAACTCAAGCGGTTGGTGCATTTACAATGAGTTGCGCCAGTCCAAAACTGTATTTTTAAGGGCATGGCAGCCCTCTTTTATTTAAAAGCAAATAGAAGTTCATACAGACAGCTCTTTCCATGTAGGGGGTTCTTACCATCAGTCAAAGACATAACATTGAACCTCCTGGCTCTCTTGTGGCAGCTTTACTGCTCCGAGTACCTCTGCAGTGTCTTCCTAACCATCAAACATCTTTTGGTCTTCCTGACCATCAAACACATCCCAGTGCTATGCTGACCTTTAGCTCTGTGTCTTTCCTTGCAGCTCCCTAGCTGCTCTTGTCCCTCCTGGACTTTCTCTCAGGCTTGGGCCTTCTTCTGTCCCAACCTGACCTTGATGCACGGCAGCATCCCACACGGCTCCCCTCAGACACACTGACCTCCCTCAGGAGGGTGGGCCCTGAGCTCTAACTCTGGCTCTATTATGAAGCCAGCACACACCTGAATAATCCGTGTTCTTGCTTCTCTCAAGATCTGACGTAAACCACCTTCCTACAGAGTAGCACGGGGTCCCCCTGCTACACCATTTTACTGCCACCACTGTATGTGTAACAATAGCAGCCACATATTTGTTTTGCTTTTATGAGAGCTGGCTTTATACTCTCTCTAAAATAAAAAATAAAAAAGATTGTTGGGCTCATCTGTGTCTTGTGGGAACCAAGGAATCATTTTTATTAGGGTCAGGTTCCACCTAGCTGTTGCCGTAACTCGTATCATGCAGATAGTCTTTTACTATATCCTATTGTGTGTCTGTTGTCTTTGACACTTAATTGTAGCTATGGCCCTTTAGTGATATTGAAAGCCGCAACGTGAGACCCCCCCATATCATGAAAGTTGGCCACCATTGTGTTAGAGGGTTGAATATAAAGTTTACCTAAGCATGACTCTAAACCTTTTTTTTTATTTTTATCATTAGGTACAGCTGGTGTTTGTGTGGCAAGAGTTGTGTCAGAGTGAGATGACCTTGGATCGACAGCTGATGGATTTCTATGATACCTTGATAAGCGCATGGCACACACAGCTCCAGTGGGTCTCCCAAGTATGCCCAGTACACATGACTTACCTTCACTGAGGAATATATAAATATTACTATCAGAGAATGTGCAGTGTCTTTAATGAGTAGCACCATGTTTAAAAGCATTTTGAATCAGCATTTTAGCAACAGTGATGGGAATTAAAGAGCTGCTCTAGTACAACAAGAAAGATGATGTTGTTGTGAATTGCAACATTTTTTTAATGTGCGCTTTATATAACCTAGTGCAGTGTTTTTCAACCTTTTTACAGCCAAGTCACCCTTTAAAATTATGCATTATTACCGTTTGTATGCAAGACAAGTTTTTGGCCAAAAGTCTGAGGCTTTGTCTGCGGAAAATCTGATTGTGTGTACGAGGCTTTAGGGAGATATACATCTCTTTTGCCCTTCACACTTCAGCTTCTAGAGCCATAAATGTATTATTACAGGTGGCTTCCTTTACCTCGAATGCTGGATGTATTCTAAATCTGTTGGCTGAGAGACAGAGAGCTCATTCTGAGTTGCTCATAAAAGTCATGTGGCAGAATGCAGGCAGTTGAATATACTGATTATGAGAAAGTGGACCTGCCGTTGCTTGCAAAGTGAAAGCACGTTGGACCGAAAAAATATGTAGTCTTTTCCTTCAGAAGTAACTAATGATAAAGCTGGTATGAGGTACAGGCTATGTGAGGTTAAGTTCACCTTTTAAAAAAATAAATAATAATAAATGCACATGTTTTTGCAGGTAAAAAAATGTGAATTTATTATTTTTCTACACTGGAGCCTGTAAAGCATTGCACCCGCGATCAGAAGATCATGGGTGCAATGCCAGGACTCTCTGCAGACCCACAGTACACTGTCTGCCCGTACCTCTAATACAGGCAGAAAGTTACTTAAAGAGGAGGTCCGCTCACCCTTGCAACAATTAAAAGTCAGCAACTACAAATACTGCAGCTGCTGACTTTTAATAATAGGACACTTACCTGTCCTGAAGTTCATCAGCTGTTGGGTGTTGCCGCCGCTATTGCGGGTAAGGGAGCCCGGCAGTGTAGCATTAGAGCTTCACGCTGGGTCCCTACTGCGCATGCGCGAGGCACCACTTCGCCCTCCTACTTGCCCGGCGGTGAGATAAGGAGGAGGGAGTCAAGCTGCTGACGTAATGTGCTGCGGCCCAGACTCCTGGGAATGGGGGGCCGGTAAACTGTCAAAGGCAGGTATCCGGACCCCCCTCCCATCGAAAGGTGCCAAATGTGGCACCGGAGGGGGGAATGAGTGGAAGTTTCACTTTTGGGTGCAACTCCACTTTAATTGCTGCACCCTCACAGTTCATTGAAAACCACAAGTACTTGTAGTTTATACATTCACAGAACTCTGTGAACATATGATGTGGCTGTGTGGGCAGAGCCTTGCATGGCCGTGCTGTTTTTAAATTGCGACCGTGGGTGTAAAGAGAGGAACCCCCACCCACAATCATATGGAGTGGGGATTGGGGGAAAAGGCGGATGGAGCTTGAACATGTTACATGTTCTACCCTAAACATGGGTGAAACATGTAACATGTTTCACAGGTGAACTTAGCCTTTAAATTCAGCATTATCCTGGTGAGTCTAGTGGTGTCATAGGTCCTTCCACTTGTTGTCCAGTGGCAGTAATGCAGCCCTTATTACTACACTGAATAGCACTTATGTAATTACATGTAGGTACCTTACATTGCAGCAGTACTGTGACCCTGGGAAGGGTGTTCATGACAGGCTGGTCTCATAGGAAGCGGGTTGAATGATCTTCATCATTAAACCTGGAAGAGGAGCACCATCTAGCAGATCAGTGGACCACACTGTTGAATCACAGGTGAGTATTGCTTTGAAAGCTGCATTTTTTATTCTTCTCTCTACCAATCTTTTTTAATTATTTTTTAATGTTTTTGTTAAAAACAAGAACAATGCTTTTAGGAGTCAAATTTACTAAAGGATCTGGTTCATTTTGTTCCTTAAAACCTCCTTTTTCATATAAGATCCTCTCCAATTAGATTCCATTTGCTCCACAACACATTTAGGTAAACATGTGGAATCTAAATGATGTACCTTTTTTAAAAGTTTAATGATAATCTGTGTCTTTACTATTATGTATTATAACTATCCTTCCTTATTCAAGCTTCTAACTCTCCCTTTCTGAAACCTCATTCAGTGGAACCCTAGGGTTCTTCCAGAGGTTACTAGAGGAGCTTCTGCTGAATAACCACTGACCATGATCTTTTTAGCTATCTGTAAGGGAGATTTTTCCCACTGACCACAGATGTAATGTGCATTCTTCCCAGTGACCATCACACCAATTTGCTGTGAGCTGTAGATATAGTAATTATTAGCAGTGGTTTCCTGAGCCTAGAAAAGTATTTCAAGGGTTCCTCCATGTTATAAAAAGTTGAGAAAAGCTGGTCTAATGGTTCTTTCCATATGCAACAGTCTTCAAGGATACTTCAGAACGTAATTAACAAATATCCCTTAACATTCAACAAGCTATAAAGTAATTAATGTCCCTTTAGTTTGAGAGAAACTTACCTAAAATGTACACAGTTTGTGCCATTTTGTACAATCATGACCACAACATATAACAATGTTTGGAGTCTTGCTGTCATTCAAGTGTTTGTGTGTATCATCTATCACATCAGGATGATTTTATTGTTGTCACAGGTATTTAAGAAACCTCATGAGGTTGTGACGGTTCTGTTGATCCAGACCCTGGCTGCCATGGTACCGTCTATTCCTGTGTGTCTCAGTACAGCCATGGAGCGGGCCAACCCAGAGCACAAGCTCAGCAATTTGTTAGAATTGTATGAGGCCACGGGTCACTTTGCTAAAGCTCTGGAGGTGGCCATGCTGCCTAACATAGGTAAGTTCTCCTTCCTACCTGACTGGTAGATACTTTTTCACTTCTGTTATGTTCCTTTCAACCACCATTCGTGAAAGCAAAGCTGTAGGTAATCTCCATACCATAGCTCACATAGGACTGTGGACTCCTCTGCGTTGATTTACCCAATGCTGACACATGGGTGAGTCTTTTTCCTTCAGCTTCCAGCACTCAATGGAGAGGTGGGGGAGTGAAGGAAAGGTAAATATATGCTGCAAGGGATGGGTTTGACAGCAAACCCATTGCTTTGCCCTAAATTGTCCCTTCACATCTCTTGTTGCTTAAGCAGGGCCATACATGGATCGGAATTCAGCTTGTTCAGCAGGGACCAGCCAAATTACGATCGATGTATGGGCACCCTGGTTGTACACAAGTCAATCTGTCGATCGACTTATGGGCAACCATCGTGTCTGGTTTTTAACACAACAATTAGTGCTGCCGGATATACAGTAGCCAGCAACACTAATTGTGTTCTGCCAGCAGGGATAGCTTCCCGCCGGCAAAAAACAATAGCGCTGCGGGAGGGATTCCCCCATTAACACTGACTATGCTGATTAAGGGAATCAAGCCGTTTTCTTTCCTTCCACCTAGGGCTATACCAGTTCGGACAATGCAAATGGTGTGACTCTTTGTGCCTATTGCATTCCTTCTCAATATCAATCAAAGGGATGGAGGGCAAAGCTGTTCCTTGCCAAGAGCCCCATTCTGCCTTAATCTGTCGCTGTCCTATGACACCTTTGTTGGCCCATGCATCGGCTACCATTGTTGATTAGATCTTCAAAAAGCTCTGCACAATTCACACACCTCCAGCATGGGTTTATAGAGGGTTACAAAAGGAAGTTTTCTAACTTATGTGATTTCTATTCTCCCCATTGAGCCTTGGTTGTGTGGTCTACTCTTTTGGGTATTCCAAAAATACATGTGGTTTGTGAGATTGTCATTTTAATGTCCATATGTGCATGCAACAAGCTGCACTGTTACTCTGAGCTCCCACTGCAGAGAAATGGCTTTTCTGTGCATAAAATGGTTTATCTCTGTGAATGAATGGAATTGTCTTTTAATTACAGTGCAGTTCGGCACAGGCACAGATATCACTGCTCAATAAATCCACTTCCATCTTGGTCAATGTCTGACCCTGTTCTGAGCCATCTATAGATACTTTCTTTGTAGTGGAAAGCTCTGAACAATAGGCACCTCTTATTTGGTCTAATGACTAGTGATAAAGATCCCAAACTTGTTTTGCTGTAAAGCTTAATCTCAATATATTAGATGATAAAGTAAATAATAATGTAGAAAAGGGGGCGTGGCCTGGAGCGGCATGAGATAGGACGTTAGGGCACTGAGCTCCGCCGGCCAAAAATCCTGACCCGCACATCCTGGGACCCACAGCGCAGATAGAGATCACCAGCTGGAACATACTGCCGGGGGAACCTGTAGGGATCATGTCCCCACCAAAAAAAGCGGCAGAAGCGGTAGCCAGGTTAGGTAAATACCGCCGAACAGATCCGGACCCTCAGATCCAAGATGGCGCCTCGCTGGGAGGGGAGCACTCCATGCGGAGAGACACAGCAAAGGTGCTGGAGGCAATCACCGCCTGTCAGGAAGCAGTCACAGCCTGCCAAACTAACCTCACGGCCAAGATTGACGAGGTGAAGATGGATATCTCCCTGATGCGGCAGGACTTTCAGAAGCTGAGAGAGAGAGTGACAGAGGCTGAGAATCGAATCAGCAGCGTGGAGGATTCCCTCCCCCCCCCCCCCCCTTCAGAACTCCTCAGATGCTATGCAGTTGCAGGTCAATCAGCTCCTACAAAAGCAGGATGACCTCGAGAACAGACTCCGCCGATGTAATCTGCGGTTCATCGGTCTGCCGGAGGGGGTGGAAGGACCCCCCTACATTCCTAGAGGGTCTGTTGTGTGATACGTATGGCAGAGAGGCATTTTCTCCCATGTTTGTTGTCGAGCGCGCGCATCGCATGTCAGGGAGATTGCCGCCGGCTGGGGCACCCCCCCCGCACCTTTATTGCCAAATTCCTGAACTTCAAGGATAGAGACACCATCCTCCGTCTCAGCAGAGAAAAAGGAAACATCCCCCTGGGAAACAAGATGGTGGCCGTCTTCCCGGATTTCTCAGCAGAAGTTCAGCGCAGGAGGAAATCTTTCACAGAAGCCAAAAAACGCCTCCGCATTAAGAACATCAAATACGCAATGCTGTTCCCAGCTCGCCTGCGTGTGGAGGGAGAAGACAGAGTGTACTTTTTTGAGGATCCAGAAGCAGCTATAACATGGTTGGAACAAAGAGAGGCACACCGCTGAGGAAATGTGAGTTATGCCACTTTCAGTCCCCTGTTCTTTTATTCTTGACATGGCTCTGTCCCCAATCTTTCTCCACAACAGAGGCCTGATAACTGCTCCCCTGATTCCCATGAGTGTATTCCCTCTATACATGGAGAACTGCCCTGTATAACTGCTCCCTATGCAACACCTCAGCCCTCTTTTCCTCTTGTCCTCTTCCCTCCCCCCTTCTAGATTTGGAGGGCACTCAAGACTGTATTACTTACCTACCTTTTCTATCCTTCCCTAAACAATGACCAGCCTAACAGCCCCCCGGCCCCAATCATACACATGGGTCAAATACGCCCCTGTGTATAATATACTGAGTGGAACAGTTTTACTTCTTTCATCAGGACATTCTGCTTTGCCCGGCGGAAGATAACTTTGCCCTATTGATCTCACTGTATTTAGTGAGCACCGTCCTTCAATGACTAACGCTACACAGCGTAGTTTCGCCCCCTTTCACTACGCGTGCACCCTGCGGGGGAATGGCCCGCCACCACGAGTATGTGCACCTGTGGTTGCTCTCCTCAGCATTCTATTAGGAAATGCAGAATCTGTATTGTTTGAATTTTGCTTTTCCCCTACAGGGTGGACAACTTTGATGCCATGTTGGCAAGTTAGGGATTATGCCCGCACAAGTTTGGGTCAGTGCAGGGCGGGGTGGGGGGGGTGGTTTGCATTTCTGAGTGAAAAGTTCATGTTACATGTTGAAATTATCTATGCATATTGTTATGATCAGCTTACAGTACCGCTACAGTTTTATTATTCTTCCTATATGTACATGGGCACGTTTGATGCCCAGGGGTCAATGGGGTCAGATACTCCGCACACTGATTTCTTCCCACCCACATGGCCACCCTGAAGTTCCTCTTGTGGAATGTCCGGGGCATGGGAGATCCGGTTAAACGATCGGCAGTGTTCTCCATAGTAAAAAAACAGTATGCCAATGTGATTGTCTTGGTAGAGACACATGCAGAGGGACGGGTGCAGAGGGCGCTTAAACGCCCGTGGGTTGGATGGGCATACCACTCAGTACACACCTCTCATTCCAGGGGAGTGTCTGTCCTGGTGTCAAAGTCCACCCACTTCGAACTCATAGATTTGGAAGCTGACCCCGCGGGTAGATATGTGTTCTTGCAGGTTAAATTGCAGGGAGAGTTGTTCCTATTGTTAGCCTTTTATGTACCGCCTCCGTTTAGCTCAGGTATACTATCTGCTGGGTTTGATTTCATGGCACTACACCCCTCTGTCCCGGCAGTTTGGCTAGGAGACTTCAACAATGTCCTTGATCCCAGCCTTGACAGGCTGAGTCAATCCGTGACTGCCCCACCGCCTGCGCATCCTACAAGGTTCGCAAGACTACTGACTGACTTTAACCTCATAGATACATGGAGGTCCATGCACCCCACCGCCAAGGCATACTCCTGCTTCTCTCCTACCCACCACTCCATGTCCCGCATAGATCTCATTCTCCTTTCCCGACCCCTGCAGCCACGGTTGGTTGGGGCGGGCTTTTCCCCTAGGTCACTCTCAGACCACTGCCCATATTGGATCACGATATCCCTACCACACGACAAACCACCAGCTGCATGGCGATTGAACCCATTCTGGCTTACCCTAATCCCAGAAGACGATGATATTATAACTGATTGGGAACAACACTTAGTTAGAAATGAGGGCACATCCACACCTCAGATAGTCTGGGACACATTTAAATTACACGTACGTATGACACTCACCAAGCGCATCAATCTAATTAAACGCACCTCAGCCACGGTCATGGACAGGGCGTTGGAGGACCTGCGCACGGCGGAAAGAGAATTTATAAGGGATCCTACGGTAGAAAAAGCAGCAGCTGTTAAGCTTAGATCTAGGACAGTAGACCTCATACAATATGAGAAATCTAAACGTAAAATGTTCTTCCACAGACAAAACTCCCTTGAGCATGGGGAGCGGGCTGGTAAACTTCTGGCATATATGGTGCACTGCGAGGAGAGACCGCCGGTGGTGATATCACTTCGCTCCCCTGGAGGTGTGTTGATTACAGACCCTAGAAGCGTAACGTCACAATTGCGAGACTTTTTCGCCTCCCTGTACGCCACACGGGCCCCGGAGGACACATCCGCAATGGATCTGTTTCTCTCAGACCTACCTATGCCCAGACTGACTGAAGACCAAGTAGGGGCGTTGGACGCACCGCTGACGGCGGACGAGATTTCTGAGGCTATAGCGGAGCTCCCTGGCTCCAAGGCCCCGGGTTCGGATGGCCTGCCAGCGGAATTATACTCCACTTATGCGGACCTCCTGGTTCCTAGACTGTTGTCACTCTACAACTCCATCTTTGAGACCTCCGAGCTCCCAGTGACTATGCGTGAAGCCACCATAGTGCTGATCCCCAAGCCGGGCAAGGACCCACATCTTCCTGAGTCGTACCGTCCCATCTCCCTGTTGCAGGTGGATGTCAAGATCCTTGCAAAAGTGCTTGCCATCCGCCTAAACAAAGTTATACTTTCCCTAATCCATGGGGACCAGACAGGCTTCATGCCGGGTAAAAATACGTCCTTCAACTTACGTCGCCTATTTATGAACCTTCAGACTACGCACGATATCACGGGATCTAGAATAATAGTAGCCTTGGATACGGCTAAGGCCTTCGACTCCGTCGAGTGGGGGTATCTATGGACATGCCTGGGAAAATTTGGTCTAGGCCCAAACTTTGTAAAGTGGGTACAACTCCTATACCAAGCCCCGGTGGCGCGGGTAGTGGCTAATGGGTGGTCCTCGGAGCGTTTTCAGCTCTTCAGAGGCACCAGGCAGGGATGTCCTCTGTCGCCACTGCTATATGCGCTGGCGGCGTTACCACTGGCAATCGCTATACGCGCCCATCCTGGGATAGTGGGGCTCAGTAAGGGGGGCGTGACAGAAACCATCAGCACTTATGCTGACGATACCCTCTTATATTTTGACGACTCAATGAATTCTCTCCCGACAGCTCTGAACCTGATAGATCAGTTTGGCGTGTTCTCAGGACTTCGCATTAACTGGGATAAATCCCAAATACTACCTTTGGACCGCTTCCCGCCACCCGCAGACAGAGCCCTGCTCCCCCTTCAGAGAGTAGACACTATCAAATACCTAGGTATACAGACCACCCGAGACCCGGCAGACTATATCCAGCTCAATATAGTTCCTATTTACAACATGCTTAAACACAAGACTCAGATCTGGGCGAGACTCCCCTTGGGAGTGATGGGCCGGATAAACCTGGTAAAGATGGTACTTCTACCCAAAATCCTCTATATGCTATGGCATACTCCTATCTACCTGATACTCAGACACTTTAAACAGATGGAATCACTGCTGAAGTCGTTTGTTTGGGGTAGAAGTAGACACAAACTCCCCTGGCAGAGGCTTAAAAATCCCACCGATCTAGCTGGTGCAGCCCTACCGGACTTTAATCTTTACTACCTGGCAGCCCAATTGTCACAACTATTTCATATAGACAAGTCGGATATGGGGAGGTTCCTCTGCTTGCTATGTCCAGGGTGGGCCCAGATTCAGGGAGACCCTATGACGATTATCGCAGGCGGGTGGGGGGCTACATTCAAGGCCCTACTGAATGCAAATCCCTGATTTACCACTATAGAAAGATATGGGATATAGCCTCCACTAGGCTTAACATACCTACAATAAATGACTACACTCCCCTGTGGCATAATGTGGCCTTGTCGGAGTTTCTCTCCATTCCTGACTGTGAACTCTGGAGCTCTAGGGGGATACTCTACCTGAAACATATAGTGCACAATGGGTCGCTCAAAACCTTCAATGGGCTCAAAACTGAGTTTGATCTTCCAAACCACATGTCGTTTAGATATCTACAGCTCCGCCACGCCTATCGTGCGCAATTCTGGCCGGCTGCTACACCCATGACTGGTAACCCACTGATGGCGGCAGTGAAATGTCCGGACCCTAAAAGGTTGATCTCGCAATTTTACTGTATGCTTACACTCCCGCAGGCGACTGTTTCTGCCTACGCGGTAAAGGCCAGGTGGGAGGAGGACCTGGGACCTGTGGCGGACGACGAGTGGAGTGATGCGCTGGACACCTGCAAGTTAGTTTCCCCTAAACTGTCAGATCGCCTAACACAAATTTTTGTGGTCAATAGGGCATACCTCACTCCGCTCGTGGTCTCCAGATATAGGCCGGAGCGGTCCGGTATGTGCCCCATGTGTGGCCTGGCCCCGGGCACCTTTTTCCATCTTCTCTGGTGCTGCCCCAAAATACAGGCATACTGGTCACAGGTCGTCAAGTTCCTACATGATGTCATGGGATCACCTGTCACATTGGAACCTAAATTATGCCTATTGGGGATTTTCCCTGATCCGGACCTAAATAAATTCACGAAAATATTTCTCCACGAAACATTGTTCTCCGCAAGGAAGGTTATTGCTAGGGTGTGGATGAGGGCTGAACCACCGAGGCTTTCGCATTGGATGGCGGAGGTCAATGCTACTCTTCCTTATAAAAAACTGGTATACTCAGGGGGTCTACGGATACCCACAGGACACCCTGCGTCTCCATCCAGGCTTGGATGGGGGTGTCTGTACAGTAAGGAGCCCCCTCGGTCTTCTTCCTGGCCCGTGGTCGGCTCCGGAGCCTGACAGCCATCTTGCGGCCTACAATAACACCTGCATCCTCCGGCCTGGAGTGCCGCGGTCGGCGGGGTTTACGGCGAGAGGCTCGGCCACACCTGTGCCTGCACTGGATGGAGCTAGCTGCCTGAGAGATCCCGGAACGTTCGGCCTCACACACCCGCGGCGGCCAGCCTTAGGAAAGTCCGCGGCTCCGGCCTACCTCTGGAAGTCGGCGGCCATCTTGCTGCTCCCACTACACCCAACGCAGCATCCAGCAGGAAGGACCATCCCACACAGGGTAAGCGGGGCAGGGGTGAAATACAGGACATTAGACCTAGGCTAATCCCCCCCCTGGCTGGCAGACGGGAGTACCTGGTGGGAGCCCTGATCCCATAGGCTTAAGGGGCGGCCATCTTGCTACACCCGACCATAGTGCTGCTGGGTCCCCCCCCTGCCCACTTCAACCTGCTTCACCCTATACATCAAATCCTGGCTATTCTGGCCTACGGGGCAGCTGAGCCTATACCTCATCCATCTCGCCCTCCCCGCACTCCTCCAGTCACACACTGCCAAGAAGTGTAGCGGCCATCTTGCTCCACCCGGACTCAGTGCTAACTCTTAACTCTTACCACTGACCTCCATCCACTCCCTCCTCGGCCACCGGTACTGCCTAAACTGCCGTGTCGCTGTGCTGCAGCACATGCACAGGCACTCCAAAAGGACAGTAACATCACAGTAAGCACTGATCCCCATTTGCAACACGGGTCGCATCCTCTGCTCATCCGTTCCACCTTTGATGATGCGTGGCTGAGGATGGAGGGCTGAAGACATGCACCGCTGAGCTCTGTGCTCTCCCAACGACCGCAGGCTACGTTCCCAACCAATCACGCCCAACCGGCTGATGGCGGCTTCCAGCTCTACCTCTGCTGACTCCGCTGAACTGCAACAAGGTACTATTCAACGGTACCTGCTACGCACAACATCGCAGGACTCCCGTACAGGGAAGGATAAACCTTCGTCAACCCGAGCCTCAGGCAGATCACAACCTCCTCCCCCGACTGCAGCAGCTTCCTCTGCCAGTGGGACCGGCCCGGGTACACACCCGACTCCTCTGATGGATCCCACTGCCCTTGGCGAGGGCACTGTCTCAGCGGAGACACTTTCCCCAGGCGCCACATCCACTGCCATACTGTCTGCCTTCCGAGCTGACTTTGATTCCTGGGCTTCCAAAATGGAAACTTCTCTCCATGTTGAACTAAATGCCCTCAAACAACGGGTCTCCGCGTCTGAGGTCACGGTTTCTGCTATGGTCACCACCCAAGAAGACCACTCAGCCCGCATAACGGCGCTTGAAAATGCATCTACGGCTCATCTCTCCCGTCTAAGGCAACACCAGCTCCGGATAGAAGATAGTGAGAACCGGAGTCGCAGGAACAACATCCGGCTGCAGGGGGTCCCGGAGGCGACCTCAGGTACTGATCTCAAACCCACTGTCATTGCTATCCTTAACCAGGTCCTGGGCAGGGAAGTTACATCTCCCATTGAATTGGACAGAGTACATAGAGTGGGAGGCATAGGAGGGGATCGCAGGGACCGCCCTCGTGACGTCCTCTGCCGGGTGCACTACTATACCCTAAAGGAGGAGATTTTGCGCAAGGCCTGGCGCCTGGGGCCACTAGACTTTCACGGATCATCTATACACCTCTATCCGGACCTTTCCCGCAACACGCTGTACATGCGGCGAATGGTCCGCCCTCTGCTGGACTTGCTTCGCCAAGTAGGCGCCACGTACACTTGGGGTCACCCATTCAGCATCAAAGTGACCCGGGAAGATAACCACAAATTTGTCCTCTCAGACCCGGACCAGCTTCCTGCCTTCTTCCTGTTCCTGAGCCGGGACCCTGTTGTCGTCCCGAACTGGTTGGACCCCCCAGATGACCGTCAGCGGCTACCGGGCCCTCCTCTGCAACGTCGAGGACGCCCTCAGTCTAGATCGGTACCCTCTGGTCCTAGAGAGCGGCGAGCCACGTCACCAGAGGACTGATCCGGACTCTGTCGTCTGAGACCTGAAATGGTTCTTTCTGCTATGTCCTTTTACTTACTAGGTGGATACAGCTCTTTTATGAGACTCCGGCAAGGTCCACCTTCTGTTTTCCCTGTTTTGTTATGTCTTCACAGTGTACTTGCACTCTCAGCCCACTGACTCTTGCTAACGTTGCTATTTAAATGCTGCTGACGGTTTAGTTGTCTCACATGGCTCGAAAAGCACTTCGCTGCCCTCGGCTGGTGCGGTTGTACTTGATGGGGTTCTGGAAAAGCGGCCAGTGATGTTGATATGTTCTCTCACGGCTCTGGCTCTGCGGGTTGGCTTGGGGTTTCCCGGACATAGCCCTTTGGCTCGTCCGGGGACCTCCGGGTCTTCCCTCGGGCTCTGGGCATTTATGTCCTGGGGGCTTGAAACTGGCTGACCTTGGCACTGACACCTTCTGTGCGTTTACACAGATATCTGAGCTGAGCCGTGATGACAATCATAGTTAATGCTGCTATAAATGTAGCAATTGATGTTTCCTGCCCCCGCATGATTACGCGGGAATACCTGTGCCTTTATCTTGCCACCAGTTTGTATACACCTTGTTCTTCACTGATGTTCTTTTTTCTTTTTTATGTCATTTTTGATTGTTTATTGTACTCAAGCGTACCAATGGTGTTTAATCTGACATTGCTCTTTAGTGACTAGACAGGTAAGCTTTAAATACCACGGTCATTGGGTGTGTTACTTTACAGTTATGTTATTTATGCCTGCTAGGTTGTCGGGAACACAACTCAGCTGTTCTAATCCCGTTCTCTCCCCCTAAATAGGATTGGCACAGTTCGTGCCTACTACGTGATATTTCACGAAGTGTTACGTTTTTGCGCACACTTTAGTATTTTTGAGCCACCTTCCCCAGGTGCTCTCTCTGTTCAATCTCTTCCCCACATCGCTCTACCTCCTCTCTTCCTCCCCTGCTGTGTTTTCCCCCTTTTCTGTTTCTTTCCTTATCTCTCTCTCACCTCCCCTCACCCTCCCCCCCCTGTCGCTCCGTCATGGCTCACACGGTGATCTCTCGCCCTAGGCTACAATTCTGTTCCTACAATGTCAATGGGCTTAATATTGCCACCAAAAGAGGACAAATCCTGTATCAAATGCACAAACGCCAGGTCAATGTGCTTCTTCTCCAGGAGACACATTTTCACTCTGCCTCCACCCCTTCCTGCTCCAGCAGATATTTCAACAGGTGGTTCCACAGCACTAGCCCAACCCAGAAAGCCAGGGGAGTGTCTGTGGCTCTTCATAAGACGCTCCCTATAGAGGTACTTGATCATCTCTCGGACCCACAGGGGAGGTATGTTTTTGTGAAATTCATGTTATGGGGTACCAAATTTACGGTAGCCAACATTTACCTCCCTAATATTAACCAAGTATCGGCCGCGTTACAATACTTGAGGGTTCTGTCGGGATTCATGGAGGGTAAGCTCGTACTGGGGGGAGATTTTAACACCCCTCTTGAACCACTTTTAGATTCCTCCACCTCGCGATCGTGTATCTCCTTCCCCAAACTGAGGGCTCTAAAACGGGCATTTTACGATTTGCGTCTAGTGGATGTTTGGAGGGTGTTGCACCCCACGGCCCGCAACTATACCCACTTCTCCTATGTCCATCAAACCTATAGTCGCATAGACTACCTAATGAGTGACCATAGCTGTCTAGACTGGTCCCCGGACTGCACCATAGACCCAATGGTCTGGTCTGACCACTCTCCTATACATATGACGTTCTCGCTCCCCTCCACTCCGAATAGGGAGTGGTCATGGCGCTTGAACGATTCGTTGCTTACGAATCCAGAATGTGTGAAAAGGGTTTCGGATACAATATCTAATTTTTTTGCGGACCACGCTTCAGATACGACATCGTTGCCCTTTCAGTGGGAGGCACTGAAGGCGGTTCTACGAGGTGCCTTTATCCAAATGGGTACGCGTCTTAAAAAGGAGCGCTCAGCCGCCATTGAGGCAGCAAACCAAAAGCTTAGAAACTGAACACAAGCGATCCCCGACAGTGACAACACTGGCGGACGTTACTAAGGCGCGATCACAACTCAGAGAGCTTTATGAAGCCTCTGCACGCACATATGCAGATAAGCTCGCTTTCCATCAATATAAGTTTCGAGATAAATGTGGTAGGCCATTGGCTCGCGCCCTGCACCCAAAAGCGACTTCCACCTTTGTGCCTCATATTCGGGGGGCACAGGGAGAATTGGTCTCCTCACCCACTAAGATGGCAGAGGAATTCAGAGACTTCTACCAGTCCCTGTACAATATATCTAAGACTCACGGGACTGGTTCCCCTTCTTCCAGGGTGGAAGACCAGGTGTCATATATCTCAGAAACCGCGCTCCCCACATTAGATGATGACATCATCGCTGATCTGGAAGTCTCAATCACAGAAGAGGAGGTTGCCAAAGCCATAGCGGGTACGCCGAGTGGAAAGAGCCCGGGCCCAGACGGCTTCACTCCTAAGTTTTACAAACTTTTTGCCGCCCTCCTCACACCTTTTCTAACTAAGATGTTCAACTCTTTGTCGGAGGGCTCCTTGTTCCCCTCACAAACACTTGAGGCCCACATATCCCTCATCCCAAAGCCAGGCAAAGACCCTACTCTATGTGCAAGCTACAGGCCGATCTCTTTGATTGGGGTCGATCTGAAAGTCTTTGCTAAAATTCTAGCCAATAGAATACAACCGTTGTTGCCTGGGATAATACACTTAGACCAGGTCGGCTTTGTGAGTGGCCGTGAGGCTAGAGATAACACCCTGAAGACCCTTCTTCTAACCAACTATGCCCGGTCCCACGATATCCCACTATGCCTCTTAACAGTCGATGCCGAGAAGGCATTCGACCGAGTCGACTGGCAGTTCCTTCGATTATCCCTGCAACAAATAGGTGTGGGAACTAATATGATGGCGAGAATAATGTCCCTTTACTCCTCTCCGTATGCTAGGATTAGACTGAATGGCTCGCTTTCTCCAGCCTTTTCTGTATCCAACGGGACACGACAGGGATGCCCACTATCCCCCCTCCTGTATGTTCTCACTATGGAACATTTGGCTACTGCTCTACGTAACAATCCCTCTATCCACGGCATAACAGTCGGGCCCACACATACGAAACTCGCTCTTTTTGCAGATGATCTGCTCTTGTTCGTGACACATCCACACACATCTTTGCCCTCGGTATTGCAGGAGTTTCAGAAATTTGGAGAAGTTAGCAACTTCAAGGTTAACTACAATAAATCGGAAATCCTTAACATATCTCTGCCCACATCGGCCCTACGACGACTAGCGTCTACTTTCTCCTTCAAAACTGGTTCCCCCTCCATAAGGTATCTCGGAATTCAAATACCGGCGGATGCTTCCCAACTTTTTTCCCTGAATTTTGCCCCCCTACTCCTTAGGACCCAAGCAGATTTAACCAACTATGCGTCCAAACAGCTCTCTTGGCTGGGTAGAGTGAATGCCCTGAAAATGGACGTTCTCCCTAGGTTCTTATATTTGTTTCAGACCATCCCTATTCACATACCCAACTCGTACTTCAAGAAAATACGCCAGCTGTTTTCCAAATTTATTTGGAATGCGGCCCGTCCAAGGATACGGTATGAAACACTGTCTCTCCCAAAGGCTCGGGGGGGGGGCCGGAGCCCCAATTGCCTCCCTATACCATAAAGCAGCGGTGCTTACCCGCATACTAGACTGGTTTCACCACTCTTCCACCAAACTTTGGGTCCAATTAGAAGGCCACATGAACCCAATTGAACTCTCCACTCTCCCGTGGACCTTGCCCACGGTCCGGGGGGGTTCAGGCCCTCTCAATGACCTTACCCGTCAAACGATTCGGATCTGGGACCGCATGTTGTCCAGAAGGGGCTTGTCAAACCACATGGGGCCTATGACTCCCTTCTTTGGGACACCGGCCTTTCCACCAGCTATGTCTGTAACGAGATTCGGACCATGGCGAAAGGAGGATCATAGACGACTTGCCCAGGTCCTTCGTGCAGACCCCACTTTACGGTCAGATACCCCTGCCGGTCCGACCCCCCGTCACCCCATGCAGTGGCTTCAGAGGCAACAGACTATCTCCTACATCCGGACTTTCCCGTCTATTACAGACATTCTTGCTGAACTGACGAGATTCGAGGAACTGCTCATGCAGGTGGAGCCTCCAACACATGTTGTATCTCAACTGTACTCCATTCTGCTCGATATCCACTCCCCTGACCTTCCACCGTACACGGTGGCCTGGGAGACAGATCTGCATCACCCTATCTCCCCTATTGACTGGCAAAAATGTTTCATCCTCACTCACAAATTATCCCTAGCCACTAAGACCCAGGAGAAGGGGTTTAAACTAATAACGAGATGGTACAGATGTCCATCATCTATTCATCACTTCAATCCGGAAGTGTCGGATGCCTGCTGGCGGTGTCTCGACTCCCGGGGAACCATGCTCCACATCTGGTGGGAGTGCCCTCCTGTGCGGAGGTTCTGGCAGCGAATTTTCACACTTTACTGCAAACTGATGGCGACCTCTATCCAGCCTTCACCTGAGGTGGCCCTCCTGTCTATAATCCCGGGGTCATTTAAATCCATCAGAAATGATGTATTGCGACACTTCTTGGCGGCGGCCAGAATAGTGATTCCCCGTCATTGGAGATCGACAACCATGCCTTCCCTGGGAGATTGGGCTGTTGAGGTGGACCACATTAGAGACCTGGAACGCTTGCTGGCGGAGGAAAGTGGTAAAAGTGAACAGTTCTCTCTCACATGGACTTCGTGGTCCGTGTTCCGATACTCCTCTGAGTTTGTGTCCTGGGCGGGACGTGACCTGGACGGGTCCGCCGTGGGACCGTGATGGAGTGATTGGGATTCTGATTCCTGTCCCCTACCTAATTGTCCCCTTCTATCTGCCCCTGACCCTGATTCTTTTTTTCTTTTCTCTATATCTAATTACACCTCTAGGAATACAGTGAGAAAACGTACCAGGGCTTCGATCTACTTAATGCCAATAACCCAATGAGTGACCCTACGTCATATTCTCCAAACAGATTTGTGTATAATCTCATCTGATAAGTTGCATACGGAGGAACTAGGATCCCCTTCGCAGAAATACAGATAAAGGTTTCCTTACCTCATTTATTCTTGTACAGGGACTGATATTACAAAAATCCCACGGAGGTCCTCCTACACAGGTGCTCAATCCTTATATGTGTAACTTAGCCCTGCTTTGTTTTGCCATACATGATGCCTGTCGATGGTGTATCCTATCACTGTTTGTAATGTTTAAGACGAAGTGTGTCTTTTTCTGTCTTTCTCTTGCATATAATATAATAAAATAAGATTGAATTAAAAACTGGTATACTCTCATAGAGGCTGCCCCGCAAAATACGAACAAATTTGGGATAGGTGGCTTCGGGCTTCTGAAACCATTGAATAATGTGGGAACACACGATTATGGTTTGTCTACGATGTTAATGATACTGACCGTATTTTTATTCATTTTTTATTTTTCTATATGCTGCAGTATACATGTGGGCCACTAGAGGGCCCCTTGACCCCAAGTACGTTGCATAAGAAAGTCATGCCAAGTTATCTTTATTGTCAATGACTGTAAGTTGTATACCTGCCATGTACAAATTTGAACGTGTAACTATGTTTTCTATCTAAATAAAACTATGTTTGATAAAAAAAAATAATGTAGAAAAAGCTTCCCACTTTAACACAAATCTAGGGAGTGTGTGAACTGTCATGTCTGCCAACTGGACAGTTGATTTACCAAATTTGGGGTTGGACTTCAGTATTTTTTTTCTCATATATCTTAGTGATACTAAACACACACTGTTTATGCACATGATCCCTTCTCTTGCTGTATGGTGATGGCACTGTAATTAAAACATCGAAGTACCTTTTTATTAATCAATATACAGCAGTCACATGACCCAACTCTTTCCCAGCCTGTCTGCAGGGAAACATAAGCAGGAGGAGCTTCTAGTCATCTGCTGCTGGTCACATGTTAAAAAAAAAAAATTGGAATACAGTCTAAAAATAAATTATATCAATAAACTGTTTTAAATTAATATCCAAATACAGCAGGTAAAATAAGTATTGAACACCTCATCATTTTTCTAGGTAAATATATTTCTAAAATTTGCTATTGACAATACATTTTCACCACATGTCGGTGACAACCCATGCAATCCATACATACAAAAAAAACAAAACAAATACGTTCAAAAATGAAGTTATGTGTAACCAAATGGAATGACACAGGGAAAAAGTATTGGACACGCTAACTGAAATCTATTTAATACTTTGTACGAAATACTTTGTTGGTAATGACAGCTTCAAGACGCCTCTTGTATGGAGAAACTAGTCGCATGCATTGCTCGGGTGTGACTTTGGCCCATTCTTCCACACAAACAGTCTTCAAATCTTGAAGGTTCCGTAGGCCTCTTCTATGAACTCTGAGCTTTAGTTCTTTCTATAGATTTTCTATTGGGTTCAAGTCAGGTGATTGGCTGGGCCATTCTAGCAGCTTTATTTTTCTTTCTTTTGAAACCAATTGAGAGTTTCCTTGGCTTTGTGTTTGGGATCATTGTCTTTCTGAAATGTCCACCTTTATTTCATCTTCATCATCCTGGTAGATAGCCGCAGATTTTTATCAAGAATGTCTTGGTACTTTTTTCCATTCATCCTTCCGTCATTGATATGACGTTTTTCCAGTACCGTATGCCGAAAAATAGCCCCCCACCATGATGTTTCCACCTCCAAACTTGATTGTTGGTATGGTGTTTTTGGGGTGATGTGCGGTGCCATTTGACCTCCAAATATGGTGTGTATTTTGGCATCCAAAGAGTTCAATTTTGGTCTCATCTGACCAGACTATATTCTCCCAGTATTTTTTACAGTCTAAATGTTGAAAAAGTGGGTTTGGTATGGCGCGCTTTGGAGAGGTCTGTATAAAGCTATGTAGGGAAAGGGAAGAAATTGTGCACTAGACAGGACTATGTGGGCTCAGTCAATAGTAGTTCACTTGTACAGTATATATGTCCATGTATGGAAAAAAAATTTTTGGGCGAGATTGCTGAGATAGATGGCTGCTAGTTCGGGTGAAAAGCTAGAGAGGCTCTGGAACAGACAAAACAGAAAGGGAACAGCGCCCTCTAAATGCAGCAAGATAAAAACAATTTTTAATTTAAGTGTTAAAATACACTCACATTTGAGTAGAGGTGATAAGGCATGTGGTGGGTTAAAAAGGCTTCATCCGCGGATCCTCTTATGTTATGTTGGTTTCCCGGACAGCTGGAGTGGGGTCCTCAATCCTGTGGTTCTTCCAGCCTGCACTAGATGTGAAGAAGCTTCGGCCGGGAGCTGGAATCTGGATTGTGGAGGCTCCGTGGGGTCGTGAGATCATCACTTCCGGGTCGGAGGTAAGCGGGAGGTGCTTCGCGTTCGGGACATGCGTGTCCCTTCTTCAGGCATGTCTAAGGGATACGCATGTCCCGAACGCGAAGCACCTCCCGCTTATCGTTGAGTCTGAACCAGCTGATATTAATTTTGCGCTGACAAGGGGCAGGATTGCTTTCGTATTACTGATAGATTTCAGCTTTTGTCCTGACTTTCCATTCCTATTTTAACCTCCCCTTTCTTCATGTGTTCAATACTTTTTCCCTGTACTATTTCATTTTATTACACATAACTTCATTTCTGAACTTTATTTTTCTTTTGTTTCTTTGTATGTATGGATTGCATGGGTTGTTACCGACATGTGGTGACAATTACATGTCAATAGCACCTTTAGAAAAATACTTTTCTCTTATCATCCATGGACCGACACGGCGGCTCTTATCACTGAACGTATGGGTATATGTCCCTGCTTGCAGGAGAAGACCTAGGCAGAATGTTAAATGTTAAAACATTCTAGAACAAACCAGAGCTGAACAGCCCCGCCCAGGGGGGCGGTCCCTCCGGACATTACCCTCCCACCTGCAGCTAGCAGACCTCCAGTTTTTTTCTGCCTAGCAGAAGGAGAAGACGTGGCTCTCTCAGGAGCCAGTCTCCTGGAAGATTTTACTTTTACATTTTATTCCTTTGGGAATTTTATTTTATTTTTGAGACCTTCAATCAACTGTCGGCTGGGCAACAGGTTGGGTACACTGGTATCCTCGTAGTCTTCCCTGTCTGACCATCGAGCGTGCTGATCCTCGCCTTGTGTGCGTGAGACTCAGTTCACGACATACCCCATGGCTCCAGGGGTGGCTGGGTTGCTTTCATGCTCCCGCGGTCCTCTCAAGATTAAACAATACCTACTGTATCTTTCGCGGTGGACCGGGCCGACAGCTACGCAGTACGACTCTGTGATAGGTCTGTCTGAAACGAGCCAGTAAGTCCCTCTAGTGGCACCGGGGGTGTTCTCCAAGGTGCTTGCGGGACGGGTAAGTAGTCTCTCCTGCTGCAAGGTGAGTACATGCTGGCTGTGTTTCTGTGTGTGGGGGGGTTCTCCCTGTCTCCCCTGTTATGCTCCTCTCTGCACCCTGTTGTGCTGTGTGGGGATGCTTGGGGGGTCACTCTGCCCTGGGGGGGCCGCTCCATGACTGTTATTTTGCTTGGGAAGTGTTCTGGGGGACTGGCTGTTTTTTTCTGTGCGCCATTTGCGCGGTGTTTTAATTTTAAAAAGTGCGCCATTGGCTGCCATTTTGCTGGGGCTCAATACACAGTTATGCTGGTGCCCGGCGGCCATTTTCTTGTAGCCGCGCCGCTTCAGTTTCGTTTTCAGCCTCTAGCAGCGCTGCTGAACGGCGCGAATTACACACATCTTCACAGATTCTTCACCTCAGGCTGCACCCGCACTACAGCGCGACTCATACAGCGCTACAGTGCGGCTCATACAGCGGTACCGAGCGGTCCCTAGGGGTGGTGAGTACTCCAGGTATCCCCTCCTCAGCCCCAACATAGCCAGTGGGTGGGCTGTATTATTCACTGTAATGGTGAATAAGGTCTCAGAGGGTGGCAATATTGGAGTCTGGTTCACCTGTTTCTTCACATTGTTAGGGACAACTGGCAGTGCTCCTGCACCTGCGGTCCTTAGGGACCAGTTGTCGGCAGTCCTGGAATCATTAATCTGACCAGGAGGAAGCAGTGTGTGAGCGCAAGGGAGCAAAAAAGCCCCTATCCCCACTTTTTTTCCACAAAAAAAAAAAGGGGTGTGCGCTGATTCAGATATGGGCCTAGCCACTACCGCTCAGGACACTAGCTCTGAATATATTTGATGGTTTTGAACAGGACATTCCTTTCAAGGAATGCCGCGTACACACGGCCGTTTTTCTCGTCGAAAAAAACGACATTTTTCCCATTCAACGAGAAAAACGATAGTCTGTGGGCTTTCTGTCGTTTTTTTAGACGAGAAAAACGGCATTAAAAACAACGAGAAAAATTAGAACATGTTCTAATTTTTCTCGTCGTTTTTTTCGACATGTTTTCCGCTGCAGTTTTCCCATAGGGAAACACTGCCGCGGAGCCCACAGACTGTCGTTTTTCTCGTCAAGAGAAAAAATTACGTGAAAAACGACCGTGTGTGGGGAACAAGCTGTGAGCCTTGGGGCTGTATATTACACGGTATTCGAATCCCAACTAAACAGTATATGAGAACACTAACTCCACAACTTTTAAATGCTGCATAGTACCAAATTGCTATACATTGGCAAGAACTGGAACGACCTAGCTTGAAGGGATGGTGCCATAAAATTGATGATATCTATAGATTGGAATATGTGAAGTTCAGGGAGGGGGAGGAAATGGAGCAGTTTGAAAAAAAATGGCGGGAATGGGTAACTTATAAACATACTACGGGATACGCAGAGTTGCTGGGAGCGTAATGGGTATATATGTGTGTGTATGCGTAGACGCGTATTGTATTGTATGGGTATACATATACATAGAGATACGTGGATATATAAATTTGTATAGTTTATATAAATTATATAAATCATATAACAAAAATTTTACATAGAAATGATATCGATTTTACATGAGAGAGAGAGAGAGGCAAGATTAGGAGAAGAAAAAGAAAAGGTTAAAGAGGGAGCAATAGAAGGGTGGGTAACCATAGAGGGGAGATCAGGGGAGGGGGGCGGGGTTGGGAGTAATGTTTTATTATCTCTCTGTGAAATATTAGGCTATTGTATATTTTGATATTATGTTATGAGATATGAAAATGAATAAAGACATATTAAAAAAAAAAATTCTAATTTTTCTCGTCGTTTTTTTCGACATGTTTTCCGCGGCAGTTTTCCCATAGGGAAACACTGCCGCGGAGCCCACAGACGGTAGTTTTTCTCGTCAAGAGAAAAAATGACGTGAACAAGCTGTTCCCTCGTTTTAAATGACATTATTCACGGCGGTTTTTTAACCGCTGTGAATAATGATCGTGTGTACGCGGCAGAAGACTTCAGTTCTGTGTCAGTAAATGACAGGGTGCTTGTTTTGTGAACTCATTGATGCAGTGAGGGACACTCGCAAGCTAAAAGCTGCGGATGTAGAACCTCAGGTGGACAGTCTCCTCTGGTTCCTTAGGGCCGGGCCTTCTAAAAAGGTTTTTTTTTCCATATGTTCCTTTCTTTGACCAGCTCATTGATAAGGTCTGGGGAAAAAGCAGCAGAAGACTTTTATGGTCCCGCGGCATTTGTCTATCAGATACCCCTTGAAGATGCCCTACTTAAAACGTGGGCTTCTCCCCCAGTGGTCAACCCTGCAGTCGCCCGGTTGAACAAGGCCACCATTCTCCCGGTGGAGGGGACTCCTGCATTTAAGGACCCCACTCACGGGAGGTCAGGAGTGGTGAGTAGAGCCATGTTTGCCTTGTTGGGGTCCGCCCTACGGCTTGTGGTAGCGGCGACCCTTGGGTCTCCAACACTTACGGGATGGGCAAAAAAATATAAAAAATGTTTTGCACCAAAACTGTACAGGAGCATAATCTTCCTCCAGACACTATTGCTCTGGCCCACAAATGGTGCAGGGCCTGGTTTATGTGGCGACGCCACGTTTGACGCGGCCCCTTATAACTCAGGGCCTCTGTCTTGGCGGTGGTATTGCGTTGTCTGATCTGGTTGAAGTGCTGGTCTGCTGACCTAGCTTCTAAAAAGCTTCTGAAGAATTTACCATTTAAAGGTGGTAGGCTTTTCGGTGCTGTGCTGGATGACGTCATCAAGGATGTCATGGGAGGTAAAAGCACTGTTCTTCCTCAGGCTAGCAAGGGTAAGGAGGCCGCCGTGAGCAGGGTGCTTCCTTTCCAGCAAAAAGGTGTTTTTTTTCGTCAGTCAACGGGGAGGCCCTCCCAGACTGACAGCGGTACGGCTGGTGGACACGAGCGTCCCTGGGTGCGTATGCCGAACAAGCCGGCTCCCTAGCCTGCCTCCGCGTGAAGTCTTGCCCCCACCCGACTCTGGGGTATGGGGGACGACTTTGCAGGTCCACGGATCAATGGACATCAAGGACGCCTACTTGCATGTTCCGATGTGCGCTTGCGATCGGTGTAGTCCACTATCAATTTGTGGCTCTTCCTTTCGGCCTAGCCTCAGCACCGAGGGTGTTCACCAAGGTGCTTGTGCTGGTTCTAGCTTGCTGAGACAGCAAGGCATTGCTGTTGTGGGCTATCTGGACGATCTTCTTCTCCGAGCAGGAAATGGCTCAGAATTAGAAGACAGTGCGACTATCGTCAGTCAGACCCTCAGGGACTTCGGGTGGCTCCTAAACATTCAGGAGTCAGTCCGGGTCCCGACTCGAGATCTGGAGTATCTCGGTCTGATTCTGGACTCCTTGGAGGCAAAGGTATTCCTACCTCCGGGGAAGCTACTGACACTTCAGTCTGCAGTGCGGAAGCTGACATCCCAAAATATGGTCGTCAATCCGTTTTTGCATGGGAGTCCTGGGACTCATGGTGACCTCTTTCGAGGCCGTTCCGTAAGCCCCTGACATGGTGGTTTGAGTCCCCGGCTCTTCGGTCCGGGAAGTCGTTCCTCCCCGTCCAATGGACGGTGTTCACTACAGACGCCAGCCTGAAGGGCTGGGGTGTAGTCTAGGGAGTCCTGTTGGCCCAAGGGCTTGGACTCCGGACGAAGCCCGTTTTGCCGATCAATGGTCTGGAAATACGAGCCATTAGACTGTGCCTTTCCTCGTGGTCTGAGAGATTGCAGGATCGCTCCATTAGGATCCAGTCGGACAAGTCACGGTGGTGACATATGTCGACCATCAAGGGGGGACTCGGAGCTCAGCTGCGGCTTCCGAGGTCCCCCGTACCCTGAAGTGGGCTAAAAGAAGCGTGCCGGCTCTGTCGGCCGTTTTACATTCCGGGCATAGAACTGGCGGACCATTTGAGTCGACAGACGTTGGACCAGGGAGAGTGGCCCTTGCACCTGGAGGTATTTCAACTCCTTTGCCACACATACGGTGGGGCGCGCCGGAGGTGGACCCGATGGCCTCTCGACTCAATCGCAAGTTGTCAAGATTTGTGGCCAGATCCAGGGACCCTTGGGCGGATGCCTCAGAGGCGTCAGTGGCCCATGGGATCATTTATCACCTGATATAAGTTTTATCCTCCGCTGCAGTTGCTCCCTCGCCTGCTGCGCAGGGTTGCGACCGAGGGAATTCCGGTGATCCTCATTGCTCCGGATTGACCTGGGCTTCACTGGTACGCCGATCTGGTACGTCTCGTCGCGGCCATTCCCTGATGGTTGCCAATAAGGGAGGACGTTCTGTCTCAAAGTCATATATTTCATCCTGCCTTTACAGCCTCTGGCCTTAACGGCATGGCTGTTTAAAGCCAGGTGTTGAGAGACCGAGGTCTCGGACTCGGTCATTTCGTCCATATTAAGGACACGGAAGTCTTCCTCCAGAACTATCTCTGTACCTGGAAAGCTTACATCGCCATGTGCGAAGAGCTGGACTGACATCCTCGGACGTATTCCGTCCCTAGAATCCTGCGTTTCCTACAGCATGGAGTGGCCCAAAGGCTCGCTTTGAGTATCATTAAGGGTCAGATTTCGGCCTTGGCCGTCTTTTTTCGGCGACCACTAGCGGGTCATTCCTTGGTTGGCACCCTTGTGCAGGGGGTTCGCCATGGGCTCCCTCCTGTCAAGTCTCCTCTCCCCCCGTGGGATCGGAATTGGTACTCTTGGTTCTCTAGGAACCTCCTTTTTGAGAATATCAGGGATATTCCCCTTTTCACTTTGTCTCGGGGTGGTCCTTTTAGTGGCATCGCTTCTGTTAGACGAGTATCTGAATTGGCGACCTTGTATTGCAAGTCGCCATATTTAGTCATCCATAAGGATAAGGCGGTGTTGCATCCGCGACTTTCTCTTTTGTCAAGGGTGATCTCGACCTTTCACCTAAAATGAGGACATTCTCCTCCCGTCCTAGTGTCCTCGACCATCGCATCCCAGAGAGTGTGCGCGGCACACTTTGAATGTGGTACGAGCCTTGCGGGTGTGCCTGTCTGCTGCTTCTATTCGGAAGTCTGACTCTCTGTTTGACTGTCTCTGGTCAGGAACAGGGCCATGCGGCTTTGTCCGCCACCATTTTCTAGGTGGATCGGACAAACCGTCTTTCAAGCCTATGCTCTCATGGGGCGGGCACCTCCCTTCCCGGTTACAGCACATTCCACCAGGGCAATTGGTGCTTCCTGGGTTTTCCGACATCAAGCGTCGGTTGCACAAGTGTGCAAGGCGGCGACCTGGTCGTCTGTTCATACCTTTTCTAAGTTTTATAGGGTTGATGTGGCTGCATCTCCGGATGCTTCCTTCGGCCGCAAGGTGTTGCAGGCCGCTGTTTAAAGTGGCAACTCCTCCGTTGAGGAGCTCTGCCTTGTTTGGAAGTGAAGTTTTTTGGTTTTTCCATTTATACTGCTCCCATCCCTCTTGACACTGCTTTGGGACGTCCCATACATTCAGTGATAAGAGCCGCCGTGTCGGTCCATGGATGATAAGAGAAAATAGGATTTTTGTACTCACCGTAAAATCCATTTCTCTGACATCCATGGACCGACACGGCACCCATTTTTCCTTTTAAGTTTGTGCTGCTTTGTTACGAACTGAGGTCTGCTAGCTGCAGGTGGGAGGGTAATGTCCGGAGGGACCGCCCCCCTGGGCGGGGCTGTTCTAGAATGTTTTAACATTTAACATTCTGCCTAGGTCTTCTCCTGCAAGCAGGGTCATATACCCATACGTTCAGTGATAAGAGCCGCCGTGTCGGTCCATGGATGTCAGAGAAATGGATTTTACGGTGAGTACAAAAATCCTATTATTTTACCCGCTGTGCGAGACGTTAATCATATGATGACTGTGATCTGTTTTTTGTGTTAGGGGAGCACAATTTGGTGAAGTTGGCAGAACTGGTAGAAGCTGTATATGGAGCCTATAAACCTTTCCAGCTGCAGTATGGTGACTTGGAGGAGTCTCATCTTCTTATACAGATCAGTGCCATTCCATTGGTAAGTAAGACCTTTCCTGTTTGGCTGGCCTTTATTAATACACATCCTAACTAAAATGTTGCATTCGGTTGTAAGTTTACTGGTAAGCTGAATCCCATCCTGGCTTATATATCATGGATGCCAGTGGTTAGATGTTGTAAGCAAATAAATTGTAGGATTTCAACTACTCCTCCAATGGACACAAATACTTCACAAATATTAAAATGTAATACAATTCTTTATTTCATACAGTAAAAGGCTCAGATAAAAACACTTATCAAGAACATTCATACTACCAATCATCCCCCATTAAAGGGATTGAGATTGTTTAACAGGGTAGTCTTTTGAGATAAGTGGTTGACGCATTTCGTGGGAGCACCCTCTTCTTCAGGTCCTCCTATCTTGTATAAGGTACAGGTTTTTTTCTTTTCTTTATAAAAAAGACAAAAATACATATAAATCACATAATATCTAATATGTAGTTTGTATCATAATCAATCAGATGTCAAAAGAATTTAATAACTATCCCCAGGGAGTAAGGGGAGCAAAAAAAAAATGTAAAAATTAAAAACAAACATAGAATTGTATCCTTTTAATATACCTTTACTATAAATGTGTGAAATCTACCAACGTTTGGTGGATTTCACACATTTTGATTACGGTATATTGTCAGGATACAATTCTATATTTATTTATTTTTTTGTTCCCCTTACTCCCTGGGTATAGTTATGACATGCTTTTGACATTGATTATGATACGAACTATATATTGGATATTATGTGATTTATATGTATTTTTGTCTTTAGATCTGTCTCTACCGTATCTCTTATACAAGATAGGAGGTCCTGAACAAGCGGGTGCTCCCATGAAACGCGTCAACTACTGATACCTTATCTCAAAAGACTACCCTGTTAAACAATCTCCATCCCTCTAATGGGGGATTATTGGTAGTATGAATGTTCTTGACAGATGTTCTTTATGGTTTTTATCTGAGCTTTTTAACTGTATGAAATAAAGAATTGTATTCAATTTTAATATATGTGCAGTATTTGTGTCCATTGGAGGGGTAGTTAAAATCCTCAGATTTATTTGCTTACTATTTACCAATTGGGATGAAACCCTCCATTGGCACTGTGATTCTGTTAAATCCCACTCTTGCACACACTATAAATCGAAAACCATGGTTAGATGTCATCATCAAGCTAATCAGCTACTTCTCAAGTCAGACATGGACATGGGATGACTGTATCCTGGTTTTCAGCCAAATTGCATGACAATTGTATTTCTATGGTAGCAATAACCTGCTAGTCAAGTGTGGTTGGGGGTGGAAAATTAACTGGGCAGGTAAAAACTGTCCTGATAAGTCTATTCCTGCTTGCGACATCCCACTTTACCAACCCAGCAAGTTAATGGAGCCCTTTGCAGTTGGCATGCCTTGAGTGAGGTCAAATTGGGCATTCACAAAGGACTGCTGTTGTAGTCAGCTTATCTACCATGATCATTAAAAGACCAGTTGATTGTGTGATACTCCTCTGTTGGATTCCCCATCATTAAAATTATGTAACTGGGAAATCCACTTGTGACAATGGCACTTTTGTTTGAGTCTTGTGAAAAGGGGCAAAGCTACAAACTGCTTTGCATGGCAAGGAAGCAAAGTGTGAAGTGGGTGTATATCATGCATTCAACTGCTGCCTATTTTAAACAATATCCTGACTTACAAGTAGAACTGGTGCCACTTTACAGTCAGATAGATCTTACTCTAGACATTTTATGTGTTTTAGGAACATGGGGAGGTTCTAGACTGTGTCCAAGAACTCTCACACTCAGTGTCTCGGCTCTTCAGCCTGGCTTCAGGCGCTGTTGAGCATTGTATCAAACTGACAGATGGTCTTGGAGTCTGCGGTCTTCTGCAGGCACTACAAGCTTTATTTAAAAAGTGAGTATGACTTTTCCTTGGAACATCTGTATACAAAGTATCAAACAGCACATAGAAAATCTGACTTTTTTAGACATGCATATATGAAAGAGTTCAGAGGAATTAAAGTGGTTGTAAACCCTCCATTACAACTTGCACCTACAGGTAAGCCTAAATTAAGGCTTACCTGTAGGAACAAGAAATATCTCCTAAATCTACACGGTTTAGGAGATATTTGCCAAAAAGTTTTACATATGCGCCGTAGACAACGCATGCATGTACAGAGTGACGTCTTGGCCGGAGCAGCAATACCCGGAAGTAACCTTCCGGATATCCGTGGAGCGATGGCTGCGGCTGGAGAGGGAGACGAGGACGGCTTTGGGGGCCCCGATCTAAGGTAAGTGATGCATAATGAGCTAGTATGCTAGTCATACTAGCTCATTACGGCTTTGTCTTGCAGGTGTTTTTTTTTTTAAACGGGTTTACAACCACTTTAAGGAGTAAAAATAGATACCCTTGTGTACAATATCACAGTTATTCTAACCAGTCACAAAGTGGAGCTATTAACATAGTTACCAAGTCTATTTTGAACACCTGGCCTCAAACCTCGGAGAGTCCAAAGACAAAAAAATAAAGGTATGGGGTAGTGGGCAAGGATTTTATGATCTGATCCCTTAAGTAGCAGCTTGCTATGTATACCAGACCTCATAGAATTTACAAAGTGTGCACCTTACAGCACATATCAAAAAGCCACTTGTTTAGTTTAATTATTAATTAATGTTTTGCTTTAAAGGCAATCTTTCATGAATCTGGGCAATTTTGGATATGTGAATAGAAAAGAAAAACAGAAGCAAAAGTAACTTGCAGGAAAAACAAATTGCTGTTTTTTTATTTTCCTTTAACGCGATTGGCTGTTATTTGCAAAAAAAAATTTTTTTCTTACCTTCACCTCATTACCTAAGCTAAGTAAAAATTCACTTTGCAAAGTCAAAGAACATGTAGCCACATCCCCTCCACTTTCTGTATTCACCCAGCCGAGAGAGGTGCTGTTTGGAGCCGCAGCCATCTTGCCACTTCTGGAAGCTGCTGATGCTTATGTTCCAGCCTGAAGTCTGACAGCTGCACTTCTTTTAAGAACTCTGCTTCAACTAGCAACATGCCTGCTGAGCTCTGCAGCCTCACAGTGGTACTATGGAGGTCTATATGGGTCTATGACAAGCCTTGATCTATTTTTATCTAATGAGTGCATTTTTATTGTCTTTTATGCTTTTTTAATAAATCTCTACACCTAGATGGAGGCCCCCTCTTGGGTTTATTTTTTCATATGTGAATTCGTATCGAAAGACCTAATTTGAGAGGAGCTGCATCCATTTTACCTGGTGTTCCCTACCATTCTCCAGGCCCTTTTATGTGCCCCATTCAATGATGGTTGGAGTCCAGTCAACGCAATAGCTTATTCTTTTTCTTTAAAGTCCAAGAGCATGCTTTATTCCTTTAAGCCAACTACGAGTTGGTGGAAAGAAAATAACTTGATTCCCCCATAAATACAGACAGTGTTGATGGGGGAATTTTTCACATGGAGCCCTTGTGTTCTCTGGGCGGGGGTAGCCGTCACCACTGGAGAACACAGTAATTACTGCTGGTGGCTACAATAACTGCTAGCCATAATCTAATGTAAAATCCGACAGGCTGGATGTACCCTAGTTGATTGATTGATCGAATTGGGTACATTCAGCCTGCCCATACATGGTTCGAATCTCGACCGGTCCCTGCTGAATTAGCTGAGATTCGAACTGTCTATGGCCGGCTTTAATGAGGTTAAGGTAAGAGAAAATCCATTTTGCAAAGAGTACCCAATCATGGTAATCATAAATGTAAACAGCAGCTTGTTTTTACTGCAAGTAACCTCTGCTTATGTTTTTTGTTTACATTTGTATACTCAGAATTGCCCAGGTTCATGAAAGATTTCCTCTAAAGGAAAACGTATCAACCACAGTGATTTCTAATTTAGCCACTAGAAAGCAGAGACAATCAAATTGAATGGCTCTACTTCTTTAACAGCTCCATATGGAGAATCCCTTGAATTCATTGAAAAAATACAAGGCATTCTCTGCATGGCATCAGTGCAAAGTGCGTGACCCTCTGTGGTCAGTGTGTACTAAGGCAGTCGCTTGGCACAAGGCCTGGAAGATCGCAGTGATCACTGTTGTAGCACCAACTACTACAGTGGATATCAGCTTCTCCAGTTATCCCTTAAATATGAGCTATGCATACTTCCATTGGTCCACGGTGGACCAATGTTACTTTACAGGGCGGCTGTCATACCAGAATAAATCAGGTGCGGTTAACTTATTGGGGGATATCATTACCAGCATTTACTGGCATATCTGTTATTAAACAAAGGCAAAACCCAGCTTTGCTTCCATTGCTATCAACCCTACTACATTTGGTTCGGCTTGACATACAGGTGTGTAAGAAGCGTCATGTCATGGTTTTGCTCCAGCGCCTTTCATTTGTTCTTTGTTTCCCAGATATGTGTCGGATTTCACAAACACGCTACAGTCAATAAGGAAGAAGTACAAACTGGACAATGTGCCCTCTGATTCCCTATTCCTGGAAGACTGGGCAGCCTTCCAAAACTCAGTCAGGTAATGTTCCTTGGGCAGAGACTTGTGTAAGCGGTTGGTGGGGTATATAGTGGAAAGATTGCATTCTTTCTGGGTTATGTTGTCAAATTCTAAAAACAATGAATGTGAAAATAATTCTGTGGAACAGCTAAACCTGGAAGGGAAGAGGAGACATGAGACACTTGGCAATGAGATGACCTCTTATCTGTTTAGTCCTCAGGTTGCAGAAGAAGTTTGAGGTTCCTTTACTCCTTATTCTTTTCTCGTATTCTATCTTCATACCTCTCCTCTCCGCTCATTTCTGCTCTACATTTCTCTTGTATTACCTCTCCTCTCGTATCTTACTTTATCAACTCTTGTATCATCAGTCCTCTTGTTTCTCCTATTTTTTCCATATCACATCTCTTCTCTTCTCTCTTTATACCTCCTCTCCCCTTGTATCTCTTCTCTCATATTTTTCCTCTGCTCGTGTACCACTTATCCTCTCCTCTCACATCTCTTCCTTTTATATAACCTCTCCTCCTCCTCTTCTTCTCCACTTGCACATCTCCTTTCCACTTCCCTTTCCCTTCATGCATCTGCTCTCCTCTCTCTTCTCCCCTCTCATATTTCCTTTTGCCACCTCATCTTAAATTAATGTTGATAAATGAAGAGTTATGCACTTGGGGGCTAAAACCTGCATGCATCATACATTCTAAGAGAAAAACAAATGTAGGAGTCGATGGCTGAGAAGGATCTAGGTGTTCTGGTAGATCATTTACCTAATAACATGAAATGCCAAACTGTGGTTTCTAAAGCTATCAAAATACTTTCTTGCATTAAAAGAGATATTGACACCAGAAAGACCGAATTTTGCCCCTGTACAAATCATTACTAAACCTCATCTACAATATGCTGTTCAGCTTTGATTACCAGTTAACAATAAGGCCCCTTTCACATGGGCATTCCATTTTCTTCATCCGTTCTGTCACAATTTTTTTTGTTAGAAAATCAATTGAAAAATGGATGCGGACTTAAGTTTTTACTTTTGTTGTGTGAATCAGTTTTTTTACATCCGTTTTCTAATTTTAGTAGCAATTATGCCGCGTACACACGACCGTTTTTAATGACGAGAAAAATGCAATTTTTTAAAATGGTCATTAAAAATGATCGTGTGTGCGCTTCAGAGCATTTTTCACGACGTGAAAAATGGGCAATAAAAAATTGGAACATGCTCTAATTTTTCTCGTCGTTTTTCACATCGTCGTTTTTCTCGTCATGAAAAACGGCCGTGTGTGGGCTTTAACGACATGAAAAAAAATGCGCATGCTCAGAATCAAGTATGAGACGGGAGCACTCGTTCTGGTAAAACTAGCGTTCGTAATGGAGATAGCACATTCGTCACGCTGTAACGGACTGAAAAGCACGAGGCTGAAAAGCGCGAATCGTCTCTCAACAAACTTTACTAACATGAAGGGTGGCGCCATCCGAATGGAACTTCCCCTTTATAGTGCCGTCGTACGTGTTGTACGTCACCGCGCTTTACTCGAACATTTTTTTCCACGGTAGTGTGTAGGCAAGGCAGGCTTGAGAGGAAACACGAAAAATCACGCCGAGAAAAATGCCGTTTTTTTCAATGACATCAAAAACGGTCGTGTGTACACGGCATTTGAATTCAAATTGGTCGAAAATTGATCGACCGATCCGAATTCTATTTTTCCCTGCTGACAGCCAAATGTAAAAAAAAACATTCCTGGCAATAAAAAATTGTGAAAAAATGTAGGTTCCCTCCCAGTCCATACCAGGCCCTTATCCGAGCATGCAGCCCGTCAGTTCAGGAAAGTGGGTGGGGGACGAGCGCCCCCTCCTAAACCATACCAGGCCACATGTCCTCAACATAGGGGAGGGTGCTTTGGGGCAGGGGGGCATGTGGCCTGGTATGGTTCAGGAGGGGGAGGGGAGGCGCTCGCTCGTTACCCCCCCCACTTCCTTTTCTGACCTGCCAGGCTTCATGCTTGGATAAGGGTCTCGCATAAATTTTGGGGGGAACCCCATACCATTTTTTTTACATTTTAGCATTGGGTTCCCCTTAAAGTTTATATACATTTTTTCCCAATTGTTGTTTTTACTTTTTTTGCTGGTGCACCATCTGTTTTTGTTTTCTAGTGTCTTCTGGGCTTCCCCAGCCTTTAGGGGGCTGCAAAGTTTTTGCCAAAATTGGAGTCGTTGGAGATCTGTGGTCTACCAATGCCGGAGCATTCCTTTTAAGCGTGGGAGGTTGTTCATTTGATCTGCATAGGTGTAAACCAGGCCTAAAAGTAAAACTAGGGCAATTGTTCTGTACTTTACTCTTTTTAAATTGTAGAGCATAGTAAATGGTACAGTGTCCTTCATTCCCAGAATTTTTTGCCCAACATTTGAAATTTCACATCTAGCTGACAGTGCAAACTAAAGTATATCTAAAGCCAAAACCTTCTTCTTCCTTTTTTTTTATTTAAAATAATCTGTGTCTTGTTGGGAAAATTATCTCTTCTCTTCCTATCTTGCAGACTTTCTCACTTTCATTCCTGGTGACATTTTAGTTATTTTATTTGTTTACATTTTAAGAAAAAAGCAAACGCTCAGTTTCTCCTTCTTTTTTTTTTTTTTAATTGTCGTTTTGATTATTGTCCTTTGTTTCCTTTTCAGGATCATAGCTTCTTGTGGCGAGTTGTTAAGACAGTGTGGTGACTTCGAACAACAGTTGGCAAGTCGGTAAGCGAAGCACTCATAACTCAGTCATAACACTTCTCCCAGGCTACATGCAGTATACCACAAGGCATTTACAGTTGGTGCCGCATACTTGGACACAGCAGACCTATCACAGCTATGACCCGGACACCAGAAGAAATATATATGTGATTTCATGCTTCTATGTGTTTTTGGGAATCGGGCTTTACTTGACAATCAGTGTCAGGTAGAACATGGACCCCAATAAATACCATATCCGTATGAGTTTACATATGTTTCTTTGTTTCTTGTGCTTCCTGGTCAAAACTTTCATGATCATATTACTCAATCTTGGAAAAAAATCTTTCCAGGGGATATACACCCAGGAATTTTTGTACAGACTGAGCCCCCGAGATGGGACATCATTCTGGCATTCATATATACATAGAAATAAGGTGCTGGTCTTATGTCTAAGATATACATTACATAGGGGTAGATTGAGTTGCCTGAATATTTAGTGTCTTCCTTGTCCCTTGTACCGTATTCAGCTTTGTAGGGCCTTAGCTCTTTCTGAACTCTAATTCAGAAAACAATTCGGTCATTGTTGCTGCCCAACATGTGTCATAAAGATCATCTTGGGTAGAGATCATGTTTAGTCAAATTAACTACGAGTATTAGTATTTCCATAACAGCTCAATAATGATTGGTCACCTACCTGCAATCTTAAAAAAAAAAAAAATTCATTTCCTTTTGCTTTTAAAGGTAAATGAGAGGCATCTTGTTAATCCTGTGGTTGATCCCATGATCATAGAACATTTAGAGTAAATGTTTGAAGCTTTAAGTTGTGGTTGTGGTGGGTCTCTTGTCAGTACATGTGCAGAGGGCACTTTGGTTAAGTGTTGGACTGCAGAACCTGCATCTAAAATGCATCTGATCTGCATACCTTTCAAGTGCCCACATCTCTTCACATCTACTCTGGATGCCATTATCAAGGGTACTACTTTTAGCAAGGTCACCAGTCTTCTTCAGTGAAGGAAGCCTAAGCCACAAACCTGGAAGGCTCATTCCTTTTGGCAGTTAAGAGTCATTTTCTGTTCGCCACCCCAGAAACCCATAAGGTCTTAGGCCGACCGGTTTTCTCGGCAAAAAACGACAAGAAAACTGCCGGGAGAGCTTTCTTGCCGAGAAAACCGGCTGTGTGTACGCGGGTTTCAGTTTTCTCGTCAAGAAAACTGTCCAGATTCCCCGACGAGAAAAAAGATGTCGTGCCGTCTTTTTTCTCGTCGAGAATCTCGTTGGCCTGTTTCTCGACGACAAACCCGAGCGTGTGTACACTTACCTGTTGCCGTGGAAACCCGCGCATGCTCGAAATGACTTTGACGCATGCGCGGTAGCTTCCTAGGCATAGGCATAGGGTGTAGCAAGATGGCGGCGACGGCATCGAATGTGACGAGCGCACGCTCGTCGTAGTCGATGACGTCACCGCGTGCGTGCCATTCAAAAGAACGGCGGTCACTTTTTCACTTTCAGCCTTCTTTTGCGATGGCGCAGATTATCAGATCTCCATTTAGCCCTCTCGGGCCTTCTGGATCAAGGAGGTTTTACTCCAACCTGTTCACAGTTCCCAAACCCAAGGGGAGGCATCTGCCCCTTCTTGGATCTCAAGGGGAATGTCTTCATTCAAGCTCAATATTCCACATGAAATCAAATAGGTCTATCATCACCTCCCTTCACCAGGAAAACTTTCTTTTTTTTGTTGTGGGTCCCCCGCACTTTCAGTTTAAATTTAGGTGGAAATTGCCACAGCGGGGGCATGCATCAATAATTAAGGTAGGAACCCAAAACCTCATTGTTGCAAAAGAGATAGATCCGGTCTTGGGCAGAACTTGTTTAGTTCTACTTTAATAGACTTAAACTGTTATGTGATGTACATTTACTGCCTTTACCAAACCCTAAAATAGCAGTTTTGAGAGGACTGACCCTTTAACTTGAAATCCATTTACATAGTAAACTTTTTGTGTTCTTGATGCTAAATAAATGTATATTTTAACATTTAAAAAAACTGTTCTATTCATGTGTTCTAGGATCCTGTCCACAGCCGGAAAACACTTGTCTGAATCCTACAGCCCTCGCAGCCTTACTGGCATGCAGGAGGCAAGCAGCACAGAGCGCAAGAGCAGCAAAAACCCCTGGCAGGAGTACAATTACCTCCAGAAGGGCAACCCGGCAGAGTATGGAAGCCTGATGGAGACATTGTACATGCTAAAGGTTAGCTATACCCTTCCCTCTATGCTGTCCCAAATAAAGCAAACTTTGCTTATCGCTGTTTACTCACCAGTGGCAGGAACACTAAATTCTGACTAATGCAGACAATATCTTGGTACACAGGAATTCATCACAGGAGTTAATTAATTTCAACTCAAACAATTTGCTCAAAATCCCTAACATTAAAATGAAATCCTTTTTGTTTATGTATCTTGCGTTTAATTAAATAATACCAGCAAGATGTATCCATAGACACTTCCTGTTTACTCATCAGAGGCAGGAACACTAAATTCTGAATTATGCACACAATAGTTCCCTGATCAGTGAGCTTTCCTAAATAACACAAAATGTCACGATACACGTCATTCAACATCTGTTCTCCTACCATATCGGCTTTCATTGAAATCTACCCTTCATACTGTTTCCCTGCCAGATATCGTATGATAACAGAATGTCAAATATGCTCTTAGTCCCTGCAGCACTGGAGTCTTGGGTCCCACTTCTACTATGGCGCCATTTTCTCTGTTCGTATTTGCCCACAAATTTTTTATATATTTTTTCAATATTCCAGCCTTTCCTCCCTGTAATTTCTAAACACAGTCCAGATACATCAAAAATGCACTGAGAAGCTATATGGTAAATCTATTACTTGTGTAATTGCTTTTGAATTGACCCAAAGCAACAGTAGAAAGCTTCATCCCCAGCGTACACTGCAGAGAGGACTGCTGCCATCTATGTGTAAGCAGCGGTCTCTGTGCCCAATTCATGAGACTTCCAGGCAGGTTTAGGGATATCATTTTCTCCCCTTTTTTCTGTTTTCCCTGAGTTCTTTATTAGAATTCCTAAATGTTTCTTTAGTTCACCATCCTGTTTGAATGCTCATAGGGCTGCCTGCAGACATCTTCGAATGAAAGAGTAGTTATATTAAAGACAACACCCATCACTTAAAGCGTTTGTTAACCCAAAAAACAAAAAACAAACACAGATTCTGTTCCTTTAAAGCATTTTATACAGCACAGTGTTTGTGCTGTATATTTTGGACCCATGCAACCAACACCTAAAAAAACTGACTGATCCTGCCAGTTTCTCCCTTCCCCTATGCAAACAGACCATGGTAATCATGGCTGCTGAGCCCCTGTCATTGTGGTCGTGACTCGTGTGCGCCCCTGACGGAGGCCATGGTCTGTGTATCAGCCTTAGGCCTAAGGCTGATACACAGACCAGAGGTGGTCGCGGACTTCACAGTGTGCCAGTATGTGAGAGACATTACAGCCATTCATCCTGTGTTAATCGTTCCTAAGATCTTCCATGCAAGTAAAGGCCTTGGCTGGGCTATAGCCATATGCCTATTTTGCTTGCTATCTGGTAAGCAAGTTTTTTTAAGGTGGCGGTGCACTTCTTGATGTGAATCACTGTGGTGCCATTGGGAAGAGGATTTACCCTACTACTTTCAAATATGTGAATATATTGTCAGGATATTCCATTAAGGATCCTTTTGCATCAATTGGGACTATTCTAGCACGGCTTCTCTTATTATATCTATTTGTTGTGTATCTCACTTTAAGCTGCTGCTTTTTTGTTTTATTTTGCTGACACATTAGTGCAGTTTTTAGCCTTTTTTTTTTATGTAAAACACTACACCAGTCTTCTCTGAGTACAAGAACTTCAGCAGTACAAAGACGACTGGAAATATAGAAGAAGGAAAGCTCACCATGCAAGAAAACCTTTTTTCAAAACTGTATAACTTGTTTTTACCCTTTTGCTTATACATGTTATTATTAATACATGGACCTGTTTAAAAAAAAAAAAAAAAGGTAAGATGTAGCATGGATTATTGTTTCTTTTTCATACATCTTTTCCAGGAGAAAGGAGCAGTCAATGCCGGCCTTCTTTCCTCCGCCCGATCAGCTCTAACTCGCCAAAATCAGGTAGCTCACCAGCTGGCCTTTGATTCTGTCTTCTTGAGAATAAAACAACAACTCTTGTTGGTGCCCAAGATGGAGGTAAGTTCTACCCCAGCTCTAGATGCTGCTCTCTGCATCTAAGTGAAGGCCCTTTAGCACTTACACACATGTAGTAATGCATTGTTCTTATCAATGTAACTGTGTGGGTTTATGAAAGCCTTTGTTTTAAATTCATGTTCATTGTGCTTTTTAAACACTCTTTTCTTTCTCGTACATCACGGGACACAGAGCGACATAGTCATTACTAATGGGTTATATAGATACCGTCAGGTGCTGGCACTGGCAACTTCCAAAACCGGAAGTACCCTCCCCTATATAAGCCCCTCCCATCCGGGAGCACCTCAGTTTTTTGTCAGTGTCTAAGGTGTTGGCCAAGAAGAAACATGTGTTTTTCACTGAGCTTGCGTACAGGTTCTTTTGGGCCTCAGTAAGCTATTCCGGATCCGACCAAAAAAGCTTCATAGCTAAACGGTCGGTACCCGGGCCTTGCAGAGAAGAGCAAGGTTTTGCCTGTAATGCTTCTCTTAGGAGAGCTGGACCCTGGGATCTAGAGCTCTGGTCATACCCACGACCAAGATGTTTTCTGTGCAGGGTGCTATACAGGTCCAGGGGAGTGGAATCCTTGGGAACCCGGTCCCTGAAGGTTTGATTACAATGCCTGCCGTGATAGGTGAAGTTTGGGCTTCTGTGGACCAAACAAAGTCCTGCGGCGAGGAAAAGGTAAGTGGGGGCCCTCAGGAACTTGGTTCTATTGAGGGACCCCCAAGCCTATTTTGTCTTTCTGCCTGTTACCTAAGGTATTCCCGCTAATATTCTGTGTATGCCTGTTACTACTGAGAAAATGTAAAAATTTTAATAGTAGGCAAGAAAAAAAAAAAAAAAAAAAAAGTAAGACCGCGGTACCTGTGTTAGACACTAGAGGCCGCTATGGTTCTTTTTCTTGTAATGTGGATTTTTTTCTTCCAGAATCAAATCCAGGCAGTTGGTATGTTCTCTGCTGGGAAGCTGTCTCCTCTGCCCTGTTGCTGCGCTCATCCATCCCCGGGCCCTGCGGCAAAGGGGGCCCTGGCTCCCATCTAGCTCCTTTTATTGTTTTTAAAAAAGGGCGCCGAAGGCGCACGTGCCCGCGCGCGTGCGCGTGCACGCGCCTCTATTCATAGAGGCGATCTGAAAAAAGGGGCGGAGCGGGTGGATGACGCTCAGGTGTGCGCCGCGGCGCTACTGCGCATGTGCGGGCGTCCAGCGTGTTTTAAAGCACATTATAGCTGGCTATTGAATGCACAGACAGAGCTAGCAACAGATAAAGGCACACAGAGGCGGTTGATGCAGGCATCCCCTAGAAAAGGCACTTTAGTAGACACCAACTGTGATATAGCAGCAATTGTGCTAGACTATTCTCAGTAAAAGTGGTGTATTACGGCTGGAATACCTCAGCTTTAGTCTTAAGAATATGCCGTCCAGAAGCTCCGGAACTGAATCTTCCAGGAAGCGAAGGGGGTCTCATCGGGCTCTGAGGTGGGCATGCTTCTGCTGCACCAGTCTCCCCTGAAGTTCAGAGGTAAGTGACCATAGAGACCCCGCAGGGGTACTTGGTACTGTGGCTGTCCTCAGTCACCTGCTCCTGTGTATGTAACAGAGGAGGTTTTTTCCTCAGCTCTGGGAGGATTAGAGAGAGATTGTCAACATTGATCGCTGCCTCCCTGTCAGGGAAAGCACGCCGATCTCCGTCTCCTCCTTCAGAGTGCCTGTTAGCAGAGCAACAGTCCCATACAGGGATCGACCTGCCTGAAGGGGATCAGGATGAGGTTGATTCTGTTATAGAGGAATCAAACAGTGGAGGAACCTTTCTCAGCAGCTCAAGCTGAAAGATTGTGGGTTCAGTCTCTGACTAACATGGTCCGATCGGCATTAAAAATGCACCTTGCGGAACCATCAACCACTACTGTATCCTCGTTGGGGTCGCTAGAAGCCCCCAGACTGTCTGTTCTTTTCCACTTCACCCTTTTACTGAAAGGGCTTATTTACCAGGATTGGGAACGTCCTGAGAAAATATTATTCCCCCAAGAGATTTCCGGTGGTCTATCCCATGGAGGATAAGTTCATCAAAAAAAAAAAATGGAAGGTCCCTACAGTGGACGCAGCCATCTCTTGTATGTATAAATCACTGACATGTCCAGTGGATAATGTCCAAATGTTCAAGAACCCAATAGATAAAAGATTGGAGTCCTTATGAAAGTCTGCTTCTTTCTACAGCAAGCTTGGTGACACAACCAGCAGTAGCAGCTATTGGGGTCTGCTAAGCAGTGAAGGATCAGTTAAAACAGGTCTTGAGGGACTTGACAGATCAGCAGGCCTTGCCCTAGCTGATCTACCTAGAGCCTTAGGCTTTGCGGTTGACGCCATAAAGGATTCAGTCCATCAGGCCTCCCGCCTTACGCTGTCTAGAGTACATATGCGTAGGCTTCTATGGCTCAAAAACTGGTCTGCTGAAGCTCCCTGTAAGGAATGGCTGGTTAGCGTCCCATTTCATGGTGAACGCTTATTCAGGGAAAACCTGGACAAATATATCCAGAAAATTTCCAGCGGTAAAAATACGCTCTTGCCGGTTAAAAACAGAGTTAGAGGTCCCTCTTTAAGAGGCCTGCTTCTCCAGTCCCTGGGGCATCGGCTGTGAAACAGTTCCGACGGCCTCCTCGGTCAATTCCCGGGGGTAAAAAACAGGGACAATAGCAGGGTAATGAGAAACCCTGGGTCAGGGGAGGTACAAAACCTCCCCCAAAGTTAAATTCATTGAAGGGTTGCCCCCACTCAGTCGGGTGGGGGGAGGACTCCAGTTGTTCACAAGAGACCTGGCGGGACGCGATCAAGACAGATAGGTGCTCTCCGCAGTATGTTGGGGATACAGATTGGAGTTAAGAGACTCTCCTCTTTCCCATTTTTGAGGTCAAACGTGCCAAGGGATCCCCGGAAGAGAGAGTCCCTCCTGTTGGCACTAGAACAACTATTGCTCCAGGGAGTAATTATGGAGGTTCCCCTGGAAGAATGAGGGTTCGGGTTTTACTCAAACCTCTCTACAGTCCCGAAGCAAACGCGGACGGGAGGCCCATATTAATTCTAAAAGGGCTATACAAATTCCTGTATATCAGGACTTTCCGATGAAGTCGATCCGATCGGTGGCCACTGCCCTACAAGGGGAGGATTGGTTAGCCGCGATCGACATCAAAGATGCTTATCTGCACATTCCCATCTTTCCAGTCTACCAAAAGTTTCTACGCTTTGCAGTAGAAGGGCGCCATTTTCAGTTCAGAGCCTTACCCTTCGGTTTGGCCACAGCACCACGAGTGTTTACAAAAATTCTGGCCCTTTATTGGCCAATCTAAGAACACAAGGTGTAATGATAATGGCATATCTAGATGACTTGTTGCTGATAGACCACTCAGTGAAAAAACTAGAAGTGGTTGTTCACGAGACAATCAAGTATCTGGAATATCACGGTTGGATTATCAACCGAGACAAGTCAGCCCTAAAACCAGTCAAAAGTCTGGAATACTTGGGGCTAAGGCTGGATTCAGACCAGAGAAAATTTTTCTTGCCTCAAGAAGAGGGGTCGTCTTTGAGGGATCTGATCCACTTAGTGGGTTCAAAAAGACAGCCATCCATACGCCTGTGCATGAGGCTGCTGGGAAAAATGGTGGCATCATTCGAAGCAGTACCCTACGGTCAATTCCATTCAAGGAATTTGCAAAGGGCCATACTGTCAGCCTGGAACAAAAAAGTTCAGGCTCTGGACTTACCAATGTCCTTGTCCCCTTCCGTTCGCAAGAGCCTCCGCTGGTGGTTGGTTCCCCAGAATCTGGAAAGAGGGAAATCCTTCAGTCCGATTTCCTGGAAGGTGGTCACTACAGATGCCAGCCTTTATAGGCTGGGGAGCAGTACTGGAGCAATGGTCTCTCCAGGGCAGATGGTCGGATGCAGAAAAGGCCCTGCCCATCAATCTCTTAGAGATACGAGCAGCCCGGTATGCCCTAGTAGCATGGACATCCAAACTCCAAGGGTCCCCTGTCAGAATTCAATCAGACAATGCCACAGCAGTGGCATATATCAATCATCAGGGGGGCACCAGGAGTCGTGCAGCCCAGAGGGAAGTAAATTACATCCTGAGATGGGCAGAAAGATATGTCCCAGCCATATCTGCGGTATTCATTCCAGGAGTGGAGAATTGGAAGGCGGACTTTCTAAGTCACCAACAATTATGCCCAGGGGAATGGTCCCTTCATCCCGAGGTTTTCCGGACAATATGTCAGCGGTGGGGAACACCGGATGTAGATCTGCTAGCATCCAGATTCAATACAAAAGTGGACAGGTTTGTCTCTTGGACAAGGGATCCCCTAGCTTGCGGCTCGGATGCCCTAGTGTTCCCTTGGGATCAGTTCAAGCTGATATATGCATTCCCACCGCCACAATTGTTACCTCGATTACTCTGCAGAATCAGGGTAGAAAAGAAACCAGTGATTCTGGTGGCTCCAGCGTGGCCCCGAAGAGCATGGTACGCGGAGATTGTAAAGATGTCTGTGGGGAGTCCTTGGACCCTCCCACATCGTCCGGACCTGCTTTCGCAAGGACCGATATACCACCCTTCCTTACCAGCCCTAGGTTTGACGGCCTGGCTATTGAAGCCCACATTCTAAAAAAGAGAGGGCTCTCTAATGCTGTGGTATCTACCATGATCAATGCCAGGAAGCCGGTATCCAGGCAGATCTACTATAGAATCTGGAAGGCGTACATCGCCTGGTGTGAGGCCAAGAAATGGCATCCACGTAAATACGTAATAGGTAGGATTCTGGACTTCCTACAATGGGCTGTAGATAGGAAGCTTGCCTTGAGTACTATCAAGGGTCAGATTTCGGCCTTGTCAATATTTTTTCAAAGGCCCTTGGCTTCGCATTCACTAGTCAAAGCCTTTATACAAGGAGTGATGCGTATTAGTCCTCCGGTTAATATTCCCATATGTCCATGGGATCTAAACTTGGTTCTGTCGGTTCTACAGAAACAACCATTTGAACCATTACAGCATATTTCCCTGGTTCTTCTCACCAGGAAATTGATTTTTCTAGTAGCCATTTGTTCGGCTAAAAGAGTGTCGGAATTAGCAGCTATGTCCTGTAAGGAGCCATATCTGGTTATCCATAAGGATAGAGTAGTGTTACGCCCTCATCCAGCCTTTCTTCCTAAGGTGGTATCGAGGTTTCATTTGAACCAAGATGTGGTTCTTCCTTCTTTTTTCCCCAAACCTACTTCGGTAGAGGAAAAGTTATTGCATTCTTTGGATGTAGTAAGAGCAGTTAAAGCTTATCTAAAAGCCACTGCTCAGATTCGCAGAACGGATACTTTGTTTATTCTGCCGGAAGGCCCCAGAAAGGGTCAGGCAGCGTCAAAATCTACTTTAGCCAAGTGGATTCGACAGGTCTAATGCAAGCCTATGGCTTGAGAAGAAGACCGCCTCCGTTCAAAGTTAGAGCGCACTCCACGAGAGCAGTTGGAACTTCATGGGCAGTGCATCACCAGGCCTCCCTGGCTCAAATCTGTAAGGCCGAAACATGGTCTTCAGTTCACACGTTTACTAGGTTCTACCAGGTGGACGTTAGAAGTCAGGAGGATGTCGCCTTTGGGCGCAGTGTGTTGCAGGCCGCAAAAGATCCTCATGTCTGATAGCGCTCAGCTTATATATGGTGTATCCCCTCCCTCGTTGGGCATTGCTTTAGGACATCCCATTATTAATGACTATGTCGCTCTGTGTCCCGTGATGTACGAGAAAGAAAATAGGATTTTTATAACAGCTTACCTGTAAAATCCTTTTCTTGGAGTACATCACGGGACACAGAGCTCCCGCCCCTCTTTGGGGACACTTATTGCTTTGCTACAAAACTGAGGTGCTCCCGGATGGGAGGGGCTTATATAGGGGAGGGTACTTCCGGTTTTGGAAGTTGCCAGTGCCAGCACCTGACGGTATCTATATAACCCATTAGTAATGACTATGTCGCTCTGTGTCCCGTGATGTACTCCAAGAAAAGGATTTTACAGGTAAGCTGTTATAAAAATCCTATTTTTTGGTTGAGATTTGTAAAAAAAAATGTATAAAATATGTTTTTGCATTTACGATTCTTAAATTATTGAGTCTGCTTTATATGGACATTTCAGTATATTTACAACTCTGGCCTCGTTCACACAGAGAGTACTAAAATGTACGCCCATTGAGAGCGATGTTTACCCACACGGGTGCTCTGTGCTTGCAGTACCATTGATGTCAAATGGGACACAGTTACTGCACGGACATAGGCGCTGCTTCCAATCTGATATTGGTGCAGGTGCACAGCCCTGAGTGCTGACAGTGTGCGCTCGGGGCCATGCATACTTACATATTTTAGATTGGGAGCAGCGTCTGTGTCCATGCAGCTGAGTCACAAGGGATATAAATGGTACTGCATGAATAAATTCCTCCAATGCCATTAAATACAGCAACCGTAAAATAAAATAAATAAAAAAATAGCTTTATTCAATAAGAAAAGCAATTATTCAAGTGACTCTGCCTAGGCCAAAATTATGTCGTTAGTCTGCTGCAGGCAGTGCAAAGTCACAAGGTGGGAGGCTGCAGCAGGGACTGCTCTGTGTCAAAAAGGTGTTTTTCCGGTACTGCCCCCCACAAATGTTCTCTCATTCACTACATTGCATTGCTTTTCCGAGTCCAGCGCTACTCAGCCCGCTTCCTGTGAGCCCTCTGGGAGCATGTCATCACAGCACTCTGGGATCACAGTACTGCTGCACAGGAAATCGTTAGGTATTGGTAAGGAAGTGCTTAAGAGCACAGGAAGGGGTTGGACTTTAAAGTGATTGTAAAGACTCGTGTTTTTTTTTGTTTTTTTAAATAACAATAAATAAATACTTTCATCCTCCTGTGAAGTTGGTTTTGCACAGAGCAGCCCGGATCCTCCTCTTCTCGGGTCCCTCTTTGCTGCTCCTGGCCTCTCTCTCCTTTGAGTGCCCCCCAGCCAGCAGCTTGCTACAGGGGGCACCCAAGCCGAGCAAAATCAGCCCCCCCCCCAGAAGAGTCGTCAGTGCTGAGGCCTTGTCATAGCACTGTGTTCAGTTTACTTGGTATACATTGTAAAACTGTGTGTTCACTGTGAAAATAAAAGGAAGGGACCATGAAAGTTAACATGCATGTCACATTTATTTGAAGCTTTAACTAGCATTCAGATATATTTATGGGAAAATTCCCATAACTTGGCAGAGTCCAAGTTCAAGTTTACTCCCATTGCTCTAGTTTATTGTAGTAAAATGTATGCTTCCCAAACCTACCCTGTGAAAGTGGGGATTTCCATACTGATTATGGCCGGAATAGGGATGAGCTCCGGCGTGTTCACATTGAACACGTGCAGAGCCCGCCAGGATGTCGGCACCGCGCTGCGCTAATGACAGGCAGGGAGACATTTCCCGATGCTCGGCTTCAGAGATTGGGAAATGTCTCCCTGGCTGTGATTAGCGCAGCGCGGGTGCCGACTTCCTGGCGGGCTCTGCACGTGTTCAATGCGAACATGCCGGAGCTCATCCCTAGCCAGGAAGCTTGAAACCGTTTTGTCCACTTTTGGGAAATGATTACCAAGTGGCTTTGCCAACATCTAGAAAAAAAAATTACATGTAAAAAAACACTAACAATAATATTCTCTTGTTAAATTAAAGAGGAACTTCAGCCCCCTGTGACTTGGCTAAGCCCCGGTCCAGCACCACTCCCAACCTTTATAGAAGTAGCATATCCCAACCATTGTACGTGGTAGATCTGAGTATAATTGGGTGGTATCCTGTTCTTCAAAAAAAAAAAAATATATATATATATATATATATAAAATAAAAGACGTGTTGGATCTTAGTTTGGTAAAAAAAAAAAGTTGTTTGCTAGTTTCTATACAAAATAAAGCTGCACAACGCTGCCTGAAAAGCCATCAGGTGGATTATGTAGTTTGTGCATGGTTAGAAAGAATGAATCTGAAGTTGGTTTACTGATAATAGCAGTGTTTCCTAAATATTGGTAAGTTGTGTACTGTTACCACAATCTTTGTCGTTTCGGCGCGCCACCTGTTTTGTTAAGTTCCAGTATATATGATCTGCTGGCTAGCAGTTGTAGTGCATTTTATCATTAAGGTTGGGTTCACACTGGTGCGATGCGGGAAACCCTGTGAATCCAGTGTGGGTTCCCACATCGCACCTGAATCGCCGACGGTTCACACTGCCCTATGCGAACTGCTGGGAATGTCCATACAATGTTATTGACACCCCCAGATCGGTTTGCATATCGCAGTGCGAACTGTCAATTCTGACAGGAATCGTATTGTATGGGTGTGAAAACCCCTGCAATCCGATTCTGGTGTGGACAAAAAAAAAAAGGCCCTGCGTGATTTTGGTCCGAATGCAATCCAAATTTTGCCGTACAATCTGTATGGCTGAATTTGCATCGCACAGACATCACATGTGATCTGCACAGCAGTGCGAATCACGTGCAATGTCTGACATTGCTATAGTGTGAACCGGCACTAAATGGACCTGAACAGAATGTGTACAAAAAAAAAGCAGAGGGAAAGGACTAGTATCTAATACTGCCTATAGACTCTCTGAAATTGGTCTTTTCCCCATTACTGACATACCATGACTTGTTCCATACAGTGTCTGTCCATCTTGGTAGAGGCAGGGCTTTGCTTCCTCATGTCAGGTGTGCCCCTTAATAACTAGTGAAGAAATAACCACAAAACACAGCTCCACAGAATCAATGAAAAAGAAGCAGTGAGGTGCTTGCCTGCAATTTCCTAAGTTACAGCTTCCTCTCCTGAAAGGAGAACCATAAGCTTGCACAGTAGTGACATCACCCAGGTTTTACTCCAAATAAAACTACTAGTCAGAGGCAGCAGTGCCTTAGATGATCTCACAGTGCAGATATACAGCTATGAGTCAAACCATGCATAGGATTTTGATATCATTTTGCTATAACTTCTTTCATCAGTGACTCTTAATTTTCAGAGCTGGGGATTTGAAGAGTCAGGAGAAACGCTGACAGAAGATTTACCCACATTCAGCCTTACTCCACTCGAGTATATAAGTAATGTAAGTGGTGCTATATACTACCAATGGCCAGACTGTAATTCATTTATCACAAATTACATTAACGTTGCTGTTTTAAACTTGCAGGGGTTGTGTCTCTCTAAATCAAGCCATAGATGATACGATTTTCTTTCCTGCAATGATGGGTTGCAGAAAATAAAATCGCTTGATTCTCCTATCAACAAAGACAATTTTGATTGGGGAATCCCTGCTGCAAGGCTATTGTGTTCTGTTGGCGGGTAGCCTTCCCTACCGGTGGAACACAATGACCACTGCTGACTGCTATAGCTGCCGGCAGTGATTGCATATGGAAAAACATCCAACAGGCTGGTTGTACTGAAGTCGAACGGTGGTTTGACTTCAATTCAGCCAGTCTGCCAATAGATGAATTGGATTTGGCCGGTTTCTGCTGAACCTGCTGAGCTTCAATGCATCTTTGGCCAGCTTTAAATAATGTGTAGATTTTTTTTAAAGGAATTGTTCATGTAAATTGATGCTTCCATTTTCAGGTAATACTGCAATTTAAAATCCACCAGCAGATTCTCCGCTTTTATGGAGTATCCACTAGTTGAAGCCTTGGCACTTTAGATCTCAGATTTGCATGCCTGCCCTGGTCTTACCTAGGTTGTTTCATACTACTTGATGGATTTTGAATGTATTTATGATGATAGAGAATGAAAAGAAGGGGTGGGGAACAACACTTCAAGGCAAGTGAGAACAGTGCCAAAAACTATGGTGGGGATATTTCGACAAGGGATTCCCACTTAGTAAGGACCAAAAAGTGGTATTTGTTGCCAGTGTACCCTAGTCAAGTAGGATTATGCAGGTTATCTCTGCCTCTGACAGTTAAAATGGGTCTCCCATTCATGTAGTAACCAGATCCAAACCTATTGGCTTCTAAGCTCAAGCATAATTATACCAGTGAGGCCATAGTTCATGTGTACAGTATGTAAACCATAATATTGGGCTTCTCCATTCACTTTTGGTCTGTTAAGTATACCACCATAGGTGTATTGTTATATCTGACAATAATTGCAAAGAAATACCAGTGGATCCTGTCAGAAATATTGGGACCTGATAACCTTCTACTTCCTTTGCCTTTACTTCAATCTTATCAGTTAGAATTGTTGGTAGTTCTCTCTGTGTATCTCAGATCACCTCTCCCATGATAGGGAGAAGTGGAGAGAAGAGGGCGTTCTCATACAGTACAGGTAATAAGTACTGTCACTCTTGCACAGTAAGTGTGTTACAGATAGGATCAAACATCCCACTGCATGACTAGGAGGCACAGCCTGCATAAGGGTGGCAACACTACTCCGAATTCAGGAACAGTGCAGTTGCATTTAAATAAGTAAAAATCATAATGAAACAAAAACTAGAGTGGAGACAGGAGTAAATGTCTCATACACATAATGTAAATAGTGTAAATATTTAACACAAGTCCACAGTGGTCCAACAATCATGTACACATATGAATACAAAGTCCACATAAGTGCTTGAGATGATGGTCAAACGACAAATGACAGCCACCAATGTGATAATCCCACCACCATGAATAATGACAATGCGCTTACCAGAAAATATGGACCCAAATACCATATGGTAGTGGGTCACACAGGCAGTGGTAAAAGGACATCAACCAGGGGAGCCAGATCACTCGGGTATCTCTGGATGGATAAGTCGCACAGATCTCCACAGCTCTGGTATGGATGGACTCCAACATGGAGGCATCGTCATACCAGAGCTGGTATCTCCACATACCAGAGCTGTGGAGATCTGTGAGACTTATCCATCCAGAGATACCTGAGTGATCTGGCTCCCCTGTTTGGTGTCCTTTTACCTCTGCCTGTGCAACCCACTACCGTATGTCAACAAAAAAACAGAATAACCAAGCTCAACTTACCAACCAATCAGCAACCAACCGAATTCACCTGTCTAACAGTGCGTTAAAAACAGAGGTTTAGTTGCACGCATTTGCAAATACATGCGTAAGCTGCAGGCCCCGTCAAGGCTCCCTGTGTACTGCAGTCCTAACTCTAAAATTTAAAGTCTCCTCAGTGGAAGCACATGTATGCTGATGGATAGATGAAGGGCAGATGACTGGAGGGAGCCCAACCCTCCTTAAAGGAGCAGGAGCACACTAAACACCCAGCACATGGAAGCAAAGGTGCTAGTGCGTTGCCTGACCACAAAGACAACAATACAAAAAACAACTGTCACTGCTCCTACCTATGACTGGTTACCAACCAATCAGCAACCAACCGAATTCACCTGTTTTACAGTGCGTTAAAAACAGGGGTTTAGTTGCCCGTATGGTATTTGGGTCCATATTTTCTGGTAAGCGCATTGTCATTATTCATGGTGGTGGGATTGTCATTTGTTGTTTAACCATCATCTCAAGCACTTGTGTGGACTTTGTATTCATATGGGTACATGAATGGTGGCCCACTCTGAACTTTTTTATGTTATATATTTACACCATTTACCGTATATACTCGAGTATAAGCCGAGTTTTTCAGCACATTATTTTTGTGCTGAAAATGCCCCCCTCGGCTTATACTCGAGTCACCTTTCTTTTTCGTACATCACGGGACACAGAGCGACTTAGTCATTACTAATGGGTTATATAGTTTACCCTCAGGTGCTGGCACTGGCAACTTCCAAACCGGAAGTACCCTCCCCTATATAAGCCCCTCCCATCCGGGAGCACCTCAGTTTTTTGCCAGTGTCTAAGGTGTTGGCCAAAGAGTAACATGTGTTTTCCTGGGCTTGCGTACAGGTTCTTTTACGGGCCTTAGTAAGCTGTTCCGGATCCCACCAAAAAAGCTTCATAGCTAAACGGTCGGTACCCGGGCCTTGCAACAGAAGAGCAAGGTTTTGCCTGTAATGCCTCTCTTAGGAGGGCTGGACCCTGGGATCCAGGGCTCTGGTCATACCCACGACCAAGATGTTTTCTGTGCAGGGTGCTATACAGGTCCAGGGGAGTGGAATCCTTGGGAACCCGGTCCCTGAAGGTTTAATTACAATGCCTGCCGTGATAGGTGAAGTTTGGGCTTCTGTGGACCAAACAGAGTCCTGCGGCGGGGAACAGATAAGTGGGGGCCCCCAGGAACTTGGTTCTATTGGGGGACCCCCAAGCCTAATTTGTCTTTCTGTCTGTTACCTAACGGTATTCCCGCTAATATCTGTGTATGCCTATAACTACTGGAAAATGTAAAATTTTAATAGTAGTCAAGAAAAAAAAAAAAGAGGACCGCGGTACCTGTGTTAAACCACTAGAGGCCGCTGTTGTCCATTTTTCTTGTCATGTGGATCTTTGGTTTTCTCAAGTCAAAAGATCCAGGCAGTTGGTAAGTTTCTCTGTGGGAATCCAGTTCCTCTGCCCTGTTGCTGCGCTCATCCACCGCACAGGCCCTCCGGCAAAAAGGGCCCTGGCTCCTAGTCCCTGCTTGGTTTCAAAAAAGGGCGCCAATGGCGCACGGGCGCGTGCACGCGCCTCCTATGAAAAAAAAGGGGCGGGGCGGGTGGATGACGCTCGATGCGCGCTGCGGCGCTTCTGCGCATGTGCAGGCGTCCCAGCATGTATAAAAGACACAGTACAAGTGTCAGCTGGATGCAAACAGAGCTAGCAACAAAACGGTGGCACACAGAGGCGGTTGATGCAGGCATCCCCATAGAAAGGCACTTTAGTGGACACCAGCTGGTATATAGCAGCAACTGTGTTAGACTATTACCAGCAAAATTGGTGTATGACGACGGGAATACCTCAGCTTTGTGCTTAAAGGATATGTCGTCCAGACGCTCCGGAAATAAGTCTTCCAGGAAGCAAAAGGGGTCTCCATCGGGCTCTGAGGATATTGGGCATGCTTGTACTGCACCAATCTCCCCTGAAAATTCAGAGGTCAGTAGCCGTAGGAACCCCGCAGGAGTGCCTGGTGCTGCGGCTGTCCCCAGTCCACCTGCTCCTGTATATATAACAGAGGAGGTTTTATCCTCAACTCTGGGAGGATTGGAAGAGAGATTAACAGCATTGATCGCTGCTTCCCTGTCACAGGGAAAGCGCGTCCGATCTCCGTCTCCTCCTGCAGAGTGCCTGTTAGTGGAGGAACAGCCCCACACAGAGATCGACCTACCTGAAGGGGATCAGGATGAGGTTGATTCAGTTATAGAGGAATCAACAGTGGAAGAACCTTTCTCAGCATCTCAGGCTGAAAGATTATGGGTTCAGTCTCTGACTAACATGGTCCGATCAGCATTTAAAATGCCTCTGGCGGAACCATCAACCTCTACGGTTTCCTCGCTGGGGTCGCTGAAAGCTCCCCAGGCTGTCTGTTCCTTCCCAATCCACCCTTTATTAGAAGGGCTTATTTACCAGGATTGGGAGCATCCTGATAAAATATTTACTCCCCCCAAGAGATTTCCAGTGATCTATCCCATGGAGGATAAGTTCATAAAAAAATGGAGGGTCCCTACAGTGGACACAGCCATCTCTTGTGTAAATAAATCACTGACATGTCCAGTAGATAATGTTCCAATGTTCAAAGACCCAATAGATAAAAAATTGGAGTCTTTACTAAAATCTGCTTTTTCTACAGCAAGCATGGTGACACAACCTGCAGTAGCAGCGATTGGAGTCTGCCAAGCAATGAAAGATCAGTTGAAACAAGTCTTAAGGGACTTACCAGATCAGCAGGCTCTTGCCCTAGCTGACCTACCTAGAGCCTTGTGTTGCGGTGGACGCCATAAAGGATACAATCCAACAGGCATCCCGCTTTACGCTGTCTGTAGACATATGCGTAGGCTTCTATGGCTCAAAAACTGCTCCCTGTAAGAAATTGCTGATTAGCTTCCCATTTCATGGAGAACGCTTATCTGGAGATGATCTGGACAAATATATCCAGAAAACTTCTGCCGGTAAAAGTACACTCTTGCCGGTTAAGAACAAGGGTAGAAGTCCTTCTTTTAAGAGGCCTACTTCTCCAGTCCCTGGCACATCGGCTGTGAAACAGTTCCGACGGCCTCCGCGGTCAAATCCAGGGGGCAGAAATCAGGGACAATCACAGGGTAACAAGAAACCCTGGGTCAAGAGAGGTACAAAACCTCCCCCCAAGTCATGAAGGGTTGCCCCCACTCAATCAGGTGAGGGGAAGACTTCAGTTGTTCACAGAGACCTGGCGGGACACCATCAGAGACAGATGGGTGATCTCCGCAGTAAGTCTGGGATACAGGCTGGAGTTAAAAGACATTCCTCCTGCCCATTTTATAAGGTCAAACGTGCCAAGCGATCCCCAGAAGAGAGGATCCGTCCTTCTGGAACTAGAACAACTATTGCTCCAAGGGTAATCATGAAGGTTCCCTTGGAAGAAAGCGGGTTCGGGTTTTTACTCGAACCTTGTCACAGTCCCCAAACCAAATGGGGACGTGAGGCCCATATTAAATATAAAAGGGCTAAACAAGTTCCTACATATCAGGACTTTTTTCGGATGGAGTCGATCCGATCGGTGGCCACCGCCCTACAAGGGCAGGAATGGTTAGCCTGGATCGACATAAGGGATGCTTATTTGCATATTCCCATCTGTCCGGCCCACCAGAAATTTCTACGCTTTGCAGTAGAAGGGCGCCATTTTCAGTTCAGAGCCTTACCTTTCGGTCTGGCCACAACACCACGAGTGTTCACAAAAATTCTGGCCCTACGATTGGCCAAACTAGGAACACAAGGTGTAACGATTATGGCATATCTAGACGACTTGTTGCTGATAGACCACTCAGTGAAAAAAACTAGAAGTGGTCGTTCACAAGATAATCAAGTATCTGGAATCTCACGGTTGCATTATCAACCGAGACAAGTCAGCCCTAAAACCAGTCAAAAGTCTGGAATACTTGGGGGCTAAGACTGGATTCAAATCAGAGAAAGATTTTCTTACCTCCAGAGAAGGTGTCGTCTTTGAAAGATTTGACCCACTTAGTGGGTACAAAAAAGAAAACCATCCATACGCCTGTGTATGAGGCTGCTGGGAAAAATGGTGGCTTCATTCGAAGCAGTACCCTACGGTCAATTCCATTCAAGGAACTTGCAGAGGGCCATACTGTCAGCCTGGAACAAAAAAGTTCAGGCTTTAGACTTACCAATGTCCCTGTCCCCTTCCATTCGCAGGAGCCTCCATTGGTGGTTGGTGCCCCAGAATCTGGAAAAAGGGAAACCCTTCAGTCCGGTTTCTTGGAAGGTGGTCACTACAGATGCCAGCCTCATAGGCTGGGGGGCAGTACTGGAGCAATGGTCTCTCCAGGGCAAGTGGTCAGAAGCAGAGAAGGCCCTGCCCACCAATCTCTTAGAGATACGAGCAGCCCGGTATGCCCTAGTAGCATGGACATCCAAACTCCAAGGGTCACCTGTCAGAATTCAATCAGACAATGCCACAGCAGTGGCATATATCAATCACCAGGGTGGCACCAGGAGTCGTGCAGCCCAGAGGGAAGCGAATTGCATCCTGGAATGGGCAGAAAGATATGTCACAGCCATATCCGCGGTTTTCATCCCAGGAGTGGAAAATTGGAGAGCGGACTTTTTAAGTCGCCAGCAATTATGCCCGGGGGAATGGTTTCTTCACCCCGTGGTTTTCCAGGCAATATGCCAGCGGTGGGGAACACCGGATGTAGATCTGCTAGCATCCAGATTCAACGCAAAGGTGGACAGATTTGTGTCTCGCACAAAGGATCCCCTAGCTTGCGGTTCGGATGCCCTAGTGTTCCCTTGGGATCAGTTCAAGCTGATATATGCATTCCCACCGCAATTAATCCGCAGAATCAGGGTAGAAAAGAAACCAGTGATTCTGGTGGCTCCAGCGTGGCCCCGAAGGGCATGGGACGCGGAGATTGTAAAAATGTCAGTGGGAAGTCCTTGGACTCTCCCACATCGTCCGGACCTGCTTTCGCAAGGACCGATATACTACCCTTCCTTACCAGCCCTAGGTTTGACGGCCTGGCTATTGAAGCCCACATTCTAAAAAAGAGAGGGCTCTCTAATCCTGTGGTATCTACCATGATCAATGCCAGGAAGCCGGTATCCAGGCAGATCTATTATAGGATCTAGATGGCGTACATCACGTGGTGTGAGGCCAAGAAATGGCATCCACGTAAGTACGTAATAGGTAGGATTCTGGACTTCCTACAGTGGGCTGTACATAGGAAGCTTGCCTTGAGTACTATCAAGGGTCAGATTTCGGCCTTGTCAATATTTTTTCAAAGGCCCTTGGCTTTGCATTCATTAGTCAAAGTTTTCATACAAGGAGTGATGCGTATTAGCCCTCTGGTTAATATTCCCATATGTCCATGGGACTTAAACCTGGTTCTGTCGGTTCTACAGAAACAACCATTTGAACCATTGCGGCACATTTCCTTGGTTCTTTTCACCAGGAAATTGATTTCCTTAGTAGCCATTTGTTCGGCTAAAAGAGTATCGGAATTAGCCGCCTTGTCCTGTAAGGAGCCATATCTGGTTGTCCATAAGGACAGAGTAGTATTACGTCCTCATCCAGCCTTCTTCCTAAGGTGGTATCGAGGTTCCATTTGAACCAAGATGTGGTTCTTCCTTCCTTTTTCCCCAAACCTAGTTCGGTAGAGGAAAAGTTATTGCATTCTTTGGATGTAGTAAGAGCAGTTAAAGCTTATCTTAAAGCCACTGCTCAGATTCGTAGAACGGATACTTTGTTTGTTCTGCCGGAAGGCCCCAGAAAGGGTCAGGCAGCATCAAAAATCTACTTTAGCCAAGTGGATTCGACAGGTCATAATACAAGCCTATGGCTTGAAAAGGAGACCGCCTCCGTTCAAAGTTAGGGCGCACTCCACAAGAGCAGTTGGAACTTCATGGGCAGTGCATCACCAAGCCTCCCTGGCTCAAGTCTGTAAGGCCACAACATGGTCCTTAGTACACACGTTTACTAGATTCTACCAGGTAGACGTCAGAAGTCAGGAGGATGTCGCCTTTGGGCGCAGTGTGTTGCAGGCCGCAAAAGAGCCTCATGCCTGATGGCGCCCAGCTTATGTATAGTGTATCCCTCCCCTCATTTGGCATTGCTTTGGGACGTCCCATTAGTAATGACTAAGTCGCTCTGTGTCCCGTGATGTACGAAAAAGAAAAAGGGATTTTTATAACAGCTTACCTGTAAAATCCTTTTCTTGGAGTACATCACGGGACACAGAGCTCCCACCCCTCTTTTTGGGACACTTATTGCTTTGCTACAAAACTGAGGTGCTCCCGGATGGGAGGGGCTTATATAGGGGAGGGTACTTCCGGTTTGGAAGTTGCCAGTGCCAGCACCTGAAGGTAAACTATATAACCCATTAGTAATGACTAAGTCGCTCTGTGTCCCGTGATGTACTCCAAGAAAAGGACTTTACAGGTAAGCTGTTATAAAAATCCCTTTTTTTGCGCCTGATCTCTTGGAATTTGGGGACGAGGTACCGGCCTGCCGTAGGCCGTGGACCCCAAACTTGGCACACCTGTAGCCCCACTCTTCCTCTACAAGTGTGCAAAGTTTGTTGTCCAGAGAACCTACGGCCAGGGAGCACCGATTTTTCAAAGCCGGGCACCCCTTCCATAGACTCCCATGTTAAACAGTAATTTCTTCGGTAACTTTGGGGACACAGGACCGGCCGTAGGTTCTCTGGACCCCAAACTTGGCACACATGTAGCCCCAGTTCTCCTCTACAAGTGTGAAAAGTTTGCTGTCTGGAGGACCTACGGCCGGGGAGCACCGATTTTTCAAAGCCGGGCACCCCTTCCATAGACTCCCATGTTAAATGTAAGTCTAGTCATGGGCACAGTGAGGCATGGGCACAGTGAGGCATGCAGAAGGACACCCTAGGCTTATACTCGAGTCAATAAGTTTTCCCAGTTTTTTGTGGTAAAATTAGGTGCCTCAGCTTATATTCGGGACGGCTTATACTCGAGTATATACGGCACATTATGTGTATTCACTCCTGTCTCCACTCTAGTTTTTGTTTTATTATGATTTATACTTATTTATATGATCACGTTTTCCTATGCTTATCTAGTGCAGCACTTTATGAGTCTTGAACCTTGCACAATAATTGTCAATTGTGGTGCTAGAAGCTTTTGCACAATCATTAGCGCTGTCTTTTTCTCTTTATTTAGTGCAGTAGCAATATCACCCCATTACAGAAATTTGTATTTGTGATAGTTGGCAAGGGGACTAAAGGGAAAGCTGTGAGTGCAGATGCACATACAGTAAAGTGCTGTAGAAGATATTTTTTAAAGGTAGACCGTAATCCTACTTTACTATTTATTTTTAGTATTAAATGTACATATTTTTTTAAGGAACAATTTAACAGATTTCTACAGTCAAACGCTTTTCTCTGCTTCATTGGAACACTTCTAGTCACTTTGGTTCCTTGTAATTTTAGATTGGCCAGTACCTCATGTCCCTCCCCCTGCATCTGGAGCCATTCGTAACCCCCGAAGACTCAGCATTGGAGCTAGCATTGCATGCTGGAAAGCTGCCCTATCCTCCAGAGCAAGGTGAGTTAGACTATCAGGAGAACAGCACTACCAAAATATTTCTTTAGATCAGTCCCACGGCTTTTTGGCAGACGTGTTTTATATCCAAAAAACTAAAAGGAAAAATTTCCATTAGCGTGATGATGATCTAACTCTTATTTTTACTGATAATTTGTGCCATTTTGATTGGTTAAATAGATTTTCCCTTTGACCATAACAGAAAGTTGAGTTAAAGTGTTTGTAAACCCAGTGAAGTGACTCGCCTCAGGTGATACACAGAGATGAAACAAAAACTCCTACACAAGTTGTACCTTTTTATCTGCTGCTTTCCCTTCTCTACAGCCGTTCAAAGTGCAAAACATTATACAGCTTGTCTGAGCTTTCAGAAAGCAAGGATGGGGAGCTGAAGTTACACTCTGTAGACTGTGGAGCTAAGTGAGAGCAGATTGGAGGGGAGGGACTCGCATTCCTCCCCCACTTCTCACAGGAACGGAGCTGAGGCTGTCAATCACATGCTGTATGCTGCAGCTCCCTTTCCTTTTTAACCTTTTTAGCTCACGAAAACTTGACTCCTACATATAGCAGAGGAATGGGCCAGCAGAGAGAAATAATACTTAGTGCTCTGGATTGAGACAAGTACACATTATAGATGGATGGGCTTTGTTCATATTTCATGTCCGAGACTTACGGAAACTTTAAGCTTAGGCCTTAAGCAAGCCATTAACAGATTAAAATTCAGCCAGTTCATCAGAAACCGGACAAATTTCAATTCATCTATGGACAAGCCTTGTTTTTTTTCGTAATATCACTGCTGCTGGCTATAGTCGGCAGCAGTAATCATTGTGAGTTGACGGTGGGGAAACCTCCCGCTGTCAAAATACAGTAGCGCAGCAGGAGGGATTTCCCCATCAACACTGACTGCGTTGGAGGAATGGAGTGATTTTCTTTCCTTCCACCTTTGGTGGAAGGAATACAAATTTCATAGCGTATGGCCAGCCTTGGTGGAACCAAGCTGGGTCTAGCTATAAAACCTGCAGATTTAAACCTGCACCTATTTATTTCTTAAGTGCATTGCTAGTTTGTCAAGGAAAAGCTGTACACTATTAACATTGTAAGGTTTTAATGCAGATTCTTAGCTTGTTATGTTTAGTAGATTTAAGATGATTCAAACAAGTAGTCTGAATGCTGTGCTGCAGATTCTGTGCCTGCGCATGCCCAGCCACAGGTGCTGGCTCTCCAAGTAGTCCACCCTCCGTTCAACTTAATATCTTCAAACCTTGTAGAGAAAGACAAGCCGCACTCCAAGATAAAAGCCGATAAAGATATTTAATAATCGCTCTGGGGCAAAATCATTGGAACTTCTGTCCCCTAATGTGTTTCACTCAACAATGAGCGGAATTGTAGACAAACTAGTTGCTAAATTAAACCACGTTAGAGAGCAGAAGTTCAGGTGATTTTGCTGTTGCCTTTCTCTACTGTGTTTGCAGATTATAAGATGAGCCACTCCAGTCCAGTTGCTGAAACATTGCTAAAATTGTGTGACGGTCTCCCTTTACTATAACTGCATGATAAGCCCACAAGGTTTAAAAGAAACCACGAGAACCTTTAGAAAATGATGAGAGACTAAAGATCAAGGCCAACCCTCCCAGTGCAGAAAACACAAGAGCATTGCTGATTATTGAAACTCAAGCTCTGTGGAGACTGCTGAGGATAGCAGTAACCAAATACAATCACTTTTGCAAATTGTCTGTCTTCTGCACCAAGATCTTCACTAAGAACAGAGACCTTTCAGTGCTTTTTTTGGTGAGAGTGTACAGTTCTTTTGGCACACGAAAAGGTAATTACACGATCTGTAAGGCTTAAGTTTGAGTTAACGTTTTAGGTTAAAGGATACCGTTATGTAAATGAATCCGTTCCGCTCCTTCTTCTCATCTCATAGATACCTTTTCTGCTTACCTCAAACAACCTCTCCCACCCATTACAACCTACCCATCTCAGGCAGGTGACTCTAATCCTCTTCATCGAAGAGTACTGTGCATGCTGACAGCTTCTCCAGAAGGCATAATGGAGAAGCAACTCCCTGTAGGCTTAAAAATAGACAGTTTTATGGAGAAGCCATTGTGCAGTCGCAGTACATCATGACCCACCTGCTTAGTGCAGAGAACTAAGCTAACTAGTGAAGAAGATTACCAACTTATCTGAGGTAAGAAGAAAATGGTATCTATGGGGTGGCATATGCATACTTCTATTGGTCCAAGCTGGACCAATGTAACTATCCAAAAAAATAGCCATACCTGGAATTCAACCTTAAAGCGGTTGTATACCCAAAAATATTACATGCACCTACAGGTAAGCCTACATTAAGGCTTACCTGTAGGTGCTTGCAATATCTCCGAGACACAGTCTCGAAGATATTTGCAAAAAAGACTGTACCGATATCTACGGCGCATGCGCGCCGTAGATGCAGGCGCACTGAGCGCAGCGGCTCTTGAATGGGAGCCCGCCGGACACTGCCGGAATTCGCGCATGCGCGGGGATCGTGGCGTTCCTCGCGCATGCACGGGAGTGACGTCATCGCCGTTCCTGCCAATCACAGCGCCGGAGCGGCGATACCCGGAAGTCACTCCAGGTATCATGGCGGCGATGGAGGACGTGTCCGAGGACCGCTGAGGGGGCTTTGATCTAACATAAGTGATTGATAATGAGCTAGTATGCTAGTCATACTAGCTCATTATGCCTTTGCTTTGCAGGTTGAAAAAAAAAAAAAGCTTTGCGGTATACAACCGCTTTAATGGTTAATTGATAGGGAGGAGGTGAAGTGTTGAGGTTTGAGAAAAGGAGGGTTAAAGGAGAAGTAGGGCCAAAGCTCTTTTGGCCTCACTTCCCCGTGGGTCACAGGAGTGCACTTAGCGGGCTAAAGTCTGCTGTTGGCTGATGTCCCTCAGCTAGTCCAGACTGTGGAAGATCCCAAATTAATGTTGGGATCCACCCAGATGCCTGTACAAGCATCTGGCTCAGCCTCTCGGCAGTGTGCTCCCACCCCTCTCCAAAGCCAGGCACTCCAGTGAGCACTGGAGGGGCAGAGGAGAGAGCCGGTGTCTGGTCACTGAAGACTGAGAACTGAGCTGTTAGTGGTCTTTGATCACTCAGTTCTCGGCCTTAGATTGTATTAGGGTTCGATAAAGTGTGAGGTCAGAGCAAAGGTGACTGCCCTTTTTTAACTTTGAACTTTGAATGAAAAGCCCCATTATTTAAAACTGCAGACTGCAACAATGCACCCAAATCTTCATAACTTCAAAGTACAAAATGATTTATGTAGCAGTTATAAACCTTTTAACCTTTAAAATTGTTGACTGGAAACCATAGGTGTGCGCAGCCTATTGCATTAGGGTGTGCACCCCAAAGCTCAAACACACATGCCTTTCTTTGCAGCCTCAGCAGCCCTGGACAGTAAATTAATGGGAAGAGCTCTGTGCTGAGCGGCTTCCTGTTAATTCACAAGCTGAAGCATAGTAAATACAGTTTACTATGCTTTAGTTATGAATTAACACAGTGAGTGTTCATTTAGAAAAGGAAGGGGCAGGTAAATTACATATTAGTCCCTTTCCCGGTCTCCATCATGAAATATCCCCTGCAGCAGCCAGGGGGAAAGGAGAGGAGGGAAGATAGCAGCACTGCAGGGCGGGGGAAGCAACACGGGGGGTAAGCCCGGGAAGTAGGGTAATCGTCACTGCACGTAATGATTAGGGTGTGCCCAGGCACACCTGGCACTGCCCCTGCTCACGCCTATGCTGGAAGCACTAGGTGCCTGGCTGTCAAATGAAGTCTATAGTCAAAAACCTGCAGCACATATGCAAAAAAGTCAAGGTGAGAATTGAATTCCTCGATTTTTATGCCAGTTCAGGTCAGTGAATGCCAATACTGAAATTTTACATCAGGATCACAACCAGGTAACTGGCATGTATAGAAGGCGTGGCTATTGCAGCCTATATCTTGAACACTGGTTTCTAATAAAGAGAATATATATCCCGCAATTCACTCGTCTATAACAATTATTATTTTCCATATCAATTGTTCTTCTCTGCTGTAGGAGCCAATGAGCGCTTAATATAGAATCACTAAATATAATGTCACATGGCTGAAATTACAATTATGTCCAATAGCACGTGTGTCTAAAGTAACAAAGAATTCCAGGTATAGATATTTTCATATAGTTACTTTTGTCCAGGTTGGACCAATGTAACTATGCATATACCATACGTGTGCGATCTCATACGTGGAAGCTAGAAATCACTGTAGTAGACTTCTACTACAGTGCTCTCCACTAGCTTCTGGGTCTCATGCCAAGTGGCTTCCCTGCTGCATTGTGAATACAGAAGGTCGGCCGCTTGGCACGGACACCATTCAGAGAATGCTTTGCAAAGCATTATTTGATTGGACGAGGTGGAGTGTGTGATATCACCACCCCGTCTCTTTACCTCACCCAATCAGAAAATGCTTTGCATTCATTGAGGAAGCAGCCAACTTCCTGTGTTAACAATGCAGCAGGGCAGCTGCTTGGCACAAGACCTGGAAGCTAGTGGAGATCACTCTAGTAGCAGTGCCTACTACAGTGAGGTCAAGTTTTTAGAGGGATCCCATGGTTGTGCATTTTATCCAAGCTGCACCAATGTAACAATTTTTTTTTTTTTCTTACGTTTTGGATAGAGTAGAGAGGGATTGGAACAGCTTTTAGGTTTTTATTGCTGTCTTTGTCCCCATTAGGGAGATTAATCCTCTCTTTTTGTCCGGTTATCAGGAAAGTGAAAGTTAAAAGAAAACCCTGATTTTTGGGATAGCCCCAGAAAAGTAATTGAGGGGAAATCTTCCAATGGACACACCTTAATTTGCAGGGATTTCTTGTCACTTCCTGTTTTGGCTATAAAACAGGAAGTGAAAGTAAATCTCCCCAATGGGACACAGATGGGGGAAAAAACACTTACAGGGGTTATAACCCTGCCTTACCCTATCCAAAATGAAGAAAAAAAAAAGTTTTGCACATAGTTTTACTTTAATGTAAAAATGATGGGAACAATTGGTGTTTTAAGAACTAATTTCTAATTTGTAATTATGGTAGCACAATAATTCAGTTTTGCCCAGCTACTTGCCAAATTTTAAAGTCTGATCTTGAGATAGCTAAGAGTGGTAGATCTCCCTGCATGAAATGTGGTAAAATCTACCATAGTATGGTAAATCTGACATATCTCTACATCTAGTGATCAAATATGATTGCCTCCATATACATACGTATCTAAAAAACACTATAGTTCCTCTTTAAAACATCTTGGTGAAATTATATATACTGTAAAAACAATGATACTTTTGCCAAACCTTATGTGTGTCTGTGTGTTTCAGGAGAAGAGACGCCAGAACTAGACAACATGGCTGATTATTGGCTGGGATCACTTGCGAGAGCCACAATGCAGACTTACTGTGACGTCATCCTGCAGATCCCAACCGTCACCCCACACTCCAGCAAGCAGCTGGCAACTGATATAGGTGAACCTGCACAAATCACTGTGTCCCATTAAACTTACAGAGAATACTTATGCCACGTACACACGATCATTATTCACGGCGGTTAAAAAACCGCTGTGAATAATGACAGGAAAAACGAGGGAACCGCTTGGTTCCCTACACGTGGTCGTTTTTCCCGTCATTTTTTCTCTTGACGAGAAAAACGACCGTCTGTGGGCTCCGCGGCAGTGTTTCCCTATGGGAAAACTGCCGCGGAAAAAAATGCTGGAAAAAACGATGAGAAAATTTAGAACATGTTCTAAATTTTCTCGTCGTTTTTTTATGCAGTTTTTCTAGACGAGAAAAACGACATAAAGCCCACAGACGATCGTTTTTCTCGGCGAAAAAAAAAATGCAGTTTTTCTCGTCGAGAAAAGCGGTCGTGTGTACGCGGCATCATACTTGGATAAGTCGGCTGAGTGGCTCAGAGCTTAATGATAACCTTGTGTTACAGAACAAAAAGTGTGAGAGTTCTATGGAGTGCATATGTATAGTGAATATGTATGCTCAGGCTTTTTCTTTCTCGTACATCACGGGACACAGAGCGGCATAGTCATTACCATGTGGGTTATATAGTTTACCTTCAGGTGCTGGCACTGGCAACTTCCAAACCGGAAGTACCCTCCCCTATATAAGCCCCTCCCATCCGGGAGCACCTCAGTTTTTTTGCCAGTGTCTAAGGTGTTGGCCAAGAAGTAACATGTGTTTTTCACTGAGCTTGCGTACAGGTTCTTTTGGGCCTCAGTAAGCTATTCCGGATCCGACCAAAAAAGCTTCATAGCTAAACGGTCGGTACCCGGGCCTTGCAGAGAAGAGCAAGGTTTTGCCTGTAATGCTTCTCTTAGGAGAGCTGGACCCTGGGATCCAGAGCTCTGGTCATACCCACGACCAAGATGTTTTCTGTGCAGGGTGCTATACAGGTCCAGGGGAGTGGAATCCTTGGGAACCCGGTCCCTGAAGGTTTAATTACAATGCCTGCCGTGATAGGTGAAGTTTGGGCTTCTGTGGACCAAACAGAGTCCTGCGGCGGGGAAAAGGTAAGTGGGGGCCCCTCAGGAACTTGGTTCTATTGAGGGGACCCCCAAGCCTAATATGTCTTTCTGCCTGTTACCTAACGGTATTCCCGCTAAATATTTATGCATGCCTGTAACTACTAAAAAATGTAATATTTTTAATAGTGGTCAAGAAAAAAAAAATATATAGACTGCGGTACCTGTGTTAATCCACTAGAGGCCGCTGTGGCACGTTTCTTGTCATGTGGACTAGTTTCTTTTCATCAGAGCAAGTCCAGGCAGATGGTGAGTTCTCTTGTGGGAAACTGCTTCCTCTGCCATGTTGCAATGCTCGTCCATCCCCCGGCCTGCGGCAAAGGGCCCTGTCTCCTGTCCCTAGTTTCCCTTTTTCAAAAAAGAGCGCCGAAGGCGCACGTGCCCATGCGCGTGCGCGAGCACGCGCCTCTATATATAGAGGTGAGCTGGGAAAGGGGGCGGAGCTTGGGGGATGACGCTCTGTGCGCGCCGCAGCGCTTCTGCGCATGTGCAGGCGTCCCAGCATGTTAAAAGGCACAATTATGTGTTGTGAGCTGGCTATGGAGTGCAGAGACAGAGCTGGCAACATTTAAAAAAGGCATACAGCAAGCGGTTGATGCAGGCATCCCCATAGAAAGGCACATTAGTAGACACCAACTGTTTTTATAGCAGCAATTGTGCTAGACTATTGTCAGTAAGTGGTGTATTTCGGCTGGAATACCTCAGCTTTGGGCTTAGGAATATGCCGTCTAAAAACTCCGGGACTAAAAATCCCAGGAAGTATAGGGGGTCTCCATCGGGCTCTGAGGATCTTGGGCATGCTTCGGCTGCACCAATCTCCCCTGAAGAATCAGAGGTTAGTGACCGTAGAGCACCCTCAGGAGTACCTGGTACTGTGGCTGTCCTCAGTTCACCTGCTCCTGTGTATGTAACAGAGGAGGTTTTTTCCTCAGCTCTGGGAGGGCTGGAAGAGAGATTGTCAACATTGATCGCTGCCTCCCTGTCACAGGGAAAGCGCGCCCGATCTCCGTCTCCTCCCTCAGAGTACCTGTTAGCAGAGAAACAGTCCCATACAGGGATCGACCTACCTGAAGGGGATCAGGATGAGGTCGATTCTGTTGTAGAGGAATCGACAGTGGAAGAGCCATTCTCAGCATCACATGCTGAAAGATTATGGGTTCAGTCCCTGACTAACATGGTCCGATCAGCATTTAAAATGCCCCTTGCGGAGCCATCATCCACTTTTGTCTCCTCGTTGGGGTCGCTAAAAGCTCCCCAGACTGTTTGTTCCTTTCCGATCCATCCTTTACTGGAAGGGCTCATTTACCAGGATTGGGAGCATCCTGATAAAATATTTACTCCTCCCAAGAGATTTCAGGTGGTCTATCCCATGGAGGATAAGTTCATCAAAAAATGGAGGGTCCCTACAGTGGACGCAGCCATCTCTTGTGTGAATAAATCACTGACATGTCCAGTGGATAATGTCCAAATGTTCAAGGACCCAATAGATAGAAAATTAGAGTCCTTATTAAAATCTGCTTTTGCTACAGCAGGCTTGGTGACACAACCAGCAGTGGCAGCTATTGGGGTCTGCCAAGCAGTGAAGGATCAGTTGAAACAGGTCTTAAGAGACTTGCCAGATCAGCAGGCTCTTTCCCTAGCTGATCTACCTAGAGCCTTATGCTTTGCGGTTGACGCTATAAAGGATTCAATCCATCAGGCCTCCCGCCTTACGCTGTCTGTAGTACATATGCGCAGGCTTCTGTGGCTCAAAAACTGGTCTGCTGAAGCTCCCTGTAAAAAATTGCTGGTCAGCTTCCCATTTCATGGTGAATGCTTATTCGGGGAAGACCTGGACAAATATATCCAGAAAATTTCCAGCGGTAAAAGTACACTTTTGCCGGTTAAAAACAGAGTTAGAGGTCCCTCTTTTAAGAGGCCTGCTTCTCCAGTCCCTAGGACATCGGCTGTGAAACAGTTCCGACGGCCTCCTCGGTCAAATCCCGGGGGTAAAAATCAGGGACAATTGCAGGGTAACAAGAAAACCTGGATCAGGAGAGGTACAAAACCTCCCCCAAAGTCAAATGCATGAAGGGTTGCCCCCACTCAATCGGGTGGGGGGAAGACTTCAGTTGTTCGCAGAGACCTGGCGGGACACGATCAGAGACAGATGGGTGCTCTCCGCAGTAAGTCTGGGATACAAATTGGAGTTAAAAGACTCCCCTCCTTCCCATTTTATAAGGTCAAACGTGCCAAGGGATCCCCAGAAGAGAGGATCCCTCCTGTTGGCACTAGAACAATTATTGCTCCAAGCAGTAATTATAGAGGTTCCCCTGGAAGAATGGGGGTTCAGGTTTTACTCAAACCTCTTTACAGTCCCGAAGCCAAACGGGGACGTGAGGCCCATATTAAATCTAAAAGGGCTAAACAAATTCCTACATATCAGGACTTTCCGGATGGAGTCGATCCGATCGGTGGCCACTGCCCTACAAGGGGAGGAATGGTTAGCCTCGATCGATTATTTGCACATTCCCATCTTTCCAGTCCACCAAAAATTTCTACGCTTTGCGGTAGAAGGGCGCCATTTTCAGTTCAGAGACTTACCCTTCGGTCTGGCCACAGCACCACGAGTGTTCACAAAAATTCTGGCCCCATTATTGGCCAATCTAAGAACACGAGGTGTAACGATAATAGGATTTTTATAACAGCTTACCTGTAAAATCCTTTTCTTGGAGTACACCACGGGACACAGAGCTAGTCATTACATAATGGGTTAAGGGTCACCAGCGGTGATTGGACACTGGCACAACCAATGGAAGACAGTTCCCCTCCATATAACCCCTCCCATCAGGGAAGTACCTCAGTTTTGTAGCAAAGCAGTAAGGTTCCCATAAGAAGGGGGGGACCTCTGTGTCCCGTGGTGTACTCCAAGAAAAGGATTTTACAGGTAAGCTGTTATAAAAATCCTATTTTCTTTATCGTACACCACGGGACACAGAGCTAGTCATTACATAATGGGACGTCCCAGAGCAATGCTCATATGAAGGGGGGGAGACACAGATCAAACCGACCGCTTGCGGACCAGAAGCCCTATACTGCTGCCTGCAGCACACTTCGCCCGAAGGCGGAATCCTCATGTCCTTTCACATCTATTTGATAGAATTTGGAAAATGTATGGACTGAGGACCAAGTTGCAGCCTTACAGATCTGAGCCATCGAAGCCTGGTGGTGCACTGCCCATGAAGCACTTATCGCCCTGGTAGAGTGCGCCTTAACAGGAAAAGGAGGAGTCCTGTTCTTTAAACCATAAGCTTGAACAATTACTTGTCTAATCCACCTGGAAATGGTGGATTTTGATACCGCTTGGCCCTTCTTGGGACCATCTGGTAAAATAAACAAAACATCTGTTTTACGTATCTGAGCGGTTGCTTGCAGATACACCCTTACCGCTCTTACTAGATCTAGAGAGTGTAATAATTTTTCCCCCGCCGTCCGCGGGTTTGGAAAAAAGGAAGGCAGAACAATGTCTTGATTCAAGTGAAAAGCCGACACCACCTTAGGCAGAAAAGCCGGATGGGGTCGTAGTACGATCTTGTCCTTGTGACAAATTAGATAAGGCTCTTTACAAGAAAGAGCTGCTAGCTCTGATACTCTCCTAGCAGAAGCTATAGCAATCAGAAAGGCCAATTACCTACTTAATATAATTAAAGGAATATGGCGAATAGGTTCAAAAGGTTGCTTTTGCAACACTGACAATACCAAATTCAAATCCCATGGACACAAGGGAGACCTGACTGGAGGAATTATCCTCAGTACCCCCTGAATGAATGTCCGAACTAGGGAGTGAGATGCCAATGGTCTCTGAAAGAAGACTGATAGAGCCGATATTTGCCCTTTGATGGTGCTAAGGGCTAATTTCATATCCACTCCTAACTGGCAAAAAGCAAGAATCCTACTTATTTCATATTTCAGAGGATTCCAACTTCTGGATTCACACCAGGAAACGTATGCTTTCCAGAATCTATGATAGATGAGTCTGGAGGCTGGCTTTCTAGCATTAATGAGCGTAGAAAGAACCAGGCCAGAGACCCCTCTCTTTTTCAAAATGTGGGTCTCAGCAGCCAGGCCGTCAAATTTAGCCTTTGTAAGGAAGGGTGGAATACTGGACCCTGTGACAACAGGTCGTGTCGAAGTGGAAGCTTCCAGGGCCTTCCTATCGCCATTTTTACGATCTCGGCATACCAAGGCCTCCTGGGCCAGTTTGGGGCCACTAGGATTACTGGTATTCCCTCCTCCTTGATCCTGCGAAGCAGTCTTTGTAGAAGAGGGATCGGAGGGAATGCATAGATCAGTGAGAACTGATTCCATGGAGTTATTAGAGCGTCTGTCCCGTAGGCTAGAGGATCTCTCGTTCTGGACACAAAGTTGTCCAATTTCTTGTTGAACCTGGAAGCTAGCAGGTCTACATCTGGGTTTCCCCATCTCAGACATATGGCCTGAAAGATCTCTGGGTGAAGAGACCACTCTCCTGGTAGCAGCTGCTGACGACTCAGGTAGTCTGCTTGCCAGTTTTCTATCCCTGGAATGAAGATTGCAGAGATGCAAGGTACATGCTCTTCTGCCCATGCCAAGATCCGGTTCACCTCTCTTTGGGCTGCCCGACTGTGGGTGCCTCCTTGGTGATTGATGTAAGCTACTGCCGTAGCATTGTCGGATTGAACCCGAACTGGGTAGCCCTGTAACCTGTATGTCCAGGTTTTGAGGGCTAGATATACCGCCCGGATCTCTAGCACATTGATGGGCAGGATCCCCTGAGTCTTGGCCCAGGTTCCCTGGGTAGAAGCCTCCTCGAATACTGCACCCCAGCCCGATAGGCTGGCATCCGTAGATACCCCCTTCCAGGCCACTGGGAGGAAGGACTTTCCCTTCCGTAAATTCCTGGCTTCTAGCCACCAATTGAAGCTGTGGCGTACTTGTGAGGACAGGCGCATGGGTATATCCAGAGCTTGGCTCTTCCTGTTCCAGGAGGCTAAAATATTGCCTTGAAGTAGTCTCGAATGAAACTGGGCGTAAGGGACCGCCTCGAAGGAGGCTACCATCTTTCCCAATAGTCTCATGCAAAGGCGAATAGACGGCCTCTTGTTTGCTTTGACCTTGTGGATCAGGTCTTTCAGAGACTGTATCTTTGGCTCTGGCAGGTATACCCTGTTTTGGGCTGTATCTATGATCATGCCCAGGTACACTATCCTTCTTTGGGCCTGGAGAGAGGATTTTTGTAAGTTTATAATCCATCCTAAATGCTCCAGGTATCCTACTGTAGTGTCTACAGCGTGATCCAATCCCTCCTTTGACTGATCTATTAATAGTAGATCGTCTAGATAGGCTGTTACCGCAATGCCCCGTGTTCTTAGGTTTGCTAACAGAGGAGCTAGCACCTTTGTGAATACTCTGGGCGCGGTGGCTACACCAAATGGCAGGGCCACAAATTGAAAGTGGCGATCTTCTACCGCAAACCTTAGGAATCTTTGGTGAGCGGGGAGGATTGGTATGTGTAGATATGCGTCTTTGATATCTATGGACGCAATGAATTCTCCGCCTTTTAAAGTAGCGACCACGGATCGAATCGTTTCCATTCGAAAATGGCGAACGTTCAGAAACTGGTTTAGATTTTTTAGATCCAGGATGGGTCTGACTTCTCCGTTCGGTTTTGGAATCACAAAGAGGTTTGAGTAAAAACCTGAACCTTGCTCCTTTTGGGGTACCTCTGTAACCACACCTTGAGCTATTAAGTGATTCAAACCTTTGAAGAAGGATCCTCTTTTTTGTGGATCCTTGGAGAGTCTTGAACTTCGGAATTGAGAAGATGGGATCTCTCGAAATTCCAGTCTGTACCCTGAGGATATTGTGGATACCACCCATTTGTCCTGGGTTTCTGTCCGCCAAGTCGCTGAGAACTGACGAAGCCTTCCCCCCACTCGGCCGAGCGGGGGCGCCCCTTCAATGAGAGGTTTTGGGGGCTTGCTTATTAGCTCTTGAACCCCACGGCTTCTTGTTCTTCTGAGCCTGTTCTTTGGCTTTTTTGGGCGGCTGAAAAGGCCGTCGCCACTGGCTGGAGTCAGATTTCCCGGGAGCTGGGGAGAGAGTGTGTTTAAAACAAGGTCTCTTGTTTTTCTTTCTCTCAGGTAAAAGTGTCGTTTTACCACTTGATATCTTTTGGATATATCTTTCTAAATCTTCCCCAAAAAGGCGTTCGCCATGGAACGGGAAACTTGCCAACAACTTTTTGCATGGGGCTTCCGCTGACCAATGCTTAAGCCAAAGTACTCTGCGCATCTGTACCAGCTGGAGTGTAAGGCGTGATGCCTGTATGATAGAATCTCTCATGGCATCCACTGTGAAGCATAAGGCTTTAGGCAAATTCTCCCAATTTTTAGCCTGCTCTGAAGGCAGCTCCTTCAGCCCCTGCTTTACCTGTTGGCTGACGACCTGACACATACCGACTGCTGCTACTGCAGGTTGGATAATTGAGCCGGCCAAAAGGAAGGAGGATTTCAGTAAGGATTCCAACTTCTTCTCAGAAGGATCTTTAAACACTTGTACATTATCCACTGGACATGTCAGGTTTTTATTTACACAAGAAATAGCCGCATCTACCGTAGGCAGGCTCCATTTCTTTAAAAAAATTTCCTCCATAGGATAAAGAATGTTAAACTTTTTTGGAGGTGAAAAACGCTTATCTGGATGTTGCCAGTCTGCGTACAATAGATCCTCTAGTAACGGATGAACCGGGAAGGAGCATGCACCTTGCAGGGATCTTAATGATCCTAGGGAGGAGACAGGTGATTCTGTTACCTCCAAAGAGGGTAACCTAAATGCAGCTCGCACGGCTCCTGCATAGCATTGCACCTGTGACTTTAAAATCTGGGATACCGAAAAAGGCTCATCCGATATCCCTGATCCGTCTGACTCCTCATCCTCTGCTGATGTAGCCTCCTCCTCATCCTCCTCCTCCTCAGGTACTTCTGAAGGGAGGTCCAATACTGGAGGAGATCTGCTTCGCTTATTGTCCTTTTTAGAGGATTTAGCGATTAAAGTAGAAATTTTCTCCTCCAGATTATTTAGGGCAGCTGATAAAGTGTCCTCAGTGACATATGCAGGCCCAGGCTTCACTGGGGAAGCCGCCATACCTGACAGAGGTAATGGCTCATCCTGTACAGGTGCTTTTGGCAACACAGGAGAGGAAGGTACCGAGTCAGCACAGCTAGAGCCCCCTGTCTCAGGCGGCGGTGCCCTTTTATCTCTTTTTGTCCGCATTACTTCCCCTGGAAGGCTTACTGTTTAGACAAAATACAAGGTACCTAAATGCATATACTACCGTGTTCAGTTTAGCAAATACATTAAGTATGCAACTTTTAACACATAACTATGCATAACATGGATGTCTTCTAGGAAGTACCCAATCCAACCACATTGAGTCTTACGTCCCTGTATAGCTGCTGTGTTTCTCTGCCAGGAACAAGAGAACTAACGAGCTTGCTTGCTGCTGCAGTGCTTTTTACACTGACAGTCTTTTAAATTTGGCGCCGTTTCTGTGCCTGCGCACGCCTCGGCCCCCCCCCCCTCCGATAAAGCGCGCTCCCGCGCGCGCTGCGCGCGGCCTTTAGCGCTATGGTGGTGGCCATAGTGAGAGAGGACTCTCATCAGCCCCTGTCCCCACTTACCTGCATCTGCAGGTGTCTGTATCGGCCACCGGAAGGAGGAGCGGGGTGCTCAAGCAAGCTCAGCAGCGGAGGTGACGAGCAGTGTACTTCGCCGAAGCCGACACTGAACAGAGTGAGGTGAGTATATTCAGCTCTTTACTCCCCCCAGTGGTGGAAAAAAAGAAGACATCCACTTTTTGAAAAAGGTCCCAACCTAGTTATGGACCTTCTAATCTCACCTTATCCACGCCGCAGGTTTTTCTGCTGAAAGTTTTCAGACAGATACCAAACTTCACCCTTCACGGTGGGCTATGTGTGCCAACCTTCAGGGATATGGGTTCCTATTTAAAGGATACCTCTCCCCTGGGCCTTGTACAAGACTCTTACCAGGACTTTATAGCGAAATAGCGAAAGTGCTGGATCTTAGAGCCCAGTCCTCCGAAGAGAGACATTACAGGCGACGCCTCATGGATGAGGCCCGGATCCCATCCAGATTCAGCTCATTTGTAGGCGTCTTGGATGGATCCGAAAGCATAGCTCTTTTACCCCCAGAGGGTCTCTTTGGTAGAGCTTTCCTTTAGCACCTCCTAACGCGTCCAACACCTTTCGACACTGGCGAAAAAACTGAGGTACTTCCCTGATGGGAGGGGTTATATGGAGGGGAACTGTCTTCCATTGGTTGTGCCAGTGTCCAATCACCGCTGGTGACCCTTAACCCATTATGTAATGACTAGCTCTGTGTCCCGTGGTGTACGATAAAGAAAATGGCATATCTAGACGACTTGTTGCTGATAGACCACTCAGTGGAAAAACTAGAAGTGGTTGTTCACGAGACAATCGAGTATCTGGAATATCACGGTTGGATTATCAACCGAGACAAGTCAGCCCTAAAACCAGTCAAAAGTCTGGAATACTTGGGGCTAAGGCTGGATTCAGACCAGAGAAAAAATTTCTTGCCTCAAGAAAAGGTGTCGTCTTTGAGAGATTTGATCCACCTAGTGGGTACAAAAAGACAGCCATCCATACGCCTGTGCATGAGGCTGCTGGGAAAAATGGTGGCATCATTCGAAGCAGTACCCTACGGTCAATTCCATTCAAGGAATTTGCAAAGGGCCATACTGTCAGCCTGGAACAAGAAAGTTCAGGCCCTAGACTTACCAATGTCCTTGTCCCCTTCCGTTCGCAAGAGCCTCCGTTGGTGGTTGGTTCCCCAGAATCTGGAAAAAGGGAAATCCTTCAGTCCGATTTCTTGGAAGGTGGTCACTACAGATGCCAGCCTTATAGGCTGGGGAGCAGTACTGGAGCAATGGTCTCTCCAGGGCAGATGGTCGGATGCAGAAAAGGCCCTGCCCATCAATCTCTTAGAGATACGAGCAGCCCGGTATGCCCTAGTAGCATGGACATCCAAACTCCAAGGGTCCCCTGTCAGAATTCAATCAGACAATGCCACGGCAGTGGCATATATCAATCATCAGGGTGGCACCAGGAGTCGTGCAGCCCAGAGGGAAGTAAATTGCATCCTGAAATGGGCAGAAAGATATGTCCCAGCCATATCCGCGGTATTCATTCCAGGAGTGGAGAATTGGAAGGCGGACTTTCTAAGTCGCCAACAATTATGCCCAGGGGAATGGTCCCTTCACCCCGAGGTTTTTCGGACAATATGTCAGCGGTGGGGAACACCGGATGTAGATCTGCTAGCATCCAGATTCAACGCAAAGGTGGACAGGTTTGTCTCTTGGACAAGGGATCCCCTAGCTTGCGGCTCGGATGCCCTAGTGTTCCCTTGGGATCAGTTCAAGCTGATATATGCATTCTCACCGCCACAATTGTTACCTCGATTACTCCGCAGAATCAGGGTAGAAAAGAAACCAGTGATTCTGGTGGCTCCAGCGTGGCCCCGAAGAGCATGGTACGCGGAGATTGTAAAAATGTCTGTGGGGAGTCCTTGGACCCTCCCACATCGTCCGGACCTGCTTTCGCAAGGACCGATATACCACCCTTCCTTACCAGCCCTAGGTTTGACGGCCTGGCTATTGAAGCCCACATTCTAAAAAAGAGAGGTCTCTCTAATCCTGTGGTATCTACCATGATCAATGCCAGGAAGCCGGTATCCAGGCAGATCTACTATAGAATCTGGAAGGCGTACATCGCCTGGTGTGAGGCCAAGAAATGGCATCCACGAAAGTACGTAATAGGTAGGATTCTGGACTTCCTACAGTCGGCTGTAGATAGGAAGCTTGCCTTGAGTACTATCAAGGGTCAGATTTCGGCCTTGTCAATATTTTTTCAGAGGCCCTTGGCTTCGCATTCACTAGTCAAAGCCTTTATACAAGGAGTGATGCGTATTACCCTCCGGTTAATATTCCCATATGTCCATGGGACTTAAACCTGGTTCTGTTGGTTCTACAGAAACAACCATTTGAACCATTACAGCATATTTCCCTGGTTCTTCTCACCAGGAAATTGATTTTTCTAGTAGCCATTTGTTCGGCTAAAAGAGTGTCGGAATTAGCCGCTATGTCCTGTAGGGAGCCATATCTGGTTATCCATAAGGACAGAGTAGTGTTACGTCCTCATCCAGCCTTTCTTCCTAAGGTGGTATCGAGGTTTCATTTGAACCAAGATGTGGTTCTTCCTTCTTTTTTCCCCAAACCTAGCTCGGTAGAGGAAAATTTATTACATTCTTTGGATGTAGTAAGAGCAGTCAAAGCTTATCTAAAAGCCACTGCTCAGATTCGCAGAACGGATACTTTGTTTATTCTGCCGGAAGGCCCCAGAAAGGGTCAGGCAGCGTCAAAATCTACTTTAGCCAGGTGGATTCGACAGGTCATTATGCAAGCCTATGGCTTGAGAAGGAGACCGCCTCCGTTCAAAGTTAGGGCGCACTCCACGAGAGCAGTTGGAACTTCATGGGCAGTGCATCACCAGGCCTCCCTGGCTCAAATCTGTAAGGCCGCAACATGGTCTTCAGTACACACGTTTACTAGGTTCTACCAGGTGGACGTTAGAAGTTAGGAGGATGTCGCCTTTGGGCGCAGTGTGTTGCAGGCCGCAAAAGATCCTCATGTCTGATAGCGCTCAGCTTATGTATGGTGTAACCCCCCCCCCCCCCTCATTGGGCATTGCTTTAGGACATCCCACATAGTAATGACTATGCCGCTCTGTGTCCCGTGATGTACGAGAAAGAAAATAGGATTTTTATAACAGCTTACCTGTAAAATCCTTTTCTTGGAGTACACCCCGTGACACTGAGCTCCCACCCCTCTTTTGGGGACACTTATTGCTTTGCTACAAAACTGAGGTACTCCCGGATGGGAGGGGCTTATATAGGGGAGGGTACTTCCGGTTTGGAAGTTGCCAGTGCCAGCACCTGAAGGTAAACTATATAACCCACATAGTAATGACTATGCCGCTCTGTGTCCCGTGATGTACTCCAAGAAAAGGATTTTACAGGTAAGCTGTTATAAAAATCCTATTTTTTAAACTTTTCCCTTGACATTGCATTTTTAACTTTCACAATATATGTTTGAGTGTGATACAATGACACTGAAGGAACTTGGAATACCTTATGAAACTAGGATAAGTCTAATTAAAAAAAAAAAATTATGCTATTTTCTTATAGGTATAATAAAATACATTTCAATTGGGGCTTATTCACACTTTAATACACTCAGAAGCTCATGTTGCTATACATGCTGACTTGCATTCTGGTACTGAAATTCCCATTGAATGATTTTGAAAAGATCTAAAAGGGTAACACATATTTGCATTGCAGTCCAAGTAAGCTGCAACACCACCTTTACCTTGATTTAATAAAAATACAGTAAACTAAAGGATAAGTTCACCTTTGTAACATGTTACACCCGTATTTAGGGTGTAACATGTACCATGTTATAATAATGCACCTGCCCGCACCGCCCGACCCCTGATTGTAACAGCAGACGGGGGGATGCTCTCGCACCCGATGTCACAATTTGAAAAACGTGGGGCTCCACCCATGCAGCTGCATCATTTATTCACATAAATCTGTGAATGAATTAACTACAAGTACCTTCTTCCATGGCGGCAGACAGCTTATAGTTCTCAATGAACTGCAAGGGTGCTGGTGAGAGCTCTCATAGTTCATTGATTCTTCCTGGACTTCAGTAACTAACTGTCTGCCTGTACGAGAGGTATAGGCAGACAGCTGACTTAGACTCTGCAGGAGCCTGATATTGCACCCACGATCTACTTATAGCAGGTACAATACTTAACAGGCTGCAGTGTAAAAAATAATAAATGCACTTTTTTTTTTATCCTACTAATAACCAGGATAATAAATTATGACACTGCTCGTAGTGCTCTCACTTAAAACCGATCACAAATGCTGCGATGCTTACATGATTTGTTAACTGGATCCACAGTGAAACCTCACAGTACACAAAAAATATAAAAAGGGTAAACATTTAGAAGGGGCAATCTTTGTTCCCACAGTGGGAGAGATTTACTAAAACTGGTACACACAGAATTTTGTGCAGCCGTGCATAGTAACCAATAAGCTTTTAGGTTTTATTGTCAAAACGTAATTGAACAAGCTAGAGTTAGTAGCTGATTGGTTACTATACACAGCTGCACCAGATTCTGAGTGCACCAATTTTAGTAAATCTCCCCCCAGTGCATCCTGTTGTTAGAAAATGAAGGAAAAAAAATTGTCACCTGGTCATAGAGTATGTATGTGTCGTTGAAATAAAGGAAGGGTTTGTCGGATGTTGGTCAACATGTCTTAAGATGGGTGATAGCTCATACTGGGTGCAGTGGATCAATAAATGTGTCTTCGCAGTGTTTCAGTAATGCCGCGTACACACGATCATTTTTCCCGTCGGGAAAAATGAAATTTTTTCCTTTGGACGAGAAAAACGATCGTCTGTGGGCTTTTTGCCGTTTTTCCCGATGGGAAAAACGGCATTAATCACGATGAGAAAAATTAGAACATGTTCTAATTTTTCTCATCGTTTTTTCCATCATTTTTTTCCGCGGCAGTTTTCCCATAGGGAGACACTGCCGCGGAGCCCACAGACGGTCGTTTTTCTCGACAAAGAAAAAAATGACGGGAAAAACGGTCGTGTGTGGGGGAAAATGCCGTTCCCTCGTTTTTTATTTTATTTCATGTCGTAATTCACGGCGGTGTTTTCACCGCCGTGAATCACGATCGTGTGTACGCGGCATAAGTCTTTAGCTGTTCTTTTCTTCAGGGAGCATCTTGTACAGTCAGTAGGAAGGAGCATTGTATGTAGCAAGGTCGATTAGAAAAGGCCATTTATTCATTCATGATTTTAACCATAGCAAAAAGTGATACTGGCCGTAAAGCTGAACTAATCCCTCCCATCCAGCCAAGGAAGCTGCCACCTTACCCCCTGCTTGATCTGCAGTTGTTGTGGTGCTGCACATGTGATCACTTATGACACCAGCCATTTGATGGCTTGACAGTTCAGTTGAGAGCACTAGCAACTGTGGTAGGTATTCACAGCATGCCTTGAATGTACCTGTTTTGGCTTTAAGAATTGGATGTATGCACAGCAAACTTTATACACTAACTTATATGGGGAACAGCAGGATCTTAAGTATAGTTTTTCTTTATTAAAAAAAAAATCAAATAATGACTTCACTAGTAATTGCAAGATACATTTTAACATATATCGCTACAAAATACACGCTAACTCACTTTGAAAGGAGTTCAGCTTCCAATAAAACTAATAACACCACTTGTGTAGGTGTCTGGACTCCCCAGATATGAACAGGTCACTATTAGCTACACTATTCAATTAAATATATAATTAAACATAATCAACCTAGGTTTATAATGGTTCTTATTATAGATTACTAATTAAAGTAACTCTGTACAAGGTAATAATGCAGCAGGCTCATAGCTGGCACAGTAAGTCACTAGCTGCTACTTTGTTTGTTCCTCCTACTATCTTGATCCACTTCTTTAACACCTTTTAAAATTTGTAGGCTTTAAGAATGTTGAAATTGGCACAGGACTATGAACATTCCCCACTTTCCTTACATTCCCTTACTTTTCCTTACATAACAGTACTGAGCCCTGGTGTTTGGCTGCTCAGTGTTTGGGAGGGGTTTGGGTGTCACATGTGCCCCATATCTGTAAGTATTGTGTCTTTGGGGGTGGTAATGTTAGGAAATCACAGAAAAGCAGAGACTAGACATGTTATGGTGCCTGCTAGGATCTAGAACAAAAAAATATATATGTTCATAGTTATTCGTAACTAGAGGGTATAGCATGAAGGTACATTTTATATTCCTCTTCATCTGTTGAGGGACAAGGGAAGTCCTAAACCCTCAATTTTACTGCTGCCCACAGGAGGATTGGACACTGGCAAACAGAAAAACTGAAGGCCAGCCTAGGAGGACTCCTCCCACTACCAGGATACCTGTTTTTTTCTAGTATCCTAGTAGTCTTTTTTTTTTTTTTTATCAGCTCTACTAAAGACTAACCTATAATTTTACAAGTATTTTTTCTTTAATTAAGACTCTCTAAACTGCTGCAAGATGCTTCCCTCTGATTGGCAGCTCTCTGGTGCAATCATCCTCAACCAGGCTTTTAGGCTTTACTTTAATAGTACCCTCCTGGACTGGACTTTGCGTGGATAGCCTGAAAGTGGCGCTTTCCAGACCCAATTCTGGCTAAGGTGGTTGTTGAGTGCGTTCCTGGTCCAGAACTGTTGGTATTGCCTCTGTGCTTGTCCTTTCTCTGAAGACTTAGCAAGTAGACTGGCCGGGTCTGACACCATTTTCCACTGCTGAGTAAAGAGACATGTTACACGCTGCCCTCTTTCCCATCATACAATGCCAAGGAAGCATCTCCTCGCTGCTGCTGCTGCTGCTGCTGCTGCTCCTTCTTGCAGAGAGCCATGTAAAGCTTTGATCCATTACTGCTATCCACCTACAGTGACTTTGGCCACATCAGGTCACCGACCCTCTCCTGCTAGCAGCTGCCTGGTCTTTGTGAGTACTTTAGGCCTTGCCTTTTACTATGAGCTTGTACATTGCCTAACCACGCTGAGGCTGCAACATGGGTGCTTCACTAAGGAGTAAGGGTTGCATGCAGTGAGCCCAATGATGTTGCCAGTGTCTGCAGTGTGGAGTCAGGCTGTCATTTGATGCTAGAGTCACTCCCCTCCTTGAAATCCTCCTTGTTTTTGTTGAGTGTGGCTAGGTCTTCTGCCCTCTTGGATAGTTTTTTTTACCACGGTCATGCAAGAAATTATGACCCAGATTACACAGGTTTCTGCTGACTCTGATCCCAGAGGCAACAAGCGCACTCATAAGCCCACTTCAGCGGCCCTTATATCTGGTGTTACCCATTGCCTTGGTGATTTCTAAAACATCAGCTACAGAGAGTCTGATTCTGAGTTGCTGAAATTCTTGACTGACAGTGCTCCTTTGGAAAGACTGATTCAATTTTTGTCATTCCAGATGGGCCTCAGAATGGTTCAGAACTACTTTCTTTCTCGTACATCACGGGACACAGAGCGACATAGTCATTACTAATGGGTTATATAGATACCTTCAGGTGCTGGCACTGGCAACTTCCAAAACCGGAAGTACCCTCCCCTATATAAGCCCCTCCCATCCGGGAGCACCTCAGTTTTTTGCCAGTGTCTAAGGTGTTGGCCAAGAAGAAACATGTGTTTTTCACTGAGCTTGCGTACAGGTTCTTTTGGGCCTCAGTAAGCTATTCCGGATCCGACCAAAAAAGCTTCATAGCTAAACGGTCGGTACCCGGGCCTTGCAGAGAAGAGCAAGGTTTTGCCTGTAATGCTTCTCTTAGGAGAGCTGGACCCTGGGATCCAGAGCTCTGGTCATACCCATGACCAAGATGTTTTCTGTGCAGGGTGCTATACAGGTCCAGGGGAGTGGAATCCTTGGGAACCCGGTCCCTGAAGGTTTAATTACAATGCCTGCCGTGATAGGTGAAGTTTGGGCTTCTGTGGACCAAACAAAGTCCTGCGGCGGGGAACAGGTAAGTGGGGGCCCCCAGGAACTTGGTTCTATTGGGGGACCCCCAAGCCTAATTTGTCTTTCTGTCTGTTACCTAACGGTATTCCCGCTAATATCTGTGCATGCCTGTAACTACTAAAAAATGTAATAATTTTAATAGTGGTCAAGGAAAAAAAAAAAATATATATATATATATATATATTTAATATATTAGACTGCGGTACCTGTGTTAATCCACTAGAGGCCGCTGTGGAACGTTTCTTGTCATGTGGACTAGTTTCTTTTTATCAGAGCAAGTCCAGGCAGATGGTGAGTTCTCTTGTGGGAAACTGCTTCCTCTGCCATGTTGCAATGCTCGTCCATCCCCCGGCCTGCGGCAAAAGGGGCCCTGGCTCTTGTCCCTGGTTTCCTTTTCAAAATTAGCGCCGAAGGCGCACGTGGCCGCGCGCATGCGCGTGCACGCGCCTCTATATATAGAGGTGAGCCGGGAAAGGGGGCGGAGCTTGGGGATGACGCTCTGTGCGCGCCGCAGCGCTTCTGCGCATGTGCGGGCGTCCCAGCATGTTAAAAACCACAATTATGTGTTGTGAGCTGGCTATGGAGTGCAGAGACAGAGCTGGCAACATTTAAAAAAAAAAAAAGGCATACAGCAAGCGGTTGATGCAGGCATCCCCATAGAAAGGCACATTAGTAGACACCAACTGTTTTTATAGCAGCATTTGTGCTAGACTATTGTCAGTAAGTGGTGTATTTCGGCTGGAATACCTCAGCTTTGGGCTTAGGAATAATGCCGTCTAAAAACTCCGGGACTAAAAATTCCAGGAAGCATAGGGGGTCTCCATCGGGCTCTGAGGATCTTGGGCATGCTTCGGCTGCACCAGTCTCCCCTGAAGAATCAGAGGTTAGTGACCGTAGAGCACCCTCAGGAGTACCTGGTACTGTGGCTGTCCTCAGTTCACCTGCTCCTGTGTATGTAACAGAGGAGGTTTTTTCCTCAGCTCTGGGAGGGCTGGAAGAGAGATTGTCAGCATTGATCGCTGCTTCCCTGTCACAGGAAAAAAGCGTTCGATCTCCGTCTCCTCCCTCAGAGTGCCTGTTAGCAGAGCAACAGTCCCATACAGGGATCGACCTGCCTGAAGGGGATCAGGATGAGGTCGATTCTGTTGTAGAGGAATCAACAGTGGAAGAGCCATTCTCAGCATCACATGCTGAAAGGTTATGGGTTCAGTCCCTGACTAATATGGTCCGATAAGCATTTAAAATGCCCCTTGCGGAGCCATCATCCACTTCTGTCTCCTCGTTGGGGTCGCTAAAAGCTCCCCAGACTGTTTGTTCCTTTCCGATCCATCCTTTACTGGAAGGGCTCATTTACCAGGATTGGGAGCATCCTGATAAAATATTTACTCCTCCCAAGAGATTTCAAGTGGTCTATCCCATGGAGGATAAGTTCATCAAAAAATGGAGGGTCCCTACAGTGGACGCAGCCATCTCTTGTGTGAATAAATCACTGACATGTCCAGTGGATAATGTCCAAATGTTCAAGGACCCAATAGATAAAAAATTAGAGTCCTTATTAAAATCTGCTTTTTCTACAGCAGGATTGGTGACACAACCAGCAGTGGCAGCTATTGGGGTCTGCCAAGCAGTGAAGGATCAGTTGAAACAGGTCTTAAGGGACTTGCCAGATCAGCAGGCTCTTGCCCTAGCTGACCTACCTAGAGCCTTATGCTTTGCGGTGGACGCTATAAAGGATTCAATCCATCAGGCCTCCCGCCTTACGCTGTCTGTAGTACATATGCGCAGGCTTTTATGGCTCAAAAACTGGTCTGCTGAAGCTCCCTGTAAAAAATTGCTGGTCAGCTTCCCATTTCATGGTGAACGCTTATTCGGGAAGACCTGGACAAATATATCCAGAGAATTTCCAGCGGTAAAAGTACACTTTTGCCGGTTAAAAACAGAGTTAGAGGCCCCTCTTTTAAGAGGCCTGCTTCTCCAGTCCCTAGGACATCGGCTGTGAAACAGTTCCGACGGCCTCCTCGGTCAAATCCCGGAGGTAAAAATCAGGGACAATTGCAGGGTAACAAGAAGCCCTGGAGCAGGAGAGGTACAAAACCTCCCCCAAAGTCAAATGCATGAAGGGTTGCCCCCACTCAATCGGGTGGGGGGAAGACTTCAGTTGTTCACAGAGACCTGGCGGGACACGATCAGAGACAGATGGGTGCTCTCCGCAGTAAATCTGGGATACAAATTGGAGTTAAAAGACTCCCCTCCTTCCCACTTTATAAGGTCAAACGTGCCAAGGGATCCCCAGAAGAGAGGATCCCTCCTGTTGGCACTAGAACAATTATTGCTCCAAGCAGTAATTATAGAGGTTCCCCTGGAAGAATGGGGGTTCGGGTTTTACTCAAACCTCTTTACAGTCCCGAAGCCAAACGGGGACGTGAGGCCCATATTAAATCTAAAAGGGCTAAACAAATTCCTACATATCAGGACTTTCCGGATGGAGTCGATCCGGTCGGTGGCCACTGCCCTACAAGGGGAGGAATGGTTAGCCTCGATCGACATCAAAGATGCTTATTTGCACATTCCCATCTTTCCAGCCCACCAAAAATTTCTACGCTTTGCGGTAGAAGGGCGCCATTTTCAGTTCAGAGCCTTACCCTTCGGTCTGGCCACAGCACCACGAGTGTTCACAAAAATTCTAGCCCCATTATTGGCCAATCTAAGAACACGAGGTGTAACGATAATGGCATATCTAGACGACTTGTTGCTGATAGACCACTCAGTGGAAAAACTAGAAGTGGTTGTTCACGAGACAATCAAGTATCTGGAATATCACGGTTGGATTATCAACCGAGACAAGTCAGCCCTAAAACCAGTCAAAAGTCTGGAATACTTGGGGCTAAGGCTGGATTCAGACCAGAGAAAAAAATTTTTGCCTCAAGAAAAGGGGTCGTCTTTGAGAGATTTGATCCACTTAGTGGGTTCAAAAAGACAGCCATCCATACGCCTGTGCATGAGGCTGCTGGGAAAAATGGTGGCATCATTCGAAGCAGTACCCTACGGTCAATTCCATTCAAGGAATTTGCAAAGGGCCATACTGTCAGCCTGGAACAAAAAAGTTCAGGCTCTGGACTTACCAATGTCCTTGTCCCCTTCCGTTCGCAAGAGCCTCCGCTGGTGGTTGGTTCCCCAGAATCTGGAAAGAGGGAAATCCTTCAGTCCGATTTCTTGGAAGGTGGTCACTACAGATGCCAGCCTTATAGGCTGGGGAGCAGTACTGGAGCAATGGTCTCTCCAGGGCAGATGGTCGGATGCGGAAAAGGCCCTGCCCATCAATCTCTTAGAGATACGAGCAGCCCGGTATGCCCTAGTAGCATGGACATCCAAACTCCAAGGGTCCCCTGTCAGAATTCAATCAGACAATGCCACAGCAGTGGCATATATCAATCATCAGGGGGGCACCAGGAGTCGTGCAGCCCAGAGGGAAGTAAATTACATCCTGAGATGGGCAGAAAGATATGTCCCAGCCATATCTGCGGTATTCAATCCAGGAGTGGAGAATTGGAAGGCGGACTTTCTAAGTCGCCAACAATTATGCCCAGGGGAATGGTCCCTTCATCCCGAGGTTTTCCGGACAATATGTCAGCGGTGGGGAACACCGGATGTAGATCTGCTAGCATCCAGATTCAACGCAAAAGTGGACAGGTTTGTCTCTTGGACAAGGGATCCCCTAGCTTGCGGCTCAGATGCCCTAGTGTTCCCTTGGGATCAGTTCAAGCTGATATATGCATTCCCACCGCCACAATTGTTACCTCGATTACTCCGCAGAATCAGGGTAGAAAAGAAACCAGTGATTCTGGTGGCTCCAGCGTGGCCCCGAAGAGCATGGTACGCGGAGATTGTAAAGATGTCTGTGGGGAGTCCTTGGACCCTCCCACATCGTCCGGACCTGCTTTCGCAAGGACCGATATACCACCCTTCCTTACCAGCCCTAGGTTTCACGGCCTGGCTATTGAAGCCCACATTCTAAAAAAGAGAGGGCTCTCTAATGCTGTGGTATCTACCATGATCAATGCCAGGAAGCCGGTATCCAGGCAGATCTACTATAGAATCTGGAAGGCGTACATCGCCTGGTGTGAGGCCAAGAAATGGCATCCACGTAAATACGTAATGGGTAGGATTCTGGACTTCCTACAGTCGGCTGTAGATAGGAAGCTTGCCTTGAGTACTATCAAGGGTCAGATTTCGGCCTTGTCAATATTTTTTCAAAGGCCCTTGGCTTCGCATTCACTAGTCAAAGCCTTTATACAAGGAGTGATGCGTATTAGTCCTCCGGTTAATATTCCCATATGTCCATGGGATCTAAACTTGGTTCTGTCGGTTCTACAGAAACAACCATTTGAACCATTACAGCATATTTCTTTGGTTCTTCTCACCAGGAAATTGATTTTTCTAGTAGCCATTTGTTCGGCTAAAAGAGTGTCGGAATTAGCAGCTATGTCCTGTAGGGAGCCATATCTGGTTATCCATAAGGACAGAGTAGTGTTACGTCCTCATCCAGCCTTTCTTCCTAAGGTGGTATCGAGGTTTCATTTGAACCAGGATGTGGTTCTTCCTTCTTTTTTCCCCAAACCTACTTCGGTAGAGGAAAAGTTATTGCATTCTTTGGATGTAGTAAGAGCAGTTAAAGCTTATCTAAAAGCCACTGCTCAGATTCGCAGAACGGATACTTTGTTTATTCTGCCGGAAGGCCCCAGAAGGGGTCAGGCAGCGTCAAAATCTACTTTAGCCAAGTGGATTCGACAGGTCATAATGCAAGCCTATGGCTTGAGAAGGAGACCGCCTCCATTCAAAGTTAGGGCGCACTCCACGAGAGCAGTTGGAACTTCATGGGCAGTGCATCACCAGGCCTCCCTGGCTCAAATCTGTAAGGCCGCAACATGGTCTTCAGTACACACGTTTACTAGGTTCTACCAGGTGGACGTTAGAAGTCAGGAGGATGTCGCCTTTGGGCGCAGTGTGTTGCAGGCCGCAAAAGATCCTCATGTCTGATAGCGCTCAGCTTATGTATGGTGTACCCCCCCTCGTTGGGCATTGCTTTAGGACATCCCATTAGTAATGACTATGTCGCTCTGTGTCCCGTGATGTACGAGAAAGAAAATAGGATTTTTATAACAGCTTACCTGTAAAATCCTTTTCTTGGAGTACATCACGGGACACAGAGCTCCCACCCCTCTTTGGGGACACTTATTGCTTTGCTACAAAACTGAGGTGCTCCCGGATGGGAGGGCTTATATAGGGGAGGGTACTTCCGGTTTTGGAAGTTGCCAGTGCCAGCACCTGAAGGTATCTATATAACCCATTAGTAATGACTATGTCGCTCTGTGTCCCGTGATGTACTCCAAGAAAAGGATTTTACAGGTAAGCTGTTATAAAAATCCTATTTTCTAGGTGACACAGACAGACCATCATTCAAGTTTATTCTCTCAAAGATCAGGTTCCCTCTATTAAGACTTAAGGCCCGTACACACGGTCTGACTTTTTGCCAACAAACTTCAAAATGAGCACGTTTTCCCAAAAATCCGACCGTGTGTACGCTCCATCGGACAAACTTTTTTGTTTTTCATCGGACAAAAGTTCGCTCTGCAACGGACAAACGTTTCGGCAACAAAAGTCTGATGGTGCAAAGTCCGACCGTGTGTACAGAAATCCATCGGACTTTTGTCCGAAGTACAAATACGCATGCCCAGAACCAATGTTAAAATCAACCAACAATAGCAGAAGTTGACCAAAGGGTGGCGGTAAAGAGCAGAAAAACCCCGTGATGTTGGGAACGTTTTGGGAAAGTTTGCAGAAAAGTCCTGCCGTCTGTATGCTATGGGTGTGCCAGGCCAACTCCCTTCGGACAAAAATCCACAGAAAAGTTTGTTTGAAGTCCGACCGTGTGTACGGCTTTACTCTACCTAATCTGCAAGTACGTCTTGGGCTTTTAGGCATCATGCAGCTGTTTCCCAGATTTACAAGGCTGCTACTTGGTCCTTTGTTTACAGTTTCTCTAAGTTTCACAGGTGAATGCTTCAGCCTCATTTAATGACAGCTTTGGGTGTAAAGTCTTTCAGGGTACTCTTTGACCTCAAGGCAGTTCCCAGTTTTCATTTCTTTTTTCCACTCCAAAAACATTCCTATTGGCATTTGCTGTATTGCCCAATGTCAGTAGGACAGCTTCTGGATGTGTGAAGGTTAAAGGCTACCTGTGTTCCTCAATGAACGGAAAAAAAAATCACATTTTTCTTTCTTGAGTCCATTGAAGGAAACAGGTCCCACCCCTTATATGTATTTATAATCATGCTTTCAGTACTGCTTTGCTACAAAACTGATGCCTGCTGGTAGTAGGAGGGGTTTTCCTTGGCTGGCCTACAGTTTCTTTGTTTGCAAGGGTCCAGTCCTCCTGTAGGCAGCTGTATGACTTAAGGTTTATGACTTCCTGTGCTCCTCAATGGACTTCAAGGAAAGGATTTTACATGGAGTAACAATGTAACCTATTATTTTTAATCTAGATTATCTAATCAATGTGATGGACGCACTGGGTTTACACCCCACCCGCACTTTGCAGACCATCGTCACACTGATGAAAACCAAGCCTGAAGACTTCAGGCAAGCTGCAAAGGCCTTACCCAGGAAACTTCCGTCCTCCATCGCAGCCATGAGAAGCATCGAGTACTGATAGAAATTCCACTTTTCACAATCTACTGCCATCAGTGTCCAGGTTATCGTATTATTCTTGGATTTTATTTTCAGAAGGTTTATTTTGAAGGCGATGGACAATAGTAGTGCGCAATTTCACCTGTCTGATCTAAAATACTTCAAGCTTTACTGACAATAAATATTTTTTTTTTTATTAGAAATACTCGTGTTCATTTACATCATAGGCAGAAAAAGCTGGAAGCAGATCCTTCACTTTATGACTTACAAGAATTGTGTTTGGTTGAGCAGCTCTTCAGATAAGGACTAGCTAGGAATATGCTTGGGGTAGAAGTTATTCATTGCATAAAGCTCATTCCTCAGAATGAAGCTAGCATGGAGACATGTAAATCTGAAGATCGCACAAAACAAATAAAGAGGGACTCCAGGAAAACTGCTAAACACTTCTGCAGTTCATCCATAGGAACTTTTTTACCTGCCAAAAGATTTGTAATTCGCACCCCTAATTATCTTCCAAATGTCTAGTACAGGGGTGTCAAAACTCAATTTTATTGCGGGCTGCATCCACATTATGGATGCTCTCAAAGGGCTGGTTGTATCTGTAAGACTAGATGTCCAGAGTACCCCACTCCCCCTTACATCTGATGTCAAGAGCCCCCTACCATCAGAAGTCGAGTCCCCCACTATCCCTTAGATCACAGTGTACCCCCCTTACCTTGCGCAGTTGCCTGGAAAATGCCGGGGGCAGAGCTGAAAAACAAAAAGTGCAGAGTCTGGAGAAGGACCAGAGGAGGGCTGCAGTCAGCTGACGGAGTCTGCTGAATTCTGAGACTAGGCAAGGTGGAGGTGAGGGGATACTCTGGCTGCCTAACAGAAGCGCAGGATTTGATGGAGGAGTTCTGTCCTTCTCTCCACTGTCGACTGGTGAGAGAAGGTGGGGGCACAGACAAAGGGGGTGCCGCAGATGCAGGAGAGGTGCAAGGGCCACATAAAATGGCCTGGACCCTCGGGCCTTGTATTTGACACATGTGGTCTTGTAATTCACACTTCTCTGCATCGCCAGGCAGGTGATGCCATTATTAACTATTCTACCTTTACAGATATTTATGTCACTTGTCTGCTTTTTGGGCAGTGAATCAGTAATACAGATTCATTATTCAGTGAACAGAAAAAGGGCCAGGGAGCTGCAATGATGGTAAATAGGGGTTTTACCTGCATGGGTGTGCAGAGTGAGCGAAATGTACGAATCACAAGTTTGACAAAATATGATTACGAATCTTTTGGCAGGTGTAACAACTCCTATATGCAGTATATAGATATGTATGTGTGTGTATGTATGTATATATATATATATATATATATATATATATATATATATATATATAGTGCCTCCATGTATGTATTGCCTACTACATTAGGTGCCGCCGACATTGTATATTCATCGCGATCCTATCGCGGAGATTCTCGGCGACAGGGGTGCTGACATCTCGGCGACAGGGTGGCGACATATCTTGCGCTCGCTGCAATGGCGAGGAGACGCGGCACTGTATTGAACGGGGATCTGACGTGGATTCCCACCAATACCAGGCACTGTGTTTGGTATGAATCCTGAGCGGGAACTCCACGCCAATTTTTAAAGAAAAAAACGGCATGGGTTCCCCCTCCAGGAGCATACCAGGTCCTTGGGTCTGGTCTGGATTTGAAGGGGAAACCCTACGCCGAAAAAACGGCGTGGTGGTCCCCCTCAAAATCCAAACCAGACCCTTATCCGAGCACGCAACCTGGCAGGCCGCAGGGGAAGAGGGGGTCACGAGAGAGCGGCCCCCCCTCCCTCCTGAACCATACCAGGCCGCATGCCCTCAACATGGGGGGTTTGGTGCTCTGGGGCAGGGGGGCGACCTGCGGCCCCCCAACCCCAGAGCACCCTGCCCCCATGTTGATGAGGACAGGGCCTCTTCCCGACAACCCTGGCCGTTGGTTGTCGGGGTCTGCGGGCGGGGGGCTTGTCGGAATCCGGGAGCCCCCTTTAATAAGGGGGCCCTCAGATCCCGGCCCCCCCACCCTATGTGAATGAGTATGGGGTACATCGTACCCCTACCCATTCACCTGGTGGAAAAAAAGTCAATAAAAAAACACAGCTTTTTAAAGTAATTTATTGCACAGCTCCGAGGGTCTTCTTCCGACTTCGGGGGTCTCCGGTGTCGTCGCCGCGCTCTCCGGTTCTTTCTTCTGCCGGGCCACCGCTATCTTCTTCCAGCTCTTTTGCTAGCGGGGCCCGGTCTTCTCCGTCGCCTTCTTCCCTCTTCTCTCCGGTTCTTTCTTTCTTCTGCCGGGCCTCCGCTATCTTCTTCCAGCTCTTTTGCTAGGGGGGCCCGGTCTTCTCCGTTGCCTTCTTCCCTCTTCTCCTCTCCGGTTCTTTCTTTCTTCTGCCAGGCCTCCGCTATCTTCTTCCAGCTCTTTTGCTAGCGGAGGCCCGGTCTTCCCCGTCGTCTCGTCCGGCTCTCCGTTATCCTTCTGCCGGCCCCTCCACTATCTTCTTCCAGCTCTTTTGCTAGTGGAGGGGCCGGACTTCCCGTCGTCGGCGTCTTCTTCCCTCTTCTCCTCCTCGATGTTGACTCGTCGCTTCCTCTTGCAGTAATGCTAAATCTTCGGTCCGCAGAGATTTATATAGGCTTCTCATGACGTCACAGTCACATGTTCCGGGTGGCCCCAGAGCATGTGACTGTGACGTCATGGGAACATGTGACTGTGACGTCATGAGAAGCCTATATAAATCTCTGCGGACCGAAGATTTAGCATTACTGCGAGAGGAAGCGACGAGTCAACATCGAGGAGGAGAAGAGGGAAGAAGACGGCGACGACAGGAAGACCGGCCCCTCCACTAGCAAAAGAGCTGGAAGAAGATAGTGGAGGGGCCAGGAGAAGGACAACGGAGAGCCGGACGAGACGACGGGGAAGACCGGGCCTCCGCTAGCAAAAGAGCTGAAAGAAGATAGTGGAGGCCCGGCAGAAGAAAGAAAGAACCGAAGAGGGAAGAAGGCGACGGAGAAGACCGGGCCCCGCTAGGAAAAGAGCTGGAAGAAGAAAGAACCGGAGAGCGCGGCGACGACACGGGAGACCCCCGAAGTCGGAAGAAGACCACCGGAGCTGTGCAATAAATTACTTTAAAAAGCTGTGTGTTTTTTTATTGACTTTTTTTCCACCAGGTGAATGGGTAGGGGTACGATGTTCCCCATACTCATTCACATAGGGTGGGGGGGCCGGGATCTGGGGGCCCCCTTATTAAAGGGGGCTCCCGGATTCCGATAAGCCCCCGCCCGCGGACCCCGACAACCAACGGCCAGGGTTGTCGGGAAGAGGCCCTGTCCTCATCAACATGGGGGCAGGGTGCTCTGGGGTTGGGGGGCCGCAGGTCGCCACCCTGCCCCAGAGCACCAAACCCCCCATGTTGAGGGCATGCGGCCTGGTACGGTTCAGGAGGGTGGGGGGGCCGCTCTCTCGTGACCCCCTCTTCCCCTGCGGCCTGCCAGGTTGCGTGCTCGGATAAGGGTCTGGTTTGGATTTTGAGGGGGACCCCCACGCCTTTTTTTCGGCGTAGGGTTTCCCCTTCAAATCCAGACCAGACCCAAGGGCCTGGTATGCTCCTGGAGGGGGAACCCATGCCGTTTTTTTCTTTAAAAATTGGCGTGGAGTTCCCGCTCAGGATTCATACCAAACACAGTGCCAGATTTTGGCGGGAATCCACGTCGGATCTCCGTCTACCGGCAATGCGTGTCGCTCATCGTGAAAGGAACATTTTTCCTTTCCCGATGACGAGACAGCTCGGCGCTGGCTCTCGCGATGGAGCTCATGGGGTGTCAATTTTGCCGCTAGAAGCGGCGAGATTGACACAATATCGGCGGCACCTACTGTATATACTAAGAAAGCAAATACTTTACTTTTTCTTTCCATCTATCCGTAGGTGTTGCCAATTGCAGGCAATCAAATTGCATATTTCATTTTTCAGTGTTTGATACAAATGAAAGGTAAACCTGACTGGCACTTTAGTTAGCTGCCCCCAATTTTTCATTAGCTACAGCTATAATCGTCTGCTCTTACTATGGGGCTCGCATAGGGCTTTTTTCTCATAGAATAGGTGCAGGAACTCCCCCCCCCCCCCGTCTGAGTCACCCTTTGTTTTTGTTTCCTACCCACTTCTGAGCACCATGCCTTGGTTCCACCTCCCAGTACCGCCCCTTTAGGCGAATACAGAATCAAGTATCATTTTGTGCTACTAAGTGATTTGCACAAAACTTGTTAATGATAATAAGAAAGACAGTAAAATAGATCCCCTCCAGTGAGAAACAATAGACCCCACCCCAGCAACAATATGTCCACCACACAACAATAGACCCCCCCCCCCCCAGCAACAATTTCCCCCCCCCCCGCAACAAAATTTCATCCCAGCAACAATAGACCCCAGCGGCAACAACAGATCTCCCAACAGCCAGCATTGATGGACCCTCCAGGAGCCAGCAACAATAGACCTCCCCCTCAACAGTAGATCCCTCCCAGCAACAGTTGACACCCCCACCAGCAACAATAGACCTCCACACAAAAATAGATCCCCACCAGCGACAATTGATTCCCCAGCAGCCAGCACCAATAGACCCTCCAGCACACAATAGCACTCCTTGCCATTACATACATTCATTGCTGGAGGTCCTGGAACTGCGTTGCTCCAAGTTCCCGCTGAAAAAAAAGCCCTGGGCTCACATATGTAAACTGTATATAAGAAAAAAGGGCCAAGGGGGTACCACATCCATATACGAACTATAAATGAAAAGTTAGGACTGTTAGAGCGGACTTTATAGGTACCAGAAAAGGAATAGAAATTTATTAGAAAATAATTAATTTAATGCAACAATTATAAAAATAGACCGATGGTCTATTTTTATATTTGTTACATTAAATTAATTATTTTCTACTAAATTTGTATTCATTTTCTGGTACCTATAAAGTCCACTCCAACAGTCCTAACTTTTCATATGTAAACTGTGTTAACAGGAACATTTCTTCATTGCCCATAACCATTCTGTTTTTAACTGTAATTTTTGCAGTACACAAAGGGAAATAAAGCAAGACTATGGAAAATGTTTGAGGGGTATATGAAATATAGCTGAGTAATCTGAATTTTTCTAAGCTCAGTCATACCTTTTTATGCTTTCATGATCATATCAGGCAGCTGAGTAAGGTTAAATGTTAACTATCTGTTGTCACGTGAAGCAATAGCTCAAACTTCCATACCTAAACAAACAATGTGACATGACGACTACTAATAAAGACAGTTTTAAGCCCCGTACACACGATCCGAAAATCGGACGACAGATTGTCTATTTTTGTTTGTATGCTAGTCTCATATCGAACATGAAGAGTTTACTAACGTTCCAAAAATTCTCGTACGACAGAATAAAAAAATCGGAAATGATGTCATGTGTTGTGTATTGCTATTGTATTTTCGGACGGCAACTGTACTGATTAAACAAAAATCGTACGATCTGGTATCCTACGAGAATAATTTTCGTGCTGGTTCCTATCGGATGAACTGTCGTAATTGGCTCTCGAAAGCTCTGTACTAACGATCCGATTTATTGTACAATCGCTTCGAAAGCGGTATTTTTCGTACGATTTTGTGTACAGGCCTTAAGACAGTCTTTCTGCTTTTTACAAGCTTGTCATATTCTCCATTTAAAACCAACCGGTGGAAGAATGAATAATCTCTACACAGGCTGTTCAGATCATGCAAGGAACACAGTCAATGCCATTCCCATGTCATTTGGCTACAGTAAAAGACAGATAGGAGAACAGAGCCCCACGAAAATGTTTTTCTTGACCAGGATGTAGGGGAACAGATCAAAGCAGTGGGAGTGATGACATGTAACTACCATTTGTTTTACAGAGGTGCTAATTCCAGTATTTAATGTTAGCTAGCTACCCTCTCCCTAGCTGAAGATACTAGCCCTCACTGTGCAAGGCAGAGGCAGTAATTGGCAGCTCAGGCAATGGCGACCATTCAGACAGTGGGTGCCCAGTTTGCTTTATGCTGTTAAAAGATAAGTGTCTAAGGGCTGTTGGTGTATTTTCAGATGGTATTGGTTGGGGTGAGATAATGAGTTAGATCCACTATAAAGGAAATCTGTTGTGAGATGATCATGGAAGCTACCATTGCTGACCATGCATTTTAAAAACTGTTGTCTTGCAGATGCATTGGCTTCAGTGTTTCCTAAGATACTGACTTGGAAGGAGTTTAGAGATCAGGAATTCTCACATTTTTCTATCTTAGTTGCATGCATAATTCTGGTCTGTATCTCAAAAAGTATTAACACTACACACAACTAGGCAACAAACATTTTTAAAAAGGAAGCTACCAATGGCAACCCACATACTTTTCTCGTGACAGGGTTACTTGAAAATGTCAGTTCTACATTTTTCAGTATTCTAGTTGATGCCTGACTGGTTGTCCTGCACCGTTTTCCCCCAAAACCTAGTTTATAGATGATGTGGATTTCATATCTCACAATAACAATGGCCGAAACAACTGAAACCACTGGGTGTGACATGGAATAAATGACTGTAATTTCAGACTTCATCTGTGCTATACACCAGTAGGTTTGGCTGCACAGTAGGCTCATGGGGGTTTGATTTGCATTACTCTGCCCATTATCCTACAATGAGGAAAAACTTTTGTTGATTTGTGAAGAAAATGATGACATCAAGATGACTTTGGTTTTATGAAGGCATTATTGTACTTCAGCGTGATTATACTGAACTACAGAACGAGAAACATTTCCCTTTGTCCAAAATGCTGGAAAAAGCAAAATGACACTGAACACTACAATCTACACTGTCTGGAATGAAGGAATAGAGTTCACAGCGCAGGGCAAGATTGGAAGGCTCTGAAGAAGAGGCTGTGGGACACATCAAAGATCTCAGCAGAGCAGGGCAGGTAAATAAGTACTTATACAGAACTGATGGAGGATCATGTTTGCTATAAGGGCAAGTGCACACTGGTGGTCTTCTTACTATATACTGTAAGTGTAGGGTCTACTGTATTTGAAAGCACCAACATTGGGATATACGTATGTTGAAATTACTTAATAAAGAATAAAACTGAAAGCTGACCTTTCATTCAAAACTATCGCCAAACTGTTTGCTCACCCTACCCCTCCCCATGCAAAATTGATAGCTATAAACTAAACTAGTAAATAAGCGATATTGCGCTAAGTGCATATAGAGTAAATTAAATGATCCGTGTCCGACAGCAGCTCTCAACATTGTACACTTCATAACAAAAATTTAAATCAAAACATGTAGCGCTGTCAAACCATGACCTTAATGATTAAAGTGCAAAAAACCATCTAATATAATGCAATAACGTTGAAAAGGGGGGAAAAAAAAGATTAATAATCATCCAAATGTCCCAATTCCACATCCACAAAATGAACTCAAAACGTGTGTTGATCCAATGTTCAATTTGTGAAGACCCACAGGATAGATAGGGTAAGTATATCTGCATACCAGATTTTAAGACCCTGCGCATTAGTGAGCTTTTACCCCTCACTTTTGGCTCAACCGCATCCACTACCCAGCCTGCTTAATTGGATTCCACAGGTGTATACTCCACAGTAGGGATGAGCCGAACACCCCCCCGTTCGGTTTGCACCAGAACCTTCGAACGGACCGAACGTTCGCACAAACTTTAGAACCCTATTAAATACAATGGACGCGAACGTTCGAAATCTAAAGTGCTAATTATAACGCCTAATATGCATGTTATTGTCCTAAAAAGGGTTTGGGGACCCGGGTCCTGCCCGAGGGGACATGTATCAATGTAAAAATAATCTTTTAAAACTGTTGTTTTTTCAGGAGCAGTGATTTTAATGATGCATAAAGTGAAAAAAAAAAGTGAAATATTCCTTTAAATATCCTACCTGGGGGGTGTCTAAAGTATGCCTGTAAAGTGGCACGTGTTTCCCGTGTTTAGAACTGTCCCTGCACAAAATGACATTTCTAAAGGAAAAAAAGCCATTTAAAACTGCTTGCAGCTTTAATGTAATGTTTGGTCCCGGCAATATGGATGAAAATCATTGAGAAAAATGGCATGGCTTTTTGGAGAACATAGGGAAGGGTTATCACTCCTGTAACATTTGTTTTGCTGTCTGTGCCCCTGTTCAGAACATTTCACCTCACTTTCCATCCCAATGACAAATGTTTTTTGGAAAATTTGTTTTTTTTATTGAAACAAGGATTGATGATAAAGCATCAGTGGCGAGGAGACACCTTTTTCACATATTAACTCTTACAGGAGAGAATTTGCCTTCCTAGGGGTAGATTTCCTCTCACTTCCTGTTGTCTCCTTCCGTTTGCAAGTAGGAGTCGTTTGTAAGTTGGATGTTTGAAAGTAGGGGCCTGCCCTATATACTCTGCAGAAATTGGCCCCTTAGGTGTTGGTGTTGACACAACACTGTAAGCCCTCACAGTTACTCTTGGTGGGCAGTGGAACGCCCTGCTGTCAACTATTATATCAGGAATTGTATTTACATGCCACTGTTGAACAGTGGTAGGAAAAATTGGGCCTTTGGTGGTGGTGCTGGTGCCACAACACTGTAAGCCCTCAGTTACTCTTGGTGGTGGCAGGAATGGGCCCTGCTGTGAATTATTAGATCAAGAATTGTAATTGCATGCCCCTGTTGAACAGGGGCTGAAAAATTGGGCCTTAGGCACTGGTGCTGGTGCCACAACACTGCAACCCCTCACAGATACTGTACTTAGAGCGCAGCAATGAGCCCTGTTGCAAAGTATTGCATCAAAAATGTAGGCTTTAGGTGAATGCTATGCAAAGCACACAGTAGTACACTAAGTGAAACACTGACTGTCTGCAGCTAGCACAATCACCGGCCTGCCTGTCACAGTATAGAGAATAACTGTATCCAGGTGAGCTTTAGGTGAATGCTATGCAAGGCACACAGTAGTACACTAAGGCCCCTTTCACACGATCCGTGTCTGTGTGCGGGCTCCGCATTGCTCAGCGGGGATCGCTCCGTCGATCCCCGCTGAGCAGGCAGATGACAGGTCTGTCTCCGCACACTGTGCAGGGACCAACCTGTCAGAGCGCCGCTCTCCCCTATGGGGGATCGGATGACGACAGACCGTAGAGTCCGTTGTGATCCGATCCGCAGACGGATGGAAAAGTAGGGTTTTCCTCCGTCACAGTTTGGCGGGTCGGATGTTAGCGGACATGTCACCGCTGACATCCGTGGCTCCATAGGGGTACATGGAGCATCTGTTCAGGTACGCCTAAAAAACTGACAGGCAGACCTGAACGGTCCGTCCGTGTGTAAGAGCCCTAAGTGAAACACTGACTGTCTGCAGCTAGCACAATCACATGCCTGCCTGTCACAGTATAGAGACTAACAGGAACGGATCTAGCTAAACTCAATACAGTGTATAAATATATATACAACACCTAGGATGCATATATATCCTCTACACACTGTAACAGCAGCTAACTGACTCGCCTGCCTGCTCTATCCAACTCAATATAAATGACACTGTCTATCTCTCTAAAACTGCCTCTTTCACAAACGCCAACACACTACACAAGGCCGACTTCCAGGCGGCCTTATATAGTGTGGGGCGTGTACTAAACCCCCTGAGCCATAATTGGCCAAAGCCACCCTGGCTTTGGCCAATTACGGCTCTCTGTTTTTTCCGCGCTGTGATTGGCTAAGCATGCGGGTCATAGTGCATGCTTGGCCAATCATCAGCCAGCAATGCACTGCGATGCCGCAGTGAATTATGGGCCGTGTCACGCAACACGAATTTAGCGCGAACGGACCATAACGTTCGTTCTTCGTCGAACGGCCGATGTTCGAGTCGAACGTGTGTTCGACGTGAACACGAAGCTCATCCCTACTCCACAGTTATCATCAGTTAAGGAAACTTCAGAGTCCGGTCACACATTCGTCATATGACAGAGGAAAATAAACTCATTGCGCAACATTCTTTAAAAAGCACACAGGAGTTTAATAAAAGTTGTACTTACAACAAAAACTATAAAATTAGGCTCAAAATGGAAACATTCGTTTGTCCAGCACCCTCCACGAGTGTTCGGATGTCACCGCTGCTCAGTGCCTAGCCTAGAGTTGAGAGTTAATTTTTGCAATTTTTCCATTGTTTTTTTAGTTTTCTCTTACAGCTTTCAGAGTTTGTTAAAGACCCCCCAAACCATATATTTTCTGAAAGCGCATGACCAGTAGAATTAGAAATAAGGTGCTACTGATTTTTAGGGCACAAATCCTTATTAGCAGAATAAAACACAGTACATTTTACAAAATTCCTACTAAATATAAACGCAAATGTTTATCAAACAATACATTTACAAAAAAAATTCTAAAATCATTTTTACCAGATGTAAACACAGCAAATTTTACAACATTTTTGCTAAATTCCTACTAAATATAAAAGCTTAACCTGTATTGAGTCAATAAATAACAAATATTTTTAATTTTTAAATAAAGGCTTTTTGCAAAATGGTGAAAACTAAAAGTATGCAAAAATGTAAATAACCAAATTTCTCAAAAAATCTGAAGGTTTCATTGTTCCCTTACAGCTTTCAGAGTTTGTTAAAGACCCCCCAAACCATATATTTTCTGAAAGCATAGGACCGGTAGATTAAAAAGAAGGTGCTACTGACTTTTAAGGCCCCACGATATTTGCACTAATGTTTACCAAATCAATTTCGCTAAAAATACACTAAAATCATTATTAGGAGATACAAACACGGCAAATTTTTCAAAATTCCTGCTAAATTCCAAATAAATATAAAAGCTTAAAGGGGTTGTAAAGGTTAGTTTTTTATTTTCTAAATAGGTTCCTTTAAGCTAGTGCATTGTTGGTTCACTTACCTTTTCCTTTGATTTACCTGCTAAATGTTTTTTTTCTTTGTCTGAATTTCTCACTTCCTGTTTCTCCTCACTAAACTTCACACCATCATCCGAGTGGTGTGGAGTCAGCTAGAACAGCTTACTGAACAGCTTACTGAGGAGGAACAGGAAGTGAGAAATTCAGACAAAGAAAACAAAGAAAAAAAATATTTAGAAGGGAAATCAAAGGAAAAGTTAAGTGAACCAACAATGCACTAGCTTAAAGGAACCTATTTAGAAAATAAAAAACGAACCTTTACAACCCCTTTAACCTGTATTGAGTTAGGCGGGTTGTAATCCACTGATAAGAGTTATATAATTGTTCAGCAGAGTCTGTTGAACAATTCTGCTATAAGTTTATGGTCGTTGAAGTGACGATAGCTTGTAGGAGAGGGAGAACGCCGTACGGACTTGGCCACCTGCAGGCACTTGTGCGTACAGACCTGTCAGTGAAAGGGTTGAGGCAGCACAGGTAGAGCATAATCACACTGTATCGACTTTGCAGGATAGAGAACAGGTACATTGCCTTGAAAAAGTATTCATAATCCTTGAAATTTTCCAAATTTTGTCATGTTACAACCAAAAACTTAAACATTTTTTATTAGGATTTTATGTAATTGACCAACACAAAGTGGCACATAATTGTGAAGTGGAAGGAAAATGATAAATGGTTTTCAATATTTTTTTACAAATAAATATGTGAAAAGTGTGGCATGCATTTGTATTCTGCCCCCCTGAGTCAATACTTTGTAGAACCACCTTTTATTGCAATTACAGTGGCAAGTCTTTTTGGGTATGTCTCTACCAGCTTTGCATATCTAGAGAGTGACATTTTTGCCTATTCTTTGCAAATTAGCTCAAGTTCTGTCAGATTGTATGGAGAACGTCTGTGAACAGCAGTTTTTAAGTCTTACCACAGATTCTCAAATGGATTTAGGCCTGGACTGGGCCATTTTAACACATGAATATGCTTTGATCTAAACCATTCCATTGTAGCTCTGGCTGTATGTTTAGGGTTGTTGTCCTGCTGGAAGGTGAACCTCCATCCCAGTCTCAAGTCTTTTGCAGACTAACAGGTTTTCTTCTAAGATTTCCCTGCATTTGGCTCCATCCATCTTTCCATCAACTCTGACCAGCTTCCCTGTCCCTGCTGAAGAAAAGTATCCCCACAACATAATGCTGCCACCACCATGTTGCACTGTGGGGGTGGTGTGTTCAGGGTGATGTGCAGTGTTAGTTTTCCGCCACTTATAGCGTTTTGCTTTTAGGCCAAAAAGTTAAATTTTGGCCTCATCTAACCAGAGCACCTTCTTCCACATGTTTGCTGTATCCCTCACATGGCTTCTTGCAGACTGCAAACTGGACTTACTATGGCTTTCTTTCAAAAATGGCTTAATTCTTGCCACTCTTCCATAAAGGTTTGTGAAGTGCACGACTAATAGTTGTTCTGTGGACAGATTCTCCCACCTGAGCTGTGGATCTCAACAGCTCCTCCAGAGTTACCATAGGCCTCTTAGCGGCTTCTCTCATTAACGCTCTCCTTGCCTGGCCTGTCAGTAGGGATGAGCTCGGTGTTCGAGTCGAACGCATGTTCAACTCGAACATCGCCTGTTCGGCGAAACCAGAACTTTGTGGGCCGTTCGCGCCAAATTCGTGTGACGCGAAAGGCCCACAATGCACTGCGCCATCGCACTGCATTGCCGGCGCTGTGATTGGCCAAGCATGCACTGTGACCCCGCATGCTTGGCCAATCACAGCGCCGGCAGCGAGGAGAGTCATAATTGGCCACAGGCAGGATGCCTGTGGCCAATTATAGCTCAGGGGGTTTATTACACGCCCCACACTATATAAGCCCGCCAGCGCGGCGGCCTTGCGTAGTGTGTTCCGGTGTGCAGGGAAAGAGCTACATAGGCAGGGACAGTGTGTTCTACAGTGTGTTCTTTTCTCAGGCATCTGCAGGAGTTAATGGGTGTTGTGTTCCTCCAGCACAGTATACACCTGTATCTACCCTTTATTGCTGTTCTCTAAGCTAGATAGGCAGGGACAGTGTGTTCTTTTCTCAGGCATCTGCAGGAGTTAGTGGGTGTTGTGTGCCTCCAGCACAATATACACCTGTATCTACCCTTTATTGCTGTTCTCTAAGCTAGATAGGCAGGGACAGTGTGTTCTTTTCTCAGGCATCTGCAGGAGTTAGTGGGTGTTGTGTGCCCCAGCACAGTATACACCTGTATATACACTTTTTGCTGTTCTCTAATACAGGCATCTGCAGGAGTTAGTGGGTGTTGTGTGGCCCAGCACAGTATACACCTGTATCTACCCTTTTTTGCTGGTGTTCTCTAATAAAGGCATCTGCAGGAGTTAGTGGGTGTTGTGTGCCTCCAGCACAGTATACACCTGTATCTACCCTTTTTTGCTGGTGTTCTCTAATAAAGGCATCTGCAGGAGTTAGTGGGTGTTGTGTGCCTACAGCACAGCACAGTATACATCTGTATCTACCCTTTTTTGCTGGTGTCCTCTAATAAAGGCATCTGCAGGAGTTAGTGGGTGTTGTGTGCCTCCAGCACAGCACAGTATACACCTGTATCTACCCTTTATTGCTGGTGTTCTCTAATAAAGGCATCTGCAGGAGTTAGTGGGTGTTGTGTGCCTCCAGCACAATATACACTACCCAATTGCTGGTTTTCCCATCTCCCTGCAGGCCATTACTATGTCTGGAAGACCAACAAGGAGAGGCAGACAGTCACGAGCCAATAAAAGAGGGCAAGCAGGCTCTGTGTCTAGAGACAACCGTGCTGGTCGTGGACGCGGTGCATCGTCATCATCACGTGGCCATGGGACACGCTTGTCCTTATTTTTGGCAGCTGGACGTGTTGAGCCGCATCATGCCGAAGAGTTGGTAGAGTGGATGACCAAGCCCTCCTCATCCTCTCTCACCCAGGCTCAGAGTACTGGCAAAGCAGCTGTCAAAGCGTCCTCTTCCCTCGTATCAATGTCATCATCAGTCACTCCTTCCCTAGACCCACCATGTCCTCCTGAGGAGTCCCCCGAACTGAGCACAGTGTTGGGTACATGCTCCAGGAGGATGCCCAGCGTTTTGAAGGGTCTGATGATGATACCCAGCTAGAGGAAGGCAGTAGCGTGAGTGCAGAGAGAGGGGATGCTCAAGAAGGACAGCAATCTGGCAGTCATGTTCCAGCAGCTGCAGCATACTGCCAGATTGGCTCCAGTGATGAGGAGAGAGGGGATGATGAGGTCACTGACTCCACGTGGGTGCCTGATAGGAGGAGATAGGAGGAGGAAGAGGATGAGGAGAAGGCACATCTCTAACGAGGCAGGATGCCCTCCGGGGGCCAGCGTAAGGGCAGCACACCGACTGAATCACACTGCAGAGCTCCGCCTGTGCAGGGCGCTGCCTCTGCCGTTATTCCAAAAGTTCTTTGGTGTGGGCCTTTTTTGAGTCGAGTGCATCAGTTCGCACAGCTGCTTTTTGCAACATATGTCTTAAGCGTGGCCAAAACATCAGCCGCTTGGGCACCACATGCTTGACCAGACATATGTTGACCTGCCATGCAGCTCATTGGCAAGCGTACCTTAAAGATCCACACCAAAGAACAAAGCGGACCTCTCCTTGCTCCTCATCAGCTGGGATCTCCAATCCCACTATACCTTCAATCCTCTCTGAAACCTGCACTGAGAGGAATGAAGGTGTAGAATTAGGTGTGTCACAGCCAAGTGCTTGCGGGCACTCTGCTAGCAGTACACCGACGTCCGATTGTAGCAGGCAAATTTCCCTGCCCCAGCTGCTGGACCGTCAAAAGAAGTTCACTCCCAACCATCCACATGCCCAGCGGTTGAATGCTAGCTTGGCAAAATTGCTAGCACTTCAACTGCTGCCTTTTCAGTTGGTAGACTCGGCCCCCTTCCGTGAGTTTGTGCAATGTGCGGTTCCTCAGTGGCAGGTTCCCAAATGCCACTTTTTCTCACGGAAAGCGATTCCGGCTCTCTACCGGCATGTGGAAAGCAATGTCCATGCCTCGCTGGACAGGGTGGTCAGCGGTAAGGTGCATATTACCGCTGACTCATGGTCCAGCAGGCATGGACAGGGACGTTACCTTTCTTTCACGGCCCAATGGTTCACTCTTTTGGCAGCTGGGAAGGATGCAGGACAAGGTGCAGTAGTGTTGGAGGTTGTTCCGCCGCCACGCCTCCAAAATGCTACTACTGGTTGTGACACACCTCTCTCCTCCACCCCCTCCTCTTCTTCTTCCTCCATGGCCTCTTCCTGTGCTTTGTCCTCGGAACCACCGGTGCTCCGTAGGCGTTCAAGGGGCCTTTCAAGTACGCAGGCAAAAAGATGCCATGCCGTGCTTGCGCTGGTGTGTTTGGGGGACAGAAGCCACACTGGGGCAGAGGTTCTGTCAGCTCTGCAGGGGCAGGCCGAGAGGTGGTTGACACCACGCCAACTTAAGCCAGGAATGGTGGTTTGCGACAATGGCACCAACCTCCTCTCCGCCCTCCGACAGGGACAACTGACCCATGTGCCCTGTGTGGCTCACGTCCTTAACCTGGTGGTGCAGCGGTTCTTGGGCAGGTACCCGGGCTTACAGGATGTCCTGAGGCAGGCCAGGAAAGTCTGTGTGCATTTCTGCAGATCATATAATGCCAGTGCTCGGCTGGCTGAGCTGCAAATGGAGTTGAACCTGCCCAAGAACCGCCTTATATGTGACATGCCCACCAGGTGGAACTCAACGTTGGCCATGCTGCAGCGGCTGCACACGCAGCAGAGGGCCATCAATGAGTACCTGTGCAACTACGGCACCAGGACAGGGTCAGGGGAGCTCTGGTTTTTTTCACCACGCCAGTGGGGCATGATCAGGGATGTATGCACTGTCCTGGCACCATTTGAGGAGGCCACGAGGATGGTGAGCAGTGACAGTGCATGCATCAGTGACACTGTACCTCTTGTCCACCTGTTGGAGCATACGCTGTGTGGAATAATGGACAGGGTACTTGAGGCAGAACAGAGGCAGGAAGAGGACTTCCTTGCCTCTCAAGGCCCCCTTTACCCAGACAGTGTTCCTTCTGTCCCACCCATCGCACAGGAAGAGGAGGAGGAGGATTGTGTCAGCATGGAGGTGGAGCCTGGCACTCAGCATCAACAGCAGCAGTCTTTTAGGGATGATTTACAGTCCCAAGAAACCCGTGGACTTGTACGTGGCTGGGAGGAGGTGGCTGCGGATCATGTCGTCCTTAGTGACCCAGAGGACTCTGGACCGAATGCCTCAGCTAACCTACGCTGCATGGCCTCTCTGATCCTGCAAAGTCTGCGGAAGGATTCTCGTATTCTTCGGATCAAGGAGAGAGACCATTACTGGCTGGCCTACTCTCCTTGATCCATGGTACAAGGGTAAAGTTGCGGACCTTATCTTGCCGTCGCAGAAGGAGCAGAGGATGAGACATCTCCGGGAGGCCTGGCAGAAAGGTCTGTGCAATGCGATCCCAGAGACTGGGAGGTTACAAACTCCTGGTCCTGGACAACAAGTTGCTGAGGCTTCGGTCAGTAGCAGAAGGAGCGGTGAAGAAGGTGGCTGTCTGACCGATGCGTTCAGACAATTTTTTAGTCCGCAGCCCCAAGGTATGATCAGTTCCAGCAACCAGCGCCAGCGTCTCATATACATGGTGCAGGAATACCTAGGGGCAAGGTCAAACTTGGACACCTTTCCCACCGAAAATCCTCTGGCTTACTGGGTCTTGAGGATGGATCACTGGCCAGAGCTTGCACAGTATGCAATTGAGCTACTGGCCTGTCCTGCATCCAGCGTTCTTTCGGAACGCACATTCAGTGCTGCTGGAGGCTTTGTCACGGATCACAGGGTGCGCCCGTCCACCGACTCGGTTGATCGACTGACCTTCATAAAGATGAACCAGTCTTGGATCACCACCAGCTACCAAGCACCTGAAGCTGATGTAACAGAATAATTTATTTTGAAATGTCACATCCCTTCAAGACTGCCTATGCTGATGCTGAGTGACTGTCCTGTTATGTTGACTGACTATCCTCCTCCTCCTCAATGATCCGATTCCTGATGATAGCTTGGAAGAACATTTTTGTTTCTGGGTGCCGCCACCAGTGGCTAAGGCCCAATTTTTTAGCCCATGTAATTACAATTTTTTATGCAATGCTTTGCAGCAGGGCTCATTCCTGCACTCCAACTAGAGTATCTGGGAGAGGTTGCAGTGTCGTGGCACCAGCACCAGTGCCTAAGGCCCAATTTTTCAGCCCCTGTTAAACAGGGGCGTGTAATTAAAATTTTTGATGCAATACTTTGCAACAGGGCTCATTGCTGTGCTTATGGTGCGCAGGATCGCCGGCTCTAAACAAGGATATCTGAACGATGCCTCTAGCTGCAGGCATCATTCAGATATCCCCCCTCAAAGTGGAGGATGTCATAGGACGTCCACCCGGAGGGAGAGAGGGTTCCTGCCGGCGTCATTTTCCAATGGCCCGGTATGGAAGAGGTTAAAATGACTTCTCCCGAAAAAAACGGCCGTTTTTAAAACTTCTTTTTGCATTGATACATGTCCCCTCGGGCAGAACACGGGTCCCCAAACCCTTTTTAGGACAATAACATGCATATTAGCCGTTATATTTAGCACTTTAGATTTTGAACGTTCGCGTCCATTGTATTTAATAGGGTTCTAACGTTCGCGCAAACTTTCGGTCCATTCGCAGGTTCTGGTGCGAACCGAACCGGGGGTGTTCGGCTCATCCCTACCTGTCAGTTTAGGTGGATGGCCATGTCTTGGTAGGTTTGCAGTTGTGCCATACTCTTTCCATTTTGGCATGAGGGATTGAACAGTGCTCCGTGAGATGTCCAAAGTTTGCGTCATTTTTTTTATAACCTAACCCTGCTTTAAACTTCTCCACAACTTCCTTGGCCTTCATGATGTGGTTTGTTCACTAAGGTTCTCTAACAAACCTCTAATGGCTTCACGGAATGGCTCTATTTATACTGAGATTAAATTACACACAGGTGGACTCTACTTACTAATTACCGTATATACACAAGTATAAGCCGACCTGAATATAAGCCAAGGCACCTAATTTTACCACAAAAAAACTGGGAAAATGTATTAACTGGAGTATAAGCCTAGGGTAGGAAATGCAGCAGCTACTGTAAGTGGAAAAGAGGGTCAACAATGCCCATTTGCAGCTTCACTGTGCCCATTTGCAGCCTCACTGTGCCCATTGCATGCCTCACTGTGGCCATATGCAACCTCACTGTGCCCATTGCATGCCTCACTGTGGCCATTTGCAGCCTCATTGTGCCCATTGCATGTCTCACTGTGCCAATCTGCATACCTGATCTCCGTGTCATGCAGTCAGTCGGTGGCCATCCAGTGTAACAAAGAACCCACCTCCTCCTCGTCCTTGTCCGTGATAGACGGAACACTCAGTTTCCCAGCAGTGAGTCAGTGTTCCGCCTATCGAGGACGAGGAGGAGGCGGGGCTTTGTTACAATGAACGGCCACCGTCTGACTGCATGACACAGGCTGATCAGGTATGCAGATCGGAGAGACTCGAGTATAAGCCGAGGGGGGCTTTTTTGTAGCACAAAAAAATGTGCTGAAAAACGCGGCTTATACTTGAGTATATACGGTAGGTGACTTCTGAAGGCAATTGGTTCCACTAGATTTTTGCTAGGGGTATCAGAGTAAAGGGAGCTGAATACAAATGCATGCCATACTCTTCAGATATTTATTTGTAAAAAAAAATGAAAAAAATGTATCATTTTCCTTCCACTTCACAATTATGTGCCACTTTGTGTTGGTCTATCACATAAAATCCCAATAAAATACATTTAAGCCCCGTACACACGATCGGATAACCTATGGATTTTCGTCCGATGGATTTGTCCATCGGAAATCCGATGAAACTGTTTTTCATCAGTCTTGGCCACACACCATCAGTCTAAAAACCGACCGTTCCAAACGCAGTGACGTAAAACACTCCGATGAGCCGAGAAAAATGAAGTTTAATGCTTCTGAGCATGCGTCGACTTGATTCTGAGCATGCGTGGGTTTTTTAACCGATGGACTTGCCCATAGACGATCGGAAATTCCCATCGGTTTTTTATCCATCGGAAAATTTTAAAACAAGTTCTATTTTTTACAACCGATGGAAAAAAGACCGATGGGTACCATACACGATCGGTTGGTCTGATGAAAACCATCCATCGGACGGTTTTCATCAGTCAAACCGATCGTGTGTACGGGGCTTTACGTTTTTGGTTACATTGTTAGTCAGGTTGAAAAAAGACACAAGTCCATCTAGTTCAACCATAAAAAAAAAAAATATATCGTACAATCCCATATACCCAATTCTATACCCACAGTTGATCCAGAGGAAGGCAAAAAACCCCAGCAGAGCATGCTCCAATTTGCTACAGCAGGAGAAAAAATTCCTTCCTGATCCCCCGAGAGGCAATCGGATTTTCCCTGGATCAACTTTACCTATAAATGTTAGTACCCAGTTATATTATGTACATTTAGGAAAGTATCCAGACCTTTCTTAAAGCAATCTACTGAGCTGGCCAGAACCACCTCTGGAGGGAGTCTATTCCACATTTTCACAGCTCTTACTGTGAAGAAACCTTTCCATATTTGGAGATGAAATCTCTTTTCCTCTAGACGTAAAGAGTGCCCCTGTGTCCTCTGTGTTTACCGTAAAGTGAATAACTCAACACCCAGTTCACTATATGGACCCCTTATATATTTGTACATGTTGATCATATCCCCCCTTATTCTCCTCTTCTCAAGAGTGAATAAATTCAGTTTCTCTAATCTTTCCTCATAGCTGAGCTCCTCCATGCCTCTTATCAGTTTGGTTGCCGTTCTCTGCACTTTCTCCAGTGCCCCGATATCTTTTTTGAGAACTGGTGCCCAAAACTGAACTGCATATTCCAGATGAGGTCTTACTAATGATTTGAACAGGGGCAAAATGATATCTCTCTCTCTCTGGAGTCCATACCTCTCTTAATACAAGAAAGGACTTTGCTAGCTTTGGAAACCGCAGCTTGGCATTGCATGCCATTATTGAGCTTGCGATCTACCAAACCCCCAGATCCTTCTCCACTACGGATTCCCCCAGTTGTACTCCCCCTAGCATGTGTGATGCATGCATATTCTTAGCCCCCAAGTGCATAACTTTACATTTATCAACATTAAACCTCATCTGCCACATAGTCGCCCAATTAGACAGTGCATTGAGGTCGGCTTGTAAATTGGAGACATCCTGTAAGGACGTTATTCCACTGCATAGCTTGGTGTCATCTGCAAAGACAGAAATTTTACTTTTGATCCCAGACCCAATATAATTTTTAAAGATATTAAAAACTAAGGGTCCCAACACTGAACCTTGGGGTACACCACTGATAACCTTAGACCATTCAGAGTAAGAACCATTAACCACTACTCTCTGAATTCTGTCTTTTAGTTGTAACATGACAAAATGTAGAAAATTTCAAGGGGTATGAATACTTTTTCAAGACACTGTATGTGCTCAAGCCTATGCCACTGCACCTTCCCCAGAGACACTGGCAGACTTAAGCCCCATACACACGATCGGTTTGACTGATGAAAACCGTCCGATGGATGGTTTTCATCAGACCAACCGATCGTGTATGGTACCCATCGGTCTTTTTTCCATCGGTTGTAAAAATAGAACTTGTTTTAAAATTTTCCGATGGATAAAAAACCGATGGGAATTTCCAATCGTCTATGGGCAAGTCCATCGGTTAAAAAACCCACGCATGCTTAGAATCAAGTCGACGCATGCTCAGAAGCATTAAACTTCATTTTTCTCGGCTCATCGGAGTGTTTTACGTCACCGCGTTTGGAACGGTCGGTTTTTAGACTGATGGTGTGTGGCCAAGACTGATGAAAAACAGTTTCATCGGATTTCCGATGGACAAATCCATCGGACGAAAATCCATAGGTTATCCGATCGTGTGTACGGGGCTTTACAGTTTACTAGAAGAGCCCTAAATCTCTATTATTAAGACATACAGAAGCTCATTGCCTTGTGACAAAAGGCGGAGCGCATTTTTGAGAAAGGGGACAAAAATGGGAAACTACTAGCACTCCTTATGGCTGAGACTAAACCTATGACAGTGGTCCCTTGTATCTCCTCTCTGTCCTCTCTCTCTTGATAACGGTCAGGAAGGAAATTCTTCAGTCTTTTGTTTCCGTTTACAGAAGTTTGTATTCGCCTACACAGTGCCCTATAGCGTGAAAGACCTAGCTGTCCTAGAACCATTACCTCCCTACCTTGCCTGCTGATGCTTAAGATAACCTTGATGCCCCCTTTAAGAAGGCGGTGGTGGCTGTTGCGATTAGTTATTTTCCTAACGGTAAGGCGCCTGGTCCTAAAGGACTGCCGATGGTATAAGCACTATGCGGAAGCTCTTGCACTGAAATTACTTCTTTAATACCAAGATTGTTTTGAACGAGGCACATGTAGTACTCCTAGCCAAACCAGATAAGGACCCCTTTCAATTCTTCTCATATAGACCCATTTCCCTACTGAATATGAACTTTAAAGTACGCACCAAAATGCTGGCTACTCGGCTTATGTTTGTTCTGCAGCATCTTATTTCCTTGAATCAAGCAAGGCCACGGATATTACGGTAATTTACGACAGGCCTTCTCTCATACTCAATTAGGTCTAGAAATCTCAAGATGGGGTATATTGATTTTCCTTGATCTAGAAAAGGCCTTTGATTCAGTCGATTGGCAGTATATAGAGACAGTGTTGGCTGCGTACGACTTTGGTCCCAATTTTTTTCCCAGTAAGTAGGGGTTATTCGACAAGGATGTCCCATGTCTCCTGGCCTCTTTGCTTTAATGATAGAACCCTTGGCTACAACCTTAAGAGCTTCTTTTGAGGGGCATTCAGGTGAGCAGCCTGGTGGAAAAAACAGCACTATATGGGGGTGATATAGTCCTTTTCCTCCGGGATTCTGACTCGTCCCTATCGGCAGCCCTGTCCGATAGGGACATACTTTTTATATACTTTATATACTTTTAAATACTTTCACCATACATTCAGAATTGAAAGTTAACTGGAGCAAATCTTGCCACCCTCTCATACTCTTAAGCCCTGTACACACGATTGGTTTTACCAATGAAAATAGTCCGATGGACTTTTGTAATCGGACAAACCGATCATGTATGGGCCCCATCGGTCTTTTTTCCATCGGTGTTAAAAATAGAACATGTTTTAAATTTATCCAATGGAAAAAAAAAACGATAGCAAATTACTATCGCCTGTAGGGAACTCCATCGGATAAAAAAACCCACGCATGCTCAGAATCAAGTCGACGCATGCTCAGAAGCATAGAAATTTTTTTTGGCTCGTCTGAGTGTTTTATGTCACAGCGTTTGGGACGATCGGTTTTTTGACTGATGGTGTGTAGGCAAGACTGATGGAAGTCAGCTTCATCGGATTTCCGATGGAAAAATCCATCGGTTTAAAATCCATAAGAAATCCGATCATGTGTACAGGGCTTTAGAGTCCCAAATAATTGACCATTACAGTGGGTGGACAGTGTCAATTATCTAGGTATTCATATTTCTAGCCAAGCTTCTGACTTTATTCCATTGAATGTTGCTGCAGACACTTTAAAAAAAAGATTACAGGCCTGTCAGAATCCTCCCCTGTCCCTGATATGCAAAAGTTAATTTGTTAAAAATTAAATTTCTTCCCCTTTTCCTATATACACTATATTGCCAAAAGTATTGGGACACCTGCCTTTATTCGCACATGAAATTTAATGGCATCCCAGTCTTGGTCCGTAGGGTTCTAAATTGAGTTGGCCCACCCTTTGCAGCTATAACAGCTTCAACTCTTCTGGGAAGGTTGTCCACAAGGTTTAGGAGTATGTTTATGGGAATGTTTGACTATTCTTCCAGAAGCGCATTTGTGAGTTCAGGCACTGATGTGGATGAGAGCCTGGCTCGCAGTCTCCACATTAATTCATCCCAAAGGTGGTCTATCGGGTTGAGGTCAGGACTCTGTGCATAAGTCCATAAAGACATGAATGAGCACGCTTGGGGTGGATGAAGTTGACTGACCTCTTATCAGCAGCATTTTCATCCTGAATTTTTAAGACTGGTAGTTCTGGTTTGTCATATTTGCAAAGGAAAGCTTTATTGCAGCTGTGTTGCTGGCCGTATTCTTTTATTCTTTTGCAGTCTTCTTTCTATTGCTGTATCTGCTGTAACTGGCTATGGCTGGCTTCTCAACTTTTCTCTGGGTAGGTGCCTGTGATACAGTATGCCTGGGCCCATAACCTGTTAGAAATTCTGTATATAGCCCTATAGAATAGAAAGAAAGTACACAGTCCACATAGGCTTTGCTGCTTAACTGCAGACAGGAACATGAAACTTTATTATCAGAGAAAATACATGGCGTATAGTCGTAGATGCAGCTAAAAACGTATAAACAATGCCATCTAATGTTTGATGTAGTTGTTGCACAAAAATTCCAACATGTATGAAGATGTTGGGTGAGTGCCTCCAGACCAAGAATGGGGCGTATGCCCTGTTTGGCATTGATAACTGTGAACAGGTTTGAGTAGAAGCTCTGAAACCTCTCCTTTTCTGAAACAATAAAGATGAGTCCTTGAGAGAGGAGTTGCCACAGCAGCATGGAGTGGAGGTCAGTTAGTCTTTGTGGAGAGCTTGGCAGGTTGGACAGCATAAACCAGGACAGAGGCAGAAATTTAAATTCTAGCTTGTAGCCCCTGGACATCACATTCTTAACCCATGCATCTGAAATGTTCTTATTGCATGTGGTGGCAAAGGCTAACAGGTGTCCCTCCACTCTGAGAAGTGGATGGTGTCCACTTAAAGTGAAGGGAGCTTGCTCACAGGTTTGGAACATTTAGAATTCAATGAAATGGAACTACATCCCAGGCTTTGACTTGAGTGCCTAAAATCAGCCTATCCAGAACACTGCAAGATAATCTCTTATGCCTCTGCAGCAAATGAATAATCTTGATTAAAGAAAAATTATCTTGATACAAATGGCAAAAAATATGGGTTTAATTTTCTCATTAGAATATATATCTATTGTCCTAATACACTAGCAAGAAACTGAAGCATGATTGGAGTGGTAGGAGTTTTACCTGGCTGACTAACAGCTTTTTTGATGCCAGTGTCCAGTTCTTCTGTGGGCAGCAATATAACCCAGTTATCTCAGAATTTCTTCTGGCCCTGTATCCAGTGGCGGCCCGTCCATTAGGGGCGCACGTGCGTGATGCTCCCCCATCCATGCGTCCAGCTCCCTAATCTACATGCGGGGTGCCAGACGCATGGATTCCAATGGTTTTTTTTTTCTTTTGAAGCACGTGATTAGAGCCTGAGGCTCTAATAGTCTTGAAAAAGGTGGGCTCGGGAGCGCAATCCAGTGACATGGGAGCAGGGGTGGGGCCGAGTCTCACTGTCTGTGTCAATAGATGCAGCAGTGGGACTTGGGACTTGGGAACGAACCCACATGTGTGCCCCCATGGTAAGTGGCTCTCCGTGGGGGCAACCGATGAAGAGGAGTGGCATGTAGCGCCGGCGGAGCACCCCAGAAGAACAGGATTGGCGCTGCTCTGCGCAAAATCATTGCACAGAGCAGGTAAGTATAGATATGTTTTTCATTTTTATTCATTTTAAAACAAGGGTTTACAACCACTTTAAAAGGAATGTATTGTGTATTTTCAGTTAATGCAGATTTTGCAATATCGTTGCAGCGTTTGTCTTAAAGTAATTTTGGTAAGACTATTACATTTTCCAAGCTCTTCCATATCTTTGTTGTTGTATTAAATAAGATTTTTCTTTTTATTTGAATGAACTTCCATGTGCATGCATGCAAGGTATGTCATTCTGGCCTGGACAAACAAGATAAATGAAGATCCCAAACTCAGAAGAAGGCCAGGTGAAGATGTCAGTGATAGCAAAGGAGCAGGGGGAGATGAGTTAAAGCGGAGTTCCAGCCTGTATTAAAAAAAAATAAAAGTCAGCAGCTACAAATACTGTAGCTGCTGACTTTTAATATAAGGACACTTACCTGTCCAGGCATCCCGCAACGTCGGCACCCCTAGCCGATTCGTCCATCGGCTGTGGGTGCAGGCGCCGGCATCACAGCCTGTTTCCTACTGCGCGAGTCACGCTGCACTTTCTGAATGGTCCTGCTGTCTTCTGTGACCTACGTGTCTCCCAGAAGGCAGCGGGGGCCGTAAATTCCATAGATCGCCACGATCGTTGTGCAGCGATCTTACCTGGAAGTGGGAGCAAGTACCTGGTTTTGACAGGTCTCTGCTCTCCCCTCCCCCCCCCCCCCAAAAAGGTCCAAATGGTGGTGGTAGTGAAGGGGGGGGGGGCTGCGAACAAGCGGAGCTTCCACTTTTGGGTCGAGCTCTGCTTTAGGTTCTACTTTACTTTCCTTGAGTCCAAGAGCATTTTTTTAACCTCAGCGAGGTCTCACTTTTAACAGACCTTTTGGTGTTTGTAGTCTACCATAACGTACTATGCATTGTTTTTTGTGGGGTAGATATAACTTTAATGTAGCAGCAAATTGGTATACATATACTTTTATTTCTTGTTTTTATTGGAATTACATAGTAAAAATAAATGGAAAAATTTTACTTTTTTTCCCCAACATAACATTTACATAATTTGCACACCAAAAAAAGTAAAAAGAAAAAATATTCAGCGCTGAAAAAATTGTTAGGAAATACTAAAAGTTGCAAGCCAGCACTCAAGGTATACTCATAAAAATCCCTCAAATACAATCTGAAATAAAAATAGTGCAGCGCAACTGTGTGTCATCCAACCCCACGCTGAGGAAGTCCCGCCTACTGGACGTAACGCGTACGGGGGGAGGAGCCACGCTAGACGTCATTCGCGGTCATCACCACAGTCTGTGTTACCACGCCGCTCTATCCATATGCTTTGAACGCTGACACTCGCGTCTGAGTGCCTTATTTGTGAGTAACATTTTATGAGTTGTATATTTTAATACATTAAACAGTCTATACAGAGAGCACTAGATCGTTCTTTATTCTTGTCTTCCTATATGATGGAGTTTCCAGCCTGATATCCTGCTATATGTGACCACTAGGGATGAGCTTCGTGTTCGAGTCGAACATACGTTCGACTCGAACATTGGCTGTTCGATCGTTCGACGAAGATCGAACGATTTGGGCCGTTCGCGCCAAATTCGAGTGACGCGAACGGCCCACAATGCACTACGCCATCGCAGTGTCATCCAGGCGCTGTGATTGGCCAAGCATGCACTGTGACCCCGCATGCTTGGCCAATCACAGCGCCGGCAGCGAGGAGAGCAATGATTGGCCACAGGCAGGATGCCTGTGGCCAATTATTGCTGAGGGTGTTTAGTACACGCCCCACACTATAAAAGGCCGCCAGCACGGCGGCCTAGTGTAGTGTGTTCCGGAGCAGGGATAGAGTAGCATAGGCAGGGACAGTGACTGTTATTTCTTTCTTGCTTAACCTGGATTCCTTTAGTTTAGGGAAAGAGAAGGATAGGTAGGGAGAGTGTCAGTGTGTTTTGTGCTTCTGCTATAGTGTGCTTAAAAAAAACATTTATTCTAGGGACAGAAAACTCTAGGTAGGGACAGTGTCAGTTTCTTTCACTCTGCAAGTCCTTGTTTCCAGGGACCTGTAAGGACAGTGAGTTAATTGTCCTTGTGCTATATTGTGCTTAAAAAAAACATTTATTCTAGGGACAGAAAACTCTAGGTAGGGACAGTGTCAGTTTCTTTCACTCTGCAAGTCCTTGTTTCCAGGGACCTGTAAGGACAGTGAGTTAATTGTCCTTGTGCTATATTGTGATTAAAAAAAACATTTATTCTAGGGACAGAAAACTCTAGGTAGGGACAGTGTCAGTTTCTTTCACTCTGCAAGTCCTTGTTTCCAGGGACCTGTAAGGACAGTGAGTTAATTTTCCTTGTGCTATATTGTGATTAAAAAAAACATTTTTTCTAGGGACAGAAAACTGTAGGTAGGGAGAGTGTTTTTTTTCTTTCACTCTGCAAGTCCTTGTTTCCAGGGACCTGTAAGGACAGTGAGTTAATTGTCCTTGTGCTATATTGTGCTTAAAAAAACATTTATTCTAGGGACAGAAAACTCTAGGTAGGGACAGTGTCAGTTTCTTTCACTCTGCAAGTCCTTGTTTCCAGGGACCTGTAAGGACAGTGAGTTAATTGTCCTTGTGCTATATTGTGATTAAAAAAAACATTTATTCTAGGGACAGAAAACTCTAGGTAGGGACAGTGTCAGTTTCTTTCACTCTGCAAGTCCTTGTTTCCAGGGACCTGTAAGGACAGTGAGTTAATTTTCCTTGTGCTATATTGTGATTAAAAAAAACATTTTTTCTAGGGACAGAAAACTGTAGGTAGGGAGAGTGTTTTTTTTCTTTCACTCTGCAAGTCCTTGTTTCCAGGGACCTGTAAGGACAGTGAGTTAATTTTCCTTGTGCTATATTGTGATTAAAAAAAACATTTTTTCTAGGGACAGAAAACTCTAGGTAGGGAGAGTGTTTTTTTTCTTTCACTCTGCAAGTCCTTGTTTCCAGGGACCTGTAAGGACAGTGAGTTAATTGTCCTTGTGCTATATTGTGCTTAAAAAAAACATTTTTTCTAGGGACAGAAAACTCTAGGTAGGGAGAGTGTTTTTTTTTTTTCACTCTGCAAGTCCTTGTTTCCAGGGACCTGTAAGGACAGTGAGTTAATTGTCCTTGTGCTATATTGTGCTTAAAAAAAACATTTATTCTAGGGACAGAAAACTCTAGGTAGGGACAGTGTCAGTTTCTTTCACTCTGCAAGTCCTTGTTTCCAGGGACCTGTAAGGACAGTGAGTTAATTTTCCTTGTGCTATATTGTGATTAAAAAAAACATTTATTCTAGGGACAGAAAACTCTAGGTAGGGACAGTGTCAGTTTCTTTCACTCTGCAAGTCCTTGTTTCCAGGGACCTGTAAGGACAGTGAGTTAATTTTCCTTGTGCTATATTGTGATTAAAAAAAACATTTATTCTAGGGACAGAAAACTCTAGGTAGGGACAGTGTCAGTTTCTTTCACTCTGCAAGTCCTTGTTTCCAGGGACCTGTAAGGACAGTGAGTTAATTTTCCTTGTGCTATATTGTGATTAAAAAAAACATTTTTTCTAGGGACAGAAAACTGTAGGTAGGGAGAGTGTTTTTTTTCTTTCACTCTGCAAGTCCTTGTTTCCAGGGACCTGTAAGGACAGTGAGTTAATTTTCCTTGTGCTATATTGTGATTAAAAAAAACATTTTTTCTAGGGACAGAAAACTCTAGGTAGGGAGAGTGTTTTTTTTCTTTCACTCTGCAAGTCCTTGTTTCCAGGGACCTGTAAGGACAGTGAGTTAATTGTCCTTGTGCTATATTGTGCTTAAAAAAAACATTTATTCTAGGGACAGAAAACTCTAGGTAGGGACAGTGTCAGTTTCTTTCACTCTGCAAGTCCTTGTTTCCAGGGACCTGTAAGGACAGTGAGTTAATTTTCCTTGTGCTATATTGTGATTAAAAAAAACATTTATTCTAGGGACAGAAAACTCTAGGTAGGGACAGTGTCAGTTTCTTTCACTCTGCAAGTCCTTGTTTCCAGGGACCTGTAAGGACAGTGAGTTAATTTTCCTTGTGCTATATTGTGATTAAAAAAAACATTTATTCTAGGGACAGAAAACTCTAGGTAGGGACAGTGTCAGTTTCTTTCACTCTGCAAGTCCTTGTTTCCAGGGACCTGTAAGGACAGTGAGTTAATTTTCCTTGTGCTATATTGTGATTAAAAAAAACATTTATTCTAGGGACAGAAAACTCTAGGTAGGGACAGTGTCAGTTTCTTTCACTCTGCAAGTCCTTGTTTCCAGGGACCTGTAAGGACAGTGAGTTAATTTTCCTTGTGCTATATTGTGATTAAAAAAAACATTTTTTCTAGGGACAGAAAACTGTAGGTAGGGAGAGTGTTTTTTTTCTTTCACTCTGCAAGTCCTTGTTTCCAGGGACCTGTAAGGACAGTGAGTTAATTTTCCTTGTGCTATATTGTGATTAAAAAAAACATTTTTTCTAGGGACAGAAAACTCTAGGTAGGGAGAGTGTTTTTTTTCTTTCACTCTGCAAGTCCTTGTTTCCAGGGACCTGTAAGGACAGTGAGTTAATTGTCCTTGTGCTATATTGTGCTTAAAAAAAACATTTTTTCTAGGGACAGAAAACTCTAGGTAGGGAGAGTGTTTTTTTTTTTTCACTCTGCAAGTCCTTGTTTCCAGGGACCTGTAAGGACAGTGAGTTAATTGTCCTTGTGCTATATTGTGCTTAAAAAAACATTTATTCTAGGGACAGAAAACTCTAGGTAGGGACAGTGTCAGTTTCTTTCACTCTGCAAGTCCTTGTTTCCAGGGACCTGTAAGGACAGTGAGTTAATTTTCCTTGTGCTATATTGTGCTTAAAAAAACATTTATTCTAGGGACAGAAAACTCTAGGTAGGGACAGTGTCAGTTTCTTTCACTCTGCAAGTCCTTGTTTCCAGGGACCTGTAAGGACAGTGAGTTAATTTTCCTTGTGCTATATTGTGATTAAAAAAAACATTTATTCTAGGGACAGAAAACTGTAGGTAGGGAGAGTGTTTTTTTTCTTTCACTCTGCAAGTCCTTGTTTCCAGGGACCTGTAAGGACAGTGAGTTAATTTTCCTTGTGCTATATTGTGATTAAAAAAAACATTTTTTCTAGGGACAGAAAACTCTAGGTAGGGAGAGTGTTTTTTTTCTTTCACTCTGCAAGTCCTTGTTTCCAGGGACCTGTAAGGACAGTGAGTTAATTGTCCTTGTGCTATATTGTGCTTAAAAAAAACATTTTTTCTAGGGACAGAAAACTCTAGGTAGGGAGAGTGTTTTTTTTTTTTCACTCTGCAAGTCCTTGTTTCCAGGGACCTGTAAGGACAGTGAGTTAATTGTCCTTGTGCTATATTGTGCTTAAAAAAAACATTTATTCTAGGGACAGAAAACTCTAGGTAGGGACAGTGTCAGTTTCTTTCACTCTGCAAGTCCTTGTTTCCAGGGACCTGTAAGGACAGTGAGTTAATTTTCCTTGTGCTATATTGTGATTAAAAAAAACATTTATTCTAGGGACAGAAAACTCTAGGTAGGGACAGTGTCAGTTTCTTTCACTCTGCAAGTCCTTGTTTCCAGGGACCTGTAAGGACAGTGAGTTAATTTTCCTTGTGCTATATTGTGATTAAAAAAAACATTTTTTCTAGGGACAGAAAACTGTAGGTAGGGAGAGTGTTTTTTTTCTTTCACTCTGCAAGTCCTTGTTTCCAGGGACCTGTAAGGACAGTGAGTTAATTGTCCTTGTGCTATATTGTGCTTAAAAAAAACATTTATTCTAGGGACAGAAAACTATAGGTAGGGACAGTGTCAGTTTCTTTCACTCTGCAAGTCCTTGTTTCCAGGGACCTGGAGAGACATTGAGTGAATTGTCCTTGTGCTATATTGTGATTAAAAAAAACATTTATTCTAGGGACAGAAAACTCTAGGTAGGGACAGTGTCAGTTTCTTTCACTGTGAAAGTCCTTGTTTCAAGGGACAGAGAAGGACACCTGAAGGTAGCCCTTATTGCTTTTTTCCCATCTCCCTGCAGGCCATCTATTAGAATGTCTGGAAGGCAAACAAGGAGAGGCAGACAGTCAGGAGGCAATAAAAGAGGGCAAGCAGGCTCTGTGTCTGGGGGCAACAGTGCTGGTCGTGGACGCGGTGCATTGTCATCAGCACATGGCCATGGGACACGCTTGTCCTTCTTTTCGGCAGCTGGACATGTTGAGCCACATCATGCCGAAGACTTGGTAGAGTGGATGACCAAGCCCTCCTCCTCCTCCTCATCCTCTCTCACCCAGGCTCAGGGTACTGGAAAAGCAGCTGCCAAAGCGTCGTCTTCCCTGGTATCAATGTCAGACAAATCATCAGTCACTCCTTCCCTAGACCCACCATGTCCTCCTCCTGAGGAGTCCCCCGAACTGTTTCAGCACAGTGTTGGGTACATGCTCCAGGAGGATGCCCAGCGTTTCGAAGGGTCTGATGATGAAACCCAGCTAGAGGAAGGCAGTAGCGTGAGAGCAGACAGAGGGGATGCTCAAGAAGGACACCAATCTGGCAGTCATGTTCCAGCAGCTGCAGCATACTGCCAGATTGGCTCCAGTGATGAGGAGGGAGGGGATGATGAGGTCAATGACTCCACGTGGGTGCCTAATAGGAGAGAGGAGGAGGAGGAGGATGAGGAGGAGGCACATCTCCAACGAGGCAGGATGCCCTTTGGTGGCCAGCGTAAGGGCAGTACACCGACGGAATCACACCGCAGAGCTCCGCCTGTGCAGGGCGCTGCCTCTGCCCGTCATTCAAAAAGTTCTTTGGTGTGGGCCTTTTTTGAGGCTAGTGCATCAGATCGCACAGCTGCTGTTTGCAACATATGTCTCAAGCGTATATCGCGTGGCCAAAACATCAGCCGCTTGGGTACCACATGCCTGACCAGACATATGTTGACCTGCCATGCAGCTCGTTGGCAAGCCTACCTCAAAGACCCACACCAAAGAACAAAGCGGACCTCTCCTTGCACCGCATCAGCTGGGATCTCCAACCCCACTATAACTTCAGTCCTCTCTGAAACATGCACTGAGAGGAATGAAGGTGTAGAATTAGGTGTGTCACAGCCAAGTACTTGCGCCCACTCTGCTAGCAGTACACCGACGTCCGATTCTAGCAGGCAAATTTCCCTGCCCCAGCTGCTGGACCGTCGAAAGAAGTTCACTCCCAGCCATCCACATGCCCAGCGGTTGAATGCTAGCTTGGCTAAATTGCTAGCGCTTCAACTGCTGCCTTTTCAGTTGGTAGACTCGGCCCCCTTCCGTGAGTTTGTGCAATGTGCGGTTCCTCAGTGGCAGGTTCCCAAACGCCACTTTTTCTCACGGAAGGCTATTCCGGCTCTCTACCGGCATGTGGAAGGCAATGTCTTGGCCTCGCTGGACAGGGCGGTCAGCGGTAAGGTGCATATTACCGCTGACTCATGGTCCAGCAGGCATGGACAGGGACGTTACCTTTCTTTCACGGCCCATTGGGTCACTCTTTTGGCAGCTGGGAAGGATTCAGGACAAGGTGCAGTAGTGTTGGAGGTTGTCCCACCGCCACGCCTCCAAAATGCTACTACTGGTTGTGACACACCTCTCTCCTCCACCCCCTCCTCTTCTTCTTCCTCCATGGCCTCTTCCTGTGGTTTGTCCTATGAACCAGCGGTGCTCCGTAGCCGTTCACGGGGCTACGCAAGTACGCAGGCAAAAAGATGCCATGCCGTGCTTGCGCTGGTGTGTTTGGGGGACAGAAGCCACACTGGGGCAGAGGTCCTGTCTGCTCTGCAGGGCCAGGCCGAGAGGTGGTTGACGCCACGCCAGCTTAAGCCAGGAATGGTGGTTTGCGACAATGGCACCAACCTCCTCTCCGCCCTCCGACAGGGACAACTGACCCATGTGCCCTGTGTGGCTCACGTCCTTAACCTGGTGGTGCAGCGCTTCTTGGGCAGGTACCCGGGCTTACAGGATGTCCTGAGGCAGGCCAGGAAAGTCTGTGTGCATTTCCGCAGATCTTATAATGCCAGTGCTCGCCTGGCTGAGCTGCAAAAGGAGTTGAACCTGCCCAAGAACCGCCTTATATGTGACATGCCCACCAGGTGGAACTCAACGTTGGCCATGCTGCAGCGGCTGCACACGCAGCAGAGGGCCATCAATGAGTACCTGTGCGACTACGGCACCAGGACAGGGTCAGGGGAGCTTGGTTTTTTTTCTCCACGCCAGTGGGGCATGATCAGGGATGCATGCACTGTCCTGGCACCATTTGAGGAGGCCACGAGGATGGTGAGCAGTGACAGTGCATGCATCAGTGACACTGTACCTCTTGTCCACCTGTTGGAGCACACGCTGCGTGGAATAATGGACAGGGCACTTGAGGCAGAACAGAGGCAGGAAGAGGAGGACTTCCTTGCCTCTCAAGGCCCCCTTTACCCAGACAGTGTTCCTTCTGTCCCACCCATCGCACAGGAAGAGGAGGAGGAGGAGGAGGAGGAGGAGGAGGAGGAGGAGGATTGTGTCAGCATGGAGGTGGAGGCTGGCACTCAGCATCATCAGCAGCAGTCTTTTAGGGATGATTTACAGTCCCAAGAAACCAGTGGACTTGTACGTGGCTGGGAGGAGGTGGCTGCGGATCATGTCGTCCTTAGTGACCCAGAGGACTCCGGAGCGAATGCCTCAGCAAACCTACGCTGCATGGCCTCCCTGATCCTGCAAAGTCTGCGGAAGGATCCTCGTATTCTTCGGATCAAGGAGAGGGACCATTACTGGCTGGCCACTCTCCTTGATCCACGGTACAAGGGTAAGGTTGCGGACCTTATGTTACCGTCGCAGAGGGAGCAGAGGATGAGACAACTCCGGGAGGCCTTGCAGAAAGGTCTGTGCAACGCGTTCCCAGAGACTGGGAGGTTGCAAACTCCTGGTCCTGGACAACGAGTTGCTGAGGCTTCGGCCAGTCAAAGAAGGAGCGGTGGGGAAGGTGGCCGTCTGACCGATGCGTTCAGACAATTCTTTAGTCCGCAGCCCCAAAGTATGATCGGTTCCAGCAACCATCGCCAGCGTCTGATAAACATGGTGCAGGAATATCTAGGGGCAAGGTCAGACTTGGACACCTTCCCCACCGAAAATCCTCTGGCTTACTGGGTCTTGAGGATGGATCACTGGCCAGAGCTTGCACAGTATGCAATTGAGCTACTGGCCTGTCCTGCATCCAGCGTTCTTTCGGAACGCACATTCAGTGCTGCTGGAGGATTTGTCACGGATCACAGGGTGCGCCTGTCCACCGACTCGGTTGATCGACTGACTTTCATCAAGATGAACCAGTCTTGGATCACCACCAGCTACCACACACCTGATGCTGATATAACAGACTAATTGATTTTAAAATGTCACATCCCTTCAAGACTGATGCTGATGCTGAGTGCCTGTGCTGTTATGTTGACTGGCTATCCTCCTCCTCCGAGTCCTCAATGATACGATTGATGATGATAGCTTGGAAGATCATTTTTGTTTATGGGTGCCGCCACCAGTGCCTAACGCCCAATTTTTCAGCCCCTGTTTAACAGGGGCGTGTAATTACAATTTTTGAAGCAATACTTTGCAACAGGGCTCATTGCTGTGCTCCAAGTACAGTATCTGTGAGGAGTTGCAGTGTTGTGCCACCAGTGCCTAAGGCCCAATTTTTCAGCCCCTGTTTAACAGGGGCGTGTCATTACAATTTTTGAAGCAATACTTTGCAACAGGGCTCATTGCTGTGCTCCAAGTACAGTATCTGTGAAGGGTTGCAGTGTTGTGCCACCAGTGCCTAAGGCCCAATTTTTCAGCCCCTGTTCAACAGGGGCATGTAATTACAATTCTTGATCTAATAATTCACAGCAGGGCCCATTGCTGCACCCACCAAGAGTAACTGTCAGGGCTTACAGTGTTGTGGCACCAGCACCACCATCAAAGGCCCAATTTTTACTACCACTGTTCAACAATTATATGTAATTAAAATTCCTGATATAATAGTTGACAGCAGGGCGTTCCAGCACCAACCAAGAGTAACTGTGAGTGCTTACAGTGTTGTGCCAACACCAACAACTAAGGGGCCTATTTCTGCAGAGTATATACGGCAGGTCCCTACTTTCAAACATCCAACTTACAAACGACTCCTACTTGCAAACGCAAGAAGACAACAGGAAGTGAGAGGAAATCTACCACTAGGAAGGAAAATTCTCTCCTGTAAGAATAAATATGGGAGAAAGGTGTCTCCTCTGTACTGATGCTTTATCAGCAATCCTTGTTTCAAGAAAAACACCACATTTCAAAAACAGTTGTCATTAGGACGGAAAGTGAGGTGAAATGTTCTGAACAGGGGCACAGACAGCAAAACAAATGTTACAGGGGTGATAACCCTTACCTATGTTTTCCAAAAAGTTTAAAAATAGATTTTTGGTCTGGAGCTACACTTCAACAATGTACCTGTTCAAAATTACAAACAGATTCTACATAAGAACAAACCTACAGTCCCTGTCTTGTATGCACCGCCTGTATACGGCTGTTCAGAGTATATAGGGCCTTTTTTATTTTATGTGCGGGGTTCCCCTTAATATCCATACAAGACCCAAAGGGGCTGGTAATGGGCTGGGGTAGGGGGGGGGTCATGGGGTAGCTATGCCATTTTTCTTAAAGATTTTCATCCATATTACCGGGACCAGACATTACATTAAAGCCGCAAGCAGTTTTAAATGGCTTTTTTTTCCTTTAGAAGTGTCATTTTGTGCAGGGACAGTTCTAAACACGGGAAACACGTGGCACTTCACAGGCATACTTTAGACACCCCCCAGGTACGATATTTAAAGGAATATTTGACTTTTTTTTTTTCACTTTATGCATCATTAAAATGACTGCTCCCGGAAAACGACCGTTTTTAAAACTTATTTTTGCATTGATACATGTCCCCTGGTGCAGAACCCGGGTTCCCAAACCCTTTTTAGGACAATAACATGCATAATAGTTTTTATAATTAGCACTTTAGAATTCGAACGTTCGCATCCATTGTATTTAATAGGGTTCTAATGTTCGTTCGAACTTTCGGTCCGTTCGCGGGTTCTGGTGCGAACCGAACCCGGGGGTGTTCGGCTCATCACTAGTGACCACTGTTTGATCGGAGTTTTCCCATGTGATTCTCATTTACTCTTTTGAGTACAAGCTGTGTGACCTCTAGTTAGGTCGAAGTTGTGAGGTGAGAGGCCAATCCTATTGTGGTGGAGGGATCTCTGGACACTTTTATAACCACTTTGCATGATATTATTATTGCTGGTTCACAAGCACCTATGGACTTTATGTTATTGATTTATGGATTTTGATATGTGTTTATGACATGTATTCTACATAATTTGCACACCCCCATATATTTACTGCAAAATATAATCAACAATCAAGTCTGCTGATTAAAATTATATCACATTATTGAAAATGTTATGTAACATAGCAACAGGTAAACCTCAAAATGAAAATACTGTATGTGTTTTACTTTATGAGAAATTTGATTCTCTTTCAAAGCTACATTTTGATGCATAGAGGAGACTAACATGAGTTGTATAAATTGTTAGCATCGCATTAAAATAAGATTAGGTCAGGTTGACGAGGCAACAGATTAGCACAAAGCCCATTTTTACACAGGACTGCGATCAAGTTTAAATGACAAATGATGTGCTCACTTACATGAGCATTTGTTGCTTGCGAAATAGGCAAATGTCATCCAGATCATCCAGTGTCATTGTTGAGACCTGAGGGTTAAACTGGGGAGGGACTTTTGTTATATTTTTAAGAAAAGCAGTAAACCAGAACCAGACTCAGAGTATAAAACTAAAAAAACAGGAAACAAGGCCTACATGCAGTATAGTAATGAATATAATAATCATATAGCGCTATTGCCATATACATTTTTACCCTAAATACACATCAAAACAAGGTGTTTTTTTTTTTTAAACATTTCAACGTTATTTATCATAGGCATCTACACGTTTATCAAAAAAGAAACAATGAAAAGACTATACATTCCCTTTCAAGGAAACTTTCATCCATTCTTGAGGGAAATTTAGACTTCTTGTCACTTCTTAGCTGTGGATCTTGCTTAGTAGTTGAGCTTTGCACGTACTAAGTGTGGCAAAGGGAATAAAATGAATCCAGTGCCAGCCTCAAGGGTTATATCCTCTCTGGAGACTCCAGGAGGTGGGTAGAAAGTGAAGGCTTGCAGAAGGCCAGTAAAAAACAGGAAAAGTTCCATTTTGGCTAAACTTTCTCCAACACATGCTCTTCTTCCTGAAGGAACAAAGTCAACTTAAGGTGACACAATGTTTACAGTACTTAGCCACTGTTATGCAGTCTAGAAATAAAAGAATTATATCTAAATCTATGGATAGAATGGTGTGATAGAGGTAAGCCTGATCCCATCAGAGATGTACGGTACTCCCAACAACCAAAGTGTGATGTGAACTGCTGCTATTAGCATAGGTGTGCACACAGGGTGTGCCACGTGTCCCTGGGCACACCCTAATCACCTCATGCAGTGCCGATTCCTCCTGCTTCCTAGCACCCTGTCTCCCCCCTGCAGTGCTGCCAGCTTCCCTCCTCTCCTCTCCCACCAGCTGCTGCGGGGGATGTTTCAGTATGGAGAGTGGGGAAGGGGCCGATAAATATTTAATTTATCACCCCCTTCCTTTTCTGAGTAAACACAGTGAGCGATGTGTACTAATAATTTCTGTGTTCATTCTTAACTGAAGCATAGTAAACTATGTTTGCCATGCTTCAGTTTGTGAATGAACAGGAAGCTGCTCAGCACAACACTTCCCATTCCTTCACTGTCCAGTGCAGCTGAGGCTGCAGAAAAGGGGACTGGGGAATCTCTGTTCTCTTTCCCTTTCTCTGTCTCAAATGTGAGACATCAGGGGTCTGTTTAGACTCTTAAAATTTCACCAAAGCCCCCCAACAGGGCTGCTAAAAAAAATGTTAAAAATAAAAAATAATATTGTAAAAAATGTTAAAAATAAAAAACTACTGACACTGTCCACTGCCCTACTAACACCAATCTCTGCTCTACTGACACCGTCCACTGCTCTGCTCATATACACACATGTGTGTTTGTGCTCTGGGGTGCACACCCTAATGCAATAGGCTGTGCACACCAATGGCTACTAGGTTCCTACCAGGTGCTCAAAACACACTGAAAGCTACAGAATGGATCATCACCCTGCAGCCTAAAGCAGCCTATGCACTATGCATTTTTTCTTTTGTAAACCCAGGTAAAACGTATTTACTCTTTCGTCCATGGACCGACACAGCTTCTCTATTGACAAAGTGGGTATTATCCGTTAATTAGGAGTGACTAGGCAGAAAAACTTGTAAAAAGTGTTGCATCACACCTTCTACAGTACCGCCCAGGGGGCGGACCCTCTGGGTATACCCTCTCAGTCTGCACATCGCAGATCAGTTTTTTTCTGTCTAGCAAGGAGTAGGACATGGCTCCCTTCGGGCTCATTGGTCCGGGGAAAAAAGATATATATATTTTTATTTTTTTGCTACATTTGTTGTTTCCTGCGATCTTCGATCAACTGCCGACTGGGTGACAGGCTGGATCCTCGATCCTTGTAGTCTCCCCAGTTTCGGCCATCGAGCGTGTGCCGACCCTAGCTACGCGCTGGGTTTTCCACGACATGCCCGTCGCTCCACGGGTGGCCGGTGAGCCTACGCTCCAGGGCCTGCATCGGACCGCTCAGCTTCGGCTGACCTTACGGCCGAGTCGCAGCAGCCTGGCCGGTGAGCTTACGCTCCAAGGCTTGCATCGGACCGCTCAGCTTCGGCTGACCTTACGGCCGAGTCGCAGCAGCCTGTCCGGTGAGCGTCATGCTCCAGGGCATACATATGATCGTCCCTTCTGGGTCCAATCACAGCATGCCTGGCCAACAGTCACCTTCCGTGCGCGGACGATGATCTGTTTGGAATGTCTTCCAGCAGAATACATGCAGGATAGGTAAGTAAAACTCCCCTGCCTCGGCTGGGTGATTTAGCTGGACATTCCTGGAGAGATCAAGTAAGTGGTTGTGGCCCCTTTCTTCCCTCTCTCCCTGCCTTTCCCTCCTCCCTGGGCTTCTAGCTAAAGGTTGCTGGGTGCTGGGGGTCACCTAGGGGGTCCCACTGGAGCGGGGCTGGCTGTAACTAACATTTAAAAGAAATGTCATTTTTGCTTACCTGTGTTTCTGTGTCTCCATGCTGTCGGCGGCCATTTTGAGGTGGTCCATGCCAAGTTTGGCCTCTTGTAACTGCCTGGCGGCCATCTTCCTGTAGTTCGGCCACACCCACTGGCCCCTATCAGGTGATCGGCGGCCATGTTTGTCCACCCTGTATGCAGATATTGCCGTTCGGCGGCCATCTTTTTTGTGGGCTATGGCTGCCTGACCTCTATCTTCTGTCGGCGGCCATTTTCTTAGAGCCCACATTATCTTCCATACAGACGGTTTTGGCAACCATTTTGCGAGAGCCTCCGGCCTCTAGGGTGCATTACACTGGCGCGAAAATTCACACAGGAAGTGCTGATAAAAGAAGCAGACTGACACAGCAGCAAGGGGACAGCATCATAGGCGCAGCATAGCAGTACCTATCCAGGGTGGTGAGTCCTCTGGGTGACCCAGCATCTCTGCAGCGCAGGAGGGTGGCCTATTGATATCTTGCCTGGAGCCCTGTGAGTGTCAGCGTGTGGTCAGCATGGCATCTGAGCCAGATGTCTTCTCCCCTGAAACACCAGATTTAGCAGCTGGTGTCCCTGAGGTGTCTATGGACGCTATGTCGGCAATCCTAGAGGCGTTTGCTGCCAGGGTGGAAGCAGCACACGGGAATACAGGGGGTAGTAAACGCCCCATCCCCTGCAAGCTTCTGGGGATAATTCTGGTGCAGAACCAGGTCCAGCTATGGCTCGGGGCCCAGATTCTGACGCACCAGAGACTGCAGACCGTGACCGGACAGTGAGAATGACTCAAAGTCCAGGTCAGTACGCGAGACGGCTTTGGTATCTGACCTTATTACTGCAGTGCGGGATATGCTAAAATTGGAAAATACTGCAGAAGCAGCAGAGACTCCGGTCCACTTGGGTTTCATAGACCTGCCCGCACTGCTAAGGTGTTCCCTTGTGTGTCTTTTGATAAACTCTTATACAAGGAATGGGAGAACCCACTGAGGGTCTTTACAGCCCCAAAGAGGTTTGCGGTACGGTACCCCTTTTGAGGAGAGTTTTCTGAAGAAATGGACCTCTCCCCCCTATAGTGGACCCTCCGGTGTCCAGACTTAATAGAGCCACCACAATTCCTGTAGAAGGGGCTCCTGTTTTCTAGGACCCTGTGGATAAGAAGGCTGAAGCACTCGCTTGCTACCTATACTCAGTGGTAGGCTCGGCAGTACGCCCGGCATTGGCGGGGGCCCTAGTGTCTCACACACTTACTGAATGGGCAAGATTGCTACTCCAGGGGTTAAGGAGCGAGATGCTCCTCCTGATGAGATAACATTGGCCGACCTGTTGGTCCAGGGCCTTAGGTTTGTCTGCGAGTCAGACATGAATACTATTCCCCTGCTGTCTAAAACTTTGGTTTATGCAGTAGCAATACGCCACCTGATCTGGCTAAAAGGCTGGTCTGCGGACCAGACTTCCAAGAAAGCCCTGTTGGATCTGCCTTTTAAGGGCGACAGACTTTTTGGGGCTTCTCTGGATGACATCATCAAGGATGCCACAGGAAGTAAAAGCACTTTGCTTCCCCAAATTAGCAAGGGTAAGGGGCCACGCCAAGGGCAAGGGCCCTCCTTTACTGCACACAAGTGGTTTTTTCGTCCCCCTAGGGCGACAGGGAAAAGACCCCAGGCCGATAAAGCGCCTGCCCAAGGACAAAAGCGTCCCTGGTCCCGCATACCCAATAAGCCTGCGGACAAATTTGCGTCCGCATGAAGGTCCACCCCCACCCAGCTCTCGGGTGGGGAGACGTCTTCGCAAATTCGCGACTCAGTGGACAGCACTAATCTCCGACAGGTGTGTTTGCGAAGTAATCTCCTCAGGCTACAAGATAGTTTCTCTCTTGTCCACCGGACAGATTCAACACCTCCAATCTCCAGCTACTACCGACCCGTCGGGAGGCCCTGTATGGGGCGGTCCAGGGTCTACTGGAACGCGGGGTAGTTATTCCAGTTCCAGAACTGGAACGGGGTTTTTACTCAAATCTGTTCATTGTGCCGAAGAAGGAGGGGGTTCGTCCAAGCTTGGATCTCAGAGCCCTCAATTGCTTTGTGAAGGTACAAAGTTTTCGGATGGAGTCGGTTCGATCTGTAGTCACGGCTCTCCATCCGGGGGACTTTCTGGCCTCCTTGGACATCAAGGACGCATACCTGCATGTCCCCATATACTCCAGACACCAGAGGTTTCTGCGATTTGCTATCGGGAAGAACCACTACCAGTTTGTGGCCCTCCCGTTTGGCCTTGCCTCAGCACCCAGGACGTTCACCAAGGTGCTCGCTCCGATTCTGGCACTTCTAAGACAGCGGGGTATCGCTATCACAGGTTACTTGGACGACCTTCTGCTGAAGGGCCCTTCAAGCTCAGAATTAGAGGTAAGCGTGTCCATTACCTGTCAGACTCTTCGAGACTGTGGTTGGATACTAAACACGCAAAAGTCAGTATTGGTGCCCACTCAACGCCTAGTGTACCTGGGGTTGATTCTGGATTCCTCAGAGGCAAAGGTATTCCTCCCTGTGGAGAAGTTGCAGACCCTCCGGGCTGCAGTACGGCAGCTGACTTCCAGGAATTGGTCGTCACTCCGTTTTTGCATGCGAGTGTTGGGCCTCATGGTAGCCTCCTTTGAGGCGGTCCCATATGCTCAATACCACACTCGAGTGTTACAGAGGGAAGTTCTGTCCAGATGGAACAGATGCCCTTCATCTCTGGATTATCAAATCCGAGTGAGCCACCTAGTCAGGAGATCCCTGGTATGGTGGCTGACAGCACCGGCTCTAATGGCCGGGAAGTCATTTCTTCCGGTTTACTGGATAGTGATCACAACGGACGCCAGCCTTACAGGTTGGGGGGGAGTCTGGGGTGTCCAGTCGGCGCAAGGTCGCTGGACCCCAGAGGAAGCCCTCCTGCCGATCAATGTCCTGGAGATCCGGGCGATCAAGCTGTGCCTCTTCAAATGGTCTCAGAGACTGCAAGGGCGTCCAGTCAGGATCCAGTCAGACAACGCCACAGCAGTGGCATATGTCAATCATCAAGGAGGAACAAGAAGCTCAGCTGCAGCATCGGAGATCGCTCGCATCCTGAAGTGGGCAGAGAGGAGCGTACCGGCACTGTCGGCCGTGTACATTCCGGGTGTGGAAAACTGGCAGGCGGACTACCTGAGCCGCCAGATGCTGGACCAGGGAGAATGGTCCTTACACCCGGAGGTGTTCCAACTCCTCTGCCAAAGATGGGGCACACCAGACGTAGATCTTCTGGCTTCCCGACTCAATCGGAAGGTATTGAGGTTTGTGGCCCGGTCAAGAGACCCATGGGCAGACGCAACGGACGCGTTGGTAGCATCGTGGGGCCAGTATCGGCTAATCTATGCCTTCCCTCCCTTAAGGCTTCTTCCTCTTCTGCTCCGCAGAGTGGAGGCAGAGGGAATTCCAATGATCCTAATCGCTCCAGATTGGCCTCAGCGTCCTTGGTACGCCGATCTAGTACGTCTGGTAGCAGACGTCCCCTGGCGCCTACCACTACGGAAGGACCTGCTGTCGCAAGGTCCCATATTCCATCCTGCTTTACAGTCATTGGCTTTAACGGCATGGCTGTTGAGAACCAGGTACTGAGAGACCGGGGCCTGTCAGACTCAGTAATTTCTACTATGAGAAGTGCTCGGAAACCGTCCTCTAGGAAGGTCTATCACCGCACTTGGAGGGCCTACATCTCCATGTGTGAGGAAATGAAATGGCATCCGCGTACCTATTTGGTTTCCAGAATCCTGCTGTTTTTACAGCATGGGGTAGACCAAAGGCTTGCCCTAAGTACGAGTAAGGGACAGATATCTGCCCTGGCTGTCTTTTTTCAGCGACCCCTGGCGACTCACTCTCTCGTGAGTACATTTGTGCAGGGGGTTCGACATGTGGCCCCTCCGGTCCGCCCCCCGTTACCTCCGTGGGACTTGAACCTGGTCCTCTCGGTGCTTCAGAAGGCACCGTTTGAGAATATTAGAGATATTCCCCTGTTGACACTTTCTCAGAAGGTGGTCTTTTTGGTGGCTGTTACGTCAGTTAGACGAGTCTCTGAGCTGGCAGCCTTGTCCTGCAAGGCTCCCTATTTGATTTTCCACAAGGATAAGGTGGTGCTGCGGCCGCAGCCTTCCTTTCTTCCGAAGGTCGTTTCGGCTTTTCATCTCAACGAAGACATTGTACTTCCATCCTTGTGTCCTCAGCCGTCGAATCCTAAGGAGTCGGCGTTGCATTCCTTGGACGTTGTCCGAGCTTTGAGAGTATACATATCTGCTACTTCCCTGTTCCGGAAGTCAGACTCACTGTTTGTTTCGGTGGCTGGTCCCAAGAAGGGCCAAGCAGTCTCATCGGCCACCATCTCTAGGTGGATCCGACAGATAGTAATCCAGGCTTACGCCTTAAAGGGTCAGGCGCCCCCCTTTCCTGTCACGGCGCATTCGACCAGGGCAATAGGTGCCTCTTGGGCTTTCCGACATCAAGCGTCTGTTTCCCAACTATGTAAAGCGGCGACTTGGTCGTCCGCTCACACTTTCACAAAATTCTACAAAGTTGATGTAGGTGCATCTTCGGATGCCTCTTTCGGCTGCAAGGTTTTGCAGGCGGCTGTTTAGAGTTGCAACTCCTCCGTTGGAGGAGTGCTGTTTTGTGTTTTGGGGTGAAGTTTGTTTTTATGCTGTTACCACCCCTCGTTTTTTTCTCTGACACTGCTTTGGGACGTCCCACTTTGTCAATAGAGAAGCTGTGTCGGTCCATGGACGAAAGAGTAAATAGGATTTTTTACTCACCGTAAAATCCTTTTCTCTGAGTCCATGGACCGACACAGCACCCACCCCTCCTTTTAAGTTTGTACTGCTTTTTGACGAACTGATCTGCGATGTGCAGACTGAGAGGGTATACCCAGAGGGTCCGCCCCCTGGGCGGTACTGTAGAAGGTGTGATGCAACACTTTTTACAAGTTTTTCTGCCTAGTCACTCCTAATTAACGGATAATACCCAAATAGAGAAGCTGTGTCGGTCCATGGACTCAGAGAAAAGGATTTTACGGTGAGTAAAAAATCCTATTTTTTTTAAAAACCACCTGTAAGAGAAAGCCATAATGAGCTAGTATGACTAGCATAATAGGTCATTATGCATCACTTACCTTAGATCGGGGCCCCCGAAGGCGTCCCCGTCTCCCTCTCCAGCCGCAGCCATTGCTGCCGCGATAGCCGGAATGTTACTTCCGGGTATCGCCGCGCCAGCCAATCACAGCGCCGCTCCGGCGCTGTGATTGGCCGGAGCGGCGAAGACGTGACTCCGCGCATGCGCGCGGGAGCCGTCAAATCCGGCTAAGCCGGATTTGTGAATGGGATTGGGATTAACCCTATGAATGCGCCTTTGCACAACGGTGCATTATTTTTTGTAAAATATCTCCTAAACCGTGTAGGTTTAGGAGATATTTCTTGCACCTACAGGTAAGCCTTAATCTAGGCTTACCTGTACCTGTAGGTGAAAGTTGCAAAAGTGGGTTTACAACCACTTTAAAACCAGTTGGTTGAAAGAAAAAAAATGCCTTGGTTCACCCATCCACACATTCGATGTGGATGGGGAAATCCTCCTTCTGTTATATTGTATTCTGACAGTAGAGAGACTTCCCCACAGTCAGAATAGAATTATCAGTGTTGCCAGCTATAGCCGGCGGCACTAATCTTTCAGGAAAAACCTGAAAGGCTGGTTGTACACAAATCGATCTTTAGATCAACTTATGTACAGCTAGCTGCCCATACATTGATCGAAATCTGGCGAGTCCCTGCTGAATCGACCAAACTTTGATCCATGTATGGCTGGCTTTAAAGTGTTTACCTACACCTTCCTGATGAAGTGCCCATTGTTATTGCCACAAAAAATGATTATGCTGTATACATGTATTCTATTAATAAAGACCAGTTCTTGATGTAAAATATTCTCTAAGCTTTCTTTTCAATACAGATGCCTCTGTGATCAATAAAATAAATTTCGGGCTTGTTTCATTACACATGTCCTGCATCACGATCCATGCGCTTTCCCAGCAAAGGATTATCAGAAAAACACCTCGCTAAGCATCAAGAGTGACCTATATCTGCATGGGGACAGAAATCATCTCTGCAGGCCTGACTATTGGGTTGTTTGACCCCTTCCAAATTGGGTGTACTGCATCACCACTAGTGTGAGTATTGGTCCTATATTATTTTTTGATCTATAAAATTAAAAATAACTGAAACTGAAACAAGTACTACATTCAGAAAAATCTCTCCTGGGACTCATGTTCACTCTTCACACTGAGTTTTTCTTATGGTAAAATGTGTAGTTTGGCAATAACCTAATTTGCTTTCTTGGTAAGCACTTCAACTTTGGTAGAAACAAATTATGGTTGGCAAGGGGAGGAACACAGTAGAGAAAAATTATATGTAGCACCCTCTTAGCACAGGATGGTAGGTAAATTTAGTTTCCTGTCGCATCATGGCAGCATACACCTTTGGGTTGTGGCTCCGTCCTCACAACCTGATAGGACCGTTTAACTATTAAGCCCAGGGAGGGCCCCCGCCCAGGTATTCTCTTTTTTTTCCTCACCTAAGACCTGACAAGGACAGCAAAGATGAAGAACCCCCTTACCGCTTCACCCCAGCCAGGTTCAGCCTCTCCTGGGTGGAAGTCCTATCCTGTACAGCCTCTAAATGAGCTATATGGAAGGAACCCCACTCTGATGGTCTCAGGGGTATGTACCAGCTTTCTATTACAAACCTTAAATAGGTTTTTTTCTTGGCAGCGACCTCCAGTCCCTCTGTGCACCCTTTCACTAACCTGAGCCTTGTAGTTCCTCAAGCATCCTAGTCCGATGTATGCCAGCTCCTCACAGACCTTAACTAGGTCTCTATAGCGGCCCTCAGCTCTCCTGGTAAAAAACGGGCTTTCAGCGACCTGTAGTCCCACAGCAGGCATAGCGCTGAGCGTCCAGCTACTTCCGGGCATGTGCAGACAGAGAAAGGTATCCACAATGGTAATTCCTGTGTAATTCCAGTTTCCAAGATGGCGCTGGCTCACTCACGAGGCTACGGCACATGCGCGCTCATGACGTCATCACTGGGCGACGGCGGCGGCAGTTTTAAAAACCAAAATCTTTCTGCTGCTTTTTCTCTTGAACACTGCACCTGTCAACAGCGTTTTTCGGTGGGATAGATTACACTGCTGTCTCTTCCTTAAGGTAAGCTTCTTAAAATCTATTTCCTTACTGGGTCTCACCTTTTCCTACTACCTGCACACTACCAGCAACTCGCAGTTCAAGGCCGTTGGTCTTTCGAGACACAGGACGTAGTATCGAACATCCTGGAGATGAAAGCAGCTTTCCAAGCGCTACTAGCCTTCAGTCCTCTCCTGAAAGGGAAAGAAGTCCTGTTGAGGATGGACAACAGGGTGGCAGTTGCCTATATCAACAGGCAAGGCGGCACCAAAAGCCGATCCATGATGCAGGAAGTCCGCCCAGTCCTCGAATGGGCGCAAGTGAACCTGTCGGGGTTAACGGCGTTATATGTCCCAGGAACGCAGAACCAGCTGGCCGACACGCTAAGCAGAAGCTTAGTTTCCAACAACGAATGGGCTCTGAGTCACCAAGCTTTTTCCCTCATAGCAAGAACTTGGGGCATGCCAGATATAGACCTGGCAGCAACTCCAGACAATGCGAAGTGCCGGAGGTACCTGACAAGAACCCCCTGCCCTTCAGCGGAGGGGACAGACTGTCTGCAATACTAGTGGAACTTCCATCTGGGTTACATCTTCCCCCCGACACCTCTCATACCGAGATTCCTTCTCAGGCTCAAGAGGTCATCTTCCACAGTGATAACAATCCTTCCATTTTGGCCGAGACGATCATGGTTCACCACTCTCCTTCAGCTGAATACAGCAAAACCTTTACCGCTTCCACCAGCAGCGGACCTACTCTCCCAGGGACAACTTCTTCATCCATCACCGGAAAGAATGCACCTGACAGCCTGGAGATTGAAAGGGCTAGGTTCTTAAACCAAGGCTGCTCCCAAAAAGTGGTAGATACTCTTCTTCAAGCCAGAAGATACACCACCAATAATACCTATAAGAGGATCTGGGATAACTTTCTCTCAGTAGCACAGCAACAAAACTGGAACCCATCTTCTCCAACGGTTGATCAAATCCTTGAGTTTCTCCAGTTAGGCCTAGAGAAAGGTCTCGGGTCAAGCACTTTAAAAGTTCACGTGTCAGCATTATCAGCTATGACAGGAGTCAAGTGGGCACAAGAGCCACTAGTCATTCAGTTCCAGAGGACATGCCTAAAGTTAAAGCCTCCCAGAAAACCTTCCTTCCCAACTTGGGATCTTTCGGTCGTACTAGAAGCTCTATCACAAGAACCATTTTTTCCATTAGAAAACATCTCCTTGTGGGACTTAACACTCAAAGTCACTTTCTTAATCGCAATAACATCAGCCAAAAGAGTCTCAGAGATGCAAGCTTTATTGGCAAAGAGCCATACTTGATTGTCTACCCAGACAAAGTAGTCCTAAGACCATCCGATCGGTTTATTCCGAAGGTGTCATCCTCCTTCCACTTCATTCAGGAGATTAACCTTCCTGCTCTCTCCACAGAACAAGGGGAGCCACATCCGCTGGATGTAAGAACTAACATCCTAACCTACCTGTCAACAACAAACGACCTTAGGAAGTCGGAAAACCTCCTGGTTATCCCACGCGGCTTTAGAAGAGGTCAAGCAGCAACCCCTCGCACCATCGCAGCATGGCTGGTGAAGATCATCAAAAAGGCTTATTCTCTGAGTAAAACGCAGATACCCGAGGGCTTAAAGGCACACTCTACAAGGGCAATGGCGACCTCCTGGGCGGCCTACTGCAGAGTGTCCTCGGAAACTATTTGCCGAGCAGCGACCTGGTCCTCAAGGAATACCTTTATTTCTCATTACAAGGTGGACTCTGCCAGATTAACCACGGCAGAGTTTGGACGAGCAATTATTCAGTCCAACACCTCTATTCCATGTAAATAAATATCTTTATGCTCAGACCCACCCAGTCTGCGAGTTATTCACCCAAAGGTGTATGCTGCCATGATGCGACAGGAAAATGGAAAATTGTATACTCACCTTTCCGTAATTTTCCTTTCCTGTCTCATCTTCATGGCAGCATACAGATGCCCACCCGTCTGAGTTGAGGTGTATATATATACTAGAATACCTGGGCGGGGGCCCTCTTTGGGCTTAATAGTTAAACGGTTCTATCAGGTTGTGAGGGCGGAGCCACAACCCAAAGGTGTATGCTGCCATGAAGATGCGACAGGAAAGGAAAATTACGGAAAGGTGAGTATACAATTTTCATTTTTTTTGGCTTCTTCTGCAATTAAGGTATCAGTGATTGTTTGGTCTGGTCTGTTCAGGATTTCACAGGCGGGGAGTTTGATTGCTTCCAAGTGCTCTAAAATAAGTTTCTGGAGCTTAGGGAGGGAGAATTCAAATATCCAGCCTGAATATTGATCAGGGCCTAGCCAATGCCTGATGAGGTGTGCTCAGATGTTGGCTGGGAAACTGATAAGTAGTCTAAAGTCCTTGAGAGAGGGTCTTTCCCTAGTAAGGAGATTTCCGAGCCTCAGCGGACTGTTGTCTTCGAGGCAGCCTGTGGACTGTTTTTCTGTTCTGTAATCTCTCAGAACTGGCAGATATGGGACCTGGAAGTGATCTGGAACTGACTGCAGGACTTCACCAAAGGGATCTGGTCTAGAGAAGGACTGGCTCATTCACTGGACTATGTCTGGAGGAAGCGGGAAGGTGGTAGCTGTCCTGTGGCCTTATGAGTAATGACCCTGAATTGATTCCTTGTGACTGTGCTTTTGGGGTATACAGTAAGGACTGGAGGTTGCTTGGACTGAGACTGCTCTCATAGTGTTTCATGTATAGAAAAGAACACACTGCAAGCTGTTAGTCTGAGGAGTCATGTTGAACTGTATTACCACATCCAGGTCAAAAGCAAGAACAGGAAACAGGAAGTATAAGCAATGCAATATTACCAAATACAAATAGAGTCACTGTATTTGTATAATAACTCCATAACACATAGAGTCTCAGATACTAGCCATTCCCTGTTATTAGAAGTGTCTTTGACTGTAAGCTTAGAGAAGAGTTCCCTCCTGTACTGTGCCGTGTTCCTGTCTGAGATTGCACTGGGTGCCAATAGTTGTGCAGTGGTGCAAGGTAACCAGATGCCAAAGAGACTTGCCTTTTGGTCCCCAGCTGTGAGGCTTTAGAATGTCCCATTTCTCAACAAGTGCTAAAGAGAAGATCACATGTACCAAAGAGCCGTGAGGTTTTAGCCAGCTCAGAAAGTCACTTCATGGTCTTCAGCTGCAGGGAGTTCGGACTCGAGGAAAAGATTGTCCTTCAACTGTTATTGGGTAAACATTTTGGGGTATCCCATGCCCCCAACACCTCCCCTGTTACAGGTTTGATCAGCAATAAATAAAAAAAGACAACCCCTAGGCTGTTAATTGGAGCCATAGTGAATGGACTGTTGCTTGTTTGGTTGGTGGCCTCTGTACTGCTTGGGAAAGATCCAGTTAAAACCAGCAGCCCCTGCGGGGGTAGCACTACATATAGACAAACCAAGGGCACTTGGTTAAAGTTGTTTCTTGTTCTTAAGAATGGTTGTAACTTGAGCTGCATCTCTCGGTGTGTGATTTAGGGGAATAAAGTAAATTTATCTTGGGATGAATGGGGTTGATTACCAGTGCACAGAGATAACATGCTTAATACTCTACTTTCCATGGGAGATTATGTCATCACTCTAATGCTGCCCATAAATTGAGGTTAGAGGCAAGGTGGATGTAATCCACCTATTAATTTTTATTTCATTCAAATCTTTTTCAAAAACGTGCGTGCTTGGATTACTCAAGAGAAAAATAATAATCGCCCACAAAAATCCAGAGGGGTTGATTGATTCTTCCCATGGGAACATAAGGACACAGGGGGGCTGATTTACGAAACGTTTGCGCCATGAGTATTGGCGCATCTGCGTGCGCAATGGCAGTTTTGGTATTTACTATACATTAGCGCCTGTAGCGCAGCCCTTTTTTCCCATTTACTATAGTGTTGTCGGCGGACGGGAGGAGGCGCTCAGTGCGCCACTATGGACCTGGCGCACAGCATGTTAAACACTAAATATAAAGAAGCTGGAAGTGAGAATATAATGGGGGTGATGTGGGGTGATGTGAGGAAGTGTAGTGACACCTGCCCAAATAACAAACATGGCCAAAATTGAGTGATAAAGTAACTTTTTCAAAACCAGCCCGCTGCGCCGGCAAGTACGATTCGAGCTGCGGGAGGTTTTTTGGAGCTCAGCGCGGGAATTTCAATGGTTCAAATGCGCCGGGACACTGCGCCGGCAAAATCTTAGTAAATGTCAAGTCACCTAAGTCAATTTGCATAAGTTGAACAGGCGCAGCTCTGAACTTTCCAGTGCGCCAGCAAAATGACATTTCTAAAGGAAAAAAAAAGCCATTTAAAAGCACTCGCGGCTATAATGAATTGTCGGCTCCTGGCAATATAGAGAAAAGTCATAGAAAGTCATTGCTAACCAAAAAAAAAAAGCGTGGGGGTCCCCCAAATTCCATAACCAGGCCCTTCAGGTCTGGAATGGATATTAAGGGGAACCCCGCTGGAAATTTCTTAAAAAAATGACGTGGGGTTCCCCCCAAATATCCATACCAGGCCCTTGAGATCTGGCATGGATTTTAAGGGGAACTCCACCCCAAATTAAAAAAAAAATGGTGTGGAGTCCCCCCAAAAATCCACACCAGACCCTTTATCCGAGCACATAACCTGGCCGGCCGCAGGGGAAGGGGGGGACGAGAGCGGCCCCCCTCCCCCCTAAACCGTACCAGGCCACATGCCCTCAACATGGGGAGGATGTCCCCATGTTGATGGGGACAAGGGCCTCATCCCCACAACCCTTGCCCGGTGGTTGTGGGGGTCTGCGGGCAGGGGGCTTATCGGAATCTGGAAGACCCCTTTAACAAAGGGGACCCCCAGATCCCGGCCCCCCCCTATGTGAAATGGTAATGGGGTACATTGTACCCCTACCATTTCACAAGGAAAGTGTAAAAAATGTAAAAAATGACAAGAGCCAGTTTTTGAAAATTCCTTTATTAATGTCTTCTCCTTTCTTCCATCTTCTTCTTCCATCTTCTTCTTCCATCTTCTTCTTTTCTCCATTCGGGTTTCTTCCTCCATCTTCCTCTTCATCTTCATCTTCCTTCTTCCTTCGGTGTTCTCGTCCGCATCTTGCTCCGGCGTCTTCCCTTCTTCTTTCTTCTCCGGCCGCTCCGTTTGAATTGGAGGTTCCCGCTGTGCGACGCTTCAGTTCTCCACTTGGTCCGCTGCCCCCCTGTGGCTCCGCCCCCCTCTGACACCACAGGGAAAGTCCCCGTGAAATCCATGTGCGTCAGATGGGGGCGGGGTCACCGGGTGTAAGCGGACCCAGAGGGGAACTGAAGAACTGAAGTGTCGCACAGCGGGAACCTCCAATTCAAACGGAGCGGCCGAAGAAAGAAGAAGGGAAGACACCGGAGCAAGATGCGGACGAGAAGACCGGATGAAGATGAAGATGGAGGAAGAAACCCGAATGGAGAAAAGAAGAGGATGGAAGAAGAAGATGGAAGAAGAAGATGGAAGAAGAAGATGGAAGAAGAAGATGGAAGAAAGGAAAAGACATTAATAAAGGAATTGTCAAAAACCGGCTCTTGTCATTTTTTACATTTTTTACACTTTCTTTGTGAAATGGTAGGGGTACATTTGTACCCCATTACCATTTCACATAGGGGGGGGCCGGGATCTGGGGGTCCCCTTTGTTAAAGGGGTCTTCCAGATTCCGATAAGCCCCCCGCCCGCAGACCCCCACAACCACCGGGCAATGAAGCCCTTGTCCCCATCAACATGGGGACATCCTCCCCATATTGAGGGCATGTGGCCTGGTACGGTTCAGGAGGGAGGGGGGGCCGCTCTCGTCCCCCCCCTCTTTTCCTGTGGCCGGCCAGGTTATGTGCTCGGATAAAGGGTCTGTTGTGGATTTTTAGGGGGACTCCACGCCATTTTTTTTTTGGGTTAGCAAAGACTTTCAATGACTTTTATCTGTATTGACAGGAACCAGCAATTCATTACAGCCACAAGGCCTTTTAAATGACTATTATTTTACTTTAGAAATGTAATTTTGCTCTCAAACTGTTATAAACATGGAAAACATGCGCTACTTTACAGGCATACTATAGACACCCCCCAGGTATGATATTTAGGGCCAGTTCACACCGGATGCAGTGCAGTGCGTTTTTTTGATGCCTGAAAAACGTAAAGAAAGTTGATCACATTAATGCCAATGGCATAGTTCACACCACTGCAGTCCGTTCCAGTGCGTTTTAGAAAGCCAAAAAAAAATTGGTCATGCTGCATTTTTTAGGTACAAAACTGTACTGGACCCCAGTAAAACACATCAAAAACGCAACGGAACGTACCAAAAATGCACTAGAATGCACTGCAACGCACCTAAATGCACCAAAGACGCACTGCAACACACTTGTCCTAAGTGAAAAGAGGGGGAAAAAAACACTGGACTGCATCAAAAACGCATCAAAAATGCACTGGAATGTGTCAAAAACGCGCATGCAGAAAAGCACCTGGAACGCACCCAGACTACGTTTCTATAGTGTGAACTAGGGCCAGTTCACACCATAGAAACACAATCCGGATGCGTTCCAGGTGCTTTTCTGCATGCACGTTTTTCATGCGTTCCAGTGCATTTTTGGTACGATTTTGATGCAGTCCAGTGCTTTTTTTCCCCACCCTCTTTTTTATTAACCATAGATAAGGACAAGTGTGTTCCAGTGCGTTTTTGTTGCATTTAGGTGTGTTCCTGTGCGTTCCAGTGCGTTTATGATGCGTTTTGCTGCATTCCAGTACATTCCAGTGCAGGTAAAATGCAGCATGTTCTACTTTTTTGGTGGAACTGGAACGCACTGGAACAAACACTGCCATTTAGAATCATATAACCAACTTTCCATGCATTTTGGATGCATAAAAAACGCAATGCACTGCATGTGGAGTGAAATGGCCCTTAAGCAATTTGGCATATTTAAAGGCACTTCTCCTTGTTTTGTTTTTGGTGTTGTCCAAATTGGTGACATTGATATATGTTCCTTAGGGTGGGACCTGGGCCCCCATTTTAAGGCCAATAACTAGAAGATAAGCCAGCCAAGTGGGGACTAGCAAAATTAACAAGTCAGTTCCCATAGACTGCAATGGTATTTGTTGGTGGGGGGGAGGGGTGATTGTCCCATCTCTAATTTTGTAGCATGCTGGATGATGTGCTTAATTTTGGACGGGGGGAGGGGGGGGGTTATTTTTTGCTAGCTGCATTGGTGTTGTTCTGCACATGCCCAGCCAGTTAGTTTTTTTTGCGTGCCTTTTGTGTGTGAACAGCGCCTGGATATTTCTGGGCATGCTCACTCAGAGAGTGTTTTGATGGGTTAGTAATTGAAGGACATCCTTAACAGGTGTACCCACTTTGAATTTCAGTCTCTACATTGAGTGAACTTGCATTTTGGGTGTTTCATGGACTGTGCATGTGTTTTCAATTGCCTCATTAGCTCACAAACATATGTTATATAAAGCTCACAAGGAACATTCGTTCGCTTGCCCTGAGAAGAGGCAAGTGTGTGTGTGTGGGGGGGGGGGGTAAAATGTACATGTTGGTGTCCTTATCGAGTTTGTAACACATGTATTTTATTTGTTATGTCTTTGCAAAACAGGTGATTGGTTAACTTTTGTGGATTGTATATTTTTTGTGTGGGGAAATGTTCCCCTGAAATAATTCTGATGTTGTTAATGTGTGTCGTTTGTTCACTTTGATTTAATTGTCTGCTGCCTTTTTTTTTTGGCCAAAAATTTCTCAAGATGTTGAGTCTGTAACTGTTTCAAATTGACCATGTTTTTTATTTTGCCTTCCCTTTTATTTTGTTGACCAATAAAATTTGATGCAAAGTTTTGATGTTTGTTTTGTGTTTTCTTTGCAACAAATGTGACAGCTGATTGGCATGTCAAAACAAAACTGGTGTGATTTGTCTAATCTGGTGCCTTCATGTTGCATATGCATGGATTGTATTGTGTGCTGCCATGGAGCGTCACCAGGAAATGAAAAATACAGAGCGGTAAGTATTCAATTTTTCCTTTTTTTTTTACTGCAGTGGTTCTCAGCCTCAGTCCTCAAGTACCCCCAACAGGACATGTTTTGTGAATTTATCTTATCGAGAATTGCTGTCCAAAAATCAAAACCTTTGACTGTGATTTAAAGCACATGTGCAAGATGAAGGAAAACCTGCAAACATGGCCTGTTGGGGGTACTTGAGAAGCACTGATTTAGAGCACTGCACTTAAAAATAGCTCAAGGCCATACAATTCTAATTTTCGGCATTTTGAGGGAAACAAAGTAAGTATTAGAACCCCTGCGTGTGTGTTTTTTTTTTTTTTTTGTAGTTTGGCCTTTGTGTCTCCTTTTCTTAAAATTGGCTTCACTTCCTGTCACACAGCTAAACAGGAAGTGAAGGTAAAACCCTACCAATGTCTTTTCTTGGGGACACACAGATCAATCTAACTAGTGTCCCCATTGAGCAAATTGCACTCTAGCACTTTGTTGTGTACACCCCAAATCAATGTATAGTTTGGGGTTTAGTAAAGACAAACTTTAGACTGACCTGTGTGTCCCCAAGGAAAGACATTGTTAGGGATTTTCCCTCACTTCCTGTGTGGCTATGTGACAGGAAGTGAATTATTTGGAAGGATAAAGTGGCCAAATTATTTAGTTTAACTTTTCAAAGACTCATTCCTATGTTGAATTGTGATGCATGTCAATGGCCCATTTAGACCCTCTTTAATCACTTGAGATCAGCGCTATAACTGATCGACGGCCACAGCATGGTCCTCAATGGCCGGGAGTCCGTCAATAAACGTCCTCCCCTTTGCGCGCGCTGTGGTCACAGAGTCGCTGAGACTCAGGTGATGACAGATCCGAGTAAGGGGCCCGATCCCATGCAAATGACAGCTGACAGCTGATCACGTGATGTAAACAAAAGCTGGGTAATGGTTTTTGTTTTCTCCTTGTGATGACAGCGTGAGCATAAAAAAAAGGCAATCACCGGCTTATGTGCAAGGGACATGGGGCCCGAAGAGGAAGAGGCAATTCTGCATCATCTGTGACAATTAGTAGCCCCTGCCAGTGCCACCTATCAATGCCCACCACTGGTGCCAATCAGTGCCACCTAGCAGTGCTGCCTATCAGTGCCCATCACTGCCAACTATCATTGCTACCTAGCAGTGCCACTTCTCACTGCCCACCAGTGCCAAATAGCAATGCCACCTCTCAGTGCCCACCCTTGCCACCTTATCGGTGCCCATCAGTGTACATCAATGAAGAAGAAAAATTACCTTTTTTAAAAATATTAACCAGTTTCCTACCGCCCACCGTCAAATGACATCCTTGGCTTTGGGCGGTGACATCTGAATGATGCCTGCAGTTGCAGGCATCATTCAGATATCATTCTTTTCAGCGGGCGATTCTGTGCACAATAAAAACGATCATAGTGGTAGTTCCGCCGCTTGATTGTTCTTATAGGCGGGGGAGGGGACGTTCCCCCCCCCCTCTTGCCACCATCCGGTGCTTCTCCGGGCTCTCCCGTGCCATCTGGGGCTCGATTTGGAGATGACTGGTGACCAGATGGTCATCAGTCATCTCTATGACCGTCGGAGGCGCGGGCACGACTGTCATGGATATGCATTAATGTCTGTCTGCCATCTTACCTTTCCTCCTCATGTGTTCATCTTAGAGGCCAGAACCCTTTCACCTGGCTTCCTTTATAATCTCCTCCCAGCCTGACTCCACCCCAGGCCCTATCACAGAACACTATATTAACCTGTGCACTGCAAGCCTGCTTTGCTGATCAACGTGTTTGTTAGGCATTGTGTGTTTGGGTTCCTGCCTGCCGTGTGCTACGTCTGTCTCTCTGTTACATATTTGGCTTGTCCCCGACTATCCCTGTCTGTTTGTGACCCTTGACCTTCGGCTCGTTCTTTCGTTATCCTTGTCTGCTTGTGGCCCTGGACCTTCAGCTTGTTATTCGTTTCTCTCATATCTTGTGCTGCTGCTTCCCCTCTTTTCCCCTTATCCTACGGGGCGTGAGCTAGGAGACTCCAGGGGCCGCGACCTGGACCCAGCCTGCAGCATAACATCCTCACCACTAGAGGCTCTGGAGAAGACCTGCTGGGTCTTAGACTCCGCGCCCTGGGGAATCTTGGCTCTAGCTTCCGTTAGGATCCCGGTTGTGCTCCTCTGGTCCCGCTTTCCACAACCACCCAGTTTACTATCCACAGAAGTCAGCCATAGGGTTCACTACCTTGCGGTGCACTCCTGTCCCCCTACGGTGTGCATCTGTCACCTGGCCACAGGTGACCTTGACAGTTTGATCAGCCATGAACCCGGCTGACATCCCGCTCCCCGCGGATGATCCATTGCAGGGCATAGTTCGCAGACTTGAAACCCAGGAATCAAATCAGACTCAGGTGATGCGATTCCTCCAGGATCTGGCTTCTCGATTCGAGCAGCTTCAGGCCTCCTTGGGAACCCCGAATCCGCAACCTCAAGTACAACCAGCAGCTGTACCTATCGCACCAGTCGCAGCCACACACTCACTAAAATTGCCAGCTCCATTCCGTTTCTCTGGGGACTCCAAGGCCTGCAGGGGGTTTCTCAGCCAATGCACAATTCATTTTGAGCTTCAGCCTCAAAACTTCCTGTCTGACCGGGCTAAGGTAGCCTATATCATTTCCCTCCTCTCCGGTGAAGCTTTAGCCTGGGCTGCCCCCCTGTGGGAGAGGAATGATCCGGTGGTTTCCAGCCTGTCCGATTTCTTGAAGCTCTTTCGTAATATCTTCGAAGAGCCGGCTCGGGCTTCTTCAGCGGCTAGTGCTGTCTTACGTCTTTGCCAAGAATCTAGTTCAGTGGGACAATATGCTCTTCAGTTCTGTATCCACACAGCTGAATTGAGCTGGAATAATGAGGCCCTGGTCGCTACCTTTTTACATGGCCTCTCTGACCGAGTGAAAGACGAATTAGCGGGAAGAGCCATTCCCGTCGGTCTGGACGATGTAATTTCGTTATGCAACCAGATCGACATTCGTTTTCAAGAGAGGTCCTTAGAAAAAAGACGCCAGCACTCTCTGGGTCCTAGCCAGTCTGAGCTCCCCTCCCTTCATCCCGTGGAGCATCCTCTACCTGCTGAAGAACCTATGCAGCTGGGCCGGACCAGACTAACCCCCGAAGAATGTGCTAGGCGCAGAACTCTGGGCTTGTGCCTCTATTGTGGAGGCAAGGGTCATTTTCGTGACTCCTGCTCGCTTCGTCCGGGAAACGCTCGGGTCTAATACATTTGGAAGGTGGAGTATTGGACCCAGAAACATCACCTTCTCGCCTGCTCTTGCCGGTGTTCCTTCATGTAGGCACTTCTCCTCAGTCAACCCTTGCATATCTGGATTCCGGGGCTGCCGGCAATTTTATGGATTGGAGAACTGCTTCTTCTATGAAGCTTACCCTTTCACCTCTCACTACCCCATTGGTAGTCTCGGCAATTGATGGCACTGTTCTCCCAGGGGGCCCTATTCGCTTCCAGACGCTACCCATTAGGATGTCGGTAGGGATTCTCCACCAGGAGTGGATATCCTTTCTTATTCTACCCAAGGCCTCTACCCCAGTTGTATTGGGCCTCCCTTGGCTACAGCTCCACTCTCCACATGTGGACTGGGTCTCTGGGCAGATCCTGGCCTGGGGTTCCTCATGTTTCTCGTCGTGTCTTCTCAAGGTGACCCCCAAGGAGAGTCTTCCTGTTGCTGCCACTTCTGTTTCTTCTGATCTTCCTGCTGCATACAGCGATTACCGGGATGTGTTCTGCAAGAAATCAGCTGAGGTGCTTCCTCCCCACAGGTCTTTTGACTGTGCTATTGATCTTGTTCCCGGAGCAACTCTACCCAGGGGTCGTACCTACCCTCTGTCCATCCCAGAGACCCAGGCCATGTCTGAGTATGTCGCAGAGAATCTGGAGAGAGGTTTCATCCGGAAATCCTCATCGCCTGCAGGGGCAGGGTTCTTTTTTGTTGCCAAAAAGGATGGTACCTTAAGACCCTGCATCGATTATCGGGGTTTAAATGCGGTTACTATTAAAAATCGATACCCCTTACCCTTAATATCTGAGCTATTCGATAGGTTGAAGGGTGCCTCCATTTTCACCAAGTTGGATCTCAGAGGCGCGTACAATCTCATTCGAATACGGGAGGGTGACGAATGGAAGACTGCATTCAACACTAGAGACGGGCATTACGAATATCTGGTGATGCCTTTCGGTCTGTGTAATGCTCCAGCCGTGTTTCAAAACTTTGTCAATGAAATCTTCAGAGATCTGCTGTACCAGTTTGTTGTCATCTATCTGGATGACATTCTGATCTTTTCTGAAAATCTGCTCGTCCACAGAAACCATGTCCGCACTGTACTTCAGCGTCTTAGAGAGAACAATCTCTATGCCAAGCTGGAGAAATGTTCCTTTAAATGTTCTGAGGTCCTGTTTTTGGGGTGCTTTGTCTCATGTTCGGGTCTTCGTATGGATCCTGGGAAGGTCTTGGCTATCACCAACTGGCCTCTTCCTGCTAGCCTCAAGGCCACACAGCGCTTTCTTGGCTTCACTAATTATTATAGGCAGTTCATAAGGAATTACTCTTCCATTGCCCCGCCTATTATCGCTTTGACCAAGAAGGGTGTGAATGCCAGAGACTGGCCTCCCGAAGCTGTCTCTGCATTTCACAACCTGAAACAGGCCTTTGTTTCTGGCCCCCTCTTGAGGAGACCAAATCCTGGGAATGCATTTTTTATTGAAGTGGACACTTCCTCAATGGGGGTGGGAGCTGTGCTTCTTCAAATCTTTGAGAAGAGACGCCAACCATGTGCGTTCTTCTCCAAAAAAATTCTCAGGCAGAGAGGAATTATGCCATCGGTGATCGGGAACTTCTCGCAATTAAATTGGCGTTAGAGGAGTGGCGTCATCTCTTGGAGGGTTCCCCTCACTCCATAACGATCTTTACCGATCTCAAAAATTTACAGTATCTACAGAATGCTAAACGTCTGAATCCTAGACACGCCTGGTGGAGTCTCTTCTTTGCCCGTTTTAATTTCACGATTACCTACAAACCTGGTTCCTGCAACGGTCGGGCTGATGCGCTCTCTAGGTCATTTGACACTTTGGACGAGGAGTCCGCCCCTGAACCTGAGCCGATCATTCCAACCTCATGCATTGTTGCCCACTCTACCACCCTGAAGTCAAAAATTCCGCCTGGTAAGACCTTTGTCCCCACTGAACTAAGAGCTAAAATCCTTCGTTGGGGACATGATTCCAAGGTGGCAGGTCATTCTGGATTCCTCCGATCCTTCCTACTCATCAGTCGTCACTACTGGTGGCCTAATCTCCGCTCAGACGTCAAAGACTACGTTAAAGCTTGTCATGTCTGTGCTCAGTCCAAATCCTCCACACAAGCTCCTGCTGGTCTCCTCATGCCCTTGCCCATTCCTAAGGAACCCTGGGCCCATATTGCCATGGATTTTATCACCGACCTCCCACTGTCTGAGAATAATACAGTCATTTGGGTGGTAATCGATCGGTTCTCCAAGATGGCTCATTTTGTTCCTCTTCCTGGTCTTCCTTCTGCCCCTGCCTTGGTTCCCATTTTCATTCGAGAAATTCTCCGCCTACATGGGGTCCCTTCTCATATTGTTTCCGACAGGGGAGTCCAAATCACGTCTCGTTTTTGGAGAGCCTTTTGCAAATCCCTCAATATTGTCTTGGATTTTTCTTCTTCTTACCATCCCCAATCCAATGGGCAGACTGAGAGGGTTAATCAGGAGTTAGAGGTCTTTCTTCGCACCTTTGTGTCTTCTCACCATGACGATTGGTCCTCTCTACTCCCGTGGGCAGAATTCTCCCATAACAATCATGTGAATTCCAGTTCGCAGAAGACACCCTTTTTCACAGTTTATGGAAAACACCCTCAACTTCCTCTTCCCATGTGTTCTCCAGACATTCCAGCTTTGGCTTCGGTTCAGGAGTCTCTCAATTCCGTTTGGGGTCACGTTCATGATTCCCTCCGGGCAGCTGCTGAAAAATTCAAAGGCTTTGCCGACCGCCGCAGGCGTAAACCGCCTTCTCTTCAGCCAGGGGACAAAGTCTGGCTCTCTACCAGGAACATCAAGCTCCGAGTTCCTTCTCTGAAGTTTGCTCCACGATTCATCGGTCCATACACGGTAACTGCTAAACTGAATCCGGTTTGTTTCAAACTCCAGATTTCTAAGAGCCTTAAAATCACTAACTCCTTCCATGTTGCTCTTCTAAAGCCTTTAGTCCTCAATAAATTCTCTCGTCCTCTCCCTACCGTGGCGCCTGTCTCTGAGGATAATCAGGAGTACGAGATCAGTCAAATTCTGGACTCCCGACTCTGTAAAGGCGTTCTTCAGTACCTCGTTCATTGGAAAGGGTTTGGTCCTGAGGAGAGGTCTTGGATCACTGCATCTGAGGTCTTTGCACCTCGTCTGTTAAAGGAGTTTCATCTGAAGTTTCCCTCTAAACCTGGGCCCAGGCGGGGAAGGGGGAGGCCTCGTAAGAGGGAGGGTACTGTCATGGATATGCATTAATGTCTGTCTGCCATCTTACCTTTCCTCCTTATGTGTTCATCTTAGAGGCCAGAACCCTTTCACCTGGCTTCCTTTATAATTCCCTCCCAGCCTGACTCCACCCCAGGCCCTATCACAGAACACTATATTAACCTGTGCACTGCAAGCCTGCTTTGCTGATCAACGTGTTTGTTAGGCATTTTGTGTTTGGGTTCCTGCCTGCCGTGTGCTACGTCTGTCTCTCTGTTACATATTTGGCTTGTCCCCGACTATCCCTGTCTGCTCGTGACCCTTGACCTTCGGCTCGTTCTTTCGTTATCCTTGTCTGCTTGTGGCCCTGGACCTTCAGCTTGTTATTTGTTTCTCTCATATCTTGTGCTGCTGCTTCCCCTCTTTTCCCCTTATCCTACGGGGCGTGAGCTAGGAGACTCCAGGGGCCGCGACCTGGACCCAGCCTGCAGCATAACATCCTCACCACTAGAGGCTCTGGAGAAGACCTGCTGGGTCTTAGACTCCGCGCCCTGGGGAATCTTGGCTCTAGCTTCCGTTAGGATCCCGGTTGTGCTCCTCTGGTCCCGCTTTCCACAACCACCCAGTTTCCTATCCGCAGAAGTCAGCCATAGGGTTCACTACCTTGCGGTGCACTCCTGTCCCCCTACGATGTGCATCTGTCACCTGGCCACAGGTGACCTTGACAACGACGTTATGACATCACGCTTTGTTCCCATATGTTAACCAAGCCGTGATCTCGGCTGTCAGCATGAGATTGGTAATTTTTTTTGACCAATATCATGCTTTCCAGCCTGGAGGAGAGATGTGGGGTCTTATTGACCCCGCATCTCTCCATAAAGAGGACCTGTCACACACATAAGAAATAAAAAAAAGTAAAAAAAACAAAATAAAAAAAATAAGCAAAAATACGAAAAAACGCCCATGTCCCCGGTAGCTCCCGCTCAGAAGCGAACACACACGTAAGCCCCGCCCACATATGTAAACGCCGTTCAAAACCACACATGTGAGTTATTGCTGCGTGCGTTAGAACGAGTGCAACAATTCTAGCACTAGACCTCCTCTGTAATGCCAAAATGGTAACGTGTAAAAATTTTAAAGCATCGCCTAGGGGGATTTTTCATTACTGAAGTTTGGTGTCATGCCATGAGTGTGCGCAATTTTAAAGCGTGACGTGTTAGGTATCTATTTACTCAGCATAACAACATCTTTCACATTTTACCAAAAAATTGGCCGTAACTTTACTGTTTTGTAATATTTTTAGCAAACAAAAGGCGTTTGAAAATTTATTGCGCGGGTGAGACTGCTGTATGACGCACCTCGGGCGGCCATACGTATGTCGGACAGGATGTCACATGCCTTCGCATTGGACAGAGGGACCAGACAGGGCTGTCCCCTGTCCCCCCTGCTTTTTGCTCTGGCTATTGAGCCGCTGTTAGGAACTGCCCAATGGTTAGGGGCTTCCGTTATGGTGACATGCATGAGAAAATCATGCTGTACGCCGATGACATGCTCCTCTTCCTGGAGGATGTGGATGACTCATTGACTCAGGTTATGTCCATTATTGCAGAGTTCGGCCAGTTCTCGGGCCTCACGATTAACTGGTCTAAGTCTGCTCTGATGTTCCTGGATGAGCCATCCGGGCATATTGAGGGGCCCTCATGCTCGGTCCCCATAGTGAACTCCTTTAAATATTTGGGTGTGTACGTTTCCCATAAGGTGACAGACTTCTGTCAACTAAATATATATCCCCTATTGACTAGGTTTAGAGATAAGATACAGATATGGAATAGGCTGAAAATGTCCCTAGCCGGCAAGACGAACCTCATTAAGATGATTCTTATGCCCCAACTGCTGTACCTGCTCCACAATACTCCCGTAGTTATCACACTTAAAATATTTAGAGTTGTCAATTCCCTTTTTAGGCAACTGCTGTGGCACACCAAACCCCCCAGGATTAAACTGGAGCAACTACAGCGTCCAAAGGAGGGGGGGGCTGGCCCTGCCCAACCCTTGGATATATTACTTGGCGGCGCAGCACTTGATTGGTGATATGGGCCCCTTTCCCACAGGTTCCCTGGCCCGACTGCTGCTTCGTGGTTCGGGAGCCGGTTCAATCCCAGAAGGGCTGGAGGCTCAACTGTTCCATAAACCCATTAGACGCATGCCCACTTATTCGCTACTACAGAAGGTGTGGAATAAGGCCAAACAACTCCAGAAGGTCACAGGGTTCACTGTGTACAGCCCGCTGTGGGAGAACGACACATATAGTGAAATAGCCAAAATTGAGCAGGGTCCTAGATGGCACTCCATGGGTATAACTCACCTAAGACATGTCTTTCGTAATGGGGCCTTGCTTCCTTTCAGCACACTTCAGTCCACATTTGCACTTCCATCTAACATGTTATTTTATTATCTGCAACTGCAGCACGCGGTTGGAGCTCGGGGAGATGCGATGGAGTGGGTTCAGTCCCCCTGTCACGTACCTGACGGTGAGGAGCCCGGATCTGCAGAGGGAGGCCTCTCTTACGGCTTCCACCAGTGGCCCCTGGTAGTGAAGACAGGAGGCACGGAGGTAGAAGGGGTACGAGTGCCTGGCAGGATGGATCAAGGTAGAGTAGAGTCTGAAGACTGGGACGAATCCAGGCACCCAGGAAGTTTGGCAGGCTGAACTGGAACCAGGAACACAGCAACTGGACTGGAACCGATGAAGCGGATTGGACTGGAACCAGGAACACAGCAACTGGACTGGAACCGATGAAGCAGACTGGACCGGAACCAGGAACACAGCAACGGAGAGATTGGTCAGGCAAGCCGGGTCGGTAGAACTGGCTGGCGACAAGGTACTGGAGGATCAGGCAGAAGAGTGGTCAAAACAAGCCGGTGGTCAGAGGCAGGCAGGAAACTGGAAGGGTCAAGGTAAGCCGGGTCAGATGCAGTTAAATCCACGAATCAGGTCTCTTTGAGTACTACACGCTGTAGAGCAGACAGCAGGGACTGTCTGTCACAGACATGTTTAAATAGCCCTTCTGGCGCGCTTTGTGGAGCGTGCGCGCGCCCCCGCGCGCCGTCGCGTGCCCGCGCACGTGCCCGAGATTGGAAACCAGGAAGTCCAGGACTCCTGTAGCTGGCAGGATTTCTATGACATTCCCACTCCGGTTTTCCATATATTACAGGACGCTTTGGAGACTAAGGGTTTCATCTCCCAGTGCTATAATATGATGCTGTCATCATTCCTAGATGGGCACCCCATGAAGGTAGCAAGTCAATGGGAAGCTGACATTGGGCCCATCGATGGGGAGATGTGGGAGGAGGCGCTGCAGGCGGTTAATACTTGTTCGCTAAATGTGTCACAGAAGGTTTCTCAGCTGTACATTTTATTGAGAGTGCATTATACCCCTGTGAAGCTCTTCAGGATGGGTAGGATGCCTGATCCGCTATGTGGTAGATGTGGGACGATGCGGGGGGATCTGATTCACCTGCTCTGGCGTTGCCCCAAACTCCACAGATACTGGGCGAAGGTCATGGATACACTAAACTCTGTGTTCCGGGCCAACGTCCCTCTAGACCCAATACACTGCCTGCTTGGGGTTCTGGGGGGGGGGGTGATACCGGAGGTGATGACCCGCATGGCATTCACCAGGGCATTGTTCCAGGCTAGGAAAACCATCCTCCTACATTGGAAATCAGACACACCGCCCACGGCCAAAATGTGGATACAGCAGATGGGTAGAATGCTCATTATGGAAAAGTACATTTATCAGCACAGAGGTAATGCTGGAAAATTTGAAAAAATATGGGATTTATAGCTCAATGTACCTGGTTTAAGCCCCTTGGAACTAGTAAGGATGAGGGTATTAGGGGGGATATAGATGGGGACATTATGGTAGGGATCCCATGGTTAGACCTCTGTACATATGCTCGGACAAGGGGGGGGTTGGGGGGAGGAGGGGGGAGGTCAAGTCAGGGGGGGTAAGAGGTGTGCACCTCATGCAGGTTAAGAATATGAGTGTAATGTTTACCTCTTGTAGTATTTGCTGTATTCAAGAAATATTGGTGTATTATCATACTGCCTGAAATACATGTACCGTATTGCATATTTTTCTTTTTCATAACATGTTTGTTTTGTGAGCAATAAAAACCTTTTTGATGGAAAATTTATTGCGCAAATACCGAGCGAGATAAAAATTTGCAATGGCCGCCATCTTATTCCCTAGGGCAGCCGTCACTAAATGGCGGCCCGCGGTCCGAGTCCGGACCGAGTGACGCTTCTGCCCGGACCGCCAGTATAATTAGAATAGTCAGCAAGCGTTGGTTTGCTGGGACCGCGGGTTTCCCCAGCAACCAGTGACGCTGCGTGCGTCTGCCCCCTGCTCCTCACCACAGGTCTCGGAGTTGACAGAAGACCAGCTCGCACTCATGGGTCGCGAGTAGGGGCGTGACGTCACATGCGTGCCCGCCCCCTGCTGCTCGTGGTTCCCGGGTCCACTCCTTGCTCTCCTTGCGAGTAGGGGCGTGACGTCACGTGCGTGCCCCGCCCCCCTGCTGCTCGCGGTTCCCGGGTCCACTTCTGCCTCTCTTTGCGAGTAGGGGTGTGACGTCACGTGTGCGCCCCGCCCCCTGCTACTCGTGGTTCCCAGGTCCTGACTCTCCTTATTTCACAGCTTCCGCCCCTTCGGTATTTCAGTTGTGCCCTCCTGCATTCAAGATATGTGGGCCACATGGTAATTGGTGATCACTAATGGGCATATTTTTATTGTGCACACTGCTGGGCATATGTTGTTAAAGGTCACGCTGATGGGCACCCTTTTTTATGTTAAGAGGCACTCTGATGGACACATTTTATTTTAAGGGGCATGCTGATGGGTATATTTTTAATGTGCACACTGATAGGCATATTTTGTTATTGGGCACACTGATGGACACATTTATTTTGTTGTGCCCATCAGAGTGCCCCTTAACATAAAATGTGCCCATCAGCGTGCACATTAAAAATATACCCATCAGCGTGCCCCATAAAAAAAAAATGTGTCCATCAGAGTGCCCCTTAACATAAAAGGTGCCCATCAGCGTGACCCTTATTTTATGTTAAGGGGCACTCTGATGGGCATATTTTATTTTAAGAGCAACACTGATGGGCACATTTTGTATTAGTGGCACTCTGATGGGCAGATTTTATGCTAAGGGGCACGTTTTGTTGTGCCTATCAGAGTGCCCCTTAATATAAAATGTGCCCATCAGGGTGCCCCTTAACATAAAGTTTGCCCATCAGAATGTCCCTTAATATAAAATGTGCCCATGGGCACATTTTATGTTAAGGGGCACGCTGTTGGACATATTTTCTGTTAAGGGTCACTCTGATGGGCAAATTTTATGTTAAGGGTCACTCTGATGGGTAGAGTTTTATGTTAAGGGTCACACTGTTGGACATATTTTATGTTAAGGGGCACTCTGATGTGCAAATTTTATGTTAAGGGGCACTCTGATGGGCAAATTTTATGTTAAGGGGCACGTTGTTGGACATATTTTATGTTAAGGGGTACTCTGATGGGCAAATTTTATGTTAAGGGAGACTCTGATGGGCAAATTTTATGTTAAGGGGCACGCTGTTGGACATATTTTATGTTAAGGGGCACTCTGATGGGCAAATTTTATGTTATGGGGCACGTTTTGTTGTGCCCATCAGAGTGCCCCTTAATATAAAATGTGCCCATCAGGCTGCCCCTTAACATAAAATTTGCCCATTAGAGTGTCCCTTAATATAAAATTTTATGTTAAGGGGCACGCTGATGGGCACATTTTATGTTAAGGGGGACTCTGATGGAGACATCTGATGTAAGGAGGCACTTTGACGGGAATGCCTGATGTAAATGAGCGCTGTGATGGGGACCCCTGATGTAAAGGGGCACTGTGATGGGGACACCTGATGTAAATGAGCGCTGTGATAGGGACCCCTGATGTAAAGGGGCACTGTGATGGGGACACCTGATGTAAAGGGGCACTGTGATGGGGACACCTAATGTAAATGAGAGCTGTGATGGGGACCCCTGATGTAAAGGGGCACTGTGATGGAGACACCTGATGTAAAGGGGCATTGTGATGGGGACACCTGATGTAAATGAACACTGTGATGGGGACCCCTTATGTAAAGGGGCACTGTGATGGGGACACCTGATGTAAATTAGCACGGTTATAGGGACCCCTGATTTAAAGGGGCACTGTGATTGGGACACCTGATGTAAAGGGGCACTGTGATGGGGACACCTGATTTAAAGGGGCGCTGTGATGGGGACACCTGATGGGGCACTGTGATGGGGACACCTGATGTAAAGGGGCACTGTGATGGGTACACCTGATGTAAAGGGGCACTGTGATGGGGACACCTGATGTAAAGGAGCACTGTGATGGGGATACCTGATTTAAAAGAGCGCTGTGATGGGGACACCTGTGACTACAATCTTTCTGAGTCATATCACAGACTTGAGATTCGGACCTCGGCCCAAAGAAAATTTTGGCGACCGGACCTCCTTGAATTTTAATTCAGTACCCCTGCCCTAGGGTGTCTGCTCCAAAAACATATATAATGTTTGGTGTTTAGAAGTAATTTTATAGCCATAAATTTATGATTTTTACATGAAGGAGAGAAGTGCCAGAATAAGCCCAGTGCTGAAGTGGGTAAAATATAAAAATATTTTTTTTTTTAACTCAGTCTTTTGTATTTATAGAAAAAAAATAAAAATAAAACACAAAGGTGATCAAATAGCACCAAAAGCAAGCTCTATTTGTGTGCCAACAAATAAAACATTTTCATTGGGTTACAGTGTTGTATGAGCGCGCAATTGTCATTAAAAGTGCATTAGCGCTGAAATGTGAAACTTGGTCTGGGCAGTGCGCAAGTGGTTAATATAAGGCTACATGCACGTTTTTCAAGCCGCTTGTTTGAGCGTTTTTTGCAGCTTAAAAACATCTCTCCATGTTAGCCTATGGCCTCATGGCCACCATGGCGTTTTTGAGCTGTAAATGGCATAGGCGTTTTTAAGCCCCATGTAGACGGGACGCTGGTGCAAAGTGTTCTGAACTAAGGTTGAAGGTGGCGTTTAGAAAGGCGCGCTTTGTGGCGTTTGCATGCCGTGTTTTACCACATTTGCGTGTATATGATAAGGAGCCGCCCTAAGCTCAAAAAACAGTATTATTTACGATTTTAGCTATTTAGTGAGACCAGAGTGATATCAGCAGCTGAGAGCAGCAGTGTAGTTGTATTTAGCATGTCACTTGCCACATCACTTGCCACAAGTTGTGGATTGTCCACTTGCCACGTCAGCTGCCCCAAGTTGTGGATTGTCCACAATGCAATGGAAGCAATTTCATTATATATATATATATATTTTGGTTTTTCCTCATTTGCCATAAATTTGGAGTTTATCAATGTAAAAAAATAGGTCACCTTTAAAAACGCTTCTAAACTAAAATGCGGCTAAACGCTGGTACCGCGTCTGAAACGTGGAAATCTTTGGCCTTTGAAGGCATTTTGAGGGTTTGTGAAAAACGATTTTAAACGCAACTGCAGATTTTTTTTGCCAGGCCAAAAACAGTGTTTTGGATGTAATAGAATTCAATGGACCCGCATCCAAAACGCAAGAACCGCAATTTTGCGGCGATTTTTTGTTTTACCTGTTTATAGCTGGTTGTTAAAGGAAATGTAAAAAAAAAAAAAAACAGTTAAAAAAAAAAAAACTAAAAAAAACCAGCGTGGGGTCCCCCCCAGGTCCATACCAGGCCCTTGGGTCTAGTATGGATTCAAAGGGGACCCCCCCAAAAAAATGAAAAAAAAAATGGTGTGGGAGTCCCCCCAGAATCCATACCAGGCCCTTCAGGTCTGGCATGTATTTTAAGGGGAACCCCGCGCCAAAAACAAAAAAAAATTGCGTGGGGTCCCCTAAAAATACACACCAGACCCTTTATCCGAGCACTCAACCTGGCAGGCCGCAGGGGAAAAGGGGGGGACGAGAGAGCGGCCCCCCCTCCCTCCTGAACCGTACCAGGCCACGTGCCCTCAACATGGGGGGTTTGGTGCTTCGGGGCACGGGGGGCGACCTGCGGCCCCCCCACCCCAAAGCACCCTGCCCCCATGTTGATGGGGACAAGGGCCTCTTCCCGACAACCCTGGCCGTTGGTTGTCGGGGTCTGCGGGCGGGGGGCTTATCAGAATCCGGGAGCCCCCTTTAATAAGGGGGACCCCAGATACCTGCCCCCACCCTATGTGAATGAGTATGGGGTACATCGTACCCCTACCCATTCACCTGGTGGCAAAATAAGTCAATAAAAAAAGACAACACAGGTTTGAAAAGTAATTTATTGGGCAGCTTCGGGGGTCTTCTTCCGACTTCGGGGGTCTTTCTGCCGGGGCCCCGCTATCTTTTGCTAGCTCTTTTGCTAGCGGGGGTCCTGGGCTTTCTCGCCGTCTTCTTCCGACTTCGGGGGTCTTTCTGCCGGGCCCCCGCTATCTTCTGCCAGCTCTTTTGCTAGCGGGGGTCCTGGGCTTCCTCACCGTCTTCTTCTGACTTCGGGGGTCTCTTTTTCTGTGCTCCGGTTCTTCTCCGGTGTCTTCTCCACGATCTCCGGTTCTTTCTGCCTTCTGCCAGGCGCCACGCTATCTTCTCACAGCTCTTTTGCTAGCGGGGGCCGGTCTTCTTCGTCGCCTTCTTCCCTCTTCTCTTCGCCCGATGTTGCCTCGTCGCTGTCCACCGCTGCAATGATCTGTCCGAGCAGCGGTGCCACTTTTATTGGCATTGGGGGGGTGGTCACCGGATGATGCCACCGATGACCCCGCCCCCGTATGATGTCACAGTCCCGGGAATGATGGGACTGTGATGTGAAACGGGGGCGGGGTCAGCGGTGGCATCACCCGGTGACCACGCCCCATGCCAATAAAAGTGGCACCGCTGCTCGGGCAGATCAATGCAGCGGTGGACAGCGACGAGACAACATCGGGCGAAGAGAAGAGGGAAGAAGGCGACGAAGAAGACCGGCCCCGCTAGCAAAAGAGCTGCGAGAAGATAGCGGGGCGCTCGGCAGAAGGCAGAAAGAACCGGAGATCGTGGAGAAGACACCGGAGAACAGAACAAGAGACCCCCGAAGTCGGAAGAAGACGGCGAGGAAGCCCGGGACCCCCGCTAGCAAAAGAGCTAGCAGAAGATAGCGGGGGCCCGGTAGAAAGACCCCCGAAGACGGCGAGGAAGCCCCGGAACCCCTGCTAGCAAAAGAGCTAGCAGAAGATAGCGGGGGCCCGGCAGAAAGACCCCCGAAGATGGAAGAAGACCCCCGGAGCTGCCCAATAAATTACTTTTCAAACCTGTGTTGTCTTTTTTTATTGACTTATTTTGCCACCAGGTGAATGGGTAGGGGTACGATGTACCCCATACTCATTCACATAGGGTGGGGGGCCGCCATCTGGGGGCCCCCTTTTTAAAGGGGGCGCCCGGATTCCGAAAAGCCCCCCGCCCGCATACCCCGACAACCAACGGCCAGGGTTGTCGGGAAGAGGCCCTTGTCCCCATCAACATGGGGGCAGGGTGCTTTGGGGTGGGGGGCCGCAGGTCGCCCCCCTGCCCCGAAGCACCAAACCCCCCATGTTGAGGGCATGCGGCCTGGTACGGTTCAGGAGGGAGGGGGGCCGCTCTCTCGTCCCCCCTTTTTCCCTGCGGCCTGCCAGGTTGCGTGCTCGGATAAGGGTCTGGTTTGGATTTTGGGGGGACCCCCACGCCGTTTTTCGGCTTAAGGGGGTTCACCTTAAAATCCAGACCAGACCTAAGGGTCTGGTTTGGATTTTGGGGTGGACCCCCACGCCGTTTTTCGGCTTAGGGGGTTCACCTTAGAATCCAGACCAGACCTAAGGGCCTGGTATGCTCCTGAAGGGGAACCCATGCCGGTTTTTTCATAAAAATTTGGCCTGGAGTCCCCCTTCATGATTCATACCAAACATGGGACAGCGAGGCTGCCGAGGACCAGCGCGATGACATCGCGCTGGACACATTCTCGGCCAGCTAGTCGCCTCTAGGACACGACTTGAGCGGCTGCTTCACGCTCAGGTCGTGTCCAGGTCGCCTCGCAAAGTCGCGCTGTCCCTGTGTCAGCCGGCACACGAGTCGCCCGCAAGTCGGATCTGACTTCCCGGGCGACCTCTATTCAAATCAATGGGCTCCCATAGGGAACCATTCATTTTCAATAGAGCGCCGCTGACATTTCTATTTACTATAACAGTGCGCCGCTGCTTCCTGCGCCCAGTGAAGGAGTTATCCGGCGCACCAATTAAGGTTAGAAGCAGCGCAGCGCACTGTTATTAGTAAATCAGCCCCAGGGTGTCTGGAAATGTTACACATTACAAAAATGCTTCCCATTCTGACCGTAGCATTTGATGACAAGCACATGCTCCTGCATAAATATCATTACAGCACCTAAAGGGTAAACAATTTTAAGAACAATTACAGCCATACATAGTCAGATTCTAAGCTGCCTAAATAAATGACTGAAGTATGTTATCTGTGTACCTGATCTGAGCTTGGCCTCTGAAGTGTTTACATCCTCCGAGATCTGTATGCAGCCAAGAAGGGCAGGCAAAAAATTGAGGGGTTAAATCCCTGTTTCAAGTAAATATTGCCTAGGCCTACACAGTGTTTGTACCCATCCTCCATTTCAAATACTCATTCACCCCACAACCATGATTACTGTCCACACAAAGAGCTTGAGGAATGTGAACAATGCACTGCCCTTGTATTGATCAGACATAGTTTGGGGTGGAGGTAATAACAAAGGAATAGTTTATTATTGCTTTAAATATGATGTAATAACAATGTTGACCTACCTGCAGAAAAGGGCATAAATGCATCTTGTTTTACAAATTTCCCATTAGAGTCCAAAAAGTGATTCGGATTAAACTCATAAGGAGTTTCCCACTGAGTCTTGTCATGCAAAACAGATGTGAGGAAAGGAATGACCTCTGTACCCTACAAGGAGAAGCACATTGTACAATACTTAAAGATGAACTCCAGGCAGACATAAAATATGCAAATTAATGCTGTTCTGTGTTTATTAATACATAATAAATGTATTTGTTAAATGCAAATAGTCTAAGTACCAGAATTTAACTTGGTTTATAGGGGTTGTAAAGTTTCGTTTTTTTTTTGTTTGTTTTTTAACCACTAGCCCCGGACCATTTTGTAGCTAAAGGACCAGAGGTGTTTTCAGAATTTGGCACTGCGCTGCTTTAACTGGAAATTGTGCGGACATGCAATGTTGTACCCAAACAAAATTTGCGTCCTTTTCTTCCCACAAATAGAGCTTTCTTTTAATGGTATTTGATTGCCTCAGCGATTTTTATTTTTTGTGATATAAATGGAAAAAGACTGAAAATTTTGAAAAAAAATGATATTTTCTACTTTTTGTTATAAGAAAAATCAAATAAACTCAATTTTAGTCATACATTTAGGCCAAAATGCATTCAGCCACATGTCTTTAGTAAAAAAAATGTCAATAAGCATATATTTATTAGTTTGCGCAAAAGTTATAGCGTCTACAAACTAGGGTACATTTTCTGGAATTTACACAGCTTTTAATTTATGACTGCCTATCTCATTTCTTGAGGTGCTAAAATGGCAGGGCAGTACAAAACCCCCCCAAATGACCCCATTTTGGAAAGTTGACATCCCAAGGAAATTGCTGAGAGGCATGTTGAGCCCATTGAATATTTTTTTTTTGTCTCAAGTGATTGAATAATGACTAAAAAAAAATAAAATTACAAAAAGTTGTCACTAAATGATATATTGCTCACACATGCCATGGTTATATGTGGAATTGCACCCCAAAATACATTTTGCTGCTTCTCCTGAGTACGGGGATACCACATGTGTGGGACTTTTTGGGAGCCTAGCCGCGTACGGGCCCCCGAAAACCAAGCACCGCCTTCAGGATTTCTAAGGGCGCAAATTTTTGATTTCACTCCTCACTACCTATCACAGTTTCGAAGGCCATAAAATGCCAAAATAGCACAAAACCCCCCCAAATGACCCCATTTTGGAAAGTAGACACCCAAGCTATTTGCTGAGAGGCATGGTGAGTATTTTACAGCTCTCATTTGTTTTTGAAAATGAAGAAAGAAAATAATTTTTTTTTTTTTTTTCAATTTTCAAAACTTTGTGACAAGAAGCGAGATCTGCAAAATACTCACCATACCTCTCAGCAAATAGCTTGGGGTTTCTACTTTCCAAAATGGGGTCATTTGGGGGGGGGTTTGTGCCATCTGGGCATTCCATGGCCTCCGAAACTGTGATAGGCAGTGAGGAGTGAAATCAAAAATTTACACCCTAAGGCCCCTTTCACATTGAGGCGCTTTGCAGGTGATATTGTGCTCTAAATAGCGCCTGCAATGCGCCCCAAAAAAGCCTCTCAATACTATCCAATGTGAAAGCCTGAGGGCTTTCACAGTGGAGCGTTGCGCTTGCAGGAGGCTCAAAAAACTCCTGCAAGCCGCATCTTTGAGGCGCAATAGGAGTGCTAAAAATAGCGCTCCTATAGCGCCCCTGCCCATTGAAATCAATGAGGTAGCGCCTCTAATACGCCCGCAAAACGCCTCAAAGAGGCGTTATTGCGGGCGTTTTTAACCCTTTTTCGGCCGCTAGCGGGGGTTAAAATAGCTAGCGCCCGCAAATCGCGGCCAAAAAAAACGGTATAGCGGCGCTAAAAATAGCACCGCTATACCGCCAGCGCATCCAGCGCCTCAGTGTGTAAGTAGCCTTAGAAAGCATGAAGGCGGTGCTTGGTTTTTGGGGTCCCGTACGCGGCTAGGCTCCCAAAAAGTCTCACACATGTGGTATCCCCGTACTCAGGAGAAGCAACAGAATGTATTTTGGGGTGTAATTCCACATATGCCCATGGCATGTTTGAGCAATATATCATTTAGTGACAACTTTGTGCAAGAAAAAATAAATAAATTGTCTTTTTTCCGCAACTTGTGTCAACATATAAAATATTCAATGGACTCGACATGCCTCTCAGTATATAGCTTGGGGTGTCTACTTTCCAAAATGGGGTCATTTGGGGGGGTTTTGAACTGTCCTGGCATTTTATACACAACATTAGGAAGCTTACATCCACTCTTCTAACCACTTGAAGATAAAGCCCTTTCTGACACTTTTTGTTTACATGAAAACATTTTTTTTTTTTTTGCAAGAAAATTATGTTGAACCCCCAAACATTATATATTTTTTTAAAGCAAAGGCCCTACAGATTAAAATGGTGGGTGTTGCATTTTTTTTTCCTACACAGTATTTGCGCAGCGATTTTCCAAACGCATTTTTTGGGGAAAAAATACACATTTTTAATTTTAATGCACTAAAACACACTATATTGCCCAAATGTTTGATGAAATAAAAAAGATGATCTTAGGCAGAGTACATAGATACCAAACACGACATGCTTTAAAATTTCGCACAAACGCGCATTGGCGACAAACTACATACATTTTTAAAAGCCTTTAAAAGCCTTTACAGGTTACCACGTTAGATTTACAGAGGAGGTCTACTGCTAAAATGACTGCCCTCGATCTGATCTTCGCGGTGATACCTCACATGCATGGTGCAATTGCTGTTTACATATGACGCCAGACCGACGCTTGCGTTCGCCATTGCGCAAGAGCAGGGCAGGACAGGGGTGCTTTTTTTTTTTTCTTTTTTTTTTATTATTAATTTTGCTTTTTTATTTTCTTTTTAAACTGTTCCTTCCATATTTTTTTTTTTATCATTTTTATTGTTATCTCAGGGAATGTAAATATCCCCTATGATAGCAATAGGTAGTGACAGGTACTCTTTTTTTGAAAAAACTGGGGTCTATTAGACCCTAGATCTTTCCTCTGCCCTCAAAGCATCTGACCACACCAAGATCGGTGTGATAAAATGCTTTCCCAATTTCCCAATGGCGCTTTTTATATCCGGGGGGGGGACATTCCCTCCCACTGCTTGTAAAAGCAGTCCAGAGGCTAATTAGCCACTAGGATTGCTTTTACATGAAAGCCGGCCGCTGGCTGAAAAGAATGATACCAAGATGATACCTAAACCCGCAGGCATCAATCTGGTATAACCATTCAAAGTCCAGCAACATACCAGTACGTTGCTGGTCCTTGTTGGACATGTATTGTAATCTTTTTTTTCATGCAGCCTGTTGGCTGAACGAAAAAAGAGATTGATCGGTGGGTATGCCCACCATTAGAATACCTCCCTTCATTCACCCACTTCTAATGATGGGCATACATGCACCATTTATATATGCCGAAGCATGGGGGCATCCTCCCGCAAAAGTTATGCCGCACACACATGGTCTGACTTTTCCACGGGCAAGCCTCCGTCGGAATTTCAACCGTATGTACGCGGCATTAGGAGCAAAATCGCTCCTCCGCCCCTGCTGCCCCAGTGCTTCGGCATATATGCTTTTTTTTTTTTTTAACTGTGGTGGGCAAAACGCAGGTGCTAGCAGGTATCTGGGCTGATCCCGCTAACACTGCGTTTTTGGGAACCCTAAACGGCTGGGGACGCTAGTATAGATCAGATCAGATATTGATCTGTTCAGATACTATACCACTAAGGGAGGTGTATGCTTCACGCGTGGGTGTTAGCGTTACTGGCACTAACCTAAAGCTGCCTGGGGCGACGCAGACCCTCTCTGATGCTAAAACCTAATTGATATCACCCGCCGGGCGATCAGGGGGTTAAACCTTTATTGGGTTATATACGGCAGGTGCCCTGACACTATAAAAATCAAACTAACTAACCAGCGTCACCCGTAACACTTATATGGTGATCACCGGTGAAAGGGTTAACTAGGGGCAATCAGGGGGTTAAACCTTTATTAGGTAATATATGGGGGTACCCGACGCTATAAAAACCTCCGGCGAACCTAAAAAAAATAACTGGCTACCTATCGGCATCACCGACACTAAGACAGCGATCAGAAAAACAATCGCTTAGTGACAGCGGTGCTAGGGGGTGAAAGGGTTACCTGGGGGGGCAATCAAGGGGTTAAACCTTTATTGGGTAATATATGGGGGTACCCGACGCTATAAAAACCTGTGGCGAACCTAAAAAAAATAACTGGCTACCTATCGGCATCACCGACACTAAAACAAGCGATCAGAAAAACGATCGCTTAGTGACGGCGGTGCTAAGGGGTGAAAGGGTTACCTGGGGGGCGATCAAGGGGTTAAACCTTTATTAGGGGGGGTTAGGGGGCTACACTGGACCTAAACTAACTGCCCTGACACTTTTACAGTCACAAATGTCACTGATTGCAGTGATCAGTAAATAAATAGTCACTGCAATCAGTGACACTGTGACTGGGGGCTGGGGGGTGATCTGGGGGGTGATCTGGGGGGCCTGGGGGGCGATTTATGTACCTATGTGTGCTGGTGTTAGTGTAGTGTTTGTGCACTAACCTGTGTGTCTTCTCTCATGCGGCGCTCGGTATATGTGAGCGCCGCATTAGGGATGACATCACTTCCTCCTGCCTGTGTAAACATTACGCGAGGGGGTGGCCAGAATCTAATGGCGGCCCCCTCATCACGGATTGCTCCCGAAGCGATCCCGGCCGCTCACTGTACCGGAGGGGGGTTCGATTGGACCCCCCACCCATACGAAGGCAGGCACGTACAGGTACGTGATTGTGCCTGTCCGTGCCATTCTGCCGACGTATAATTACAGTGGGCGGTCGTTAAGTGGTTAAACAACAAGCATGTCATACTTACCTCCTCTGTGCAAGGGTTTTACACAGAGTCCTCCTCTTCTGTGGTCCGTCTGTGGCGCTCCTGACTCCTCCTCTTCTCGAGTGCTCCCACAGAGAATCGCTTTCCATGGGGGCACTCGTGCGGGCATGCTCCCGTGTCCTGCTGCTTAGTCCATTGACACCTTTGGCTTGCTTACTGACTACACTTCTGCTTGATTCCTACCTGCTATATCTGCTCCTAGACCACGGCTTGCTCATCTACTATTGGGGTAATCCTGAGGACCACAACCTGGTACTAACATGCAGAAAAACCCATTTCCACCATCAGGAGCTCTGGTGAATACTGGTTAGTGCTTAGACCCTGCACCTTGGGTGAGCCTGTGTCTTCCTCCAGGGTGACCTGCTTGTATACCTATCCTGCTGGTCGGTGGGAGCCTCTCTTCTGCTATAGCTACTGGTCCCCGAGTGTGACTCCTGACTGTGACAGCAGGATAACATCAACCAATAAACCTTTTCTTCTCAGCAGCTCACAAAGCATGTATCATCAGAACATAGAAGACAAAGGCTTGGACTACTCCACTATATCGTGCGGGATCCTTTAACACAGCTCATCTGGGCACAGTCTCTCATTATTACCCTGTGAGTTGAACATGTTACTGTGTTTTATATTTACTGATTAAACTGTTTTACACTATTGGTCGGCTGGCGCCTCTCTCCTCTACCCCTCTTCTGTTTTAGGCGGAGGGAAGTAAAAATAAAAAAATTAAAATAATATGGTTGCATAAGTGTGCACACCCTAAACTAATACTTTGTTGAAGCACCTTTTGATTTTATTACAGCACTCAGTCTTTTTGGGTATGAGTCTATCAGCATGGCACATCTTGACTTGCCAATATTTGCCCACTCTTCTTTGCAAAAACACTCCAAATCTGTCAGATTGTGAGGGCACTTTCTGTGCACAGCCCTCTTCAGATCACCCCACAGATTTTCAATCGGATTCAGGTCTGGGCTCTGGCTGGGTCATTCCAAAATGTTAATCTTCTTCTGGTGAAGCCATTCCTTTGTTGATTTGGATATATGCTTTGGGTCGTTGTCATGTTGAAATACGAAGTTCCTCTTCATGTTCAGCTTTCTAGCAGAAGCCTGAAGGTTTTGTGCCATTATTGACTGGTATTTGGAACTTTACATAATTCCCTCTACCTTGACTAGGACCCCTGTTCCAGCTGAAGAAAAACAGCCCCAAAGCATAATGCTGCCACCACCATGCTTCACTGTGGATATGGTATTCGTTTGGTGATGTGCAGTGTTGTTTTTGCACCAAACATATCTTTTGGAATTACGGCCAAAGGGTTCAACCTTGGTTTTATCAGACCATAACATATTTTCCCACATGCTTTCGGGAGACTTCAGGTGTGTTTTTGCAAAATTTAGCCGAGTTTGGATGTTTTTCTTCGTAAGAAAAGGCTTCCATCTTGCCACTCTACCCCATAGCCCAGAAATATGAAGAATACAGGAGATTGTTGTCACATGTACCATACAGCCAGTACTTGCCAGATATTCCTGTAGCTCCTTTAAGGTTGCTGTAGGCCTCTTGGCAGCCTCCCGGCAGCCTCCCTGACCAGTTTTCTTCTCGTCTTTTCATCAGTTTTGAAGGTAAGTTCAGTTCTTGGTAATGTCACTGTTGTGCCATATTTTCTCCACTTGAAGATGGCTGTCTTCAGTGCATTCCGTGGTATATCTAATTCCTTGGAAATTCTTTTGTACCCTTCTCCTGACTGATACCTTTTAACAATGATATCCCTCTGATGCTTTGGAAGCTCTCTGCGGACCATGGCTTTTGGATGTGACTAAGAAAATGTCAGGAAAGACCTACTAGAACAGCTGAACTTTATTTGGGGTTAATCAGAGGCACTTTAAATGATGGCAGGTGTGTACTGACTCCTATTTAACATGAGTTTGAATGTGATTGCTTAATTCTGAACACAGCTACATCCCCAGTTATAAGAGGGTGTGCACACTTATGCAACCACAATATTTTAGTTTTTTTAGTTTTACTTCCCCCCTAAAAGATTTCAGTTTGTTTTTCAATTGTGTTGTACAGTTTATAGGTCACATTAAAGGTGGAAAAAGTTCTGACATGATTTATCTTTGTCTCATTTTTTTACATCACGGAAACCTGACATTTTAACAGGGGTGTGTAGACTTTTTATATCCACTGTATGTGTAATGTGTGTGTTCTGTAGTGATTTTACTAATCGATCTTGCTTTGCAGAGAATAAAATAACAGCAAGATCGCCTGTTACTGTTCGGAGTTCTGTGTTGATTACAAGCCTTTAACCACTTGCCGACCAGCTGCCTTCATTATACTGCGGCAGGTCGGCACAATCCCGCGAACCGTCAGAGCTGTACATCGGTCCCTTTAAACAGGATAGCGGCCGCTCATCTGATAAAAATCGCAGATCGCTGCCATAACTAGTAAAAATAATAATAATAAAAATTACATAAATCTATCCCCTATTTTGTAGACGCTATAATTTTTGCGCAAACCAATCAATGTACGCTTATTGTGATTTTTATTACCAAAAATATGTATAAGAATACATATCGGCCTAAACTGAGGAAAAATATATATTTTTTTTTTAAAAATTGGATATTTATTATAGAAAAAAGTACAAAATATTGTTTTTTTCAAAATAGTCACTCTTTTTTATTTATAGCGCAAAAAATAAAAAATCGCAGAGATGATCAAATACCACCAAAATAAAGCTCTATTAGTGGGGAAAAAAGGACGCCAATGTTGTTTGGGTACAACATCGCACGACCGACCGTGCAATTGTCAGTTAAAGCGACGCAGTGCCGTATTGCAAAAAATGGTTTGGTCATTGAGCAGCCAAATCTTCCGGGGCTGAAGTGGTTAAAGGTGATTTGATACACTATGCCAGTGAACTCTTTCATGTGCTTTGATTATTTTTTTTTAGAATGAAGAAAGGTTACATTAGACAGCAGGTTATCACTGCTATTGCTGTCTCCTTAAAAGATCAATGCTGCCACAGCTCCCTTAAAATTGACTTACTCCATGCTTGATATTTTTTAGATTGTTAGAAATAACAAAGATAAGAGATGGACAGTACAAAAAAAATGGTATCAAAGAAATAAACCAAACCATTTAACTGCTAGAAGTCAGTTTAAATTATGTTTCCTTAACTGCTTTGATTAAAGCGGATCTTCGCTGCATCTAAGCACCACAAACCAGAATTGCTATTTTATTTGTTTTTAATATTCAGGGTAAACTTCCCCATCCAATTCATGTCTCCCTGCTTTATTTTGGTGAGAAATTAAATACCCCTAGCATTTCTGGCTGTGGCCATCTTGTGCAAGGGCAGATATTTATGTACCATTTACTTCCTGGAATCCATCTGCCCTTAGCTCAGGCAGGTAGGCAGAAGGGTGTGCCTAGGCCTATAAACCAGGAAGTAACTGAAGAAATAAAAAAAAAAAAAAAAAGTAAAAATAATATACTGTACCTTCCTATCTATTTACTAATGCTAGCAGCATAAGGATTACAAATAGTCAATGTTGATTGAGAGAGTGATGTTCCAATTTAGACACCAACACATAGATTACTCTCTGCAAGGCCAACCTCAGGACCACACAATAGGACCCCATTCAAACGTTGGCGATTTGGGATCGCAAGCTTTATGTGATGTGGTTTGTCACGGTTGCCGCACGATAAATCACGCAACAATCACGGCAAGACCACATTGCGTTTTAGGTACCATTGAAAATAATGGCAACGGAACCTACATTTTGCCATTGTAGCGCGCTTTAAGATCGCCAGCAGAATCGATGCGATTCTGCCACGATCCCAAAACCACCAGGTGTGAATGGAGTCAAAGAGTCACATGCAGCCGCTGGCTTCAGTTTGGGTACCAGGGGTTTAGAACCTCTGTCAAATTTTTATTGTTTTCTGCATCTATTTGATTTCCTCCCTGTAGGGACACAGGCAGCAAGAAAAATCTGACAGAGCTTAAAGTGGAGGTCCACCCTAAAAAAAAAATACATAAAAATGCTCCAAAAAAAAAAAAAATTAAAAAAAAATTGTGGTTGCTAGGCAGATCTTCCTAATCTGCCTCTTCCTAGTCCACGGCTGGTCTTCTTCCTCGTCCTCCTCACATTGTCTGCTAGGGAATGGGGCGTGGTGTCTTCTGGGAACTGTGTGTATCCCAGAGAACAGCCGCCCATTGAGTGAACGCTGCGCGACTCGCGCATGCGCAGTAGGAAGTGGGCAGTCAAGCCGCAAGGCTCCACTGCCTGTTTCCCTTAGTGAGGATGGTGGCCTTGGGACCTGCCATGATCGAGGGATCGGCCTTGGGGGGGCTGACACTGCAGGCGCCTAAGACAGGTAAGTGTTCTTATTATAAGTCAGCAGCTACAGTGTTTGTAGCTGCTGACTTTAAAAAAAAAAATCGCGGCTGGAACGCCGCTTTAAGGACCCTCCCCACTTTGTTGCTGTGACTCATTTAGAGATTCTCCTCCCTTTGTGTCCTGGTAAGACAAAAGCAAGAATGGGTAAGGCTCATCCCTGGGGGCATACACAGTAATTGTAACATATATTGGATTCTGGAACTCACCTTTGGGATGCAGTAACCTCGAAAATACACATCACTTGGAGTTGTGTGTGACACATTCAAAGGAACAATATTAGTGAATCTCTGAATTTCATGTATCACTGCTTCAGTATAAGGCATATTTCTCCGATCATCCACTGTAGGCATCTGTCCTTGTGTAATATTTGTCCGTATTTCTTCTTGTACCTTTTCTAGAAAATTGGGGGGAATAAATTTCCTCAGCATCTCCACACACAATATATTTGAACACAATTATAATTATATTGCAGTTTTTTTTTTCATTTATTTTAACCTAAAGATTCTGCCAGTAACACACTTCATGTTTTTGGTTGACAAAGCTTACCTAACTTTCTGTGTCAAGACAACATAAACAAGATAAGACTAAGGAGTGTGGTTCTGTAGTCCTCGACTCCTCAGAGAAAGTGAAGAACAATTTAATCAGTGGCGGCTGGTGCTAAAAAAATTTTGGGGGGGCGCAAACTGAAAAAAAAAAACATCAATTGCAGCCACTGTGCCCATCAAACGCAGCCACTGTACCCATAAATTGCCACTACTGTGCCATCAAACGCAGTCACTGTGCCCATAAATTGCCACCACTGTGCCATCAAACGCAGCCACTGTACCCATAAATTGCCACCACTGTGCCATCAAACGCAGCCACTGTACCCATCAATTGCTGACACTGTGCCCATCAATTGCTGAAAGTGTGCCCCATCAAATGCTGCCAGTGTGCCCATCAATTGCCACCACTGTGCCCCATCAGATGCCAGTGTGCCCATCAATTGCCGCTACTGTGCCACATCAGATGCTGCCAGTGTGCCCATCAATTGCCGCTACTGTGCCCCATCAAATACTGCCAGTGTGCCCATCAATTGCCGCGAATGTGCCCCATCAGATGCTGCCAGTGTGCCCATCAATTGCCGCTACTGTGCCTCATCAGATGCTGCCTGGCACTTACCTGTCTGGCAGCGGGTCAGCGGCGGTCTCCTGCACATCCTCCATGTCTTCTTCTGTCCTCTCTCAGGCATCCAATCACAGCGCCTGATGTTTCAGCCAATCAGGTGACCGGTAAACGACCCGGTAACCTGATTGGCTGAGAGGCGGTTCAGTGTTGGCAAAGCGAATTCCTTCGCTTTGCTAACACAAAGCTGAGAGAACAGTGAACGCCCAGCATGGCACCCGCTGTTCACTGTTTTGGGTGCCTATTAAAGCCTATGGCTCTAATCAGGTGCTTCAAAAAAACACCCCCGCCACTGTAATTCAGGTGCCTGGCACCTGAAAATGGGCCGGGCACCTGAATAGGGGGTGTCAGCAGCGACCATAGATAGATTCATGCAATGCATGAATCTATCTATGATAGTAGAGCGGTGCAGGAGAGAGGGGGTGGCGCTCCTGTGCCCTTTATGGATGCACCGCCGCTGAATTTATTTGATAACAGTCAGCACAGAATTACCTGTGCAATAAAACATTTAGTAAATTAATACATTTTCCAATCAGATTTTTAGGCCAGGTTCACACCTATGCGAATTGGATGCAGATTTAAAACGCATCCAATTTGCATGTCATTAGAAAATACATACATTTTTATGAGGCTAGTTCAAATATGTGCGATGCATTCGCACTGAGCAGTGGCGAAAAAACTTGTGCGTTTTCTAGGCATTGCTGTGCGAATTCAGGCCCATTATCTTCTATGGGCACGCATCTGATTCGCAGATGTCTTCCGTTCTGAACAGGACTTTTTTCCATGCTCACTACACTTCCCCCCCTCCCCCTCCTCTCTCCCTGGTCAGCAAATTTGCATCTACAATGCATATGATCCTCTGAACAGCTCTGTTATCTCTTTGCAGAGATAACAGAGCTGGAATTCACACCGCACAAGTGTGAATCCGGCCTTAAATCTGTGAAAAAAGTAAAATAAAGGCGCTAATGAGGAGCTTCCCTAACTAAGAGCTATTTAAAGCCTATTGCCTCCAGAAAAAACACCAGGATCACTTCTATACAATAACATACCTTTCAAAAAAAAAGTCACTGTGTACATCTTTTTTTGGTGACCCATTTCTTAAAATCCTGCCACATCACTGCTTCCCAGCTACCTTAAAGTGATTGCAAACCCTCACATATACCCAGTGAAAAAAAAAAATCCTCAGATGATACACAGAAATTAAACAAATCCTCCTACATAGGTTTTACTTGTTTATCTGCAGTCTTTTCCACACACTTTCAAAGGTGCAGATCGTGTTAAAAGTCTTTTTTCATCTGTCAGGAGCACAGAGGAGGGGGTGAAGAGACTGCAGTTACAGTGTGTGAGAGGTGATTGGAGAAAAGGAACACACACCCCCCTCCACACAGCAGAAGAATTGTGTTGTGAATAGACAAGTTCCATTCTGAGCCCCCCACAAACACAAATTTATCTCATGTGTCGAGAAAACTTCTCAGAAGTGACTCATGCTGATAACAGAGGAATGAAGCACCAGAAAGAAACAACACTTTGAGCTTTGGAGAGAGATAAGTAAACACTACAGATATACAGTATCTCACAAAAGTGAGTACACCCCTCACATTTTTGAAAATATTTTATTATATCTTTTCATGTGACAACACTGAAGAAATTACATTTTGATTCAATGTAAAGTAGTGAGTGTACAGCTTGTATAACAGTGTAAATTTGTTGTCCCCTCAAAATGACTCAACACACAGACATTAATGTCTAAACCGCTGGTAACAAAAGTGAGTACACCCCAAAGTGAGAATGTCCAAACTGGGCCCAATTAGCAATTTTCCCTCCTCTGTGTCATGTGACTTGTTAGTGTTACAAGGTCTCAGGTGTGAATGGGGAGCGGGTGTGTTAAAATTGGTGTTATCGCTCTCACTTTCTCATACTGGTCACTGGAAGTTCAACATGGCATCTCATGGCAAAGAACTCTCTGAGGATCTGAAAAAAAGAATTGCTGCTCTACATAAAGATGGCCTAGGCCAGTGATGGCGAACCTTGACACTCCAGATGTTTTGGAACTACATTTCTTATGATGCTTAACTACACTGCAGAGTGCATGAGTATCATGGGAAATGTAGTTCCAAAACATCTGGGGTGCCAAGGTTTGCCATCACTGGCCTAGGATATAAGAAGATTGCCAAGACCATATAGAGGTTTAACAGGACAGGTTCCACTCAGAACAGGCCTCGCCATGGTCGACCAAAGAAGTTGAGTGCACATGCTCAGCGTCATATCCATAGGTTGTCTTTGGGAAATAGATGTTTGAGTGCTGCCAGCATTACTGCAGAGGTTGAAGGGGTGGGGGGTCAGCCTGTCAGTGCTCAGACCATACGCCACACACTGCATCACATTGGTCTGCATGGCTGTCATCCCAGAAGGAAGCCTCTTTTAAAGATGATGCACAAGAAAGCCCGCAAACAGTTTGCTGAAGACAAGCAGACTAAGGACATTGATTACTGGAGCCATGTCCTGTAGTCTGATGAGACCAAGATAAACGTATTTAGTTCAGAGTCAAGCGTGTGTGGCGGCAACCACGTGAGGAGTACAAAGACAAGTGTGTCTTGCCTACAGTCAAGAATGGTGGTGGGAGTGTCATCGTCTGGTGCTGCATGAGTGCTGCCGGCACTGGGGAGCTACAGTTCATTGAGGGAACCATGAATGCCAACATGTACTGTGACATACTGAAGCAGAGCATGATCCCCTCCCTTTGGAGACTGGGCCGCAGGGCAGTATTCCAACATGATAATGACCCCAAACACATATCCAGGATGACCACTGCCTTTCTAAAGAAGCTGATGGTAAACGTGATGGACTGGCCAAGCATGTCTCCATACCTAAACCCTATTGAGCATCTGTGGGGCATCCTGAATTGGAAGTTGGAGGAGCGCAAGGTCTCTAACATCCAGCAGCTCCGTGATGTCGTCATGGAGGAGTGGAAGAGGACTCCAGTGGCAACCTGTGAAGCTCTGGTGAACTCCATGCCCAAGAGGGTTAAGAAGTTGGGTGCACATGCTCAGCGTCATATCCAGAGGTTGTCTTTGGGAAATAGATATTTGAGTGCTGCCAGCATTGCTGCAGAGATTGAAGGGGTGAAAATCTCCAACAGTCTCCAACAGTGAAAATAATGGTGGTCACACAAATTATTGACACTTTGGGCCCGATTTGGACATTTTCACTTAGGGGTGTTCTCACTTTTGTTGCCAGCAGTTTAAACATTAATGGCTGTGTGATGAGTTATTTTGAGGGGACAGCAAATTTACACTATTATACAAGCTGTACACTCACTATTTTACATTGTAGCAAAGTGTCATTTCTTCAGTGTTGTCACATGAAAAGATATCATAAAATATTTACAAAAATGTGAGGGGTGTGCTCACTTTTGTGAGATACTGTACTGTATGTGCTTTTCTCAGATTTCATGACTGAGGTTTACAACCACTTTAAGTATTTCACATATTCGAGTATGAGAAATACTTGCTCTAAAGCCACACAAGGTAGTTTCTCCCACCGGCTCATACATCACTATAGGATATAAGAGCTGGTGGGAGGAACCACAGTATTCAGCAGGGGATACAGGCTACTTGCAAAAGTGGGGGATTATTGCACTGGTGTTTCAAGACACAGGCCACTGGGAAGGTAAGTATATTGCTTTTTCTGTTAGAAGGCATGCTTTTGGATACAAATAACTTTTACTGACAGTCACTTTAATTTTGCCTTCCTCATCGATTTTAATGCAATTACACCAAATGTCAAAATTTTGGAAAATCTTCTACTTTTGGGTGAAAATGTAGGTGAATTAAAAAATTGTAAAAACAAATTGCGCCCATGCTTAATATAGACAACAAATTATGCTGGTTGTTAAGTTTTTGAGATTTAGAAATTTACAAAACATCTGTAAATTTACAGACAGTTGGCAACGCAGGGTTGGGGGTGTACACATGCTGCCAGTGTGATGCATTGTTTCATGGCTGTGGCAGGAATTATGCGCTCTGTATCTTTCTGTGGGCATTGCACCTGCTGAACGTGAAGGTTTTATCCCCTTAATGACCAGGCCATTTTTTTTTGCGATACGGCACTGCGTTACTTTAACTGACAATTGCATGGTTATGCGACACTGTACCGAAATAATATTGTTGTACTTTTTTTCCCCATAAATAGTGCTTTCTATTGGTGGTATTTGATCAACTTTATTTCTCATTCGTTCATTGACAGACACAGCCTTCATTATTCAGAACCATAGGGTTAATATTGTCTCCGCAGGAGTAGGACTAGGCAGAACAAAAACACAACACCTGGCTACGCCTATGGGCTGTCCTCAGTCAGAATATAACCCCCTCCCTGCGCTAGGTATTCAGTTTTTTCCTGCCTAGTCAGGAGTAAGGACCTAGTTCCCTGCTGGGATCTCTAGTCCTGGGAATTTTTTTGTTGTTTGTTATTTTCTCTTTTGCTGGATTTTTTTCAGGTGAGATCTACAATCAACTGCCGGGCTGGGCGTCAGGCTGGACACTTGATCCAGTGGTCACCCCAGTCTGGCCAGCAAGCACGTGCAGACCACAGCTACGCGCTAGGTCAGGCGCGACATAGCCCCACTGGACAGGGGCTGGCCCTGCGAGTTAAACGTCTCGCGAGGTGGCATACGACGGGTCTCGGCCTGTGTCGCAGCATTCCTCATGGCCGACAGCCCCCCCCACTTCGGTGGCGAGGAGAATCTGTCTGAGAGTGTTACCTGCGCTTTTCGCTGGGGAGGTAAGTAAGGGGTCCCCTCCTCTCCTTCCCTGGAGTGGTGTGGGGCGCGGGTACTCCCTGGAGAGGTCGGTCCCTCCGGGGTTCTCCTCCACCCCCCTTCCTTCCTCCTCCCCCCTATCCCGGGTGAGGCACAGGCTTCTGGCCTAAGGGCTTTTTGGACACGGTCCCTCTTTCCACCCTCAAGGTTGTTACTGGGGGGGCATCTGGTGGTGGGCCTGGGAGGCGGGTGATCGGATGTCCTGCTACCGTAATTTAGGCCGCGGCTTTGCGGCCTACCAGCTGATATTGGTCCGGTCCCCCCGCGGGCCGCGCACTCACGGCCGGCGGCCGAAAATTTAGGCTGCGGCTTTGCGGCCTACCGACTGGGCGTCCGTTCAGGGCTCGGATTGGTTCCGGTCCCCCCGCGGGCCATGCGCTTGCGGTAGGCGGACAAAAAATTTGCCCGCGGCTTTTGCGGCACACCGTCGCCTGCTGGGCCTCGTGGCCGCCTCTTACCAGAGGAGTGGCGCTGTGGGGGTCGGCGCCCCTGTGAGGGGCCCCAGTCTCTGCCCCAACTGTGAGGAGCCCCAGTCTCTGCCCCAACTGTGAGGGGCCCCGGACTGCGGCCCCTGTGAGGGGCCCTGGTCTGCGCCCCTGTGAGGGGCCCCGGTTTGTGCCCCCCGTGAGGGGTCCCGATCTGCCCCTTGTGAGGGGCCCCGGTCTGCGCCCCCTGTGAGGGGCCCCGGTCTTTGCCCCTCGTTTTTTTTTTACTGTCCAGCAGGTGGGCCCCTCTGCGGACCTGCATGGATGTTGGGTCTGAGGGTATCTACCTTTTTGAGGTGATTCCATTTGCGCAGTTCCATACAAGCTCCCTTCGGGGAGATCCTGACATGAGACAAATGCCCGAGGTCTCGGGACAATCGGATTTGGCTGAGTCAGGAAACCAGAGGTTTCCAGAGGGGCACGGATATAAATCTTCATCGCTTACACACCCATATGGCAATCGCGGATCCCGAGAACCCGGGCATGGTGGTCTCACTCGACGCCGAGAAGGCCTTCTGTCCTGGATACAGATCCTATATACTCACCCCAGGGCACGCATTCGCACCAATGGGACCCTGTCGGCCTACTTCTCCCTAGAGAGGGGGACCAGACAGGGTTGTCCATTGTCACCGGCACTGTTTGCCTTGGCACTGGAACCGCTGGCTGCTCACATCCGGTGGAATCCGGGGTCCGGGGCGTGAAGGTGGGTCCTTTGGAAGAAAAACTGCCGCTATATGCGGATGACTCCCTGCTGTATCTGGTGAATGCTTCTGCCTCCCTGCGCAACGAGTTAACCCACTTTGAGACATTCGGACGGTTCTCGGGAATACGAATCCATTGGGACAAATCAGTGTTGTTCCCCCTCCATCCGTCGCTGCCCCGAACGGACTCTCTGACGCCCCTGTGTTGGGTAGAGGAATTCACATATCTAGGGGTGCGGGTTGGTCTTGAGTTGGAGAACTACATGGGTAAGAATGTCCTCTCGGTACTAGATCAATTAAACAAACGGTGTGCGAGGTGGCGTAGCTGTGGGACGTGGGAACCTTATCAAGATGATATACCTGCCCAAACTCCTGTACTTCTTTAGTCAGACCCCCACCCCTATCCCTAGGTCCTTCTTTCGGAAACTTAACAGTATAGTAACTACCTTTATCTGGGCCGGACGTCCCCCTCGGGTGGCAAGGTGCATCCTCTACCTTCATCTGTCAGGGGGTGGGTTGACCCTCCCGAACTTCCTTGCTTACTACTGGGCGGTGGTCCTCATCATGGTTCGTGGTGGTTCTCCCAACCACGGCAGAACCCAGCACTTACGCTTGAGGCTGCCGTCCTGGGCTCCTACGCTGCCCTATGTAATTTGGTCTTTCGGGGAGGTATGGCACATCCTTCCGTTACGAAGCCAATGACAACCGTTCTTCGGGTGTGGCAGTCCTCCAGGGCAAAGCTCGCCAAGCCTAACACTATCTCCCCGCATATCCCACTCTGGGGGAATCCCCTCCTCCCTCACCTGAATACAGTCCCTGACCCGGGCATGTGGGCTCGGCAGGGCATCCTCACCCTCCGGCATGTGATGCCGGGTGGAAAGATTTTGTCCTTCAGTGACCTGAGCTGAACCTACCATCTCCCGTGCTCCTTTCGTTTCAGGTATTGGCTGCTTCGACATGCCCTTGCGTCCCAGTTCCCGGATCCGGTGAACCCTCGAGCCAGACTCGGTCGAGCGTCTCCTGATCTCGGGTGTAATGGGGAAGCCCCTCTTGTCCCTTTACTTGCATCTTACGGTGGCCCATGACACTGACACTGCAGGGGTCTTGGCTAAATGGAACACTGATATCCCTGACCTTGATGAGGAGGTGTGGGAGGACTGTGTTGCTTCCTATGTCCCTTCCATGATTGCCTCTAGGGATCGTTTTACACAATTAAAGTCCCTCCATAGAGCATACTATACCCCGCAGAGGCTGGCTATGATATACTCTTCCAGGAGCCCACTGTGCACTAGATGCTCCGTGGCACCGGGATCATTTTTCCACATGGTATGGTCCTGTCCCAAGCTGGGTCCCTATTGTTGGGAGGTGGCGGAGACACTCTTGGATCGCTGCAGTGTGGAGCTACCGTTAGATCCCTGCCTGTTCCTTCTCAGTTATCTAGGTGACATTGAGGGATATAGGTATGTCAAGTTATGCATCACCTTCGCATTGTTTTATGCTAGGAGGGAGATCTTGCTCCGTTGGAGAGGGCCTGACCTCCCTACTAGATCCTCTTGGCTAGGGGCGATTAGCAGAGTACTACCACTATATAGGATAACGTATGTAGAAACCGTCCAGCAACATTTGATAAAATCTGGTCAAGCTGGGTCGACACCTCTGGCTGAGGCCCCCTATATCCACCTGACCGTGATGTGGCAAATGGTTGACTGGGTGGGGTGGACCTGGGCCCTCTTCCCCCCCTCCCCCCTGTCCCCTTCCCCCCCTCCCCCTGTCCCCTTCCTTCCCTTCCTCTCTTTTTGGTTCCTGCCCCCCCCCCCTGCCTCCCATCCTTATGCTCTCCTACTGTTCCACCCCCTCACCCCCAATCGGGGACGGGCGGGGCTAGTAAAGCGGGGTGGTTGCTCGCATGGAACCTGATTAATGTCCTCCCTTGATTAGTAACAGTCTCAACGGTTTTGTTTCCGTATGTATGTTTCTCCTTGTTGATATTTCTTTGATGCTGCCTGGATTTTTGATGTAAACCTGTGAAATGGTGCAATTACCTTGTCTTTTCTACTGTCATTGCAATGTATGTGGGTTTGTCTTAAAAAATAAAAAACTTTTACTGTTAAAAAAGAACTGAATACCCAGTGCAGGGAGGGGGGTATATACTGACTGAGGACAGCCCATGGGCGTAGCCAGGTGTTTTTTGTTCTGCTTAGTCCTACTCCTGAGACAATATTATCCCTATGGTTCTGAATAATGAAGGCTGTATCTGTCAATGAACTCAGAGAATTGGATTTTACGTAAGTCAAAAATCCAATTTTTTTTGCGCTATAAATAAACCAAAAAAAGGAAAATTTTGAAAAAAATATATATATTTTTTACTCTCTGCTAAAAAACATATCCAATAAAAAATTTAAAAAAATCTAATTTCTTCAATTTAGGCCATTATGTATTCTGCTACATATTTTTGGTAAAACAAATCCCAATAAATATTTGATTGGTTTGCGCAAAAGTTATAGCATCTACAAAATAGGTGATATATATATGGCATTTTAATTTATTTCTTTTTTACTTGTAATGGCGGCGATCAGTGATTTTTAGCGGGACTGTGACATTGCGGCAGGCAGATCGGACAACTAGCGGATACATTTTGACACTTTTTTGGGAACCAGTGACATTATTACAGCGATCAGTGCTAAAAATATGCACTGATGTTGCACTTATGACACTGGCAGGGAAGGGGTTAACATCAGAGGCGATGAAAGGGTTAAGTGTGCTCTCGCAGTGTGTTTCTAACTGTGTGGGGGGGATAGGTTTACTGCCTAACAGCACGGCGGTCTGCTTGTTTATATCAACAGACCTATGTTCTGTCTCTGCAGGGACCGATCGCGCCAGCCCCCCCCCCGTGGCCTAATTTGCCTAATAGAGCCGCCTTGCCGCAGTATATGTACAGCAGGCGGTCGGGAAGTGGTTAAAGCAGGTGATGAGGCGGTAATACAATGGGGTTGATTTACTAACACTAATAGACTGTGCACTTTGCAAAGTAGTTGCTCTCTGCAAGTGCAGTTGCTCCAGAGCTTAGTAAATGAGGTAAAGCTTCACTTTGTAAAGGTGCAAGGAAAATGGGAAAAAATGCAGTATTTTTACTTGCACTTTGCAAAGTGCTCAGTCTTTTTGCCTTTAGTAAATCAACCCCAATGCCTTCGCACTACCTGCCAAATGCTCTCTGAAGAGCAATCTAAAAGCAAATCACTTTTCAGAGACCTAAGCACATATAAACTAGTCCCTAAAGGGATCCTGGTGCTGGACAGGAATGGGTTAAAACAGAAGCATTACAAACTTGTGATTAAAAACCCCATCAGTTTACCCAACTATCAGATTGTCATCGAGAGTACTAAAGTTTTCTCGCGTACACACAACCGTTTTTAATGTCATTGAAAAAAAATGCATTTTTCTCTACGTGATTTTTCGTGTTTCCTCTCAAGCCTGCCTTGCCTACACACTGTTGTGGAAAAAAATGTTCAAGTAAAGCGCGGTGACGTCCAACACGTGCGACGGCACTATAAAGGGGAAGTTCCATTCGGATGGCGCCACCCTTCATGTTAGTAAAGTTTGTTGAGCGACGATTCGCGCTTTTCAGCTTCGTGCTTTTCAGTCCGTTACAGCGTGACGAATGTGCTATCTCCATTACGAACGCTAGTTTTACCAGAACGAGCGCTCCCGTCTCATACTTGATTCTGAGCATGCGCATTTTTTTTCACGCCGTTAAAGCCCACACATGGCCGTTTTTTCATGACGAGAAAAACGACGATGTAAAAAATGACGTGAAAAATTAGAGCAGGTTCCAATTTTTCTCGTCGTGATTCTTGGCGTTTTTCTCATCGGGAAAACTGCTGGAAAGCCCACACATGATCATTTTTAATGACCATTTTAAAAAATTTCATTTTTCTCGTCATTAAAAACGGTCGTGTTAAAAAAAAAAATGCCATAAATCTATTACCTAATTTGTAGACACTATAACTTTTGCGCAAACCAATCAGTATACGCTTGTTGCGATTTATTTACCAAAAATATGTAGAAGAATATATATTGGCCTAAACTGATGAAGAAATTCATTTTTTTACATTTTTTCGGGGATATTTGTTATAGCAAAGAGTAAAAAATATTGTTGTTTTTTTTTCCGAAATTTATGCTTTTTTTTGTTTAGGGCACAAAAAATAAAGACCGCAATAGGTGATCAAAAACCACCAAAAGAAGGCTCTATTTGTGGACTATAAAATTGACATCAATTTTGTTTGCTTACAGTGACGCATTACTGTGCAATTATCAGTTAAACAGTGCCGTATTGCAAAAAATTTAGCAGCAGATTTCTGTATTTCTAGAATATTATTGCTTGTACATACTGGAGGCAGTGCTGTATTCTGGCCTAGGCCGACTAGGCCCAGGCCTAGGGCGGCACTTTGCGGGGGGCGGCCGGCCACCCCCCCCCCACGAAAATTGCACCCGCGCCCTCCTCCCGACTCCCACACGCAGGGCCACTATCAGGGGAGTACTGCTAAGCAGTGCAGTGACCCACGCCGGGTGTGAAGGGGGCTAGGAAGCGGTTGAAAGAGTCGTCAAGCCACCGCCCCCCCCCCACAGCCATGATTCTGTTGTGGCCAATGATGGGGAGGGAAACAGCGGGCAGGAAGCTGGGCGGTGGGCGGCGGCGCGGGGAGTCCTATTAGAGCTGCTCTCTCTCTCTTCGGGTTACAGAAAGGGAAGAGGGGCGGCGGGGGAGATACAGACAGCCCGCAGCTCTCCTCTCCCTGTCACAGCGCCGCTGCCGAGTTCTCTGGCAAATAGAGTAGCGGCGCTGTGACAGGGAGAGGAGAGCTGCGGGCTGTCTGTATCTCCCCCGCCGCCCCTCTTCCCTTTCTGTAACCCGAAGAGAGAGAGAGAGCGGCTCTAATTGGATTCACTGCACCCTCCCCATGATTGACCACAGCAGAGGGCCAATCAGAAGACTCTGGGGCATCATGGGAAATGTAGTTCCGGCCCCAGTGTGTCCATAGACACCAAGCTACAGCCCCCAACATGCAAGCACTCTGCTGGAGGGGAGAGAGGGGGTGTTAGACGAGGAGCAAAAGAGAATACTGTGCTGGGGGAAACCAGAGAAGGAGCCACGTTGTACCCACACCACCAGAGAGCCACGCCGCACCCGCACCACCAGAGAGCCACGCTGTACCCGCACCACCAGAGAGCCACACTGTACCCGCAGCACCAGAGAACCACGATGTACCCCGCACCACCAGAGAGCCACGCTGTACCCTGCACCACCAGAGAGCCACGCTGTACCCTGCACCACCAGAGAGCCACGCTGTACCCCGCACCACCAGAGAGCCACGCTGTACCCCGCACCACCAGAGAGCCACGCTGTACCCTGCACCACCAGGGAGCCACATCGTACCCGCACCACCAGAGAGCCACGCTGTACCCCGCACCACCAGAGAGCCACGCTGTACCCCGCACCATCAGAGAGCCACGTTGTACCCGCACCACCAGAGAGCCACGCTGTACCCCGCACCACCAGGGAGCCACGCTGTACCCCGCAGCACCAGGGAGTCACGCTGAACCCCACAGCACCAGGGAGTCACGCTGTACCCCGCAGCACCAGGGAGTCACGCTGTACCCCGCAGCACCAGGGAGCCATGCTGTACCCCGCAGCACCAGGGAGCCACGCTGTACCCCGCAGCACCAGGGAGCCACGCTGTACCCCGCAGCACCAGGGAGCCACGCTGTACCCTGCACCACCAGAGAGCCACGCTGTACCTGCACCACCAGAGAGCCACGCTGTACCTGCACCACCAGAGAGGAAGAAAGACCGAGCCACTGCCAGGATACAGACATGCTACACTACTGACTAGAGTCACCCAGTGCAACCCAGAGTGAGCGGACGTCCACCCAGAGGGATCATTGTTGCGATTTGGCTGGGACTGGTAAGAGGGCCTGTTGGCCATTATCCATTACTATTCCCAGGGACTGAGCCATTAGGAAGTGCCTAGCCTGCTATTCTCTAGGCCTTATTGACCGCCACAACATCCCTCTCTGTCCTCTTCCCACGGCGTCCCTCTGTCCTCTTCCCACGGCGTCCTTCTCCCATGGTGTCCCTCTGTCCTCTTCCCACGGCGTCCTTCTCCCACGGCGTCCCTCTGTCCTCTTCCAACGGCGTCCCTCTGTCCTCTTCCCACGGCGTCCCTCTGTCCTTCTCATGCGGCGTCCCTCTGTCCTCTTCCCACGGCGTTCCTCTGTCCTTCTAATGCGGCGTCCCTCTGTCCTCTTCCCACTGCGTCCCTCTGTCTTCCTCCCATGAAGATGACAGGGCGGGTCTTAAAAAGGAAGGGGTGTGGCTTTGACAGGAAGGGGTGGGTCATATTTAAATTGGGGGGTGCACAAGTTTAGTCAGGCCTAGGGCAGCACAAAACCTAAATACACCACTGACTGGAGGGAAGGAGGGGAGGAGATGTTTACATAAATAGGAGGCGGCAACTTGCTATGAAACTGGAGAGAAAAGGTAACATGAAACTGAAACCGATTACACTGCTTGTGCGAGATTTGCAAGCCTGATATCCAGGAAGAGATACAGTCTGCCTTCAGATGCCCAGACTTAAAATGGCCACAGTCTATTTCTAGTTTATAAACAAAACGGACCTTAGTTTACAGACTAACTTTACTAGAATACATAAAAATTGTGTATTCTAGGGGTATTTTTATTTAAAAAGTGTAATTTTGGCCGGAACACCACTTTAAGGGGGCAAATCCTTCTGGGGCTGCAGTGGTTAAATGTCTGAGGGTTATGGAAGCCCTCATTAGGCTCATTGTTATACTTTATTTTCACATAAAAAGAGACAGTAAAATTAAAGCTAAAAAAAAAAATACAGCGACAGTCCACAGATAATGATCAAGTACACAAAAAAACAAAAACACATGTAGCGGCCTCACCCCTCTCTCCCCTTCTCATTCTCGGCTTGTCTTTCTTTGTCTAGGGGTGTTAGTGCTGGGGAGAGGGATGAGATAAACTATGGCCCATGTCCTCCATAGTGACGAGGTGAAGGCCAGAAAGATCGGGCTTTGTGTAGGTGTCCTAGAGTCAAGTCCTGTACTTCGTCCCTGACTCCTTTGCTCCTAGTAACCAGTTCCACACAGTGAATAGGTCCAACACAGTTTTATTCTTCTCAGCAAATAAACATACAGCACGGTTAAGTTGGATTCTTTTGCAACAACTTAGTAGTAATGGGAATAGGTCGAGGCACAATCCTTTCCCTTCTTTTGCCAACCACTGTGGTATCACCAGTGGCGAATAGTCACTGCCACTGACTATGTGAAGTAGAACGTGAATTACCTTCGCTAGCAAGGCCCCTGTCAGGGGAAGGATATCCGTCCAAGGGAGATACCGGAGGCCTCTCTGTCACCAGCGATGCTACGCCAGACTCTCCAGAGAAGTTCTGCTCACCAGACCTCACGAACTCAGACACGGGCATCCAAGGAGTTAGGGCCCCCTCGGATTCCTCCACCCTCGCGGAACCCTGTCGAAGGTACTGAGCCCCAGGCATCCGCCATAGTACCTCACCCCAGGCTAAAGGTGCCTGAGATGAACTCCATCTCCGCTCCGGGCCAGGTCAAGGGCACCTGGGCCCAGAACGCCAGCACCCAAGCTGAAGGTGCCTGGGTGCGGCCGCGTCCTCCGACTTCAACTCTGAACCCCATGGTCAGGGCGGCCGCCCCTTTTATTCCCTTCGCGCCACAGCGGATTCCCCGCCCCGCTGTACCAGCTCCAGGGGAGGACAAAAAGGCACAGTCTTGCGGTGTGAGTTCAACTCCGGCCCAGGGCAACAACGCCACCTGTAGGCCGCAGGGAACCTCACATCACAAGAGTCCTCCAAGAACCATAAAAGGCTCTCAGATTCCCTAGCAATCAGTGCATCTGGGTTACACTACCACCCAGATGCTTCCCTTAAATTCAAATACCCGCTACACACAGTAATACAAAGAATACTGCGTTAAGTAAGTAAACTAAATTACCCAAAATGCACCCAAAGAAAAAAACACATTCTCTAAATGAAGAAAAATAGGAAAATCTTTTTTTTTTTCAAGCAAGGTTTCAAAATGGCAAAAATCTTTTTTAGTTTATTAATAAGATGACGATTTTCAAACCTGCTTTATAGTTTACAAATGATAAGCCCTGTACACACGATCAGATATCCTATGGATTTTCATCTGATGGATTTGTCCATCAGAATTCCGATGAAACTGTTTTCCATCAGTCTTGCCTACACACCATCAGTCAAAAAACCGACCGTTCCAAACGTGGTGACGTAAAACACTCCGATGAGCTGAGAAAAATGAAATTCAATGCTACTGAGCATGTGTCGACTTGATTCTGAGCATGCTTGGGTTTTTTATCTGATGGATTTCCCCACAGACGATCGGAAATTGCCATCGGTTTTTTATCCATCAGATAATTTTAAAACATGTTCTATTTTTTAAAACCGATGGAAAAAAGACTATTGGGTCCCATACACGATCGGTTTGTCTGATGAAAACAATCCATCGGACGGTTTTCATCAGTCAAACTGATCGTGTGTACAGGGCTATAGAGTTCAATTACATCCTGTGTGCATACTGTAGATCATCATTCCTCAGCAGGATGCCCAATGCTAAGAAACATAACATACTATTGTGGTACTTTTAACACTGGTCTCACACTTACAACTGAGATTCATAAGGGTTGGTGCCAAAACATATGATCACTGACAGCCAATTACAGTAGTTACATGGGTTTGTTTACAAACCAACCTATCAGCTAAACCGTCACTGTGGGGTTGATTTACTAAAGACAAATAGACTGTCCACCCAGATATGAATCCTTACAAAACCTTGTTCATAGACATCTACGCAAAAACGGGAGGGCACTTTGATATGACGTTAACATTTTTAGGGCCTCTCATTTAATTCCGACTGGGGACGCTGGTACTGTCTCCACTAACACTCCCCTGTGGCATAATCCACGTCTTACAGAAAAACGGCTCTATTCTGGGCCAGATGTGGTGTTAAGACCGTTGAGCAATTATATAGAGGGGGTTAATTTAAATCTTTTGCGGATTTTCAATGCGATTACGGTGTACTTGGCACTGCGGCTGCTCAATTTGGGCTGGCGAATATCTCCTTTCACGTTTCAAGACTTTAGCAGATGCTCTCTCAGTCTAACCTCTCGAAAATGATTTTCTCTTGATACACACTACCACCAAACGCCTTGAGCGGGACTGCCTCAGATTAGATTGGCGATGGGATATGTCCAATCTCACTGAGAAAGTGTGGCAGGAAGTCTTACCCCTACAATCCTCTATGGTTATTTCTGCTAGAGATAGAGTGTTGTAAACAAAATTCCTCCATCGCTCTTACTACACTCCATATGTTCTTTTTCGGATGGGTGGGCTCGCATTCCCCAACTGAACCAAATGTGTTCATGTTATCATATGGTCTAGGACTGTCCGTGTATTCTGGCCTACTGGTCTACAACAATCATTAACTTTGTTAGCACAGTCCTCCAAGCTCTTAATATTTGTAATCCCTTACGTTGTTTGTTAGTATACCGATACCCCCAGTTAAGAGGGCTGCCTTGATTGTTCGGGCGCTGTAGTGCACCGCTGTCAACCCCTGGCAATCGGCTCTAACCTCTCGTGGCACAGTTAGTAAAGGGGATGATAGAATTGCAATCACTCTAATATTCTCTATGACACAATCCCACAGTAAGGCACACAGTAATGATATAGACCAGTAAATGACACTGACAACCAATATACCTAACTATAGGTTCTTTACTATTAGTAAAGGTTAAAAGGGTAAAACAGTCACATGCAGATCCCTGCAATATAAGTATACTTATCAGAAGATAAAACATTCAGCAATGTAATGACAGTTTAACAGACCCCGCTGCAGCTATCCTACCTCGTGAGCAAGATGGCGCCCAGCAATGTCCTATGCTACCCAGTCAGGCCTGACTATAACTTGGGGTATAGTTTGATGAAGAAATCTTCACTAGCAAAACACGGTGGTGCACTTAAAGAACAAATTGTAATCCAATGGGGTAGCGATGATCGCTAACTTTGTAAAGCTGGAGAGACTAGTAAACTCAGTTCAGCAGACAGTCTCCCCAGAGTGTAACTGTAATCACTGATGGGCCTGGATAAAGTTAAATAGGCACAAAGTTAATAATATGTGGCTCTGAGCAAGCGCTCTCTCACCCGACTGGACCAGTCCTTGTCCGGTACCTCCGCTACTGTGACTCGCTTCACAGTGTCCACGACGCCCGGGTCTTCGGTCCTCCTGATGACAACTCTTTACAACAGGGTCAGACGGTCCGCAGGCTCCTCGGTGGAGCGGAAGGCTCTTTGGAAGAAAATGCAAGGCCCAGGCTTCAGGCCTTGCACTCACAGTAGGTCAGCACAGGGATCCTCTTGCTGGGAGGGCGATGCCCAAAGAGAAAGAACTGGGGCCCGCCTCCCTCTTATAAAGTCCACCCCAGCAGCCTTTGCACAGGGCAATGCACCCTGGGTGCCTCAAGGTGTACTGGGTAGTGTAGTCTCTGGGGAATTAAAGGGCAATACCCCACTACACACTTCCCCCACTTAGAATCTTTGGTCCCCAAAGACAGTATTAACAAGTACCAACAAGTTCATTGAGGGCTGCAAGGGAAGTTGGCATAAGAAGCTCCCACCAAAACTGGGAAGGGAGCTTGCCCTGCCCACAGGTCACATCAATGGGGGTACCCTGCCTAACTGTGCCAGAAAGTGAGCTGGGGTTGCCCTCCACCAAATGCACAGTGGAGGGACCAGGTGTTTGTATTGTCCTTCTTGCAGTAGTTACTGTATCCTCAGAGCTTTCTCCCATTTTGGGCATAGGTTAACTTCCGTGGAGGATGAATGGTTCTCTTTGCTCTCTGTTCTCTTGGGGTAGCTGTCTCTGTCTCCACAGGCTCTTCCTCTGGGGTAGGTGTATTGGGTTCCAATATTTCTGGAGCATCCAGATCAGGTGCAGGAAGACACAGAGAATTCCTTTGATCTTCAGCAGGAGGTGACTCTATGGCATCTTCCCACTCCTCAGAGTGAAAACTGGACGGGACAAACTCGGTGGCTTCTACATTCAATGTACTATCTAAAATATCTTCAGAGGGCGGAAGGTCTATGGACAGAGGCTCCGGGGCCTGGGATGGCCACAACCATTCAAGCTCTTCTTCTTCATCATCACTTTGATCAGTGACATCCATTCCTCCAGACTGAGGTGCCTGAGACCGAGTGTTGGGCCTAGATGTATTCAGACTTGAGGATGGTCAAGGGGAATCCTCTACAGGAGGTATCCGAACTGCTTCTGAAAGTGGAAGTAAATGGTTTCTGTGCCAGGTCTTCAGCGGCCCTATCTTCCCTTCTGGCTTCAGCTGATATACCGGCAAGCCTGGTAACCTTTTGCAGATCACATAAGGTTCGGGTCTCCATCTGTCTGCTAGTTTGTGCTTCCCAGGGACTCCCAAGTTCTGCAACAGCACTCTGTCTCTGGGTTGCAAATCTTGGATCTGAACTTTAAGATCAAAGTTCCTCTTGTTCCGTGCTCCTCTTTGCTCTGATGCCGCTTGGGCCTGTTCAAACGCCTGTTTCAGGCTCCTCCTCAGCCTGTCTACATATCCCTTGTGCGAGGTGGCTGACGTGTGATCCATCGATATGCCGAAAGCCAGATCCACAGGCAGTCTTGCTTCCCTGCCAAACATTAATCTGTAGGGAGAGTACCCTGTGGCATCACTGGTTGTGCTATTATAGGCATGCACTATAGCTGCTATGTGCTTGCTCCAATGCTGCTTCATCTCGCTGCTCAAAGTCCCCAACATATTTAACAGAGTCCTGTTGAATCTTTCTGGTTCTGCATCACCTTGGGGGTGATAAGGGGTAGTACGAGTTTTCTTTATACCTAAAGAGTCCAGCAATTTCCTAATCAGTCGACTCTCAAAGTCTCTCCCTTGGTCTGAGTGCAGGCGCTGTGGTAGCCCGTAATGCACAAAGTATTTTTACACCAAGATTTTGGCTACGGTGGAGGCCTTCTGGTCTTTAGTTGGAAAGGCCTGGGCATAACGGGTGAAATGGTCGGTTTTCACTAGAACATTTCCATGTACACTCAAGTCCGGTTCTAGACAGAGAAAGTCGATGCATACCAAGTCCAAGGGTCCTTGACTCTGCAAATGGCCCATTTTCCGGCAAGAACAGTTGCCACTTCTCTTCCAGGTCATCAGAGGGGCCCCTTCGGTAGACCACCCCTTGATGCACCTGTAACTTGTCCCATTCTTTGTGGACCAGTCGAGCCACCTTTGAGGGGTCCTGCAGGAGCCTGCCTGGATCCTGGTCTTCCAATGCCTTCAAAGCTAATCTTCCCCAGGGATCTTCCAACTGGTCTCTTCTTATGTCCTTCTTGGACAGCTTTGGCAGGTCGTCCTCGACAATCTGGGTCACGTCACAATAACACCTGGGCACCCCCACTACCGAAACTCCGATCTCTTCCGCCCTTGACCCACCACTAGCTTGAAGTTTTGCTCCTTGACACAAGGCCCGTACCCCATCCGGGGTCACCTGGGTCCAGTCTTCTGTGTGGTGGGTGGGTGCATGAGCCCTTCTGGACAATGCATCTGCATCACGATTCCCAGCTCCAGGCCTAAACTTGAGACTGAAGTTGAATCCGGCCAGGGCTACCAACCAACGGTGGCCAGTGGCATCCAGCTTGGCCATGGTGAAGAGGTAGGTGAGTGGATTATTGTCAGTCTTTACTGTAAAGTCAGCTCCATACAGGTAATCTCTGAGCTTATCCACGACTGCCCACTTTAGGGCCAGGAATTCAACCTTGTGGGTGGGGTAGTTCTTTTCTGTTGGTGTTAGACTTCTACTAACATAGGCAACTGGCCTTAACTGTCCTTCATACTCTTGGTACAGCACACCTCCCAGACCATCAAGGCTGTCATCTACATGCAGTTCATATGGTTTCTTAGGGTCAGCATAGGCCAGGACTGGGGCAGTGGTCAGACTTTTCTTCAACATTTTTAAGGTTTCTTCACACTTCTCTGTCCACTGGCCTTCCACGGACTCTCCAGGTTTTCTGGGGCCACAATATCATCCTCCTCTCCTTCTGTCTTCAGTAGCTCATTCAGGGGTTTGGCAATTTTCGCAAACCCCTCCACAAATCTACGGTAGTAGGAGCAGAAGCCCAGGAAGGATCTGAGCTCAGTCACTGTAGTTGGTCTGGGCCAGGAGGTAACTGCGTCCAGTTTGTCAGGATCTGTAGACACTCCTTCTGCAGACACTATGTGTCCCAGATAGTGGACCGAGGACTGGTAAAACTGGCACTTTTCCCTGGAGAGTTTTAGTCCCTCTTCACTGAGTCTCTTCAGGACTTTCTCCAATCTCTCTTCATGCTCCTCCAGAGTCTTGCTGAAGACAATGATGTCGCGGGGGCTCCCGACAGGCCTTGAGGCATCCTATTGAACTCATAGAATCCCACCGGGGTGATGAAGGCCGTCTTCTCTCTGTCTTCAGGGTGCATTGGGATTTGGTAATACCCAGTCTTCAGGTCCATGACACTGAACCACTTGGCCCCAGAAAGACTCTGCAAGGCATCTTCTATCCTGGGGGTAGTGTACTGGTTGGGTATGGTCCTCCTATTGAGAGTCCTGTAGTCTATGCAGAGTCTCAACGACTCATTCTTTTTCCTCACCACCACGATGGGGGAGGCATATGGACTCCTGGACTCTCGAATAACCCGTTCTCTTAAGCTCTGTCAACTGTTCACGTAAATCTTCCAAGTCAGCCAGGGGGACTCGCCGGGCCCTCTCCCGGAAGGGTTTGTCTTCCTGCAGACGAATTTTATGGGTGGCACTCCTCGCACACCCCACGTCAAACTCATCTTTCGAGAATATTTTTCTCCATCTAGTCAGCTGGGCCTTGGCTCTCTCCTTCCACTTTGGTGGCAAGGTGGTGTCTTCCAGACAGAGTCCCTCCAGGGTGGGTTCCCCTCCACCAGCTTTCTTCAATTCAGACAGGGTCACTGGGGTAGCAGGATCTACTTTTCCCAGTAGTACCCGGGCTGGAATCTTCATAGGAGAACTAGTGACATTTCTGATGCTCACTGGAATCTGGCCCTTCGCCTTCTTCAATGCCCTCAACGGGACCACTTCAGGGATCACTTCCAATCCTGGGTGGGTGTTCAAGGGGTCTGGCTCCAATACCACAAAGGGGCCAGGTTGCTCCCAGGAGAGTTTTACCGTAGCCTGAAGACAGGTCACCTCACCAGGCTGCAATATCTTATCCTTTCTTGACAGTCTCCAGACTTTTCCCACCCCCTCTTCCGGGGCCTTTTGTTCCAGGACCAACTTCTGGTAGACCTGTCGCAGCATGGGGTGAATCTTGTCTGTGGTAGGACTCCGCCCCTGCACTAGAGGGGTCAGCAGCCTCCTGACCAGGTCAGTGTTGGTCCCTATTAGTATGGAACTGGTGTTGGCCCCTGACGGGCGAGGACAAACTACCGCCAGGGTGTCAAAGACTTCCACCTTTCCTGTCCCTGAGGGATCAAAGTCCAGCCTGGTTGAGACATAACCGTCGTAGGGAAAGCTACGAGTGCCAATTCCCCCTATCTGTAGGTCTTCCAGCTTCTGTAAGAGCACATGACTCAAATGCTTCCAGTAAAAGTCTCTGTATAAAAGAGTCACTTGGGCTCCTGTATCTAGGAGAGCCTTGGTGTAGACTCCCTCCACTTGAACGGAGACTAGAGGGGAGGGTCCTATTAACTTGTCTGGAAACCTCTTCTGGGGTGTTTCCTTCTTTGGACTTCTTGATTTTCCTATTGATGTTTTCTTTTTCTTTCATTTCTCTCTGGACCTCAACCCTTTTTGGACCTGGTATGCATTGGTTTCCCTCAGAACTCCCGACAGGTGGTATGGGGGGTTTTAGGAGGGGCATTGTTTCCCTTCTCTTTTGCCTCTTCTTGCTTTTGAATCTTTTTGGAGCTTTCTGTAAGTAGTGGGCGCCCGGCTGACTCCTTCACCGGGGCCCTCTGAAGTTTTCCGCTGGCTTGCGGTATCTAGATGCAACTTCATCTGGGCTGGGACACACTGCTCTAACATGCCAGATTCCCCCACATTTGAAGCATGTTATCAATCCCTTAGGCTTCTGTACTAGTTCCGTATTGGAGCTAGGAGGGTTTTTTTGTTCCTCTGACGTGTTCTTATTGTGTAGCACAGAGGCCTGGCTAGTCAGCATGGATACCATTTCTACTAGTTGTGACACCTGGGTCTTTAGGAGTTCAACTTCTGAATCATCTCCTTCTGCACTTAACATTCTGACTCGGGCAGTTGGTTTGGTGTGTTGACTCCTCCTTTTGTCTTCCAACATGGCCTCCTCCTCCCTGACTATCCGGATCAAGTCAGGGTATTCCAGGCTGCTCCCGTCCTGCCGGGTGCGTAGCATTAATGCGATGGGGTCCAAGGGTTGAGCTTCCCTCAACACCTGCTGGGTACGGGCCTCATTCACTTTTCTTGGATCGATCCCTTTCTTCAGTAGGATCTGATGCAGGATCTTATCCAGACGTCTTATGAATTCTGACAGCTTCTCTCCCTCCTTTTGGTAGCAATGCTCCAGCTGGTAAGTGAGTTCAGTGACCTTTTCCGTCCCGCCGAACACATTCTGCAGAATATCCAGATAATCCTCTGCATTGCAGTCCTTCTTGCTTAACTTGAGGTTACGTATGGCCTCCAGAGCAGGCCCCTTTAAGCTTTCCGCAATCCTTTGTTTTTTTTGTTGTTCTGGCACCTCCCATTCTTCTAGGGCCTGAGTGGTGCCATCTAGCCACTCTTCAAATCCATCCTCCACTGAAGGTACAGGTTTTTTCCCAGAAAAAGTCCTGAGTTTCCTGTATCCTGACATCAGGTAGTCTGGAGGGTCCTTTTTACACTTGGCCACAATCTCCCCCAGGACAGCACATAATTCTGAGCTAAGGGTGGTCAATGGTGGTGAACCGGGACCCTCTTGTTGGGCGCTTCCTCCTGTGCTGGGGCCTCCTGAAGTAGTGGATGTGGGGCCATCTTTATTCTCTGCTGGATGTATCAGGAGGAGTTCTACTTGGTTTGTAGTTTTTATGCTGGCACCCTTGAAGTAGTCAGAGATTCCGTTCCTCCACTCACACAATGCATAGGTGTGGGGATTTACAGTATCTGTCTTCATGTCAATCACCCATGGCTTCCTGTCCATGGATAATGCTCTCAAGACTGGAGTTAGCTGCTCCTCTACCCAGGCCTCTCTCTGGATTTCAACCACTAGGCCATTGCCAGGTAGGATGCCTTCATCCCTGCACCACCGGGCTATGGCAGCAGGGTCCATTCTGGTGCTTCTGACCGGCTTGATTGCAGCGTGCAGTATACAGGAATCCCGGACGAGCCCCCACGTATAGCGATACCCCCAGTTAAGAGGGCTGCCTTGATTGTTCGGGCCCTGTAGTGCACCGCTGTCAACCCCTGGCAATCGGCTCTAACCTCTCGTGGCACAGTTAGTAAAGGGGATGATAGAATTGCAATCACTCTAATATTCTCTATGACACAATCCCACAGTAAGGCACACAGTAATGGTATAGACCAGTAAATGACACTGACAACCAATATACTTAACTATAGGTTCTTTACTATTAGTAAAGGTTAAAAGGGTTAAACAGTATGCAATGTCACATACAGATCCCTGTAATATAAGTAATGACAGTTTAACAGACCCTGCTGCAGCTATCCTACCTCGTGAGCAAGATGGCATCCAGCAATGTTCTATGCTACCCAGTCAAGCCTGACTATAACTTGGGGTATAGTTTGATGAAGAAATCTTCGCTAGCAAAACACGGTGGTGCACTTAAAGAACAAATTGTAATCCAATGGGGTAGCGATGATCGCTAACTTTGTAAAGCTGGAGAGACTAGTAAACTCAGTTCAGCAGACAGTCTCCCCAGAGTGTACCTGTAATCACTGATGGGCCTGGATAAAGTTAAATAGGCACAAAGTTAATAATATGTGTTTCTGAGCAGGCGCTCTCTCACCCGACCGGACCAGTCCTTGTCCGGTACCTCCGCTACTGTGACTCGCTTCACAGTGTCCACGACGCCCGGGTCTTCGGTCCTCCTGAGGACAACTCTTCAGAACAGGGTCAGACGCTCCGCAGGCTCCTCGGTGGAGTGGAAGGCTCTTTGGAAGAAAATGCAAGGCCCAGGCTTCAGGCCTTTTACTCACAGCAGGTCAGCACAGGGATCCTCTTGCTGGGAGGGCGGTGTCCAAAGAGAAAGAACTGGGGCCCGCCTCCCTCTTATAAAGTCCACCTCAGCAGCCTTTGCACAGGGCAATGCACCCTGGGTGCCTCAAGGTGTACTGGGTAGTGTAGTCTCTGGGGAATTTAAGGGCAATACCCCGCTACATTAGGATATGTTGAGGAGGATACACTTCCTGCAGGGAGCAAAGTACTTCTATGGTTATTATTCTTTTATGCCAAAAAAGTTATGCTTTTAACTTGAAAGTAATCAAATCCTCACTTCCTTTTCTTTTGGCTCCCTTTAGTTAATAAGGCTATGCTTATGTACAAATTAACTTATGAAGTCAGAGGCTGTCCTAAAAAATTTAACTAAATTTGGTTTCCTTGGCTAGACTCGCAGGCTACAGTTGCTCCAGAATAACCCTTGGTGTTATTATATTCATGGGTATAAGTTGGTATTAACCATATGCTATATCGTGCCCAGTTTCTTTTTCTTTCATTTACTTTTTATGTTGTTTTGGCAAGATATGTGACCATTATAGTCTGTGCTACGGCACTGAGATTACCTGGTATGCTTAAACAAATGGATGTCTTTTTCCCTTTCTTTTTGTCTATATTTGATTGAGCTGTGTCTCGATGCACTTGATTTGATTTGCTTTGTCTTATTACTGCACAAAAACATTTTTTGTCTTTGTAATTGCTGTAACGTTTATAACAGTTTAATAAACATACCCTAAAAAAAAAAAAAAAAAAAGACAAATAGACTGCAAGAGCAGTTGCTCCAGATCTTAGTAAATGAGCAGACGCTCTGCTGACTTTCATCATCCAATCATGAGCAAGCAAAAAAATTATTTTTTTTATTTACCTTGCAAAGGATTGGGTATTCTTTGGAAAGTGAAGCCTTACATAATTTACTAAGCTTTGAAGCAATTGTGCACTTTGCACTTTGCACAGTCTAGTTATCTTTAGTATATCAACCCCTGTGTCTCCAATCATCAGTCTATGAAAAAAAAAATCCAAGGAATGTACAGTATTTATTAAAAAGCCGCACCAAACAAAAGCCTTATATATCCCTAAAAAAGGCAAAAAAAATGTTTCAGTATAATGGTGGAAAGTTTTAAACCACTTTTAGGTTATCTCTGACTTCCTGCTTCGGTTACAACTGCTCTTCTCATTTGTGAAAAGATATAGGTTGTAAGTCTATAAGCCGCACACCCTGAACCAACAGTAAAGTAATATGATAAATAAATGTAGCGGGGTCTTCAGATTTAGTTGGGATACACCTGGGGGTAGTGTGACCCAGGTGAGTAATTAGGTTAGGGTATGGACCCCTTTTTGTTATTCGTGGAGGATTGGGTGGTGCAGTATTCTCCTTGGCCTGTGAGTGGCGGGGTACCTACGGGCTCAAGGTAGAATCACTACCACAGTGCTACCCTTTTTGTCCCTTTTCCGGAGATGGTACGGCTGGGGCGGGGAACCCGCCGTGGTGTCGATGGGAGGAGATAAAAGGGGGAGACGCCCTCACCACGAGGTCTTCGAGGATCTTCTCTTCACGCACCCAGGCACCTTAGGCCTGGGTGCGGGCGGTTCGAGGTTCCGGCTCAGGTGCCCTAGGCCTGGCCGGAATGGAGTTGGAGTCCATCCCAGGCACCTTCAGCCTGGGGTGAGGTACTATGTCGTAGGCCTGGGACCCGGTGACGTCGACTGGGTCCCGCGAGGGTGAAGTGATTCCAGGGTGCCCCTTGCGAGGGGACCCGCATCTGAGGCGAGGAGGCCGGGGAGGTCACCCGTCCAAAGATTCCGGAGCAGCGTCAACCCGGTGACGGATGGGCCTTCGGTAACTCCCTTGGAGGGTCATCTTCCCCTGATAGGGGCCGCAGCGCAGCGAAGGTATCCTAATCAATGTTGCTACCACCCTTGGTCAAGGTACAGGGGTTTAGAGACTAAAATTCAGGACAGTGCCTCGATCTGCTCATCCCACCGTATCTCGCCATTACATTGTTTGTTGTGGAGCTACGAAATAAAACTGAGAGTTGGACTGTGATCGGTGTGTGGACTCTGGTTAATGGGAGCAAAGTGAGGAAGGTGCCAGCATAGCAAGATTGAGATTCATGACTAACACACATTGGCCCGAGGAAGATACTGGTGCTGGCCTTCACCTCACCCACAGCTATGGGGAGGACATGGGCCGTAGCGCATCTCACCCTGTCGTGTGACATACCCCTACCTAAAGAGGACGGGGTGAGGCCGCTACACGTGGGGGCTCGTCCGGGATGAAATGTGTGTTGACTTTGAAATTTGGAAAGGCTGTATCTGGACTTTGCTGCCCGAAGGAGTTCCGAGCAGGTCGGCCATGTGATTGGCCAAAGTGCGTCCCTGTGCTCGAAGTCGTGGAAATTTCTCTGAAAAACCGGGAAAGGCCCATGCAGAAAAAGCGGGAAGAGGGAGGAGTCCAGCCGTGTGACGTACTACATGTGGGGACTTTTGCTGCACTGCGCCATGAGGCACCCCGTGACTGCGCAATTCGTGGGCGGAGGCTGGTGGAAGCCCGCGAAAACGTGCAAGTCGTGGGAGGAGTCTGGCCACGTGTGGAGATACACGTGGAGACTCCGGCGCGTGGTCAGCGCGAGATGGAACAGCAGGTGGTCGGGATGGCCTCAAGCTCCCCGTGGATGCCGGTATCATACCCCACGAAGATGACTGCTTTTGCTGCTTCCTTGACAGACACGGGGATAAGACTTAGGCCCCGAGGACAGTTGGCTTTGTATTCATGCAGAGACACGGAGGCCCTCGGTGTGATCTGTCCCGGATGCTCGGGACTGGTGGTCCAACTAAAGCCATTCGGGCGATGTGAAGCGTGCAAAGAGTTTCTTTTTGAGGTTGAATCATCCACAGTAAGGCCCCGGGCCCTTCGCCTCAACTGCATCACAGGAACCGCCACTCCGGAGGGAGAGATCCAGGCCTCTGCGGAGGTCCCCGTACGCGCTTACCAGGGCGACGGGACTGCCCAACCAGAGACTGAGAGAGAAAAATCCGAGGACGCTGCTTCGGTCACCACAGACTCCCTGCTGCCACCTCCAAAGAGGAAGATAGGCCTGGTGCAGGCCTCCTGTGGTCGTGGTCGAGCTTTACTCCGCCACTTGCGGGACCTGGATGGATCCGGTTGGAAGAGTCCTGGACATCCCAGTGCTGAGAAAGGTCCAGGTGAGCCAGGGGCTGGGACTGTGGTGGTGGTTGGAGGTGTCGGGAGTCCACGGTCGGTGGAGCCCGCAAGGGAGGGTAGTTCTCTGTCTACTAAAGACTACCTTCCCGCCGAGATGTATGACACCTCCGACCTAGAGTCGCTGTCGGACTGTGGGGATGATGGGGAAATAGACAAACTGTTTCACCGGAAGGGCTGGGACAAACGCCCGCTACCTGTGATATGTAAACCGCAGGACTCTCCTATGTCCATAGAAGACGGTACGCTCCAGGCGCAGGCCCCGGAGCTCAGGAGGGAGTCTAGTCCTCCGACCAACCTTCCACATTCCACCACATCACCCGCTCTGATAGTGGGGATGCAGCGCGCTTCATTGCGGGCACCAAAGGAAAAGCCATCCAAGACAGTGAAGGTACCTCGGCACCCGGAGGCCATCGTACAACCAGAAGAAGGTGAGCGAGATGTCATGCCTCCTCTAGCCAGGTTGCAACGACTTTTCTCCCAGAGAGTCGCCCGCGAATATGGGTGGGAGTACCCCTACTTGCCTCGGGACTTGCTTTATGAAGTCGAGGTCCTGCGACAACGGTGGTACGACAAATTTTTCTGGGAAAAGCTCAAAGTGCCTCATGCCCGGCGATACTTGTCATGTTCACCATCTGTGTCTAAGAAGTTCAGAGACTGCAGAGCTGATTGGAAGTTGGGGCGCCACATTCATGCCGATAAAGTACTTATCTGCAGAAAGGAGGGAGAGGATGTCGAATATTCAGTTGGAGTGTTTGACAAGCACTTAAAGCCTCTGTTTTTGCCAGATCCAAGATTTTACTTGTAGGAGAAGAGAACTCCTATTTGTTGCTTGTCGAACTCTCTGGAAGGAACATTCCCAGATACTCAGAACAGTGCCCTAGTTTTGTTTTGATTTGGTTTTTTTTCTTTACTCACTGGAGACTTGGGAGCTGTTGTTTTTTTTTTTCTCCCTTTTCTTCATGTACCAAGGGCAGGGACTTTTGGGGGTAGAGTCAGTGTAGGGAAAGCAGGAAGAATGAAGATCCCACGAGTGTCATTACCGCCGCGCTGTCACCAGGTGGCAGTGTTGTGCAACGGCTGTTTGAAATTTTACATCTACATCACTTTACTTATTGGAGCGAATGGGTCTCTCGGCTGATAGACCTATTCATTCCAAGTTAACACAGATTGTTAGGATGTTGTGTTTTTTTTTTGTTTCCCTTCTGCAGGAGATTCGTCGGTCAAGACTGCTGAGTATGGGGTGGTTCTTAGACAGGCGCGGGAGGGATTGTATATGTGTACATGACAGATGTTTTATGTAAGAGTTTATTGTTTTATAGTTCCCTTTCCCCGTGAGCAGGTCTTGGCACACACAGTATTCAAAATTTTTGGGCATAGCCTCTGGGGCCCACTTCATGTCACCACTCCTTGGGAGACATGGGTGTGCACCTGACGCTGGGGACCAGCGTCAAATCACAGGGGGGAGTGTGTAGCGGGGTCTTCAGATTTAGTTGGGATACACCTGGGGGTAGTGTGACCCAGGGGAGTAATTAGGTTAGGGTATGGACCCCTTTTTGTTATTCGTGGAGGATTGGGTGGTGCAGTATTCTCCTTGGCCTGTGGGTGGCGGGGTACCTACGGGCTCAAGGTAGAATCACTACCACAGTGCTACCTTTTTTGTCCCTTTCCGGAGATGGTACGGCTGGGGCGGGGAACCCGCCGTGGTGTCGATGGGAGGAGATTAAAGGGGGAGACGCCCTCACCACGAGGTCTTCGAGGATCTTCTCTTCACGCACCCAGGCACCTTAGGCCTGGGTGCGGGCGGTTCGAGGTTCCGGCTCAGGTGCCCTAGGCCTGGCCGGAATGGAGTTGGAGTCCATCCCAGGCACCTTCAGCCTGGGGTGAGGTACTATGTCGTAGGCCTGGGACCCGGTGACTTCGACTGGGTCCCGCAAGGGTGAAGTGATTCCAGGGTGCCCCTTGCGAGGGGACCCGCATCTGAGGCGAGAAGGCCGGGGAGGTCACCCGTCCGAAGATTCCGGAGCAGCGTCAACCCGGTGACGGATGGGCCTTTGGTAACTCCCTTGGAGGGTCATCTTCCCCTGATAGGGGCCGCAGCGCAGTGAAGGTATCCTAGTCAATGTTGCTACCACCCTTGGTCAGGGTACAGGGGTTTAGAGACTAAAATTCAGGACAGTGCCTCGATCTGCTCATCCAACCGTATCTCGCCATTACATTGTTTGTTGTGGAGCTACGAAATAAAACTGAGAGTTGGACTGTGATCGGTGTGTGGACTCTGGTTAATGGGAGCAAAGTGAGGAAGGTGCCAGCATAGCAAGATTGAGTTTCATGACTAACACACATGGGCCCGAGGAAGATACTGGTGCTGGCCTTCACCTCACCCACAGCTATGGGGAGGACATGGGCCGTAGCGCATCTCACCCTGTCGTGTGACATACCCCTAGCTAAAGAGGACGGGGTGAGGCCGCTACATAAATATAAATATAAGTAGAGCAGCTTGTAGTGAGACCAAGGTCTAAATGTGAAAGGAAACAAAATAAATTTCATACTGTGCTCAAACAACATATGTGTATAATAAATAAATGCACAAATAAATAAATAATATTGTCCATAAAGCCACCACCAGAATCTTTAATCCAAGTGAAATAGTGAAGTATTCTTAATTGCTGTGTGAGGTAGGTGCCATCTTCCACCGGTATTGGGCAAAAATCCTACTCACCAAACCAACATGACACCCATTACAAATAGTCAGACAAGCATAGATATCAATAGGGATATATCCTCCAGTGTATTACGACTCCCAACACGGTAATCCACCAACGATGAGAGAAGAGGAGACTCCTCATGGTGTAGTATGTAAAGATTTTAATCCATAAAAATGTAGCAATTACAGTTCAATAAACCTTGATCAGCCCAATAAAACAAACAGGCACGCCGATTGCATTCCACCTGTGCTCCAGATTGATGGCGGAAGTGACGTGTCACGCAATAGCCTAACTGACGCATTTGACGTCATCAGGGGTCGTGACCCCTGTTTGTTTTATTGGTCTGATCAAGGTTTATTAAACTGGAAGTGCTACGTTTTTATGGATTAAAATCTTTACATACTACACCATGAGGAGTCTCCTCTTCTCTCTTTAATTATGTAACTCATCGTTGGTGGATTACCGTGTTGGGGGTCGTATTACACCGGAGGATATATCCCTATTGATATCTATGCTTTTCTGACTACCTGTAATGGGTGTCATGTTGGTTTGGCGAGTAGGATTTTTGCCTAAAGCCTCGTACACACGGTCGGACTTCCATCGGACTTTTCCGTGGATTTTTGTCCGAACGGAGTTGGCCGGGCACACCCATAGCATACACACCACAGGACTTTTCTGCAAACTTTCTTAAAACTTCTTACAACATCACTTGTTTTTTCTGCTCTTTTCTGATCTTTACTGCCACCCTTAGGTCAACTTCTGCTATTGTTGGTTGATTTTAACATTGGTTGTTTTGTCCATCGGACTAAAGTTCTATGGTTTTCTGTACACACGGTAGGACTTTGCTCCATCGGACTTTTGTTGGGCAAAAGTTTGTCCGTTCGCAGACCCAACTTTTGTCCGATGAAAACAAAACCAAACTCAAAAAAGTTTGTCCGATGGAGCGTACACACGGTCGGATTGTTGGTCCAACTTGCTTAAAACTAAGTTTGTTGGGCAAAAGTCCGACCGTGTGTACGGGCCTTAATACCGATGGAAGACGGCACTTACCTCACACAGCAATTAAGAATACTTCACTATTTCACTCGGATTGAAGATTCTGGTGGTGGCTTTATGGACAATATTATTTATTTATTTATTCATTCATGCTCTTCTCATTTGTTTTCTTGCTGTTACAAGCTGTTAGTGGAACAGGAAATTCAGTGAAATTAACCCAATGGGGTCTGACTTTTTCCAAGTCTATCAAAATCTAAAAAAAAAAAAAAAAAAAGTCTGACAGAAGACCCACATACTGACTAAAGGTGGAGAAGAAGGGGTTTAAGCAGATGTTTCCCCCGAAATAGCATCACTTTATAAACAAGCAAAATTACTTTGTATTTCTGGAAACTTCACCATCAATAAAATGCCCCAGCGTAGTGTTGTAGATGTTGTCTCTGTCCCTGCTCCAAAGAGATCCAGAACTGAGTAAGCCAGATTTTCATCATCAAAGTATGTTTCAGCTTTGGCTGACTCCTAAAAACACAAACATCAAATGCTTCAGACTCTAATAATTTGTTTATCCTCATCTCACTTATTATATGCTGTATGGAGGAGCCTTGGGTCATGAAAAAAAGGAAAGGTTCATATTTATGAGGATCCACCAGCATATTAACAACACATTAACTTGGTAATGTTCTCTTAGAGTGGTTCTAAAGGCTCAAGGTTTTTTACCTTCATGCATTCTGCATGAAGGTAAAAAAACATCCCTCTAAGCAGTCCACGCAGCCCCAGTAATACTTACCTGAGCCCCATCTCGGTCCAACAATGTGCACGAGAGGCTCCGCTCTCCAAGGACTCTCCCTCATCATTGGCTGAGACAGCAGCAGAAGCCATTGACTCCCGCTGTTGTCAATCACAGCCAATGAGCCAATGAGGAGAGAGAAAGGGTGAGGCCAGGCTGCAGCTCTGTGTGTGAATGGACACGCAGAGTCGTGACTCAGGAACGAGCTTGCTTAGGTGCCCCCATTGCAACCTGCTTGCTGTGGGGGCACTTAGCAGGAGGGAGGAACCAAGAGCGTTGCAAAACCACTGCACAGACCAGGGGAGTATGACATGTTTGTTATTTAAAAAGAAAAAATAAGAAAGCCTTTATAATCACTTTAATGGGACATGTTAGTTGATGAAGAGAAAAAACACATTTGCCAACATCTTTTCTTCAGTGGGGATAGGTGCTTAAAGAGTGAATGTTACAGCCGCTGCATGTAGGCAGGTGCAATCCACTTTCTCAACTGTAGGTGGCGCTCAATCGTAGCAGTCCTGTAGCTGCAAAGGAAGTCAAGAGGAACACAGTTCCTCCATGGTTTCCTAGGTTACTGGGGAAGCAATCCAGTTGGATGCTGCTGCTCCATGTGACTCTGGCAGCCATATTGGGTCAGGCAGAGCTTGTTTAAGGCCCTGGCTGCCAGGTTTGATGTGCATTTGGCACGTTGGTAGAGTAGGGACAGGTATCCCACCTGTTAGGGACAGTACTAGTGCTAAGGAAAGGTTCCTGATGAGGAAGGAAAACATAGGGTCGCATATTTTCTGGACACCTTCCCGAATGGACATGAGACAGACAGGTTGCATTCTTCTCCCTCTAAACAGATGCCAGTCTGGCTGGAATCTGTTTTTCACATTGCTGGAAACTTAGTGCACCCAGCTGGGTAGCCTTCCCACCGGGTTTGTTGTGAACTTTTGCTGCATTACTTCAATACAAGTGTAGCACTCTCCTAGATAGGTGCTAGAGAGTGCATAGTTTTTGGGTTTCCCTGCTTAACAGGGGACTGACAGGCAAATGTAGGTGCTCTCTGCCTAACAGGGAGCAGTGATCGATTGATAGGGTCTGCTCAGTGTGATCATATGCTGCCCATGTTGTCTGCCTGTTTCACACTGGTCCAATAGGAAGGGGCACATTGGACAGTGGAAGAAAACCTGACAAAAGGGAGCATGGATGTAGATACAGCCCTGGCCATTGGCGGAGGAAGGTGCATGAAAGCCTGCTGGGTGACTGTATTTATACCAAGAGAGCACATGTGCACGGGGTCTTCGGCTGGAGAGGAAGGGGGGGTCACTGCCCCACCTCTGTACAGCCTCAGGTATTCAACCTGGGGACCGAAGCGACAGAAGCTGCAACCCAGATGTCCCGCAGTGCTGACTGGGAGGGAGACACACCTAGAAGGATCTGTTCCTGGCTACTGTGAGTACAGACCTAGGTCTAGGGGCCTGTTCTGTGAGGGCCATCCCTGCAAGCTAGTAAAGTCGGTGGACGGGTGCCAGCTAAAGGGGATACTGGTTAGTGTCCCGAAGAATCAGAGTTCATTGAGTCTGCTGCCAGAACGAGCAAAGGACTTATTCTTCAATAAAAGTGCTGTATGGTTCAGCAGAGGGTCTGCTATTCAGTTCATTCAAGTGAGGCCAAATGAGAGTTGTCCTCCTCTGTGCATAGTTAAAGTTGGAGTATCCCACTAATCCCTTCTCCTATCCAAGTTTTACCAATAAAAACAAAAAAAACAAATCCCTTAGACTGGTCATTGGATAATGAGTGGATGAGTGTGCACCTGGTCGTGTGAAAATACCCAAGCATCTGGCTCTAGGATAATCAGAGGGAGGCCCAGGGAAGTCTATACTCAGCGAGTTTTTTCCCCTTTCTTCACATATACTCAGCGACCCCTACCGGGGCAGTTCTACACAAGTTTTACATTGCATCCGACTGTGTCAATTTTCCCTGCCGCAAACACTGCACACCACCTACACTTGGCGGCAGTCAGCAGGATATGTCCTTTGCAGCAGGTACAGAAGGAGGACTGGGCTCTAGCATGGCTTTGCTAGGATTGGCCTTAGGGTCGATGTCCACCATGTGGTGCTCCCAAAACTTGGACGGGACACTTTAGAACAGATTGTGTTACACTTGGAGGGCCTGTTTGAGGAGAAGCTACTGCTGCTGGAGCTGTGGCAAAGATTCCTCCTAAGGAAGCAGCAGAAGCATGACAGCCTCACCCACTATGTGGTATCCATGCAGAACCTCCAGGGGTGCCTGGAATAGAGGGCTGTGCTGACATCACTACTTGTCAGCCAAAACATTTGCATGCACTTAGGTGTATAGGCCTAAGAACCACTGCCCTTGAATATGTGATGGGTGTGTGATCGCATACTCGTGCGCGAGTGCGCATTGGCACCAGGCAGGCTATTTAAACTGCACTAGTCCTCTGTGTCAGTGCCATATGTCTTTTATGCTCGTGAGCATCTGTGCATATGTTTCTTGTTGATCCTCTGTTGCCAACCTCATCTGTACCTGACTGTCACTTGTAACGACCCCTAGCTTGCCTCTGGACTATTCTTCTACCTGCTCCTTATGATCTCCCTTCTTGTTACTGACCCTGGCCTGGTCCCTGACCACTCTGCTGCCTGCTGTCTATACCTTGATCTGTCCAAACGTTGCTGATCTGGACTGTCTGAGCTTGCCTTGGCTCTCATACCTGCATCTGCATCAGCTAAACTGTGCCTGCCTCCAGCTCTGGTCCTTCTGCCCATGTGTAGCCAGCCAGTCATCTCTGCGCACCCTAATGCCGCGTACACAAGATCGGAAATTCCGACAAGAAAAACGTGAAATTTTTCCCGACGGAATTTCAGCTTAAACTTGTGTTGCATACACACGGTCACACAAATCTTGTCGGAAATTCCGACCGTCAAGAACGCGGTGACGTACGACTAGCCGAGATCAATGAAGTTCAACAGGCAGTTTGGCTCTTCTGCTTGATTCTGAGCATGCGTGTTTTTTTTGCGCGTCGGAATTGCATACAGATGATCGGAATTTTCGATAGGAACTTTTTCCGTCGGAAAAATAGAGAACCTGCTCTCAATCTTTTGTTGGCGGAAATTCCGACAGAAAAAGTCAGATGGAGCATACACACGGTCGGAATTTCCAACAAAAATCTCACATCAGATTTTTCTTGTCGGAATTTCCGATCGTGTGTAAGCGGCATAACACACATCAGCCATACCTCCCAACAGTCCCGGATTGGGCGGGACTTTCCCGCATTTACAAGTTTGTCCCGCTGTGCAGGGGCTTTGTGCCGCATAATTCTGTTGATTAATGTTGCTTTACAGCTCAATAGGATCTGCAGCAGTGTGCGCATTCACCACAGCCAGTGATTGGTGGGTAAGACAGCTGGGTGCGCACTGTGCAGCCCCCATGAGAGACTGCAGCTGTCAGATCCAAGCTGTAATGTCGGATGTGGGAGGGACTGCAACCACTTCACAGGAAAAGAGGCATTTGTACATCAAGCTTCCTCAAAAATTCTTTAAGTACCCCCAAAATGTACATGTTAGTATTTGCAGATGTTACTGTTACTCCCCTATTGCTGCCTGGAACTGGGGACAATTTTTTTCTTGTGGAGAGATACAGCAGTTAGTCCGTATAAGCCAATGATCTTTACTTAGACCCTATGTTCTGACAAAAGGACCAACCTGGCAGAATCTACAACCCGCGTCACATCCTGTAACATGAAATCAGCTGGAGCTCCAAACCGCACGCACTGCGCAGGCGCAACGTCTCATACATCCCTTCAGTGGCTGACGTCAGCCTGTATTCCTCTCTGCCAGTGCTAGCACAAGTCGTTTGGTACTTACAGAGACTCTGAAAGGGAGAAAATAATCTGGCATGTCTGAGTGTCCTGTCCATCCATCATATTTAACATAAATGTTGCTTGTGTCACAATACAAGAAAAAAAAAGGATTGTAGTCTGGGGCATTCTACTAAACCTATGTTTACCACACGTTAGTAACAACACTCCTGATATCTGCACTGTGTACCTAGTGCACTCCTAATCTCTGCTTTGTGTACCTAGTGCACAACTCATGATCTCTGCATTGTGTGCATAGTGCACTCCTGAACCCTGCACTCTGTACATAGCGCATTCCTGAGCCCTGCACTCTGCACGTAACGCACTTCTGAACCCTGAACTCTGTTGTGCGTAATGGACTCCTGAATCCTTCTACACTTTGTGTAACGCAAACTTCCATAATTCATGCAAAACCACTTGTAATGGAAGCTCTTAATTCTTTTTTTTTTAATGATTGAGCTGGGGTTTGTATGTATCCCTGTGACTCTTGCTTGTGGCACAGCAATCAAAGCATATTTTATAGGTACAAGGAAACCTGGGTTTTGTTTAACCACATTCATTAAGTCCCTCCCACTGTTAATTTTGGTCACACCCACTTTTACTGCAGTGCACATATTGCACCGCAGGTTGCTTCCTCCCTCAAGTGTCCCTCATTCTAAAGTTCAAAAGTTGGGAGGTATGCATCAGCACTTCAGACTCCATAATACTGAAGGATCAAGTCATAACTGGTCTGAAGGCAGGCCTGGTTTGGAGAACCTTGCTGGAGAAAGGTAAAGAGCAACCCACCACTTGCTTCCACAATGTGGTGGTAGATGTGGTTGCATGGGAACAAGAAGAGGCAGATACAACAGTGGTAGTCACTAAAGCACTTGCAAATCTGGTTCAGGATTTGGCTGCCGTAAAACAGGAAGTAGCCTCACCTTAAAAGGACTCACCTGACTCAGGTCTATGACCGGTGGCAGCGGTCCAACTATTCAACTCAGGTCAGTGGCAGAGACCTGCTATTAGGCCTGTGGCAGGGGCCTCAACAGTTCATCCGGTCGGTGGCAGTGACCAAAACTCACGGTCGGTGGCAGAGACCGTGCGCCAGGCCTATTCGCTAGCAAAGGAATAGGAGAGTTAATTTGTGCCTGGGCCTAATCGTATCCACACCTCTGTCTGTCTGTTACTAAAAGTTCAACTAATTGTGTTCACCCTGAAAGCAGAGAAATAAAAGAGTGTTGGACTTTTGATTGGTGTGGGGCTCTATTATTGGCAGACACATCTCCACGGTACAAGGAGAGGCTTCGTATGCAGTGAACAGACCCGGAGGTAATTCAAGTGACTTTGCTCAACCCTCATACACATACGAGGGGAGAGCTTGGCGTAGTGTTCCTGCACTCTCGTCTCCCAGGTACCCCTAGACACAAGCCACTCAAACGAGAAAACCGAGAGGGAGAGTGAGGCTCCGCTACACTAGGAATCTGCTTCCTCATCTCATACGCTATTCAACACTCACACGGACCAGCCGGCGCTGCGTGACGTCACTCGTGGCCGGAAAGGGGAGTCGAGGTGACTCTAGAGGCGATGAGGGCCTTACCTGAAGAAGGAGCCCGCCCCTGAAACATGTAGTTATAGCAACTAGTGATGAGCCGAACACCCCCGGGTTCGATTCGCACCAGAACCCGCGAACGGACCGAAACTTCGCACGAACTTTAGAACCCTATTAAATACAATGGATGCGAACGTTCAAAATCTAAAGTGCTAATTATAATGACTATTATGCATGTTATTGTCCTAAAAAGGGTTTGGGAACCCGGGTTCTGCACCAGGGGGCATGTATCAATGCAAAAAGAAGTTTTAAAAACGGCCGTTTTTCGGGAGCAGTCATTTTAATGATGCATAAAGTGAAAAAAAAAAAGTCAAATATTCCTTTAAATATCGTACCTGGGGGGTGTCTAAAGTATGCCTGGGAAGTGCCACGTGTTTCCCGTGTTTAGAACTGTCCCTGCACAAAATTACATTTCTAAAGGAAAAAAAGCCATTTAAAACTGCTTGCGGCTTTAATGTAATGTCTGGTCCCGGTAAGATAGGTGAAAATCTTTAAGAAAAATGGCATAGCTACCCCATCACAGGCCCCCCCCCCCCCTACCCCAGCCCATTACCAGCCCCTTTGGGTCTTGTATGGATATTAAGGGGAACCCCGCACACAAAATAAAAAAGGCCCTATATACTCTGAACAGCCGTATACAGGCGGTGCATACAAGACAGGGACTGTAGGTTTGTTCTTATGTAGAATCTGTTTGTAATTTTGAACAGGTACATTGTTTAAGTGTAGCTCCAGCCAAAAAATCTATTTTTAAGCTTTTTGGAAAACATAGGGAAGGGTTATCACCCCTGTAACATTTGTTTTGCTGTCTGTGCAGTGTGCACCTGTTCAGAACAGTTCACCTCACTTTCCGTCCTAATGACAAATGTTTTTTGAAAATTTGCGGTTTTTATTGAAACAAGAATTGGTGATAAAACATCAGTGGAGAGGAGACACTTTTTTCCCATATTAACTCTTACAGGAGAGAATTTGCCTTCCTAGGGGTAGATTTCCTCTCACTTCCTGTTGTATCCTTCCGTTTGCAAGGAGGAGTCGTTTGTAAGTTGGATGTTTGAAAGTAGGGGCCTGCCGTATATACTCAGCTGAAATTTGCCCCTTACATGTTGGTGTTGCCACAACACTGTGAGCCCTCACAGTTACTCTTGGTGGGCGCATGAATGGGCCCTGCTGTGAATTATTAGATCAAGAATTGTGATTGCATGCCCCTGTTGAACAGGGGCTGAAAAATTGGGCCTTTGGTGGTGGTGGTGGTGGTGTTGACACAACACTGTAAGGCCTCACAGTTACTCTTGGTGGGCGCAGGGGCAGAAAAATTGGGCCTTAGGCACTGGTGCCACAACACTGCAACCCCTCACAGATACTGTACTTGGAGCACAGCAATGAGCCCTGTTGCAAAGTATTGCATCAAAAATTGTAATTACACGCCCCTGTTAAACAGGGGCTGAAAAATTGGGCCTTAGCCACTGGTGCTGGTGCCACGACACTGCAACCTCTCCCAGATACTCTAGTTGGAGTGCAGGAATGAGCCCTGCTGCAAAGCATTGCATAAAAAATTGTAATAACACGCCCCTGTTAAACAGGGGCTGAAAAAATGGGCCTTAGCCACTGGTGCTGGTGCCACGACACTGCAACCTCTCCCAGATACTCTAGTTGGAGTGCAGGAATGAGTCCTGCTGCAAAGCATTGCATAAAAAATTGTAATTACATGCCCCTGTTAAACAGGGGCTGAAAAATTGGGCCTTAGCCACTGGTGGCGGCACCCAGAAACAAAAATGTTCTTCCAAGCTATCATCATCAATTGGATCATTGAGGAGGAGGAGGATAGTCAGTCAACATAACAGGACAGTCTCTCAGCATCAGCATCAGTCTTGAAGGGATGTGACATTTGAAAATAAATTAGTTTGTTATATCAGCTTCAGGTGTTTGGTAGCTGGTGGTGATCCAAGACTGGTTCATCTTTATGAAGGTCAGTCGATCAACCGAGTCGGTGGACAGGCGCACCCCGTGATCCGTGACAAATCCTCCAGCAGCACTGAATGTGCGTTCTGAAAGAACGCTGGATGCAGGACAGACCAGTAGCTCAATTGCATACTGTGCAAGCTCTGGCCAGTGATCCATCCTCAAGACCCAGTAAGCCAGAGTATTTTCGGTGGGGAAGGTGTCCAAGTCTGACCTTGCACCATGTATATCAGACGCTGGTGATGGTTGCTGGAACCGATCATACCTTGGAGCTGCGGACTAAAGAATTGTCTGAACGCATCGGTCAGACGGCCACCTTCCCCACCGCTCCTTCTTTGACTGACCGAAGCCTCAGCAACTCGTTGTCCAGGACCAGGAGTTTGTAACCTCCCAGTCTCTGGGAACGCGTTGCACAGACCTTTCTGCAAGGCCTCCCGGAGTTGTCTCATCCTCTGCTCCCTCTGCGACGGTAAGATAACCTTACCCTTGTACCGTGGATCAAGGAGAGTGGCCAGCCAGTAATGGTCCCTCTCCTTGATTCGAAGAATACGAGGATCCTTCCGCAGACTTTGCAGGATCAGGAAGGCCATGCAGGTTAGCTGAGGCATTCGGTCCGGAGTCCTCTGGGTCACTAAGGACGACATGATCCGCAGCCACCTCCTCCCAGCCACGTACAAGTCCACTGGTTTCTTGGGACTGTAAATCATCCCTAAAAGACTGCTGCTGATGATGCTGAGTGCCAGGCTCCACCTCCATGCTGACACAGTCCTCCTCCTCCTCCTCCTCCTGTGCGATGGGTGGGACAGAAGGAACACTGTCTGGGTAAAGGGGGCCTTGAGAGGCAAGGAAGTCCTCCTCTTCCTGCCTCTGTTCTGCCTCAAGTGCCCTGTCCATTATTCCACGCAGCGTATGTTCCAACAGGTGGACAAGAGGTACAGTGTCACTGATGCATGCACTGTCACTGCTCACCATCCTCGTGGCCTCCTCAAATGGTGCCAGGACAGTGCATGCATCCCTGATCATGCCCCACTGGCGTAGTGAAAAAAAACCGAGCTCCCCTGACCCTGTCCTGGTGCCGTAGTCGCACAGGTACTCATTGATGGCCCTCTGCTGCGTGTGCAGCCGCTGCAGCATGGCCAACGTTGAGTTCCACCTGGTGGGCATGTCACATATAAGGCGGTTCTTGGGCAGGTTCAACTCCTTTTGCAGCTCAGCCAGGCGAGCACTGGCATTATAAGAACTGCGGAAATGCACACAGACTTTCCTGGCCTGCCTCAGGACATCCTGTAAGCCCGGGTACCTGTCCAAGAACCGCTGCACCACCAGGTTAAGGACGTGAGCTACACAGGGCACATGGGTCAGTTGTCCCTGTCGGAGGGCGGAGAGGAGGTTGGTGCCATTGCCGCAAACCACCATTCCTGGCTTAAGCTGGCATGGCGTCAACCACCTCTCGGCCTGCCCCTGCAGAGCAGACAGAACCTCTGCCCCAGTGTGGCTCCTGTCCCCCAAACACACCAGCGCAAGCACGGCATGGCATCTTTTTGCCTGCGTACTTGCGTAGCCCCTTGAACGCCTACGGAGCACCGCTGGTTCCGAGGACAAAGCACAGGAAGAGGCCATGGAGGAAGAAGAAGAGGAGGGGGTGGAGGAGAGAGGTGTGTCACAACCAGTAGTAGCATTTTGGAGGTGTGGCGGCGGAACAACCTCCAACACTACTGCACCTTGTCCTGCATCCTTCCCAGCTGCCAAAAGAGTGACCCAATGGGCCGTGAAAGAAAGGTAACATCCCTGTCCATGCCTGCTGGACCATGAGTCAGCGGTAATATGCACCTTACCACTGACCGCCCTGTCCAGCGAGGCCAAGACATTGCCTTCCACATGCCGGTAGAGAGCCGTAATCGCCTTCCGTGAGAAAAAGTGGCGCTGAGGAACCGCACATTGCACAAACTCACGGAAGGGGGCCGAGTCTACCAACTGAAAAGGCAGCAGTTGAAGCGCTAGCAATTTAGCCAAGCTAGCATTCAACCGCTGGGCATGTGGATGGCTGGGAGTGAACTTCTTTCGACGGTCCAGCAGCTGGGGCAGGGAAATTTGCCTGCTAGAATCGGACGTCGGTGTACTGCTAGCAGAGTGCCCGCAAGTACTTGGCTGTGACACACCTAATTCTACACCTTCATTCCTCTCAGTGCAGGTTTCAGAGAGGACTGAAGGTATAGTGGGGTTGGAGATCCCAGCTAATGCGGTGCAAGGAGAGGTCCGCTTTGTTCTTTAGTGTGGGTCTTTAAGGTAGGCTTGCCAACGAGCTGCATGGCAGGTCAACATATGTCTGGTCAAGCATGTGGTGCCCAAGCGGGTGATGTTTTGGCCATGCGATATACGCTTGAGACATATGTTGCAAACAGCAGCTGTGCGATCTGATGCACTCGACTCAAAAAAGGCCCACACCAAAGAACTTTTTGAATAACGGGCAGAGGCAGCGCCCTGCACAGGCGGAGCTCTGCGGTGTGATTCCGTCGGTGTGCTGCCCTTACGCTGGCCCCCCCGAGGGCATCCTGCCTCGTTGGAGATGTGCCTCCTCCTCATCCTCCTCCTCCTCCTTTCTCCTATTAGGCACCCACGTGGAGTCAGTGACCTCATCATCCCCTCCCTCCTCATCACTGGAGCCAATCTGGCAGTATGCTGCAGCTGCTGGAACATGACTGCCAGATTGGTGTCCTTCTTGAGCATCCCCTCTCTCTGCTCTCACGCTACTGCCTTCCTCTAGCTGGGTATCATCATCAGACCCTTCGAAACGCTGGGCATCCTCCTGGAGCATGTACCCAACACTGTGCTCAAACAGTTCGGGGGACTCCTCAGGAGGACATGGTTGGTCTAGGGAAGGAGTGACTGATGATGACATTGATACCAGGGAAGAGGACACTTTGGCAGCTGCTTTGCCAGTACCCTGAGCCTGGGTGAGAGAGGATGAGGAGGATGAGGAGGGCTTGGTCATCCACTCTACCAAGTCTTCGGCATGATGCGGCTCAACATGTCCAGCTGCCGAAAAGAAGGACAAGCGTGTCCCATGGCCACGTGCTGATGGCGATGCACCGCGTCCACAACCAGCACTGTTGTCTCTAGACACAGAGCCTGCTTGCCCTCTTTTATTGGCTCCTGACTGTCTGCCTCTCCTTGTTTGCCTTCCAGACATTCTAATGGCCTGCAGGGAAATGGGAAAACCAGCAATAAGGCTTAGCTTCAGGAGTATATTTTGCAGGAATCACACTACGCCTGCTGTAGGTGCTGCAAATGCCTGTTGGTGTAACACACCAGGAAAACGCAGCAATACAGGCTAACTTCAGGTGTAATATGATCAGGAGGCACACTCCGCCCGCTGTAAGTGCTGCAAATGCCTGTTGGTGTAACACACCAGGAAAACGCAGCAATACAGGCTAACTTCAGGTGTAATATGATCAGGAGGCACACTCCGCCCGCTGTAAGTGCTGCAAATGCCTGTTGGTGTAACACACCAGGAAAAAGCAGCAATACAGGCTAACTTCAGGTGTAATATGATCAGGAGGCACACTCCGCCCGCTGTAAGTGCTGCAAATGCCTGTTGGTGTAACACACCAGGAAAAAGCAGCAATACAGGCTAACTTCAGGTGTAATATGATCAGGAGGCACACTCCGCCTGCTGTAAGTGCTGCAAATGCCTGTAGGTGTAACACACCAGGAAAAAGCAGCAATACAGGCTAACTTCAGGTGTAATATGATCAGGAGGCACACTCCGCCCGCTGTAAGTGCTGCAAATGCCTGTTGGTGTAACACACCAGGAAAAAGCAGCAATACAGGCTAACTTCAGGTGTAATATGATCAGGAGGCACACTCTGCCCGCTGTAAGTGCTGCAAATGCCTGTTGGTGTAACACACCAGGAAAAAGCAGCAATACAGGCTAACTTCAGGTGTATAAGGTGCAGGAGGCACACTCCGCCTGCTGTAAGTGCTGCAAATGCCTGTTGGTGTAACACACCAGGAAAACGCAGCAATACAGGCTAACTTCAGGTGTAATATGATCAGGAGGCACACTCCGCCCGCTGTAAGTGCTGCAAATGCCTGTTGGTGTAACACACCAGGTAAAAGCAGCAATACAGGCTAACTTCAGGTGTAATAGGATCAGGAGGCACACTTTGCCCGCTGTAAGTGCTGCAAATGCCTGTTGGTGTAACACACCAGGAAAACGGAGCAATACAGGCTAACTTCAGGTGTATAAGGTGCAGGAGGCTTAGCAACAATGACACTGACACTGTCCCCTGCCTATCCTTCTCTCTCCCTGCACACAAGGTTTATCAAAGTATATGACACTGACACTCTCCCTGCCTATCCTTCTCTCTCCCTGCACACAAGGTTTAGCAAAGAATATGACACTGACACTGTCCCCTGCCTATCCTTCTCTCTCCCTGCACACAAGGTTTATCAAAGTATATGACACTGACACTCTCCCTGCCTATCCTTCTCTCTCCCTGCACACAAGGTTTAGCAAAGAATATGACACTGACACTGTTCCCTGCCTATCCTTCTCTTTCCCTTTACACAAGGTTTATCAAAGAATATGACACTGACACTCTCCCTGCCTATCCTTCTCTCTCCCTGCACACAAGGTTTAGCAAAGAATGTGACACTGACACTGTCCCCTGCCTATCCTTCTCTCTCCCTGCACACAAGGTTTAGCAAAGAATATGACACTGACACTCTCCCTGCCTATCCTTCTCTCTCCCTACTCACAAGTTTGAGGTACAAATAGCAGTGACACTGTCCCTGCCTATGTAACTCTTTCCCTGCGCCGGAACACACTACACAAGGCCGCCGCGCTGGCGGCCTTTTATAGTGTGGGGCGTGTGCTAAACCCCCTGAGCTATAATTGGCCACAGGCAACCTGCCTGTGGCCAATTATGGCTCTCCCAGCTGCCGGCGCTGTGATCGGCCAAGCATGCGGGGTCACAGTGCATGCTTGGCCAATCACAGCGCCGGGATTGCACTGCGATGGCACAGTGTATTGTGGGCTGTTCGCGTCACTCGAATTTGGCGCGAACGGCCCAAATCGTTCGATGTTCGCCGAACGGTCGAACAGCCGATGTTCGAGTCGAACTTATGTTCGACTCGAACACCGAGCTCATCCCTAATAGCAACCTTTTTACGTGTGTCAGAGGAGACAGCACACTCACCTCGACTCCCCTTTCCGGCCACGAGTGACGTCACGCAGCGCCGGCTGGTCCGTGTGAGTGTTGAATAGCGAATGAGATGAGGAAGCAGATTCCTAGCATTAACAACAACATCCCCAAACAACATCGCTAGTCCTTGTGAGCCAGTTGATCTATACAGAGAGGAGGCTTGAATCGAGCTGTACATTTGAATTTACATTCTATGTTTGTGAGTGCAATCCTAGTATTTTTAATTTACAATTTATTATTTAAAACAGTATTACACTAGGGCAGCTTTGCGCTCTCTCTCTCTTCCTTTGTACTTTATCCTAGTTGAAGGCATCACTTGGGTAAAAATTTAAATCAAGGACCAGGTCCCCACAGGAAGCTGCAGGGAGCCACCGCTATGGAAAAAACCCACAATGCTAGGGGAATGGCTGGTGGGTCACACCCTATCCAAGGTTCACTGTGGAAAAGTGTTGGTACAGCTCATCAACCTGGGAACAACACCAATCTCGCTGCCCAGGCATGGTGCATTGGCTGACATATACACCATAGCTCTGCCTAGCCACTACACCCCGAGGCCCAACCAGGGGTTGAGAGGCTATGTGCCCCTTTGCAGGCAGCAATGGCTTCTTGAGACTAGATTCAACAGAGACTACTTGCCTGGCTATGATAATTAAAGTATAGCTAATGGCAAAACTTTGTATTTATTTGTTGGTTTTGGATAGAAGGGAGAGGGACTAGGACACCTGGTAGCTTCTTATTGCTGTCTGTGCCCCTGTTAGAGAGATTCAGCCTCTCTGTTTGTCCTGTTTATCATTATCAATAAGAGTGAAAGTAAAAGAAAATTCCAAATTTTGCATTGTCCCCAGACCAGTAATAGGGGGGAAATCTTCCCATGGGGACAATAGTTCTGATGACAACCAGGGATTTCCTAATTTTAGAGGGACTTGCTCTCACTTCCCATTTGACTATGGGACAGGAAGTGAGGGGAAATCTCCCCAATGGGACACAGATGTCAAGAAAATTGACAGGTGTTATAAACCTCCTTTACTCTATCCAAAATGAAAAAGAGAGGTTTTGCCTTTACTCCGAAACGTTGCTAGGCAGGTGCAGGGGGTGCGGGCCACACCCGGATGACACCCGCCAGAGGGGTGACACCCGTGAGTAGTGGTACCACTGTGATCCTCTATGCAGTGGGAGGAGTCTTCAGAAGTTACGGGGCGGGGTCTATTTCCCACACAGATCAGAGGCCTGAGCGGCACAACATTCTCCCATTGGTGGAACGTTTTAGTCTGGCCCCGCCTCTGGCTGTGTGCTTGGGGAAAATCCAAGGTTGGATTTCGGCCCCGCCACGTCCCGACGTTCCCTTGGCAACCAGAGACGCTTCCTGCAAACTTCGGGCGGAGGAGCGAGGTGAGTGTGCGGGAAGTCCCGGAGTGTCCCCTGGGGGGTGTCATTGGAAGGTCCTGTGCCTCACGGCTGTGTCCCTCAGCGGAGCGGAACAGAGCCACCGCCCCCTCCTCTCTGTTTACATCCACACAGAAGGAAGAGCCCGCGCTCGAGGGAAACATTGCTGCCTGTGTGTATCTGCTGTTCTGAGGTATGTAAGGTAAGGGGGGCGTCTATACTGATGGGGGGAGGGGGTGTATAATGCTGGGGGGGGTGTCTGTACTGCTGGGGGTGTCTGCACTAGGGGGGGTGTCTGTGCTGAGGGGGGTCTGTACTGCTGGGGGGTCTGCAACTGAGGGGTGTCTGTAACTGAAAGGGGTCTGCACTGAGGGGGGTGTCTGTAACTGAGGGGGATCTGCACTGAGGGGGGTGTCTGTAACTGAGGGGGATCTGCACTGAGGGGGGGGTGTCTGTAATTGAGGGGGATCTGCACTGAGGGGGGTGTCTGTAACTGAGGGGGATCTGCACTGAGGGGGGTGTCCGTAACTGAGGGGGATCTGCACTGAGGGGGTGTCTGTAACTGAGGGGGATCTGCACTGAGGGGGTGTCTGTAACTGAGGGGGGATCTGCACTAAGGGGGGTGTCTGTAACTGAGGGGGATCTGCACTGAGGGAGGTGTCTTTAACTGAGGGGGGTCTGCACTAAGGTGGAGGTGTCTGTACTGATGGGGGGTCTGCACTGAGGTGGGGGTGGTTTATACTGAGGGAGAGGGTCTATATTGATGGAAGGGGGTCTGTACTTAGTGGGGGGGTCTGTACTGAGGGAGGGGGCTCTATACTGTGGGAGGGGGTCTGTAGTTAGTGGAGGGGGGGGTACTGAGGGGGGACTATAGTTGGTGGGGGGGTGACACCATTTTTTTTCGCACTGGGTGACACCAACCCTAGTGACGACACTGCCTTTACTTTTGCCTTTAGTTTTACTTTAGACAATAAGCTTAAAAACATATGTAGCGGGTACTTGAATTTAGGGGAAGCATCTGGGTGGTAGTGTAACCCAGATGCCTTGATTGTTAGGAAATTCAAGGTTCCCTTTGTGAATCTTGGAGGACTCTGGTGGTGTAAAGTTCCCGCCGGCCTATAGGTGGCATTGTTGCCTTGGACCGGGGTTGGGCTCTCACCACAAGACTGTACCTTTTTGTCCTCCCCTGGAGCTAGTACAGCGGGGCGGGGAACCCGCAGTGGCGCGAAGGGAGAGGTCATAAAAGGGGCGGACGCCCTGATCACGGGGTTAGAGTCCGGAGCGAGAAGATGCGGCTGCACCCAGGCACCTTCAGCCTGGGTGCTGGCGTTCTGGTGTTCCAGGCCTAGGTGTTTTTGACCTAGCCAGAGCGGAGATGGAGTCCATCTCAGGCACCTTTAACCTGGGGTGAGGTACTATGGCGGATGCCTGGGGCTCAGTACCTTCGACTGAGTTCCGCGAGGGTGGAGGAATCTGAGGGGGCCCTAACTCCTTGGGTGCCCGTGTCTGAGTTTGTGAGGACTGGTGTGCAGTAACTTCTCTGAAGAGTCCGGCGCAGCATCGCTGGTGATGGAGAGGCCTCCATTTCTCCCTTCTCCCTTTCTTCCTCTGACAGGGGCAGAGTGAGCGAAGGTAATTCACGTTCTATATCACCTAGTCAGTGGCAGTGACTATTCACCACGGGTGACAGCACAGTGGTCAGCAGCAGAAGGGAAAGGATTGTGCCTCGATCTGTCCCCATTTTCCAAAGTAAAGAAACTGTTTTATTGCTTGGCAAGAAGAATAAAACTGAGTTGGACCTATTCACTGTGTGGAACTCTGGTTACTAGAAGCAAAGGAGTCAGGGACGAAGTACTGGACTTGACTCTAGGACACCTGCACAAAAACCCAATTTGCTGGCCTTTTGCTGGCCTATGTTATAGATTATACTTTAAGAGGGAAACAGTCATGAAAGAAACTTGCAAGAGTTAGAGGGACTTCGCTGTTAGAGAGGTTTTGCAAGAAAAAGAGGCTTCCTTGTGTAGCGCTACCCCCATAGGAGCCGCTGGTATTTTTCCCAGGTCTTCCCAAACTTCAGTCTCGCAGCCATTCATACAGTATTTCCTGCAGCCAGCTGCACACACACTTCTGCTCATTTGTTCAATGGTAAGTCTAGAGGATGTTGTATTTAGTTGTTTTTTATTTTGGAGAATTTGGATAGGGTTAGGGTAGAGGTGGGATACTCCAGAAAGAACAACTATGTACACTGGGGACTTGGTTTCTTTCTTGAGCAATCTCTAAATGAAGTCCAAGCTTAAAGCAAATGATAGACTTCAGCTTCAGCAACACTTTAAGCACAAGAGCAATTTACTTTAAGTAGAAGTTAGAACAGGACAGGCTCTCCGGGACCACCAGCCGATGTATCCACCTTAATAGACCCAGAACTGACTTAACGCACCAGAGGAGTAGCTAAAGCAACAAGGTACCCAAGTTCCCACACAGTCTGTACTCACAAGTACCAAGGACAGAATGGGGCTTCCTTCCAATCTTACTCCAAGCACCTTCCCATAGTTCACAGACAGATCAATGGTAAGACAGCTCCCCTCAGTCAGCTCTTTTTAGCACCAGGGTCTTCGCATTCCTTCTTCTTCAGTACAGGGTGTCTGAGGGAGAGCAGCTGCCTTCCCCAGACTGGACTTCAGAGCCTGCCTCTCTGGTATAGGCTAAAGCCTTGTTCACCCGATCGGTTTTACCGATGAAAACAGTCCGATGGACTTTTTTCATCGGACAAACCGATCGTGTATGGGACCCATCGGTCTTTTTTCCATTGGTGTCAAAAAATAGAACATGTTTTAAATTTTTCCGATGGATAAAAAATCGATAGCAAATTTCGATTGTCTATGGGCAAGTCCATCGGATAAAAAACCCACGCATGCTCAGAATCAAGTCGACGCATGCTCAAAAGCATTGAACTTAATTTTTCTCGGCTCATCTGAGTGTTTTACGTCACCGCATTTGCAACGGTCGGTTTTTTGACTGATGGTGTGTAGGCAAGACTGATGGAAGTCAGCTTCATCGGATTTCCGATGGACAAAACCATCGGATTAGAATCCATAGGATATCCGATCGTGTGTACGAGGCTTAAGCCAGCATCCATATTCATACTTTCTTTCTGCATAGCTCCACATCTATGATCCAGAAAGTTCTACTAACTTCTGGAAAGCAGAGGGAGCCATAGGCAGCAGAGCAGCAGCAGAACACACTGATCAGGCCTAACTAGCAGATTGAGGCTGCATTGACTACAATGAGCAAAATATGCTTTTACCTGTTAGAATTATCAACACTGCCTAAAGTGTGGCAATGAGAATTACCTATCAAAACCAAACTAAAATAACCTATCTAATCCTAACATCTACCTAGGAGGGTGCTACATCTGTAAGAGAGTCTGCCATATTAAAAATGGATTGTTTAAAGTGATACTAAAGTTTTTTTTTATCTAACAATAACAAACATTTTATACTTATCTGCTCTGTGCAGTGGTTTTTCACAGAGCAGCCCAGATCCACATCTTCTCGGTTCCCTCGCCAGCGCTCCTGGCCCCTCCCTCCTGCTGAGTGCACCCACAGCAAGCAGCTTACTATTGGTGCACCTGAGCCAAACCACTGCTCTGTGTATCCATTCAGACACTGCCCCCTCTCTCTCCTCATTGGCTCACTGACTTTGATTGACAGCAGCGAAAGCAACTGGTGCCCGCTGTGTGTCTCAGCCAATCGGGAGAGGGAGTCCTGAACAGCCGAATCTCTTGTGCAACATCACTGAATCGAGATGGGCTCAAGCAAGTATTAGGGGGGCTGCTGCACACAGAAGGTTTTTTATCTTAATGCATTAAGATAAAAAAACTTCTGTCTTTAGAACCACTTTAGGCCTCATTTAGATGGCAAAAAAAGTTTCAGCTGTGGAAAGAATCCAGGATTCCTGTAGCTGGATGTACAGGTGGATGTAGAGAGTTGTAATTGATGTAATTGAACAGCCAGCAATTACCTGTGGTTAGGAACAGATCATTGCCCCTATTTTGCAACTGTAAGGCGTCATGCCCACGGACGTTTTTACAGCCGCGTTTGAGCGTTTTTTACAGCTTAAAAACGCCTGTCCATGTTAGTCTATAGCTTCATGCCCACCTAGATGGTTTTGAGCTGCAAATAGCATAGGCGTTTTTAAGCTGTAAAAAGAACCCAGGACCAGTGCGTTCCTTGGCGTCGGCGTTGGGCATATAAAAACGCGAAGCGTTAAAAAATGCTAAGAAACGCGCAAAAACTCTGCGATTGCGTTTCTGAGCTCCGACGTTTTTTTTTTTGAAAAAAAAGGTCAAAAAATGTATACAATAACATGGACAGGCATTTTTAAGCTGTAAAAAACACGGCTGTAAAAACGTCCGTGGGCATGAGGCCTAAGACTGACCTGTCAGAGACAGATCACTATGTAAGACCTCATTCATGCCATGTGCAGATTTGTTCATTTTTCTGCTCCTGTCTTTGCAAGGGCACAAGGAAAACAATTGTTTTCTATGTGCCCTGTTCACACCACAACACTGGTGTGTGTATTTTTTGCGCAGAATGTACATGTGTATTTTTTTGCAGAAATATGCAACCCGTATGCATTTTTCTGTGCAGAAAAAGAACTCACATGACACCAACATTGTGGTGCAAACAGGGTACACAGAAAACAATTGTTCTTTGTCGCAATATTTCTGCTCAGAAAAAAAAAAAACTTACATGGCACCAACTGCTGAACAGCTGAGGTTGCTTTTACCTGCTAACCACTTAAGCTCTTCCCATTTTTGCAGTATGTCACATGACACCAACGCTATGTGTCCCTGCAGAGTCCTACGTTAGAAAAACGCACGTCTCTGCACATGGTGTGAACAAGCCCAAATTATTCTATGCAAGTCAAGTCTGTGCATTTTTTCCATCAGTTTTTATGCACAGGAGTAGTGATGAGCCGAACACCCCCGGGTTCGGTTCGCACCAGAACCCGCGAACGGACCGAAAGTTCGTACGAACATTAGAACCCTATTAAATACAATGGATGCGAACGTTCGAATTCTAAAGTGCTAATTATAACAACTATTATGCATGTTATTGTCCTAAAAAGGGTTTGGGAACCCGGGTTCTGCACCAGGGGACATGTATCAATGCAAAAAGAAGTTTTAAAAACGGTCGTTTTTCGGGAGCAGTCATTTTAATGATGCATAAAGTGAAAAAAAAAAAGTCAAATATTCCTTTAAATATCGTACCTGGGGGGTGTCTAAAGTATGCCTGTGAAGTGCCACGTGTTTCCCGTGTTTAGAACTGTCCCTGCACAAAATGACACTTCTAAAGGAAAAAAAAGCCATTTAAAACTGCTTGCGGCTTTAATGTAATGTCTGGTCCCGGTAATATGGATGAAAATCTTTAAGAAAAATGGCATAGCTACCCCATGACCCCCCCCCCCCCTACCCCAGCCCATTACCAGCCCCTTTGGGTCTTGTATGGATATTAAGGGGAACCCCGCACATAAAATAAAAAAGGCCCTATATACTCTGAACAGCCGTATACAGGCGGTGCATACAAGACAGGGACTGTAGGTTTGTTCTTATGTAGAATCTGTTTGTAATTTTGAACAGGTACATTGTTTAAGTGTAGCTCCAGCCCAAAAATCTATTTTTAAACTTTTTGGAAAACATAGGTAAGGGTTATCACCCCTGTAACATTTGTTTTGCTGTCTGTGCCCCTGTTCAGAACATTTCACCTCACTTTCCGTCCCAATGACAACTGTTTTTGAAATGTGGTGTTTTTCTTGAAACAAGGATTGCTGATAAAGCATCAGTACAGAGGAGACACCTTTCTCCCATATTAATTCTTACAGGAGAGAATTTTCCTTCCTAGGGGTAGATTTCCTCTCACTTCCTGTTGTCTTCTTGCGTTTGCAAGTAGGAGTCGTTTGTAAGTTGGATGTTTGAAAGTAGGGACCTGCCGTAGATACTCTGCAGAAATAGGCCCCTTAGTTGTTGGTGTTGGCACAACACTGTAAGCACTCACAGTTACTCTTGGTTGGTGCTGGAACGCCCTGCTGTCAACTATTATATCAGGAATTGTAATTACATATAATTGTTGAACAGTGGTAGTAAAAATTGGGCCTTTGATGGTGGTGCTGGTGCCACAACACTGTAAGCCCTGACAGTTACTCTTGGTGGGTGCAGCAATGGGCCCTGCTGTGAATTATTAGATCAAGAATTGTAATTGCATGCCCCTGTTGAACAGGGGCTGAAAAATTGGGCCTTTGGTGGTGGTGGTGGTGTTGACACAACACTGTAAGCCCTCAGAGTTACTCTTGGTGGGTGCAGGAATGGGCCCTGCTGTGAATTATTAGATCAAGAATTGTAATTACATGCCCCTGTTGAACAGGGGCTGAAAAATTGGGCCTTTCGTGGTGGTGGTGGTGGTGGTGGTGTTGCCACAACACTGTAAGCCCTCAGAGTTACTCTTGGTGGGTGCAGGAATGGGCCCTGCTGTGAATTATTAGATCAAGAATTGTAATTACATGCCCCTTTTGAACAGGGGCTGAAAAATTGGGCCTTTCGTGGTGGTGGTGGTGGTGGCGTTGCCACAACACTGTAAGCCCTCAGAGTTACTCTTGGTGGGTGCAGGAATGGGCCCTGCTGTGAATTATTAGATCAAGAATTGTAATTGCATGCCCCTGTTGAACAGGGGCTGAAAAATTGGGCCTTAGGCACTGGTGGCACAACACTACAACCCCTCACAGATACTGTACTTGGAGCACAGCAATGAGCCCTGTTGCAAAGTATTGCTTCAAAAATTGTAATGACACGCCCCTGTTAAACAGGGGCTGAAAAATTGGGCCTTAGGCACTGGTGCCACAACACTCCAACCCCTCACAGATACTGTACTTGGAGCACAGCAATGAGCCCTATGGCAAATTATTGCTAAAAAAATTGTAATTACACGCCCCTGTAAAACAGGGGCTGAAAAATTGGGCCTTAGCCACTGGTGGCGGCACCCATAAACAAAAATGATCTTCCAAGCTATCATCATCAATCGTATCATTGAGGACTCGGAGGAGGAGGATAGCCAGTCAACATAACAGCACAGACACTCAGCATCAGCATCAGTCTTGAAGGGATGTGACATGTTAAAATCAATTAGTCTGTTATATCAGCATCAGGTGTGTGGTAGCTGGTGGTGATCCAAGACTGGTTCATCTTGATGAAAGTCAGTCGATCAACCGAGTCGGTGGACAGGCGCACCCTGTGATCCGTGACAAATCCTCCAGCAGCACTGAATGTGCGTTCCGAAAGAACGCTGGATGCAGGACAGGCCAGTAGCTCAATTGCATACTGTGCAAGCTCTGGCCAGTGATCCATCCTCAAGACCCAGTAAGCCAGAGGATTTTCGGTGGGGAAGGTGTCCAAGTCTGACCTTGCCCCTAGATATTCCTGCACCATGTTTATCAGACGCTGGCGATGGTTGCTGGAACCAATCATACTTTGGGGCTGCGGACTAAAGAATTGTCTGAACGCATCGGTCAGACGGCCACCTTCCCCACCGCTCCTTCTTTGACTGGCCGAAGCCTCAGCAACTCGTTGTCCTGGACCAGGAGTTTGTAACCTCCCAGTCTCTGGGAACGCGTTGCACAGACCTTTCTGCAAGGCCTCCCGGAGTTGTCTCATCCTCTGCTCCCTCTGCGACGGTAACATAAGGTCCGCAACCTTACCCTTGTACCGTGGATCAAGGAGAGTGGCCAGCCAGTAATGGTCCCTCTCCTTGATCCGAAGAATACGAGGATCCTTCCGCAGACTTTGCAGGATCAGGGAGGCCATGCAGCGTAGGTTTGCTGAGGCATTCGCTCCGGAGTCCTCTGGGTCACTAAGGACGACATGATCCGCAGTCACCTCCTCCCAGCCACGTACAAGTCCACTGGTTTCTTGGGACTGTAAATCATCCCTAAAAGACTGCTGCTGATGATGCTGAGTGCCAGCCTCCACCTCCATGCTGACACAATCCTCCTCCTCCTCCTCCTCCTCTTCCTCTTCCTGTGCGATGGGTGGGACAGAAGGAACACTGTCTGGGTAAAGGGGGCCTTGAGAGGCAAGGAAGTCCTCCTCTTCCTGCCTCTGTTCTGCCTCAAGTGCCCTGTCCATTATTCCACGCAGCGTGTGCTCCAACAGGTGGACAAGAGGTACAGTGTCACTGATGCATGCACTGTCACTGCTCACCATCCTCGTGGCCTCCTCAAATGGTGCCAGGACAGTGCATGCATCCCTGATCATGCCCCACTGGCGTGGAGAAAAAAAACCAAGCTCCCCTGACCCTGTCCTGGTGCCGTAGTCGCACAGGTACTCATTGATGGCCCTCTGCTGCGTGTGCAGCCGCTGCAGCATGGCCAACGTTGAGTTCCACCTGGTGGGCATGTCACATATAAGGCGGTTCTTGGGCAGGTTCAACTCCTTTTGCAGCTCAGCCAGGCGAGCACTGGCATTATAAGATCTGCGGAAATGCACACAGACTTTCCTGGCCTGCCTCAGGACATCCTGTAAGCCCGGGTACCTGCCCAAGAACCGCTGCACCACCAGGTTAAGGACGTGAGCCACACAGGGCACATGGGTCAGTTGTCCCTGTCGGAGGGCGGAGAGGAGGTTGGTGCCATTGTCGCAAACCACCATTCCTGGCTTAAGCTGGCGTGGCGTCAACCACCTCTCGGCCTGGCCCTGCAGAGCAGACAGGACCTCTGCCCCAGTGTGGCTTCTGTCCCCCAAACACACCAGCGCAAGCACGGCATGGCATCTTTTTGCCTGCGTACTTGCGTAGCCCCGTGAACGGCTACGGAGCACCGCTGGTTCATAGGACAAACCACAGGAAGAGGCCATGGAGGAAGAAGAAGAGGAGGGGGTGGAGGAGAGAGGTGTGTCACAACCAGTAGTAGCATTTTGGAGGCGTGGCGGTGGGACAACCTCCAACACTACTGCACCTTGTCCTGCATCCTTCCCAGCTGCCAAAAGAGTGACCCAATGGGCCGTGAAAGAAAGGTAACGTCCCTGTCCATGCCTGCTGGACCATGAGTCAGCGGTAATATGCACCTTACCGCTGACCGCCCTGTCCAGCGAGGCCAAGACATTGCCTTCCACATGCCGGTAGAGAGCCGGAATAGCCTTCCGTGAGAAAAAGTGGCGTTTGGGAACCTGCCACTGAGGAACCGCACATTGCACAAACTCACGGAAGGGGGCCGAGTCTAGCAACTGAAAAGGCAGCAGTTGAAGCGCTAGCAATTTAGCCAAGCTAGCATTCAACCGCTGGGCATGTGGATGGCTGGGAGTGAACTTCTTTTGACGGTCCAGCAGCTGGGGCAGGGAAATTTGCCTGCTAGAATCGGACGTCGGTGTACTGCTAGCAGAGTGGCCGCAAGTACTTGGCTGTGACACACCTAATTCTACACCTTCATTCCTCTCAGTGCATGTTTCAGAGAGGACTGAAGTTATAGTGGGGTTGGAAATCCCAGCTGATGCGGTGCAAGGAGAGGTCCGCTTTGTTCTTTGGTGTGGGTCTTTGAGGTAGGCTTGCCAACGAGCTGCATGGCAGGTCAACATATGTCTGGTCAGGCATGTGGTACCCAAGCGGCTGATGTTTTGGCCACGCGATATACGCTTGAGACATATGTTGCAAACAGCAGCTGTGCGATCTGATGCACTAGCCTCAAAAAAGGCCCACACCAAGGAACTTTTTGAATGACGGGCAGAGGCAGCGCCCTGCACAGGCGGAGCTCTGCGGTGTGATTCCGTCGGTGTACTGCCCTTACGCTGGCCACCAAAGGGCATCCTGTCTCGTTGGAGATGTGCCTCCTCCTCATCCTCCTCCTCCTCTCTCCTATTAGGCACCCACGTGGAGTCAGTGACCTCATCATCCCCTCCCTCCTCATCACTGGAGCCAATCTGGCAGTATGCTGCAGCTGCTGGAACATGACTGCCAGATTGGTGTCCTTCTTGAGCATCCCCTCTGTCTGCTCTCACCCTACTGCCTTCCTGTAGCTGGGTTTCATCATCAGACCCTTCGAAACGCTGGGCATCCTCCTGGAGCATGTACCCAACACTGTGCTCAAACAGTTCGGGGGACTCCTCAGGAGGAGGACATGGTGGGTCTAGGGAAGGAGTGACTGATGATGAGTCTGACATTGATACCAGGGAAGAGGACGCTTTGGCAGCTGCTTTGCCAGTACCCTGAGCCTGGGTGAGAGAGGATGAGGAGGAGGAGGAGGGCTTGGTCATCCACTCTACCAAGTCTTCGGCATGATGTGGCTCAACATGTCCAGCTGCGGAAAAGAAGGACAAGCGTGTCCCATGGCCATGTGCTGATGACAATGCACCGCGTCCACGACCAGCACTGTTGCCCCCAGACACAGAGCCTGCTTGCCCTCTTTTATTGCCTCCTGACTGTCTGCCTCTCCTTGTTTGCCTTCCAGACATTCTAATAGATGGCCTGCAGGGAGATGGGAAAAAAGCAATAAGGGCTACCTTCAGGTGTCCTTCTCTGTCCCTTGAAACAAGGACTTGCACAGTGAAAGAAACTGACACTCTCCCTACCTACACTTTTCTGTCCCTAGAAAAAATGTTTTTTTTAAGCACAATATAGCACAAGGAGAATTCACTCACTGTCCTTCCAGGTCCCTAGAAACAAGGACTTGCACAGTGAAAGAAACTGACACTCTCCCTACCTACAGTTTTCTGTCCCTAGAAAAAATGTTTTTTTTAAGCACAATATAGCACAAGGAGAATTCACTCACTGTCCTTCCAGGTCCCTAGAAACAAGGACTTGCACAGTGAAAGAAACTGACACTCTCCCTACCTACAGTTTTCTGTCCCTAGAAAAAATGTTTTTTTTAAGCACAATATAGCACAAGGAGAATTCACTCACTGTCCTTCCAGGTCCCTAGAAACAAGGACTTACACAGTGAAAGAAACTGACACTCTCCCTACCTACAGATTTCTGTCCCTAGAAAAAATGTTTTTTTTAAGCACAATATAGCACAAGGAGAATTCACTCACTGTCCTTCCAGGTCCCTGGAAACAAGGACTTGCACAGTGAAAGAAACTGACACTCTCCCTACCTACAGTTTTCTGTCCCTAGAAAAAATGTTTTTTTTAAGCACAATATAGCACAAGGAGAATTCACTCACTGTCCTTCCAGGTCCCTAGAAACAAGGACTTACACAGTGAAAGAAACTGACACTCTCCCTACCTACAGTTTTCTGTCCCTAGAAAAAATGTTTTTTTTAAGCACAATATAGCACAAGGAGAATTCACTCACTGTCCTTCCAGGTCCCTAGAAACAAGGACTTGCACAGTGAAAGAAACTGACACTCTCCCTACCTACAGTTTTCTGTCCCTAGAAAAAATGTTTTTTTTAAGCACAATATAGCACAAGGAGAATTCACTCACTGTCCTTCCAGGTCCCTAGAAACAAGGACTTACACAGTGAAAGAAACTGACACTCTCCCTACCTACAGTTTTCTGTCCCTAGAAAAAATGTTTTTTTTAAGCACAATATAGCACAAGGAGAATTCACTCACTGTCCTTCCAGGTCCCTGGAAACAAGGACTTGCACAGTGAAAGAAACTGACACTCTCCCTACCTACAGTTTTCTGTCCCTAGAAAAAATGTTTTTTTTAAGCACAATATAGCACAAGGAGAATTCACTCACTGTCCTTCCAGGTCCCTAGAAACAAGGACTTGCACAGTGAAAGAAACTGACACTCTCCCTACCTACAGTTTTCTGTCCCTAGAAAAAATGTTTTTTTTAAGCACAATATAGCACAAGGAGAATTCACTCACTGTCCTTCCAGGTCCCTAGAAACAAGGACTTGCACAGTGAAAGAAACTGACACTCTCCCTACCTACAGTTTTCTGTCCCTAGAAAAAATGTTTTTTTTAAGCACAATATAGCACAAGGAGAATTCACTCACTGTCCTTCCAGGTCCCTGGAAACAAGGACTTGCACAGTGAAAGAAACTGACACTCTCCCTACCTACAGTTTTCTGTCCCTAGAAAAAATGTTTTTTTTAAGCACAATATAGCACAAGGAGAATTCACTCACTGTCCTTCCAGGTCCCTAGAAACAAGGACTTACACAGTGAAAGAAACTGACACTCTCCCTACCTACAGTTTTCTGTCCCTAGAAAAAATGTTTTTTTTAAGCACAATATAGCACAAGGAGAATTCACTCACTGTCCTTCCAGGTCCCTAGAAACAAGGACTTACACAGTGAAAGAAACTGACACTCTCCCTACCTACAGTTTTCTGTCCCTAGAAAAAATGTTTTTTTTAAGCACAATATAGCACAAGGAGAATTCACTCACTGTCCTTCCAGGTCCCTGGAAACAAGGACTTGCACAGTGAAAGAAACTGACACTCCCTACCTACAGTTTTCTGTCCCTAGAAAAAATGTTTTTTTTAAGCACAATATAGCACAAGGAGAATTCACTCACTGTCCTTCCAGGTCCCTAGAAACAAGGACTTGCACAGTGAAAGAAACTGACACTCTCCCTACCTACAGTTTTCTGTCCCTAGAAAAAATGTTTTTTTTAAGCACAATATAGCACAAGGAGAATTCACTCACTGTCCTTCCAGGTCCCTAGAAACAAGGACTTGCACAGTGAAAGAAACTGACACTCTCCCTACCTACAGTTTTCTGTCCCTAGAAAAAATGTTTTTTTTAAGCACAATATAGCACAAGGAGAATTCACTCACTGTCCTTCCAGGTCCCTGGAAACAAGGACTTGCACAGTGAAAGAAACTGACACTCTCCCTACCTACAGTTTTCTGTCCCTAGAAAAAATGTTTTTTTTAAGCACAATATAGCACAAGGAGAATTCACTCACTGTCCTTCCAGGTCCCTAGAAACAAGGACTTACACAGTGAAAGAAACTGACACTCTCCCTACCTACAGATTTCTGTCCCTAGAAAAAATGTTTTTTTTAAGCACAATATAGCACAAGGAGAATTCACTCACTGTCCTTCCAGGTCCCTAGAAACAAGGACTTGCACAGTGAAAGAAACTGACACTCTCCCTACCTACAGTTTTCTGTCCCTAGAAAAAATGTTTTTTTTAAGCACACTATAGCACAAGGAGAATTCACTCACTGTCCTTCCAGGTCCCTAGAAACAAGGACTTACACAGTGAAAGAAACTGACACTCTCCCTACCTACAGTTTTCTGTCCCTAGAAAAAATGTTTTTTTTAAGCACAATATAGCACAAGGAGAATTCACTCACTGTCCTTCCAGGTCCCTGGAAACAAGGACTTGCACAGTGAAAGAAACTGACACTCTCCCTACCTACAGTTTTCTGTCCCTAGAAAAAATGTTTTTTTTAAGCACAATATAGCACAAGGAGAATTCACTCACTGTCCTTCCAGGTCCCTAGAAACAAGGACTTACACAGTGAAAGAAACTGACACTCTCCCTACCTACAATTTTCTGTCCCTAGAAAAAATGTTTTTTTAAGCACAATATAGCACAAGGAGAATTCACTCACTGTCCTTCCAGGTCCCTAGAAACAAGGACTTGCACAGTGAAAGAAACTGACACTCTCCCTACCTACAGTTTTCTGTCCCTAGAAAAAATGTTTTTTTTAAGCACAATATAGCACAAGGAGAATTCACTCACTGTCCTTCCAGGTCCCTGGAAACAAGGACTTGCACAGTGAAAGAAACTGACACTCTCCCTACCTACAGTTTTCTGTCCCTAGAAAAAATGTTTTTTTTAAGCACAATATAGCACAAGGAGAATTCACTCACTGTCCTTCCAGGTCCCTAGAAACAAGGACTTACACAGTGAAAGAAACTGACACTCTCCCTACCTACAGTTTTCTGTCCCTAGAAAAAATGTTTTTTTTAAGCACAATATAGCACAAGGAGAATTCACTCACTGTCCTTCCAGGTCCCTAGAAACAAGGACTTGCACAGTGAAAGAAACTGACACTCTCCCTACCTACAGTTTTCTGTCCCTAGAAAAAATGTTTTTTTTAAGCACAATATAGCACAAGGAGAATTCACTCACTGTCCTTCCAGGTCCCTAGAAACAAGGACTTACACAGTGAAAGAAACTGACACTCTCCCTACCTACAGTTTTCTGTCCCTAGAAAAAATGTTTTTTTTAAGCACAATATAGCACAAGGAGAATTCACTCACTGTCCTTCCAGGTCCCTGGAAACAAGGACTTGCACAGTGAAAGAAACTGACACTCTCCCTACCTACAGTTTTCTGTCCCTAGAAAAAATGTTTTTTTTAAGCACAATATAGCACAAGGAGAATTCACTCACTGTCCTTCCAGGTCCCTAGAAACAAGGACTTGCACAGTGAAAGAAACTGACACTCTCCCTACCTACAGTTTTCTGTCCCTAGAAAAAATGTTTTTTTTAAGCACAATATAGCACAAGGAGAATTCACTCACTGTCCTTCCAGGTCCCTAGAAACAAGGACTTGCACAGTGAAAGAAACTGACACTCTCCCTACCTACAGTTTTCTGTCCCTAGAAAAAATGTTTTTTTTAAGCACAATATAGCACAAGGAGAATTCACTCACTGTCCTTCCAGGTCCCTGGAAACAAGGACTTGCACAGTGAAAGAAACTGACACTCTCCCTACCTACAGTTTTCTGTCCCTAGAAAAAATGTTTTTTTTAAGCACAATATAGCACAAGGAGAATTCACTCACTGTCCTTCCAGGTCCCTAGAAACAAGGACTTACACAGTGAAAGAAACTGACACTCTCCCTACCTACAGTTTTCTGTCCCTAGAAAAAATGTTTTTTTTAAGCACAATATAGCACAAGGAGAATTCACTCACTGTCCTTCCAGGTCCCTAGAAACAAGGACTTGCACAGTGAAAGAAACTGACACTCTCCCTACCTACAGTTTTCTGTCCCTAGAAAAAATGTTTTTTTTAAGCACAATATAGCACAAGGAGAATTCACTCACTGTCCTTCCAGGTCCCTAGAAACAAGGACTTACACAGTGAAAGAAACTGACACTCTCCCTACCTACAGTTTTCTGTCCCTAGAAAAAATGTTTTTTTTAAGCACACTATAGCACAAGCACAAAACACACTGACACTCTCCCTACCTATCCTTCTCTTTCCCTAAACTAAAGGAATCCAGGTTAAGCAAGAAAAAAATAAATGTCACTGTCCCTGCCTATGCTTCTCTTTCCCTGCTCCGGAACACACTACACTAGGCCGCCGTGCTGGCGGCCTTTTATAGTGTGGGGCGTGTACTAAACACCCTCAGCAATAATTGGCCACAGGCATCCTGCCTGTGGCCAATCATTGCTCTCCTCGCTGCCGGCGCTGTGATTGGCCAAGCATGCGGGGTCACAGTGCATGCTTGGCCAATCACAGCGCCTGGATGACACTGCGATGGCGTAGTGCATTGTGGGCCGTTCGCGTCACTCGAATTTGGCGCGAACGGCCCAAATCGTTCGATCTTCGTCGAACGATCGAACAGCCGATGTTCGAGTCGAACGTATGTTCGATTCGAACACGAAGCTCATCCCTACACAGGAGTGTACAAGGCCGTAGAAACCTCACATCAGACAGACAATGCCCTACAGAATTGGAGGATATGAAGTACAACATTTGTAATGATTCATGTGCCTTGTCATTGATTGACAATAAATTGTTAAAAATGTAAAGCAAACTAAAAAATCACACTAGGTTAATTTCTAAATCCAGAATATTATATAAAAAATGTATATACCTGTTCTTGTTTCAGAAGGTATGCATCTATATATCCAGAAATGGCATTTGCATCAAATGCTTGTCTCTGATGTTTGATGCGCTTTAAAACAAACTCTTTGAGATCATCAAAATTCTGCACAATCTGTTTCTGTGTTCCAAGAAAGGATGAGATTCTAGGAAAAAAGTTAAATAGCTGTGGGGACAAAAAAGTAATTCTTAGAACATTGGTCTATGTACTGTATATAATGTAGCACTACCCCCATAGGAGCTGCTTGTTATTTTTGGTCCTGCTGTTACCCCACAGTTCAACTTATCAAAACTTGCTTGGCTCTAAATTGGGCAATGTGCCCACAGATGCATTCACCAGTCACTTAGTCTTTTTCCAGTGCTTTTTATTCAACGCAACTTGCAGCAGTAGAGAGATGGAGGGTTAGGGGAATTCAGATACCTTGTGTAGATCGCTGAGGAACTTGAGATCCTGGAGACAAGTACACTTTTTGTCACTGGATCTTGCTTACCCGGATAGGCCTCTCTCACAGGCCTAGCAGCCGGAATGATGCATGGACAAAAGTCTCTGCCACAGACTTGATGATAGTACTAACTGTTGAACAATCCTCTGCCACAGGATTTGGAAATCAGTAATTGCTTGAGCGAACACAACTACACAGTACCAAAGTCCTTTAAGCCATCCGGCAGTACTGTGAGGAAGATTGGTTAGGATGCATCCTCCAATTGAGTCACCAGGCTCTTTTTAAGATACCAGCCCTTTTGCTCAGTCCTCTCCAAGAAGAGTCCTCCCCTGGATCCTCCAATTGCTCGGCTTCTTCCCGCAGGCAAGACAGCACAGGACCCTCCCCGATCCATTAGGCCCCAGACAGACTTCTGGGCCTACCTAAAGCAACGTAGCCCCGGGCCAGCAGGGCCCCGAGGCAGAAGAGGAGTTGTCACATACCTTAGACCAGGCGGGCCATGAGGTCAGAGAGAGAGAGAAAAATGGCGTCTGCCCCTTAAAGGGGTTGTAAAGGTTTGTTTTTTATTTTCTAAATAGGTTCCATTAAGCTAGTGCATTGTTGGTTCACTTACCTTTTCCTTTGATTTACCTTCTAAATATTTTTTTCTTTGTTTTCTTTGTCTGACTTTCTCACTTCCTGTTCCTCCTCAGTAAGCTGTTCAGTAAGCTGTTCTGGCTGACTCCACACCACTCGGATGATGGTGTAAAGTTTAGTGAGGAGAAACAGGAAGTGAGAAATTCAGACAAAGAAAACAAACATTTAGAAGGTAAATCAAAGGAAAAGGTAAGTGAAGCAACAATGCACTAGCTTAAAGGAACCTATTTAGAAAATAAAAAATGAACCTTTACAACCCCTTTAAGTATCCTCTCCCAGAATGCACAGCGGTAGATCCCTCCCACTGGGCTGTTTCTGGGGAAAGGACACCCAAGCCTGTTGTATTTCCAACACTGGCCGCTGGTGACAACGACACCTACCGGTGACAGTGGGAAATGCTCTCAACACAGCCAAAGCTGGAACAATGTCCTCAGCGTCTGGAAAAAATGGCTCTGACTCCTGAGAGCAGATATCTGAACCACAAAACTTGGATGGGAGGGGGAGGGTAAGAAAAGAAGAAAGTCACAGATTTAAACATGAACACACAATATAATCAAATTAACACATATTTATCAACACCTCTATCTAAACCACCCACTCTCCGGCAGCTTGACAGAAGATCCGATTCACCTAAAAAAACACAAAAGACACACAGGCAAAAATATAAAACAGCAATTCTTTACATCAAGAAGCAAAGCTGCACTTCCAAAGAAATGGAACTTTGCTTCACACTTTGAATATAAAAGAAACTAAGCTATAAGCTTGAAAGTCCAGCCCTCACTATGAGCAACTTCCACCACCTAGTGGCAGAAAATCAGTATAGCACACAAAGGAAGTCCTTAATAGTAAGTACTGGAGCAAGTAGGAAAAATGCTTGACTGCAAAGTTCTCTCACCTAACACTACCTAGCTATGTAACCCCATAGTCCATTTTTAGCAAGAGAATTTTCCTTTCAGTCTCTTTGCAAACTTGAAATTAAAGCAGTAATTTTTCCTTTTAATCACCTATAGAACCGGGGATCCGGCAGGATCACTGATTTTCCTTGCTTGTCCAGGGTGGTGATGAAATAAACAACATCGTCTTTCCCTGGTCTGCGGATGACCACCTTATCAGCATAAATGTGCCGGCCATAGTTCCACTGTAGCAGGCATCCTTTGAAACGCTCATCCATGGAAAAAGAGTATCCAACTTTCCTAAAAGGTTTTGGCACAGACAGGTGATCCCAAACAGCTTCACTGTATCACTGCTCTCGTTTGGATTCAATTTCCTGCATGAGCTCTTTGGAGACATAGGGGAATTCCAGACCATACTCTGCAGCAACTTTCTTAATAAGTACCCTTTGCAAACGGGCGAGTTTTGGCAGAGCTCTGATGCTTCCCAGTCCAGGCAACACACATGGGTTTGGTGCCTTCCGCACCATTGGTCTGGCATAAAACTTCTCAGATTCAATCAGGCTGATAGGGTCTGACAAAGTCTCTCTAATAACGCTGGGGGGTTCCACACTGGGTGATGTCTTCCCCGAATCTAGTGCTGCCCATTCTGAGAAGGTACAAGCCGCGGCAACATCATCACCATTGGCCCATAACCGTTCCTGTGACATAGTCTCAAATAAGTTATCATCCCCAGAAACATCTGACAGGGAGTCTAACTCGGAATTCCCCAATTCCTGCGCAGGCAAATATTTACATAGAGTCCCAAATATTTTTTCCCCTGATCTCCCACCCGTTCCTGTTGTGGACTTCCCAGGGGTCAGGCCTTCCTCTGGCTCCAGTTCAGGTAGTCTTTGGGGTAGGCCTCCACCTCGGCCGTGGGAGGCTTTCACATCTCCCACCTTCCTTTGGACAGGTGCAGCGGGATCAGGTGCAGCGGAGGCAGGTGCAGCGGAGGCAGTAACAGAAACGATGTCCGCTGTTGACTCTTTGGTAACAGTAACATCTCCCTCAGGAACACTCACTGTAGCAGATGTGGTGAGTGCAGATTTTACCGCAGGAGCGAGGCAGCAGCTTCCACCGTAGCAATACCCGTGGCCCAGTCAACTCGGTAGGCCCGGGGTGACACGGTAGGTTGCTCCACTGCGAACAGGTACTCCCCGCAATGTAGGCACCGGACAAATGGATGGGGATGTATGGCCAGTCCCTCACACTTGGGGCATATCATACCCAGAGCTTCAATGTCCGCAATAGTGTACAACACGAACCGCCCATGCGGCTTCAGGCGGATTCCGGTATCCGTCAGCAGGAATCCGGGTAGTTTGCATGAGCGAAAATGAAGACATGGCTGCACTCTGATCTTTTCAGTGTAACTACGCAGCTTCTCTTCTTCCGCGCCAGACACACACACGCGTCTCACGCAGCAGTAGGTGGGAACTCCTCCCCCTTGTTCTTTTCAGTCACGTAGCTCCCGGGCTTTCTTGACTCTGCCCGTAGCCTACGCACTTAGAAAGTGAGCCACACTTAACCCCTTATCGTCCCGTAACAAATAACACAGTCCAGGGCACTCTTTAACGTAGACTCAGAGAATCTTTACTTGAGTTGATAGGGGCAATGGCAAATCCCGGATTAAGAGCCCCCACATGTAGCACTAGCCCCGTAGGACCTGCTGGTTATTTTTGGTCCTGCCGTTACCCCACAGTTCAACTTATCAAAACTTGCTTGGCTCTAAATTGGGCAATGTGCCCACAGATGCATGCACCAGTCTCTTAGTCTTTTTCCAATGCTTTTTATTCAACACAACTTGCAGCAGTAGAGGGATGGAGGGTTAGGGGAATTCAGATATCTTGTGTAGATCGCTGAGGAACTTGAGATCCTGGAGACAAGTACACTTTCTGTCACTGAATCTTGCTCACCTGGATAGGCCTCTCCCACTGGCCTAGCAGCCAGAATGATGCATGGACAAAAGTCTCTGCCACAGACTTGATGATAGTACTAACTGTTGAACAATCCTCTGCCACAGGATTTGGAAATCAGTAATTGCTTGAGCGAACACAACTACACAGTACCAAAGTCCTTTAAGCCATCCGGCAGTACTGTGAGATAGATTGGTTAGGATGCATCCTCCAATTGAGTCACCAGGCTCTTTTTGAGATATCAGCCCTTTTTCTCGGTCCTCTCCAAGAAAAGTCCTTCCCTGGATCCTCCAATTGCTCGGCTTCTTCCCGCAGGCAAGACAGCACAGGACCATCCCCAAACCAGTAGGCCCCAGACAGACTTCTGGGCCTACCTAAAGTAACGTAGCCCTGGGCCAGCAGGGCCCCAAGGCAGAAGAGGAGTTGTCAAATACCTTAGGCCAGGTGGGCCATGAGGTCAAAGAGAGAGAAAAATGGTGTCTGCCCCTTAAGTATCCTCTCCCAGAATGCACACCGGTAGACCCCTCCCACTGGGCTGTTTCTGGGGAAAGGACACCCAATATACTCCAGCCTGTTGTATTTCCAACACTGGCCGGTGGTGACAACGACACCTACCGGCAACAGTGGGAAATGCTCTCAACACAGCCAAAGCTGGAACAGAGGCTAATTTAGCCATAAACATTGTATTCTGAACTATGTACATTCAGATGACCCACTACATTTACACAATAGCGCCTGGTCAACAGGATCAGGGCGCTACAATAATAATGTTGATTCACATCTAGCACTCCGTGTGGCATCCTGACCTTGTCCCTCTGTTTTTCAAGCACTCCTTGTCTCCATAACATTGTGGGGGTTTATAGGCTCTGTATGTCTATATTTGTTATGATAGGTCTAAGCCAGGGGTCTCCAAACTTTTCAAACAAAGGGCAAGCTTATTGTCCTTCACACTTTAAGAGGGCAGGATTGTGGCCAGCGAGGGCAGAAAATGTCCCAGGCCCGGCATCAGTGAGAATAAATATGGCCTCAGGGTTGGTGGTCAATAGGAGAAAGAGTAGTGCGCCTATTAGTAGGAGGAATAGTATCCCATCATTGGTATCAGTGGAAGAAATAGTGCCCTTTTCTTGGTTTCAGTGGGAGGAATAGTGCCCCAAGGGCCGGGTAAAGGCTAGCAAAGGGCAACATCTGGCCCTCGGGCTGCAGTTTGGAGACCCCCTGGTCTAAGCTAATGATCATTAAATAGTAAAATACAATCCTTACCATCAGCTTAGGTGAGCCAAACAGTTTCTCATTTTCACCCACTATTCGAACAAGATTTTTAAATGTCAAGTCATTGTATTCAAACCGTTCCCCAAAAATAATGGAGCAGATAACATTAGACACCGCACAGTTTATTATGAGGTCTGTGTCAAATGGTTTTTCTGGAATAAAAGGGAAAAAAATCCTGCATTAATTTACTCAGATGGGATCATAAAAGCAGGCTGATATTTCTACTATACTATGCAATAAGCTAAATATGGCTTTATATACTGTACGAATGAGTCTCCAGAAAACAATGTTGTTTCATGGGTATTTATTAGTGATGAGCCGAACACCCCCGGGTTCGGTTCGCACCAGAACCCGCGAACGGACCGAAAGTTCGCACAAACTTTAGAACCCTATTAAATACAATGGATGCGAACGTTCGAAATCTAAAGTGCTAATTATAACGACTATTATGCATGTTATTGTCCTAAAAAGGGTTTGGGAACCCGGGTTCTGCACCAGGGGACATGTATCAATGCAAAAAGAAGTTTTAAAAATGGCCGTTTTTCTGGAGCAGTCATTTTAATGATGCATAAAGTGAAAAAAAAAAGTCAAATATTCTTTTAAATATCGTACCTGGGGGGTGTCTAAAGTATGCCTGTGAAGTGCCACGTGTTTCCCGTGTTTAGAACTGTCCCTGCACAAAATTACATTTCTAAAGGGAAAAAAGCCATTTAAAACTGCTTGCGGCTTTAATGTAATGTCTGGTCCCGGTAATATGGATGAAAATCTTTAAGAAAAATGGCATAGCTACTCCATCACACACCCCCCCCCCCCTTACCCCAGCCCATTACCAGCCCCTTTGGGTCTTGTATGGATATTAAGGGGAACCCCGAACACAAAATAAAAAAGGCCCTTTATACTCTGAACAGCCGTATACAGGCGGTGCATACAAGACAGGGACTGTAGGTTTGTTCTTATGTAGAATCTGTTTGTAATTTTGAACAGGTACATTGTTTAAGTGTAGCTCCAGCCAAAAAATCTATTTTTAAGCTTTTTGGAAAACATAGGGAAGGGTTATCACCCCTGTAACATTTGTTTTGCTGTCTGTGCATTGTGCACCTGTTCAGAACAGTTTACCTCACTTTCCGTCCTAATGACAAATGTTTTTTGAAAATTTGGGGTTTTTATTGAAACAAGAATTGGTGATAAAGCATCAGTGGAGAGGAGACACTTTTTTTCCCATATTAACTCTTACAGGAGAGAATTTGCCTTCCTAGGGGTAGATTTCCTCTCACTTCCTGTTGTATCCTTCCGTTTGCAAGGAGGAGTCGTTTGTAAGTTGGATGTTTGAAAGTAGGGGCCTATACTCAGCTGAAATTTGCCCCTTACATGTTGGTGTTGCCACAACACTGTGAGCCCTCACAGTTACTCTTGGTGGGCGCATGAATGGGCCCTGCTGTGAATTATTAGATCAAGAATTGTAATTGCATGCCCCTGTTGAACAGGGGCTGAAAAATTGGGCCTTTGGTGGTGGTGGTGGTGGTGGTGTTGACACAACACTGTAAGGCCTCACAGTTAGTCTTGGAGCACAGCAATGAGCCCTGTTGCAAAGTATTGCATCAAAAATTGTAATTACACGCCCCTGTTAAACAGGGGCTGAAAAATTGGGCCTTAGCCACTGGTGCTGGTGCCACGACACTGCAACCTCTCCCAGATACTCTAGTTGGAGTGCAGAAATGAACCCTGCTGCAAAGCATTGCATAAAAAAATTGTAATTACATGCCCCTGTTAAACAGGGGCATAAAAATTGGGCCTTAGCCACTGGTGGCGGCACCCAGAAACAAAAATGTTCTTCCAAGCTATCATCATCAATCGGATCATTGAGGAGGAGGAGGATAGTCAGTCAACATAACAGGACAGTCTCTCAGCATCAGCATCAGTCTTGAAGGGATGTGACATTTGAAAATAAATTAGTCTGTTATATCAGCTTCAGGTGTTTGGTAGCTGGTGGTGATCCAAGACTGGTTCATCTTTATGAAGGTCAGTCGATCAACAGTCGGTGGACAGGCGCACCCTGTGATCCGTGACAAATCCTCCAGCAGCACTGAATGTGCGTTCTGAAAGAACGCTGGATGCAGGACAGGCCAGTAGTTCAATTGCATACTGTGCAAGCTCTGGCCAGTGATCCATCCTCAAGACCCAGTAAGCCAGAGGATTTTCGGTGGGGAAGGTGTCCAAGTCTGACCTTGCCCCTAGGTATTCCTGCACCATGTATATCAGACGCTGGCCATGGTTGCTGGAACCGATCATACCTTGGGGCTGCGGACTAAAGAATTGCCTGAACGCATCGGTCAGACGGCCACCTTCCCCACCGCTCCTTCTTTGACTGACCGAAGCCTCAGCAACTCGTTGTCCAGGACCAGGAGTTTGTAACCTCCCAGTCCCTGGGAACGCGTTGCACAGACCTTTCTGCAAGGCCTCCCGGAGTTGTCTCATCCTCTGCTCCCTCTGCGACGGTAAGATAAGGTCCGCAACCTTACCCTTGTACCGTGGATCAAGGAGAGTGGCCAGCCAGTAATTGTCCCTCTCCTTGATCCGAAGAATACGAGGATCCTTCCTCAGACTTTGCAGGATCAGGGAGGCCATGCAGTGTAGGTTAGCTGAGGCATTCGGTCCGGAGTCCTCTGGGTCACTAAGGACGACATGATCCGCAGCCACCTCCTCCCAGCCACGTACAAGTCCACTGGTTTCTTGGGACTGTAAATCACCCCTAAAAGACTGCTGCTGATGATGCTGAGTGCCAGGCTCCACCTCCATGCTGACACAATCCTCCTCCTCCTCTTCTTCCTGTGCGATGGGTGGGACAGAAGGAACACTGTCTGGGTAAAGGGGGCCTTGAGAGGCAAGGAAGTCCTCCTCTTCCTGCCTCTGTTCTGCCTCAAGTGCCCTGTCCATTATTCCACGCAGCGTATGTTCCAACAGGTGGACAAGAGGTACAGTGTCACTGATGCATGCACTGTCACTGCTCACCATCCTCGTGGCCTCCTCAAATGGTGCCAGGACAGTGCATGCATCCCTGATCATGTCCCACTGGCGTGGTGAAAAAAACCAGAGCTCCCCTGACCCTGTCCTGGTGCCGTAGTCGCACAGGTACTCATTGATGGCCCTCTGCTGCGTGTGCAGCCGCTGCAGCATGGCCAACGTTGAGTTCCACCTGGTGGGCATGTCACATATAAGGCGGTTCTTGGGCAGGTTCAACTCCTTTTGCAGCTCAGCCAGGCGAGCACTGGCATTATAAGATCTGCGGAAATGCACACAGACTTTCCTGGCCTGCCTCAGGACATCCTGTAAGCCCGGGTACCTGCCCAAGAACCGCTGCACCACCAGGTTAAGGACGTGAGCCACACAGGGCACATGGGTCAGTTGTCCCTGTCGGAGAGCGGAGAGGAGGTTGGTGCCATTGTCGCAAACTACCATTCCTGGCTTAAGCTGGCGTGGCGTCAACCACCTCTTGGCCTGCCCCTGCAGAGCAGACAGAACCTCTGCCCCAGTGTGGCTCCTGTCCCCCAAACACACCAGCGCAAGCACGGCATGGCATATTTTTGCCTGCGTACTTGCGTAGCCCCTTGAACGCCTACAGAGCACCGCTGGTTCCGAGGACAAAGCACAGGAAGAGGCCACAGAGGAAGAAGAAGAGGAGGGGGTGGAGGACAGAGGTGTGTCACAACCAGTAGTAGCATTTTGGAGGTGTGGTGGTGGAACAACCTCCAACACTACTGCACCTTGTCCTGCATCCTTCCCAGCTGCCAAAAGAGTGACCCAATGGGCCGTGAAAGAAAGGTAACGTCCCTGTCCATGCCTGCTGGACCATGAGTCAGCGGTAATATGCACCTTACCGCTGATCGCCCTGTCCAGCGAGGCCAAGACATTGCCTTCCACATGCCGGTAGAGAGCCGGAATCGCCTTCCGTGAGAAAAAGTGGCGTTTGGGAACCTGCCACTGAGGAACCGCACATTGCACAAACTCACGGAAGGGGGCAGAGTCTACCAACTGAAAAGGCAGCAGTTGAAGCGCTAGCATTTTAGCCAAGCTAGCATTCAACCGCTGGGCATGTGGATGGCTGGGAGTGAACTTCTTTCGACGGTCCAGCAGCTGGGGCAGGGAAATTTGCCTGCAAGAATCGGACGTCGGTGTACTGCTAGCAGAGTGCCCGCAAGTACTTGGCTGTGACACACCTAATTCTACACCTTCATTCCTCTCAGAGCAGGTTTCAGAGAGGACTGAAGGTATGGTGGGGTTGGAGATCCCAGCTGATGCGGTGCAAGAAGAGGTCAGCTTTGTTCTTTGGTGTGGGTCTTTAAGGTAGGCTTGCCAACGAGCTGCATGGCAGGTCAACATATGTCTGGTCAAGCATGTGGTGCCCAAGCGGGTGATGTTTTGGCCCCGCGATATACGATTGAGACATATGTTGCAAACAGCAGCTGTGCGATCTGATGCACTCGACTCGAAAAAGGCCCACACCAAAGAACTTTTTGAATAATGGGCAGAGGCAGCGCCCTGCACAGGCGGAGCTTTGCGGTGTGATTCCGTCGGTGTGCTGCCCTTACGCTGGCCCCCCGAGGGCATCCTGCCTCGTTGGAGATGTGCCTCCTCCTCATCCTCCTCCTCCTCTCTCCTATTAGGCACCCACGTGGAGTCAGTGACCTCATCATCCCCTCCCTCCTCATCACTGGAGCCAATCTGGCAGTATGCTGCAGCTGCTGGAACATGACTGCCAGATTGGTGTCCTTCTTGAGCATCCCCTCTCTCTGCTCTCACGTTACTGCCTTCCTCTAGCTGGGTATCATCATCAGACCCTTTGAAACGCTGGGCATCCTCCTGGAGCATGTACCCAACACTGTGCTCAAACAGTTCGGGGGACTCCTCAGGAGGACATGGTTGGTCTAGGGAAGGAGTGACTGATGATGACATTGATACCAGGGAAGAGGACGCTTTGGCAGCTGCTTTGCCAGTACCCTGAGCCTGGGTGAGAGAGGATGAGGAGGATGAGGAGGGCTTGGTCATCCACTCTACCAAGTCTTCTGCATAATGTGGCTCAACGCGTCCAGCTGCCGAAAAGAAGGACAAGTGTGTCCCATGGCCACGTGCTGATGGCGATGCACCGCGTCCACGACCAGCACTGTTGTCTCTAGACACAGAGCCTGCTTGCCCTCTTTTATTGGCTCCTGATTGTCTTCCTCTCCTTGTTTGCCTTCCAGACATTCTAATGGCCTGCAGGGAAATGGGAAAAGCAGCAATACAGGCTAAGTTAAGGTGTAATATGGTCAGGAGGTACACTCCGCCCGCTGTAAGTGCCGCAAAATCCTGTTGGTGTAACACACCAGGAAAAAGCAGCAATACAGGCTAAGTTCAGGTGTAATATGGTCAGGAGGCACACTCCGCCCGCTGTAAGTGCCGCAAAATCCTGTTGGTGTAACACACCAGGAAAAAGCAGCAATACAGGCTAAGTTAAGGTGTAATATGGTCAGGAGGCACACTCCGCCCGTTGTAAGTGCCGCAAAATCCTGTTGGTGTAACACACCAGGAAAAAGCAGCAATACAGGCTAAGTTCAGGTGTAATATGGTCAGGAGGCACACTCCGTCCGCTGTAAGTGCCGCAAAATCCTGTTGGTGTAACACACCAGGAAAAAGCAGCAATACAGGCTAAGTTCAGGTGTAATATGGTCAGGAGGCACACTCCGTCCGCTGTAAGTGCCGCAAAATCCTGTTGGTGTAACACACCAGGAAAAAGCAGCAATACAGGCTAAGTTAAGGTGTAATATGGTCAGGAGGCACACTCCGCCCGCTGTAAGTGCCGCAAAATCCTGTTGGTGTAACACACCAGGAAAAAGCAGCAATACGGGCTAACTTCAGGTGTATAATGTGCAGGAGGCTTAGCAACAATGACACTGACACTGTCCCCTGCCTATCCTTCTCTCTCCCTGCACACAAGGTTTATCAAAGTATATGACACTGACACTCTCCCTGCCTATCCTTCTCTCTCCCTGCACACAAGGTTTAGCAAAGAATATAACACTGACACTGTCCCCTGCCTATCCTTCTCTCTCCCTGCACACAAGGTTTATCAAAGTATATGACACTGACACTCTCCCTGCCTATCCTTCTCTCTCCCTACACACAAGGTTTAGCAAAGAATATGACACTGACACTCTCCCTGCCTATCCTTCTCTGTCCCTACACACAAGGTTTAGCAAAGAATAGATTTGACAAGATTTGACACTGTCCCTGCCTATCCTTCACTTTCCCTGCTCCGGAACACACTACACGAGGCCGCCGCGCTGGCGGCCTTTTATAGTGTGGGGCGTGTACTAAACCCCCTCAGCTATAATTGGCCACAGGCATCCTGCCTGTGGCCAATCATTGCTCTCCTCGCTGCCGGCGCTGTGATTGGCCAAGCATGCAGGGTCACAGTGCATGCTTGGCCAATCACAGCGCCGGGATTACACTGCGATGATGCAGTGTATTGTGGCCGTTCGCGTCACTCGAATTTGGCGCGAACGGCCCAAATCGTTCGTTGTTCGCCGAACGCGCGAACAGCCAATGTTCGAGTCGAACCTATGTTCGACTCGAACACCGAGCTCATCCCTAGTATTTATGTTAAAGGACAGTTCTCCACGCTGATACTTTGATACATGGGAAACATTTATTGGTTTCCCAAGCAATTACTAACATTCTTCCCTTTACTTGTACACCTGGACATAAAGTTCTAAACTGATTGGTTGCTATATGCAGCACAGATGGGGTTTTTTTCTTACACACATTGGTAAATATGTGATTTATTTAAGCCACACTGACAAGAGGTGGAAAACTGTACAACAGCAATACCTTGCAAAATAATAAGCTTTATGCTTATCTCTCCATCTTTCTTGAAGAGCTTCACCCCTTCCCCTTATCTGACACTTCCAAGTATAATATCATGTTCCACTCAATGTACTTTGGTTCCTCCCACCAATCCCTACACCATTACAAGACACAATAATGACATAGGGATCAGCAGCAGGAATCATAGCACACATCAACAGAACCCTAAATCCACAGTTGATTCAGAAGAATTAAAGTGGATGTAAACCCAAATTTTTTTTTATTTTTTTGGCTGTCACAATGTAGTGTATAAGATTTCCCTATCATCTGTGCTCAGTCTTGCCACAAAGATTCAATCCAGCTCTGAGCAATCCTCTTTTTTTTTTCAGTGAGATAAACGGACAAACAGGAGAACTTTTGTTCGTTCCGCCCCCTTGCTGTGAATGACAGGTTATTTACATATCTCATGCACTAAGCCTGAGACAGGCATTATTTTTTAATTCCCACCCCCACTCCTTTTCTGAAGTCATGTGGTTACTTTTCTGGATTTTGACTGGATGTTAGTCATCATAGCAGAAGTTCAGTGTAAGGAATACACATGAGAAAATGCATGTTGACAAGGGGAGTGTAGAGGTGGGCGGGGAGTCTACTGACATCACGACTCCACCCACCGAGCTCCAGACAACAGATCCACCCACAGAATCTGCAGTTTTTCAGGTCTCATAACAGACAGAGGGGAGACATTTGACAGGTAAGGATACATGCAGGAGGCATCTATATCCTTATAGATCAGCAATATGGCAGTAGTTTAGAAAGGATGAGAGTGGGTTTACATCCACTTTAAAAAAAAACTTATAAACTGTGATTCAATTTTCCCCAGCAGGAAAAAATTTCCTTTCTAATCTCTTAAAACAATTGAATATTCCCAGGATCAATCTACAGCACATTTACTTATAAATATTGTATTTTGTGCATTTAAAAACACAATTAGCTTAACCACTTGTCTACCGGTAAATTGAACCTGTCATAGCAAAATGCTATCACATTGGGTGTTATTGATTTCTTAGGTGATAAAAAAATAAAGCTAAAATCTTGAAATTCCCCTACTCCCAAGTACATACACATAAATGTTTGCAGTGGGAACACCTACATACAAAAAAGACAATAAAGCTACAAATTTTATATATTTTATATATTGCTGCGAACAAGTGAGAGCAAAAATTATAGGGCAATCATTCATGCTTAATGCATTTGTTACCCCAACACTTCATGTTCCTGATATGTGCATGCTGTACCATGTACTTGTATGAGAACGTATCATGTCCTCTTTGTATTGCTTCCTTTGTGTGAAATCCCTGGTGTTCCTGCCAGTCCCTCTGCTTTCCTATTAACCACTTCAGCTCCAGAAGGTTTTACCCCCTTAATGACCAGGCCATTTTTTGCGATGCGGCACTGCGTTACTTTAACTGACAATTGCGCGGTCGTGTAATGCTGTACCCAAATAAAATTCCTTTTCTTTCCCACAAATAGAGCTTTCGTTTGGTGGTATTTGATCACCTCTGCAGATTTTATTTTTTGTGCTATAAACAAAAAGAGAGCGACAATTTTGAATCTGCTATAAAAAACATCCAATAAAAAAATGTAACAAATCAAATTTCTTCATCAATTTAGGCCGTTATGTATTCTGCTACATATTTTTGGTGAAAAAAAACAACCAATAAGCGTATATTTATTGGTTTGTGCAAAAGTTATAGCGACTACAAATTATGGCATAGATTTGGGGACTTTTTATTTTTTTAATATTAATATACTAGTAGTGGCGGCGATCAGCGATTTTTAGCGGTACTGCGACATTGCGGTGGACAAATCAGACACTAAGTGACACTTTTTGGGGACCAGTGACCCAATACAGTGATCAGTGCTATAAAAAAATGCACTGTCACTGTATAAATGACACTGGCAGGGAAGGGTTAAGTGGGCTCCTAGGGAGTGATTTCTAACTAATAGAGCTAATAGAGCATAAGAGCTGGAGGGAGGAGAAGCAGCAGTACACTGAGCTTCACAGGGGGCGTGTCAGGACACTATAAGACAGTCTATCTAATACCCATAAGGTGATGTGCTTAGTCGATTATCTTAGTACTAACTAAGCACATCACCTTATGGGGCCTATTTAGCCCATTTAAGAATTGCCATCCCTTTAAGTGATAAGCAGTCCAATAGACTTTTTTCATCGGACAAACCGATCGTGTATGGGACCCATCGATCTTTTTTCCTTCGGTTTTAAAAAAAAAGAACATGTTTTAAATTTTCCCGATGGATCAAAAACCGATAGCAAATTCTGATCGTCTATGGGCAAGTCCATCGGATAAAAAACCCACGCATGCTCAGAATCAAGTTGACGCATGCTCAGAAGCATTGAACTTCATTTTTCTCGGCTCATCTGAGTGTTTTACGTCACCGCGTTTGGAATGGTCAGTTTTTTGACTGATGGTGTGTAGGCAAGACTGATGGAAGTCAGCTTCATCGGATTTCCGATGGACAAAACCATCGGATTAGAATCCATAGGATATCCGATCGTGTGTACGAGGCTTTAGGCATACATTTTGAACGCTTTTCATTTAATAGAATGTGTTACCATTGTGTGACTTGAAATTTTCTATAAGAGGAATTAATTCATCTTGTATCCTGGCTTCTGTTGTTTTCTTTCCCATTCCAAAGTCTCGAAGAGTTGAGAGTGTGAACCTCCTAATGGCTTTCCAAAGTTCTCCATTACTAAACACAATGCCTGAAATACACATAATAATAATGTAAGCAAGCAGTTATTATGAAACACTGTCTCCTTTATTTAAAGCCTCGGTCTAGGAAAGAAACGTGATCTATGAATGGATAATGAGCAGATGATTGAAAGGGTTGCCCCTTCCATTCATAAATCCTGTTTCATTCATAGAAGCTGTAGTTATGGTTCCTGTGAATGGCAGAGCTGTGCGGAAAGGCTAGGCATAGTCAAGCATTTTTGATGAGTGCCTGTGATAGCTACCTAAGTACTATTAACCATGCACTGGATGATTATAGCGGGGGGGCATCAGAGGAAGAAGTTTTCTACAAAACAAGGACAGAGCAGCGCAAGGGACACATTTCATTGAAAGCAAGTAATGTCCATTAGGCCTCGTACACACGGGTGGTTTTCTCATCAAGAAACGACAAGAAAACTGCTGGTAGAGCTTTCTTGCCGAGAAAACCGGCCGTGTGTACGAGGCTTTCAGGTTTCTCGTCAAAAAAACTGCCCAGAATCTTGACGAGAAAAATAGAGAACCTGCTCTCTTTTTTCTTGTCGGGATTCTTGACGGCCTGTTTCCCGATGAGAAACCCGAGAGTGTGTACACTTACCTGTCGCCGCGGAAACCCGCGCATGCTTGAAATGACTTTGACGCATGCGCGGTAGCTTCCTATGCATAGGTAGGGTGTAGCAAGATGGCGGCGACGGGATCGAATGTCGTAGTCGATGACTTCACTGCGTTCGTTCCATTCAAAAGAACGGCGGTTCTTTAGAATGGAGCGTGTGTACACTCGGCCAGGACGAGATTCTTGTCAAGAATCTCGTCAGGTTTTTTCCTGACGAGATTCTCGGTCGTGTGTACTGGGCTTCAAAGTGGTTCTAAAGTCAGAAGGTTTTTTATCTTACTGCATTCTATGCAGTAAGATAAAAAAATAACTATTTTGTGCAGCAGCTCCCTCTAATACTTACCTGATCTTGGTCCAGCGATGTTGAACAAGAGTCTTGGCTGTCCGGTTCTCTCCCTCCTCATTGGCTGAGACAAGTCAGTGAGCCAATGAGGAGAGAGAGGGGGCTGGGCTGAGCCGCGGCTTTGTGTCTGAATGAACACACAGAGCAGCAGCTCAGCTTGGGTGCCCCCCTGCTTGCTGTGGGAGCACTCAGAAGGAGGGAGGAACCAGGAGTCCCGGCGGGGGACCCAAAAAGAGGATGATCGGGGGTGCTCTGTGCAACACCACTGCACAGAGCAGGTAAGTATGACATGTTTTTTTTTTTTTAACAAAAAATAAAACAAGACTTTAATATTACTTTAAGTCTATTTTGTATGTGTTTTTTTTTTTTAGGTAAATGTAGGCTTAAATACAGCTAAAAACTATGCCCAAAGCACAATAAATAATCAGCAAACACCGTTCTACACTGAATGGAGAAATTCAGTTGGCTGGGTAAATGTTGAATGAAGTTAAAGCCTAGACAGCAGTGAGGGCAGCTTTATGATAACTCATGCTCAAAGCTTGTCCATTTAACCACTTCAGCCCGGAAGGATTTACCCCCTTAATGTCCAGGCCATTTTTTGTGATACAGCACTGCGTCGATTTAACTGACAATTGCACAGTCATGCGATGTTGTGCACAAACAAAATGTATGTCCTTTTTTTCCCACAAGAAGAGCTTTCTTTAGGTGGTATTTGATCACCTCTGCGGTTTTTATTTTTTGCGCTATAAACAAAAAAAGAGCGACAATTTAAAAAAATATATATATATTTTTAACTTTTTGCTATGTAGCGCCCTCCTCACTCCCCTCTTTGTCTTCAGCTCGTCTCTCTCTTGTCTAGGGGTATCTTTCAGAGGGGAAGGGAGCGGGGACACCACGCCTAGCCTTCACCACAGGTGTCAGTGTGATATAAGCAATGTTCTTTTACCTTCGGGTCAGTGTTGTGCACCTGGAGCCTCCACCGAGAGTTACCTTGAACAATGTCTGTCAGGAAATGAGCCCCACACCATTAAAGTTTAACACTCCTTTATTCTTCTCGAATGAACACAATCAGTTGAACTCCCTTGGTAGAAACAGAACAGAAAAGGAGGTGTGGATGCGAGTAGGCCCAGACACAATGTGTTCTCCACTTTCCTCCCTGAAAGTGGGCTGCGGTCTCCGAGCGAGGGGGAATTTCCTTCCAGGCGGTCTCCGATGAGAGACTCACCCGTCACCGGCAATATGCTGCACCAGGTCTTCGAGAGAGGAGCTCCCCCCGGTCCATTACGCCTTCCGGATTCGGGTACCCAATCCCGGGGTTCCCTAGGATCTCCTTCCCTCGCGGAATTCAGTGTTGGGCACTGAGCTCCAGACCTCCATCCGAGTACCTCACCCCAGGCTAAAGGTGCCTGGGATGGAACACGACCTCTGACTGTCCTCTAGGCCTAGGCCCACCTAGAGGACCGACACGAACCACCGTCCACAGGCTGAAGGTGCCTGGGACTCGACCCCGTGACAAAGATGGCCGGCCCCTTTATACCCTCTCCCAGCAAGCACGGCAGGTTCCCCGCCCCACCATACCGCTGCCGAGGGAGGACAAAAAGGAAGCGCGACACACAGCAATGATTCAACCCCAACCCAGAGCGACAGCGCCACCTGCTGGGCTGCAGGGAATTACACATCACTAATGTCTCTGCCAAGTTCAAATTTACACCCGGGAAAGTACATACCCGCTACAGCTATAATAAATATCCCCAAAAAATATATAAATCAGTTTAGGCCAATATGTATTCTCCTACATATTTTTGGTAAAAAAAATCGCACCAAACGTATATTAATTGGTTGCGCAAAAGTTATAGCATCTATAAAATAGGGGATAAATTTATGGCATTTTTATTATTAATTCATTTTTTACTAGTAATGGCGGTGATCAGCGATTTTTAGCGGGACTGCGACATTGCGTCGGACAGATATAGCGATAGACACTTTTGACACTTTTTTAGGACCATTGACATTTATAAAGCGATCAGAGCTATAAAAAGCCACTGATTACTGTATAAATGTCACTGGCAGGGAAGGGGTTAACACTAGGGGGCAATCAAGGAGTTAAGTGTTCCTTAGGGAGGTTTTTCTAACTGTGGGGGGAGTGTACTGACAGGGAGTAGAGAGAGATCGCTGTTCCTGATCACTAGGAACAGCAGATCTCTCTCTGCTTCCCTGACAGAATGGGGATCTGTCTGTTTACATTGACAGATCCCTGTTCTGGCTCTCTGAGGAGTGATCGCAGGTCGCTGCTGTCGGCCACACACATCATCGTGCCATGGGCGTGCGCGTTCACCCCTATAGCTCTTAAAGCAGCCGGCGTACTCCTACGGCGGTTTGCGCAGCCGTGCCAACCTGCCGCTGTATAATGGCGGCGGCTGGTCGGCAAGCAGTTAAAGCTTGATTTTCAAAATTGTGGACAATATAAGAATTGATTTGGATTTAAAATTGTGTAAAAACCACCACGCAATATTGTGGCTTGAGATATAAATGTGGCCCATACATGTTATAAAAATTACTGGATTATCCTTGGTTCACATCAGTGCGACTTTGAAATTGCGCTACTTCAGTGCGATTTCAAAGCTGCAGATGAGTGCGATTTGCACCTTCTATTTAATTGCAGCTTGCAACTTCGTTTAACAGAAGTCTATGCAAGTGACAATGCAATCGCAAAAAAGTAGTGCAGGAACCTTTTTCAAAGTCACTGCGACATGAGTCGCTGTTAATTGAACAGTTCCATTGCTGGCAATGGGGTACGACTTGTCATAAGATTTGGAACTGGCAAATCGCATGACAAATCGCACTGGTGTGAAAGAGGGCTTAGGTCTAAAACAATATAATGTGTGTAGTAATAAGGCCAAGGCAATATTCAAAATGAACTGTATAAAAGATCTACATATTTAGAAAAAAAGATAAGGCATACAAAAAATGTTAACTCTAAGCTTACCTTTTTCATTACTTATTAGTTTAAAAAGTGGGAGTTGTGCTCTTTCTCCAAAATCATCAGCTTGGTTGACCAGGGCATCCTTCACAGCCCTGTATCCGGCAATCACCACCATTTTCTTGGGTCCAAAGTGTATAGTGAAGATTTCTCCATACTTTTCATGGAGCTGCAATACATTAGCAATTTCAGTTTGATATAAATTGGACGTATCATTTTGAATTCACTTAGTATAAAAGATTTATCTTAGAGTTAAGTGTTGCTAGGAAAAGTAGGAAACTAATCGTCTCCAGAACAGGCAAAGAATTCTAGATGAAATCATGTTTAAATAACAAATTTGAAGTGAGTACCCCACCTAGTAGCCATTTAACCACCTGAATCCTGAGTGCGATTTTAAGAGCCGCAGAAGCTATTTGTCCAAGTGTAGTTTTAAAATGTCACATTGACTCAAGGGCTCCATCGAGTCCCAGCCGACCCTGGTGGTTTCAGCATTAAGTAGTTGTATACCCTCCTTTGCAAGTTACACCTACAGGTAAGCCTAGATTAAGGCTTACCTGTGGGTGTTTGCAATATCTCCTAAACCTACACGGTTTAGGAGATATTTGCTGAAAGGTATACACCGCTGTCTACGGCGCATGCGCGCCGTAGACAACGGACGCAGGCGCAGTGAAAAGTCCATTCATAAAACCGGCAATGCCGGTTTTGACGGCTCCTGCGCGCATGCGCAGAGTGACGTCTTCACCGCTCCGGCTAATCACAGCGCTGGTTCGGCGATACCCGGAAGTAACCCTCTGGCGAGATGACTGCAGCCGGAGGGGAAGATGTGGACGGCTTCGGGGGCTTCGTTCTAAGGTAAGTATTGCATAATGAGCTAGTATGCTAGTCATACTAGCTCATTATGGCTTTGTCTTGCAGGTTGTTCGTTTTAAAAAAAAAATATTTATGGGTTTACAACCACTTTAAGCCCAGGCGTTACGATGATGCGTTGTGATTGCCTAAAACACCCAATGAATGAGCCATTTTCTTACAGGACTGACATGAAAAATATTACAATACAGAAGTCCATTGTCTTTTCAAAGAGGACTTTTTGAGTGCATTTTTTTCAGGAAAAATTTGTCTAAAGCCTTTTTTTTATCAATCAGGATTTCTTTATTTAAGGATAAAATAATAGAACATACAGAAAGAAAACTGAAGTAATCAACTTGACATGGTAGTAAACTAACTTTAGGAAAGCAAAGAATTCCTTCAAATACAGATACTCCTCGTTTAACGACTTACCTGTTTAACGACTGCTCGCACTTACGACCAGCTCTCCCCACCTGAACGGTGCGCTGTACATAATTTTATTGTACAGTACAGTACAAAATTTTAATTTGTGTTCTGTACTTATGCAACTGAAAACAACATTATTGAGCTGGAGTTTTATTTATGTTTAGATCTTTTTTTCACAATACAGTACAGTACATTAGTTAAAGTGGTTGTAGTGGGATACTCCGAATTCAACTAGTTGCAAGGAGGACAGCTTCCTTAACTGAACTGTCGAATTACTGCATGATACAATGTACACTCTTGAGCCAGTATTCCCTTTCTACTGAACCAAGTAGCTGACTTTCCTAGCACGGAGCGGGGTAGCCAAAAAACCAGGCACCAAGATCTTTACAGTCAGTATTCACAAGGCCTCTGGACCGAATGGTAGCCTTCTTCCAATCTTCCAGCAGCACCCTCCAGTGATTCTAGACAGATCTCTTGGGGACGGCTCCCCTTCAGTCAACTCTTTAGAACACTCCGGTCAGCATTTCAGCTCTCAGGCCTCCCATCCATGGCAGCAGGTGCTGAGGAGGGCATAACACCTCCTCCTCCTCAGCTGGACTCTCCTCTCCAGGAAAATACCACTTCCTGTATGCTCCACCAAATATAAATGCCCCTTTCAGCATGCATAGGAACCCCTGCCTACCCTATGCTTGAAATTGGCTGAGATGGCATCCATATTCATGCTCAGGGATGGACTGGCTATAGGGACTACCGGGAGTTTCTCTGTGGGCCGATAGCTCAGTGGGCCGTTTTTTTTTTTATGCCGTTCGGCGGCAGCGTGGCAGCAAACAGCTGCACACAATTTTTTTTTTGTGGCCCGTTTTTTTATGCAGTTCGGCGGCAGCGGGAGCGTGGCAGCAAACAGAGGCGGGGATTCAGGGAAGGTGGCCAGCGAGGAGGGCAGTTGGATGTAAAATTCCGAGGAGGGAGAAGAGCTCCACCCCCTCCCTGACCACCGAAGAGGTGAACAGTAGCGAGCGCGGCCACCCCGGCGCTCCCAGAACCTCGATTCCTCCACCTCCTCTCTGCTCCAGGAACCATGCAGCCTGGGCCGGAGGGCAGGCTGACTGGGAGCCCGGAGGAAGAGAACATGCGCCACTGTAAGGAGCAGAGCAGCGAGAGCATGCCCCCGGATCAAGAGGGAGACTCGGCGCTGTCGCTGCTGGCCATCAGGTACCTGGGCATCCTACACAAACATGCCAGAACACTGAGACAGCGGGGAGGTGAGCAGAGGAGGGACTGCAGAAAGGGACAGTGCTATGTGCTCTGTCTCAACCCTCCCGTCTGTCTCTCTGCCCGCTTTGTCTCTCAGCCCCCCTCTGTATCTCAGTCCCCTCCTCTGTCTCTCAGTCCCCCCTCTTTCAGCCCCCTCCTCTGTCTCTCAGACCCCCCTCTGTCTCTCAGACCCCCCTCTGTCTCTCAGTCCCCCCCTCTGTCTCTCAGTCCCCGTGTCTCTCAGTCCCCCCCTCTTTTAGCCCCCTCCTCTGTCTCTCAGCCCCCTCTGTCTCTCAGACCCCTCCTCTGTCTCTCAGACCCCTCCTCTGTCTCTCAGGTCTCCTCCTCTATCTCTCAGCTTGCCTTCTCTATCTCTCAGCTCTCCTCCTCTGTCTCTCAGCTCCCCCTCTGTCTCTCAGCTCCCCCTCTGTCTCTCAGCTCCCCCTCTGTCTCTCAGCTCCCCCTCTGTCTCTCAGCTCCCCCTCTGTCTTTCAGCTCCCCCTCTGTCTCTCAGCTCCCCTTCTGCCTCTCAGACCCCTCCTCTGTCTCTCAGACCCCCACTGTCTCTCAGCCCCCTCCTCTATCTCTCAGCTCTCCCCCTCTGTCTCTCAGCTCCCTCCCTCTGTCTCTCAGCCCCCCTCTGTCTCTCAAATCCCCCTGTCTCTCAGCCCCCCTCTGACTCTCAGCTCTTCCTCTGTCTCTCAGCTCACCCTCTGTCTCTCAGCTCCCCCTCTGTCTTTCAGCTCCCCCTCTGTCTCTCTGCTCCCCTTCTGCCTCTCAGACCCCTCCTCTGTCTCTCAGACCCCCACTGTCTCTCAGCCCCCTCCTCTATCTCTCAGCTCTCCCCCTCTGTCTCTCAGCTCCCTCCCTCTGTCTCTCAGCCCCCCTCTGTCTCTCAAATCCCCCTGTCTCTCAGCCCCCCTCTGTCTCTCAGCTCTTTCTCTGTCTCTCAGCTCCCCCTCTGTCTCTGACCCCCCTGTCTCTTAGACCCCCCTCTGTCTCTCAGACCCCCCTCTCTGTCTCTCAGACCCCCCTCTGTCTCTCAGACCCCCCTCTGTCTCTCAGACCCCCTCTGTCTCTCAGACCCCCCCTCTGTCTCTCAGACCCCCCTCTGTCTCTCAGCTCTCCTCCTCTGTCTCTCAGCTCTCCTCCTCTGTCTCTCAGCTCTCCTCCTCTGTCTCTCAACTCTCCTCCTCTGTCTCTCAGCTCCCTCCTCTGTCTCTCAGCTCCCCCTCTGTCTCTCAGCTCCCCCTCTGTCTCTCAGCTCCCCCTCTGTCTCTCAGCTCCCCCTCTGTCTTTCAGCTCCCCCTCTGTCTCTCAGCTCCCCTTCTGCCTCTCAGACCCCTCCTCTGTCTCTCAGACCCCCACTGTCTCTCAGCCCCCTCCTCTATCTCTCAGCTCCCTCCCTCTGTCTCTCAGCTCACCCTCTGTCTCTCAGCTCCCCCTCTGTCTTTCAGCTCCCCCTCTGTCTCTCTGCTCCCCTTCTGCCTCTCAGACCCCCCTCTGTCTCTCAGACCCCCCTCTGTCTCTCAGACCCCCCCTCTGTCTCTCAGACCCCCCCTCTGTCTCTCAGACCCCCCTCTGTCTCTCAGCTCTCCTCCTCTGTCTCTCAGCTCTCCTCCTCTGTCTCTCAGCTCTCCTCCTCTGTCTCTCAACTCTCCTCCTCTGTCTCTCAGCTCCCTCCTCTGTCTCTCAGCTCCCCCCTCTGTCTCTCAGCTCCCCCCTCTGTCTCTCAGCTCCCCTCTGTCTTTCAGACCCCTCCTCTTTGTCTCAGACCCCCCCACTGTCTCTCAGCCCCCTCCTCTGTCTCTCAGCTCCCCCCTCTGTCTCTCAGTCCCCCCCTCTGTCTCTCAGCTCCCCTGTCTCTCAGCTCCCCCTCTGTCTCTCAGCTCCCCCTCTGTCTCTTAGACACCCCCTCGGTCTCTCAGACCCCCCTCTGTCTCTCAGACCCCCCTCTGTCTCTCAGTTCCCGTGTCTCTCAGTCCCCCCTCTTTTAGGCCCTCCTCTGTCTCTCAGCTCCCCTCTGTCTCTCAGACCCCCTCTTTCTCTCAGACCCCTCCTCTGTCTCTCAGACCCCTCCTCTGTCTTTCAGACCCCCTCCTCTGTCTCTCAGCTCTCCTCCTCTGTCTCTCAGCTCTCCCCCTCTGTCTCTCAGCCCCCCTGTCTCTCAGCTCTCCCTTTGTCTCTCAGCTCCCCCTCTGTCTCTTAGACCCCCTCTGTCTCTCAATTCCTGTGTCTCTCAGTCCCCCCTCTTTTAGCCCATCCTCTGTCTCTCAGCTCCCCTCTGCCTCTCAGACCCCTCCTCTGTCTCTCAGACCCCTCCTCTGTCTCTTAGCTCTCCTCCTCTTTCTCTCAGCTCTCCTCCTCTGTCTCTCAGCTCTCCCCCTCTGTCTCTTAGCCCCCCTCTGTCTCTCAGACCCCTCCTCTGTCTCTCAAACCCCTCCACTGTCTCTCAGCCCCCTCCTCTATCTCTTAGCTCCCCCCTCTGTCTCTCAGCTTCCCCCTCTGTCTCTCAGCTCCCCCCTCTGTCTCTCAGCTCCCCCTCTGTCTCTGACCCCCCTGTCTCTTAGACCCCCTCTGTCTCTCAGACCCCCCTCTCTGTCTCTCAGTCCCCCTCTCTGTCTCTCAGTCCCCCCTCTGTCTCTCAGTCCCCCCTCTTTTAGCCCCTTCTCTGTCTCTTAGCTCCCCTCTATCTCTCAGACCCCCCCTCTGTCTCTCAGACCCACCCTCTGTCTCTCAGCAGTCCTCCTCTGTCTCTCAGCTCTCCTCCTCTGTCTCTCAACTCTCCTCCTCTGTCTCTCAGCTCCCCCCTCTGTCTCTCAGCTCCCCCTCTGTCTCTCAGCTCCCCCCTCTGTTTCTCAGCTCCCCTCTGTCTTTCAGCTCCCCCTCTGTCTCTCTGCTCCCCTTCTGCCTCTCAGACGCCTCCTCTGTCTCTTAGACCCCCACTGTCTCTCAGCCCCCTCCTCTATCTCTCAGCTCTCCCCCTCTGTCTCTCAGCTCCCTCCCTCTGTCTCTCAGCCCCCCTCTGTCTCTCACATCCCCCTGTCTCTCAGCCCCCCTCTGTCTCTCAGCTCTTTCTCTGTCTCTCAGCTCCCCCTCTGTCTCTGACCCCCCTGTCTCTTAGACCCCCCTCTGTCTCTCAGACCCCCCTCTCTGTCTCTCAGTCCCCCTCTCTGTCTCTCAGCCCCCCTCTGTCTCTCAGACCCCCCTCTGTCTCTCAGACCCCCCCTCTGTCTCTCAGCTCTCCTCCTCTGTCTCTCAGCTCTCCTCCTCTGTCTTTCAGCTCTCCTCCTCTGTCTCTCAACTCTCCTCCTCTGTCTCTCAGCTCCCCCCTCTGTCTCTCAGCTCCCCCCTCTGTCTCTCAGCTCCCCTCTGTCTTTCAGACCCCTCCTCTTTGTCTCAGACCCCCCACTGTCTCTCAGCCCCCTCCTCTGTCTCTCAGCTCCCCCCTCTGTCTCTCAGCCCCCCCCTCTGTCTCTCAGCTCCCCTGTCTCTCAGCTCCCCCTCTGTCTCTTAGACACCCCCTCGGTCTCTCAGACCCCCCTCTGTCTCTCAGACCCCCCTCTGTCTCTCAGACCCCCCTCTGTCTCTCAGTTCCCGTGTCTCTCAATCCCCCCCTCTTTTAGGCCCTCCTCTGTCTCTCAGCTCCCCTCTGTCTCTCAGACCCCCCTCTTTCTCTCAGACCCCTCCTCTGTCTCTCAGACCCCTCCTCTGTCTTTCAGACCCCTCCTCTGTCTCTCAGCTCTCCTCCTCTGTCTCTCAGCTCTCCCCCTCTGTCTCTCAGCCCCCCTGTCTCTCAGCTCTCCCTTTGTCTCTCAGCTCCCCCTCTGTCTCTTAGACCCCCTCTGTCTCTCAATTCCTGTGTCTCTCAGTCCCCCCTCTTTTAGCCCATCCTCTGTCTCTCAGCTCCCCTCTGTCTCTCAGACCCCTCCTCTGTCTCTCAGACCCCTCCTCTGTCTCTTAGCTCTCCTCCTCTTTCTCTCAGCTCTCCTCCTCTGTCTCTCAGCCCCCCTCTGTCTCTCAGACCCCTCCTCTTTGTCTCAGACCCCCCCACTGTCTCTCAGCCCCCTCCTCTGTCTCTCAGCCCCCCCTTCTGTCTCTCAGCTCCCCCTGTCTCTCAGCTCCCCCTCTGTCTCTCAGCTCCCCCTCTGTCTCTTAGACACCCCCTCTGTCTCTCAGACCCCCCTCTGTCTCTCAGACCCCCCTCTGTCTCTCAGTTCCTGTGTCTCTCAGTCCCCCCTCTTTTAGGCCCTCCTCTGTCTCTCAGCTCCCCTCTGTCTCTCAGACCCCCCTCTTTCTCTCAGACCCCTCCTCTGTCTCTCAGACCCCTCATCTGTCTTTCAGACCCCCTCCTCTGTCTCTCAGCTCTCCTTCTCTGTCTCTCAGCTCTCCCCCTCTGTCTCTTAGCCCCCTGTCTCTCAGCTCTCCCTCTGTCTCTCAGCTCCCCCTCTGTCTCTTAGACCCCCCTCTGTCTCTCAGTTCCTGTGTCTCTCAGTCCCCCCTCTTTTAGTCCATCCTCTGTCTCTCAGCTCCCCTCTGTCTCTCAGACCCCTCCTCTGTCTCTCAGACCCCTCCTTTGTCTCTCAGCTCTCCTCCTCTTTCTCTCAGCTCTCCTCCTCTGTCTCTCAGCCCCCCTCTGTCTCTCAGACCCCTCTCTCTGTCTCTCAAACCCCTCCACTGTCTCTCAGCCCCCTCCTCTATCTCTCAGCCCCCTCCTCTATCTCTTAGCTCCCCCTCTATCTCTCAGCTCCCCCCTCTGTCTCTCAGCTCCCCCTCTGTCTCTCAGCTCACCCCTCTGTCTCTCAGCCCCCTCCTTTGTCTCTCAGCCCCCTCCTCTGTCTCTCAGCTCCCTCCTCTATGTCTCAGCTCAGCTCTCCCCCTCTGTCTCTCAGCTCTCCCCCTCTGTCTCTCAGCTCCCCCTGTCTCTCAGCTCCCCCTGTCTCTCAGCTCCCCCTGTCTCTCAGCTCCCCCTCTGTCTCTCAGCTCCCCCTCTGTCTCTCAGCCCCCCCTCTGTCTCTCAGCTCCCCCTCTGTCTCTCAGCTCTCTCCCATTGCCTCTTAGCTCCCCCCTCTGTCTCTTAGCTTCCCTCTCTGTCTCTCAGCTTCCCTCTCTGTCTCTCAGCTTCCCCCTCTGTCTCTCAGCTTCCCCTTTTTCTCTCAGCTCCCCCCTCGGTCTCTCAGCTCCCCCTCTGTCTCTCAGACCCCCTCCTCTGTCTCTCAGCCCCCTCATCTGTCTCTCAGCTCTCCTCCTCTATCTCTCAGCTCTCCTCCTCTGTCTCTCAGCTCTCCTCCTCTGTTTCTCAGCTCCCTCCTCTGTCTCTCAGCTCCCCCTCTGTCTCTCAACTCCCCCCTCTGTCTCTCTTCCCTTTCCTCTGTCTCATTCACTCCCTGTCTCTTAGGCTGCTTTCACACTGGGGCGGGCATTGACGGTAAAACGCTGCTAGTTTTAGCAGCACTTTACTGTCGTTTTAGCTGCGCTATTCGACTTCTAGCAGGCGCTTTTAACCCCCGCTAGCAGCCAAATTGAAGGTTAAATGCGCCCATGTAGCACTGCTGCCGAAGTGCTTTTTACACTCACTCCCTCTCTCTTACACTTACCCCCCTCTCTCACCCACCCCCTTTCCCTCAACTCTCCCTCTCTCTCTCTCTCTCATTCCCCTCTCGCTCACCCTCTCATGATATACAATAATGGATGTAGGGGCCTTTTGGTGGGCGTGATTTTTTTTGGGGGGGTGGGGGGCAGCATTTTATTGAATTAAAGTGGGCCGGTCTGGATGAAGTCCAGGGCCAAATTTTTGTCCCAGTCCAGCCCTGTTCATGCTGCTTATCTGAATGAGTCATTCCTTTTCATCCAGCACCTTCCAAAGTTACCTGGATACACAGGAGCCAACACAGAAACAGCAGCACTGTCACAGGACTTCCTAGCTAAACAATGTCACTTTCCTGTTAAATAGAAAAGCTGCTAAAACAGATAAGCTGCTGTGTTTCACCTAACAGCCTCTTTTTAAGCAGGAAACCACACTACACTAACCTACACATCCTAACAATCTACCTAGGAGGGTGCTACAGACATATTAGAGCTGCCATGGCTTGCTCTTAAGTGTGCAAGGATTAAAACTGTTATTCTTATCCTTGACTACTTAGTCACTGTCCTATTTGTAGCGCACCCCCTTAGAAGCCACAAATGAACATGGGATCCCCCACCCTGCACAACCAGGCACACCAAGTTTTCACAGTCACCAAGAGTCATAGAACACTCAGTGACTTTGTTTTATTTGTTTTATTGAGGGCAATAAACTTCTACTATATGCAGTTCCAGCTTCTTCCTCCAGCACACACTTGTTTGGTTTTCAGCTTTGTCACTCAAAAAAGAATTTGTAGCAATGGCCCATTACAGGCAGGGACTCACAGCCCCTATACTTGTAGAACGTTGGAGTAACACAGCTAGCACATTTCCAGTACTTCCTCCTGTGGTCACTAAGCCCAGCACCACCTCTTCAGGCACTGCCAACTCATCTGACTGCAGCTGCCCCTTTCACTAGCTCTCCCGGCTCTCCACAGTCCTCCCAAACTGAACACTTACCAGCCCTCGCAGGAGATCTCCCTGATGTACTGACCTGCTCCTGCTGTCCTCTCACTTGCTCAGGCTCAAGGTCGCCCCCCCCCAGACTAGGGGGCACCCTCAAAGGTCACCGACAGCCTCCTCAGCACTCCATCTCCATCTTTCACCAACTGCCCCTGCTGGCATGACTCATGCCTATTTATGAGGTGGCCTGCCCCCTTCCAGCCAATTTGCTAAGGGTTGGTTGGGGCCCTCATAAATTTGCCAATCAGCTCCTCCTAACCTCCACCCACTACATCTGGAAGCTTCTCCAAGGTTCCAGAAACGTGGGGGGGGGCACCAGAGATGCTGCTTGCTGAGTCATCCAGCCTACCTGAGTCACTCAACCCTAACCCAGATTCAACCATGGCCTGGCTCTCAGCCAAACCAATTTTTCTATATGAACAAACCTACAGTATTTACATCTAGCACACTAGCTAGAGGGTGCTACATATATACAGTACATGCTGGGTCAGTGACTTAAACCATAGAGACAAGAATGAAAATGACAAAACTAAAGCTGGCACTTTCAAGATAAAGTAATTAGTAGCAGTTCCCATATTTTAATGCATGCAGGTTCTCTTTAAACATCGTTCTAGCCAGAAAACAATATAATTCTTACCAATTTAACCATATATTTTTTTTCGGTTTTTGGTAATCTCTGAAAGATCTCTCTAATAATTTTCTGATATCTAAAGCACTTACATACAGGTTCAATACAGTATATCAGATTGTAAGAAATCCCTAAAAAGAAGTTAAATAGCTGCCTCAAGAAATATAAAGCTTTAAAATATCAATGTTATAAATGTGTACTTTTTATATTAGAAACTATTTTACTAAATAGCGGTGATAAAAATGATGATGTTTCTTTAAGTAAACTTTCTACAATTTGGCTTTATAACAGTTTAACAGAGTTCAAGCGAGGTAACTACATGCTTGCCAACAGTACAAAATACCATTTGAAGTTAACCAGTTGAGTTCAAATCCCTTATGGACTAGAGCCTGTTTATTTGGCAATAACTTTGTCAGAACTTAAAGTACCAGTAGTACTAAAGGTAAAATTAAAAATTACATACCGGTATACTGTATGATGCAGTCTGTCACTAGCATCAACATAGCACTCTTTGTTTTCTGTCCCACAATTTAGTTCCTTATTAAGTTTCCTTATATTCCTTAGTTTATTTCCTTGTTATTATTATTATTATACAGGATTTATATAGCACCAACAGTTTATGTAGAGCTTTACAATATAAAAGGGAGACAGTAATACAAACCATTTACCATTGACAGGTGCTTACAATGCTCAGCTTTGATTTACTTAATAAAAATAATTATCCCAAAAGGAAAAAAAATAAAAAATGTTGTAACTGCCTAAAAAGTGTTAGCTGAAGTTGGGCTTTCATTTGTAATGCTGGCCATACACCTATAGATTATCTGCAGATTTTCTATGGTTGGATGGAAAAAGTGGAACAGATTCCTCCATCTACACTGAACTGTGTGGATGGAAGACTATCCCACTGGCCCAAGCTTCCATATCTTGCTAGTCGGCCCTGTTGGCTCTCACAATACCTGAACATTCTGATTGGGTGCAGGCATTGTTTAGGGTGAGAGCCAGCGGGGCCCGACTAGCAAGATATGGAAGCTTGGGCCAGTGGGAGATTCATCCATCCACACAGTTCAATGTAGATGGAGGAATCTGTTCCACTTTTTCCATCTAACCATAGAAAATCTGCAGATAATATATAGGTGTATGGCCAGCATTAGTCACTTAAGTAAAGTGCATCTAAAGCCCCATACACACTATTAGATTTTCTGCAGATTTTTGTCTTCAGATTTACCAAAACCATGTAGTGCAAGGGCCTGCCTGATTGCATACAAGTTGAAACCCTAAAGGTTTAACCTCATATTATATGGTTTTGGTAAATCTGAAGACAAAAATCTGCAGAAAATCGAATAGTGTGTATGGGGCTTAAAGCTGGCCATACACCTATAGATTATCTGCAGATTTTCTATGGTTAGATGGAAAAAGTGCAACAGATTTCTCCATGTACGCTAAACTGTGTGGATGGAGGAATCTCCCACTGGACCAAGCTTCAGTATCTTGCTAGTCGGCCCCGCTGGCTCTCAACCTAAACAATGCCTGCACCCAATCAGAATGTTCAGGTATTGTGAGAGCCAGCAGGGCCGACTAGCAAGATATGGAAGCTTGGGCCAGTGGGAGATTTTTCCATCTACACAGTTCAGCGTAGATGGAGGAATCTGTTCCACTTTTTCCATCTAACCATAGAAAATCTGCAGATAATCTATAGGTGCATGGCCAGCTTAAGTCTACTAGTCTATCTAATACTACCCTCTCCTCCATAGATACAGGAGCCACCGTAAGCCCCATACACACTATTAGATTTTCTGCAGATTTTTATCTTCAGATTTACCAAAACCATATAATATGAGGTCAAACCTTAAGTTTCAATCTGTTTGCAATCAGGCAGGCCCTTACACTACATGAATTTGGTAAATCTGAAGACAAAAATCTGCAGAAAATCTAATAGTGTGTATGGGGCTTTAGACATGAAGTGTGTTACTGGCCAGGTCACCCGGTAAAAATAATGAAAAAAGCCTAAAAAAAAAAAAAAGAAAAGAAAAGAAAAATGAATGCAGCCACCACATTTAAGGACTGATTAGCTGCAATACTTCAAATCTTTAATTCTTGATTTAATATCGCTCTAATCTAACAAATGAATAATTCTTATTTTTTTTGAGGGGGGGGGCAAGCAATCCTTTCTTTTGGTAATATTTTATTTATTACAGGTACTTACGTATATAACACCTACAATTTACGTAATTCTTTACATACACATTCACACCAGTCCCTGCCCTCAAGGAGCTTACAATCTAAGGTCCCTAACTCACATACATGCATATGGTAGGGTTAATTTAGACAGAAGCTAATTAACCTACCAGTATGTCTTTGGAGTGTGGGAGGAAATCCACACAGGCACAGGGTGAACATGCAAACTCCAGCCAGGTAGTGCCATGCTTTAAATTGGAACTGACGATCCTAGTGCTGGCAGGCAGAAGTGCTAACCACTTAGCCACTGTATGTTTCTTTATTTAAAAACAATTTAAACTTCTAGAACTGTCATATGTAAATCAAAGGTCATTACTTTAATCTACATATGAATGAAACAGTAAAACAAAAAACAAAAAAAAAACAATAATGTTGTTAATTTGCATCTCAATGACACTTGCAGACACTATCTGCGAGTGTGCTTTAAACAGAAGTTGCTGCAGCTAGAAGGGACAAGGTGCAGGATATAAGAGCTACACCCTGAGATCATTTTAAGATTTTATAGGGTGTGTCTCTATGCCCAAGATCTGGAAGCATTAAAAGAATTTAAAGGGATGCTTTATATGCTTTTTATACTATATGCCAGACAGACAGACAGATCCAGGTAGCCTTATTGTAAATATATTTTCATGTATTAATATTAACAAGATCTACCTCCATTAGTGACTCATGTGGCTTTTTCAGGTCCACCAGATTGAGGTTCCCAATGATAGGAAGAGGTTTAGAGCCCGGAGGCATCTTTTCTCTGCTCTTCTTAGATCCATTAATCCAGTAGAGAAAAAATACAATGCCGACTGTAAAATACAATAGCAAGTCAATCCTTGTCAGGACGTAGGTGAGAACAGTCATAGTGAACGGCTGTTCTTGCAATAATGCTAATGGAATCACTACACAACATTTATATGCATGGGATTGATTCTGAATATATTAATCCTAACTAGGGCACTTATGAACTTTAGCAGCCTGTTGTTTCATTGGCCAGTTTCCTTAGTTTGTGATTACATAATCTTGCAGCCATGCGCCTGTACTCCTCAAACTTGTTTAATTGTTTTGGTTTTGTTATGTGAAAGCGTTGGTTATTTTCGGGCAGTTTTCATGGCAGAACATGAAGTTCACATTAATCAAGTTAAGGCATAGACTATGCCTTAAGCAATATGTTCTGGGTATTGCAGAACAAACTCAATTAGATTATATAAGCAGCTGCACAATTTGTAATAGGAGAGGTGGCATAGGCAGCAGCTCTCTATGATCAATTTGATTTGGGATACATTTTGCATGGGGTATTGAAATCTCATTGACACCCTTCTACCCTCACCTTTACCCCCCTACCTACCATCACCTTTTCACAGAGCAAGTCTGTATGTGAAATGCCTGCTGCAGATAATTATATAAATAAAATATATTTTTCCAAGTGGACATATTAAAGAATACTGCTCCAGAATAACAAACATTGGGCTAATATTATATTAATAAAAATCTGATTGAGTGTGAACTAGGGGGGATGAATTAGACCCCTTGCTCAATGGCTTTTCAATTGGGTCCATCTATCAGTCTTTCAGGTGGCTCAGATCAAAGGCTTCATACACGTTTATGAGTAGGCGGATGTAAACAAAGTTGTGTCTATTTGCATCTGCTATCTCAGAGTCTGCTCAGGTCTGGAAAAAAACGGGAAAGGATTGTTTCCAGTTCCGTTACTCTAGACCTAAATGTGGCGAATTGGAGTTAGCCTGATGTAAGCAGACCAGTCCATTTATATTTGGCCACCCATAAAGCCATCACAGGGCTGCCGAGGTCCGCTGTGAAAATGCAGACAAAAACTGAATTGGACACAGATGTCACAAAACTGACTGGCTCTAATTCATCAGGGGATCTGCTTATGGATCCCTCACTGAACAGAGCGCCCATGTGTGAGGGGTCCCATACAGAGGTTTAGGCTACAGCAATCCAGTCTGACACAGGCATCTGTGCACAGTGTGCTTAAAGTGGTTGTAAACCTTTACATATACCATTCTTCCTCTTCTCGAGTCCCCTGCTGGCGCACTCGGCTCCACCCATTTTCCATGTGCCACAATAGGAAGCTGCTTCCTAGGTGGCACACATGCAGGCTCACTCCCGAGACCCACTGTCTGTGTCTATTGCCAATGACCCCCTCTGCTATCAATCTGCCCAGTGAGGAGGCACAGAGCTGGGAAAGCCGCTGCTCTTGTGCATATCGCTGGATTGAAATCAGGCTCAGGCAGGTGTAAGGGGGGCTGGGGGTTATCCCCTGAAACAGAAGGTTTTTTACCTGAATACATAGAATTTATTAAAGTTTTTGTTATCCCAACACTTTATATTCCTGATATGTACCTGCTGTACCATATGCTTGTATGAGAGAGTATCCTGTTCTGTAATTATTGCTTCCTTTATGTGAAATCGCTGATGTTCCTGCCAGTCCCTCTGCTTTCCTATTAAAGACTGACCACACTAAGCAGGAGGGCACAGCGTGGTCAGTTCTCTAGCAATGCTGAGAACTCAGTATGCTCTCCTCCAATAATCAGAATTGTCCTGACATGCCCCCACTGCACAGCCTTTCACTGGGAATCTCAGTGTACTGTTGCTTCTCCTCCCCCCAGCTCATTTGCAGCTGAGAACAGAGGGATTGTGATCACTTATAAAAAAGGGGAGAAAAGGTATTTATGTTTTTTATATCTATGCAAAAAATGTTTTGCCTTTCATTTCTATTTTAAACTGAATGGGTTGTTTTACAAGGTGATTGTTTACAATTACTTTAAGGTAAAGAACCACTTTAAAGCTAGGAAAATAAGACAGTACAGCTCTAAACAATGAGACATTGTATGCTGTGTTTGGGAAAGTTGAAAAACTTTCTGACTTAATGTATAAGTTTGAACACACCTAACAATACAGAAGGGAGAAGTTGTTCAACTACATAATCTGAGTGGATGGGACCCTACACCAGATCATCCATAAGAAAGTGATAGACCCAAGAAATTCTAACAGAGTCTATGTTTTACAGTGAGCTCATTCCAAATCATCCCATTGTCCTGAAGTTTCTCCTGAAGGGCTCCAAAATCGGAGTTGATGAAGAAAGATAGGGAGGAAGAAGCTTTGTTACAAGTGAAAAATCAAGACTCAAACACAGGAGCAAAGCAAACGCTCAAGAAAGAAAGGTTCTCACGTGCCCTTATCAGGTGGAAGAGTACTTCCCAGGGGATGATGACTAGGGATGAGCCGAACACCCCCCTGTTCGGTTCGCACCAGAACCTGCGAACAGACCTAAAGTTCGCGTGAACTTTAGAACCCTATTAAATACAATGGACTCGAACGTTCGAAATCAAAAGTGCTAATTATAAAGCCTAATATGCAAGTTATTGTCCTAAAAAGGGTTTGGGGACCCGTGTTCTGCCCCAGGGGACATGTATCAATGCAAAAAAAAGTTTTAAAAACTAAAGTTTTTTCGGGAGCAGTGATTTTAATAATGCATAAAGTGAAAAATAAAAAGTGAAATATTCCTTTAAATTTCGTACCTGGGGGGGTGTATAGTATGCCTGTAAAGCAGCGCTTGTTTCCCTTGCTTAGAACTGTCCTTGCAAAAAATGTAATTTCTGAAGGAAAAAAAGCCATTTAAAACCACTCGCGGCTATAATGAATTGTCGGCTCCCGGCAATACAGAGAGAAGTCATTGATAAAAATAAAAACAAATGCGTGGGGGTCCCCCAAAATTCAATTACCAAGGAGTAAAAGGACTTTTCCAAGGTGTCTGTGTGTTTTTTTACCTTTTTTTTTACACTTTCTTCATGAAATGGTAGGGGTACAATGTACCCCTTACCAACTCACATAGGTAGGGGCCGGAATCTGGGGGTCCCCTTTGTTAAAGGGTTCTTCCAGATTCCGATAAGCCTCCTGCCCGCAGACCCCCACAACCACCGGGCAATGGTTGTGGGGATGAGGCCCTTGTCCCCATCAACATGGGGACATCCTCCCCATGTTGAGGGCATGTGGCCTGGAACGGTTCAGGAGGGGGCGCTCTCTCGTCCCCCCTCTTTTCCTGCGGCCTGCCAGGTTGCGTGCTCGGATAATGGGTCTGGTATGGATTTTTGGGGGAACTCCACGCCATTTTTTTTTTAATTTGGGGTGGAGTTCCCCTTAAAATCCATACCAGACCTGAAGGGTCTAGTATGGATATTTGGGGGGAACCCCACGTAATTTTTTTTTTATTTGATGCAGGGTTCCCCTTAATATCCATACCAGATCTGAAGGGCCTGGTAATTGAATTTGGGGGGACACCCCACGCATTTTTTTTTTTTTTTATCAATGACTTTTCTCTGTATTGCCGGGAGCCGACATTTCATTATAGCCGCGAGTGGTTTTAAATGGCTTTTTTTCCTTCAGAAATTACATTTTGTGCAGGGACAGTTCTAAGCAAGGGAAACAAGCGCTGCTTTACATGCATACTATACACCCCCCCCCCCCCCAGGTACGAAATTTAAAGGAATCATTCACTTTTTATCTTTCACTTTATGCATTATTAAAATCACTGCTCCCAAAAAACGGCCGTTTTTAAAACTTTTTTTGCATTGATACATGTCCCCTGGGGCAGGACCCGGGTCCCCAAACCCTTTTTAGGACAATAACTTGCATATTAGCCTTTATAATTAGCACTTTAGATTTCTCCCATAGACTTTTACAGGGTGTTCCGTGGCTTTTCGAATTTGCCACGAACACCCAGCATTGTTCGCTGTTCGGCGAACATGCGAACAGGCAATGTTCGATTCGAACATGAGTTCAACTCGAACTCGAAGCTCATCCCTAATGATGACAGTGAGTCAATATATGAGACAGGCATCAAACTGCCAAGAGTGACCACATCCCAAGTGCTGTCTGATCCTATAATGAAAGAACTACTGGCTCAAGTGGTGCAGATTCACCTGGAGTTACACAAGACAATTATGCAAATGATGGAGACAGGCAAATATGCAGAAATCCCTCACTAACATGCAACAGGTAGTGGCTGCTTTGTTGCTAAGAAAAAAGGAGTTAGCGGAAGTAAAGCCAATTTCCACACTGCCCCCTTCTGGAAAAAGTGTCGCAGTTGTGGAAAAACCAGACACTTCAGAGTGCAATGCCCAAGGAGAAGAACTCTGCCTGACACCACAGAAATAGTATTGAAGTAGTTACAAAAGCTTCTATTCAGAAGTCCTAAAGGTGCTACAAAAGCTGCTACTCAGAAAGGAACAGGAAATTTCAGAGGGTCCCAGTAAAGGAAACAACTGGGTTCACATCTACAACAGTCAGCTCCAAACTCAGACATGAGGAAACAATGGTGAAGGACTTTTTCCATAAACACCTTAAACACCTACCTCTCCAGAATTTGGAAAAGCTAGAATCATGGGGTCATGGAACTAAAAATGTCTCTTATAATAGGTACCTGCCTATCAAATTGACCTTTGACCCCCATGTGGCTGGGAAATCAGAAGCATTTGATATCTTAGCCGTTGTGTGCCCTCACCCACCTGGATCTTCATGCATTAGATCCATTAAGAACAAAAACATTGTGTGTGTGTAGCAGACCCACAGCTCACTATAATAGTTAGCTGAAGAAGATATTGTCACCTCATAAAACCCATTTGGGAACATATTAGACATATGTTGGAGAACAATTTGGTATAGTCCGAACATTTGCACATATCTGTTCTTACAATCAAGGTTAGCCATGCTGACAGGTGCAGTGAAGCTACAGAGGAATTTGGCCCCAGACAAAGTCTACATAGCAGGGGATCTGGCTTATGGGTGTATAGAACAATAAAATCTACAAGCAAGCTGAAGAGAGACTGCCCTGTGAACAATGGTTGGTCCAGAAGGCAAAGAGGTTGGCAATGGGGGAAGTCTTAATGGTGTCTGTTTTGTAAAAAGGCTTTGTAACACAGAGCTCAGCCCTTTTGACCTAAAGACCTTGCTGAAACCACATGAATCTCTGGAGGCCTGATAGCAGCCTGTTGACTCGGGCCTAACTCCATGAGGCTCACAGGGGCCTCCAATCTATTTGATATCTGAAACCAGCCGATGAAGAGTATCTTGGGAAATGTGTTGAGTATATTATTAGAGGTGTTATAGACTGTATCTGATATCTGTTGTTAGGATATGTTTCCTATTTTAAAGGAAGTAAATATGACTTGTTTTACTAAGCAACTGTGTCTATCTTTATAATTAACATTGTATCATCAGGCCTAGCATTCTCTGATAGGTTAGACTAGCAAACAAGGGACTATACAATTAATACATAGATGCAATAGTTAGATACAAGAGTATAGATTAATATATATAAAATTGCATATTTTACAATATTTGGCACCCTAGAAGAAGGCATGTTGAATGTATTTCAGCATAGAAACTGCTAACCCTAATGCATTTTTTGTTTTGAGTTGCCTTTTAAGCTAGTAGTTTTAAATAGCATTGTAAAGGTTTTTTATTTTTTTGGGGTTGATTCCTGTGTGTGTGTATTGTAAACAGCTGAGGTAAAGGCTACCTTAAACAGCTTTGTCTGTAGATCTGTGGCTGTTTGTTTGTGTGTATTGTCTAAGCAGCTGTTCAAACAGGTTTGGTAATGAATGACAAATATTGAATACTAGAAGAGCGATTGTTTTTTTTATTTGTGAGTTGTAAGAGCTAAGGATAAGTGAGTTTGGCTCATTACTCAGTGCAGTGTTGGAACGTTAGTACTAATAGAATTGTGTGGATTGTATAGTCGTGAAATGGAACTTGTGTATACGTATGTTAAAAAGTATGCCTCTGCCAGTTATCATTTATGTACAGATGAACCTCTTAAAAACCAGTGAAATGTACTATTGTCTCAGTGTCAGCAACATAATGCCAGATTATTGGGTAAACAGTTAAAAAAAAGTGAAGAAAGAAAGATTAACAAAAGAAATTGCAGTGTTGCTCAGAATTAAATTTATATCTGAGCAAATGGGAGAGAAGTGGGAATCAGAGAGGAGACGTCTTGGGAGGACATAGAGAAAGTCAGTAAAAGCCTTCTAAAGATTGCAACAGCCTTCAGTAGGGAGATGGATGAATTGCAGGCAAAAATAGTCAGTTTGTCAGGAAGGAACAGTGAGCTACAAGAGCAGCTTCAGAGGTGCAGCATGGACTGTGAAATGAAGAGCAAACTTTTAGAATCATTGTGAATAAAGTTGTCAGAGATGGAAGAGTTGGTTATATCTTTAGAAAGAAAATTAGCAAATGCAGACTCCCAGCTTCTTACTAAAGAGCAATGTATGGTATCGCTCAATGAGCACAAAGGAACATGTCAATTGGCCAATATCTGCACAGTCAATAAGGAAAAGGACCGTGATGAAACACAGTCAGATATTGCACCTATAGCTGCAAATCAGAATAACAGTTTGATTACAATCCAAGAGAGACTTACTTTGTGCCAGATTCTGGGTGAATTTAACACCCTGGAATCACCAATGAGTCTGTCCAATAAATTTGAGGCTCTAGTGCTTAAATTCCATTTGAGTAATGAGGATGCATGCTCTCTTCCAAAAGCATGACTACCAGGACCTTTGGTAGGCCAGTTATCTGCACGGGTTAATGATAACTTAGCAGATGCAGAGGTGCGGAGGAAAGAATTGCAGTGTATTGTGGACAGTCGTGATAATGGTATGAGTGATTTACAATGAATGAAAATTAGGAGAGGAGATGACCCAATATTGTTCTGCAGTGAGTATCATGCATTGTATACGAAAGTGTTGAACTGTCCTGACTTATTGGAGGATGATGCAAGTTTCATATACTCAATGGCCAATAAGTGTTATGTAAGCTATCCCACTAGAATGGCTCTGAGGAATGCTAGATCCTACCAAAATGTTGTCAATATCCTACAAGACTTCTGCCAAGAGTCCAGTTATAGGGAATACGGGTCAAAGGCAGATGTATCCGTAATAAGCAGAGGGACAGGAAGGCAGAGAGAGTTCAGACGTTCTAAATGGAATAGACAGGCACAGAGATGTAAAGCCTTTACCTTGCTAGCATGGAGCAGGAAACCCCAGATATACAGGTATCTGAAAGGAGAACCTGCACCCAGGATAGGAACAACATAGCACAAAGGCCTGATATGAAAGATAACAGTCGGGACAGATCACACAGTTCTCAAGAAGAGATAATAAATGACGGTCCACACTCTAAATACAGCCAGCAACAAGACTGGATGAACATATCAATGTTTGCCCCCTGGGCTAATCTACCATTCTGGCTTATATGTAATTGGACGCAAATGGCATGGCCATTTTTCCTGACTAATATGGCAAAGTTTTCCAATACTGCCTGCTTAGTAGAGGAAAATATGGCAAATGTTCCCCTAACATTACAATTAATGGGAAAATGCTTGGGGGACTTAAAAAGTCAATTGTTATGATAATTGTGTGTAATAACCGTCTTTGTGTTCCTTTTTTTTCTAGAGACCAGGGAAGAAGTTAAACTGGTTTGGATACTAATGTTTGTGTTTTGTTTGCAGATCCTTCAAAGTGAAAACAACAGTGGGCAAATTTTGCAGAGCAGGGGTTAGGTTATTGTAAATGCATAATCGATCGCATGGTACCATGAGCTCATTAATTAGTAATTGTTTGCAAACAATGAAAACAATTAAACAGTAGTCAGACATTAATGGAGTAAAGAGTTACAATTGAAGTTACAAATGTTGTGATGAAGTACAGATGTTTTTTTTCCCCATTAACTAATTCTCTTCCAGATCGAAATGAGCACTTACTCTACTCATGAGAAAAGTCCATGGATGTCTTTAATTAAAGTTGAGTGTTTGTCTTGCCATGTTGTTGTGTGTTGATGGGCAGATTTTAAATTTTTAAATTTTTATTGATTTTCATTTTTCAAGGAAAAAAAAAATATATATATATATATATATATATTTTTTTTTTTTTACATATTTTTTTTTACGTTTTAATTTTTTTCTCATTCATTTTCTTTAATTTTTTCTTTGTAATTTTTTCTCGTAATTTTTTTTATTATTAATTATTTTAAATTTTGGAATCTTTTTTTTATTATTTTTTTGTTTTCCATTTTTTTATTTTTTTTATTTTTATTATTTTCATTGTTTTTTAATATTGTTTCATCAATTTTATTTTTGGTTTCGTTCAGGTGGAAAAATTGTTAGGTTTAATCCACCTGAATAGGGGGTCATTAGCAACTGACTAGGTGGTCATTGACTATGTCCTCAATTAGCAGTTGACTACATTTTGTCTAGGACGAGAGCTGGTAGGAAGCCATTTTAGCTACGGAAGTTTTTTTTTTTTTTCGTTTGTTTTTCTTTTCATTCAGGTGGAAAAAGTTCCAAAGGTTTAGGATTTATCCACCTGAAAGGCGGAGTAGTGCATAGATCTGAAAGTACAGATAATGCATTGTCTTTTTGAATGCTTAAAATTTTGAATTTTTGAGAAGCAACGTTCACGTTCATCTTTTATTTTAATTTTTTTTATTTTAGATTTTTGCTTATACCATGGGGATCCATTTTAGAGTGGGTTCATCCGAAAGGAATCATGGTTGTTTTGGTAATTTGTTCAGAAATCAGGAATACTAAATTCCTGTGTTAGTAGATATTATGGATAAGAATTTGATTCTGCTCTTGTTTTTAACTTCCAGAATCTTGGTGGAGCGAGATTGGAGAGGATTCTGGAACAGAGATGAAAGATGTTCATCTGGTTGGCAGTTCGTCTGTGCCATACCACACTGAAAATTTGTTCTTATAAACGTTCAGGAGAGAAAAGATTCAGACTAATACTTGAAATATAAGGTTTCTTTTTCTTATGGACAATTTTTGCGCTGATACTGAATCTGAATGACTTTGCCCAGCAACGAGACTTGTGAAACATTTTGCCAAAGTCTCTCCTGTCATTTATGAATGCAAACGGACTATGAATACAAATACAATGGGTTGAAGGTTGGGGAGGGAATATAACCTATCCAATCCTTCAGAACAAGAGGTGTAATATATGTTTTTTTCTTTTTTATTATGGGAGGAGGAATTGAGGGATGGGTGTTAGTGGAGTGGACATCGATCTCCTAGGGAACAAACTCTCATTCATAGCTTCAGACAGCAGGTGGGGCTTTGTGACTCAGAGAGATTGGTGCCCCCCCCCTTTGATAACATTTAACGGAGTCACATAAATATCCAGTGTAAAGTGGCTCAAAATTTTGTCAACCATGGTGAGAGTTGGTAGAGAGTGTGAGATGGTATGGGACAGATATATGTCATTGGCTCTGGCATGCACACAGGGGCAGGCGGAGTTATCGACCAGCATCAAGCTGATCGACAGTATCTCTACATGAGGGGCAGTGGCCTGATGAGTTAGCATCACCGCTCAGTAAGACTTTGCCAAAACACGGCGCTTACACTAATCCAAAGTGGTGGTCGAATGTACTGGTTTGGATTGTGAAAGGTTTTGTGCTGTATGATCCCATATACAGAAGTGCAGACTCGGTCTGTATATTTTGTGGCATCAATGGGCTTACTGACTGGGGATTCTATCTTGTTGCATTTGTGGCTAAGTGACCCACATGTGATCAGAGAATACGGAAGCTGGGGGCAGGTCGATATTTCCCTCTGTCGGAAGCATGACCACGATGTCCTTTGCATACCAGGTCAATACACGGTACTCTGTGTTCTGGATGGAGAGATCATTGCTGGGAAGGAAGCACCTGGGTATTATTTAGGACATAGACGAGTTTGTTTCTTTGTCCTAGAGGATACCGATGTAGCGTTAGTCATGGAACTAGAGTATTTCTTGAACCTAACAGTAGGTAGGAGTGCATGAGATGCCCTGGGCATTGTCACTGAAATCCAGACACAGGGATGAAATTTTGTGGGTTTTGTTATTGTTTGAGATTTATATGTGTTTTTAGACTCAAAACTTGTATAGGAAGCTCTCCCGCTTATCTATGCAAGTTGAGGGACAAATTGACGGTAGGGTCTCTTCGTACAAATTAGAGACTTTGTTGCCAATTTAGATCCCTAAGGTACCGCAGACAGGCCAAGTTGTGGTAGGAAAGACCACTGTGAACAAGCCTGCCCAATCCCAACCCGTATCTACAATAAAGAGTTATAGGAGGTTGGGAGCGGGAGGCGTAATTGGATGGATCATATATATGTATATATTATGACAATGGGTTGATTTATGTCATGGTATAGTGCGATGAAGGTATATATATTAGGTTAGTAATATGTGCAAGAAAGGCCCTCTTTAAGACTCTGCATCTGAAAGCTGGTGGAGTTGTTGCTCTGAGTGTGTGCTGGTGAATGGTTGAATGGTGAGTGAATGGATACCCCTTGCCGGTAGTATAAAGATATATAATGGTAAAAATACCTAGTGATAAATGTGCATATATAATAAATACTATAGTGCAATCACCAGAATAAAGTGCAAGTGCATATATAAACACAATAGTGCAGAAAGTTCAATATTGCAATGGTTGCTGTTCAGGAAAGTTCAAATGGGTATTTAATCAATGGTTAATTCCAAGATTCTAGATGTTCCAAAATTGTAGATGTCTTCAAATGTTTCAAATGATAAACGAATTGAAGTATTGAACCTGCGGTGAATCCTACACCTGTCTCCCAATGTTCTCACCTCAACAGCTTGGATCACTGGCATATAGTGATGAGCCGAACACCCCCGGGTTCGGTTCGCACCAGAACCCGCGAACGGACCGAAAGTTCGAACGAACATTAGAACCCTATTAAATACAATGGATGCGAACGTTCGAATTCTAAAGTGCTAATTATAACAACTATTATGCATGTTATTGTCCTAAAAAGGGTTTGGGAACCCGGGTTCTGCACCAGGGGACATGTATCAATGCAAAAAGAAGTTTTAAAAACGGTCGTTTTTCGGGAGCAGTCATTTTAATGATGCATAAAGTGAAAAAAAAAAAGTCAAATATTCCTTTAAATATCGTACCTGGGGGGTGTCTAAAGTATGCCTGTGAAGTGCCACGTGTTTCCCGTGTTTAGAACTGTCCCTGCACAAAATGACACTTCTAAAGGAAAAAAAAGCCATTTAAAACTGCTTGCGGCTTTAATGTAATGTCTGGTCCCGGTAATATGGATGAAATTCTTTAAGAAAAATGGCATAGCTACCCCATGACCCCCCCCCTACCCCAGCCCATTACCAGCCCCTTTGGGTCTTGTATGGATATTAAGGGGAACCCCGCACATAAAATAAAAAAGGCCCTATATACTCTGAACAGCCCTATACAGGCGGTGCATACAAGACAGGGACTGTAGGTTTGTTCTTATGTAGAGTCTGTTTGTAATTTTGAACAGGTACATTGTTGAAGTGTAGCTCCAGACCAAAAATCTATTTTTAAACTTTTTGGAAAACATAGGTAAGGGTTATCACCCCTGTAACATTTGTTTTGCTGTCTGTGCCCCTGTTCAGAACATTTCACCTCACTTTCCGTCCCAATGACAACTGTTTTTGAAATGTGGTGTTTTTCTTGAAACAAGGATTGCTGATAAAGCATCAGTACAGAGGAGACACCTTTCTCCCATATTTATTCTTACAGGAGAGAATTTTCCTTCCTAGTGGTAGATTTCCTCTCACTTCCTGTTGTCTTCTTGCGTTTGCAAGTAGGAGTCGTTTGTAAGTTGGATGTTTGAAAGTAGGGACCTGCCGTATATACTCTGCAGAAATAGGCCCCTTAGTTGTTGGTGTTGGCACAACACTGTAAGCACTCACAGTTACTCTTGGTTGGTGCTGGAACGCCCTGCTGTCAACTATTATATCAGGAATTTTAATTACATATAATTGTTGAACAGTGGTAGTAAAAATTGGGCCTTTGATGGTGGTGCTGGTGCCACAACACTGTAAGCCCTGACAGTTACTCTTGGTGGGTGCAGCAATGGGCCCTGCTGTGAATTATTAGATCAAGAATTGTAATTACATGCCCCTGTTGAACAGGGGCTGAAAAATTGGGCCTTAGGCACTGGTGGCACAACACTGCAACCCCTCACAGATACTGTACTTGGAGCACAGCAATGAGCCCTGTTGCAAAGTATTGCTTCAAAAATTGTAATGACACGCCCCTGTTAAACAGGGGCTGAAAAATTGGGCCTTAGGCACTGGTGGCACAACACTGCAACTCCTCACAGATACTGTACTTGGAGCACACCAATGAGCCCTGTTGCAAAGTATTGCTTCAAAAATTGTAATGACACGCCCCTGTTAAACAGGGGCTGAAAAATTGGGCCTTAGGCACTGGTGGCACAACACTGCAACTCCTCACAGATACTGTACTTGGAGCACAGCAATGAGCCCTGTTGCAAAGTATTGCTTCAAAAATTGTAATTACACGCCCCTGTTAAACAGGGGCTGAAAAATTGGGCGTTAGGCACTGGTGGCGGCACCCATAAACAAAAATGATCTTACAAGCTATCATCATCAATCGTATCATTGAGGACTCGGAGGAGGAGGATAGCCAGTCAACATAACAGCACAGGCACTCAGCATCAGCATCAGTCTTGAAGGGATGTGACATGTTAAAATCAATTAGTCTGTTATATCAGCATCAGGTGTGTGGTAGCTGGTGGTGATCCAAGACTGGTTCATCTTGATGAAAGTCAGTCGATCAACCGAGTCGGTGGACAGGCGCACCCTGTGATCCGTGACAAATCCTCCAGCAGCACTGAATGTGCGTTCCGAAAGAACGCTGGATGCAGGACAGGCCAGTAGCTCAATTGCATACTGTGCAAGCTCTGGCCAGTGATCCATCCTCAAGACCCAGTAAGCCAGAGGATTTTCGGTGGGGAAGGTGTCCAAGTCTGACCTTGCCCCTAGATATTCCTGCACCATGTTTATCAGACGCTGGCGATGGTTGCTGGAACCGATCATACTTTGGGGCTGCGGACTAAAGAATTGTCTGAACGCATCGGTCAGACGGCCACCTTCCCCACCGCTCCTTCTTTGACTGGCCGAAGCCTCAGCAACTCGTTGTCCAGGACCAGGAGTTTGCAACCTCCCAGTCTCTGGGAACGCGTTGCACAGACCTTTCTGCAAGGCCTCCCGGAGTTGTCTCATCCTCTGCTCCCTCTGCGACGGTAACATAAGGTCCGCAACCTTACCCTTGTACCGTGGATCAAGGAGAGTGGCCAGCCAGTAATGGTCCCTCTCCTTGATCCGAAGAATACGAGGATCCTTCCGCAGACTTTGCAGGATCAGGGAGGCCATGCAGCGTAGGTTTGCTGAGGCATTCGCTCCGGAGTCCTCTGGGTCACTAAGGACGACATGATCCGCAGCCACCTCCTCCCAGCCACGTACAAGTCCACTGGTTTCTTGGGACTGTAAATCATCCCTAAAAGACTGCTGCTGATGATGCTGAGTGCCAGCCTCCACCTCCATGCTGACACAATCCTCCTCCTCCTCCTCCTCCTCCTCCTCCTCTTCCTGTGCGATGGGTGGGACAGAAGGAACACTGTCTGGGTAAAGGGGGCCTTGAGAGGCAAGGAAGTCCTCCTCTTCCTGCCTCTGTTCTGCCTCAAGTGCCCTGTCCATTATTCCACGCAGCGTGTGCTCCAACAGGTGGACAAGAGGTACAGTGTCACTGATGCATGCACTGTCACTGCTCACCATCCTCGTGGCCTCCTCAAATGGTGCCAGGACAGTGCATGCATCCCTGATCATGCCCCACTGGCGTGGAGAAAAAAAACCAAGCTCCCCTGACCCTGTCCTGGTGCCGTAGTCGCACAGGTACTCATTGATGGCCCTCTGCTGCGTGTGCAGCCGCTGCAGCATGGCCAACGTTGAGTTCCACCTGGTGGGCATGTCACATATAAGGCGGTTCTTGGGCAGGTTCAACTCCTTTTGCAGCTCAGCCAGGCGAGCACTGGCATTATAAGATCTGCGGAAATGCACACAGACTTTCCTGGCCTGCCTCAGGACATCCTGTAAGCCCGGGTACCTGCCCAAGAAGCGCTGCACCACCAGGTTAAGGACGTGAGCCACACAGGGCACATGGGTCAGTTGTCCCTGTCGGAGGGCGGAGAGGAGGTTGGTGCCATTGTCGCAAACCACCATTCCTGGCTTAAGCTGGCGTGGCGTCAACCACCTCTCGGCCTGGCCCTGCAGAGCAGACAGGACCTCTGCCCCAGTGTGGCTTCTGTCCCCCAAACACACCAGCGCAAGCACGGCATGGCATCTTTTTGCCTGCGTACTTGCGTAGCCCCGTGAACGGCTACGGAGCACCGCTGGTTCATAGGACAAACCACAGGAAGAGGCCATGGAGGAAGAAGAAGAGGAGGGGGTGGAGGAGAGAGGTGTGTCACAACCAGTAGTAGCATTTTGGAGGCGTGGCGGTGGGACAACCTCCAACACTACTGCACCTTGTCCTGAATCCTTCCCAGCTGCCAAAAGAGTGACCCAATGGGCCGTGAAAGAAAGGTAACGTCCCTGTCCATGCCTGCTGGACCATGAGTCAGCGGTAATATGCACCTTACCGCTGACCGCCCTGTCCAGCGAGGCCAAGACATTGCCTTCCACATGCCGGTAGAGAGCCGGAATAGCCTTCCGTGAGAAAAAGTGGCGTTTGGGAACCTGCCACTGAGGAACTGCACATTGCACAAACTCACGGAAGGGGGCCGAGTCTACCAACTGAAAAGGCAGCAGTTGAAGCGCTAGCAATTTAGCCAAGCTAGCATTCAACCGCTGGGCATGTGGATGGCTGGGAGTGAACTTCTTTCGACGGTCCAGCAGCTGGGGCAGGGAAATTTGCCTGCTAGAATCGGACGTCGGTGTACTGCTAGCAGAGTGGGCGCAAGTACTTGGCTGTGACACACCTAATTCTACACCTTCATTCCTCTCAGTGCATGTTTCAGAGAGGACTGAAGTTATAGTGGGGTTGGAGATCCCAGCTGATGCGGTGCAAGGAGAGGTCCGCTTTGTTCTTTGGTGTGGGTCTTTGAGGTAGGCTTGCCAACGAGCTGCATGGCAGGTCAACATATGTCTGGTCAGGCATGTGGTACCCAAGCGGCTGATGTTTTGGCCACGCGATATACGCTTGAGACATATGTTGCAAACAGCAGCTGTGCGATCTGATGCACTAGCCTCAAAAAAGGCCCACACCAAAGAACTTTTTGAATGACGGGCAGAGGCAGCGCCCTGCACAGGCGGAGCTCTGCGGTGTGATTCCGTCGGTGTACTGCCCTTACGCTGGCCACCAAAGGGCATCCTGCCTCGTTGGAGATGTGCCTCCTCCTCATCCTCCTCCTCCTCCTCTCTCCTATTAGGCACCCACGTGGAGTCAGTGACCTCATCATCCCCTCCCTCCTCTTCACTGGAGCCAATCTGGCAGTATGCTGCAGCTGCTGGAACATGACTGCCAGATTGGTGTCCTTCTTGAGCATCCCCTCTGTCTGCTCTCACGCTACTGCCTTCCTCTAGCTGGGTTTCATCATCAGACCCTTCGAAACGCTGGGCATCCTCCTGGAGCATGTACCCAACACTGTGCTGAAACAGTTCGGGGGACTCCTCAGGAGGAGGACATGGTGGGTCTAGGGAAGGAGTGACTGATGATTTGTCTGACATTGATACCAGGGAAGACGACGCTTTGGCAGCTGCTTTTCCAGTACCCTGAGCCTGGGTGAGAGAGGATGAGGAGGAGGAGGAGGGCTTGGTCATCCACTCTACCAAGTCTTCGGCATGATGTGGCTCAACATGTCCAGCTGCCGAAAAGAAGGACAAGCGTGTCCCATGGCCATGTGCTGATGACAATGCACCGCGTCCACGACCAGCACTGTTGCCCCCAGACACAGAGCCTGCTTGCCCTCTTTTATTGCCTCCTGACTGTCTGCCTCTCCTTGTTTGCCTTCCAGACATTCTAATAGATGGCCTGCAGGGAGATGGGAAAAAAGCAATAAGGGCTACCTTCAGGTGTCCTTCTCTGTCCCTTGAAACAAGGACTTTCACAGTGAAAGAAACTGACACTCTCCCTACCTACAGTTTTCTGTCCCTAGAAAAAATGTTTTTTTTAATCACAATATAGCACAAGGACAATTCACTCACTGTCCTTACAGGTCCCTGGAAACAAGGACTTGCAGAGTGAAAGAAAAAAAACACTCTCCCTACCTACAGTTTTCTGTCCCTAGAAAAAATGTTTTTTTTAATCACAATATAGCACAAGGAGAATTCACTCACTGTCCTTCCAGGTCCCTGGAAACAAGGACTTGCAGAGTGAAAGAAAAAAAACACTCTCCCTACCTACAGTTTTCTGTCCCTAGAAAAAATGTTTTTTTTAATCACAATATAGCACAAGGACAATTCACTCACTGTCCTTCCAGGTCCCTGGAAACAAGGACTTGCAGAGTGAAATAAACTGACACTCTCCCTACCTACAGTTTTCTGTCCCTAGAATAAATGTTTTTTTTAAGCACAATATAGCACAAGGACAATTCACTCACTGTCCTTACAGGTCCCTGGAAACAAGGACTTGCAGAGTGAAAGAAAAAAAACACTCTCCCTACCTACAGTTTTCTGTCCCTAGAAAAAATGTTTTTTTTAATCACAATATAGCACAAGGACAATTCACTCACTGTCCTTACAGGTCCCTGGAAACAAGGACTTGCAGAGTGAAAGAAAAAAAACACTCTCCCTACCTACAGTTTTCTGTCCCTAGAAAAAATTTTTTTTTTAATCACAATATAGCACAAGGACAATTCACTCACTGTCCTTACAGGTCCCTGGAAACAATGACTTGCAGAGTGAAAGAAAAAAAACACTCTCCCTACCTACAGTTTTCTGTCCCTAGAAAAAATGTTTTTTTTAATCACAATATAACACAAGGACAATTCACTCACTGTCCTTCCAGGTCCCTGGAAACAAGGACTTGCAGAGTGAAATAAACTGACACTCTCCCTACCTACAGTTTTCTGTCCCTAGAATAAATGTTTTTTTTAAGCACAATATAGCACAAGGACAATTCACTCACTGTCCTTACAGGTCCCTGGAAACAAGGACTTGCAGAGTGAAAGAAAAAAAACACTCTCCCTACCTACAGTTTTCTGTCCCTAGAAAAAATGTTTTTTTTAATCACAATATAACACAAGGACAATTCACTCACTGTCCTTCCAGGTCCCTGGAAACAAGGACTTGCAGAGTGAAATAAACTGACACTCTCCCTACCTACAGTTTTCTGTCCCTAGAATAAATGTTTTTTTTAAGCACAATATAGCACAAGGACAATTCACTCACTGTCCTTCCAGGTCCCTGGAAACAAGGACTTGCAGAGTGAAATAAACTGACACTCTCCCTACCTACAGTTTTCTGTCCCTAGAATAAATGTTTTTTTTAAGCACAATATAGCACAAGGACAATTCACTCACTGTCCTTACAGGTCCCTGGAAACAAGGACTTGCAGAGTGAAAGAAAAAAAACACTCTCCCTACCTACAGTTTTCTGTCCCTAGAAAAAATGTTTTTTTTAATCACAATATAGCACAAGGACAATTCACTCACTGTCCTTCCAGGTCCCTGGAAACAAGGACTTGCAGAGTGAAAGAAAAAAAACACTCTCCCTACCTACAGTTTTCTGTCCCTAGAAAAAATGTTTTTTTTAATCACAATATAGCACAAGGACAATTCACTCACTGTCCTTACAGGTCCCTGGAAACAAGGACTTGCAGAGTGAAAGAAAAAAAACACTCTCCCTACCTACAGTTTTCTGTCCCTAGAAAAAATGTTTTTTTTAATCACAATATAACACAAGGACAATTCACTCACTGTCCTTCCAGGTCCCTGGAAACAAGGACTTGCAGAGTGAAATAAACTGACACTCTCCCTACCTACAGTTTTCTGTCCCTAGAATAAATGTTTTTTTTAAGCACAATATAGCACAAGGACAATTCACTCACTGTCCTTACAGGTCCCTGGAAACAAGGACTTGCAGAGTGAAAGAAAAAAAACACTCTCCCTACCTACAGTTTTCTGTCCCTAGAAAAAATGTTTTTTTTAATCACAATATAACACAAGGACAATTCACTCACTGTCCTTCCAGGTCCCTGGAAACAAGGACTTGCAGAGTGAAATAAACTGACACTCTCCCTACCTACAGTTTTCTGTCCCTAGAATAAATGTTTTTTTTAAGCACAATATAGCACAAGGACAATTCACTCACTGTCCTTACAGGTCCCTGGAAACAAGGACTTGCAGAGTGAAAGAAAAAAAACACTCTCCCTACCTACAGTTTTCTGTCCCTAGAAAAAATGTTTTTTTTAATCACAATATAGCACAAGGACAATTCACTCACTGTCCTTACAGGTCCCTGGAAACAAGGACTTGCAGAGTGAAAGAAAAAAAACACTCTCCCTACCTACAGTTTTCTGTCCCTAGAAAAAATGTTTTTTTTAATCACAATATAGCACAAGGACAATTCACTCACTGTCCTTACAGGTCCCTGGAAACAAGGACTTGCAGAGTGAAAGAAAAAAAACACTCTCCCTACCTACAGTTTTCTGTCCCTAGAAAAAATGTTTTTTTTAATCACAATATAACACAAGGACAATTCACTCACTGTCCTTCCAGGTCCCTGGAAACAAGGACTTGCAGAGTGAAATAAACTGACACTCTCCCTACCTACAGTTTTCTGTCCCTAGAATAAATGTTTTTTTTAAGCACAATATAGCACAAGGACAATTCACTCACTGTCCTTACAGGTCCCTGGAAACAAGGACTTGCAGAGTGAAAGAAAAAAAACACTCTCCCTACCTACAGTTTTCTGTCCCTAGAAAAAATGTTTTTTTTAATCACAATATAACACAAGGACAATTCACTCACTGTCCTTCCAGGTCCCTGGAAACAAGGACTTGCAGAGTGAAATAAACTGACACTCTCCCTACCTACAGTTTTCTGTCCCTAGAATAAATGTTTTTTTTAAGCACAATATAGCACAAGGACAATTCACTCACTGTCCTTACAGGTCCCTGGAAACAAGGACTTGCAGAGTGAAAGAAAAAAAACACTCTCCCTACCTACAGTTTTCTGTCCCTAGAAAAAATGTTTTTTTAATCACAATATAGCACAAGGACAATTCACTCACTGTCCTTACAGGTCCCTGGAAACAAGGACTTGCAGAGTGAAATAAACTGACACTCTCCCTACCTACAGTTTTCTGTCCCTAGAATAAATGTTTTTTTTAATCACAATATAGCACAAGGACAATTCACTCACTGTCCTTCCAGGTCCCTGGAAACAAGGACTTGCAGAGTGAAATTAACTGACACTCTCCCTACCTACAGTTTTCTGTCCCTAGAATAAATGTTTTTTTTAAGCACAATATAGCACAAGGACAATTCACTCACTGTCCTTACAGGTCCCTGGAAACAAGGACTTGCAGAGTGAAAGAAACTGACACTGTCCCTACCTACAGTTTTCTGTCCCTAGAATAAATGTTTTTTTTAAGCACAATATAGCACAAGGAGAATTCACTCACTGTCCTTCCAGGTCCCTGGAAACAAGGACTTGCAGAGTGAAATAAACTGACACTCTCCCTACCTACAGTTTTCTGTCCCTAGAATAAATGTTTTTTTTAAGCACAATATAGCACAAGGACAATTCACTCACTGTCCTTACAGGTCCCTGGAAACAAGGACTTGCAGAGTGAAAGAAACTGACACTCTCCCTACCTACAGTTTTCTGTCCCTAGAATAAATGTTTTTTTAAGCACAATATAGCACAAGGACAATTCACTCACTGTCCTTCCAGGTCCCTGGAAACAAGGACTTGCAGAGTGAAAGAAACTGACACTGTCCCTATCTACAGTTTTCTGTCCCTAGAATAAATGTTTTTTTTAAGCACACTATAGCACAAGCACAAAACACACTGACACTCTCCCTACCTATCCTTCTCTTTCCCTAAACTAAAGGAATCCAGGTTAAGCAAGAAAGAAATAACAGTCACTGTCCCTGCCTATGCTGCTCTATCCCTGCTCCGGAACACACTACACTAGGCCGCCGTGCTGGCGGCCTTTTATAGTGTGGGGCGTGTACTAAACACCCTCAGCAATAATTGGCCACAGGCATCCTGCCTGTGGCCAATCATTGCTCTCCTCGCTGCCGGCGCTGTGATTGGCCAAGCATGCGGGGTCACAGTGCATGCTTGGCCAATCACAGCGCCTGGATGACACTGCGATGGCGTAGTGCATTGTGGGCCGTTCGCGTCACTCGAATTTGGCGCGAACGGCCCAAATCGTTCGATCTTCGTCGAACGATCGAACAGCCGATGTTCGAGTCGAACGTATGTTCGACTCGAACACGAAGCTCATCCCTACTGGCATATAGTGTCACTGTTATGGACTATGTTCTTATGTCTCCTCTATTTCTCCTATTTCTTCTCCACTCTTAAATCATATTTGGATAGTATCCTCTACCAATCACGCTCTCTATGAAAGAGACAAGCGGGTGGGAGGGAAAGGGAGGGGGGGGAGAGGGAGACCAAGCTCCAATCGGTGCAGCCAGGAGAGGGACAGGGAATGAAGCCTCCAATAGTGTAGTGTTTCAATACGCAAAATAGGCTTTATTAGATTAAAAATGGACTCTTACATCAATTAAAAAGATAAACAGCATATAGGAGATAATCGGCGTGTAGCCGCTATCTTACTGTTATCCTGCTGTCTTACGATCCGTCCGTATGATGCCGCTATCCTCCCTACGGCGTTACGTCACGCGCCTCGTGACTTCTTCAGGGGAGCCTGATTGGTTGTTAGGGCATCACTCAAATAGTGTATTAGACCGGAAGTCTTGCGGTCGCCATTTTCTTGAATACCACAATAAACTATATGGGCGCCGCCATTTTCCCTATGTCTGGCTAGCTGTAAACATCCATATCGAATAAAAACATAGCAAAACGAAGATATTTGAGCGAAAGTATTTGTTTCCCTCATCTTCTATTGTGGGGTGGTACTATGAATAGAGTGTTGTTCTACTCATCTTGATAGTAACTAACATGTAAGTTCCACACTACTACCTCAGATAATGACAGCCACAGCGGGCTGACTGGGCTAATGACCATCCTGGGAAACAGTATAAATACTACAATGACATGAACCACCGATTCCATCAATAAAATGATCTTTAGATTAATATTAAATTAGTATATATAGATCTTAAATCCATACCTATAGTGATGTGTATATATATAATAGGCCTCTTATTCATAAGCACTGATTGCTGACTGGATGGCATCATACTTCAGATCCAGTTCAGCAGGGCAACTAATTATATTATACAAATATAGCCATACTATCCAATGGAAGATAGAATAATAAAATAATATGATAATTCAAACATATATGTGTAAATACTAAAATTATTAAAAGTATTAAAAATTAGGAATTAAAAATTGCTTAAAAAACAATTCAGATCGAACTCTACATTCATTCCCCTGGGTGTCAGTGTTCTAAGCGTGTGTATCCACCGAGACTCTTTCTGACTGATGTTTCTCACTAGATGGCTTCCTCTCCAGGAGCCTTTAAATTTATCTATGCCCCAAAATTGTAAATCAATAGGGTCCCGGTTGTGGACCTGTGCAAAATGTCGTGACACACTATGTTTCGGAAATCCGCTAATAATGTTTTGTACATGTTCTTTGATTCTTACTTTTAAGGCTCTCTTGGTTCTACCTACATACTGTAGGTTACAACTACATTGTAGTACGTATACAACACCCTCTGTGTGACACCCTATAAAATCCTTTATAGGGTGTGTATTTCCTGTGCTGGTGCTCTTAAATTCTGTCCTTTTGCCTTGAAACTTTTTGGCATGTTTGCAGGCGTAGCAGTTTCTACAAGGATAAAAACCTGTTCCATTAAAAAAGGAATAACTAGGTTTGGGGGACGGGACTATAATTGATTTAACTATTAGGTCCCTGAGCGTCGGTGCCCTCCTATATATTATTTTAGGTCTATCTGGCAAAATATGATTAAGATCTTTATCTTTTTTTAGAATGTGCCAGTGTCGCTCCACCAACCTGGCTACATCTTTATGTTGAATGTTAAAGTCTAAAATAAGACACAGCACCTCTTGATATTGGTGGTTTTTGTTTTTGTTTAGTAACATCTTGTTTCTATCTAATTCCCTGACATCTACTATTTGCTTATCTAGCCAAAGATGGTCATAGCCTTTTTCTTCAAACCTCTTTCCTATTTGTTGGGCTTGTTCATTATAATCAGTATTCTTGCTACAATTTCTTTTTAATCTTATAAGTTGGCCCTTCGGTATGTTATATAGCCATGATTTATGGTGGCAGCTTTCCAGAGAAAGCTAGCTGTTTGCATCCACTGATTTAAAGAAGGTTTTGGTGGTAATCTTATCTCCTTCTAGTTGGAGAGTTAAATCCAGAAAGTCCACGGTTTTAGCATTGATTTTCCATTCAAGTTTGATGTTTTTTTCATTTTGGTTTAATGTATTGAGGAAGTGTTCTAGCTTGTCTCTACTTCCATTCCATATTAATATCAGGTCATCAATATAGCGTTTATATAATGTCAATTCTGGGGGCAGCTCTGCATATATGGCCTCCTCCTCCCACTGGGCCATAAATGCATTAGCTACACTTGGGGCAAATTTGGCTCCCATAGCTATGCCCTCATTTTGTTTATAATATGCCTGATCGTGCCAAAAATAGTTATATTTAAGACAAAAGTCTAAACATTTAATCAGGAACTTTCTTTGTTTGCAGGCGAGATTGCTATATGTTCTTAAAAGCCATTTAGTGGCATGGCAAGCCTCATGATGTTTTACAATCGTGTATAACGATGCAACATCTGCTGTTGCTAATAAAGTTCTTCCTTCCAATACTGGTGTTTAGTCAATCAATTGTAACACATGTTTGGTGTCCTTCAAGTATGCTCGTGTACTTTGGACTGCTGGCTGGATGAAATGGTCTATATATTGGCCCAGTCTAGATGTCAGAGAATCTATGCCATTAACAATTGGCCTACCTGGTGGGTGATCCTTGCTCTTATGTATTTTAGGGACTGTATAGATTATCGGGATCCTGCATACTTCCGGTATCAGATATCGTGCTTCTTTTTTGTTTAGGATCTCCTTCTTGGTACCTAAATCTATTAAAAGATGTAATTCCTTTTTATAATTATTGGTTGGGTTACCCCGTAGTTTAATATATGTTTCTTCTTGTTGTAACTGATTTTCAATTTCCTTCAGATACTGCTCTTTGGCCTGTATCACCACTGCACCACCCTTGTCCGCCGGGCGAATCACGATGTCTTTTCTTTCTGTGAGTAGTTTGATTCCCTTTTCGGATATGTATCGGGTCCTTCTTCTTTTTTAGTTCTAGAGATTCTAGATCTTGTAGAACTAGGTTTTTAAAAACCTCTATATGATGACAATCAGATACTTTGGGGTTGTATACAGAATTGTTACGTAAATTACTATGTACTACTTTAGTTGGTATCTCTGTAGTTATTTCTCGTATCTGGAAAGGATTATTCATAATGTGTTTTTTAATGCTGATCTTTCGTATATATTTTTTGATTCCTATATACGTATCAAATTTGTTGAGGTTCCTAACTGGTGCATGTTTCAGTCCCTTATCTAGGGTGGCCAGTTCCTCCGTGGTCAAAACTATCCCACTTAGATTAACTACATTGTCTCCTATTATTCTCTGTCTCTCTTTTTTCTTTTTGAGTCTCTTTCCTGCTCTGTTTCCTCTCTTGGCCCTTGATTTGGTCTTAATCTGTCCTCTCTCAGAACTCTTCTGGGTGAGAGCATGGGATCTTGTATTTGTCTTCGGGGAGAGTGATCCCTCCTCTCCCTGTCTACAAAAGGGCGCTGAGTAGTGATGAGCCGAACACCCCCGGGTTCGGTTCGCACCAGAACCCGCGAACGGACCGAAAGTTCGTACGAACATTAGAACCCTATTAAATACAATGGATGCGAATGTTCGAATTCTAAAGTGCTAATTATAACGACTATTATGCATGTTATTGTCCTAAAAAGGGTTTGGGAACCCGGGTTCTGCACCAGGGGACATGTATCAATGCAAAAAGAAGTTTTAAAAACGGTCGTTTTTCGGGAGCAGTCATTTTAATGATGCATAAAGTGAAAAAAAAAAAGTCAAATATTCCTTTAAATATCGTACCTGGGGGGTGTCTAAAGTATGCCTGTGAAGTGCCACGTGTTTCCCGTGTTTAGAACTGTCCCTGCACAAAATGACACTTCTAAAGGAAAAAAAGAGCCATTTAAAACTGCTTGCGGCTTTAATGTAATGTCTGGTCCCGGTAATATGGATGAAAATCTTTAAGAAAAATGGCATAGCTACCCCATGACCCCCCCCCCCCTACCCCAGCCCATTACCAGCCCCTTTGGGTCTTGTATGGATATTAAGGGGAACCCCGCACATAAAATAAAAAAGGCCCTATATACTCTGAACAGCCGTATACAGGCGGTGCATACAAGACAGGGACTGTAGGTTTGTTCTTATGTAGAATCTGTTTGTAATTTTGAACAGGTACATTGTTTAAGTGTAGCTCCAGCCCAAAAATCTATTTTTAAACTTTTTGGAAAACATAGGTAAGGGTTATCACCCCTGTAACATTTGTTTTGCTGTCTGTGCCCCTGTTCAGAACATTTCACCTCACTTTCCGTCCCAATGACAACTGTTTTTGAAATGTGGTGTTTTTCTTGAAACAAGGATTGGTGATAAAGCATCAGTACAGAGGAGACACCTTTCTCCCATATTAATTCTTACAGGAGAGAATTTTCCTTCCAAGGGGTAGATTTCCTCTCACTTCCTGTTGTCTTCTTGCGTTTGCAAGTAGGAGTCGTTTGTAAGTTGGATGTTTGAATGTAGGGACCTGCCGTATATACTCTGCAGAAATAGGCCCCTTAGTTGTTGGTGTTGGCACAACACTGTAAGCACTCACAGTTACTCTTGGTTGGTGCTGGAACGCCCTGCTGTCAACTATTATATCAGGAATTTTAATTACATATAATTGTTGAACAGTGGTAGTAAAAATTGGGCCTTTGATGGTGGTGCTCGTGCCACAACACTGTAAGCCCTGACAGTTACTCTTGGTGGGTGCAGCAATGGGCCCTGCTGTGAATTATTAGATCAAGAATTGTAATTGCATGCCCCTGTTGAACAGGGGCTGAAAAATTGGGCCTTTCGTGGTGGTGGTGGTGGTGGTGGCGTTGCCACAACACTGTAAGCCCTCAGAGTTACTCTTGGTGGGTGCAGCAATGGGCCCTGCTGTGAATTATTAGATCAAGAATTGTAATTACATGCCCCTTTTGAACAGGGGCTGAAAAATTGGGCCTTTCGTGGTGGTGGTGGTGGTGGCGTTGCCACAACACTGTAAGCCCTCAGAGTTACTCTTGGTGGGTGCAGCAATGGGCCCTGCTGTGAATTATTAGATCAAGAATTGTAATTGCATGCCCCTGTTGAACAGGGGCTGAAAAATTGGGCCTTAGGCACTGGTGGCACAACACTACAACCCCTCACAGATACTGTACTTGGAGCACAGCAATGAGCCCTGTTGCAAAGTATTGCTTCAAAAATTGTAATGACACGCCCCTGTTAAACAGGGGCTGAAAAATTGGGCCTTAGGCACTGGTGCCACAACACTCCAACCCCTCACAGATACTGTACTTGGAGCACAGCAATGAGCCCTATGGCAAATTATTGCTAAAAAAATTGTAATTACACGCCCCTGTAAAACAGGGGCTGAAAAATTGGGCCTTAGCCACTGGTGGCGGCACCCATAAACAAAAATGATCTTACAAGCTATCATCATCAATCGTATCATTGAGGACACGGAGGAGGAGGATAGCCAGTCAACATAACAGCACAGGCACTCAGCATCAGCATCAGTCTTGAAGGGATGTGACATGTTAAAATCAATTAGTCTGTTATATCAGCATCAGGTGTGTGGTAGCTGGTGGTGATCCAAGACTGGTTCATCTTGATGAAAGTCAGTCGATCAACCGAGTCGGTGGACAGGCGCACCCTGTGATCCGTGACAAATCCTCCAGCAGCACTGAATGTGCGTTCCGAAAGAACGCTGGATGCAGGACAGGCCAGTAGCTCAATTGCATACTGTGCAAGCTCTGGCCAGTGATCCATCCTCAAGACCCAGTAAGCCAGAGGATTTTCGGTGGGGAAGGTGTCCAAGTCTGACCTTGCCCCTAGATATTCCTGCACCATGTTTATCAGACGCTGGCGATGGTTGCTGGAACCGATCATACTTTGGGGCTGCGGACTAAAGAATTGTCTGAACGCATCGGTCAGACGGCCACCTTCCCCACCCCTCTTTCTTTGACTGGCCGAAGCCTCAGCAACTCGTTGTCCAGGACCAGGAGTTTGTAACCTCCCAGTCTCTGGGAACGCGTTGCACAGACCTTTCTGCAAGGCCTCCCGGAGTTGTCTCATCCTCTGCTCCCTCTGCGACGGTAACATAAGGTCCGCAACCTTACCCTTGTACCGTGGATCAAGGAGAGTGGCCAGCCAGTAATGGTCCCTCTCCTTGATCCGAAGAATACGAGGATCCTTCCGCAGACTTTGCAGGATCAGGGAGGCCATGCAGCGTAGGTTTGCTGAGGCATTCGCTCCGGAGTCCTCTGGGTCACTAAGGACGACATGATCCGCAGCCACCTCCTCCCAGCCACGTACAAGTCCACTGGTTTCTTGGGACTGTAAATCATCCCTAAAAGACTGCTGCTGATGATGCTGAGTGCCAGCCTCCACCTCCATGCTGACACAATCCTCCTCCTCCTCCTCCTCCTCCTCCTCCTCTTCCTGTGCGATGGGTGGGACAGAAGGAACACTGTCTGGGTAAAGGGGGCCTTGAGAGGCAAGGAAGTCCTCCTCTTCCTGCCTCTGTTCTGCCTCAAGTGCCCTGTCCATTATTCCACGCAGCGTGTGCTCCAACAGGTGGACAAGAGGTACAGTGTCACTGATGCATGCACTGTCACTGCTCACCATCCTCGTGGCCTCCTCAAATGGTGCCAGGACAGTGCATGCATCCCTGATCATGCCCCACTGGCGTGGAGAAAAAAAACCAAGCTCCCCTGACCCTGTCCTGGTGCCGTAGTCGCACAGGTACTCATTGATGGCCCTCTGCTGCGTGTGCAGCCGCTGCAGCATGGCCAACGTTGAGTTCCACCTGGTGGGCATGTCACATATAAGGCGGTTCTTGGGCAGGTTCAACTCCTTTTGCAGCTCAGCCAGGCGAGCACTGGCATTATAAGATCTGCGGAAATGCACACAGACTTTCCTGGCCTGCCTCAGGACATCCTGTAAGCCCGGGTACCTGCCCAAGAACCGCTGCACCACCAGGTTAAGGACATGAGCCACACAGGGCACATGGGTCAGTTGTCCCTGTCGGAGGGCGGAGAGGAGGTTGGTGCCATTGTCGCAAACCACCATTTCTGGCTTAAGCTGGCGTGGCGTCAACCACCTCTCGGCCTGGCCCTGCAGAGCAGACAGGACCTCTGCCCCAGTGTGGCTTCTGTCCCCCAAACACACCAGCGCAAGCACGGCATGGCATCTTTTTGCCTGCGTACTTGCGTAGCCCCTTGAACGCCTATGGAGCACCGCTGGTTCCGAGGACAAACCACAGGAAGAGGCCATGGAGGAAGAAGAAGAGGAGGGGGTGGAGGAGAGAGGTGTGTCACAACCAGTAGTAGAATTTTGGAGGCGTGGCGGTGGAACAACCTCCAACACTACTGCACCTTGTCCTGCATCCTTCCCAGCTGGCAAAAGAGTGACCCAATGGGCAGTGAAAGAAAGGTAACGTCCCTGTCCATGCCTGCTGGACCATGAGTCAGCGGTAATATGCACCTTACCGCTGACCGCCCTGTCCAGCGAGGCCAAGACATTGCCTTCCACATGCCGGTAGAGAGCCGGAATAGCCTTCCGTGAGAAAAAGTGGCGTTTGGGAACCTGCCACTGAGGAACCGCACATTGCACAAACTCACGGAAGGGAGCCGAGTCTACCAACTGAAAAGGCAGCAGTTGAAGCGCTAGCAATTTAGCCAAGCTAGCATTCAACCGCTGGGCATGTGGATGGCTGGGAGTGAACTTCTTTCGACAGTCCAGCAGCTGGGGCAGGGAAATTTGCCTGCTAGAATCGGACGTCGGTGTACTGCTAGCAGAGTGGCCGCAAGTACTTGGCTGTGACACACCTAATTCTACACCTTCATTCCTCTCAGTGCATGTTTCAGAGAGGACTGAAGTTATAGTGGGGTTGGAGATCCCAGCTGATGCGGTGCAAGGAGAGGTCCGCTTTGTTCTTTGGTGTGGGTCTTTGAGGTAGGCTTGCCAACGAGCTGCATGGCAGGTCAACATATGTCTGGTCAGGCATGTGGTACCCAAGCGGCTGATGTTTTGGCCACGCGATATACGCTTGAGACATATGTTGCAAACAGCAGCTGTGCGATCTGATGCACTAGCCTCAAAAAAGGCCCACACCAAAGAACTTTTTGAATGACGGGCAGAGGCAGCGCCCTGCACAGGCGGAGCTCTGCGGTGTGATTCCGTCGGTGTACTGCCCTTACGCTGGCCACCAAAGGGCATCCTGCCTCGTTGGAGATGTGCCTCCTCCTCATCCTCCTCCTCCTCCTCTCTCCTATTAGGCACCCACGTGGAGTCAGTGACCTCATCATCCCCTCCCTCCTCATCACTGGAGCCAATCTGGCAGTATGCTGCAGCTGCTGGAAGATGACTGCCAGATTGGTGTCCTTCTTGAGCATCCCCTCTGTCTGCTCTCACGCTACTGCCTTCCTGTAGCTGGGTTTCATCATCAGACCCTTCGAAACGCTGGGCATCCTCCTAGAGCATGTACCCAACACTGTGCTCAAACAGTTCGGGGGACTCCTCAGGAGGAGGACATGGTGGGTCTAGGGAAGGAGTGACTGATGATGAGTCTGACATTGATACCAGGGAAGAGGACGCTTTGGCAGCTGCTTTTCCAGTACCCTGAGCCTGGGTGAGAGAGGATGAGGAGGAGGAGGAGGGCTTGGTCATCCACTCTACTAAGTCTTCGGCATGATGTGGCTCAACATGTCCAGCTGCCGAAAAGAAGGACAAGCGTGTCCCATGGCCATGTGCTGATGACAATGCACCGCGTCCACGACCAGCACTGTTGCCCCCAGACACAGAGCCTGCTTGCCCTCTTTTATTGCCTCCTGACTGTCTGCCTCTCCTTGTTTGCCTTCCAGACATTCTAATAGATGGCCTGCAGGGAGATGGGAAAAAAGCAATAAGGGCTACCTTCAGGTGTCCTTCTCTGTCCCTTTACTTAAGGATTTCTAAATATGGTTGAGGATGATTGCTTTTGCACAGAATAGCACAACGACAATTTCCCTGACTGTCCAAAAAAACAAGGATTTCAAAGATGGTTGATGAGGAATGCTTTAGCACACTATAGCACAAGGAGAATTTCCCTCACTGTCCTTCCCTGTCCCTAGAAACAAGGATTATCACAGTGAAAGAAACTGACACTCTTCCTACCTATAGTTTTCTGTCCCTAGAAAAAATGTTTTTTTAAAGCACACTATAGCACAAGGAGAATTTCCCTCACTTTCCTTCCCTGTCCCTAGAAACAAGGATTATCACAGTGAAAGAAACTGACACTCTTCCTACTGTGAGGGGGTTAGCTCGGCAGCGGGTGTGTGTGACCCCCGGGATGGGCTCCCCACACAAAAACAGGCCCAGCAAACGGAGGTTGTGGTTTTCAAAATCAAAAAAGGTGCGGTTTATTTTCTATTTACAGTGACAAAACACAGCAAAGCCAAAAGAAACATAAACAAAATAAATCCTGGTCAACTTGACCTCTGACTAAACATACAGGTTTCCTAACTAACAACTGGGATCAGCCTAGTGCTGTCCTAGTCCCTAAGTCCCTGGTTTTAAATGTCCAAGCAAATAGCCACACAGGCTTTGTCTCACCGCACAGGGGTTCACTCTCCCTAGACAGTCCACACAGGTCTGGGTCCAGGCATGAGCTAACATCTAATGAAGCTGGGAGTTCTTATAGAGGCCTAAATGAGCTGACAAGCTTCAGCTGGTCTCATCAACTCCCTGTCTGCACGACGCCCCACACTCTCCCTAGAGGTATGAGTCATCCATGAGCCCACTAGCCTTATACAACTCTCCACCTAGTTGTATAAGTCGGCGTAAAGCCTGAATCTGGGCGAAATATATCTACCCCCCTGGATGCAACCAGGTGACTTTACCTTTCCCGTGCCTTTATTAGGGCGGGGTCTTTCAACTGTTCTGTGGCAAAGTTTTCCCTGTGAACCTCAAGATCAGAAAACTCCACAGACGGTAGGTTTTCGTCTGAGGAGGTGGGCTCCTCTCCAGTTTCTTGAGTCTCCCCTGCCAATACTGATAAGGGAAATTCCGGAGAGTCCTCACCACTCTCAGGGGAGTTCTGGCTATCACATTCCTGGTACATAGGGGCACCAGTGGGGGGCTCAGGATCATCCCACAGTTCCCAGAACTTCGGAAAATCCCTTCCCACAATGGCGTCATGCGGTAACTGAGATACTAAGCCCACTGGATGAGAGAGGGTACCTTTGGGGGTCTCGAAACACACTGTAGTCACTGGATACTCTCGGGTGTCCCCATGCACACAAATAACAGCTACCTTGCTATTCCCAGAGACCTCTGTTTTAACTAACTCAGCCTTTATCAGGGTCACAAGGCTACCTGAATCCAGCAATACCACAACATTTCTACCATTAACACACATTTTGCATAAATGTTTCTCAGTTCCTCGAATGGCAGTGCATGCGACTGTCGCACACAGCGACTGACGTCTGCCCGTCAGAAAGTCACACTGCATGGGTTCCTCCACAACCGGGCAATTGGCTGCAATATGTCCCGCTTGCCGGCAGCGGTAGCAAACGATCCTTCTTGCGGCCTCTTGAGCCGCTGATTTCCCAGGCTGTTCTCGCCAAACTTGGGGTAGAGCTCCCACCCTCTCACTCTCTCCACCCTCACCCCTTGGAATCCTCTTATCCGCCCCTGGGGATGGTCTGGTCTTAGGGTGGAAAGTCCGAGTGTCTCTGGAAGAGGCCGTCAGGTTCTCTGTAGCCAAGTATTTCTCCACACGATCCACAAGACCATCGGCCGTCTCTGGGTCTCCATGGCTTACCCACTTTTGGATGGCAGTAGGAAGAGCTCTCAAAAACCGATCCATTACAACACGTTCCACAATCTTTGGTGCGGACAAAGTCTCTGGCTGTAGCCACTTTCTGCTCAGGTGAATGAGATCATACATTTGAGACCTGGGGAGTTTTCCAAGCTGGAAAGTCCAGTTATGCACACGCTGAGCCCGGACAGCCTGGGTGACACCCAGCCTTGCCAATATTTCAGCTTTTAGCATCACATAGTCTTTTGCTTGGTTAGGCTCTAGGTCATAGTAAGCTTTCTGCGATTCACCAGTTAACAGAGGAGCCACCAGTCCAGCCCACTGCTCCTCAGGCCACTTTTCTCTTTCAGCGGTCCTTTCAAATGTGGTCAAAAATACCTCTGGATCATCCTCTCCAGTCATTTTTGTCAATAAACGACTCACCCCAAAGGACGCGGTATTAGTGGGACGGCTTTCCTCACTGGTCTGCGGACGTTGCTGCATTACTGCTTCCATCTGTTGTTGTAGTCTCTGCTCTTGCTTCTGCAACAGGTCTATGAAGCGGGCCTCAGATTGCTGCTGGGCTTGTTGCTGAGCCTCCAGACTCTGTTGCAAAGTTGCGTTTGTCTGCTGCTGGGCTGCAAGGCTCTGTTGATGAGCTTGCTGCTGGGCTGCGAAGTTCTGTTGTTGAGCTGCAAGGCTCTGTTGATGAGCTGCAAGGCTCTTTTGCAAACCTGCATTTGTCTGCTGTTGATTGGCATTTGCTAGAGCCAGCTGCTTCAGTATCTCCTCCATGCTGGCTTAAAAAAAAACTGCCACTGGTTCTCCACCAACTGTGAGGGGGTTAGCTCGGCAGCGGGCGTGTGTGACCCCCGAGATGGGCTCCCCACACAAAAACAGGCCCAGCAAACGGAGGTTGTGGTTTTCAAAATCAAAAAGGTGCAGTTTATTTTCTATTTACAGTGACAAAACACAGCAAAGCAAAAGAAACATAAACAAAATAAATCCTGGTCAACTTGACCTCTGACTAAACATACAGGTTTCCTAACTAACAACTGGGATCAGCCTAGTGCTGTCCTAGTCCCTAAGTCCCTGGTTTTAAATGTCCAAGCAAATAGCCACACAGGCTTTATCTCACCGCACAGGGGTTCACTCTCCCTAGAAAGTCCACACAGGTCTGGGTCCAGGCATGAGCTAACATCTAATGAAGCTGGGAGTTCTTATAGAGGCCTAAATGAGCTGACAAGCTTCAGCTGGTCTCATCAACTCCCTGTCTGCACGACGCCCCACACTCTCCCTAGAGGTATGAGTCATCCATGAGCCCACTAGCCTCAGCTGGGCTTATACAACACTCCACCTAGTTGTATAAGTCGGCGTAAAGCCTGAATCTGGGCGAAATATATCTACCCCCCTGGATGCAACCAGGTGACTTTACCTTCCTGCTGTCACACTACCTATAGTTTTCTGTCCCTAGAAAAAATGTTTTTTTAAAGCACACTATAGCACAAGGAGAATTTCCCTCACTTTCCTTCTTTGTCCCTAGAAACAAGGATTATCACAGTGAAAGAAACTGACACTCTTCCTACCTATAGTTTTCTGTCCCTAGAAAAAATGTTTTTTTAAAGCACACTATAGCACAAGGAGAATTTTCCTCACTTTCCTTCCCTGTCCCTAGAAACAAGGATTATCACAGTGAAAGAAACTGACACTCTTCCTACCTATAGTTTTCTGTCCCTAGAAAAAATGTTTTTTTAAAGCACACTATAGCACAAGGAGAATTTCCCTCACTTTCCTTCTTTGTCCCTAGAAACAAGGATTATCACAGTGAAAGAAACTGACACTCTTCCTACCTATAGTTTTCTGTCCCTAGAAAAAATGTTTTTTTAAAGCACACCATAGCACAAGGAGAATTTCCCTCACTTTCCTTCTTTGTCCCTAGAAACAAGGATTATCACAGTGAAAGAAACTGACACTCTTCCTACCTATAGTTTTCTGTCCCTAGAAAAAATGTTTTTTTAAAGCACACTATAGCACAAGGAGAATTTCCCTCACTTTCCTTCCCTGTCCCTAGAAACAAGGATTATCACAGTGAAAGAAACTGACACTCTTCCTACCTATAGTTTTCTGTCCCTAGAAAAAATGTTTTTTTAAAGCACACTATAGCACAAGGAGAATTCCCTCACTGTCCTTCCCTGTCCCTAGAAACAAGGATTCGCACAGTAAAACACACTGACACTCTCCCTACCTATAGTTTTCTGTCCCTAGAAAAAATGTTTTTTTAAAGCACACTATAGCACAAGGAGAATTTCCCTCACTTTCCTTCCCTGTCCCTAGAAACAAGGATTATCACAGTGAAAGAAACTGACACTCTTCCTACCTATAGTTTTCTGTCCCTAGAAAAAATGTTTTTTTAAAGCACACTATAGCACAAGGAGAATTTCCCTCACTTTCCTTCTTTGTCCCTAGAAACAAGGATTATCACAGTGAAAGAAACTGACACTCTTCCTACCTATAGTTTTCTGTCCCTAGAAAAAATTTTTTTTTAAAGCACACTATAGCACAAGGAGAATTTTCCTCACTTTCCTTCCCTGTCCCTAGAAACAAGGATTATCACAGTGAAAGAAACTGACACTCTTCCTACCTATAGTTTTCTGTCCCTAGAAAAAATGTTTTTTTAAAGCACACTATAGCACAAGGAGAATTTCCCTCACTTTCCTTCTTTGTCCCTAGAAACAAGGATTATCACAGTGAAAGAAACTGACACTCTTCCTACCTATAGTTTTCTGTCCCTAGAAAAAATGTTTTTTTAAAGCACACTATAGCACAAGGAGAATTCCCTCACTGTCCTTCCCTGTCCCTAGAAACAAGGATTCGCACAGTAAAACACACTGACACTCTCCCTACCTATAGTTTTCTGTCCCTAGAAAAAATGTTTTTTTAAAGCACACTATAGCACAAGGAGAATTCCCTCACTGTCCTTCCCTGTCCCTAGAAACAAGGATTCACACAGTAAAACACACTGACACTCTCCCTACCTATAGTTTTCTGTCCCTAGAAAAAATGTTTTTTTAAAGCACACTATAGCACAAGGAGAATTCCCTCACTGTCCTTCCCTGTCCCTAGAAACAAGGATTCGCACAGTAAAACACACTGACACTCTCCCTACCTATAGTTTTCTGTCCCTAGAAAAAATGTTTTTTTAAAGCACACTATAGCACAAGGAGAATTCCCTCACTGTCCTTCCCTGTCCCTAGAAACAAGGATTCGCACAGTAAAACACACTGACACTCTCCCTACCTATCCTTCTCTTTCCCTAAACTAAAGAAATCCAGGTTAAGCAAGAAAAAATAAATGTCACTGTCCCTGCCTATGCTTCTCTTTCCCTGCTCCGGAACACACTACACTAGGCCGCCGTGCTGGCGGCCTTTTATAGTGTGGGGCGTGTACTAAACACCCTCAGCAATAATTGGCCACAGGCATCCTGCCTGTGGCCAATCATTGCTCTCCTCGCTGCCGGCACTGTGATTGGCCAAGCATGCGGGGTCACAGTGCATGCTTGGCCAATCACAGCGCCTGGATGACACTGCGATGGCGTAGTGCATTGTGGGCCGTTCGCGTCACTCGAATTTGGCGCGAACGACCCAAATCGTTCGATCTTCGTCGAACGATCGAACAGCCGATGTTCGAGTCGAACGTATGTTCGACTCGAACACGAAGCTCATCCCTACTGTTTATGTGTTAAGTGAACACAGATTTATTTTGCAGCCAATGATAGTTACTCCAGTCACCATTTTAATACTCTTGAGTAGCGCGAAACACTACCTCACATATACCCCTTGCCGGTACTATACCCCTTCATGAAGATGTCAAGAAGAAGATACAGAATGGCGATATGGAAGCTGTCACGGAAGAATGATGTTGGTGTGTCACCCAGTAGCAAAGCGGCACGTGTTGAGAAGCACAGCTTGTTAGGACTGTTATGGACTGTTCTATAGGAGCTAATTCTAAAGCCTATGTTAAGAAGCACAACACGGTAAAACCATTATGGACTGTTCCATAGGAGCTGGTTCTGAAGCCTATGTTGAGAGGCGCAGCTCGGTAAAACCATTGTGGAATATTTCATAAGAGCTGTTTCTGAAGCACATGTTGAAAGGCAGTTAAAGACTGTTCCAGAGGTACTGGTTCTGAAGCACATGGTGGAAGACAGTTATAGGCGGTGCCATAGGAGCTGTGTCTGAGGCGCATGTTGAAGAACGCAACACATTTAGGACAGTTAAGGACTGTTCAGACCATATGGATTGTTCAATGGGAGCCATGTCTGAAGTAGGGTGATATGCGCTCTTCAGGCGCAAAGCGGCATATGTTGGAGAACAATTTGGTATAGTCCGAACATTTCCACATATCTGTTCTTACAATCAAGGTTAGCCATGCTGACATGTGCAGTGAAGCTACAGAGGAAATTGGCCCCAGGCAAAGTCTACATAGCAGGGGATCTGGCTTATGGGTGTATAGAACAATAAAATCTACAAGCAAGCTGATGAGAGACTGCCCTGTGAACAATGGTTGGTCCAGAAGGCAAAGAGGTTGGCAATGGGGGAAGTATGAATGGTGTCTGTTTTGTAAAAAGGCTTCATAACACAGAGCTCAGCCCTTCTGACCTAAAGACCTTGCTGAAACCACATGGATCTCTGGAGGCCTGATAGCAGCCTGTTGACTCGGGCCTAACTCCATGAGGCTCACAGGGGCCTCCAATCTATTTGATATCTGAAACCAGCCAATGAAGAGTATCTTGGGAAATGTGTTGAGTACATTATTAGAGGTGTTATAGACTGTATCTGATATCTGTTGTTAAGATATGTTTCCTATTTTAAAGGAAGTAAATATGACTTGTTTTACTAAGCAACTGTGTCTATCTTTATAATTAACATTGTATCATCAGGCCTAGCATTCTCTGATAGGTTAGACTAGCAAACAAGGGACTATACAATTAATACATAGATGCAATAGTTAGATACAAGAGTATAGATTAATATATATAATATTGCATATTTTACAATAACATATAAGAAACACAGACAACAGTAGTTGAAATGAAATAGGAGTTTATGATCTACTATTTTTTTTTATAAATGATCAGCTACAATTTGCTGCCAAGCCACTGCCCCTCTACCCAGAAAATATTCCAGGTACTTCTGCCATAAATCTCGGGCAATTTGTGAGGGCAATCCAGCACAGGCATTTTCAATAGCTGACAGCACGCCCACAGACGGACGAGCTGCAGCCTCTTCAGCTGGGCCTGCCACTGCAGGGTCCATGTCACTTGGCAGTGAGGTTAGGTAGCTGTTAGCATTCCTCCTTAAAAAATGATGTAGAATACAGCAGCACAGAACCACATGGTTTATCTTGTAGAGTGCCAGGTTGATTGGAGTCAAAAACAGCCTGAAACGACTCAATAGGATGCCAAAGGCGTTTTCGACCACCCTTCTGGCACGAGAGAGCCTGTAATTGAGGATTCTCTGCTCTGGGGTGAGGTTCCTCATAGGAAATAGCTTCATCAGATGTTCCCCCAGAGCAAAGATAAAAAAGGGGAGAAAAAATGGCGCAGAATGAGTTCTAGGCAGAGTAAAAATCAAAGGGATCAATGAATGTTGATGTTGATGTTGCAAGCACTAGCGGCAGCTACCATGAGCAGAAGCAAACTCTGTAAAATATAATGAGGAAAGGAAGGTGCGCCAATCTAAGTGCAGTAAAACAGGCTTTAATTAGCAAATTTGTATAAAAACAGCCAAATGGCTACTCACAGGATACAGGAATAATACAGGCATGTAAGGAGTTAAAGGTGGTCCGGAGTCATCTAAGGCGGTCCTCAGGGGAGATGTTGGTTCCAGATGGAGAGAGGTGTAGCTGAAGATGGCTGAAGGCAGGAAGGCAGGTTGCGGTGTCAGCAAGGGAAGTCAAGAGCAACCAGGTATCCAAGCTGCAGATGTAGTGATGCGCCCTGTGTCATCAGGGTAGACATGGGATAACCAGGAAGCTGCAGTTCAGCGAGGACTTCAGCGTGCGCTTCAGCGTGGAGCGCAGCGTGCCGTCGGACCGGAAGTGACGTGTGGATAGAACGGACCAATAGGATGACGCGTTTCACAGCATCCGCTGTTTCATCAGATCCATAGAAGGCATTATCATAGGTGGGTGTGATATAGTATCACGCCACGTCTCTCTACTATATCACACCCACCTATGATAATGCCTTCTATGGATCTGATGAAACAGCGGATGCTGTGAAACGCGTCATCCTATTGGTCCGTTCTATCCACACGTCACTTCCGGTCCGACGGCACGCTGCGCTCCACGCTGAAGCGCACGCTGAAGTCCTCGCTGAACTGCAGCTTCCTGGTTATCCCATGTCTACCCTGATGACACAGGGCGCATCACTACATCTGCAGCTTGGATACCTGGTTGCTCTTGACTTCCCTTGCTGACACCGCAACCTGCCTTCCTGCCTTCAGCCATCTTCAGCTACACCTCTCTCCATCTGGAACCAACATCTCCCCTGAGGACCGCCTTAGATGACTCCGGACCACCTTTAACTCCTTACATGCCTGTATTATTCCTGTATCCTGTGAGTAGCCATTTGGCTGTTTTTATACAAATTTGCTAATTAAAGCCTGTTTTACTGCACTTAGATTGGCGCACCTTCCTTTCCCCCAGAGCAAAGGCCTTATCTGCCACAAAAACAAAATTTAGGCCCTCAACATTTTCCTCAGCAGATGGCAAGTTTTTTTTTTTTGAAAAATTCTGTTTATTGATTTTGACAACACATACAACAAACAACAGTAACCGACCCAGCACAACACTGTGTCGGTGACAGGCCAACATGGCCAACATGTACAGGTACAATTACAGAACTTGTCCTGTCTATCTGACAGTAGTAGTACTAACTAACTATCAGGCAATAGCAAAACCCCCTCCCCCTCCCCCCCAACAACCCCCATGCTCAGTTCCCTCTCCCCATCCCCCATGTGCCTTCCGGATACAGCAATCTTGCCCCACCGCACACTTTGGCCAAAATCTAAAGGCGGAGCCCCAAATCTTTCAGCAGATCCACTTGATTCAAAAATACACAACTTAGCCTTCCCCCAGTTGCAGGTGCTAACCTACAGTCAGATCATGCCTGCCACACCTTGTCAAATTTCTTTCCACAACCTCTAGATAAGTAAGTCACCTTATAATATGGCATCATGGAATTGACCAGCCCCTTCCAGAAGTGCAAATCAGGTGCCCCCGGTTTGCGCCACCGCAACAAAATGGCCTTCCTCCCATAGAACAAAAGGATGTTGAGAAGAGTTCTATGGGCCTGGGACGGGACCACCTCTTCCACCAAACCCAGGAAACACACCTTAACTGTCGCCGGGACAGGAGTAATCGGAACCGCCGATATACAGGAGGTAACCTCCGACCAAAACTGTTTAATCTGAGGGCAGCTCCGAAATATATGTTCAGCAGCCGCTGGAGCAAAAGAGCATCTCCAGCATTCCGCCTGCACTGCGGGATAAATGGACGCCAGTCTAGCTGGCGTATAATAAATCCAATGAAAGAACTTAAAATGAATCAGCCTGTCCCTAGCTGCTATCAGATGTTGGAACGAATGTGTCCACATGTCGTCCCAGTCCTCTCCCTAAATGTCCAGGACTTCAGCCTCCCACTGTTCTCTACACTTGTGCACTGCCTTCGGCCTAGTTTTGAACAATTCCTTGTAAGAAACAGAGCATCTTTGGTAGGTCATCTGTTGTTAGCAAATTCTCCAAGTTCGAGGGAAAGGATTCTATGGTCTCATTTTTAAATTGCGATTGAAACGCATGGCGCAATTGAATATACCTAAAGTATTGTGAGTTAGATAGGTCTGGCTTTAAGCTGGTCAGACGTTAGCAATTCCCCATTGTAACAGCACCCCAATATCCAGGGGATTAGCGCCGTTTACGATGTTCCCTCTCCTAGACACACATCCACTCGCTACCAATATCCACAGCTAAACGACCCTTTCCTATAGGAGCCGACCCCTCTGGAAGAAGACGAGACGCACTCTGTCTCTTCTGTAGTAGGAATGAATTTATTATTGAGAAACATTGTAACTTTATACACAATTCAAGGCACATGATTTAACATGAACAAGGGCCCAGCTCCACCCACACATCCCAAGACTCAACACCTCATCCTGACGTCTGCTAGGCTTCAAAAGATCCCAACACAATAGAATATACGATCTCCAATACACATCTTTTCACAAAGGGTTGGCAGCCAGTCTGTCTGGCACTTTACAATACACACAAGGACAGACTTAAATGAACAATAGAAATGCAAAACAACTTAATTCCTCACAGCAATGATACTTAACCCCCACATACAGTATACATCCAATCTATATACAATGTATATACAGCCTTGAATATGGCTATCACAGACCATATCGGGGGTTTCTTTTATTCACCCTGTGTCCAAAGTGACCCCACTGTCACACATCTCCCCTTTCGGCAGGGGACTAACAGAGGAGGGGACCCCAGACGGGTCTACTCCGAAGTTAGTCCATGGGTCCATTCTTCCAATGCTGGTATCCACCCAGTACCACAAATGAATTGCTCCAAGCAGAGCATTACTTACCCAGCCAACCTCTGCCTCTCTCAGAGAACATACCCGCCGCTGGGGAGAAGACAGGGTGACTGGGCTCACTCCGTCATGCTGTTGGGGATCTGGGTCGACTGCCCGGCATCCCTGGGGTATACAAGTGGAGACTGAAGTCCCATCCACTTGTGGTAGGTGGAAGTCCCCCAGTACTTGCAAAGCAAGGCTGACATCCTCCTGTCTCAGTGTCACACCATTTTCTGGGGTTGTGTCAGTGAGGACTGAAGTCCCATCCAATACCACAGGAACTCCCTCTTCTGTTAGTTGAGAGCCGAGGCCCGTGGCACTCGGCTCTGCTGCCAGCTCTTCTGCTGGGTTGCTGTGAGTGGAGACCGCAGTCCCATCCACCGATATCCGCTCAAGTGGCAGTTGTGTGCAGCGGCCAGTAGCATTCTGCCCTGCTGCCAGTGATTCAGCTGGGGGTAAAAGCTTTACCACCCCAGCTTGTTGCTGGAGAGAGGGGCCAACTGCCCCGGCTCCCTGAAACTCCACAGTTGTTTCCGGTGCTGGGCAGCACAGGTTGCTATCACTCTGCCCTGTTGCCAGTACTCCTGCTGGGGACTCCACACCATCTGCTCTGGCTACCTGTTGGGGAGGGAAAATGGCTGCTTCTCCTCCCTGCATCTCTGAAATCCACTCAGAAAGAGGAACCATCACCTTCTCAACTCGGGCCTCCAACACTGCTACGGGTGTAGAGCAGGGGTCTGCAGTACTTTGTCCTGCTGCCAGTACTTGAGCGGGCGATGCATAATTCATAACATCCTCTGCACAGTCCATTAAGTCCATACCTTCTGTATTCTGTGGCTGGGGAGATGAGCCAACTGCCCTAGCTCCCTGGAACTCCATATCATCCACTTCGGCTTTAAGGGTGGCAATCTTCAGATTTTCCACTGCTGATTCTTCAGCCAGGCTAGCTCCCTGGAACTCTATATCATCCACTTCGGCTTTAGGGAGGGCAATCTTCATCTTTTCCACTGCTGATTCTTCAGCCAGGATTTCATAGTTGTCAACTGGTAATTCCTGATAGTCCCAGGCAAAGGGAGCCCCACCCTGCTGCTGAGCAGAGTCTAGCAGCTGTTTGTAGGCAATCTCCAGCTCCCATTCCTGAACGGCCAGAAACTCCAAATCTTCCTGTACCCAGTGCCCTTCCGAGACATTCAGTCTTTGTTCTCTGTGCTCCATTATTTCCTCCAAACGCCACTCCTGATCACTCCCAAAGTCAGGGTCCTCGGACAGCCTCCAATACAACAATCCCAGGCCATTATAGTCAAAGCCTTCCGTGGGGCTGTCATCCGCTGACCATGGGCACTCTTGGGCTACATACCACCGGAGGGCTCTGTAGCTCTCGTCCAACCGCATCTCTGCCCGGATCAGCCTGCTTAACTCAGCTGTCCACTCCTGCTTCGGTTGTTCCCCCAATAACAGCATTCATACTTCATACTGCGACCAGTACCTTACATGGATGGAGGGGAGAACTTTTCCCTGGTGTTGCTGCTCGAGGGCTAGCACTTTCTTCCAGAGTTCGCAGCGGATCGAATCCGACCATCCCAGCAGGACCTCCTCTGATACTGGTCCTCTATGCTGTATCTGCATCTCTCGCAACCTCCTTCTGAATTCCTTTTCCATGTCGGCTGGTATCTGTATCTCTCCTCTCCTTTCAGTTGGTGCTGCTTTTTTAGGTGTTGTCTCTGATTGCCATATTTCCACCATTCTCTGCTCATGTTGTCGCTCATCCTGCCGCTCGATTTCTCTAATGGCTTCCTGTATGGCGGTCTCTGATGGGTTAGCACCATATAATGCCAAGCGGTCTCGAACTCGTTGCTGAAACAAATCTTCAACTGACCGGGGTCCTGCATCACCATTCCTCTGGTTCATCTCGGCTCTCAAGTAAGTCTTTCAGCGTGGCTTTCCTGCAGGCTGCATAGCTTGGTCATTCACTGTGGTGGCTTGGAGTGTCCCAGGAACTGGAGGGAAAATCCCGCTGCTGCCAACCAATGTAACGGCACCCCAATATCCAGGGGATTAACGCCGTTTACGATGTTCCCTCTCCTGGACACACATCCACTCGCTACCAATCTTCCACAGTCAAACGACCCTTTCCTATAGGAGCCGACCCCTCTGGAAGAAGACGAGACGCACTCTGTCTCTTCTGTAGTAGGAATGAATTTATTATTGAGAAACATTGTAACTTTATACACAATTCAAGGCACATGATTTAACATGAACAAGGGCCCAGCTCCACCCACACATCCCAAGACTCAACACCTCATCCTGACGTCTGCTAGGCTTCAAAAGATCCCAACACAATAGAATATACGATCTCCAATACACATCTTTTCACAAAGGGTTGGCAGCCAGTCTGTCTGGCACTTTACAATACACACAAGGACAGACTTAAATGAACAATAGAAATGCAAAACAACTTAATTCCTCACAGCAATGATACTTAACCCCCACATACAGTATACATCCAATCTATATACAATGTATATACAGCCTTGAATATGGCTATCACAGACCATATCGGGGGTTTCTTTTACTCACCCTGTGTCCAAAGTGACCCCACTGTCACACCCATCCATAGTAATATCCTTGAGCAGTTTGATTCCCCTAGTCACCCAGCCCATGGGATCGTCGAATGAATAAAAATGAGGCAATTTAGGGTTCATCCACAAGGGAGTGGAAGGAGAGAAACCCTGGTATATGGGACATGCCATTCCAACCACCTCCTCCCACGCCTTAATCTTGGCCTTCATAGAAGCAGTAAGAGGAAGGTCCATCTTGACACCTCTATGAATGGCCAACCGCTGGGATTCATAGGAGCCCAAGTGTGCCGCTTCCAGGACCATGGCTGAGTCCCCATCATCTGAGGTCAGCCATACATGAACAAACACCATTTGTCCAGCTAGATAATACTTCCGCCAATCTGGTAGGGCCAAATCACCCTCCCCCCAGGGTTCTTGTAGGACTTTCAGTCCTATCCTGGGTTGTTTAGGAGCCCACAGAAACAAGCTAGTAAGGCAATCCAATTTTTTTAAAAAGGACTTGGGGATCCATACGGGAGCATTGCATAAAAAATATAGTATGACTGGGAGGATTTAAATTTTCAATAGGTTAACCCTTCCTATAAGCGATAAAGGGAGTTTTTGCCAGGCCTGGATCTTCTGCTTGAAAAATATCAGGAGCGGTGCCAGATTAAGGGGCATGTAGTCTACCACATTCGCCATAATCTTGACCCCTTAATACGTGATCTGCGAGACCCACCTTAATGGCAGGGCCCAGGTCAGCAATGTCCCTGGCCCCAGCATCTAGTGGTAAATTCGATGATTTAGTCCAGCAGGTGGCAAGTTTAAGGTGCCATTCTGGAGACGCTTGAAGAACTCTGTCTGCATAATCACTCCTCCATCAGAGTTGTGGCCGTTTTTCCCAACAGCCACAAGAACTCATAGTTGACAGACACTACAGCTAGCATGACTATGCTGCAAGAGCCCTTATAATTAAAATAATATGAGCCAGAGTTGGGTGGTGGTACAATCCGTACATGCTTGCCATCAATGGCACCACTACAGTTGGGAAAAACCTACTGATGATGGAACTGGGCTGCAACGTCCTGCCATTGCTCTGGGTTGGAAGGAAACTGGATTCAAAAAATAAAAAATAAATTATTACTTCTGCACATAATATTGCAAGCAGATTTGACACAAACATGCTTAGCCAACATAAGGATACACTTAAATGAGTATTTAAAGACAAAAGTTGAAGGTCAACTTATCTGATTCCTCCCTCTCCCTCTGGTGGCCATTAGACAAATTTTAGGGGGGGGGTAATTGGTAGATGTTTTGGACAGGTAACCCTCTTCACTTCCATGAGAGCTGTTTGCATAAATAATCAGTGATACTTTGGCCAGCCCCTCCTTACTTACACTATTGGCAGCCCAGTGGACAGGTAAGAAGTGTCATAATCTAAAAAGCTGGATACACACTGTCCAAATTGCAGCACATTTTGACATTATGATTTAACCTATCAATATAAAAGGAGACAAAAACTTAATACGTTTCAATTTGTAGGTAATCAGGCAGGCCTTTGCACTAAATGGTTTGGTGAATTTATACAGAAATTTGAACATAAAAGAGGGATGGTGTGTATGAGTTTTGCGAAGTCAGCAGATATAGTATTTGGATCTGTTAACTTAGCATTTTTGTAGGGGAGGGAGGGTTCCAAATGAGTTTGGGCCCCAAAAAATGGTCTCTTGCACTTTGCCTGAATTTGAGGACAAGAATAACATTTATGTAAGCCCCAAAATGTAGCTGACAAAAAACATTGTTAAGTTACTAGGCTAGGTGTGTATGAGCCCAGGATAGCATGCTGAGGAGGTTAGTGAAGGAAAATATGCATGCAGGCCAAAAAAGGAGCAGGAAAAGCTTACAGCATGCATGAGGACAAAGAGGACATTCACAGCATATTACAATCTCAATATTGATCATGTAATCAACAAATTAGTACAACACATTAGCAAACATAAATACATAGAATGTGATCTTAAAAGTAAAAACTTACCCTAATATAGTCTGCAGGACTTGAATGATGGCTGAGCAGATCTCTGGAATAATGACTCCCAGAGCCTGGGGGGAGATCCCAGTCATAAACTTGAGGACAAGAAGAGAAAGAACAAGGGCGCACCAGCCTAATGTATTATCGTTACGATATTTTATTTGTATAAAAACGACGAAAAGGTACTCACAAAGGTAGTAAAATAGTTTGCCATGTACAAGTGGTACCATGGATGGCTGCAACATGTAGAACCCAAACCACACTCTGACCGATCATGAAGGACGTGATAGAAGACACTACTGTCTGACGCGCTTCGAAGCGCAAAGCTTCTTCATCAGAGCCAAGCAGTGTGTAGCCCTCATACCTACCCTTTATATAGGCAAACATGCATGTGGACTGCCAATCGAGCAAAGGGAGGACCTGCCAGGGAACGTGGTGATGCCTCCCACTTAGGTGGGTGGTCTTGCAAAGGCAGTCAGTGACACCCTCTGGGTGGGGCCAAATGGTAGACCCAAACCACAATAGACAACAGACAGCCCTAATGGTTAGTAGTTCATTTGCAGGCTGGGTCATCCCATATAGAGATCAATGGACCAGCAAGAAAGCATTACCACTAGGAGTAGCACTGACACAACTAAATTGATGGGTGTCCATGTATCACACTAAAAGCACAAACGTGGAGAAGTAGTTCCACTTACTTCATAAGTGATGCCCACAGCGGGCGGTGACCCTCCCACAGAGGCTGAACCTGCAGCGATATCGGTGGTGGTAGTGGTGGGGGTGTGATCGTGTGTGTTGGCCGCGAGTGGAGCGCAAACAGACTCATCTGTGCTCCACGTTACTGGAAGTGCGGGCCTTACGTCATCGGCTAGGCGTCCGCCGTCGCCCGATGATGCCGCTTGGGTTGGACTAGACGGTCGCCATTTTGGAGTGGACCAAAAGCGATAGAGGCCAAAGCAGGACATACAGGTGACGCCTAGGTCACCATGCAGGCTGAGCCCACACCCAGCGGATCATAGGACAAATGCCACATATTATAGATCATCAGGCCTGTTAGCTGCCAGAAGGATCCTACCAGCAGCCCAAAAAGGCACACACATGCATATATACTGTGACGGTATGCGAGGTGAGATAACTGACAATCGCTATGTTTCACCTCGCATTCGGTCCATTGTAAGGGACTGAACCAGAATCCGGCCCAGGTTTTTCCAGCCTCTGTAGTTGGCTGGGTTCCGGTCCGTATATTCAGGTTCACTGGAATCCATAGGCAGCTGGGCTTTAAAGATCCAGGAAGAGAGCACAGCAATGCTCTGGCCTGAGACTCAGAAGGGAATCGGAGTAAGAGGAGTGCTGGTTATTTTGGGCTGAAAGAAAAGGTTTGCTTTACTTCACCTTGTGTTTTGTGGGTGACGGGGACCAGCCCCTCACCGTATAGAGAGCGATTACTGTATAGTTTAGCGCTGGACGGCAAGGATTTGTTTTACTGTTTTGTTTATTTTTGTATGACTATTGCAAATCACTTGTAAATAAAGCTGGCAATACGCCAGGTTTTAAAGAAACTGCCTGTACGCTGACCTTCATTCTGTGAAAAGGTGATCCCCACGAGCTAATCTCCCACACGTGGTGGATTCAGCGGGCATTTTCTGAAGATGGAGGAAATGTTAAAGGCCCTGCTACAGGCCAATGCAGCTCAGCGGGAAACCAACCGCCAAGTCGCAGCACAACAGGCAGCACAACAGGAGGCCGCTGCAGCACAACAAGCAGCCCAGCAGGAGATGAACTGCCAAGTCGCAGAGGCCGCTGCAGCACAACAGGCGGCCCAGCAGGAGATGAACCGTCAGTTTGCAGAGGCTCTGATGGAACTGAAAAAGGGGTCCGCACCTCATGTGCCAGTGGAAGCCAAGATGATACATGCATCCTACCACTTACAGAAAATTACATCTGCTGATGATATCGAGGCATACTTGGCGACTTTTGAGAGAGTTGCTGTCCGCGAAGGATGGCCAAAAGAACAGTGGGCGGGTCTGTTGTCCCCATTTTTAACAGTAGAATCCCAAAAGGCCTATTTTGACCTAGAACCCGATAAGACCCAGGACTATGAGACTCTAAAGACAGAGATACTCGCACGCTTGGGTGTCACCATGGCAATCCGGGCCCAGCGGGTGCATCAGTGGTCATTCTCCAGCAACAAGCCACCCCGTTCGCAAATGTTTGACCTGGTCCACCTCACCAAGAAGTGGTTGCAGCCAGAGACCTTGACAGGCCCGCAGATCGTAGTGCGTGTGGTAATGGACCGGTATCTGCGTGCGCTTCCGGCTGCTCTGAGGAAGTGGGTCGGACAGGGCGGCCCCAAAACTGCAGCCCAACTGGTCGACCTAGTGGAGCGGTACATTGCTACTGAGGACTTGGTGAATCCATCTACGCCCCACTTCGGTGTGTCTAGGGGTGCAAGATCTCCCGGCGGTTCGGGTAAGGCTGTTCCAGGGTCCAAGAGCTTGGGGAGATTTGATAAGACTGTTGTTCCAACTCATGAGACTGTGCTTCCTAGACCTGGAGACTGGCCAAAGAAGCCAGGAAGGTCTTTGGAACCGTTGAGAGGACTGGGGGTTGAGCATATAAGATGTTTTCGTTGCCATGCATTAGGGCATATTGCTGCGAACTGTCCTTTAAATGATGAGCCTATGCAATGCGATTATGCTTATATGAAAAGACGCCTTTCTTTGTTTGCACAGGTCGCATGTACTGCATCATGTCAGAGTCGCATTGAAAAACAAATGTGTGTGTTATTTCTGTGGATGGAAAGCCACTGACAGCCCTGCTAGACTCTGGTAGTGTGGTGACCCTAGTCAGGAGTGATTGTGTGAACCCCACAAAACTACACCCCAGTACTATTGGGGTAATTTGCATCCATGGGGACACTCGAGACTACCAGACAGCGGTGGTTGAGGTTGAGACCCCCAGGGGCAGTATAACACATTCAGTGGGGGTGGTATCTTCACTGCTTCATGAAGCTTTAGTGGTAAGAGATTTTCCCCATTTCTGGAATTTATGGGAGTGCAAAGGGAGGCTGGTAGATAGAGCTCCCCCTGCTGGGGAAGCACGGGAACTCTCACCCGACCCTTTTTGCCAAAGGGAAGGGGATGCTGTTGGTGGGATCGAGGAAGCTGGAGACCCTCTTCCTTTCCCTGTCATGGTTGGGGAGCCGGAGGACCTGGAAGCTAGCTCCCAGCCTGAGGGTAACGAACAGAAGAACCTCTATGACCCTGACATTGAGAGTAGCCAAGATGTGGTACCTGATTTAGAGGTCAGGAGAGAGGATTTCTGTACCGAGCAATTACGAGAGGCCACCCTCATGAGAGCCAGGGAAAACGTTGAGATGTTGGATGGGGAACCGGTGGATCCTAATTGGGTGGTGTCTTTCCCTTACATGGCAATTAAAAACAATTTATTGTATCGAGTGATAAAACATGGAGAGGACGAGGTAGAACAGCTACTAGTCCCCAAACCCTTCCGCAGGGTGGTGCTAGACCTGGCCCATGGTCATGTAATGGGGGGGCATCTCGGTGTTGAAAAAAACAGGGAGAGAATCGCCCAGAGATTTTTCTGGCCCAGATTGCATGCAGATGTCAAGGAGTACTGCGAATCGTGCCCCGAGTGCCAAATGTCGGCACCGTCACCCCATTTTTGCAGCCCCCTCGTTCCTCTGCCAATAATCGAGGTCCCCTTTGAGAGGATTGGCATGGACCTGGTGGGGCCGGTTGTGAAATCTGCCCGCGGTCAGCAGCATATTCTGGTGATCCTGGACTATGCGACTCGCTATCCTGAGGCCATACCCTTGCGCAATACCTCTGCTAAGGCTATCGCCAAGGAATTGGTCCATGTCTTTAGTCGACTGGGAATCCCAAAAGAGATCTTAACCGACCAGGGCACCCCCTTTATGTCCAAGGTTACCAAGGAGCTTTGTAAGTTATACAAAATCTCCCATCTCCGTACCTCTGTCTACCACAACCAACCGGATGGTCTGGTCGAAAGATTTAATAAAACTTTGAAAAGTATGCTGAAAAAGGTGGTCGACAAAGATGGGAGAAACTGGGATTTTTTGCTGCCATATCTCATGTTTGCAATACGTGAGGTTCCGCAGGCGTCCACAGGCTATTCCCCCTTTGAACTCTTGTATGGTAGGCATCCCAGGGGACTGCTAGATGTTGCCGAGGAAACATGGGAAGGTGAGGCAACCCCATATAAAAGCATCATAGAGCATGTCTCCTTGATGCAGGATCGAATCGCAGCTGTCCTGCCCCTGGTGCGAGAACATATGGAGCGGGCCCAGGAGGCCCAAAGGAGGGTCTATGACCGAAGTGCCAGGGTCCGTACTTTCAGCCCTGGGGACAGAGTGTTGGTATTGGTCCCCACGGTGGAAAGTAAGTTTTTAGCCAAGTGGCAGGGTCCCTTCGAGGTTGTCGAAAGGGTGGGGGAGGTAAACTACAAAGTCTACCAGCCAGGGAAAAGGAAACCACACCAAATTTACCATGTGAATCTCCTAAAACCCTGGAAGGACCGAGAGACTTTACTGGCCACGTCCCCGCCTCCAACTGACCGGGTACCCGTGACACCTCACGGATACCCTGTCCGTGGCACAACAAAGTGACGTTAGGGTGTTTGTGCATAAAAATAGAGACTTTTTCTCCCTCTTACCCGGACTGACCAACGTGATCCAACATGACATAGTGACGGAACCAGGGGTTCGGGTAAATGTGAAGCCGTATAGAATCCCAGAGGCCAGGCGTGAGGCAGTCGTGAAAGAAATTAAAAACATGTTGGAGTTGGATGTGATAGAGGAGTCCCACAGTGAGTGGTCGAGCCCCATAGTGCTGGTCCCAAAACCTGATGGCACTATCAGGTTTTGTAATGACTTTCGAAAACTTAACAGTGTATCCAAGTTCGATGCATACCCGATGCCCCGGGTCGACGAACTTGTGGACAGGTTAAGACAGGCTCACTATATAACGACCCTAGACCTGACAAAAGGCTATTGGCAAATACCGCTGTCTGAATCGGCCAAGGAGAAGACTGCCTTTTCCACTCCTGAGGGCTTCAGTACAAGCGGATGCCTTTTGGTCTGCATGGGGCCCCTGCATCATTCCAACGAATGATGGACAAAACTTTGAGACCACATCGCCCGTATGCGGCTGCTTATTTGGACGATGTGGTCATCCACAGCCCAGATTGGCAATCGCACCTGCCCCGGGTACAGGAGGTGGTAGATTCCCTTAGAGAAGCAGGCCTCACGGCTAACCCAAAGAAGTGTGCCATAGGCCTGGAGGAGGCCAAGTACCTGGGCTATGTTATTGGCCGGGGACTTGTCAAGCCTCAGACCAATAAAATTGAGGCAATTCACAAGTGGCCCCAACCCGTAAACAAGAAACAAGTTCAGGCCTTCCTAGGCATTACGGGGTATTACCGACGGTTTATACCTGACTTTGCCACTATTGCCGTCCCTCTGACTGACCTGACGAAGGGCAGAGGGTCGGTCATGGTCAAATGGAACACTGAGGCCGAGAAGGCGTTTCAAAAAATAAAACAGGCCCTTTGTGCACTACCGGTGCTGGTGACCCCGGACTTCACAAAGGAGTTTGTCGTACAGACAGACGCCTCTGAGGTGGGCCTAGGGGCTGTACTGTCACAGGTCAGGAATGGTAAGGAGCACCCGGTTGTATACCTAAGCCGGAAGCTGAACAAGCACGAAAGGAACTATGCCATTGTTGAAAAGGAGTGTCTCACCATTAAATGGGCCTTAGACTCCTTGAGGTATTATCTATTTGGGAGGTCGTTCAGGCTGGTCACTGACCATGCTCCCCTGAATTGGATGTGTGATAACAGGGAGAAAAATGCCCGTGTGACAAGGTGGTTCCTTGCTTTACAGCCCTTTAAATTCACGGTTGAGCACAGGCCGGGCAAACTCCAGGATAATGCTGATGCCCTCACCCGCGTGCACTGTATGGCTGGGTCAAGTGCTCAGCCGCAGGGGCTTGAGCAGAGGGGGAGGATATGTGACGGTATGCGAGGTGAGCTATATGACAATCGCTATGTTTCACCTCGCATTCGGTCCATTGTAAGGGACTGAACCAGAATCCGGCCCAGGTTTTTCCAGCCTCTGTAGTTGGCTGGGTTCCGGTCCGGATATTCAGGTTCACTGGAATCCATAGGCAGCTGGGCTTTAAAGATCCAGGAAGAGAGCACAGCAATGCTCTGGCCTGAGACTCAGAAAGGAATCTGAGTAAGAGGAGCGCTGGTTATTTTGGGCTGAAAGAAAAGGTTTGCTTTACTTCACCTTGTGTTTTGTGGGTGACGGGGACCAGCCCCTCACCGTATAGAGAGCGGTTACTGTATAATTTAGCGCCGGACAGCAAGGATTTGTTTTACTGTTTTGTTTATTTTTGTATGACTATTGCAAACCACTTGTAAATAAAGCTGGCAATACGCCAAATTTTAAAGAAACTGCCTGTACGCTGACCTTCATTCTGTGAAAAGGTGATCCCCACGAGCTAATCTCCCACAATACCTACACGAGGGCACTAAAGAGCAAAGCAGTGCAGCTGCAGACATGAATGTACAGCAGCAGCACCACTGACACTCTTAATATCACAGCAGTATTAAGATTAGAATTAGAATTAAAATTAGCTGTATGCATCACGATAACAGCTGTGAATATACCCGCACCCAGGAAGGGAGGTAGAAGCAGAAGAGGTTCTACATTCAATGGTGCAAGCAGAGTATACATAGAAAGAAATATATGTGTGTAAAAATCATATGTATATATAAATATATATAGAGCATATACAATATATACCCAATATAAATATAAATATAAAAAACATGTAAATGAATACTTAGAATAAGTATAATAATATAATAAAATAAAATAAAATCCAAGCAAACTATTTGGATTAATTGGATGCTGAACATACCAATAGAAAAAACACACATATAAAAAACATTATAAACCTTATGGGTATATATACGCTAAAAGCACCACAAATAAGTAAATCTTATGTGATGTATGTAGAACAAAAATATTAATAATAAAGACCTATGATGTCATAAAAAGCCTATAAACGGTATAATTAAAATAGAGCTTAAAAAATGCCAATAGGGAAAAAGGAGAAATACGAGGAATACGTTTGCTACAGAAAGGGGAGGGGGGGGAGGAGGTCAGGGAAACAAAAAAACCCTAGCCTAGGCATGGAGCGAGACCACATGGTGCCCCGTCAGAGGGGAAAGAGGCGAAAAGATGAATGAAAAAGGAAATCATGCTGGGATATTAATTAATTTGAGCTGATTTTATGAATTTCGGGGTCTACATTTAGCCCCCCAGGGGTAAGACTGCCAAGGGTGAAGATCCAGTAGGCCTCGCGTTTGCAGAGCCTCTGGTGTCTCCTACCTTTATCTAAATCTCCTCCAATGGACTCGATACCAAAAACCCTCATACCAGATGGATCGCCCTGATGCACTTCCTGGAAGTGTCTAGGGACTGGGTATTTGACACTGGTATTAGTAATGTCCCACTTGTGTTCGTCTATGCGCACTCTCATAATACGAGAAATACGACCTACATAGAGGTGTCCACATGGACAAATAATACCATAAACAACAAATTCAGTCCCACAATTGATGAACTGCTTCAGCTGGTGAACCTTACCATCTCTGCCTACTACTGACTTCTTTCTATGCCACATGAACCTACAGGTGCCACAATTTTTAACGCTACATTTGTAGCTTCCCTTCTGATCGAAGATGGTTGACCAAGCATTAATAGTTTTACTAATAGGCTTTTTTACCCTGCTAGGGGCAACCATACTTCTCAGATCACGAGGCCTTCTAAATACTATATTAGGTTTATCAGGGAGATGTTCTTTCAGCACTGGATCATGTTTTAATATACCCCAATTTTTCTTCAAGATGTTTTGTATCTCAAAGGCCTTGTTAGTATACTGAGTGGAGAAGCGGGCTTGGGCAGGATCAGAATTGACAGTAGAGGCTGGCCGTGTGGTGCCTTCAGGTGGATTGTCATATAAGTCTTATTTTTTGAAAGCTGTCTCTATTAGTACGGGGTCATAGTCCTTCTCCTGAAATTTCTTAATAAGAAGCTCACTCTGTACCAGGTAGTCCTCTTTTAAGCGGCAAAAATGTCCATAGGGGATATTTCTAATCCATCTAGGATGGTGATTACTTTTGGCGTGCAGGAAGGAATTGCGACAACTAGGCTTAAAATGAGTCCTAGAAAAAATGTTTCCATCAGAGTCACTCCTATGTTCTAGGTCGAGGAAGACAAGAGTATCTTTGCTAATGACATGGGTAAAATCTATGCCAAAGGGGTTGGCTCTACAGTATTCAAGGAAGTTACTCAATTCCAGATCTGTTCCTTCCCAGATGATGAGAATATCATCAATGTACCGGGCGAAAAGAACCAGGTTCGCCCCGAACGGATTGTTATTCCAGATTGAGACATTATCCCAAAAACCCATAAATAGGTTAGCATAGCTCGGGGCGAACCTGGCCCCCATGGCCGTGCCCCTGGTTTGCAAGAAGTGTTCCCCCAGGAAGGAAAAATGATTATGCGTAAGGGCAAACTCAACACAATCTAACAAGAACTTTGCCTGCAAAGAATTCAAGTTGCTGGCTTCTGACAAGTAGTAATTTAGTGCTCTTAAGCCATATTCATGGTCGATAGATGTGTACAGAGATGCCACGTCAAGCGAGAGCCATCTGTAATTGGGCTGCCAGACGTAATGTGACAAAACCTCCAACATATGGCCAGAATCTCTAACAAATGATGGAAGACATGTCACAAAGTCTTGCAAGAAGTGATCGATATAGCATCCCAAATTGCTAGAGATATTATCGATACCCGCAATGATGGGCCTGCCCGGGGGATTAACCATACTCTTGTGTACTTTGGGAATGTGATAGAAATTTGGAGTGGCTGCATGTCTATTATAGAGGAAATAGTATTCATCCTTTGTTAGGACAGTATCCAGGAGGGCACGATCAAGGAGCAACTTGAGCTCTTTAGTATACTCAATGGCGGGTCCCTTTTTAATCTGATATAGGTGTCCGTATCACCCAGCAGTCTCATTGCCTCTGCAATGTAGTCGACTCTGTTTTGAATGACGAGACTTCGGCCCTTGTCGGCCTTTCTTATAATAACATCCTGGTTCTGTTTTAAACTGTCAACTGTCATCCCTAAACTGTCAGGGCGTTTACCATGCTGATTTTTGTTGTTAATTGTACCTTGATGGAATTTGTTTTTAAAGGACTCAAAGACCAAATCGTAAAAGGTGGAAATTAATCTGCCTTTAGCCCAATGGGGAAAAAAAGATGACTTAGGTCTAAATGCAGTATGAGTGATGGCATTTTCCACAGGAGTCCCAGGTGCTAACGGTGACATTACCCCATGTTGGGCCTCTAAATAAAGTTCCTCTAGAATATTAAGGGCTAAATCTTATTCCACACTGGTCTCTAAGGAAGCTGGAGATGCTAAATCGACACCACTAGTAGTTAAGGTATCCTTACCGTTATCTTTTAAAATATAATACCGCTGAATAGTGAGCTTCCTTATATATTTATTCAGATCTATAAATAGTTTGAATAAATTAGGTACACTAGGTGGGGCGTAATTAAGGCCTTTTCTTAGAAGATTGAGCTTCGTGTCAGTGAACAAGGAGCTAGATAGATTATAAATCGTAATAGTGGAGTAGGTGTTGTCTACACCCTGCCCCTTTTGGTATCTCTTTCCTCCTCCCTTTCCTCGTCTGGTTCCTCTCCTCTTTTCCTTGTCTTTTTCAGTAGCGGAGTGATCAACAGAGGGATCGCCTTCGGAGTCTCCGTTATCAATCCTCGTGGGCTCTGATGTCCGTCCGCCTATCCGACAGTTGTGCTATTAGCTCCATTCATTGTACCTTGATGCACGCCAATTAGTCCTATAGTGGTGATTAATATGCCACCACTGGCTTAAAGGGGTTGTAAAGGTTCATTTTTTATTTTCTAAATAGGTTCCTTTAAGCTAGTGCATTGTTGGTTCACTTACCTTTTCCTTAGATTTCCCTTCTAAATGTTTTTTTTCTTTGTCTGAATTTATCACTTCCTGTTCCTCCTCAGTAAGCTGTTCAGTAAGCTGTTCTGGCTGACTAAACACCGCTTGGATGATGGTATAGGGGGTATATGTGCCCAGTAAGGAAGTGGTTAAGAATATCTCCAAAATCTGTACCCACTCTGATGCCGTGTACACACAACCGTTTTTAATGATGAGAAAAATGCAATTTTTTTAAATGGTCATTAAAAATGATCGTGTGTGGGCTTCATAGCATTTTTCACGACGTGAAAAATGGCCATGAAAAAATTGGAACATGCTCTAATTTTTCTAGTCGTTTTTCACGTCGTCGTTTTTCTCGTCAAGAAAAACGGCCGTGTGTAGGCTTTAACGACGTGAAAAAAAATGCGCTTGCTCAGAATCAAGTATGAGATGGGAGCGCTCGTTCTGGTAATACTAGCGTTCGTAATGGAGATAGCACATTCGTCACACTGTAACGGACTGAAGAGCACGAGGCTGAAAATCGCAAATCGTCTCTCACCAAACTTTACTAACACGAGGATCAGCAAAAGCAGCCCAAAGGGTGGCGCCATCCGAATAGAACTTCCCCTTTATAGTGCCGTCGTACATTTCGTACGTCACCGCGCTTTGCTTGAGCATTTTTTTTCATGATCGTGTGTAGGCAAGGCAGGCTTGAGAAGAATCACGTCGAGAAAAACGTCGTTTTTTTCAATGACATTAAAAACGGTTGTGTGTACGTGGCAGGAGAGTCCTCTGGACGTGCGATGGGACAAAGGATAGATGTGGACCCTATCAAAAGTGGTTTCTGATCTGTACCACAACTTATCGGAGATGGTCACTCTGTAAGTATTCTTAAGACTCAAATTGCCTGCCCCATGTATGTTTTTGTCCTGCTGTTTCCTATTTTTGTTTACATTTGTACAATCATATTATACTACTATATACTTTTCTGACTTGATTATACATATTTTTTGCTGTTGTGTTATTAGATATATAATAAAGCCGGCCTTTAACCAGCTTCTGAAGAAGGAATTTAACATTTAATTATTCCAAAACATGGGATTTCTGAATCCATGCATTATGTTTGGCCTCCTACTATGAGACCCACTAAGTGCTTCAGAATCTAGCTGTATATTACTGTAGCATGACCATTGTGTTTTGTTTTTATCAAATACTAATTTCATGTATTTGTATGCTTTTTGTAATAATTTTGTAATGCTTTTATACATGCTCTTTACTCAATTATCTGGTACCTCACCTTGGCCCAAAAAATCCCTGGGGCATCTCCTCTCTTCTTCCCTTGCCAGTGATTGGAGACCTATTACGGTTTCCAAATTTAAGACCTTCCTGGGCCTATCTCTTCTCACGGGCATAGTTAAAAAAAGTAAGTTGCAGTCATATTGGTCCACTGACCCAATTCACCGTATGCCAGTGTTTTCTGCCTCCATGACCAGGACACGATACGAGCAGATCTTGCGGTTCATGCATTTCAATGACAATGAATTCTGTCGTCCTCGGGGTGACCCTGGATGAGATTGGCTACACAAAATTCGGCCCCTAGAAAACCACTTTAACCAACAATTTGCAGCCTTCCCCCGATCAAGTGGCAGCTTGTCTATCAAACAGTATCTTCCCAGCAAGCGTGCCAGATATTGGGTTAAGATGTATAATCTCTGTGACAGGGCAACAGGCTATACATATCGTTTTATGGTTTACGAGAGAAGAGATCGTTACGTGGAGCCCGAGAACTGCCCAGACTACATAGGAAGTGCTGGTAAGATTGTGTGGGACTTGGTGTCACCCTTATTCGGAAAGGGGTACTGCTTGTATGAAATTATTGCCACTTTTTAGTCACCTTTCCGATTGTGGAATTGGCACATGTGGCACCGTGCAATCTAATCGCTGGGGCTTCCCCCAACAGCTTGTAGAGTCCTGACTTAGACGGGGGCGGGGGGGGAGCCTGCTTGAAATGTAATTATTTGTTAGCAGTGAAGTGGAGGGATTCACGGAATGTTTTCGTTCTTTCCTCCCTTCACGCAGATACGACAGTCCAAATTCCTACTGCGACTGGTGTTGTGAAGAAACCCCTCTGTGTCCATGAATACAACCTTAACATGGGACGGGTAGACCTCAACGACCAGTTGTTGGTGCCGTACCTAATTGCTCGTAAGGCCAGATGCTGGTAAAAAAAAGGGTTTGTATATTTATTCCAATTGGCTCTGCTGAATGCTTATGTGCTATACAAAGCTTCAGGACGAACTTCCTTAAATTCCAGGAAGAGATCATCACAGCCCTTCTGTTTCCAGACAGGGCTGTGGCCCACCTTTCCAATGCAAATGCAGTGAGTCAGTTGCATGAGAGGCATTTTCCGTATGTCCTCCCTGGTACCGCTACCCAAAGAAATCCCCAAACAAGATGTCGTGTCTGCAGAAAACACGGATTTAGGCATGACACTCGCTTTTATTGTCCCTCCTGTCCTGACCAACCTGGTCTCTGCATCGGTGACTGTTTCAAACACTAGTTGAGTATTAGCGTAGGGTACAGCATTGCACAATCCTAGGGCACACTTACACAGGGTCTCGAAAGATGAGATGGCCATCACATTTTGAGAGACCCTATTCTGGAACGTTTACAGTTTATATAAAAGTGCAAAAAAAAAAAAACACACAAAAAAAAAGCCAAAAATAGTTGTTTTATTTTTCTTCTCTCTCTATTGTTCTCTCTCTTATGTTCACTGTCTATTGTCCGCTCTATTGTTCGCTCTCTATTGTTCTATATCTATTGTTCTCTCTCTATTGTTACTGTATTTTAGAACTGTAATGTTTTATTTTTACTATGTTTTATTGCATTTGCTTTGCAGGTATGGTATGTCTTACTGTTATACTGTAATGTTTCTATGTTTTATTGTTAACCATCATTTGCTTAGCAGGTACGCCATTCAGCTGCAGCACTGATTTATTTATCTTGACAGCAACAGTGTTTGCTCTCACGATACGTAAATCAGCGACTCCATCGCTATAGAAGGTGATTTCACCACCACAGTTAAAAAAATGATGCATGTATGCCCATAATTAGAAGTGGGTGGATGAAGGGCGGTATTCTAATGGTGAGCATATGCACCGATCAATCTGTTTTTTTTCGTTCAGCCCACAGGCTGCATGAAAAAAATAACATTACAATATATGCCCAACAAGGACCAGCACCGTACTGGTATGGTATGTTGCTGGGCTTTGAGTGGTTATACCAGAATGATGCCTGCAGGTTTAGGTATCATCTTGGTATCATTCTTTTCAGCCAGCAGTCGGCTTTAACATAAAAGCAATCCTAGCGGCTAATTAGACTCTAGACTGCTTTTACAAGCAGTGGAAGGGAACGTTCCCCCCCCCCTCCTATCCTCTTCCATGGTTTTCTCGGGCTCTCCCGTCCCAACAGGGAACCCGGGAATGCAGCCAGTGGTTCGGCCAGCTGACCATAGAGCTGATTGGAGACCAGAATGGCTCCAATCATCTCTATGGCCTAGGAAACTGGAAGCTATAAACAGCGCCATTGGGAAATTGGGAAAGCATTTTATCACACTGATCTTGGTGTGGTCAGATGCTTTGAGGGCAGAGGAGAGATCTAGGGTCCAATAGACCCCGTACCTGTCACTACCTATTGCTAACCTAGGGGATTTTTACATTCCCTGAAATAACAATAAAAATTATAAAAAAAATTAAAGGAACAGTTTAAAAATAAAATAAAAAAGCAAAATAGATTTTTAAAAAAAGCACTCCTGTCCCCCCCCCCCCAGTGCTTAGCAGTAGACCCCCTCTAAAAATCTAAGGTGGTAACCTGTAAAGCATTTTAAAGGTTTTTTTAAATGTATGTAGTTTGTCGCCGCTGCACGTTTGTGCGCAAGTTTAAAGCATGTTGTGTTTGGTATCGATGTACTCGGCATAAGATCATATTTTTTTATTACATCAAACATTTGGGCAATATAGTGTGTTTTAGTGCAATAAAATAAGAAAAAAAAAAATCCCCAAAAATTGGGTTTAAAAAATCGCTGCGCAAATACTGTGTGAAAAAAAATTGCAATACCCACCATTTTAATCTGTAGGGCCTTTGCTTTAAAAAAATATATAATTTTTGGGGGTTCAAAGTAATTTTCTAGCAAAAAAAATATATTTTTTCATGTAAACAAATAGTGTCAGAAAGGGCTTTGCCTTCAAGCGGTTAGAAGAGTGGGTGATGTGTGATATAGGCTTCTAATGTTGTGCATAAAATGCTATGACAGTTCCAACCCCCCCCCCCCCCCAAATGACCCCTTTTTGAAAAGTAGAGACCCCAAGCTATTTGCTGATAGGCACGTTGAGTCCATGGAAATTTTTATATTTTAAGCAGGTCAATATCCGCGCTACTTAGTGTGATAAAATAAAAGAAAGCAGCCAGCACAATTCGTTGATCACCAAACATAATATAAATAAAAGTCCAAAATGCGGCGCTTAAAGTAATAATGAGTCCAATGTAATAAAAATGTGGCGCTTCTACTGTGATTGAAATGAAAAAGCAATGTGTGATAATGCTTTTTCTTACAACGATATAAAAGACCCAATACAGATATGTGATCTCTTATAAAGGGAACACTGAAGTATTCCTACACAACACAAAACTTATGTGCAACAAAGATAATATGCAAATCAAAAAAAATATGTGCAAATGTGAAACTTCAAACAATAGTATTGTATGCAAACCACATGTGACTGTGAAACATCAAACAATAATAGGCAATGTGATTGTCCATAAAATGGATATTGGATATCCTCACAGCTTATAGGGATAAACTATAGGGATATAATAACTGCAGTGTGAATATTTCAATAGTCTCTCAACGTGAAAAAAATATCGTTAGTTGACATAACACCCGGGAGTGCCTTCACCTTCCGGATGGGAAATAAAAGATGGGTTCTCTTACCGGACAGCATGGATCCAACTCACCATACAGCGGTGGATCTTATGAGCATGAGAAGCCAACCATTGCTTCAGCGGAAATCCCAATGGATCGTTTAGATTCCTCCTTAATGGATTGATGGTGTATTCCACACACAATCCAATATGTGCAGCAATCAATCCCGGGCACGATTTTAATGGGGAAGATCCAAAACGTTTTTTTCCCACCTCACCGACAATGGTGTATTATAAATAGAAAAAGGAAGAAATATGCCTCTTCATAGCGTAAAAAATGTGGGTATTTATTTCCATAAAAAAGTCCCTTACAGCCAAATACAAATCAAAAATAAAAACATCCTAAAAAATATAAAATTCAAATACAAAGGCGCAGTGATGGAGTGGCTGGGGCCAGCTTGTTAACCCTACGCGTTTCGTCTTCACAGACTTCAACTGGGGTATACACTTGCCCCCTCACTTCACTTCACTTAAATAGAACCATCAATTACCACAAAGAGCGATGTTTCCGTGTGACCCCGCTTCCGGGTTTGCGCGTGCGTTCCAGATCCACGGACGTAACACGTGATTACATCATTGTATAGTGTCACGATGGGTTCCAAACCTCCCTCCAGAGCTCCAGAGCTCCAGAGCTCTGGCGACGCTCATTAAGGGAAGTGAAACCAAGTAACATAAAAAATTTAAATAATTAAACTAAAATGCCTATTCGATCATTCCTCTGCTCTGATCATCAGCTACTCCCACTCTCCAGCCATATCTGACGAAGAAGAAATAGAAATGATGAGGACTCCATAGTCGATCCTACATAGGCGTGTTAGTACTATTAACCTCCGGGTTGGGAATGGTTAATAGTACTAACACGCCTATGTAGGATTGACTACGGAGTCCTCATCATGCTCAGATGTGATTCTTGCGTCTCTCACTAGGTGGAACGCACCGCTCCAACCACCGATGACATAACACAGGAAGAACACTTCCGGGATCCCGGCCAGGGGATGACCCTTGTAGTATGTCTCTGTTCTGTGTATATGTTCTTCGTCGGATATGGCTGGAGAGTGGGAGTAGCTGATGATCAGAGCAGAGGAATGATCGAATAGGCATTTTAGTTTCATTATTACATTTTTTTATGTTACTTGGTTTCACTTCCCTTAATGAGCGTCGCCAGAGCTCTGGAGCTCTGGAGGGAGGTTTGGAACGCATTGTGACACTATACAATGACGTAATCACGTGTTACATTCGTGGATCTGGAACGCACGCGGGAACCCGGAAGCGGGGTCACACGGAAACATCGCTCTTTGTGGTAATTGATGATTCTATTTAAGTGCAGTGGAGTGAAGGGGCAAGTGTATACCCCAGTTGAAGTCTGTGAAGATGAAACGCATAGGGTTAACAAGCTGGCCCCAGCCATTCCATCACTGTACCTACCTGTTCCTATTGAATGTGGTAAAGTTAGTGTTATCTGAGCTGTAAATAGCTCAGAGTGATTGTGTAAAGTGATTTGATTTTTCCAGTTTAGCTGTGTGGTGCGCATTTCTCACTGTTGCCAGTAGATATCACTGTCACCACAGGCCAGTGTGAGAAATACAGCAAGCTAAGTGCATTGACTGTTCTTTCCCAGAAACAGCCCAGTGGGAGTGTTCTACTGCTGTGCATTCTGGGACAGGATATTTAAGGGACAGACGCCCTGTTTTTCAGTCTCTTCTACCCAGGGGCCTGCTGGCTCTCTGACCTCATGGCCCTCCTGGCCTAAATTATGTGTCAGTTGCTCTTTTCTACCTCGGGCACTGCTGGCTCGAGGCTGTACTACTACGAGTAGGCCCAGAAGTCTGTCTGGGGCCTATTTAACTGAAGGTGGTCTTGTGCTGTCTTGCCTGCGCAGAAGAAGCCACTCAAATGGAGAAGATTCCAGGGGGGGACCCTTGCTGGAGAGAACCGAGCTGAAGGCTCTGATCATCAGCTACTCCCACTCTCCAGCCATATCTGACAAAGAAGATATACACAGAACAGAGACATACTACAAGGGTCATCCCCTGGCTGGGATCCCGGAAGTGTTCTTCCTGTGTGATGTCGTCGGTGGTTGGAGCGGTGCGTTCCACCTAGTGAGAGACGCAAGAATCACGTCTGAGCATGATGAGGACTCCGTAGTAAATCCTACATAGGCGTGTTAGTACTATTAACCATTCCCAACCTGGAGGTTAATAGTACTAACACGCCTATGTAGGATCGACTATGGAGTCTTCATCATTTCTATTTCTTCTTCATCAGATATAGCTGGAGAGTGGGAGTAGATGATGATCAGAGCAGAGGAACGATCGAATAGGCATTTTAGTTTAATTATTTAAATTTTTTATGTTACTTGATTTCACTTCCCTGCTCTAGAGCTCTGGAGGGAGGTTTGGAACGCATCGTGACACTATACAATGATGTAATCACGTGTTACGTCTGTGGATTTGGAACGCACGCGCGAACCCGGAAGCGGGGTCACACGGAAACATCGCTCTTTTTGGTAATTGATGGTTCTATTTAAGTGCAGTGGAGTGGGGGGCAAGTGTATACCCCAGTTGAAATCTGTGAAAACGAAACGCGTAGGGTTTATGCGCTGGCCCCAGCCACTCCATCACTGCGCCTTTGTATTTGAATTTTATATTTTTTAGGATGTTTTTATTTTTTATTTGTATTTGGCTGTAAGGGACTTTTAATGTAAATAAATACCCACATTTTTTATGCTATGAAGAGGCATCTTTCTTCCTTTTTCTTTTTATAATACACCATTGTCGGTGAGGTGGGAAAAAAACGTTTTGTATCTTCCCCATTAAAATCGTGCCTGGGATTAATTGCTGCACGTATTGGATAGTGTGTGGAATACACCATCAATCCATCAAGGAGGAATCTAAACGATCCATTGGGATTTCCGCTGAAGCACTGGTTGGCTTCCCATGCTCATAAGATCCACCGCCGTACGGTGAGTTGGATCCACGCTGTCCGGTAAGAGTACCCATCTTTTATTTTCCATTCGGAAGGTGAAGGCACTCCCGGGGGTTATGTCAACTCACTGTGTTTTTATTTCACGCTGAGAGACTATTGAAATATTCACAGTTATTATAGGTTTATCCCTATAAGCTGTGAGGATATCCAATATCCATTTTATGGACAATCACATTGCCTATTATTGTTTGATGTTTCACAGTCACATGTGGTTTGCATACAATACTATTGTTTGAAGTTTCACATTTGCACATTTTTTTGGGATTTGCATATTATCTTTGGTGCACATAAGTTTTGTGTTGTGTAGGAATACTTCAGTGTTCCCTTTATAAGAGATCACATATCTGTATTGGGTCTTTTATATCGTTGTAAGAAAAAGCATTATCACTGTGACAGTGGGGTCACTTTGGACACAGGGTGAATAAAAGAAACCCCCGATATGGTCTGTGATAGCCATATTCAAGGCTGTATATACATTGTATATAGATTGGATGTATACTGTGTGTGGGGGTTGTGTAATCATTGCTGTGAGGAATTAAGGTGTTTTGCATTCTATTGTTCATTAAGTCTGTCCTTGTGTATATTGTAAAGTGCCAGACAGACTGGCTGCCAACCCTTTGTGAGAAGATGTGTATTGTGTGGGATCTTTTGAAGCCTAGCAGACGTCAGGATGAGGTGTTGAGTCTTGGGATGTGTGGGTGGAGCTGGGCCCTTGTTCATGTTAAATCAGGTGTATTGAATTGTGTATAAAGTTACAATGTTTCTCAATAATAAAGTGATTCCTATTACAGAAGAAGACAGAGTGCGTCTCGTTTTCTTCCAGAGGGATTGGTTCCTATGGGAAAGGGTCGTTTAGCTGTGGATATTGGTAGCGAGTGGATGTGTGTCTAGGAGAGGGAACATCGTAAACGGCGTTTGACTCCTTGATATTGGGGTGCTGTTACATTGGTTGGCAGCAGCGGGATTTTCCCTCCAGTTCCTGGGACACTCCAAGCCACCACAGTGAATGACCAGCTATGCAGCCTGCAGGAAAGTCACGCTAAAAGACTTACTTGAGAGCCGAGATGGACCAGAGAGATGGTGATGCAGGACCCCGGTCAGTTGAAGATTTGTTTCAGCAACGAGTGCGACAGCGGTTGGCATTATATGGTGCTAACCCATCAGAGACCGCCATTCAGGAAGCCATTAGAGGCATCCAGCTGCAGGATGCGCGACAAAAGAGAGAACTAGAGCGGCAACATGAGTGGAGAATGGCGGAAATATGACAATCGGAGATCGCCTACAGACAGCTGCTAGAATCTGCTCAGCAGCAGGGTGGGGCTCCCTTTGCCTGGGACTTTTAGGAAATACCAGTTGACAACTATGAAATCCTGGCTGAAGAATCAGCAGTGGAAAATCTGAAGATGGCCATCCCTAAAGCCGAAGTGAATGATACAGAGTTCCAGGGAGCTAGCCTGGCTGAAGAATCGGCAGTGGAAAAGCTGAAGATTGCCCTCCATAAAGCCGAAGTGGATGATATGGAGTTCCAGGGAGCTAGGGCAGTTGGCTCATCTCCCCAGACACAGATTACAGAAGGTATGGACTTAAGGGACTGTTCAGAGGATGTTAGGGATTATGCATCGCCTGCCCAAGTACTGGCAGCAGGACAGAGTACTACAGACCCCTGCTCTACACCCATGGCAGTTTTGGAGGCCCGAGTTGAGAAGGTGATGGTTCCTCTTTCTGAGTGGATTTCAGAGATGCAGGGAGGAGAAGCAGCCATTTTCCCTCCCCAACAGGTAGCCAGAGCACATGGTGTGGAGTCCCCAGCAGAAGTGCTGGCAACAGGGCAGAGTGATAGCAACCTCTGCTCAGCACCAGAAACAACTGTGGAGTTTCAGGGAGCCGGGGCAGTTGGCCCCTCTCTCCAGCAACAAGCTGGGGTGGTAAAGCTTTTACCCCCAGGTGAATCACTGGCAGCAGGGCAGAATGCTACTGGCCGCTGCACACAACTGCCACTTGACCGGATATCGGTGGATGGGACTGCGGTCTCCACTCACAGCAACCCAGCAGAAGAGCTGGCAACAGAGCCGAGTGCCACGGGCCTCTTCTCTCAACTAACAGAAGAGGGAGTTCCTGTGGTAGTAGATGGGAGTTCAGTCCTCACTGACACAACCCCAGAAAATGGTGTGACACTGAGACAGGAGGATGTCAGCCTTGCTTTGCAAGCACTGGGGGATTTCCACCTACCACAAGTGGATGGGACTTCAGTCTCCACTTGTATACCCCAGGGATGCCGGGCAGTCGACCCAGATCCCCAACAGCATGACGGACTGAGCCCAGTCACCCTGTCTTCTCCCCAGCGGCGGGTATGTTCTCTGAGAGAGGCAGAGGTTGGCTGGGTAAGTAATGCTCTGCTTGGAGCAATTCATTTGTGGTACTGGGTGGATACCAGCATTGGAAGAATGGACCCATGGACTAACTTCGGGGTAGACCCATCTGGGGTCCCCTCCTCTGTTAGTCCCCTGCCGAAAGGGGAGATGTGTGACAGTGGGGTCACTTTGGACACAGGGTGAATAAAAGAAACCCCCGATATGGTCTGTGATAGCCATATTCAAGGCTGTATATACATTGTATATAGATTGGATGTATACTGTGTGTGGGGGTTATGTAATCATTGCTGTGAGGAATTAAGGTGTTTTGCATTCTATTGTTCATTAAGTCTGTCCTTGTGTGTATTGTAAAGTGCCAGACAGACTGGCTGCCAACCCTTTGTGAGAAGATGTGTATTGTGTGGGATCTTTTGAAGCCTAGCAGACGTCAGGATGAGGTGTTGAGTCTTGGGATGTGTGGGTGGAGCTGGGCCCTTGTTCATGTTAAATCAGGTGTATTGAATTGTGTATAAAGTTACAATGTTTCTCAATAATAAAGTGATTCCTATTACAGAAGAAGACAGAGTGCGTCTCGTTTTCTTCCAGAGGGATTGGTTCCTATGGGAAAGGGTCGTTTAGCTGTGGATATTGGTAGCGAGTGGATGTGTGTCTAGGAGAGGGAACATCGTAAACGGCGTTTGACTCCTTGATATTGGGGTGCTGTTACAATCACACATTGCTTTTTCATTTCAATTACAGTAGAAGCGCCACATTTTTATTACATATTCTTTCACAAATTATTCTTTTTGTTGTGTTGGCAGCTATATTTTTTCACATATTTAGAGGGTTGGCGCAATATTTTAACCTTTTTATTTTTAGTCCAAAGAAGGGAGTGTTGAATACGACCGCGGTTATCAGCGTGCTAGTGTCGACCCGCCTGTGACACTAGCACGCTGATAACCCTAGCACGCTAGCACGCTGATAACCGCGGTCGTTTGAATTGTGTGACGCATTCATTCATGTACTCAAACTGTAAGTTACTACGAATAAATTATTTTATATGTTATTACGGGCTTTACTATTGGCTGCCTTATTTCCTCATTGGGTATCGCTGGCTGATATGCTAAGTGTTTTACATTTGGTGTGAGAACCTAGAGAAGGCTGCACTGTGTGAATACTATTTGGTGACCTGTCACTACCCTGGGCTGGATTTCATGCAAAGCTGATCCTTTGAGATGAGCTTTTGGTTTTCGTTTATACGCATACTACTCTCAGTTGTCTGGTAAGCAGATTGAATTTCCACATGTTGGCGACTGCTATCATTTGCACGCAGAAGCTGGTGACGGGTGTATTCATATTTTATATTTTGCCACAAGTTTCAGGAAAATTGCAAACTTTTTTATTTATTTTTTCCACAAAGTTGTCACTAAATGATATATTGCTCAAACATGCCATGGGCATATGTTGAATTACACCCCAAAATACATTATGCTGCTTCTCCTGAGTACGGGGATACCACATGTGTGAGACTTTTTGGGAGCCTAGCCGTGTACAGGACCCCGAAAACCAATCACCGCCTTCAGGCTTTCTATGGGCGTAAAATGGTGATTTCACTTCCCCAATACCTATCACAGTTATGGAGGCCTTGAAATGTCCAGATAGCACAAACACCCCCCAAATGACCCCAACTGTCCATTCTACTCTGACATCAACAAGGCATTTTCCTCCACACAACTTCCACTCACAGGATATTTTCTCTTATTCGGACCATTCTCTGTAAACCCTAGAGATGGTTGTGTGTGAAAATCCCAGTAGATCAGCGGTTTTTGAAATACTTAGACCAGCCCCTCTGGCACCAACAACCATGCCACGTTAAAGTCACTAAAACCCCCTTTCTTCCCGATTCTGATGCTTTGTTTGAACTATAGCAAGTCGTCTTCACCACGTCTAGATGACTAAATGTATTGAGCATTGAGTTGCTGCCATGTGATTGGCTTATTAGAAATTTGTGTTACCATGCAATTGAACAGGTGTACCTACCTGTCCCTTCTGAATAGGGGCTATGTGGTAAAGTTAGTGTTATCTGAGCTGTAAATAGCTCAGAGTGATTGTGTAAAGTGATTTGATTTTTCCAGTTTAGCTGTGTGGTGCGCATTTCTCACTGTTGCCAGTAGATATCACTGTCACCACAGGCCAGTGTGAGAAATACAGCAAGCTAAGTGCATTGACTGTTCTTTCCCAGAAACAGCCCAGTGGGAGTGTTCTACTGCTGTGCATTCTGGGAGAGGATATTTAAGGGACAGACGCCATGTTTTTCAGTCTCTTCTACCCAGGGGCCTGCTGGCTCTCTGACCTCATGGCCCTCCTGGCCTAAATTATGTGTCAGTTGCTCTTTTCTACCTCGGGCACTGCTGGCTCGAGGCTGTACTACTACGAGTAGGCCCAGAAGTCTGTCTGGGGCCTACTTAACTGAAGGTGGTCTTGTGCTGTCTTGCCTGCGCAGAAGAAGCCACTCAAATGGAGAAGATTCCAGGGGGGGACCCTTGCTGGAGAGAACCGAGCTAAAGGCTCTGATCATCAGCTACTTCCACTCTCCAGCCATATCTGACAAAGAAGATATACACAGAACAGAGACATACTACAAGGGTCATCCCCTGGCCGGGATCCCGGAAGTGTTCTTCCTGTGTGATGTCGTCGGTGGTTGGAGCGGTGCGTTCCACCTAGTGAGAGACGCAAGAATCACGTCTGAGCATGATGAGGACTCCGTAGTAAATCCTACATAGGCGTGTTAGTACTATTAACCATTCCCAACCTGGAGGTTAATAGTACTAACACGCCTATGTAGGATCGACTATGGAGTCTTCATCATTTCTATTTCTTCTTCGTCAGATATGGCTGGAGAGTGGGAGTAGATGATGATCAGAGCAGAGGAACGATCGAATAGGCATTTTAGTTTAATTATTGAAATTTTTTTATGTTACTTGATTTCACTTCCCTGCTCTGGAGCTCTGGAGAGAGGTTTGGAACGCATCGTGACACTATACAATGATGTAATCACGTGTTACGTCTGTGGATTTGGAACGCACGCGCGAACCCGGAAGCAGGGTCACACGGAAATATCGCTCTTTGTGGTAATTGATGGTTCTATTTAAGTGCAGTGGAGTGGGGGGCAAGTGTATACCCCAGTTGAAATCTGTGAAGACGAAACGCGTAGGGTTTATGCGCTGGCCCCAGCCACTCCATCACTGCACCTTTGTATTTGAATTTTATATTTTTTAGGATGTTTTTATTTTTTATTTGTATTTGGCTGTAAGGGACTTTTTTATGTAAATAAATACCCAAATTTTTTATGCTATGAAGAGGCATCTTTCTTCCTTTTTCTATTTATAATACACCATTGTCGGTGAGGTGGGGAAAAAAACGTTTTGTATCTTCCCCATTAAAATCGTGCCTGGGATTGATTGCTGCACATATTGGATAGTGTGTGGAATACACCATCAATCCATCAAGGAGGAATCTAAACGATCCATTGGGATTCCCGCTGAAGCACTGGTTGGCTTCCCATGCTCATAAGATCCATCGCCGTACGGTGAGTTGGATCCACGCTGTCCGGTAAGAGTACCCATCTTTTATTTCCCATTCGGAAGGTGAAGGCACTCCCGGGGGTTATGTAAAAGGCTGTCCTCCTCTGGCTTGTCCCTCGTCGGCTCGTCTTCCTGGTTCCTGGGTTCAGCCGACGAGCGTCATTTCCGCCGCGACCAGCCACCACTGACATAATTTCTGGGTGCCGCCTGAGACCGTGCGTATCATCTCGTGGGAGCTCCTGGTGTTTCGCCCTTACAGCGTTGGGCTACAGGTACGAGGAGGGGGGCGGCGGTGACACCAGTCTGGCGGAGGCGGCCACTTGCATCTGGCCAAACTCATGGGGGAATGCAGCATCTTTTTTTGGCCGTCACGTCAGAACGATGGGGGGGGGGGACATCAGGATTCATGGGAGTACTGGGGCAAGGCGCCACGTGCGTGGCTGGGGGGGTTGGGGTGGGTTGTGGGTGCCCCTGACCTTAGCTTGTCATGCCTGTACTGCGGCTCCAGGAGCCAGATGTTAGGCATGGCAGGTAGCGTGAGCAGAAGGGTAGGTTCTTCTGCTCAGTTACTGTCTGATCACGCTGGGCATTGAGGTGTCCAAACTGTATTGCTGGTCGCTCTCATCTGGGAAATGGGGGGGGATGGGGTTGTGGCCAGGTGGGTCGGTACAGTACGGGCATGTAGCAGCAGGCTGGTCCAGCTGCTGCGGGGGGGAGGGGGGGGTTCGCCAGCATCTTGTGGTGGGGTTGGTGCGGGACCAGTCCGGTCAGCACTTAAGTTTGGCATGCAAGTGTTTTGTCATTTAAAAAAAAAAAATACAAAGGGAATTTTTTGTTTCTGTCACATGTTCAGGTTTATTTTGTCATTTGTTTTTCAGTGATCGGTCAGGTGTTCTGGGTAATCTTTCCCTGGTGGGGGGCTCTTTTCAGTACTGTGACAGGTCAAGTTCGTGGGTTGGTCTTAGGGGTTTTGTTTGGGGGGGGGGGCGCAGCAGCAAGTTAGTTGCTTTATGGCCAGCGGGGGGGGTTTTGTGAGGCTTGGGCTGCACAGGTCCTTGCCGCACTGCCCCATGTTGCTGTCATGGGATGGTTTCTCTATCATATTGGGCATTTCATCAGGCACCGTACTTTGGGGTATGTGGTTCTGTTCGTCATTTCTGTTTGTTCTCCGCATTCATTTCTGTTTCTTGGTTTCCGACCATTCGATTGCTTCATTGCTGGTACATGTGGTGTTATTTCAGGTGGATTTCAGAGTTTTTTCTCACAGACTCAAGGTGCGTGTGTATGCTTCCTTTCACGGGTTCAGTTAGTTTCACTTACTTTCAGGATCTGTCACGTCTACAGATCCGTACAGGCTGAGGTTTTGCTTTTAAGTGATTGGTTGGACCACAATCTTCTCGCCTGTACATCACTCATCATACGTTGCACCATCATTCTTTACGTTCATATCTACCCACCACGGTCTGTGGGTATCATATCGTTTTTAATTGCCTGTTATTGCGCTGCAGGTTTCTCGGGCTCTCTCATTCCATACATCTTAGGATTGGTTGGGTCACTTATGCCATTTCACGCGCTGTTGGTCTGCCACCACTGCTCTCACGCATTTATACTTAGGGTGGTGCATTCTTATTTTTCTATAGTTTGTTCTCCTCAGATATCGTTATGTCTCATGTGGCAGAAAGCGATGAGTTCTCGTTCATCCCGCCTACTCCGCGTAGGGGTTCGGATCATGGAAGTTCACCTTCATTAAGGAGTTGGACTGTGCCTAGGATTATGGCTGAGCTACGTCGCAAGGGTATTTCTTTCCCGTCTACAGCCAGGAAAGCGGAACTTTTTAGGTTGTGTTTTCCATCTTCTCAACCGATGCCTTCTACCAGCGCGGAACACGCTTCGGTGCACAACTCCTTGACTCAGATTCATGCGATGCTAAATTCATTCTCTACCTCCATGTTGCAGTTGCAGGATAGGATGGAGGTGATTTAGGCCCGGGCGGCTGGTGCAGTAGTATCGGCCAGCACTGAGGTGCCTGCGGCACCCTCAGCTCCTGTTCTTCTGAGCCCGGCTGCAGGCAATGTCATGACTTTACCTTCAGCGGTGCCTTCACCATTGGCGGCTCTGCCATCAGTGTCACCGGCCCATTTCATCCCTGCTAATATCAAAAAGGATATCTTGGAAGGGAAGGACGTCAATCTAGCCTCCCTACTCATAGCGGCCCAGGATGTTTCTGAAAACAAGTCATTTGCTTGTGGGGAGGTGTCATGGTGCTCAAAACCAAAGATCCTAGGCTCAGTCGCAAACTCAGCATGCCAGAGTTTGTGCTGGCTTTCGGCATCTTCAGGGACATTGTCTGTTCGGTCAGTCCAGGTAGGAGGGAAGTATTTGATTTATATCTGCATAAGGTGGTGGACTTAGCGCATAAGTACGGTGGTTCAATCTTTTATGATTATCATCGGTCCTTTGCGGCGAAAGTGGCGGCCACTTGGGCTCAGTTCCAAGTGGTGTCATGGTGGGGCACCATTGACATGGAACTATTTTGCCGGCATTTTGCAAGTGAGAAATCTCCGGTATGCGCTAACTGCCAGTCATCAGCTCACACCACTGTCTGGTGTCCGAATTGCGAGTCCGGTAGTCAGGTAGGGACCTCCAAACAGTCGGCTGGTGGATCTGCAGGTCCCCCGGGGCAGGTGGACAAAATGGGTAGACCCATCCGGTATCTGGGGAAGGCTCAGCTGTGCAACAGTTACAACTATTCTGGTTGCAACTACAACCAATACAGGTTATTGCACGTTTGCTCCAACTGCTTCAGAGCTCACCCCAAGTCCGCTTGCCTTGTCAAGTCCTTTGGTACGTCATGACTGTGCCGAGTCAATATCTCCTTGTTGGGGGATTACCTAAGTGATCACCTATCACCAGCGTTCAGACAATTTTTGCTGGAGGGGTTGTCTTCAGGTTTCCATACTGGGCTTATCACCCTTCCTACAGAATCATTTGAATGCAACAATTTGTTGTCAGCTGAGAGCCACCCTGCTATTGTCGATGAGTTGCTGCATGCTGAATTGTCCAAGGGGTTCTTGATCGGTCCGTTCCTGTCATCACCTTTTTGTATGTGGAGGGTCAACCCCGTTGGGGTTGTCTGTGGGAAATTTTCAAATAAATTTTGTTTGATTTATGACTTGTCCGCGCCTCATTCATCTCACATCCCTAGCCTCAATTCTCTCATCCCCTCCGAGGAGTTTTCACTAAAATATTCATCCATGGATTTGGCTATCCAGCACATTTTGCAGTTAGGTAGGGGTGCTTGGCTTTCCAAAGCCGACATCTCTGTCGCATTCAAGCTGCTTCCTATTAGTCCTGCTCTCTGGCAATGGCATGGCATCAAGTGGCGCGGACAGTATTTTTTCGCCACCAAGTTAACGTTCGAGTCTAAAGGCAGTCCGTACTTGTTTGACACCTTTTCCCAGGCTCTTCATTGGATTTTGGGTTACTGCGGTGGTTGTCAGAGCGTACTTCATTATCTGGATGATTTCCTGCTGTTGGAAGTTCCTGGTGACCCGCCCAAGGATCTGCAGGTGCTTACAGGGCTGTTTTCAGAATTAAATGTCCCTTTAGCTGCACATAAAATGGAAGGTGCAGGGAAAAACATCACCTTTTTAGGGATCACGCTTGACTCCAATCTCATGGTTGCTAGTCTGCCCTTGGAGAAGTTGGTCAGGATATGCCAGACTATTCATCTCTTTGTCCGTTCCCCTGTGTCTTCCAAGAGGAACTTGCAGTCTCTCTTGGGAATGCTAAATCACGCCATGAGGATCATTCCTCGGGGTAGGGCATTTGTGTCTAGATTACTGGTTCTTCCCCCCCAGTGTCCCGATTCGGACTCACCTGTCAAGTTGCTAGTGGATGCCCGTGCCGATTTAATCATGTGGGATCAGTTCTTGTGCGATTTGGAATGGCATCTCCATGTTCATCCCGCATCCAACTAGTAATTCTCCTTGAGTGTTCTCAGATGCCGCCGCTTCAGTCGGGTTTACAGCCATTTTTGGCCAGGAGTGGTTGGCCCCCTGAGGTTTTCCTTCTGCCAAAGTTTGCCCTCACGTCAGCACTGTTTGAAATTTACCCAATCCTGGCGGCAGCTGTCACATGGGGTCCTGGCTGGTCAGGCAACTTGGTCATTTTCTTTACGGATAATTTGGCTACAGCCAAAATTATCAATAAAGGAAGATCAGGGTCCCCTGTAATCATGTCCTTCATGCGTAAGTTGACATGGCTGGGCTTGACGTACAAGTTCCATTTCCGGGGTGAGTTCATTAGTGGAGTTCACAATGGTGCAGCTGATGCTTTGTCTTGTCTCAACATGCCGCAATTTTTCTTACAGCATCCAGCAGCAGATCGGATGGGCCAGCCAATTCCCCCTTACTCACTATTAGTCATGGATTAAATACTTTCTGGACTCAGGCGAGCAATCTGGCTAATAGGTCCTTGTCCAGGAATACGCTGAGAGCGTATACGACGGGTTGGAGGACTTTCCTTAGGTTCATGTCCTTATACCCTTGTAATTGCCCCGAGGATATCAAGTATATCATGACGTTTACTGCATATTACCACAGTGAGCTGGCATTATCGGCCAGTACCATCAAACTGTATTTGTCAGGTATTCAGCATTTCAGGTCCCTGCATGCGCCCGACAGTCTATCCATTTTTGCTGCTCACCCTCTGAAAGCTATACTGAGGGGTATACAAAGAAGCCAGGGGTCCTCTTAGTTGTCTCGTCAACCTATTACCGGGCAGATTTTCCGTGACATATCGGATATGCTGTCTACTTCCCCTTTTGGCATAGGTCTCAGTTTAGTTCTCAAGGCGGCCATTTACCTCAGTTTCTTCGGGTTCCTCCGACCCGGGGAAGTGTCCAAAGCCAGCTGTCATGCACCTGTTCTGCTCAGAGGTAGTCTTTCAAGATTTCCTGAGCATTATGAGCTGCAGCTTCCCAACAAGAAGAATAGGCAAATTGGTCAGGGGTTTGTGGTCAGATACTACCGTACGCACAACGGTTGATGCCCGGTCGAGGTACTCGACTCTCTTTGCCATTTATTCACAACTCCCTTGGATAGTCCTCTGTTCCCCTTCCCTACGCAGCCTATCACTTCCAAACAATTTGTTAGTTATGTCAGGATCTTGCTTGCCAAGTTAGATTTGGATCCCAAGCGTTTCTCCGGGCATTCTTTCAGGATCGGGGCTGTGTCTGCGGCTTCCAAACAAGGGGTTCCATCGTACATTATCAAACACATGGGGCGCTGGAAGTCCTCCTGTTATAGCAGGTACATTCCCGAACCTCACACGGAAGTCCGCAGAGCTTTCGCCGTTTTGTTGGATTAAGTGTTACCTGTTCATTAAAGCTTTATTACTTTCCTATCTTTGTGTCTTTTTGCCCTCTTTTAGGCGTACCATCCAGCTAGGCCAAGGCACACCGCAGGTCTTGGTAGTTGGGGTTATCACGTATCACGCAGGTCTGGTTGGTGGGGTCATCACGTATTACGGGTGAAGACTCAGACGACAAGTAAAAGGCTGGCCGGAGGAGTCTGGGGGAGTATATATCCCTCCTCCTCTGGCTTGTCCGTCGTCGGCTCGTCTTCCTGGTTCCTGGGTTCAGCCGACGAGCGTCATTTCCGCAGCGACCAGCCGCCGCTGACGTCATTTCCGGGTGCCATCTGAGACCGTGCGGATCGTCTCGTGGGAGCTCCTGGCGTTTCGCCTTACAGCCCTGGGCTACAGGTACGAGGGGGGGGGGGGGGCGACGGTGACACCAGTCTGGCGGAGGGGGCCACACGCATCTGGTCAAACTCATGGGGGCATGCGGCATCTTTTTTTCGGCCGTCACGTCAGAACGATGGGGAGGGGGACATCAGGATTCACGGGAGTACTGGGGAGTCTCTGCTCCGCAAGGCACCAAGTGCGTGGCCGGGGGGGGGGGGGTTGGGGGGGTTGTGGGTGCCCCTGACCTCAGCTTGTCATGCCTTTACTGCGGCTCCAGGAGCCAGATGTTAGGCATGACAGGTAGCGTGAGCAGAAGGGTAGGTACTTCTGCTCAGTTACTGTCCGATCACGCTGGGCATTGAGGTGTCCAAACTGGTCATCATGTATTGCTGGGATTGATTGCTGCACGTATTGGATAGTGTGTGGAATGCACCATCAATTCATCAAGGAGTAATCTAAACGATCTATTGGGATTTCCGCTGAAGCACTGGTTGGCTTCCCATGCTCATAAGATTCACCGCCGTACGGTGAGTTGGATCCACGCTGTCCGGTAAAAGTACCCATCTTTTATTTCCCATTCGGAAGGTGAAGGCACTCCCGGGGGTATGTCAACTCAGTGTTTTTATTTCACATTGAGAGACTATTGAAATATTCACAGTTATTATAGGTTTATCCCTATAAGCTGTGAGGATATCCAATATCCATTTTATGAACAATCACATTGCCTATTATTGTTTGATGTTTCACAGTCACATGTGGTTTTCATACAATACTATTGTTTGAAGTTTCACATTTGCACATATTTATTTTGATTTGCATATTATCTTTGGTGCACATAAGTTTTGTGTTGTGTAGGAATACGTCAGTGTTCCCTTTATAAAAGATCACATATCTGTATTGGGTCTTTTATATCGTTGTAAGAAAAAGCATTATCACACATTGCTTTTTAATTTCAGATATTAATTTAATATCACAGTAGAAGCGCCACATTTTTATTACATATTCTTTCACAAATTAGTATTTTTGTTGTGTTGGCAGCTATTTTTTTTCACATATTTAGAGGGTTGGCGCAATATTTCAACATTTTTATTTTTAGTCCAAAGAAGGGAGTGTTGAATATGACCGCGGTTATCAGCGTGATAGTGTCGACCCGCCTGTGGGTGGACACTAGCACGCTGATAACCGCAGTCATTTGAATTGTGTGATGCATTCATTCATGTACTAAAACTGTAAGTTACTACGAATAAAATATTTTATATGTTATTACGGGCTTCACTATTGGCTGCCTTATTTCCTCATTGGGTATCGCTGGCTGATATGCTAAATGTTTTACATTTGGTGTGAGAACCTAGAGAAGGCTGCACTGTGTGAATACTATTTGGTGACCTGTCACTACCCTGGGCTGGATTTCATGCAAAGCTGATCCTTTCAGATGTGCTTTTGGTTTTCGTTTATACGCATACTACTCTCAGCTGTCTGGTAAGCAGATTGAATTTCCACGTGGTGGCAAGTGCTATAATTTGCACGCAGAAGCTGGTGACGGGTGTATTCATATTTTATATTTTGCCACAAGTTTCAGGAAAATTACAAACTTTTTTTATAAATTTTTTCCACAAAGTTGTCACTAAATGATATATTGCTCAAACATGCCATGGGCATATGTGGAATTGCACCCCAAAATACATTATGCTGCTTCTCCTGAGTACGGGGATACCACATGTGTGAGAATATTTGGGAGCCTAGCCGTGTACAGGACCCGAAAACCAATCACTTCCCTCAGGCTTTCTAAGGGCGTAAAATGGTGATTTCACTTCCTCACTACCTATCACAGTTACGGAGGCCTTGAAATGTCCAGATAGCACAAACACCCCCCAAATGACCAAAACTGTCCATTCTACTCTGACATCAACAAGGCATTTTCCTCCACACAACTCCGCTCACAGGATATTTTCTCTTTTTCTGACCATTCTCTGTAAACCCTAGAGATGGTTGTGTGTGAAAATCCCAGTAGATCAGTGGTTTTTTAAATACTTAGACCAGCCCCTCTGGCACCAACAACCGTGCCAAGTTAAAGTCACTAAAACCCCCTTTCTTCCCCCATTCTGATGCTTTGTTTATAGCAAGTCGTCTTCACCACGTCACGTTATCTGAGCTGTAAATAGCTCAGAGTGATTGTGTAAAGTGATTTGCTTTTGTTCCAGTTTAGCTGTGTGGTGCGCATTTCTCACTATTGCCAGTAGATGTCACTGTCACCACAGGCCAGTGTGAGAAATACAGCAAGCTAAGTGCATTGACTGTTCTTTCCCAGAAACAGCCCAGTGGGAGTGTTCTACTGCTGTGCATTCTGGGAGAGGATATTTAAGGGACAGACGCCATGTTTTTCAGTCTCTTCTACCCAGGGGCCTGCTGGCTCTCTGACCTCATGGCCCTCCTGGCCTAAATTATGTGTCAGTTGCTCTTTTCTACCTCAGGCACTGCTGGCTCAAGGCTGTACTACTACGAGTAGGCCCAGAAGTCTGTCTGGGGCCTACTTAACTGAAGGTGGTCTTGTGCTGTCTTGCCTGCGTGGAAGAAGCCACTCAAACGGAGAAGATTCCAGGGGGGGACCTTGCTGGAGAGAACCGAGCTGAAGGCTGGTTTCTCAGGAAGGGCCTGGTGACTCGTTTGGAGGATGCATCCAAGTTATCCTACTTCTCAGTACTGCCGGATGGCTTAAAGGTTATGGTACTGTGCAGCTGACCTACAACTAACTGACTGCTGGTTACACAATCCTGTGGCAGAGGATTATCCAGGAGTTCCACTCATCGCTAAGTCTGTGGCATAGACTTGTCCGTGCTTCATACCGGCTGCTGGGTCGGTGTGAGAGTCCTATCCGGTTGTCGCAAGATCCAGAGACAGAAAGCTGTTTGTCCTCTGGATCCAAGAACCTCATAAGTGATCTGCAAACAAGGTATCTGAACTTTCCCTAACCCTCTATCCTTCTGCTACAAGTTCCTTTAATAAAGCTTTGGAAAAAGACTGAAGTGACTGGCACTCACATCTATCTAAAACTTTCTAACATAGACTCTTAGTTCTGGGACGGTACAAGGTGGGGTAACGGCAGGACCCAAATTTAATCCAGCAGCCCTCTAGGGGGTATCGCTACATATATATATATATATATATATATATATATATATATATATATATATATATATATACATACACACTCAGAGTAGCCTTACTGTAAATATTAATATTAACTAATAATTAGTTAATAATTAGTTAACTAGTTGTAGCGGGTATGTACTTTCCCGGGTGTAAATTTGAACTTGGCAGAGACATCAGTGATGTGTAATTCCCTGCAGCCCAGTGGGTGGCGCTGCCGCCCTGGGCTGGGGTTGAATCATTGCTGTGTGCTGTGCCTCCTTTTTGTCCTCCCTCGGCAGCGGTATGGTGGGGCGGGGAACCCGCCGTGCTTGCTGGGAGAGGGTATAAAGGGGCCGGCCATCTTTGTCACGGGGAGAGTCCCAAGCACCTTCAGCTTGTGGACGGTGGTTCGTGTCGGTCCTCTGGGTGGCCTAGGCCTAGAGGACGATCGGAGGTCGTGTTCCATCCCAGGCACCTTTAGCCTGGGGTGAGGTACTCGGATGGAGGTCCGGAGCTCAGTGCCCAACACTGAGTTCCACGAGGGAAGGAGATCCTAGGGAACCCCGGGAGTGGGTACCTGAATTCGGAAGGCGCAATGGACCGGGGGGAGCTCCTCACTTGAAGACCTGGTGCAGCATATTGCCGGTGACAGGTGAGCCTCTCGTCGGAGACCGCCTGGAAGGAGATTCCCCCTTGTGCGGAGACCGTAACCCACTTTCAGGAAGGAAAGTGGAGATCTACATTGTGTCTGGGCCTATTCGCATCCACACCTCCTTTTCTGTTCTGTTTCTACCAAGGGAGTTCAACTGTTTGTGTTCATTCGAGAAGAATAAAGGAGTGTTCCTGACAGACATTGTTCAAGGTGACTCTTGGAGGGAGGATCCAGGTGCACAGCACTGACCCGAAGGTAATACAAGAACGTTGCTTATACCGCACTGACACCTGTGGTGGAAGCCAGGCATGGTGTCCCCGCTCCCTCCCCTCTAAGATACCCCTAGACAAGAGAAAGACGAGACGAGAGAAAGAGGGGAGTGAGGAGGGTGCTACACGTGGGGGCTCGGGTCCGGTATAGTGTTTGTGCACCACAGTATTGAACGTGTCTGTTGGAAGAGTTAAGCGAATAGGCAGGCCTTCATTGGCCGAAGTGCATCCCTGCTCGAAGTCGTGGACATGACCCAATGAAGGGAAAGGCCCGCGCAGAAGAGTGGAAACAGGGGGAAGTTCAGCCGTGTGAAGTACTACACGTGGGGGCTTCTATTGCACTGCGCCACCAGGCACACCCCCACCGCTTAGTTCGTGGGCGTGACTCAGAAACAGAAAAGAAGAAAAGCCCGCGAACTGGAGCAAAGGGGAGGAGTCCAACACGTGTGAAGGACTACACATGGGACATTGGCGCAAAAACTTTGCAGTGTGCGATGGATCAGCAACAGGTCCCCATGTTCGGACATACATCGTGGATTCCAGTTCACCCTTCCACCACGACATTGACTGCTGCTGCCCCGGTAACAGATACGGGGATCCGGCTAAAGCCAAGGGGTCGATTCGCCCTGTATTCGTGCATGGACGTTAAGGCCCTGGGTGTGATTTGTCCCGGCTGTTCGGGACTGGTGTGCCAACTGAAGCCATTCGGGCGATGTGAGGCCTGTGGGGAGTTCCTGTTCGAAGTGGATCCGGCGGTTGAGAAGCCGAGAACCATCTACCCCGGCCGTGCTACAGGCAACACCACTCAGAGAGGAGGAATCACTGCTGTGAGAGCCATCCCTACGCACATTGCAGTGACCGCGGAGGAGGTCGTAAAACCCCAACGGGAGAAATCCGAGGATGCTGACTCGGTCACCACTGTCTCGCACGGTCCACCACCGAAGAGAAAGACCGGCATGGTAGCCCCGACCAGCGGTTGTGGTGGACCGTCTCGCCCGCTTACGCCCGGCCTGGATGGATCCGTCGACGAGAGTTCCGGACGTCCAGCTTCAAGTAAAGGCCGAGGTAAGCCAGGCGGAGAGATTTGGTGTGTGGGCGGAGGTGTCGGAATGTCATGGCCTAGCGAATCCGCGGGAGGTGGTGGCTCCGTTTCTACAACCGGCTACATACCCGCGGAGGAGTGTGACACCTCTGACCTGGAGTCGCTCTCGGACATGGGAGACGACGTTGCTATAGACGATTTGTTTGCCGGGAAGGGCTGGGACAAAAAACCTCTCGCTTCATCTCGGAGGATCAGAGATCCACCCATGTCAACAAGGGAAAGTACACCCCGGGTGGAGGCACCAGCGCATGAAGAGAGGTCCTGTCCCCAGCCTGCTTCTACATCCCCGGTGCCATCTGTATCGAAGGCCGGGGAAAAGAGACTGTTGCTGCGGGCACCTATGCCCAGATCAGATGTGATCAAGGTCCCTCGCCACCCGGATTCGATAGTTTTGCCTGGTGAAGGGGACAAAGCTACCATGCCTCCTTTGGCGAGATTGCAACGGCTATTTGGCCAGAAGGTTGCTGCAGACTACGGATGAGAGTATCCGTACTTGTCGAAGGAACTGCTGTATGAGGTGGAAGTGTGCCGGGAGCGCTGGTACAATGACTTTGTGTGGACCCACCTTCAGGTCCCCCACGCCCGCAGGTACCTGGCATGCTCTCCAAAGGCCTCTCAACGTTTTAAAGACTGCAAGGCAGAATGGATGTTGGGACGACACATCCATGCAGATAAAGTGTTTATCCGGCGCAAAGAAGGAGAAGATGTGGAGTATCATCTGGAGACCATGGATCAGCACTTGAAACCACTTGTTCTGCCGCATCCCTGCTTTTACCTGTAGGAGAAAAGAGACTCCATTCTTATCATGCTGCTGAACTTTCTGGGGCCCGTTGCTTTTGTGCCCAGAGGAATGAAGAACTGTTCCTGTTTGTTCTTCACTTTTCCTGCAAGAGATTATGGACTCTGGGGTAGATAGGGCCAAAGGAAAAGAGGAAAGTTCCACGAGTGCAGTTACCGCGGTGCTGTCACCAGGTGGCAGTGTTGCGCAACGTTAAGACACTTTTCATGCACTCACTCTTGGAGAAAAGGGATTTCTTCTCGGAGAAGTTTATTTTCCATTACACGAATACAGGTGTCAGGGTTATATGTGTTAATCCTTTCTTTCCCCTCTGCAGGAGAACATCCCATCAAGTCCACTGAGTATGGGGTGGGTATTAGTCAGGATGGGGGGGGAAGTCATATGCGAATATGTGATTCAAAGTTATGAATCAGTGCTGTTGTTTTCTCTTGTCTTTATTCCCTTTTCTTTACAGGGCTCAGACACAATGTTTCAGTTGGATAGTTTTTCTAAAGTTTTTACATTTTTGTACAATTGTTAGTCGGTTTCTGGATTGGATTATGTCAGCCGTTGAGGGCATGATTTACTCCAGACACTGGGGACCAGTGTCAAATGACCAGGGGGAGAGAGTAACGGGTATGTACTTTCCCGGGTGTAAATTTGAACTTGGCAGAGACATCAGTGATGTGTAATTCCCTGCAGCCCGGTAGGTGGCGCTGACGCCCTGGGCTAGGGTTGAATCATTGCTGTGTGTTGTGCCTCCTTTTTGTCCTCCCTCGGCAGCGGTATGGTGGGGCGGGGAACCCGCCGTGCTTGCTGGGAGAGGGTATAAAGGGGCCGGCCATCTTTGTCACGGGGAGAGTCCCAGGCACCTTCAGCTTGTGGACGGTGGTTCGTGTCGGTCCTCTGGGTGGCCTAGGCCTAGAGGATGATCGGAGGTCGTGTTCCATCCCAGGCACCTTTAGCCTGGGGTGAGGTACTCGGATGGAGGTCCGGAGCTCAGTGCCCAACACTGAGTTCCGCGAGGGAAGGAGATCCTAGGGAACCCCGGGAGTAAGTACCCGAATCCGGAAGGCGCAATGGACCGGGGGGAGCTCCTCACTTGAAGACCCGGTGCAGCATATTGCCGGTGACAGGTGAGCCTCTCGTCGGAGACTGCCTGGAAGGAGATTCCCCCTCGTGCGGAGACCGTAACCCACTTTCAGGAAGGAAAGTGGAGATCTACATTGTGTCTGGGCCTATTCGCATCCACACCTCCTTTTCTGTTCTGTTTCTACCAAGGGAGTTCAACTGTTTGTGTTCATTCGAGAAGAATAAAGGAGTGTTGAACTTTAATGGTGTGGGGCTCATTTCCTGACAGACATTGTTCAAGGTGACTCTTGGAGGGAGGATCCAGGTGCACAGCACTGACCCGAAGGTAACACAAGAACGTTGCTTATACCGCACTGACACCTGTGGTGGAAGCCAGGCGTGGTGTCCCTGCTCCCTCCCCTCTAAGATACCCCTAGACAAGAGAAAGACGAGAGAAAGAGGGGAGTGAGGAGGGTGCTACATAGTATTATTAATAATATTAACTGGTACCTCCATTAGTGACTCATTAAAGGAAGAGGTTTAGGACCTGGTGGAATCTTTCCATTGCTCGTCTTAGATCCATTGATCCAGTACAGAAGTATTACAATGCATGTTGTAAAACAAAACAGCAAGTCAATCCTTGTCAGAAGGAAGTTGAGAAAAGTCATAGTGAAAACCCGTAATGAAGATATTATCAGTGTGGCAATGGCACAAATTTTATACTCATGGTGTTAATTCCTAACATATTAATCTTTACTAGGGCACAGATAAACTATTGTACCTTATCTGGCTCATTGGCCAATACTTCCTTAGTTTGTTATTGCATAATTTTGTTTTTGCTTGAATGCTATGTTTTGTACTGCACAAACCCGTATAACCCTTTGTTTTATTTATTTTTTGAAGAAACTGAGAGGCATTTATTATCTGCAATGTAGCTGTTTTGATGGCAGGACTTAAAGTTCACACATTAAGGGTATGAACTATAAAAGATTCAATATGTAGTGGTTCAGATTAAATTAGGAAACTGTGCAATCTTTAATCATAAATCCGTTTAGCAGATTGGAATGGCCTAAATAAAAACATTGTTTCTAGACAATGCAATAATAACTAAATGTGATGTAGGATACATGTTTAATGCTGGCATGAGTACCACTCGATGCAGCATGACTGTTTGGCCTCTGACTCTGCTTCACCTATTCCTAGACTTTTTCTCTGTATGATTACAAGAGGATAATACATCTTGCTTTGCTTACATTACTTGGTTAGCTCTCTTTTGGGGGGGGGGGGGGGGGGGGGTAAATAAGAGAAACAAAACCTTTGCTAAGGAGAAGAGTGGGTTTGATAATAAAGTTAGGCTGGCATTGGCTTCACCCTGGACAGGGCCCCTATGAACAGAGGGGATTCCCATCCTGGGAAAATAACCAGTAATCTAGTCAGCCTTGGTGGAATTTTGCACATATACCCAGGTTTACACCATGTTCCAAATTATTATGCCAATGATGTTTTTCTCATTTACCTAAATAATTGATGTAAACAACAGTCAGCATAATTCTCATGTTATCAACTATTAAGAGTACAATTACAATTTTATTGAACAAACCTCCTAATGATAACAGTTTGGTAGGCAGTTATTTTTTTTTAGGTTCGCCGCAGGTTTTTATTAGTGTCAGGTACCCCCATATATTATTTTAACCCCCTGATTGCCCCTAGAGTTAACCCTTTCACCAGTGATCGCCGTATAAGCGTCACTGGTGTCACTGGTTAGCCAGTAAGTTATTTAGTTATTTAGGTTACCCGTCAGGTTTTTATATAGTGTCAGGTACCCCCATATTTAACCTAATAAAGATTTTAACCCCCTGATTGCCCCTAGTTAACCCTTTCACCAGTGATCACCATATAAAGGTTACGGGTGACGCTGGTTGATTAGTTTGCTTTTTATAGCATCAGGGCACCCGCCGTATATAACCCAATAAAGGTTTAACCCCCCTGATCGCCCGGCGGGTGAGATCAATTAGGTTTTAGCGCCAGAGAGGGTCTGCGTCGCCCCAGGCAGTGTTAGGTTAGTGACAGTAACGCTAACACCCACGCGCAAAGCATACACCCCCCTTAGTGGTATAGTATCTGATCAGATCTGATCAGATCTATACTAGCATCCCCAGCGGTTTAGGGTTCCCAAAAACGCAGTGTTAGCGGGATCAGCCCAGATACCTGCTAGCGCCTGCGTTTAGCCCCTCCGCCCAGCCCAGCCCAGCCCAGCCCACCCAAGTGCAGTATCGATCGATCACTGTCACTTACCAAACACAACACACATAACTGCAGCGTTCGCAGTGCTTGGTTTTTGGGGCCCTGTACGCGGCTAGGCTCCCAAAAAGTCCCACACATGTGGTATCCCCGTACTCAGGAAAAGCAGCAGAATGTATTTTGGGGTGCAATTCCACATATAACCATGGCATGTGTGAGCAATATATCATTTAGTGACAACTTTTTGTACATTTTTTTTCTTTTTGTCATTATTCAATCATTTGGGACAAAAAAAAAATATTCAATGGGGTCAACATGCCTCTCAGCAAATAGCTTGGGGTGTCTACTTTCCAAAATGGGGTCATTTGGGGGGGTTTTGTGCCATCTTGGCATTTTATGGCCTTCAAAACTGTGATAGGTAGTGAGGAGTGAAATCAAAAATGTATGCCCTTAGAAACCTTGAAGGCGGTGCTTGGTTTTTGGGGTCCCGTACGCGGCTAGGCTCCCAATAAGTCCCACACATGTGGTATCCCCGTACTCAGGAGAGGCAGCAGAATGTATTTTGGGGTGTAATTTCACATATGCCCATGGCATGTGTGAGCAATATATCATTTAGTGACAACTTTGTGCAAAAAAAAAAAAGTTTGTCATATTCCCGCAACTTGTGGCAAAATATAAAATATTCCATGGACTGAACATGCCTCTCAGTAAATAGCTTGGGGTGTCTACTTTCCAAAATGGGGTCATTTGGGGGGGTTTTGTGCTATTTTGGCATTTTATGGCCTTCGAAACTGTGATAGGTAGTGAGGAGTGAAATCAAAAATTTGCGCCCTTAGAAATCCTGAAGGCGGTGCTTGGTTTCCGGGGTCCCGTACGTGGCTAGGCTCCTAAAAAGTCCCACACATGTGGTATCCCCGTACTCAGGAGAAGCAGCAGAATGTATTTTGGGGTGCAATTCCACATATAACCATGGCATGTGTGAGCAATATATCATTTAGTGACAACTTTTTGTAATTTTATTTATTTTATTTTTTTTTTGTCATTATTCAATCACTTGGGACAAAAAAAAAAAATATTCAATGGGCTCAACATGCCTCTCAGCAATTTCCCTGGGGTGTCTACTTTCCAAAATGGGGTCATTTGGGGGGGTTTTGTACTGCCCTGCCATTTTAGCACCTCAAGAAATGAGATAGGCAGTCATAAATTTAAAGCTGTGTAAATTTCAGAAAATGTACCCTAGTTTGTAAACGCTATAACTTTTGCGCAAACCAATAAATATACGCTTATTGTCATTTTTTTTACTAAAGACATGTGGCTGAATACATTTTGGCCTAAATGTATGACTAAAATTGAGTTTATTCGATTTCTCTTATAACAAAAAGTAGAAAATATCTTTTTTTTTCAAAATTTTCGTTCTTTTTCCATTTATATCGCAAAAAATAAAAATCGCAGAGGCAATCAAATACCATTAAAAGAAAGCTCTATTTGTGGGAAGAAAAGGACGCAAATTTCATTTGGGTACAACATTGCATGTCCGCACAATTTACAGTTAAAGCAGCGCAGTGCCGAATCCCAAAAACAGGCTTGGTCCTAATGGCCCGAAATGGTCCGGGGCTTAAGTGGTTAAACACACAAGCACCATATGTTCTGCCACGGGCCTTTACTCAGTTCCTTGTGTTCATGTGATTAATTAACATGTTTTTTCTTGATTTACACCAAGCTATTCATGCAGAGTGCAGGCACCACCTACTGTTCCCTTTCTGGTATAGCGTTAGCTGTTTGTATTAGTTACATATTGTAATTTCTTGGAATGTGTTAATAAAGTTGTTAGGAACTGTTTCCACCTATTATGCAGCCCTAATGACTGACTTTAACCCCAGGTTTCACAAAGCTCAGGTAAAATGGACCTCTCTGGACATCTCCCTGGTAGACGAGGACTGGTCAGAATTTAGTGATACGTATAAAACCTCTGTTATTGCTTCCCAGGACCGCATCATACAGGTCAAAATTTTTCATCAAACCCACCTCACACCGGCTAGGTTACACAAGATGGGTCTCCTGCCCTCGGCTGCCTGTTTCCGCGGCTGTGGCCAAGAGGCCGATTTCTTACACTGCTTCTGGTCATGCCCGGTAGTCCGGGACTCCTGGGAAGAAGTGGGTGCTTTCATCTCATCGGCGCTAGGCCTCCCAAACATAATCCACCCCAAGAACTGCCTATTAGGCATTTTTGGCGAATTACACTTATCATCACATGCCAAGAGACTGCTCCGTATACTCTTCTTCTATGTTAAAAAGGCTATTTTACTGTCCTGGAAAGGCGCACAGACCTCTCTGAAATCCCTCTGGTTAAAACTTATTAATGACGCTATCCCACTGTATAAACTTAATTTTGAACTCCGGAAACGGAACAAAACCTTCCGCAAAATTTGGCATTGATGGTTGGCTAGTCCTCTAACCCTCTCCCAGCACTGATTGTACTACTCTTGCTTGACCATTGATGGGCCGTTCCTCAGGGATCTCTAATGTCTGGACCTCCGCTTTTGCTATATCCCGGTAGTATTATACCTGAGCCTTTTACCATTTTGCCTACTTTATATTTTGCACTGATGTCAGTTTATTTTTCTATGTTTGAGTGTATTGCCTAATGTTTATGACCAGGTTGTCTGGTGGTATTGTTGTTGTTTTTTGTATGTTTCTTTTTGTTTGTTGGTTTGTCTTAAACCTAATAAAAATATCTTTAAAAAAAAAAAGTTGTTAGGAACCTGGGCATTCTGGGAGATTCTCTACAGGAAGTGAGTCAGCCACCATTTTAAGAATCTTCAGCAAGGCAGTAAGGCTGTTTCTCAATCTCTCGCCATCACTTCTTAGCAAGCTTAAAAATAACATTTTTGTTATCCCATTCTGTGTTGTAGAGCATTGTTTCTTTATTGTATGAAATATTGTACTGATTGATGTTTGTTTTGTCAATTTGTAGTTTCACCTGGCTCGTTTTAATACATTTAAAATCAAAGAAATGTGGTATCAGAAGTTTATGGAGCGGGAAGGTTTAGCTCTCTGTCCTACAGACAGAACACCATATCAAAGACAGATGTAATTATCTAGTATAGTATATGTAAGATAGCAGCAGAGAGACAGATATACTTGTCACCTGTCTATACATATACTGTATACTGCATATATATATATATATATATATATATATATATATATATATATATGTGTGTAGCAGGTATACACTTTTCTGTGTATTTAAAATTGGCAGAGAGACCAGTGATGTGCAGTTCCCTGCAGCCCAGCGGGTGGCGCTGTCGCCTTGGGCTGGGGTTGAACCATTGCTGTGTGCTGTGCTCCCTTTTTGTCCTCCCTCGGCAGCGGTATGGTGTGGCGGGGAACCCGCCGTGCTTGCTGGGAGAGGGTATAAAGGGGCCGGCCATCTTTGTCACGGGGTCGAGTCCCGGGCATCTTCAGCCTGTGGGCGGTGGTTCGTGTTTGTCCTCTAGGCGGCCTAGGCCTAGAGGACGTTTGGAGGTCGTGTTCTATCCCAGGCACCTTTAGCCTGGGATGAGGTACTCGGATAGAGGTCTGGAGCTCAGTGCCCAACACTGAGTTCCGTGAGGGAAGGAGATCCTAGGGGACCCTGGGATTGGGTACCCGAATCCGTAGGGCGTAATGGACCGGTGGGAGATACTTGCTGGAAGACCTGGCGCATCATATTGCTGGTGACAGGTGAGTCTTCCATCGGAGACCGCCTGGAAGGAAATCCCCCTTCGCTCGGAGACCGCAACCCACTTTCAGGAAGGAAAGTGGAGAGTTCATTGTCCCTGGGCCTACTCGCATCCAAACCCCCCTTGTCTGTTCTGTTCGTTGAGGGAGTCCAACTGTCTGTGCATTACTCTGTTATTGGAAGAATAAAGGAGTGTTGGACTTTTATTGGTGTGGGGCTCATTTACTGGCAGACACTGCTCCACAGAAGAAGCGGAGGCTCCAAACACCGAACACTGACCCGAAGGTAAAGAAACTTTGCTCACGCCACACAAACATCTGCGGTGAGGGCTTGGCGTGGTGACCCCGCACTCTCTCCTCCAGAGTAACCCCTAGACAACAACAAGAACGCAGCCAGAGAGAGAGAGGAGGCCGCTACATATATATATATATATATATATATATATATATATATATATACACACCGTATATACTCGAGTATAAGCCGAGGTTTTCGGCCCTTTTTTTTGGGCTGAAAGTGCCCCCCTCGGCATATACTCGAGTCAGTGTACCTTAAAAATATTGAGAGGCTGTGGGCGTCCATCGTTTAAATCTCGCGGTCTCCTCCTGGTCCCTTCCGTGATAGGTGGAACTGTGTCTGCTCAGAATCGCCTATCACGAACGTTCTCTCATCCTCACCCCTCCCAGCAGACACTGTGTTCAGTGTTCCGCCAATCACGGACGCCTTTTCATCCTCGGACAAGAGGACGCCCGTGATTGGCGGAACACTGAACACAGTGTCTGCTGGGAAACTGATGAGAGAACGATCGTGATAGGCGGAACTGTGTCTGCTTAGAAACGCCTATCACGGAAGGGACCAGGAAGTTTTAAACAATGAATGGACGCCCGCAGCCTCTCAATTTCAGGTACAATTTCAATTTGATGGGCACAGTGAGGATGGGCACAGTAAGGATGGGCACAGTAAGGTGGCAATGGGCAGAGTGAGGTTGGGCACAGTGACAATTGGCCTAGTGAGGTTGCAATGGGCACAGTGAGGCGTGCAAATAGGCATTGTTGACCCTCTTCCACTTACAGTAGCTGCTGCATTCTCACCCTTGGCTTATACTCGAGTCAGTAAGTTTTCCCAGTTTTTTGTGGTAAAATTAGGTACCTCGGCTTATACTCGGGTCGGTTTATACTCGAGTATATACGGTATAGGTATGTATATATATATATATATATATATATATATATATATAAATAAATAAATCACTGATATCTGTACACTGAATGGCACTCAGTAACTCAGTTTACAGATATCAGAGTGCACTCAGTGTACAGGTATATAGAAATCAGGGTAATCTTTATCAGCTATAGGGTAGGAATAGGGAATAGCACCTGGTGGATGAGAACTGGGCAGGAACACTCAGCCTGTCTGGTATTGCTTAAAGCAGCGTGACATACTAAACTGCTGGGCTGGCGATCACACACTGACCTGCTGCTGTGCTGCACACAGGTTACTACTAGCTCCGAGACCAGCTGCTCTGCAGTGCACTCTGCCATCTCCAGTTCAGCACCGGATGTCCCGCACAGTAGAGATGTGGATTGTGGCCCCACCCCTCAGCTGAATTCCCCAGGGGAAGAGGTGGTTGGAGCAGCTGTCGCTGCAATCATCCCCATTACTCCACCATCAGTCTCTCGTCCCGGCCAGCACCTGTGTCCTCTCTCAGCGCTGCATCAACCGCCAGCAGGGATGGGCAGGAGGGGCGGACAGAGCCTCTAATGGGGCCCCCTACTGAAAGCTGGCTCCCGAATGTTCGAATGGTCAGTCCTCCCCTGCTCCTCACTCGCCCTCAGCTTATTTCCACTCACCTGATGTAAAGTTGGGAGCATGAAATTGTCCAAAATGTCTTGGTACGCTGACGCCTTAAGAGTTCCCTTCACTGGAACTAAGGGCCCAAGCCCAACCCCTAAAAAAAAAACCACACCATGATCCCCCCTCCACCAAATGATTTGGACCAGTGCACAAAGCAGGGTCCATAAAGATATGGTTGAGCGAGTTTGGGGTAGAGTAACTTGACTGGCCTGCACAGTCCTGACCTCAACCTGATAGAACACCTTTTGGGAAGAATTAGACAGAGACTGCGAGCCAGGCCTTCTCGTCCACATCACAAATGCGCTTCTTGAAGAATGGTCAAACATTCCCATAGATACACTTCTAAACTTGTGGACAGCCTTCCCAGAAGAGTTGAAGCTGTTATAGCTGTAAAGGGTGGGCCAACTCAATATTGAACTCTACAGACTAAGACTGGGATGCCATAAAAGTTCATGTGTGTGCAAAGGCAGGCGCCTCAATACTTTTGGTAATATAGTTTATATTTCACACAGACTAATGCCGCGTACACACGATCATTATTCACGGCGGTTAAAAAACCGCCGTGAATAATGACATTTTAAACGAGGGAACAGCTTGTTCCCCACACACGGTCATTTTTCTCGTCATTTTTTAAAATGACGAGAAAAACGATCGTCTATGGGCTCCGCGGCAGTGTTTCCCTATGGGAAACACTGCCGTGGAAGAAATGTCAGGAAAAACGACGAGAAAAATTAGAACATGTTCTAATTTTTCTCGTTGTTTTTAATGCCGTATTTCACGTCGTGAAAAATGACAAAAAGACCACACACGGTCGTTTTTCTTGTTGAAAACAAAAAATGTCATTTTTCACGACGTGAAAAATGATCGTGCGTACGCGGCATAAGGCTTGGTTCACACTCTTGTGACTTAGGATCCGACTTGTGAAACCCAAAGTCGCAGGACATATGAAATGCCATGCATCTCTATGAGAAGCGTTTAAATTGTTGATGTACTATGAGAAATAGCTCAGGGCTGAAGGTAAATATTGCAGCAAAACCTATTTTTTTTTTTTGTAAATTCTTTATTTAAGAGAAAAGGACATGCGGATATACAGAGAGCACACTGATGCGTATCAAAAAACAGCAAACATTCCCCACCACCTCATGAGTAGATCTTACAGTAGAGATATAGAGCCCGTTGTCAGAGGGGGGATCACAACAAGTGTCAGGCTTACAGGAGCTTTCCGCCCCCCGCATGGCCGTATTTTTGCGGCAAAAGCTGATTTAGATAAAAACAGAAACGTCAAGCCCGTTAGAAACAGGCTTGCACAGGCCAACACTCTAGTGTTGGTAATACAGAAAAAGCAGAGAAAGTAAGAGAAAAGTAAGCAAGGAGTGCAAGAATACAAGAGGGGGAGGGGAGAGATGAAAAAAGGGGGGGTGGGGGGGGAAACATGGTGCCTCCACCCTCCAGCCACAGCCACCCCACCTGGGGAGCAGTCATATTCGATCCTCTCAGGTGGATCGAGCCATTAGGAGCCCGCATTCCTCAGAGAACTAAAATTCATGCCAGAAGTACCATGTTTTGGAAAATTTCTCACTTAGGCCTCTTTCCGTTGCTACCAAGTCCTCCATGTCATGGATATCCTTCACTCTGCCCAACCAACCTGCCACCGACGGGGGCTGAGTCTGCTTCCAATTCAGCGGGATGCATCCCTTTGCCGCATTGATCAGAAGCGGCAATATGGACTTTCTATAGCCCTTAGTTGGGATTTTGTGGTGGTGCAGAAGGAAGCAAAACCTATTTTTAACTGTACAGTATCTTCTAATCACCAATTAATTTGTAATGCCAGCTAGATCTTTTTTAAGATGCCCAGCAGACCAAAATAATTGTAGTTTTTTTCTCTCCACTGGTGAGTGACAGGCCAGCAAGAAAGCAGGACTTTGGAGACTTTTGAAAAGCCGTTGCCACAACCAAGTGCTGGACCCACCTGTAGCAATGGGGCAAGGAGCAGAGAGACAGATTGGATTTATAGTTGCTGCTGCCGCCATTAGGGGACTGCACCACACCTAACAATGAATAATTGGGAAGATAAACCCTGATGCCACTGGTCCAGAAGAATCTTCGTGTAGCCAGCAGTCAGCAGGAAAGCCAGATCTTCAGGGACCTGCATGGAGAGCCGGCTGCTTGGGGATGTGTTTCTAGAGCCCTGGGGACCCTTTTGAAGATCAGGAGTGTCCAGCTAGTCTAATGAGCCTGGGGGACAGTGCTGGAAGTTGGCAGTTGCACTGAGTTTTACTGCAGCCTAGGAGTTTGTGTGTACAGGGTACCAGGTTTACTGCCAGGACTGCTGCCTTTGTGTTTGCCATGTTCAGAGTCAAAAGCCCAGGACCACAAGTTGCCTAACTAGGGTAAGTGTGCTTAAAGAACCCCAAGGCCACGTGTTCCAGTGTGTGCCATTGTTCCAGTCTTCCTGCTGTTCCAATACCCTACTGGACCATGTGCTACTGGAGACTGGGTTGCTGAACCCAGAGAGAGGATCACCATCCAATGCAGGCTTGACAGGTAGGCTCAAGGTCCAATGAGTTACCATGTTTAATTCCACAACAACCCTTATTGTAAAAGTGAATCCAAGACCAGACAGTAACCAAGAGGATTTCACATCAGAGCCAGTTTGGTCAAAAACCTGTTGACCCGGCATTATGCCCGAAATGTATTAGACAAGATGGAGATTTATTGCATAGTTTGTGGAAATGCCCGAAGCTCTTTCGATACTGGCACTATCCACTATATCTCTGGTGTTCCAAATTCCGCTGCCTCATGACCCTATCGTTTGCCTGCTTGGTGCCTTGGAGATACCGTCTCTATCTCCGAATGGTCACACTGCAGTCTTGCGGTTGCTTTATGTAGCTCGCAAGACGATTGCGGGCCTCTGGATAACTCTGAGAGTACCGACAGGAAAACGATGGGTGGAAATGGTTAATAACACACTTATACGTGAAAAAATCACGTACCAGCATAGGAACGCTACTAAAATTTTTACTCCATGTGGCAACCTTGGTTGGACACCCCAGGACTAGGCCCAGCCCAACTGGTGAAAGACAGACTTTTACAAATGTGATCTGGTTTACTTATGGATAATGATTATGTGGCAGATGTCGTTGAACCTTATAATGTTCATTTCAGAGATGCTGGGATGGCTTGTAATATAGTGGCTAAGGGGAGGATGTGCATTCATTTTGCTATTCATTTTGTTATTTGCTTTTACTTTCTTTTTTTGTTTGTTTTTTGTCTAATTTTTTAATTTTTTTATCTTGCACTAAATTTTCACGGTTCCAGTAGCTCGACTGAAAATACTATATGCTGAGGTTGAAATATAGTTCAGAGCAGGGATGAGCCGAACACCCACCTGTTCGGTTCGCACCAGAACCTGCGAACAGACAGAATGTTCGTGTGAACTTTAGAACCCTATTAAATACAATGGACTCGAACGTTCGAAATCTAAAGTGCTAATTATAAAGGCTAATATGCAATTTATTGTCCTAAAAAGTGTTTGGGGTCCCGGATCCTGCCCCAGGGGACATGTATCAATGCAATTTTTTTTTAAAAAATAGACGTTTTTAAGGGAGCGGTGATTTTAATAATGCTTTTCCTTTAAATTTCGTACATGGGGGGTGTGTATAATATGCATGTAAAGTCGCGCATATTTCCCGTGCTTAGAACTGTCCCTGCAAAAAGTGTCATTTTTGAAGGAAAAAAAGTCATTTAAAACTCACTCGGCAGAGGGGGGATGAGAGAGCGGCCCCCCCTCCCTCCTGAACCGTACCAGGCCACATGCCCTCAACATGGAGAGGATGTCCCCATGTTGATGGGGACAAGGGCCTCATCCCCACAACCCTTGCCCGGTGGTTGTGGGGGTCTGCGGGCAGGGGGCTTATCGGAATCTGGAAGACCCCTTTAACAAAGGGGACCCCCAGATCCCGGCCCCCCCCTATGTTAATTGGTAAGGTGTACATTGTACCCCTACCATTTCACGAAGAAAGTGTAAAAAAATGTAAATAAAAACACACAAACACCTTGGAAAAGTCCTTTATTAAAAAAAACAAAAAAAAACATTCCAGAAATCCAGTGTCCCGCGGCGATCCCGATGTCCAGCGCTGTCCGTCATTGGTTGTGCCTGAGCGAACCTGATGGGGAACTTCCTCCGCAGTGTTTTAAATGTATAGACCCGCCCCTTCTAAAGTTCCCCATCAGGTCCGCTCAGAGGACCAGATGCGGAACGCGAGAAGGGGCGGGTCTATTCATGTATTACACAGCGAACGAAGTTCCCCATCAGGTCCGCCCCCTCGGTATGTCCGACCCCGTCTACGTCATTGGCCTGAGCGGGGAACTTCCTTCACTGTGTAATTTTCCTTCACTGTGTTCACTGTGAACTTCCTTCACTGTGTATTTTTTTTTTAAATAAAGGACTTTTCCAAGGTGTTTGTGTGTTTTTATTTACATTTTTTGACGCTTTCTTTGTGAAATGGTAGGGGTACAATGTACCCCTTACCAATTCACACAGGGTGGGCCGGGATCTGGGGGTCCCCTTTGTTAAAGGGGTCTTCCAGATTCCGACAAGCCCCCGCCCGCAGACCCCCACAACCACCGGGCAAGGGTTGTGGGGATGCGGCCCTTGTCCCCATCAACATGGGGACATCGTCCCCATGTTGATGGCATGTGGCCTGGTACGGTTCAGGAGGGAGGGGGGCGGCTCTCTCGTCCCCCCTTCTTCCCCTGCGGCCGGCCAGGTTGCGTGCTCGGATAAGGGTCTGGTATGGATTTTTGGGGGGACTCCACGCCATTTTTTTTTAAATTTGGGGTGGAGTTCCCCTTAAAATCCATGCCAGATCTGAAGGGCCTGGTATGGATATTTAGGGGGAACTGCACGCCATTTTTTTTTAAATTTACGGTGGGGTTCCCCTTAATATCCATTCCAGACCTGAAGGGCCTGGTAATTGAATTTGGGGGAACCCCCACGCTTTTTTTTTTTTTTTATCAATGACTTTTCTATGTATTGATAAAAGCCGACAATTCATTAATAGCCGCGAGTGAGTTTTAAATTACTTTTTTTCCTTAAAAAAATGACACTTTGTGCAGGGACAGTTCTAAGCACGGGAAACATGCGCGACTTTACATGCATATCATGCACACCCCCCAGGTACGAAATTTAAAGGAATATTTCACTTTTTTTGTTTCACTTTAAGCATTATTAAAATCACTGCTCCTAAAAAAACGGCCGTTTTTAAAACTTCTTTTTGCATTGATACATGTCCCCTGGGGCAGGACCCAGGTCCCCAAACACTTTTTAGGACAATAACTTGCATATAAGCCTTTATAATTAGCACTTTAGATTTCTCCCCTAGATTTTTCGAATTTGCCGCGAACACCCCAAATTGTTCGTTGTTCGGCGAACGGGCGAACAGGCAATGTTCGAGTCGAACATGAGTTTGACTCGAACTCGAAGCTCATCCCTAGTTCAGAGCTGTTTTTGAATATGTCCACAGTCTTGTATAGGTGTATGATATCTTGCTCGATATCTTTATATAGAAGAAATGTTCTATGATGTGCCTATACTCTGCCTTTTCCTTTTAATTTAATATACAAGAACTGTGAATAACTGTAATTTTGTATGGTTTTTTCAATAAACACCTTTTCTGATTTAAAAAAACCCCATGTTGACCAGCATAGCTTGTGTAGCACACAAACCCCTTTTCCCACCTTAGGCTCACTTGCAGGAAAAGGGCACACCGTACTATATGCCCGTACCCTCCTGTTTGAGGAGGTTGAGCGGTGTCATGTATTTGAGTCCCACAGCTAGGTTCTCCATCAGTTGGTTCTCATCTCTTAGGATATAGGGACAAGTCTCTGTTTTCCCCCAAGTAATTCCAATGTCCACACCACTCTAAACTCCAATGTTGAGTTTATTTTTCTCAATGTTCAGCAGATAGGAAAGGGTGGCTAAGAGACAGGACAGCAAGGTTTGGGGAGGCAGGTCCAGGCACAAGTAGATATCACAATCACCACTCTATCCCAGAGTAGGTCTAGCTCACCCGGATAGTCTCCTGTAAAATGGATCCTAGCAGCCGAAGTAATGCTCGGACACTCAATTAGGTTATTTTCCTAGATATGATCGGGAGACTCTCTGCCACAGAATGTATCAGTTCCCGAACTTCTCAGTTTTTTTGCAGTATAAGGACAAGTCCCGGCAGCAGCACATTACTAGGCCCTTGGTGGATAGATGAATCCCTCCAGAAAGTTACCGGGCCCCTTCCTTCACCGTGTGAACTCTCACCGGTCCGTCAGAAAGGTCCTCCCCCGGACTCCTCTTCTTAGAAGCGGGCTGCCTCGCAAGGGACACCATGAGATCCCTCTTCCCAGAAGTGGGCTCCAGCTAAAGGTGCTGGGCCCAGGGCTGAAGTTGCAGCCCCAGGGCTAAAGGTGCCTGGGACTGATGCGTGGCTCCATGGCCTGAAGGGCCGGGCGCCACGCACCTGGATTACCCCCCCCCCCCCCCGGTCAGTGCAGCATGGAGGATGGACTCTTATGTGTGTTTCACTTGGTCCCTGAGGGCTGTCAGTGGGCGTTTCTGGAGTCAGTATGTGACCTTTCTTCCCCATACATTGCCAGAGGCAGCAAATGGTGCCCCTGCACCTGCGTTTCCTTGGATACGTTATAGATAGTCCTGGAACCTTTCGTTGCCAAGGTAGCAATGGATTGCGGGTATAATGCTGGTAAGAAAGCGCCCCCTCCCCCTGCCATCTTCTGGGAAATATTCGTCAGGGCACTTCTGATGCTGTGAGGGACACTCTCCAGCTGGGAATGCAGCTGGGACTTCCGCAGAGGAGTCTGTCTCCCTTAGGTCACACAAATCTGCCCGCTTTGTGACGTTATTTTCCTTATGTTACTTTCTTTGATAGTTCATACATAAGAAATGGGAACGGCCGCAAAGGTCCTTGTGGTCCCCCAGCGCATGGCGGTCCGTTATCATACAGGACCCTTCTGATAAGAGGTCCAAAGCGGTGATGCTGGGGTCAGTGTTGCGACCTTTATATGGCTGCGACTTTCCATGTAGGGCAGCACAGTGGTGTAGTGGTTAACTCCCTCACCTGGCAGCACCACTGGTTCGAATCCGGACCCAGACACCATCTGCCTGGAGTTTGCATGTTCTCCCTGTGTCTGTGTGGGTTTCCTCCGGGTACTCCAGTTTCCTCCCACACCCCAAAGACATACGCGCCTTCGGCGCCACAGTAAAAACATATGCACTAATACATACACAGTGTGTGTATTTTAAATGGCCCCGTCGCAGTTTGCTTGGGGTCACTGGCGTTGCAAGGTGCGGGGGGTGTGGGCCGCACCCGGGTGACACCCGCCAGAGGAGTGACACCGTCACCCATCACGGCGCTGGATCGAGAGAGGCACCACAGCTCTCTCCTTTTCCTCCTTCCCCTGCGCACTCCAGTATCTCCTTCGCTCCCCGCAATGTTCGGGGAGGGAGGAGAAGTAAGAATTGTGCTGTGAGGCAGACAGTGCCATAGCCCAGTGCACATCGCCCGGCACTGCAATCCGCCTATTGACACTCAGGCAGGTGGGGAGAGGTGCCGGCTTCCAATCACAACAAATACATTCCTCAGACCGACGGAGCCTAGTCTCCTCCTCCTCCTCCACACTGACAGTATATCCACAACAGGAGGAGGAGCCTAGGAGGAGGAACATCCATGTGGACAGAGCGCGCTGATCTAAGGTCTGTGACTGTAGGGAGAGAGGAGATATAGGGGGGATTACATTAGGGAGATTGCAGGGGGGGGTTACATTAGGAGGAATACAGGGGGGTTACATTAAGGGGATTACATTAGGGGGAATGCACAGGGGGGTTACATTAAGGGGATTACATTAGGGGGAATGCACAGGGGGGGTTTCATTAAGGGAATTACATTAGGGGGAATGCCCAGGGGGGTTACATTAGGGGGAATGCACAGGGGGGGTTACATTAAGGGGAATTGCAAAGGGGGGGGTTACATTAAGGGGATTACATTAGGGGGGAATGCACAGGGGGGGGTTACATTAGGGGGAATGCACAGGGGGGGTTACATTAAGGGGAATTGCAAAGGGGGGTTACATTAAGGGGATTACATTAGGGGGATTGCACAGGGGGGTTACATTAGGGGGAATGCACAGGGGGGTTACATTAAGGGGAATTGCAAAGGGGGGGTTACATTAAGGGGATTACATTAGGGGGAATGCACAGGGGGGGGGTTACATTAGGGGGAATGCACAGGGGGGGTTACATTAAGGGGAATTTGCAAAGGGGGTTACATTAAGGGGATTACATTAGGGGGATTGCACAGGGGGGTTACATTAGGGGGAATGCACAGGGGGGGTTACATTAAGGGGAATTTGCAAAGGGGGTTACATTAAGGGGATTACATTAGGGGGATTGCACAGGGGGGTTACATTAAGGGGATTAAATTAGGGGGATTACATTAGGGGGATTGCAGGGGGCTTACATTAGGGAGGTTGTACGGAGGGGACGTTACATTAGGGGGATTGCAGAGGGGATTACACAGAGGGTTCCATTAGGGGGATTACACGGGGGTTCCATTTGGGCGATTACACAGGGGGAGAGCTGTGCTGATGCGCTAGCCTGCTCAGTGCCCCGGGTGGCTCAATGAACTAGGGGGGGGGGGTGACACCAAATTTTACCGCACCAGGTGACACCAACCCTAGTGACGCCACTGCTTGGGGTTTGCATGTTTTCCCTGTGTCTGCGTGGGTTTCCTCCAGGTGATCCGGTTTCCTCCCACACTCCAAGGACACGCGCGCCTTCGGCGCCACGGTACACTAATACATACTCGGTGTGTGTATGTAAAAGATTTCCAGAACCTCTGTATCTGCGGTGGTGCTGTGCCGCCTGATTGGCTGGAATGCTGGTTCGCTGGCTAAGCTCCCAAGTGAGCTCTGGCAGATTGCCTTTCTGAGGCTTTTTGGTACCTCGCTGGACGACATTGTTAAGATGTCACTGGAGGTTAGAGCACTCTTCTCTCACAGTCCTCTGAGGGGAAGGAGCCGCACCGTTGGCCGGGGCCCTCTGATTCTGTGCAGAAGCGGTATTTTCGCTAGTAGATCCTCCCAAGCTGACAAGGCTTTAGCTGGGGGACATACCATGCTAGATAATAGGACATTTTTGGGGACTTGGACTTTTTAGGCACAGTAATTTGACAAATCAATTGGTTAAAAAAATATATAAATTTATTAAACATAGATAATCAGGGATATGCAATTAGCGGACCTCCAGCTGTTGCAAAACTACAAGTCCCATCATGCCTCTGCCTTTGGGTGTCATGCTTGTGGCTGTCAGAGTCTTGCTATGCCTCATGGGACTTGAAGTTCTGCAACAGCTGGAGGTCCGCTAATTGCATATCCCTGATATAGATTTAGACAGACTTGTTAAAATCAATGGATCAATACAACAATACCGCCACTATAAAAACCCATAACCCTCAATTGGATGATGAAGGAATTGCAACGACGCTTCTTCAGGAGCATAGCATGTAGACTAACAAGAAATTTGAAACAAAAATGTAACAAAAATGTCTACATTATTATATAACAGTAAAAAAAAATGTATAATATGTTACATATTAATGTAGACATTTTTATTACCGTATATACTCGAGTATAAGCCGACCCGAATATAAGCCGAGGCACCTAATTTTACCACAAAAACTAGGAAAACGTATTGACTCGAGTATAAGCCTAGGGTGTGCCTCACTTTGCCTCACTGTGTCCATGCCTCACTGTGTCCATGCCTCACTGTGTCCATGACTAGACTGACGTTTAACATGGGAGTCTATGGAAGGGGTGCCCGGCTTTGAAAAATCGGTGCTACCCGGCCGTAGCTCCCCCGGACAAGAAACTTTGCAAACCTGTAGAGAAAGCATGGGGCTACATGTGTGCCAAGTTTGGGGTCCAGTGGACCTTCGACCGGCCGGTACCGGGTCCCCAAAGTCACCAGAGAAATTACAGTTTAACATGGGAGTCTATGGAAGGGGTGCCCGGTTTTGAAAAATCGGTGCTCCCCGGCCGTAGGTCCCCCGGACAAGAAACTTTGCACACTTGTAGAGAAAGAGTGGGGCTATATGTGTGCCAAGTTTGGGGTCCAGGGGACTAACGGCCGGCCAGTACCGGCTCCCCAAAGTCCGGGAGATCAGGCGCAAAAAGGTGACTTGAGTATAAGCCGAGGGGGGCATTTTCAGCACAAAAAATTGTGTTTAAAAACTCGGCTTATACTCGAGTATATACGGTACATTTTTGTTTCAAATTTCTTGTTAGTCTACATCAGGGGTGTCCAAACTTTTTTCAAAGAGGGCCAGATTTGATGAAGTGAACATGCGTGAGGGCCGACCATTTGGCCTGACATTCTTTGAACCATAAAAATTCGGTCCAAGTGTGTTCGTTCGAGCACCAATACACTGCCCAGCAAGAATTCTCTTGCCTTTGTGGCTGTGTGTGAGTAAAGAGGTGAGCTCTGTGTGTTATTTGGATATACCGTATTTTTAGGAGGAAAACACGCACCTTCACTTTAAGAGGGAAGTTTAAGGAAATAAAATAAAAATTTTAAATAAAGGTCTGTGAAGCAGATCCCCACTCCATCACAGATCCCCCCCATTACAGAACCCACTCCATCACAGATCCCCCCCATTACAGACCCCACTACATCACAGATCCCCCCATTACAGACCCCACTCCATCACAGATCCCCCCCCATTACAGACCCCACTCCATCACAGATCCCCCCATTACAGACCCCACTCCATCACAGATCCCCCCCATTACAGACCCCACTCCATCACAGATCCCCCCCATTTCAGACCCCACTCCATCACAGACCCCACTCCATCACAGATCCCCCCCATTACAGACCCCATTCCATCACAGATCCCACTCCATCACAGACCCCACTCCATCACAGATCCCACTCCATCACAGATCCCACTCCATCACAGATCCCCCCCCCATTAACAACCCCACAGATCCCCCCCCCATTACAGACCCCACTCCATCACAGACCCCCCCCATTACAGACCCCACAGACCCCCCCCCCATCAGACCCCACTTCATCACTGATTCCTCAATCAGACCCCACTTCATTACCGATCCCCCCATCAGACCCCACTTCATCACAGATCCCACTTCATCACAGATCCCCCCATCAGACCCCACTTCATCACAGATCCCCCCATCAGACCCCACTTCATCACAGATCCCCCATCAGACCCCACTTCATCACAGATCCCCCCATCAGACCCCACTTCATCACAGATCCCCCCCATCAGACCCCACTCCATCACAGATCCCCCCATTACAGACCCCACTCCATCACAGATCCCCCCATTACAGACCCCACTCCATCACAGATCCCCCCCATTACAGACCCCACTCCATCACAGATCCCCCCCATTACAGACCCCACTCCATCACAGATCCCCCCATTACAGACCACACTCCATCACAGATCCCCCCCATTTCAGACCCCACTCCATCACAGACCCCACTCCATCACAGATCCCCCCAATTACAGACCCCATTCCATCACAGATCCCACTCCATCACAGACCCCACTCCATCACAGATCCCACTCCATCACAGACCCCACTCCATCACAGATCCCCCCCATTACAGACCCCACTCCATCACAGATCCCCCCATTTCAGACCCCACTCCATCACAGACCCCACTCCATCACAGATCCCCCCCATTACAGACCCCATTCCATCACAGATCCCACTCCATCACAGACCCCACTCCATCACAGATCCCACTCCATCACAGATCCCACTCCATCACAGATCCCACTCCATCACAGATCCCACTTCATCACAGATCCCCCCCCCATTAACGACCCCACAGATCCCCCCATTACAGACCCCACTCCATCACAGACCCCCCCAATTACAGACCCCACAGACCCCCCCCATCAGACCCCACTTCATCACCGATTCCCCCATCAGACCCCACTTCATTACCGATCCCCCCATCAGACCCCACTTCATCACAAATCCCACTTCATCACAGATCCCCCCATCAGACCCCACTTCATCACAGATCCCCCCATCAGACCCCACTTCATCACAGATCCCCCATCAGACCCCACTTCATCACAGATCCCCCCATCAGACCCCACTTCATCACAGATCCCCCCCCATCAGACCCCACTTCATCACAGATCCCCCATCAGACCCCCACTTCATCACAGATCCCCCCATCAGACCCCCACTTCATCACAGATCCCCCCATCAGACCCCCACTTCATCACAGATCCCCCCCATCAGACCCCACTTCATCGCAGATCCCCCCATCAGACCCCACTTCATCACAGATCCCCCCATCAGACCCCACTTCATCACAGATCCCCCCATCAGACCCCACTTCATCACAGATCCCCCCATCAGACCCCACTTCATTACAGATCCCCCCATCAGACCCCCACTACATTACAGATTCCCCCATCAGACCCCCACTTCATTACAGATCCCCATCAGACCCCACTTCATCACAGATCCCACTTCATCACAGATCCCCCCATCAGACCCCACTTCATTACAGATCCCCCCATCAGACCCCCACTACATTACAGATTCCCCCATCAGACCCCCACTTCATTACAGATCCCCATCAGACCCCACTTCATCACAGATCCCCCCCATCAGACCCCACTTCACAGTCCTCCCTCAATATTACAGAGACAGACAGCATGATTCAACGCAGCATGATTCCCCCTCCCCACACTGACTGCCCTACCTTAATCACACAAGCCAGGAAGCACGCATGGCAGGTCCAGACAAAGGGCGGGACTTTTCAAGTTAAAGGCGGATGATTGGTTGCTGGGACTGCCCCACTGTCTAGCACCAATCACCTGCTTTGTAACTTGAAAGGTCCCGCCCTTTGTCCATGCCTGCAGCGCTTCCAGGCTTGTGTGAATAAGGTGTGTGGGGAGGGGAAGGAAGGGGGAGTGATGTCATGTAATGGAGAGATCTGCCTGCCCCGCTTCCCATGTAATGAATGATGTTAGCGGCGGGCAGGATTCGGCCCGCGATCCACCATTAAGATATTCCTGATATATATCTTTTGTGGCCCCGATGCTGGGAGATCGTTGGGGGCCACAAAAGATATATATGTCCAGATAACAAGGCGGGCCATTCAAAACCGGAACGCGGGCCGCAATTGGCCCGCGGGCCGGACTTTGTACATGCCTGGTTTACATGCTATGCTCCTTAAGAAGCGTGATGTCGAGCGAATGCAGCATCATATTCAACAGTTCTTACCGCATCATTTCTACCTCATCTATCCTTTGGAATGTGTACTATATGGAATATCATTGCAATTCCTTCATCATCCAATTGAGGGTTATGTGTTTTTATAGTGGCGGTATTGTTGTATTGATCCATTGATTTTAACAAGTCTGTCTAAATCTATATCTATGTTTAATACATTTATATATTTTTTTAACCAATTGATTTTTCATATTACTGTGCCTAAAAAGTCCAAGTCCCCAAAAATCTCCTATTATCTGATATTTCTAGGATGTGGCACACTATTACCCATGTTGTTATCCACAGATACCACTCTGTCTATGATACAACACTCTTACTTGTATTCAACATACGATGCTACGCATGGTATTTTGTCCCCGCCCGACTCAAGGGTGGGGGGGATGATTTTGCAAGTTTTCAGCTTGGTGGACCTCTCTGCTCTCTGACCAGTGGGTCTGCGAGGTGGTCACTTAGGGGTACAAGATAGAGTTTTCTTCTTGCCCACCAAACAGATCTTTCCCTCAAATGTTTTCCTCTCCTTCTGGCTCGTTGAACTGCTTTGATGGGAGCAGTACAAGACTTGCTCTGGTGCAGAATACTTTTACCTGTGCCCCTGGTGGAAGAGTTTCAGGGATTCTATTCAAATCTCTTGGTAGTCCCACGGAAGGATGGTGTCCGTCCAATCTTGGACCTCAGGGCCCTCAATACCTTGTAGGGCAGCACAGTGGGGTAGTGAATAACTCCTTCACCTGGCAGCAAGAGGGTCACTGGTTCAAACCCGGACCCCGACACCATCTGCCTGGAATTTGCATGTTCTCCCTGTGTCTGCGTGGGTTTCCTCCGGGTACTCCGGTTTCCTCCCACACTCCAAAGACATGCGCATCTTCGGCGCCGCAGTATGAACATACGCATTAATACATACACAGTGTGTGTATGTATTGTTTTTGGGGATTTCTGGCGTCTCTGGACATCAGGTTCGCATACTTGCATGTCCCCATCTGCAACAGCCATCTGAGTTTTCTGCGCTTTGCGATTTTACTTTGCGTCGGCACCAAGAGTTGTTCACAAGGTGCTCGCCCCGACCTGGGCTTTGCTGAGACAGCGAGACGTTGATATCGTGGGCTACTTGGACGTTCTTCTTCTGAGAGCTGCTTCTGGCTCAGAATTAGAGGAGGACATGTCTATAGCTAGTCAGACCCTCCGGGACTTTGGTTGGGTACTAAACATACAGAAGTCGGTGTTGGTACGGACTCAGTGTCTGAAGTCCCTAGGCTTGATCCTGAATTCTTTGGAGGCGAAGGTCTTCCTTCCTTTGGAGCAGTTGCAGACGCTCCAGTCGGCGGTGAAATTGTTGGCATCCCGCAAATGGTCGTCTCTCCCCTTTTTTGCACGAGTTCTGGGCCTCATGGTGGCCTCCTTCGAGGCAGTTCCGTCTGCCCTATTCCACTCTCGAGTATTGCAGGAAGAGATCCTGTCCACTTGGCACAGATCTCCATTGTCCCTGAGAGGGCGGCTGCATTTCCTGGCTCTTCAGTCCGGGAGGTCCTCCCTTCCTTTTCATAGGACTGTGATCACGACGGACTCCAGCCTCACGGTATGGAAGACTCTCGACCGCCGATCAATGTCCTCGACATTCAAGCGATCAGACTGTGCCTCTCCAAAGGGTCGCAGAGACTTCAGGGGCGTCTGATCAGGTTTCAGTTGGACGGCCGCAGCGTCGGTAGTCGCTCGCATCCTAAGTTGGGCCAAAAGGAGCGTGCAGGCTCTATCGGCTGCTTACACCCCCACGTAGAGACCTGGCAGGCGAACTATCTGAGTCGCCAGATGCTGGACCAAAGGGTATGGTCTTTTCACCCGGAGGTGTTTTCGATGACTTTGTCGGAATTGGAGCACACCAGTTGTGGATCTCCTGGTTTCTCGACTCAATCGCAGGTGCCAGGGTTTGTGGCTAGGTCCAAGGCTCCCTGAGCAGACGCGTCGGACGCGTTGGTGGCTCCATAGGGAATTTATTCCTTTCCTCTACTGGAATTGCTTCCTCATCTGCTCCGCAGAGTTGAGGCCGCGGGGATTCTGGTGATTCTAATTGCCCCAGATTGATCCCCGTGTCCCTGGTACGCCGACCTCGGGAGACTGGTAGCTGCCGCTCCCCGGTCAAGGTCCCATGCTTCATCCTGTTTTACAGTCACTGACTTTAACGCCTTGACTATTGAAAGCCAGTACTAAGGGTCTGGCAGATTCGATAATCCCCTTTATGTTGGGGGCCCGGGAATCCTCTTCCTGGACGATCTACCATTGCACTTGGAAGGCCTACATCTCTATGTGTGATGAGATGGCCGGGCGAAGTGGATCTGAACCTTGCCTTGAGCACCGTTAAGGGGGAAGATTTCAGCCTTGTCTGTCTTCTTCCAACAGCCTCTGGTGGCTCACTCACTGGTAAGTACATGTGTGCAGGGGGTCCGACACGTGGTTCCCCCATTTGGACCACAGCTTCCTCCGTGGACTTGACTCTGGTGCTCTCGGTACTTCAAGGAACCTCCCTTTGAAAACATCAGGGAGTTTCCACTCTTTCTCAAAAAGTGGCCTTTCTAGTTGCCATTACTTTGGTCAGAAGGGTTTCTGAATTGGCGGCCTTGTCTTGCAAGTCGCCTTACTTGGTCCTCCATACGGATAAGCGGTGCTTCACCCGCAACCTTTATTCCTTCCTAAGGTGGTTTCGACTTTTCACCTATACGAGGACATTGTGCTTCCATCCTTGTGTCCTCAGCCATCGCATCCCAGGAGGCTGCGCTACATACCTTGGACGTGGTACGTGCCCTACGGGTGTACCTGTCTGCTACTGCTCCGTTTCGGAGTTCTTCTCACTGTTCGTGCCGGTATCTGGTCCACAGAAGGGCCTGACGGTCTCATCGGCCATCTTTCTAGGTGGATCAGACTGATCGTCATCCAGGCCTGTGCCCTTTAGGGGCGGGCGCCTCCCTTTCCTGTCACGGTGCATTCAACCAGGGCAATTGGTACTTCCTGGGCTTTCCGACATCTAGCATCTGTCTTCAAGGTGTGTGAGACGGCGACCTGGTCGTCTGTTCACACTTTCCCAAAGTTTTACAAGGTTGATGTGTGTGCATCTTCAGATGCTTCCTTGGCCGCAAGTTTTTGCAGGCGGCTTTTTGAGGTTGCAACTCCTCCATGAGGAGCTCTGTTTGTTTGGGTGAAGTTAAGTCTTCTTTTGATTGCTGTTCCCACCCCTCGTTTTTTCTGACACTGGTTGAGGACGTCCCACTTTGTCAAGATTTAAGGAGCTGTGTCCGTCCATAGACGATAAGAGAAAAAAGGATTTTTTGTACTCACCGTAAAATCCTTTTCTCGTTCGTCCATGGACAGACACAGCACCCACCCCTCCTTTTTTAGTTTGTACTGCTTTACTACGAACTGTCTGAAGGGGGTGGGCAGGGCCGCTGTTAGAAATCACGGGGCCCGGTACAGCTCACCTGACAGGCCCCCCTAAATATATTAAAACAATATTTTTACAAACAAATACACTAAAATCATTATTAGCAGACACAAGCATAACAGAGAATCTGTGTGAATTATCCCTTTTTTAAATATTTTTTTTTAAATCTTTAAACATTTTTTTAAATATAATTTTTTAAAGAATGTTAAAATGTATTAAAATGTATTTTATTTTACAATTTGTTATTTTTTTCCGAGACAGGTAAGCAAGCAGTGCCATGGGGGGGGGGGGCAGCACAGTGACAGGGGTGCACACAGGGGGGATCAGAAGCAGGCAGAACAGGGAGGGGATCGGTGCGGGGGAAGTAATTCTGTAATTGCCCCTCCATACGACCTGAACAATTCCCCCTGCTGTCTGGGCCCCCCTGTTTGCCCGGACCCCCTACAGGAGGACTGGTGGTCCCCCCCTATCAGCGGCCCTGGTGTTGGGTAACCTCTGCAGGCAAATACATCATATTTACTACTAAGAGACACAGAAATCTAATGGATTACAGGTTAGCCCAATACTAATCCTTAACAGTTTTAGTCAGAGATATTGCATCTTTAAAAGTACAAAAGATATATTCAAAGTGTCATATCAAAGCGTAACAGCTAAAATGCATAGTTTGCAAAACAAAAGTGTTGCTTTTAGCTGTCCTTCATTAGTAATTCAGCTTTGCACATACTAAGTGTGGCAAAGGGACTAAAGTGAAACCAACGCCAGGCTTCAGATTTATATCTTCTCTGGAGACTCCAGGAGGTGGGTAGAAAGTGAAGGTTTGCAGAAGGCCAGTAAAAAACAAGAAAAGTTCCATTCTGGCTAAACTTTCTCCAACACAAGCTCTTCTTCCTATAAAAAATACAGGAGAAAGAAAGTCAACTGAGGAGTGCATGACAAAAGCTGTGATCTACAGGCTGGAAGTACTGTAAAAAAATTAGATCTAAATGTATAGATGGCACTAAGTGGAGAAAGTGAACACGCTTTAACAATAAACATACTTCAACAACCAAACGGTGACGTGGTCTCCTTCTACTAGATCTACCTATCAAGTCTTCAAAACACCAAATAATTTTCAGTATTTTTTTTCTATTATTATAAATATATATATTATTATTATTATTATTATTATTTTTATTATTATTATTAATAATATATATATTATTATTATTATATATATATTTGATAGTAATCCCATTGATTTCCATGACAAATACTTCAACATCAGGCAAAATAGTAGTATGTTAGAAAATGAAAGGAGCATAGTGGAGAAAAGTATTAAAGCCAAGGGTAATCTGGTTCCTGTCCTTGAGAATGGGCTGTGATTTACTTTCATAACATGCAGCTAAGGAGAATCTACCCATACTTGGATGAATAAGGTCGCTTAATTCAAATGTATAATATGAAATGTCTCCCAATTTCCATAGATGTAGTCATTTTAAAGCTACCCAATGATGGTAGTTGGATGCGGCTACAGTCTGACTGCTGATAGATTTATCTTACAAAAGGTATTTTCATAAACATTCTGTCACTGTTAATTTGCTTTCAGATCTAATCTGTGCCACTGTTTGCTGCTGTCCTTCCTGCAGATGAGTCCTCGCAGGATCAGTCAGCTGTTTTGTACCTAGGTCCCATACACAAGTCATGTTAATCTGTGCAGCCACTTTCTACATTTTGGAAAACTACCGTAGGTCTTTTCGAGTCAGTGCGTTTAGATGTTCTCACACTCCCTCGCAGTGGTGGCTGGTGTTATTTTTTTGGGGGGGGGGCAGCACCAACCCTGATCCCCCCCCGCTCCCCCCTGTCAGTCGGTCGGGCCACCTGCACTGACCAGCCCCCCCCCCCACGGGGGGGGTGACGGTCGGTCGGTCAGCACTTACCCCATCTAGGTTGTGGGCGGGCAGCACTAGGGGTGACGGGCGGCGGGTCTTCTCTATCGGGTCTTCTCCTCCTCTGCAACATGGGGGCTTCCACCTTGCGTCTCCTCCCTCCTCCTCCTAGGCATCCAATAGGATTACCTGTCCTTTCAGCCACTCGGGTGATGGGTCATAGGACCCGCTTCCAGATTGGCCGGGAGGAGGATCAGTGTGGCAATAGCGAATATTCATTTGCTATTGTCACACAACTGGCTGGGCTCGGAGCACAGTGCTCTGCGCCCCAATCCCATCCTTTTTTGAAGCCTGTTAGAGCCTCTGGCTCTAACCACATGCTTCAAAGAAAAACACCCCCACCCCCCTTTGGAATCCATGCATCCGGCGCCCTGCATGTAGATAAGGGGGCCGGACGCATGGATGGGGGGGTGGCACCCATGCGCCCCTAATGGATGGGCCACCACTGCTCCCTCGGCTGGTTCCTGTTAATGACCTCTGCATGTTTCTTAATGATCCTTGCTATCTACCTGCCCTGTAATTTTGCCTGTCAGTCCTGGTTATCTGTAAAAAAAAAAAGAAAAAACCTGTGCTTGAACTCAATCTATTGAATTAAAAAGCTGCTAACACAATTTGCTGGCAAACATATACAGAAATAAAACAAAGAAGTGTAGCGCTCCTTTAAAAAAAAAAAATAGAGTCCATTCTTTGTCCACATGCGATAATTAAAAAGGTGAATAAAGATGTGACCCAGAGAGAGATCTACCACCTCCATCAGAAGCACACACAACGTCTTACCAGACAGAGTTGATTGCCTATTTACAAGTGTAGCGGTACCCTCTTGAGGGCTGCTGAGTGTTGTAGTCCGTCTGTCACCCTGCCCAGCGAGGCACACAGCTCTCATTCACCCTCAGGCAGAAAACCAGTCCTTAAACTTTGTTTTGTATTTTTAATTGAGTGGAATAAACTTGGATGGGGATGGGATACCCATGAGATGCCCAAACTGATTGCAGAAAAATATACAGTATCTCACAAAAGTAACCCCTCACATTTTTGTAAATATTTTATTATATCTTTTCATGTGACAACACTGAAGAAATTACACTTTGTTACAATGTAAAGTAGTGAGTGTACAGCTTATATAACAGTGTACATTTGCTGTCCCCTCAAAATAACTCAACACACAGCCATTAATGTCTAAACCGCTGGCAACAAAAGTGAGTACACCCCTAAGTGAAAATTTCCAAATTGGGCCCAAAGTCAATATTTTGTGTGGCCACCATTATTTTCCAGCACTGCCTTAACCCTCTTGGGCATGGAGTTCACCAGAACTTCACAGGTTGCCACTGGAGTCCTCTTCCACTCCTCCGTGATGACATCACGGAGCTGGTGGATGTTAGAGAACTTGCGCTTCTCAACCTTCCATTTGAGGATGCTCCACAAATACTCAATAGGGTTTAGGTCTGGAGACATGCTTGGCCAGTCCATCACCTTTACCCTCAGCTTCTTAGCAAGGCAGTGGTCGTCTTGGAGGTGTGTTGGGGGGTCGTTATCATGTTGGAATATTGCCCTGCACCAGTCGCCGAAGGAAGGGCATCGTGTTCTGCTTCAGTATGTCACAGTACATGTTGGCATTCATGGTTCCCTCAATGAACTGTAGCTCCCCAGTCCCAGCTGCACTCATGCAGCCCCAGACCATGACACTCCCACCACCATGTTTGACTGTAAGCAAAATACACTTGTCTTTGTACTCCTCCCCTGGTTGCCGCCAGACACGCTTGACACCATCTGAACCAAATACCGTAAGTTTATCTTGATCTCATCAGACCACAGGAATCCAGTAATCCATGTCCTTAGTCTGTTTGTCATCAGAAAACTATTTGCAGGCTTTCTTGTGCATCATCTTTAGAAGAGGCTTCCTTCTGGGACAACAGCTATGCAGATCAATTTGATGCAGTGTGTGGCGTATGGTCTGAGCACTGACAGGCTGACCCCCCACCCCTTCAACCTCTGCAGCAACGCTGGCGGCACTCATACATCTATTTCCCAAAGACAACCTCTGGATATAACACTGAGCACATGCATAGAGAAAGGAAAACATCCTGGACTGCCGCACTTCGTTAAAGGCGTCTTTATTTGATAAATCAAAAGGATAAAATCCAAAATATGATCCAAAATCCAAAATACAGTCAGTTACAAAAAGTGGACATGCAGGGACAAGTGGCTAACGCGATTCACATCATTAGATGCTTAATTATAGCTATGAGTAACAACTCCTCCCCAACTGGGCTGACCCTGGGTGTTTAAGGAGGCCTGCCCCCTGCCAATCCAGGTTGGGGATTGGTCAGGGCTCCCAAGAACACCACAGACAGCTCCACCTCCCCTCTCCTCCTTCCCTTCCTGAAAAAACTAGAATATTCTGGAAAGAAATGGGAGGTCTTGATGATGCTGCCTGTGAGTCACCCTGCTCTGCTCTAAATCACTCCCAACCCATATCAAAACACACCCAGGCTTGGCTGCCAGCCAAGTCTGGAAATTTACCTACTCTCACAAAAACATGCACTATCCTTCTAGCACACTAGAGAGTGCTACACAAGTGGTCAAAAAACACAGTTATGCCCCAGGAATGGCTCCCAAAGGATCCGATCCACCAGCTAATAAACTCTGCTTAGAGCCCCTCCAAACTGTGATGGTCAGATGGTATGAAGCAGTGAATCCCCAATGGAGATATCTTCAAGGAAGATATAGAGCTCTAATAGTGTAGTAAGTTTGTAATCTTTTATTTATTGAAGATTAAAGTAACACTCACAGATTAAAACAGCGTGATGTCTAAATTACAAAAGTTTCCAACCAAGAAAATGGCCGCACTTTGCTTAGGTACGTAGGTGATGACGTCACACGACAAACCTACGGGTTTTGTCATCATTAGGGGCATGGCTAACTGACGGAAAACATGCTTTATGTACCCTGGACGGTGAAAATTCCCTTGCATTCCAGGTCCCAGTAGCAGAAACCGGAAGTCGGGAAGACAAAATTGCCAGATGACTTAGCAGCCATACTAGCAGCAACGATGAATTTATATTCAGTTTATATTATGCCTCAATACTATGAATTTCATTTAAAAGGACACAAAATAGAAACCTACTTAAAACACAAAATATAAAAATATAGGTATATATATTTATATATATATATATATTTATATATATATATATATATATATATATATATATATATATATATATATATGTAGCGGGCATTTAAATTTGGGGGAGAGCATCTGGGTTATTCAACCCGGATGCACGAATTGTTAGGGAGTCTGAGAACCTCTTTTGTGGTTCTTGGAGGACTCCGGTGGTGCAAGGTTCCCTGCGGCCTGCAGGTGGCGTTGTCGCCCTGGGCCGGAGTTGAACCCGCACCGCAAGACTGCTCCCTTTTTGTCCTTTCCTGGTGCTGGTACAGCGGGGCGGGGAACCCGCTGTGACGCAGAGGGCGAGGGGATAAAAGGGGCGGACGCCCTTACCACAGGGTTCAGAGTGCAGAGTCGGAGGACGCGGCCGCACCCAGGCACCTTCAGCCTGGGTGCTGGCGTTCCGGAGTTCCGGGCCCAGGTGCCCTTGACCTGGCCGGAGCGAGAGATGGAGTCCATCCCAGGCACCTTAAGTCTGGGGTGAGGTACTATGGCCAAGGCCTGGGGCCCAGTAACTTAGACTGGGTTCCGCGAGGGTGGAGGAGTCCGAGGGGCCCTAAGGTGTTGGGACCCGTATCTGAGGTGAGGAGGCCGGGGAGTGTAACCCTTCCAAATAGCCCGGTACAGCATTAATCCGGTGACGGCGGGGCCTCTGGTAACTCTCTTGGAGGGATGTCTTCCCCCTGACAGGGGCTGCAGCGTAGCGAAGGTAACTCCAGTTCGTGTTCATTAGAGTCGCTGGAAGAGACTCTGAAGCCAAAAAGTATGTTATACAGCCACTGTACTTAGCAACCGTTGGTGAAACCTCAACGGTTTAGTTTCTTTGAGGATTGTGCCTTGACCTACTCCCCACCAATACTGAACTGTTCTATGGGTCTCAAACTGTCTGCTCGCAAAGGACTATTTGTTTGCCGTTATGGAATAAATAAGTGTTGGACCTTTTCAGTGTGTGGTACTCCAATTAATGAGAGCAAAGGGGGTTATCAGCAGAACAGACTTGGCTCTGAGCGTATACACAGCCCGAAGGAAATCTGGTGCTGGCCTTCACCTCTACATGCTGTAATCTAGAGGACATGGGCCGTGGCGCACCTCGCTCTCCCCTTCAGGGTACCCCTAGACCGGAGCCAGAGTAACCGCTAAAGAAGAGAGAGGGTGAGGCCGCTACATATATATAGATAGTATGAGGGGGTTAGCTCGGCAGCGGGTGTGTGTGACCCCCGGGATGGGCTCCCCACACAAAAACAGGCCCAGCAAACGGAGGTTGTGGTTTTCAAAATCAAAAAAAGGTGCGGTTTATTTTCTATTTACAGTGACAAAACACAGCAAAGCCAAAAGAAACATAAACAAAATAAATCCTGGTCAACTTGACCTCTGACTAAACATACAGGTTTCCTAACTAACAACTGGGATCAGCCTAGTGCTGTCCTAGTCCCTAAGTCCCTGGTTTTAAATGTCCAAGCAAATAGCCACACAGGCTTTGTCTCACCGCACAGGGGTTCACTCTCCCTAGACAGTCCACACAGGTCTGGTTCCAGGCATGAGCTAACACCTAATGAATCTGGGAGTTTTTATAGAGGCCTAAATGAGCTGACAAGCTTCAGCTGGTCTCATCAACTCCCTGTCTGCACGACGCCCCACACTCTCCCTAGAGGTATGAGTCATCCATGAGCCCACTAGCCTCAGCTGGGCTTATACAACACTCCACCTAGTTGTATAAGTCGGCGTAAAGCCTGAATCTGGGCGAAATATATCTACCCCCCTGGATGCAACCAGGTGACTTTACCTTCCTGCTGTCACATACCCCCCCCCCTCTTGTTTTAACCTCGGGGTTGGAACACCAGCAATCAGGCATTCATGTACTCGAGACAAAGCATCCACATTCCCCATTTGAACGCCAGGGCGATGCTTTACTGTGAAGTTGAATTCCTGGAGGGCCAGGAACCACCTATTCACTCTTCTATTTGTTTCCTTGTTTTGAGCCATCCACTTTAACGGAGCGTGATCCGTAACCATGTCAAAGTGCCTACCTAGCAGGTAGTACCGAAGGGAATCTAGAGCCCACTTCACCGCTAAACACTCCTTTTCAACGGTGGCGTAATTTACCTCATGGGACTTCAACTTCCTGCTGAGGTAAATGACTGGGTGCTCTTCCCCGTTCCAGACCTGGGACAATACTGCTCCTAACCCCACATCTGACGCATCACTTTGTACAACAAAGTCTTTAGAGAAGTCGGGTGAGTACAACACTGGCTGGCTACATAAGGCTTGTTTCAAGAATTGGAATGCTGCCTCAGCCTCGGGGGTCCATTTAATCATGACCGACCCTTTCCCCTTCGTTAGGTTGGTTAGGGGCACAGCCTTAGAGGCAAAGTGGGGAATGAATCGCCGATAATACCCAGCGATTCCCAGAAAGGCTCGTACCTGCTTCTTGCTGTTGGGACGTGGCCAACTCTGGATGGCCTCGACTTTGTTGAGTTGGGGTTTTATTACTCCCCTCCCAATGGTGTACCCAAGATATTTGGCCTCCTCCTGCCCAATGGTACACTTCTTGGGGTTAGCCGTAAACCCCGCTTCCCGAACAGAGTCCAGGACTGCTTGCACTTTTGGCAGATGTGAGGCCCAATCTGTGCTATGGACAATTACGTCATCCAGGTAAGCCGCAGCATACTTCCGATGGGGCCTCAGCATCTGGTCCATTTTCCGCTGGAATGTGGCCGGCGCATTCTGTAACCCGAACGGCATTCTTTTATATTGGAACGCCCCGTCTGGGGTTACAAATGCGGTTTTCTCTTTGGCCAATTTGGCCAGGGGGATTTGCCAATACCCTTTTGTGAGGTCAAGAGTCGTCATGTATCGGGCTGTTCCCAGCCGGTCGATCAACTCATCTATACGTGGCATGGGGTAGGTGTCAAATTTTGTAACTTTGTTCAACTGACGAAAATCGTTACAAAATCGCCAGCTCCCATCCGGTTTAGGCACCAACACAATGGGACTAGACCAATCACTTTGGGACTCCTCTATCACCCCTAAGTTCAGCATTTTCTGTACTTCCTCCCGTATTGCCTCCCGTCGGGCCTCTGGGATCCGATAGGGTTTTAACTTCACCCTTTCACCGGGCGGGGTAATGATGTCATGCTCTACCCCAGATGTTTGTCCCGGCAGCTCAGAGAATACCTCCTTGTTGCGAAGCACAAACTCCTTAACCTCCTGTTGTTGGGGTTGTGACAAGGTGGCTGCTATTCCAACCTCAGGAATCACGCAACCAGTTTGAGCTGGTGACCAAGTGTCTGCGACTAGGGACTCTCTATCCCTCCAGGCTTTCAACAGATTAACGTGATAGATCTGTTCGGGCTTTCGCCTTCCTGGTTGTCTGACCTTGTAATTCACTTCGCTCACTTTTTCCATTATCTCGTAGGGGCCTTGCCATTTGGCAAGGAATTTACTTTCAACCGTAGGGACAAGTACCAGTATCCTATCCCCCGGGGAAAAGGTACGGGTCTTGGCTCCACGGTTGTACACTCTCTGCTGTGCTAACTGCGCTTGGGCCAAATGTTCCTTCACGATGGGCATTACCTGTGCAATTCGGTCTTGCATCAGGGCGACATGCTCAATCACACTCCTGTGGGGAGAACTCTCACTTTCCCAAGTTTCCTTGGCAATATCCAACAGCCCTCTTGGGTGTCTCCCATACAGTAACTCAAAGGGGGAGAATCCCGTAGAGGATTGGGGCACCTCCCTAATAGCAAACATCAGATAAGGAAGTAGACAGTCCCAATCCTTTCCATCTCTATCCACCACTTTCTTCAACATTTGTTTTAGGGTTTTGTTGAATCTTTTAACCAGCCCATCGGTTTGGGGGTGATACACAGATGTACGTAATTGCGTCACTTTGAACAATTTACACAGCTCCTTCATAACCCGGGACATAAAGGGTGTACCTTGGTCCGTAAGCAGTTCTTTACAAATACCCACCCGGCTAAACACAAGAGATAGCTCTTTGGCTATGGTTTTGGCCGAGGTATTTCGGAGAGGGATCGCTTCTGGATAACGGGTGGCATAGTCCATTATAACTAATATGTACTGGTGCCCCCTAGCGGACTTGATTATAGGACCTACCAAATCCATGGCGATCCTCTCAAACGGGACCTCAATGATGGGTAGAGGGACCAGCGGGCTACGGAAATGTGGCATCGGGGCCGACCTCTGACACACAGGGCAGGAGGAACAATAATTTTCTATGTCCTTCATCACCCCCGGCCAATAGAATCTCTGTAATACCCTCTCTCGGGTTTTCTCTGTCCCCAGATGACCTCCAAGAATGTGCCCATGGGCCAACTCCAACACCAACTTCCTGTAAGGTTTGGGCACCACAAGCTGCTCAACGGTTTCTTCTGCCCTTTTTGCCACCCGATACAGTAGGTCCTTCTCTACGCTGAAGTATGGGTAAGTGCAGGTATTATCTGGGTTCACTAACTCGCCATCTATTTTCACTACGTTTTCCCGTGCCTTTATTAGGGCGGGGTCTTTCAACTGTTCTGTGGCAAAGTTTTCCCTGTGAACCTCAAGATCAGAAAACTCCACAGACGGTAGGTTTTCGTCTGAGGAGGTGGGCTCCTCTCCAGTTTCTTGAGTCTCCCCTGCCAATACTGATAAGGGAAATTCCGGAGAGTCCTCACCACTCTCAGGGGAGTTCTGGCTATCCCATTCTTGGTACATAGGGGCACCAGTGGGGGGCTCAGGATCATCCCACAGTTCCCAGAACTTCGGAAAATCCCTTCCCACAATGGCGTCATGCGGTAACTGAGATACTAAGCCCACTGGATGAGAGAGGGTACCTTTGGGGGTCTCGAAACACACTGTAGTCACTGGATACTCTCGGGTGTCCCCATGCACACAAATAACAGCTACCTTGCTATTCCCAGAGACCTCTGTTTTAACTAACTCAGCCTTTATCAGGGTCACAAGGCTACCTGAATCCAGCAATACCACAACATTTCTACCATTAACACACATTTTGCATAAATGTTTCTCAGTTCCTCGAATGGCAGTGCATGCGACTGTCGCACACAGCGACTGACGTCTGCCCGTCAGAAAGTCACACTGCATGGGTTCCTCCACAACCGGGCAATTGGCTGCAATATGTCCCGCTTGCCGGCAGCGGTAGCAAACGATCCTTCTTGCCGCCTCTTGAGCCGCTGATTTCCCAGGCTGTTCTCGCCAAACTTGGGGTAGAGCTCCCACCCTCTCACTCTCTCCACCCTCACCCCTTGGAATCCTCTTATCCGCCCCTGGGGATGGTCTGGTCTTAGGGTGGAAAGTCCGAGTGTCTCTGGAAGAGGCCGTCAGGTTCTCTGTAGCCAAGTATTTCTCCACACGATCCACAAGACCATCGGCCGTCTCTGGGTCTCCATGGCTTACCCACTTTTGGATGGCAGTAGGAAGAGCTCTCAAAAACCGATCCATTACAACACGTTCCACAATCTTTGGTGCGGACAAAGTCTCTGGCTGTAGCCACTTTCTGCTCAGGTGAATGAGATCATACATTTGAGACCTGGGGGGTTTTCCAAGCTGGAAAGTCCAGTTATGCACACGCTGAGCCCGGACAGCCTGGGTGACACCCAGCCTTGCCAATATTTCAGCTTTTAGCATCACATAGTCTTTTGCTTGGTCAGGCTCTAGGTCATAGTAAGCCTTCTGCGATTCACCAGTTAACAGAGGAGCCACCAGTCCAGCCCACTGCTCCTCAGGCCACTTTTCTCTTTCAGCAGTCCTTTCAAAAGTGGTCAAAAATACCTCTGGATCATCCTCTCCAGTCATTTTTGTCAATAAACGACTCACCCCAAAGGACGCGGTATTAGTGGGACGGCTTTCCTCACTGGTCTGCGGACGTTGCTGCATTACTGCTTCCATTTGTTGTAGTCTCTGCTCTTGCTTCTGTAACAGGTCTATGAAGCGGGCCTCAGATTGCTGCTGGGCTTGTTGCTGAGCTTCCAGACTCTGTTGGTGAGCTTGCTGCTGGGCTGCAAGGCTCTGTTGATGAGCTTGCTGCTGGGCTGCGAAGTTCTGTTGTTGAGCTGCAAGGCTCTGTTGATGAGCTGCAAGGCTCTTTTGCAAACCTGCATTTGTCTGCTGTTGATTGGCATTTGCTAGAGCCAGCTGCTTCAGTATCTCCTCCATGCTGGCTTAAAAAAAAACTGCCACTGGTTCTCCACCAACTGTGAGGGGGTTAGCTCGGCAGCGGGTGTGTGTGACCCCCGGGATGGGCTCCCCACACAAAAACAGGCCCAGCAAACGGAGGTTGTGGTTTTCAAAATCAAAAAAAGGTGCGGTTTATTTTCTATTTACAGTGACAAAACACAGCAAAGCCAAAAGAAACATAAACAAAATAAATCCTGGTCAACTTGACCTCTGACTAAACATACAGGTTTCCTAACTAACAACTGGGATCAGCCTAGTGCTGTCCTAGTCCCTAAGTCCCTGGTTTTAAATGTCCAAGCAAATAGCCACACAGGCTTTGTCTCACCGCACAGGGGTTCACTCTCCCTAGACAGTCCACACAGGTCTGGTTCCAGGCATGAGCTAACACCTAATGAATCTGGGAGTTTTTATAGAGGCCTAAATGAGCTGACAAGCTTCAGCTGGTCTCATCAACTCCCTGTCTGCACGACGCCCCACACTCTCCCTAGAGGTATGAGTCATCCATGAGCCCACTAGCCTCAGCTGGGCTTATACAACACTCCACCTAGTTGTATAAGTCGGCGTAAAGCCTGAATCTGGGCGAAATATATCTACCCCCCTGGATGCAACCAGGTGACTTTACCTTCCTGCTGTCACAATAGATAGATATATTTATTTATAAATCCAATCAATCCAATCATCATGTCTCAAGGAACAAAGAGGGAATGTGCGCCATCTTGTGGTACAAAAGCATAATTACAACACAATTAAAGGAGAAGTATGGGATGGGTTAAATAACTAGTACATACCCGGCGGTCACCCTGGAGGCGGCTATCTTGGGCTCCTATGCAGTCCTGAGTAACCTGCCATTCCGAGGCCTTAGGGCGAACCCCTCTATGACGACCCTCATGCGGACCACAGTTAAGGTCTGGCAGGAGGCTCAAACTATTTTTAGGAAGCCTGCCCACATGTCCCCACATATGCCCCTGTGGGGTAACCCTATGTTACCCCACCTGAATAGCATTCCGGACCCCTCCCTGTGGGCAAAGAAGGGTATCATCACCTTGAGTCATATAGTCCTCGAGGGTAGACTTATGCCTTTTCAGGCATTAAGAAAAGCTTAAGTCCTGCCAGTCTCTTTTCAATTCAGATACTGGTAGCTTAAATACGCCTTTGCGGCCCAATTTCCTGACCCCTTAACTTTGGAGTCTGACACCATAGAGCGAATCCTGGCCTCTAGTGTAATGGAACGCCCTCTCTCATCCCTGTACCTGTATCTCACTGTGGCGTATGACACCAAACTTACTAAATCCTGGACATCTTTTTGTCTATTTAGATACATCCCATCCGCATCCACCCCTGATGAGCGAGCAATGATCTCGCGAAACGCGCGTCAGGTTTTCTGATGCGTGCATTTGTATATACTGCATTGTATAACGTTTGTATCAATTTTAATTATTCCTTTTACCACGTGCAAATCCATTGGCTGAGCTATTATGCTATATTATTCATGTATGTACATCAATTTTAATAAACATTTATACTGCTACTACTTTTGTTACTCAGTGGCAAACTGTGACCACCTCACTTAAAGTCCCAAAGGGCGACTCTTTTTCTGTAAATCCTGGGATAAGTGGAGGGCCGATATACCGCCCTTGGACGAGGAGGGGTGGGAGGACTGCATCTCCTCGTACATTCCCTCTATGATTGCCGTGAAGGACAGGGGAGGGCGTGTCCAAAACTCCAGCCATATTGGATGGCTGTTGCCTCCAGGCTGACTGATGTGAGTGGGACAAACGTTCCAGGCGACACGACAGTTCTGTTACTGAGCCATCTGGAGGACGTGGCAGGGGATAGGTACTGTAAACTACGTCTGACCTTCACCCTATTTTATGCTAGACGAGAAATTCTGCTGACATTGAAATCTGAGGACCCCCCCCCCCACCTGTGCTTCCTGGCAGCGCTCGGTGAATTCAGTCCTGCCCTTGTACAGGTTGACCTATGAGAATAGAGTTTTTCGTCGTTAAAAACACGTCGTTTTTCTCGACGAGATTCTTGTCAAGCTTGACGAGAGTCTTATCAAGCTTTCCTTGCATACACACAGTCAATTCCAAATCTCGTAGTTGTTTTGCGCGGTCACGTCCAGCACGTACGACGGCAGTATAAAGGGGAAGATCGATTTCAATGGCGCCACCCCTTGGGCTACTTTTGCTGATCTTGTGTTTACGTATGTGAAGTAAAAGTTTGGAAAGAGACGATTCACGCTTTTCAGTCTTCGTGCTTTCAGTTCGTTTTCTGCGGTTCAGTTTGTGCTTGTGGGTTCGTATATTGTCTTTGAGGGCGTGTAGATAGGTCGTATCTGTTTTACAGTGCGTTCTTGCTCGTTCGTTTCTGAATTTCAGTTCGTTCTTCATAGGCCTTGCTGTTCTAAAGTGCGTTCTGTTTAGTACGTTCTGATCAGACAACTGTTTCCTAGCCATGTCGCGGGTACGTTCTCGTTGTCAAGTTCGTGCTGTGCGGGCGCTTGGTGTTGGTCTGCTTGTCTTGGACCAAGACGAGTCCATGAACAGGGTGAGGAGGAGTTCATGGGCCAAGAATTGGTTGCTCCAGCGGGACCAATTCTGCCATATGCCTCTGCTGCGGGAGATCGTGGAAAATAATCCTGAATTTTCTGCGGATGTCTGACCCCATTTTTCAGCATCTGTTGGCTTTGGTGTCCCCCTATATTACCAGGAAGGACACCGTTATGCGGGAAGCCATCAGTGCTGAGCAGAGGCTCATCGCCACCTTGCGTTACCTGGCGACAGGGAGAAGTCTGCATGACTTGAAGTTCGCGACAGGCATCTCCCCCCAGGCTCTGGGCCTCATAATCCCAGACACCTGTTCTGCCATTATACAAGTCCTGCAGGAGGACTATATTAGGGTAAGTTTTCTCCTTTAACATCACATTTTATGTATTTCATGTATGCTAATGTATTGTATTTCTTTCATCCTTCCCTAATTACCATGATTGTAATATGCTGAGAATGTCCCCTTTGTCCTCATGCATGCTGTAAGCTTTTAAATGCCCCTTTTTTCTCCACCATGCATATTTCCCTTCTCTAACCTCTCCAGCAGTGGCGGCTGGTGTTCCAAATGTTTGGGGGGCCAGCCCAAAAATGTACTAATTTAAAAACTACCATTTCCACGACTGTGCCTATTAAACGCCACCAGTTTGTCCCCTCAAATGCAACCAGTTTGTCCCCCCAGCCCTGCACTTACCTTCCTCTGGTCTGCGCCGTCCTTCTTCTCTCCTCGATGTCTTCTCCCGCCCTCGATGTTGCATCAGCCAATCAGGTTACCAGTAAACAGACTCAGTGAACATGATTGGCAGAGGAGCCTGTCAGTGTTTAACCAAGGAACACACCCCCCCCCCTGCGTCCCCTGTTTAACTTTTTGGAAGCCAATTACAGCCCTCAGGCTGGAATCGGCAAGCCTATCAGAGTCGCTGGCTCTGATAGGCACTTCCCTCAAAAAACCTGACGCTGTTATTCAGATGGCCGCCGCTCAACAGGGGGCCATCCACCTGAATAGTGGGCGGCATCGACAATACATAGGTTCATGCAAGGCATGAACCTATGTATTGTTCTGAGTGACGGGCGCAGGAGAGAGAGGGGGCAGCGCTCCTGCGCCCACTATGGACGCACCGCCACTGCAATGCTATCCTGGGCCCAAACACACCTAGCCGAGTCACTTCCCAATGTCTTTCTGCAGCTCCATTGTAGTGCTTTACCCTCCCCCCCCGAATCACCCCCTAAAATTTCGCTATAAATGTTAGATCTCCTTATTTTTGGGCATTACCAAACTCATCTAGCTCCCCCCCCAAATATTTTTAGAATGGACCATCAGAGGGGATGATGAATATGATACTTGAGACTTCCCTTTGATTTTCGGAAAACACATTAAACAGAAACTTAGAATGATGTTGGGCTAGAATGTATTTTAGTATAATCTGCTTGCAATGTTATGTGCAAAAGTAATAATATTTATTTTTCTGGTTTGACTCCACAGCTTCCTTCCACGCCACAGGAATGGCAGACTTTGGCATCTGAGTTTGCCACACGGTGGGACTTCCCCAACTGTGGTGGAACCATCGACGGGAAGCACGTCCGCATCGTGCCGCCACCCCATTCAGGGTCCTACTTCTTCAACTACAAGGGGTTTCATAGCATTGTGCTGATGGTGGAGGTGTCAGCACGGTATGAATTCCTCTATGTGGATGTGGGGAAGAATGGCCGGATGTCCGATGGGGGATCCTTCAGCCAGACGGAGTTTGCCCTCCATCTCCAGAGTGATGACCTTGCATTGCCACCGGATGCAGGGAATGTTGAAGGACTCCCCTTTGTTTTTTTGGCTGATGAAGCCTTCGGACTGGGACCGCATCTCCTGAGGCCATTTCCCCAGAGGACCCTCATCCTGGAGAAGAGGGTGTTCAACTACCGGCTGGCCAGGGCCCGAAGAGTCGTGGAGAATGCCTTCGGGATAATGGCCAGCCGGTTCCGCCTTTTCATGACTCCAATTCACTTGGCCGAGTACAAAATTAACTACATTGTTTTCTGTTGCTGTGTGCTACATAACTTTCTTATCCGGAAATCCCAAAATTATATGGCCTCAATAGTGCCTGAGGCAGGACTTCAAACTGGCAATACCCTGCCGGGCCTAGAATCTGGCCGTCCTGGCTTGCCCCCCCAAAATGCCCGTGAGGTTCGCCAGAAATATCTAGAATATTTCACGGGTAGGGGGGCAATTCCAATGCCAGGCCATGTCTGATTTTTTCGAGAGCAAGTACAAAATAAAAATCTGGTTTAATCTGTATTTTGTTTTGTTTTTGGCTATCTCCTAGTTTGTCTTAGTGCATTTGTAGTGGCAAGTGTGTTTTCCTTTAGTAAATACCAACCATTCCCCTAGTAACACCAAAAATATACACAAATAAGGTTATAGCGTATTTGAAAAAGAAGCTACACTTTGTGGTTGTTCAAACATTTTACTCTGTGCACATTCACACACATGGTAAATAGAACACTATATTTTTTGTTTTTGGCTGCCCAGAAACAGGCTTTTTTTATGTATTTAAAAAAATACAAAACCATCAGTAGCATCCAACAAACTACAACATTGTATACCTCTCGGCAATATGAGACATTCAATTTCACCAAAAATGTCTCTATCTGATCGTCAGAATATGGGGTATTGGCACCCCTGACCAAGCCAAAATTTGAAGATGCACACAATTTAGAGTCATTTTAAAATGGGATTTTTGACTCCTGATCCCTATTGTCAACATGTGCTATCTGCCATCAGGGGTGATCAATGGACGTGTTTTGGGGGTGCAACCCCTTCTTCATTTCACCTACTTGAGATGCGAGGAAGGGGTTGCACCCCAAAAACCATGGATATCCCCTGATGGCAGATGGCACATGTTAACACACTGTGTGCATCTTCAAATTTTGGCTTGATTGATTGTCTAAAAGCGTAATAACATTGGGGTAATAACAATATCAAAAAAAAAATGGGGTGTTTTGTGCCATATTCAATTCGCCCCAAAACATCTAGGATGTCCTTAAAGGTTTGATCCATCACATTAATTATTTGCTTAATTCTGTCCAGTTCTGTACTACATTCTATCACTTGCTGTATGTTTCGTAGGGCACTGCCAGCAGAGAAACGCGTACTTTCTTTCCCCACAACATTTTCAGCCCCTATAAAAAAATACAAAAGGTATTATAACTCTGCAGGTCTACATCTCTTACCTGAAGCTGTGGTGACAGATACTGACCTGTTGGGGTGGCCAGTTCCACCACGTCATCCACTTCTCCTTCCTCCACTTCTCCTTCCTCCACTTCTTCTACTTCCTCAACATCCTCAGGTTGGTGTTCTTGGTGAGGTTGGGGTTGTTTAGAAGGTGTGGGGTTTGTGTGCTCCCTGGAGTGGTGTCCTCCCAGTCTTCTCTCCCCTATGAGAATCAAACAAAAGGTATACTTAGCACACAGATATTTTCCTAAAAATAAATGAACATGATACATTGCTTGGAAGTGGGGTACAAGTGTCTGTTTGGGAGGAATTTCAAGCTGAAGACATTATTAGAAAAAAAATTAATCTTGACTATTCACCTTTGGCTGACATTTTTTACACATGGAGGCACCCCAAAAATGCACTGATGCACCTGTGTGGGGCACCCTAAAAAGGTGGTTCTGGTGGCCCACACTATAGTGCTCAAGAGTCCAGATGTGGAAACAGCTGCTAAATGTCCTCTCCTTTACACTGATTAAAGTTTGCATTTCATTCTCTTTCCAAACACATCATCTAGCCAACAATGTACTAACATTTATGGAAAAAAACAGGCATCTCTCTAAATTATTGGAACCCTGTAAAATCGCAAAACATCGTAAATAGTGGGCGAACGATGTGTCTGAAACGAACGATTACTGGGCCAAACCAAGTTTTAACGAGGACATTTTGTAAGGTACAATTGTATAATGCAACAACATGGAGCAACATGCAAGTTAGGAAATACAATAATAGGAACACAGGAAAAGTACTTACTTTTTTCTAGCATTCTCTTAATGCTCCTTAACTCCTCCGGCTCCCTCAGTTTGAGGTCAGACCACCTCTTTCTGAGCTACTCCTTTGATCGTTTCACCCCAAAATTCGTCTTCAGACTTTTCACTACTTTCTTCATTATTTTGGACTTCCTTAGATTAGGGTGGGTATACGGCCCATGCTTTGCGTCATAATCCGACTTTAGCAATATGTCCACCATCTCCGCCATCTCTGCGTAAGACATATTAGATGCCTTGAACCTCCTCCTTGATCGTGACATTTCACAGTCTGGGCTGGTCTCCTCCTCGTTATTTGATGAATTAGCAGACACCTGCTGTGACTCCGCCATATCGTCTGCGCGCCGAAAGAGAAGGGGCGAGGAAAAGTTGATACTTTGAACGTCATGGGCGGGCGACGTGTGCAGGGCGACGTGTGCGGAGCGACGTGTGCGGAGTTTCACGCATGCGTGGTGTATATAAAGCAAACACACATGTGACGATACTACGTTCGGTGTGCGGAGAGAGGAGGAAAAATGACGGACGTGAGAACGAAGGTATGTGATTTTTATACTTTGTGAAATCGGTGGCCTATAATGGCTAGAGATTGTTGGAGGATATATATGGGGAATCTGATTTACAGGAGGTTAGACTATGTGACAGAAATTCCTTTTTTTGTCTTCTTTTTTGTCTTGCAGAAACAAAATTAATGATTTTATCAGCGACCGTGAATTCCTGGCAGAATTTATAGACCAGGTAAGGGAGCTGCCCGCTCTGTGGGAGACCAAAAACCCCAGTCACAGGAAGAAAGGTGTGAGGAAAGCAGCGCTGGAGACCCTGCACCCATTTGTGCAGACCAAGGTACCCACAGCAACCACAAAACAGGTGGACAGTAAAATTGGGAGCTTGAGAGGCACATACAGGACTGAGCGCTTTAGGGTCCTGGCTTCTCAGAGGTCAGGAGCAGCAGCAGATGATGTCTATGTCCCGACTTTGTGGTACTACAGCAGGATGTTCTTTCTGAACGACCACCTTGAGGCAAGGCCATCACTGTCCAGTCTTCCCCCCAGACTTCCCTGCAGCCAACCTGAGCCTTCTCTGGAGCAAGAGGAGGCACCAATCCTGGAAGATCCTGATTTGGACATCTGGAGCCAGGTATAGTATTTTCATTAAATGTCTTGTGAGAAAATGAATGCATGAAAAATAAGATAATATGTAAATCCCCCCAAAAATTGGGAGCAAAAAGTGATCTCAATATCAATAGACAGTAGTGGGCCCAAAATTGGGGGAGAAGAATGAAATCTCATGGGGGTCATAATAATAGTCTTTTCTATTGATTTACATTCAATTTGCAACAGTCATGAGCTATAATTTGTGTGTAAATGATGAACCACAAACTAAAACTATGTCCCTTTTTCATACACAGGATGACATCAGCCAGGAGGAGGATCTGGAAAGTGTCAGGCAGGAGGAGGCAGGGCCCACTGTGAGCCAGGAGGTGGCAGGGCCCACTGTGAGCCAGGAGGTGGCAGGGCCCAGTGTGAGCCAGGAGGTGGCAGAGCCCAGTGGCACACAGGAGGTGGCTGGGCCAAGTAGCAGGACCAGATCGCAGGTGCCTCCCATCCGCCTTCCTAAAAGATCCAGGAGGGACAGGACCACAAGCGAGGCAGCAATGGCCCTTATTAGAGAGGCACATGCCCCCCTCCAGGAGCCCACATCCCCTGAAGAGGTCATTGCCGGCCTAGTTGAGGCCAAGTTCAAGGTGATGAGCATGGAGCAACGCCTCCTATGCGAGCCCCTGCTCATCACCTTGCTGAACAAGGGGGTGATGGTGAGAATTACCCCCAATACGGCCATATGTGAGGTCGCCCAGCTATCCCAACCTCAACCTCCTCCTCCTCCTCCTCCACCTTCTTCTTCTCCTCCACCTCCTTCTCCTCCTCCTGACACGAGCACACCTCCAGTGGCACAGCCTCCAGCCACACGCAGAAGAAATGCTGCAGGGAAGGCTGCAGGGAAGGCTGCAGGGAAGGCTGCCAAGAAGACCAGGAAGTGATGGCCTTGCTTCATTGTGGTCTGACAGAAGGCAGCCTGTTGTAGTACCACAGACTTGGGACATGTATATCACCTGCTGCTGTTCCTGACCTCTGGGAGTCCAGGATCAGATTGTGCTCACAACTGTTGTGCTTCTCAAGCTCCCAATTTTATTGCCCACACAGGGTTGATGTGTGCTCTTGGGTCCCATGGATGCACAAATGGCAGCAGCTTCTTCAGCGCTGCCTTCTATTTATTTTGTTATACACCAGAATAAATGGATTTTATTTTGACAATTAATACTTGACTATGTGTTTTTCTAATAATTATAAATTTAGCTTTGGAGTAGGCAGATACATTTTAACAAATAAAATAAAAGGGACAGATAACACCAAAAAATTTCCTTGAAGGTCTCAAAAAAAAAATAAGGGGTAAACTTGACACAACAAAAATAATAAATAAAATCAGGGAGATCACTAGAAAATAAGGAAGCATTTAAAATAAACATCTGAATTCAAAATTTAAAAAATATAATTATTAAGGAGATCTTGCTCGATATAATACAGCTAAATATTCATGAGATGAGCATGAAAAAGGTTTAAAATAGTTAGTCAGAACTCTGTGTGAATATTAGCAGCAAAACAAGTTCTTTATTTTTCATTATTGTAACATTCTAAAGAAGATTTAAATGTGCAACATTTAAACGATGCAATAATTTACAGCGTGACGAATGTGAATCTCCATTACGAAGGCTTGTTTTACCAGAAGAAGCGCTCCCGTGTCATACTTCTGAGCATGCACGCTTTTTGAAGACTCGTAAAAGCATACACACGAACGTCTTTCTCGTCGCAAAACAGGCCGACGAGAAAAACGACGAGAAAATCGAGAATCCTGACGAGAAAAAAGAGAGCAGGTTCTCTATTTTTCTCGTTGAGATTCACGGCAGTTTTCTCGACGAAAAACCGTACACACGAACGATTTTCTCGACAAGAAAGCTCTCTCGGCAGTTTTCTTGTCGTTTTTGGACGAGAAAATCGGCCGTGTGTACGAGTGCCCGGGGAAGTTCGACAAAATTTGGTCTACCTGGATGGAGACCAGTGCTGCCCTTGACCCCCCCCTACAGTCTAAATGTATGTGACATTTGACATCCCCCTCTGACGGTTGCTGTTTTGGTCTCCCCCCCCCCCCATTTTTTTTTTTTACCCATTCCTCACTTGCTACCGATTACTTGGGTTCTGCCCCTGGAAGTGATGTATACTCCTGACACTCTGATTTCTGCATTGATGTAATTTCTGGGAAGTATCTGTAATGTAATGCTGATTTGTCTAATAAAATTTCTCTCTGTTAAAAAAAAATAACTACCGTATTTATCGGCGTATAACACGCACAGGCATATAACACGCACCCTAACTTTAAGAGGGAAGTTTCAGGAAAAAAACTTTACACAGTCCCCTACATATAACATGCAGGCACAGTTTACCCTCTATTTTCAAGGTAAAAAAGTGAGTGTTATACGCCAAAAAAGACAGTAGTTACATATTACATTAGTCACATATCAGCTAATCTTTTTTTCCTACCTCTTTTGGTTTTTACAGCATGTGCACATGAACTTTCCTTCAGCTGGCAAAAGTGGTCCATTTTCAGTTTGAAAAGTTTTCAGTGGGTGTAAACATCTCCACCAACACACCAACATACCCCCTGCCTCTGTCCCCTCTCCCCTAAGGCCCCTTTCACACTGGGGCGGGAGGTGCACTGGCGGTATAGCGCCGCTTTTTTTAGCGGCGCTATACCGTAGTTTTTGCCGCGATTTGCGGCCGCTAGCGGGGTGATTTTAACCCCCACTAGCGGCCGAAAAAGGGTTAAAAGCGCCCGCAAACCGCTGCTACAGCAGCGCTTTGTGGGTGGTATTGCCGCCGTGTCCCATTGATTTCAATGGGCAGAAGCAGTGAAGGAGCGGTATACACACCGCTCTTTCACCGCTTCAAAGATGTGGCTAGCAGGACTTTTTTTAACGTTCTGGGGGCGCATCGCCTCAGTGTGAAAGCACTCGGGCTTTCAAATTGAGACTGCAGAAGAGCCGTTTTTCAGGCAGTATTTAGACGCTATTTTTAGCGGTAAAACGCCTGAAAAACTCCTCAGAGTGAAAGGGGTCTAAGAGACGTGGCTGTGCTGTGAACGAGCACCAGGGGCGGATCCAGGGGGGGCAACAGGGCAATTGCCCCCCCCGAGACCATCTGTCACACTCGCTTGCTCTGTTTTTTTTTTTTTGCGCCTGATCTCCCGGATTTTGCGGACCCGTTACCAGCCGGCCGTAGGTCCCCTGAACCCCAAACGTGGCTAACATGTAGCCCCATGTCTCCTCTACAAGTGTGCAAAGTTTGGTGACCGGGGGATCTACGGCCGTAAATTACTGATTTTTTAAATCCGGGCACCCCTTCCATAGACTCCAGTGTTAAACGGTAATTTCTCCAGTGATTTTGCAGACCCGGTACCGACCGGTTGTAGGTCCACTGGACGCCAAACTTGACACACATGTAGCCCTATGTCTCCTTTACAAGTGTGTAAAGTTTGGTGTCTGGGAGACTTACGGCCAGGGAGAACCAATTTTTCAAAGCCGGGCACTCCTTCCATAGACTCCCATGTTAAACATCAGTCTAGTCATGGGCACAGTGAGGAATGGGCACAGTAAGGCAAAGTGAGGCACAGTGAGGCATGCAGATGGACACCCTAGGCTTATACTCGAGTCAATACGTTTTCCCAGTTTTTTGGGGTAAAATTAGGTGCCTCGGCTTATATTCGGGTCGGTTTATACTCGAGTATATACAGTACTTGTTCTGCGGCTTCCGCTGCCTCTCTGAGTCTCTCTCTCAGTTTCTCACATCAGCCGATCAGCGGCGCCAAGAGAGAGACTCGTCTAATGTAGTTACGTGGCGCACTGACACGATACCAGGAGCGGAGGAGGAGGTGGGTGGAGCCTCTTCCCTGCACTCGTTGCTAACGCCTGGGCCGCTTGGCATCTAGCAATGAGTGACGTCAGTGAGTCACGACGGGCCGCTCTGGGGGCAGGTGCGATAGCGTACGGCTCCACAGACGGGTAAGAAAGTGGCCAATCAGCTAGCCGGGAGCGGGGGAGCAGAGGGATGAGATCATCTCTCACCACCCGTGCCTGCCCTGCATTCCTGCAGTGACTTCCGCCCTCACTGTGCAGGCAGCAGAGAGATTACATTATCTCTCTGCTGCCTGACTCTGGGAGTCTGGGACACAGCAAGAGACAACCAAAACTACACCTTAGCAGGCAAGTTAGTGACAATCCGCAAGGTGTGGCAGGCGACGTGGCAAGTGACAATCCGCAAATTGTGTCAGGTGACGTGGCAAATGACAATCTGCATCTGGTGGCAGGCAAGTGACAATCAGCAAGGTGTGGCAGGTGACGTGGCAAGTGATAATCCGCAAGGTGTGGCAGGCGACGTGGCAAGTGATGATCCGCAAATTGTGTCAGGTGACGTGGCAAATGAAAATCTGCATCTGGTGGCAGGCAAGTGACAATCAGCAAGGTGTGGCAGGTGACGTGGCAAGTGACAATCCGCAACGTGTGGCAAATGACACGCTCAGGGGCTCCCACTGATTCTGCATTGAACTATTTAATTTTATATTACAATGTAATAATAGAAATAATGCGTTTCAATCATCCTGACACCATAACAACCATGGTGCCGGGATGATTGAAGCGCCGACACCAGCCATTTCCCACAAAAAAAACATATTTTTTGGCAGTGCCCCTCCCGAGAAAAGACTCTGGATCCGCCCCTGACGAGCACGTTGGTCACATGGTTCTGTTTCCATAGTAATAGGAACTCACATAGGAAATATAAGCTGACTGCTTGGCCAGATCGTATACAATGTGCCTCTAATCTACTGCTGAGAATATGAGATAATACTTTCACAGACTTCTCAGGAATCTTGAGAGTTCCCTCCTTTCCCTCTCCCGCCCCCTCCTTCCTTCCTTGGACACTAGTTGCTCTGATGCTCTTATCCTGTCACTTCACACACACAGGCACTCAGAGCTCTTCTTTTTTTTTCTTTTTTTTTTTAATTAATGAAAGTTTTATTAAGGAAAAAGTAATTTACAAAGTTCAGAATAAACACAAGTACAATAAATTAGTATACTAAGCACAAACATTCATGTACTTCTGAACAGAGAAAAAAAAACAGAATATAAAAAGAGAGAAATGTAAGATAAAAGAATATAACTACATACAGATATATATATTAATTGCTGGTCCTTAGCATGGACATAACTTTTATATCCAGTGCAACATGGAAGCTAGCACTTTAATTATTTTAACTTGTCTGGACCCTAGGCCAGTGAGAAAAACTAAGCATAAGTATAAAAAAGGAAGGGGGTGGGATCATAATAACAAATCATTAGTAAGAAGATCCTTGGTGAAGGAACCTAAGGCCAATTTTGTCTGTGGGGTGAGGATAAAGGTCGTCTATGTCTACATGAGGGACAATGAAATCAATATTCTACTGTGATGAACGGTCAATCAGTATTTCAACCTACCCGAGATAAGAAAGACAATGGTCCGGGTCAGAATAATGGTTTCAGCCAGTATCTAATTGTGTATATTGATCAGAGTATCGGAACACCACCCAGGGAGATCATAGCGTATTCAATTTTTCAGAGGATTCCTTGGCAATGGCAACTGTTTCTTCCATATGGTAAATATTCTCTATGGAGTGAAGCCATTCGGAAATGGAGGGAGGATCCCTCGATTTCCAGTGTCTGGGAATCAAGATTTTTGCTGCATTTAGCAGTTTTGTCAAATAATTTTTGTACCGTTTCATGGAGCAATCTGCAATATGTAATATGCAGCACATAGGAGTTTGAGTGATTTTAGTTTCTGTGATGAATTTTATTAAATCGCATACCTTATTCCAGAAGGGCCTCAGTCGGGAACAATCCCACCAAATGTGTAACATCGTTCCCCGGGCTTGCTCGCATCTCCAACAGGAGTCCGAGGACAGTGGGTACAGCTCTTCTTCCTCACATACACAGTGCATAGTTGCCAACAGTCCCGTTTTTCCCGGGACAATCACGGATTTGGGACCCTCGTCCCGTATTTATTTTGTCCCGTCTATTTTCCCGGTATTTTGCCTTTGTCCCGGCCGCCGGGAAAATCGGGAATGCTTGAGGTAAAAAAACGGCGGGCTACACAAAGATGGCCGCCGCTGCAGACACAAGGATTATTTCCTCTTGTGTTCAGTGGTGAGGGGAGGAGCACTGAGTGAAGGGGCGGCGCCGCCCGTCCTCCCGCACTAATGTAGCTCCCGGCGCCGCGGCCGGCCTGCTGGAGCGTGGCGCTGGCACAGCAAATGCTACTGATCCTACTTGGCCTGGGGAGGGGAGTGACAGGCACCCCCATGACGGCCGATGACTGGCCAGAGTGGGGGCAACAGAGCCTAATGCTCCGCCTACCTTTCCTCTGCGCGCCATCACCTCCTCCCCCCCTGAGCGGGGAATATGAAGTGAGGTGAAGAGGAGAAGAGAGGACGGGAGAAAGAATATATGGCAGCCCGATGGGGAACCCCCAGCAGCAGCACCAAGAAAAGCACCAGCCAGGTACTACTTCTTGATAATGCTCAGTGGATTCAATAAATATTCATAGCCATAGCATAAATAAACTGTAATAAAGTGATTTGTGAACAGCTGTTGCACAAATCACTGTATTACACTTTATTAATGATATCTATGGCTATGCCTATTTATAATTTATTTAATCCATATTGAGCACTATATTTGATGCCTGGCACACACGCACAATCGCACATGATGATGGCTTAAAAGTTTTTTAAGTCATCATCATGTGCGATTGTGCATGTGTGCCAGGCATCAAATGTAGTGCTTAATTTGGATTAAATAAATTATAAATATGCATAGCCATAGATATCATTAATAAAGTGTAATAAAGTGATTTGTGCAACAAGTTCATTAAACAGTCCACATTCAGTGAAAGTTCATCTACTACAAACTGTGCAGTGCATTAACTTTCACTGAATGTGGACAGTTTAATGAGCAGGGGCTATTGATTTGTACATTAGCTGCGTTTGATGGGTACATTAGCTGCGTTTGATTGGCACAGTGGCTGCGTTTGATTGGCACAGTGGCTGTGTTTGATGGGCACAGTGGTAGCAATTGATTGCACAGTGGCTGCGTTTGATGGGCACAGTGGCTGTGTTTGATGGGCACAGTGGCTGTGTTTGATGGGCACAGTGGCTGCGTTTGATGGGCACAGTGGCTGCATTTGATTGGTACAGTGGCTACGCTTGATGGGCACAGTGGCTGCGTTTGATATGCACAGTGGCTGCGTTTGATGGGCACAGTGGCTGCGTTTGATATGCACAGTGGCTGCATTTGATGGGCACAGTTGTGGCAATTGATGGCACAGTGGCTGCGTTTGATGGGCACAGTGGCTGCATTTGATAGGGGCGGATATGGTTAGAAGAGCCCCTTGCTGTATTGAGAAAAGCATCCACCCATCATAAATCACTGGCCATCATGCTATTTCTAACCATATCCGCCCATATCCGCCCCTTTGAGAAAAGCAACCGCTTGCTTGCTGGGGGGGGATATTGAAGGACCCGGCCTTGGGGCGGCAAAGGGAGTAAATCCGGGCCTGGATAGGAGTCGGGAGAGCCAGGGGGAACAGAATCCGGCGGGGGAACCATTCTCGGCACGACATCGCTGGGAAATGATCATGGACCGCGGAGCTGCCTCTGCCTCCAGCACATACACGGAGACGCCGGGAGGTGAGAGCATCTGTTCCCCGGGGCTGGCTGCCGCTGCTAGGGGACACAGACCTGTAAGGAGGGCTCCGCTGCTGGGGGACACCACCAGATGTAAAGGAGGACACCAGATGTAAAGGAGGGCTCTGCTGCTGGAGGACACCAGATGTAAAGGAGGGCTCTGCTGCTGGAGGACACCAGATGTAAAGGAGGGCTCTGCTGCTGGAGGACACCAGATGTAAAGGAGGGCTCTGCTGCTGGAGGACACCAGATGTAAAGGAGGGCTCCGCTGTTGGGGGACACCAGATGTAAAGGAGAGCTCTGCTGCCGGGGACACCAGATGTAAAGGAGGGCTCCGCTGCTGCCAGCTGCTGGGGACACTGAAGTAAGGAGGGCTCTGTTGCTGGGGGACACAGATCTGTAAGGAGGGCTCCACTGCCGGGAACACCAGATGTAAAGGAGGGCTCCGCTGCCAGGGACACAGTTCTGTAAAGAGGGGCTATGCTTCTGGGAGCACCTGATGCAAGGACGGACTGCTGGGGAGGCATCTGGTGGCAGGTGACACACTTCCACTGATTCGGCATTATGGTGAGTTGAATGATTTCATTTTATATTACAATGTAATAATAGAAATAATGCACTTCAATCATCCTGACACCGTAACAACCATGGTGCCGGGATGATTGAAGCGCCAACAGGTGTTTTGGAGTATCCTTATCTGCCAATTTTGTTACACATTACTATTGTGGTGTAGGATCTGGCTTTCTTTCTATTTCTTTCTCTCACCTCGGACTCTAGCCACACCCCTTTGAACCACGCCCATTTAAGCCACACCCACTATCGTACGTAAACCACGCCCATTTTTCGCCGCGACGCGCTTCGCGCGACGCATTTTTCATTCCAGCATGACACGCCTACAAACGAATGCCCCACCCACTAATTATAGCAAGGCTCCGCCTCAATACAAAAAAAGTGTCCCAGATGTTTTTTTTGCAATGTTGGCAACTATGACAGTGTACACAGAGATACAGCTTAGACCTGCTCACTGCTTACACAAACAATGCCTTGATATGCACACTGTGTATACTGCTTTCATAGCATGTTACATGTTACACACAGAATATAGGTGTAGCCCGTAACATGTTATGAAAGGTCAATTTTCCTATTACTAAGGGATGTGCTTTGCATGGAAACAAAAACCAGCACATCCCTGCTGACTAGGGTGACCACATTTCCAAACTACCATTCAGGGACACCCTCCCTTCTCAAAAATCAGCTTGTGCTGTAATGAATCACAGCACAGTGATTGGACACAAGAGGCGGGATTTATGATTTCTCCAATCACAAGCAGGGGGCGGGATTGTGCTCCTCCAGGCATTCCCGGCCAGGACAAGTACCTTCAGTGAGTAAAGCGGTGATGTGGCGGCCTTTTTTGGGGGCATCAGATTGGCCCCTGGGGTGGCTGTGTCAGTTACATTCTGGGACACTGTATTGTCCTGGAATAATGTGCCTGGGACAGACCTGCAAAATGCGGGACTGTCCCGGGAAATCCAGGACACGTGGTCACCCTACTGCTGACAGGACAGAGCTCTGCATTATTTACATTCACAGAGCTCTGCCTTGTCACCCTCTTTGCCGATCAGTGGGTGCCAGAGGTCAATAATTTGCCCAGGACCTTCTGATCAGCCAGGGGGGTGGGAACGCACATGCGCGGCCGCCACCTGGAAGTGCTGGATCGCGTATCTAGTACGTGATCCAGCATAGGAGAGCTGCTTTGTTGCCGTACTCCTACATGAGATGGTCACAAAGCAGTTAGGGCACTTTCACGCTGAGCCGCGCCGGGCACCAGCGGTAAAGCGCCGCTATTTTTAGACCCGCTTTACTGTTGTTTTAGCGGCGCTTTTCGGCCCCGCTAGTGGCCGCTTTGTAACCCCCGCTAGTGCCCGAAATGGGGTTAAAAGTGCCCGCAAAGCGCCACTGCATCGGCGCCTTGGCGGCGCTGCCCGTTGATTTTAATGGGCAGTGGCGCTTTAGGAGCGGTGTATACACCGTTTCTAAAGCGCCTCAAAGATGCTGCTTGCAGGTCTTTTTTTTACGTTCTGCCAATGCACCGCTCCAGTGTGAAAGCACTCAGGCTTTTACATTGGAGTGACAAGAGACCTGCTCACTGTGTAAGCAGTGAGCAGGTCTAAGCTGTATCTCTGTGTATAACGCCTCAGTGTGAAAGGGGTCCTAAAGTAACATGTGGTACCTTCTTTACGCTGAGATAAAATGCAACATGTTTGCATTTTATCACAACCTCAGGCTGCTTTTTAGTGCAAAAAGGGCAAATATAAAAAAATGGTTTTCTGTGTGCACTAGTGGCAACAGGCATTCTTACAATGCTGAAAAATGCCAGTCACCACACTATATGTGTGTATAATGCAAAAACTATAGTGTCTACAAACTATGGGATATTTGTTTGGAATTTTATTTTAATTTTTTACTGGCAATGGAGGCAAATTGGCGACTTATAGCATAACTGCGATATTGTGGCAGACAATTTGGACACGGACACTTTTTTGGGGACCAATGTCACTGGCTGTGAAGGGTTTAACATCAGGGGCAGTCAAAGGGTTAACTGTGTGCCTAGCCTGTGTTTGTTTTAGCATGCCTCCCAACTTTTAAAAGTCCTGATACGGGACATTCATTTTTCTTGATCTAAAGTTGTTGTTGAGTAGGGGGGGGGGGGGTGCCACGGGACATTTTTTTTTTTAACACCTAACAAAAGTTGTTGAGCGGGGGGGGGGGCCATGCCGCTGAGCAAAACAGACAAAAGTTGTGGACCGTTTTGCCGCAGATCGTGGGGGAGGCCGCCGAACACGGGGGGGGGGGGGGAATCTTACCTCCTACTGCTTCCACTGGCTCTTCCTCCTCCACTTCCTGCTGTGCGGGAAAACTGCAACTCTCGCGGGACTGCGGGAAAGTGGAGTCTATGCGGGAAAAACCCGCAGAATTAGGTGCTTGTTGGGAGGTATGGTTTTAGTGTAGTGGTGAGGTGCTTTTACTTTTGTTCCTGCTTTGCAGAGACACAGGATCCATGCCTTCCTTACTGACAGAATGGTAATCTGCCTTTTTTTACATTGACAGACTGCTGTTCCGCCTGCGTACTGAACAATCAGTGGGTGCCGGCATACATCGAGCAGCACTGTGGGAGTGAGTCACCGGTAGCGCGCACTCGTGACCGATACCCGGAATAATAGGATCATGTATATATACGTGATCCTGCGCAGCGTGACTGCTCTGTAGCAGTAAAACTGCTATGGGGTGGTGGGCAAGTGCTTAACCACTTCCCGCCTGGTCAGTAGCATATTGACATCCGGGAAGTGGTTCTGTTATCCTGACTGGGCATCATATGACATCCAGCAGGATAACATGCCGGCACGCGCCTGTAGGGGTGCGCGCGGCGATCGCGAGTGCGGCATGTCAGTCTGACACCCTGCATCTCCAATCGTGATAAGAAGCCTCTGTCAGAGGCTTTTTACCATGTGATCAGCTGTGACCAATCACAGCTGATCATCGCGTGAACCAGGAAGTGCCGGTAAACGGTCAGCGGCTCTCCCTGTCAGAGGGGGGGTCTGTGCTGATAATCAGCACATTGATTATCAGCACAGCCCCCTCAAATGTACAAATCACCTGCAAACCAGTACCCAGCAGTGCCCCAATAATAAACTCTGCAAGTGCCCACCACAGTGCCAATCCCTGCCCACCACAGTGCAAATCAGTGCCCACCACAGTGCCAATCACTGCCCAGCAGTAACACCTGTCAGTACCTCATCATCAGTGCTGCCCATCAGTGCCACCTGTCAGTGCCAATCAGTTCTGCCTGTCACTGCCCATCACAGCCGCCTGTCAGTGCCCATCAGTGCCGCCTTGTCAGTGCCCATCAGTGCTGCCTGTCAGTGCCCATCAGTGCCGCCCATCAGTGCTGCATATCAGTGCCGCCTATTTGTGCCCATCAGTGCTGCATATCAGTGCCGCCTATCAGTGCCCATCAATTCTACATATCAGTGCCTCCTCATCAGTGCCACTTTATCAGTGCCCATCAGTGCCGCCCAGTGTTGCCAACCGTACGTAGATTTACGTACAGTCCGCGAATTTAACCCCTTTTTCGGGGTGTACGTTAAAGTCCGTTATGGGCACCTGCGCCCATAAAAAAGATGGCCGCGAGCCGGTCATACAACTGCGCATGCGCCGTTCCGAAAGCCGGCCGAGCTCAGGGAAACTTGTTCACGCTCGGCCGGGCGGCGCACGCGCGGTAACATGATGGCGCCGCTGGCGCCATTTTTGAAAAGGCCACAGCGGCTGGCGCGACACCTGTAGTGAGTGCATGCATGCCATGCACTCATCATAGGTGGAGGAGGACTCGGAGCGAGCGGACTCGGAGGCTCGGAGCACTGACAGGGCCCAGGGCCCAGGGGTGAAGAGGACGGACTCAACTCGAGTTTTAAGGTCAGTGAAACTGGGGGGGATACAAGCGAGTGAGAGCCTGGCGTCCTGAGTGCCTGAAGCCGTGCCATGCAGGGGAGAGACTGATGTGCTCTGTCCACCACCATATTACTTCTCAAAATCATCAGTGTGTGCTGTGTCCTCCTCTGGTTCCTGTGCCCCTTTCACCTCTCCACAGGTCAGGGCAGCACAGTGCAGCACTGACCTGTGGAATGGTGAAAGGGGCACAGGAGGAGGACACAGCACACTGATGATGTGGAGAAGTAATATGGTGGTGGACAGAGGAGGAGGCTACTGTGAGGGGGTGAGGAGGGCACCATCATGTCCGCAGAGTGTCTCCACCGGCACCTCCTGTAGTATGTCCGCAGCCTCTGTCCCCCCTCCTGTAGTATGTCCGCAGCCTCTGTCCCCCTCCTGTAGTATGTCCGCAGCCTCTGTCCCCCTCCTGTAGTATATCCGCAGCCTCTGTCCACCTCCTGTAGTATGTCTGCAGCCTCTGTCCCCCTCCTGTAGTATGTCCGCAGCCTCTGTCCCCCTCCTGTAGTGTGTCCGCAGCCTCTGTCCCCCTCCTGTAGTGTGTCCGCAGCCTCTGTCCACCTCCTGTAGTGGGTCCCAGCCTCTGTCCCCCTCCTGTAGTATGTCCGCAGCCTCTGTCCCCCTCCTGTAGTATGTCCGCAGCCTCTGTCCCCCTCCTGTAGTGTGTCCGCAGCCTCTGTCCACCTCCTGTAGTGGGTCCGTAGCCTCTGTCCCCCTCCTGTAGTATGTCCGCAGCCTCTGTCCCCCTCCTGTAGTATGTCCGCAGCCTCTGTCCCCCTCCTGTAGTGTGTCCGCAGCCTCTGTCCCCCTCCTGTAGTATGTCCGCTGTCTCTGTCCACCTCCTGTAGTATGTCCACAGCCTCTGTCCCCATCCTGTAGTATGTCCGTAGCCTCTGTCCCCCTCCTGTAGTGTGTCCGCAGCCTCTGTCCACCTCCTGTAGTGGGTCCATAGCCTCTGTCCCCCTCCTGTAGTATGTCCGCAGTCTCTGTCCTGTGTCCACCTCCTGTAGTATGTCCGCAGCCTCTGACCATCTCTTGTCTTTTATCATGTCTACAGTCTCTGAGGGGATCCTAGAAAGGAGTCAAGAGTGGAAGTGCTGCCGGGATGGGGGTTACGGCCCGGGAAGAAACAGACGTGTGGACTGGGGAGAGGAGATCAGAGCCACCAAGCTGGAGCCGTCAGACTGAGCCCCACACTGTGCACCTGAGAGGAGGTAAGTGACAGTGCCGCCAGGCCATTCTAAGGGGGGGGGGTCACTGATGTAAGGAGGTGAATGAATACAATAATGTAAGGGGGCACTGATATAAAGGTTTCCCCCTTATATTAATACCCCCCCTTACCTTAGTGTATTCACTCTGCGGAAGGTGAATACACTAAGGTAAGAGCCCCCCTCCACATCAGGGTTCCCCCTTACATCATGATCTGCAGCGTTCCCCTTTACATAAGAGTTCCCTTGCACTGTAAGGGGGCATCCTGCAGACTCTGATGTAAGAGGGAACTCTGTGCTGGCCGGGTTATAGTAACCTGACCTTCATGTAAATTGAGAAAAATGTTTTTTTTACTTTTGTTTTACTTAAACACATTGATAAATAGCATTAGCTGTGTGTTTATAGTTCAAATATTGATATTTGCACTGTTTAGCACTAAAAACAGTGATTGTAGGTACTTTTTTGCAGCGTCAGTAAAAAATGCGGCTCTGCCAGCAATTTTCATGATTTTTGCCAGTAAGAAATTGGTGCCGTACAGAAATTTTGGCATCCTTGCCAGTAAATTTCACTTCAGGGGGTTGGCAACACTGGTGCCGCCTCATCTGTGCCCATCAGTGCCGTCTCATCAGTGCCCGTCAGTAAAGGGAAAAACACATATTTTTTTACATAAACTAAAAAACAATTTTTTTTTTCAAAAATGTTGGTCTTTTTTAGTTTGTTTAGCAAAAAATAAAAACCGCAGAGGTGATCAAATGCCACCAAAAGAAATCTCTATTTGTGGGAAGAAACTTAAAAAAATGTAGTTTGGGTACAGTGTTGCATGACTGCACAATTGTCATTCAAAGTGTGACAGTGCTGAAAGCTGAAAATTGTCCTGGGCAGGAAGGGGCGTAAGTGCCTTGTATACTATTGAAGTGGTTAAAAGATGGTTACACCAAACACCTGTCTATCCCATCCTAGGCAGATGTACATGCAAGAACATGTATGAAGATCTGTGCATCTGTCAGCCTATAATTGAGTTCAACAGGCAACTGCATGGCACACCTCTTCATTCCAGGGCACATCAACATGGCCAAATACTTCTATATTTGTGCAGCTGCATGAATATGCAGTGTAAGGGCTGGTTCACACTGCTGCGTGGTGCAAAATCGCATGCGATTCGCACCGCACTGCAGTGCAAATCACATGCAATGCAATTTCAGCCATACAAATAGTATGGCTGAAATCGCATTGCATTCGGACTAAACTCGCAAAGGACCCTTTTTTTGGTCCGCACCAGAATCAGATCGCATGGGTGTTCACACCTATGCGATCCGATTCTTGTCTGAACTGACAGTTCGCCGTGTGATATGCGAGCTGAAATAGGGGTGTCATTAACATTGTATTATAAAAAAATATTATATATGAATACTGTATATATATAATGCAGCGCTAGCGAATATAATTACAAGTGCTCAACACAAAAATTATGTGAATAACGACCATTAATACCTTTCGGGAAAATGGCACCTACTAATGATACAAAAATGGTGCACTGATAGTTCCACACACGTAGCACGGTTTGGTGCCAAGTGTTTCCACTAATGATTCCACTAATGAAAATAATAACAAACAAAAAGCACTAATATGCTGTGCTAACAAAGTGAACTGAACATAGGATTAGTAACAACCAGGTGATTAGCCCCTTTAGGACCCACAGTTCTAAAAATGACAATCATCAAAAATAATGTTCAGTATGAATCAGTGGTTCTGACATAGAGAGAAAGAAAATAAAGGTCACCCAACATCTAGGTCCGGTAATATTCGATGAGGTTCAACTGTTGGCTCAATAGTCACGACAGAGATCGGGGAGCCATGTGAGGGAGAAAAGGAAAAGACAATTTTGTGAAGTACCGCTTAGGAACAAATTAACATGGTGCAGTTATTTGAAAAACTCACAAGACTTCAATGATAAACGAGCATCAGTGTGTTCCGGGTTCACAACAGCGTGCGTTCCACGAGAACCGGAAGCAGCGTCACTGGTTCTAAAGTTGACCGGAAATTACGTCAACGCGTTTCGCCCCTCCTCCAGGGCATCATCAAGGACATCACTTCCGGTCAAAGAAGATCATTTTATATGCGCGGACGTCTCCGCCTCACCTCATGTAAACCAATCAGAAAAGGTAGAACCTCCCAACGTAACCAAACATTGGCTTCCTGATCACATCATTGCCAATCATTGATCAAATGTGAAAACTTTATTACTATATGACAATGATATGGGTTAACAATGTGTGAACATAAAATCATTAAGAACAGAAACCGAGTGTGCCTGTATAAAACTTTTTAAAATACACTATAAAAAACATTGAAAGTAGCTATATGAAACATGATGGGTATACACTTGAAAAAAAATAAAAATAAAAATAAAAAATAAATAAAAATAAATTAAATAAATATAAAAATATAATGAAAAAAAATAAAATAAAAATTTTAATTTTTATTTATTTATTTTTTTATTTATTCTTTTCATTATATTTTAATTTTTATATTTATTTACCTTATTTATTTATTTTCATTATATTTTTATTTTTATATTTATTTCCTTTTTTTTTTTTCCAAGTGTATACCCATCATGTTACATATAGCTACTTTCAATGTTTTTTATAGTGTATTTTAACAAGTTTTATACAGGCACACTCAATTTCTGTTCTTAATGATTTTATGTTCACACATTGTTAACCCATATCATTGTCATATAGTAATAAAGTTTTCACATTTGATCAATAATGGGCATCGATGTGATCAGGAAGCCAATGTTTGGTTACGTTGGTAGGTTCTACCTTTTCTGATTGGTTTACATGAGGTGAGGCGGAGATGTCCGCGCATATAAAATTATCTTCTTTGACGGGAAGTGATGTCCTTGATGATGCCCTGGAGGAGGGGCGAAACGCGTTGACGTAATTTCCGGTCAACTTTAGAACCAGTGACGCTGCTTTCGGTTCTCGTGGAACGCACGCTGTTGTGAACCCGGAACACACTGACGCTCGTTTATCATTGAAGTCTTGTGAGTTTTTCAAATAACTGCGCCATGGTAATTTGTTCCTAAGCGGTACTTCACAAGATTGTCTTTTCCTTTTCTCCCTCACATGGCTCCCCGATCTCTGTCGTGACTATTGAGCCAACAGTTGAACCTCATCGAATATTACCGGACCTAGATGTTGGGTGACCTTTATTTTCTTTCTCTCTGTGTCAGAACCACTGATTCATACTGAACATTATTTTTGATGATTGCCATTTTTAGAACTGTGGGTCCTAAAGGGGCTAATCACCTGGTTGTTACTAATCCTATGTTCAGTTCACTTTGTTAGCACAGCATATTAGTGCTTTTTGTTTGTTATTATTTTCATTAGTGGAATCATTAGTGGAAACACTTAGTTCCACACACGTAGCACGGTTTGGTGCCATCAGTGCACCATTTTTGTATCATTACTAGTAGGTGCCATTTTCCCGAAAGGTATTAATGGTCGTTATTCACATAATTTTTGTGTTGAGCACTTGTAATTATATTCGCTAGCGCTGCATTATATATATATTTATATATAATATTTTTTATCATTCTTTAAGGTGTTTAGTGCCTTATGTTGTAGCAGCTGTGCATATGATTAATTTAATTTATTTATTTGGCATATATGTCCTAAGCGCAAGTTCTAGTTTTGTTTAATTAACATTGTATTGACACTCCCCAGCAGTTCGCATATGGCAGTGTGAACTGCCGTGCGAGTTGGGTGCAATGCGGGAATTCGCAGTGGATTTGCAGGGTTCCCGCATCGCACTAGTGTGAACCCAGCCTAATACAGCAATACAAATGTAAGGGGGATGTAATCCTGCAATACTCTATTTACAATGAAGGAAACATTATTGCTATAGGGGTACTAGGTAATACACTAATTATGGATAGATTATGGATTATGGATAGATTATAGATTGATTCACAATGTTAGCTCCGATTTCATTTTACTATACCAGTAATGCATGGAATTCCTGTGTGCTGTAAATACCAAAAGTGTAATCTTCTTTAAAAATATATTCTTTTCACTCTGATAGATAGAAATATATAGTTTAGATTCTCATACACGGAACTATCAGTGACTTCTCTCACCTTACAGTCACTGAAGGGCTGTTATCTCTGCTGGATTCCTCTGAAGAATGGAACAGGCTGAAGAGGAGAAGGGAGGGGGAGGAGGCAGGAGTGAGAAGGGAGGGGGGAGCAGCTACACTCTGTGAAGTCTCGGGGATGAGCAGAGAGAGGAGAGCCAACATCAATCAAGCAAAATGACAGGAAAGGGGGTGGATCAAGACTGTAGATTCTACACCATTGTCGGGATGATGCTGTATGAAAGTCTGTAGAACCTCCCACATGTATTTAGCTCAATTTTAACAGAATGGGGGCACTTCTGAGAGGGCTGGAAGGGTTTATAGATATCAGCAGCTCACATAGAATAGATGTAAGCAAAAAAAAAAACATACTTTTCTTTTAATTCATATTTTGAAAAAACAAAAATGCACCTCTTATCAATCTAGGTGTACCTCCAGATCCTTTGATATTAAAGCGGAGGTCTACTGCAAAAATTAAAAGCCAGCAGCTGCACATACTGCAGCTGCTGACTTTTAATAATCGGACACTTACTTGTCCAGCGGTGTCGGCACAGCAGCTGATCTTTCCATCAGCTGTCAGGTGCATTCTGCCTCCATTGCGAGTAAGGGAACCCAGCAGTGAAGCCTTACGGCTTCACGATGGGAACCCTACTGCGCATTTGCGCATGCGCGAGGCTCCTCTCCTCTCTTCTACTGGCCTGGCGGCCGGAAAAGGAGGAGGGAGCCTGGGCGGTGATGTCAATACCTGCAGTTGAGGCTCCCGGAAGTGGGAACAGGATACCTGTGAAAGACAGGTATCCTGTCCCCCCTCCCCCCGAAAGGTGCCAAATGTGGCACCGGAGTGGGGGAGTACAACGAGCGGAAGTTCCACTTTTGGGTGGAACTCCGCTTTAAGTCATTTCTAACATGTACCACTAAGAATGTAGTATATTTGATCCAATGTCCGTGTAGCCTTCAATATGTGGGCCGCACAGTGCGTACCTTCCAAACTAGGGTCAACAAACACTTTGCCAACATTAAAATGGGGTTCCCCAATCATAGTGTTTCAAAACACTATGCTCTATGTCACAATAGACATCCAGAAGTAACCCTTTTTATGGCAATAGATGGTTTTGTCCCTAGTTGGAGGGTAGTCACACCAGGAAGGAGATCTCCAGGCTTGAGATCTGTTGGATCTATACATTAAAAACCTATGTCCAATATGGGCTCCACATAGAATGGAACGTGAATGATTTTAATAAAATTAATGGCCGAATAAATTCTTTAGTATTTGGTTTTATGTGTCTTAGTTCCTAGTTTGTGTCCCGTAATGTTTTCTTATTTAAAGTTTATTCTTGAGTGGACATAACTGGTTTGTGGCTATATCCTGTATGTATATATACCGGTATATATTATACCAAATTTTTTGTATGAATTTTGTGTATATTGTGAGGGGGTTAGCTCGGCAGCGGGTGTGTGTGACCCCCGGGATGGGCTCCCCACACAAAACAGGCCCAGCAAACGGAGGTTGTGGTTTTCAAAATCAAAAAAAGGTGCGGTTTATTTTCTATTTACAGTGACAAAACACAGCAAAGCAAAAGAAACATAACCAAAATAAATCCTGGTCAAGTTGACCTCTGACTAAACATACAGGTTTCCTAACTAACAACTGGGATCAGCCTAGTGCTGTCCTAGTCCCTAAGTCCCTGGTTTAGTAAAAGTCCAAACAAATAGCCACACAGGCTTTGCCTCACCGCACAGGGGTTCACTCTCCCTAGACAGTCCACACAGGTCTGGTTCCAGGCATGAGCTAACACCTAATGAATCTGGGATTTCTTATAGAGGCCTAAATGAGCTGACAAGCTTCAGCTGGCCTCATCAACTCCCTGTCTGTACGACGCCCAGCCCTCTCCCTAGAGGTATGAGTCATCCATGAGCCCACTAGCCTTATACAACTCTCCACCTAGTTGTATAAGTCGGCGTAAAGCCTGAATCTGGGCGAAATATATCTACCCCCCTGGATGCAACCAGGTGACTTTACCTTCCTGCTGTCACATACCCCCCCCTCTTGTTTTAACCTCGGGGTTGGAACACCAGCAATCAGGCATTCATGTACTCGAGACAAAGCATCCACATTCCCCATTTGAACGCCAGGGCGATGCTTTACTGTGAAGTTGAATTCCTGGAGGGCCAGGAACCACCTATTCACTCTTCTATTTGTTTCCTTGTTTTGAGCCATCCACTTTAACGGAGCGTGATCCGTAACCATGTCAAAGTGCCTACCTAGCAGGTAGTACCGAAGGGAATCTAGAGCCCACTTCACCGCTAAACACTCCTTTTCAACGGTGGCGTAATTTACCTCATGGGACTTCAACTTCCTGCTGAGGTAAATGACTGGGTGCTCTTCCCCGTTCCAGACCTGGGACAATACTGCTCCTAACCCCACATCTGACGCATCACTTTGTACGACAAAGTCTTTAGAGAAGTCGGGTGAGTACAACACTGGCTGGCTACATAAGGCTTGTTTCAAGAACTGGAATGCTGCCTCAGCCTCGGGGGTCCATTTAATCATGACCGACCCTTTCCCCTTCGTCAGGTTGGTTAGGGGCACAGCCTTAGAAGCAAAGTGGGGAATGAATCGCCGATAATACCCAGCGATTCCCAGAAAGGCTCGTACCTGCTTCTTGCTGTTGGGACGTGGCCAACTCTGGATGGCCTCGACTTTGTTGAGTTGGGGTTTTATTACTCCCCTCCCAATGGTGTACCCAAGATATTTGGCCTCCTCCTGCCCAATGGTACACTTCTTGGGGTTAGCCGTAAACCCCGCTTCCCGAACAGAGTCCAGGACTGCTTGCACTTTTGGCAGATGTGAGGCCCAATCTGTGCTATGGACAATTACGTCATCCAGGTAAGCCGCAGCATACTTCCGATGGGGCCTCAGCATCTGGTCCATTTTCCGCTGGAATGTGGCCGGCGCATTCTGTAACCCGAACGGCATTCTTTTATATCTGAACGCCCCGTCTGGGGTTACAAATGCGGTTTTCTCTTTGGCCGACTTGGCCAGGGGGATTTGCCAATACCCTTTTGTGAGGTCAAGAGTCGTCATGTATCGGGCTGTTCCCAGCCGGTCGATCAACTCATCTATACGTGGCATGGGGTAGGTGTCAAATTTTGTAACTTTGTTCAACTGACGAAAATCGTTACAAAATCGCCAGCTCCCATCCGGTTTAGGCACCAACACGATGGGACTAGACCAATCACTTTGGGACTCCTCTATCACCCCTAAGTTCAGCATTTTCTGTACTTCCTCCCGTATTGCCTCCCGTCGAGCCTCTGGGATCCGATAGGGTTTTAACTTCACCCTTTCACCGGGCGGGGTAATGATGTCATGCTCTACCCCAGATGTTTGTCCCGGCAGCTCAGAGAATACCTCCTTGTTGCGAAGCACAAACTCCTTAACCTCCTGTTGTTGGGGTTGTGACAAGGTGGCTGCTATTCCAACCTCAGGAATCACGCAACCAGTTTGAGCTGGTGACCAAGTGTCTGCGACTAGGGACTCTCTATCCCTCCAGGCTTTCAACAGATTAACGTGATATATCTGTTCGGGCTTTCGCCTTCCTGGTTGTCTGACCTTGTAATTCACTTCGCTCACTTTTTCCATTATCTCGTAGGGGCCTTGCCATTTGGCAAGGAATTTACTTTCAACCGTAGGGACAAGTACCAATATCCTATCCCCCGGGGAAAAGGTATGGGTCTTGGCTCCACGGTTGTACACTCTCTGCTGTGCCAACTGCGCTTGGGCCAAATGTTCCTTCACGATGGGCATTACCTGTGCAATTCGATCTTGCATCAGGGCGACATGCTCAATCACACTCCTGTGGGGAGAACTCTCACTTTCCCAAGTTTCCTTGGCAATATCCAACAGCCCTCTTGGGTGTCTCCCATACAGTAACTCAAAGGGGGAGAATCCCGTAGAGGATTGGGGCACCTCCCTAATAGCAAACATCAAATAAGGAAGTAAACAGTCCCAATCCTTTCCATCTCTATCCACCACTTTCTTCAACATTTGTTTTAGGGTTTTGTTGAATCTTTCAACCAGCCCATCGGTTTGGGGGTGATACACAGACGTACGCAATTGCGTCACTTTGAACAATTTACACAGCTCTTTCATAACCCGGGACATAAAGGGTGTACCTTGGTCCGTAAGCAGTTCTTTACAAATACCCACCTGGCTAAAAACAAGAGATAGCTCTTTGGCTATGGTTTTGGCCGAGGTATTTCGGAGAGGGATCGCTTCTGGATAACGGGTGGCATAGTCCATTATAACTAATATGTACTGGTGCCCCCTAGCGGACTTGATTATAGGACCTACCAAATCCATGGCGATCCTCTCAAACGGGACCTCAATGATGGGTAGAGGGACCAGCGGGCTACGGAAATGTGGCATCGGGGCCAACCTCTGACACACAGGGCAGGAGGAACAATAATTTTCTACGTCCTTCATCACCCCCGGCCAATAGAATCTCTGTAATACCCTCTCTCGGGTTTTCTCTGTCCCCAGATGACCTCCAAGAATGTGCCCATGGGCCAACTCCAACACCAACTTCCTGTAAGGTTTGGGCACCACAAGCTGCTCAACGGTTTCTTCTGCCCTTTTTGCCACCCGATACAGTAGGTCCTTCTCTACGCTGAAGTATGGGTAAGTGCAGGTATTATCTGGGTTCACTAACTCGCCATCTATTTTCACTACGTTTTCCCGTGCCTTTATTAGGGCGGGGTCTTTCAACTGTTCTGTGGCAAAGTTTTCCCTGTGAACCTCAAGATCAGAAAACTCCACAGACGGTAGGTTTTCGTCTGAGGAGGTGGGCTCCTCTCCAGTTTCTTGAGTCTCCCCTGCCAATACTGATAAGGGAAATTCCGGAGAGTCCTCACCACTCTCAGGGGAGTTCTGGCTATCACATTCCTGGTACATAGGGGCACCAGTGAGGGGCTCAGGATCATCCCACAGTTCCCAGAACTTCGGAAAATCCCTTCCCACAATGGCGTCATGCGGTAACTGAGATACTAAGCCCACTGGATGAGAGAGGGTACCTTTGGGGGTCTCGAAACACACTGTAGTTACTGGATACTCTCGGGTGTCCCCATGCACACAAATAACAGCTACCTTGCTATTCCCAGAGACCTCTGTTTTAACTAACTCAGCCTTTATCAGGGTCACAAGGCTACCTGAATCCAGCAATACCACAACATTTCTACCATTAACACACATTTTGCATAAATGTTTCTCAGTTCCTCGAATGGCAGTGCATGCGACTGTCGCACACAGCGACTGACGTCTGCCCGTCAGAAAGTCACACTGCATGGGTTCCTCCACAACCGGGCAATTGGCTGCAATATGTCCCGCTTGCCGGCAGCGGTAGCAAACGATCCTTCTTGCCGCCTCTTGAGCCGCTGATTTCCCAGGCTGTTCTCGCCAAACTTGGGGTAGAGCTCCCACCCTCTCACTCTCTCCACCCTCACCCCTTGGAATCCTCTTATCCGCCCCTGGGGATGGTCTGGTCTTAGGGTGGAAAGTCCGAGTGTCTCTGGAAGAGGCCGTCAGGTTCTCTGTAGCCAAGTATTTCTCCACACGATCCACAAGACCATCGGCCGTCTCTGGGTCTCCATGGCTTACCCACTTTTGGATGGCAGTAGGAAGAGCTCTCAAAAACCGATCCATTACAACACGTTCCACAATCTTTGGTGCGGACAAAGTCTCTGGCTGTAGCCACTTTCTGCTCAGGTGAATGAGATCATACATTTGAGACCTGGGGGGTTTTCCAAGCTGGAAAGTCCAGTTATGCACACGCTGAGCCCGGACAGCCTGGGTGACACCCAGCCTTGCCAATATTTCAGCTTTTAGCATCACATAGTCTTTTGCTTGGTTAGGCTCTAGGTCATAGTAAGCTTTCTGCGATTCACCAGTTAACAGAGGAGCCACCAGTCCAGCCCACTGCTCCTCAGGCCACTTTTCTCTTTCAGCGGTCCTTTCAAATGTGGTCAAAAATACCTCTGGATCATCCTCTCCAGTCATTTTTGTCAATAAACGACTCACCCCAAAGGACGCGGTATTAGTGGGACGGCTTTCCTCACTGGTCTGCGGACGTTGCTGCATTACTGCTTCCATCTGTTGTTGTAGTCTCTGCTCTTGCTTCTGCAACAGGTCTATGAAGCGGGCCTCAGATTGCTGCTGGGCTCGTTGCTGAGCCTCCAGACTCTGTTGCAAAGTTGCGTTTGTCTGCTGCTGGGCTGCAAGGCTCCTTTGCAAACCTGCATTTGTCTGCTGTTGATTGGCATTTGCTAGAGCCAGCTGCTTCAGTATCTCCTCCATGCTGGCTTAAAAAAAACTGCCACTGGTTCTCCACCAACTGTGAGGGGGTTAGCTCGGCAGCGGGTGTGTGTGACCCCCGGGATGGGCTCCCCACACAAAACAGGCCCAGCAAACGGAGGTTGTGGTTTTCAAAATCAAAAAAAGGTGCGGTTTATTTTCTATTTACAGTGACAAAACACAGCAAAGCAAAAGAAACATAACCAAAATAAATCCTGGTCAAGTTGACCTCTGACTAAACATACAGGTTTCCTAACTAACAACTGGGATCAGCCTAGTGCTGTCCTAGTCCCTAAGTCCCTGGTTTAGTAAAAGTCCAAACAAATAGCCACACAGGCTTTGCCTCACCGCACAGGGGTTCACTCTCCCTAGACAGTCCACACAGGTCTGGTTCCAGGCATGAGCTAACACCTAATGAATCTGGGATTTCTTATAGAGGCCTAAATGAGCTGACAAGCTTCAGCTGGCCTCATCAACTCCCTGTCTGTACGACGCCCAGCCCTCTCCCTAGAGGTATGAGTCATCCATGAGCCCACTAGCCTTATACAACTCTCCACCTAGTTGTATAAGTCGGCGTAAAGCCTGAATCTGGGCGAAATATATCTACCCCCCTGGATGCAACCAGGTGACTTTACCTTCCTGCTGTCACAATATGTATTAATTGTTTGTAATTATGCATTTGTACAACAAGATGGCGCTTATTCCCTCTCTGTTCCTTGAGACGTGATGATTGGATTTATTGAAGTAAATTATCCGTATAAATATGTACCTTCCTGACTTCTGGTTTCTAGCACTGGGACCTGGAAAGCAAGGGGATTTATGCAATCTGGGTACATAAGGCGTGTTTGCCATCACTTAGCCACACCCCTGATGACGTCTTGTGATGCCAAAATGCGTAGGGTGAAACTTTGGTGTGCGACGTCATCATGTACCAGAAGGGATCGAAGTGCGCCCATTTTCTTGGTTGGAAACTTTTGTAATTCAGACATCACAATGTTTTTACATGGATCCATGTGAGTATTATTTTAATCTTCAATAAATACAAAGATTACAAGCTTACTACACTATAAGATGGTTCTATTTCTTCCTTTGAGTTATATCTGTTGGGGATTCACTGCTTCATACCATCTGGCCATCCCAGTTTGGAGGGGCTCTAAGCTGAGTTTGGGAGCCATTCCTGGGGCATAACTGCTTTTTTTGACCACTTGTAATAAGGTGGTCAACACCATCTGGTAAGAGGCTGTGTGTGTGCTTCTGTAGGAGATGGTGGATCTCTCTCTGGGTCACATCTTTATTCACCCTATTAATTATCGCATGAGGACAAAAAAAGGACTTTATATTCACTTATTTTTTGTTTTAGTCCTGGTAATCTGCCTGCCCTGACCTTTTACCTGTGTGATCAAAACCTTGGCTGATGATTTTGTACCACACTTTATTTTTGTATGCTGTCAGATGTTTCCATTCTGTAACTGAGGGCTGTAACCTGGTAACAGTCCAGAGCAAAGCCCATCATCCCTTGCAGTGTGCTTTGGTGAATACTAGGCAGTTCCTCAAAACCTGCACCCCAGCCTTTTTTAGGGCTAACATTTTTCTGGTGACACATAGGGTCCCCTACCTCTGTAAAACATGAATTCTTGGATCATCCAAGAGTGCATGTTTATGCCTATGGAGGAGGGAGGGGGTAATATTAGGGAAGCATGCTGGTATTGGCTTCCTTAAAAATAAAAAGATGCTAATCCAGGAAAATCCAGCACAACTGATTGTGCTTAAAAAATAATTTCTGATTTGTTGATAACTGTTGGGATAGACCTGCATGTAGGCATCTTAACGTTGTTATATCCTCACAGTATCAAGGCTTTTGATAACATTGATATGCTCCTGTCAGAATAGCTTCAAAAGATAACTGTTGTTTAAGAACCACTTACAGTTTAGTAGTAGGCTGATTATGTGCCTCCAGAATAAATGTGCAATAGGTGCTTTCTACCCATAACGTGTGCTTTGCACAGCCTTTACTCAAACTGGCCAATGCAGTGTTAACGTTCTCTGAATGCTGACTGCAGCCAACAAGAGTAGCCATAAACACAATGGCAGGGCGCTGTCTCAGGTTGGCTTGTAGTAAATAGGTTTTATCTAACATCCATTTGGAGTTCCAGCTCCCAAAATCAGCTACTACTGTCTGTTGAGAGGGCCTGATGAGGACAAATATCATGTAGCAATAGTGACCTACCTGCAGAGAAGGGCATAAATGCATCTCGTTTTACAAACTTCCCATTAGCATCCAAAAAGTGATTTGGGTTAAATTCATAAGGAGTCTTCCATTGGGTCTTGTCATACAAAACAGATGTAAGGAAAGGCATGACCTCTGTACCCTACAAAAAAAGGTACACATTGTACAATGCTTGATAATAAAACACAGTTAGCCTCAGTGACAAAAAAGCAAATAAGCTCAATTATTGTTTAGACTGGAGAACAGAGCACTTTTATAATAGTAGTTAATTGGATGGTGATAAAAGTGATTAGAGTCGGTTTTATAATGTTAGCATCATTCACATGTGCTTAAAGCGAAGTTCCACCATTTTTTATTTTTTTAGGTCAGCAGCTACAAATACTGCAGCTGCTGACTTTTAAAATAAGAACACTTACCTGTCCAGGGCGCCCGCAATGTCGGCACCCAAAGCCGATCTATCCCTCGGCTCTCGGGTGGAGGCACCGCCATCTTCGGTAAGGGAATCAGGAAGTGAAGCCTTGCGGCTTCACTTCCTGGTTCACTACTGCGCATGCACGATCCTACTGGTCCCTGCTGTCTTCTGGGACCTGTGTGTCTCTCAGAAGACAGCGGGGGGGACGGAGAAGGCGCCGGAAGTGGCATAGATACCCGCGGGTGGCTCGGTATCTATGCCCGGAAGTGGGAGCAAAATACCTGTATTAGACAGGTATCTGCTCCCCCTCCCCCCTGAAAGGTGCCAAATGTGACACCGGAGGGGGATCCGAAAAGCGGATATTCAATTTTTGGGTTGAACTCCGCTTTAACGCAATGGCCACTCTGAATCCTGATTTAAAGAAATCCTGCTTTGAGAAAAATAGGTAGTCTACCATTACTGACCTCTAACTTTGAAAAAGCTAGTTGCATGGCTGACATGCAGATAAGACAAAAAGATGACAATTTGATAGACATCATATGTCATATGGATTTTATGTAGGGCTTTTTAGAAAGGCTTATCCCATCAACTTTCTGTACCTCATAATATAGGTTTGTTTGGTCTCTATGTGAGTGGTATTTTCTTACACATTTTGATAGACTCTTAGTAGGGATGGGCCCGGTGCTCGATTCGAACCCATGTTCGAATCGAGCATCGGGCGTTCGCTCGCTCGTCGAGCCCAGAACTATTTGGGCCGTTCGCATCACATTCGTGTGATGCGAGCGGCCCCGCAATGCATTGCGGCCGGCGCAGCCGGCGCAGTGCATTGCTGGCTGATGATTGGCCAAGCATGCACTGTGACCCCGCATGCTTGGCCAATCACAGCGCCCGAAACTCGGAGAGCAATAATTGGCTACAGGCAGGACGCCTGTAGCCAATTACAGCTCAGGGGCTTTAGTACACGCCCCACCATTTAAAAGGCCGCCACGCCATCGGCCCCGGTCACATGAGTTCCGGCTTTAGGAGAGATTAGTCTGCTGATTCTGTCTTTGCTTGATACTGAAAGATTTGCTCTTCTTTGCTAAACCATTGGCTATTTCTTTGCTAAACCATTGCTACCTAAGTCATTGATCGTTCATTGCTGCTGATTGCACAGTTAGTGTGTTATTAGCTGCTGCTGGGGATTAGTCTGGTGCGTGCTTACTGTTAGTACAGTATTGCAGTAGTACCAACCGCAGTGCTGTTAGCACAGCATTGCACCCCAACAGCACCCATAGGACTTCTAGTGTGTTAGTGGCAGCAAACAGAGCTCCTATATTTTCTTCTCAGCAGCACCCATAGGACTTCTAGTGTGTTAGTGGCAGCAAACAGAGCTCCTATATTTTCTTCTCAGCAGCACCCATAGGACTTCTAGTGTGTTAGTGGCATCACACAGAGCTCCTATATTTTCATCTCAGCAGCACCCATAGGACTTCTAGTGTGTTAGTGGCAGCAAACAGAGCTCCTATATTTTCTTCTCAGCAGCACCCATAGGACTTCTAGTGTGTTAGTGGCAGCAAACAGAGCTCCTATATTTTCTTCTCAGCAGCACCCATAGGACTTCTAGTGTGTTAGTGGCATCACACAGAGCTCCTATATTTTCATCTCAGAAGCACCCATAGGACTTCTAGTGTGTTAGTGGCATCACACAGAGCTCCTATATTTTCTTCTCAGAAGCACCCATAGGACTTCTAGTGTGTTAGTGGCATCACACAGAGCTCCTATATTTTCTTCTCAGCAGCACCCATAGGACTTCTAGTGTGTTAGTGGCATCACACAGAGCTCCTATATTTTCTTCTCAGCAGCACCCATAGGACTTCTAGTGTGTTAGTGGCAGCAAACAGAGCTCCTATATTTTCTTCTCAGCAGCACCCATAGGACTTCTAGTGTGTTAGTGGCAGCAAACAGAGCTCCTATATTTTCTTCTCAGCAGCACCCATAGGACTTCTAGTGTGTTAGTGGCATCACACAGAGCTCCTATATTTTCATCTCAGAAGCACCCATAGGACTTCTAGTGTGTTAGTGGCATCACACAGAGCTCCTATATTTTCTTCTCAGAAGCACCCATAGGACTTCTAGTGTGTTAGTGGCATCACACAGAGCTCCTATATTTTCTTCTCAGCAGCACCCATAGGACTTCTAGTGTGTTAGTGGCATCACACAGAGCTCCTATATTTTCTTCTCAGCAGCACCCATAGGACTTCTAGTGTGTTAGTGGCAGCAAACAGAGCTCCTATATTTTCTTCTCAGCAGCACCCATAGGACTTCTAGTGTGTTAGTGGCAGCAAACAGAGCTCCTATATTTTCTTCTCAGCAGCACCCATAGGACTTCTAGTGTGTTAGTGGCAGCAAACAGAGCTCCTATATTTTCTTCTCAGCAGCACCCATAGGACTTCTAGTGTGTTAGTGGCATCACACAGAGCTCCTATATTTTCTTCTCAGCAGCACCCATAGGACTTCTAGTGTGTTAGTGGCAGCAAACAGAGCTCCTATATTTTCTTCTCAGCAGCACCCATAGGACTTCTAGTGTGTTAGTGGCAGCAAACAGAGCTCCTATATTTTCTTCTCAGCAGCACCCATAGGACTTCTAGTGTGTTAGTGGCATCACACAGAGCTCCTATATTTTCTTCTCAGCAGCACCCATAGGACTTCTAGTGTGTTGGTGGCAGCAAACAGAGCTCCTATATTTTCTTCTCAGCAGCACCCATAGGACTTCTAGTGTGTTAGTGGCAGCAAACAGAGCTCCTATATTTTCTTCTCAGCAGCACCCATAGGACTTCTAGTGTGTTAGTGGCAGCAAACAGAGCTCCTATATTTTCTTCTCAGCAGCACCCATAGGACTTCTAGTGTGTTAGTGGCATCACACAGAGCTCCTATATTTTCTTCTCAGCAGCACCCATAGGACTTCTAGTGTGTTAGTGGCAGCAAACAGAGCTCCTATATTTTCTTCTCAGCAGCACCCATAGGACTTCTAATGTGTTAGTGGCATCACACAGAGTTCCTATATTTTCATCTCAGCAGCACCCATAGGACTTCTAGTGTGTTAGTGGCATCACACAGAGCTCCTATATTTTCTTCTCAGCAGCACCCATAGGACTTCTAGTGTGTTAGTGTCAGCAAACAGAGCTCCTATATTTTCTTCTCAGCAGCACCCATAGGACTTCTAGTGTGTTAGTGGCATCACACAGAGCTCCTATATTTTCTTCTCAGCAGCACCCATAGGACTTCTAGTGTGTTAGTGGCATCACACAGAGCTCCTATATTTTCTTCTCAGCAGCACCCATAGGACTTCTAGTGTGTTAGTGGCAGCAAACAGAGCTCCTATATTTTCTTCTCAGCAGCACCCATAGGACTTCTAGTGTGTTAGTGGCAGCAAACAGAGCTCCTATATTTTCTTCTCAGCAGCACCCATAGGACTTCTAGTGTGTTAGTGGCATCACACAGAGCTCCTATATTTTCTTCTCAGCAGCACCCATAGGACTTCTAGTGTGTTGGTGGCAGCAAACAGAGCTCCTATATTTTCTTCTCAGCAGCACCCATAGGACTTCTAGTGTGTTAGTGGCAGCAAACAGAGCTCCTATATTTTCTTCTCAGCAGCACCCATAGGACTTCTAGTGTGTTAGTGGCATCACACAGAGCTCCTATATTTTCTTCTCAGCAGCACCCATAGGACTTCTAGTGTGTTAGTGGCAGCAAACAGAGCTCCTATATTTTCTTCTCAGCAGCACCCATAGGACTTCTAGTGTGTTAGTGGCAGCAAACAGAGCTCCTATATTTTCTTCTCAGCAGCACCCATAGGACTTCTAGTGTGTTAGTGGCAGCAAACAGAGCTCCTATATTTTCTTCTCAGCAGCACCCATAGGACTTCTAGTGTGTTAGTGGCATCACACAGAGCTCCTATATTTTCTTCTCAGCAGCACCCATAGGACTTCTAGTGTGTTAGTGGCAGCAAACAGAGCTCCTATATTTTCTTCTCAGCAGCACCCATAGGACTTCTAGTGTGTTAGTGGCAGCAAACAGAGCTCCTATATTTTCTTCTCAGCAGCACCCATAGGACTTCTAGTGTGTTAGTGGCATCACACAGAGCTCCTATATTTTCTTCTCAGCAGCACCCATAGGACTTCTAGTGTGTTAGTGGCAGCAAACAGAGCTCCTATATTTTCTTCTCAGCAGCACCCATAGGACTTCTAGTGTGTTAGTGGCAGCAAACAGAGCTCCTATATTTTCTTCTCAGCAGCACCCATAGGACTTCTAGTGTGTTAGTGGCAGCAAACAGAGCTCCTATATTTTCTTCTCAGCAGCACCCATAGGACTTCTAGTGTGTTAGTGGCATCACACAGAGCTCCTATATTTTCTTCTCAGCAGCACCCATAGGACTTCTAGTGTGTTAGTGGCAGCAAACAGAGCTCCTATATTTTCTTCTCAGCAGCACCCATAGGACTTCTAGTGTGTTAGTGGCAGCAAACAGAGCTCCTATATTTTCTTCTCAGCAGCACCCATAGGACTTCTAGTGTGTTAGTGGCATCACACAGAGCTCCTATATTTTCTTCTCAGCAGCACCCATAGGACTTCTAGTGTGTTGGTGGCAGCAAACAGAGCTCCTATATTTTCTTCTCAGCAGCACCCATAGGACTTCTAGTGTGTTAGTGGCAGCAAACAGAGCTCCTATATTTTCTTCTCAGCAGCACCCATAGGACTTCTAGTGTGTTAGTGGCAGCAAACAGAGCTCCTATATTTTCTTCTCAGCAGCACCCATAGGACTTCTAGTGTGTTAGTGGCAGCAAACAGAGCTCCTATATTTTCTTCTCAGCAGCACCCATAGGACTTCTAGTGTGTTAGTGGCATCACACAGAGCTCCTATATTTTCTTCTCAGCAGCACCCATAGGACTTCTAGTGTGTTAGTGGCATCACACAGAGCTCCTATATTTTCTTCTCAGCAGCACCCATAGGACTTCTAGTGTGTTAGTGGCAGCAAACAGAGCTCCTATATTTTCTTCTCAGCAGCACCCATAGGACTTCTAGTGTGTTAGTGGCAGCAAACAGAGCTCCTATATTTTCTTGTCAGCAGCACACATAGTACCTATAGTGTGTTAGTGTCAGCACCCATAGGACCTACAGTGTGTTGTGAGCACACATAGGAGTTCTATTTTTTATACTATATACACTACCGACTACAATGGCTGGAAGACCGCCAAGGAGAGGCAGAGCGTGCCGAGGCAAGAACACAGGGCAGGCAGGCTCTGTTTCTAGAGACAACAGTGCTGGCCGTGGACGTGGTCGTGCATCGTCATCAGCACGTGGCCATGGGACACGCTTGTCTTTGTTTTCGGCAGCTGGACATGTGGAGCCGCATCATGCCGAAGGCTTGGTAGAATGGATGACCAAGCCCTCCTCATCCTCCTCATCCTCTCTCACCCAGGCTCAGGGTACTGGCAGAGCAGCTGCCAACGTGTACTCAATGGCATCATCAGCCACCCCTTCCCTAGACCCACCATGTCCTCCTGAGGAGTCCCCCGAACTGTTTGAGCACAGTGTTGGGTACATGCTCCAGGAGGATGCCCAACGATTCGAAGGCTCGGATGATGATACCCAGCTTGAGGAAGTCAGTAGTGTGCGCGCAGAGAGAGGGGATGCTGAAGGACAGCAATCTGGCAGTAGTGTTCCACCAGCTGCAGCTTACTGCCAGGTTTGCTCTAGTGGTGAAGAGGGAGGGGATGATGAGGTCACTGACTCCACGTGGGTGCCTGAAGGGAGAGAGGAGGAGGAGGAGGAGGATGCAGCGTCACATGTCCAACGAGGCAGGATGCCCCCTGGAGGCCAGCTAGAGGCCAGCACAGCAACTGTACCACACCGCAGAGCTCCGCCTGTGCAGGGCGCTGCCTCTGCACATTATCACAAAAGTTCTTTGGTGTGGGCCTTTTTTGAGACGAGTGCATCAGATCGCACCACTGCTATTTGCAATATTTGTCTCAAGCGTATCTCGCGTGGCCAAAACATCAGCCGCTTGGGCACCACAAGCATGAGCAGACATATGTCGACCTGCCATGCAGCTCGTTGGCAAGCACACATAAAAGACCCACACCAAAGAACAAAGCGGACCTCTCCTTGCTCCTCATCAGCTGGGATCTCCATCCCCACTATATCTTCAGTCCTCTCTGAAAGCTGCTCTGAGAGGACTGAAGGTGTAGAATTAGGTGTGTCACAACCAAGTACTTGCAGTACACCGACGTCCGATTGTAGCAGGCAAATTTCCCTGCCCCAGCTGCTGGACCGTCGAAAGAAGTATACTCCCAGCCATCCACATGCCCAGCGGTTGAATGCTAGCTTGGCTATCTTGCTAGCACTTCAACTGCTGCCTTTTCAGTTGATAGACTCGGCCCCCTTCCGTGAGTTTGTTCAATGTGCGGTTCCTCAGTGGCAGGTTCCCAAACGCCACTTTTTCTCACGGAAGGCGATTCCGTCTCTCTACTGGCATGTGGAAGGCAATGTCCATGCCTCGCTGGACAGGGCGGTCAGCGGTAAGGTGCATATTACCGCTGACTCATGGTCCAGCAGGCATGGACAGGGACGTTATCTTTCTTTCACGGCCCATTGGGTCACTCTATTGGCAGCTGGGAGGGATGCAGGACAAGGTGCAGTAGTGTTGGAGGTTGTTCCGCCACCACGCCTCCAAAATGCTACTACTGGTTGTGACACACCTCTCTCCTCCACCCCCTCCTCTTCTTCTTCCTCCATGTCCTCTTCGAGTGCTCTGTCCTCGGAACCAGCGGTGCTCCGTAGGCGTACAAGGGGCTACGCGAGTACGCAGGCAAAAAGATGCCATGCCGTGCTTGCGCTGGTGTGTTTGGGGGACAGGAGCCACACTGGGCCAGAGGTTCTGGCAGCTCTGCAGGGGCAGGCCGAGAGGTGGTTGACGCCACGCCAGCTTAAGCCAGGAATGGTCGTTTCTGATAATGGCACCAACCTCCTCTCCGCCCTGCGACAGGGGCAGCTCACCCATGTGCCCTGTATGGCTCACGTCCTCAACCTGGTGGTGCAGCGGTTCTTGGGCAGGTTCCCAGGCTTACAGGATGTCCTGAGGCAGGCCAGGAAAGTCTGTGTGCATTTCCGCCGATCTTATAATGCCAGTGCTCGGCTGACTGAGCTGCAAAAGGAGCTGAACCTGCCCAAGAACCGCCTAATATGTGACATGCCCACCAGGTGGAACTCAACGTTGGCCATGCTGCAGCGACTGCACACGCAGCAGAGGGCCATCAATGAGTACCTTTGCGACTACGGCACCAGGACAGGGTCAGGGGAGCTTGGCTTTTTTTCCCCACGCCAGTGGAGCATGATCAGGGATGCATGCACTGTCCTCTCACCATTTGAGGAGGCCACGAGGATGGTGAGCAGTGACAGTGCATGCATCAGTGACACTGTACCTCTTGTCCACCTGTTGGAGCATACGCTGCGTGGGATAATGGACAGGGCACTTGAGGCAGAACAGAGGCAGGAAGAGGAGGACTTCCTTGTCTCTCAAGGCCCCCTTTATCCAGACAATGTTCCTTCTGTCCCACCCATCACACAGGAAGAGGAGGAGGAGGAGGAGGAGGAGGAGGATTGTGTGAGCATGGAGGTGGAGCCTGGCACTCAGCATCAGCAGCAGCAGTCTTTTAGGGATGATGTACAGTCCCAACAAACCAGTGGACTTGTACGTGGCTGGGAGGAGGTGGCTGGCGATCATGTCATCCTCAGTGACCCAGAAGACTCCGGACCGAATGCCTCAGCTAACCTACGCTGCATGGCCTCCCTGATCCTGCAAAGCCTGCGGAAGGATCCTCGTGTTCTTCGGATCAAGGAGAGTGACCATTACTGGCTGGCCACTCTCCTTGATCCACGGTACAAGGGTAAGGTTGCGGACCTTATCTTGCCGTCGCAGAGGGAGCAGAGGATGAGACATCTCAGGGAGGCCTTGCAGAAAGGTCTGTGCAACGCGTTCCCAGAAACTGGGAGGTTACAAACTCCTGGTCCTGGACGACGAGTTGCTGAGGCTTCGGTCAGTAGCAGAAGGAGCGGTGGGGAAGGTGGACGTCTGACCGATGCGTTCAGACAATTTTTTAGTCCGCAGCCCCAAGGTATGATCGGTTCCAGCAACCATCGCCAGCGTCTGATATACATGGTGCAGGAATACCTAGGGGCAAGGTCAGACTTGGACACCTTTCCCACCGAAAATCCTCTGGCTTACTGGGTCCTGAGGATGGATCACTGGACAGAGCTTGCACAGTATGCAATTGAGCTACTGGCCTGTCCTGCATCCAGCGTTCTTTCCGAACGCACATTCAGTGCTGCTGGAGGATTTGTCACCGATCATAGGGTGCGCCTGTCCACCGACTCGGTTGATCGACTGACCTTCATAAAAATGAATCAGTCTTGGATCACCACCAGCTACCAGACACCTGAAGCGGATATAACGGAATAATTTATAATGTCACATCCCTTCAAGACTGCCTATGCTGATGCTGAGTGACTGTCCTGTTATGTTCACTGACTATCCTCTTCCTCCTCCTCAATGATCCATGCCACCACACCAGTGCCTAAGGCACAATTTTTCAGCCCCTGTATAACAGGGGCGTGTAATTACAATTTTTTAAAAAGATGCTTCGCAACAGGTGTGACTGCTGTGCTCAGAGTACAGTATCTGTGAGGGGTTGCAGTGTTGTGGCACCAGCACCAGTGCCTAAGGCACAATTTTTCAGCCCCTGTTGGGGCGTGTAATTACAATTTTTAGGCAATGCTTTGCAACAGGTCTCATTGCTGTGCTCAGAGTACAGTATCTGTGAGGGGTTGCAGTGTTGTGGCACCAGCACCAGTGCCTAAGGCACAATTTTTCAGCCCCTGTATAACAGGGGCGTGTAATTACAATTTTTTAAAAAGATGCTTCGCAACAGGTGTGACTGCTGTGCTCCAAGTACAGTATCTGTGAGGGGTTGCAGTGTTGTGGCACCAGCACCAATGCCTAAGGCACAATTTTTCAGCCCCTGTTTAACAGGGGCGTGTAATTACAAATCTTGATCTAATAGTTCACAGCAGGGCCCATTCCTGCGCCCACCAAGAGTAACTATGAGGGCCTACAGTCTTGTGGCAACACCGTCCACCACCACCACCACCACCAAAGGCCCAATTTTTCTGCCCTGTTCAACAGGTGCATGCAATTACAAATCTTGATCTAATAACTCACAGCAGGGCCCATTCCTGCACCCACCAAGAGTAACTGTGAGGGCTTACAGTCTTGTGGCAACACCGTCCACCACCACCACCACCACCACCAAAGGCCCAATTTTTCTGCCCGGTTCAACAGGTGCATGCAAGTACAAATCTTGATCTATTAACTCACAGCAGGGCCCATTCCTGTGCCCACCAGTCTTGTGGCTACACCAACATCTAATAGGGCAAATTTCTGCAGAGTATATACGGCAGGCCCCTACTTTCAAACATCCAACTTACAAACGACTCCTACTTGCAAACGGCAAGAGAAAACAGGAAGTGAGAGGAAATCTACCCCTAGGAAGGAAAATTCTATCCTGTTAGATTTAATTTGGGAAAAAGGTATCTCCTCTCTACTGATGCTTTATCACCAATCCTTGTTTCAATTAAAACCCCACTTTTCCAAAAACATTTGTCATTGGGACGGAAAGTGAGGTGACATGTTCTGAACAGATGTGCAAAGACAGCAAATGTTACAGGGGTGATAACCCCTCCCTATGTTCTCCAAAAAGCTTAAAAATTGATTTTTTTGGGATGTAGCTACACTTCATAATGTACCTGTTCAGATTCTACTTAAGAACAAACCTACAGTCCATGTCTTGTTTGCACCACCTATATACTGCTGTTCAGAGTATATAGGGTTGTAGGTATAGGGTTTTATTTTGGGTGCGGGGTCCCCCTTAGTATCCATACAAGACCCAAAGGGGCTGGGGTGGGGGGGGGGGGGGTGATGGGGTAGCCATGCCATTTTTCTCAAGGATTTTCAGCCATATGGCGGCCAGGACAAGACATGACATTAAAGCCGCAAGTGGTTTTAAATGGCTTCTTTTTTTCCTTTACAAATGTCATTTTGTGCAAGGACAGTTCTAAACACGGGAAACACATGCCACTTCACAGGCATACTTTAGACACCCCCCAGGTACCATATTTAAAGGAAAATTTCACTTTTTTTTTTTCACCTTATGCATCATTAAAATGACTGCTCCCGAAAAAACTTTAGTTTTTAAAATTTCTTTTTGCATTGATATATGTCCCCTGGGGCAGGACCCGGGTCCCCAAACCTGTTTTATGACATTAACATGCATATTGGCCGTTGTAATTAGCAATTTTGATTTCGAACGTTCGCGTCCATTATAACGAATAGGGTTCGAAAATTCGCGCGAACTTTCGGTCCGTTCGAAGGTTCGGCTCATCCCTAACTCTTAGTATGAATATACTGTAGCACTGTCATAACAGGATATATAATATATGTATAGGTTTTGGTTCTGGTTCTGTATATTCCATTAAGGAATCTGCTAGAGGTTTTATGGCATAGAAATGTTATGTTGACTATTCAGTCTTGCCCTAAACAATATACTGCTAATAGGTTTAATCACACAGGCCCGTGTTTGACATTGGTGCTGCGACTGGAATGAGGTAATGCGATTTATGAAGGCCTTCTTTGTGTCTGTACTTGACTAATCAATTTGAAGATTTGTTTCTGACTTATAAATTTTGAAAAAAGAAAGTTTCAGCACAACTGTTAATCTCTTTATTCAGTTTGAGGTTCATCGGATCTTATTATTGTCACACTTGATATTTATAAAGCATAGATTTGAATCCCCAATCTCCGCTCCAGAGCTGCAGTGTCCTAGAGCTCCCTCACCAGCTTCTGACATCTTTGGCCAGTCTTCTTCAGGGTACAGAATTTCGACCAATTTTATTGGTATTTCAGTTGATGCCTAAATTGTACACTGTGTTTGAGGAGCTCAATATACAGCGCAGACAGGCATGTAAGAAAATTGAATGCAGGAGAGTAATACATCTCTTCTACGTTAATAACACCCATCTATTTACATTTGTTTTACTTACAGTGCTGCTTTAAAGGCTAAGTTAACCTTTTAACGTTCATAAATGTTCATTCATTTTATTGTCATACCTGCAGTCCATTTTCATACCTCCCAACATTTTGAGATTCGAATGAGGGACACCTACTAGCAAATGTATGTAGGCATAGGACACGCCCCCTGCCACACTCCCTTAAAGGAGAATTAACCCCAAAAAAGGTTAATTAAATCCACAAGGGACTTTTTTTTTACCATTACTATTCCTTTTTATTGGCATGAGGGACAAATGAGGGGTAAAGAGGGACAGAGGGACATTGCTCCAAATCAGGGACAGTTGGGAGCTATGTATGACCATACCCGATAACACATGACCCATACCTGACCACATATGATGTTGGCCCACTTCCCAATGCTGCACTGTTTCAATAGCCTGTTGCTTTTTTTTTTGAACTGTGCTTCATGAGCAATATTACAAAAAACAAAAAATAAATTATCGTGTGTGTGTGTGTATATATATATATATATATATATTGTACAGGACGCCAAGGTTGGGTCCTGGACGGGTGCTATATAGCACCAATATTTGGGTTATGGTCCCTTTAATGAGTAGTAATGGTGCTCAGGAGGTCGCCCAGAATTGGTGAGGAGTTCCGGGCAAAATAAATAGCCCAGAGAGGACTGGCTCGCAGTCCTCTTTGTATTAATAGAGAGGTATTTGGGGCCCGGAATTTCGGAGGCTCTAAAGTGACATTCGGGTGGGATAGAGCCTCCACTCCTGACCACTGAGAGTCAGCACACAGGGGGTTAAGGGCTTCCAGGAAAACAGCTCATATAACAGGAAGTAGTGCTAGAGGTGTGAGAGAGGAGTATGAGGATTGCACCTGAGATGAGCTGCGTGTCTGCTAGGAGCTGGTAAAGTTCAGCAAGAGCCCTGGAAGTTCCCCTACAAACTGTATGTGCCTTTTTCTTTGATTTATTCTTGTGCTGAAGATAAGCCGGACTTTGTTTTGATATTTTTCTGTGTGCTGAATCAAGCTTGTTTCTTTTGGTTTGTTCATGAATAAAAGCCTTTCTGCTCAAAGTACAACGGTTTATGCACTTAGTCCCGTGGAGCTATAACCCCCAAAGTTTACAACTGGTGCCTTGGATGCGTGCAAAGTGCATTTGCAGCTGCAAAAACCGTTTAAAACAAACTGACATTTAAAGAGACAGGGTGCTTATGGCATGTCTTGGGTGAAGTCAGCTCAGACATTGCAGACAGCAGACAAAGGCATGGAGGAGGTCATCAAGGCTTTGGCACAAGCCACTGTGACCCAACAGCAAGCCACTGCGGCCCAACAACAAGCTCTAGCAGAGGCAAACCGTCGCCATGAGGAAGCGATGGCTCAGCAGCAGGAAAGTACACGGCTGCTAGCCGCCCAGTTTACGGCCCAGCAGGGGTCCACTCAAGCACAGGTGGCCGCATTGCAGGAGGCAGTACAGCGGCTGGCTCAGGGACGAGAGCAAGTGGTCATTGCCGCTGGCAACCAAGTGTCCGTGAGAGCCACTCATTTTTACAAAAGCTAACACCCAGTGATGACGTAGAAGCTTTTCTAACTACCTTTGAAAGGATAGCAGAGAGAGAGGGGTGGCCCCGTGACCAATGGGCTGGTATTATCTCCCCTTTTCTCACCGGTGACCCGCAAAAGGCTTATTTTGACCTCCCATCTGAGCACATCAGCGACTATGAGCGGCTGAAAGCAGAGATCCTGGCCCGCCTGGGAGTGACCACAGCCGTCCGGGCTCAGAGGGTGCATCGCTGGCGGTACAAACCTAACCGACCACCTAGGTCCCAAATGCACGAACTAGTGCAGCTGGTGAAAAAATGGCTGCAGCCGGAAAAATTGTCGGGCCCACAAATGGTAGAACGGGTGGTGATGGATTGGTACCTGCGGTCCCTCCCAGATGACCTACAGCGCTGGGTAAGCCATGGAGACCCTGCAACTGCTGACCAGCTGGTTGAGTTGGTCGAAAGGTACACAGTGGTAGAGGACCTGCTTTGGCCTGCCAAGCGTCGGGAACCCACACCAAGGGCAACCAGACCAGCCACAGCACCTAGGAGAGAAGCCCTGCCTGACATTGGAACCCGCAAACCTGCATCATCTTCCGCAGAACCACGAAGGTTGGTTCCCGTCCCACGGATGGGGGACCTACAGTGTTGGCGATGTCGGTCCTGGGGGCATACCCGGGCACAGTGCCCGCTGCAGGAGGAGCCTATGGACTGTGGGACCGGTCGGAGAAGCTCCTTCTATGTTCAAAGAGTGTGTGCCACTCATCTTGATCTGGCTGAAGGACGGTTCGAGTGTGAAGTGTGGGTGAACCACCTTCCTGCTAAAGCGCTACTGGACTCCGGTAGCATGATAACACTGGTACATGCCAGGGTGCTCGGGAGACTCGGCCCAGTGAATAAGACTCTACGTGTAGTGTGTATCCATGGGGACACCAGCCAGGGAGTACCCCCTGGTCCCGGTAACGGTTTCCTATGGCCATATTTCAGTTACACAAGAGGTTGGGGTAGTAAAGAGTTTAATACATGACATCATAGTGGGGCGGGACTGTCCACTATTCCTTGAACTATGGAACCAGGTTCAGATAGGGCTGCCCGGAGAACTGGGGATACTGGGCCGGGAAGGGACAGAGTCTGAGGGATCCGGGCCGGAAACCCCCACAAATATGGAGCTACCTGTCACTGACAATGAAGTTACAGAAAATACTAATTTGGATGATAATGTTTCTGTTCCAGGTCTTAAAACCGAGTGGATCTCTGAGGGGGGGGGAAGTTTTCCCATTACAAGTCATGCTGGGGGAGGAAGATGAGGAGCTCTCTCCGGCTGAGGAGGAGGAGGAGGGGGAAACATCCTCGAGGCCAGTGCATCCAGACCTGGATGTATCCAGGGGTGCATTTGGCACCGCCCAATTACAGGATCCTACCTTGATTAATGCTCGAGAGCAGGTTTCTGTCATTGATGGGGTCTCACAAGTGCCAGGGGCAGATCAGAGGTTTCCTCATTTTGCATTGAAGGGGGACTTGGTATATCGGGTAGCTGAGAGCCGAGGGGAAACTGTAGAGCAGTTGCTAGTTCCCCAACTATATAGGCGGATGCTCCTTGATCTAGCCCACAACGACGCACTGGGAGGACACCTGGGGGCAGAGAAAACAGAGGCCAGGATAACCGACCGGTTCTACTGGCCAGGAGTGAAGGTCGAGGTTAAAAGATATTGTGCATCTTGTCCCATTTGCCAGTTAACCGCCCCAGTGCCCCACTATAGAAACCCTCTAATGGGATGGACGGGGAGATCGCAGGAAGGGATGGATGGGGAGATCGCAGGAAGAGATGGACGGGATGGACAGGGAGATCACAGGAAGGGATGAATGGGATGGACGGGGAGATCGCAGGAAGGGATGGACGGGGAGATCGCAGGAAGGGATGGACGGGATGGACAGGGAGATCGCAGGAAGGGATGGACAGGGAGATCGCAGGAAGAGATGGACGGGATGGACAGGGAGATCGCAGGAAGGGATGGATGGGATGGACAGGGAGATCGCAGGAAGGGATGGACAGGGAGATCGCAGGAAGGGATGAACAGGATGGACAGGGAGATTGCAGGAAGGGATGAACGGGATGGACAGGGAGATCGTAGGAAGGGATGGACGGGGAGATTGCAGGAAGGGATGGACTGGGAGATCGCAGGAAGAGATGGACGGGATGGACAGGGAGATTGCAGGAAGGGATGGACGGGGAGATCGCAGGAAGAGATGGACGGGATGGACAGGGAGATCGCAGGAAGGGATGGACGGGATGGACAGGGAGATCGCAGGAAGGGATGGACAGGGAGATCGCAGGAAGAGATGGACAGGGAGATCGCATGATGGGATGAGGGGTGGACACGGAGATCACAAGATTGGATGGGGGGATTGCAGGATGGGGTGGGGGGGTGAAATCGCAGGATGGGATGGGGGTGGATGGGGGGATCGCTGGATGGTGGGAGGGATGGGGAGATTGCAGAGTTCAGGATGAATGGGGGTGGACAGAGAGCTCAGGAGAGAAACAAAAAGCATAAACAGTGCAATTCAGATTGAGACACAGAACACTTCCCCCGTTCTCAGCACACACTCTCCTTATCTCCTTCAGAGTCCTGTACAGATGAAGCAGACAGAATGAGTGGTGCTCTGTGTCTGCAGCCTGAGCCCAGCTTCTGTCTTCCAATAATCTGATAAGATTCTGGGCACAGGCTTCACCAGAAATCCGTCTCATCTGTGAGGACACTGCAACAGCTTAACTGCAGCAACTTTTTTATCAGGCGCACACTGACCTGCCCTCCTCCATTGGAAAGCACCTCCTCATCTTCAGTACAGATCGGAAACTGACCCCGTCCCCACAGCACAGAGTGAGTTATAGATGGTGTGAGTACAGGAGGATGATTGCTATGAGCTGCAGCCAATCAACATGAGGACAAGCAGCCAAAAGGTCCAATCAAAGAACATTTTCACACGCACAGTGAGAAAACCACCCTCAGGCTGCGGGATTCTGTGTGCACTTGCGGGAAAGCGGGAAAGCCCTCCCTTTGCGGGAAAATCCCGCCCATTCAGGGACAGTTGGGAGGTATGCATTTTGGCCTTCCTAGGAAGCCTTGCCAGAAAAAAAACTCCCAATTAGAAATCCTTAAGTCCTGGCTTGTTGCTAAGATAAAAATAAATGTTCTCACCCATAATTCAGGGAGTAAAGCCCCGAACACACGATCGGTTTAACTGATGAAAACCATCCGATGGATTGTTTTCATCAGACAAACCGATCGTGTATGGGACCCATCTGTCTCTTTTCCATCGGTTTTAAAAAATAGAACATGTTTTAAAATTATCCGATGGATAAAAAACTGATAGCAAATTCCGATCGTCTGTGGGCAAGTCCATCAGATAAAAAACCCACGCATGCTCAGAATCAAGTCGACGCATGCTCAGAAGCATTGAACTTCCTTTTTCTCGGCTCATCGGAGTGTTTTACGTCACCGCGTTTGGGACGGTCGGTTTTTTGACTGATGGTGTGTAGGCAAGACTGATGGAAGTCAGCTTCATCGGATTTTCGATGGACAAAACCATCGGATTAGAATCCATAGGATATCCGATCGTGTGTACAGGGCTTAAGTCCCCGATAGTTTTCATGTTCTAGCAACATAGCAGGATGTAGGGATCGCTAACTGAAAGCTTTCACCCAGGCGTCAAGAGGGGCCCAAATGGCCTACAGGTATGACAATAAGGTAAATTACTTTTTTCAAAGCTGCACGGTTTATTTAATATCTGCTGGGGCCCCTTGGATGCATACACTATTTTCTGGAAAAGGAAAACTTTAATAAACGTATTATAAAAGATAAGTGAGCTTATTAAAATGATCTTTCAAAATCATAGGACTGGCTTCTCCTTCAAACACCAAGTTCTCTGCAGCGTTAACCAAAGTACCCATACCAAGGCTTGCAATTTTTTTTGAATAGAATGTAAAATGCAGGCAGTTTAATAATATAATTTTCCAAGAGAGAGAGCAAATGGCTTTTTCTGTCCACTGTAAATAGGTCCTTTAGCACAGGACTCTCATGATAAATGGGAAGGAATTTCTGGAACTCACCTTTGGAATGCAGTATCCCCGAAAATACACATCACTTGGAGTTGTGTGTGGCAAATTCAGAGGCACAATATTTCCAAACCTCTGAATTTCATGTATTACTGCTTCAGTATAAGGCATATTCCTCCGATCATCCACTGTAGGCATCTGACCTTGTTTAAAATGTGTCCTGATTTCCTCTTGTACCTTTTCTATAAAACAAGAGTAAGTACATTACGTTAGGATCTCCACAATATGTGAACACAATCATAACCAGATCTAGTCTGATAACCCTAGTGTGAAGATACCAATCCTAGCAGAATTAGTGCCGGAGAACTACCGCATCCTAACGGAGCATAGAACAGGACAAAGAGGAGGAGGCCTAGCAGTAATTTACAAGGACCACCTTACGTTCATCAAACCAACTCTACAGAACGCATTACCTTTTATGGAAGCGCTCACTTTGCAACTTCAAACTACACCCCAGGATACCATCCACATACTGCTCTGCTACAGACCACCGGGACCAAAGACACAACTCCTCACGCTTTTCGATGAATTTTTCTCGACATACACCATGAAAACCAAAAACCTCCTGCTACTTGGAGACTTCACCCTCTGGGCCAACGCCCCCGAAGACCCTATCGCCATCGCTTGCATCAACCAACTAGAAAAACTAGGCCTACAACAACTGATAAATGCTGCTACACATGCATCAGGTCACACTCTTGACCTAATCTTCAATCAAAATATCGACATCAACACACTGGACAACCTGCCTCTACCATGGACAGACCACCATGCCATCAAATTTACTATAACGACCAACACCACCCGCCAAAAATCAATACAATCAGCAACAACACACTGGACAAGATCAAAGAAGAAACTATACTCTGAACTTTTCAAAACCACACTACGGAACAATATGGAAATGCTTAACCAAAACCACTCAACAGAAGAAATACTTAACTCCCTGAACAAAGCTTTGCTACAGACAGCAGACACGGTAGCTCCAAGACGCAGAGCACTCATCCGCAAAAACAACGCGGGCTGGTTCAATGACGCTCTTACATTACTGAAACAAGAACGCAGAAGAGCAGAAGGAGCATGGAGAAGAAATTCAACAAAGGAGAACTACACAATCTACAAAGCACTCACCAGGAAATATCATAAAGCAATCTTCAACGCAAAAAAAGACCATTTCGCTAACACCATCGCGAAAGCCCTAAACCGCCCCCGCAAACTCTTTAAACTAGTGGCCCATACCATGAATCCCACCTGCTTGGAGTCTTCAGCAAACGAAACACAGGAATTCTGCAATGAACTGTCCAATTTCTTTATCGACAAAATCGATAACATTAGGAAAATAATTCAGCAGGAAAAATCAAACAACCCCACACGGCCAAATGAAGAAAAGAACCAGATAAATAATCTGCAACCAAAGAAATTTACTCTGGTCCCAATTACAATCAATGCTACTAAAAACATCAGAAGCCTCCGAGATAGCACTTCACAGAACGACATCATTCCAGCAAAACTGCTGAAAGAATGTACCGACATCTTGGCACCCCCCATAACACACTTCATCAACCAATCGTTCAAAGAAAGTATTGTGCCGACTTCCCTTAAACAAGGAATAATCAAACCCCTCCTAAAGAAACCCAACCTTGACCCGAATTACCCAAATTTTAGAAGACCGGTAACAACCCTGAACACCATCTCCAAGATCATCGAAAAAGTTGTAACACAACAGCTACAACTCCATTTGGATATCCACAAACTCCTGGATCCACTTCAATCAGGGTTCCGCCCAGGCCATGGGACGGAAACCGCACTTCTTAAAATATGGGATGATGCACTAGAAGCAGCAGATGATGGAGAATCGTGCCTCCTGGTACTGCTGGACCTCAGTGCAGCCTTTGATACAGTAGATCACAAAATTCTACTCACGCGCCTCACAGAAGTAGCAAGAGTCGCAGACGAGGACCTACCATGGTTCACATCCTTTTTGGAAAACAGATCCCAGACAGTGAAACTGGGAGCCTTCACCTCAGCACCATGCATAAATACATGCGGAGTCCCTCAAGGATCACCCCTATCACCGGTACTCTTCAACATCTACCTCCGGCCACTCCTCAAAATCATCAGTGAACAGGACCTACGTTATCACTCCTATGCAGACGACACTCAACTTTACTTTCGCATCAACAACAAAAAAGATCAACATTACGGACTGGAAAAATGCCTTGCATTAATCAACAATTGGATGACAGAGAGCTCCCTCAAGCTTAATGCATCCAAAACAGAACTGTTCATTTTCCACGCTAACCCAAAGGAAAACACTAGGACCACATGGACGCCACCCACCATCCTTGGACAAAACATAACTCCTAGCACTAAAGTTAAAAGCCTGGGAGTCATCTTTAACTCAGATATGACTATGGACGCACAAATAGGATCAGTAGTCAGCGGATCCCACCACCTTCTCCGCCTGTTATGAAGACTAGATCCCCTTTATCCCAGAAAAAGACAGAGCAGTAGTAGTCGGAACCATCATCAATTCTCGGCTTGACTACGCCAACTCCCTTTACCTAGGACTACCCAAATACCAGATTGCACATCTACAAGTCATCCAAAACACAGTGGCCAGACTGGTAACAGGGAAAAAACCCTGGGAATCAATCGCACCGTCCCTGAGAAGCCTCCATTGGCTAGCCGTAAAGGATCGGGTCACATTCAAGACCCTCTGCCTCACCCACAAATGCGCACAAGGAAACGCACCTCAATATTTATGCGAGAAAATAAAACACTACACCACTAGTCGTGACCTTCGATCAACCAACCAAAACCTCCTCTATATCCCCAGTACGCGCTACAAAGCCAAGGGAGAACGAAGGTTTGCTGTCCAAGGACCAAGGCTATGGAATGAGCTACCCACGAACATCCGCATGGAAGAAAACCATCGGGCCTTCCGGAAAAAAATAAAGACCCATCTCTTCTAACGATCTCAACGACACTGGATGCCAAGCGCCTTGAGGCGATTTAGTTCGCAATTGCAGCGCTATACAAGTTCTCACTCACTCACTCACTCAAGAGGGGAGCACAGAAGGCAGTGGGTGAGAAGAACTATCCATATGTAGCGCCCTGCTCCCAATGAGTGGGCGCTATATGTTGAAATTTAGTTGTCTGGGCATTAGTTTAGCCCAGAGAGATTGTTATTTAAATTGTGGCACTGTTTCAGTCCGGTTGGTTGCATGATTTTGCCCCACCGGTGGGCGTCGCTGTCACCGCTGGTCAGGGTTGGAAAGGCAACAGGCTGGACGTATTGGGTACCTCTTTCCCAGCAGCAGCCCAGGGGGCGTGGTGAACCCTCTGTGCATGCTGGGAGGGGGTATTTAATTGACAGACGCCATTAGGGTGGAGGAGAGTTGGGGGTCGTCTGATTCGATCCTCACCTGAGGGCCCTCCTGGCCTCAGGGATGTGTTGGCAGTTCCCGCCTTGGGGCCACGTTGGCCCGAGGCCTTGTAACTGAGATGTAGGCCCAGGAGTTGCTGGGGCCTACTGATCCAGGGATGATCCTGTGTCGCCTTGCCTGATGGAAGGGACCGAAAAATCGACCTCACAATGCTGCCGGAGCGGCGTAAAGATTCTGGCACTGAGAGCTGTGTTCTTTCTGAGGGAGCTAACCCAGTGAGGGATTATACAGGTCTGTGGCAGAGACTATTCTATTGAACAAATTCCAATACCAAGTCTGTGGCAGAGACTTTTCTATTGATCGAGCTTCGCACCGGCTGCTAGGCCAGTGAGATTGGGCCTATCCGATGGTGGCTGAGTCCAGCGTGGAGACCTTCTCTGGACCTAGGAAGTTTCTGTGATTGACAAGTAAGATACCTGAGTCCTCCCCTTCCTCTACCCCCTCTGTTGGAATGTTTTATTCAAATAAAACCCTTGAAAGAGACTCTGTGTTTGTGCAGACATTTCTTATGGATAGACTCTTCAAGAAAAACCCCTGAGCCGAACACTTTGAACAGTAAGGTAACGTGCAAAGACCCACAATTAAACCAGCAGCTCCTACGGGGGTACCGCTACACTTATCATGCACTTTATTTGAACACAGACATAAAGTTATAACAAGAGAAGAGAGGAAGGAAAGAGAGGAGCCAAGCAGGCATGGTATAGCATAGTTTAATAAAAAAATATGAATGTTTAAACAACAATTGAACTCAGAGTGGTAGGGGTGACAGACGAAGGCCAGTAGTGGATGTTTTCCAGGACAGTCCAATGAGGCTGATGAAGGAGGCATGGCTTGCCTCCAAAACGCGTCCCTATTGGCTACCACGATTGTCGGGCTGACAGCTCATTCACACTGGCTGGACAAACTTTCTCTGGGCATCCATCCCAACTTTGGAGATATCACATTGGCGGTCCCTGGTCTCTCAAGCATTGGCTCTCCCTAGACGGATCCCTCGCTCTGTAGGCTCTCCCAGGATTGCCGGTCTATGCATCTCCCCCGGAGTTTTGGCTGCAGCTTCCATTAGACTGTCCCGGAATACATCCACTACTGGCCTCCGTCTGTCACCGCTCACCACTCTGTCATCCCCACTGTTCTTCTTTTGCAGCTTTTGGATTCCCAGTCCATAGTGAGAAGGCAACCTCACACATACTGTTTGTGTCAGCCAGTGACTACTTTATAACCTTGATATTCCTAACCTCTGGGAATATTCCTTCTTTGTTTTGTTTTTTTAAATTACCTCTTCTTTATTTTAGAAAGTTATTCTCATAATACATACAATTCGTGCATTTTTTTTTTCAATAAAGCATTACACATAGAAAAAGAAAGAGAACATATCTAATCTTACGTCCATATAATATTTTATGTCAATCTTGTATACTTGCATCTATATCTTATCACTCTATCCTCTTTTCCCCTTTTCTCCCCTTCCACCTCCCCCCTAATCCCATGACTACATCCATCATCTGTACCTCCTAATATCTGATCACCACAGGTCGTTTTTTCCACCTCCAATGTTCTCTCCTTTCCAGTTGTTCACCCTTTGCTCCTCAGGCCGTTCTTTCCTTCTCCTCTCTTCCCCTCCCTCCCCTACACCTCCCCGAGGTCCTACATCTGGAGTCTTTCCACTACCAGTTGAAATGGCGCTAGATCAGCATCCCCCAGCCATGGTTGCCAAATAGTATCAAATTTACCCACTTCTCTCCTGCGACTGTATGTCAGTCGCTCTCTAAGAAGCAAGGAATTTACATAGGAGATCCACTGTTTCCCCGTGGGTACCGCTGGAGCCATCCAGTATTTTGCAATAAGTTTTCTAGCTAGATACATTAGTCTAGTTAACATGTAGTACATTCCTCTTGGGAACATTTCTACATCAATGGCTCCAAGCAGGTACACTACAGGGTCTAGAGGGACAGGAACCTGTGCTAGTCTAGTAATACACTGGGAGACATCCTCCCAGTACCTATGTAGTTTTGGACACCTCCAAATAAGGTGTATAAAGTCCCCCTTATGTACTTTACATTTTGGACACAGGGGGGAGTCTCTTCCTCCCCACTTATATAACTGCTCTGGTGTCCTATATGCCCTATGCAAAATAAATAGTTGTGATAATCTATGGGATGCAGATACCGATACCGCAGGGATAGAGTTAAGTGCCATTTCCCACTGGCACCCATCTATGTCCCCTATATCTTCCACCCATTTACTTTGGCTTCTCAGAGAGGTATGGTCCTGGATCGAGGACAGCAATTCCATGTAAATTTTTGATATTAATCCCTTTCGGGTGTCCGCTCCAAGAACTTCCCTCAGCATAGGTGACGATGACACTATCAAAGAATGTGTTTTTTGTTGTTCCTGCAACGCATGACGGAGCTGAAGGTATTTATAAAAGCCCTTAGGATTTAACTGAAATTCCTGACATAGCTGTTCATATGTCTTCAACTCCTTCCCTTCATATAATTGTGCAAAAAACCAAATCCCCCTCTCTTTCCAGGGGGTAAAGCCCTGCAATTCCTGTACCTCTGGGTATCTCGGGTTATGCCATATCGGAGTAAAGGGCAGCAAACCCTTTATCTTCAGGGCTTTCCGGATCTCCACCCATACTCTTTTGAGAAGGACGCTTATGGGTGCTGAGTCTGGTATGCTCGGCAGGTCCAGTTCCATATGGGATGCCGCCTCTAGTGTTGGAGCGGATATAGTCACCATTTTACATATCGGGTCCTCCCTCCCTTCCCGCCCCCATCCTGCCATCTGCTGAAACTGTGAAGCCAAGAAATACATTCTGGGGTGGGGTATTGCCAATCCTCCTCTATCCTTTCCATACTGCAGGGTGGCTAGGCTAATCCTGGCTGTCTTTTTTTTCCAAATTAATTCCCTCATTAGTGTGTCTATTTGTTTAAACCACTTATTGGTGATCCACATGGGGGAGTTATGAAATACATACAGTAGCTGCGGGGCCCATACCATTTTTATTAAATTTGCCCGTCCTACTACTGACAATGGAAGCTTACACCAGCTGTTACATTTTGCTTTCTGTCTAACCAACAATGGACCCAGATTTAGCTGAATATACTCCGCCGGTTCCGGGGACACTATTACTCCCAGGTATTTAAAACTTTTTGCTATAGCTATTTGCTCTGCCCTCTCTGGCAACCGTTCCGTCCACTGATCTATGGGCATTAGAATGGATTTAGACCAATTAATAGTGAAACCTGAGAAACCTCCAAAGTCCTTCTTTGTTAAATGTACTGGGTATTTATCCTGTGTTCTTTATTATTCAACATTTAGGGTATTGGCACAAGGTTAGCTCTGTTTAAGTGTCTTTCTCTGTGTGACCACTGGCAGGAACCAGTGGGGCCCGGGTACACCTATCTACTGTCCAGAGAAGACTGGCCAGAAGTAGTCTTCCGAGGTGGAAACAAGGCTAGGCGATGCAACGGTCAATTGAAACGTAGGAACTGGGGTGCAGAAAAATGGCAGCAGGTTCTATGGACTGATGAGTCAAAATGTAAAATATTTTTCTGTAGCAAGAGGCAGGTTGTTTGCCAAAAGGCTAGAGAGCAGTACAATAATGAGTGTCTGCAGGCAACAATGAAGCATGATAGAGGTTCCTTCCAAGATATGGGCTGCATTTCTTTTGGAGTTGTCCAAAACTGCCTACTGTCATTTCTTAAACTACACTTTTTTTTGGTGAATGAGTAGGGATACTATGTACCCCATACTCATTCACATGGGGGAGGGCGAGATCTGGGGGCCCCTTCCAGATTCTGATAAGCCCCCTGCCCACAGAACCCCACAACCACCGGCCAGGGTTGTAGGTAAGAGGCCCTTGTCCCCTGCCCCAAAGCACCCCCCCATGTTGAGGACATGTGACCTGGTAAAGATCAGGAGGGAGGGGTGCTCCCTCGCCCCCCCTTTCCTGACCTGCCAGGCTGCATGCTCAGATAAAGGTCTGGTATGGATGCAGTGTATGAATAAAGCACCTAATTATATTTTACAAAGATTAGGATCTACTATCTCATCTGAATGCCTTGTTTGGAGACTCCCTAACCTGATTTAACATTGTGTTAACCTCCTATCGCCGGCCGCACGTAAATATGCAGCTGCTCATCACCTGGTGCTTGGCGCTGAGGTTCTGCACATTTGTGTGAAATGCTGCCCAAACAGCTGTACCGAGAGCGCGCCTAAACAAAAGATCCCGATCGCTGCTTGCGAGTTGGAGTTTTCGGAACACATGACAGCCAATCACGGCTGTCACATGCTCTTAAACCCCACCCCGTCACCCGGCATCATAAACCTGTTAAAGGGCCGGGAGGCGCCAGCATGAAAAGGTTAAGGTTTACATGTGTCTGTAAGACCTAATTTCTAAGCTTGTGGAACAGTAATTAAAGCATATTGTTTGATACAATGAGTGTGGTATATGCATTCCTTGTATTTAGTAAGTAGGTCCCTGTTTTATTTAATCATACCCTTTCAACCCCTTTCAATGCACAATTACGCCTCACCTATGCATACTGCATCATTGCTCTCCCTGCTGTGCCCAAGGGTGCTCCAGGTTTAGCACAAGGGGTGCAATGCCCCTTCATAACAATGAAATCCTGACACAGGTTCTACCCCTTACCTACTCTATCTTTATCAGAATTTTTGTCTGGAGTTCCAGTTTGGTGAGACTTGCCAATCTAAAGAGCCACATTCATTTCTATATCAATTTATTTTATCAATTTATTTTCTGGACGTTGACATAAACACTAAACCATGATTTTGAATTTTGGCATGTCTCCCAGTAACTGGAGGTGGAGAATGGTCAAGCAGACATTTCCCATAAATGGCATCACTTTGTAAACCCACAAAATTACTTTGTATTTCTGGATACTTCATCATCAATAATATGCTCCAGCGTAGTGTTGTAGATGTTGTCTCTGTCCCAGCTGCAAAGAGATCCAGAACCGAATGGACCAGATTTTCATCATCAAAGTACTTTTCAGCTTTGGCTGACTCCTAAAAACACAAACATTAAATGCAAGTTACTCTTTACTTTGTCATTATCATCTCAGTGTAAACCAAAGGAAAAATGTTGTAGTTTTAGAAATACATTTCATAAAATTTAAATAAACTTATGCACTTGTTGACTTGCATTTCTATTTAGGTGAATGGAATCTGGGCATTAAAATAAGTGAGAATCTGGCCTAATGGCCCGTACACTTGATCCAAAATCGTGTGAAAGATCGTCTGTTTTTATTCTTTTGCTTGCTATTCTCATATTAATAATAAACAGTTTATTAAGGTCACGTAAATTCTCGTATGACAAAATAAAAATTCGGAAGTGCTGTAATGTGTGGTAATGTATTTGTACTGTATTTTAAAATGACAACTATACTGAATAAATGAAAATCGTACGATCTGGTATTGTACGAGTACATTTTTTGTGCTTGTCTGATCGGATAATATCAGATGAACTGTTGTGATCGGCTCTCGAAAGCTGTGTACTAATGATGAGATCATACGATCGCTTTGAAATCGTTAATTTTCATACAAATTTTGGATCGTATTGTGTACAGGCCTTAAGTCTTTTGTGTGAGTTAAAGTTTACAGATTAAAAATTTTAATGATTCTCCTGGCTTAAACGTCAGCAGTCAAAATTTAGTTTTTTTGGTGCGTCAATACTTGTAATATTTGATGAACTTGAGGCATATACATCGATGAAATTGGAGTTTATAGTTCAGTCCATCTAATCCTGAGATTTACAAAGCTCTGTTACACAACACAGCTCTGTCTGGCAGTGTAGGATACCTCATTTTTTTCTGCAGTTATTTAACATTTACAAGTCTTGTCCTGTCCCCAGCCTGTAACTGGAGAGAAAACAGAGAAGCACCAGACTGAGTTCATCTCTCTTTGCCACTCCCCTCTCTCCTCCTATCAGCATTCCCCTTTTTAGCACATGAGCACTGCAGCACAACAGATTTGCTCCTTGTGTTGCTTCTCCATCCCTGAGTCTGAGTACTGCTGTACAGGAACTGCAAGAGGCTGATACCAAGTGAAACTTGGATGCTTCAGATATACTGCTTGCATTAAAAAAAAAACTCTGTAATGACTGCCTAGAGTTCAACTTTGTCAATTTCATCTGCAATTTATTGCCAACCAAATTTTTTATCTAACAAAAAAGTGTGCCTATTTACTTAAAAGTAGAAATGCATAAAAATAAAAAGAATATGCTTATGTAAATGTAGCGGGGTATAGCCCTTTAATTCCCCAGAGACTACAGTACCCAGTATACCTTGAGGCACCCAGGGTGCATTGCCCTGTGTAAAGACTGCTGGGGTGGACTTTATAAGAGTGAGGCGGACCCCAGTTCTCTCTCCCAGCAAGAGGATCCCTGGGCTGATCTGCTGTGAGCACAAGGCCTGAAGCCTGGGCCTTGTGTTTTTCCAAAGAGCGTTCCGCTCCACCGAGGAATCTGCGGAGCGTCTGATCCTGTTGCTGAATGCTGTTATCAGGAGGACCGAAGACCCGGGTGTCATGGACACTGTGAATCAAGTCACAGCAACGGAAGTAACAGACAAGAACTAGTCCGGTTGGGTGAGAGAGCACCTGCTCAGAACTACACCACAGTATCTTTAGGCCCACTGACTGTATTCAGGGCCACCACAGTGATTGCAGTTACACTTTGAAGTTTGCAGTTACATCTACAGAACTGAGCTATTAGTCTCCCTGGCATTAAAAGGTTACCGATCATCGTTACTTTGTTGGATTACAATTGTTCTTAAAGTGCACCACCGTGTTTTGCTACCGAAGATTTCTTCCACAGAACTATACCCAAATCATAGTCAGGCCTGACTGGGTAGTGTAGGACATTGCTGGGCGCCATTTTGTCCACGAGGGAGGATAGCTGCAGCGGGGTCTGTTAAACTGTCTATCATATTGCTGAACGTTTTGATGTTTTAATAAGTATATCCATATTGCAGGGCTCTGCATGTTACATTGCATACTGTTTATCATTTTAACCTTTACCAACAGTAAAATATTAGAGTTCAGTATATTGGTTGTCAGTGTCATTTACTGTTCTATACCATTACTGTGTGCCTTACTGTGGGATTGTGTCATAGAGAATATTAGGGTGATTGCAATTCTATCATCCCCTTTACTAACTGTGCCACGAGAGGTTAGAGCCAATTGCCAGGGGTTGACAGCGGTGCACCACAGGGCCCGAAACAATCAAGGCAGCCCTCTTAACTGGGGGTATCGTTATATAAAAAAGGGGAGATTGCAGGTTCTTATGAGGAAGACGGAGGTACTCATCAATGGGGAAGATCACATGTGCTCATTTGTATACTTGCCAGATTTAAGAGTAGGAGAGAGATGAAGAAAAATAGGCTGACTTGTTAGAGAAAGTCTGCTGTGTGTTTAAGAGAGACTGTCATATAAAAGAAAGAGATTGCTGTTCTTTGAAAAAGACTGTGCTCTTAGAGAGAGACTGCCCTTTAAAGCGGTATTCTTTTTTTTCAATTTTGTTTGAGTGATTTACACATGATTTTGTGTGTCGGAAAGGGCCAGCCCATTCAGGTAAATGTGCTGCTTTATGCCTGTTTGTTACCCGAAAAGAAGCTCTTGCTTCTTTTCGGGTGACAAGCTTCATACAATTTTTCATACAATTTTTAAAGGTGAGGTTTGCAGCAATATTATCGCATGACAATCGCGGCAGAATCACATTACGTTTGGGGTGCCATTAAGGTATAATGGCCCTCAAACGCATGTTGAGCATTCTGCAGTGATGGTCATGCGATTTGGAATCACGGGCAGAATTGCGTAGATTCTGCCCACGATTCCAAATCAGGAACTGTGAATGGAACCTAAGAGTAAAAAAGAGACACTGCACTGGTAAAGAGAGAGACCATGATATTGAAGGCTCTGTTAGACAAAGAATATCATGTTAAACCCTTTTAGAAAGAGATAGTACTGTTGTAGAGAGAGTACCCTGTTAAAAATTGACAGACGTGTTAAAGTAAGAATGCACTGTCAGGAATAGGCTACCATGTAAGAGACTTCCTATTAGGGAGTGTAAAAACAGGGTGTAGAAAACATTTGGAATGGTCCAAGTGACCTCCCATGGATTACGAGTCAGTTCTCAAAGTACGAAGCAACATCCAAATAAAACAAAGTAGTTCAGTTTTTATAGCTTAAACAAATAACACATATAAAGTGTAACAAACAATATCCAAATAATAAATCCTCTGTGTAATTAACACAAATGAAGGTGCAATATGATAGGTTAAATTAATAAAACAAAATATCACCTAAAAATCATGCAATAACTGAACATATAATATCATAAATGGTGATTGTGACGGGAGTCACTTTTGGCAGGGGGCTGGTGGAACCCAGAATCCCTTGGAGAGGTTGGGAAAACCTTGCTTCAGCTCCCCATGCACCTCCTATGTCTAAGTTACCCTGTGTCTATTAGGGGCACAGCGTGACCAAGAAAATAATGGACATTAAGGATGTAGCTTGGATTACTTAAAGTAGAACAGTAATATTTATTCACAATATCTCCCAGGAAATATACAAAGACTATTCCTGGTTTGTTTGATTCTGAACTATACATGTTAATTAAAGGAGCTGATCACCTTGGCACCTGGAGCTGGACAGTCTGCTACTGGGGACTCTTGCTATAGTCTGTTGCTTACTAGGCTGAGGAGGGGGGAGATCACTGTTTGTATTGTTAATTGTAAATAGGTCTTCTGTTATTGTTTGAAGGTTTGCTGTGTTTATGCTAATGATAATGTGTATTGTCTGCAGATAGCTTGAAGTCGGCAAGGCTGCTCTGCAGTGTGACATCTGAGTCATCCAGGTGGATGGGATTAGCCATGGGTCAGCCCTACCTCGTTAGCTAAACCATTGTGTATCGTTTTGGGTAAATATTTGGGTTATTGTGTTTGTGGGGACTGACATACATTTTAAGTGTATAAAAAGGCTGTATACTTGTCCAATAAATCATTCCATGTTCAAGCTGTGTAACTGAGCTAGTCTCGCCTGGTTTTTAGGTACAATATGTGGCTGTAATATATGATATCTGAGGATCCAGACTGGAGAAAGCGGTACCGACGAAAGCACTCAAGTGGAGTGCGAAGGGGGGTTCCGTGACAGTGATAATACAAACAAATAAATACTGCATATCAATGTGCAAAATCTTGAATTAAATATAGGCAAAGTATTTTCAATGGTGAACAAAAAATTTCCATAAAGTGCAAAAATTTAGACAAGGTTGACCGACGAGCTCCACCAACAAATACCAACACTTAGCATACACCTTTTACCAGATAGTGTGGACCACACATTATAATGGTCATGAAAGGTGTTAACCCGACATCTGTGATATGCGATGACTGCTCAACAGTAGCTCCAAATAGATAAAGGATAAAGAAAATAAACAAGCATAGTGAAGCCCGCGAGTACCGGCTTAGAGTGTGATGACGTCAGTGTGGGCCAGTATGGGCCAATCCCAAGCAAATCCCAAATTTGAGCAACTGTTGAGCAGCCACCACATATCACAGATGCTTGGTTAACACAGGCTTTCATGACCATTATAATGTGTGGTCCACGCTATCTGGTAAGAGGCGTATGCTATGTGTTGGTGTTTGATGTTGGAGCTCGTCGGTTAACCTTGTCTACATTTTTGCACCTTATGGACATTTTTTGTTCACCATTGAAAGTACTTTAGTACTTTGCCTATATTTAATTCAAGATTTTGCACATATATATATATATTTATTTGATTGTATTATCACCATAGGTGTGCGCAACCTATTGCATTAGAGTGTGCACCCCAAAACTCAAACACATATCTGTGTGTGTGCATGTGTATATATACTGACAGCCTCAGTAGAGCAAGAGATGGTGCCAGTAGGGCAGGGATTGGGCAGTGGACAGTGTCAGTAGTTTTTATTTTTTATTATTTTTTACAATTTTAGGGGGGCATGGTGAAATTATCAAGGGCTAAACAGTGGGGAATCTGCACCACACAGGGTGATTAAGGTGTGCCCAGGCACACCTGGCACACCCTGCGCGCACGCCTATGATTATCACCAATAATGATATTGAATGTTCAGTCATTGCATGATTTTTGCAGCTTCATTTGTGTTAATTACACTGAGGAATTATTATGTGGATATTATTTGTTACACTTTTTTATTGCTGCTTCTTATTTGAATCTTATTGTTTACAGCTGGTATCATAGTTGTTAGAGTGGCTGCTTCTCCTAGCACAGATTTTCTTTTGATTTTTAAATAAAACATATAAATGGGGAAAGTACTTACCTGCTTCATAAGGTATGCATCAATATATCCAGAGATAGCATTTTTATCAAACTCCTTTTTCTGATATTTAATGCATTTGGAAATAAACTCACAAACTTCCTTTGTGTTTTGCTCGACTTTATTATGTAAGCCAAGAAAAGCCGAGATGCGAGGAAAGTAGTTATATATCTGGGGAAGCAAATCAGCAATACTTAGAACATCTGGCTTTGTGCTCACTTGCGTTTTGTTCACACTTATATGCCAAAGCACATCCAGCCTACCTCTATGTTCTAATTGGAGAGTATATATGTATACTGTATATAGATATATCTATATACACATATATACATATCCTGAACTGCATTCATTTCTGCATTATATAAGGAGTTCACTGTTCTTTAAAAATAATTATTAACTTTAACCACCTCAATACTGGGCACTTTCACCCCCTTCCTTCCCAGACCAATTTTCAGCTTTTAGTGCTCTCGCACTTTGAATGACAATTTTGCTACACTGTACCCAAATTTAATTTGTATTATTTTTTTCACGCAAATAGAGATATTTATTTTTCTGTTATTTATACACCACTGGGTTTTTTATTTTTTGGGATATAAGTGAAAAAAGTAAAAATTGGGAAAAAAACAAAACAATATTTTCTACTTTCTGTTTTAAAATAAATCCAATAAAATCAAGTTTCGTCATAAATTTAGGCCAGAATGGATTCTGCTACATGTCTTTGGTAAAAAAAATCCTGATAAATGTATGAAACGGGCAGTCCCCGGGTTACAAACAATATAGGATCTGTCCGTTTGTTCTTAAGTTGAATCTGTTTGTAAGTCGGAACAGGTAAATTTTTTAAGCGTAGCTCCAGCCCAAAAAAACTATTTTAAAGCTTTTTGAAAAGCATAGGGAGGGGTTAAAACCCCTGTAACATTTGTTTTGCTGTCTGTGCCCCTGTTCAGAATATTTCACCTCACTTTCTGTCCCAATGACAATTGGATTTTGAAAATGTTGGTTTGTTGTGGAAACAAGGATTGGTGATAAAGCTTCAGTGGAGACACATTTTTCTCACAATAACTCTTACAGGAGAGAATTTCCCTTCCTAGGGGTAGAATTCTTCTCACTTCCTGTTGTCTACCTCCGATTGTAAGTAGGAGTCGTTTGTAAGTTGGATGTTTGTAACTAGGGGACCGCCTGTAATTGGTTTGTGTGAAAGTTACAGAGCCTACAAGCTATGCTACGTATCAATGAAAATTGATCAATCCTGATGTACTGACTGCCTATCTCATTTCTTGAGGCCCTCAAATGTCAGAAAAGTACAAATACCCCCTAAAATTAACTCTTTTTGTAAAGATAACAGTCCAAGATATTTAGTAGGAGGCATAGTGAGTATTTTGAAGTTGCATTTTTTTGCCCACAACTGTGTGGAAAATTAAGATTTTTTTTTCCACAAAATTGAAATATTAACAAGTTATTTCTCAAACATGGCATAGGTAAACTTGCAATTACACCCCAAAATATATTCTGCTACTCCTGAGTATGGCGATACCACATGTGTGAGACTTTTCCACAGCCTGGCCACATAGAGAGGCCCAACATGCAGGGAGCACCATCAGGGGTTCTAGGAGCATCAATTTCACATTCAGTTTACTGACTACCCATCACATTTTTGAAGGCCCTGGAGCACCAGGACAAAAGAATTACCCACAAAATAACCGCATTTTGGAAAGAAAACACCCCAATGTATATTCTATGAGGCATAATGAGTCTTTTGAACATGTCATTTTTTCTATACATTTTTGGAAAATGTGGGAAAGAAAAGGAAAACTTATTTTTTTACACAAAGTCATCAATTTTTTTAATATTTCTAACACATAGCATGTACATACAAAGAATGACACCCTAAAATACATTCTGCTACTCCTGAGTATGGCGATACCACATGTGTGAGACTGTGCCACAGCCTGGCCACATACATAGGCCAAACATGCAAGTAGCACCTTCAGGCCTCTAACACATAGCATGTACATATCAAGAATTACACCCCAAAATACATTCTGCTGAGCAAAGGGTAAAAAAAAGGATTACCTGTGGTTTTGGCAGGCAGGAATACTGTCCCAGAAAATCAAAGCATTAGTCCAGACACCCAAATGATTTGTCCAGGCAGCAGGCAGAGATATGCCAAAGTATTGGTCCTGGCAGTATGCAAGAACAGTAAGCAGGCAGTTCAGGTGGCAGGCAGAGGCATGGCCAGTTCAGGTAGCAGGCAGAGGCATGGCCAGTTCAGGTGGCAGGCAGAGGCATGGCCAGTTCAGGTGGCAGGCAGAGGCATGGCCAGTTCAGGTGGCAGGCAGAGGCATGGCCAGTTCAGGTGACAGCAGGCAGCACTATAAGGCTTAGGGCCTCAGTCAGGTGACAGCAGGCAGCACTATAAGGCTTAGGGCCTCGGTCAGGTAAGACCTGAGGACAGGGGTAGAGGCTTCTTCCCACCCAAATCTCTTCAAAGCCTCTGAGTCTACAGACCCGAATCTGAGAAAACAAATACCCAGAGAAAAAATATTTCTTCACTCAGAAAATCTATTCTGGAGCCCTTCACATAAGTGAGACCCCTGTGCTGTCTTCAAACCCACTAATACAGTGGCAGGGCAAATGATCAGTTCATGAGGCAGGCAAAAAGCATGGTCATTTAACAGGCCAAGGTCAATTTACATGGAAGGCAGAAACGTGGTTGGCAGAGGCATAGTCGATAAACAGTCATACACAGAAATAGTGAAAAGTGGAAAAATATCTTCACTTCACATATACTTCACTAATAGTGTAGTGAAGTGTTATAGATCTGAAAGCACTCTCCAATACAGAGGCCAGGACCCTTAGACAATATTAAGGGTCCTGGGGAGGCCGATTTCCCTGAGCTGGGTGAGACTACTGTATAGTGGTCACCGATATCTGGTAAGCACGCTACTCATTCACCTGGGTGTGGAGTTGGATGCACTATATATGAAGGACTTCTTCACGATAACCTCTTCTTTAGTCTTTTTTCTATACCTACACGGATGGGTGTTATCCCCTTGTCATTTATGGACTTGAATTTCAATGGGACTCTGCTTTAGTTTTCTTTTTTCACTTGATCATTTAAATGTTTTTCACCTGATAATTTGAAAATATTTTTTATCAGTGCTGTATCTATTTTGCATATTTTTAATCTGTTTTGAGTTTTGGTACTAGACTTTAAGGTGCTGGCAGCTGTATTCATATATTTGTAGCGGGGTTCTACTGTTATGGACTACTGTTGTATGTGCATACCCCAAAACCTTCCTCCGGAGTTCCAGTTACTATGTTACAGACTATTGCTATTGATGTTTAGTAATGCGGGTTGAACTTATGGTACAGGTAGAGAGAGACTCCGTTGCCGTGGATACCTTGTGGACTATGGTACCCACAGTGCAGCTGTACTCCCAGAATGCATTACAAACCCCGCACTGCCTGTTGGGGGAGGCTACTTAAAGGAGAGGCGGGGCCACGCTCGCTCTCTCCGAACTCCGCGCTCAACCAAGCAGGAAGTGTGTGAGGCCTGCTGGCAGAGTGACTAGGCCCAAAGCCTGGGCCTACAACCTCGCGGAGGATCACCACACCAGAGAGGGACCTCTTTCAGTGTGACAAGCCTGCGCTACCTTCGGATCAGAGTCGTTCTGTCAACCGACATCTACAGCTGCTGTGAGAGGAACCAGAGACCGTGTATCGGGGAAAGGTCGGGGATCGAGGTACCGACCGCAGAGCGTGTCAGACGGACTAGGCCTGTCCGGGTGAGCAGGGCACCTGCCCAGAATCTACAACTGTTTGTTAGGCCTGTGACTTTAGAAGGCCCACCGCCACCCGAGTAGTGAGCTACACATATCTCAGGACATAGCGCAGTGTGTGTTAACTGCATAGTAGGGCTGGTGTTACACTGACTGTCAATTTCACTCCTAAAAGTATTGCGGGAGTCCAGTTCACATTCTCCATCTCCTGTGGATTACAATTAATAAGTGCACCAACGTTTTGCTAGCGAAGATTCCCACCCTCAAGGAACTAGTACAATAATCTGTGTCAGGCCTGACAGGAACTACTTTGATGGGACACTGGGTAGTATTGCCCACTAGGGGGAGCTTGCGAGCTTAGAATTGTTTGTCCATAGGGAGCAGGAATTAGTGTTTGTTAGAATCTTTATCCAACCAATATTACTGACTCTTGCAGGGCCCTGCAGAGCCATTAGAAGCTATTTCCACATATGTAATTGTCCTGATTTGTTTATTATCTTTGATAACACTAAACATTATCTTTGTTTAAGTATATACCTGTGTGAAGTACTTTTATTAGCCTGAAGGACCTCAAATAAAAAAAGGTAATATCTACATATATATGTGTACTTAGTGTGGTATATTTACATGCAGAATTGTGTTTCCTCATAGCCAGTGGGTTTCACAATTCTTTCCCCTACCAGTTGTGCCAAGGGAGGGTTCGAGCCAGTTAAGGGGTTGAGCATCAGAGGACAGGCCCAAATAAAACCGGCAGCTCCTTCGGGGGTAGTGCTACATATTCATTTAGTTGTTTTATATATTGTTTTTTTTCGAGCGCAGCTTTAGCCCTTTTTTTCCACATAATATATCAGAGGGAATTTGTTCAGGGGCATGGCCATGCGGATAGAGAAGGGCTGTAATAACGTCCTCTTGAAATTTTAGATTTAGGTTTTAGGTTAGGGATCTTTGTGCGCACTTGGAAAAAATAACATTCAAACTCAACAGGGCTAGTTGAATCAAATAAATGGCCAATTTCTTATACCTAAACAGTGATATCCTGATGGCCAAGTAGGGCTGCATCAGCTGGTCGTTCACATTTTAGTTTCTGGACGTCAGACCTCATCTTGTCTAAAGTTCCACCAAGGTGTTGTCATGTATTGTGAGAAGAATGTAGACGTCTCTTATCTCTCCACTAGTACCTCTTCATTCTGCATACTGCCTTTTTTCCCGCGTTTCAATTTTGTGGTGACCAATCTCTGTGGGAAGCCCTTGCTGTTGGTCCATGCTGTCCCACAGGCCACAGTCTTCTTCAGGTAGAGATGGCGGAATAGAGGGAGATTATCAAAATAAGAAACGGCTGCACCCAGGGCCGGCCCTATGATGGGACCGGGTGGTACCATGGTACCAGGCGGCACTTTTAGGGGGGCGGCAAACTGACGCCCGCCAGCCAGCCTGTTCCGCCCGCTCCGCTGCCTGTGAGGAACCCGACGCCGCTGCCTGTGAGGACAGTCACAGCCCGAGTCAGTGAGTGAGCAGGCAGGCGCCGCTGCCTGTGTGAGGACACTCGCAGCCGGGGGGGCTGTCAGTGAGTGAGCGAGCAGGCGTGGCTGCATGTGTGAGGACACTCGCAGCGGGGGGGGGGGCTGTCAGTGAGTGAGCAGGCAGGCGCCGCTGCCTGTGAGGAGCCCAGCGCCGCTGCTGTTAGTGGTGACAGGGGCGGCCTCAGGCAGAACACTCGCAGCGGGGGGCGGGGGGCTGGAGCAATCAGTGAGTGAGCGCGCAGCGGAGCAGAGAGATGATGTCATCTCTCACCGCCCGCCCTGAATCACCACAATTCCACCCTCACTGTGCAGCCGTGTGCACTCTGGGACACAGCAAGTGACAACGCGCAACGTGTGGCAGGTGACGTTGTGAGAATCCGCAACGTGTGGCAAGTGATGTCACGTGGCAAGTGACAATACGCAATGTGTGTCACGTGACTATCTGCAACATGTGGCAGGTGATGTCGTGGCAAGTGACAACCCGCAACGTGTGGCAGGTGACGTGGCAAGTGACAACCCGCAACGTGTGGCAGGTGACGTGGCAAGTGACAACCCGCAACGTGTGGCAGGTGACGTAAGTGACCATGCGCAACATGTGGCAAGTGACAATCCGCAACGTGTGGCAGGTGACAATCGGCAACGTGTGGCAGGTGACAATCGGCAACGTGTGGCAGGTGACAACCCGCATCTGGTGGTGGAGTCCAAAGCAAAACTGTAAGTACAAACACACATCACAAGTTGTATGAGACATGAGAGCCTGAGAGGGACTTGCCTTGCCCAGCCCTGATTAACCACTTAAGGACTGGAAGGATTCGCCCACTTAAAGCGATTGTATGGCTTTGTTTTTTATTTTTTTTAAATAAAAAACATGTTATACTTACCTCCACTGTGCAGTTAGTTTGGAAAAGAGTGGCCCCGATCCTCTTGTTCTCGGGTCCCTCGGCGGCTGCCTCGGCTCCTCCCTGCATCAGATAACCCCCTTCTGGGAAGCGCTCTCCCAAGGAGGTTAGCTTGCGGGCGCGCTCCCTGTCATGCACACTGCGTCCATAGAAACAGCGTGTACGACTCATTCCCGCCCCCCCACGAGCCGCGTCATTGGATGTGATTGACAGCAGCGCGAGCCAATGGCTGCGCTGCTATTAATCTATCCAATCTAGCCAATAAACGGCCAGCCTCCGTGGAGAAGAGGACGCCGGGGGACGCGCACAGCAGGTGAACGGGCTCAGGTAAGTAAAACAGGGGGCCTGGGGGGCAGTAATTGCCAGGTGTTTTTTCACCTTAATGCATAAAGGTGAAAAAACACGAATCTTTACAACCCCTTTAATGACCAGGCCATTTTTTGCGATACGGCACTGTGTCGCTTTAACTAACAATTGCGCGGTCATGCGACACTGTACCCAAATAAAATTGATGTTCTTTTTTTCCCACAAATAGAGCTTTCTTTTGGTGATATTTGACAATATGTTTTACTCTTTGCTATAATAAATATCCCAAAAAAAAAAAAAAAAATGTCTTCATCAGTTTAGGCCAATATGTATTCTTCTACATATTTTTGGTACCAAAAAAACACAATTAGCGTACATTGATTAGTTTGCGCAAAAGACATTGCGGCCGCCCGCCATGCACAGGTCCCTTCATACTCCTATATACACGTATAGAGCCATGACAGGTTCTCTTTTTACTCCTATACATGTATAGAGCCATGACAGGTCCTCTTTATACTCCTGTTGACATGTATAGAGCATGACGGGTCCCCTTTAGTTATCATGATATAAAATAATGAATGTGGGGGCCTTTTGGTGGGCGTGATTTTTTTTGGGGGGGGGGGGGGCAGCATTTCATTCTTGGTCCCAGGCAGCACAATGTCTTGGGCCGGCCCTGGCTGCACCTCACGTAGGCTCCAAGTAAAGTTTATTGGAATATGAAAATATTCAAAATGACACCAGAGTACACCAGCAGTGGTCAAGGTAAACACGTTTCATACAACAGAAATGTGCTTAATCATTATGGCTGGGGCTAGCATTCAGTTGTGTGTTCCAGTGGGAGTATCAGTTACACCTGGAACGGTGAGTTCTTTTCATTTGGGAAAGAGTAGGGATGAGCTTCGTGTTCGAGTCGAACATACGTTCGACTCGAACATCGGCTGTTCGATCGTTCGATGAAGATCGAACGATTTGGGCCGTTCGCGCCAAATTCGAGTGACGCGAACGGCCCACAATGCACTACGCCATCGCAGTGTCATCCAGGCGCTGTGATTGGCCAAGCATGCACTGTGACCCCGCATGCTTGGCCAATCACAGCGCCGGCAGCGAGGAGAGCAGTGATTGGCCACAGGCAGGATGCCTGTGGCCAATTATTGCTGAGGGTGTTTAGTACACGCCCCACACTATAAAAGGCCGCCAGCACGGCGGCCTAGTGTAGTGTGTTCCGGAGCAGGGAAAGACAAGCATAGGCAGGGACAGTGACATTTATTTCTTTCTTGCTTAACCTGGATTCCTTTAGTTTAGGGAAAGAGAAGGATAGGTAGGGAGAGTGTCAGTTTCTTTCACTGTGCCAGTCCTTGTTTCTAGGGACAAAGAAGGAAAGTGAGGGGAATTCTCCTTGTGCTATAGTGTGCTTTAAAAAAACATTTTTTCTAGGGACAGAAAACTGTAGGTAGGGAGAGTGTCAGTTTCTTTCACTGTGCCAGTCCTTGTTTCTAGGGACAAATAATTGCCTGTGGCCAATTATTGCTGAGGGTGTTTAGTACACGCCCCACACTATAAAAGGCCGCCAGCACGGCGGCCTAGTGTAGTGTGTTCCGGAGCAGGGAAAGACAAGCATAGGCAGGGACAGTGACATTTATTTCTTTCTTGCTTAACCTGGATTCCTTTAGTTTAGGGAAAGAGAAGGATAGGTAGGGAGAGTGTCAGTTTCTTTCACTGTGCCAGTCCTTGTTTCTAGGGACAAAGAAGGAAAGTGAGGGGAATTCTCCTTGTGCTATAGTGTGCTTTAAAAAAACATTTTTTCTAGGGACAGAAAACTGTAGGTAGGGAGAGTGTCAGTTTCTTTCACTGTGCCAGTCCTTGTTTCTAGGGACAAAGAAGGAAAGTGAGGGGAATTCTCCTTGTGCTATAGTGTGCTTTAAAAAAACATTTTTTCTAGGGACAGAAAACTGTAGGTAGGGAGAGTGTCAGTTTCTTTCACTGTGCCAGTCCTTGTTTCTAGGGACAAAGAAGGAAAGTGAGGGGAATTCTCCTTGTGCTATAGTGTGCTTTAAAAAAACATTTTTTCTAGGGACAGAAAACTGTAGGTAGGGAGAGTGTCAGTTTCTTTCACTGTGCCAGTCCTTGTTTCTAGGGACAAAGAAGGAAAGTGAGGGGAATTCTCCTTGTGCTATAGTGTGCTTTAAAAAAACATTTTTTCTAGGGACAGAAAACTGTAGGTAGGGAGAGTGTCAGTTTCTTTCACTGTGCCAGTCCTTGTTTCTAGGGACAAAGAAGGAAAGTGAGGGGAATTCTCCTTGTGCTATTGTGTGCTTTAAAAAAACATTTTTTCTAGGGACAGAAAACTGTAGGTAGGGAGAGTGTCAGTTTCTTTCACTGTGCCAGTCCTTGTTTCTAGGGACAAAGAAGGAAAGTGAGGGGAATTCTCCTTGTGCTATAGTGTGCTTTAAAAAAACATTTTTTCTAGGGACAGAAAACTGTAGGTAGGGAGAGTGTCAGTTTCTTTCACTGTGCCAGTCCTTGTTTCTAGGGACAAAGAAGGAAAGTGAGGGGAATTCTCCTTGTGCTATAGTGTGCTTTAAAAAAACATTTTTTCTAGGGACAGAACACCGTAGGTAGGGAGAGTGTCAGTTTCTTTCACTGTGCCAGTCCTTGTTTCTAGGGACAAAGAAGGAAAGTGAGGGGAATTCTCCTTGTGCTATAGTGTGCTTTAAAAAAACATTTTTTCTAGGGACAGAAAACTGTAGGTAGGGAGAGTGTCAGTTTCTTTCACTGTGCCAGTCCTTGTTTCTAGGGACAAAGAAGGAAAGTGAGGGGAATTCTCCTTGTGCTATAGTGTGCTTTAAAAAAACATTTTTTCTAGGGACAGAAAACTGTAGGTAGGGAGAGTGTCAGTTTCTTTCACTGTGCCAGTCCTTGTTTCTAGGGACAAAGAAGGAAAGTGAGGGGAATTCTCCTTGTGCTATAGTGTGCTTTAAAAAAACATTTTTTCTAGGGACAGAAAACTGTAGGTAGGGAGAGTGTCAGTTTCTTTCACTGTGCCAGTCCTTGTTTCTAGGGACAAAGAAGGAAAGTGAGGGGAATTCTCCTTGTGCTATAGTGTGCTTTAAAAAAACATTTTTTCTAGGGACAGAAAACTGTAGGTAGGGAGAGTGTCAGTTTCTTTCACTGTGCCAGTCCTTGTTTCTAGGGACAAAGAAGGAAAGTGAGGGGAATTCTCCTTGTGCTATAGTGTGCTTTAAAAAAACATTTTTTCTAGGGACAGAAAACTGTAGGTAGGGAGAGTGTCAGTTTCTTTCACTGTGCCAGTCCTTGTTTCTAGGGACAAAGAAGGAAAGTGAGGGGAATTCTCCTTGTGCTATAGTGTGCTTTAAAAAAACATTTTTTTCTAGGGACAGAAAACTGTAGGTAGGGAGAGTGTCAGTTTCTTTCACTGTGCCAGTCCTTGTTTCTAGGGACAAAGAAGGAAAGTGAGGGGAATTCTCCTTGTGCTATAGTGTGCTTTAAAAAAACATTTTTTCTAGGGACAGAAAACTGTAGGTAGGGAGAGTGTCAGTTTCTTTCACTGTGCCAGTCCTTGTTTCTAGGGACAAAGAAGGAAAGTGAGGGGAATTCTCCTTGTGCTATAGTGTGCTTTAAAAAAACATTTTTTCTAGGGACAGAAAACTGTAGGTAGGGAGAGTGTCAGTTTCTTTCACTGTGCCAGTCCTTGTTTCTAGGGACAAAGAAGGAAAGTGAGGGGAATTCTCCTTGTGCTATAGTGTGCTTTAAAAAAACATTTTTTCTAGGGACAGAAAACTGTAGGTAGGGAGAGTGTCAGTTTCTTTCACTGTGCCAGTCCTTGTTTCTAGGGACAAAGAAGGAAAGTGAGGGGAATTCTCCTTGTGCTATAGTGTGCTTTAAAAAAACATTTTTTCTAGGGACAGAAAACTGTAGGTAGGGAGAGTGTCAGTTTCTTTCACTGTGCCAGTCCTTGTTTCTAGGGACAAAGAAGGAAAGTGAGGGGAATTCTCCTTGTGCTATAGTGTGCTTTAAAAAAACATTTTTTCTAGGGACAGAAAACTGTAGGTAGGGAGAGTGTCAGTTTCTTTCACTGTGCCAGTCCTTGTTTCTAGGGACAAAGAAGGAAAGTGAGGGGAATTCTCCTTGTGCTATAGTGTGCTTTAAAAAAAAATTTTTCTAGGGACAGAAAACTGTAGGTAGGGAGAGTGTCAGTTTCTTTCACTGTGCCAGTCCTTGTTTCTAGGGACAAAGAAGGAAAGTGAGGGGAATTCTCCTTGTGCTATAGTGTGCTTTAAAAAAACATTTTTTCTAGGGACAGAAAACTGTAGGTAGGGAGAGTGTCAGTTTCTTTCACTGTGCCAGTCCTTGTTTCTAGGGACAAAGAAGGAAAGTGAGGGGAATTCTCCTTGTGCTATAGTGTGCTTTAAAAAAACATTTTTTCTAGGGACAGAAAACTGTAGGTAGGGAGAGTGTCAGTTTCTTTCACTGTGCCAGTCCTTGTTTCTAGGGACAAAGAAGGAAAGTGAGGGGAATTCTCCTTGTGCTATAGTGTGCCAAAGCATTCCTCATCAACCATCTTTGAAATCCTTGTTTTTTGGACAGTCAGGGAAATTGTCGTTGTGCTATTCTGTGCAAAAGCAATAATCCTCAACCATATTTAGAAATCCTTAAGTAAAGGGACAGAGAAGGACACCTGAAGGTAGCCCTTATTGCTTTTTTCCCATCTCCCTGCAGGCCATCTATTAGAATGTCTGGAAGGCAAACAAGGAGAGGCAGACAGTCAGGAGGCAATAAAAGAGGGCAAGCAGGCTCTGTGTCTGGGGGCAACAGTGCTGGTCGTGGACGCGGTGCATTGTCATCAGCACATGGCCATGGGACACGCTTGTCCTTCTTTTCGGCAGCTGGACATGTTGAGCCACATCATGCCGAAGACTTGGTAGAGTGGATGACCAAGCCCTCCTCCTCCTCCTCATCCTCTCTCACCCAGGCTCAGGGTACTGGCAAAGCAGCTGCCAAAGCGTCCTCTTCCCTGGTATCAATGTCAGACTCATCATCAGTCACTCCTTCCCTAGACCCACCATGTCCTCCTCCTGAGGAGTCCCCCGAACTGTTTGAGCACAGTGTTGGGTACATGCTCCAGGAGGATGCCCAGCGTTTCGAAGGGTCTGATGATGAAACCCAGCTACAGGAAGGCAGTAGCGTGAGAGCAGACAGAGGGGATGCTCAAGAAGGACACCAATCTGGCAGTCATGTTCCAGCAGCTGCAGCATACTGCCAGATTGGCTCCAGTGATGAGGAGGGAGGGGATGATGAGGTCACTGACTCCACGTGGGTGCCTAATAGGAGAGAGGAGGAGGAGGAGGATGAGGAGGAGGCACATCTCCAACGAGGCAGGATGCCCTTTGGTGGCCAGCGTAAGGGCAGTACACCGACGGAATCACACCGCAGAGCTCCGCCTGTGCAGGGCGCAGCCTCTGCCCGTCATTCAAAAAGTTCCTTGGTGTGGGCCTTTTTTGAGGCTAGTGCATCAGATCGCACAGCTGCTGTTTGCAACATATGTCTCAAGCGTATATCGCGTGGCCAAAACATCAGCCGCTTGGGTACCACATGCCTGACCAGACATATGTTGACCTGCCATGCAGCTCGTTGGCAAGCCTACCTCAAAGACCCACACCAAAGAACAAAGCGGACCTCTCCTTGCACCGCATCAGCTGGGATCTCCAACCCCACTATAACTTCAGTCCTCTCTGAAACATGCACTGAGAGGAATGAAGGTGTAGAATTAGGTGTGTCACAGCCAAGTACTTGCGGCCACTCTGCTAGCAGTACACCGACGTCCGATTCTAGCAGGCAAATTTCCCTGCCCCAGCTGCTGGACCGTCGAAAGAAGTTCACTCCCAGCCATCCACATGCCCAGCGGTTGAATGCTAGCTTGGCTAAATTGCTAGCGCTTCAACTGCTGCCTTTTCAGTTGGTAGACTCGGCCCCCTTCCGTGAGTTTGTGCAATGTGCGGTTCCTCAGTGGCAGGTTCCCAAACGCCACTTTTTCTCACGGAAGGCTATTCCGGCTCTCTACCGGCATGTGGAAGGCAATGTCTTGGCCTCGCTGGACAGGGCGGTCAGCGGTAAGGTGCATATTACTGCTGACTCATGGTCCAGCAGGCATGGACAGGGACATTACCTTTCTTTCACGGCCCATTGGGTCACTCTTTTGGCAGCTGGGAAGGATGCAGGACAAGGTGCAGTAGTGTTGGAGGTTGTTCCACCACCAAAATGCTACTACTGGTTGTGACACACCTCTCTCCTCCACCCCCTCCTCTTCTTCTTCCTCCATGGCCTCTTCCTGTGGTTTGTCCTATGAACCAGCGGTGCTCCGTAGCCGTTCACGGGGCTACGCAAGTACGCAGGCAAAAAGATGCCATGCCGTGCTTGCGCTGGTGTGTTTGGGGGACAGAAGCCACACTGGGGCAGAGGTCCTGTCTGCTCTGCAGGGCCAGGCCGAGAGGTGGTTGACGCCACGCCAGCTTAAGCCAGAAATGGTGGTTTGCGACAATGGCACCAACCTCCTCTCCGCCCTCCGACAGGGACAACTGACCCATGTGCCCTGTGTGGCTCACGTCCTTAACCTGGTGGTGCAGCGGTTCTTGGGCAGGTACCCGGGCTTACAGGATGTCCTGAGGCAGGCCAGGAAAGTCTGTGTGCATTTCCTCAGATCTTATAATGCCAGTGCTCGCCTGGCTGAGCTGCAAAAGGAGTTGAACCTGCCCAAGAACCGCCTTATATGTGACATGCCCACCAGGTGGAACTCAACGTTGGCCATGCTGCAGCGGCTGCACATGCAGCAGAGGGCCATCAATGAGTACCTGTGCGACTACGGCACCAGGACAGGGTCAGGGGAGCTTGGTTTTTTTTCTCCACGCCAGTGGGGCATGATCAGGGATGCATGCACTGTCCTGGCACCATTTGAGGAGGCCACGAGGATGGTGAGCAGTGACAGTGCATGCATCAGTGACACTGTACCTCTTGTCCACCTGTTGGAGCACACGCTGCGTGGAATAATAGACAGGGCACTTGAGGCAGAACAGAGGCAGGAAGAGGAGGACTTCCTTGCCTCTCAAGGCCCCCTTTACCCAGACAGTGTTCCTTCTGTCCCACCCATCGCACAGGAAGAGGAAGAGGAGGAGGAGGAGGAGGAGGATTGTGTCAGCATGGAGGTGGAGGCTGGCACTCAGCATCATCAGCAGCAGTCTTTTAGGGATGATTTACAGACCCAAGAAACCAGTGGACTTGTACGTGGCTGGGAGGAGGTGGCTGCGGATCATGTCGTCCTTAGTGACCCAGAGGACTCCGGAGCGAATGCCTCAGCAAACCTACGCTGCATGGCCTCCCTGATCCTGCAAAGTCTGCGGAAGGATCCTCGTATTCTTCGGATCAAGGAGAGGGACCATTACTGGCTGGCCACTCTCCTTGATCCACGGTACAAGGGTAAGGTTGCGGACCTTATGTTACCTTCGCAGAGGGAGCAGAGGATGAGACAACTCCGGGAGGCCTTGCAGAAAGGTCTGTGCAACGCGTTCCCAGAGACTGGGAGGTTACAAACTCCTGGTCCTGGACAACGAGTTGCTGAGGCTTCGGCCAGTCAAAGAAGGAGCGGTGGGGAAGGTGGCCGTCTGACCGATGCGTTCAGACAATTCTTTAGTCCGCAGCCCCAAAGTATGATCGGTTCCAGCAACCATCGCCAGCGTCTGATAAACATGGTGCAGGAATATCTAGGGGCAAGGTCAGACTTGGACACCTTCCCCACCGAAAATCCTCTGGCTTACTGGGTCTTGAGGATGGATCACTGGCCAGAGCTTGCACAGTATGCAATTGAGCTACTGGCCTGTCCTGCATCCAGCGTTCTTTCGGAACGCACATTCAGTGCTGCTGGAGGATTTGTCACGGATCACAGGGTGCGCCTGTCCACCGACTCGGTTGATCGACTGACTTTCATCAAGATGAACCAGTCTTGGATCACCACCAGCTACCACACACCTGATGCTGATATAACAGACTAATTGATTTTAACATGTCACATCCCTTCAAGACTGATGCTGATGCTGAGTGCCTGTGCTGTTATGTTGACTGGCTATCCTCCTCCTCCGAGTCCTCAATGATACGATTGATGATGATAGCTTGGAAGATCATTTTTGTTTATGGGTGCCGCCACCAGTGGCTAAGGCCCAATTTTTCAGCCCCTGTTTTACAGGGGCGTGTAATTACAATTTTTTTAGCAATAATTTGCCATAGGGCTCATTGCTGTGCTCCAAGTACAGTATCTGTGAGGGGTTGGAGTGTTGTGGCACCAGTGCCTAAGGCCCAATTTTTCAGCCCCTGTTTAACAGGGGCGTGTCATTACAATTTTTGAAGCAATACTTTGCAACAGGGCTCATTGCTGTGCTCCAAGTAACGTATCTGTGAGGGGTTGTAGTGTTGTGCCACCAGTGCCTAAGGCCCAATTTTTCAGCCCCTGTTCAACAGGGGCATGCAATTACAATTCTTGATCTAATAATTCACAGCAGGGCCCATTGCTGCACCCACCAAGAGTAACTCTGAGGGCTTACAGTGTTGTGGCAACGCCACCACCACCACCACCACCACGAAAGGCCCAATTTTTCAGCCCCTGTTCAAAAGGGGCATGTAATTACAATTCTTGATCTAATAATTCACAGCAGGGCCCATTCCTGCACCCACCAAGAGTAACTCTGAGGGCTTACAGTGTTGTGGCAACACCACCACCACCACCACGAAAGGCCCAATTTTTCAGCCCCTGTTCAACAGGGGCATGCAATTACAATTCTTGATCTAATAATTCACAGCAGGGCCCATTGCTGCACCCACCAAGAGTAACTGTCAGGGCTTACAGTGTTGTGGCACCAGCACCACCATCAAAGGCCCAATTTTTACTACCACTGTTCAACAATTATATGTAATTAAAATTCCTGATATAATAGTTGACAGCAGGGCGTTCCAGCACCAACCAAGAGTAACTGTGAGTGCTTACAGTGTTGTGCCAACACCAACAACTAAGGGGCCTATTTCTGCAGAGTATATACGGCAGGTCCCTACTTTCAAACATCCAACTTACAAACGACTCCTACTTGCAAACGCAAGAAGACAACAGGAAGTGAGAGGAAATCTACCACTAGGAAGGAAAATTCTCTCCTGTAAGAATAAATATGGGAGAAAGGTGTCTCCTCTGTACTGATGCTTTATCAGCAATCCTTGTTTCAAGAAAAACACCACATTTCAAAAACAGTTGTCATTGGGACGGAAAGTGAGGTGAAATGTTCTGAACAGGGGCACAGACAGCAAAACAAATGTTACAGGGGTGATAACCCTTACCTATGTTTTCCAAAAAGTTTAAAAATAGATTTTTGGGCTGGAGCTACACTTCAACAATGTACCTGTTCAAAATTACAAAGAAAATTAAGTACTGTCCATGATACTTTTTTTATTTGCACTAACATAGAATTTTTCAGGACAAGCTTTCGGGGTATGTCCCCTTCTTCAAGGTCCAAGCAGTACTGATTCACAATTTTTTTTAGCAGAATGTTGAAACAAAACAAGAAAAAAAAAAAAAAAAAATCTCAGAGGGAAAGGAAAAAAAACACATACAAATCAATGGTAATAAAGATAGCAGCAGAGTTAGTGAGATAAGACAGAGTTAGTGAGATAAGACAGAGGGAGAGCTATAGACTTGAGGGGGGAGATGCTAGTCACAGAGGGGGTCATAAAACCTTAGTATAATGGGTAAGGAAACCAATATCTAAATTTAGGCCATTCGTTTTTGTGTTAAAAAGAATTATCATTCTTAGTTCAAATGTTTTCCTTTCCTGGATAGTTCTGAAATTCCCTTTAAGAACTAAAACATTGAGGTCTTCTATAGTGTGGTCTGGTTGTGAGAAGTGATGTCCCACAGGTGTGCAGAAACTCTCTTCTTTATGTTCCTTGATGGTATGTCTGTGAAAATTCATCCTCGCTTGCAACTTCTGTCCTGTTTCACCAACATAAGATCCTTTGCCACACCTGTTGCATTGGATGAGGTACACAACATTACTGGAGGTACAGTTGTAAGATCCCATGATGGTGAAGGTCCCATTTGTGTGTGTGACACTTTTGGATGGATTGATCTGGTTGCACAGTTTGCAGCGTTTTTTATTGCAGGGTTTGCTTCCATTATTTGTGACTTCATAATCAGAGTGAAGTTTCCTGCTGATTAGTTTGTGTCTGAGGTTGGGTGGTTGTCTGAAAGCCAATAATGGGGGTTGTTGGAATATTTCTTTCAGAGTTTCATCCTCTGTTATAATGGGCTGTAAATCTTTGATTATCTTTTTGATCCCTTCTAGTGTTGGGTTGTATGTGGTGACTAGAGGTACTCGGTTATTTGTTTTTTTCTCTTTGTATTGGAGGAGATTTTCTCTTCGGGTTTTCAAGGCTGTGTTTATGCTGTTGTTGATGGTTTTGTCTTTATATCCTTTCTTCTGGAAAGAGCCTGCCAGTGTTCTGAGATGTTTATCTCTGACTTCTGGGTCTGAACAAATTCGGTGGTATCTGATGGCCTGGCTGTGTATGATGGCTCGTTTAGTGTGTTGGGGATGAAAACTGGAACTATGAAGATAGCTGCATCGGTCAGTCGGTTTTCTGTATATGGAAGTGTGAAGCTTGTCATCCCTGATGTATACTGTAGTGTCTAGGAAGTTGACATGTGTGTTCGAATAGTCCATTTTTAGTTTGATAGATGGGTGAAAAGTGTTGATCAATGAGAAGAATTGGTTTAGATTTTCTTCACCTTCAGTCCATATCATGAAGATATCATCAATATAGCGATAATATCTGTATGGCTTTTGTTGTATGCTGTTCAGGAATTTGTCCTCCAGGTCAGCCATAAATAAGTTTGCATATTGGGGTGCCATTTTGCTTCCCATAGCAGTACCCATACATTGGAGATAGATGTCATTGTTGAAAGTGAAGTAGTTGTGTGTAAGAATAAATTCGATGAGCTGTGTAACATCCTCAGCAGTGTATTTGTGGTTTGGTGTGGATGATAAGAATCTGTGACATGCTGCCAACCCATCCTTGTGAGGGATGTTACTGTACAGAGATTCTACATCCATAGTGACTAGAAGTGTATTTGGTGGTAATTGTTGTATATTGTTAAGCTTGTTCAGAAAATCAGTGGTGTCTTGCAGGAAACTAGTAGTGTTCATGACTAACGGTTTTAACATGTTTTCTACAAGGCCTGAGATATGTTCGGTAAGTGTATTCATACCTGTTATAATGGGTCTGCCTGGATTTCCTGGCTTGTGAATTTTGGGCAGCATGTAGAAGTCTCCAATATCTGGATTATCTGGAATCGCATTGATGAGTTCTGAATGCAGGTGGCTTGGTATGGTCGCAATCAGACCTTTTAATTGCTTAGTAAAATCCTGGGTCGGATCATAATCCAGTTTTTTGTAGTAAGTAGTATTTGCCAGCTGCCTCTGACCCTCTTGTATATATTTGTCTGTATCCATCACAACGACTGCTCCCCCTTTATCTGCTGGTTTGATGGTTATGGCCTGATTCTTGCGCAGATCGTGTACAGCTCTTCGCTCCAGTGGTGAAAGGTTGTATAATATTTTCTTTTGCTGGGTGGATATCAGAGATGTTACTCGCAGCCTGAAGCTGTCAATATAGGTATCCAGTTTGGGGTTGCGTCCTTGTGGAGGTGTGAAGTTGCTGTTCTTTTTCTTTTTATCACCTCCTATTGTCCTAGGATTCCTTTCATTACTGTGAAAATATTCTTTGAGCCTCAGTCTCCTAAAGAATACCTCCATATCTGACCATACCTGTAAATTATCCAATTTGGTGGTTGGGCAGAATGTGAGGCCTTTGGAGAGGACTGTTGTTTCTGGTGCAGAAAGTTTATGAGCTGACAAATTTATGATTCCAAGATCCTCTGTTATATCCACATTTTCTGTCAAGTCAGCATTTACACAAGGGATACCTTGGGATTCTGGATCGGGTTCCAAGTTGCTGATAGCAGGAGTTATAGAAGTTGTGTTTGTTTTGTGTTGTTTAGGTTGTATCCAAAAGGTCTGCTCTTGGTGTAGCTTTTGGAGTTTTTTTTGCTTCCTGTTCATGGCATGTTTTTGCAGTTGTCTTTGTAAGGTTTCAATTTCATTCTTAATTTGGCTGATGTTTGTAGGGTCCAGTGATGTTGAGGTTTCAAACACCAACTGCTTTTGTTTCCTGATTGTCTCCCTTTTACCATACAGTTTATGAATGAGGTTGTTCCTTAACCTTTCGCTGGTACGTCTGCAGAGTCCTTCTGCATAAGGAGAGTTCAGTGTATTGGCACAAGGATTTTTAATCCGGAGACCCTGTGGTATGAGATTCCTCTTTTTGCATCTTGAGAGAAAGAAGATGTCGCTGCTAACCTGTGTTTCCTTTGTGATCAGGATGGTTAACTGCTTCTTAATGCGGCTATATGCAGTATCTTCCATCATACTTGACGTAATTGTAGCCGTATTAGTGCAATTGTGACAGAGAAAATTAAGTACTGTCCATGATACTTTTTTTATTTGCACTAACATAGAATTTTTCAGGACAAGCTTTCGGGGTATGTCCCCTTCTTCAAGGTCCAAGCAGTACTGATTCACAATTTTTTTAGCAGAATGTTGAAACAAAACAAGAAAAAAAAAAAAATCTCAGAGGGAAAGGAAAAAAAACACATACAAATCAATGGTAATAAAGATAGCAGCAGAGTTAGTGAGATAAGACAGAGTTAGTGAGATAAGACAGAGGGAGAGCTATAGACTTGAGGGGGGAGATGCTAGTCACAGAGGGGGTCATAAAACCTTAGTATAATGGGTAAGGAAACCAATATCTAAATTTAGGCCATTCGTTTTTGTGTTAAAAAGAATTATCATTCTTAGTTCAAATGTTTTCCTTTCCTGGATAGTTCTGAAATTCCCTTTAAGAACTAAAACATTGAGGTCTTCTATAGTGTGGTCTGGTTGTGAGAAGTGATGTCCCACAGGTGTGCAGAAACTCTCTTCTTTATGTTCCTTGATGGTATGAAAATATTATACAACCTTTCACCACTGGAGCGAAGAGCTGTACACGATCTGCGCAAGAATCAGGCCATAACCATCAAACCAGCAGATAAAGGGGGAGCAGTCGTTGTGATGGATACAGACAAATATATACAAGAGGGTCAGAGGCAGCTGGCAAATACTACTTACTACAAAAAACTGGATTATGATCCGACCCAGGATTTTACTAAGCAATTAAAAGGTCTGATTGCGACCATACCAAGCCACCTGCATTCAGAACTCATCAATGCGATTCCAGATAATCCAGATATTGGAGACTTCTACATGCTGCCCAAAATTCACAAGCCAGGAAATCCAGGCAGACCCATTATAACAGGTATGAATACACTTACCGAACATATCTCAGGCCTTGTAGAAAACATGTTAAAACCGTTAGTCATGAACACTACTAGTTTCCTGCAAGACACCACTGATTTTCTGAACAAGCTTAACAATATACAACAATTACCACCAAATACACTTCTAGTCACTATGGATGTAGAATCTCTGTACAGTAACATCCCTCACAAGGATGGGTTGGCAGCATGTCACAGATTCTTATCATCCACACCAAACCACAAATACACTGCTGAGGATGTTACACAGCTCATCGAATTTATTCTTACACACAACTACTTCACTTTCAACAATGACATCTATCTCCAATGTATGGGTACTGCTATGGGAAGCAAAATGGCACCCCAATATGCAAACTTATTTATGGCTGACCTGGAGGACAAATTCCTGAACAGCATACAACAAAAGCCATACAGATATTATCGCTATATTGATGATATCTTCATGATATGGACTGAAGGTGAAGAAAATCTAAACCAATTCTTCTCATTGATCAACACTTTTCACCCATCTATCAAACTAAAAATGGACTATTCGAACACACATGTCAACTTCCTAGACACTACAGTATACATCAGGGATGACAAGCTTCACACTTCCATATACAGAAAACCGACTGACCGATGCAGCTATCTTCATAGTTCCAGTTTTCATCCCCAACACACTAAACGAGCCATCATACACAGCCAGGCCATCAGATACCACCGAATTTGTTCAGACCCAGAAGTCAGAGATAAACATCTCAGAACACTGGCAGGCTCTTTCCAGAAGAAAGGATATAAAGACAAAACCATCAACAACAGCATAAACACAGCCTTGAAAACCCGAAGAGAAAATCTCCTCCAATACAAAGAGAAAAAAACAAATAACCGAGTACCTCTAGTCACCACATACAACCCAACACTAGAAGGGATCAAAAAGATAATCAAAGATTTACAGCCCATTATAACAGAGGATGAAACTCTGAAAGAAATATTCCAACAACCCCCATTATTGGCTTTCAGACAACCACCCAACCTCAGACACAAACTAATCAGCAGGAAACTTCACTCTGATTATGAAGTCACAAATAATGGAAGCAAACCCTGCAATAAAAAACGCTGCAAACTGTGCAACCAGATCAATCCATCCAAAAGTGTCACACACACAAATGGGACCTTCACCATCATGGGATCTTACAACTGTACCTCCAGTAATGTTGTGTACCTCATCCAATGCAACAGGTGTGGCAAAGGATCTTATGTTGGTGAAACAGGACAGAAGTTGCAAGCGAGGATGAATTTTCACAGACATACCATCAAGGAACATAAAGAAGAGAGTTTCTGCACACCTGTGGGACATCACTTCTCACAACCAGACCACACTATAGAAGACCTCAATGTTTTAGTTCTTAAAGGGAATTTCAGAACTATCCAGGAAAGGAAAACATTTGAACTAAGAATGATAATTCTTTTTAACACAAAAACGAATGGCCTAAATTTAGATATTGGTTTCCTTACCCATTATACTAAGGTTTTATGACCCCCTCTGTGACTAGCATCTCCCCCCTCAAGTCTATAGCTCTCCCTCTGTCTTATCTCACTAACTCTGTCTTATCTCACTAACTCTGCTGCTATCTTTATTACCATTGATTTGTATGTGTTTTTTTTCCTTTCCCTCTGAGATTTTTTTTTTTTTTTTCTTGTTTTGTTTCAACATTCTGCTAAAAAAATTGTGAATCAGTACTGCTTGGACCTTGAAGAAGGGGACATACCCCGAAAGCTTGTCCTGAAAAATTCTATGTTAGTGCAAATAAAAAAAGTATCATGGACAGTACTTAATTTTCTCTGTCACAATTGCACTAATACGGCTACAATTACGTCAAAATTACAAACAGATTCTACATAAGAACAAACCTACAGTCCCTGTCTTGTATGCACCGCCTGTATACGGCTGTTCAGAGTATATAGGGCCTTTTTTATTTTATGTGCGGGGTTCCCCTTAATATCCATACAAGACCCAAAGGGGCTGGTAATGGGCTGGGGTAGGGGGGGGGGGGGTCATGGGGTAGCTATGCCATTTTTCTTAAAGATTTTCATCCATATTACCGGGACCAGACATTACATTAAAGCCGCAAGCAGTTTTAAATGGCTTTTTTTTCCTTTAGAAGTGTCATTTTGTGCAGGGACAGTTCTAAACACGGGAAACACGTGGCACTTCACAGGCATACTTTAGACACCCCCCAGGTACGATATTTAAAGGAATATTTGACTTTTTTTTTTCACTTTATGCATCATTAAAATGACTGCTCCCGAAAAACAACCGTTTTTAAAACTTCTTTTTGCATTGATACATGTCCCCTGGTGCAGAACCCGGGTTCCCAAACCCTTTTTAGGACAATAACATGCATAATAGTTGTTATAATTAGCACTTTAGAATTCGAACGTTCGCATCCATTGTATTTAATAGGGTTCTAATGTTCGTACGAACTTTCGGTCCGTTCGCGGGTTCTGGTGCGAACCGAACCCGGGGGTGTTCGGCTCATCACTAGGAAAGAGGGAGACTTGTGTAAAAAATTATTTACATATAGGTGCCAACCCTCCCCGAACAGTGGTTCTATCAGTTGCCAGACAATTTTTCCACTTGTCCCCATATAGGTAAGGCCAGGGCCATCTTTAACGACGGGCAAACGGGGAAGCTACCCTGGGCCCTGTCATTATACAAGGAGGTGCAAGCAGCCGGTGCCATATTTCCCGACAATAAGCCCGGGGGAGTGTTATTTTTAACACTCACTCCGACTCCTCATTAACTCCAGCATGTTCTAAGGCAGATTCTCTCTAGATAAGAATGGTTGCTCGGGAGTCAGGCTGTAAGCGATTCTAATCCCGTCCTGTCACTACCTTTCTCTCAGCCCCTCCCTCACTTCACTGCATCCGCCTGTCCAATCCCACACTCCGCTGCCATTTGGGTCCGCCTAACCCTGCCCCACTCCAACTCCTTGCATTGCCCGCAGTGTGCTGTGAAAGGGTATCTGCAAGCAGCTGGGCAGGAGATTTATTACAGGTATAGCCGCCCAGGGTTATGCAGCCTGAGTGTGGGAGGCATAATTGGTGAGCAATCCTTTTGCACACAGAACAACCTCCCCCTTCCCCCCCCCCACCACCTTTTTCTCTGCCCCCCTTCTCCCTCCCTCTTTACTTTCTCTCTCCCCTTCTTACCCCTCCACTCCTCTTTCCCTCTCTCTTTTGCTCCACCCTCCCTCTCTGCCCTTTTCTCTCTTACCCCCCCCTCTCTCTCTCTCTTTCTTCCCCATTTCCCCCTCTTTCTCTTTTTCATCTACCTTTCTCTCACCCCCCCCTTTCCCCCCCTCCCTTCTGTCTACTCTCTTTAGCCCCCTCTATTTTCTTTTCTACCATACTCTTATCCCCCCCCCCATGGTCCCCCCGACAGTCTCTCCCCTTTTCCTCAGTCCTCATCCTCCTCTCTACCTTTTTTTGCCCCCCTTTTTTTCTCTCTCCCTCTCACTCCTCTATCTTTCTCCCCCAACATCTTTTCTCTTCCTTTCTCTCTCACCCCCCCCCTCTTATCTCTCTTTCTCCACTCCCCTCACTCTCTAACCTCATTTTCTCTATCTTTTCCACCCTCTACCTCCCCCAGCCCCCCCTTTATCTCTTGTTCCCATATCTCTCTTTCTCCTCTCTCTTTTTCTTTCTTCCCCTTCCTCTCTCTCATCCGCCTTCTTTCCCCCTCACACTGCCCCTTCCTATTTTCTTATACCCTTTTTCTCCCCTCTCTCTCTCTTTCTCCCCACCAACCCACACACTCTCCCCCCTTTTCCTCCATCTCTATTTCTTTCACCCTCTTCTTTCATCCTCTCCTCTTTAGCCCCACTCTCTCTCTTTTTTGCCTCACTTTCTGTTTCCTTGTCCCCTCTCTCCCCCCAACTCTTTCCCCCTTTATCCCCCCTCTCCCCTTCTCTCTCCTTTTACTTCACTCTCTCAAATATGTCCCTCTTTCTCACTCCCAACCCCCCCCCCATTTCCTTCCCCTGTCCTGGGGGTTTCCAACCCTGTTCACCAGGCCCGGACTGGCCATAGGGCATACCGGGCAAATGCTCCTGCGCCCGTCACTCACAACAATACATAGGTTCATGCATTGCATGAACCTATGAATTGTCGCCGCCGCTGCCGCCCACTATTCAGATGGCCGGCCCCCTGTTGAGTGCCGGCCATCTGAATAACAGCGGCTGGTTGGTGTTTGGAAGTGTCTATCAAAGCCAGCGGCTCTGATAGGCTTCCCGATTACAGCCTGAGGGCTGTAATCGGCTTCCAAATAGCTAACCAGAGGACGCACAGGGGGTGCGTTCCCTGGTTAACACTGACAGGCGTTTCAGCCAATCAGGTTCACCGGGTCTGGTTACCGGTAACCTGATTGGCTGAAGCGACATCGAGGGCGGGAGAAGACATCGAGGATGGAAGAAGGACGGCGCTGACCCAAGGAAGGTAAGTGCAGGGCTGTTGGGGACAAACTGTCTGCATTTGGGGACAAACTGGCTGCATTTGGGGACAAACTGGCTGCATTTGGGGACAAACTGGCTGCATTTGGGGACAAACTGGCTGCATTTGGGGACAAACTGGCTGCATATGGGGACAAACTGGCTGCATATGGGGACAAACTGGCTGCATATGGGGACAAACTGGCTGCATATGGGGACAAACTGGCTGCATTTGGGGAAAAACTGGCTGTATATGGGGACAAACTGGCTGCATTTGGGGACAAACTGGCTGTATATGGGGGGAAACTGGCTGCATTTGGGGGGAAACTGGCTGCATTTGGGGGGAAACTGGCTGCATTTGGGGGGAAACTGGCTGCATTTAGGGACAAACTGGCTGCATTTGGGGACAAACTGGCTGCTTTTGGGGACAAACTGGCTGTATATGGGGACAAACTGGCTGTATATGGGGACAAACTGGCTGCATTTGGGGACAAACTGGCTGTATATGGGGACAAACTGGCTGCATTTGGGGACAAACTGGCTGCATTTGGGGACAAACTGGCTGTATTTTGGGACAAACTGGCTGCATTTGGGGACAAACTGGCTGCATTTGGGGACAAACTGGCTTCATTTGGTGACAAACTGGCTGTATATTGGGACAAACTGGCTGTACTTGGGGACAAACTGGCTGTACTTGGGGACAAACTGGCTGTACTTGGGGACAAACTGGCTGTATATGGGGACAACCTTGCTGTATTTGGGGGGAAACTGGCTGCATTTGGCGACAAACTGGCTGCATTTGGGGGGAAACTGGCTGCATTTGGGGGGGCAAACTGGTGGCGTTTGGGCACAGTGGCTGCGTTTAATGGGCACAGTGGCGGCAATTGATGTTTTTTTTTTTTTCAGTTTGTTTGCGCCCCCCCCAAAAAAAATTTGAGCACCAGCCTCCACTGCTCTGGCTGATCCCGCAGCTGAAGGAGAAAGAAACGAGGACACAGCAGCCAGAGTGTCTTCATCTCCAGGCATGCTGTAAGTTACTGCACTGCTGCACATGTCACTACATAGATTCCTAACCTGGCACTATACCACCCCAGCCTGCCCTATGCCACCGCACCCTGCCCTATGCATGCCACCGCACCCTGCCTTTTGCCACCGCACCCTACCCTATGCCACCGCAACCTGCCCTATGCCACCCCAGCCTCCCCTATGCCACCGCAACCTGCCCTATGCCACCGCAACCTGCCCCATGCCACCGCAAACTGCTCTATACCACCCCAACCTGCCCTATGCCACCGCAACCTGCCCTATGCCACCGCAAACTGCCCTATACCACCCCAGCCTGCCCTATGCCACCGCAACCTGCCCTATGCCACCGCAAACTGCTCTATACCACCCCAACCTGCCCTATGCCACCGCAAACTGCTCTATACCACCCCAACTTGCCCTATGCCACCCAGCCTGCCATATACCACCGCAAACTGCCCTATACCACCCAAACCTGCTCTATACCACCCAAGCCTGCCCTATACAACCCCAACCTGCCTATGCCACCCCAGCCTGCCCTATATCACCGCAACCTGCCCTATATTACCCCAACCTGCCCTATATCGCCCCAGCCGGCCCAATACCACCCTATACTTTAATTTACAGGGGTCATTTGGGGGTGCGCCTCGTGACCGTGCGCTGCCTGCAGGGCGCTAGGCAGGATAGACAGGAGGGGGGTGACACCATGTTTTGCCGCACCAGGTGACACCAACCCTAGTTACGCCACTGCCCCAGTGCACTCTCAGCTGCGAGTCGGAGCCGCACTCGAATGACAGTGACACCCGTCGGCACATCAGGGGGCCGGGACCCGCAACGATCCACTTCTCTCTGGCAAGGTGGCCGCGGCACTGATGATCTGATCAGTCTCGGCTCGGCTGTCTCACACAGCCGAGCAGAGTGAAGCCGCCTCCACCTTCTCCTTTATGTCCACACAGGGGGAGGGGACCCAACATGCAGTCCCGTGCTGAACTGAGGTACATTATAGGTCTGAAGGGGGGTCTGTATTGTAGGGGGGGTTTCTGTATTGTAGGGGTGGTCTGAAATGTAGGGGGTTCTGTATTGTAGGGGAGTCTGTAATGTAGGGGGGGTTCTGTATTGTAGGGGGGTCTGTATTGTAGGGGGGTATGTACTGTAGGGGGGTATGTACTGTAGGGAGGGGGTCTGTATTGTAGAGGGAGTCTGTACTGTAGGGGGGTCTGTACTGTAGGGAGGGGGTCTGTACTGTAGGGAGGGGGTCTGCACTGTAGGGAGGGGGTCTGCACTGTAGGGAGGTCGGTGTAACATGCAGGGGGTCCAGAACTGTTAGGGGGTGTCTGTGTAACAAACTGTGGGGGGCTGTGTCATGTAAATGGGTCCAGAGGGGCAGTGCTATGTAATGTAAAGGGGTTCAGAGGTGCAGGGTGCTGTGTAATGTAAAGGGGTCCAGAGGTGCAGGGTGCTGTGTAATGTAAAGGGGCCCAGAGGTGCAGGGTGCTGTGTAATGTAAAAAGGTCCAGAGGTGCGGTGCTATGTAATGTAAAGGGGTCCAGGGTGCTGTGTAATGTAAAGGGGTCCAGAGGTACAAGGTGCTGGAACCCCACATCCCATCATTAACCGTCGCCGCGAAGCGCCGCTGCCGGGCCCCCACGGGCTGCTCAGTCTAAAATGCCCGGGCCTATTTTTTGTCCCAGTCCGGGCCTGCTGTTCACCACCTCCCCACTGTAGCATTCCAGCCTGTCCATTGTTGGCTAGCCTTGGAATTAGAAGGGGCATAACATCAAATCTCATGATGGCTACGATATGCAAGTATTCTCAAACTGTATTTAACCACTTTTACCACTTTAACCATGATCACTTTTCACTGTGGCACACATCGCATAGCTTCTAGCAAGGAATGAGTGAACCGTATTGTGTGCTGTAACCTTTGGCAACCAGTCAGTGAGCGGTGTGTAACCTTTGGCAACCAATTGCAGACACTCCCTGATTTGCTGCAGTAATCTGGTTTTGAGTCTAGCTGCTATTTAGTGTATGTCTCAGAGCACCAAGGTGATCTTTAATGCGGGGCAAAAGGGGTTTGTTTTTTAGGTTGTTAGGGTGGAGAGCGAAATGGGGGGGGGAGAAAATATTTGCCCACGGTCTAGTAAATATTAAAGACGGCCCTGGTTAGGGCATCCAGGGGGTTTAGCTGGCTGTCCTTTCCCGCATAAATTTTGAAATCATAAGTAGAACCCGTGGCCCTGTAAAATTTTACCCCATATTTGGCCATTTACTAGGGAGGTATTGCTTGATGCCAAGTCTTCCGGTGAAGTGGACTAGGGATTCATCCACACAAATATTTATATCAGGGGTAAACATTAGCTTGAAGCTAGAGCAAAAAATTAGGGGCCAAATTTTGAAAAATTTGTCATAATCAGCATGATTTTGAGCGAGACACTGGGCATTATTATTGAAATGTAATAATCTCATTATCATTTCATTACGGGTTTTGGGCATCAAAGAAGAGTAGTCTAGCATATGATGGATAGGTTGGGTAGACCAGTAGCCATGGAGTTCATCTTGTTTTGTCAGTCCCATGTTCATGGTTATACGAACAATAGGATAATATGGCGCACTCAGGATATGGCTGTATACAACTAGCAACAAGGAGGTGGGCTGGGCAGTTAGACTGGGCAATAAAACAAGTCCACATAAATCAATATGTCCATGTGAGAAAGATAATAATATGCTGTCTTTAGGAGGCTGCCAGTTCAAACAAGTTAGAAGAGACTCTGGAACATAGTAAAAGACAAAAAAAACAGCGCCCTCTAAATGCAGCGAGTTAACTTTTTTTAATATTAAGAAGTAAGATTAAGAACACTCACAAACGAGCGACATTATCCAGCATGGGTGTGTAATACTGTGTATCATATAACTTTCATTCGAACTGTCCCAGGATAGTGCTGGGCATCAGAGGCTGGTGGAGGCGATCTACTGTTGGCTCACAGCGCTTCCGGAAAGCAGGGAACTTCTGGGAACGGAAAGCCTGAGGAAGGACCACGCATGCTCCGAACGCGAAGCACCGCCCGCCGACTCCGTTCCCGGAAGTGACGTCATCACAGAGCATAGCTGATCCTCACTCCAGTTTTCCTGAAGCGCTGTGAGCCAACAGTGCAGCTGGATTGTAGCCGGACAGTAGATGGCCTCCACCAGCCTGTGATCCCCAGCACTATCCCGGGACAGCGTGGATGAAAGTTATATGACACACACCCATGCAGGATAATTTCGCTTATTTGTAAGAGTGTTCTTAATCTTACTTCTTAATATTAAAAATGGTTAACTCGCTGCATTTAGAGGGCGCTGTTTTTTGTCTTTTACCATGTTCAGGGTTAGTCCAAGGAAATTTTTTAATTCTTCCACGGTGAGGGGTTTCCAAACAAAAGGGCGGGCATAGGAAGAACGGGATTGCTGGCAATATGTTGACTGGTGTACAGATTACAATGTTTCACAATGTAATTGAGCAGATCATCTGTGAAAAATAAATGGAAATAATAAATTGGGGTTACATTTTCTGTTTGTATCTAAGGGCCTGGCTGCGCTGTAAAAGGGGGAATTACAGGTTCTGCCGAAGTAGCTGGCAACCATGTGGGATATAATAATATGTATGGAAAGCTAGTATGGGCCCTGCCTTGTTGTGGATGGGACATCCCGTTACTAGCTTCTGGGAATGTTGCCCTGCTTGTGCTTGCCACTGCATAAGGACTTGCAGAACTGCTGGTGGATGCCTGCCCATTATCTTGGAGTGCTGCGCTGCTGGTGGATGCCACAGGATTTATTGCGCTGCTGATGGAGGCCTCAGGATTTATTGCGCTGCTGGTGGATGCCTGCGCCTCCTCAAATCTCCTGAGCCTCCTTGTTAGGATTCTGTCCTCCTCAGTTTCCATTTCAGAGCCACTGCTTTCCACTGGCTCATACGCACTGACTCTGACGGAGAGAGTTCTCGTGCGGCATACTCTGGAGTAAATGAAAAGCCTCCTCGCTGCTGAATAATTTTTTAGCCATGTTGACAGATCACTAGGACAGATGTGTCAGATGTGTGACAGATGTTGATTACTGTGTGATCACTGGGACAGATGTGGTAGATGTTCACTGGGACAGATGTGGCAGATGATCACAGACAGATGTGGCAAATGATCTGGGACAGATGTGCGCAGATGTTCACTGAGACAGATTTGGCAGATGATCTGGGACAGATTTGGCAGATGATCTTGGAACAGATTTGGCAGATGATCTTGGAACAGATGTGGCAGATGGTCACGGACAGATGTGCGCCGATGATCACGACCAGATGTGGCATATGGTCACGAACAGATGTGCGCCAAATGTGGCAGAATATTGTGGACAGATGTGCGCCAGATGATCACGGACAGATGTTCGCCAGATGTGCACAGATAATCACGGACAGATGTGCGCAGATGATCACTGGGACAGATGTGGCAGATGATCATGGACAGATGTGCGCCACATGATCACTGGGACAGATGTGTGCAGATGTTCACTGGGACAGATAATTTTACTAGGACAGATGTGTGGCAGTCGTTTTTCATTGTGTGGGGACACTGTGACAGGACACTGTTTGGGGACACTAGCTGGGTGATCAGCAGTGGTGGCTGGTGCTCAAAATATTTTGGGGGGGGCGCAAACAAACTGAAAAATTCAGAAAAAAAACATCAATTGCAGCCTCACTGTGCCATCAAACGTAGCCACTGTGCCATCAAACGCAGCCACTGTAACCATCAAACGCAGCTACTGGGCTATCAAACGCAGCCACTGTGCCCTCAAATGCAGCCACTGTGCCCTCAAATACAGCCACTGTACCTTCAAACGTAGCCACTATGCCCTCAAACGCAGCCACTGTGCCATCAAACGCAGCCACTGTACCATCAAACGCAGCCACTGTCCCATCAAATGCAGCCACTGTGCCCATCAAACGCCACCATTGTGCCCATCAAACGCCGCCACTGTGCCCATCAAAAGCAGCCACTGTGCCATCAAATGCTGCCACTTTGCCCATCAAACGCAGACACTGTGCCCATAAAACGCCGCCACTGTGCCCATAAAACGCCGCCACTGTGCTCCATCAAACACTCCCACTGTGCCCCATCAAACGCTCCCACTGTGCCCCATAAAACGCTCCCACTGTGCCCCATAAAACGCTCCCACTGTGTCCATCAAACGCAGCCACTGTGCCCATCAAACGCAGCCATTGTGCCCATCAAACGCAGCCACTGTACCATCAAATGCAGCCAGTGTGCCATCAAATGCTCCCACTGTGCCCCATCAAACGCTCCCACTGTGCCCCATCAAACGCTCCCACTGTGCCCCATCAAACGCCGCCACTGTGCTAATCAAACGCCGCCACTGTGCTAATCAAACGCCGCCACTGTGCTAATCAAACGCAGCCATTGTGCCCATCAAAGGCAGCCACTGTACCATCAAACGCAGCCAGTGTGCCATCAAATGCTCCCACTGTGCCCCATCAAACGCTCCCACTGTGCCCCATCAAACGCTCCCACTGTGCCCATCAGACGCTGCCACTGTGCTAATCCAACGCCGCCACTATGCCCATCAAACGCATCCACTGTGCCCATCAAACGCAGCCACTGTGCCCATCAAACGCAGCCACTGTGCCATCAAACGCTGCCACTGTGCCCATCAAATGCAACCACTGTGCCCATAAAATGCAGCCACTGTGCCCAAAAGCTGCCACTGTGCCCATCAAATGCCACCACTGTACCATCAAATGCTCCCACTGTGCCCCATCAAATGCTCCCACTGTGCCTCATCAAATGCTCCCACTGTGACCATCGAATGCCGCCACTGTGCCCCCTGCCTGCCCGCCATCTGCCCGTCACTTTCCCTGTCCACTGTGCCCATAAAATGCTGCCATGGTGCCCATCACATGCCGCCACTGTGCCCATCAAAAGCAGCCATTGTGCCCATCAAACGCAGCCACTGTACCATCAAATGCAGCCACTGTGCCATCAAACGCAGCCACTGTGCCATCAAACGCCGCCACTGTGCCATCAAACGCCGCCACTGTGCCCATCAAACGCAGCCACTGTGCCATCAAATACCACCACTGTGCCCATCAAACGCAGCTACTGTGCCATCAAATGCAGCCACTGTGCCCATCAAAACGCAGCCACTGTGCCCATCAATCGCCGCCACTGTGCCATCAAACGCAGCCACTGTGCCCATCAAATGCAGCCACTGTGCCATCAAACGCAGCCACTGTGCCCATCAAACACCGCCACTGTGCCCATCAAATGCCGCCACTGTGCCCTATCAAACGCTCCCACTGTGCTCCATCAAACGCTGCCACTGTGCCCCATCAAAACGCAGCCACTGTGCCCCATCAAAACGCAGCCACTGTGCCCATCAATCGCCGCCACTGTGCCATCAAACGCAGCCACTGTGCCCATCAAAGGCAGCCACTGTGCCATCAAATGCCGCCACTGTGCCCATCAAACGCCGCCACTGTGCCCATCAAATGCAGCCACTGTGCCCCATCAAACGCTCCCACTGTGCTCCATTAAATGCTGCCACTGTGCCCCATCAAATGCTCCCACTGTGCCCCATTAAACCCTACCACTGTGCCCCTACTGTGCCCCATCAAACGCTCCCACTGTGACCATTGAATGCCGCCAATGTGCCTCCCACCCACCATCTGCCCGGCACTTACCCTGTCCACTGTGCCCATCAAACGCCACCATTGTGCCCATCAAACGCCGCCACTTTGCCCATCAAGAGCAGCCACTGTGCCATCAAACGCAGCCACTGTGCCATCAAACGCCACCACTGTGCCCATCAAACGCAGCCACTGTGCCCATCAAACGCCGCCACTGTGCCCATCAAACGCCGCCACTGTGCCCATCAAACGCAGCCACTGTGCCCATCAAACGCAGCCACTGTGCCCATCAAACTCAGCCACTGTGCCCATCAAACGCAGCCACTGCGCCCATCAAACGCCGCCACTGTGCCATCAAACGCCGCCACTGTGCCCATCAAACGCTGCCACTGTGCCATCAAACGCTCCCACTGTGCCCCATCAAATGCTCCCACTGTGACCATCGAATGCCGCCACTGTGCCCCCCACCCGCCCGCCATCTGCCGGGCACTTACCCTGTCTCGGTGGGGCAGCGGGTGATGGCGGCGAGCAGTATCCTCCATTCTCCTCAATGCTTCTCGATGTCTTCACCTGTCCGCTCCTCCCATCCTCTCCTATGATTGGACGCCTGATAGGCGTCATATAGCACCTGTCGTTTCAGCCAATCAGGTGATGGGTAACAGACCCGAGCACCTGATTGGCGGAGAGGCGGTTCAGTGTTAGGAAAGCGAATAGTCATTCACTTTTCTAACACAGCTGGGTGAACTACGAGCGACAAGCATGGTGCTCGCTGTTTACCTTTTTTGACGCCTATTAGAGCCTATGGCTCTAATCAGGTGCTTCAAAAACACCCCTGCCGCTGTAATTCAGGCGCCCGGCACCCAAAAAGGGTCTGGGCGCTTGAATAGGGGGTGGCAGCGGTGGCCATAGATAGATTTATGCATTGCATGAATCTATCTATTGGTGATGGGGGGGTGGCTGGAGAGAGGGGGCGGCGCCCGTGCGCCCTTATGGATGCACCGCTACTGGTGATCAGTGTGTAAAAAGCTGCAAAAAACTGTTTAAAACTCACTGATCCCCAGCTGGCAGCAAAGATTGTCTCTCCTTCTCACTGTGAGGCTCTGTGTGAGGAGAAGCAGAGCCGATTATGGTTACAATGGCTCTGTTTACATTACATGATGGCTGTGATAGGACACAGCCATCATGTGATCAGGAGGGCCAATTACAGAGCCCTCCTGCCGAGCGGTGTTGCGATGTGTCCGAAAAACACAGGCACACTGGGATCGCGTGGCCGCGTGATCCTGCTCCTTCTGAGGGACTTTCAGCAACGTCCACTCAGAAGGACGAAATGCCCACCTGGCCGTTTATATGCAGTGGCCAGGTGGGAAGAAGTTAAAGCATATCTAAGGCCTTTTGTACTTTTGCAATACTCTGTCCCTGCTAATGAGATTCACTCCCTCAATGGAGTTGATTTTCTAAAGGAAAATAAGCTGTTCACTTTGCAAGGGAGTTTTCCCCTAAGCTTAGTGATTGTGGTGAAATTTCACTTTGTAACGAATACTCAATCACATGCAAGGAGCATCAACAAAAAAAAAAAAATTCTTGCACATGATTGGATGATGAAAGTAAGCAGAGCTTCACCTCATTCATTAAGCTCTGGGGAAATTCCCTTGCAAAGTGCAACTTCACCTTCAAAGTGAATAGTCTATTTGCCTTTAGTAAATCAACCCGGAATCTGGAATGGAAGTGAGTGAAATTCCCAAATTTTCAGTTATTACAAGAACAGTAATGGGGGGGGGGGGGGATCTTCAAATGGGGACACTTCTTCTGTTTGGTTTTCCGCTACTCTTGAAAGATTTCCTTATACTTCTGTTCTTTCTACAGGACAGGAAGTGAGGATAAATCTCCTAATAGAACAAACGTGACAAAAAAAGCCTGAGTAGGATTAAGCCATGCACTATGCATTCAAAACTAAAAAGAATATACCTTTTGGTCTTCAATATACCTAAAAATATGGAGATAGGCATTTTGAGATAGAAAATAACACTTTTAATTAAAAATACACAAATTTTTGTAACCAAAAATATAATTGGCAGCCAATCATATCTTAGCATGGCCACACAGATGAAAATGTATAACTCTCAGTTCGATACTACAGGTTCCTGCACACCACTGCTCTTTACACCTTAAAGACCAATAAAAAATAAAAGTAATGCTTACCATAATCTTGGGTGTGCCTACCAGCTTGGCATTTTCACCAAACATTTCAATTAGTTTTTTAAACACTGGGTCATCATATTCAAACCTTTTCCCAAAAATTATAGAGCAGATCACATTAGACACTGCGCTGTTCATTATGATGTCTGTGTCAAATGGCTTCCCTAATAAATGAAATGGAAAGTAAAGCAGGGATACATTTTAAGTCATAAAATAAATATTTCTACTAAACTATAGGTTTGTCTAATTTTGGATTAGATAATACGTCAGCAGGGAAAGTTGGGGTCGTGAATATCTAATTCCTCGTACACACGGCCGGGATTTTCGACGGGAAAAAGTCAGTCGGGAATCCCGACGGGAAAAAAGAGAGCTGGTTCTCTTTTTTTTGCCGGCGGTTTTTGGCAGTTTTCCCGTCTGAAAAACTGTGAGGGAGCACACACACGGCCGGGATTCCCGGCCAAAACCTCTCATCGCAGTTTTCCCATCGGAAAACCCGGTCGTGTGTACGAGGCATTAGTGTTAACACAAAGAACTGAATAGACAACAGTCATATTGAAATTTGTTTTAAAAAAAAGGAAGTTCCAAAGTGAACAACTGACTCTAATGGGAGCCTTAACGGTAACAAGTGCATGTTGAGACTTTGAAACACAAGGCCCACATTCTTGCTTTCTAAGGCAATCAGATATTTTGCATTCATTTGCATCCCTTCCTAAAACTGAACATCAATCTTCAGTCATAGTTGTACAGGCTCATCTCCTGCACTGCAATTAGTCTGATTCCACAGAACACTGTGAATTTCTCACATTGTGCATTGGAAACTGCAGTAAGTTAGATAGATGGAGGACCTCAAGCATAATCAAGCCCTTTCCTCCCTAGTCTGCCTGTCCTTGGCTCGCTCTTTTCATTTATTGGATTTGAGTTATTTCAGTCATGAAGGTGCTACATTAGCACCGTGCTGTCCCCTCACACAAGCCATGATCTGAATGCATTGCATAAAAAAAGCATAGAGACCCTGTGGTGACATCACTGGGTCTAAATAAACGAATGTATTTAAAACAGAAAGGTTTTATTTAACCACTTCCTTACTGGGTACTTAAACCCCCCTCCTGCCCAGGCCAATTTTCAGCTTTCAGCGCTGTCACGATTTGAATGACAATTGCGCGGTCATGCAACATGGTTCCCAAACAAAATTTACGTCCTTTTTTTCCCACAAATAGAGCTTTCTTTTGGTGGTAATTGATCACCTCTGCGGTTTTAATTTTTTGCTCTATAAACAAAAAAAGAGCGACAATTTTGAAAAAAAACACAATATTTTTTACTTTTTGCTATAATAAATATCCCAATTTAAAAAAAAAAAAAAAAATTCCTCAGTTTAGGCCGATACGTATTCTTCTACATATTTTTGTAAAAAAAATTGCATAAGCATTTATTGATTGGTTTACGCAAAAGTTATAGCTTCTACAAAATAGGGGATAGATTGATGGCTTTTTTTCTTTTTTTTTTACTAGTAATGGCGGCGATCTGCGATTTTTTTCAGGACTGCGATATTGCGGCGGACACATCGGACACTTTTGACACTATTTTGGGACCATTCACATTTATACAGAGAACAGTGCTATAAATATGCATTGATTACTGCAGTGTTTCTCAACTCCAGTCCTCAAGGCGCCCCAACAGGTCATGTTTTCAGGATTTCCATCATTTTGCTCAGGTGATTTGATCAGTTTCACTGCCTTAGTATTTACCACAGCTATTTCATCTGAGGAGAAATCCTGAAAACATGACCTGTTGGGGCGCCTTGAGGACTGTAGTTGAAAAACACTGGATTACTGTATAAATGTGACTGGCAGGGAAGGGGTTAACACTAGGGGGCGAGGAAGGGGTTAATGTGTTCTGTGGGAGTGATTCTTACTGTGGGGGGGAGGGGACTGACTGGGGGAGGTGACCGATGGGTGTCCCTATGTACAAGGGACACACCATCGGTCTCCTTTCCCTGACAGGACGTTGATCTCTGTGTTTACACACAGAGATCCACATCCCTGGCTCTGTAAATGCTGATCGCGGGTACCTGGCGGACATCGGCACCCTTGTGACCTGGCGGGCACAGTTTTTTCCCCGATGCGTGCCCGCGGCGGCATGCATTGCGGAAGTAAACAGCAGGACGTCCAGGGACGCCCTCCCGGCAGATGAAAGCCGTGCTGCAGACGTCTTTCGTCTATAGCACGGCTCTAAAGTGGTTAAAATCCCATGAGCAATACTTGATTGGAGGTTGGGGAACTAGGGAAGACAACGTATAAGCAGATTAAACTGCAGCCAAGTCAACTTTGTCTAAAAAAAGTACGGTGGGCTGCCAATCTTCTGAAAATGCTAGCTGCCTGACTGTTATGCTGATCCTCTGGCTTTACAACTTTGTGAGTCACTCACCCAAAAAAAACATATGCGGAGAGGTAAAGACAGAAATTCCTATCTACTGCATACTAGTTCTGTGTTAGTGGCTTATAGTATGAATGCAAGAGGGTAAGCATGACAGTGAGGCACTACTTATTACAAATACTTTTAATACATTTGCAAATTATATTTCAGTTTCTGCGCTTGTTATAGAGGCGAAGAGCTCTACAGAGAAGAAGTTCAGGAGTGCTGCTCCGAAAAGAATTGGTTGCTAAATGTTGCAATAACTAAAGAGTTTATTATTGATTTTAGGAAACACAGTCTTGACTTAGTTCCACTCTACATAAATGGGATTTGTTAGGAATTTATATTTCTGAGGATCTAACTTAGTCGGCTAATATTTTGGCAGTTACAAAAAGTCTCAGCAGGGATTGAATTCTTGAGAACACTCAAGAAGAATGGACGAGAAGTACAATTGCTGGTTAGCGTTTACTGCTCTTCCATTGAAAGCATACAGGCATATTGTTTTTCAGTCTGGTATGTGTTTGTGACAGACATAAATTTCAAAAAATTGCACATAGAATTATTAGTTGTCAGCATCCCTCCATGGATGATATTTTGTGTTCCTCTTGTTTCTATACTGCAAAATTGATTGTTAAAGATCCCTCACACCCAGACCATTACCTTTTAGTTCAGAGTTTGAGATTTTATGGTCGGCAGGTACAAGGTACAGTGCAGAAAAAAAGAAGGGTTAGGGCATTGCCTTTTGACCTTCTGGTAGATAGTATGGGAATATTAAGGTTCGGATGAACAAATTCTGGGGTAGTTTCTTACCTAGGGCTATCAGTGCACTTAAAGTGTTTATTACCCCAACACTTTATATTCCTGATATCTGTCTGCTGTACCATGTACTTGCATGAGAAAGTATCCTGTTTTCTTTGTATCGCTTCCTTTATGTGAAATCTCTGGTGTTCCTGCCAGTCCCGCTGCTTTCCTATTAGAAACTGACCACACTAAGCAGGAGAGCACATCATGGTCAGTTCTCTAGCTATGCTGGGAACTCAGTGTACTCGCCTCCAATGATGAGACTTGTCCTGACACACCCCTGCTGCACAGCCATTCACTGGAAAGCTCAGTGTGCTGCTGCTTCCCCTCCCCCTAGCTCTTATGCAGCTGAGAACAGAGGGAATGTGATCACTTGTAAAAAAAAAGGGAAAAACTGTATTTATGTTTTTTATATCTATCCAAAAATGTTTTGCCTTTCATTTCTATTTTAACCACTTAACGACCGCTCACTGTATATATACGTCGGCACAATGGCACCGACAGGCACAATCACGTAGAGTGTACGTGATTGCCTTTGTACAGTTGGGGGGTCCAATCGGACCCCCCTTCTGTACAGTGAGCGGTCGGAATTCGTCTGGGAGCGTTCCGAGATGGGGGGGCGGCCGTTCGATTCCGGCCACCCCCCCCGCGATCGCTCCCGGCGAATAGAAATGCCCCTCTGTCTGTGTAATGTTTACACAGACAGAGAAAGCAGGAGGAAGTGATGTCATCTCCTGTGCGGCGCTCACATATACCGAGCGTCGTACAAGAGAAGACACACAGGTCAGTGCACTAACACTACACTAACACCAGCACACATAGGCACATAAATCGCCCCCCCCAGGCCCCCCCAGATCACCCCCCCAGCCCCCCCCAGATCACCCCCCAGCCCCCAGTCACAGTGTCACTGATTGCAGTGACCATTTATTTACTGATCACTGCAATCAGTGACATTTGTGACTGTAAAAGTGTCACTACATTTAGTTTTAGGTCCAGTGTAGCCCCCTAACCCCCCCTAATAAAGGTTTAACCCCTTGATCACCCCCCAGATAACCCTTTCACCCCCTAGCACCGCCGTCGCTTGGCGATCATTTTTCTGATCGCTGTCTTAGCGTCGGTGATGCAGATCGGTACCCAGTAATTTTTTTTAGGTTCGCTGCAGGTTTTTATAGCGTCAGGTACCCCCATAAATTATCTAATAAAGGTTTAACCCCCTTGATCGGCCCACAGGTAACCCTTTCACCCCCTATCACCACTGTCGCTAAGCGATCATTTTTCTGATCGATGTCTTAGCGTCGGTGATGCAGATCGGTAGCCAGTATTTTTTTTTTAGGTTCGCCGCAGGTTTTTATAGCGTCGGGTACCCCCATAAATTATCTAATAAAGGTTTAACCCCCTTGATCGCCCCCCAGGTAACCCTTTCACCCTCTATCACCACTGTCACTAAGCGATCATTTTTCTGATCGCTGTCTTGGCGTCGGTGATGCAGATCGGTACCCAGTCATTTTTTTTAGGTTCGCCGCAGGTTTTTATAGCGGCGGGTACCCCCCATAAATGATCTAATAAAGGTTTAACCCCCTTGATCGCCCCCCAGGTAACCCTTTCACCCACTATCACCACTGTCGCTAAGCGATAATTTTCTGATCGATGTCTTAGCGTCGGTGATGCAGATCGGTAGCCAGTATTTTTTTTTTAGGTTCGCCGCAGGTTTTTATAGCGTCGGGTACCCCCATAAATTATCTAATAAAGGTTTAACCCCCTTGATCGCCCCCCAGGTAACCCTTTCACCCCCTATCACCACTGTCACTAAGCGATCATTTTTCTGATCGATGTCTTAGCGTCGGTGATGCAGATCGGTAGCCAGTAATTTTTTTTTAGGTTCGCTGCAGGTTTTTATAGCGTCGGGTACCCCCATAAAATATCTAATAAAGGTTTAACCCCCTTGATCTCCCCCCAGGTAACCCTTTCACCCCCTATCACCACTGTCGCTAAGCGATCATTTTTCTGATCGCTGTCTTAGCGCCGGTGATGCAGATTGGTAGCCAGTAATTTTTTTTAGGTTCGCCGCAGGTTTTTATAGCGTCAGGTACCCCCATATATTATCTAATAAAGGTTTTAACCCCCTAATTGCCCCTAGTTAACCCTTTCACCAGTAATCATCATATAAGTGTTACGGGTGACGCTGGTTAGTTAGTTTGCTTTTTATAGTGTCAGGGCACCCGCCGTATATAACCCAATAAAGGTTTAACCCCCTGATCGCCCGGCGGGCGATATCAATTAGGTTTTAGCGTCAGAGAGGGTCTGCGTCACACCCCAGGCAGCGTCAGGTTAGTGCCAGTAACGCTAACACCCACGCGTGAAGCATACACCTCCCTTAGTGGTATAGTATCTGAACAGATCAATATCTGATCTGATCAGATCTATACTAGCGTCCGCAGCAGTTTAGGGTTCCCAAAAACGCAGTGTTAGCGGGATCAGCCCAGATACCTGCTAGCACCTGCGTTTTGCCCCTCCGTCCAGCCCAGGCCACCCAAGTGCAGTATCGATCGATCACTGTCACTTACAAAACACAACACACATAACTGCAGCGTTCGCAGAGACAGGCCTGATCCCTGCGACTCCAGTGCTGTAGGAGGTGATTTCACCACCACAGTTAAAAAAAAAAAAAGCAAATATGCCGAAGCATTGGAGCAGCAGGGGCGGAGGAGTGATTTTGCTCCTAATGCCGCGTACATACGGTCGAAATTCCGACGGAGGCCTGCCCGTGGAAAAGTCCGACCATGTGTGTGCGGCATAACTTTTTTGCGGGAAGATGCCCCCATGCTTCGGCATATATAAATGGTGCGTGTATGCCCATCATTAGAAGTAGGTGGATGAAGGGCGGTATTCTAATGGTGGGCATACCCACCGATCAATCTCTTTTTTCGTTCAGCCACCTGGCTGCATGAAAAAAAAAAGATTACAATACATGTCCAACAAGGACCAGCAACGTACTGGTATGTTGCTGGACTTTGAATGGTTATACCAGATTGATGCCTGCGGGTTTAGGTATCATCTTGGTATCATTCTTTTCAGCCAGCGGCCGGCTTTAATATAAAAGCAATCCTAGTGGCTAATTAGCCTCTGGACTGCTTTTACAAGCAGTGGGAGGGAATGTCGTCCCCCCCGGATATAAAAAGCGCCATTGGGAAATTGGGAAAGCATTTTATCACACCGATCTTGGTGTGGTTAGATGCTTTGAGGGCAGAGGAAAGATCTAGGGTCTAGACCCCAGTTTTTTCAAAAAAAGAGTACCTGTCACTACCTATTACTATCATAGGGGATATTTACATTCCCTGAGATAACAATAAAAATGCTAAAAAAAATAAATATGGAAGGAACAATTTAAAAATAAAATAAAAAAGCAAAATTAATAATAATAAAAAAAAAAAAAAAAAGCACCCCTGTCCTGCCCTGCTCTTGCCCAATGGCGAACGCAAGCGTCGGTCTGGCGTCATATGTAAACAGCAATTGCACCATGCATGTGAGGTATCACCGCGAAGGTCAGATCGAGGGCAGTAATTTTAGCAGTAGACCTCCTCTGTAAATCTAACGGGGTAACCTGTAAAGGCTTTTAAAGGCTTTTAAAAATGTATGTAGTTTGTCGCCAATGCGCGTTTGTGCGAAATTTTAAAGCATGTCGTGTTTGGTATCTATGTACTCGGCCTAAGATAGTCTTTTTTATTTCATAAAACATTTGGGCAATATAGTGTGTTTTAGTGCATTAAAATTAAAAAAAGTGTATTTTTTCCCCCAAAAAATGCGTTTGAAAAATCGCTGCGCAAATACTGTGTAGAAAAAAAAAATGCAATACCCACCATTTTATTCTGTAGGGCCTTTGCTTTAAAAATATATATAATGTTTGGGGGTTCAACATAATTTTCCTGCAAAAAAAAATATGTTTTCATGTAAACAAAAAGTGGCAGAAAGGGCTTTGTCTTCAAGTGGTTAGAAGAGTGGATGTAAGCTTCCTAATGTTGTGTATAAAATGCCAGTACAGTTCAAAACCCCCCCAAATGACCCAATTTTGGAAAGTAGACACCCCAAGCTATATACTGAGAGGCATGTCGAGTCCATGGAATATTTTATATGTTGACACAAGTTGCGGAAAAAAGACAATTTTTTTATTTATTTTTTGCACAAAATTGTCACTAAATGATATATTGCTCAAACATGCCATGGGCATATGTGGAATTACACCCCAAAATACATTCTGTTGCTTCTCCTGAGTACGGGGATACCACATGTGTGAGACTTTTTGGGAGCCTAGCCGCGTACGGGACCCCAAAAACCAATCACCGCCTTCAGGCTTTCTAAGGGTGTAAATTTTTGATTTCACTTCTCACTGCCTATCACAGTTTCGGAGGCCATGGAATGCCCAGATGGCACAAAACCCCCCCAAATGACCCCATTTTGGAAAGTAGACACCCCAAGCTATTTGCTGAGAGGTATTGTGAGTATTTTGCAGATCTCGCTTTTTGTCACAAAGTTTTGAAAATTGAAAAAAAAAAGAAAAAAAAAATGTTCTTCATTTTCAAAAACAAATGAGAGCTGTAAAATACTCACCATGCCTCTCAGCAAACAGCTTGGGGTGTCTACTTTCCAAAATGGGGTCATTTGGGGGGGTTTTGTGCTATTTTGGCATTTTATGGCCTTCGAAACTGTGATAGGTAGTGAGGAGTGAAATCAAAAATTTGTGCCTAGAAATCCTGAAGGCGGTGATTGGTTTTCGGGGTCCCGTACGCGGCTAGGCTCCTAAAAAGTCCCACACATGTGGTATCCCCGTACTCAGGAGAAGCAGCAAAATTTATTTTGGGGTGCAATTCCACATATAACCATGGCATGTGTGAGCAATATATCATTTAGTGACAACTTTTTGTAATTTTTTTTTTTTTTTTGTCATTATTCAATCACTTGGGACAAAAAAAAATATTCAATGGGCTCAACAGGCCTCTCAGCAATTTCCTTGGGGTGTCTACTTTCTAAAATGGGGTCATTTGGGGGGGTTTTGTGCTATTTTGGCATTTTATGGCCTTCAAAACTGTGATAGGTAGTGAGGAGTGAAATCAAAAATTTACACCCTTAGAAAGCCTGAAGGCGGTGCTTGGTTTCCGGGGTCCCGTACGTGGCTAGGCTCCTAAAAAGTCCCACACATGTGGTATCCCCGTACTCAGGAGAAGCAGCAGAATGTATTTTGGGGTGCAATTCCACATATAACCATGGCATGTGTGAGCAATATATCATTTAGTGACAACTTTTTGTAATTTTTTTTTTTTTGTCATTATTCAATCACTTGGGACAAAAAAAAAATATTTAATGGGCTCAACATGCCTCTCAGCAATTTCCTTGGGGTGTCTACTTTCCAAAATGGGGTCATTTGGGGGGTTTTGTACTGCCCTGCCATTTTAGCACCTCAAGAAATGAGATAGGCAGTCATAAATTTAAAGCTGTGTAAATTCCAGAAAATGTACCCTAGTTTGTAAACGCTATAACTTTTGCGCAAACCAATAAATATACACTTATTGACGTTTTTTTTACTAAAGACATGTGGCTGAATACATTTTGGCCTAAATGTATGACTACAATTGAGTTTATTCGATTTTTCTTATAACAAAAAGTAGAAAATATCATTTTTTTTCAAAATTTTCGGTCTTTTTCCGTTTATATCGCAAAAAATAAAAATCGCAGAGGGCAATCAAATACCATTAAAAGAAAGCTCTATTTGTGGGAAGAAAAGGACGCAAATTTTGTTTGGGTACAACATTGCATGTCCGCACAATTTACAGTTAAAGCAGCGCAGTGCAAAATTCTGAATTCACCTCTGGTCCTTTAGCTACCAAATGGTCCGGGGCTTAAGTGGTTAAAGTAAATGGGTTGTTTTTTTAAGGTGATCGTATACAATCACTTTAAGCAAATAAATTACTGGGGTCAGAGCAATAATGTGTGGCTATTATAAGAGTAACGGGAGAGTAAAATGGTATCAAAGCCTGGTGTTATGATTTTAGACATTTTAGTTTAATATATTTTATTGAGCAATAATATATTTTTTGTGGTTGGTTGGTTTGTTGTGTTTTTGGCAATGTTTGAAGAGTGTCAATCAAATTTAATTGTATTTTAAAACAATGACAATTGATTATTTCTTCTATAAGAACGTATTTTCTGTGTTACTCTTAAGAAAGGTTTCCTTTAATGTAAAAAATTTTTTTTAAAATCAAATTGTCAAAAGCAAAACAAAGCAAATTAGACAAATTGATTTGCTTCACAAGGTACAGTAACTGCGCAAAGATGATCAGAAGGGAACTATTAGGCCTCTTTCACACGGGGCGGATCCGTGAAGATCCGCCCCGTGAAGCTCCGCTTGCTCAGCGGGGATCGCTCCGTTGATCCCCGCTGAGCCGACGGATGACTGGGCGGTCCCCGCACACTGTGCAGGGACCGCCCTGTCAGAGCGCCGCTCTCCCCTATGGGGAATCGGATGACGACGGACCGTAGAGTCCGTTGTCATCCGATCCGCTCCGCAGACGGAAGGAAAAATAGGATTTTCCTCCGTCACACTTTTTCGGAGCGGAGCGGATGTCAGCGGACATGTCACCGCTGACATCCGTGCTTCCATAGGGGTGCATGGAGGATCCGTTTCAGGTCCGCCTAAAAAACTGACAGGCGGACCTGAACGGACCTCCGTGTGAAAGAGCCCTTATTGTTGAACATTATACTTAGAGGAGGTCCACATGTGAACTGGTCGGAGATTCTGGACACTTGAGAGTCAGTTGTTTTCTGCACTAAAGAAATGTCAACTCTTGCATGAGTTAGTTATAGCAGCTTGCATGCAAGGTCCAACTTACTCTATGTGTTAGCCTTCCACCATAAGCAACAAACCTATTGGGGTGCATTTACAGCATATTTAAAGTATGGAACTTATACAGTGGGGCAAAAAAGTATTTAGTCAGCCACCAATTGTGCAAGTTCTCCCACTTAAAAAGATGAGACAGGCCTGTAATTGTCATCATAGGTATACCTCAACTATGAGAGACAAAATGTGGAAACAAATCCAGACAATCACATTGTCTGATTTGTAAAGATTTTTTTTTTTGCAAATTATGGTGGAAAATAAGTATTTGGTCAATATCAAAAGTTCATCTCAATACTTTGTTATATGTCCTTTGTTGGCAATGACAGAGGTCAAACGTTTTCTGTAAGTCTTCACAAGGTTGTCACACACTGTTGCTGGTATGTTGGCCCCTCCTCCATGCAGATCTCCTCTAGAGCAGTGATGTTTTGGGGCTGTCCCTGGGCAACACAGACTTTCAACTCCCTCCAAAGGTTTTCTATGGGGTTGAGATCTGGAGACTGGCTAGGACACTCCAGGACCTTGAAATACTTCTTACGAAGCCACTCCTTTGTTGCCCGGGCGGTGTGTTTGGGATCATTGTCATGCTGAAAGACCCAGCCACGTTTCATCTTCAATGCCCTTGCTGATGGGAGGTTTGCACTCAAAATCTCACGATGCATGGCCCCATTCATTCTTTCATGTACACGGATCAGTCGTCCTGTTCCCTTTGCAGAGAAACAGCCCCAAAGCAGGATGTTGCCACCCCCATGCTTCACAGTAGGTATGGTGTTCTTTGGTTGCAATTCAGCATTCTCTCTCCTCCAAACACGACGAGTTGTGTTTCTACCAAACAGTTCTACTTTGGTTTCATCTGACCATATGACATTCTCCCAATCCTCTTCTGGATCATCCAAATGCTCTCTAGCAAACCTCAGATGGGCCCGGACATGTACTGGCTTAACCTCCCTGGTGGTATTCCCGAGTCTGGCTCGGGGTGAAATTTCAGCACCAAAAGCGGTAACCCTGAGCCAGACTCGGGATTGCATCGCAGTAATCCGGGCAGAGTTACTTACCTTGTCCCCTGGATCCTGCGATGCCTCCCCGCTGTGTGATCGAGTTGTCTCCTCGCTCGATTCACACAGTGCCGAGTGCCGCCGAGCTCCGTTCCCTGCGACGTTACAACGCACGGGGACGGAGATCGGCGCCAAATTCAAAAAACACAGTACACATACAGTATACTGTAATCTTACAGATTACAGTACTGTATAAAAAAATACACACCCCCTTTGTCCCTAGTGCTCTGCCCAGTGTCCTGCATGCACTTTTATATTATAAAAACTGTTCTTTCTGCCTGGAATTTGGAGATTGTCCATAGCAACCAAAAAGTGTCCCTTTACGTCAAAAGTGGTTTTAGACCAGCTAGAAAACAGCGATAATAAATTAGAATCACTCGCAGAATTGAGCAATAGCGATTTGTGGGGAAATTCGTCATCAAACACTGAAAAACACTTTTATTATTATTATATTATTATTTGTTATAATTATTTTATAGTTATTTATTATATTATGTAGTGGGGTATTGCCCTTTAATTCCCCAGAGCCTACAGTACCCAGTACACCTTGAGGCACCCAGGGTGCATTGCCCTGTGCAAAGACTGCTGGGGTGGACTTTATAAGAGGGAGGCGGGCCCCAGCTCTTTCTCTTTGGATACCGCCCTCCCAGCAAGGGGATCCCTGTGTAGATCTGCTGGGAGCACAAGGCCTGAAGCCTGGGCCTTGTGTTTTTTCCAAAGAGCCTTCCGCTCCACCGAGGAGCCTGCGGAGAGTCTGATCCTGTTGCTGAGTGCTGTCATCAGGAGGACCGAAGACCCGGGTGTCGTGGACACTGTGAAGCGAGTCACAGTAACGGAAGTAACGGACAAGGACTACATACCTCCCAACTTTTAAAAGTCCCACCGCGGGACATTGATGAGCTCCCCTCTCCCCTGCAAACAAATTCGACTTTAAAATGAAAGTTGTTGAGCGGGGGGGGGGGGGGGGGGTTTGTGCAGTGGGGAGAGTTGGAGAATTGGAAAAAAAATCGACATTAAAACGAAAGTTGTTGAGTGGGGGGGGGTGCAGCAGGGCGACTTTAAAAAAAAAATATTCGACTTTAAAACGAAAGTTGTTGAGCAGGGGGGTTCAGCGGGAGAGTTGAAAAAAATTTGTTCCTCCACTTCCTGCTGTGCCTGCTCTGCGGGAATTATACAACTATCGCGGGAATGCGGGAAGGAGGTGCCTATGCGGGAGAAACCCGCAGAATCCGTGCCTGTTGGGAGGTATGGGACTAGTCCGGTCGGGTGAGAGAGCACTTGCTCTGAGCTACAATACAATATCTTTAGGCCCATTAACTTTATTCAGGGCCATCACAGTGATTGCAGTTACACTCTGGGGAGACTATCTGCTGAACTGAGTTACTAGTCTCCCTGGCATTACAAAGTTACCGATCATCGTTACTTTGTTGGATTACAATTGTTCCTGAAAGTGCACCACCGTGTTTTGCTAGCGAAGATTTCTTCGACAGAACTATACCCAAATCATAGTCAGGCCTGACTGGGTAGTATAGGACATTGCTGAGCGCCATTTTGCTCACGAGGGAGGATAGCTGCAGCGGGGTCTGTTAAACTGTCTATCATATTGCTGAACGTTTAATGTTTTAATAACTATACCCATATTGCAGGGTTCTGCATGTGACATTGCGTACTGTTTTATCATTTTAACCTTTACCAACAGTAAAACAATAGAGTTAAGTATATTGGTTGTCAGTGTCATTTACTGGTCTATACCCTTACTGTGTGCCTTCCTGTGGGATTGTGTCATAGAGAATATTAGAGTGATTGCAAATCTATCATCCCCTTTACTAACTGTGCCACGAGAGGTTAGAGCCGATTGCCAGGGGTTGACAGCGGTGCACCACAGGGCCCGAAACAATCAAGGCAGCCCTCTTAACTGTGGGTATCGCTATAATTATAATTTATGTTTTGTTTTTTTTACTTTATCATACCCGGGATGTCTACTAGACTCTTGTTTGGACAGATTTAAGTGAGTTATTCCCAAGAATTGCAGGCCTACAATATAAAACGCCAAATTTCCATGCAGAATAATGGTACCCGCTTTCAGCACCTAAAATCTGACAGAATCATACCGCCAGGGAGGTTAAGCAGGGGGACACGTCTGGCACTGCAGGATCTGAGTCCCTGGCGGCGTAGTGTGTTACTGATGTAAGCCTTTGTTACGTTGGTCCCAGCTCTCTGCAGGTCATTCACTAGGTCCCCCCGTGTGGTTCTGGGATTTTTGCTCACCGTTCTTGTGATCATTTTGACCCCACGGGGTGAGATCTTGCGTGGAACCCCAGATCGAGGGAGATTATCAGTGGTCTTGTATGTCTTCCATTTTCTAATTATTGCTCCCACAGTTGATTTCTTCACACCAAGCTGCTTGCCTATTGCAGATTCAGTCTTTCCAGCCTGGTGCAGGTCTATTACAGGTCCTTCTCAAAAAATTTGCATATTGTGATAAAGTTCATTATTTTCTGTAATGTACTGATAAACATTAGACTTTCATATATTTTAGATTCATTACACACAACTGAAGTAGTTCAAGGCTTTTCTTGTTTTAATATTGATGATTTTGGCATACAGCTCATGACAACCCAAAAATCCTATCTCAAAAAATTAGCATATCATGAAAAGGTTCTCTAAACGAGCTATTAACCTAATCATCTGAATCAACTAATTAACTCTAAACACCTGCAAAAGATTCCTGAGTCTTTTAAAAACTCCCAGCCTGGTTCATTACTCAAAACCGCAATCATGGGTAAGACTGCCGACCTGACTGCTGTCCAGAAGGCCATCACTGACACCCTCAAGCAAGAGGGTAAGACACAGAAAGAAATTTCTGAACGAATAGGCTGTTCCCAGAGTGCTGTATCAAGGCACCTCAGTGGGAAGTCTGTGGGAAGGAAAAAGTGTGGCAGAAAACGCTGCACAACGAGAAGAGGTGACCGGACCCTGAAGAAGATTGTGGAGAAGGACCGATTCCAGACCTTGGAGGACCTGCGGAAGCAGTGGACTGAGTCTGGAGTAGAAACATCCAGAGCCACCGTGAACAGGCGTGTGCAGGAAATGGGCTACAGGTGCCGCATTCCCCAGGTCAAGCCACTTTTGAACCAGAAACAGCGGCAGAAGCGCCTGACCTGGGCTACAGAGAAGCAGCACTGGACTGTTGCTCAGTGGTCCAAAGTACTTTACTCTTTCGTCCATGGACCGACACAGCTTCTCTATTGACAAAGTGGGTATTATCCGTTAATTAGGAGTGACTAGGCAGAAAAACTTGTAAAAAGTGTTGCATCACACCTTCTACAGTACCGCCCAGGGGGCGGACCCTCTGGGTATACCCTCTCAGTCTGCACATCGCAGATCAGTTTTTTTCTGTCTAGCAAGGAGTAGGACATGGCTCCCTTCGGGCCCATTGGTCCGGGAAAAAAAAAAAGATATATATATATATTTATTTTAATTTTTTGCTACATTTGTTGTTTCCTGCGATCTTCGATCAACTGCCGACTGGGTGACAGGCTGGATCCTCGATCCTTGTAGTCTCCCCAGTTTCGGCCATCGAGCGTGTGCCGACCCTAGCTACGCGCTGGGTTTTCCACGACATGCCCGTCGCTCCACGGGTGGCCGGTGAGCCTACGCTCCAGGGCCTGCATCGGACCGCTCAGCTTCGGCTGACCTTACGGCCGAGTCGCAGCAGCCTGGCCGGTGAGCTTACGCTCCAAGGCTTGCATCGGACCGCTCAGCTTCGGCTGACCTTACGGCCGAGTCGCAGCAGCCTGTCCGGTGAGCGTCATGCTCCAGGGCATACATATGATCGTCCCTTCTGGGTCCAATCACAGCATGCCTGGCCAACAGTCACCTTCCGTGCGCGGACGATGATCTGTTTGGAATGTCTTCCAGCAGAATACATGCAGGATAGGTAAGTAAAACTCCCCTGCCTCGGCTGGGTGATTTAGCTGGACATTCCTGGAGAGATCAAGTAAGTGGTTGTGGCCCCTTTCTTCCCTCTCTCCCTGCCTTTCCCTCCTCCCTGGGCTTCTAGCTAAAGGTTGCTGGGTGCTGGGGGTCACCTAGGGGGTCCCACTGGAGCGGGGCTGGCTGTAACTAACATTTAAAAGAAATGTCATTTTTGCTTACCTGTGTTTCTGTGTCTCCATGCTGTCGGCGGCCATTTTGAGGTGGTCCATGCCAAGTTTGGCCTCTTGTAACTGCCTGGCGGCCATCTTCCTGTGGTTCGGCCACACCCACTGGCCCCTATCAGGTGATCGGCGGCCATGTTGGTCCACCCTGTATGCAGATATTGCCGTTCGGCGGCCATCTTTTTGGGGGCTATGGCTGCCTGACCTCTATCTTCTGTCGGCGGCCATTTTCTTAGAGCCCACATTATCTTCCATACAGACGTTTTTGGCAACCATTTTGCGAGAGCCTCCGGCCTCTAGGGTGCATTACACTGGCGTGAAAATTCACACAGGAAGTGCTGATAAAAGAAGCAGACTGACACAGCAGCAAGGGGACAGCATCACAGGCGCAGCATAGCAGTACCTATCCAGGGTGGTGAGTCCTCTGGGTAACCCAGCATCTCTGCAGCGCAGGAGGGTGGCCTATTGATATCTTGCCTGGAGCCCTGTGAGTGTCAGCGTGTGGTCAGCATGGCATCTGAGCCAGATGTCTTCTCCCCTGAAACACCAGATTTAGCAGCTGGTGCCCCTGAGGTGTCTATGAACGCTATGACTGCAATCCTAGAGGCGTTTGCTGCCAGGGTGGAAGCAGCACACGGGAATACAGGGGGTAGTAAACGCCCCGTCCCCTGCAAGCTTCTGGGGATATTTCTGATGCAGAACCAGGTCCAGCTATGGCTCATGGCCCAGATTCTGATGCATCAGAGACTGCAGACCGTGACCGATCGGACAGTGAGGAGGACTCCAAGTCCAGGTCAGTACGCGAGACGGCTTTGGTATCTGACCTTATTACTGCAGTGCGGGATACGCTAAAGTTGGAAAATACTGCAGAAGCAGCAGAGACTCCGGTCCACTTGGGTTTCATAGACCTGCCCGCACTGCTAAGGTGTTCCCTTGTGTGTCTTTTGATAAACTCTTATACAAGGAATGGGAGAACCCACTGAGGGTCTTTACAGCCCCAAAGAGGTTTGCGGTACGGTACCCCTTTTTGAGGAGAGTTTTCTGAAGAAATGGACCTCTCCCCCCTATAGTGGACCCTCCGGTGTCCAGACTTAATAGAGCCACCACAATTCCTGTAGAAGGGGCTCCTGTTTTCTAGGACCCTGTGGATAAGAAGGCTGAAGCACTCGCTTGCTACCTATACTCAGTGGTAGGCTCGGCAGTACGCCCGGCATTGGCGGGGGCCCTAGTGTCTCACACACTTACTGAATGGGCAAGATTGCTACTCCAGGGGTTAAGGAGCGAGATGCTCCTCCTGATGAGATAACATTGGCCGACCTGTTGGTCCAGGGCCTTAGGTTTGTCTGCGAGTCAGACATGAATACTATTCCCCTGCTGTCTAAAACTTCGGTTTATGCAGTAGCAATACGCCGCCTGATCTGGCTAAAAGGCTGGTCTGCGGACCAGACTTCCAAGAAAGCCCTGTTGGATCTGCCTTTTAAGGGCGACAGACTTTTTGGGGCTTCTCTGGATGACATCATCAAGGATGCCACAGGAAGTAAAAGCACTTTGCTTCCCCAAATTAGCAAGGGTAAGGGGCCACGCCAAGGGCAAGGGCCCTCCTTTACTGCACACAAGTGTTTTTTTCGTCCCCCTAGGGCGACAGGGAAAAGACCCCAGGCCGATAAAGCGCCTGCCCAAGGACAAAAGCGTCCTTGGTCCCGCAGACCCAACAAGCCTGCGGACAAATCTGCGTCCACATGAAGGTCCGCCCCCACCCAGCTCTCGGGTGGGGGGACGTCTTCACGAATTTGCGACTCAGTGGACTGCTCTAGTCTCCGACAGGTGGGTTTGCGAAGTAATCTCCTCAGGCTACAAGATAGAATTTCTCTCTTGTCCACCAGACAGATTCATCACCTCCAATCTCCAGCTACTACCGACCCGTCGGGAGGCCCTGTATGGGGCGGTCCAGGGTCTACTGGAACACGGGGTAGTTATTCCAGTTCCAGAACAGGAACGGGGTCAGGGTTTTTACTCAAATCTGTTCATTGTGCCAAAGAAGGAGGGGGTTCGTCCAATCTTGGATCTCAGAGCCCTCAATTGCTTTGTGAAGGTACAAAGATTTCGGATGGAGTCGGTTCGATCCGTAGTCACGGCTCTCCATCCGGGGGACTTTCTGGCCTCCTTGGACATCAAGGACGCATACCTGCATGTCCCCATATACTCCAGACACCAGAGGTTTCTGCGATTTGCTATCGGGAAGAACCACTACCAGTTTGTGGCCCTCCCGTTTGGCCTTGCCTCAGCACCCAGGCCGTTCACCAAGGTGCTCGCTCCGATTCTGGCACTTCTAAGACAGCGGGGTATCGCTATCACAGGTTACTTGGACGACCTTCTGCTGAAGGCCCCTTCAAGCTCAGAATTAGAGGTAAGCGTGTCCATTACCTGTCAGACTCTTCGAGACTGTGGTTGGATACTAAACACGCAAAAGTCAGTATTGGTGCCCACTCAACGCCTAGTGTACCTGGGGTTGATTCTGGATTCCTCAGAGGCAAAGGTATTCCTCCCTGTGGAGAAGTTGCAGACCCTCCGGGCTGCAGTACGGCAGCTGACTTCCAGGAATTGGTCGTCACTCCGTTTTTGCATGCGAGTGTTGGGCCTCATGGTAGCCTCCTTCGAGGCGGTCCCATATGCTCAATACCACACTCGAGTGTTACAGAAGGAAGTTCTGTCCAGATGGAACAGATGCCCTTCATCTCTGGATTATCAAATCCGAGTGAGCCACCTAGTCAGGAGATCCCTGGTATGGTGGCTGACAGCACCGGCTCTAATGGCCGGGAAGTCATTTCTTCCGGTTTACTGGATAGTGATCACGACGGACGCCAGCCTTACAGGTTGGGGGGGAGTCTGGGGTGTCCAGTCGGCGCAAGGTCGCTGGACCCCAGAGGAAGCCCTCCTGACGATCAATGTCCTGGAGATCCGGGCGATCAAGCTGTGCCTCTTCAAATGGTCTCAGAGACTGCAAGGGCGTCCAGTCAGGATCCAGTCAGACAACGCCACAGCAGTGGCATATGTCAATCATCAAGGAGGAACAAGAAGCTCAGCTGCAGCATCGGAGATCGCTCGCATCCTGAAGTGGGCAGAGAGGAGCGTACCGGCACTGTCGGCCGTGTACATTCCGGGTGTGGAAAACTGGCAGGCGGACTACCTGAGCCGCCAGATGCTGGACCAGGGAGAATGGTCCTTACACCCGGAGGTGTTCCAACTCCTCTGCCAAAGATGGGGCACACCAGACGTAGATCTTCTGGCTTCCCGACTCAATCGGAAGGTATTGAGGTTTGTGGCCCGGTCAAGAGACCCATGGGCAGACGCAACGGACGTGTTGGTAGCATCGTGGGGTCAGTATCGGCTAATCTATGCCTTCCCTCCCTTAAGGCTTCTTCCTCTTCTGCTCCGCAGAGTGGAGGCAGAGGGAATTCCAATGATCCTAATCGCTCCAGATTGGCCTCAGCGTCCTTGGTACGCCGATCTAGTACGTCTGGTAGCAGACGTCCCCTGGCGCCTACCACTACGGAAGTACCTGCTATCGCAAGGTCCCATATTCCATCCTGCTTTACAGTCATTGGCTTTAACGGCATGGCTGTTGAGAACCAGGTACTGAGAGATCGGGGCCTGTCAGACTCAGTAATCTCTACTATGAGAAGTGCTCGGAAACCGTCCTCTAGGAAGGTCTATCACCGCTCTTGGAGGGCCTACATCTCCATATGTGAGGAAATGAAATGGCATCCGCGTACCTATTTGGTTTCCAGAATCCTGCTGTTTTTACAGCATGGGGTAGACCAAAGGCTTGCCCTAAGTACGATTAAGGGACAGATATCTGCCCTGGCTGTCTTTTTTCAGCGACCCCTGGCGACTCACTCTCTCGTGAGTACATTTGGGCAGGGGGTTCGACATGTGGCCCCTCCGGTCCGCCCCCCATTACCTCCGTGGGACTTGAACCTGGTCCTCTCGGTGCTTCAGACGGCACAGTTTGAGAATATTAGAGATATTCCCCTGTTGACACTTTCTCAGAAAGTGGTCTTTTTGGTGGCTGTTAAGTCAGTTAGACGAGTCTCTGAGCTGGCAGCCTTGCCCTGCAAGGCTCCCTATTTTGATTTTCCACAAGGAGAAGGTGGTGCTGCGGCCGCAGCCTTCCTTTCTTCCGAAAGTCGTTTCGGCTTTTCATCTCAACGAAGACATTGTACTTCCATCCTTGTGTCCTCAGCCGTCGAATCCTAAGGAGTCGGCGTTGCATTCCTTGGACGTTGTCCGAGCTTTGAGAGTATACATATCTGCTACTTCCCTGTTCCGGAAGTCAGACTCACTGTTTGTTTCGGTGGCTGGTCCCAAGAAGGGCCAAGCAGTCTCATCGGCCACCATCTCTAGGCGGATCCGACAGATAGTAATCCAGGCTTACGCCTTAAAGGGTCAGGCGCCCCCCTTTCCTGTCACGGCGCATTCGACCAGGGCAATAGGTGCCTCTGGGGCTTTCCGACACCAAGCGTCTGTTTCCCAACTATGTAAAGCGGCGACTTGGTCGTCCGCTCACACTTTCACAAAATTCTACAAAATTGATGTAGGTGCATCTTCGGATGCCTCTTTCGGCCGCAAGGTTTTGCAGGCGGCTGTTTAGAGTTGCAGCTCCTCCGTTGGAGGAGTGCTGTTTTGTGTTTTGGGGTGAAGTTTGTTTTTATGCTGTTACCACCCCTCGTTTTTTTCTCTGACACTGCTTTGGGACGTCCCACTTTGTCAATAGAGAAGCTGTGTCGGTCCATGGACGAAAGAGTAAATAGGATTTTTTACTCACCGTAAAATCCTTTTCTCTGAGTCCATGGACCGACACAGCACCCACCCCTCCTTTTAAGTTTGTACTGCTTTTTGACGAACTGATCTGCGATGTGCAGACTGAGAGGGTATACCCAGAGGGTCCGCCCCCTGGGCGGTACTGTAGAAGGTGTGATGCAACACTTTTTACAAGTTTTTCTGCCTAGTCACTCCTAATTAACGGATAATACCCACTTTGTCAATAGAGAAGCTGTGTCGGTCCATGGACTCAGAGAAAAGGATTTTACGGTGAGTAAAAAATCCTATTTTTTCGGATGAAAGCAAATTTTGCATGTCATTCGGAAATCAAGGTGCCAGAGTCTGGAGGAAGACTGGGGAGAGGGAAATGCCAAAATGCCTGAAGTCCAGTGTCAAGTACCCACAGTCAGTGATGGTCTGGGGTGCCATGTCAGCTGCTGGTGTTGGTCCACTGTGTTTTATCAAGGACAGGGTCAATGCAGCTAGCTATCAGGAGATTTTGGAGCACTTCATGCTTCCATCTGCTGAAAAGCTTTATGGAGATGAAGATTTCATTTTTCAGCACGACCTGGCACCTGCTTACAGTGCCAAAACCACTGGTAAATGGTTTACTGACCATGGTATTACTGTGCTCAATTGGCCTGCCAACTCTCCTGACCTGAACCCCATAGAGAATCTGTGGGATATTGGGAAGAGAAAGTTGAGAGACGCAAGACCCAACACTCTGGATGAGCTTAAGGCCGCTATCGAAGCATCCTGGGCCTCCATAACACCTCAGCAGTGCCACAGGCTGGTTGCCTCCATGCCACGCCGCATTGAAGCAGTCATTTCTGCAAAAGGATTCCCGACCAAGTATTGAGTGCATAACTGAACATAATTATTTGAAGGTTGACTTTTTTTGTATTAAAAACACTTTTCTTTTATTGGTCGGATGAAATATGCTAATTTTTTGAGATAGGATTTTTGGGTTGTCATGAGCTGTATGCCAAAATCATCAATATTAAAACAAGAAAAGGCTTGAACTACTTCAGTTGTGTGTAATGAATCTAAAATATATGAAAGTCTAATGTTTATCAGTACATTACAGAAAATAATGAACTTTATCACAATATGCTAATTTTTTGAGAAGGACCTGTATATTGTTTCTGGTGTCCTTCGACAGCTCTTTGGTCTTCACCATAGTGGAGTTTGGAGTGTGACTGTTTGAGGTTGTGGACAGGTGTCTTTTATACTGATAACAAGTTCAAACAGGTGCCATTAATACAGGTAATGAGTGGAGGGCAGAGGAACCTCTTAAAGAAGAAAATACAGGACTGAGAGAGACAGAAATCCTGCTTGTTTGTAGGTGACCAAATACTTATTTTCCACCATAATTTGCAAAAAAAAATATTTCCAAATCAGACAATGTGATTGTCTGGATTTGTTTCCACATTTTGTCGCTCATAGTTGAGGTATACCTATGATGACAATTACAGGCCTCTCTCATCTTTTTAAGTGGGAGAACATGCAATTGGTGGCTGACTAAATACTTTTTTGCCCCACTGTAAATGTTTGTTTATTACATTCAGTATGAATGAACTGATACAGTGATCAGTGGCGGCTGGTGCTCAAATTTTTTGGGGGGGGCGCAAACAAACTGAAAAAATAAATAAAAAAATTGCCGCCACTGTGCCAATTAAACGCAGCCACTGTGCCCAAACGCCACTAGTTTGTCCCCAAACGCCACTAGTTTGTCCCCAAATGCAGCCAGTTTCCCCCCATATACAGCCAGTTTCCCCCCATATACAGCCAGTTTGTCCCCCAAATGCAGCCAGTTTGTCCCCCAAATGCAGCCAGTTTGTCCCCCAAATGCAGCCAGTTTGTCCCCCAAATGCAGCCAGTTTGTCCCCCAAATGCAGCCAGTTTGTCCCCAATATACAGCCAGTTTGTCCCCCAAATGCAGCCAGTTTGTCCCCCAAATGCAGCCAGTTTGTCCCCCAAATGCAGCCAGTTTGTCCCCCAAATGCAGCCAGTTTGTCCCCCAAATGCAGCCAGTTTGTCCCCCAAATGCAGCCAGTTTGTCCCCAAAATACAGCCAGTTTGTCCCCAAAATACAGCCAGTTTGTCCCCCAAATGCAGCCAGTTTGTCCCCCAAATGCAGCCAGTTTGTCCCCAATATACAGCCAGTTTGTCCCCAATATACAGCCAGTTTGTCCCCCATAATACAGCCAGTTTGTCCCCCAAATGCAGCCAGTTTGTCCCCCCCAGCCCTGCACTTACCTTCCTCGAGTCAGCGCCATCCTTCTTCCGTCCTCGATGTCTTCTCCCGCCCTCGATGTCGCTTCAGCCAATCAGGTTACCGGTAACCAGACCCGGTGAACCTGATTGGCCAGGGAAGGCACCCCCAGTGCGTCCTCAGGCTGTAGTCGGGAAGCCTATCAGAGCCGCTGGCTCTGATAGGCACTTCTAAAGGCCAACCAGACACTGTTATTCAGATGGCCGGCGCTCAAGGGGCTTCTGCGCCCACTATGGACGCACCGCCATGTTTGGAAAAAAAAAGGACATTTAAGAGTTTTTTTTTTTTTAAAGGGCCCGTTTTTTGGTTTTTTTTGGTGACCACAGGAGGGGGTGCGGCGCCCGGGCGCCCCCTATGGACGGGCCGTCACTGACCGTGATGCTTTTTGTATTTTCAAAAAACTGAACAGAAGTTTTTTTTTTAAATGCTGGCATGGTACCATATAGCAAATTTAGGTAGACTCTGGAATAAAGGAATTTTATCATTTAGGTCAGAAGAACCCTATCTGATCCCAGTTTCTCCTTAGCTAGTGTGAAGAATTCCCGCTCATTTTATTAACAGAATGAATATATTTTGAACAGTTTCTATTCAATAGACCTCATTACCATTGTGTGACTTGAAATTGTCTATAAGAGCAATTAATTCATCTTGTATCCTGGCTTCTATTGTTTTCTTCCCCATTCCAAAGTCTCGAAGGGTTGAGAGTGTGAACCTCCTTAAAGCTTTCCAAAGTTCTCCATTACTAAATATTATACCTAAAATAAAGATAATGAAATGTAAGTATGCAGTTTATTCTCTAACATTAGTACCTTTACATAAAAGGCCAAATAGGCCACAAAGTGCAGTAGCCCACAGTAACCAATCAGTAATTTACCTTTACTCCTTGAAATTAAATTTGGTTACTTTGGATAATTACTTTTCAGAGTAATTTGTATATTGTTATAGTTGTTGAACTTGCTTCTAATAACCCATGTTTAGTGGCATCATTAGTGTTTCCTGCCTCCCAAAGTCCCATAGAGGAAACTGTTCTATTTTGTATCTAATGCCCTGTACACACGACCGGATTGTCCGTCGGAATAAAGTCAGACGGTTTGTCCGACGAAGTTCCGACAAAATTCCGCTCAAGCTGTCTTGCATACACATGGTCACACTAAAATCCGACCGTCAAGAACGCGGTGACGTAAAACACTACGACGAGCCGAGAAAATTAAGTTCTATGCTTCCGAGCATGCATCAAATTGTTTCCGAGCATGTGTGGTTTTTAGTCCATCGGAATTGCATACAGAAGAAGGGATTTTCTGATAGAAATTTTGTCAGTCGGAAAAATTGAGAACATGTTCTCTATCTAAGTCCGTCGGAATTTCCGAAGGAAAAAGTCAGATGGGGCATACACACAGTCGGAATAGCCGATGAAAAGATCCCGTCTGACTTTTTCCATCGGAAAATCCGGTCGTGTGTACAAGGCATAAGTTATGGATGTGGGCAGCAACTCCTTTTCCATACATCTAAGGTACAACCACAATAATCACTAGAGTTGGAGTGACCTGGCTGAGTAAAACATGGCGTCAATCCCAGGGGTGGAACCATGTTTTATCGCACCGCCACATTGGTGCAGCTCTCCCCCACCTCCCCCAGCCTGGGACAGTGCTCTGTCCTGTCTCTGCAGAGTGACAGCAGGAGCAGGGGAGAGCAGTAGACACTGGACAGGCTAGCACATCAGGCTCTCTCCTGTCTATCCTGCCACAGTGACCTGCAGGGCTCTGGGCAGGCTAGTTTCGGGCCGGCAGTACACGGTCACTATGTGCACCCCAAACCAGCCCCTAATTGATGCAATCTGTACAGGACGCCAAGGTTGGGTTCGGATGGGTGCTATATAGCACCAATATTTGGGTTATGGTCCCTTTAAGGGAAGTGTGGGAGCATTAAGGGGGTCACCCAGGATGTGTGAGGAATTCCGGGAATAGCCTTAATCAGGAGAGGAATGACTCGCAGTTCTCTCTGTGTTGATAGAGAGGTATTTGGGACCCGGAATTTCAGAGGCTCTGAAGTGATATTCGGGTGAGAAAGAGCCTCCACCCCTGACTATAGGGATTCCAGCACACACAGGGCTTAAGCCGGCCATACACGGTTCGAATTTCGAAAGAATATTCTTTCGAAAATCGTATCAAAGAATTATCGTACAAATTTCGCACCGTTAGTGGGCTGCAGCAACAGACGATTTTCGTGCGGCAATCAAATTTGAGGAATCGGACATGTTGGAAATTTTTTGAAAAACAAACGATTTTCTAATCAATGATGGGAGAATTGTGCGAGAAATGTAATAGAAAAAAAATGCGCATGTGCAAGAAAAGAAAATTCCCAGAGAGAAAAGAAAATTCCCGGAGAGAAAAGAATATTCCCGGCCGAATTCTGATTTTGAAAATAAAATTAGTTTGAAATTCGACCGTGTATGGCCTGCTTAAGAGCCTCCAGGAAGCAGCTCTTAAAAGACAGGAAGTAGGGCAAGGTGTGGTGGTGAGGAGGAGTTGGTGAATACACCTGTCTTGGAGAGCTGTGAGTCTGCTGGAGGGTGCTAAAAGATTCAACAAGGACTGTTAAAACCTTGGGGTGAAGACCCATCTACGAACTGTATGTGCCTTTTTACTTTTACTTTGTGCTGAGGAAGAAGATAAGCAGACTTAATTTTGTATTTTTTGTGCTTGTGTGCTGCTGGAAGCCTTATTTTGATTTGCTTGCTGAAAATAAAAGCCTTTTTGTTTAAAGTTTAACGTTTTTTGCACTCGGTCCTGTGGAGCTATAATCCCTCAAACTTTACAAGTCGGTACTGGAATGGTGTCATCCCTCTGGCAGGTGTCACCCGGTTGAGGTCCGCACCCCCATAGCGACGCCATGGCCCATTCTCACAGCTTGTGTATGATACACTCGATCTTTACTAATTTGAATGAACTGGGGCAAACCTCTAAAACATAAAGGAAGAATACAAATTTTTGAATGATGATCACGTTATCACTTAAAGCGGAGCTCCGCCGTTAAAAAAATATTAAAAGCCAGCAGCTACAAATACTGCAGCTGCTGACTTTTAATATATGGACACTTACCTGTCGTGGAGTGCAGCGACGTCTACAGCAGAAGACGAGCAATCGCTCGTCTATCTGCTGCCCCCACCGCCAACCTTGGTGAGGGAATCAGGAACTGAAGCGTTCCGGCTTCACTGCCCGGTTCCCTACGGCGCATGCGCGAGTCGCGCAGTGCCGTCCTCACTGGTCCCCGCTGTGTTATGGGAGCCGTGTGTTTCCCAGAACACAACGGGCGGGGACGGGAAGTGACACACTACCTGCAGAATACCTGCAGAGAGGACTCCCAGAAGTGGGTGCAAATACCTGTCTTAGACAGGTATCTGCACCCCCCTCCCCCCTGAAAGGTGCCAAATGTGACACCGGAGAGGGGGAAGGTTCAGATGAGCGGAAGTTCCACTTTAGAGTGGAGCTCCGCTTTAACTAATGCATCAAGAATGTAGTAAGGAACCATATATTTTCTATTTATTGGTGGATTAGGTCTTAAAGCAACCTAATTTATACAGTTATCAGGCGTTTGGAACATTCTAAATGAATTGCATAAGACCCACATAATTGGCACAAAATGATAAACTATATATAAAAATAAAATGATAATGCTAACCATACCTTTTTCTTTGAATAAAAGCTTGAAGATTGGTACATCGGCTCTTTCTCCAAAATCATCAGCTTGGTTGACCAGGGCATCCTTCACAGCACTGTATCCCACAATCACCACAATCTTTCTAGGTCCAAAGTGTACAGTAAAGATTTCTCCATACTTTTCAGAGAGCTGCAAAACAATTTGATGTAAAAACCTTTGCTCCACTGCAGTCAGTTGCATTACAGGGTGAATGTTTGTACTAGACAAAGCTTGGAAATTTTCATCTCCAAAGAACCAAGGGTTTCTGGGTAGAGTCACTTTGTACTCCAGTCAAGGTAAATATTGTGGTCACAGGGGAGAGAACCGGGGGGGGGGGGAGGCAAAATTTCTCAAAGTGACATTCTCAAGGTACATTCAGGCCCCTTACATGTGTAATGCCTGTATTCCCCCCTGATGGCGGCCCTGGGTGACAGTTGTCTAGATTCTCTAGATTATACTGTATATTGTATGGTTCCTATTAAGCAAAGCAATGATATTTATTAATATTATGCTTTGGAATATTCGTGATGGTGGACAGTCATTTGCAATATTGCACTTTATTGTTCCATTGTTCCAGCAAGATGTAGATTGTAAACAAAAGGTGTCAACTCCCACCCACGAAGTAGGGGGTAGGGCCTCTATTTGACAGCAGACCTACTATTTGGTTATTTAAGAGCTGAGAAAAGGTGAGGTTGTTCAGTTGGCTCTGAGGAAGTCCTTCAAAACACGTTAGCCTTTCGGACTTATGACATTCTGTTATGATCTATGATGTGACGTGGACTCGATGCTGTTGTTGTACCATGATAAGTTGTTTTACATCAGATGGTTTGTGAGTACTATACTTATGACTTTTTACAAAAAAAATACTAAAATACATGTTTTGAGGATAATGCTCTAGGCTGGTGTGCCCTCTGTTTTGTTTTATGATTATTTTAAACACCCAGTTGATGGGACATTTAAATCACAAGGCGAGAAGTCAATGTTAAAAATCAAAACACATACTGTACTTTAAACAGCAAAAAAAAATTATTTTTTTTTTAAATGTTTAGAATTGGAAAAAAACGAAACATTTAAAAAATGACAGTTTCTTTTCTCTGTTCCTCGCAATAGTGGTCATTCATATAATGTTAAAAAATCAATCTGTGCTGCCACCAACAGCCTGCTTAATTATTGTTCATTGTTGTGTTTTGTGTCTTGGCACATTCCACGGTTTCTTCCTATTGCATAGTATAATACCCTGTTAGGCATTCCCTGCCTCCCCATGCTCCCTGTTACTTTTGTTTTCTGCTCTCATCAAGTAAATACCTTTTATACGGGGCTTTTTTTCAGCGGGAACACGGGGGAATGCAGTCCTGGCACCTCCAGCACAGAATGTATGTAGTGGCAAGGGGTACTAGAGTGTGCTGGAGGGTCTATTGATACTGGCTGCTAGAGACTCTATTGTTGTGGGGGGTCAACTGTTGCTGGGGAGGTTTATTGTTGCTAGTAAAGGGTCTATTGTTGCTATAGGAGAGCTCAATTGTTTCTGGGAGAGATCTACTGTTGAGGGAGGGGTCTATTGTTGCTGGCTGTTAGAGGATCTATTGATGCTTGCTGCTGGGAGATCTATTGTTGCTAGTGTGGGTCTTTTGTTGCTGGGGTGGAAGTAGTTTTTTTCTGGTGGCTCTATTGCTGCTGGGGGGTCTATTGCTCATGGGTGGATATTTTGTTGCTGGGGGGGTCTATTGTTGATGTGGGGGGTCTATTGTTGGCTGCGGGGGATCAATTTTATTGCTTTTCTTGTTATCAGTATCAAATTCCATACAAATTACTTGGTTCTCTATTTTCTAAAAGGGGTGGTACTGGGAGGTGGGTAGGGGGTGGAACTAAGGAACGGTGCTCAGAGGTGGGTAGCGGGCGGAGACAAGGGGTGATTCGGAAAGGGGTTAGTACTTGCACCTATTCCCCGAGAAAAAAAGCCCTGCCTTTATATGCTGCAATAAACTACATTGGATTTCACTGTAATACCTCGTACACATGACCGTTTTTTCCGTCGGGATAAACTCGACGGATTTTTCCGACGGAATTCCGCTCAAGCTGTCTTGCATACACATGGACACACCAAATTCCGACCGTCAAGAACAAGGTGATGTACAACACTACGACGAGCCAAGAAAAATGAAGTTCAATGCTTCCGAGCATGCGTCTACTTGATTCTGAGCATGCGTGTTTTTTCTCCATCAGAGTTCCATACAGACGAAAGGAATTTCCGATACAAATGTTTTCCGTTGGAGAAAGAGAACATGTTCTCCTTCTAACTCCGTCGGAATTTCCGACGGAAAAAGTCAGATGGGGCATACACACGGTCGGAGTATGCGATTAAAAAAATCCATCTGACTTTTTTCATCGGAAATTCCGAGCGTGTGTACGCGGCATAAGTCTCTGGGTGAGTTGACCCCTCTGTGAATTTTGCCTCATCAGCAAACTTCCATACTGTCTGCACAGACTGGGTCTGTGCTATATGTAATTGTTAATGGCAGCATTTGAAACAGAATACAATCAATTGTAGATCTAATTGATTTGAATGATCGTTTGTTAAAACAGACTGCACTTTCCACAGGCATTTATCAATCACCCCACTGATCAATCTATTAAGTAAGAAAGAAAGCAACTACCACCAACCCAATGGGAAGATCCACCCTATTTGGCCTCATCTTGGATTTTTGTCTTGACTTGAGTATAAAAGCGATTTATAAACTAAAAATAATCCCTTGCTCTTAAGGGATCTTACTTTATGCTGTGTTTCTAAAAGAGGCAGTGAAGAGAACTCTCCCTGATGGGACACAGACAACAAAAAACAAATCTGAGGCCTCGTACACACGGCCGAGATTCTCGTTGAAAAAAACATGTCGTTTTTTTCGATGAGATTCTTGGACAAGAAACTTGTCCCGGCCGAGTGTACACACGCTCGTTTCAAAGAACCCGCGGTTCTTTGAAAGGAGTGTACGCGGTGACATCATCGACTACGTCGAGCATGCGCTCGTCACGTTCGATGCCGTCGCTGCCATCTTGGTATACCCTACGTATGCCTAGGAAGCTACCGCGCATGCGTCGAATTCATTTCGAACATGCGCGGGCTTCCGGGCGGACAGGTAAGTGTACACACACTCACTTTTCTCGTCGAGAAACATGCCGAGGAGAATCTCGACGAGAAAATAGAGAGCAGGTTCTCTATTTTCTCGTCGAGGTTTCTTGTCGGTTTTCTCGACGAGAAACCCGATAGCCGCGTACACACGACCGATTTACTCGGCAAGACCGCTCTGCCAGCAAGTTTCTTGCTGGTTCTTGCCGAGAAAATCGGTCGTGTGTACGAGGCCTGACAGGGGTCTTAGCCATTCTCTACTCCAATTTTTTTCTTTGCATACACTTCAATTTGTTTAGATGAGCTTGATCACCAGAGTCCCAAAAAGACATCTGATGCATAACATACCGATGTAACATGTAATGGTAATATATTTGCAGCATAAGGGATATAGATTGATTAACATAGAGGCTACATAGTGATGTTTAGCATATACTTCTGACAGATCATATATTTCTAGTTTTGGGAGGGGGATATATTTAAGACCATTAGAAATAAACACTATTATGTCAAAAGTATTGGGACGTCTGCCTTTAGACACACACATTAATTGCATCCCAGTCTTAGTCCGCACGGTTTAATTTTGAGTTGGTCCACCCTTCGGAGCTATAATGCCGCATACACACGACCGTTATTCATGTCATGGAAAAAAAGAAAGTTTTCTCAACATGATTTTTCGTGTTTCCTTTCAAGCCTGCCTTGCATACACACGTTCATGAAAAAAAACGCTTGAGCAAAGTGTGGTGACGTACAACACGTACGACGGCAATATAAAGGGGAAGTTCCATTCGAATGGCGCCACCCTTTGGGACGCTTTTGCTGATCCTCGTGTTAATAAAGTTTGGTGAGAGACGATTCGCGCTTTTCAGTCTTCGTGCTTTTCAGTCCGTTACAGCGTGACGAATGTGCTATCTCCATTACGAACGCTAGTTTTACCAGAACGAGCGCTCCCGTCTCATACTTGATTCTGAGCATGCGCGTTTTTTTCCCCTCGTAAAAGCATACACACAATCGTTTTTCACGACGTTAAAAAGAACGACATGAAAAACAACGAGAAAAAATAGAGCAGGTTCTTAAAAAAAATCGTGCATTTTTCTCGTCGAAAAAAAATGCTCTGAAGCATACACACGATCGTTTTTCACGAGCATTTTTAAAAATTGGTCGTGTGTACATGGCATTAACAGCTTCAACTCTTCTGGGAAGGCTGTCCACAAGGTTTAGGAGTGTGTCTAAGGGAATGTTTAAAAAATTCTTCCAGAAACCCATTTGTAAGGTCAGGCATTGATGTTGGATGAGAAGGCCTGGCTTGCAGTCTCCGCTCTCATTCATCCCAAAGGTGTTCTATCGGGTTGAGGTCAGGACTCTGTACAGGTCAGTCAAGTTCCTCCACCCCAAACTGGCTCATCCATGTCTTTATTGACCTTGCTTTGTGCACTGGTCCAAATAATTTGGTGGAGGGGGGATTATGGTGTGGGGTTGTTTTTCAGGGGTTGGGCTTGCCCCTTAGTTCCAGTGAAGGGAACTCTTAAGGTGTCAGCATACCAAAACATTTTGGACAATTTGGGGATGGCCGCTTCCTGTTCCAACATGACAGCGCACCAGTGCTCAAAGCAAGGTCAAAAAAGACATAGAGTTTGGGGTGGAAGAACTGACTGGCCTGTACAGAGTCCTGACCTCAGCCTAACAGAACACCTCTGGGATGAATTAGAGCACAGACTGCAAGCCAGGCCTTCTCGTCTGACATCAGTGCCTGACCTTACAAATGCACTTCTGGAAGAATGGTCAAACATTCCCATAGACACACACCTAAACCTTGTGGGCAGCCTTCCCAGAAGAGTTGAAGCTGTTATAGCTGCAAAGGGTGGGCCAACTTAATATTAAACCCTACGGACTAAGACTGGGATGCCATAAAAGTTCATGTGCCAATATAGTGTATTTCTAGTTGAGACAAGGTATATATTGCTGGGTCAAGACAGTGCATCCCTTGGTAATAGTGTAAAAGATATTATAATGTTGGTTGTTTGCTAATCTCTAAAGCAGGGATATGCAATTAGTGGACCTCCAGCTGTTCCAGAACTACAAGTCCCATGAGGCATAGCAAGACTGACAACCACAAGCATGACACCCAGAGGCAGAGGCATGATGGAACTTGTAGTTTTGCAACAGCTGGAGGTCCGCTAATTGCATATCCCTGCTCTAAAGTTACACTTGCATTTGGCCACACCCACAATTTCCCACAAAGTCCAGATCATATTTGCCAACCTGGGTAAAGTAAAGAAAGTAAGACATTCAAGGAAAACCATAATGGTTTTGGGAAGGATTTATTCTAAATAAGGGCTCTTTCACACGGGGCGGATCCGTGAAGATCCGCCCCGTGAAGCTCCGCTTGCTCAGCGGGGATCGCTCCGTTGATCCCCGCTGAGCCGACGGATGACTGGGCGGTCCCCGCACACTGTGCAGGGACCGCCCTGTCAGAGCGCCGCTCTCCCCTATGGGGAATCGGATGACGACGGACCGTAGAGTCCGTTGTCATCCGATCCGCTCCGCAGACGGAAGGAAAAATAGGATTTTCCTCCGTCACACTTTTTCGGAGCGGAGCGGATGTCAGCGGACATGTCTCCGCTGACATCCGTGCTTCCATAGGGGTGCATGGAGGATCCGTTTCAGGTCCGCCTAAAAAACTGACAGGCGGACCTGGACGGACCTCCGTGTGAAAGAGCCCAAATAGTTGTAAACATTGAAAATGGTACTTTTGGCAAACTGTCACAGTTAAAGCTTAAAAGAAGATGGACATTGAATATCACTTTCCTACAATATGGCTGTATAATATTTTTACAGATTTCAGGTGACTACATCTACCAACAGTACAAAATAAGCAAATAATATATGATGTTAAAAGATCTCCAATATAATATTATTCAACAAGGATGCTTAATTTGATATACTATATCATACATACAAATATATATATATATATATATATATATATATATATATTAATATTACAACCAAGAAGCCTTATTATAAATATTAATATTAACTAGTACTACCTTCATTAGTGACTCGTATGGCTTTTTCAAGTTCACCAGATTGAGGTTCCCAATTAAAGGAAGAGGTTTAGGACCTGGTGGCATCTTTCCATTGCTCTTCTTAGATCCATTGATCCAGTATAAAAATAATATAACACATGTTGTAAAACACAGCAGCAAGTCAATCCTTGTCAGGAGGTAGATGAGAAAAGTCATAGTGAACAACCATAATGATAATATCATCAATATGGCACAACTTTTATATGTATGCTGTTAATTCTTAACATATTAATCTTTACTAGGGCACACATGAACTGTAATACTCCATTTGGCTCATGTCTCCTTCCTTTGTTATTGAATAATCTTTTTTGTGCATAGATACTATGGATTGTACTGCACACACCCGTATAACCATTTGCCAAGAGGCAGTTGTTATGTTATTTGCAATGTAGTTGCTTTGATGCCAGGACTTAAAGTTCACACATTTAGAGCCGGTTCACATAGGGGCAACACGACTTCCAGCGTGACTTTGGGAGGCAACTTGGACATGACTTGAGCATGAATCACAGCGCGACTCTAGGCAACTTACAAGGGAACTTCAAGTTGCCTCCAGGACAGGCGACTTTCCAGTGGCCAATCAAACAAGAATCAGCTCTGTGGGAGGGAGAGTGGGAGGGGTTTGCCTGGAAAACTATTTTTACTTCCTGGAAAGTTGCTTCAGTTAAGACAGGGGATCCGACTTGGAGGCGACTTCCATTGAAATCAATGGGTACAAGTCGCCTAGAAGTCGGATTGAAGTCGTACAGGAACCTTTTCTGAAGTCGGAGCGACTGCAGTAATGTACATTAAGACGGCTCCATTCACTTCCATTACTTTTCTAAACCGCGCGACTTGGGGCAACTTGAAGTCGGATCCCAGGACGCCCCTGTGTGAACCGGCTCTAAGGGTATGAACTACAAATAATTCAATTTGTAATTGTTCATGTTCAGTTAGAGCCCATTCACACAGGGGCGTCTTTGGATCCGACTCCAAATCGCCCCAGGTCGCCCCTAGTCGCCTCAGGTCGCACTGGCTGAAGAAATCAATGTAAGTTAATGGAGCCGTCCTTATGCACACTACTGCAGTCGCTCCGACTTCAAAAAAGGTCCCTGTACTACTTCAATCCGACTCCTAGGCGACCTGTAACCATTCATTTCAATGGGAGTCGCCTCTCACTGTCTTAATAGGAGCAACTCTCCAGGAAGAAAACATACATTTATCAGGCAAACCCCTCCCTCCCACAGAGCTGATTCTTGTTTGATTGGCCACTGGAATGTCTCCTGTCCTGTAGGCAACTTGGAGTTGCCTTGTAAGTAGCTCCAGGTCACGCTGTGATTCATTCTCAAGTCGTGTCTGAGTTGCCTCATAAAATCGGAAGTCGTGTTGCCCCTGTGTGAATGGGCTCTTAGGAAACTGTGCAACTTTTAATCAGAATAGTTTGCGCTAACAGTGAAAGAAATTTATATAAACAAAAGCAGCGTGCACAGTCTGTTGATAAAGCAAACATAAAATATATAAATCCAAAAATGCAGCGCTTCAATAAAACATATAAACGTGGCAGTCCATGTGTAAATCAATATATGAAGATAGATGCAAAAAATTATGAAATACCACCACCAGAAGCTTCAGTGTGAAAGACAACACACCACACCAAATGTGCTCACAATCTGCTTACCAGAAAGTGAACATTTTCAAGCGTTTGTGGCAAATGTAGAGGGTTAAAGATGGATACAGCTCTCCAGACTTGATGGAATAATAGCAGGAATATCCAAACACCAGCATCGGAGGAACCTCCAGGACTCAAATGTATGGTAATGCTATGCAGTCCTCATCAGAAAGGGTTAACCAATATGAAGAAAAAAGGCAGCATAGTGAAGCCCGTAAGATCAAACCAAAAGGTTTATTTAAAATTCTACTTACAGGAAGGCAAGATAATCAAGGCAAATAACAAATCCGCAGCTCTCAGCGTGTTCACATTGGTCAGCCTGACATGTTTCTTCCAAGGGGATATCATCAGAGGCGTTTAATCAGAATAGCAGAAATGTAAATGCATTTGTTTCTGAATGTGACATAGGATACATTTTCATTGCTGGTACTGTATGTGCACCATGTACTGCAGTACAAATGTTCGGCCTCTGGTTCAGCCTTTCCTTTCCTAGACTGTTCTTCTGCATGATTACAAAAATATGATACTTCCCGCTTACATTACTTGCATTTAAGATATATTTTTAAAAAATTCCCTGAGAAAAAATAACTGCATGTTTTTTTAATCTGCCAGAGTTAAAGGGGTAATAAAACAAAAAACAAAAATGTATAATGTTGCAACTTACAAAGTCTTACATGTTATAGCTGCATTCATTTTCTTGTGTGGGCTTTTTTCCTTTATTTGCCGATGAGAAGCTGGAACCACCATGTGAGTCAACAGCCCCAGAATGACTTATAAGGGCTGGTCCGCCACACCCACCAACATCACGTGGGCGTGCACTATGGAGGAGTAGGCAACTGCAGCTGGGGGGAACCGCCCCCAGGCAATTACAGTGCCAAAATGTCCCTCCACCTGGCTGCTAGGTGTAAAAGGCGATGGAAGGCAGCAGAATCTGCACGTGTTATAGATAGGAGCAGTTGCTCCATCGCTTTGGGGAGCTGCGATGCATACTGTGGGTGCTCCTTTCCCCCCCCCCTTTAACATAGTGTGGATGGACCGCTCCCACTACGCATTGACATCACGCATTATGCTATGGAATGGTCGTGCCATGTTTATGGCGCCGCCGCCTTCCATTGTCTTTTACACCTAGCAGCCAGGTGGAGGGACATTTTGACACTGTAATTGCCTGAGGGCGGTTCCCCCCAGCTGCAGTTGCCTACTCCTCCATAGTGCACGCCCACGTGATGTTGGTGGGTGTGGCGGACCAGCCCTTATAAGTTATTCTGGGGCTGTTGACTCACATGGTGGTTCCAGCTTCTCATCTGCAAATCTTGTTGATCACTCACAATTGAAGTGTTTATTAGGTAACTTCATCTTACCTTTTTACCCCTTTTTTATCACTTATTCATGCTGCACTTTCATTTGATCTATCTTACTCCCTTGGGCAACATGGTTTCTCAATCCTCCATGCATTTCAACTTTTCATACATTTTACCTTTTACTCTCACTAACTTAACCATACCTATACACTCATTAGCATCTTATTACCCTATCCCTTACCAGGTTTAGGGCAGATGACCCATTATATCACACAGTATGAGTTTTTAAGTCTATTTTCTCATTTCACCTTTGTTTCTAGCACTTGTGGTCATTCTTGACCCTACCCTTTGGAACCTTTCCCTGGAAACCATACTTGTTTGAGTCCTGTCTGCCACAACCACCTCAGCTCCCACCAGCGACACCCCTAGGGGTCTTCTCATTCATATGGCACAATACTACTGCTTAGACACAGACAATGTAAGTACTGTTGAGAGTGGTTTTGGGGGGTCTATCCTAAGCAATATTATCCCTAATTACCTATTTTAATTACATATTTTATCCGTGACAGGGTCAGACCTTACAGATATTTTTATTACCATCATACAACAGCTTTCAGTTTTCCATGTGCATGCTCCTGAAGAGTGGATGCATCCACGAAATGCATGTATGTATGTTTATTTACTGAATGAATTATTGGTTTCCTTGTTCTCATGACTACCCTCATGCAACTTATCATTGATTTCCAATAAATTTAATTAATTACACCTGCCTGCTTCATTCAAAGTCCCAACTCTGAGGCCTGGTTCACACTTGTCCGACAAACGCTCCGACATTAGGAGCTCATGTCGCATGACGTGTGAAAATCAATGAATCCCTATGAGAGCCATCTTAACTGGTCCGACACAAGTCGGTCCGACATTAAAAATGCTCCCTGTACTACTTCTGTCCGACTTTGATCCTACTTCAGCCCATTGAATATCATTGAAGTCGGATCAAAGTAGGATCCTTGTCCTAACCATCCGACATTTTACATCCGACATGGTGATTACAGCAGCAGTAAAAGGAATTTATCTCACCCTGGGATTGTTTTGATTGGTCAAAGGACAAGTCAGACTAGCACAATGTCGGATCAAAGTAGTATCCTGTTCATGAATGTCGGATGGATGTCGGACCAATGTAGGATCAATGTAGGACTGATGTCGCAGAGCAAAGTAGGATGAAAGTCGGATGAATGTCGTGTCGTATCAGTGTGAACCCAGCCTTAGGCTGGGTTCACACTAGTGCGACACGACATCTGTCCTACTTTGGATCCGACTTTGCCCTGCGACATGAAGCCGACATATGTCCGACTTTCAATGAACGGGGATCCGACTTGGATCCCCGCCAATATCAGGCACTGTGTTTGGTATGAATCTTGAGGGGGAACTCCAGGCCAAATTTTAAATAAAAAAAAAAACGGCGTGGGTTCCCCTCCAGAGGCATACCAGGCCCTTGGGTCTGGTCTGGATTTGAACGGGCGCCCCTACGCCGAAAAAACGGCGTGGGGGTCCCCCCAAAATCCAAACCAGACCCTTATCCGAGCACACAACCTGGCAGGCCGCAGGGGAAGAGGGGGGGATGAGAGAGCGGCCCCCCCTCCCTCCTGAACCGTACCAGGCCGCGTGCCCTCAACATGGGGGGTTTGGTGCTCTGGGGCAGGGGGGCGACCTGCGGCCCCCCCACCCCAGAGCACCCTGCCCCCAAGGGTCTGGTATGCTCCTGGAGGGGGAACCCATGCCGTTTTTTTTATTTAAAATTTGGCCTGGAGTTCCCCCTCAAGAGCAGCAGAGCACAAGTCGCATGCCAAAGTCGGATCATGCAAGACTGCGGTCCGACTTTGATCCGACTTCAATGATAGTCAATGGGCTGAAGTCGGATCAAAGTCGGACCAAAGTAGTACAGGGAGCATTCTCAAAGTCGGACCGACATGTGTCGGACCAGTTAAGACGGCTCCCATAGGGAAACATTGATTTTCACACGTCATGCTCATGAGCTCCCAATGTCGGAGCGTTTGTCGCCCCAGTGTGAACCAGGCCTCAGTCGTTCTTCTTATATTACCTAATAGACCCAAATTCATTTATAAGAGATCTCCAACTCTCAGAAACCATCTGGTACATAATGTAGTGGACTCATCCAAGAAAAGTAGCATGTTTTTTTTTTTTTTTAAAGATATGTTTTATTAAGTTTTCCAAACAAACTTACAGACAGACAAAAAAATAAAGCACATACAAAAGAAAAACAAGCAAACAATAAAGCACCAGACAATCTGGCTACCTCAGGTCACACAGATACATACAGAGTACTTTTCTAGCAAAGTGCATAGCTGTACATAAACAATGGATTTCAGTGCACGATAGGGGAAATGAGTATAAAGGCACAATCTGGTAACAAACCTTCACATCAAAGTAATGCCGTGTACACACGATCGGTTTTACCGATGAAAACAGTCCGATGGTCTTTTCTCATCGGACAAACCGATCGTGTATGGGCCCCATCGGTCTTTTTTCCATCGGTGAGAAAAAATAGAACATGTTTTAAATTTATCCGATGGGAAAAAAAATGATAGCAAATTCCGATCGTCTGTGTGGAACTCCATCGAAAAAAAAACCCACGCATGCTCAGAATCAAGTTGACACATGCTCAGAAGCATTGAACTTAATTTTTCTCGGCTTGTCGGAGTGTTTTACGTCACAGCGTTTGGGACGGTCAGATTTTTGACTGATGGTGTGTAGGCATGACTGATGGAAGTCAGCTTCATCGGATTTCCGATGGAAAAATCCATCGGATTAGAATCCATAGGAAATCCGATCGTGTGTACAGGGCTTTATAGGCATTCAACCTATAGTAAAAAAAAAAAAAATCCTCTGGGGGTAAGGTCTATCAACAATCAAGTACTAATAATAATAAGGAGGGGTCAATCATTGCTGGGATAAGGTTAGTGGGCTGGCCAGCCATCTACCCCAGATTTTGTTGAAGTTTTTTTTTAAATGTAATCTTTATTTCAAAGATAGTTTCATGTAATAAACAAATATACATTGAACAAAGCGTAAAGCAGAAGTCAACAATACATGAGGAGCCTTTTATCCGGTACATACAGTCGGCAGACAAGTTAGTCAGGTATGCACACAGTTTGGTGACTATATCTGGGGGAATGATTATGAACATATCACAAATATGATATAAGTTCAAGCATCTATGGGTCACCCCTGCCATCTCCGTTTGGTGCACCGCTGACGAGGGCATCATCCCTCTTTCAGAGATGAGAGTCAGACTGGGTCCCCGTGTATCAGGCCCAAAAACACAAAAATGAATTAAATTGACGAAAAAAATAAATAAAAATTAAATAAAAATAAAATAATAGCAAATTAGGGACAAAAAAAAAAGGGGGTGGGGAAGGATTAACACCTGCTAGTATAATACACCAGTTTGAGCTGCATTAAGTTTGTTGAAGCTCATCTGTCTCCTTAATTCCTGACCTACAGCCCTCCGCCTCCCCCCCGACACGGTCCCATCAAACAGATGGAGCCGCAGCCGGTGAGGGACCCGGGTCAAACAACCCAGCAGGGCTTGCATAGTTTATCCAAGTAGCCCAAGTGGAGTAGATTTTCTCATATCTATCCTTATACTGTGCCATCCATTCCTCAGCAGACATAATATTATTGACCATAGCTATTCATTCAGTGCGGGTAGGGACCTGAGGTTTCTTCCAATATATTGGGATCAACTGCCGGGCCGCATTAAGCAGATGGGGCAATATGGATTTGCGATATTGGCTAAGAGGAGTGGTGAGGAAGTGCAGCAAAGACTCCAGCGGGGAATCTGGGAGCTCCATATCCAGAATTAGCTTTATCTGTGCATGGATATCAAGCCAGAAGGGCCTCAGCTTGGGGCACTCCCACCAGATGTGAAGGAATGAGCCTCTGAAGCCACATTCTCTCCAACATGCGTCTGAGAGAGAAGGGTAGATCGTGGCAAGCTTGGAAGGCACTCTATACCACCTGGTCAGAACCTTATAACTGTTCTCCTGCATTTTGGTATCTACTGTGCTCGAATGTGTGAGGCTATATAGGTGATCCAACTGAGGTTCAGTAAAGACGTGCTGAAGGTCCCTCTCCCATTCTCCAATGAATCCCGGTTTCCCCTCCGCAGGCAGGGATTGCAACAAATTATATAACACTGAGATGGCATGGGGGATAGCTGAAGTTGACATGCATAATCGTTCAAAGGGAGAGGCCAAGGAGGGAGACCGAACCTCTCGGGGCAGGCTAGTAATAAAGTGCTGGAGCTGTCTAGAACGCCACTTATCCATTAGAAAGGGGCCATATTGTCTCCGAAGAGTGGCTAGTGGCAAGATGCCCTGGTCCTGAACAAATCTGCCACATCTGGACTCTCTATCCGCCGCCCAGGTCCGAAAGAAGGAAGGGCATTCCCCCGGAGTGAACCAAGGGAAGCCCCTTAGGGGCGCCAAAGGGGAAGTCAGGGGAGCGAGCCTCCCCTGTTTATTCAATCTATCCCAGGTCGCCAGAGCATGAGCAGCCAATGGGGAGACCAGCACTGAGAGACCCCTACCTTCCCGAGGAACCCACGGGGCATGCGATAAGTTACGGCCTGCTAAAAATTTGACCAGGGGTACCCAGAGTTTGTATGGGACATTATGGTACCAATCTAAAATACTAATTGTAGAGCTACAGCCTCATGGTACCTGCAAACTACCGGGACACCCATACCTCCCCTCTTCTTAGGGCGCTGTATCGTACGAAGGGCCAACCGGGGACATTTCCTACTCCAAATATATTGTATAAACAGGCTGTTGAGGGTTCAGAAAAAAGTCCTAGGCAACGTGATCGGCACCATCTGCAGAAAAAACAGGATACGGGGTAGAACATTCATCTTAAGCACACTGACACGGCCCATCAACGAAAACGCAGCCCTATCCCATCTCTTCAAGTCCACTCTGACTGTGGAGAGTAGTGGTGCGTAATTACACTCATATAGTGAAGAACAGCTTGCAGGTAGATATATCCCCAAGTACTTCAGGGAAGTCCGACACCATGTGAAGGAGAATGCAGCTTGCAGCTTTGTACGCAGACCCGTGGGGATGTTCAGTGACAGTATCTCTGACTTGCTATAATTAATCTTAAAGTTGGACAATAGGATAAATTCCTTGAGCTCTGCCATGATGTTAGGCAAAATCATCCATTTGATCCAGCAAGGTCTCAAGCCTGCGATCCTGCTGTTTGCAATGGTCAGAAAGAGCCTGCTATGTAGGATTAGTCTCTTCCCACTGATTCTCCAGGGTCTCCACTCTGTCCCCCAAATGTGCTGTGTCAGCCTGTAAGGCCTAAATGTCCTGTCTCAGGGCCTTCTCCACCCTGTGTGCAAACCGCTCCAAATCAGCCTTAGTGGGGAGGGATAAGATGTAGGCACGGATGTCTTTATCTGCCCAGGGATCACCTCCATTTGCGGGCCCCTCCAAACTATCCGAACCTGAGGGAGAGGAGGGATGAGGCAGGGTCAGCAATGGCATGTGTAGGGAGCTGATTTGGGAAGCAGCCCTGGCCGCGTGGGTGCCGGGCGCCATCTTTGCAGTACCTGCTGTTCCTCTGCGGGACCCCGAGAAGAAGTTATCCAGGGATTCAGACCGTCCCAGAGGTGTCTGCTGTGGCTGCGGGGATGTCCTGCACTTTGGAGGCATCGTTTGATGGAGAAATACTGTAGGCCTGTGAAAGCGCGGGTCTCACAGAGCTCTCAGAAAGCGCGTCCTCACTCGTGCATGCCGTAGCCACGCCCCTCTTGTTGAAGGTTTTGCTCCGTTTCCGGATTTCAAAGGTGAGCTTATATAGCGGGATAACATCATTAATGAGTTTCAACCAGAGGGACTTTAGTGAGGTCTGTGCACCCTTCCAGGACAGTAAAATAGCTTTCCTAACAAAAAAAAACAAGTATACGGAGCAATCTCTTAGCATAAGATGATAAGTGTAGCTCCCCAAAGACGCCAAGAAGGCATTTCTTGGGGTGAACAATGTTCGGGAGACCCAACGCAGATGAAATAAAGGCACCCACCTCCTCCCAGAGGTCCCGAACTACCGGGCATGACCAGAAGCAGTGTGTGAAGTCCGCCTCCTGGCCACAGCCGCAAAAGCAGGCAGCTGAGGGCAGGAGACCTAGCTTTTGTAACCTAGCCGGAGTAAAGTGTGTTTGATGGAAAATTTTAATCTGTATGATACGGTCATGGGAGGCAATGACAGAGGACTTATACGTCTCGCTAAATTCTGACCAGTCATCGTCAGTGAGGGAGATGTCCAGGGCGGTCCACTTTGCCTGAGCCTTGTGGAATCTAGGATTATAATCTGACATTAGGGCCGCTTAATAGGTGGAGAACTAGCTTAGTGGGATCTGGCTGTCTAAGCAACTCTTCCAAGGGAGGTATGGCAGTGGGGTCCTCCAGGGAGCCAAACTGGGCACGGATAGCATGCCGGAGCTGGTAGTAATAAAATAAATAGGATCTCGGCAGGTCAAAATCTAAACATAATTGGGGGAAGATTTTGAAACCTTGAGCATTGTACAGGTGAAACAAATAATTAGAGTACCAGCGGTTGGGGTCCGAGAGGGTATATAGTTTGTGCAAATTCAGGTTATACTGGCAAGCGTAGCCTTTCAAGGGCCACTCTAGGGGAGCCACCTTTCCATAAGAAAGTAGTGCATATCGCATCAATGCGTTTAAAAATGTATTTAGGTATTTTACAGGGAGAGTAAGCTAGGATATAGAGAAAACGTGGTAGATAAATAATTTTGAGCACATTGGCCCTCCCCATGAGGTCAAGAGGAAGATCCATCCATAACTTGGTCTGCTCCTGAAGGCGGGCCAATAGGGGTTCTAAGTTGTTGACAATAACAACATAGGAAGACAAAGGAGCCTGTACCAAGACTCCAAAATATCTGAATGAGGATCCCACCTGAAGTTTAGACTCCGGGTGTATGTGGGGAGAAGCAGACCCATCTAATAGGAAGAGACTGGACTTCTCCCAATTCACCCAGGAGCCAGATAAGTCACCAAAGGTGGTAATTTCATCCAATAGGGCTCGGAGTGATTCATTAGTGTCAGCTAGATACACCAACGTGTCATCTGCATATAGGGAAATACGTTTTTCAATATTGGCAATTGGAAGACCTTTAATAGAGGGGGAGGAGTGGATGCAAACCGCAAGCGGCTCCATGGCCAAAGCGAACAAGAGGGGTGACAGCGGGTACCCCTGTCGAGTGCCTCTAGTGATCGGAAAGGAGTCAGTGACAGAGGAATTAACCCGTATCTTAGCTACCGGGGATGCATAAAGGAGTTTAATCCATGCTATCATGCGGGGACCAAATCCATACATCTGCAGCACCCGGAAGAGATACGGCCATTCCACACTGTCAAACGCTTTTCATGTATCTAAAGACACAATGGCACGTGTGGGGGGACAGTCATGCGGATATTGCATAATATGAAACAGCCTACGTATATTCATTCGGGTGGACCTTCCGGGAATGAAACCCCCCTGGTCACTATTAACCAGGGACGTGACTACACCATTCAGGCGATTCGCCAGCACCATGGGCAGAATCTTAACATCCACATTTATAAGTGAAATGGGCCGGTAAGATTCACAGTGAATTGGGTCCTTAAGGGGCTTTAATAGAAGTACAATTAGGGCTTCACGCATTGTTGGGGGGAGGACCCCTGCCTCTAAGGCTTTGTTATAAGTTCGTAAAAGGTAGGGGCATAAAAGGTCTTTATATTGCACGTATCACTCAGTTGGAAATCCGTCTAGGCCAGGAGTCCTATGTTTAGGCATTTGTGAGATGGCTGCGGCAATTTCCTCAACTGAAATAGGCGCCTCCAACATATCCCGTCCCTCAGTCGACAATGGGGGGAGAGATATGTCAGACAAATAGTCAGTCAACTGAGAGTCACCGTTATCTACTCTAGAGGTGTATAGTTTCCTATAAAAACAAAAAAAGGAGTCCAGAATGTCCTCAGGAACACCACGGACAAGGCCCCGAGCAGTAAGTATGCGAGGTATAGATATGGGAGTGTGGTCAGGTTTAGTCAGGTATGCCAAGAGACGCCCCGCTTTATTACCGTGCTCAAATGACTTCTGAGTAGCATGCAACATACGTTTATGCGTGAGGTCCAGCAGTATCAGAGGCAGGGTTGGAGGTATAAGCAGACTCTGCACGCACCATGGCAGTCTCAAGCTCCTCAGTAAGCATCTGATTGTTTTTACGCAGAACCCCTGTGATTGACATGAAGGTGCCCCTTAAAGTGGTTTTGAATGTGTCCCATTCGGTGGAGGGGTCAACCTTTCCCAGGTTTTCCCTCCAGTAGGTAGCAATGCATCTTCCGCATTCTTTCTGCACTATTTCGTCCTCCAGCCAGTACGAGTTCAAGCGCCCCGAACCCGGGAGGAGAAGAAGGTCCACAGAGAGGGTAGCATGGTCAGAGACCCCTCTAGGTAGATATGAAGCTGCAGAGACAAATGCCATATCCAGCCTAGACATGGTGTGGAAAGAATCCGAATAGCACACATCCGGATGCTTCCAACGCCAAACCTCAGTAAGGCCATGAGTCTGAGCCCAGTCCACAAAGGAGGGAAATGGTCTACCCCAACCTCCCAAACGATCCAATACTGAATCCAAAACAGCATTAAAGTCCCCAGCATAAAGCAGGGGCCCAGGGGGTCTGTTCAGCAACTGAATGGACAGTTTGGAGAGTACCTCTACAGAAAAGGGGGGTGGGATATAAACATTTACCAGTGTAAAGGTTACCATGGATAAAGTGAGAATAATAAACCGCCCCTCGGGGTCCGTTTTTACCTGAAGCACATCTGCAGGGAGAGATTTAGCCAATAGGATAGAAACCCCCCTGGAGAAGTTAGTATGAGTAGCATGGTAAAATTTAGATAACCAAGGCCCTCATTTTTGTGCCCGTAAGGCGAGTCACTTGAAGGCAAATGATGTGTGGACGACTCTTTTTCAGTACAGAAAAAGACAAAGATCTCTTCTGGGGGTGCATTCAGACCTCTAGTGTTCCAAGAAACTATCCTTAGGGGCTTCGCCATTATAAGACATATAGTTATAATAAAGTACAGGATAACATGGGAACAGATACATAAATGACCAGACAGACCGCACCCTCCAGAGCACATACAAGCTCATGTAACAAAAAAGTGCGTGGATCTGCCAACAGGAGGACATGTGCCCGTGATGAAAATATATAAACATTAACACTCTGCCATAGGCAGAAACCTGGAAAAAAAAATCAGTGTCCAGAGAAAAAATGCATACCTGAGTTGTGAGAAAGAAAATAGAAAAAAAAGAAGAGGGAGGAAAAAAAACACCCCTCCACAAAGTTCCCAAAAACTTCCCTGCCCCCCTCCCCGCTCGGCCATCCCAAACACAGCGAGCCTTGGATCCCAAACTTAGAACCTTAACCCCCCCAAAAAAAAGGGGATTCAAAAACTGTACCGTGGCTTCGCCACTAACTGGTGTAGTGTGAAATCCGGTTCGGCTCTCAACCGGCAGTGGAAAAATCATGTAAGACATGTCCTGTTGCAGAATACATGAGTCTGACTACCCCAAGGAAGTGCAGGAGTGGATGGTCTCTACTTCAGAGAGGATGGGCAGGAAAGATAAAGATGAGGGGCATAGTCTGGAGATAGTAATCAAAACATCCAGGAAAAAGGGAGATTCACAGTAACTGGTTCAGTAAACAGGGTGTATCACCCAGCAGGGGAGAAACAGGAGAACTACAAGTTGCAGTCAACATAGAGCCCTGTGGAGGCACCGGGCAGGGAGAGAAATGCACAGGGAGGTCCGGTAGTAAGGCGCAAGGGAATGATGTTCTAGAACCAGCGATACCTTCAGTTACCTCTGCGTTTGGAAGGAGCACCGAACCGATCGTTCAGCCATGCCATGGCCTCTTTGGGGCTGGAGTAGAAGTGGGCCTTACCATCGTAGATGATGCAAAGCTTAGCAGGGAAGAGCATAGCATAGGACAGGCCTTCTTCACGCAGGCGAGATTTCACTGCTGAAAAGGAGACACGCTGAACCTCAGCAGAGAAGTCAGGATATACAGAGATAGTATTACCATTAAATTTGAGCGGGCCCTTTTCCCTGGCTAGGCGCAGAATGGCAACTTTATCCTGGAAATTAAGGATGCGTGCAATGATGGAATGTGGTGGGGCACCCTCAGGATGAGGACGAGGGGGGGGTGCGATGCGCACGTTCTATGAAATGGGAGAACGATGGTGCATCCGTACCAAAAATGTCCCGCAGCCAGTTGTATAGGAATTTTTCAGGGTGAGGACCCTCCAATCGTTCAGGGAACCCCCACAAATTTAAGGCTGTTCCTTCGAGAACGGTTTTTCAAATCGTCAATTTTGGCACGGAGCGCCTCCATTTCACTAATGGTGTCCCGCATAGTAACTGACAGAGGATTTACTGTGTCCTCCAGAGAGCCAATACGGTCCTCTGCTTCCCCAGTTCTATCAAGAAGGTTCTGGACATCTTGCTTCAGGAGTGAGAAATCCATGTGGATGGAGACTATCTGTGTAGAGAGAGAGGCCTTACAGTCCTGTATAGCCAGCATAATGGTGGATAGTGTAGGCTCTGCAGAGGGAGAATCCACAGCCTGGCTATTGTCATCCGACTGCTGCTTGGAGTCTAGGGACAGTGGGGGGTCTGTTTGGGAGCGGAATATGTCAGGAATTGATGCACTCACCCCCGCAGCAGAGCTCCGGTCAGCAGAGGAGGATGTTTGCAGCATGTCAGCTTGCTGGACATGTGTCCTGGCGCCATCTTGCCTCCAGAACCGGGCCAACTGCTCCGCCGTGGATTGGGGCCGAGGCGGCCCGTATTTCACCATGTCTGCCAGCCTGCTGGATGCCCACAGCCGTGGGGAACAGATTGGTACCTTTGGCGACGAGATAGGACCCAGAATAAGGCAAGGGTGGCAATTGAGAGCCGGAGCAGTGTGTCTATGCGACTGCTCTCTTCACCATCCGGCCACTAGTCTGCCGAGCACTCTAGGCGAATGTCTAGGATATGGTGCAATGTTTCCTGATAGGTACCTCTTAGCATAAGCAATAGGTGACGGTCTCTGCATAGCAGCTGTAAGAGGACAGTCTATAGTCCTAACTCTTCAGAAAGCTAGCTTTGGGGCCCAGTTGTACCATTGGTGCACATGAGAATAGTTCCAGTCAAGCCTGCAGGCAGTAATAAGGCTATTAGATGGCTGTATGATCAGTTGCTACAGGGCTTGGTCTCTTTAGCAGCAGATAGTAAATCCCCATGGCAGCAGCTCACCAGCCCCAGCAATATTGCAGCTCCCCATCTGGTCACACAAAGAGATTAGTCTACTCTCTGCTCTACACCCAGCTGGGTCTGGCTTTCAGCCCCCTTGAACTCAGCACTCCAGATACCACTCAAGCTGCCAATATACAGCAGTGATGGTGTACACTGAATAGCGTTGTGCACTTTTTGGTCTCCTTTATGGCAAGAGGAAGCTGTGTCCTGTACAGCCTGGAAAAATGCAGCTCTTTCCCCTCCCTCCCCTGGGAAAATGGCTAGGGAATGGTGCAATGTCCCTGATAGCTACCTTTTAGCATAAGCAATAGGTTAAGGTCTCTGTGTAGCAGCTGCGTTGGGGCCCAGTTCCATTGGTGCACATGAGAATAATCCCAGCCAAGCCCGCTGGCAACAATAAGACTACTAGATGGCTGTATGGTCAGTTCTTAAAGAGCTCTGTCTTTCTAGCAGCAGATAGTAAATCCCCACTGCAGCACCTCACAGTCCCTGCAATACTGTAGCTCCTCATCCGGTCATACGCATCAATTAATCCACTCTCTGCTCTGCACCAAGGTGGCTCTGACTGTTGAAATCCCCAAACTCAGCACTCCAGATCCTGCTCAGGTCACCAATACGCAGCAGCCATGGTGTACACTGGACAGCGATATGAAATCTCCAGCCTTTGTCAGGACAGGAGGAAGCTGTGTCCTGTACAGCCTGAGAAATTGCAGCTCTATCCCCTCCTAGCAATTTCTCTCTGGGAAATGCAGTTCAAAAGCTATTGACTGAGAAAATGCAGCATTATCCCCTCCCAGCAATCTCTCTCTGGAAAATGCAGTTCAAAAGCTATTGATTACAGTAAAGTCTCTCTCCTCTGGACTACAGTTCCCACACTGCAGTGCTGCCTGACTCAATCTATTTAACTTTTCCTGCTCCTGCTATGTGTATCTAGTATTGTGCCTTTGTATAGCTCACCTTCTTAAAGAGGAGCTCCAGGCTCCTTCAGAAAAAAATTAAAATCAGCAGCTACAAATACTGTAGCTACTGAATTTTAAAATAAGGGTACTTACCTGTCCTGGCATCCAGCGGTGTCCTCACCTGAGCTGATTATTCAATTGTCTATCTGCTGCTGGCGCTGCCATCTTGACTAAGGGAAACCTTGCAGCGTCACAGTCGGTTACCTACTGCACATGCGCGAAGCACCCTGCACTTTGTGAATGGGCTGCAGTTTTCTGGAACCTGTGAAGTCCCATAAGGCTGCGGGGAAGGAGGGAAGCTAAAGCTCAGGCCTGTCAAAACCAGGTACCAGGTAAAAGGTGCCATATGTGGCAGAAGACGGGGGGAGGGGGCAGACAAGTGGATCTCCCCCTTTTGGGTGGAGCTCCACTTTAAGCACTTGCCGAATGTAGGACGTCTAAGGACGTCCTCGGTTTACAGTGGTTATACCAGGATGATGCCTGCACCTGCAGACATAATTCCAGTATGAAAATTTTCAGACGGTGATTCCCTTTACTGCAGAAGTGATTCTAGTGGCTGAACAGCCACTCAATCATATCTGTGAGTAGGGAAAGGGATTCCCCTCCCGCCGCCACCTTTCCCAGGCTTTGCTGTCTGATCATGAGTCCGGGAGCGATGCAACCAATGGTGACAGCTGCACAACACAGAGAAAGAGGAACTGACTTTGTTCCTCCCTCTCTGTTAACCTGGAAACCAAAAGTGGCGAGTATGTCGTCACTTCCGGTTCCGCCTCTCTGTTTACCTGGCTGTTAGCAGCCAGGAAAGCAGCCCATGAGACCAATCTATGTCTGATTGGCTGTATTGAAGGCCAGAGGAGAGATTTGGGGTCTAATATACCCCAGATCTCTCCATAAAGAGGACCTGTCATGGCCCATGCTGTCACATGTTATGTCATCCCTTGTGATAGCAATAAAAACAATTAAGAAAGGGTAAAAAAAAAAAAGTTTTGGATAAAATAAACATTAATAATAAAAAAAATTAAAAGCACCCCTGTCCCCCTGTGCGTACGCGCAAATGCAAACACATACGTTACTCCCGCACGCATATGTAAGCGATGATCGCACCACACATGTGAGGTATTGTTGTGAATGTCAGAGTGAGACCAAAAATTCTAGCACCAGATAACCTGTGTGTCTCTAAACTGGTAACCTGTAAAAACGTTTAAAGTGTCACCTATGAAGAATTTTAGGTACCGTAGTTTTCCGCCATTGCACGGGCGGATGCAATTTTGTTTTCAATCCCTTTTTTATTAAATTTATAAACATTTACAAAATACATACACATACATGTTCATTTTTCTTTACATTATGCGTCTTATCCTGTTTTCAAATTATGCTCTACCGTCTACTTCCCTATCATCTACTTACTACATTTTCCCCTACCATTCGTACTTCTTTCTCCCGACTCGTGTTCCTACCCATTCAAACAGTTGCGCCAAAAAGGAAAAACAAAAAACATTGGGGGGGGGGAGGAAACCCCCCTCTCTCCTATCCATTCCTCCCTTCCTTGCTCCCCGGGGCAGGGTCCTCCTATTCACAGACACTCTGTTAAGCTTTTTGAGAGCCAAAATTTTTCCCATCGTTGCCATATTTTGGGCATTGGATTGTTTGTTAATCCTTCCTCCCTGATCTGTTTTTCCATGAATTGCATTTCGTTCATTTCATTTACCCATTCCATTATTGTGGGACTTTTTGTTTTCCGCCATTTACGGGCTATTGTTGTTCTACCTGCTGTTATCATATGATGAAGTATATCTGTCTTTATAGTTTTTAGTGTCCCTGGGATTATGGATAATATTACAGTATCTATATTTATTTGTATCTCAGATTCTGATATCCTTCGGTATATCTCCAATATCTTATTCCATAAATCCCTCAACATTTGACACGCGTACCATATATGAGCTGTTGTTCCCCTGTCCACTAAACATCTCCAGCAGATTTCTGTATTCTTTTAATTTATTTTGTTTAGGATCACTGGGCTCCAATAGCACCTCATTATAATTTTGTAATTTCTTTCTTGATGTTTAACTGCTGTTGATGCCTTGTGGATTGTTAAGAATGCCTTTTCCCATTCTTTTACTGATATTGAATATCCTATTTCCTCCTCCCATTTTTTCATACATGCTAGTTCATTAATAAGCCCAGAAGGGATTAACATTCTATATATTTTAGAAAGTCCATTTCTCGGTTTTTGTTTCTCTGTTAACATTTGTTCGAAATCCATTGAAGGTCCATTAAAATCAGGGATATATGATTTTGGGATTCTATAAATGTTTTTAGTTGATAATATTGAATCCAGTTTTTTCTGTTTTCTATTCCCATTTCCTGAAACTTTGGGAGTTTGCCATCCACCAGGATTTGGGCCAGCCTCATACCCTCCATTCTGTTCCATTTCATAAATTTTGTAACTCCGTTTGCTGGTGGAAATTGAGGGTTGGAGAATAACGAGGTCATTGGTCCTATCATCGTGGATAGCCCTCCCTTTTTCAGAACTGTGTCCCATATATTTAGAGTAACTGATGAGAAAATCATTAATTCTTTTTTTTCAGGCCTATATTGGGGTTTAATCCATGGGAGGACTTTTAATTGCATTCCTATAATATCTTTCTATACTAACCCATTGCTTATTGTTCTCATTGTGATGCCAATCTATTATCCTAATTAATGATGCAGCTTGCAAATATTTAAGAAAGTCTGGTAATGCAAGTCCCCTGTTATCTTTTGTTCTAGTTAATATTTCTCTTTTTATTCTTGGGTGCTTTTGAAACCAGATAAAACTTCCCACAGCGTTTCGCAGCTGCATCATTAATTTTTTTGGAGGCATCAGAAATATGTATAGTAGTTTTGGTAGTATGTCCATTTTTACTACGTTGATTCTTCCTATCCATGAATTAATTATTTTCTCGTATTTTTGAAACAATTTAATAGTTTTGTGAATTATTGTAGAATAATTCCAGTCCTTCAAATTATTCAGATCAGTTGGTTTATATATCCCCAAGTATTTGATTGCCTCTTTTTGCCATTTAAAAGGAAAGTCTCTTTGAAGAAGTGTTTGATCTTTTTGGTTTAATGATATATTTAACATTTCTGATTTGTCATAATTGACTTTGAAATTACTTATTTTCCCGTATCGTTTAAACTTCTGTATCAAGTTTGGTAAAGTTATAATTGGGTTGGTAATATATATTAATAAATCGTCTGCGTATACTGCCATTTTGTATTCTTTTTCTTTAATCTTTATTCCTTGAATATCCCTATTTTTTTCGTATTGCTGTAGTAAGATGTTCCATCACAAGCACGTATATTAGTGGGGACAAAGGGCATCCCTGTCGAGTACCGTTTGATATCTGTATATATTCGGAAAGCATTCCGTTTGTTCTTACTTTAGCCCTGGAATTAGAATATAGCACCATCCCACCCTGTCGAACTCTTTTTCGGCATCTATTGACAGTAAGCAGGCTGGGATGGCCCTTTGAGCATATTCTATCAATGTACAAGTTTTCATTATATTGTCCTGTGTTTCCCTCCCCTTTGTGAATCCTGTTTGATCTAAATGTATGTGTTTGGGTAAGATAGGTGTTAATCTATTAGCAATTATTTTAGAATATAATCGTAAATCTATATTTGTGAGAGAGATTGTACGATAATTACTACATATTGTATGGTCCTTCTCTGGCTTGGGAATCAGTGTGATATGAGCCTCCATACTTTGTGGTGTAAATGTCTTGTCAGATAAGTACTTACCGAGGCCGAGATGCTGAGAGCGGTTCACCCTTGCGACTAAGCGCACTCCGCCCCCTGGAGGGGATACAGGGATTGAATGACACAAAAAGGCACAGGCTACCCAGCAGGCAGGAGTAGACTTGTGAGGTGGTCCTTGTAAGGTTGAGCAGCTGTGCAGAAACTGGCAGGTGGGATGACTTGATGAGGGAGACCAAACAGGAAGTCCAGAACCCGGCTGAGGGTCAAAGACAGAGGACCAGTAAAAACAGTCACTGGCTGAGGTATGGTGTCTGGGAGACACAAGGCAAGTCCAGGTCACAAGCAGAGGGTCAAGGCAAGGAGGCAGGAGGCAGGTCCCGGTCACAGGCAGAGGGTCAAACACTAGAGACAAAGCGGAGTCCGTTTAAGCAGGCCAAGGGTCAGGTCCAGGAGAAGAGCAGAGAAGTCAGGGGCAATCCGGGTCACAACAGGTAATTAGGTACAGGAAACAGGATCAAATGCAAACGGGAAGCTAAAGACAAACCAGCAACTTGTCTGAGCACCAGAGCAACTTTTATAGGCCAGCCAAAGGGTCACGTTGAGCGTGTGCTAGTGCGCATGTGCGCGCGCCATTCCGTCGGACCGCGAACGTGTATGCGCCGGAGCGCCGTTCCGCCGCGCATGCGCGCAGGGACACGGCTGATGTGGCTGGAAGGATTATTCCTCTGACACGTCTGTGATGCCAATATGGAATTATATGTCTTTTTTAAAATTGGTGTAATTATATTCTGAAATACCCTATAGAATCTAGGTGTATAACTGTCTGGGCCTGGGTTTTGCCCAGGACCAAAGCGGGTATCACTTGCTGTATTTCTTCCGTGGAAATGAATTTTTCCAGACCTTCTATTATTTCTTTAAAGAATGTGGGTAAGGCTGTTTCTTTGATATATTGGCGGATTTCTTCCAAATTCCTATCCTCCTTTTCCTTTTCTTGTTGTGTTTTTATGTTATATAATTTTGAATAGTATGTGTAAAATGTTTTGGATAGCTCCGTGGGGTAATAAATTAATTCTCCAGTAGACTTTACGATTTTAGTTATGGAGGTCTAGGAATATTGTTGTTTTAAGGGTCTAGCTAATATTTTCCCTGTTTTATTTCCTGATTGATATATTTGAGCTCTATTTTTATCCCTTAACCGTAGGGCCTGTTCATCAAATATGGCTTGCAATTCTCTTCGTTTATCATTTAAAACTATTCTATCTGCCAAATTACAATTTTGTTTATGCATATTTTCCAATCTGGAAATTTCTCCTTATAATTGAGATGTTTTTTGCTCTCTTACATTTTTTATTCTTGTTCCATGTTTGATGAACAGCCCCCGTATTACGCATTTTAATGTTTCCCATTGTACGGGAATTGATGTATTATCCTTTTCATGTATCTGTAGGAATTCCCCGATTGCTTATCGGATATCTGTCTCGCATTTTTTATCCTTGATCAAATTGTCCGTCAACCTCCATGTTCCCAATGGTTTCCCATATTTAATTATTGCTAGTTCCATGTAGATCGGGGTGTAATCTGACCAAAGAAAATTTCCAATGTCCGTGGAAGGGGTCATCATCAGATCTGATTGTTTTATAAAAAAGTAATCTATTCTATGATATGTTTTATGTATATTTGAGTAATAGGAATTGTTCTTTTCCGTCTGGTGTTGAGCCCTCCATATATCTACCATTTGGTGTTTTTCCAAGAATTTTTTAAATTCTTTTAGCTGACTATTCTTTCTATTTGTATTGACTGCTGTTGTGTCTAATTTGGTATCCATTATAAAATGTAGGACCCCTCCGGTTACTATTGTCCCTTATGCTATATCTATTGCATCCACAAACATTTTTATCCCACTCTTTATTTGCTCATAATTAGGTAAGTATACGTTAATGATGGTAAATATCTTTCCATATAGCTGAACCTTTATAATTAAGGATCTGAAATGTTTCCCATTCCAAGTTTGTAATATTTGGTGAGGTATATCTTTATGGATCGCAATGGATACTCCTCGGGATTTAGAATATGTAAATGTGTCATGAATCCATGTTGGATAGTTTCTATTATTTAATTTGGGGATATGATCTGAACGAAAATGTGTTTCCTGGAATAAAATAATACCCACCCTCTGTTTATGAAATAGATTTAAAATTTGAGTTCTTTTGGAGGGAGAATTGAGGTCTCTTGCGTTAAAGGAGCAGAACTTCACCTTCTCCATGATTCAAAGAGGGTATGGTAAAAAAAACGGAAGGAGAGGAAAAGGAAAACAAAGAAAAAAATAAAAAGGAGGGGGAAAAAATAAAAACCCACAAGAAAAAAGCAACACTCACTCAGACGCGTCATATCACTCACCCTATTACCTACTCTCTCACTACCAAATCTATTGACTTGTACCAAGTCTATCTTACTATAGTAAGGACCCTATTGGGGGAGGTCCGAAACCGCTATAACCTAATCTGCAGGTCACGCGAGAGTTGCATGTCGCACTTATCTTACTTTATTTTATTTTTTTATTAGGATTGAACGATTTTACATTTATATATTCTTTGTTTATAAAATATTATGTCTTCCAGATTGGTAGTATTTTTTCTAATAACTAGGCATATTTTTAGAAATACCAGACAATGATTGTATTTTCTACATGCTTTATTCCACGTTACCCTTTCCTTTTTTGTGGGTGGGGGGGGGGGGGTGAATACCAAGACGGATGCAATTTTAAAGCATGTTAGGTATCTGTTTACTCTGTTTAACATCATCTTTTATATTTTACAGAAAATTAGGTATTATATCGTGTTTGTGTGCAGTAAAATGAATGAAAGTGTACTTTTTTCAATAAAAATTGCATTTTTAAAAACCGCTGCGCAAATACTGTGTAACATACAAAGATTGCAACACCCATCATTTTATTCAATAGGGCATTTGCAAAAAACAAATATATATATATATATATATATATATGTTTGGGGGTTCTAAGTAATTTTCTAGCAAAAAAAATTAAAATTTATTATCAAATACCGTAATTTTCCTTTCCTGATGAACTCCATGGCAGACTACGTGTGGGTTAATTCCACCTCTTCTCCAATGCTATAGGACCCCACTCTCATAAATTTGAGCTCACCGCTAGAGACTGCGTTCTGCAACTAGCCACCTCTTGATCAATGAGTGGGAACTCCGTCTGCCATGGGGTCCATCAGGAAAGGAAAATTACGGTAAGTGTTTGATAATAAATTTTCAGTTTTCCTGACAGACTCCATGGCAGACTACGTGTGGGAAATAGCTAGCCAAACCACACGGGTGGGTATGCTAAACAAAATTAATTTTATTTGCCCCGTCAACTGACAGGATTCTTAAACCAAAGTTCACAGAAGATAGAGAAGCAGGTTCTGTACAATAGTGTGACATAAAGGTATTTATGGAGGTCCACGAGGCCGCTATGCAGAGCTGCTGCCCACAAAGCCACCGAACCCCTGGTGGAGTGTGCTGTCACCGCCTCTGGAGGAGCCAAGCCCTTAGCCCTATAAGCTTGCAGGATGGACTGGACGATCCAGGTCGCAATCATTCTGGTAGAGGCTCGCTTCCCCTTGTTGCTGCCGGAGTGCAGAATAAACAGGTAGTCGGAGCGTCTAAAGGAAGAAGTAACTTGCAGGCATTCCAATTTGCCTACATCCAGAGGATGAACTTCGGTAGACCCCGGGGTCCTGGATGTAGGCAGGACAATTTCTTGGCTCTCATGGAACACTGAAGAAACTTTTGGGTTTGAGTCGAGCATAGGGATGAGGACCACCTGGTCCGGGAAGAAAGTCAGTAATGGTTCTTCATGACCCAAGGACCCAATCTCAGAGACCCTCTTGGCCGAAGTGATGGCTACTAGGAAAGCGACTTTTGCGGAAAGATCTTTAATAGAAAGCGGGGCAGAACCCGCCGTACTGAGTCCAGACAGTGAGTGGAGGACAAGGGGAAGATCCCATTTGGGGAATCCTGGTCCCCTTAGAAAGAAGGTCTGGCCTGAGAGGCAGAGCAATCTCAGCCCCCCATCCCCTAACACAGGGATTTAAATATCACCACCATAATGACGTCACCGCCGCGCCCAGTCTACGCCTGCGTAGTAGCGACCTGCCACAGAGCGCCTGCATGCGCGAAACTAATCCTCGGTTTCGTTCGCGGGTCGCGAATGCGCCGAAGCGATCCGGTGCCGCGACCAAGAAGAGGGAGCCATGTGCTGGAGTGCTCCTGCGTTCCAGGCGCCATTAAGCAAAGTAACGAAAACAGGCAGAGAAAAAAGGGGAAAACAAGAAAGAGGGCACCAGGGGGGAACAATACAGGGTATACAACAAAAACTGCTGCCATGGAGAAAGGAATCTTCAAACCTGCCAGCCGATCCACTGCTCTTTCATCTGGGCACACAGAGGCCGTCCCCACCACTGGGCACAGAGGACTGGAGCCACACACCCGCCCATGGCAGGGCCCTGGGCTATCTTGGCACCACCAGAACATATTCCCAACATTCAACTTTGATTGATTGGACGTCCAAAAACGTAAGTGCATTACTTGCAGGTCCAATGAGGAGGACAAAAAAGGAATGCAGTCTCTAGCGGTGAGCTCAAATTTATGGGAGTGGGGTCCTATAGCATTGGAGAGGAGGCGGGGTTAACCCACACGTAGTCTGCCATGGAGTCTGTCAGGAAAATAGGATTTTTTACTCACCGTAAAATCCTTTTCTCTGAGTCCATGGACCGACACAGCTTCTCTATTGACAAAGTGGGTATTATCCGTTAATTAGGAGTGACTAGGCAGAAAAACTTGTAAAAAGTGTTGCATCACACCTTCTACAGTACCGCCCAGGGGGCGGACCCTCTGGGTATACCCTCTCAGTCTGCATCTTCGCAGATCAGTTTGTCAAAAAGCAGTACAAACTTAAAAGGAGGGGTGGGTGCTGTGTCGGTCCATGGACTCAGAGAAAAGGATTTTACGGCGAGTAAAAAATCCTATTTACTCTTTCGTCCATGGACCGACACAGCTTCTCTATTGACAAAGTGGGACGTCCCAAAGCAGTGTCAGAGAAAAAAACGAGGGGTGGTAACAGCATAAAAACAAACTTCACCCCAAAACACAAAAACAGCACTCCTCCAACGGAGGAGTTGCAACTCTAAACAGCCGCTTGCAAAACCTTGCGGCCGAAAGAGGCATCCGAAGATGCACCTACATCAACCTTGTAGAATTTTGTGAAAGTGTGAGCGGACGACCAAGTCGCCGCTTTACATAATTGGGAAACAGACGCTTGATGTCGGAAAGCCCAAGAGGCACCTATTGCCCTGGTTGAATGCGCCGTGACAGGAAAGGGGGGCGACTGACCCTTTAAGGCGTAAGCCTGGATTACTATCTGTCGGATCCACCTAGAGATGGTGGCCGATGAGACTGCTTGGCCCTTCTTGGGACCAGCCACCGAAACAAACAGTGAGTCTGACTTCCGGAACAGGGAAGTAGCAGATAGGTATACTCTCAAAGCTCGGACAACGTCCAAGGAATGCAACGCCGACTCCTTAGGATTCGACGGCTGAGGACACAAGGATGGAAGTACAATGTCTTCGTTGAGATGAAAAGCCGAAACGACTTTCGGAAGAAAGGAAGGCTGCGGCCGCAGAACCACCTTATCCATGTGGAAAATCAAATAGGGAGCCTTGCAGGACAAGGCTGCCAGCTCAGAGACTCGTCTAACTGACGTAACAGCCACCAAAAAGACCACTTTCTGAGAAAGTGTCAACAGGGGAATATCTCTAATATCCTCAAACGGTGCCTTCTGGAGCACGGAGAGGACCAGGTTCAAGTCCCACGGAGGTAACGGGGGACGGACCGGAGGGGCCACATGTCGGACCCCCTGCGCAAATGTACTCACGAGAGAGTGAGTCGCCAGGGGTCGCTGAAAAAAGACAGCCAGGGCAGATATCTGTCCCTTAATCGTACTTAGGGCAAGCCTTTGGTCCACCCCATGCTGTAAAAACAGCAGGATTCTGGAAACCAAATAGGTACGTGGATGCCATTTCATTTCCTCACACATGGAGATGTAGGCCCTCCAAGTGCGGTGATAGACCTTCCTAGAGGACGGTTTTCAAGCACTTCTCATAGTAGAGATTACTGAGTCTGACAGGCCCCGGTCTCTCAGTACCTGGTTCTCAACAGCCATGCCGTTAAAGCCAATGACTGTAAAGCAGGATGGAATATGGGACCTTGCGATAGCAGGTCCTTCCGTAGTGGTAGGCGCCAAGGGACGTCTGCTACCAGACGTACTAGATCGGCGTACCAAGGACGCTGAGGCCAATCTGGAGCGATTAGGATCATTGGAATTCCCTCTGCCTCCACTCTGCGGAGCAGAAGAGGAAGAAGCCTTAAGGGAGGGAAGGCATAGATTAGCCGATACTGACCCCACGATGCTACCAACGCGTCCGTTGCGTCTGCCCATGGGTCTCTTGACCGGGCCACAAATCTCAATACCTTCCGATGGAGTCGGGAAGCCAGAAGATCTACGTCTGGTGTGCCCCATCTTTGGCAGAGGAGTTGGAACACCTCCGGGTGTAAGGACCATTCTCCCTGGTCCAGCATCTGGCGGCTCAGGTAGTCCGCCTGCCAGTTTTCCACACCCGGAATGTACACGGCCGACAGTGCCGATACGCTCCTCTCTGCCCACTTCAGGATGTGAGCGATCTCCGATGCTGCAGCTGAGCTTCTTGTTCCTCCCTGATGATTGACATATGCCACTGCTGTGGCGTTGTCTGACTGGATCCTGACTGGACGCCCTTGCAGCCTCTGAGACCATTTGAAGAGGCACAGCTTGATCGCCCGGATCTCCAGGACATTGATCGGCAGGAGGGCTTCCTCTGGGGTCCAGCGACCTTGCGCCGACTGGACACCCCAGTCTCCCCCCCAACCTGTAAGGCTGGCGTCCGTCGTGATCACTATCCAGTAAACCGGAAGAAATGACTTCCCGGCCATTAGAGCCGGTGCTGTCAGCCACCATACCAGGGATCTCCTGACTAGGTGGCTCACTCGGATTTGATAATCCAGAGATGAAGGGCATCTGTTCCATCTGGACAGAACTTCCTTCTGTAACACTCGAGTGTGGTATTGAGCATATGGGACCGCCTCGAAGGAGGCTACCATGAGGCCCAACACTCGCATGCAAAAACGGAGTGACGACCAATTCCTGGAAGTCAGCTGCCGTACTGCAGCCCGGAGGGTCTGCAACTTCCCCACAGGGAGGAATACCTTTGCCTCTGAGGAATCCAGAATCAACCCCAGGTACACTAGGCGTTGAGTCGGCACCAATACTGACTTTTGCGTGTTTAGTATCCAACCACAGTCTCGAAGAGTCTGACAGGTAATGGACACGCTTACCTCTAATTCTGAGCTTGAAGGGGCCTTCAGCAGAAGGTCGTCCAAGTAACCTGTGATAGCGATACCCCGCTGTCTTAGAAGTGCCAGAATCGGAGCGAGCACCTTGGTGAACGTCCTGGGTGCTGAGGCAAGGCCAAACGGGAGGGCCACAAACTGGTAGTGGTTCTTCCCGATAGCAAATCGCAGAAACCTCTGGTGTCTAGAGTATATGGGGACATGCAGGTATGCGTCCTTGATGTCCAAGGAGGCCAGAAAGTCCCCCGGATGGAGAGCCGTGACTACAGATCGAACCGACTCCATCCGAAATCTTTGTACCTTCACAAAGCAATTGAGGGCTCTGAGATCCAAGATTGGACGAACCCCCTCCTTCTTCGGCATAATGAACAGATTTGAGTAAAAACCCTGACCCCGTTCCTGTTCTGGAACTGGAATAACTACCCCGCGTTCCAGTAGACCCTGGACCGCCCCATACAGGGCCTCCCGACGGGTCGGTAGTAGCTGGAGATTGGAGGTGATGAATCTGTCTGGTGGACAAGAGAGAAATTCTATCTTGTAGCCTGAGGAGATTACTTTGCAAACCCACCTGTCGGAGACTAGAACAGTCCACTGAGTCACAAATTTGCGAAGACGTCCCCCCACCCGAGAGCTGGGTGGGGGCAGACCTTCATGTGGACGCAGATTTATCCGCAGGCTTGTTGGGTCTGCGGGACCAAGGACGCTTCTGTCCTTGGGAAAGCGCTTTATCGGCCTGGGGTCTTTTCCCTGTCGCCTTAAGGGGGCGAAAAAAATGCTTACGTGCAGTAAAGGAGGGCCCTTGCCCTTGGCGTGGTCCCTTACCCTTGCTAGTTTGGGGAAGCAAAGTGCTCTTACCTCCTGTGGCATCCTTGATGATGTCATCCAGAGAAGCCCCAAAAAGTCTGTCGCCCTTAAAAGGCAGATCCAACAGGGCTTTCTTGGAAGTCTGGTCCGCAGACCAGCCCTTTAGCCAGATCAGGCGGCGTATTGCTACTGCATAAACCAAAGCTCTTGACAGCAGGGGAATAGTATCCATGTCTGACTCGCAGACAAACTTAAGGCCCTGGACCAACTGGTCGGCCAAAGTTATCTCATTAGGAGGAGCATCTCGCTCCTTTAACCCCTGGAGTAGCAATTTTGCCCATTCAGTAAGTGTCTGAGACACTAGGGCCCCCGCCAATGCCGGGCGTACTGCCGAGCCTACCACTGAGTATAGGTAGCGAGCGAGCGCTTCAGCCTTCTTATCCACAGGGTCCTTGAAAACAGGAGCCCCTTCTACTGGAATAGTGGTGGCTCTATTAAGTCTGGACACCGAAGGGTCCACTATAGGGGGAGAGGTCCATATCTTCAGAAAACTCTCCTCAAAGGGGTACCGTACTGCAAACCTCTTTGGGGCTGTAAAGACCCTCAGTGGGTTCTCCCATTCCTTGTATAAGAGTTTGTCAAAATAAGACACACAAGGGAACACCTTAGCAGTGCGGGCAGGTTTACGAAACCCAAAGGGGACTGGAGTATCTACTACTTCTGCAGTCTTTTCCAACTTTAGCGTATCCCGCACTGCAGTAATAAGGTCAGATACCAAAGCCGTCTCGCGTACTGACCTGGACTTGGAGTCCTCCTCACTGTCCGATCGGTCACGGTCTGCAGTCTCTGATGCATCAGAATCTGGGCCATGAGCCGTAGCTGGACCTGGTTCTGCATCAGAAATATCCCCAGAAGATTGCAGGGGACGGGGGCGTTTATTACCCCCTGTATTCCCGTGTGCTGCTTCCACCCTGGCAGCAAACGCCTCTAGGATTGCCAACATAGCATCCATAGACACCTCAGGGACACCAGCTGCTAAATCTGGTGTTTCAGGGGAGAAGACATCTGGCTCAGATGCCATGCTGACCACACGCTGACATCCACAGGGCTCCAGGCAAGATATCAATAGGCCACCCTCCTGTGCTGCAGAGAGGCTGGGTCACCCAGAGGACTCACCACCCTGGATAGGTACTGCTATGCTGCGCCTGTGATGCTGTCCCTCTGCTGCTGTGTCAGTCTGCTTCTTTTATCAGCACTTCCAGTGTGAATTTTCGCGCCAGTGTAATGCACCCTAGAGGCCGGAGGCTCTCGCAAAATGGTTGCCAAAAATGTCTGTATGGAAGATAATGTGGGCTCTAAGAAAATGGCCGCCCACAGAAGATAGAGGTCAAGCAGCCATAGCCCACAAAAAGATGGCCGCCGAACGGCAATATCTGCATACAGGGTTGACAAACATGGCCGCCGATCAGCTGATAGGGGCCAGTGGGTGTGGCCGAACCACAGGAAGATGGCCGCCGGGCAGTCACAAGAGGCCAAACTTGGCATGGACCACCTCAAAATGGCCGCCGACAGCATGGAGGAGGAAGGACACAAACACAGGTAAGAAAAAATGACATTTCTTTTAAATGTTAGTTACAGCCAGCCCCGCTCCAGTGGGACCCCCTAGGTGACCCCCAGCACCCAGCAACCTTTAGCTAGAAGCCCAGGGAGGAGGGAAAGGCAGGGAGAGAGGGAAGAAAGGGGCCACAACCACTTACTTGATCTCTCCAGGAATGTCCAGCTAAATCACCCAGCCGAGGCAGGGGAGTTTTACTTACCTATCCTGCATGTATTCTGCTGGAAGACATTCCAAACAGATCATCGTCCGTGCCCGGAAGGTGACTGTTGGCCAGGCATGCTGTGATTGGACCCAGAAGGGACGATCATATGTATGCCCTGGAGCATGACGCTCACCGGACAGGCTGCGGCGACTCGGCCGTAAGGTCAGCCGAAGCTGAGCGGTCCGATGCAAGCCTTGGAGCGTAAGCTCACCGGTCAGGCTGCTGCGACTCGGCCGTAAGGTCAGCCGAAGCTGAGCGGTCCGATGCAGGCCCTGGAGCGTAAGCTCACCGGCCACCCGTGGAGCGACGGGCATGTCGTGGAAAACCCAGTGCGTAGCTAGGGTCGGCACACGCTCGATGGCCGAAACTGGAGAGACTACAAGGATCGAGGATCCAGCCTGTCACCCAGTCGGCAGTTGATCGAAGATCGCAGGAAACAACAAATGTAGCAAAAAAAATAAAAAAATAAAAATATATATATCTTTTTTCCCCGGACCAATGGGCCCGAAGGGAGCCATGTCCTACTCCTTGCTAGACAGAAAAAAACTGATCTGCGAAGATGCAGACTGAGAGGGTATACCCAGAGGGTCCGCCCCCTGGGCGGTACTGTAGAAGGTGTGATGCAACACTTTTTACAAGTTTTTCTGCCTAGTCACGCCTAATTAACGGATAATACCCACTTTGTCAATAGAGAAGCTGTGTCGGTCCATGGACGAAAGAGTAAAGTAGATTTTTACATGTAGGAAAGAAGTGTCAGAATTGGCCAGATTGGCAAGTGGTTAAGCCTGCATGCACACTAGTGTTCACAAAACACATTAAAAAAGCATGTTGCAACTGCAGTGACAGTCATTGCTAATGGCACCCTAAATGTGTTAACAAAAATGCACAGCAAAACCAGTGGTTAAAAAAATGGCTAAAGCTTAAAAACATACATGAACTTTTTTGCCTTTGTCATATGTAGGGCAGCCTATTGAAATGAATGGGCTGCCCTATACACAAAGTACAACAAAGCATGAAAAAATGCACATACGATCCCATGATCGAGGGTATAAGATTTTTCCTACGTTTTATTATCATTGATTCAAAAGGCAAATAAAAACTGTAGGGTTATAACACCCAAGTCATATGTTAATAAGAGATATATAGTAGAATACAGAGCCTGCAAGCCAACCTCTGTTCTTTCAACATCTGGCACACCCACACCACCCCGCTGTCCAGTGAGGTGCCTCAGCGGGTTTATAACGAGGTGTCCCTTTGCACTGTGGGGTGTGCCAGGCTCCAAAGCCAATGCTGAATTTAGATTTCAAAATATCCTGGTCAATCTAGTATATAACAGACTGGCAAAGTAGCTGCAATGTTCCTTGAACTCCTGCTCCTGTTAACCCAGGAAATTGACTGCCATGGGAAGCTGGTAAGTTTATCGCTGCATCTGTTATCTCTCCAGTATCTCTCGCCAATGGGATTGTTTGCAAAGTAAGTGACTTTGTGGTTATTCCACTGGGAATTTAAATGATTAAGGGTACAAAAGCTGGCCGGGCTACCTGTTTTTTTACATTGAAACAATCCTTATAACTTGGTTCCTGGGAAAATTTGGTTCCAGCACCTCTCACCGATTGGGGATTGTTTGCAAAATATCCTTGCGGTTATTCCACTGGGAATTTGAATGATTAAGGGTACAATCCAGGCTGTACTATTCTTACAGAAAAGCAAGGATTCTGTCATTTTTCTTTCCCCTGAAACAATCCTTGTAAGGTTCCTGAGAACATTTGGTCCCAGCACCTCTCACCGATTTTTGTATAAAAATGCTTAGTAAGTTAAACACTGGCAATGGCTTATAGGGCACAGTGCAGAAATTTGTAATTACTTTGTGAGAGGAGGAGGATTAATCATTAACAGTATCTGCAAATATTATGATCAAATCCTAGTGATACTATGCACCATTTAAAGACTCACATTTAAAGACCATTCATTTTATATCTTACTATAACATTGTATGTGCATTTAACGTATTTTATGTATGTTATTTACCTGTAAAAGCCTCCCTTATTTAGACATCCAAAAGTCCTCTTGGATATGTCAGAAGTTCCAGCATATTCAGAGCTGTCACTCAAGTAACACTCTATAGCAGAAGTTGGCAAACCCAGGGAGGTACAAATCTACTTTAAAAATATGAAAGCGACCAAAGATCAATAAAAGGAGGTGGTGGCACAATATAAAGGGGGTGTGTCCAAGTTAAAATGGTGTGGTCAGACTTGCTTTCTGGGTATAACAACATAACACATCAGATTAATCTGTTAATGAAGCATTGGAGAGAGACTTAATTTAGGCTTATTCACAGAGCCATTGTATAATTTCTTCCAGGCAAAGATATCCCGCAAGCTGCTTACTGCCCTCTGTGTGATACCTTGAAACCCACATTCTACATCGTCTTTGGTCCTGTCAACTCGTATTGAATTATTGGAAAATGGTGCTTACTTATATTCAGGGGATAACACACTTCTGCATCCCTAAGGATACCATGCTTTTGCTCTTTGGATTTGACAGCCTTTTGCTCTCTTCAGAGGCATGTCCATTTACCCTGGATCCATATATGCTTGTTGGTGGCACGAAGGGCCATTTTGAAGAAATGGCCTTCCTCTTCATCTCCAACCCTATCGGATGTTGAAAGGGAGTTAAAAACTTTCCTTTATCAGGAAAAGCTAGATGTGGAGCTGTTCCATAAAACTTCAAAAAAGCATTTCATATAAGTGGCAGGCATTTATTGTTCCTACTTTTTCCACATCAGAAGCGATATCCCTTTACAACTCTTTCTATTACAATCAAGACGTTATTCAATGTTGTACAAACTCCCCTCAATGCCATACTTGAGCGCAGATCATCCCTCTTTTATACAAGAGTAGGTCTCCCCATATTATAACAATTCTTGCTTCCATTCGCTATTGTAACTTATGCTGTACTGGTCCTTTTTTTTTAATGTAATTTCATTTTATTTGCTGATGTATGTAGAAAGATTTATCTCTGTAGGGCAGTGGTTCTCAACTCCTGTCCTCAGGACCCACTAACAGGCCAGGTTTGCAAGATAACTGAAATATATCACAGGTGATATGATTTGCTGCTCAGTGAGTGCAACATTCTAGTCTGCATTTACCCAATGTAATACTTAAAATCTGGCCTGTTAGTGGGTCCTGAGTAGGGATGAGCCAAACACCCCCCGGTTCGGTTCGCACCAGAACCTGCGAACGGACCGAAAGTTTGCGTAAACTTTAGAACTCTGTTAAAGTCTATAGGACACGAACGTTCGAAATCAAAAGTGCTAATTATAAAGGCTAATATGAAAGTTATTGTCCTAAAAAGGGTTTGGGGACCCGGGTCCTGCCCCAGGGGACATGTATCAAATGCAAAAAAAGTTTTAAAAATGGCAGTTTTTTCGGGAGCAGTGATTTTAATGATGCTTAAAGTGGAAAAAAAAAGTGAAATATTCCTTTAAATATCGTGCCTGAGGGGGTGTCTATAGTATGCCTGTGAAGTGGCACGTGTTTCCCGTGTTTAGAACTGTCCCTGCACAAAATGACATTTCTAAAGGCAAAAAAGTCATTTAAAACTGCTTGCGGCTTTAATGTAATGTCTGGTCCCGGCAACATGGATGAAAATCATTGAGAAAAATGGCATGGGTACCCCCCCCCACCCCCTCCCCAGCCCATTACCAGCCCCTTTGGGTCTTGTATGGATTTTAAGGGGAATCCCGCAGCCAAATAAAAAAAAAGGAAAGGCGTGGGGCCCCCAGGCCCTATATACTCTGAACAGCAGTATACAGGCGGTGCAAACAAGACAGGGACTGTAAGTTTGTTGTTACGTAGAATCTGTTTGTAATTTTGAACTGGTACATTTTTAAAGTGTAGCTCCAGCCGAAAAATCTATTTTTACGTTTTTTGGAAAAGATAGGGAAGGGTTATCACCCCTGTAACATTTGTTTTGCTGTCTGTGCACCTGTTCAGAACATTTCACCTCACTTTCCGTTCCAATGACAAATGTTTTTAAAAAATTTGGGGTTTTTAGTGAAACAAGGAAAGGTGATAAAGCATCAGTAGAGAGGAGACACCTTTTTCCCATATTAACTCTTACAGGTGAGAATTTCCCTTCCTAGGGGTAGATTTCCTCTCACTTCCTGTTGTCTCCTTCCGTTTGCAAGTAGGAGTCGTTTGTAAGTTGGATGTTTGAAAGTAGGGGCCTGCCGTATATACTCTGCAGAAATTTGGCCCTTAGGTGTTGGTGTTGCCACAACACTGTAAGCCCTCACAGTTACTCTTGGTGGGCGCTGGAACGCCCTGCTGTGAACTATTATATCAAGAATTGTAATTACATGCCATTGTTGAACAGTGGTAGGAAAAATTGGGCCTTTGGTGGTGGTGGTGGTGGTGCTGGTGCCACAACACTGTAAGTCCTCACAGTTACTCTTGGTGGGCGCAGGAATGGGCCCAGCTGCGAAATATTAGATCAAGAATTGTAATTACATGCCCCTGTTGAACAGGGGCATAAAAATTGAGCCTTAAGCACTGGTGCCACAACACTGCAACCCCTCACAGATACTCTAGTTGGAGTGCAGAAATTAGCCCTGCTGCAAAGTATTGCATCAAAAATTGTAATTACATGCCCCTGTTAAACAGGGGCTGAAAAATTGGGCCTTAGGCACTGGTGCTGGTGCCACAACACTGCAACCCCTCACAGATACTCTAGTTGGCAAAGTATTGCATCAAAAATTGTAATTACACGTCCCTGTTAAACAGGGGCTAAAAAATTGGGCCTTAGCCACTGGTTGAGGTGCCCAGAACCAAAAATGTTCTTACAAGCTATCAGCATGATCATTGAGGAGGAAGAGGATAGTCACTCAGCATCAGCATAGGCAGTCTTGAAGGCATCTGACATTTCAAAATAAAATATTTGGTTACATCAGCATCAGGTGCTTGGTAGCTGGGGATGATCCAAGACTGATTCATTTTTATGAAGGTCAGTCGATCAACAGAGTCGGTGGACAGGCACACCCTGTGATCGGTTACAAAGCCTCCAGCAGCACTGAATGTGCGTTCAGAAAGAACGCTGGATGCAGGACAGGCCAGTAGCTCAATTGCATACTGTGCAAGCTCTGGCCAGTGATCCATCCTCAAGACCCAGTAACCTAGAGGATTTTCGGTGGGAAAGGTGTCCAAGTCTGATCTTGCCCCTAGGTATTCCTGCACCATGTAAACCAGACGCTGGCGATGGTTGCTGGAACCGACCATACCTTGGGGCTGCGGACTAAAAAATTGTCTGATCGCATCAGTCAGACGGCCACCTTCTCCACCGCTCCTTCTTTTGACTGAACGAAGCCTCAGCAACACGTTGTCCAGGACCAGGAAATTGTAACCTTCCAGTCTCTGGAAACACGTTGCACATACCTTTCTGCAAGGCCTCCCGAAGATGTTTCATCCTCTGCTCCCTCTGCTCCGGCAAGATAAGGTCCGCAACCTTACCCTTGTAACGTGGATCAAGGAGGGTTGCCAGCCAGTAATGATCCCTCTCCTTGATAGCATGAATACGAGGATCCTTCCGCAGGCTTTGCAGGATCAGGAAGGCCATGCAGAGTAGGTTTGCTGAGGCATTCGGTCCGGAGTCCTCTGGGTCACTCAGGACGACATGATCTGCAGCCACCTCCTCCCAGCCACGTACAAGTCCATGGGTGTCTTGGGACTGTAATTTTTTCCTTGAAGACTAGGCTCCACCTCCATGCTGACACAATCCTCCTCCACCTCCTCATCGTCCTCTTCCTGTGTGATAGGCGGGCCAGCAGGAACACTATTTAGATAAAGGGGGCCTTGAGAGGTAAGGAAGTCCTCCACTTCCTCCCTCTGTTCTGCCTCAAGTGCCCTGTCCATTATTCCACGCAGCGTGTGCTCCAACAGGTGGACAAGAGGGACAGTGTCACTGATGCATGCACTGTCACTGCTCACCATCCTCGTGGCCTCCTAAAATGGTGCCAGGACAGTGCATGCATCCCTGATCATGACCCACTGGCGTGGCAAAAAAAAAAACAAGCTCCCCTGACCCTGTCCTGGTGCCATATTGGCACAGATACTCATTGATGGCCCTCTGCTGCGTGTGCAGCCGCTGCAGCATGGCCAACGTTGAGTTCCACCTGGTGGGCATGTCACAGATTAGGCGGTTCTTGGGCAGGTTAAATTCCTTTTGAAGGTCAGCCAGCCGAGCACTGGCATTATATGACCAGCGGAAATGCACACAGACTTTCCTGGCCTGCCTCAGGACATCCTGTAAGCCCGGGTACCTGCCCAAGAACCGCTGCACCACCAAGTTAAGGATGTGAGCCAAACAGGGCACATGGGTCAGGTGTCCCTGTCGGAGGGCGGAGAGGAGGTTGGTGCCATTGTCGGATACCACCATTCCTGGCTTAAGCTGGCGTGGCGTCAACCACCTCTGAGCCTGCCCCTGCAGAGCTGACAGAATCTCTGCCCCAGTGTGGCTCCTGTCCCCCAAGCACACCAGCTCAAGCACCACATGGCATCTCTTTGCCTGCGTACTTGCATAGCCCCTTAAACGCCTACGGAGCACCGTTGGTTCCGAGGACAAAGCACAGGAAGAGGCCATGGAGGAAGAAGAATAGGAGGGGGTGGAGGAGAGAGGTGTGTCAGAATCACCAGTAGTAGCATTTTGGAGGCGTGGTGGCGGAACAACCTCCAACACTACTGCACCTTGTCCTGCATCCTTCCCAGCTGCCAGCAGAGTCACCCAATGCGCCATGAAAGATAGGTAACGTCCCTGTCCATGCCTGCTGGACCATGAGTCAGCGGTAATATGCACCTTACCGCTGACCGCCCTGTCCAGCGAGGCCAAGACATTGCCTTCCACATGCCGGAATCGCCTTTCGTGAGAAAAAGTGGCATTTGGGAACCTGCCACTGAGGAACCGCACATTCCACAAACTTAAGGGAAGGGGGCAGATTCTACCAACTGAAAAGGCAGCAGTTGAAGTGCTAGCAATTTAGCCAAGCTAGCATTCAACCGCTGGGCATGTGGATGGCTGGGAGCGAACTTCTTTCAGCGGTGCAGCAGCTGGGGCAGGGAAGTTTGCCTAGTACAATCTGACGTTGGTGTACCGATAGCAGATTGCCCGCAAGTACTTGGCTGTGATACACCTAATTCTACACCTTCATTCCTCTCAGTGCAGGTTTCAGCGAGGACTGAAGGTATAGTGGGGTTAGAGATCCCAGCTGATGAGGAGCAAGGAGAGGTCCGCTTTGTTCTTTGGTGTGGGTCTTTTAGGTGTGCTTGCCAACGAACTGCATGGCAGGTCAATATATGTCTGAGCAAGCATGTGGTGCCCAAGCAGGTGATGTTTTGGTCACACGAGATACGCCTGAGACATATGTTGCAAATAGCAGCGCTGCGATCTGATGCACTCGTCTCAAAAAAGGCCCACACCAAAGAACTTTTGGAATAACGTGCAGAGACAGCAGCAGCCTGCACATGCGGAGCTCTGCGGTGTGATGCTGTCAGTGTGCTGCCCTTAAGCTGGCCCCTGGAGAGTATCCTGCCTCGTTGGAGATGTGCCTCCTCCTCCTCTCTTCTATCAGGCACCCACATAGAGTCCGTGACCTCATCATCCCCTCCCTCCTCATCACTGTAGCAAACCTGGCAGTATGCTGCAGCTGGGGGAACATGACTGCCAGATTGCTGTCCTTCTTGTGCACCCCCTCTCTCTGGGCTCAGGTTACTGCCTTCCTCTAGCTGGGTACCATCATCGGAGCCTTCAAAACGCTGGGCATCCTCCTGGAGCATGTACCCAACACTGTGGTCAAACAGTTCGGGGGACTCCTCAGGAGGACATGGTGGGGCTAGGGAAGGAGTGACTGATGCCATTGAGCCAAGGGAAGAGGCCGCTTTGGCAGCTGCTTTGCCAAACAAAGTACCCTGAGCCTGGGTGAGAGAGGATGAGGACAGCTTGGTCATCGACTCTACCAAGTCTTCGGCATGTTGCGGCTCAACGCGGCCATCTGCCGAAAAAAAAAACGACAAGCGTGTCCCACGGCCACGTGCTGATGAGGATGCACCGTGTCCACGACCAGCACTGTTGCCTCTAGACACAGAGCCTGCTTGCCCTCTTTTATTGGCTCGTGACTGTCTGCCTCTCCTTGTTGTCCTTCCAGACATACTAATGGCCTGCAGGGAGATGTAGCTGCACAAAGCTGGGATGTATATATATATACTGATTATACTGCAGCTAGCAGAATCAACTGCCTGCCTGTAGTATTATTAGTATGAGAACACCAGCAATTGTCTTCAGTTAGCTTTAGTTGCACACTGTGCAGAGGACAGAGTACAATAACTGAAAATACTGCAGCTCCCTGCCTGTGGTATTTGTATGAGAACACCAGCAATTGTATTGAGGCAAGCTTTAGGTGCACACTGTGCAAAGGACACTAAAGCAAAATACTGCAGCTCCCTGCCTGTATTTGTATCAGAACACCAGCAATTGTATTGAGGTAAGCTTTAGATGCACACTGTGCAAAGGACACTAAAGCAAAATACTTCAGCTCCCTGCCTGTATTTGTATCAGAACACCAGCAATTGTATTGAGGTAAGCTTTAGGTGCACACTGTGCAAAGGACACTAAAGCAAAATACTGCAGCTCCCTGCCTGTATTTGTTTGAGAACACCAGCAATTGTATTTAGGTAAGCTTTAGGTGCACACTGTGCAAAGGACACTAAAGCAAAATACTGCAGCTCCCTGCCTGTTTTTGTATCAGAACACCAGCAATTGTATTGAGGTAAGCTTTAGGTGCACACTGTGCAAAGGACACTAAAGAACAATACTGCAGCTCCCTGCCTGTATTTGTAGCAGAACACCAGAAATTGTATTCATGTAAGCTTTAGGTGCACACTGTGCAAAGAACACAGTACACTAAGTGAAAATACTGCAGCTAGCACAATCACCTGCCTGCCTGTCAGTATAGAGAATAACAGGAACAAGATCTAGCTAAACTGAATACAGTGTGTAAATATAGATACAACACCTAGGATGCCTATATATCCTCTACACACTGTAACTGAAGCTAACTGACTCGCCTGCCTGCTTTATCTAACTAAAATTAAATTACACTATTTCTCTCTCTCTCTCTGTCTTTAACCACCGCCGCAACACACTACACAAGGCTGCCTTATATAGTGTGGGGCGTGTACTAAATCCCCTGAGACATAATTGGCCAAAGCCACCCTGGCTTTGGCCAATTATGGCTCTCCGTTTTTTCCGTGCTGTGATTGGCCAAAGCATGCGGGTCATAGTGCATGCTTGGCCAATCATCAGCCAGCAATGCACTGCGATGCCGCAGTGAATTATGGGCCGTGACGCGCCACTCAAATTTGGCGCGAACGACCAATAATGTTCGAAATTAGGCAAACGGCCGAACAGACGATGTTCGAGTCGAATATGGGTTTGACTCTAATTCGAAGCTCATTCCTAGTCCTGAAGACAGGAGTTGAGAACAGTCACCATGAGGGGTCAAAACTGACATCACTTTTGGTGACCTGTCAGTCCCCTCCTTCTCTCTCCTTTTACAATGTTGTACCACCCCCTTCTGTTTATCCATCCGTGTCTCCTCAACATTAATATCTTGAGATATCCTTTTACCCATGTGAGATATGTTTTGATTGTGGGTGTTACCAAATTCTTTATTCCCTTGTATGCATTGCCTTTTTGTTTAAAAGGCTGCGACCCTGCTATCGAGGAATTGTATCCTTTTTTTTTGTATTTTGTGAAATTTAATAAAAAGAAAAAAAAAATTGTGTGATCAGTGATGATAGGATGATAAGTCATGCACTGGTTATCAGTGCCCCTCCCCAGTAATGCTTTTCTTGGTGGTGAGTGGGGAGCCCCAGTAACAGCCCCTCTTACCTTGGTGGTCAGTGAGCCCCCCTATAACAACAGTTATAGCAGGGTCACACGCTGCTGCAGCCACACAGCTCACCGACATGCCACCCACCTATCCCAGCTTAGTACCCCTGCACTTGTAATTACCCTCAGCTTGTAATCCCACATAGGCCTATAATGTTACTCAACTAGGAGCCATGTGATGCTGCATTGCTTTTTTTTTTCAACAAAACTTTACTGGACAAAAAATTGATTATAGAACAACATAATGAGAGTGTGACAGGAAATCAGTGTGTTGGAATGCCCATAGGTATGTCTTGCTGCTGCTTCCCTGTGCCGTTGTGCATATGGTGGGAGAGCACTTCTGACAGAAGTTCTGCGCAGCAAGGATTTAATCTACACATCACATGGCCGTTATCAGGAGGTTGGTTGTTAATGACCAGTTGCAGATTCCTTTACTGTAATATTTCCCTACATTCATCTCCTGGCTGCTACATAATAGGCTTTTTAGGAAGGTGACAGGAGGGGCAGAGGAGCTGGGCCAACTCAGATAGTAATTAGCCACACCCAGGGGGAGGGGTCTGTGCTAGAATATTGACTTTTCTGAAGTAACTACTCCAGTTCTGAAATACCTAACTTCAGTTAGGAAAGATAACAAAATATATTTTCAAGTCATAATGATAACTGCATATTTAATTTTTCTGTGCAGAAAGTCCCTGACTCTATCAGTATCCTCCCTGGTATATAACTGCTTTATCCTGAATAGTATGACACTATTTTCCAAGATATTTCCCAGCCATTGATGGCTTTCTCCTGCACACAGAGGGCGCCGCTGGAGACCAGAGCGGCTTCAGAATAGGTAAGTGTAACGATCTTTTCTTTATAGGGCTAGATAGATTAGGCTTAGAATGTGGGTGGGGAAGGGTAGAATTAAAGTTAGCTAGGTTTTGCCTTTACTTTTACTTTAAACTTGCCATACACTCATGTATTCCTTTTGTTCAGCTAGAAGCAGATGCCTCCTAAACAGCATGAATGGATGAATTTCCAACTGCATCTATTGTATTCTGACAGCTGGCACATCTAGAGTACCCAAACATTGTCTGCATTGAGCAGGATGCCAGGTGGAGTGGTGCCATTTTGAAAACAATTCAGTCATCACTGAAAGGTTTCGGAGTCTGCTACAGGTATGTTGTGGCATAGTAGTGGGTCCATTGGTATTGCTAAAGTACAGGGCCGGTTCTACCACTAGGCAAACTAGGCAGCTGCCTAGGGCATACTGCCACCTAGGGCGCCTGACGACCGCTGGTTTCCCTACTGTCCGCCTCCCGCTGGTCTCCACGCTCAAAGTTTTCAGTGCAGTGCAGGGGATGTTTCTGCTCTGAAGCAGGTAACCTACTCAGTCTCAGGCAATCACTTCGTCTAGACCGATAGTGTCATTAGGAAGCAGTGCAGCACTGGAGGACATGTCCCGAGTCTCCCGACAGAACAGAAGCAAACATCCCCTGCCGCTGCGCGCCTCTATGATCAGTGACACTGTGACCTGACTGTCTCTCTCAGAGACTCTCTGGTGATCGTCTCAGTATAGCTAACTCTGCCTTTCATAGAGGCCACTCTCCCTACCAGCCAGCCTGTTCTGTACAGTGGCAGCATCAGGTGACGGGGTATAGCCAATTTGAGTAGTGGACGCTCCGCGATTGGTGCCTGGTTGGTGACAGCTGGAGCCTGGAGACACTGAGGGAGGGTTTGTGTCTGGCAGAGTCATCAGATGCAGATAAGAGCCCTGGTGAGTGAAGAACACTGACATTTTATTACTGTATAGACAGACTGATCTGTCCTCAGACTCCTCACATGTGTGATGTCATTGAACCAAGCACATGGCCTGGATGTAAGAGTCCCCCTCCTCTCCCCCCTCCTCCCTTCTCCCCCTCCTCTCCCCTTCCTCTCCCCCGCCTCTTCTCTCCCTCACTGGTATAGGGTGTCTGTCCATACATTGCTCCATATGGATGGGTGATGTAATGCTTCCAGGGCCTATTCTTCTCCTGTGGAGGCCTTCTCCTCCACACACAAGACAAGCTTCCCAGCTGTCATCTATACCGTATACATGGGCAGGGCAAAGGGGGTGAAGTGAGGTGCGGAGCCAAGAGGGGGTGGCAAAATGAGGTTTCACCTAGGGTGTCAAAAATCCTTGTACTGGCCCTGGTAAAGTAGACAGAAGTGGTACCGGTGAGTAGGGATGAGCTTCGTGTTCGAATCGAACATACGTTCGACTCGAACATCGGCTGTTCGATCGTTCGACGAAGATCGAACGATTTGGGCCGTTCGCGCCAAATTCGAGTGACGCGAACGGCCCACAATGCACTACGCCATCGCAGTGTCATCCAGGCGCTGTGATTGGCCAAGCATGCACTGTGACCCCGCATGCTTGGCCAATCACAGCGCCGGCAGCGAGGAGAGCAATGATTGGCCACAGGCAGGATGCCTGTGGCCAATTATTGCTGAGGGTGTTTAGTACACGCCCCACACTATAAAAGGCCGCCAGCACGGCGGCCTAGTGTAGTGTGTTCCGGAGCAGGGATAGAGCAGCATAGGCAGGGACAGTGACTGTTATTTCTTTCTTGCTTAACCTGGATTCCTTTAGTTTAGGGAAAGAGAAGGATAGGTAGGGAGAGTGTCAGTGTGTTTTGTGCTTGTGCTATAGTGTGCTTAAAAAAAACATTTTTTCTAGGGACAGAAAACTGTAGGTAGGGAGAGTGTCAGTTTCTTTCACTGTGTAAGTCCTTGTTTCTAGGGACCTGGAAGGACAGTGAGTGAATTCTCCTTGTGCTATATTGTGCTTAAAAAAAACATTTTTTCTAGGGACAGAAAACTGTAGGTAGGGAGAGTGTCAGTTTCTTTCACTGTGCAAGTCCTTGTTTCCAGGGACCTGGAAGGACAGTGAGTGAATTCTCCTTGTGCTATATTGTGCTTAAAAAAAACATTTTTTCTAGGGACAGAAAACTGTAGGTAGGGAGAGTGTCAGTTTCTTTCACTGTGCAAGTCCTTGTTTCCAGGGACCTGGAAGGACAGTGAGTGAATTCTCCTTGTGCTATATTGTGCTTAAAAAAAACATTTTTTCTAGGGACAGAAAACTGTAGGTAGGGAGAGTGTCAGTTTCTTTCACTGTGTAAGTCCTTGTTTCTAGGGACCTGGAAGGACAGTGAGTGAATTCTCCTTGTGCTATATTGTGCTTAAAAAAAACATTTTTTCTAGGGACAGAAAACTGTAGGTAGGGAGAGTGTCAGTTTCTTTCACTGTGTAAGTCCTTGTTTCTAGGGACCTGGAAGGACAGTGAGTGAATTCTCCTTGTGCTATATTGTGCTTAAAAAAACATTTTTTCTAGGGACAGAAAACTGTAGGTAGGGAGAGTGTCAGTTTCTTTCACTGTGCAAGTCCTTGTTTCAAGGGACAGAGAAGGACACCTGAAGGTAGCCCTTATTGCTTTTTTCCCATCTCCCTGCAGGCCATCTATTAGAATGTCTGGAAGGCAAACAAGGAGAGGCAGACAGTCAGGAGGCAATAAAAGAGGGCAAGCAGGCTCTGTGTCTGGGGGCAACAGTGCTGGTCGTGGACGCGGTGCATTGTCATCAGCACATGGCCATGGGACACGCTTGTCCTTCTTTTCCGCAGCTGGACATGTTGAGCCACATCATGCCGAAGACTTGGTAGAGTGGATGACCAAGCCCTCCTCCTCCTCCTCATCCTCTCTCACCCAGGCTCAGGGTACTGGCAAAGCAGCTGCCAAAGCGTCCTCTTCCCTGGTATCAATGTCAGACTCATCATCAGTCACTCCTTCCCTAGACCCACCATGTCCTCCTCCTGAGGAGTCCCCCGAACTGTTTGAGCACAGTGTTGGGTACATGCTCCAGGAGGATGCCCAGCGTTTCGAAGGGTCTGATGATGAAACCCAGCTACAGGAAGGCAGTAGGGTGAGAGCAGACAGAGGGGATGCTCAAGAAGGACACCAATCTGGCAGTCATGTTCCAGCAGCTGCAGCATACTGCCAGATTGGCTCCAGTGATGAGGAGGGAGGGGATGATGAGGTCACTGACTCCACGTGGGTGCCTAATAGGAGAGAGGAGGAGGAGGATGAGGAGGAGGCACATCTCCAACGAGACAGGATGCCCTTTGGTGGCCAGCGTAAGGGCAGTACACCGACGGAATCACACCGCAGAGCTCCGCCTGTGCAGGGCGCTGCCTCTGCCCGTCATTCAAAAAGTTCCTTGGTGTGGGCCTTTTTTGAGGCTAGTGCATCAGATCGCACAGCTGCTGTTTGCAACATATGTCTCAAGCGTATATCGCGTGGCCAAAACATCAGCCGCTTGGGTACCACATGCCTGACCAGACATATGTTGACCTGCCATGCAGCTCGTTGGCAAGCCTACCTCAAAGACCCACACCAAAGAACAAAGCGGACCTCTCCTTGCACCGCATCAGCTGGGATTTCCAACCCCACTATAACTTCAGTTCTCTCTGAAACATGCACTGAGAGGAATGAAGGTGTAGAATTAGGTGTGTCACAGCCAAGTACTTGCGGCCACTCTGCTAGCAGTACACCGACGTCCGATTCTAGCAGGCAAATTTCCCTGCCCCAGCTGCTGGACCGTCAAAAGAAGTTCACTCCCAGCCATCCACATGCCCAGCGGTTGAATGCTAGCTTGGCTAAATTGCTAGCGCTTCAACTGCTGCCTTTTCAGTTGGTAGACTCGGCCCCCTTCCGTGAGTTTGTGCAATGTGCGGTTCCTCAGTGGCAGGTTCCCAAACGCCACTTTTTCTCACGGAAGGCTATTCCGGCTCTCTACCGGCATGTGGAAGGCAATGTCTTGGCCTCGCTGGACAGGGCGGTCAGCGGTAAGGTGCATATTACCGCTGACTCATGGTCCAGCAGCACGTTACCTTTCTTTCACGGCCCATTGGGTCACTCTTTTGGCAGCTGGGAAGGATGCAGGACAAGGTGCAGTAGTGTTGGAGGTTGTCCCACCGCCACGCCTCCAAAATGCTACTACTGGTTGTGACACACCTCTCTCCTCCACCCCCTCCTCTTCTTCTTCCTCCATGGCCTCTTCCTGTGGTTTGTCCTATGAACCAGCGGTGCTCCGTAGCCGTTCACGGGGCTACGCAAGTACGCAGGCAAAAAGATGCCATGCCGTGCTTGCGCTGGTGTGTTTGGGGGACAGAAGCCACACTGGGGCAGAGGTCCTGTCTGCTCTGCAGGGCCAGGCCAAGAGGTGGTTGACGCCACGCCAGCTTAAGCCAGGAATGGTGGTTTGCGACAATGGCACCAACCTCCTCTCCGCCCTCCGACAGGGACAACTGACCCATGTGCCCTGTGTGGCTCACGTCCTTAACCTGGTGGTGCAGCGGTTCTTGGGCAGGTACCCGGGCTTACAGGATGTCCTGAGGCAGGCCAGGAAAGTCTGTGTGCATTTCCGCAGATCTTATAATGCCAGTGCTCGCCTGGCTGAGCTGCAAAAGGAGTTGAACCTGCCCAAGAACCGCCTTATATGTGACATGCCCACCAGGTGGAACTCAATGTTGGCCATGCTGCAGCGGCTGCACACGCAGCAGAGGGCCATCAATGAGTACCTGTGCGACTACGGCACCAGGACAGGGTCAGGGGAGCTTGGTTTTTTTTCTCCACGCCAGTGGGGCATGATCAGGGATGCATGCACTGTCCTGGCACCATTTGAGGAGGCCACGAGGATGGTGAGCAGTGACAGTGCATGCATCAGTGACACTGTACCTCTTGTCCACCTGTTGGAGCACACGCTGCGTGGAATAATGGACAGGGCACTTGAGGCAGAACAGAGGCAGGAAGAGGAGGACTTCCTTGCCTCTCAAGGCCCCCTTTACCCAGACAGTGTTCCTTCTGTCCCACCCATCGCACAGGAAGAGGAAGAGGAAGAGGAGGAGGAGGAGGAGGAGGATTGTGTCAGCATGGAGGTGGAGGCTGGCACTCAGCATCATCAGCAGCAGTCTTTTAGGGATGATTTACAGTCCCAAGAAACCAGTGGACTTGTACGTGGCTGGGAGGAGGTGACTGCGGATCATGTCGTCCTTAGTGACCCAGAGGACTCCGGAGCGAATGCCTCAGCAAACCTACGCTGCATGGCCTCCCTGATCCTGCAAAGTCTGCGGAAGGATCCTCGTATTCTTCGGATCAAGGAGAGGGACCATTACTGATCCACGGTACAAGGGTAAGGTTGCGGACCTTATGTTACCGTCGCAGAGGGAGCAGAGGATGAGACAACTCCGGGAGGCCTTGCAGAAAGGTCTGTGCAACGCGTTCCCAGAGACTGGGAGGTTACAAACTCCTGGTCCTGGACAACGAGTTGCTGAGGCTTCGGCCAGTCAAAGAAGGAGCGGTGGGGAAGGTGGCCGTCTGACCGATGCGTTCAGACAATTCTTTAGTCCGCAGCCCCAAAGTATGATTGGTTCCAGCAACCATCGCCAGCGTCTGATAAACATGGTGCAGGAATATCTAGGGGCAAGGTCAGACTTGGACACCTTCCCCACCGAAAATCCTCTGGCTTACTGGGTCTTGAGGATAGATCACTGGCCAGAGCTTGCACAGTATGCAATTGAGCTACTGGCCTGTCCTGCATCCAGCGTTCTTTCGGAACGCACATTCAGTGCTGCTGGAGGATTTGTCACGGATCACAGGGTGCGCCTGTCCACCGACTCGGTTGATCGACTGACTTTCATCAAGATGAACCAGTCTTGGATCACCACCAGCTACCACACACCTGATGCTGATATAACAGACTAATTGATTTTAACATGTCACATCCCTTCAAGACTGATGCTGATGCTGAGTGTCTGTGCTGTTATGTTGACTGGCTATCCTCCTCCTCCGAGTCCTCAATGATACGATTGATGATGATAGCTTGGAAGATCATTTTTGTTTATGGGTGCCGCCACCAGTGGCTAAGGCCCAATTTTTCAGCCCCTGTTTTACAGGGGCGTGTAATTACAATTTTTTTAGCAATAATTTGCCATAGGGCTCATTGCTGTGCTCCAAGTACAGTATCTGTGAGGGGTTGTAGTGTTGTGCCACCAGTGCCTAAGGCCCAATTTTTCAGCCCCTGTTCAACAGGGGCATGTAATTACAATTCTTGATCTAATAATTCACAGCAGGGCCCATTCCTGCACCCACCAAGAGTAACTCTGAGGGCTTACAGTGTTGTGTCAACACCACCACCACCACCAAAGGCCCAATTTTTCAGCCCCTGTTCAACAGGGGCATGCAATTACAATTCTTGATCTAATAATTCACAGCAGGGCCCATTGCTGCACCCACCAAGAGTAACTGTCAGGGCTTACAGTGTTGTGGCACCAGCACCACCATCAAAGGCCCAATTTTTACTACCACTGTTCAACAATTATATGTAATTACAATTCCTGATATAATAGTTGACAGCAGGGCGTTCCAGCACCAACCAAGAGTAACTGTGAGTGCTTACAGTGTTGTGCCAACACCAACAACTAAGGGGCCTATTTCTGCAGAGTATCTACGGCAGGTCCCTACTTTCAAACATCCAACTTACAAACGACTCCTACTTGCAAACGCAAGAAGACAACAGGAAGTGAGAGGAAATCTACCCCTAGGAAGGAAAATTCTCTCCTGTAAGAATTAATATGGGAGAAAGGTGTCTCCTCTGTACTGATGCTTTATCAGCAATCCTTGTTTCAAGAAAAACACCACATTTCAAAAACAGTTGTCATTGGGACGGAAAGTGAGGTGAAATGTTCTGAACAGGGGCACAGACAGCAAAACAAATGTTACAGGGGTGATAACCCTTACCTATGTTTTCCAAAAAGTTTAAAAATAGATTTTTGGGCTGGAGCTACACTTAAACAATGTACCTGTTCAAAATTACAAACAGATTCTACATAAGAACAAACCTACAGTCCCTGTCTTGTATGCACCGCCTGTATACGGCTGTTCAGAGTATATAGGGCCTTTTTTATTTTATGTGCGGGGTTCCCCTTAATATCCATACAAGACCCAAAGGGGCTGGTAATGGGCTGGGGTAGGGGGGGGGGGGGGTCATGGGGTAGCTATGCCATTTTTCTTAAAGATTTTCATCCATATTACCGGGACCAGACATTACATTAAAGCCGCAAGCAGTTTTAAATGGCTTTTTTTTCCTTTAGAAGTGTCATTTTGTGCAGGGACAGTTCTAAACACGGGAAACACGTGGCACTTCACAGGCATACTTTAGACACCCCCCAGGTACGATATTTAAAGGAATATTTGACTTTTTTTTTTTTCACTTTATGCATCATTAAAATGACTGCTCCCGAAAAACGACCGTTTTTAAAACTTCTTTTTGCATTGATACATGTCCCCTGGTGCAGAACCCGGGTTCCCAAACCCTTTTTAGGACAATAACATGCATAATAGTTGTTATAATTAGCACTTTAGAATTCGAACGTTCGCATCCATTGTATTTAATAGGGTTCTAATGTTCGTACGAACTTTCGGTCCGTTCGCGGGTTCTGGTGCGAACCGAACCCGGGGGTGTTCGGCTCATCACTACCGGTGAGGTTGGACAGCAACTAGGCTAGTGAATAGACAGATGTGACAATGAACAACTGGCACAACATAATTCAGTTGTCTTCTGATTTTCTGACAGAGACAAGGGGCCTAGTCCTCCTCTGGTTGATATTTTACCTTAGTGGTCAGTAAAAATGGGACTTGTGAACAATTTCATAAATAGTAAAGAGGTTATAAAGACGGTAATTTTTCCTAGAAGAGAAAGCAACCTTAACCAGTGCCCACATGCAATGCTGAAATTGGACCAAAAAGATATATGACCATCTTAAGACAGCTTCACGGCATGCTGCACATGCAAATCTACTTTCTCCTGATAAATTCTGCCAGTCTCCTCCTACCCTTATGTCCACTCTGTGATGGGTTTTTAAATAATAAATACAAAAAAAGCAGGCTAATGACATCACCAATTAGTGCAATTGAAACCACAACAACCTTGTTATAACGGATAAACTGTTCTTTCTAGATCAGTAGACAAACTTGCCATAGAACAATGAGCCAATGTTGTGGCAGGAAGCACCTAACAGGTAATGTCATTAAAATAATACAAACCCAGGACCCCAGAGCAACAAGGCAACAGAGCTAACCATTTAGCCAGCATGCTACCCACAAAGCACAAACAATATTTGCATAGTTGCCAACATTGGAAAAAAAACATCTGGGACACTTTTTTTGTATTGAGGCGGAGCCTTGCTATAATTAGGGGGCGGGACATTCGTTTGTAGGCGTGTCATGCTGAAATGAAAAATGTGGCGCGCTTCGCGCGTCGCGGTGAAAAATGGGCGTGGTTTACGCACGATAGTGGGTGTGGCTTAAATGGGCGTGGTTCAAAGGGGTGTGGCTACAGTCCGAGGTGAGAGAAAGAGAGAGAAAGAAATAGAAAGAAAGAAGCCAGATCCTACACCACAATAGAAATGTGTAACAAAATTGGCAGATAAGTATACTCCAAAACACCTGTTGGCGCTTCAATCATCCCGACACCATGTTTGTTATGGTGTCAGGATGATTGAAGCGCATTATTTCTATTATTACATTGTAATATAAAATTAAATCATTCAACTCACCATAATGCCGAATCACTGTAAGCCCCAAGTGTGTCACCTGCCACGTCGCCTGCCACCAGATGCCATCAGGTGCCCCCAATGGAGTCCGTCCTTACATCAGCTTTACCCAGCGGAGTCCTTCCTTACATCAGGCGTACCCAGTGGAGTCCCCCCTTACATCAGGTGTCCCCAGCGGAGTCCCCCCTTACATCAGGCGTCCCCAGCGGAGTCCCCCCTTACATCAGGCGTCCCCAGCGGAGTCCCCCCTTACATCAGGCGTCCCCAGCGGAGTCCCCCCTTACATCAGGCGTCCCCAGCGGAGTCCCCCCTTACATCAGGCATCCCCAGTGGAGTCCCCCCTTACATCAGGCGTCCCCAGTGGAGTCCCCCCTTACATCAGGTGTCCCCAGCGGAGTCCCCCCTTACATCAGGCGTCCCCAGCGGAGTCCCCCCTTACATCAGGCATCCCCAGCGGAGTCCCCCCTTACATCAGGCGTCCCCAGTGGAGTCCCCCCTTACATCAGGCGTCCCCAGTGGAGTCCCCCCTTACATCAGGCGTCCCCAGTGGAGTCCCCCCTTACATCAGGCGTCCCCAGTGGAGTCCCCCCTTACATCAGGCGTCCCCAGCGGAGTCCCCCCTTACATCAGGCGTCCCCAGCGGAGTCCCCCCTTACATCAGGCGTCCCCAGCGGAGTCCCCCCTTACATCAGGCGTCCCCAGCGGAGTCCCCCCTTACATCAGGCGTCCCCAGCGGAGTCCCCCCTTACATCAGGCGTCCCCAGTGGAGTCCCCCCTTACATCAGGCGTCCCCAGTGGAGTCCCCCCTTACATCAGGCGTCCCCAGTGGAGTCCCCCCTTACATCAGGCGTCCCCAGTGGAGTCCCCCCTTACAACAGGCGTCCCCAGCGGAGTCCCCCCTTACAACAGGCGTCCCCAGCGGAGTCCCCCCTTACAACAGGCGTCCCCAGCGGAGTCCCCCCTTACATCAGGCGTCCCCAGTGGAGTCCCCCCTTACATCAGGCGTCCCCAGTGGAGTCCCCCCTTACATCAGGCGTCCCCAGTGGAGTCCCCCCTTACATCAGGCGTCCCCAGTGGAGTCCCCCCTTACATCAGGCGTCCCCAGTGGAGTCCCCCCTTACATCAGGCGTCCCCAGTGGAGTCCCCCCTTACATCAGGCGTCCCCAGTGGAGTCCCCCCTTACATCAGGCGTCCCCAGTGGAGTCCCCCCTTACATCAGGCGTCCCCAGTGGAGTCCCCCCTTACATCAGGCGTCCCCAGTGGAGTCCCCCCTTACAACAGGCGTCCCCAGTGGAGTCCCCCCTTACATCAGGCGTCCCCAGTGGAGTCCCCCCTTACATCAGGCGTCCCCAGTGGAGTCCCCCCTTACATCAGGCGTCCCCAGCGGAGTCCCCCCTTACATCAGGCGTCCCCAGCGGAGTCCCCCCTTACATCAGGCGTCCCCAGCGGAGTCCCCCCTTACAACAGGCGTCCCCAGTGGAGTCCCCCCTTACAACAGGCGTCCCCAGTGGAGTCCCCCCTTACAACAGGCGTCCCCAGTGGAGTCCCCCCTTACGTCAGGCGTCCCCAGCGGAGTCCTTCCTTACATCAGGTGTCCTCAGCGGAGTCCCCCCTTACAACAGGCGTCCCCAGCGGAGTCCCCCCTTACATCAGGCGTCCCCAGCGGAGTCCCCCCTTAACCAGGTGTCTCCTGTCTCGACCGCCATTACTGTTTCCCCTTCCCCGAGGGGGAACAAAATAGAGGCGGAGCCGACCACGTGGCTGCACAAAAAATTAAGCTGTGGCGCCGCCCACCCCCGCCCCTTTCCATTACAGACAGACCTGCAGCGGGGCGGGGCGGGGCGGGGCGGGGGGGTGGCCGGCCGGCCAGCCAAAACACGGATGTAGTACAATAGAAGATAAAGCTGCTGCGGCGCCGCCCACCCACGGGGAGACGCGGGGTATGGGCGGCGCCGCAGCAGCTTTATTTTCTATTGTACTACATCCTGGTTTTGGTCTTCTTTAAAATGGCGGCCGGTGGAGACATTGTCTCCGCCGGCCGTGGACCCCTAGCGGCGTCGGCCCGCGGCGGCCAAAGTCGTGGAAACCGGGAAAAAATGGATTGGCCGGGACGTTGGCCGGGACAAAATAAATCCGGGAAAAGGGTTTGAATCCCGGGAATGTCCCGGCCAATCCGTGACTGTTGGCAACTATGTATTTGCTATCTGATATGTAGGTGGAAAATTACTATACAAAGTGCACAATACATATGGTACAAAACTATTATACAACCTGATAACACCCAACCTGTTTTATTGATTGAGTCACGTTAGCACAAATATTTTCTTCTTAAGCCTCCTAGAATGGGCTTGAATTGTCATAACTAGGTGTTATTCAAATTGTAGCATTCCCAGATGCCTTAGAGCTCAGTAATTTATCCAAAGGTAATAAATACAAACATCATTGGATTAGCTAAAATAAGCAGTTTGATAGTTTTCACTGGGTTTTGATTTACTAAGGGTTTTAAAAGTTCATCTGGCTTATGAAGCTCAATTTACTTCAAATACCCAAGCATGTAAAAAAAGCAGCTTACCGAATGAACAGAGCTTAAGCTAAATAAACATTTTACTCCTTTAGCATATAAACTTCATTATGTTAGGTCATGCCAAGCAACCAATCATTTGTTTATGAAGAATAAATGTTCAATTTGCAGTGGCTTTTGGCCAATCATCAATTCATGAGTGCTTAGTGCTTTTCTCTTTACCGTTTCCCTAAACAATAAGAATTTTCTAAGCAGAAAATGAATTTTGCAAGGTCCTTTACCCTAATTACTTCAGTAGGACCTAAAATCCATTAGGTGTTCTCCCCTGTTGACATTAGCAGAGTTTATTACACATCTCTGACACTCTTTGGGTTCAACTACTGTAAGCTCCTCTAAGCAACTGAGTGAAGATGTTAAACTAAAGCTAACATGGTGCAAAGCAAGGAAATGCTATAAAACAATTCCAGACTGGTTCCAGATCGCATTTTACACTGTACATAATATAGCATTTTTCCAATAATATAGCATTTCCCACCCACTGTCTGTAGTGTTTATGAGCAGAAAACACCGTTTTTGCAAGGTCCCTGACCCTATTTACTTCATCTGGCCTTGATAGCCAGTAGGAGTTTGTACCTGTTGATAATAGGAGAACTAATAAATAGCTTACACTCCAAAGGTTGGGCTCAACAACCATGTGCTCCTGTAAGCAACTGAGTGAGAATGTGAAAATGAAGCCAATTGATGCCTACAAAGCAAGTATAGGCATTAAAACATTGGCAAAATGCTTCCAGATAACAGTTTATACTTTCTGTAATGTAGTTACTTTGTAGTAATATAGCATTTCCACTGTCCATAGCATTTTTCTCCTTACAATTTGCTTAAAATATAAGAATTAATGAGCATAAAGCACTGTTTTTGCAAAGTCCCTGACCCTAATTACTGCATTAGGTCTTAATAGTCATTAGGATTCTAACCTGTTGACATTAGCAGAGCTTTAAGTGATTGTAAAGTCTCGTTTTTTTTTAGTTAAAAATAACAAACATGATATACTTACCTACTCTTTGTAATGGTTTCGCACAAAGCAGCCCCAATCCTCCTCATATCGAGTCCCTCTTCGGTGCTCCTGCCCCCTCCCTCCTGTTGAGTGCCCCCACAGCAAGCAGGTCTGGGGCGGCCAAGGTCCAGATTGCAGAAGAGTCCTGTCAGTCTTTGGGTCCGGTTCAGGTGCAAATTCAGGCAAAAATTCGGACCTGAATCGCACCTGAACCGGTGAACAGGGATGCATTGGACCCCATGCTGTGAACTGCGGCTGCACATATGTGAATCCGGCCTCAAAAGTAAAAGGAATGCATCACATCTAAGAATTGGTAAGATGCAATATAATAAATGTTTGTTTTTGAGTTTAATACCGCTTCAAATCAATTTTGTAGATCTGTTGACAAGTTTCTAGAGAGCCACCAGTTACCACACTTCCTGCTGCAGGCTGACAATACTAAGCCAATGGCTCTCAAATGGCAGCAATGTTGGCAGCCTGCAGTTGGGCTACCTATCAGGTCTAACAAAGAGGTAGTTCAACAATCAACTAAATGAGCTTGCATGACAGACTGACAATGCTGCTGCTAATTGAGAGTTAGAGGCTTAGCACCTGTATGCAGGTGCTTACAGGGTACCATTTAATGCATTTCTGTGGTTGTAACAATTGCACTACGTGGCTATGCACATAGTTCGGCTGCCTGGTTCGGAAAAGGGTTAATGTGTTTCTCTCTTTTACTGGTTATTTCTTGGGTCCAGCCCCCTGGTGTAGATATTTATATACAAGGCAAGGGCTCAGGACAGGGGTCCTGCACTACAAGGGGAGGATTTCAGGACAATGTAGTCCTATCGGGATCATGTGACCCCTCTACTGGGTCACCCACTTGAGACTTAACCTGGAGCCAGGAAACCACCAGCATTGGACTTGCATTGAAGGACTTGTTACCTTGGAGAAGGTATGGGTTATTAGAGCACTGGGCTGACTTTCATTGGGTACAACCTATAAGCTAAAGATAGCTTGCAGCTAAATGGAAGAGGGTCTGCTGTGCTGGGGGAGAGGTTTATGGGAAGGCTGGAGTATTTAAACTAGGATTGAGGGTCTTTTGCCTTGTTGTTTTTATCTGGGGATGACACCTTACCAGCCCAGCAATCTGTTACTCTTTATTAGATATTCTCATACTTACACATTTCATAAATTTTTTCCCTTCCTTTCTTCCCTTTTTTTAGTCCAGACTGGGCAAAACTGCAAGTCATGACAATACTGCTAGCATAATTGAAACTGCCAGCACCTATATCCGTGTACCAATTTATTTTCTCCTTTACAATTGGGATTTAAATACGGATATTGGGCTTTACACCGTAGCTATATATTATGCTATCCAGGTAAGCAGAAGTAAGCCTATATATATTGAATTGGTCAGTTTTCAGTATGCTGGCAATGCCTCTAAATTATATACATGTTGTATATTTGGATATAATCATATGATTGATCCACATGTGTTTGTTCATGCTTAGTTTGTTCAAGATACCCAGAGGCATCTTTCTACTACTACTGCCATCTTGACCATCTATAACCTCCGTTTTTACTTGGAAAACCTTTGAACCCATGTAAGTTATGGTAAACGATTTAACCATCCAGTGGACTTCTCCAATCTGTGAGGTTTTCCTATTTTCCTGGTTTGTTTCTGGTCTTGTTTTGTTCTGCTCTGTTTCCAAAAGTGGTATTGCTGTTGGGGGATCATATGTTTCTGGAAGCACTTGGCCAGACATACAGGTTCTCTTGTTTTGTAATTTATTTACACTGTTCTTATGTTATGTATTTGTATTCATAGACATTCAAAAAACTCCTGAAGAAGCGATCTATGTCGCGCAACATGTCGGGTTTAGGAATGAATTTCTGACGACACATCACCAATCAATGCCACTAGCGTCTATTGGTATCCAATATACTGAAAGAATTGACCTTGCTGTCATTTTACTTAGTATAACCCTATTTCTTTATTGAATTTTGGTCATTGGGTGATGTATTTAAGTGTGTCAATATTAGGTTGATGAATAGTTCTGTATACTATTCATTTTTATTTGTATGATTTGTTATTTTCTTTTGTCATTTTTTTAATAAAACTTGAGTAATTTTATATCAATTTGTCGTGCCCATAAAGTCCATCTTTTCATCCTAATTTATTCAATTTACAATCTCGGGACGTGGCAATTTTCTATTACATCGTATCCCCAGTACCACTCTGGGTGGATATGATTTCCATTTTTCCAGGATTGAGGGGGGGGTGAATTAGATTATAATGGGGCAGACAGGTCAGACAGGGGTCAGCCCCTACTGGTGGGTGGAATGGGGAAAGATGGGGGGAGGGCTATGGCAGATGATATGAAGGTTCCAATGTTACAAACAACCATTGGAAATGGTACTGTTTGTACTAAAATAAAAAATATGCAACATACGTGTGCAAAATGTGACAATGAATTAAAGTGTTTGTTCACCAATGCCAGAAGTCTGCCAATCAAAATAGGTGAGTAGGAAGTTCTGGTGCACGAGAACTATGATTTTATTGGTATTGCTGAATCTTGGCTTCATTTTTCACATGAGTGGGCTATTAATATTCCTGGCTATGCGCCCTTTCGGAAAGACAGTGTAAAACGGAGGGATGGTGGTGTCTGTCTCTATGTGAGAAGTGATCTCAAAGCAAGTGTGAAAGAGGACCTAGTTGATGGAGAGTGTGATGAGCCTGAAGCAATATGGTTGGAACTGTACATGGGTGTGCGTACTACAAAGGTTATCATTGGAGTTTGTTATCGACCTCCCAGTGTTAAAGTGGAGGTGGAGACTAAGCTCTGTGCAGCAAGGGCTAGGACAGTGATAATGGGGGATTTTAACTACCCGGAAATCGACTGGAGTAATGGCACTGCTGGGACAGTTAAAGGGCAAACATTTTTAAACCTATTACAAGACAACTTTATGGTCCAGTTTATTGAGGCCCCGACTAGTAATGACACTCTGCTGGACCTGGTAATCTCAAACCATGCAGAGCTTATTACCAATTTTCATATGAAAGAACATCTGGGTAGCCAGTGTCCAGAACATGATTTCATGTAATGTTAGCTGTAAGCAACAAACACATATGGGAAAGATAAAAACATTTAACTTTAAGAGAGCAAATTTTCCAAGAATGAGGGCTGCTCTCCAGGTGTCAGGTCACCTACGGCCAGGTGACAGATGCACACCGTAGGGGGACAGGAGTGCACCGCAAGGTAGTGAACCCTATGGCTGACTGCTGCGGATAGGAAACTGGGTGGTTGTGGAAAGCGGGACCAGAGGAGCACAACCGGGATCCTATAGGAAGCTAGAGCCAAGATTCCCCAGGGCGCGGAGTCTAAGACCCAGCAGGTCTTCTCCAGAGTCTCTAGTGGTGAGGATGTTATGCTGCAGGCTGGGTCCAGGTCGCGGCCCCTAGAGTCTCCTAGCTCACGCCCCGTAGGATAAGGGGACAAGAGGGGAAGCAGCAGCACAAGATATAAGAGAAACGAATAACAAGCTGAAGGTCAAGGGCCACAAGCAGACAAGGATAACGAAAGACAAGCCGAAGGTCAAGGGTCACGAGCAGACAGGGATAGTCGGGGACAAGCCAATAACGTAACAGAGAGACAGACGTAGCACACGGCAGGCAGGAACCCAAACACACAATGCCTAACAAACACGTTGATCAGCAAAGCAGGCTTGCAGTCTACAGGTTAATATAGTGTTCTGTGATAGGGCCTGGGGTGGAGTCAGGCTGGGAGGAGATTATAAAGGAAGCCAGGTGAAAGGGTTCTGGCCTCTAAGATGAACACATGGGAAGGAAGGTAAGATGGCAGACAGACATTACTGCATATCCATGACAGTACCCTCCCTCTTATGGGCCCTCCCCTGCCTGGGCCCAGGCTTAAAGGGAAATCTCAGATGAAACCTCTTCAACAGATGAGGTGCAACGACATCAGATGCAGCGATCCAAGACGCCTCCTCAGGACCAAAACCTCTCCGATGCACAAGGTACTGAAGAATACCTCTGCAGAGCCGAGAATCCAGAACTTGTCTAACCTCGTACTTTAGATTATCCTCAGAGACCAGAACCGAGATAGGGAGATGACAAGAAGATCTATTGAGGACCAAAGGCTCTCTAGGAATAAGGGCTGGACTGGCATAACTAGTACAGAGGCCGAGTGAATAGCAGAGTCAGGTGTAGCGACTACCTGAATCACATCGCAAGACGTAGCGACTGCAGGACTTGTAGACAAGCTAGCCTGGCTGTGCGTCCAAGGGTGATTAGGGACAGAGAAATGGTTATGCGACCTGGAATGAATGACCGGCTCAGGTTCACAGGGGGCAACCTTGGGTAGGCAATACGAGGAACAGGAGGAACCCCAAGCCAGAATCTGTCCAGTAGTCCAGTCCACATGAGGAGAATGGAGCTGTAACCATGGGAGACCCAAAATTATAGGCGTTGAGGCCTTGGGTAAGATAAGGAAGGATATCCACTCCTGGTGGAGTGTCCCTACTGACATCTTAACAGGGAGGGTCTGGAAGCGGATACATCCCCCTGGGAGAACAGTACCATCTATCGCCAAGACCACCAATGGCGTGGTAAGGGGCAAAAGAGTAAGTCTCATGGACGATGCGATTTCCCAGTCCATGAAATTACCAGCGGCTCCGGAATCCAGATATGCTGAGACCGAATGAGAAGAAGCACCAACATGAAGGAACACAGAAAGCAGAAGACGAGAAGGGGAAGGTGATATTTCTGGGTCCAATACTCCACTTTCCAGATGAAGTGGACCCGAAAGTTTTTCTGGACAAAGAGAGCAAGTGTCACGAAAATGGCCTTTGCCCCCACAGTAAAGACACAGACCAAGAGTTCTGCGCCTAGCACGTTCCTCGGGGGATAGCCTGGTCCGACCTAGCTGCATGGGTTCCTCAGCTGGTAGGAGATGCTCTACGGGTCGAAGAGAGGGGAGCTCAGGCTGACTAAGAACCAAGGAGTGCTGGCGTTGCTTTTCTAGGGTCCTCTCCTGAAAGCGAATATCGATCTGGTTACACAAGGAGATAACTCCGCCCAGATCAGTGGGGATGGTTCTACCTGCTAATTCATCCTTCACTCTATCAGAGAGGCCATGCAAAAAGGTTGCGACTAAGGCCTCATTGTTCCAGCTCAACTCAGCCGACAGTATGCGGAAATGAAGGGCATACTGTCCCACTGAAGCAGACTCTTGGCGGAGACGTAGAAGGGCGCTGGCCGCTGAAGAGACACGAGCCGGTTCTTCAAAGATATTCCGAAAAAGTTTCAAGAAGCCAGACAGGCTAGAAACCACTGGATCATTCAGTTCCCACAGAGGGGCTGCCCAGGCTAAAGCTTCACCAGAGAGGAGGGAAATGATATAGGCTACCTTTGCCCTATCAGACAGAAAGTTTTGAGGCTGAAGCTCGAAATGAATCGTGCATTGGCTAAGGAACCCCCTGCAGGCCTTGGAGTCCCCAGAGAAACGGGACGGAGCTGGCAGTTGTAGTGAATGTGTGGCTGCGACCGGAATAGGTGCAGCCGCTGGTAGCGGTTGAGGTTGTTGAACCAGGGGTCCTAATGAGGCCTGAACCTGTTCAAAACGGGACGCCAAATCCTGAAGGAATCGCATGACCTGGGTCTGATTAGATTCCTGGGTCTCAAGTCTGCGGACTATGTCCTGCAAAGGATCATCCGCGGGGAGCGGCATGTCAGCCGGGTTCATGGCTGATCAAACTGTCAGGTCACCTACGGCCAGGTGACAGATGCACACCGTAGGGGGACAGGAGTGCACCGCAAGGTAGTGAACCCTATGGCTGACTGCTGCGGATAGGAAACTGGGTGGTTGTGGAAAGCGGGACCAGAGGAGCACAACCGGGATCCTATAGGAAGCTAGAGCCAAGATTCCCCAGGGCGCGGAGTCTAAGACCCAGCAGGTCTTCTCCAGAGCCTCTAGTGGTGAGGATGTTATGCTGCAGGCTGGGTTCAGGTCGCGGCCCCTAGAGTCTCCTAGCTCACGCCCCGTAGGATAAGGGGACAAGAGGGGAAGCAGCAGCACAAGATATAAGAGAAACGAATAACAAGCTGAAGGTCAAGGGCCACAAGCAGACAAGGATAACGAAAGACAAGCCGAAGGTCAAGGGTCACGAGCAGACAGGGATAGTCGGGGACAAGCCAATAACGTAACAGAGAGACAGATGTAGCACACGGCAGGCAGGAACCCAAACACACAATGCCTAACAAACACGTTGATCAGCAAAGCAGGCTTGCAGTGCACAGGTTAATATAGTGTTCTGTGATAGGGCCTGGGGTGGAGTCAGGCTGGGAGGAGATTATAAAGGAAGCCAGGTGAAAGAGTTCTGGCCTCTAAGATGAACACATGGGAAGGAAGGTAAGATGGCAGACAGACATTACTGCATATCCATGACACCAGGACTTAGACTGAGGGGAAATATGGGCATTGATGAACACAGCACCGAAATAATATTCTTCAAAAAGACTGTATGCAAACTCACTGCAAAGTATATTTCCATGGGCAATAAGTTTAAAAGGCTAAAAATAAAACCAATGTGGCTCAAGTTAAAAAAAGTTATAAATAATAAGAAAATAGCCTTTAAAAAATATAAAAATGAAGGAACACTATCATCGTTTAAATGTTACAAAGAATATAACAGAATATGTAAAAAGGAAATCAAGAATGCAAAAATTCTAAATGAACGACAGATTGCAAATGATAGTAGGACAAACCCCAAAAAATTCTTCAAATATATTAATAGTAAAAAGGTCAGGTCTGAGCATGTAGGTCCTTTACAAAATAATCTAGAGTAGGTGACTGGGGACAAAGAGAAGGCAAATTTATTAAATACGTTCTTCAGCTCTGTGTATACAAAGGAGCATGGGGGAGCTCATGTCCATAATGGGATGGTATTGACACAGCCCCAAATGATCCACAATGGCTCAAAAGTGATATGGTCCAGAAAAATTTAGACAGAATAAAGGTGGATAAAGCACCTGGACCAGATGGCATCCACCCATGGATCCTAAAAGAATTTAGCTCTGTTAAATGACTGGCGTAGAGCCAATATGGTGCCAACATTTAAAAAGGGGTCAAAGTCTTAACTATAGACCTGTTAGCTTAACTTCTATAGTTGGGAAGAGTTTAAAAAAAAACACATATATGAGTTCTTATATAAATTTTAATATCTCACGCTTACCCAAGGAGTAGTGAAGATTAATTAATGTAAATTATTATTAAAAATTTAAATAACGTGTAGGTGCTGCAATTCTAAAATCTAAATACTCAATTCAACATATACTGTATGTAGCGGCCTCACCCCCTTCTCCCTTCTCAGTGAAACGGCTGGCTTGTCTAGGGGTATGTGGGAGGAGGGTGAGGTTCACTACGGCCTATGTCCTCTAATGTGCAGAGGTGAAAGCCAACACTTGTTTTACCTTCGGGCCTGTGTTCTGGATGGAGCCTCTGCTTCTCCTGTGGAGGTTTGAATGCCAGTAATAGAGCCCCACATCATAAAAAGTCCAACACTCCTTTATTCTTCTTGACAAGTGAACAGCTTCAGTTGAACTTTTAAATGAACAGACAGGGGTGTGGATACGAGCAGGTCCAGGCACAGTGAACTCTCCTATTCCTTCTAGTGCAAATAGGCTTGGCGCACGGTCTCTGCCACCGACCGTGAGGTTGGCCGCTGCCACTGACCGGGTGAACTGTTGAGGCCCCTGCCACAGGCCTGGGAGCAGGTCTCTGCCACCAACCTAGGTTGATTAAGTGGACCGCTGCCACCGGCTGTGAAACATGAACTACCTTCTTTTTGTAGTTTGCCCTTGTTAGGGAAAGACATCCATCCAGGCGGTCTCCGGAGGCCCACTCGGCACCGGCAATATGCTGCACCAGCTCTACGGGAAGGTCACCTCTCCGGTCCCTTACGCCCTGGATTCAGGCACCCGACACCAGGGGCGCCTTAGGACGATCCCTCCCTCGCGGGACCCAGTGGAAGGTACTGGGCTCCAGGCCTTCGGTTAAGTACCTCACCCCAGACTGAAGGTGTCTGGGATGGAACACGAACTCCACATGTCCAGGCCAAAGGCGCCTGGACACCGATAACGGACAGCAGCCCTCAAGCTGAAGGTGCCTGGGACTCGGATCTCGTGTAAAGATGTCCGCCCCCTTTTATCCCCTCTCCCAGCAAGCACAGCAGGTTCCCCGCCTCGCTGTACAGCTGCTGCGAGAGGTCACAAAAGGTACGGCACTGCAGTGGTGGTTCAACCCTGGCCCAAAGCGACAGCGCCACCTACTGAGCCGCAGGGAACTGAGCACCCCTGATGTCTTCACATGAATGAAAACAGCCCTACTCTACCAATTAGTGCATCTGGGTCATACTACCACCCAGATGCTGCCCCTAAATAGTACATACCCGCTACACTCTCCCCCCAGTAATTTGACACTGGTCCCCAGTGTCTGGAACAAGCCATGCCCCAAAGGGAGCCAACATAACCCGATCCAGAGACTAGCTGAGGGAAATTCAAAAGCAAACAAAATTTTGAAAGAGAAAAAAAACTTGACCCTGTGCCTGAACCTGACATGGAAGGGAAGGGAAAACAAACACATAACAAATTGTCAGCACATCAACATTATTGACATTTTCCCCCGCCCACATCACTAACTAAGACCCGCCCCATTCTCAGCGGTCTTGACGGACGTTCTCCTGCAGAGGGGAAGCAAAAAAAATTAAGCACACAAATCCCTGACACATATGTTCGTGTGGGAACGAAAAAAAACTCCTCCTAAGAGAAATTCTTTCCTTCCAGAGTGTGTGTGTAAAAAGTGAATGTCATTGCACAACAATGCCACCTGATGACAGTGCCGCGGTAAGAGCACTTGTCGAATCCTGAGATGAAACTTTTCTGTGTCTTGGCCCTAACTACCCCAAAGTCCATGATTACTTTGCGGGAGGGAAGAAAGGAGAACAAACAACTGAAACAGTCTCTATTCCTCTGAAGAGCACAAACACCCCTTTAACTAGGGCACAGTCACTGGTTTTCCGGGGAGAAGAAAAAAAACACAAACCCCGGAAAGTTCAACAGCTTGGAAAAAGGACAAAGGAAAGGAGTCTTTTTCTCTTACAGATAGAACCTGGGATGCGGCAGGACAAGGGGCTTCAAGTGCTGATCCAAGGTCTCGATCTGATACTCAACATCCTCCTTATCTTTCCGGCGGATCAGCACCTTATCTGTGTGGATGTGCCGACCCAGCATCCATTCTACCTTGCAGTCCTTGAACCGTTGTGATGCCTTGGGAGAGCAGGCGAAGTACCTGCGTGCGTGTGGCACTTTGATATGTGTCCATACAAAGTCATTGTACCAACGCTCCCGGCAGACTTCGACCTCGTACAGCAGTTCTTTTGATAAGTATGGGTATTCCCACCCATACTCGTTGGCAACCTTCTGGCAGAATAGGCGCTGAAGCCTGGCCAAGGGAGGCATAGTAGCTTTGTCCCCCACGCCCGGCAATACAATGCAATCCGGATGGCAAGGTGCCTTGACCACCTCCATTTTGGGCATAGGCGCCCGCAGCGACAGTCTCTGGCCCCCGGTGTTAGATGCAGGTGGCACCGGAGATCGAAGGGCAGACTGGGGACAGGACCCCTCCTCAGACGCTGGTGCCTCCACCTGGGGTGTACTATCCCCTGCGGACATGGGTGGGTCCCTTTTGGTACGCGACGAGGACAGAGGTATCTTGTCCCAGCCCTTCTGACAGAAAATCTTTTCGATCTCTGCATCGTCTCCAATGTCGGAGAGCGACTCCAGGTCAGAGGTGTCATACATTTCAGCAGGCAGGTAACCCCTTGTAGACTCTGAGTCACCCCCCTCAGCGGGCTCCACCGACTGTGGACTCCCGACACCTCCAACCACACCAACAGTCCCAACCCCTAGCTCACCTGGGCCTGTAGCAGTGTCACGATGTCCAGGGCTCTTCCCTCCGGATCCATCCAGGCCAGGCAAGCAGCGGGGTGAAGCTCCTCCACGGCTACAGGAAGCCTTTACCAGACCGACCTTCGGTTTCGACGGTGGGAGCAAGGACCCTGCGGTGACCGAGGCAGCATCCTCGGATTTCCCTTCCTTGATGGAGACCTCCTCCAAGGTCCCGGCAGTGCGCGTGGGGACGGCTGTCCAAGCAGTGATTCCTCCTTCTTGAGTAGTGGAGCCGGTGCGGTCGAGGTAGATGGCTCTTGGCTTTTCAATGGACGGTTCCACCTCGAATGTGAACTCTCTGCAGGCTTCGCAGCGCCCGAATGGCTTCAGCTGCACCACCAGTCCCGAACAGCCAGGACAAGTCATACCCAGGGCCTCAATGTCTCTGCAGGAATACAGGGCGAATCTTCCCCGGGTCTTGAGCCGGATCCCCGCATCTGTAACCGGAGCATTAGTCAAGGCCATCCTCGTGGTGGTTGAAACTGGAAGCCTCGAGGCATTTCCGAACATGGTCATGGCTTGCTGCTCCATCGCGCACTGCGTAGTTCGCGCCACAGTCCCCACGTGATCCTCCTCACATGGCCGGACTCCTCCCCTTTGGCGCATCAGTTCACGGGCATTCTCCGAGTCACGCCCACGAACTGTGCAGGGAGGGTGTGCCTCATGGCATGTTGGCCAATATGGCGGACCTACTCGGAACAAACATTGGGCAAACACGCTCAAACTCCGTCAGCTTCGGCTCCATAACATGATTCCGGACTCGAGACCCCCACGTGTAGCGACCTCACCCCCTTCTCCCTTCTCAGTGAAATGGCTGGCTTGTCTAGGGGTATGTGGGAGGAGGGTGAGGTTCACTACGGCCTATGTCCTCTAATGTGCAGAGGTGAAAGCCAACACTTGTTTTACCTTCGGGCCTGTGTTCTGGATAGAGCCTCTGCTTCTCCTGTGGAGGTTTGAATGCCAGTAATAGAGCCCCACACCATAAAAAGTCCAACACTCCTTTATTCTTCTTGACAAGTGAACAGCATCAGTTGAACTTTTAAATGAACAGACAGGGGTGTGGATACGAGCTGGTCCAGGCACAGTGAACTCTCCTATTCCTTCTAGTGCAAATAGGCTTGGCGCACGGTCTCTGCCACCGACCGTGAGGTTGGCCGCTGCCACCGACCGGGTGAACTGTTGAGGCCCCTGCCACAGGCTTGGGAGCAGGTCTCTGCCACCAACCTAGGTTGATTAAGTAGACCGCTGCCACCAGCCGTGAAACTTTAACTACCTTCCTTTTGTAGTTGGCCCTTGTTAGGGAAAGACATCCATCCGGGCAGTCTCCGAAGGCCCACCCGGCACTGGCAATATGCTGCACCAGCTCTACGGGAAGGTCACCTCTCTGGTTCCTTACTGCCTGGATTCAGGCACCCGACACCAGGGGCGCCTTAGGACGATCCCTCCCTCGCGGGACCCAGTGGAAGGTACTGGGCCCCAGGCCTTCGGTTAAGTACCTATCCCCAGGCTGAAGGTGTCTGAGATGGAACACGAACTCCACGTGTCCAGGCCAAAGGCACCTAGACACCGATCATGGACAGAAGCCCTCAGGCTGAAGGTGCCTGGGACTCGGACCTCGTGTGAAGATGTCCGCCCCCTTTTATCCCCTCTCCCAGCAAGCACAGCAGGTTCCCCGCCCCGCTGTACAGCTGCTGCGAGAGGTCACAAAAGGTACGGCACTGCAGTGGTAGTTCAACCCCGGCCCAAAGCGACAGCGCCACCTACTGAGCCGCAGGGAACTGAGCACCCCTGATGTCTTCACACGAATGAAAACAGCCCTACTCTACCAATTAGTGCATCTGGGTCATACTACCACCCAGATGCTGCCCCTAAATAGTACATACCCGCTACATGTATATACAAAAACAGAAGTGCGCAATCCTAGTAAATTCAAAAAATTATTGTATAATAATATAGTCCACATCAAAATGATTAAATTTAATTAAAAAGATATGTAGTGACTGTCCATGTATATTTTCAGTGCAAAGCATGGATAGCCATGGTGTTCAGCAGTGTGTTCTTTTGTATTAGAAGGGAAAAGTTAAAGCCTCTTACAAGACAGGATGGATCCCAAATTATAGGGATCAAACACGCTTGTTATCAGGGTAACCACCTGCGATTTTCCACTCTGTCGGCTCAGATATGCAAACCTCCTCTTGCTGTAGTGGTCACTCTACCAAAGATTTAGGAATAGTATTCAAAAGATTCAAACTCCAATAAGTCAGCTTAATGCTCCCCAGCATACTGTATATGAAATTTAAAAGAAGGAGAAACTTCATGGTGCAGTAGGAAATGGATGTTTTATTCCAATTATCATTGCACGTCACAAGATCAAACAAAGAAAACCCATATAGACACAGCCGCGGAGCTCTCTCTGCAGGCTGGTGTGTGGTGACCTTGAGGTGGAACAACTATCAGTAACGTCACCATGCAACATGCAGAGTGAGCTCCGCGGCTGTATCTATATGGTTCCTCTTTGTTTGATCTTGTGAAGTGCAATGATAATTGGAATAAAACATCAGTCTTCTACTGTACCATGAAGTTTTTCCTTCTTTTAAATTTTATATGCTGGAGAGCATTAAGCTGACCTATTGGAGTTGGAATCTTTTGAATACTCTTCTAAATCTTCGGTGGATTGATCACTACAGCAGGAGGAGGTTTGCATATCTGAGCCATGGAAAAATCGCAGGTGGTTACCTTGATAACAAGCATGTTTGATCCCTATAATTTGAGATCCATCCTGTCTGGTAAGAGGCTTTAACTTTTCCCTTCTGATACAAGAGAACACACCGCTGAACACCATGGATATCCATGCTTTGCACTGTTTTGCACTGAAAATATACATGGACAGTCACTACATATCTATTTAATTCAATTTGTTAATTTGATGTGGACTATATTATTATAATATTTTTTTAATTTGCTAGGATTGCGCACTTCTGTTTTTGTATATATAGATGAGTTCTTGCTGGAAAAAAATATTTTAAGCAATAGACAGCATGGATTCATGAAAGACAGAAGTTGTCAAATAAACCTGATTTCTTTTTATTGGGCGGTAAGTAAAACCTTGGACAGAGGAGTGGCTGTGAACGTGGTATACTTGGATTTACACAGTTCCCCACACACAGCTAATGTGTAAGGTAAACTCTACAGGATTAAAAATAATTAAGGATTCCTGTGCTTATCCCTCTACCACTCAAAATAAACCAATTAATGCAAATGGATTCACAAAAAAGCCACAACCAAATAAGTCCAATCACAAGACTAAATAGGTAATAATTAAGAAATAGGTTCACTAATCTGATACCAAACAAATAATAATGGTGATAATCAAAAACAATAATTAATAACTTAGCCACATATGACTACTGGTAATCATTATGACATATATGTGAATAAAAATTAATATTGAAGACAAACACCCTGTGAAAAAAGGTAATAATCTTTCACGAAAAATGTGTCCATACATAAGTCCAAAAAAACTCTTATGAAAAGAGTTATTAATATCAACACCCAATTCTGTGATAGGAAAAACTGTGATGAAATATCAGTATTCCAAATGCTATCCAGATAAACACGGTGTTCAGATAAATCCTTTCACCACAAACACTCGCCTCTTACCAGAAATAGTGGATCTCAGGTAATAGAGATCACATGCACTTGTTTAAATTCCAATGGACTCAGCAGTCCGGCTGGAAGAGAGATCTGATTCACAGGTGGTGATGGTAGTGACTCCAAGGTAACCAATGCTTGGAAATCTGGTAGCAATACTCCCAATATGTGCGGAGAGAAGAGTAAATAGGAGTCTTATTTCCCAGTTGAAGCCTGTTACGGGAAAAACACGCCAGGCAGAGCCACTATCTGTGACGTCATCCCGCACGAGCAGGCTGGTGCTGACCGCCGCCGTGTTTGTTTTATGCTGACCTTAAGCTGCTTATTTGTAAGTGTATACTACATTTTGTTTAATAAATGTTTTAAACATATTACACTACCGTGTTTCCCCGAAAATGAGCCCGGGTCTTATATTTATTTTGGCAAAAAAAGACACAGTAGGGCTTATTTTCGGGGTAGGTCTTACCATGTAATGTGTTGTCTTCCCTCCCTCTGCCTGACAGGAATCCCCAGTGTGAACTGAGTTAAAATGCTTGTAAAATTCTAGAATCCACTCTATTACAGTAGTATATAATGTACAATGTGTGTGTTTCTGTAATATAATTGTGCCAAATGCCTTCATTATAGCACCGTTCTGCTCTTCTGTGACCCGCCAGAGCTCTCTTCCCCGCATTTATATAACAGAAACACACACATTGTACATTATATAATACTGTAATAGAATGGATTATAGGATGTTACAAACATTTTAAACTAGGATTTATTTTCGGGGTAGGGCTTATATTGCAGCTCTCCTGAAAAATAACGCTAGGTCTTATTTTCGGGGTAGGTCTTATTTTCGGGGGAACACGGTACGAAGCTTTCTTCTTCTTTCCACACATATTGGGAGTATTGCTACCGGATTTCCAAGCATTGGTTACCTTGGAATAACAATCATCACCACCCGTGAATCAGATCTCTCTTCCAGCCTGACCACTGAGTCCATTGGAATTTAAACAAGCGCATGTGTAGTCAAGTTATTAATTATTGTTTTTTGATTATCACCATTATTATTTGTTTGGTATCAGATTAGCGCACCTATTTCTTAATTTTTAAACTCTACAGGATTGGAAAGATCAGTTTGTAAATAAATAAAAAAACTGGCCAAAGGACCAAATTCAGAGAGTAGTGGTAATGATTCTTACTCTGAATGGTCTAAGTTTATCAGTGGTGTAGCCCAAGGTTCAGTGTCTGGGCCCTTACTTTTTAATATATTTATAAATGATATAGGGCCTGGCATTAAAAGTACCATTTCAGTGTTTGTAGATGACACCAAGCTATTCAGTGGAATAACGTCCTTACAGGATGTCTCCAACTTACAAGCCAACCTGAATGCACTGTTTAATTGGGCAACTATGTGGCAAATGAGGTTTAATGTTGCTAAATGTAAAGTTATGCACTTGGGGGCTAACAATATGCATGCATCATACATACTAGGGGGAGTACAATTGAGGGAATCCATAGTGGAGAAGGATCTGGGGGCTTTGGTAGATCATAAGCTTAATAATAGCATGCAATGCAAAGCTGCGGTTTCCAAAGTGAGCAAAGTCCATTCTTGTATTGGGAGAGATATGGACTCCAGAGATATAATTTTGCCCCTGTACAAATCATTTGCAAGACCTCATCTGGAATATGCAGTTTAGTTTTGAGCACCAGTTCTCAAAAAGGATATCGGGGAACTGGAGAAAGTGCAGAGAAGGGCAACCAAACTGATAAGAGGCATGGAGGAACTCAGCTATGAGGAATGATTAGAGGAGCTAAATTTATTCTCTCTTGAGGAGAGGAAAAAATACGGAAAGGTTTTTTCACAGTAAGAGCTGTGAAAATGTGAAATAGACTCCCTCCAGAGGTGGTTCTGGCCAACTCAGTAGATTGCTTTAAATAAAGGTCTGGATTATTTTCTTAATGTACATAATATAACTGGGTACTGACATTTATAGGTAAAGTTGATCCGGGGAAAATCTGATTGCCTCTCGAGGGATCAGGGAGGAATTTTTTCCCCTGCTGCAGCAAATAGGAGCATGCTTTGCTGGGCTTTTTCACCTTCCTCTGGATCAACTGTGGGTGAAAGATTGTGTATATAGGATTGTATGATTGTTTTCTATTATTGATTGAACTAGATGGTCTTTTTTCAACCTGACTAGCTATGTAACTATGTAACTATGAACTTGGGCAGCCTGCATTAGGTTGTTAGGGTTGGACTCTGTTCATGTAACCTGTACTGTTGGACTGTACGACTGAATGTTAAATAAAGTTTCATCAACTGTTAAATGCCTGTTATATAGTTTATCCAAAGGGGTGCATTAAGGTATGTGACATATTCAAAGAACAGGGCCTGTAACATCTATGGGTTTGAAGAAGAGAAGCAAGAGTGCCACCTAGGAAGGTTTAAATCAAGCAGAGGAGTTGAATATCTAACATGTGGTTGCTATAAATAACCAGAATGCTATAGAAGCCAGCCAGTGGGAAGGTGGTAACGGGCATGGGTGATAGGTCCTCTGGTTAGCGAGGGGATCAGTGCTCTGAATCCCTTCCTAGTGGTCCGTGCCCCACAGCATTCGGGACCAAATCTGCAGCACAGAGGCCCCATGGACCTAGCTGCAGGTACAGGAGAGTGAAGAAGTCAACTTGTGCACGTTCACAGCGGGATCTCTGTTCTGCCACTGGGAGTGAGGTGGCAGAGTAGCTAGCCAAGTGGAGAAGTATACCCCTCAAAATGCTGCATTTGGAAGACAAGGTGTATAGTGTTACGGGAGAAGAGTGTCTCACAAGTTTAATGTGTTACTGTGCAAGGTGGATGGCTTACTTGTTTTTTATTTATTTTTTATTTGAAGATGCACAAAAGATGAAAATTAAAAGTAAACGGCAAGCAGCTGGTGTGCCAAGAAACAATACAATCAGCAGGGTAATAACATTCATCGTAAATACCAAAGTCCAACAGTACCTGCAACTAGGGTTGGAAAAGGCTGGCATGTGAAATCAATAAAGATTACGAAACATCTGGCAAAGTACAGTCTAACAATGACTGATTATAATGATTATAATGATCGGCACCAAGCCAAAACAATGTGCATCAATCTTTGATCTTAAAAAAGATTGTAAAAAATAAGAGAGGGGTGAATGGGGAGGGAGGAAAGGAAAAAGTTGTGGGGAAAAAAAAGGGGGGGGAGGTAAATGGAAAGGTTGCAGGTAGTGCCCAAACATCCACACACTATTTGATCTAAGACAGTTTATAAGTATTCTGAGTATTCATCAGAGAAACTAAACTGATCCCGGTAAAACCATCTGGTCTTATGCTTTTCTGATTTGTCCCAGAAAGCAGAGGTCAGATGCTCCATGCTTTTTATATCATTCACTCTTGCAAACCATTGAGCAAGGGTAGGAGGAGATTGTTTCTACATGGCTGGGATACATGCTCTAGGTGTGTTTAAGTAAATGTTTAAGCAAAGATTTATGGTACTTTCAAGCATTCAGTTTGAGAAGAACCGCTGCGGGGTCATCGGACAATGAGATATTCGTGAATTCATGAGGACTTGCTGCTGGAATGGACGGATGCCAGGACACTCCCAAAAAATGTGCATAAGTGTGCCCTTATGAGAATCACATCTCCAGAAACGATCGTCCAATTGTGGAATTAGTTTGGCCAGTACAGATGGGGTTCTGTACCATTGTGTCACGATTTTGTAGAATGTTTCCTGGTATTTACTACATAACGATGATTTGTGGGCAAAAAATAGAATCCTATCTTTTTGTTGTTCTGTAAAAGTGACCTGGAGGTCTTTTTCCCATTTAGTAAGAAAGGGGGGTTTCGATTGCACAGATCTAGTAGAGATTTGTATAAAGGTGACAAAGATTTGCGTATCAGACCATCCCCCAAACAGAGCTCCTTAAACGAGCTGAGGGGCCTATGAAAAAGGTGTGTCTTGGATAGTGTGCTCAGGAAATGTGACAATTGAAAAGCTCGCCAGTGGTCCAGGAACTGGGACCCCCGAGCCCGTAAGCAGGGCCCTGCTTGGAATCCAGCCATTTGTGGGAAGGAAATAGGACGCACGTAAGAGTTTCTGGGGCAAGTGCGTAGTAAATGCTGGGTCTGACAGTCCTGGACTGAACGCGGCATGACCTATTGTCGGTGTCAAAGGAGAAGGAAAACTGTTGAGAGAGGAAAGTTTATAGAATCTTTCGGATCCAGTCAAAGTGGGTCCCATCAAGGGGTGGTGGGAGAGGTGAGAAGTATATAGTTTATCTGCCCAAGGAAGGGTGGGTGCCTGTGCAGCGTCCTTTTCTAGAGAGATCCATAATCTATTGGCGCTATGCCTACACCAGTCCACCACTCTATTCATGTGGACCGCGGTATAATAAAAAGTCGGGTCTGGGCACCCTATTCCTCCCTTGAGTTTAGGTTGGAGCAGAAGTGCGCTGGCAAGTCAGGGAGGTTTACCCCGCCAGACAAAGTTAACAAAGGCGGATCTGACCAAATGAAAGTATATTTGGGGGATCCTAATAGGCAAGGCCTACAGTATGTATAAAAGTCTGGGAATCACATTCATTTTAGTCACATTACAGTTGCCGAACCACGATAAGGCCAAACTGTTCCATCTATCTAAATTGGCAGCCAAGGAGGACAAGAAGGGCTGCAAATTAAGCTTAAATATGGAGTTTAGATTTTCAGGGATTTTTGTCCCTAGGTGTTGGATACAGTGTGTAGCCCATCTAAAGGGAAAATTAGGCCGTAGGCCTGTAAGAATGGAGTCTGAGAGAGAAACGTTAACCTCCCTGGCAGTATGATTCTGTCTGGAATTTTGTACCAAAAGCGGTACAATTATTTTGCATGGAAATTTGGTGTTATGTATTGTAGGCCTGCAATTCTTAGTAATTACTTACTTAAACCTGACCAAACAAGAGTCTAGTAGACATCCCAGATGTGATAAGTTTGAAACACAAAATCATAAATTATAATCTAATAAATAATATAATTTTATTCAATAATGTAATCAAAAGTAATGAAATTTGTCAAACAAAGAAAATTCAATAAACATCCTGAGTGTGATATATTTTAAAGCATGGAACTGGACAAAGTCCAATGTCACAATCTGCACAATGAAACCTTGTTTCTTTTCGGACTTTCTTTTCATTGGCATCTTTTTTTGAACAGCAAACCACGCACATCCTGGTAGGTGCTTCCTTTTTTGCGGTTGGCGGTATGTAGTCCATAAAATGATGACCAGTCAGGCGTTCTGGTTTGACAACGCCAACAGCATGTTGTCCGGGTCTGTTCACAGTTACTGATGGCGTCTGGTGGTTGACAAAAATCTGCTCAGCCACCTTCCAGACAAAATCAGAATGAACAAGAGGCATGTCACACATTGCTTTGTACAGGATATATGCATTCCAAAGGCATTGTTCCAGAAGATGCCTGAAAATCTTCTTATAATATTTTTTTGCGGTTTGCGCATAGCCGGGTAAAATGTCATTGCCTGATCGGCTCTGTCGACACCTCCCTTCAGCACATCTTTACCACCTTTTATGTGGACCATGGCAGTGGAGGTATTGTGCACAGTACTCATGAGACACACGTCCTTCTTGTCTCGCCATCGCATTGCCATCATCTTACCCTTCTGCCAGGCAACCATTTCTCTGGTTTTGAGTTTTTTCTTGGCAAACATAGATGGCATGTCACGTTGGTTAGGCCTAATGGTACCATACCTATCAGTCTTGTTTTGTAGCAAAACCTCATACAGTTCCGGAGACGTGTAGAAATTATACGTGGTCACACAATATCCTTGGTTCAGCAATGGCTCCAGCAGTGTAAGGACAGATGATGTGGCCATCCCATAGCCGCTGTACCTGGGGTTGAACTTCGTACCTTTACCGGTGTAAATGACCAAATTCCAGATGTACCCAGTGGATGACTCGCAGAGCATATAGAATTTGATGCCAAACCGCGCTCTTTTGGATGCAATAAACTGTATCCAGCCTAGGCCATCAAACTTTCATCCACGCTGACGTCCCTTTCTGGCACGTAGGTCTGCTGGAAATTGGTCACAATCATTTGGCATACCTCACAGATTTTTTTTAGTTTGGGCGCAGGATGCATGGCCTCATCAAATTCTTCATTGTTTGTGAAGTGGAAATACTTCATGATGAGGGAAAACCAGTATTCTGACATCACGGTGCCAAAAAACGGAGTGGCCACTAACTTATTGGTGGTCCAGTACAGTGGCGTAGCGTGGGGGGTGCGAGGGGGCCTAGGACCCGGGCGCAACATTTGGGGGGGCGCAATCCCGCGTCGGTGTCACCCTAACTTCATAAATCTAAATTTTATTTTCTGTGACCCCGCGCTCCGGCTCCGGCTGCCATCTTAATTCTCAGGCCGGCCCCTGGCGCCCTGTGATTGGGCGAAAGGGGTCATGTGGCCTGTCCTCAATCGCCTGGGAGCGGGGCTGGCCTTCGCTGTCTTCTCCTCCTCCTCTTCGGCCAAGGTCACCATGTCCCCGTCGCGGCAGGCAGTCTGTGGCTGCCATCTCCTCCTCCTCCTCCTCTCCGGCCCGGGTCTCCGATCATGTCCCCGTCAGGACAGGCAGTCCAGTGAGCAGTGTGACAGGCGGCGGTGGCGCAGAGGCAGAGCAGATGGAAGAAAAAAAGGTAAGAGACTCACTCAGCCTGGGGGGAGTAGATATGGTCTGGGGAGAGGGAGCAGCGAGAAAGTCAGTGTAGTGTGTAGTGTATTGTGTAGTGTATTGTGTATAGTGTGTAGTCTATAGTGTGTGTATAGTGTATTGTATATTGGTCTGTGGGTAGAGTATTGTGTAGCGGTCAGTATGTAGTGTATTGAGTAGTGGTCTGTGGGTAGTGTATAGTGTATTGTGTGTAGTGGATTGTGTGTAGTGTATAGTGTATTGTGTGTAGTGTGTAGTGTGTAGTGTATAGTGTATAGTGTATTGTGTGCAGTGTATAGTGTATTGCGTGTAGTGTATAGTGTATTGTATGTAGTGGTCTGTGGGTAGTGTATTGTGTATAGTGTATTGTGTATTGGTCTGTGGGTAGAGTATTGTGTAGCGGTCAGTATGTAGTGTATTGAGTAGTGGTCTGTGGCTAGTGTATAGTGTATGGAGTAGTGGTCTGTTGGTAGTGTATAGTGTACTGTGTAGTGGTCAGTATAGCAATCAGGTAGGTTAGTGTGGTGTGTAGTGGTCAGTGTGTAGTGTAGTGGTCAGTGTGTAGTAATCAGTGTGTAGTGTAGTGGTCAGTGTGCAGTGTAGTGGTCGTGTCTAGTGGTCAGTGTGTAGTGTAGTGGTCAGTATAGGAATCAGGTAGGTCAGTGTGTATTGTAGTGGTCGATGTAGGAATCAGGTAGGTTGGTGTGGTGTGTAGTGTAGTGGTCAGTATAGGAATCAGGTAGGTCAGTGTGTAGTGGTCAGTGTGTAGTGGTCGATGTAGGAATCAGGTAGGTCAGTGTAGTTGTCGGTATAGGAATCATGTAGGTCAGTGTAGAGGTTAGTGTAGTGGTCAGTGTAGGAATCAGGTAGGTCAGTACTATTGTAGCAAGGGAAGGGACTCGGGGAGTGCAAAAAGTCCGCAGGTTAGGGGGGCGCAAATTACTTGCCTTGCCCCGGGTTCTGACAACCCACGCTACGCCACTGGTCCAGTACCATTTCTGGAGCGGTTTCCCCACCACCCCCTGAAGAATGATGAGTCCCAGAAACTGCCAGATGTCCTCTTTGGTCACCGGTTCCCACTTTCTGCTTCTGGAAAACCTGGCATGCAGCGTAGCGGATTGCTGATCTTGGTAGCGATTTGTCTCTGTGACAATTTTTTCAATTACCTCCTCAGTGAGGAATAATTGCAGATATGCCAGAGGGTTGTCACACTCAACATCTACCTTCATCCCAGGTGATCCAGTGAACAGAAATCTTGGGGGGCGCTACCTGATCCGTATTGCAGTCTATAGGGCACCAAGTGCGCACATCGCTGAGGTCAGGTGCAGGGTCATTGCCGTTGTCACTTGCCAGTTCAGTGTCAGTGTCGGACGACAAATCTCCCCAAGACTCACTATCGCTCAGTTCTGCGAGCAACTCCGTGTCGCTGCCGCTGTCACTCAACTGGTCCAAAAGCACCTTTGTAGTAAAGTGGCGCTTTTTTGATGCCATGTTATAAATGTTTTATGGGCACGAATGTCAGTAAAATGGCAGGCAAGGGGCACTGTACAGTGATCATGTGTCAGATCAGAGATGATACAGTGCAATCCTCTCAGATTACAATGTTTCACCTCTTTTATGTGTGTCACTTTTTTTAATTTTTAAATTACCCGCACAGTTCCACTCCCATGCACCGCTGCTGCTCGCAGGGAACAGAACCAGGAAGTCAGGTGACGGTGGGCACTCTCGAGTCGCCGTGATCTCGCCGGCGATCACAGCAGAGGACATCATTGCTGGATCGCCGGGATAAGGTAAGGGGACTCCGCTGCCAGCTCTGCAATCTTACCCCGAGCGTGACTCTGGGTTACCACTCCTAGCAGAAAAAAACAACCCCGAGTCACGTTCGGGAATACTGCCAGGGAGGTTAAGAGCCTCAGATTTTTGGAGGTTTACCTTGAAGTTGGACAGGAAACCATAGTTTTCCAGTTCCCGTAATAGGGAGGGTAAGGAAGTAAGGTTTCGTGATATAAAAAAGAAGGTCGTTGGCATAAGCCGCCACCTTCTGGTGGTAAGTAGCAGTTTGGACTCCCTTCACATCCTGGTTATTTTGTATGTGTTGAAGAAATTGTTCTAAAGTGAGTATAAAAAGGAGTGGTGATAGGGGACAACCCTGTCTGATGGCTCACTTCTAAACACAGGGTGCCATCTTAATGCTGATTTTTGCATGAGCGCAGCCCCGCCTAGTCCCGGGCATTAAAGAGTGTGCCCACGGAGTGGTTCCCATATAAAACATTTTTTTATATTCTAAAGGCATTAGTGGTTTCTGGCATTTTAATAGTTAATTTTACCATTCCAGCCTCTCTAATTGCTGTAACAATTCCCATGTGTGTTCCATTAGCCTCACAAAGCTATGTTTAGGTTGACATGTTTAGTCATTTACCCTATATATATCCGTGTGTTCATATGTAATTTTCACTATGACTAAGCACCGGTAAGGGTGTGGAACGCATTAGCTACTACTGCTGTTTGTGATCCCTACTGTAACAGCTATCTGGAATTATTTTCACTACATCGGTACTGCATGCAAAGCCAGCACCCTTTCCACGTGCAGGGGAGGTCTATTAGTGGAATTGCCACCTGGAGAGGTATATGGTTGAACTGGATGGACTTGTGTCTTTTTTCAACCTGACTAACTATGTAACTGTAGCGCCCCTCCCAAATATTTGGGACGCTATGTTAAATTTAGGGGTATGTCCGATCGTGTGTACAAGGCATAACAGGTTTTCGTCTAAGATTGCCCTGTATTTGGCTCCATCCATCTTCCCATCAACTCTGACCAGCCTCCTGTCCCTGTTGATGGTGTATTATGGGTGATGTTCAGTGTTAGCTTTTTACCACACTTAGCGTTTTGATTTTAGGCCTAAAAGTTAAATTTTGGTCTCATCTGACCAGAGCACCTTCTTCCACATGTTTGCTGTGTCCTCCACATGGCTTCTCGCAAACTGTAAATGGAACTTCTTCTGGCTTTCTTTCAACAGTGGCTTGGTTATTGCCACTCCTTAAAAGGTCAGATTTGTGGAGTGCATGACTAATAGTTGTTCTGTCGACAGATTCTCCCACCTGAGCTGTGGATCTCTGCAGCCCCTCCAGAGTGACCACTCTTGGCTACTTCTCTGATTAAAGCTCTCCTTGCCCGGCCTGTCAGTTTAGGTGGACGGCCACGTCTTGGTAGATTGCCAGTTGTGCCATGCTCTTTCCATTTTCGGATGATGGATTAAACAGTGCTCCGTGAGATGTTCAAAGCTTGGGATATTTATTTATAACCACCCTGCTTTCCGTGGCCTTCATGATGCTGTTTGTACACTTAGGTTGTCTATCAAACCTCCAAAGGGCTTCACAAAATACCTTTGTTTATACTGAGATTAAAATTACACACAGGTGGACTCTATTTACTAATTAGGTGACTTCTGAAGGCAATTGGTTCTAACTAGAGTTTAGTTAGGGGTATCGAAGTAAAGGGGGCTGAATACGAATGCACGCCACACGTTTAAGATATTTATATGTAAAAAATGTTAAAAAACATTTATAATTTTCTTTCCACTTCACAATTAAGTGCCACTTTGTGTTAAGCCTCATACACACGAACGAGTTTCTTGGCAAGAAACCACAAGAAAACTGCCGAGATAACTTTCTTGCCGAGAAAATCGTTCGTGTGCATGGTTTCTCGTCGAGAAAACTGACCAGAATCTCGACGAGAAAAATAGAGAACCAGCTCTCTATTTTCTCGTCGAGATTCTCGTCGGCATGTTTCTCGACGAGAAAAGTGTGTGTGTGTGTACACTTACCTGTCGCCGTGGAAACGCGCGCATGCTCGAATTGACTTTGACGCATGCGCGGTAGCTTCCTAGGCATAGGTAGGGTGTAGTAAGATGGCGGCAACGGCATCGAATGTGACGAGCGCATGCTCTTCGTAGTCGATGACGTCACCGCGTTCGCTCCATTCAAAGAACCGCGGGTTCTTTGAATGCAGCGTGCGTACACACGGCCGGGACAAGTTTCTTGTCCAAGAATCTCGTCAAGAAAAACAACGTGTTTTTTCCTGACGAGATGTGTACGAGGCCTCAGTCTATCACATAAAATTCCAATAAAATACATTTACGTTTTTGGTTGTAACATGACAAAACGTGGAAAATTTCATGGGGTATTAATACTTTTTCAAGACACTGTATGCAGTCAGTAGTGATGAGCCGAACACCCCCGGGTTCGGTTTGCACCAGAACCCGCGAACGGACCGAAAGTTCGCACGAACTTTAGAACCCTATTAAATACAATGGATGCGAACGTTCGAAATCTAAAGTGCTAATTATAACGACTATTATGCATGTTATTGTCCTAAAAAGGGTTTGGGAACCCGGGTTCTGCACCAGGGGACATGTATCAATCCAAAAAAAAGTTTTAAAAACTACCGTTTTTCGGGAGCAGTCATTTTAATGATGCATAAAGTGAAAAAAAAAGTCAAATATTCCTTTAAATATCGTACCTGGGGGGTGTCTAAAGTATGCCTGTGAAGTGCCACGTGTTTCCCGTGTTTAGAACTGTCCCTGCACAAAATTACATTTCTGAAGGAAAAAAAGCCATTTAAAACTGCTTGCGGCTTTAATGTAATGTCTGGTCCCGGTAATATGGATGAAAATCTTTAAGAAAAATGGCATAGCTACCCCATCACCCCCCCCCCCCCCCCACCCCAACCCATTACCAGCCCCTTTGGGTCTTGTATGGATATTAAGGGGAACCCCGCACACAAAATAAAAAAGGCCCTATATACTCTGAACAGCCGGTGCATACAAGACAGGGACTGTAGGTTTGTTCTTATGTAGAATCTGTTTGTAATTTTGAACAGGTACATTGTTTAAGTGTAGCTCCAGCCAAGAAATCTATTTTTAAGCTTTTTGGAAAACATAGGGAAGGGTTATCACCCCTGTAACATTAGTTTTGCTGTCTGTGCAGTGTGCACCTGTTCAGAATAGGGATGAGCTTCGAGTTCGAGTCGAACTCATGTTCGACTCGAACATTGCCTGTTCGCCCGTTCGCCGAACAGCAAACAAATTGGGGTGTTCGCGGCAAATTCGAAAAATCTATGGGAGAAATCTAAAGTGCTAATTATAAAGGCTTATATGCAAGTTATTGTCCTAAAAAGTGTTTGGGGACCCGGGTCCTGCCCCAGGGGACATGTATCAATGCAAAAAGAAGTTTTAAAAACGGACGTTTTTTCGGGAGCAGTGATTTTAATAATGCTTAAAATGAAAAAATAAAAGTGAAATATTCCTTTAAATTTCGTACCTGGGGGGTGTGTATGATATGCATGTGAAGTGGCGCATGTTTCCCGTGCTTAGAACTGTCCCTGCAAAAAATGTCATTTTTGAAAGAAAAAAATGCATTTAAAACTGACTCGCGGCTATTAATGAATTGTCGGCTCCCGGCAATACATACAAAAGTCATTGATAAAAATAAAAAAAAGCGTGGGGGTTCCCCAGAATTCAATTACCAGGCCCTTCAGGTCTGGAATGGATATTAAGGGGAACCCCGCCGGAAATTAAAAAAAAATTGACGTGGGGTTCCCCCAAATATCCATTCCAGGCCCTTCAGATCTGGCATGGATTTTAAGGGGAACTCCACCCCAAATTTAAAAAAAAATGGCGTGGAGTCCCCCTAAAAATCCATACCAGACCCCTTATCCGAGCACGCAACCTGGCCGGCCGCAGGGGAAAAGGGGGGGACGAGAGAGCGCCCCCCCCTCCCTCCTGAACCGTACCAAGCCACATGCCCTCAACATGGGGAGGATGTCCCCATGTTGATGGGGACAAGGGCCTCATCCCCACAACCCTTGCCCGGTGGTTGTGGGGGTCTGCGGGCGGGGGGCTTATCGGAATCTGGAAGACCCCTTTAACAAAGGGGACCCCCAGATCCCGGCCCCCCCCCTATGTGAATTGGTAAGGGGTACATTGTACCCCTACCATTTCACAAAGAAAGCGTAAAAAAATGTTTAAAAAAAACACACAAACACCTTGAAAAAGTCCTTTATTAAAAAAAAAAAAAAAAAAAACATTCCAGCGGTGAAATCCAGTGTCCCGCGGCGATCCCGATGTCCAGCGCTGTCCTTCATTGGTTGTGCCTGAGCGGACCTGATGGGGAACTCCCTCTCAGTATTTTAAATGTATAGACCCGCCCCTTCTAAAGTTCCCCATCAGGTCCGCTCAGCGGACCAGATGCGGAACATGAGAAGGGGCGGGTCTATACATGTATTACCAAAGTGAGAGCAGTTCCCCATCAGGTCCGCCCCCTCGGTATGTCGGACCCGCCTACGTCATTGGCTTGAGCGGGGAACTTCCTTCACTGTGTAATTTAAATTTACATAGTGAAGGAATTCTGGGGAACCCCCACGCTTTTTTTTTTTTTATCAATGACTTTTGTATGTATTGCCGGGAGCCGACAATTCATTAATAGCCGCGAGTCAGTTTTAAATGCATTTTTTTCTTTCAAAAATGACATTTTTTGCAGGGACAGTTCTAAGCACGGGAAACATGCGCCACTTTACATGCATATCATACACACCCCCCAGGTACGAAATTTAAAGGAATATTTCACTTTTATTTTTTCATTTTAAGCATTATTAAAATCACTGCTCCCGAAAAAACGGCAGTTTTTAAAACTTCTTTTTGCATTGATACATGTCCCATGGGGCAGGACCCAGGTCCCCAAACACTTTTTAGGACAATAACTTGCATATTAGCCTTTATAATTAACACTTTAGATTTCGAACGTTCGAGTCCATTGTATTTAATATGGTTCTAAAGTTTACACGAACATTTTGTCTGTTCGCAGGTTCTGGTGCGAACCGAACAGGGGGGTGTTCGGCTCATCCCTGGTTCAGAACAGTTCACCTCACTTTCCGTCCTAATGACAAATGTTTTTTGAAAATTTGGGGTTTTTATTGAAACAAGAATTGGTGATAAAGCATCAGTGGAGAGGAGACACTTTTTTTCCCATATTAACTCTTACAGGAGAGAATTTGCCTTCCTAGGGGTAGATTTCCTCTCACTTCCTGTTGTATCCTTCCGTTTGCAAGGAGGAGTCGTTTGTAAGTTGGATGTTTGAAAGTAGGGGCCTGCCGTATATACTGAAATTTGCCCCTTACATGTTGGTGTTGCCACAACACTGTGAGCCCTCACAGTTACTCTTGGTGGGCGCATGAATGGGCCCTGCTGGAAATTATTAGATCAAGAATTGTAATTACATGCCCCTGTTAAACAGGGGCAGAAAAATTGGGCCTTAGGCACTGGTGCTACAACACTGCAACCCCTCACAGATACTGTACTTGGAGCACAGCAATGAGCCCTGTTGCAAAGTATTGCATCAAAAATTGTAATTACATGCCCCTGTTAAACAGGGGCTGAAAAATTGGGCCTTAGCCACTGGTGGCGGCACCCAGAAACAAAAATGTTCTTCCAAGCTATCATCATCAATCGGATCATTGAGGAGGAGGAGTATAGTCAGTCAACATAACAGGACAGTCTCTCAGCATCAGCATCAGTCTTGAAGGGATGTGACATTTGAAAATAAATTAGTCTGTTATATCAGCTTCAGGTGTTTGGTAGCTGGTGGTGATCCAAGACTGGTTCATCTTTATGAAGGTCAGTCGATCAACAGAGTCGGTGGACAGGCGCACCCTGTGATCCGTGACAAATCCTCCAGCAGCACTGAATGTGCGTTCTGAAAGAACGCTGGATGCAGGACAGGCCAGTAGCTCAATTGCATACTGTGCAAGCTCTGGCCAGTGATCCATCCTCAAGACCCAGTAAGCCAGAGGATTTTCGGTGGGGAAGGTGTCCAAGTCTGACCTTGCCCCTAGGTATTCCTACACCATGTATATCAGACGCTGGCGATGGTTGCTGGAACCGATCATACCTTGGGGCTGCGGACTAAAGAATTGTCTGAGCGCATCGGTCAGACGGCCACCTTCCCCACCGCTCCTTCTTTGACTGACCGAAGCCTCAGCAACTCGTTGTCCAGGACCAGGAGTTTGTAACCTCTCAGTCTCTGGGAACGCGTTGCACAGACCTTTCTGCAAGGCCCCCCAGAGTTGTCTCATCCTCTGCTCCCTCTGCGACGGTAAGATAAGGTCCGCAACCTTACCCTTGTACCGTGGATCAAGGAGAGTGGCCAGCCAGTAATGGTCCCTCTCCTTGATCCGAAGAATACGAGGATCCTTCCGCAGACTTTGCAGGATCAGGGAGGCCATGCAGCGTAGGTTAGCTGAGGCATTCGGTCCGGAGTCGTCTGGGTCACTAAGGACGACATGATCCGCAGCCACCTCCTCCCAGCCACGTACAAGTCCACTGGTTTCTTGGGACTGTAAATCATCCCTAAAAGACTGCTGCTGATGATGCTGAGTGCCAGGCTCCACCTCCATGCTGACACAATCCTCCTCCTCCTCCTCCTCCTCCTCCTCTTCTTCCTGTGCGATGGGTGGGACAGAAGGAACACTGTCTGGGTAAAGGGGGCCTTGAGAGGCAAGGAAGTCCTCCTCTTCCTGCCTCTGTTCTGCCTCAAGTGCCCTGTCCATTATTCCACGCAGTGTATGTTCCAACAGGTGGACAAGAGGTACAGTGTCACTGATGCATGCACTGTCACTGCTCACTATCCTCGTGGCCTCCTCAAATGGTGCCAGGACAGTGCATGCATCCCTGATCATGCCCCACTGGCGTGGTGAAAAAAACCCGAGCTCCCCTGACCCTGTCCTGGTGCCGTAGTCGCACAGGTACTCATTGATGGCCCTCTGCTGCGTGTGCAGCCGCTGCAGCATGGCCAACGTTGAGTTCCACCTGGTGGGCATGTCACATATAAGGCGGTTCTTGGGCAGGTTCAACTCCTTTTGCAGCTCAGCCAGGCGAGCACTGGCATTATAAGATCTGCGGAAATGCACACAGACTTTCCTGACATGCCTCAGGACATCCTGTAAGCCCGGGTACCTGCCCAAGAACCGCTGCACCACCAGGTTAAGGACGTAAGCCACACAGGGCACATGGGTCAGTTGTCCCTGTCGGAGAGCGGAGAGGAGGTTGGTGCCATTGTCGCAAACTACCATTCCTGTCTTAAGCTGGCGTGGCGTCAACCACCTCTCGGCCTGCCCCTGCAGAGCAGACAGAACCTCTGCCCCAGTGTGGCTCATGTCCCCCAAACACACCAGCGCAATCACGGCATGGCATCTTTTTGCCTGCGTAATTGCGTAGGCCCTTGAACGCCTACGGAGCACCGCTGGTTCCGAGGACAAAGCACAGGAAGAGGCCATGGAGGAAGAAGAAGAGGAGGGGGTGGAGGACAGAGGTGTGTCACAACCAGTAGTAGCATTTTGGAGGCGTGGCAGTGGAACAACCTCCAACACTACTGCACCTTGTCCTGCATCGTTCCCAGCTGCCAAAAGAGTGACCCAATGGGCCGTGAAAGAAAGGTAACGTCCCTGTCCATGCCTGCTGGACCATGAGTCAGCGGTAATATGCACCCTACCGCTGACCGCCCTGTCCAGCGAGGCCAAGACATTGCCTTCCACATGCCGGTAGAGAGTCGGAATCGCCTTCCGTGAGAAAAAGTGGCGTTTGGGAACCTGCCACTGAGGAACCGCACATTGCACAAACTCACGGAAGGGGGCAGAGTCTACCAACTGAAAAGGCAGCAGTTGAAGCGCTAGCAATTTAGCCAAGCTAGCATTCAACCGCTGGGCATGTGGATGGCTGGGAGTGAACTTCTTTCGACGGTCCAGCAGCTGGGGCAGGGAAATTTGCCTGCTAGAATCGGATGTCGGTGTACTGCTAGCAGAGTGCCCGCAAGTACTTGGCTGTGACACACCTAATTCTACACCTTCATTCCTCTCAGTGCAGGTTTCAGAGAGGACTGAAGGTATAGTGGGGTTGGAGATCCCAGCTGATGCGGTGCAAGAAGAGGTCCGCTTTGTTCTTTGGTGTGGGTCTTTAAGGTAGGCTTGCCAACGAGCTGCATGGCAGGTCAACATATGTCTGGTCAAGCATGTGGTGCCCAAGCGGGTGATGTTTTGGCCACGCGATATACGCTTGAGACATATGTTGCAAACAGCAGCTGTGCGATCTGATGCACTCAACTCAAAAAAGGCCCACACCAAATAACTTTTTGAATAACGGGCAGAGGCAGCGCCCCTGCACAGGCGGAGCTCTGCGGTGTGATTCCGTTGGTGTGCTGCCCTTACGCTGGCCCCCCGAGGGCATCCTGCCTCGTTGGAGATGTGCCTCCTCCTCATCCTCCTCCTCCTCCTCTCTCCTATTAGGCACCCACGTGGAGTCAGTGACCTCATCATCCCCTCCCTCCTCATCACTGGAGCCAATCTGGCAGTATGCTGCAGCTGCTGGAACATGACTGCCAGATTGGTGTCCTTCTTGAGCATCCCCTCTCTCTGCTCTCACGCTACTGCCTTCCTCTAGCTGGGTATCATCATCAGACCCTTCGAAACGCTGGGCATCCTCCTGGAGCATGTACCCAACACTGTGCTCAAACAGTTCGGGGGACTCCTCAGGAGGACATGGTTGGTCTAGGGAAGGAGTTACTGATGATGACATTGATACCAGGGAAGAGGACGCTTTGGCAGCTGCTTTGCCAGTACCCTGAGCCTGGGTGAGAGAGGATGAGGAGGATGAGGAGGGCTTGGTCATCCACTCTACCAAGTCTTCGGCATGATGCGGCTCAACACGTCCAGTTGCCGAAAAGAAGGACAAGCGTGTCCCATGGCCACGTGCTGATGGCGATGCACCGCGTCCACGACCAGCACTGTTGTCTCTAGACACAGAGCCTGCTTGCCCTCTTTTATTGGCTCCTGACTGTCTGCCTCTCCTTGTTTGCCTTCCAGACATTCTAATGGCCTGCAGGGAAATGGGAAAACCAGCAATAAGGCCTAGCTTCAGGAGTATATTTTGCAGGAATCACACTACGCATGCTGTAGGTGCTGCAAATGCCTGTTGGTGTAACACACCAGGAAAAAGCAGCAATACAGGCTAACTTCAGGTGTAATATGATCAGGAGGCACACTCCGCCCGCTGTAAGTGCCGCAAATGCCTGTTGGTGTAACACACCAGGAAAAAGCAGCAATACAGGCTAACTTCAGGTGTAATATGATCAGGAGGCACACTCCGCCCGCTGTAAGTGCCGCAAATGCCTGTTGGTGTAACACACCAGGAAAAAGCAGCAATACAGGCTAACTTCAGGTGTAATATGATCAGGAGGCACACTCCGCCCGCTGTAAGTGCCGCAAATGCCTGTTGGTGTAACACACCAGGAAAAAGCAGCAATACAGGCTAACTTCAGGTGTAATATGATCAGGAGGCACACTCCGCCCGCTGTAAGTGCCGCAAATGCCTGTTGGTGTAACACACCAGGAAAAAGCAGCAATACAGGCTAACTTCAGGTGTAATATGATCAGGAGGCACACTCCGCCCGCTGTAAGTGCCGCAAATGCCTGTTGGTGTAACACACCAGGAAAAAGCAGCAATACAGGCTAACTTCAGGTGTAATATGATCAGCAGGCACACTCCGCCCGCTGTAAGTGCCGCAAATGCCTGTTGGTGTAACACACCAGGAAAAAGCAGCAATACAGGCTAACTTCAGGTGTAATATGATCAGGAGGCACACTCCGCCCGCTGTAAGTGCCGCAAATGCCTGTTGGTGTAACACACCAGGAAAAAGCAGCAATACAGGCTAACTTCAGGTGTAATATGATCAGGAGGCACACTCCGCCCGCTGTAAGTGCCGCAAATGCCTGTTGGTGTAACACACCAGGAAAAAGCAGCAATACAGGCTAACTTCAGGTGTAATATGATCAGGAGGCACACTCCGCCCGCTGTAAGTGCCGCAAATGCCTGTTGGTGTAACACACCAGGAAAAAGCAGCAATACAGGCTAACTTCAGGTGTAATATGATCAGGAGGCACACTCCGCCCGCTGTAAGTGCCGCAAATGCCTGTTGGTGTAACACACCAGGAAAAAAGCAGCAATACAGGCTAACTTCAGGTGTAATATGATCAGGAGGCACACTCCGCCCGCTGTAAGTGCCGCAAATGCCTGTTGGTGTAACACACCAGGAAAAAGCAGCAATACAGGCTAACTTCAGGTGTAATATGATCAGGAGGCACACTCCGCCCGCTGTAAGTGCCGCAAATGCCTGTTGGTGTAACACACCAGGAAAAAGCAGCAATACAGGCTAACTTCAGGTGTAATATGATCAGGAGGCACACTCCGCCCGCTGTAAGTGCCGCAAATGCCTGTTGGTGTAACACACCAGGAAAAAGCAGCAATACAGGCTAACTTCAGGTGTAATATGATCAGGAGGCACACTCCGCCCGCTGTAAGTGCCGCAAATGCCTGTTGGTGTAACACACCAGGAAAAAGCAGCAATACAGGCTAACTTCAGGTGTAATATGATCAGGAGGCACCCTCTGCCCGCTGTAAGTGCCGCAAATGCCTGTTGGTGTAACACACCAGGAAAAAGCAGCAATACAGGCTAACTTCAGGTGTAATATGATCAGGAGGCACACTCCGCCCGCTGTAAGTGCCGCAAATGCCTGTTGGTGTAACACACCAGGAAAAAGCAGCAATACAGGCTAACTTCAGGTGTAATATGATCAGGAGGCACACTCCGCCCGCTGTAAGTGCTGCAAATGCCTGTTGGTGTAACACACCAGGAAAAAGCAGCAATACGGGCTAACTTCAGGTGTATAATGTGCAGGAGGCTTAGCAACAATGACACTGACACTGTCCCCTGCCTATCCTTCTCTCTCCCTGCACACAAGGTTTATCAAAGTATATGACACTGGCACTCTCCCTGCCTATCCTTCTCTCTCCCTACACACAAGGTTTAGCAAAGAATATGACACTGACACTCTCCCTGCCTATCCTTCTCTGTCCCTACACACAAGGTTTAGCAAAGAATATGACACTGACACTGTCCCCTGCCTATCCTTCTCTCTCCCTGCACACAAGGTTTATCAAAGTATATGACACTGACACTCTCCCTGCCTATCCTTCTCTCTCCCTACACACAAGGTTTAGCAAAGAATATGACACTGACACTCTCCCTGCCTATCCTTCTCTGTCCCTACACACAAGGTTTAGCAAAGAATAGATTTGACACTGTCCCTGCCTATCCTTCACTTTCCCTGCTCCGGAACACACTACACGAGGCCGCCGCACTGGCGGCCTTTTATAGTGTGGGGCGTGTACTAAACCCCCTCAGCTATAATTGGCCACAGGCATCCTGCCTGTGGCCAATCATTGCTCTCCTCGCTGCCGGCGCTGTGATTGGCCAAGCATGCAGGGTCACAGTGCATGCTTGGCCAATCACAGCGCCGGGATTACACTGCGATGGCGCAGTGTATTGTGGGCCGTTCGCGTCACTCGAATTTGGCGCGAACGGCCCAAACCGTTCGTTGTTCGCCAAACGCGCGAACAGCCGATGTTCGAGTCGAACTTATGTTCGACTCGAACACCGAGCTCATCCCTAGCAGTCAGCATAATATCGTTTACATTTTACCAAACAATTGGGTATTATATTGTGGTTTTGTACAAAATACAGTGTACCGTATATATACTCGAGTATAAGCCGACCCGAGTATAAGCCGAGGTACCTAATGTTAGCACAAAAAACTGGGAAAACTTACTGACTCGAGTATAAGCCGAGGGTCAACAATGCCTCACTGTTCCCATCTCAGCAGACACTCTCCGCCTATCACGAACGTTCTCTCATCCTCAGTTTCCCAGCAGACGTCTGTGATTGGCGGAACACCGAACACAGTGTCTGCTGGGATGGGTGAGGATGAGAGAACGTTCGTGATAGGCGGAGAGTGTCTGCTGAGAATCGCCTATCACAAAAGGGACCAGGAAGAGACCGCGAGATTTAAACGATTGACGCCGCAGCCTCTCAACTTTTTTTCCAGGTACTATTTACAATGTTAAATTTTGCTGACTCGAGTATAAGCCGAGGGGGGGACTTTCAGTCCAAAAAAAAGGGCTGAAAATCTCGGCTTATACTCGAGTATATACAGTATTTATTCCAAAAAAAATTGGGTTTGAAAAACCACTGCACAAATACCGTGTGACATAAAAAATTGCAACACCCACCATTTTATTTTCTAGGGTCTCTGCTTAAAAAATATATATAATGTTTGGGGGTTCTAAGTAATTTTATAGCAAAAAAATCAAAATTTTGCTCACTTCCATCCTCAAAGATTACTCTGCCAAATTTCTAAAGGTTTGGGACCCTGGATATCATATAATGCTCACCTAAATATAGACTGAACTTTGCTCTTGGTCTGACAAATTTCATCATTGCTCCTAAGCACACCAGCCAATGGCCCATGTGGACTACTTCCCTACCCTGCCCCTCCCACCCGTCTTCATCTATCCCAGGCACAAGCCCCCATTCTCCTTCTTTCTTCTTTTAGATCTTCCTCGTCTGCACCTCCTCACTTTTTCTTGTTCCTCCTTTTCGTCTCAGCACTTCTTCATGAAAAGTTTGATGCTTCACCTCCTCTCTAACTCTGTAGAGGTGCTCAGTGCCCACGATAGATGGCATGGAGAATACCTTGTCAGGAACCATCCATTTTTGTCTCCTTATGGTTCATGGTGTCTGGTTTATGCAAATGGTTTGTATTCCTGTAATATGGTGGAACCCTTTTAAAGACCGTACCTCTGTATTCCCTGATGTTCCGTATGCTTCTGCTTTATTTTCTTGCACTGTTCTGGAAAAACATAAAAATCCAATAAATTTTACTGTTTTTCAAAGGCCATGTTTAGGAGTTCCCTGTGTTACCTTTTCTGACAGAATTTGTTAAGTAGGCTACAGAGTGCTGTGACAAAGGTGAGTTCTGCTTGTCTTGTTAGCTGGCCAATGCCCAGTTAATAGTCATTAGAAATTGGACTATGCTCTAACAAAACATCTGATCAAACATCTATGGTCCTTTTTTCCACCCCTTCAGGGAAAGGATCTGTGTACTTGACTGGAGGCCTCTGGGCTAAAGCTCATGACCTGGAAGGCTTGCTTCCTATAGAAGTTAGTTGTGTGCCTGAGAAAGCTCTGTTCTAAAGCTGCAGTCAGAGAATTGGAATGCTAGAAGCTCTGTATCTTGGCCTAGGCCAGCAAGGCCCAGGCCTAGGCAGCACTTTGCAGGGGGGCAGCATGAAAAGAGTCCCCACCGGCTTGCGCTACACTTTTAGTGCAGCGCCAGTCTTATGAGGTGGTCTGGGCTGCAAGAAAAATCAGTCTGGCTCCCCCATAAAGCGGCCGCAGTACTGCCGGTATGATAGGGATGGCGCAGACACAAGGGACACTGACATGGTCACCTATACCTGGCAGTTAGGTAGTAGGACTCTCCTACAATCCTTAACCACTTCAGTCCTGGAAGAATTTACCCCCTTCCTGACCAGAGCACTTTTTGCGATGCAGCACTGCGTCGCTTTAACTGACAATTGCGCGGTCGTGCGACGTTGAACCTAACCAAAATTGACGTCCTTTTTCCCCCACAAATAGAGCTTTCTTTTGGTGGTATTTGATCACCTCTGCGGTTTTTATTTTTTGTGCTATAAACAAAAGAAGAGCGACATATTTGAAAAAAATGCAATATTTTTTACTTTTTGATTTAATAAATATCACAATTTTTTTTTTTTAAAAAAATTTTTTTCTAAGTTTAGACCGATACGTATTCTACATATTTTTGGTAATTTTTTTTTGCAATAAGCGTATATTGATTGGTTTGCGCAAAAGTTATAGCGTCTACATAATAGGGGATAGATTTATGGCATTTTTATTTTTTTTATTTTTTTTACTAGTAATAGCGGCGATCTGCGATTTTTATTGTGACCGTGACATTGCGGCAGACACATCGGACACTATTGGCGCGTTTTTGGGACCATTCACATTTATACAGCGATTAGTGCTATAAAACTGCACTAATTACTGTGTAAATGTGACTGGCAGGGAAAGGGTTAACACTAGGGGGCGATCAAGGGGTTAATATGTTCCCTATTGAGTGATTGTAACTGTAGGGGGAGGGGACTCACAAGGGGAGGAGACCGATCTGTGTTCCTCTGTACTGGGAACACACATCGGTCTCCTCACCTCTGACAGGAGGTGGATCTGTGTGTTTACACACACAGATCCACACTTCTGCCGTGATCGCGGGCAATCGCGGGTGCCCAGCGGACATCGCGGCCGCCGGGCACACTCACCGGGTCACGAGCGTTGCCGCGGGTGCGCGCGCGCGCCGCCAAAAAAAGGACGTCATATGACGTCCGCCCGGAGGGAGGGAGGGTTCCTGCCGGCGTCATATGTCTATGACCCGGTAGGAAGTGGTTAAAATAGAACTATAGGCAATACGTTTTTTTTCCATTTTGGATAGAGTAAGGGATGGTTATAGCCCCTGTTAATTTTTTATTTTTTTTTGTCATCCGTTCATTTCTCTTCATTTCCTGCCCCATAGCCAAATAGGAAGTGAGAAGAAATCTCTGCAGATTAAGGGAATCCCTCCCCCTCCCCCCAAGGCCCTCAGAACTAGTGTCCCCACTGGAAAATTTCAGGGCAGGTCTTAAACAGGAAGGGATGTGACCTTGACAGGAAGGGGTGGGTCATATTTAAATTAGGGGTTGCACGAGTTTAGTCAGGCCTAGGGCAGCACAAAACCTAAATACACCACTGGCTAGAACCTCAGGTTTTGTGGAGAGTTGTTTCAGTGATAGCTGTGCGCTCCTAATGTTGAACCCCACCCAAGCTGTTGGCCCTGAGAAGTTGTTTGAGCCAGAAACAGATTTTAAGGTATTCCCTTTTTTTCTCTCCTCATCAAGTCTCAATAAATATTTGAAACTTGCCCGAGGACTAGACCCTCATTACTGTAAGTTAAAAGTAAATGAACTGCCTGGGTCAGGGTATTATTAAAAGGGGGTCCCACTTTCATAGCCCATGACCCTTAGGTGTAAAGGCAGTGTAAAAATTTAGGGCAGTTCCTAAACTCCCACCAAATGGTCTCCCCTCCTAAAGCAGGGTTACATATACACAGTATTTAGATTAGAATGGGTCAATTTGCCATTTTTATATTATAGAACTATATTATGAAAAGCTTCTGTCTTCTCCATGTTATTATAGGAAAGAAGGGTGACCAATGTTGACAGCACAACTAATAGGAAAAAAATAAATCCCAGCAAATTGGAAAAAGAAGAACCATGTTATTGTTTTTGGGCAGACTTCATGGGTATTTGACTTCTAACTATATTCTGAAGTCATTTCTTATGTAGGAGGATTGCTACAGTTCTCCAGCTATCTAGGGATTATTTGAAAGCAGTAGCATGAAAGAGGGAGAGGGAGCAATTTAAAACTTACAACAGCCTCTATAAACAAGTTATACTTGTTTAAACTATTAGGTAAAATAGCATAGAAAATAGAAAGAGTCACTTTAAAGATTATAAAAACCCTAATGAAGCACCAGGGGCGGATCCAGGGGTGGGCAACGGGGCAATTGCCACCCCCAAGAAATTAGTTGCGGCAGGTGAGAGAGCGGGTGGCTCTGCGGGTGGGTGACAGAGTGGGCTGTCAGGTGGCTCGGTGTGTGAGCGGGCAGGCGGCTCGGCGGCGGGTGAAAGAGTGGGTGGTCAGCTGGGCGGCTCTGTGGGTGAGTGGGCGGGTGGTCAATCAACGAGCCAGCGGGCGGGGGAGCAGAGAGATGACATCATCTCTCACCACCCTGCATCCCTGCAGTAACTTCCGCCCTCACTGTGCAGGCAGCAGAGAGATTACATCATCTCTACTGCCTGACTCTGACAAGCAAAACACCACCTTAGCAGGCAAGTGACAATCCGCAAGGTGTGGCAGGTGACGTGGAAAGTGACAATCCGCAAGGTGTAGCAGGTGACATGGCAAGTGACAATCCGCAAATTGTGGCAGGTGACGTGGCAAGTGACAATCCGCAATTGGTGGCAGGTGACGTGGCAAGTGACAATCCGCAACATGTGCCAGGTGACGTGGTAAGTGACAATCCGCAACGAGTGGCAGGTGACGTGGCAAGTGACAATCCGCAACTTGTGTCAGGAGACGTAGCAAGTGACAATCTGCATCTGGTGGCAGGCAAGTGACAATCCGCAACGTGTGGCAGGCGATGTGGCAAGTGACAATGCGCATCTGGTGGCAGGTGACACACTTAGGGCTCCCACTGATTCGGCATTATGGTGAGTTGAACCATTTCATTTTATATTACAATGTAATAATATAAATATTGCACTTCAATCATCCTGACACCATAACAACCATGGTGCCAGGATGATTGAAGCGCTAACACCAGCCATTTCCCCGATAAATTGCCAGCAAAAAAAAATATGTTCTGGCAGTGCCCCTCCCGAGACTAAACTCTGGATCCGCCCCTGTGTAGCACTTACCACTAAAGGATCCACAGATGTTTGGGTTCCCTTGTTCCTGGTGTTAGCAACCCTCTAGGCAGTAATGCACTCTCTGACACACTGAGGCTGAAAGACTGTTTCTTTTATTTGGGTAACATGCCCAGCAGAGTAGGACAACAGTACCATAAACAGTTACACCAAAGATGCAGTTAACAAACAAGATAACATCAGTATCACAAATAATGGATGTCCTAAATATGGGCAGTATACACAGGGGCTATAAGACACATTTGCTCCTTATTCACTTTCCCACTGGTCAGTAGGGATGAGCTTCGTGTTCGAGTCGAACACACGTTCGACACGAACATCGGATGTTCGATCGTTCGACGAAGGACGAACGTTATGGTCCGTTCGCGACAAATTCGAGTGGCGCGTCATGGCCCATAATTCACTGCGGCATCGCAGTGCATTGCTGGCTGATGATTGGCCAAGCATGCACTATGACCCGCATGCTTTGGCCAATCACAGCGAAGAAAAAACGGAAAGCCGTAATTGGCCAAAGCCAGGGTGGCTTTGGCCAATTATGGCTCAGGGGGTTTAGTACATGCCCCACACTATATAGGGCCGCCTGGAAGTCGGCCTTGTGTAGTGTGTTGGCGTTTGTGAAAGAGGCAGTTTCAGAGAGATAGACAGTGTCATTTATATTGAGTTAGATAGAGCAGGCAGGCGAGTCAGTTAGCTGCTGTTACAGTGTGTAGAGGATATATATGCATCCTAGGTGTTGTATATATATGTATACACTGTATTGAGTTTAGCTAGATCCATTCCTGTTAGTCTCTATACTGTGACAGGCAGGCAGGTGATTGTGCTAGCTGCAGACAGTCAGTGTTTCACTTAGTGTACTACTGTGTGCTTTGCATAGCATTCACCTAAAGCCTAAATTTTTGATGCAATACTTTGCAACAGGGCTCATTGTTGCGCTCTAAGTACAGTATCTGTGGGGGTTGCAGTGTTGTGGCACCAGCACCAGTGCCTAAGGCCCAAATTTTCTGCCCCTGTTTAACAGGGGCGTGTATTTACAATTTTTTATGCAATGCTTTGCAGCAGGGCTCATTGCTGCGCTCCAAGTACAGTATCTGTGAGGGGTTGCAGTGTTGTGGCACGAGTGCCTAAGGCCCAATTTTTCTGCCCCTGTTTAACAGGGGCATGCAATTACAATTCTTGATCTAATATTTCACAGCTGGGCCCATTCCTGCGCCCACCAAGAGTAACTGTGAGGACTTACAGTGTTGTGGCACCAGCACCACCGCCACCATCAAAGGCCCAATTTTTCAGCCCCTGTTCAACAGGGGCATGCAATTACAATTCCTGATATAATAGTTCACAGCAGGGCGTTCCAGCGCCCACCAAGAGTAACTGTGAGGGCTTACAGTGTTGTGGCAACACCAACACCTAAGGGCCAAATTTCTGCAGAGTATATATGGCAGGCCCCTACTTTCAAACATCCAACTTACAAACGACTCCTACTTGAAAACGAAAGGAGACAACAGGAAGTGAGAGGAAATCTACCCCTAGGAAGGCAAATTCTCTCCTGTAAGAGTTAATATGTGAAAAAGGTGTCTCCTCTCCATAGATGCTTTATCACCAATTCTTGTTTCAATAAAAACCCCAAATTTTCCAAAAACATTTGTCATTGGGGTGGAAAGTGAGGTGAAATGTTCTGAACAGGTGCAAAGACAGCAAAAAAGGGGTGATAACCCTTCCCTATGTTCTCCAAAAAGCTTAAAAATAGATTTTTTGGCTAGAGCTACACTTAAAAAATGTACATGTTCCAAATTACAAACAGATTGTACTTAAGAACAAACCTACAGTTCGTGTCTTTTTTGCACCGCCTGTATACTGCTGTTCAGAGTATATAGGGCCTTTTTTTATTTTGGGTGCGGGGTTCCCCTTAATATCCATACAAGACCCAAAGGGGCTGGTAATGGGCTGGGGTAGGGGTGGGTGATGGGGTAGACATGCCATTTTTCTCAATGATTTTCATCCATATTGCCGGGACCAGACATTACATTAAAGCCGCAAGCAGTTTTAAATGGCTTTTTTTCCTTTAGAAATGTCATTTTGTACAGGGACAGTTATAAACACATGCCACTTCACAGGCATACTTTAGACACCCCCCAGGTAAGATATTTAAAGGAGTAGTTCACTTTTTTTTCCACTTTATGCATCATTAAAATCACTGCTCCCGAAAAAACGACCGTTTTAAAAGATTTTTACATTGATACATGTCCCCTCTGGCAGGACCCGAGTCCCCAAACCCTTTTTAGGACAATAACATGCATATTAGGCATTATAATTAGCACTTTAGATTTCGAACGTTCATTGTATTTAATAGGGTTCCAAAGTTCGCGCGAACGTTCGGTCCGTTCGAAGGTTCTGGTGCGAACCGAACTGGGGGGTGTTCGGCTCATCCCTACTGGCCAGTGGTAAATGGCTGTCAGTGGCCGGCGTTGGGGGCCCAGAGTAGTGATGAGCCGAACACCCCCGGGTTCGGTTCGCACCAGAACCCGCGAACGGACCGAAAGTTCGCACGAACATTAGAACCCTATTAAATACAATGGATGCGAACGTTCGGATTCTAAAGTGCTAATTATAACGACTATTATCCATGTTATTGTCCGAAACAGAGTTTGGGAACCCGGGTTCTGCACCAGGGGACATGTATCAATGCAAAAAGAAGTTTTAAAAACGGACGTTTTCCGGGAGCAGTCATTTTAATGATGCATAAAGTGAAAAAAAAAAGTCAAATATTCCTTTAAATATTGTACCTGGGGGGTGTCTAAAGTATGCCTGTGAAGTGCCACGTGTTTCCCGTGTTTAGAACTGTCCCTGCACAAAATAACATTTCTAAAGGAAAAAAAGCCATTTAAAACTGCTTGCGGCTTTAACCACTTAAGCCCCGGACCATTTGGTAGCTAGAGGACCAGAGGTGAATTCAGAATTTTGCACTGCGCTGCTTTAACTGTAAATTGTGCGGACATGCAATGTTGTACCCAAACAAAATTTGCGTCCTTTTCTTCCCACAAATAGAGCTTTCTTTTAATGGTATTTGATTGCCTCTGCGATTTTTATTTTTTGCGATATAAACGGAAAAAGACCGAAAATTTTGAAAAAAAATGATATTTTCTACTTTTTGTTATAAGAAAAATCGAATAAACTCAATTTTAGTCATACATTTAGGCCAAAATGTATTCAGCCACATGTCTTTAGTAAAAAAAACGTCAATAAGTGTATATTTATCGGTTTGCGCAAAAGTTATAGCGTTTACAAACTAGGGTACATTTTCTGGAATTTACACAGCTTTAAATTTATGACTGCCTATCTCATTTCTTGAGGTGCTAAAATGGCAGGGCAGTACAAAACCCCCCCAAATGACCCCATTTTGGAAAGTAGACACCCCAAGGAAATTGCTGAGAGGCATGTTGAGCCCATTGAATATTTTTTTTTTGTCCCAAGTGATTGAATAATGACAAAAAAAAAAAAAATTACAAAAAGTTGTCACTAAATGATATATTGCTCACACATGCCATGGTTATATGTGGAATTGCACCCCAAAATACATTCTGCTGCTTCTCCTGAGTACGGGAATACCACATGTGTGGGACTTTTTAGGAGCCTAGCCACGTACGGGACCCCGGAAACCAAGCACCGCCTTCAGGATTTCTAAGGGCGCAAATTTTTGATTTCACTCCTCACTACCTATCACAGTTTTGAAGGCCATAAAATGCCAAAATAGCACAAAACCCCCCCAAATGACCCCATTTTAGAAAGTAGACACCCCAAGGAAATTGCTGAGAGGCCTGTTGAGCCCATTGAATTTTTTTTTTTTTGTCCCAAGTGATTGAATAATGACAAAAAAAAAAAAAAATTACAAAAAGTTGTCACTAAATGATATATTGCTCACACATGCCATGGTTATATGTGGAATTGCACCCCAAAATACATTTTGCTGCTTCTCCTGAGTACGGGGATACCACATGTGTGGGACTTTTTAGGAGCCTAGCCGCGTACGGGACCCCGAAAACCAATCACCGCCTTCAGGATTTCTAGGCACAAATTTTTGATTTCACTCCTCACTACCTATCACAGTTTCGAAGGCCATAAAATGCCAAAATAGCACAAAACCCCCCCAAATGACCCCATTTTGGAAAGTAGACACCCCAAGCTGTTTGCTGAGAGGCATGGTGAGTATTTTACAGCTCTCATTTGTTTTTGAAAATGAAGAAAGAATTTTTTTTTTTCTTTTTTTTTTTTTCAATTTTCAAAACTTTGTGACAAAAAGCGAGATCTGCAAAATACTCACAATACCTCTCAGCAAATAGCTTGGGGTGTCTACTTTCCAAAATGGGGTCATTTGGGGGGGTTTTGTGCCATCTGGGCATTCCATGGCCTCCGAAACTGTGATAGGCAGTGAGAAGTGAAATCAAAAATTTACACCCTTAGAAAGCCTGAAGGCGGTGATTGGTTTTTGGGGTCCCGTACGCGGCTAGGCTCCCAAAAAGTCTCACACATGTGGTATCCCCGTACTCAGGAGAAGCAACAGAATGTATTTTGGGGTGTAATTCCACATATGCCCATGGCATGTTTGAGCAATATATCATTTAGTGACAACTTTGTGCAAAAAAAAAAAAAAAAATTGTATTTTTTCCGCAACTTGTGTCAACATATAAAATATTCCATGGACTCGACATGCCTCTCAGTATATAGCTTGGGGTGTCTACTTTCCAAAATGGGGTCATTTGGGGGGGTTTTGAACTGTTCTGGCATTTTATACACAACATTAGGAAGCTTACATCCACTCTTCTAACCACTTGAAGACAAAGCCCTTTCTGACACTTTTTGTTTACATGAAAACATATTTTTTTTTGCAGGAAAATTATGTTGAACCCCCAAACATTATATATATTTTGAAAGCAAAGGCCCTACAGAATAAAATGGTGGGTGTTGCATTTTTTTTTCTACACAGTATTTGCGCAGCGATTTTTCAAACGCATTTTTTGGGGAAAAAATACACTTTTTTTTATTTTAATGCACTAAAACACACTATATTGCCCAAATGTTTGATGAAATAAAAAAGATGATCTTAGGCCGAGTACATAGATACCAAACACGACATGCTTTAAAATTTCGCACAAACGCGCATTGGCGACAAACTACATACATTTTTAAAAGCCTTTAAAAGCCTTTACAGGTTACCCCGTTAGATTTACAGAGGAGGTCTACTGCTAAAATTACTGCCCTCGATCTGACCTTCGCGGTGATACCTCACATGCATGGTGCAATTGCTGTTTACATATGACACCAGACCGACGCTTGCGTTCGCCATTGGGCAAGAGCAGGGCAGGACAGGGGTGCTTTTTTTTTTTTTTTTTATTATTATTAATTTTGCTTTTTTATTTTATTTTTAAATTGTTCCTTCCATGTTTTTTTTTTTATCATTTTTATTGTTATCTCAGGGAATATAAATATCCCCTATGATAGTAATAGGTAGTGACAGGTACTCTTTTTTTGAAAAAACTGGGGTCTAGACCCTAGATCTTTCCTCTGCCCTCAAAGCATCTGACCACACCAAGATCGGTGTGATAAAATGCTTTCCCAATTTCCCAATGGCGCTTTTATATCCGGGGGGGGACATTCCCTCCCACTGCTTGTAAAAGCAGTCCAGAGGCTAATTAGCCACTAGGGTTGCTTTTACATTAAAGCCGGCCGCTGGCTGAAAAGAATGATACCAAGATGATACCTAAACCCACAGGCATCAATCTGGTATAACCATTCAAAGTCCAGCAACATACCAGTACGTTGCTGGTCCTTGTTGGACATGTATTGTAATCTTTTTTTTTCATGCAGCCAGGTGGCTGAACGAAAAAAGAGATTGATTGGTGGGTATGCCCACCATTAGAATACCGCCCTTCATCCACCCACTTCTAATGATGGGCATACATGCACCATTTATATATGCCGAAGCATGGGGGCATCCTCCCGCAAAAAAGTTATGCCGCACACACATGGTCGGACTTTTCCACGGGCAAGCCTCCGTCGGAATTTCGACCGTATGTACGCGGCATTAGGAGCAAAATCGCTCCTCCGCCCCTGCTGCCCCAATGCTTCGGCATATTTGCTTTTTTTTTTTTTTTAACTGTGGTGGTGAAATCACCTCCTACAGCACTGGAGTCGCAGGGATCAGGCCTGTCTCTGCGAACGCTGCAGTTATGTGTGTTGTGTTTTGTAAGTGACAGTGATCGATCGATACTGCACTTGGGTGGCCTGGGCTGGACGGAGGGGCAAAACGCAGGTGCTAGCAGGTATCTGGGCTGATCCCACTAACACTGCATTTTTGGGAACCCTAAACTGCTGGGGACGCTAGTATAGATCTGATCAGATCAGATATTGATCTGTTCAGATACTATACCACTAAGGGGGGTGTATGCTTCACGCGTGGGTGTTAGCGCTACTGGCACTAACCTGACGCTGCCTGGGGTGTGACGCAGACCCTCTCTGACGCTAAATTGATATCACCCGCCGGGCGATCAGGGGGTTAAACCATTATTGGGTTATATACGGCGGGTGCCCTGACACTATAAAAAGCAAACTAACTAACCAGCGTCACCCATAACACTTATATGGTGATCACTGGTGAAAGGGTTAACTAGGGGCAATTAGGGGGTTAAAACCTTTATTAGATAATATATGGGGGTACCTGACGCTATAAAAACCTGCGGCGAACCTAAAAAAAATTACTGGCTACCGATCTGCATCACCGACGCTAAGACATCGATCAGAAAAATGATCGCTTAGCGACAGTGGTGATAGGGGGTGAAAGGGTTACCTGGGGGGCGATCAAGGGGGTTAAACCTTTATTAGATAATTTATGGGGGGTACCCGACGCTATAAAAACCTGCGGCGAACCTAAAAAAATTACTGGGTACCGATCTGCATCACCGACGCCAAGACAGCGATCAGAAAAACAATTGCTTAGTGACAGTGGTGATAGGGGGTGAAAGGGTTACCTGGGGGGCGATCAAGGGGGTTAAACCTTTATTAGATAATTTATGGGGGTACCCGACGCTATAAAAACCTGCGGCGAACCTAAAAAAAAAATACTGCCTACCGATCAACATCACCGACGCTAAGACATCGATCAGAAAAACGATCGCTTAGTGACAGTGGTGATAGGGGGTGAAAGGGTTACCTGGGGGGCGATCAAGGGGGTTAAACCTTTATTAGATAATTTATGGGGGTACCCGACGCTATAAAAACCTGCGGTGAACCTAAAAAAATTACTGGGTACCGATCTGCATCACCGACGCCAAGACAGCGATCAGAAAAACAATTGCTTAGTGACAGTGGTGATAGGGGGTGAAAGGGTTACCTGGGGGGCGATCAAGGGGTTAAACCTTTATTAGGGGGGGGTTAGGGGGCTACACTGGACCTAAAACTAAATGTAGTGACACTTTTACAGTCACAAATGTCACTGATTGCAGTGATCAGTAAATAAATGGTCACTGCAATCAGTGACACTGTGACTGGGGGCTGGGGGGTGATCTGGGGGGGCTGGGGGGTGATCTGGGGGGGCCTGGGGGGCGATTTATGTGCCTATGTGTGCTGGTGTTAGTGTAGTGTTAGTGCACTGACCTGTGTGTCTTCTCTTGTACGACGCTCGGTATATGTGAGCGCCGCACAGGAGATGACATCACTTCCCCTGCTTTCTCTATCTGTGTAAACAGTACACAGACAGAGGGGGCATTTCTATTCGCCGGGAGCGATCGCGGGGGGGTGGTCGGAATCGAACGGCCGCCCCCCCATCTCGGAACGCTCCCAGACGAATTCCGACTGCTCACTGTACAGAAGGGGGGTCCGATCGGACCCCCCAACTGTACAAAGGCAATCACGTATGCTCTACATGATTGTGCCTGTCGGTGCCATTGTGCCGACGTATATATACAGTGAGCGGTCGTTAAGTGGTTAATGCAATGTCTGGTCCCGGTAATATGGATGAAAATCTTTAGGAAAAATGGCATAGCTACCCCATCAACCCCCCCCCCCCCACCCCAGCCCATTACCAGCCCCTTTGGGTCTTGTATGGATATTAAGGGGAACCCCGCACACAAAATAAAAAAGGCCCTATATACTCTGAACAGCCGTATACAGGCGGTGCATACAAGACAGGGACTGTAGGTTTGTTCTTATGTAGAATCTGTTTGTAATTTTGAACAGCTGCATTGTTTAAGTGTAGCTCCATGCCAAATTCCTTTTTTTTAGCTTTTTGGAAAACATAGGGAACGGTTATCACCCCTGTCACATTTTTTTTGCTGTCTGTGCCCCTGTTCAGAACATTTCACCTCACTTTGCGTCCCAATGACAACTGTTTTTGAAATGTGGTGTTTGTATTGAAACAAGGATTGGTGATAAAGCATCAGTAGAGAGGAGACACCTTTCTCCCATATTAATTCTTACAGGAGAGAATTTTCCTTCCAAGGGGTAGATTTCCTCTCACTTCCTGTTGTCTTCTTCCGTTTGCAAGTAGTAGTCGTTTGTAAGTTGGATGTTTGAAAGTAGGGACCTGCCGTATATACTCTGCAGAAATTGGCCCCTTAGGTGTTGGTGTTGGCACAACACTGAAAGCACTCAGTTATTCTTGGTGGGTGCTGGAACACCCTGCTGTCAACTATTATATCAGGAATTGTAATAACATATAATTGTTGATCAGTGGTACTAAAAATTGGGCCTTTGATGGTGGTGCTGGTGCCACAACACTGTAAGGCCTGACAGTTACTCTTGGTGGGCGCAGCAATGGGCCCTGCTGTGAATTATTAGATCAATAATTATAATTGCATGCCCCTGTTAAATAGGGGCTGAAAAATTGGGCCTTTGGTGGTGGTGGTGGTGGTGGTGGGTGGTGATGGTGGTGCTGGTGCCACAACACTGTAAGGCCTGACAGTTACTCTTGGTGGGCGCAGCAATGGGCCCTGCTGTGAATTATTAGATCAATAATTATAATTGCATGCCCCTGTTGAACAGGTGCTGAAAAATTGGGCCTTTGGTGGTGGTGGTGGTGGTGATGGTGGTGCTGGTGCCACAACACTGTAAGGCCTGACAGTTACTCTTGGTGGGCGCAGCAATGGGCCCTGCTGTGAATTATTAGATCAATAATTATAATTGCATGCCCCTGTTGAACAGGGGCTGAAAAATTGGGCCTTTGGTGGTGGTGGTGGTGGTGGTGCTGGTGCCACAACACTGTAAGGCCTGACAGTTACTCTTGGTGGGCGCAGCAATGGGCCCTGCTGTGAATTATTAGATCAATAATTATAATTGCATGCCCCTGTTGAATAGGGGCTGAAAAATTGGGCCTTTGGTGGTGGTGGTGGTGGTGGTGGTGATGGTGGTGCTGGTGCCACAACACTGTAAGGCCTGACAGTTACTCTTGGTGGGCGCAGCAATGGGCCCTGCTGTGAATTATTAGATCAATAATTATAATTGCATGCCCCTGTTGAACAGGGGCTGAAAAATTGGGCCTTTGGTGGTGGTGGTGGTGGTGGTGCTGGTGCCACAACACTGTAAGGCCTGACAGTTACTCTTGGTGGGCGCAGCAATGGGCCCTGCTGTGAATTATTAGATCAATAATTATAATTGCATGCCCCTGTTGAATAGGGGCTGAAAAATTGGGCCTTTGGTGGTGGTGGTGGTGGTGGTGGTGATGGTGGTGCTGGTGCCACAACACTGTAAGGCCTGACAGTTACTCTTGGTGGGCGCAGCAATGGGCCCTGCTGTGAATTATTAGATCAATAATTATAATTGCATGCCCCTGTTGAACAGGGGCTGAAAAATTGGGCCTTAGGCACTGGTGGCACAACACTGCAACCCCTCACAGATACTGTACTTGGAGCTCAGCAATGAGCCCTGTTGCAAAGTATTGCATCCAAAATTTTAATTACACGCCCCTGTTAAACAGGGGCTGAAAAATTGGGCCTTAGCCACTGGTGGCGTCACCCATAAACCAAAATGATCTTCCACGCTATCATCATTAATCGTATCATTGAGGAGGAGGAGGAGGATAGCCAGTCAACATAACAGCACAGGCACTCAGCATCAGCATCAGTCTTGAAGGGATGTGACATTTTAAAATCAATTAGTCTGTTATATCAGCATCAGGTGTGTGGTAGCTGGTGGTGATCCAAGACTGGTTCATCTTGATGAAAGTCAGTCGATCAACCGAGTCGGTGGACAGGCGCACCCTGTGATCCGTGACAAATCCTCCAGCAGCACTGAATGTGCGTTCTGAAAGAACGCTGGATGCAGGACAGGCCAGTAGCTCAATTGCATACTGTGCAAGCTCTGGCCAGTGATCCATCCTCAAGACCCAGTAAGCCAGAGGATTTTCGGTGGGGAAGGTGTCCAAGTCTGACCTTGCCCCTAGGTATTCCTGGACCATGTACAGGTCCTTCTCAAAAAATTAGCATATTGTGATAAAGTTCATTATTTTCTGTAATGTACTGATAAACATTAGACTTTCATATATTTTAGATTCATTACACACAACTGAAGTAGTTCAAGCCTTTTCTTGTTTTAATATTGATGATTTTGGCATACAGCTCATGAAAACCCAAAAATCCTATCTCAAAAAATTAGCATATTTCATCCGACCAATAAAAGAAAAGTGTTTTTAATACAAAAAAAGTCAACCTTCAAATAATTATGTTCAGTTATGCACTCAATACTTGGTCGGGAATCCTTTTGCAGAAATGACTGCTTCAATGCGGCGTGGCATGGAGGCAACCAGCCTGTGGCACTGCTGAGGTGTTATGGAGGCCCAGGATGCTTCGATAGCGGCCTTAAGCTCATCCAGAGTGTTGGGTCTTGCGTCTCTCAACTTTCTCTTCCCAATATCCCACAGATTCTCTATGGGGTTCAGGTCAGGAGAGTTGGCAGGCCAATTGAGCACAGTAATACCATGGTCAGTAAACCATTTACCAGTGGTTTTGGCACTGTGAGCAGGTGCCAGGTTGTGCTGAAAAATGAAATCTTCATCTCCATAAAGCTTTTCAGCAGATGGAAGCATGAAGTGCTCCAAAATCTCCTGATAGCTAGCTGCATTGACCCTGCCCTTGATAAAACACAGTTGACCAACACCAGCAGCTGACATGGCACCCCAGACCATCACTGACTGTGGGTACTTGATACTGGACTTCAGGCATTTTGGCATTTCCCTCTCCCCAGTCTTCCTCCAGACTCTGGCACCTTGATTTCCGAATGTACTTTGGACCACTGAGCAACAGTCCAGTGCTGCTTCTCTGTAGCCCAGGTCAGGCGCTTCTGCCGCTGTTTCTGGTTCAAAAGTGGCTTGACCTGGGGAATGCGGCACCTGTAGCCCATTTCCTGCACACGCCTGTTCACGGTGGCTCTGGATGTTTCTACTCCAGACTCAGTCCACTGCTTCCGCAGGTCCTCCAAGGTCTGGAATCGGTCCTTCTCCACAATCTTCTTCAGGGTCCGGTCACCTCTTCTCGTTGTGCAGCGTTTTCTGCCACACTTTTTCCTTCCCACAGACTTCCCACTGAGGTGCCTTGATACAGCACTCTGGGAACAGCCTATTCGTTCAGAAATTTCTTTCTGTGTCTTACCCTCTTGCTTGAGGGTGTCAATGATGGCCTTCTGGACAGCAGTCAGGTCGGCAGTCTTACCCATGATTGCGGTTTTGAGTAATGAACCAGGCTGGGAGTTTTTAAAAGCCTCAGGAATCTTTTGCAGGTGTTTAGAGTTAATTAGTTGATTCAGATGATTAGGTTAATAGCTCGTTTAGAGAACCTTTTCATGATATGCTAATTTTTTGAGATAGGATTTTTGGGTTTTCATGAGCTGTATGCCAAAATCATCAATATTAAAACAAGAAAAGTCTTGAACTACTTCAGTTGTGTGTAATGAATCTAAAATATATGAAAGTCTAATGTTTATCAGTACATTACAGAAAATAATGAACTTTATCACAATATGCTAATTTTTTGAGAAGGACCTGTATATCAGACGCTGGCGATGGTTGCTGGAACCGATCATACTTTGGGGCTGCGGACTAAAGAATTGTCTGAACGCATCGGTCAGACGGCCATCTTCCCCACCGCTGCTTCTTTGACTGCCCGAAGCCTCAGCAACTCGTTGTCCAGGACCAGGAGTTTGTAACCTCCCAGTCTCTGTGAACGCGTTGCACAGACCTTTCTGCAAGGCCTCCAGGAGTTGTCTCATCCTCTGCTCCCTCTGCGACGGTAAGATAAGGTCCGCAACCTTACCCTTGTACCGTGGATCAAGGAGAGTGGCCAGACAGTAATGGTCCCTCTCCTTGATCCGAAGAATATGAGGATCCTTCCGCAGACTTTGCAGGATCAGGGAGGCCATGCAGCGTAGGTTAGCTGAAGCATTCAGTCCGGAGTCCTCTGGGTCACTAAGGACGACATGATCCGCAGCCACCTCCTCCCAGCCACGTACAAGTCCACTGGTTTCTTGGGACTGTAAATCATCCCTAAAAGACTGCTGCTGATGATGCTGAGTGCCAGCCTCCACCTCCATGCTGACACAATCATCCTCCTCCTCCTCCTCCTCCTCCTCTTCCTGTGCGATGGGTGGGACAGAAGGAACACTGTCTGGGTAAAGGGGGCCTTGAGAGGCAAGGAAGTCCTCCTCTTCCTGCCTCTGTTCTGCCTCAAGTGCCCTGTCCATTATTCCACGCAGCGTGTGCTCCAACAGGTGGACAAGAGGTACAGTGTCACTGATGCATGCACTGTCACTGCTCACCATCCTCGTGGCCTCCTCAAATGGTGCCAGGACAGTGCATGCATCCCTGATCATGCCCCACTGGCGTGGTGAAAAAAACCCGAGCTCCCCTGACCCTGTCCTGGTGCCGTAGTCGCACAGGTACTCATTGATGGCCCTCTGCTGCGTGTGCAGCCGCTGCAGCATGGCCAACGTTGAGTTCCACCTGGTGGGCATGTCACATATAAGGCGGATCTTGGGCAGGTTCAACTCCTTTTGCAGCTCAGCCAGGCGAGCACTGGCATTATAAGATCTGCGGAAATGCACACAGACTTTCCTGGCCTGCCTCAGGACATCCTGTAAGCCCGGGTACCTGCCCAAGAACCGCTGCACCACCAGGTTAAGGACGTGAGCCATACAGGGCACATGGGTCAGTTGTCCCTGTCAGAGGGCGGAGAGGAGGTTGGTGCCATTGTCGCAAACCACCATTCCTGGCTTAAGCTGGCGTGGCGTCAACCACCTCTCGGCCTGCCCCTGCAGAGCAGACAGGACCTCTGCCCCAGTGTGGCTCCTGTCCCCCAAACACACCAGCGCAAGCACGGCATGGCATCTTTTTGCCTGCGTACTTGCGTAGCCCCTTGAACGCCTACGGAGCACCGCTGGTTCCGAGGACAAACCACAGGAAGAGGCCATGGAGGAAGAAGAAGAGGAGGGGGTGGAGGAGAGAGGTGTGTCACAACCAGTAGTAGCATTTTGGAGGCGTGGCGGTGGAACAACCTCCAACACTACTGCACCTTGTCCTGCATCCTTCCCAGCTGCCAAAAGAGTGACCCAATGGGCCGTGAAAGAAAGGTAACGTCCCTGTCCATGCCTGCTGGACCATGAGTCAGCGGTAATATGCACCTTACCGCTGACCGCCCTGTCCAGCGAGGCCAAGACATTGCCTTCCACATGCCTGTAGAGAGCCGGAATCACCTTCCGTGCGAAAAAGTGGCGTTTGGGAACCTGCCACTGAGGAACCGCACATTGCACAAACTCACGGAAGGGGGCCGAGTCTACCAACTGAAAAGGCAGCAGTTGAAGCGCTAGCAATTTAGCCAAGCTAGCATTCAACCGCTGGGCATGTGGATGGCTGGGAGTGAACTTCTTTCGACGGTCCAGCAGCTGGGGCAGGGAAATTTGCCTGCTAGAATCGGACGTTGGTGTACTGCTAGCAGAGTGCCCGCAAGTACTTGGCTGTGACACACCTAATTCTACACCTTCATTCCTCTCAGAGCAGGTTTCAGAGAGGACTGAAGGTATACTGGGGTTGGAGATCCCAGCTGATGCGGTGCAAGAAGAGGTCAGCTTTGTTCTTTGGTGTGGGTCTTTAAGGTAGGCTTGCCAACGAGCTGCATGGCAGGTCAACATATGTCTGATCAAGCATGTGGTGCCCAAGCGGCTGATGTTTTGGCCACGCGATATACGCTTGAGACATATGTTGCAAACAGCAGCTGTGCGATCTGATGCACTCGCCTCAAAAAAGGCCCACACCAAAGAACTTTTGGAATGACGGGCAGAGGCAGCGCCCTGCACAGGCGGAGCTCTGCGGTGTGATTCCGTCAGTGTGCTGCCCATACGCTGGCCACTCAAGGGCATCCTGCCTCGTTGGAGATGTGCCTCCTCCTCATCCTCCTCCTCCTCCTCCTCTCTCCTATTAGGCACCCACGTGGAGTCAGTGACCTCATCATCCCCTCCCTCCTCATCACTGGAGCCAATCTTGCAGTATGCTGCAGCTGCTGGAGCATGACTGCCAGATTGGTGTCCTTCTTGAGCATCCCCTCTCTCTGCTCTCACGCTACTGCCTTCCTCTAGCTGGGTATCATCATCAGATCCTTCGAAACGCTGGGCATCCTCCTGGAGCATGTACCCAAAACTGTGCTCAAACAGTTCGGGGGACTCCTCAGGAGGAGGACATGGTGGGTCTAGGGAAGGATTGACTAATGAAGATAATGATACCAGAGAAGAGGACGCTTTGGCAGCTGCTTTGCCAGTACCCTGAGCCTGGGTGAGAGAGGATGAGGAGGATGAGGTGGGCTTGGTCATCCACTCTACCAAGTCTTCGGCATGATGTGGCTCAACATGTCCAGCTGCCGAAAAGAAGGACAAGCGTGTCCCATGGCCATGTGCTGATGACAATGCACCGCGTCCACGACCAGCACTGTTGCCCCCAGACACAGAGCCTGCTTGCCCTCTTTTTTTGCCTCCTGACTGTCTGCCTCTCCTTGTTTGCCTTCCAGACATTTTAATGGATGGCCTGCAGGGAGATGGGAAAAAGAGCAATAAGGGCTACCTTCAGGTGTATACTGTGCAGGAGGCTTAGCAACAATGACACTGACACTGTCCCCTGCCTATCCTTCTCTGTCCCTAAACTCAAGGATTTCAAATATGGTTCAGCAAAATTGGTTTAGAACAGAATAGCACACTGACACTTTCCCTCACTGTCCTACTCTGTCCCTCCCTACAAACAAGATTTAGCACAGAATAGCACACTGATAGTTTCCACGAGTGTCCTTCTCTGTCCCTAAACTCAAGGATTGAAAATATGGAACAGCAAAATTGGTTTAGAACAGAATAGCACACTGACACTTTCCCTCACTGTCCTACTCTGTCCCTCCCTACAAACAAGATTTAGCACAGAATAGCACACTGATAGTTTCCACGAGTGTCCTTCTCTGTCCCTAAACTCAAGGATTGAAAATATGGAACAGCAAAATTGGTTTAGAACAGAATAGCACACTGACACTTTCCCTAACTGTCCTACTCTGTCCCTCCCTACAAACAAGATTTAGCACAGAATAGCACACTGATAGTTTCCACGAGTGTCCTTCTCTGTCCCTAAACTCAAGGATTGAAAATATGGTTCAGCAAAATTGGTTTAGAACAGAATAGCACACTGACACTTTCCCTAACTGTCCTACTCTGTCCCTCCCTACAAACAAGATTTAGCACAGAATAGCACACTGATAGTTTCCACGAGTGTCCTTCTCTGTCCCTAAACTCAAGGATTTCAAATATGGTTCAGCAAAATTGGTTTAGAACAGAATAGCACACTGACACTTTCCCTCACTGTCCTACTCTGTCCCTACAAACAAGATTTAGCACAGAATAGCACACTGACACTTTCCCTCACTGTACCTCTCTGTCCCTAAACTCAAGGATTTCAAATATGGTTCAGCAAGATTGGTTTAGAACAGAATAGCACACTGTCAGTTTCACTCACTGTCCTACTCTGTCCCTACAAACAAGATTTAGCACAGAATAGGACACTGACACTTTCCCTCACTGTACCTCTCTGTCCCTAAACTCAAGGATTGAAAATATGGTTCAGCAAGATTGGTTTAGAACAGAATAGCACACTGACACTTTCCCTCACTGTACCTCTCTGTCCCTACAAACAAGGTTTAGCACAGAATAACACACTGACACTCTCCCTACCTATCCTTATTTGTCCCTAAACACAAGGAATCCAGGATTAGTAAAGGAAAAAAAATGACACTGTCCCTGCCTATGCTTCTCTTTCCCTGCTCCGGAACACACTACACAAGGCCGCCGCGCTGGCGGCCTTTTATAGTGTGGGGCGTGTACTAAACCCCCTCAGCAATAATTGGCCACAGGCATCCTGCCTGTGGCCAATCATTGCTCTCCTCGCTGCCGGCGCTGTGATTGGCCAAGCATGCGGGGTCACAGTGCATGCTTGGCCAATCACAGCGCCTGGATGACACTGCGATGGCGTAGTGCATTGTGGGCCGTTCGCGTCACTCGAATTTGGCGCGAACGGCCCAAATCGTTCGATCTTCGTCGAACGATCGAACAGCCGATGTTCGAGTCGAACGTATGTTCGACTCGAACACGAAGCTCATCCCTAGCCCAGAGTCTACATTGGAGCCCTCTAAACAGAGTTTTGTAATCCCAACAATAATGGGAAACACTCCTCAGAACAAATGCCTGGGGTACCCAGAAAGGTTTAGTACTGTCTCTATAAGCAGGAATGTGAAAAAGATGGTGGCTAAAGGCCTCCCAGGTAGCAAGTAATTGTGCTGTTTGAAAATGACTTGATATTGCTAGACTTGCCAGGCTTCACAATTTTGTTGCACAATTACATGACCTTAGATCAACTTTCTTTGCAAACATTCTGCAAGTCTGCTGCAAGTTCTGATTCTGTTATGTTGTGTAATAGTTATCCCACCACAGGAGGCCACTGTGGCTGGATTTTCATCATTGCTCCCTGCTGTGTGTAAGATTTTTCTTTAACCGGTTCCCGACCGGCCGCCGCAGTTATACTGCGGCAGAACGGCTCCCCCGGGTAGGCGCCATAACTGTACGTCGGCCCTTTAAGGCGATGTAGGCGGCACGCGTGCCCGCCCGCAGCGTGTGCCCGGAGCCGATGCGTGTGCCGTGCGGTCACGATGACCACCGGGCACCCAGGATCGCTCATAACAGGGCGAGAACCGGGATCTGTGTGTGTAAACACACAGATCCTGGCTCTCTCAGGAGAGAGGAGACAGATCGTGTGTTCATAAAAGTATGAACACGGATCTCTCTCCTCCCCTAGTCAGTCCCATTCCCTTCACAGTTAGAACACACACTAGAGAATACAGTTAACCCCTTGATCGCCCCCTAGTGTTAAACCCTTCCCTGCCAGTGACATTTATAGAGTAATCAGTGCATTTTTATAGCACTGATCGCTGTATAATTGTCAATCGTCCCAAAAATGTGTCAAAAGTGTCCAATTTGTCTGCCGCAATATCGCAGTCCCGATAAAAAAACGCAGATCACCGCCATTACTAGTAAAAAAAATAATAATAATAAAAATGCCATAAATCTATCCCCTATTTTGTAGACGCTATAACTTTTGTGCAAACCAATCAATATACGCTTATTGCAATTTTTTCCCAAAAATATGTAGAAGAATACATATCGGCCTAAACGTAGGAATTATTATTTTTTTTTTTTAAATGGGATATTTATTATAGCAAAAGGTAAAAGATATTGTTTTTTTTTTTCAAAATTGTCGCTCTTCTTTTGTTTTTAGCACAAAAAATAAAAACCGCAGAGATGATCAAACACCACCAAATAAAAGCTCTATTTGTGGGGAAAAAAGTGCATCAATTTTGTTTGGGTACAGCGTCACTGGACCGCGCAATTGTCAGTTAAAGCAACACAGTGCCGTATTGCAAAAAATGGCCAGGTCATTGTGCAGCCAAATCTTCCGGGGCTGAAGTGGTTAATTGGTGCTGGGGCGTGGTGTGCAGAGAGGTGAGTGGTATCCATGAGATCTGATATGGAGTTCAGAGAGGTAGAAATCAAGGAATGACTAACCCTAATATCCCATTAGTGGAGCACAATTTGGAATATTTTATTTTTCCTTGTTTATTTGCTAGCAGCTCACCTTAAACAAAGACCACAACAGGTCTAGTGGCGCCTTTAGGAGAGGAGAGTGGAGTGGAATGTCATTTTCCATAAAGGATCCATATACTAAAGCCTTGATAGACCAGCTGTGGATTTCGATGCAGGAGAGCAGAGGAGAGGGGAACGTGAACTGCCATTAAGGATTTGTATACCAAAGCGCAACTAGACCGGTTGTGGACTTTGTTTAGGGTGAGCTGCTAGGGCACACTCCAGATAAATATCTGCTTTTGATTCTAGCAAGTTTATCACTGTTTTGCATAATATTATATATATAAGTGTAGCGGGGGTTTAAATTTAGGGGGATACACCTGGGTGGTAGTATGACCCAGGTGTGTATAAATCATGAAAGGATTTAGACCATTGTTAATTCGTGGAGGACTTGGTGGTGTGTTGTTCTCCTTGGCCTGTGGGTGGCGGGGTTCCCACAGTTCTAAGGTAGATTCACTGCCGCAGTGCTGGCCTTTTTCTCCCCTGCCAGCGATGGTACGGCGAGGGCGGGGAACCCGCCGTGGCGTCGCGGAAGGAGATAAAGGGGAGAGACGCCCTCACCACGAGGTCTTTTTCCTGCATCGCGGGCCCAGGCACCTTCGGCCTGGGTGCGGGCGGTTCGGAGTTCTGGCCCAGGCGCCCTAGGCCTGGTCGGAGCGGAATTGGCGTCCATCCCAGGCACCTTCAGCCTGGGGTGAGGTACTAAACCGGAGGCCTGGGGCCCAGTGACTTTGACTGGGTCCCTCAAGGGCGGAGGAGTCCGAGGGTCCCTGAGGTGGATGGGGCCCATGTCTGAGGTGAGGAGGCTGGGGAGGTCACCCGTCCGAAGAGTCCGGAGCAGCATCAACCCAGTGACAGATGGGCCTCCGGTAATTCCCTTGGAGGGACATCTTCCCCCTGACAGGGGCCACAACGCAGCAAAGGTACTCCTATCTGCATTCTATTGAGTCGCTGGTAGAGACTCACAAGTTCTAAGTTCTCTCTAGCCAAGGCTATAGTAACCGCTGGTGAAACCACACTTGTTTAGCGTACAATCAGGATAGTGCCTCGACCTGCTCACCCCACCGTATTGAACTGTTATTGGGTCTCAACCAGTTGGCTGGCAAAGAACTGTTTGATTGTGAGTGTGACAATAAAACAAGTGTTGGACCCTAATCGGTGTGTGGGACTCTGGTTAATGGGAGCAAAGGGAAGTGTCAGCACAGCAAGACTTGGTCATTAACTGAAACGCACAGGCCTGAGGAAAATAACTGGTACTGGCCTTCACCTCACTCACTGCCATGGGGAGGACATGGGCCGTAGCGCATCTTACTCTCACATACAACATACCCCTAGACAAAACGGATGGAGTGAGGGCGCTACATATATATATATATTTTTTTTATTTAGGGATAGTCATTTATGCATATTTGTCTTTTTGCTGTTTAGCTTCTTGAATTAGTGCACTTTATCACTGTTTGACATAGAATCGCATATTACTGCAATTTTTGTTTTTTAACCCCTTAACGACCGCTCACTGTATATATACGTCGGCACAATGGCACCGACAGGCACAATCACGTAGAGTGTACGTGATTGCCTTTGTACAGTTGGGGGGTCCGATCGGACCCCCCTTCTGTACAGTGAGCGGTCGGAATTCGTTGGGGAGCGATCTGACATGAGGGGACGGCCGTTCGATTCCGGCCACCCCCCCGCGATCGCTCCCGGCGAATGGAAATGCCCCCTCTGTCTGTGGAATGTACACACAGACAGAGGAAGCAGGAGGAAATGATGTCATCTCCTGTGCGGCGCTCACATATACCGAGCGCCGTACAAGAGAAGACACACAGGTTAGTGCACAAACACTACACTAACACCAGCACACATAGGCACATAAATCGCCCCCCCAGGCCCCCCCAGATCACCCCCCAGCCCCCAGTCACAGTGTCACTGATTGCAGTGACCATTTATTTACTGATCACTGCAATCAGTGACATTTGTGACTGTAAAAGTGTCACTACATTTAGTTTTAGGTCCAGTGTAGCCCCCTAACCCCCCTAATAAAGGTTTAACCCCTTGATCACCCCCCAGATAACCCTTTCACCCCCTAGCACCGCCGTCGCTAAGCGATCATTTTTCTGATCGCTGTCTTAGCGTCGGTGATGCAGATCGGTGCCCAGTAATTTTTTTTAGGTTCGCCGCAGGTTTTTATAGCGTCAGGTACCCCCATAAATTATCTAATAAAGGTTTAAACCCCTTGATCGCCCCCCAGGTAACCCTTTCACCCCCTATCACCACTGTCGCTAAGCGATCATTTTTCTGATCGATGTCTTAGCGTCGGTGATGCAGATCGGTAGCCAGTAATTTTTTTTAGGTTCGCTGCAGGTTTTTATAGCGTCAGGTACCCCCATAAATTATCTAATAAAGGTTTAACCCCCTTCATTGCCCCCCAGGTAACCCTTTCACCCCCTATCACCACTGTCGCTAAGCGATCATTTTTCTGATCGCTGTCTTAGCGTCGGTGATGCAGATCGGTAGCCAGTAATTTTTTTTAGGTTCGCCACAGGATTTTATAGCGTCAGGTACCCCCATAAATTATCTAATAAAGGTTTAACCCCCTTGATCGCCCCCCAGGTAACCCTTTCATCCCCTATCACCACTGTCGCTAAGCGATAATTTTTCTGATCGCTGTCTTAGCGTCGGTGATGCAGATCAGTAGCCAGTATTTTTTTTTAGGTTCGCCGCAGGTTTTTATAGTTTCAGGTACCCCCATAAATTATCTAATAAAGGTTTAACCCCCTTGATCGCCCCCCAGGTAACCCTTTCACCCCCTATCACCACTGTCGCTAAGCGATCATTTTTCTGATCGCTGTCTTAGCGTCGGTGATGCAGATCGGTAGCCAGTAATTTTTTTTAGGTTCGCCGCAGGTTTTTATAGCGTCAGGTACCCCCATATATTATCTAATAAAGGTTTTAACCCCCTAATTGCCCCTAGTTAACCCTTTCACCAGTGATCACCATATAAGTGTTATGGGTGACGCTGGTTAGTTAGTTTGCTTTTTATAGTGTCAGGGCACCCGCCGTATATAACCCAATAATGGTTTAACCCCCTGATCGCCCGGCGGGTGATATCAATTTAGCGTCAGAGAGGGTCTGCGTCACACCCCAGGCAGCGTCAGGTTAGTGCCAGTAGCGCTAACACCCACGCGTGAAGCATACACCCCCCTTAGTGGTATAGTATCTGAACAGATCAATATCTGATCTGATCAGATCTATACTAGCGTCCCCAGCAGTTTAGGGTTCCCAAAAATGCAGTGTTAGTGGGATCAGCCCAGATACCTGCTAGCACCTGCGTTTTGCCCCTCCGTCCAGCCCAGGCCACCCAAGTGCAGTATCGATCGATCACTGTCACTTACAAAACACAACACACATAACTGCAGCGTTCGCAGAGACAGGCCTGATCCCTGCGACTCCAGTGCTGTAGGAGGTGATTTCACCACCACAGTTAAAAAAAAAAAAGCATATATGCCGAAGCATTGGGGCAGCAGGAGCAGAGGAGCGATTTTGCTCCTAATGCCACGTACATACGGTCGAAATTCCGACGGAGGCTTGCCCGTGGAAAAGTCCGACCATGTGTGTGCGGCATAACTTTTTTGCGGGAGGATGCCCCCATGCTTCGGCATATATAAATGGTGCATGTATGCTCATCATTAGAAGTGGGTGGATGAAGGGCGGTATTCTAATGGTGGGCATACCCACCGATCAATCTCTTATTTCGTTCAGCCACCTGGCTGCATGAAAAAAAAAGGATTACAATACATGTCCAACAAGGACCAGCAACGTACTGGTATGTTGTTGGACTTTGAATGGTTATACCAGATTGATGCCTGCGGGTTTAGGTATCATCTTCGTATCATTCTTTTCAGCCAGCGGCCAGCTTTCATGTAAAAGCAATCCTAGTGGCTAATTAGCCTCTGGACTGCTTTTACAAGCAGTGGGAGGGAATGTCCCCCCCCCCGGATATAAAAAGCGCCATTGGGAAATTGGGAAAGCATTTTATCACACCGATCTTGGTGTGTTCAGATGCTTTGAGGGCAGAGGAAAGATCTAGGGTCTAGACCCCAGTTTTTTCAAAAAAAGAGTACCTGTCACTACCTATTGCTATCATAGGGGATATTTACATTCCCTGAGATAACAATAAAAATGATAAAAATAAAAAAAAAATATGGAAGGAACAATTTAAAAATAAAATAAAAAAGCAAAATTAATAATAAAAAAAAAAAAAAAAAAAAAAAGCACCCCTGTCCTGCCCTGCTCTTGCCCAATGGCGAACGCAAGCGTCGGTCTGGCGTCATATGTAAACAGCAATTGCACCATGCATGTGAGGTATCACCGCGAAGGTCAGATCGAGGGCAGTAATTTTAGCAGTAGACCTCCTCTGTAAATCTAACGGGGTAACCTGTAAAGGCTTTTAAAGGCTTTTAAAAATGTATGTAGTTTGTCGCCAATGCGCGTTTGTGCGAAATTTTAAAGCATGTTGTGTTTGGTATCTATGTACTCGGCCTAAGATCATCTTTTTTATTTCATCAAACATTTGGGCAATATAGTGTGTTTTAGTGCAATAAAATAAAAAAAAGTGTATTTTTTCCCCAAAAAATGCGTTTGAAAAATCGCTGCGCAAATACTGTGTAGAAAAAAAAAATGCAACACCCACCATTTTATTCTGTAGGGCCTTTGCTTTCAAAATATATATAATGTTTGGGGGTTCAACATAATTTTCCTGCAAAAAAAATATGTTTTCATGTAAGCAAAAAGTGTCAGAAAGGGCTTTGTCTTCAAGTGGTTAGAAGAGTGGAAGTAAGCTTCCTAATGTTGTGTATAAAATGCCAGAACAGTTCAAAACCCCCCCCAAATGACCCCATTTTGGAAAGTAGACACCCCAAGCTATATACTGAGAGGCATGTCGAGTCCATGGAATATTTTATATGTTGACACAAGTTGCGGAAAAAAGACAATGTTTTATTTTTTTTTATTTTTTTTGCACAAAGTTGTCACTAAATGATATATTGCTCAAACATGCCATGGGCATATGTGGAATTACACCCCAAAATACATTCTGTTGCTTCTCCTGAGTACGGGGATACCACATGTGTGAGACTTTTTGGGAGCCTAGCCGCGTACGGGACCCCAAAAACCAATCACCGCCTTCAGGCTTTCTAAGGGTGTAAATTTTTGATTTCACTTCTCACTGCCTATCACAGTTTCGGAGGCCATGGAATGCCCAGATGGCACAAAACCCCCCCAAATGACCCCATTTTGGAAAGTAGACACCCCAAGCTATTTGCTGAGAGGTATTGTGAGTATTTTGCAGATCTCGCTTTTTGTCACAAAGTTTTGAAAATTAAAAAGAAAAAAAAAAAATTTCTTTCTTCATTTTCAAAAACAAATGAGAGCTGTAAAATACTCACCATGCCTCTCAGCAAACAGCTTGGGGTGTCTACTTTCCAAAATGGGGTCATTTGGGGGGGTTTTGTGCTATTTTGGCATTTTATGGCCTTCGAAACTGTGATAGGTAGTGAGGAGTCAAGCAAAAATTTGTGCCTAGAAATCCTGAAGGCGGTGCTTGGTTTCCGGGGTCCCGTACGTGGCTAGGCTCCTAAAAAGTCCCACACATGTGGTATCCCCGTACTCAGGAGAAGCAGCAAAATGTATTTTGGGGTGCAATTCCACATATAACCATGGCATGTGTGAGCAATATATCATTTAGTGACAACTTTTTGTAATTTTTTATTTTATTTTTTGTCATTATTCAATCACTTGGGACAAAATAAAAAAAATATTCAATGGGCTCAACAGGCCTCTCAGCAATTTCCTTGGGGTGTCTTCTTTCTAAAATGGGGTCATTTGGGGGGGTTTTGTGCTATTTTGGCATTTTATGGCCTTCGAAACTGTGATAGGTAGTGAGGAGTGAAATCAAAAATTTGCGCCCGTAGAAATCCTGAAGGCGGTGCTTGGTTTCCGGGGTCCCGTACGTGGCTAGGCTCCTAAAAAGTCCCACACATGTGGTATCCCCGTACTCAGGAGAAGCAGCAGAATGTATTTTGGGGTGCAATTCCACATATAACCATGGCATGTGTGAGCAATATATCATTTAGTGACAACTTTTTGTAATTTTTTTTTTTTTTTGTCATTATTCAATCACTTGGGACAAAAAAAAAAAATATTCAATGGGCTCAACATGCCTCTCAGCAATTTCCTTGGGGTGTCTACTTTCCAAAATGGGGTCATTTGGGGGGGTTTTGTACTGCCCTGCCATTTTAGCACCTCAAGAAATTAGATAGGCAGTCATAAATTTAAAGCTGTGTAAATTCCAGAAAATGTACCCTAGTTTGTAAACGCTATAACTTTTGCGCAAACCAATAAATATACACTTATTGACATTTTTTTTACTAAAGACATGTGGCTGAATACATTTTGGCCTAAATGTATGACTAAAATTGAGTTTATTCGATTTTTCTTATAACAAAAAGTAGAAAATATCATTTTTTTTCAAAATTTTCGGTCTTTTTCCGTTTATATCGCAAAAAATAAAAATCGCAGAGGCAATCAAATACCATTAAAAGAAAGCTCTATTTGTGGGAAGAAAAGGACGCAAATTTTGTTTGGGTACAACATTGCATGTCCGCACAATTTACAGTTAAAGCAGCGCAGTGCAAAATTCTGAATTCACCTCTGGTCCTTTAGCTACCAAATGGTCCGGGACTTAAGTGGTTAAAAAAGGATAGGAGTTCATTCATATTTGTCTATTTTTGCTGCTTGGCTTCTTGAATTAGTGCACTTTATCACCGTTTCACATAGTATTGCATTTTACTGCAATTTTTGTTTTGTGTGTGTTTTATTTTTTATTTTTTTATGTATCGTTTTTATTGTTTTGGAGAATGTGTTATTTTTTATGTTTTATTAAATGTTCACCCTAATAAAAAAAAAAAATAACTAAGATGTAATCCAGTGTTATGTATTGATTTAATTGAAATATTTTAATAAATGTTTTTATAAAGATCAGTTTTGTCTTAATGCACTATTCAGTGAACTGAAGTACATTTTTTTTTTTAGGGAAATGGTAAAATATTGGGCAAAAAATCTGAACTAAAAATATTTCAATGAGAGCTTTTTATTTATTCATTTATTTTCTTCAGCCACTTTGGCTTAGATTTTTCTGACAATTCACCTCTCTTCACTTATTAGTGAATAGACCCGATAAAAACGGACACTTGGACAAACAACAAGAAAAACTTGTGCCAAAGATATAAATGAAGGATTGAGGGATTAAATAAGATTGCTAAATACCGGTAAATCACCAGTAAGGACGATCTTTGCAGCCGAGCATCGGGAAATGTCTCCCTGGCTGTGATTAGCGCAGCGCGGTGCCGACTTCCTGGTGGGCTCTGCACGTGTACTATGCGAACACGCCAGAGCTCATCCTTAATCACCAGCATAGGTGTGTGTAGCCTATTGCATTAGGGTGTGCACCCCAAAGATCAAACACACATGCAATATATAAATATATATTAGGGCTGTGGAAATTAACTATTAATTCCTTGATTAATCGATTAATTGTTTTGATCAATCAAAATTATTTTAATCGATCAAAATTCTTTGGGCTTGCCGTGTCCATCTGAAGGGCTCCTTTGCTGTGCCTTCATATCTGCATGCCGTCAGGACCTTACTATCTGCCACACGCAAAGGCTGTTACACTTCCCTCTATCAACCTGGGATTCTACAGCCATCCATTGGGAGTTGTGATAGTTCCCTTCACGGGACATGCCGACGGACTGATGTTAGCCCCTTCTCATCTGAATTCAGCAGTGGTATCGTTGTTCACATTTTTATACCAGTATCATACTTAGCTACATGTTTTTATGACTGCTTTTGCTACCGTTTGGTATTACTCGCACCATTTTTACAGTTTATGTAGCTACATCGATTTTATCTCCAGTGCAATATTTATTTTGTTACCTACTTGAAGACTATAAAAGTTTTAATGCTATTCCCATCGAGCGCTGCCTTTGTGTGTTTTTTGTATCCTGCTATCAATTTTTCCAGTGGTTGGTAGCTGCACTGGGAATCGGCCTGCAAGGAGATCAGCTGAAAGTAGTTGGATCTGTATGCGCGTTATAATTAATCGAAATTAGTTGATTAATAGTTTTTTTTTTAAAATCAATTAATCGAACATGAAAATTTTAATCAGTAACAGCCCTAATATATATATATATATATATACATACATATATACACATACACATACACACACACACAGACACACACACAGACACAGACACAGACACAGACACAGACACACACACTCTTATGTTAGACCTGGTACAGTGAAAGAGAAGTATGGTAGCACTTCATAACTGGCAGATCTGGTCAGAGGGAGACATTTCCTATCTTCCTGTCTGCACACAGAGCGATAATGCTAATGCATTGGGGTGATTAGGGTGTGCCAAGGCCACACCTGGCACACCCCCTGTGCATGCCTATAATCACCAGTTAATTGGCAAAAAAAAAAAACGAAGCAAGCAGCGCAAATCTATAACCCAACAATCTGGTGATAGTAAACCCCACTGCTATTAACCTAATCCCTTACTGTACACATGTGAAATGCATTCATGTATAATGATAAACTCTGTGTCATTGCATAAAATAATTAATCTATCATACAAAAATTATTTGTTTCTATGAAACAAACCAAGTGCAAATGCTGTTAAAAAAAAGTGCAAAAGAAAAAACTGTGTACTGACACAGTGTACAAAAAAGGTGCTTAGTGCAAGAAAATATTATTCATTAGTAAAGTGCATGCATTAAAAATTCATATGTGGTCAAAATATTTGAAGTCTATTTTGCAATCCCAGGAAAAATCCAAGAAAGTGATTAATAATAATAATCTTGGATTTTTCCTGGGATTGCAAAATGGACTGCAAATATTTTGAACACATATGATTTTTTGATGCATGCACTTTACTAATGAATAATATTTTCTTGCACTAAGCACTTTTTGTTCACTGTGTCAGCACACCATTTTTTCTTTTGCACTTTGTTTTCATAGAAACAAATAATTTTTGTATGATAGATTAATTATTTTATGCAATAGAATGAATGTATTTCACACGTGTACGGTAAGGGATTAGGTTAATAGCAGTGGGTTCACTATCACCAGATTATGGGATTCTAGATTTGCACTGCTTGCTTCTCTTTTCTTGCCAAAAAGGGAAACTTGCAGGGCTTTTGCTGTAGACTCCCGACTGTAAATTTGCTCTTGCTAGAGACTTGCCACGCAAATTTGCTACAAATTGGAAAAGTGTCAACTAGAACTTGTGCTTCAAGTGCTCTTTCAAGTGTACAATTTGCCCAGGAAGATGTGCAGCAAGTTCACAAGACTTATGCCCCATACACACGATCGTTTTTCATGCCGTTAAAAATGCCATTTATAAAAATGGGCATTAAAACCGATCGTGTGTAGGTTCCAGAGCATTTTTAACGACGTGAAAAACGGCCATTAAAAATTTCGAATATGCTCTATTTTTTCACGTCGTTTTTCATGTCGTTTTTTTTTAACAACGTGAAAAACGATAGTGTGTATGCTTTTACGAGGTGAAAAAAAATGCGCATGCTCAGAATCAAGTATGAGACGGGAGCGCTTGTTCTGGTAAAACTAGCGTTCGTAATGGAGATAGCACATTCGTCACGCTGTAACGGACTGAAAAGCACGAGGCTGAAAAGCGCGAATCGTCGCTCCACAAACTTTACTAACATGAAGGGTGGCGCCATCCGAACGGAACTTCCCCTTTATAGTGCCGTCGTACGTGTTGTACGTCACTGCGCTTTGCTTGAACATTTTTTTAAATGATCGTGTGTACGCAAGACAGGCTTGAGAGGAAACATGAAAAAAAAAACGACGAGAAAAACGTCGGTTTAAAAAATGGCATGAAGAGGCGCATGCGCGGCAGCTCCTAAGATGGCCGCCGGCTTCTAGAGCTCCGCTCCACCACTGCCCTGAAATCGGCACCGGAGCATACAGAGCGCCCCCACAGCACCCACAACGGGATAATCTAGCAGGGGAAGCCTCCCGGATCGCCCAGATGTCTGCGGTTCAGGCGCGGAGGGACCTGACAGGCCAGATGACGGCGAGTCCGGGTCCCCTCGGCAATGCCAAGATGGAGGCGGCTGCACGAGGCCCTCAGAGCACGGAGCTCACAGAGGACATTATTGCTGACCTGGAGGCACCACCGCGATCACCAGCAGGTACTGACTTCCCCCCCCTGAACCTGGCCGCATCCCCAGCCTCCACTGAATCGCTGCTAGGCAGTATGATGACAGGCTACCCCACAACCCCTATGAGGGATCCGAATACAGGCCTCCTATTGACTGCCACTGATAACACAGGCCTGTTTCCTAACCACCCGGATTTATCATCTATGATGGCTGCATTTGCACAAATGCTCTCCACAGGGCTTGCTCAGAACGCTGCACAGGTCACAGCTTCCATTCATGCTGACCTGCAGCAAATTGGGATGAGAATGGACACTATTGAACAGAAAGCTGACCAGGCAGTTTCCCGCATTAACCAGAATACCGATAGACTACAAGAGGTACAGGATCAATTAGAAACAGCGTTCGCAAAAATAGATGACCTCGAGAATAGAACCAGACGATATAACTTTAGGGTGCGGGGATCCCCGAAACTGAAAAAGAGGTACAAAATTCTGTAAAAGCTCTCATTAGAAGCCTCATCCCCGAGATTACAGAGAGTCATCTGGAGCTGGATAGAGCTCACAGAGCCCTCCAACCCCCCCGCTCTGATGGTCTCCCCAGGGACATAATAGTAAAACCGCACTATTATGCAGTCAAGGAAGAGGTGATGAAGAAATCCAGGAGCTCGGATAGCCTCACTTTTCAGGGACACAAGATACAGATTTTTGCTGACTTGTCACCTTTCACTATTCAGAAAAGACGTTCCTTAAAGCCTTTACTACAGGTCCTTACGGGCAAGGAGATCACATACAGGTGGTCTTTCCCCCTCCGCCTGAACTTTTCATACAGGAATAAAAGCTATGGATTCTCCTCTTTGGTGGAGGGAGAACGCCTCCTTCTGCACCTGGGGATCCTCATGCAGGAACCTTCCCCCATGGAGATTTCCAGACACACACCGTCTTCATCTAAAAGACCACCGCCTGCTAGCCCGCTGCAACACAACTGGCTGACACAAAGCTCCAAAAGATCCAAAGAAAATCTGCCACCCTGAAGGAGGACCCCCTCGTCAATGATCAGGGCCCTGATCTGAGAAAAATTTTACCTTCCTGAGTGCCTGAGACTTATACCTCCTCCTCACTACCGGGATCCTAAGCGTGACGAAACTCATCACATTAAGTGAACAGTCATGTTTAATTTACCCACCAAGACAGAAAGTCACAGGAATACTGTATCTACGGGTTACCTGAACTTGGGGTGGGGAGGGGGGATTAATTTCTCTAGCGCATACAAGATCTAAACTGTTATATGTTCAGCCTCATTTGTTGGTCCCTTATACCTACAAAAAATGTTATAAATTAATTTTTTTTTTTTGTTTGTTTGTTATGACCAGCAGTCTATGGATAGTATGGTTAGTTTGATGCTTTAGGGTGTGGGGGAATGTGCTCCTTCCTCCAGCGGACGGATGGTTTTCCTCCCGCTGGCCGGGGGAGTACAGCCTACTAGACACCAGGGTTCATTACAACCCATTTACTCTTATTTTGCTGGGATTTTGGGGGGGGGGTCGGGGCTTGTCGTTATTTGGGTTGGAGGGTGTCTCTCGCCTTGTTCGCTCTTCTAATTGGGGCGCTCTGTTTTAGTTAGGATTATGGGCTACCTCTAGCCTTCAGCTTAATGTTTTCACAGGTGCTTGGGCTGTGGTGGACTCAGTGCACCTTCACCGGGAACCGGAGACACTATCAGTACTCCTAGGTTCCGTTCTGGAACCCCCATATTTGAGTAAGTCAACGGCCCTGAATGTCACTGTTCCACAGGAAATGCTTTCCCTCTTATCTAAAAACTTTGAATTTGTGTGGGCCTCCGGGGCAATACCATACCTAGGCATCAAATTGACTTCTGACATAAGCCACCTCTTTACGGCAAATTACCCCCCCATTATGCAGAAATGCAGGACAGAGCTTGAAAAATGGTCGAGAAGCGGCTTATCTTGGATAGGTAGAATCCACGCCATTAAAATGACTCTCCTACCGCGTCTATTATACTTATTTCGATCCCTCCCTATCCCGATCAACAAACAGATACTGATCAAACTGCAATCGGCCATTGTCCGCTTTGTGTGGGGCAACAAAGGATACAGATGTCCCTCTGGGACATTATTCCGCCTAAAATCACAGGGAGGTTTAGGCCTCCCGAATTTATGGAATTATTACCTGGCTGCTCAGATAGCACAAATCTCAATGGTATTTACAAGGGGACAGAAACCAGATTGGCTCTCTACAGAAAGACAAGCTGTCCCCTCGAACACCATCAACTATTTGCTGTGTTGTAACCCGCAAATCAGACCTGCAATTCTCTCTCCTACGCTTTCTCACTCGGTCACTTTATGCTCTCGAATATATAGTTATTCATCCCTGACCTCCCCATTGAAACCACTAGCCCATCTGTTCCACAACTCTGCCTTTCCGCCGGGTTTGAATATTAGAGCTTTTAAATGGTGGACAGATAAAGGCTTGTACCGAATTGGACACTTTCTTTCTCCCGCGGGCCCTATAACTTTATCACACTGTACAAAGGATCTGGATATGCCTGACTCGGAACGTTTCCGTTTCTCCCAAATCGCTCATTTCATGCACTCCATTTGGTCTAACAAGTCAGTAACACATACGATTACACCCTATGAACGCTGGTGCTCGGACACTATGGATCAGAGGGGTGGTATCTCCCTAATTTACACAGCCCTGTCGACTAGGTCGACCAAACCCTCCTATGCTCGGAGATGGGAGGAGGATGTGGACGGATCCTGGGACACTGAGATTTGGTTTCGAGCTTTGCAACGAGCTTTTAAAGGTATACTCAACGTATCTTTGATAGAAGCTAGTCTGAAAGTCTTAATGCGGTGGTACTACGTTCCCTCCAGGCTGGCCATAATGTATGCAGGCACACCACCAGTTTGCTTTCGGGGTTGTGAACTGGAGGGCACTATGCTCCACACATGGTGGTCCTGTCCGCGCATCAGATCTTTCTGGCGCAAGGTTTTTCGCACACTTAGTTCCCTGACGGGTAAACTGATCTCCCCACGTCACAATATAGCACTTCTGAATCACCCAATCCCCAATTTACCCAAAACCTCCCAGACGCTTTCATTTTATATACTATTGGGAGCCAAACTAACCATAGCTAGGGCCTGGAAGAACCCCACGGTATCGTTTAGAGGATTCAGAAGAAAGGTCTCCTGGATCATGGCCCAAGAACAAATAGTCGCTAAACTTACTGATAAGAATGAAAAATTTATGGCCATCTGGGAACCGTGGGCCACCGCATGCAACGTCTCTCTGATACCCGGTGTACAGCCTGGTTTTCTGAGTACACACATCCAACCCTCTTAACATGGGACTGTCTACTTCTCTTTCTCTCACACGTTTCTATATCCTCTCCTATTTCTTGCCTCCCTTGGCTTCTTTGGGTTATTACATCAAATGGGAATGTACTACTATCTTATACACTTAATATAGGTCACACAATTGTATTTGTTTCGTTATAAACTTATTAATCGCTGTTCGGAGCATAGTCCTCCTGTTCAGTACTTTCTTTTTTGAGATTTCATAGTTGACATATCTTAGTTCTTCACATACACATGCATGACAAACTTATGGACACTTCCTAGGCACCGGATTCTCCGATCTCCGGGATGCAGTATGAGCCCTTGGGGGCATCTCGGGAGTCGGGGATAGGTTCGTATGTTTTTTTTTTTTACTTTTCGGGGTTTGAAGGTCCATTACAGGATAAGGGAGGATACTGCTAGGATAATATTAATCACAACATAGCACAAGAGTTTTCTGTGTTTAACATGTTGGGCCAAATGTTAATATGATCGCTCACTGTATTACTGTAATGTTTAGACTTAATGTTGGAGATCCTTCTGTATCACCTAAAATCTCAATAAACATATTTGAACCAAAAAATGGCATGAAAAACGATTGTGTGTACGCCGCATCAAGCCTCGTACACACGACCGGTTTTCTCTGCAAGAAAACAGCTGAGAGAGCTTTTTGCCGAGAAAACCGTTCGTGTGTATGGTTTCTCGTCGGGAAAACTGCCGGGAATCTCGACGAGAAAAATAGAGAACCAGCTCTCTATTTTCTCGTCAGGATTCTTGTCGGCCTGTTTCCCGACGAGAAAACCGTGCGCGTGTACGAGGCTACATGCTTACCTGTCCCCAGGTAAGCCCGCGCATGCTCAATGAGACTTTGACGCATGCGCGGTAGCTTACAAGGGTAGTGTAGGGTGAAGCAAGATGGCGGCGACGGCATCGCATGTGATGAGTGTATGCTCGTCGTAGTCAATGAAGTCACCGTGTTCTTGCTATTCAAAAGAACGGCGGTTCTTTTGAAGGTGCCGTTTGTACACTCGGCGAGCAAGAAAAGCTTGCCGGGAATCTCATCGGCAAAACCAATGATTTTTTCCCGACGAGATTCCCGCCCGTGTGTACAGGGCTTTACAATTCAATACTGCCACAAATGTGTGGCAAGTTATCCTTGCTATCTGGGCTCTCACCACTTTGGGGTCCATCATGAAAATTCCCTTATCTCTTGGGGCGTCCAGTACAGAGTCATTGAATTCGATTGTAGACAGTTCCTGAAATATCGACAGCAAACCCAGAATTCAGCAGTTGAAGCAGTGCCTCGCTCTATAGATTTACAGCAGGATGACCTCTCTCTGTGTTAAAATTCAAGTGCGGTCCCTCTGCAGATTGGCAAGGGCATCCCTGGAAGGTGGGCTTCCACATTCAGCAGCAGAACCCAGGTGCAGCAGTGATTTTGCACAATCAGGGTGGCAAAAACAGCCTCTGATACGCAGAGCAGTAGTGGTCTCAAAGCAGCAGAGCAGTCATGCAGGCTCCATGGCAGCCTAGCCTGCTATACGCACAGTGCATTGCATAGGATACCTTCTCCTCCAGCAGTTCTCACATTGTGCTGAAGCCTGTGTCCTTTCCCCTCCAGCATTCTACAGCACACACTGTCCCCTTGCAGGAAGCTCAGCAACCTCTTGACAGTCACAGAAGCTTCCTACAGCACCTTTCTCCACTCACTCTCAATGTGAAAGGCTACTTTCACACTGAGGCGCTTTGCAGGCGCTATAGCGCTAAAAATAGTGCCTGCAAAGCGCCTTGAAACAGCCTCTTCTTTCACTCCAATATGAAAGCACGAGGGCAGGACGGTAAGAGCCCTTTCACACTGACAGTGCCCAGGCATCAGCGGTAAAACGCCGCTAGTTTTAGCAGTGCTTTACCGTAGTTTTTGTGGCGCTTTACTATTGTTTTTGTGGCACTAGCGGGCAAATAAAGGGTTAAAGCGCCCGCAAGCTGCCGAGGCACTTTGCAGGCGCTTTGGTGGCGCTGCCCATTGATTTCAATAGGCAGGGGTGCTTTAGGAGCGGTATGTTCACCGCTCCTAAAGCGCTGCAAAGAAGCTGCTTGCAGGACTTTTTTTGACGCCCTGCCAGTGCAGCGCCTCAGTGTAAAAAGCACTCGGGCAGATGAGGCTTTTTTCCAGTCACTATTCTTAGCACTAAAAGCGCCTGAAAAACGCCTCCAGTGTGAAAGGAGTCTAAAAAAAAGTCCTGCTAGCCGCATCTTTGAGGCGCTGTAGGAGCGGTGACCCCTTTCACAGTGGGGCGGTTTGCAGGCGCTATTGCGCTAAAAATAGCGCCTGCAAACCGACCTGAAACAGCGGCTTTCACATTGGAGCGGTGCGCTAGCAGGACGGTAAAAAAAGTCCTGCTAGCCGCATCTTTGGACCAGTGAAGGAGCGGTGTGTTTACCGCTCCTCCACCGCTCCTGCCCTTTGAAAGCAATGGGACACCGCGGCTATACCGCCGGCATAGCGCCTCTTCAGAGGCGCTTTGCGGTGGTTTTTAACCCTTTTTTGGCCGCTAGAGGGGGGTAAAACCGCCCCCTTAGCGGCCGAATACCGCTGCGAAATTAGCGGTAAAGCACCGCTAAAAATAGCGGTGCTTTACCGCCACCGCCGCTACGCCCCAGTGTGAAAGGGGCCCTAGGGTACTTTCACACTGAAGCGCTGGGTGTGTCAGCGGTAAAGTGCCGCTATTTTTAGCAGCGATTTACAGTCGTTTTTGCCGCGATTTTCGGCCGCTAGCGAGGCAGTTTTAATCCCCGCTAGCAGCCGAAAAAGGGTTAATTCAGCCCGCAAAAACGCCGCTTTGTGGGCGGTTTGGAGGCACTGCCCCATTGATTTCAATGGGCAGGGGCGCTGTAGAAGCAGTATATTCACCGCTCCTACAGCACCTCAAAGATGCGGCTGGCAGGACTTTTTTTACCGTCTTGCCAGCGCAACGTTCCAGTGTGAAAGCACAGGCTTTCACACTGGATATAAAGGAGCGGCTCTTTCAAGGTGCTTTGCCAGCACTATTTTTAGCGCATTAACACCTGCAAAGCACCTCAGTGTGAAAGGAGCCTAAGGCCCCTTTCACACTGGGGCGTTTTTCATGCGGTTTAGTGCTAATAATAGCGCTGTTATACCGCATGAAAAAATCCTGCCCTGTGCCTTCAATGTGAAAGCCCGAAGGCTTTCACACTGAAGCGGTGCGCTAGCAGGACCGCTCCAAAAGTTCTGCTAGCCGCTTCTTTACAGTGGTAAAGGAGCGGTGTGTTCACCGCTCCTTTACCGCGGTCTCCCATTGAAATCAATGGGACAGCGCGGTAATACCGCCCGCAAACCGCGGCAATAGCCGCGGTTTGCGGGCGGTATTAACCCTTTTTCGGCCGCTAGCGGGGGTTAAATTAACCCCCCTAGCGACCGCATACCGCGGTAAGAACGACGGTATAGCAGCGCTGAAAATCGCGCTGCTATACCGCCACCGCTCCTGCCCGCCCAGTGTGAAAGGGGCCTAACAGCTACCCTCTGCACTCCTTCAAACTTCAAGCTACCCACTGTACTCCAAGTTTTTCTCACAGCTACCCGCTGTACTCCTTCAAGCTTTACTCACAACTACCCGCTGTACTTCTTGGATGAGTTCTTTCCTGAAGCTTTCCCAGCTTCTTCCCAGTCCCCAGCTGATGAAGTCTCCTCTGGTACTCCTTCACAACTCCATTTCTTTACACCTTCCTCTGGTAACAAGAGTGGTTGGCCCTCTGGCAGCTTCCTCTCCCATGCCTCCTGGCAACAACCAGGCTCCCTCCAACAGAGCCACGGTAACACATGGCAAGGCCCCAGGCTTCAGGCCTACACCTCAGCTGCTGCTCCGCAGCCCGGGTGAAAAGAACACCGATCACCTGACTCTCAGAAAAAATACCCTCTCCCAGCATTCTCAGCGGCCAAAGAAACTCCTGCTGATTGATGTACACACAGGGTAGCACGGCTATACTGTGAAAACCTCCAAATATGCATGTTGGTTACTGGTACCTTCTCTCCAGGTGCCAGATTCAGGCGACCTCCCACTCGTCACAAACTCGGAATATGGATATATGGAAAGAACCCGCACTCTGGAATCCGTCCAAATTCTTTATTCGATAATCACCAAGTACAAAGTAACTGCTATAACTGATTGGCTGAAAGAGATATATCCACTCTTAACCTGAATCCACTGTAGTTTGTCACACTGATGCCAAAGGTAGCAGTGCCACCTATTGACAAAAAGGAGAACTCACCATTAACACCAGGCTTAGGAGAAACCGATTTGATCAATAGACTACTAATTAGTCAGGCTAGTTACCACCTAGCACAACTAAATTTACTAGCAGCCCTGTTTAGTACAAGGGTGCTACATATCAATTTTAATTGTGATCTGCTTCAAAAACGTGTCAAATACAAAACAAGCAAAACTTTTTTTTTCCATTTAGGATAGAGCTAGGGAGGATTATAACCCTTCAGAATTTTTTTTTCACCATCTGTATCACATTGGGGAGATTTACCTTCACTTCCTGTCCCGTAGCCAAACAGGTAGTGAGCGGACATTCCTGAAAATTAGGGAATTCCTTGGGGACCCCCCAGGTCACCAGAACTAGTGTCCCCATTGGAAGATTTCTCCTCTATTACTTGTCTGGGGACAACCCAAAATTTGTGATTTTCTTTTACTTTCAGTTTAAATGATTTTGGTAAACAGGAAAAAAGAGAGGATGAATCTCATTAACGGGGGCACAGACAGCAATAAAAACTGACAAGCTTTCTGATCCCTCTCCACTTTATCCAAAGCTAAAAAAGAAAAAAGTTTTGCCTCATCTACTTAGCGACGACCGTACGCACATATGTGGCCTCGGCTTGAAGGGGTTATACCGGGATGATGCCTGCAGCTGCACGCATTACCTCGGTACTGTTTTTTTAGAGAGGATGGTCGGCTATTTAGGGATAACAACTAGGGTGACCACATTTCCAAACTACCATTCAGGGACACCTTCCCTTCCCAAAAATCAGCTTGTGCTGTGACGAATCACAGCAAAGTGATTGGACACAAGAGGCAGGATTTATGATTTCTCCAATCACAAGCAGGGGGCGGGGATTGTGCTCCTCCAGGCAATCCCGTCCAGGACAAGTACGGTCAGTGAGTAAAGCGGTGATGGGGCGGCCTTTTTTGGGGGCATCAGATTGGCCCGCGGGGTGGCTGTGTCAGTTTCATTCCGGGACACTGTATTGTCCTGGAATGAATGTGCCCGGGACAGACCTGCAAAATTCGGGACTGTCCCGGGCAATCCGGGACACGTGGTCACCCTAATACCAACTGTTGTGGCTAAAAGCCGCTCGGCTGTTATCTCAAAGGACGGGAGGGAACGTCCCCCTTCACGTCGCTCTTCCCGGGCCTCCCATCCCACCAAGAGACCCGAGCTACGATCCAGCACCTCCACCGGCTAGGCTGAGGCTGAAACAAAGCCGGAAACGGGGACTTCCAGTCTCCTATGTAAAAACACGGAAGTGATGTCACAATGTGCGATTAAAAAAAACGAGACCCGACCCCCGATCCCTCCATAAAGAGTACCTGTCACCACCTATTACTGTCACAAGGGATGTTTACATTTTTAAAGTGACAATGTAAAAAAAAAGAAAAAAAAAAAGAAAAGAAAAAAAAATGTTTAAAGTGCCCCACAAGCTTGCGTAGCAAATAAAACACATGCGTAAGTCGCGCCCGCATAAGTAAACGGTGTTCAAATACCACATGTGAGGTATCGCCACAATCATTAGAGCGAGAGCAATAATTATAGCAAAAAGACCTTCTCTGTAACTCTAGCCTGGTAACGGTTAAATTTTTTAACCACTTCAGCCCCGGAGGTTTTGGCTGCCCAATGACCGGGCCATTTTTTTGCGATTCGGCACTGCGTCGCTTTAATTGCGTAGTCGTGCGACGTTGCACCCAAACAAAATTGATGTCCTTTTTTTCCCACTAATAGAGCTTTCTTTTGGTGGTATTTGATCACCTCTGCGGTTTTTATTTTTTGCGCTATAAACAAAAAAAGAGCGACAATTTTGAAAAAAAAAGCAATATTTTTTACTTTTTGCTATAATAAATATCCACAAAAAATATATATAAAAAAATCTTTTTTTTCCCTCAGTTTAGGCCGATATGTATTCTTCTACATATATTTGGTAAAAAAAATAAATAAATAAATCGCAATAAGCGTATGATGATTTATTTGTGCAAAAGTTATAGCGTCTACAAAATAGGGGATAGTTTTATGCCATTTTTATTAACTTTTTTTTTTATTAGTAATGGCGGCGATCAGTGATTTTTATCGTGACTGCGACATTATGGCGGACACATCGGACACTTTTGATGCTATTTTGCGACCGTTGTCATTTATACAGCGATCAGTGCTATAAAAATGCACTGATTACTATGTAAATGACACTGGCAGGGAAGGGGTTAACCACTCGGGGGCGAGGAAGAGGTTAAGTGTGTCCTAGGGATTGATTCTAACTGTGTGGGGGCTGGACTACATGTGACACGACACTGATCACTGCTCCAGATGACAGGGAGCAGAAGATCAGTGTCCTGTCACAAGACAGAATAGGGAGATGCCTTGTTTACACAGGCATCCCCCCGTTCTGCAGCTCTGTGACACGATCGCAGGATACCGGCGGACATCGAGTCTGCCGGTCCCGTGGGTACGGTCACGGAGCTCGCGGCAGGGGCGCATGCCCACACAGCGCAAAATTTGAAGTGACGTATATATACACACACGTTACTTTGCGCACCTGTGCCATTCTGCCAACGTATATGTACAGGCGGCGGTCGGCAACAGTGATGTAAGTAACTGAGTTAGAATAAACTGAGTTACGTAACACAGTTACTTTAGAATCTAACTGATTACTCTTCCCCTCATGGTAACGCAGTTACCATTGCTTGGGCGGCGTTACCCCAATTACATCTACCGCCACTAGATGGCAGTAGTGTAATTCCTCCTCTCCTCTATGACCGGGTCTCTCTCATGTCACAGCACTGACGGCAGTCACGCTGCTCCCCGCGGCCCCTCCTCTATTCTCGTCCATCCCCATTTGCTTGTGACATCATCTGGGATGGACAAGAAGAGAGGAGGGGCAGCCGGGGAGTAGCGTGATTTCCGTCAGTGCCGTGACATGAGAGAGAACTTATTACACACTCTTTCTGCGCTACTCTGCATGGCTGGTAAACAACGTGCTATGTGCCCTGCTCTGATGTGCTATGTGCCCCTCCCTGATGTGCTATGTGCCACATGTCCTGATGTGCCCTCATGTGCTATGTGCCCCATGCCCTGATGTGCTATGTGCTATCATGTGCCCTGATGTGCTATGTGCCCCATGCCCTGATGTGCTATGTGCTATCATGTGCCCTGATGTGCTATGTGCCCTGATGTGCTGTGCGCCCTGATGTGCTATGTGCCCCATGCCCTGATGTGCTATGTGCCCCATGCCCTGATGTGCTATGTGCCCCATGCCCTGATGTGCTATGTGCCCCATGCCCTGATGTGCTATGTGCCCTCAAAAAAAAGGCAGTTACTTTGCTGAGTAACTAATTACTTTTTCGATGTAGTAACTGAGTTACTAACGCAATTACTTTTTGGGAGAAGTAATTTGTAACTGTAACTAATTACTTTTTTAAAGTAAGATGACCAACACTGGTCGGCAAGTGGTTAAAGAGTCGCCTAGGGAGATTTTTACAGAGGAAAGGAAAAACGTACCGCTCAAAAGCTTGAGAATTCACCAAATGGCTGCTTCCGCCCGGTCACTCACACAGGTGCTGGCTCTGCACTGATGCATGGGAGAAAAAGAAACCCTGGACTGCCGCACTCTGTATAGACAGTTATTTATTCCAAAATTTCAAGTAAAAAATCCAAATTCAAAATAAATCCATGAATCCAAAACAACAAATGCAGATAGCCAACCTTCCCTGCATGCATACTATCTGCATTTGTTGTTTTGGATTCATGGATTTATTTTGAATTTGGATTTTTTACTTGAAATTTTGGAATAAATAACTGTCTATACAGAGTGCGGCAGTCCAGGGTTTCTTTTTCTCCTAGGGAGATTTTTAGGTACCGTAGTTTGTCGCCATTCCACGAGTGTGCGAAATTTCAAAGCATGACATGTTATGTATCTATTTGCTCGGCGTAACATCATCTTTTACATTAAAGAAAAAAATTGGGCTAACTTTACTGTTTAGTTTTTTTTAATTCATAAAAGTGTCTTTTTACCCGAAAAAAATTAGCTTGAAAGACCGCTGCGCAAATACCGTGTGACATAACATATTGTAATGATCACAATTTTATTCTCTAGGGTCTCTGCTAACATAATTATTTAATATTTGGGGGTTATAAGTAATTTTCTAGCAAAAAATTTTGATTTTAACTTGTAAGCAACAAATGTCAGAAATAGGCTTAGGCATGAAAGAATTAAACCTTACATGAACTTAGAAAGACAGAAAGAAAAAATTGCATTACCGTTCATTTATTTTTTATTGCATTAATGAAGGCAGATACAAAGCCATAATGAAAATACAATGTACACGTATGGGACATCACTAGACAACGTAGAAAGATAACAGTCCTCTAGCCAATTTAGGATGTTCGTAACTAGGGTTGCCACCTTTTCTTTAAGTCAAACCCGAACACTTTAGCGGCGCACTGCAATTTTTTTTTTTATAATATAAACTATACATATATTTTTCTATAAAATAAAATTTTTAATCATATGAAGTTAATAACAAGAGTCCCCCTTTACAGAGTTCCCCTTTTACATCTGTACTAGCAGAGTTTCCTATCACTGTAAGGGGGGACTCTGCAGACTCTGATGTAAGGGAGAACTCTGGGGCCTTTAACATAAGGGATGCTCTGGGAACCCTGATTTAGTGGGAACACTGAGAACTCAGATGTATGGAGAGGACTCTGACGTAAGGGGAAACACTGTGGCCTCTGATTTAAAGGGGAACTCTGATGTAAGGGGTGCTCTGGGAAGCCTGATTTGCCTTAGTGTACTCACTCAGAGGCAGGAGAGAGAAGGGGGAGACTTTAGTCACAGACAGGGATGGATGGTGAGCTCACTCACACCTTGGCAGTCAGCTCCTCTCATCCAGATGTATCTGAGGCTGCTGGACTTCACATTTTCTGCCCAAACTTTCCTTTTCTGAGGCACAGCACCGGGGATTGGAGTGTGGGCAGACATAGAGGGGTAGGGGTGTTTGGGGTGGGGGGGTTTGTTAGTGCTGGCTTTGGGCAGTGTAAAAGAGTGTAATGCCAAGTACACACGGCCGGTTTTTCCGTTGGATAAAAAACCGACGGTTTTCCCGACAGCCTGCCTTGCATACACACGCTCAGACAAAAGTCCAGTGAACTGTTGTCTGCCAAGAACGCGGTGACGTAAAAGACTACGACGAGCCGACAAAATTAAGTTCTATGCTTTTGAGCATGCGTCAAATTGTTTCCGAGCATGCGCGGTTTTCTTCCCCTCGAAAAAGCATACAGACGAACGGTTTTCCTGCCAGGATTTTTTCCTGACGGGAAAAAAGAGATCTTGCTCTCTTTTTTTTTGTCCGGCAGTTTTCCCGTCGGAAAAACTGCGATGGAGCATACACACTGCCGGGATTCCCGGCCAAAAACTCTCATAGCAGTTTTACCGTCGGAAAAAACAGTCGTGTGTACGAGGCATTTCAGACACTCTCAGCTTAGACCACTGCAGCCAGCAACCCTGCTGGAAAGCCATAGTCCAGTTTAAATGTGTCCGGGTTTCAGGCAGTCTGAAACCCGGACGCATGATTCCAAACCCGAAGTGTCCGGGTGAATCCTGGACAGGTGGTAACCCTATTAGTAATAGGCTGATTAGAAATCGCTATGCAATCCAGAGCATCGCTAATATTCCTAACACAACACTGTAGAAAACAGACAAAGAATTGCATTTCATGCTGTAGTAAAGCTTTATTAAAAACCAGCATAAAGGAATAAAAAAAGATACTTACAAACTACAAGTTGTCATTACCAACCTCCATCTGAAAATGTTACCTGATATGCTGACCCTGTGTATTTAAAAAAGGAGCTTCAAACTTCATGACTACCCCCCAATCCTTATCTGTTATCCAGAGTTGTCCCTTCAGTAATTCACATACTCACCTACCCAGTAGATCCAGCGTTATCCTTCTGGGATCCGTTGGCCCGATGTCACGCGCCTTATCCTGCCTGGTGCCAGGAGCTTCTTTTTGGTGCTCTAATGGCTTAGGCCAGGCCCACCCCACTCTGCCCACAGTGAAAGTGAACCATCCTGAGATATGTAATGTACCAATCTCAGGAGGCTGGGATATGCAATTAGCGGACCTCCAGCTGTTGCAAAACTACAAGTCCCATCATTCCTCTGCCTCTGAGTGTCATGCTTGTGGCAGTCAGAGTCTTGCTATGCCTCATGGGACTTGTAGTTCTGCAACAGCTGGAGGTCCACTAATTGCAAATCCCTGCGGAGCATTGGAGACGTCATTCTAACCACGGCGACCAGGAAGCAGGGAAAAAAAAAACATAAAAAGTAAACAGAGTATGAAAAAAATATACAATTTAGATTGCAGAGGAGGGGAACAATGATGCCCACTGCATTGAGAGGGTGAAGGTCCGCTTTTAATACTTTGAACAAGCCACTGGCCTTGTATGCAAGTCAGCAGTGGCAGTCTATCTTCATGTTTTTCTCATGACAGATTTAGTTTACAGATACAAATTCAAAATGCTACTATTATTTATAGGGAAAAAATGACAGTCAAAAATGTGATGTCCTAATTGTTATTTAATAAACTCTCTTTGCATTGCTACCCTGCGTTAAAAGACCAGGTTCAATTATTGATGTACAAACAATATGGATGGAGCTCCATCTAGTGGTAAAGAGTGAAAGTTACAACCCCCACTTCAAACTATTTTTAGGGCTTGTTCACGCCACAAAAACGCACTCCAGATCTGTTCCAGATGTTTTTCTGCATAAGTGTTTTTAACGCATTCCAGTGTATTTATTTTTTCCCTGTTTTTTTTCACTGTACTAGGGCCCGGTGCATTTTTGATGTTTTCCAGTGCATTCCAGCGCGTTTTGATGCATTTCAGGGCTAGTTTATACCACGTGCGTTCTGGTTCCTTTTTTTTTTTTTCTTCATCCAAAATAGAAAGTAGGTTACATGGTTTTCAATGGCATAGTTCACACCAGTGCTTGCAGTTCCACTGCATTCTGGTTCCAGAAAAAATAAAAGTAGAACTTGCTGCATTTTTCCTGCACAGAACTGTCCTGGAACATGGTAAAACGCATTAAAAATGCACCGGAATGCACCTACACGCATCAAAAACGCACTGGACACAAGTAGAAAAAAACAAGAAAAGAAGAAAAAAAGCATCTGGAATGCACCCGGAAATGCATCAAAAAAGAGCATGCAGAAACGCATTCGGAACAGATCTGGAGGACGTTTTTGTGGTGTGAGCTAGCCCTTACTGTGTTGAAGTATGGTCCATTTCAGGAAAAATGCAGCATGTTCTAATTTTTTCTGGAACTATCTGCACTGGTGTGAACTATGCCTTTGGAAACCACATAACCTACTTTCCATGCATTTATGATGCAGAAAAAAGGTATTGTAATGAAAGTATTGAATCTAATAACTTCTACGTATATGTCAGTTGTTCAGAGGGGTGAGGCAGAGCTGGTTCACACCACAAAAACGCACTCTAAATTTTTTTTTGGATGCGTTTCTCGATATGCGTTTTTAACGTGTGTTTTTGATGCGTTCGTATGCATTCCAGATGTTTTTTTTTTTGTTTTTTTTCACTGTACTGGGGTCTGGTGCATTTTTGCTGCATTCTAGTGCATTACAGTGCGTTTTTGATGCCTTTTACAGTGTTCCAGTATAGTCCAGTGCAGAAAAAATGCAGCATGGTCTACTATTTTTTCTGGACCTGAAACGCCCTGGAACTGACTGCACTGGTGTAAACTACAGTATCTCACAAAAGTGAGTGCACCCCTCACATTTTTGTAAATATTGTATTATATCTTTTCATGTATCAACACTAGTGATGAGCCGAACACCCCCGGGTTCGGTTCGCACCAGAACCCGCGAACGGACCGAAAGTTCGTACGAACATTAGAACCCTATTAAATACAATGGATGCGAACGTTCGAATTCTAAAGTGCTAATTATAACGACTATTATGCATGTTATTGTCCTAAAAAGGGTTTGGGAACCCGGGTTCTGCACCAGGGGACATGTATCAATGCAAAAAGAAGTTTTAAAAACGGTCGTTTTTCGGGAGAAGTCATTTTAATGATGCATAAAGTGAAAAAAAAAAAGTCAAATATTCCTTTAAATATCGTACCTGGGGGGTGTCTAAAGTATGCCTGTGAAGTGCCACGTGTTTCCCGTGTTTAGAACTGTCCCTGCACAAAATGACACTTCTAAAGGGAAAAAAAGCCATTTAAAACTGCTTGCGGCTTTAATGTAATGTCTGGTCCCGGTAATATGGATGAAAATCTTTAAGAAAAATGGCATAGCTACCCCATGACCCCCCCCCCCCCTACCCCAGCCCATTACCAGCCCCTTTGGGTCTTGTATGGATATTAAGGGGAACCCCGCACATAAAATAAAAAAGGCCCTATATACTCTGAACAGCCGTATACAGGCGGTGCATACAAGACAGGGACTGTAGGTTTGTTCTTATGTAGAATCTGTTTGTAATTTTGAACAGGTACATTGTTTAAGTGTAGCTCCAGCCCAAAAATCTATTTTTAAACTTTTTGGAAAACATAGGTAAGGGTTATCACCCCTGTAACATTTGTTTTGCTGTCTGTGCCCCTGTTCAGAACATTTCACCTCACTTTCCATCCCAATGACAACTGTTTTTGAAATGTGGTGTTTTTCTTGAAACAAGGATTGCTGATAAAGCATCAGTACAGAGGAGACACCTTTCTCCCATATTAATTCTTACAGGAGAGAATTTTCTTTCCAAGGGGTAGATTTCCTCTCACTTCCTGTTGTCTTCTTGCGTTTGCAAGTAGGAGTCGTTTGTAAGTTGGATGTTTGAAAGTAGGGACCTGCCGTATATACTCTGCAGAAATAGGCCCCTTAGTTGTTGGTGTTGGCACAACACTGTAAGCACTCACAGTTACTCTTGGTTGGTGCTGGAACGCCCTGCTGTCAACTATTATATCAGGAATTTTAATTACATATAATTGTTGAACAGTGGTAGTAAAAATTGGGCCTTTGATGGTGGTGCTGGTGCCACAACACTGTAAGCCCTGACAGTTACTCTTGGTGGGTGCAGCAATGGGCCCTGCTGTGAATTATTAGATCAAGAATTGTAATTGCATGCCCCTGTTGAACAGGGGCTGAAAAATTGGGCCTTTCGTGGTGGTGGTGGTGGTGTTGCCACAACACTGTAAGCCCTCAGAGTTACTCTTGGTGGGTGCAGGAATGGGCCCTGCTGTGAATTATTAGATCAAGAATTGTAATTACATGCCCCTTTTGAACAGGGGCTGAAAAATTGGGCCTTTCGTGGTGGTGGTGGTGGTGGCGGCGTTGCCACAACACTGTAAGCCCTCAGAGTTACTCTTGGTGGATGCAGCAATGGGCCCTGCTGTGAATTATTAGATCAAGAATTGTAATTACATGCCCCTGTTGAACAGGGGCTGAAAAATTGGGCCTTAGGCACTGGTGGCACAACACTACAACCCCTCACAGATACTGTACTTGGAGCACAGCAATGAGCCCTGTTGCAAAGTATTGCTTCAAAAATTGTAATGACACGCCCCTGTTAAACAGGGGCTGAAAAATTGGGCCTTAGGCACTGGTGGCACAACACTCCAACCCCTCACAGATACTGTACTTGGAGCACAGCAATGAGCCCTATGGCAAATTATTGCTAAAAAAATTGTAATTACACGCCCCTGTAAAACAGGGGCTGAAAAATTGGGCCTTAGCCACTGGTGGCGGCACCCATAAACAAAAATGATCTTCCAAGCTATCATCATCAATCGTATCATTGAGGACTCGGAGGAGGAGGATAGCCAGTCAACATAACAGCACAGGCACTCAGCATCAGCATCAGTCTTGAAGGGATGTGACATGTTAAAATCAATTAGTCTGTTATATCAGCATCAGGTGTGTGGTAGCTGGTGGTGATCCAAGACTGGTTCATCTTGATGAAAGTCAGTCGATCAACCGAGTCGGTGGACAGGCGCACCCTGTGATCCGTGACAAATCCTCCAGCAGCACTGAATGTGCGTTCCGAAAGAACGCTGGATGCAGGACAGGCCAGTAGCTCAATTGCATACTGTGCAAGCTCTGGCCAGTGATCCATCCTCAAGACCCAGTAAGCCAGAGGATTTTCGGTGGGGAAGGTGTCCAAGTCTGACCTTGCCCCTAGATATTCCTGCACCATGTTTATCAGACGCTGGCGATGGTTGCTGGAACCGATCATACTTTGGGGCTGCGGACTAAAGAATTGTCTGAACGCATCGGTCAGACGGCCACCTTCCCCACCGCTCCTTCTTTGACTGGCCGAAGCCTCAGCAACTCGTTGTCCAGGACCAGGAGTTTGTAACCTCCCAGTCTCTGGGAACGCGTTGCACAGACCTTTCTGCAAGGCCTCCCGGAGTTGTCTCATCCTCTGCTCCCTCTGCGATGGTAACATAAGGTCCGCAACCTTACCCTTGTACCGTGGATCAAGGAGAGTGGCCAGCCAGTAATGGTCCCTCTCCTTGATCCGAAGAATACGAGGATCCTTCCGCAGACTTTGCAGGATCAGGGAGGCCATGCAGCGTAGGTTTGCTGAGGCATTTGGTCCGGAGTCCTCTGGGTCACTAAGGACGACATGATCCGCAGCCACCTCCTCCCAGCCACGTACAAGTCCACTGGTTTCTTGGGACTGTAAATCATCCCTAAAAGACTGCTGCTGATGATGCTGAGTGCCAGCCTCCACCTCCATGCTGACACAATCCTCCTCCTCCTCCTCCTCCTCCTCCTCCTCTTCCTGTGCGATGGGTGGGACAGAAGGAACACTGTCTGGGTAAAGGGGGCCTTGAGAGGCAAGGAAGTCCTCCTCTTCCTGCCTCTGTTCTGCCTCAAGTGCCCTGTCCATTATTCCACGCAGCGTGTGCTCCAACAGGTGGACAAGAGGTACAGTGTCACTGATGCATGCACTGTCACTGCTCACCATCCTCGTGGCCTCCTCAAATGGTGCCAGGACAGTGCATGCATCCCTGATCATGCCCCACTGGCGTGGAGAAAAAAAACCAAGCTCCCCTGACCCTGTCCTGGTGCCGTAGTCGCACAGGTACTCATTGATGGCCCTCTGCTGCATGTGCAGCCGCTGCAGCATGGCCAACGTTGAGTTCCACCTGGTGGGCATGTCACATATAAGGCGGTTCTTGGGCAGGTTCAACTCCTTTTGCAGCTCAGCCAGGCGAGCACTGGCATTATAAGATCTGCGGAAATGCACACAGACTTTCCTGGCCTGCCTCAGGACATCCTGTAAGCCCGGGTACCTGCCCAAGAACCGCTGCACCACCAGGTTAAGGACGTGAGCCACACAGGGCACATGGGTCAGTTGTCCCTGTCGGAGGGCGGAGAGGAGGTTGGTGCCATTGTCGCAAACCACCATTCCTGGCTTAAGCTGGTGTGGTGTCAACCACCTCTCGGCCTGGCCCTGCAGAGCAGACAGGACCTCTGCCCCAGTGTGGCTTCTGTCCCCCAAACACACCAGCGCAAGCACGGCATGGCATCTTTTTGCCTGCGTACTTGCGTAGCCCCTTGAACGGCTACGGAGCACCGCTGGTTCAGAGGACAAACCACAGGAAGAGGCCATGGAGGAAGAAGAAGAGGAGGGGGTGGAGGAGAGAGGTGTGTCACAACCAGTAGTAGCATTTTGGAGGCGTGGCGGTGGAACAACCTCCAACACTACTGCACCTTGTCCTGCATCCTTCCCAGCTGCCAAAAGAGTGACCCAATGGGCCGTGAAAGAAAGGTAACGTCCCTGTCCATGCCTGCTGGACCATGAGTCAGCGGTAATATGCACCTTACCGCTGACCGCCCTGTCCAGCGAGGCCAAGACATTGCCTTCAACATGCCGGTAGAGAGCCGGAATAGCCTTCCGTGAGAAAAAGTGGCGTTTGGGAACCTGCCACTGAGGAACCGCACATTGCACAAACTCACGGAAGGGGGCCGAGTCTACCAACTGAAAAGGCAGCAGTTGAAGCGCTAGCAATTTAGCCAAGCTAGCATTCAACCGCTGGGCATGTGGATGGCTGGGAGTGAACTTCTTTCGACGGTCCAGCAGCTGGGGCAGGGAAATTTGCCTGCTAGAATCGGACGTCGGTGTACTGCTAGCAGAGTGGCCGCAACTACTTGGCTGTGACACACCTAATTCTACACCTTCATTCCTCTCAGTGCATGTTTCAGAGAGGACTGAAGTTATAGTGGGGTTGGAGATCCCAGCTGATGCGGTGCAAGGAGAGGTCCGCTTTGTTCTTTGGTGTGGGTCTTTGAGGTAGGCTTGCCAACGAGCTGCATGGCAGGTCAACATATGTCTGGTCAGGCATGTGGTACCCAAGCGGCTGATGTTTTGGCCACGCGATATACGCTTGAGACATATGTTGCAAACAGCAGCTGTGCGATCTGATGCACTAGCCTCAAAAAAGGCCCACACCAAAGAACTTTTTGAATGACGGGCAGAGGCAGCGCCCTGCACAGGCGGAGCTCTGCGGTGTGATTCCGTCGGTGTACTGCCCTTACGCTGGCCACCAAAGGGCATCCTGCCTCGTTGGAGATGTGCCTCCTCCTCCTCCTCCTCCTCCTCCTCTCTCCTATTAGGCACCCACGTGGAGTCAGTGACCTCATCATCCCCTCCCTCCTCATCACTGGAGCCAATCTGGCAGTATGCTGCAGCTGCTGGAACATGACTGCCAGATTGGTGTCCTTCTTGAGCATCCCCTCTGTCTGCTCTCACGCTACTGCCTTCCTGTAGCTGGGTTTCATCATCAGACCCTTCGAAACGCTGGGCATCCTCCTGGAGCATGTACCCAACACTGTGCTCAAACAGTTCGGGGGACTCCTCAGTAGGGATGAGCTTCGTGTTCGAGTCGAACATACGTTCGACTCGAACATCGGCTGTTCGATCGTTCGACGAAGATCGAACGATTTGGGCCGTTCGCGCCAAATTCGAGTGACGCGAACGGCCCACAATGCACTACGCCATTGCAGTGTCATCCAGGCGCTGTGATTGGCCAAGCATGCACTGTGACCCCGCATGCTTGGCCAATCACAGCGCCGGCAGCGAGGAGAGCAATGATTGGCCACAGGCAGGATGCCTGTGGCCAATTATTGCTGAGGGTGTTTAGTACACGCCCCACACTATAAAAGGCCGCCAGCACGGCGGCCTAATGTAGTGTGTTCCGGAGCAGGGAAAGAGAAGCATAGGCAGGGACAGTGACATTTATTTCTTTCTTGCTTAACCTGGATTCCTTTAGTTTAGGGAAAGAGAAGGATAGGTAGGGAGAGTGTCAGTGTGTTTTACTGTGCGAATCCTTGTTTCTAGGGACAAAGAAGGAAAGTGAGGGGAATTCTCCTTGTGCTATAGTGTGCTTTAAAAAAACATTTTTTCTAGGGACAGAAAACTCTAGGTAGGGAGAGTGTCAGTTTCTTTCACTGTGCGAATCCTTGTTTCTAGGGACAAAGAAGGAAAGTGAGGGGAATTCTCCTTGTGCTATAGTGTGCTTTAAAAAAACATTTTTTCTAGGGACAGAAAACTCTAGGTAGGGAGAGTGTCAGTTTCTTTCACTGTGCGAATCCTTGCTTCTAGGGACAAAGAAGGAAAGTGCGGGGAATTCTCCTTGTGCTATAGTGTGCTTTAAAAAAACATTTTTTCTAGGGACAGAAAACTCTAGGTAGGGAGAGTGTCAGTTTCTTTCACTGTGCGAATCCTTGTTTCTAGGGACAAAGAAGGAAAGTGAGGGGAATTCTCCTTGTGCTATAGTGTGCTTTAAAAAAACATTTTTTCTAGGGACAGAAAACTCTAGGTAGGGAGAGTGTCAGTTTCTTTCACTGTGCGAATCCTTGTTTCTAGGGACAAAGAAGGATAGTGAGGGGAATTCTCCTTGTGCTATAGTGTGCTTTAAAAAAACATTTTTTCTAGGGACAGAAAACTCTAGGTAGGGAGAGTGTCAGTTTCTTTCACTGTGCGAATCCTTGTTTCTAGGGACAAAGAAGGAAAGTGAGGGGAATTCTCCTTGTGCTATAGTGTGCTTTAAAAAAACATTTTTTCTAGGGACAGAAAACTCTAGGTAGGGAGAGTGTCAGTTTCTTTCACTGTGCGAATCCTTGTTTCTAGGGACAAAGAAGGAAAGTGAGGGGAATTCTCCTTGTGCTATAGTGTGCTTTAAAAAAAACATTTTTTCTAGGGACAGAAAACTCTAGGTAGGGAGAGTGTCAGTTTCTTTCACTGTGCGAATCCTTGTTTCTAGGGACAAAGAAGGAAAGTGAGGGGAATTCTCCTTGTGCTATAGTGTGCTTTAAAAAAACATTTTTTCTAGGGACAGAAAACTCTAGGTAGGGAGAGTGTCAGTTTCTTTCACTGTGCGAATCCTTGTTTCTAGGGACAAAGAAGGAAAGTGAGGGGAATTCTCCTTGTGCTATAGTGTGCTTTAAAAAAACATTTTTTCTAGGGACAGAAAACTCTAGGTAGGGAGAGTGTCAGTTTCTTTCACTGTGCGAATCCTTGTTTCTAGGGACAAAGAAGGAAAGTGAGGGGAATTCTCCTTGTGCTATAGTGTGCTTTAAAAAAACATTTTTTCTAGGTACAGAAAACTCTAGGTAGGGAGAGTGTCAGTTTCTTTCACTGTGCGAATCCTTGTTTCTAGGGACAAAGAAGGAAAGTGAGGGGAATTCTCCTTGTGCTATAGTGTGCTTTAAAAAAAACATTTTTTCTAGGGACAGAAAACTCTAGGTAGGGAGAGTGTCAGTTTCTTTCACTGTGCGAATCCTTGTTTCTAGGGACAAAGAAGGAAAGTGAGGGGAATTCTCCTTGTGCTATAGTGTGCTAAAGCATTCCTCATCAACCATCTTTGAAATCATTGTTTTTTGGACAGTCAGGGAAATTGTCGTTGTGCTATTCTGTGCAAAAGCAATCATCCTCAACCATATTTAGAAATCCTTAAGTAAAGGGACAGAGAAGGACACCTGAAGGTAGCCCTTATTGCTTTTTTCCCCATCTCCCTGCAGGCCATCTATTAGAATGTCTGGAAGGCAAACAAGGAGAGGCAGACAGTCAGGAGGCAATAAAAGAGGGCAAGCAGGCTCTGTGTCTGGGGGCAACAGTGCTGGTCGTGGACGCGGTGCATTGTCATCAGCACATGGCCATGGGACACGCTTGTCCTTCTTTTCGGCAGCTGGACATGTTGAGCCACATCATGCCGAAGACTTGGTAGAGTGGATGACCAAACCCTCCTCCTCCTCCTCATCCTCTCTCACCCAGGCTCAGGGTACTGGCAAAGCAGCTGCCAAAGCGTCCTCTTCCCTGGTATCAATGTCAGACTCATCATCAGTCACTCCTTCCCTAGACCCACCATGTCCTCCTCCTGAGGAGTCCCCCGAACTGTTTGAGCACAGTGTTGGGTACATGCTCCAGGAGGATGCCCAGCGTTTCGAAGGGTCTGATGATGAAACCCAGCTACAGGAAGGCAGTAGCGTGAGAGCAGACAGAGGGGATGCTCAAGAAGGACACCAATCTGGCAGTCATGTTCCAGCAGCTGCAGCATACTGCCAGATTGGCTCCAGTGATGAGGAGGGAGGGGATGATGAGGTCACTGACTCCACGTGGGTGCCTAATAGTAGAGAGGAGGAGGAGGAGGATGAGGAGGAGGCACATCTCCAACGAGGCAGGATGCCCTTTGGTGGCCAGCGTAAGGGCAGTACACCGACGGAATCACACCGCAGAGCTCCGCCTGTGCAGGGCGCTGCCTCTGCCCGTCATTCAAAAAGTTCCTTGGTGTGGGCCTTTTTTGAGGCTAGTGCATCAGATCGCACAGCTGCTGTTTGCAACATATGTCTCAAGCGTATATCGCGTGGCCAAAACATCAGCCGCTTGGGTACCACATGCCTGACCAGACATATGTTGACCTGCCATGCAGCTCGTTGGCAAGCCTACCTCAAAGACCCACACCAAAGAACAAAGCGGACCTCTCCTTGCACCGCATCAGCTGGGATCTCCAACCCCACTATAACTTCAGTCCTCTCTGAAACATGCACTGAGAGGAATGAAGGTGTAGAATTAGGTGTGTCACAGCCAAGTACTTGCGGCCACTCTGCTAGCAGCACACCGACGTCCGATTCTAGCAGGCAAATTTCCCTGCCCCAGCTGCTGGACCGTCGAAAGAAGTTCACTCCCAGCCATCCACATGCCCAGCGGTTGAATGCTAGCTTGGCTAAATTGCTAGCGCTTCAACTGCTGCCTTTTCAGTTGGTAGACTCGGCCCCCTTCCGTGAGTTTGTGCAATGTGCGGTTCCTCAGTGGCAGGTTCCCAAACGCCACTTTTTCTCACGGAAGGCTATTCCGGCTCTCTACCGGCATGTGGAAGGCAATGTCTTGGCCTCGCTGGACAGGGCGGTCAGCGGTAAGGTGCATATTACCGCTGACTCATGGTCCAGCAGGCATGGACAGGGACGTTACCTTTCTTTCACGGCCCATTGGGTCACTCTTTTGGCAGCTGGGAAGGATGCAGGACAAGGTGCAGTAGTGTTGGAGGTTGTTCCACCGCCACGCCTCCAAAATGCTACTACTGGTTGTGACACACCTCTCTCCTCCACCCCCTCCTCTTCTTCTTCCTCCATGGCCTCTTCCTGTGGTTTGTCCTATGAACCAGCGGTGCTCCGTAGCCGTTCACGGGGCTACGCAAGTACGCAGGCAAAAAGATGCCATGCCGTGCTTGCGCTGGTGTGTTTGGGGGACAGAAGCCACACTGGGGCAGAGGTCCTGTCTGCTCTGCAGGGCCAGGCCGAGAGGTGGTTGACGCCACGCCAGCTTAAGCCAGGAATGGTGGTTTGCGACAATGGCACCAACCTCCTCTCCGCCCTCCGACAGGGACAACTGACCCATGTGCCCTGTGTGGCTCACGTCCTTAACCTGGTGGTGCAGCGGTTCTTGGGCAGGTACCCGGGCTTACAGGATGTCCTGAGGCAGGCCAGGAAAGTCTGTGTGCATTTCCGCAGATCTTATAATGCCAGTGCTCGCCTGGCTGAGCTGCAAAAGGAGTTGAACCTGCCCAAGAACCGCCTTATATGTGACATGCCCACCAGGTGGAACTCAACGTTGGCCATGCTGCAGCGGCTGCACACGCAGCAGAGGGCCATCAATGAGTACCTGTGCGACTACGGCACCAGGACAGGGTCAGGGGAGCTTGGTTTTTTTTCTCCACGCCAGTGGGGCATGATCAGGGATGCATGCACTGTCCTGGCACCATTTGAGGAGGCCACGAGGATGGTGAGCAGTGACAGTGCATGCATCAGTGACACTGTACCTCTTGTCCACCTGTTGGAGCACACGCTGCGTGGAATAATGGACAGGGCACTTGAGGCAGAACAGAGGCAGGAAGAGGAGGACTTCCTTGCCTCTCAAGGCCCCCTTTACCCAGACAGTGTTCCTTCTGTCCCACCCGTCGCACAGGAAGAGGAGGAGGAGGATTGTGTCAGCATGGAGGTGGAGGCTGGCACTCAGCATCATCAGCAGCAGTCTTTTAGGGATGATTTACAGTCCCAAGAAACCAGTGGACTTGTACGTGGCTGGGAGGAGGTGGCTGCGGATCATGTCGTCCTTAGTGACCCAGAGGACTCCGGAGCGAATGCCTCAGCAAACCTACGCTGCATGGCCTCCCTGATCCTGCAAAGTCTGCGGAAGGATCCTCGTATTCTTCGGATCAAGGAGAGGGACCATTACTGGCTGGCCACTCTCCTTGATCCACGGTACAAGGGTAAGGTTGCGGACCTTATGTTACCGTCGCAGAGGGAGCAGAGGATGAGACAACTCCGGGAGGCCTTGCAGAAAGGTCTGTGCAACGCGTTCCCAGAGACTGGGAGGTTACAAACTCCTGGTCCTGGACAACGAGTTGCTGAGGCTTCGGCCAGTCAAAGAAGGAGCGGTGGGGAAGGTGGCCGTCTGACCGATGCGTTCAGACAATTCTTTAGTCCGCAGCCCCAAAGTATGATCGGTTCCAGCAACCATCGCCAGCGTCTGATAAACATGGTGCAGGAATATCTAGGGGCAAGGTCAGACTTGGACACCTTCCCCACCGAAAATCCTCTGGCTTACTGGGTCTTGAGGATGGATCACTGGCCAGAGCTTGCACAGTATGCAATTGAGCTACTGGCCTGTCCTGCATCCAGCGTTCTTTCGGAACGCACATTCAGTGCTGCTGGAGGATTTGTCACGGATCACAGGGTGCGCCTGTCCACCGACTCGGTTGATCGACTGACTTTCATCAAGATGAACCAGTCTTGGATCACCACCAGCTACCACACACCTGATGCTGATATAACAGACTAATTGATTTTAACATGTCACATCCCTTCAAGACTGATGCTGATGCTGAGTGCCTGTGCTGTTATGTTGACTGGCTATCCTCCTCCTCCGAGTCCTCAATGATACGATTGATGATGATAGCTTGGAAGATCATTTTTGTTTATGGGTGCCGCCACCAGTGGCTAAGGCCCAATTTTTCAGCCCCTGTTTTACAGGGGCGTGTAATTACAATTTTTTTAGCAATAATTTGCCATAGGGCTCATTGCTGTGCTCCAAGTACAGTATCTGTGAGGGGTTGGAGTGTTGTGGCACCAGTGCCTAAGGCCCAATTTTTCAGCCCCTGTTTAACAGGGGCGTGTCATTACAATTTTTGAAGCAATACTTTGCAACAGGGCTCATTGCTGTGCTCCAAGTACAGTATCTGTGAGGGGTTGTAGTGTTGTGCCACCAGTGCCTAAGGCCCAATTTTTCAGCCCCTGTTCAACAGGGGCATGCAATTACAATTCTTGATCTAATAATTCACAGCAGGGCCCATTCCTGCACCCACCAAGAGTAACTCTGAGGGCTTACAGTGTTGTGGCAACGCCACCACCACCACCACCACGAAAGGCCCAATTTTTCAGCCCCTGTTCAAAAGGGGCATGTAATTACAATTCTTGATCTAATAATTCACAGCAGGGCCCATTCCTGCACCCACCAAGAGTAACTCTGAGGGCTTACAGTGTTGTGGCAACACCACCACCACCACCACCACCACGAAAGGCCCAATTTTTCAGCCCCTGTTCAACAGGGGCATGTAATTACAATTCTTGATCTAATAATTCACAGCAGGGCCCATTCCTGCACCCACCAAGAGTAACTCTGAGGGCTTACAGTGTTGTGGCAACGTCACCACCACCACCACCACGAAAGGCCCAATTTTTCAGCCCCTGTTCAAAAGGGGCATGTAATTACAATTCTTGATCTAATAATTCACAGCAGGGCCCATTCCTGCACCCACCAAGAGTAACTCTGAGGGCTTACAGTGTTGTGGCAACACCACCACCACCACCACCACCACGAAAGGCCCAATTTTTTAGCCCCTGTTCAACAGGGGCATGCAATTACAATTCTTGATCTAATAATTCACAGCAGGGCCCATTGCTGCACCCACCAAGAGTAACTGTCAGGGCTTACAGTGTTGTGGCACCAGCACCACCATCAAAGGCCCAATTTTTACTACCACTGTTCAACAATTATATGTAATTAAAATTCCTGATATAATAGTTGACAGCAGGGCGTTCCAGCACCAACCAAGAGTAACTGTGAGTGCTTACAGTGTTGTGCCAACACCAACAACTAAGGGGCCTATTTCTGCAGAGTATATACGGCAGGTCCCTACTTTCAAACATCCAATTTACAAATGACTCCTACTTGCAAACGCAAGAAGACAACAGGAAGTGAGAGGAAATCTACCACTAGGAAGGAAAATTCTCTCCTGTAAGAATAAATATGGGAGAAAGGTGTCTCCTCTGTACTGATGCTTTATCAGCAATCCTTGTTTCAAGAAAAACACCACATTTTAAAAACAGTTGTCATTGGGACGGAAAGTGAGGTGAAATGTTCTGAACAGGGGCACAGACAGCAAAACAAATGTTACAGGGGTGATAACCCTTACCTATGTTTTCCAAAAAGTTTAAAAATAGATTTTTGGGCTGGAGCTACACTTCAACAATGTACCTGTTCAAAATTACAAACAGATTCTACATAAGAACAAACCTACAGTCCCTGTCTTGTATGCACCGCCTGTATACGGCTGTTCAGAGTATATAGGGCCTTTTTTATTTTATGTGCGGGGTTCCCCTTAATATCCATACAAGACCCAAAGGGGCTGGTAATGGGCTGGGGTAGGGGGGGGGGGGGTCATGGGGTAGCTATGCCATTTTTCTTAAAGAATTTCATCCATATTACCGGGACCAGACATTACATTAAAGCCGCAAGCAGTTTTAAATGGCTTTTTTTTCCTTTAGAAGTGTCATTTTGTGCAGGGACAGTTCTAAACACGGGAAACACGTGGCACTTCACAGGCATACTTTAGACACCCCCCAGGTATGATATTTAAAGGAATATTTGACTTTTTTTTTTCACTTTATGCATCATTAAAATGACTGCTCCCGAAAAACGACCGTTTTTAAAACTTCTTTTTGCATTGATACATGTCCCCTGGTGCAGAACCCGGGTTCCCAAACCCTTTTTAGGACAATAACATGCATAATAGTTGTTATAATTAGCACTTTAGAATTCGAACGTTCGCATCCATTGTATTTAATAGGGTTCTATTGTTCGTACGAACTTTCGGTCCGTTCGCGGGTTCTGGTGCGAACCGAACCCGGGGGTGTTCGGCTCATCACTACTCCTCAGGAGGAGGACATGGTGGGTCTAGGGAAGGAGTGACTGATGATGAGTCTGACATTGATACCAGGGAAGAGGAGGCTTTGGCAGCTGCTTTGCCAGTACCCTGAGCCTGGGTGAGAGAGGATGAGGAGGAGGAGGAGGGCTTGGTCATCCACTCTACCAAGTCTTCGGCATGATGTGGCTCAACATGTCCAGCTGCCGAAAAGAAGGACAAGCGTGTCCCATGGCCATGTGCTGATGACAATGCACCGCGTCCACGACCAGCACTGTTGCCCCCAGACACAGAGCCTGCTTGCCCTCTTTTATTGCCTCCTGACTGTCTGCCTCTCCTTGTTTGCCTTCCAGACATTCTAATAGATGGCCTGCAGGGAGATGGGAAAAAAGCAATAAGGGCTACCTTCAGGTGTCCTTCTCTGTCCCTTTACTTAAGGATTTCTAAATATGGTTGAGGATGATTGCTTTCGCACAGAATAGCACAACGACAATTTCCCTGACTGTCCAAAAAACAAGGATTTCAAAGATGGTTGATGAGGAATGCTTTAGCACAGTATAGCACAAGGAGAATTTCCCTCACTGTCCTTCCCTGTCCCTAGAAACAAGGATTATCACAGTGAAAGAAACTGACACTCTTCCTACTGTGAGGGGGTTAACTCGGTAGCGGGTGTGTGTGACCCCCTGGTTGGGCTCCCCACACAAAAACAGGGCCAGCAGACGGAGGTTGTGGTTTTCAAAATCAAAAGGTGCGGTTTATTTCTCTATGTACAGTGACAAAAACACAGCAAAGCCAAAAAGAAACATAAACAAAATAAATCCTGGTCAGTTTGACCTCTGACTAAACATGCAGGTTTCCTAAACTAACAACTGGGATCAGCCTGGTGCTGTCCTAGTCCCTAAGTCCCTGGTTTAGTAAAAGTCCAAACAAATAGCCACACAGGCTTTGCCTCACCGCACAGGGGTTCACTCTCCCTAGACAGTCCACACAAGTCTGGTTCCAGGCATGAGCAAACACCTAATGAATCTGGGAGTTTTTATAGAGGCCTAAATGAGCTCACAAGCTTCAGCTGGCCTCATCAACTCCCTGTCTGTACGACGCCCCACACTCTCCCTAGAGGTATGAGTCATCCATGAGCCCACTAGCCTTATACAACTCTCCACCTAGTTGTATAAGTCGGCGTAAAGCCTGAATCTGGGCGAAATATATCTACCCCCCTGGATGCAACCAGGTGACTTTACCTTCCTGCTGTCACATACCCCCCCTCTTGTTTTAACCTCGGGGTTGGAACACCAGCAATCAGGCATTCATGTACTCGAGACAAAGCATCCACATTCCCCATTTGAACGCCAGGGCGATGCTTTACTGTGAAGTTGAATTCCTGGAGGGCCAGGAACCACCTATTCACTCTTCTATTTGTTTCCTTGTTTTGAGCCATCCACTTTAACGGAGCGTGATCCGTAACCATGTCAAAGTTCCTACCTAGCAGGTAGTACCGAAGGGAATCTAGAGCCCACTTCACCGCTAAACACTCCTTTTCAACGGTGGCGTAATTTACCTCATGGGACTTCAACTTCCTGCTGAGGTAAATGACTGGGTGCTCTTCCCCGTTCCAGACCTGGGACAATACTGCTCCTAACCCCACATCTGACGCATCACTTTGTACGACAAAGTCTTTAGAGAAGTCGGGTGAGTACAACACTGGCTGGCTACATAAGGCTTGTTTCAAGAATTGGAATGCTGCCTCAGCCTCGGGGGTCCATTTAATCATGACCGACCCTTTCCCCTTCGTCAGGTTGGTTAGGGGCACAGCCTTAGAAGCAAAGTGGGGAATGGAATAAATCGCCGATAATACCCAGCGATTCCCAGAAAGGCTCGTACCTGCTTCTTGCTGTTGGGACGTGGCCAACTCTGGATGGCCTCGACTTTGTTGAGTTGGGGTTTTATTACTCCCCTCCCAATGGTGTACCCAAGATATTTGGCCTCCTCCTGCCCAATGGTACACTTCTTGGGGTTAGCCGTAAACCCCGCTTCCCGAACAGAGTCCAGGACTGCTTGCACTTTTGGCAGATGTGAGGCCCAATCTGTGCTATGGACAATTATGTCATCCAGGTAAGCCGCAGCATACTTCCGATGGGGCCTCAGCATCTGGTCCATTTTCCGCTGGAATGTGGCCGGCGCATTCTGTAACCCGAACGGCATTCTTTTATATTGGAACGCCCCGTCTGGGGTTACAAATGCGGTTTTCTCTTTGGCCGACTTGGCCAGGGGGATTTGCCAATACCCTTTTGTGAGGTCAAGAGTCGTCATGTATCGGGCTGTTCCCAGCCGGTCGATCAACTCATCTATACGTGGCATGGGGTAGGTGTCAAATTTTGTAACTTTGTTCAACTGACGAAAATCGTTACAAAATCGCCAGCTCCCATCCGGTTTAGGCACCAACACAATGGGACTAGACCAATCACTTTGGGACTCCTCTATCACCCCTAAGTTCAGCATTTTCTGTACTTCCTCCCGTATTGCCTCCCGTCGGGCCTCTGGGATCCGATAGGGTTTTAACTTCACCCTTTCACCGGGCGGGGTAATAATATCATGCTCTACCCCAGATGTTTGTCCCGGCAGCTCAGAGAACACCTCCTTGTTGCGAAGCACAAACTCCTTAACCTCCTGTTACATAGTTACATAGTTACATAGTTAGTCAGGTTGAAAAAAGACACAAGTCCATCCAGTTCAACCGTAAAAAATAAAAATAAAAAAATAAAAATAAACATATATCGTACAATCCCATATACCCAATTCTATACCCACAGTTGATCCAGAGGAAGGCAAAAAAACCCAGAAGAGCATTATCCAATTTGCTACAGCAGGGGAAAAAATTCCTTCCTGATCCCCCGAGAGGCAATCGGATATTCCCTGGATCAACTTTACCTATAAATGTCAGTACCCAGTTATATTATGTACATTTAAGAAAGAATCCAGGCCCTTCTTAAAGCAATCTACTGAGCTGGCCAGAACCACCTCTGCAGGGAGTCTATTCCACATTTTCACAGCTCTTACTGTGAAAAAACCTTTCCGTATTTGGAGGTGAAATCTCTTTTCCTCTAGACGCAGAGAGTGCCCCCTTGTCCTTTGTGTTGACCGTAAAGTGAATAACTGAACACCAAGTTCACTATATGGACCCCTTATATATTTGTACATGTTGATCATATCCCCCCTTAATCTCCTCTTCTCAAGAGAGAATAAATTCAGTTCCTCTAATCTCTCCTCATAGCTGAGCTCCTCCATGCCTCTTATCAGTTTGGTTGCCCTTCTCTGCACTTTCTCCAGTTCCCCAATATCCTTTTTGAGAACTGGGGCCCAAAACTGAACTGCATATTCCAGATGAGGTCTTACTAATGATTTGAACAGGGGCAAAATGATATCTCTCTCTCTGGAGACCATACCTCTCTTAATACAAGAAAGGACTTTGCTCGCTTTGGAAACCGCAGCTTGGCATTGCATGCCATTATTGAGCTTATGATCTACCAAAACCCCCAGATCCTTCTCCACTACGGATCCCCCCAGTTGTACCCCCCCTAGTATGTATGATGCATTCATATTATTAGCCCCCAAGTGCATAACTTTACATTTATCAACATTAAACCTCATCTGCCACATAGTCGCCCAATTAGACAGCATTGAGGTCGGCTTGTAAATTGGCGACATCCTGTAAGGACGTTATTCCACTTGTGACAGCAGGAAGGTAAAGTCACCTGGTTGCATCCAGGGGGGTAGATATATTTCTCCCAGATTCAGGCTTTATGCCGACTTATACAACTAGGGAGTTGATGAAGCCCAGCTGAGGCTAGTGGGCTCATGGATGACTCATACCTCTAGGGAGAGTGTGGGGCGTCGTACAGACAGGGAGTTGATGAGGCCAGCTGAAGCTTGTCAGCTCATTTAGGCCTCTATAAGAACTCCCAGATTCATTAGGTGTTAGCTCATGCCTGGAACCAGACCTGTGTGGACTGTCTAGGGAGAGTGAACCCCTGTGCGGTGAGGCAAAGCCTGTGTGGCTATTTGTTTGGACTTTTACTAAACCAGGGACTTAGGGACTAGGACAGCACTAGGCTGATCCCAGTTGTTAGTTAGGAAACCTGTATGTTTAGTCAGAGGTCAAACTGACCAGGATTTATTTTGTTTGTTTCTTTTTGGCTTTGCTGTGTTTTTGTCACTGTACATAGAGAAATAAACCGCACCTTTTGATTTTGAAAACCACAACCTCCGTCTGCTGGCCCTGTTTTTGTGTGGGGAGCCCAACCAGGGGGTCACACACACCCGCTACCGAGTTAACCCCCTCACAGTTGGTGGAGAACCAGTGGCAGTTTTTTTTTAAGCCAGCATGGAGGAGATACTGAAACAGCTGGCTCTAGCAAATGCCAATCAACAGCAGACAAATGCAGGTTTGCAAAGGAGCCTTGCAGCCCAGCAGCAAGCTCATCAACAAGCCCAGCAGCAATCTGAGGCCCGCTTCATAGACCTGTTACAGAAGCAAGAGCAGAGACTACAACAAATGGAAGCAGTAATGCAGCAACGTCCGCAGACCAGTGAGGAAAGCCGTCCCACTAATACCGCGTCCTTTGGGGTGAGTCGTTTATTGACAAAAATGACTGGAGAGGATGATCCAGAGGTATTTTTGACCACATTTGAAAGGACTGCTGAAAGAGAAAAGTGGCCTGAGGAGCAGTGGGCTGGACTGGTGGCTCCTCTGTTAACTGGTGAATCGCAGAAGGCTTACTATGACCTAGAGCCTGACCAAGCAAAAGACTATGTGATGCTAAAAGCTGAAATATTGGCAAGGCTGGGTGTCACCCTGGCTGTCCGGGCTCAGCGTGTGCATAACTGGACTTTCCAGCTTGGAAAACCCCCCAGGTCTCAAATGTATGATCTCATTCACCTGAGCAGGAAGTGGCTACAGCCAGAGACTTTGTCCGCACCAGAGATTGTGGAACGTGTTGTAATGGATCGGTTTTTGAGAGCTCTTCCTACTGCCATCCAAAAGTGGGTAAGCCATGGAGACCCAGAGACGGCCGGTGGTCTTGTGGATCGTGTAGAGAAATACTTGGCTACAGAGAACCTGACGGCCTCTTCCAGAGACACTCGGACTTTCCACCCTAAGACCAGACCATCCCCAGGGGCGGATAAGAGGATTCCAAGGGGTGAGGGTGGAGAGAGTGAGAGGGTGGGAGCTCTACCCCAAGTTTGGCGAGAACAGCCTGGGAAATCAGCGGCTCAAGAGGCCGCAAGAAGGATCGTTTGCTACCGCTGCCGGCAAGCGGGACATATTGCAGCCAATTGCCCGGTTGTGGAGGAACCCATGCAGTGTGACTTTCTGACGGGCAGACGTCAGTCGCTGTGTGCGACAGTCGCATGCACTGCCATTCGAGGAACTGAGAAACATTTATGCAAAATGTGTATTAATGGTAGAAATGTTGTGGTATTACTGGATTCAGGTAGCCTTGTGACCCTGATAAAGGCTGAATTAGTTAAAACAGAGGTCTCTGGGAATAGCAAGGTAGCTGTTATTTGTGTGCATGGGGACACCCGAGAGTATCCAGTGACTACAGTGTGTTTCGAGACCCCCAAAGGTACCCTCTCTCATCCAGTGGGCTTAGTATCTCAGTTACCGCATGACGCCATTGTGGGAAGGGATTTTCCGAAGTTCTGGGAACTGTGGGATGATCCTGAGCCCCCCACTGGTGCCCCTATGTACCAGGAATGTGATAGCCAGAACTCCTCTGAGAGTGGTGAGGACTCTCCAGAATTTCCCTTGTCAGTATTTGCAGGGGAGACTCAAGAAACTGGAGAGGAGCCCACCTCCTCAGACGAAAACCTACCGTCTGTGGAGTTTTCTGATCTGGAGGTTCACAGGGAAAATTTTGCCACAGAACAGTTAAAAGACCCCGCCCTAATAAAGGCACGGGAAAACGTAGTGGAAATAGATGGCGAGTTAGTGAACCCAGATAATACCTGCACTTACCCATACTTCAGCGTAGAGAAGGACCTACTGTATCGGGTGGCAAAAAGGGCAGAAGAAACCGTTGAGCAGCTGGTGGTGCCCAAACCTTACAGGAAGTTGGTGTTGGAGTTGGCCCATGGGCACATTCTTGGAGGTCATCTGGGGACAGAGAAAACCCGAGAGAGGGTATTACAGAGATTCTATTGGCCTGGGGTGATGAAGGACATAGAAAATTATTGTTCCTCCTGCCCTGTGTGTCAGAGGTCGGCCCCGATGCCACATTTCCGTAGCCCGCTGGTCCCTCTACCCATCATTGAGGTCCCGTTTGAGAGAATCGCAATGGATTTGGTAGGTCCTATAATCAAGTCCGCTAGGGGGCACCAGTACATATTGGTTATAATGGACTATGCCACCCGTTATCCAGAAGCGATCCCTCTCAGAAATACCTCGGCCAAAACCATAGCCAAAGAGCTATCTCTTGTTTTTAGCCGGGTGGGTATTTGTAAAGAACTGCTTACGGACCAAGGTACACCCTTTATGTCCCGGGTTATGAAAGAGCTGTGTAAATTGCTCAAAGTGACGCAATTGCGTACATCTGTGTATCACCCCCAAACCGATGGGCTGGTTGAAAGATTCAACAAAACCCTAAAACAAATGTTGAAGAAAGTGGTGGATAGAGATGGAAAGGATTGGGACTGTCTACTTCCTTATTTGATGTTTGCTATTAGGGAGGTGCCCCAATCCTCTACGGGATTCTCCCCCTTTGAGTTACTGTATGGGAGACACCCAAGAGGGCTGTTGGATATTGCCAAGGAAACTTGGGAAAGTGAGAGTTCTCCCCACAGGAGTGTGATTGAGCATGTCGCCCTGATGCAAGATCGAATTGCACAGGTAATGCCCATCGTGAAGGAACATTTGGCCCAAGCGCAGTTGGCACAGCAGAGAGTGTACAACCGTGGAGCAAAGACCCGTACCTTTTCCCCGGGGGATAGGATATTGGTACTTGTCCCTACGGTTGAAAGTAAATTCCTTGCCAAATGGCAAGGCCCCTACGAGATAATGGAAAAAGTGAGCGAAGTGAATTACAAGGTCAGACAACCAGGAAAGCGAAAGCCCGAACAGATATATCACGTTAATCTGTTGAAAGCCTGGAGGGATAGAGAGTCCCTAGTCGCAGAAACTTGGTCACCAGCTCAAACTGGTTGCGTGATTCCGGAGGTTGGAATAGCAGCCACCTTGTCACAACCCCAACAACAGGAGGTTAAGGAGTTTGTGCTTCGCAACAAGGAGGTGTTCTCTGAGCTGCCGGGACAAACATCTGGGGTAGAGCATGATATTATTACCCCGCCCGGTGAAAGGGTGAAGTTAAAACCCTATCGGATCCCAGAGGCCCGACGGGAGGCAATACGGGAGGAAGTACAGAAAATGCTGAACTTAGGGGTGATAGAGGAGTCCCAAAGTGATTGGTCTAGTCCCATTGTGTTGGTGCCTAAACCGGATGGGAGCTGGCGATTTTGTAACGATTTTCGTCAGTTGAACAAAGTTACAAAATTTGACACCTACCCCATGCCACGTATAGATGAGTTGATCGACCGGCTGGGAACAGCCCGATACATGACGACTCTTGACCTCACAAAAGGGTATTGGCAAATTCCCCTGGCCAAGTCGGCCAAAGAGAAAACCGCATTTGTAACCCCAGACGGGGCGTTCCAATATAAGAGAATGCCGTTCGGGTTACAGAATGCGCCGGCCACATTCCAGCGGAAAATGGACCAGATACTGAGGCCCCATCGGAAGTATGCTGCGGCTTACCTGGATGACGTAATTGTCCATAGCACAGATTGGGCCTCACATCTGCCAAAAGTGCAAGCAGTCCTAGACTCTATCCGGGAAGCGGGGTTTACGGCTAACCCCAAGAAGTGTACCATTGGGCAGGAGGAGGCCAAATATCTTGGGTACACCATTGGCAGGGGAGTAATAAAACCCCAACTCAACAAAGTCGAGGCCATCCAGAGTTGGCCACGTCCCAACAGCAAGAAGCAGGTACGAGCCTTTCTGGGAATCGCGGGTTATTATCGGCGCTTCATTCCCCACTTTGCTTCTAAGGCTGTGCCCCTAACCAACCTGACGAAAGGGAAAGGGTCGGTCATGATTAAATGGACCCCCGAGGCTGAGGCAGCATTCCAATTCTTGAAACAAGCCTTATGTAGCCAGCCAGTGTTGTACTCACCCGACTTCTCTAAAGACTTTGTCGTACAAAGTGATGCGTCAGATGTGGGGTTAGGAGCAGTATTGTCCCAGGTCTGGAACGGGGAAGAGCACCCCGTCATTTACCTCAGCAGGAAGTTGAAGTCCCATGAGGTAAATTACGCCACGGTTGAAAAGGAGTGTTTAGCGGTGAAGTGGGCTCTAGATTCCCTTCGGTACTATCTGCTAGGTAGGCACTTTGACATGGTTACGGATCACGCTCCGTTAAAGTGGATGGCTCAAAACAAGGAGACAAATAGAAGAGTGAATAGGTGGTTCCTGGCCCTACAGGAATTCAACTTCACAGTAAAGCATCGCCCTGGCGTTCAAATGGGGAATGTGGATGCTTTGTCTCGAGTACATGAATGCCTGATTGCTGGTGTTCCAACCCCGAGGTTAAAACAAGAGGGGGGGGTATGTGACAGCAGGAAGGTAAAGTCACCTGGTTGCATCCAGGGGGGTAGATATATTTCTCCCAGATTCAGGCTTTATGCCGACTTATACAACTAGGGAGTTGATGAAGCCCAGCTGAGGCTAGTGGGCTCATGGATGACTCATACCTCTAGGGAGAGTGTGGGGCGTCGTACAGACAGGGAGTTGATGAGGCCAGCTGAAGCTTGTCAGCTCATTTAGGCCTCTATAAGAACTCCCAGATTCATTAGGTGTTAGCTCATGCCTGGAACCAGACCTGTGTGGACTGTCTAGGGAGAGTGAACCCCTGTGCGGTGAGGCAAAGCCTGTGTGGCTATTTGTTTGGACTTTTACTAAACCAGGGACTTAGGGACTAGGACAGCACTAGGCTGATCCCAGTTGTTAGTTAGGAAACCTGTATGTTTAGTCAGAGGTCAAACTGACCAGGATTTATTTTGTTTGTTTCTTTTTGGCTTTGCTGTGTTTTTGTCACTGTACATAGAGAAATAAACCGCACCTTTTGATTTTGAAAACCACAACCTCCGTCTGCTGGCCCTGTTTTTGTGTGGGGAGCCCAACCAGGGGGTCACACACACCCGCTACCGAGTTAACCCCCTCACACACTGCATAGCTTGGTGTCATCTGCAAAGACAGAAATGTTACTTTTGATCTCAGACCCAATATCATTTATAAACATATTAAAAAGTAAGGGTCCCAGCACTGAACCTTGGGGTACACCACTGATAACCTTGGACCATTCAGAGTAAGAATCATTAACCACTACTCTCTGAATTCTGTCTTTTAGCCAGTTTTCTATCCATTTACAAACTGATATTTCCAATCCTGTAGACTTTACCTTACACATGAGCCGTGTGTGGGGAACTGTATCGAACGCTTTTGCAAAATCCAAGTATACCACGTCCACTGCCACCCCTCTGTCCAAGGTCTTACTTACCTCTTCATAAAAAGAAATCAGGTTTGTTTGACAACTTCTGTCTTTCATGAATCCATGCTGTCTGTTGCTTAAATAGTTTTTTTCCAGCAAGAACTCATCTATGTGGTCTTTTATTAATCTCTCCAGTATTTTCCCAACTATAGAAGTTAAACTAACAGGTCTATAGTTACTTGGTAAACACTTAATTCCCTTTTTAAATATAGGCACCACATTGGCCCTGCGCCAATCCAGTGGTACTATTCCTGTCATTAATGAGTCCCTAAAAATTAAATACAATGGCTTTGAAATTACAGAGCTCAATTCTTTTAGGATCCGTGGGTGTATGCCATCTGGTCCAGGTGCTTTATCCACCTTTATTCCATCTAAATATTTCTGGACCATATCACTTTTGAGCCATTGTGGATTTGGGGCTGTGTCACTACCACCCCCATTTTGGACATGAGCTCCCCCATGCTCCTTTGTATACACAGAACTGAAGAAAGTATTTAATAAATTAGCCTTCTCTTTGTCCCCAGTCACCCACTCTAGATTATTTTGTAAAGGGCCTACATGCTCAGACTTGACCTTTTTACTATTAATATATTTGAAGAATTTTTTGGGGTTTGTCCTACTATCTTTTGCAATCTGTCGTTCGTTTTGAATTTTTGCATCCTTGATTTCCTTTTTACATATCCTGTTATATTCTTTGTAACATTTAAATGACACTAGTGTTCCCTCATTTTTATATTTTTTAAAAGCTCTTTTCTTATAGTTTATAGCTTTTTTAACTTTGTCAGTGAGCCACATAGGTTTTATTTTTAGCCTTTTAAACTTATTGCCCATGGGAATATACTTTGCAGTGAGTTCCCAAACAGTCTTTTTGAAGAATTCCCATTTCTGTTCTGTGCCCATTGATGCCAATATTCCTTCCCAGTCTAAGTCCTGGAGAGCAGCACTCATCCTTGGAAAATTTGCTCTCTTGAAATTAGTTGTTGGGGTTGTGACAAGGTGGCTGCTATTCCAACCTCCGGAATCACGCAACCAGTTTGAGCTGGTGACCAAGTTTCTGCGACTAGGGACTCTCTATCCCTCCAGGCTTTCAACAGATTAACGTGATATATCTGTTCGGGCTTTCGCCTTCCTGGTTGTCTGACCTTGTAATTCACTTCGCTCACTTTTTCCATTATCTCGTAGGGGCCTTGCCATTTGGCAAGGAATTTACTTTCAACCGTAGGGACAAGTACCAATATCCTATCCCCCGGGGAAAAGGTACGGGTCTTTGCTCCACGGTTGTACACTCTCTGCTGTGCCAACTGCGCTTGGGCCAAATGTTCCTTCACGATGGGCATTACCTGTGCAATTCGATCTTGCATCAGGGCGACATGCTCAATCACACTCCTGTGGGGAGAACTCTCACTTTCCCAAGTTTCCTTGGCAATATCCAACAGCCCTCTTGGGTGTCTCCCATACAGTAACTCAAAGGGGGAGAATCCCGTAGAGGATTGGGGCACCTCCCTAATAGCAAACATCAAATAAGGAAGTAGACAGTCCCAATCCTTTCCATCTCTATCCACCACTTTCTTCAACATTTGTTTTAGGGTTTTGTTGAATCTTTCAACCAGCCCATCGGTTTGGGGGTGATACACAGATGTACGCAATTGCGTCACTTTGAGCAATTTACACAGCTCTTTCATAACCCGGGACATAAAGGGTGTACCTTGGTCCGTAAGCAGTTCTTTACAAATACCCACCCGGCTAAAAACAAGAGATAGCTCTTTGGCTATGGTTTTGGCCGAGGTATTTCTGAGAGGGATCGCTTCTGGATAACGGGTGGCATAGTCCATTATAACCAATATGTACTGGTGCCCCCTAGCGGACTTGATTATAGGACCTACCAAATCCATTGCGATTCTCTCAAACGGGACCTCAATGATGGGTAGAGGGACCAGCGGGCTACGGAAATGTGGCATCGGGGCCGACCTCTGACACACAGGGCAGGAGGAACAATAATTTTCTATGTCCTTCATCACCCCAGGCCAATAGAATCTCTGTAATACCCTCTCTCGGGTTTTCTCTGTCCCCAGATGACCTCCAAGAATGTGCCCATGGGCCAACTCCAACACCAACTTCCTGTAAGGTTTGGGCACCACAAGCTGCTCAACGGTTTCTTCTGCCCTTTTTGCCACCCGATACAGTAGGTCCTTCTCTACGCTGAAGTATGGGTAAGTGCAGGTATTATCTGGGTTCACTAACTCGCCATCTATTTCCACTACGTTTTCCCGTGCCTTTATTAGGGCGGGGTCTTTTAACTGTTCTGTGGCAAAATTTTCCCTGTGAACCTCCAGATCAGAAAACTCCACAGACGGTAGGTTTTCGTCTGAGGAGGTGGGCTCCTCTCCAGTTTCTTGAGTCTCCCCTGCCAATACTGACAAGGGAAATTCTGGAGAGTCCTCACCACTCTCAGAGGAGTTCTGGCTATCACATTCCTGGTACATAGGGGCACCAGTGGGGGGCTCAGGATCATCCCACAGTTCCCAGAACTTCGGAAAATCCCTTCCCACAATGGCATCATGCGGTAATTGAGATACTAACCCCACTGGATGAGAGAGGGTACCTTTGGGGGTCTCGAAACACACTGTAGTCACTGGATACTCTCGGGTGTCCCCATGCACACAAATAACAGCTACCTTGCTATTCCCAGAGACCTCTGTTTTAACTAATTCAGCCTTTATCAGGGTCACAAGGCTACCTGAATCCAGTAATACCACAACATTTCTACCATTAATACACATTTTGCATAAATGTTTCTCAGTTCCCCGAATGGCAGTGCATGCGACTGTCGCACACAGCGACTGACATCTGTCCATCAGAAAGTCACATTGCATGGGTTCCTCCACAACCGGGCAATTTGCTGCAATATGTCCCGCTTGCCGGCAGCGGTAGCAAACAATCCATTTGGCTGCCTCTTGAGCCCCTGACTTCCCAGGCTGTTATCGCCAAACTTTGGGTAGAGCTCCCACCCTCTCACTCTCTCCACCCTCACCCCTTGGAATCCTCTTATCCGCCCCTGGGGATGGTCTGGTCTTAGGGTGGAAAGTCCGAGAGTCTCTGGAAGAGGCCGTCAGGTTCTCTGTAGCCAAGTATTTCTCTACACGATCCACAAGACCACCGGCCGTCTCTGGGTCTCCATGGCTTACCCACTTTTGGATGGCAGTAGGAAGAGCTCTCAAAAACCGATCCATTACAACACGTTCCACAATCTCTGGTGCGGACAAAGTCTCTGGCTGTAGCCACTTCCTGCTCAGGTGAATGAGATCATACATTTGAGACCTGGGGGGTTTTCCAAGCTGGAAAGTCCAGTTATGCACACGCTGAGCCCGGACAGCCAGGGTGACACCCAGCCTTGCCAATATTTCAGCTTTTAGCATCACATAGTCTTTTGCTTGGTCAGGCTCTAGGTCATAGTAAGCCTTCTGCGATTCACCAGTTAACAGAGGAGCCACCAGTCCAGCCCACTGCTCCCCAGGCCACTTTTCTCTTTCAGCAGTCCTTTCAAATGTGGTCAAAAATACCTCTGGATCATCCTCTCCAGTCATTTTTGTCAATAAACGACCCCAAAGGACGCGGTATTAGTGGGACGGCTTTCCTCACTGGTCTGCGGACGTTGCTGCATTACTGCTTCCATTTGTTGTAGTCTCTGCTCTTGCTTCTGTAACAGGTCTATGAAGCGGGCCTCAGATTGCTGCTGGGCTTGTTGATGAGCTTGCTGCTGGGCTGCAAGGCTCCTTTGCAAACCTGCATTTGTCTGCTGTTGATTGGCATTTGCTAGAGCCAGCTGTTTCAGTATCTCCTCCATGCTGGCTTAAAAAAAACTGCCACTGGTTCTCCACCAACTGTGAGGGGGTTAACTCGGTAGCGGGTGTGTGTGACCCCCTGGTTGGGCTCCCCACACAAAAACAGGGCCAGCAGACGGAGGTTGTGGTTTTCAAAATCAAAAGGTGCGGTTTATTTCTCTATGTACAGTGACAAAAACACAGCAAAGCCAAAAAGAAACATAAACAAAATAAATCCTGGTCAGTTTGACCTCTGACTAAACATGCAGGTTTCCTAAACTAACAACTGGGATCAGCCTGGTGCTGTCCTAGTCCCTAAGTCCCTGGTTTAGTAAAAGTCCAAACAAATAGCCACACAGGCTTTGCCTCACCGCACAGGGGTTCACTCTCCCTAGACAGTCCACACAGGTCTGGTTCCAGGCATGAGCAAACACCTAATGAATCTGGGAGTTTTTATAGAGGCCTAAATGAGCTCACAAGCTTCAGCTGGCCTCATCAACTCCCTGTCTGTACGACGCCCCACACTCTCCCTAGAGGTATGAGTCATCCATGAGCCCACTAGCCTTATACAACTCTCCACCTAGTTGTATAAGTCGGCGTAAAGCCTGAATCTGGGCGAAATATATCTACCCCCCTGGATGCAACCAGGTGACTTTACCTTCCTGCTGTCACACTACCTATAGTTTTCTGTCCCTAGAAAAAATGTTTTTTTAAAGATGGTTGATGATCAATGCTTTAGCACACTATAGCACAAGGAGAATTTCCCTCACTGTCCTTCCCTGTCCCTAGAAACAAGGATTATCACAGTGAAAGAAACTGACACTCTCCCTACCTATAGTTTTCTGTCCCTAGAAAAAATGTTTTTTTAAAGATGGTTGATGATCAATGCTTTAGCACACTATAGCACAAGGAGAATTTCCCTCACTGTCCTTCCCTGTCCCTAGAAACAAGGATTATCACAGTGAAAGAAACTGACACTCTTCCTACCTATAGTTTTCTGTCCCTAGAAAAAATGTTTTTTTAAAGACGGTTGATGATCAATGCTTTAGCACACTATAGCACAAGGAGAATTTCCCTCACTGTCCTTCCCTGTCCCTAGAAACAAGGATTATCACAGTGAAAGAAACTGACACTCTCCCTACCTATAGTTTTCTGTCCCTAGAAAAAATGTTTTTTTAAAGACGGTTGATGATCAATGCTTTAGCACACTATAGCACAAGGAGAATTTCCCTCACTGTCCTTCCCTGTCCCTAGAAACAAGGATTATCACAGTGAAAGAAACTGACACTCTTCCTACCTATAGTTTTCTGTCCCTAGAAAAAATGTTTTTTTAAAGCTGATTGATGATCAATGCTTTAGCACACTATAGCACAAGGAGAATTTCCCTCACTGTCCTTCCCTGTCCCTAGAAACAAGGATTATCACAGTGAAAGAAACTGACACTCTCCCTACCTATAGTTTTCTGTCCCTAGAAAAAATGTTTTTTTAAAGATGGTTGATGATCAATGCTTTAGCACACTATAGCACAAGGAGAATTTCCCTCACTGTCCTTCCCTGTCCCTAGAAACAAGGATTATCACAGTGAAAGAAACTGACACTCTCCCTACCTATAGTTTTCTGTCCCTAGAAAAAATGTTTTTTTAAAGATGGTTGATGATCAATGCTTTAGCACACTATAGCACAAGGAGAATTTCCCTCACTGTCCTTCCCTGTCCCTAGAAACAAGGATTATCACAGTGAAAGAAACTGACACTCTTCCTACCTATAGTTTTCTGTCCCTAGAAAAAATTTTTTTTAAAGATGGTTGATGATCAATGCTTTAGCACACTATAGCACAAGGAGAATTTCCCTCACTGTCCTTCCCTGTCCCTAGAAACAAGGATTATCACAGTGAAAGAAACTGACACTCTTCCTACCTATAGTTTTCTGTCCCTAGAATTTTTTTTTTTTAAAGACGGTTGATGATCAATGCTTTAGCACACTATAGCACAAGGAGAATTTCCCTCACTGTCCTTCCCTGTCCCTAGAAACAAGGATTATCACAGTGAAAGAAACTGACACTCTTCCTACCTATAGTTTTCTGTCCCTAGAAAAAATGTTTTTTTAAAGACGGTTGATGATCAATGCTTTAGCACACTATAGCACAAGGAGAATTTCCCTCACTGTCCTTCCCTGTCCCTAGAAACAAGGATTATCACAGTGAAAGAAACTGACACTCTTCCTACCTATAGTTTTCTGTCCCTAGAAAAAATGTTTTTTTAAAGACGGTTGATGATCAATGCTTTAGCACACTATAGCACAAGGAGAATTTCCCTCACTGTCCTTCCCTGTCCCTAGAAACAAGGATTATCACAGTGAAAGAAACTGACACTCTCCCTACCTATAGTTTTCTGTCCCTAGAAAAAATGTTTTTTTAAAGATGGTTGATGATCAATGCTTTAGCACACTATAGCACAAGGAGAATTTCCCTCACTGTCCTTCCCTGTCCCTAGAAACAAGGATTATCACAGTGAAAGAAACTGACACTCTTCCTACCTATAGTTTTCTGTCCCTAGAAAAAATGTTTTTTTAAAGATGGTTGATGATCAATGCTTTAGCACACTATAGCACAAGGAGAATTTCCCTCACTGTCCTTCCCTGTCCCTAGAAACAAGGATTATCACAGTGAAAGAAACTGACACTCTTCCTACCTATAGTTTTCTGTCCCTAGAAAAAATGTTTTTTTAAAGACGGTTGATGATCAATGCTTTAGCACACTATAGCACAAGGAGAATTTCCCTCACTGTCCTTCCCTGTCCCTAGAAACAAGGATTATCACAGTGAAAGAAACTGACACTCTTCCTACCTATAGTTTTCTGTCCCTAGAAAAAATGTTTTTTTAAAGACTGTTGATGATCAATGCTTTAGCACACTATAGCACAAGGAGAATTTCCCTCACTGTCCTTCCCTGTCCCTAGAAACAAGGATTATCACAGTGAAAGAAACTGACACTCATCCTACCTATAGTTTTCTGTCCCTAGAAATTTTTTTTTTTTAAAGATGGTTGATGATCAATGCTTTAGCACACTATAGTACAAGGAGAATTTCCCTCACTGTCCTTCCCTGTCCCTAGAAACAAGGATTATCACAGTAAAACACACTGACACTCTCCCTACCTATAGTTTTCTGTCCCTAGAAAAAATGATTTTTTAAAGATGGTTGATGATCAATGCTTTAGCACACTATAGCACAAGGAGAATTTCCCTCACTGTCCTTCCCTGTCCCTAGAAACAAGGATTATCACAGTAAAACACACTGACACTCTCCCTACCTATAGTTTTCTGTCCCTAGAAAAAATGATTTTTTAAAGATGGTTGATGATCAATGCTTTAGCACACTATAGCACAAGTAGAATTTCCCTCACTGTCCTTCCCTGTCCCTAGAAACAAGGATTCGCACAGTAAAACACACTGACACTCTCCCTACCTATCCTTCTCTTTCCCTAAGCTAAAGGAATCCAGGTTAAGCAAGAAAAAAAAATGTCACTGTCCCTGCCTATGCTTCTCTTTCCCTGCTCCGGAACACACTACACTAGGCCGCCGTGCTGGCGGCCTTTTATAGTGTGGGGCGTGTACTAAACACCCTCAGCAATAATTGGCCACAGGCATCCTGCCTGTGGCCAATCATTGCTCTCCTCGCTGCCGGCGCTGTGATTGGCCAAGCATGCGGGGTCACAGTGCATGCTTGGCCAATCACAGCGCCTGGATGACACTGCGATGGCGTAGTGCATTGTGGGCCGTTCGCGTCACTCGAATTAGGCGCGAACGGCCCAAATCGTTCGATCTTCGTCGAACGATCGAACAGCCGATGTTCGAGTCGAACGTATGTTCGACTCGAACACCGAGCTCATCCCTAATCAACACTGAAGAAATTACAATTTCTACAATGTAAAGTAGTGAGTGTACAGCTTGTATAACAGTGTACATTTGCTGTCCCCTCAAAATAACTCAACACACAGCCATTAATGTCTAAACTGCTGGCAACAAAAGTGAGTACAGCCTCGTACACACGATCGGATTTTCCGGCAACAAATGTGTGATGGGTTTTGTTAGAAAATCCGACCGTTTGTACGCTCCATCTGACAATAGTTGTCGGATTTTTCGACAACAAATGTTGGATAGCATGCTTTCAAATTTTCCGAAAACAAATGTGTGCCGTCGGATTATCTGATCGTGTGTACAGAAGTCCATCGGAAAAAAATCCAAAGTACAAACACGCTCTGAACCAATGCTAACCATAAGACAACATTAGCAGAAGTTGCCCAAAGGGTGGTGCTAAAGAGCTGAAAAAACACATAGTTTTGTGTATGTTGGCTGACAAAGTTCTGCCGTCTGTATGCATACCAAGTTCACGGCCAACGCCCTTCGCACAAAATTCCACGTATTTTTCTGATCGAAATCCGATCGTGTGTACAAGGCTTTAGTAAAAATGTCCAAATTGGGCCCAATTAGCCATTTTCCCTCCCCGGTGTCATGTGACTCGTTAGGTCTCAGGTGTGATGGTGAAGTGAAAAAAGCTATTATAATCAGCAGATATGGTGACTCTTCACACATGCTCCCCCCTCAGGTCCACACTCACCAAACGGATGCACCCCTGCAGGGGTGAAAGGCCTCACAATAGAGTCAGCTCTTTGTCCTGCGTTTCCTACTTGACATCCACGATCGTTCCATACACTCACATATAGATGGATAAGAAAAGAAGGGATCCCATTGCGTAAATCCATATTTAAAAGTTTATTGTCGTATTTTCCGGCGTATAAGACAACCTTTTATGCTTAAAAATATGCCTCAAAACTCGGGGGTCGTCTTATACTCCGGTACCTGTATGCAGAGTCTCAGTCAGACCGCGGCCGTCCATTGTTCAAAGGCCGCGCCTCCTCCTCGTGCTGTTCCGTGATAGGCCGTTCTCGGCCTCGGATGAGAGGGCATCCGTGATAGGCGGAACACTGAACACAGGCTCTGCTGGGAAAATGAGTGTTCCGCCTATCACAGAACAGCACAAGGAGGAGGCGCGGCTTTTGAACAATGGACGCCCACGGTCTGACTGACTCTGCATACAGGGTTAAGGTATGGGATTGTCGAGGTGAGGCATGTAATGGCACAGTGAAGCATGCAATGACACAGTGAGGCATGTAATGGCACAGTGAGGCATGTAATGGCACAGTGAGGCATGTAATGGCACAGTGAGGTGAGGCATGACTAGTCGGAAGGGGGTCATCTTATACGGCGAGTATATCCCAAAACCAACATTTTAGCTGGAAAATTAGGGGGTCGTCTTATACGCCCAGTCGCCTTATACACCGGCAAATACGGTAGGTAAAAAGTATTTAAAAAAGCACTACCACTAGTGCTACAGAGTAATACATGACTGTAAACAGACATCATCAGGAGCTGCTCTCTCATACTGGTCACTGGAAGTTGAACATCACTCCTCATGGCAAAGAACTCTCTGAGGATCTAAAAAAAAAGAATTGTCGCTCTACATAAAGATGGCCTAGGCTATAAGAAGATTGCCAAGTCCCTGAAACTGAGCTGCAGCATGGTGACCCTACAGCGGTTTAACAGGACAGGTTCCACTCAGAACAGGCCTCGCCATGGTCGACCAAAGAAGTTGAGTGCACGTGCTCAGCGTCATATGCAGAGGTTGTCTTTGGAAAATAGATGTATTGTTGTAGAGGTTAAAGGGGTGGGGGGGTCAGCCTGTCAGTGCTCAGACCATACGCCGCACTCTGCATCAAATTGGTCTGCATGGCTGTCGTCCCAGAAGGAAGCCTCTTCTAAAGATGATGCACAAGTAAGCGGCAAACAATTTGCTGAAGACAAGCAGACTAAGGACATGGATTACTGGAACCGTGTCCTGTGGTCTGATGAGACCAAGATAAACTTATTTGGTTCAGATGGTGTCAAGTGTGTGTGGCGGCAACCAGGTGAGGAGTACAAAGACAAGTGTGTCTTGCCTACAGGTGGTGGGAGTGTCATGGTCTAGGGCTGCATGTGTGCTGCCAGCACTGGGGAGCTACAGTTCATTGAGGGAACCATGAATGCCAACATGCACTGATCCCCTCCCATCAGAGACTGGGTCGCAAAGCAGTATTCCAACATTATAATGACCCCAAACATACCTCCAAGATGACCACTGCCTTTCTAAAGGAGCTGAGGGTAAAGGTGATGGACTGGCCAAGCATGTCTCCAGACCTAAACCCTATTGAGCATCTGTGGGGCATCCTCAAATGGAAGGTGGAGGAGCGCAAGGTCTCTAACATCCACCAGCTCTGTGATGTCATCATGGAGGAGTGGAAGAGGACTTCAGTGGCAACTTGTGAAGCTCTGGTGAACTCCATGCCCAAGAGGGTTAAGGCAGTGCTGGAAAATAATCGTGGCCCCCAGTGCCGGCCCAAGACATTGTGCTGCCTGGTACCAAGAATTAAATGCTGCCCCCCCCAAAAAAAAATCACGCCCACCAAATACCCCACATTCATTATTTTATATCATGATAACTAAAGTGGACCTGTCATGGCTCTATACATGTAAAGGAGTATAAAAAGGACCTGTGCGTGGCTGGTGGCCGCAATCGCTTCAGAGAGCCAGAACGGGGATCTGTTAATGTAAACAGACAGATCCCTATTCTGACAGGGGAGGAGAGACAGATCTGCTCTTCCTAGTGATTAGGAACAGAGATCTCTCTCCTCCTACAGTCAGTCCCATTCCCCCCCAGTTAGAAACACCTCCCAGGGAACACATTTAACCCCTTTCCTGCCAGTGACATTTACACAGTAATCAGTGCATTTTTATAGCACAGATCGCTGTATAAATGTCACTGGTCCCAAAAAAAGTGTCAAAAGTGTCTGATCTGTCCACCGCAATGTCACAGTCTAGCTAAAAATCGCAGATCACCAGACCCCGCTACACTAGTAAAAAAATAATAATAATAATAATAAAAATGCCATAAATCTACCCTCTATTTTGTAGACGGTATAACTTTTGCGCAAACTAATCAATATACACATTGCATTTTTTTTACCAAACATATGTAGAAGAATACATATCTACCTAAACTGATCAAGAAATGTTTATTTTTATTTTATTATGCTCCACTAGACCCTAGTCTCTTTATTGGCTACAGCCCTTAACCCTTCACGGATTTGCTTTTGGAATTAACTCTTCGCGGACTATGTTGTGTTCTTTTTGGACTCTGCATTAGTTTTCTTTTTAATTAATTTTTCATATATTAATTTTTCACATTTCAAGGTTTAACATTTATTTCACACATGGTTTTAACCACATAGCGCTGCACATTTTTTGAACACATGTGACCTATCTGACCCCTACACTGACCCCCTGACACACCTACGTGACACATGCACTGATTCACCTGACTCCTACTTCCTGCACTACTCACATTACACTGACCTACCTGACCATTACCCTGACCCCTACACTGACCTACCTGACACCTACACTGACCTACCTGACACCTACCTCACTCCTACTTCCTGCACTACTCACATTACACTGACCTGACAGCAACACTGACTATTACACTGACTGACACATACACTGACCCACCGACCTTACACCTACACTGACCTACTACACAGACCCACCTGACTCCTACAGTAGGAGTCCTACTTCCTGCACTACTCACACCCCACCCCACAGCTCGGTGCGAACCCATCCTTTGAGCACTCCTTACCTTTGCCTGCTCTTCACCAGGACTCTCCTCAGGACCTCAGCACTGGATGTGCAGAACTGCTTCGGCGTCCCAACTTCCCGCCAGCGCCATCCACCCGCAGCCCGCTCCATGGTGTCAGACGCTGCACGCCTGCACCTCCATGATCCCATCTCCACCGCGCCGTAACAAAGCAGAGGGACAGGCGGAGGGGAAGACAGCTCACACTTCCAGTGCTTGTCTCCCGCCACTATGTTCGTGTTTCCCGCCGCACTGTGATTGGGCGTATGGCGGTCATGTGCGGAGGCGGGACTTCTAGAGCGATCGCTGACAGGCCAGCCCCACGCCGCACATGACCCCCATTCGTCCAATCACAGGGCGCCGGACACTAAACATGGCGGCTGGAAAATCGGGGACACAGGAAAGGAAAATTAGTAGGAGACACGGAATGTCGCTGGCTGACGGGCGGCAATTTGCCGCCCCCCTTAAAGTGCCGCCTGGGACCGGGGTACCATCGGGTCCCATGGTAGGGCCGGCCCTGGTGGCCCCACAAAATATTGATCATTTGGGCCCAATTTGGACATTTTCACTTAGGGGTGTACTCACTTTTGTTGCCAGAGGTTTAGACATTAATGGCTGTGTGTTGAGTTATTTTAAGGGGACAGCAAATTTACACTGTTATACAAGCTGTACACTCACTACTTTACATTGTAGCAAAGTGTCATTTCTTCAGTGTTGTCACATGAAAAGATAATAAAAACATTTACAAAAACGTGAGGGGTGTCGTCACTTTTGTAAGATACTGTATGCCATAAAGATGATAAAGCAAGTAAATATTACTGCATATACATTCCTATCTATTTACTAATGGTAGCAGCATAAGGATTAAAAACAGTCAATGTTGATTGAGAGAGTGATCCACTTTAAAATAGGAAATGCTAATTCCTACTGCTGTCACAAGCCATGTTTACATTCCTTGTGACAGCAATGAAAGTGATTAATAAAAACAAAATTACAGTGACAGTGTAAAAAATGTTTTAAAAAAAGTAATAAAAAAAAAATCAAAGTGCCTCCACCCCGCCCCCCTGGCTTGCACGCAAAGGCGAACACATGTGCCTGTCCCGTACGCAAACAGCGATTGTCCCACACATGTGAGGTATTGCCACAAACATCCGATCATGGCCAGTTATTCTAGCACCAGACCTCCTCTGTAACTCTAAAGTGGTAACCTGTAGAGGCTTTTAAAGCGAAGCCTATGAATAGTAAAATTTACATTGTTTGCTGTGGTTGCACGGGAGTGAACAATTTTAAAGTGTGACATGTTTGGTATCTATTTACTTGGCGTAATATCATCTTTTATATTATACCAAAAAAATTGGTATTGTATTGTGCTTTTGTGCATTTAATAAAAAAAAATTGAGACCACATGGGTACTACTTTAAGATATGAAGGGGTTCATTACAAGCACTGTGGATGCCCTGCTAAATTTGAGAGGGTTTGGGGAGGTTGGTTTGATTTACCAGGATTGGCTTCAGTAGACCTGATTATTGATAGGATATTGGGGTAGAATGCCTTTGATTACTTAAAGTGATTGTAAACGATCACCTTGTAAAACAACCCATTTAGTTTGAAATAGAAATTAAAGGCAAAACATTTTTGTATAGATTTAAAAAGAAACATTATAAATATTTGTTTTTCTCTTTTTTATAAGTGATCACATTCCCTCTGCTCTCAGCTGCATAAGAGCTGGGGAGAGGAGAAGAAGCAGCACACTGAGCTTGCCAGTGAATGGCTGTGCAGTGGGGGCGTGTCAGGACAAGTCTGATCATTGGAGAACAGGCTAAGTTTCCAGCATAGCAACATGGTACAGTAGGCACATATCAGGAAAATTACCGTATATACTCGAGTATAAGCCGACCCGAATGTAAGCCGAGGCACCTAATTTTACCCCAAAAACTGGGAAAACTTATTGACTCGAGTATAAGCCTAGGTTGTCCATCTGCATGCCTCACTGTGCCTCACTTTGCCTCACTGTGTGCATGTGCATGCCTCACTGTGCCCATGCTTCACTGGACACAGTGAGGCATGGGCACAGTGAAGCATGGGCACAGTGAGGCATGCACATGGACACAGTGAGGCATGGACACAGTGAGGCATGGGCACATGCCTCACTGTGTCCATGTGCATGCCTCACTGTGCCCATGCCTCACTGTGCCCATTACTAGACTGACGTTTAACATGGGAGTACTGGGGCTACATGTGTGCCAAGTTTCGGGTCCAGGGGACCTACGACCGGCCGGTACCGGGTCCCCAAAGTCACTGGAGAAATTACCGTTTAACATGGGAGTCTATGGAAGAAGTGCCCGGCTTTGAAAAATCGGTGCTCCCCGGCCGTAGGTCCCCCGGACAACAAACTTTGCACACTTGTAGAGGAGAAATGGGGATACATGTGTGATAATATTGGGGTCCAAGGAACCTACGACTGGCCGGTACCAGGTCTCCAAAGTTACCAGAGAAATTACTGTTTAACATGGGAGTCTATGGAAGGGGTGCCCGGGTTTGAAAAGTCAGTGCTCCCCGGCCATAGGTCCCCCTGACAACAAACTTTGCAAGAGTTGGGCTACATATGTGCCAAGTTTGGGGTCCAGGAGACCTATGGCCGGCCGGTACCGGGTTCCCAAAGTCCGGGAGATCAGGCGCAAAAAGGTGACTCGTGTATAAGCCGAGGGGGGCATGTTCAGCCCAAAAACTGTGCTGAAAAACTCGGCTTATGCTCGAGCATATTGGGGTAACAATGTTGATTACTACTATCTGACTTTGGAATATGCCATAGTGGTGCTCTATTGGTATTTTCATTTTCCTTTGCAGCCACTAGGTGGAGCTGGCATCCAAATGTTTTATGGAGTTGGATGTGTAATTGACTATTTGTTTTTGTACATTACAACATTGCATTCTTTTGTGAGTGTTTATGGAACATTTATGCTTGAATGTATTCAAATAAAACTATTTAATAAAAAAAAAAAAAAAGTGTTTTTTTTTCCCCAAAAGTATTGCATCTGGAAAAACCGCTGTGCAAATACCATGTGACATAAAAAAAAATTGCAAAACCCACCAATTTATTCTCTAGAGTCTCTGTTAAAAAAAAAAATGTAATGTTTGGGGGGTTCTAAGATATTTTCTAGCAATGAATACTGAAGCCTCGTACACACGGCCGGGAATCCCGTCGGAAAAAAAACGTTGGTTTTCTCGACGGGATTCCTGGCAAGCTTGTCTTGCCAAGCCCTGTGTACACACGCGCCATTCAAAAGAACCGCCGAATGGCAAGGACGCGGTGACGTCATCGACTACGACGAGCCGGCGCTCGTCACATTCGATGCCGTCACCGTCATCTTGCTACACCCTACACTACGCTTGTATGCTACCGCGCATGCGTCGAAGTCTCATCGAGCATGCGCGGGTTTCCCTGGACAGGTAAGCATACAGACGTCCAGGTTTCTCGGCAGGAAACACTCTGCCGAGAATCCAGACGAGAAAAATAGAGAGCAGGTTCTCTATTTTTCTCGTCGAGATTCCCGGCAGTTTTTCTGCCAAGAAACCATACACACGAACACTTTTCTCGGCAAAAAGCTCTCCCAGCAGTTTTCTTGCCGAGAAAACCGGTCGTGTGTACGAGGCTTGACTCTTACATGTAAACAAAAAGTGCCAGAAAAGGCCTGGTCTTCAAGTGGTTAAAAACAATGACACTTAAAGTGGAGTTCCACCCAAAAATTGAACTTCCATTCTATTTTCATTAACAGTGGGAGGGGCTAAAAGAGGGGTATGGTAAAATAAAACTGTATACATGACAAACATATACCGCAGTTCTCCTGTGCTACAAGCAAGAGTCTCTCGGACATAACTCTAACCTTAGTACCTGGGACTTTACAACCTCTTTAAAGGGGAGTTCCAGGCTTTTTTATGTTTATTAAAAGTCAGCAGCTACAAAAAGTGCAGCTGCTGGCTTTTAATAAACATACACTTACCTGTTCCACTGTCCAGCGACGCGACGCGACGCCCGGAGCTCCGCTCCTCTCCCGCCCTTCTCCGCCGACATTCATAGTGTGGGCACCCGGCCGTGACAGCTTTCGGCTTCACGGCCGGGCACTCACTGCGCATGCGCGAACGGCGCAGCGCTCTGTGAGTGGACAGGCGATCGCTTGGGACCCGTCACGTCCCAGGTGATCGCCTACAGGGAGGGGCCGCCAAAAGGCGATATGACAAATCGCCTAGGCGGCCCCAGGGCGGAAGGAGGAAGTGGGACAGGAAGTCCCACTCCTTCTGAAGCCCCCACCCCCCCAAAAAAAAAATAATTAAATGCCAAATGTGGCACGTAAGGGGGCGAGGAGTGGATTAAGCGGAAGTTCCAAATTTGGGTGGAAATCCTCTTTAACTCCTTCCTAGCTGATCTTCTCCCTGCTTTACCTCTTTCTGGTTCCTCTATGGTTCAGAAAAGTCTACACTGCACTGCTTCACCCCGCCACCAGAGAATCTTCCGTCACATTCCACATTGCATGACATGGTGACAGTTTACTTCTCTATTTGCTCTCCATTCTTATGTTTGCACTGTATAGTTGGCAATCATATTTAACAGCTTTCAGACCACTCAACGCAACTACTGCGACCTGACGATCATTGACAGGAGAGGCAGAACGTCGGTCTGCCTGTGTAAACAAGACAGACCGCTGTTCTGTCAGAGAGGAAAATGGAGATCTTGTGTTTCTAAGCAGAAACATGGATCTGTGTTTTCCTCCAGTTAAGCCATCCCCCACACAGTTAGAAAGCACTCCCAAGAAGCACACTTAACCCTTTGATCGCCCGTGATGTTAACCCCTTCCAAGCCATTAGTACAGTGAGAGTGCATTTTTTTTAGCACTGATCACTACATTAGTGTAACTGGTCCCCAGAAAGTGTCACTTAGTGTTCGATTTGTCCACCGCAATGTCGCAGTCTTGCTAAAAATCGCTGATTGCCGCCATTACTAGTAAAAATAAAAATTCCATTAAAATATCCCATAGTTTGTAGACAATATAACTTTTGTGAAGACCGATTAATATACGCTTATTGTGATTTTTGTTTTACCAAAAACAGGTAGAAGAATACATATTGTCCTAAATTTATGAAGACATTTTATTTTTTTAATTGGATACATTTTATAGCAGAAAGTAAAAAATATTGTTTATTTTTTTTCAAAATTGTCGCTTTTTTTGTTTATAGCACAAAAATTTTTAACCGCAGACGTGATCAAACACCACACCAAAAGAAAACTCTATTTGTGGGGAAAAAGGGACATACATCTTATTGGGGTGCATAAACGTGCAATTTTCAGTTAAAACGCAGTGCCGATCGCAAAAAATTGCCTGGTCATAAAGGGGGCGAAACCTTCCAGGGCTGAAGTGGTTAAACTGTTAAAATCAGCAGTTTGCTCCCTTAATGCACTGTTTACACAAAGACATCTCAGCACTTGCTGAGCGGTCATGACATGCGCATTGAGCTCTTCGAAGTCGTGTGCTGCCAAAAGCACGCACGCGCAATAAGTATTACGAAGCTACCGCTGACAATTTAGAAGTGGGCACGCATGCGTATTGAGTGTAACGAAGCTGTCCCAGTCCTGTCAGCTATGGGCACGCATGTCCTTTAGGAGCTCAGTGGAAGAGGTTACAGGAAGCGGATCACGAGCCGTTTTATCAACATGTCGACTGCTATGAACTTTGGGACAAAAACGTTCAAACCTCGAGCTCCAGACAAGGGATCTTTTCCTCTGGATCACTTTGGTGAGCTGTGGGCAGCAGGAGAAGGGATTGGGAGCAGCCAGGCAGTCACTTTTAGTATTGATAAAATCGGACATTTCTATTTAGCTTTGAAAAGGATAGTGAGATGAAAAGTAATTGCAGATCTGCGAAACAGCGCCCCTGGGTGGATGGTTATGGGGTGTAGTAGGGTCAGTATGGTAACGTATGGAACATGCTTTGTCCTCCATGTACTTTATAACAGTGGATGCAGCAAGATTTTCTGGTTATATTTGTATTCATTTTATTTTACTATGACAGGACTGTAACCTTTTATGCCTTGTCTCATCATACCCTGAAAGTAAATCTATGTGGATGGAATATGTTTTAAAGAAACATAAGCATGACAAAGCCGACCTTTTATTTACCTGATTTGATGTGCCACCCCCCACCCTTTCTCTATTTCCAATGGCGTTATGCCCATGCATTAGCAACCAATCACAAAGCAGGGCATTGCCAAAGTGGGCGGGGCACGCATTTGGGTTTGCAAATAATCATCAGGATGAAAAGTCGGCGTTTGCATATCGATTTATTAAAATTTGTACGTAAGGATGGCTTAAAGCTGCATTAAGCCCAAAAGCAAACATATTTATTATATTGCAGCTTTCCATTTCTTAGACGTAATGGCTGCATTTCTTTTCTTTTCTGCTGTGCCCACTGTGCTCCTTCATCCAGAATGGGGGCACTCCTAATACCGGAGGTGTGTTACTGGCCAGATCACCAGAAAAAAACAGAAGGGGGGGGAAAGGCTAGAAAATAAAACGAATGCAGCCACCACATCTATTGATTAGTAAGCTGCAATATATTACATTTTTGGGTTTAAAGGGGTTGTTTTTTCATCCTATGCATTAAGGTGAAGAAACTTCTGTCAGTCACCAGCCCCCAGTTTTACTCACCTGAGCCCTGGAATGTCCCACACCGAGGACCTGCTGTTGCTGCCCGGGGTTCTCGGTTCTTCATTGGATAGATTGATAGCAGTGCAGCCATTGGCTCCCGCTGCTGTCAATCAAATCCAATAATGCAGGGGGCGGGGTCAAGTCCTGCATTCAGCGGTTATGGACGCCAAATGCTGGACTTGGGAGCGTGCCCGCAAGGTAACCCCCCCCCCCCCCCTTCCGGGAGAGAGCTTCTCTTAGGGGGTTATCTAATGCGGGGAGGAGCCACGAGAGCCGCAGAGGGACCCCAGAAGACGAGGATCGGGGCCACACTGTGCAAAACTAACTGCACAGTGGAGGTTAGTATGACATGTTTGTTATTTAAAAGAAAAGTATCGCTTTAATACCACTCTAAGCTGCACGCAGACTGTGTAGTGTGAAAACCTGCAAAGGGTAGTGTCACCAATAAGTATATCATTTAAAGAGGTATTATCCCCAAAACCAACAATGTAATATATTGCAGCTTACCAAGCTACCTATGCCACAGCCAAAGCAAAGCCGCCCTGACTTGCAGACCCTTGAAGGTGCCTGGTGTGCCGTGGCATTAGCAGGTCAGGTAAGTGTCATTATAGGGTTTCTGTAGGTGCAGTTACTTTCACCAAGAAAGAAGAATTCATTCTGCTGAGGTCACAGCACTTACTGCTCCAAAGGATCACAGCTCAGGAAGGGCTTTGTGCTCCTGCTTCAAGCTTTCCAACAACTACACGTTGTCCCACGACCAACACTAGAGTTTAAGGGTACCCACTTTTATCTCAGTCAATACACTACCTTTAGTAGGGAAGGTAGACCGACAAAGGATGGATTGTGATTGGCTGCTATGGATTATTGCATGAGGTGACATGTTCAGTTATCTTCAGCTAGCTTTCCCCTCCCAAGCCAGGAAATTCCATACTGTAAGTACCAATGTCACTTTTGGCCTACCTTTCTTTTTAAATAACCAATGCTGAGTTGTAGAAGGGTATAGGCCAAAGCATGAGTCAAAGTTTGTATTTGTTTATAATAGGGCCGAAATAACTAATCGATTAATTCGATTATGAAATTAATCGATTACTATTTTCATAATCGATTAATCGGCCAGTAACATAATGGGGTTAAAAAACACTAAAATGAGCCCTTTACAGTACAAAAAGAGCAAATCTCTACTGTAAATATTACTTTCACTGTCCCACAGTAAAAAATGAACCCCTTACAGCGATTATTTGCTCTTTTTGTACTAATTTTAGTTTTTTTAACACCATTATGTTACTAAACCTCTCAGGCCTGGGTCACACCTCTGTGTTTTTTTTGGTGCTTTTTGCAGAAACACACTTAAGGTCATTTACATGGTTTCCTATGGGACACGTTCACATCCATGATTTTTTCAGCTGCTGTGTATTTGGAAAGGGCAAGGACTTTTTTTAACGCAAAACGGTGCTATTTTGTTTTTTAGGTTCAATATACTTCAATAGAGAAGCTGCAGAAAAGCATGTAATAATGTGTTTTTGCGGCAATTTGTGTTTTTTAGTCTGCCCAACAACAAATTGGCCAAAAAAAAAAAAGTAAAAATGCAGCAAAATTACTTTTTTTTTTTTTTTTTTTTTTCTTTTTTTTTTTTGTCAGTTATTAACCGGTTAATCGGCCAACTAATCGATTATGAAAATAATCGTTAGTTGCAGCCCTAGTTTATAAGCTCCCTGATGGTTTCTATGTGCTGCTGAAAATTAAGCAATCAAGAACAAGAGTTCTTTATTGAATAAGGCTGGATGTGTTTGTTTTCTTTTTTAGGTCCTTTAGGCCCCTTTCACATGAGCTTTCCGATCAGGTCCGCCTGACAGTTTTTCAGGTGGACCTGATCGGACCCTCCATTCACCTCTATGGAGCGACGGATGTCAGCGGTGAAATGTCCGCTGGCATCCGCCAATATCCGATCTGTAAAATCCAGACGGATGGAGACCCTATTTTCCATCTGTCTGGAGGATCGAATGAAAACGGACAGGCGGTCTATTTTCATCCCATCTCCCCATAGAGAAGAGCGGGGCTCTGAGAGGTCTGTCTCTGTACAGTGAGCGGAGACGGACCTGTCATCTGCCTGCTCAGCGGATCGATCCCTGCTGAGTCCGGTGGGCGAACTGCCCGTGTGAAAGAGCCCTTAGTGCATTTAAAAGAACAGACATTCTAGACCAGGGGTGCTGAACATTTTGAAGAGTGATGCCGCGTACACACGATCATTTTTCCCGTCGGGAAAAATGACATTTTTTTTTTTTCGCCGAGAAAAACGATCGTCTGTGCCTGTGGGCTTTATGCCGTTTTTCTCGTTGAGAAAAACGGCAGGAAAAACGACGAGAAAAATTAGAACATGTTCTAAATTTTCTCATCGTTTTTTCCATCATTTTTTTTCCGCGGCAGTTTTCCCATAGGGAGACACTGCCGCGGAGCCCACAGACGGTCGTTTTTCTCGACAAAGAAAAAAATGACGGGAAAAACGGTAGTGTGTGGGGGAAAATGCCGTTCCCTCGTTTTTCATTTAATTTCACGGCGGTGTTTTCACCGCCGTGAATCACGATCGTGTGTACGCGGCATTAGGGCTACTTTGATTTTGGTAACCGGTTGGATGCCTCCAATGAGCTATGGGGTGTTACCAGCTCCCAAGCCACAAATGTAAATGAGTCCTTACTGTCCTGAGCCTCCAATAGGGTTGCTTTCACATTGATGTGCCACAACCCTCTTTTTCTATAAGAGCTAATATGCCCATTACAAAAACGCAGTGTATGTGACTTTAATACACAGACCTTTTTCTCTTCCAGCTTCTGCTGCCATCGCTCTCCAGGCTGCTAGAAAGTTCTCAGGTGAAGTGCACTCAGTAAGACTTCAACTGGGACAGGAGCTGGTGTTGAAGAGGACACATCGGCTTCCACGGCCGCCTGCTTCCTCCACTGACAGCGTCGTCCCTATGCGCTTTGATGCTCTGGGATGGTGGGTTGGCAACCCATTGATTGCGATCTGGGGTGGCCAAGCCACTATCACAGTGCATGGTTGTGCTTCCCTGGTTTGAGGTCATGGGCAACATCAGAGGACTCTGTGGGCCACAGGTTGAGCACCTTTGTACTAGAACTAGACTAACCAGGAAGATAATAGTAAATGACAAAAAATCAAAGATGTGCGCAAGAGTCTACTGGTGCAAATATCAATTATCAGTGGTCATGTTAAAGGAAAGTCAGTAAAGCCTAATGCCACCTACACACGATCGGAAATTCCAACAAGAAAAGTTTGATGTGAGCTTTTGGTCGGAAATTCCAACCGTGTGTAGGCTCCATCTGACTTTTTCTGTCGGAATTTTCGACAACAAAAATTTGAGATCTGGTTCTCAATTTTTCTAACAAGAAAAGTTCTTGTCAGAAATTCCGATCGTCTGTATGCAATTCTGACACAAAAAAAACACGCTTGCTCGGAATCATTGAACTTCATTTTTCTCGGCTCGTTGTAATGTTGTATGTCACCGCGTTCTTGGCGATCGGAATTTTGTGTGACCGTGTGTATGCAAAAAATCCACGGTTTTCTTGTCGGATCGTGTGTACGCAGCATTAGTTTGGTTAATAATAATAATAATATTATTATTTATTTTTTAAATTATCAGTATAAGATACAGTACCCACATTTAAGATGGTTCTAAAGGCAGAAGGTTTTTTTCCCTTTTTTTTTTTTTTTTTTTTTTTTTTTTTTTCTTTTTTTACTTCTAAGGCATTTTCTGCATTAAGGTAATAAACCTTCCGCATGTAATTCTCCCCTAGCCCCACTAAATACTTACATGAGCCCAATCTTGATCCAGTGATGTGTATGAGAGCAATAGCTCTCTCCCTTCTCGTTGGCTCCTGTTGCTGTCAATCACAGCCAGTGAGGAGGGGGATGGAGTTGGGCTCTGGAGTGAGCCTGCATGAGTGCCCCCTATATAAAGCGGCTTGCTATCGGGCACTTTGCCAGGGGGGAGGACCCAGGAGTGCCAGCAGGTGGCCCCAGGAAAAGGAATATCGGGGCTGCCCTGTGCAAAACCTATGCACAGTGCAGGTATGTATACAGTGCTTGTTGTTAAAATAAAAAAAAAGAAGTGGAACATTTACAATCGCTTTATTAAGTGTTCCTTGTGCTGGTACTGACTGTCTTAGCTAAAGTCTTCTGTCCTCTGCAAATTAATCCGCTGGACCTGGTATAGGCACTGGACAAGATTGCTGACTATACCTGCTGTTTCCAGCCCCCTCCTCCATTCATTGAAGCTGTACTAGTGCTGCCATCAATAAAATGTGCTCTATGAATGGAGGACAGGTGGATGAATGAAAATTCTGCCACCTCCATTCATAGAGCGCTTTTCTTCGATGGAAGTTATGCTACAGCTTCTAAGAAAAAAAATGTGTAGAAAAATTAATTCCAGGCAAAAGCAGCTCTTGTCTGGCTCTAGCCGAACCCTTTGCCTTTTCAGACTGGATGCAGATTTCAGTGGTCAGCTGACGGAATGATTTTGTTTTATCCACTTGTTTTGTGTACTTCATTTTATTTTGATCACGTCTACTTTTATCCTACAGGTGAATGTAAACCTTTTAAAGACAAGTTCATGAAGTGTTTACGGGAAAACTCCTTTCAGAGCAATCTGTGCAGAGAAGATTCAAAGGAATATTTGGAATGCAGAATGGAAAGGTTTGTGTACACCAAGTTCAAATGAGAAGCTTCACATCTATAAAGCGTATCTAAAACCCAAAAACAAAATCTGATAGTATGGCAGCTTACCGCTCATTAGATTTGATGGCTGCATTATTTTATTTATTTATTGGCCATCTTCACAATCTGAGCACTGTCTTGATTTTGGGTCATATAGGTTTTGAATGGAGGTGACTGTGGAGCAAATTGCATGGCTGCATGGGTCCTCAAATCAGCAAAATGCATTTGTATGCATTTTTGGTCTGCCAAGATGCAAACCTTTGCTGTGTCCTTTTCTAATAGAGGTGTTCTGACAGCCACTGAAGATTTTTAATGTCATTGGCTATATGAGCATTATGATTTGTGATGGGTAGTTTAACTGCCTCCCACCCACCGTATTGTCAAATGGCGGGTAGGTGGCGGTTCTCTCGTTCTGGAAGGCCGTCATATGATGTCCTCCCACTCCCGCCACTTTTGCACGCCCGTGGGGACATGCAGCGATCGGTGGTATTCTCTGTCACTGAGACACGGCGCATCACTGATCCCGGTATAGAGCCCATGACGAGGCTCTTTGCACATGTGATCAGCTGTGTCAAATCACAGCTGATCACATGTAAACAAGGAAATGCCAGTTAATGGTATTCCTCTCCTCACGCTGACAGAGTGTGAGGAGAGGAGAGCCGATAAGTGGCATTTCCGCACAGGGGAGATCTGCACAGATAATCAGGGCACTGATTATTAGTGCAGCTCCAACAGTGCCCAGCAGTGATGCATATTAGTGCAGCCTATTGGTGCCCATCAGTGCAGCCTCATCAGCCCACACCAGTGAAGGAGAAAAGTTACTTATTTTACAACATTTTCGGTCTCTTTATTCTTTGCTAAAAAAAAAAAGCCCCAGGGATGATTAAATACCACCTAAAGAAAGCTCTGTCTAAAATAAATAAATTATAAAATAGCCTTCTGGAAGATACACAGGTCCCAGAAGACTGCAGGATCATTCACAAAGTGCAGTGCGACTCGCGCTTGTGCAGTAGGAAACGGGTTATGAAGCCGGAAAGCTTCACTACCAGTTTCCATTCTTTACAATGCCAGGACTTGCACCTGAAGCCGATTGAAGAATCTGCTCGGGTACCAACATCACTGGATCCCTGGACAGGTAAGTGTTCTTATAATCTAAGTCGGCAGCTACGATATTTGTAGTTCTTTTATTTTTGGGAGGCTGGAGCTCTTCTTTCTTCTTCCTTCCTTCCTTCCTTCCTTCCTTCCTTTCTTCCTTCTTCATCTATTGTCTATGGGAATCTTAAAGCTCAACCCTGGAAAATTACCCCTTGCAGTGAGGCTGCATTAGCACTGCAAAGGTTAAAGTAAAATTTCATGCAAAACCTAACTGCTCTTAAAAATGTTTTCCGCCCCCAACAAGTATTCTGGCTATTCTGTGTAGGAGAGATCTGCTGACCTGCCTATTTTCAGGTTGCTCCTTTCCAGTCATGTGATCCGAATCCCCTGTGTCAGCCAGCAGCTGCTGCAGGGGAGAGGAGTGAGCACCAACAATGGATGCCACAAAGTAAGCTTATGCTTGTTATCACTGCTACTAATCATTACCAGCCATTGTTGAGTGCTCTCTCCTTTCCCCTGCAGTCAGCACTGGTTGGCACTGACGTTTACTTGACCGGACCGGGGCAGCCTGAAAATAGGTAAGTAGTATACTGATCTTTCTTACACAGGTTAGTCAGAATAGTCGTCGGGAGGAGGGATTAGCATTTTAGATGTAATTAGATCTACTATGGAATTCTACTTTAACTGTTCATTTTGTCTAGGGGAGCATAGAAGCACTTCTACATACCTTTTTTACTAATCCTCCTCTTCCCCACCAGATGGCGCTCCCCCATGCTCCGTGGGTAGACTGTCCCTCGGCATGATCACATCTATTGCAGGGCTATGGACCTAGCATAGTTCTTGATGAAATCGGCACCTCCAGAACGCTTTAGCGTGGGGGTAAAGGCGCTTCAGGGACCGTTCTAGCAGTACAGATTGGATAAGTAAATATTCTGTTCTATGTCACCTAGACCTAAATGAGCCATTAACCCTTTCAGTGTAGGCCCGGATCCACTGCAAGGGATAATTTTCAAATTTCCCAGGTTCAGGCTTTAACAATAGGTTCTCTTTCATATAGTAAACATACAAGAATTTCTTGTGGAACTGCCTGATCAAGATATTATTTGCATTACTTGTGAAAAATTCTATTCCTGAGCTGCTGTACTCTAATGCATGGAGAAAGTACACTTATTTGTTTCCTCTTTCTCTCACTGCCTTGTCTTAATGCCTATTCACACCTCTGCATTTTTAATCTTGATGCATTTATCGTTTAAACCAATAGAAACATCAAAATGGATGTCAACATGTATCAATGCATTGCATGTCGATGTTCAAGTTAATGCATGCATTGACATATGTGCTTATGCATTTCCATTGATTTCAATGAAACTTCATCAGGCAGAAACGCAGAGATGTGAATCCAGGTTATGGGCTTTAGAGATCTGAAATTTGTCTGCAGTTAAAGCCTGGTACACACGATTTTATTTTTTTGTGGGTTGAACGAAAAAGAAACTAACGATCCAACGTTACAGCGATCTCCCCCACTGAGCTATTTGTGTTCTGATAGGGGGTGGCCCCCCGCCAGAACATTCCAATCAGCACTCTCAGCCAATGGCTAACGTAAAACAGAAAATCCAGCACAAGGGACATACAGTTGAACCTCGGATTATGAGCATAATCCGTTCCCGGAGTATGCTCATAATCCAAAGAACTCTCATATCAAAGCGAGTTTCCCCATTGAAGTCCAATGGAAACGAAAATAATTCAATGGGATGAAATGCTGCATGCGGGCAGAGGTGGGGGGGCACCGGAGAGCCTCGGAAAACGTCTGGAAAGGCCAGAGGACACCTCGGCTGACCTCGGCAAAAGTCAGGCTCGGAAACTGAGTATTTCCGTGTCTTTACGAGCATTGCCGTTCGGCTGCGATCGGCGCTGTTTGGCTCTGCTCGGCTCCGGCGCCCCCACACCTCAGGCCAAATGCGGTACTGCAGGCCATATTAGGTTGAATTCTGCTCGTCTTGCGAGACACTCGCAAACGGAGTTAGAATAAAAAAAAAAAAAGTTGCTCGCAAATCAAAACACTCGTTAACTGCGTTACTCTTAAACCAAGGTTCCACTGTACCTAAGTCAGTAGGATATATCCCTTATGGCAGTGTTTCTCAACTCCAGTCCTCAAGGCGCCCCAACAGGTCAGCACAGTGGTGTAGTGCTTAGCACTTTCACCTAGCAGCAAAAAGGGTCGCTGGTTTGAATCCCGACCACGACACCATCTGCTTGGAGTTTGCATGTTCTCCCTGTGTCTGCGTGGGTTTCCTCCGGGTACTCCGGTTTCCTCCCACACTCCAAAGACATGCTGGTAGGTTAATTGGATCTTGTCCAAATTGGCCCAGTATATATGTGTGTGTGTACGACTGTGTGTCCCAAGCGTGTCGAGATCCTACGGGGTAAAATGACCGCACCAGCCAAGCAGACACTGGCTGCAAAAAGCGCCTAGAGGCGATTCAGTTCGCATGTGTAGCGCTATACAAGTCATTCATTCATTCATGTTTTCAGGATTTCCATTATTTTGCACAGGTGATTTGATTTGTGAGGTGATTTGATCAGTTTCACTGCCTTTAGTAATTACTACAGCCATTTCATCTGAGGGAAATCCTGAAAACCTGACCTGTTGGGGCGCCTTGAGGACTGGAGTTGAGAAACACTGCCTTATGGTGATGTCTGTTCTGTTAGTAGAAACTCTCTCCCCTGGCCCCAGTAATCATCTGGTGCAGAAGGGCTTAATACGTGTAGCGGTAGCCCCGTAGGGGCTCCTGAGTGATTGTTGCCCAGCCCAGCATTTACTCCAAGACAATGAACAAGTCCATCAGTTTTGTTTTTGTATTTTATTGAGGGATTAGAACTTGGATGGGGTTAAGGAATTCATGGGATGCCCAGGAAAAAGATTATTGCATGGTTTGGGATAAATTTTATATACTCTCCTGCACAACACTTTCTGCAGACTATCTCTCCCTCTCCCTCCAGCACAATTCTTCAGGCACAGCTAGCACATGGTTAGGCCTAACTCTGGTTTCAGCCAGGCCTTTATCAAAAATCCTCATTACAGGCAGGGACTGCGGGCACCTATAGTGTAGAAAAAAACAGTCCTGGTGCTAGCTGCCCTCTTTGGACTACTGATCCCAGTCAGCCCTGACAGCCCCTTTGACTGCCAGTAACATCAGTCTCTCCTGCTGGCTTTACATCCATCTCTGACTGCACACTCCCAGTCTTTTCCGGCATGCCTCTCCCAGCTCTGCCTGCCACTCGCAGACACCTGATGGATCCCTCCTGGAGACTTGCCCGGCAGTATTCCCTGCTCCTGTTCAGGACACCTCTTGGGTTGTGCGAGGTTCCTGTCCAGCTCCGAGCCCCCTGGCCCAAGGTCACACACCCCCCCCCCCCAGGCCCTGAGAGCCTAATACTCCATCTCCAGTTCTTCCACCCGAAGAACTCTTCCCCAGCTGGGCTTACTCCAGGTATTTAAGGAGGCCTGCCCCCTGTCAATCAAGGTTGGGGATTGGTCAGGGCTCCTTAGAACGCCCCCCACAGCGCCACCTTCCTTCTGAAGTCAGAAGGGAGATAACCGAAAGGTGAAGCTAGCTGTTAGTCACCAGCCTACTCTAAGCCACTCCCAGCCCACAAATCAAAACAAACAGGCCTACCTTCTGGTTAGGCCTGCTTAAATTTACACTACAAAAAAAAACTCATTCTAGCACCTACACTAGATAGAGGGTGCTATATACGACTAAGGAGCTGTCACAGGCTCTCATAAGAGAGCCCGACTATGCCCACCCTTCTATGAATGAAACGGGATCTATGAATGAAAGATAGAAGCAGTAGTATTACTTCCATGAATGAAGGAGCTGGGCTCTCAGAGGATTGCAGTAGGGGGTAGGCAAAGGAGGGCAGGATGGAGGAACATTTCCACTAACAAAACAGCAAGTGGCATAAGGGACAGTTAATACTGACTGTAGGTTATGTCTCTTGTGCTGATTTTTTTGTTTTCTGGCTGTACTTAGGCTTTAAAAGGGAGGTTATCCAGATATAAGCTTCACTGTCAGCTTGGCAATGCCCAACTGCTCCATTGCTATGAAATGTTAAATATACTTTTTTTCATAGTTTTAAATTTAATGTACTTTGTTTTTTCCCAGTTTGAAGTAGACGTGTGTGTGTGTGTGTGTGTGTGTGTATATATCTCGATCTTCTGCAGCACAATCATGTATTTTAGCACAACATGTTTCGGGCGTATGGCCCTTCATCAGGTGCTTGCCTTCCATCGGTGGGATGTTAAATATGGGGAATTTCTCCACTGGAGTTTTGCTTGTTTTGTTGTATTGGCAATAATCCCCTGATTTCCCATGCTGTCACCTGGATAGGAAATATGAACTAGTCTCCCTAGTGAGGACACCGCAATAAAAACGGAGCAAGGTTCTAACCATTCTTTTCTATCCAAAATGGAACAAAGGTCTTGGCTACAGTTCCACTGTAAGTCGCTAGGATTTTAGAAATGGGGTGACCCAGGAATTTTGTGGGCAAGGAAAATGAGCCAAAATGAAAGCGCATCACAAGAATATCATAAGAGTAAAAAATTTTAGGGCTGTTACTGATTAAAATTTTCGTGTTCGATTAATCGTTTTTTTTTTTTTTTTTTAATCGGTTAATTTTGATTAATTATAATGCACATACAGATCCAACTACTTTTAGCTGATCTCCTTGCAGGCCGATTCCCAGTGCAGCTACCAACCACTGGAAAAATGGATAGCAGGATACAAAAAACACACAAAGGCAGCGCTCGATGGGAATAGCATTAAAACTTTTATAGTCTTCAAGTAGGTAACAAAATAAATATTGCACTGGAGATAAAATCGATGTAGCTACATAAACTGTAAAAATGGTGCGAGTAATTCCAAACGGTAGCAAAAGCAGTCATAAAAACATGTAGCCAAGTATGATACTGGTATAAAAATGTGTACAACGATACCACTGCTTAATCCAGATGAGAAGGGGCTAACATCAGTCCGTCGGCATGTAGATGTCCCGTGAAGGGAACGATCACAACTCCCAGTGGATGGCTGTAGAATCCCAGGTTGATAGAGGGAAGTGATAGAGGGAAGTGTAACAGCCCTTGCGTGTGGCAGATAGTAAGGTCCTGCCGGCATGCAGATATGAAGGCACAGCAAAGGAGCCCTTCAGATGGACACGGCAAGCCGTGACGTCACCGGATCTCCCTGAAGACTTTTGATCGATCAAAACAATTGATCGCTTAATCGAGGAATTAATAGTTAATTTCCACAGCCCTAAAAAAATTATTAAATATATATTGAAAATGCACAAGTAGGTACACCTAAAAACAATGCATTTGAACATGATCGAATAGAACAGCAACTGAATACTGGAACGCACTAGCCTCAAAATTAGAGGTTACAGTAAATGTGTGGTCACAGATGATCCCAACATGTTTCGGAGATGGGAGGTGTAGGTATTCCTTCTTCAGGGGTTTTTAACAGACAGTTTGTGCTATTCAAAAAAGTGTACATAGAGAAAAACGCATAAATACATATAAATGCTAGAGAATAAATGTATATGAATACAGCAGGTAAGCAGCAAAACATCTATTCATGGGACACGGGAATTCATCATACTCACAGGGGATCATGTCCTTAGAAATACAATACATCAGAAGTTCACAAATAGGATGGGCTTGCATCTCTGAAATCGCTCAGTTGCATGAGTGAGTCTGCAATAATGCGTCTCGCAGTCACCAAGGGTGATGGAATTCCTAGAAGGCCTTTGTGTATGAAGTAGTACATGCTGAGAAGCCTTGCAGCTTCACCTTGGCCGGAAAATGCACCAAAAATCACAGAGATCAACATAAGATGAGAAACCAATCTGACATAAAAAAAAATGTGTGTGTGTGTAATAATTTTTTTTTTTATATATATATATATATATATATATATATATATATATATATATATATATATATATATATATAAAAAATCATAGTGTCAGATCATGGGTGAAAAGTGAATGCACAACTACCTATAAATAACGAGTAATGGGTAAGTATGTATATATTCGCTGCTATGCTGTGTAGTATCTTGCTATTGTATCGTAATCCAGAGAAAAGTTCCTTGATAAATGAGCAAAGATAACATTCCTCTGGGTTTGGAAAATCAGCAAAGGAAAGAGTAAAAATCATCAGCAAACGAACCCCGGAGCACTCCCCTCTTTCTAAAGTAGTATAAGAGTAGCTGGTGAAGAGCGTACTGTGCAGCTAAAAGTGTTTAGACTTACCCTGTTTATAAGGAGCTGTGTAAAGGTATCCACTCATCCGACCAGGTGCATGAATCAATAGATGGGAGTGTTTTGTAAGGCAGTGATCATCATACTCATTGGAATAAACGAGGCAGAGCAAACACCTATTTATGTCAGAGAGGTATCCCTCAAGCGATCTCTCGGCTTAAGCGACGTCTGGCGTAGCTGCATCATAAGGCACGATGACGCCAGACGCCGACACAGCAGATGGGTACTCAGTGCTCGTCTGGTGGAAAGAGACATGCACGCATGCCCGGGACGGCACATAGGCCGTCACATGGCAGGCGGGAGTGCACTGTAGCCCAAAAATATTGGCCCAGAGGTGCAATTGAAGCATCGGGGCCCCTGTGTGCCGGGGAGTCTCGATGCGTCAGAGGCCAGGGAAAAACCGCATATCTAAAGTGCCCAAATTGTGTTTGAGTAGTAAATAAAAAAAATTGGAGCAGGTTGACGTAGAGCGGAGATTGCAGAGACTAGAGCTAGGATTCAACTTTCCGTCTTCAGGAGGACTGGATTTTAAATGTTCTTTTTCCCCAGTATGAGTTTGAAGACTTATTTTTCTTTGCAACTTGTATAATATATTTGATAGTATTAGGCATGTTAGAACTCTGCTGCCAAAATACAGTATGTTATTAAAACAGAGTTCCACTCAAAAGTGGAACTTATCCATCTCCTCCTCCCTCCGGTGCCACATTTGCCACCTTTCAGGGGGGGGGGGGTACCTGTTTTTGACAGGTACCGTCCCCCACTTCTGCGAGACAGGGCTGTGGCGGCGCCGTCTCTCGGAAGTGCGGCCCCCTCCTTCATCTGCCGCCGGACCAATTAGAAAGCGCTTCGCACATGAGCAGTAGGGAACGTAACTGGAATGGCTGCACCCCGACTGCCGATCCGAAGGTGCTCTATTGGGTTGAGGTCACCAAGCGAGTCAAGTTTCTCTTCCCCCCCAAACTCGCTCATCCATGTCTTTTATGGACCTTACTTTGTGCACTGTCCAAATCATTTGGAGGGGGGGGATTATGATGTGGGGTTGTTTTTTAGGGGTTGGGCTTGCCCCCTTAGTTCCAGTGAAGGGAACTCTTAAGGCATCAGCATACCAAGACATTTTGGGCAATTTCAGCTTCCAACTTTGTGGGAACAGTTTGGGGATGGCCCCTTCCTATTTCAACATGACTGCACACCAGTGCACAAAGCAAGGTTCATAAAAACATGGATGAGCGAGTTTGGGGTGGAGGAACTTGACTGGCCTGCACAGTCTCAGAGTCCTGACCTCAACCTGATAGAACACCCTTTGGGATAAATTAGAGAGGAGACTGTGAGCCAGGCCTTCTTGTCCACATCAGTGCCTGACCTCACAAATTCTCTTCTGGAAGAATGGTCAAACATTCCCATAGAGACACGCCTAAACCTTGTGGACAGCCTTCCCAGAAGAGTTGAAGCCGTTATAGCTGCAAAGGGTGGGCAAAGTCAATATTGAACCCAATAGACTAAGACTGGGCTGCCATTAAAATTCATGTGCGTGTGTAAAGGCAGGTGCCTCAATACTTTTGGTTATATCGTTTTATATCAAAGCAAAGGTGTATAAATAGCCCTCCAATACACCACTCAGAGCCAGAGACCAAAATTTTGCTGAGCAATAGGTGTAATATCAAATTAATCTAACAGATCAAAGATAATGACCAGCAAAATAATTCCCTAGTAATAAACCAAGACAACTCTATCTAAGCAGCTGTTTAAAATTTAAAAGCATAATAAAGGTAGTATATCAAACATAAAAACAGTGGTAATCTGTGTCAGTAATATACTAAAACAGCGCTGATGTTGGTAGGAATCGGGTGGCCAACACCACCTTGAAAGTGAATAACAGTTTTTTGGCAGATAAAGTGCAGAAGTGTCAAACAGTGTCCGTAGATGATCTTGGATAGAAACAGCGTGCACCTTCACCAAAAAATCCAGGTCCACCCAGTGTGAGCACACTCCCCCCTCAGGGGTTTAAACTCACCAGAGCAAGATCAAGAGCCTTTAGACTTAGGTGAGAACATCTGAAGCCACACATGTGAAAGGAATTAGGCAGAGAAACACAGGAGCAAGGAGTGTGGAAGAGCTATAAACTATCCACCTTTAGGAAGATTCACCCTCAAGTACTGAAGACGGCATTAAAAACCTGATAAAGGCTCTCCTCCTTTCCACTTTGTCCTGGTGACAACTTTATCCAAAATAAATGTGTACACTGTGAAGGAGCGAATTCTTGTGAGGTTTGGGATTACCAGTGCCTAGGAGGCAAGCAGGCCAAAAGCCAGGGTCCAAGGGAGCCTCCACTGATCTGTTATCCCCCTGGCTGATGCTGGGTGCAGTTGGCTTATGGTTCTGACTTCTCCTTCCTGTGTCAAGGCTTGGTTTTGATCTTGCTCTGGTGAGTTTAAACCCCTGAGGGGGGAGTGTGCTCTCACTGGGTGGACCTGGATTTTTCGGTAAAGGTGCACGCTGTTTCTATCCAAGATCATCTATGGACACTGTTTGACACTTCTGCACTTTATCTGCCAAAAAAGTGTTATTCACTTTCAAGGTGGTGTTGGCCACCCGATTCCTACCAACATCAGCGCTGTTCTAGTATATTACTGACACAGATTACCACTGTTTTTATGTTTTGATATACTACCTTTTTAATATAGTGTATATATTCCATGAGTTTCACACTATGCTTTTTTTGCAGACAACTAATGGCCAAGGAATCCCTGGAAAAGCTTGGATTCAAGGACCTAGTCTCTGAAGAAACAACACAAGAGCAAAACAAGTTATAATATCAATGCACTGTACATAAGAACTTGAAGTGATATAATTCCTATTCTTGGAGGCACTGAAACTTTTTTTCTGCACAGGACTGATTTACTGCGTGTGAAATATGCTTCAGACAGAGATTCCCTTTTCTTTTATGTGTTTCGTCTGAAAGTCTTGGAGCTATGTCTCCCCTACTCAAGATCTACTGAGTCTTATTTATTAGTGTGTGTCAACTAAGAACTGTCTTTGTTCCTCCATTCAGCCCTTCCCTAGTTTTCTTCTTCAAGGCCCCTTTCACACGGTCGGACCGTTTAGGTCCACCTGTCAGTTTTTTTTGGTGGACCTGAACGGCCGCTCCATACATCTCTATGGAGCGTCGGATATCAGCGGTGACATCCGACCTGATCCGATCCACTAAAATCAGACGTATGGCGATACATCGCCATCCGTCCATGGCGGATTGGGTGAGATCTGATTAAAAAAAACGGACATGCTGTCCGTTTTCGTCCGATCTCTCCATAGGAGACAGCAGCGCTGGACAAGCCCCTCCCCGCTCAGTGAGCAGAGAGGGACCTGTCATCCGCCGGCTCAGCGGAGAGATCCGTAGCGACGCAGTCCGCCTCGTCTGAATGAGCCCAAGTCAAATAAATTTTGCAGTGCAGGTTTGAACTGTTACTACGAGGCAACACAGATTGTTCTTTAGACTTTTTTTTTTTTATTATTATTATTATTAAATGAGGTCTACAAATGTGATCTAAAGTACTTCACAAATCACAATTTGTACCTAATAAATCACAGAATAATTTGTATACTACTTGAAATGTAAGCAAGTTGGTTGTGCATATGGACCAAGCAGAAATAAATCTAATATACAGTTGTAAAGGTATACATACGGTAACTGACTTTAATGGTTGACCATTAAAAAAAAATGGAACCTGTAGGCTGCACCCAATTGGATGGCATCTTAACAATTATTCAAGGAATTTGATTTGTGTTTCTCAGCAAAATTCCACTTTGAACCAGTTTTCATAGTTCGTAATTTCTGTAGTTCACTCCTTATATTGAGGAATCATGAAAAAAATAACTTACCGTATTTTTCGCACCATAAGACGCACTTTTTCCCCCCTAAAAAATGTGGGAAAATGTCCCTGCGTCTTATGGAGCGAATACTGACCGCCCCCTCCGTCGCCGCGTCCGAATACCAGTGCTCGGCTTCTCTGAAGGAGAGAGAAAGGGAGTGAGGCGGATCCTGGCAGGGACATACCAAGGGGGAGCGGGGGGAGACGGCCGGGTGTCAAAACATGTCAGTGTCAGTAGCGCTGCTATGGGGGTGCGCTCCGCACCCAAATCGGGTGACACCCGCCAGAGGTGACATTATCTTGAAAGCGGCGAGAACCCTGGCTGTTTTTTTTTTCCGCCGGAACCCCCCCCCGGCGCCGTGGTCTGGTCCAGTCTCACTTCCTGCTCCTTCCCCCGGCAGCTGCTGCTGTTGTAAACTATGTTCCCAGTCCTCCTTCCTAGCTGCTGCCCATGTACATCTGAGGCTGAGAGCCAGCCAGCCAGCCAGAGGGGGGTTGTGAATTGTAATGACAGTGTCCTCCACTGCCTGAGGTGAGCTGAACTGGTGATAAGGGGGTGGGAGGTGTGGGCTGGCATGATATCCACTGCCCAGTCACATGAGCTGTTGTGATAGAAGAGGCTGAAGGGGTGTTTGTGTCTGCCCTGCCACTCTGAGCTGATCTGGGAAGGGGGGGAGGTTGCTGTGTCCACCACCCAGGTATAGTGTAGCTGAGCTGATTTGATAGGGGGGGGGGGGTGGTATTGCTGTGTGTCCACCACCCACCTATAGTAGTAGTATAATATAAAATATTTTAGTACACCATTTGGTTCAGAATATTTTTTTCTTGTTTTCCTCCTCTAAAACCTAGGTGCGTCTTATGGTCAGGTGCGTCTTATGGAGCGAAAACTACGGTATATACTGCATTAACATCTCCACCTAAAAGAGCGTTGACCATTTTGTCTGGTGGCATGGTTTCTGGTAACTGAAATCTTCTCAACACTATGGTGGCAAAAACTTACATCAGATCAACATCATCCACCTAAAAACATGTTGATCGTTCTGACTGGTGGAATTGTCCCTGATAACTAAAATCGGGTGTGGTTCCTGTGCCATTTCACTCAAAAGCAAAACACAAGATTACATTATTAGCCTAACTCAACTAAAGAACGAAAAGTTGAGTATTTCCTACCAGCCAAATAAAATTCTCTTTACTGATGCCAGACAATACAGATGGTTTAATTGCACTTTCCTCTTTGTATTGTTTTTTTAAAGTGGACTTATTACACATTGGAGAGAAGACTGGAGCAGACAACATCTGGAGTGGCTGTGCATGGCAACCAGTCAGCTTCTAACTTTCATTTGGAAAGCTTAGCTGAAGGAGCTGAGGCTAGAAGCTGATTGATCGCCATGTTCAGCTGCTCCAATTTTGGTAAATTCCCTTAAGCTGGCCATACATTATACAGTTTTCTTGTACAATTTTCCTTTTATATTTACCAAAAACCATATAATAGGAGGTCAAACCTAAACACTTTCAATTTGTATGCAATCAGGCAGGCCATCTCACTACATGGTTGAAGGTTACTCTAAAGGAAATGGAATAAGAAAATTGTGTAATGTATGGCCAGCTGCCGATGAAGGCAACACAATGAAAGCTGGTGGGTTTTCTTCTGTGGAATGAAATCATCCCTCTATCTCACCTGGTTTTTAAAACCTTTTACATAAATCTGTTTATACATTTTGGGTAGAGTAGACTTGTAACCAATTGCCGACCGTATAACCTAGATATACGGCGGCGAGGAGGCTCTGGTGCACCAGATCATGTACCTAGTATGCGACCCGGCCCTGCTGCGATTGAATACAGCAGATGTTAATCACCAGGTGCCGACCAATAGATTACCATCGACAGCCAGCGATCATCATAAATGTACACAGGACAGGGCTCTGCCTGTCAGCGGGGAAGTAATAGATTTTATTCCCTGCTTTGCGGAGAAAGAAAATCTATTACTTCCCCTAGTGAAAGCACCACACAAAGTGCACATAAACACTGTCTAGGCCAGTCATGGTGAACCTTGGCACCCCAGATGTTTTGGAACTACATTTCCCATGATGCTCATGCACTCTGCAGTGTAGTTGAGCATCATGGGGAATGAGGTTCCAAAACCTCTGGGGTGCCAAGGTTCGCCATCACTGATCTAGGCACACATTTATAACCCTTTGATTGTCCTAGATCAGGGATATGCAATTAGCGGACCTCCAGCTGTTGCAAAACTACAAGTCCCATCATGCCTCTGCCTCTGGGTGTCATGCTTGTGGCTGTCGGAGTCTTGCTATGCCTCATGGGAATTGTAGTTCTGCAACAGCTGGAGGTCCGCTAATTGCATATCCCTGTATAGATGTTTAATACCTTCCCAGCCAGTGCTAATTTTTAGCACTGATCATTGTATTAGTGTCACTGGTTTCCACAAAGTGTCAGTGTCTGATTGTCACTGATCGCTGCCATTACTAGTATAGAAATAATTTAAAATGCCTGTACATATCCCATATTTTGTAGACGCTATAACTTTTGCGCAAACCAATCAATATATGCTTATTGGGTGTGTTTTTTTGTTTTGTTTTTTTACCAAAGACATGTAGCAGAATCCATTTTAGCCTCAATTTATCAAGAAATTCGATTTAAATAATTTTTTTATTGGATAGGTTTTAAAGCAGAAAGTAAAAAATGTAGTTGTTTTTTTTCTGAAAATTGTCTTTATAGCGCAAAACATAAATGCAGTGGTGATCAATTACCACAAAAAAAAGCATATTTGTGTGGGAAAATAAAAAGGACATAAATTTTATTTGGGTACAGTGCCGCACGATCACGCAGTTGTCGGTTAAATTGAAGTGGCATTTGGCATTTTTGGGGTCATGCGATATTTGCATGACTGTTAATCAAATCTGTATTTTCAGTAAAAACGCACTCAAAATATTTGAGTGCACACAATATAATACTCATTTTTTGGTAAAATATAAAAGTAGAGGTTGTGTTGAGTAAATAGATTCTAATAACGTCAAGCCTCAAAACTGTGCATACCCGTAGGGAAAAAAAAAAAAACAATACCCAAACTCATACATAGGCCATGTTTTAATAGCAGTTAGTTTTGGTACATGTGCGCACCCAATGCTCGCAATTAGTTTTTTTAAACCTTATGCACTATGTATATGTGTAGTGGGGGTTATTAACTAAAGGCAAATCCACTTTGCACTACAAGTGCACTGGAAGTGCAGTCGCTGTAAATCTGAGGGGAAGCTCTGCTGATTTTATTATCCAATCATGTGCAAGCTAAAATTCTTTTTTTTTATTTTCCTTGCATGTCCCCCTCGGATCTACAGCGACTGCACTTCCAAGTGCTCTTGTAGTGCAAAGTGGATTTGCCTTTAGTAAATAACCCCCACTGGGGGTTATTTACTAAAGGCAAATCCACTTTGCACTACAGAAAGGTGAAGTAGTTAAAGTGTAACTTTTTTTTCTTAGCTTTGCATGGAGTGGGGAATGGTTTGAACTCCTGTTAGGTTTTTACTGCTATTCAGTACTCCATTAGGGAGATTTCCTTTGACTTCCTGTCCTTATTGTACTGTCTTATATGTAGGTATGGTAAATATCTCCCAAACTTGTGCCGTTTAAGAGATATTCACATTTCCTCCAGCTGATGACATCACTGCCCTTGCGCACTACTTTCTACATTGGCCATGCTGCGATTGTGACATCATTGCATCCCAGCTTTTTAAATGACTGGAGTGAGCAAACCGGGAAGGCCCGGTGAAGACAGAAGCAATGTCAGCAGTAACAGCGAAACATTAGAGGGCTCTGTTTGAAAAGTCTGTCATAATATGCTAGTAAGTGCTGCATAATAGCACATTATGGCATAAACCTGCAGCAGCTTTTAAAAAAAAATTCAGTACAGTTTACTACTGCTTTGTCAAACTGTACTCAAGTATGTCAAGTAGATCATCTTTGACAATTTCATTGCTCTCTGACAAGCGATTTTAAAGGTATTACAAGGCAATCTGCTGAAAAAAAGAGATACTGATCATTAAGCATGTCATTCATTAGATACATTTCCATGGTGTCTCTAAGATCAAAAATTGTCCAGAATAATATTACAATATGATATTAAAATTTATCCAGTACATACATTTTCAGCAATTAATCCTCAGTGTTCAGGAACAGAGCTCTAGAGTGCAGCTTTCCGGTATGGTGTCAAAGATTTAAATAGGTGCCAAAATGGGTGATTTTTGTTGCCGACAACTCAGCAAGTGCTTAAAAAAGTCGATGTGATTTCTACGCTTTTTCAGTCCTTTGTACAGTGACCTTGCTTCACTCAAGCCTGTCTTCGCCGGTAACAATTTCTAAAGGATTGCCTCAAGATGTGGCTTGTAGCCTGGAATCCTGTGGTCATCCAGCTACATACTGTAATAATGATGTGCATTCACAGCGTGGCACAGGGAAGGCATGTTCTGGTGCCAGGGATTGGTTGTTTTATGTTCCCTGAAGAAAGTGACATCACAAGTCATTAGACTTTAGGGGATCACTTTGCTGAATCTCGGGAACCTGACTGGCGCTTCCCCGTTTAGCTGTGCAGAGAATTTTAATAATGTTGGCATCAGTTTTGAGAAGCATGTTGATGTTCTGTAAGCCTTTTCTAGCATTGCAATATACGCTTTATTGTGAAAAGTATTGGGACGCCTGCCTTTACATGCACGTGAACTTTAATGGCATCCCAGTCTTGGTCTGTAGAATTAGTAAGTTGACCTACCCTTTTCAGCTATAACAGCTTCAACTCTTCTGGGAAGGCTGTCCACAAGTTTTAGGAGTGTGTCTTTCAGTAGCGGCTGGTGCTCAAAATTTTTGGGGGGCCGCAAACAAACTGAAAAAAAACATCAAAACGCAGACACTGTAACCATCAATTGTTGCCAGTGTGCGCCCATCAATTGCCGCCAGTGTGCTGCCAGTTTGCCCCATCAATTGCCGCCAGTTTGCCCCATCAATTGCCGCCAGTGTGCCCATCAATTGCCGCCAGTGTGCTGCCAGTTTGCCCCATCAATTGCTGCCAGTGTGCTGCCAGTTTGCCCCATCAAATGCCGCCAGTGTGCCCATCAATTGCCGCCAGTGTGCTGCCAGTTTGCCCCATCAATTGCCACCAGTGTGCTGCCAGTTTGCCCCATCAAATGCCGCCAGTGTGCCCATCAATTGCCGCCAGTGTGCTGCCAGTTTGCCCCATCAATTGCCACCAATGTGCTGCCAGTTTGCCCCATCAAATGCCGCCAGTGTGCTGCAAGTTTGCCCCATTAAATGCTGCAAGTGTGCCCATCAATTGCCGCCAATGTGCTGCCAGTTTGCCCCATCAATTGCCGCCAGTGTGCTGCCGGTTTGCCCCATCAAATGCCGCCAGTGTGCTGCCATATTTGCCCAATCAAATGCAGCCAGTGTGCTGCCAGATTTGCCCAATCAAATGCCGCTGGTGTGCTGCCAGATTTGCCCCATCAAATGCCGCCAGTGTGTTGCCAGATTTGCCCCACCAAATGCCGCCAGACTCTATAAATAAAAAGAGACAGGTATTTCAGCTGAGTCCAAGGGGGTTTGAAAATGATGGTCACATGGCTAAAAAATAGTTTTACGCATTCTAAAATGCAAAAAAATAAACTAATAGTATAGCATAATGCATCAAGATCCACACATGTCAGACACCCAACATGATTTATTCTTTCAAAGCAAATACACCTTTGCACACTGGTACTGACTAGTATTGTAATGTTTCTCTCCCTCACTTAGCGAAAGTGACCCCCAGTGCTGATGTGCATGCACCCAACGCCCTCCTTATCAACCAATGATGTCACTGGTTCCTAAGGCGCTGGTGGCTGGAAGGTTGTAATGGTGCACAATGAAAACCTGTGGCTTTGTGCAAACAGGCAGGCTTGATCCACCTACTGCCTTGTATACTTTTTTGTGCAATTTTTAGGCATTTTGTCAAGGCACCCCTGAAGAAACCTGGTTGAAAAATGCTGGTTTACAGGGTCTGCATAATAAATACAGCCTGTGAGAATAGGAGAACAAATTGGCAGCTATTGAAGAGATCATATGAAATACATAAATGGCATCTTCATTGCAACAATAAAAGCCAGGCACCTCAGTTATTTTATCTGCATTTATTATTTACCATATTATTTTTTCATAAATATACTCAATTTGCAAAAATAAATATTGCCTATATGTGGAATTTGTATTTTTTTGCAAAAAATCTATTAATGCTTCTATTTCTCATAATATAGTATTTTGCCTAATGAACCAGCATTTTATCTTGTACATCCGCAGCCTGTCTCCCTAACGTCAAATGGCTCCTCCTGCCTTGCTCATGGACCTTCACAATGGCAACATGAGATAAACTTTGATGTATGTTTTTTAAAGTATGACATCATTTGGTGGGAGAGTCCACCCAAAGGTGATATTTTAGTTATAAAGTTAAGTTTAGTGGGCTTGTATGTCTCAGAAAAAACAGCAAGATCCATCTGTCATAATTCTTGATGTTAGTTGTGTCCTTCTGAGTGTATTGGGTATTCCTGCCCACCTTTATATATTTTAGCCCTCCTGTTGCATTCTCTGTAGTTCTTTGGAATATAAAATAAATAAAAACTCACACGGAGAGCAGGGCCCCCTTAAAATGGCCACAGCAGGTGTATCGACTCTATTCCTAAACAATAAACTCCTCTTCCTCTTGTCATGGGGGACTAAAACCCCAGGACCACCCAGTGGTCTCCCAATAAGTCTCGCTGGAGCTACTCATGTTCCCAAACAGGATTCAGAATCCCAACTCATTCAGGGGTTACATTAGTGGGCACAAAGAAGGCAGAGCCAAACTAGTCTACAATCACATAAGTGCCAACCTCATTCTACCTTAGGCAGGTACTTTTATCACAAGCATTTTAAAGATAAGGAATGTCCAATCCAGTAGGCTATGACTTTAGTTATTTTTTATTAGAAATTGTTTTGTGTTTTTTTTTTTTACAAAATTTCAAAAATAACAGGGTCTGTTCTTTCACAGATTGCTTTCTTGAAGGTAAAAACAACCGGACTACATTCGGAGAGCCTCTGTACCCACAACTGAATAGGAGTTTTAAGTTATTTGTTGCCACTAAACTGTTCTTCACCTACTTCTTTGGAAGAGAGTAGCTCCTTGCTCCTCTTTAGGAGTGCACCCAAAAAAAATCACTCACATGGTGCTGCTGTACTATACAGTCTTTCCCCAAGAAATGACAACTTAACCAAGATTCCCCCCTAGGGAACATAAATACCAAGAAGAAAGTGGCGGCATATGCCGACAATCTGCTTTTTTACATGTCCAAGCCCAGAATAACAATCCCAGGTATAGTAGATGAGCTGACCAGGTATGGAAAATTTACTAACTTTAAAATAAATATGTCTAAATCTGAGATTTTGAATATTACTACCTCAAGGGAGGAACAGCGGGGGATCCAATTAAAATTCCCTTTCGCATGGTGTAAGGAGGGACTGGGGTATCTTGGAATAGAATTGACCGCATCATTAGGGAATATGTTTAAGGCCAATTATATACCAGTGCTTAAAAAAAATTAAAGAACATTTGGAGAATTTGAGACATAAGCCCCTTTCATGGATAGGAAGAATTAATGCTGTTAAAATAAATATATACTACCAAGGCTGACTTATATTTTCCAAATGATTCCAATAACAGTACCCCAGGACTACGTTAAGAAATTAAGATCAATGATATTAAAATATATTTGGGCACATAAACGCCCCAGAATCGCATATGAAATCTTGACGAAAGCTAAAAGGTCGGGAGGATTAGCAGCCCCAGACTTCGAGAAATACTATCATGCGATCTGTATTTCTCGGATGTTAGAGTGGACTTATAATAAATAGGGGAGAAGCTGAGTTAATATGGAGATTTCACAAAGTAAGGTAGATTTAGGGAAGATGGTTTGGATACCACGACAGCACCAAGAATTAGCCAACAGCACAAATCCACTAACTAGAAACACTTTCAGAATTTGGGATTATAACTCACCACTATTATCGATACTGGGCACAAACTATTTTAAACCAGGGAAAGAGGAATACATATACTTCACGAGATGGGCAAAAAAATATGAAATATTATTACAAGATGTAATGACAGGAAACAGGATCAGCACGTATGAGGAATTTATAAAAAAATTGGGAAATATGCCACTAGATAAATGGAGGTACACTCAATTACAACATTTCACACAATCACTGCCACAACCGTTACGGGGAAAAGGACACGAGGACTATAGAGAAACCTTTCCAAAATCTATAAGACATTAATTAAAGAGTTGGAATCAGAATTTCCTACATACTTGAGGAAATGGGAAGAGGAGATAGGCCCGCCTAAAGATGAGGAACATAGAAGGAAAATTCTGAAAATGGCGTGCTATTCCTCAGGAGATGCAAAGACAGTGGAAATGTGTTATAAACTTCTGGCGAGATGGTATGTAACCCCCCAGAGGGCGCACAGGATCAGGGCAGAGGGGCCCTCAACTTGTTGGAGGGGGTGCGACGCCCCGGGAACCTTTGCGCACCTCTGGTGGGAATGCATAAAGATCCAACCCTATTGGGAGGGAATCTTGGCAGCAACTTACCAAATCACAGGCGAACAAATTCAGAAGAATCCATGGGATTGTTTATTTCATGATACAACTAAGTTGGCCCCCCAATATAAGAATACTTTGGTCCCTGTTCTCTTAAATGCAGACAAAAGCCTGATCCAGAGTCTCCGGAGGTCTCAGGAAGTACCGAGTATTAAGGAATGGGTCGCAAGGGTGGAAATGATAAGAGTCATGGAGGAAACCATGCATATAGAGGAGGATGCATTGGAGAGATTCTGGAAGATATGGGGGAAATGGCAGGAGTTCAGGGAGGTAGGAACTTGTAGGATGTAGTATGGTGTAGTGAACTGAGGAGGGAGGGAGGAAGGAAGAGGGGTTGGAGGGGGGAGGGGCTATTATTATTATTTTTTGGGGGGGAGGGTTTGTAGGGGGAATAATGTGTAAAGTGCATGGATGAAGGAATAGGAGGTTTTCTCTTGTAATATGTGATTGTGCTTTTCTATGTCTATATAATTAAACAAAAAGTGAATATTCAAAAAAAAATACCAAGAAAATAAGTGGGATGGACAACCAACACAACACACGGATGGGAGCTGCCCATTAAAGGGACCCACAAACCATACAAGGAGATATAAGAAATTGTCAGGCATTTTTCACATATTGCACATAATGATTTGAGAATAGACCCAGGGAGTTTTCACTGTTCTCTATGCAAAAATTAAAAAAATCACAACATTTTGATTGGAGCTTGAGTCTGGTTATAGCAGTTCCTATTGTAAATGATGTGTCTACAGGAGAAACATGATCAAGGGCAATAGGACATTTCTTGTAATTGGTAAATAAAGCTCATTAATTAAATATATTTTTTCTTGCGTTTTCTTCAAGACAATAAACTCAACATCACAAGGGTAAGAAGGCATTCTTGTTCATGTAAGAAAATATTTGTTAACAACTGTGTTTGAGTACATCTTGAAAAGTAGAAGAGCCACCATGAATTCCCACAAAGGTATATGTTGTTGTCACTTAGTATGAGCAAATAATGAAAAGGGGGCTCGTTGAGAAACCCATAAATTGAAAACATCATAAACCAAAGCCAACAAATGAAAGGAAAGACGGGGGTGTAAGGAAAGGAGTGTGGTTGGAGGTTGGAGCTGGGCCCCCTGTGGATAAGATATATGAAAAAACAAGGGGAATAAACCTCAAGTAGGATAGGCAAGAGGGGAAGTGAGAAAACTTCCATGTGAGTGGTGTTCTACCCAAATCCGCAGAGAAGGTAAACTAAAGAAGCACCTCTTGGCGAGAGTGAACCCGTGGGGAATTAGGTGGAAACTAGGTTATTTAGCACATCCGAGGTGGAGTAATGCATCCAAATATATCACAACTTTTTAAATTTGTCGCAGGTGTCCATCTCCAGGATGTTTTCCATCAGCGTAATGTCATTCACAATGTCCAGTAAATAAAGCTGTTTTAAAATAAAAAACACTGTGTGACTTTATAAAGCTCCTTCTCTGTCTTGTTTTTTTTTGTATTAGTTGTTGTATCATTATTTTGTGCAATAATTGTCCTCTTTCCTTGTATAGAAATTCAAAGGAAGACACAGCTGACAAACACTTTCTGTTCTGTATTTCACAAGAGGTGGTGCAAAAATGTCTCGCTTTTATTTTTGTTGGGGGTGGGACACAATTGTCTTGTCCCCTAATAAGCCCTGTTCTTTTAATATGCCACAAATGCATGGATCCCTTTGTCCTCAAGTAACTTCAGACCAGGCCAAGTCAGATAACGGTAAAAATTATTTACTGAAGTTGTTAAAATAACACAAATGAACAGTTCAACAAAGATGTTTTTTTACACATTTCTATACTTAATCTTGCCCCTAAGTTAGTACACTGATGCCTCTGATTGGCCCTTAAGCTGTCATGCCTTAAAGCGTAACTCCACTTTTGTTGAGAAAAAGACATTCCCCTCTGGGTGATTGGTGTACATTAGAAGGATTTTAGCAAACTTGGTTGCAGATTCATACCTTTTGTTATGAATAAATCACTGTTTCTTCCTCTGTGCCCCTGTGCTTAGTGAGTCTAATGGTAGTGGTTCCATAATTATCAATCAGCTGCAGGGCACTAATGAAGAAAGCTGCTGGGCCTTCATCCATTTAGACATGTTCCTATTGGGAGTATCTCACCAAAAGCCCAGGTTCACACTGGGCTGCGAGAGTGAAGCCGTGCGAGTTCAGCTGAACTCACACAATTTCACTCCCGCTGGTCAGTCCCGATTTCGGCCGCGATTACAGAGACATCTGTGCAGGTTTCTGCACAGATGTAAATTTAAATCGCGGGCCAAAATCGCAAAAAGTAGTACAGAAACGACTTTTTGAAATCAGTGCAGCGTCGCACCGATTAGGAAAACAAAAATTGCCGCTCCAAATACCTCTCCAGGAACCAAGGGTGCTGGCAATGCACAAGGCAATGAGGAAAAAATGAAGAAGTCTGGATAGCCGCACTCCAATCCAACGTGGCTTTTATTGGAAAAATAAAATAGGCACTACATGTCACAGCAACGGGGTAACAGGGACAGCTAACGCGTTTTAAAAACACTTAGGAGTGCTTACTCATAGCTATGAGTAAGCACTCCTAAGTGTGAAACGCGTTAGCTGTCCCTGTTACCCCGTTGCTGTGACATGTAGTGCCTGTTTTATTTTATTTTATTTTTCCAATAAAAGCCACGTTGGATTGGAGTGCGGCTGTCGCACTGATTAGGACTGTGCCGTTGCCGCCAATTTGCGGCAAATACCGCCATTTTGACATGCGATTTGACATGCCAAATCGCATGTCAAAACGCACCAGTGTGAACCAGGGCAAAATAACATTTTTGTTGCAGGGGATGCCTGAAATCTGACTTGTATCTTAGGCAGACTTCTGGAAAAATCAGTGAGCCAATCACACAACCAGGAAAGTGGAGTTACCCTTTAAATAGGTGAGAAAATCCTTTAAGTCCTTTGGTCAAGCATGAATACATACCCCTGAAACCCCGACTGGGCTCTCACAAGAGGTGGTAAAGTGAAAAGTAGTAGATCACAGCCTTGGCAGCATTTTCTTGGCTGGGGTGACCTGGAACCCAACCACTGCCTGTCTTACTAACTACAGCACCCCAGAGTGTTGGATCTGTACCTTTTTATGTGTTTTCCCCAGCACAGGGTGGGACTTCCCAAAAAAGCCAGGGAAAACCTGACCAGCAGTGTTAACCCTTACTTCCCAAGGAGTACCACCTCAGTAGGACAAGCACAAATAATTCTACAATTCTACAATATTTTAACACAAAAAGCTATCCACAGACATCAATTGAACGACTGTAGAACATTTTAATGCTTAGACGCAGCCACACTGTAAAAGCTAAAGGTTCGCCATTCTCACACATGGCGTGTCAAAGCTCTGCATGAGGGTTCCCTGGTGCTACTTCACAATTCAAGATGTTTCAGATAGCATGTGCCCAGTTGCCACTGTGGTTCCCCCTAGCCGGTCCCTACATCACTACTGTGTTCTGTGGTGACTTAGCTGGAAATTGTTGCCAGTTGGGAATCTACCTCTGGACAGATTTCCTTTCTGTTGTGTCTATAGAACAGGAAGTGAAGGGAAATCTCTTAAAATGAGACACGAATGGCAAAAAAACAGACATGGCCAATTTTCTACAGTGTACTAAGGACAACCCCAGTCCTACAGGGCAGTAAGGCTTCAAAAGGTTTCCTAATTGTGCCATCACACTTATGCGCTGGAGATTATCGTTGTATTTCAAGGGACTGTCCCTGATTTGGAACAAAGTCCCTCTTTCCTCCTACTGTGTCCCTCATTTTGGTCTGATCTATAGGAGTTGTATATAAAATGCACTTTTTAGCTTTTAAAAAAGTGTTTCCCAGTGCTAAACCTTTCATCCCATTTCTAAATTGCTGCATTTGTAAATTTCAAAAGTATAATGGGGGAAAAAAAACCACACTTGTGGGTTTATCTAATCATTTTATTTTTATTTTTTTGTATAATTCTCCTTTAAAGTGGTTGTAAACTCTGTTACCGTAAACTGCTGTGACCGGCAGCTCCCACGTGCATACGTCATCGTGGCTCTGGCCAATCACAGCGCAGGTGTTGCGAACCCGGAAGTAACTCTGGTGGAAGATGTCTGCTGTGTACTGTGCCTCAGGGCATCATTCTGAGGAAAGTATTTCACAATGAGCTAGTATGTGATGCATACTAGCTCATTGGGGGTTATTTACGACTTTTCACTACAAGTGCACCGTCAAGTGCAGTCGCTGTAGATCTGAGGGGGACATAAAAGGAAAATAAAAAAACAGCATTTTAGCTTGCACATGATTGGATAATAAAATCAGCAGAGCTTCCCCTCATTTCAGATCTTCCACTCAGATCTACAGCGACTGCACTTCCAGGTGCACTTGTAGTGCACTTGTAGTGCAAAGTGGATTTGCCTTTAGTAAATAACCCCCATTATGTCTTTGTCTTGTAGGGTTTGTTTTTATTTTTAATTTTTTTCTGAGGTTAGCAACCTCTTTAAGAGGGCGTGGCAGGCGGCGTGTCCTATTGTGTCCATCTCCAAAAGTTGGGAGGTATTGACGTGACAACCACCCCACAAGCCTACCCTAAGACCAACTATAATTTCTTTGGATGGGTATATCCATAGGTGTGCACAGCCTATTGCATTATGGTTTGCACCCCAAAACGCAAACACACATGCGTGTGTATATATATATATATATATATATATATACAGTGGGGCAAAAAAGGTATTTAGTCAGTCACCAATTGTGCAAGTTCTCCCACTTAAAAAGATGTGAGAGGTCTGTAATTGTCATCATAGGTATACGTCAACTACGAGAGACAAAATGTGGAAACAAATCCAGACAATCACATTGTCTGATTTGGAAAGAATTTATTTGCAAATTATGGTGGAAAATAAGTATTTGGTCAATATCAAAAGTTCATCTCAATACTTTGTTATATATCCTTTGTTGGCAATGACAGAGGTCAAATGTTTTCTGTAAGTCTTCACAAGGTTGTCACACACTGTTGCTGGTATGTTGGCCCATTCCTCCATGCAGATCTCCTCTAGAGCAGTGATGTTTTGGGGCTGTCGCTGGGCAACACAGACTTTCAACTCCCTCCAAAGGTTTTCTATGGGGTTGAGATCTGGAGACTGGCTAGGCCACTCCAGGACCTTGAAATGCTTCTTACGAAGCCACTCCTTCATTTCCCAGGCGGTGTGTTTGGGATCATTGTCATGCTGAAAGACCCAGACACATTTCATCTTCAATGCCCTTGCTGATGGGAGGAGGTTTGCACTCAAAATCTCACGATACATGGCCCCATTCATTCTTTCATGTACACGGATCAGTCATCCTGTTACCTTTGCAGAGAAACAGCCCCAAAGCATGATGTTGACACCCCCATGCTTCACAGTAGGTATGGTGTTCTTTGGTTGCAACTCAGCATTCTCTCTCCTCCAAACACGACGAGTTGTGTTTCTAACAAACAGTTCTACTTTGGTTTCATCTGACCATATGACATTCTCCCAATCCTCTTCTGGATCATCCAAATGCTCTCTAGCAAACCTCAGACGGGCCCAGACATGTACTGGCTTAAGCTGGGGGACACGTCTGGCACTGCAGGATCTGAGTCCCTGGCGGTGTAGTGTGTTACTGATGTAAGCCTTTGTTACGTTGGTCCCAGATCTCTGCAGGTCATTCGCTAGGTCCCCCCGTGTGGTTCTGGGATTTTTTCTCACCGTTCTTGTGATCATTTTGACCCCACGGGGTGAGATCTTGCGTGGAGCCCCAGATCGAGGGAGATTATCAGTGGTCTTGTATGTCTTCCATTTTCTAATTATTGCTCCCACCGTTGATTTCTTCACACCAAGCTGCTTGCCTATTGCAGATTCAGTCTTCCCAGCCTGGTGCAGGTCTAACATTTTGTTTCTGGTGTCCTTCAACAGCTCTTTGGTCTTCACCATAGTGGAGTTTGGAGTGTGACTGTTTGAGGTTGTGGACAGGTGTCTTTTATACTGATAACAAGTTCAAACGGGTGCCATTAATACAGGTAATGAGTGGAGGACAGAGGAGCCTCTTAAAGAAGAAGATACAGGTCTGTGAGACCCGGAAATCTTGTTGTTTGTAGGTGACCAAATACTTATTTTCCACCATAATTTGCAATAAAAATAACAATGTGATTGTCTGGATTTGTTTCCACATTTTGTCTCTCATAGTTGAGGTATACCTATGATGACAATTACAGGCCTCTCTCATCTTTTTAAATGGGAGAACTTGCACAATTGGTGGCTGACTAAATACTTTTTTGCCTCACTGTGTGTAATATATATTATATATTAGGGCTGTGGAAATTAACTATTAATTCCTCGATTAATCGATTAATGTTTTTGATCGATCAAAATTCTTTTGATCGGTACTCACCTCTCCGCCGGCTTCCGGGTCTTCAGGGAGTTCCGTCGGGGATCCGGTGATGTCACGGACACCGGCGGGGCTTGCCGTGTCCATCTGAAGGGCTCCTTTGCTGTGCCTTCTTATCTGCACGCCGGCGGGACCTTACTATCTGCCACACGCAAGGGCTGTTACACTTCCCTCTATCACTTCCCTCTATCAACCTGGGATTCTACAGCCATCCACTGGGATTTGTGAAAGTTCCCTTCACGGGACATCTACATGCCGACGGACTGATGTTAACCCCTCCTCATCTGGATTCAGCAGTGGTATTATTGTACACATTTTTATACCAGTATCATACTTAGCTACATGTTTTTATGACTGCTTTTGCTACCGTTAGGTATTCCTCGCTTTTTTAGATTTTTTGTATTTTATCTCCAGTGCAATATTTATTTTGTTACCTACTTGAAGACTATAAAAGTTTTAATGCTATTCCCATCGAGCGCTGCCTTTGTGTGTTTTTTTGTATCCTGCTATCCATTTTTCCAGTGGTTGGTAGCTGCACTGGGAATCGGCCTGCAAGGAGATCAGCTAAAAGTAGTTGTATCTGTATGTGCGTTATAATTAATCGAAATTAGTCGATTAATCGATAAAAAAAAAAAACTATTAATCGAACACAAATTTTTTAATCAGTAACAGCCCTAATTATATATATATATATATATATATATATATATAAATATAAATATAAATACATATACACACACACACACACACACACACACACACACTCTAAATAAATGTAAACATTTTAAAATGTAGTAGAGGAAGTGGATGGTGTCAGTAGTTTTTTATTTTTACTATTTTATTTTTGTATTATTTTTTACATATTTAATTATATTTTTTATAATTTTTTTTGTAGAAGCTTTGGTGGAATATTAGCAGGGGGAATCTGCGCTGCACCCATCGGGTGATTAGGGTGTGCCCAGGCACACCCCCTGCGCACGCCTATGGGTATATCATTTTTTTTTAGGTGGACATGTTTTCATTTGTAATTTTTGGTGTTTACATCAGTGCAGAGATCAGTAGAGTTTGGTAATGGAAGGCAATGCACATACAGGCTCTAACGTTTTTATTTTCCATTGTAAAGGCAGAGTTCTTCTTTAAAGTTTAGGATTTCTTTTTCAGTATACATTCTCTTGGACAAAAAGAAAAAAAAAAAATCTTGCTGCACCTGTGTTTTTTATCTATTTTTTGTTCTTTATCCTCATGCAATAACTTGACCTCAAAATATTTAGAGAGAGGAGGAAGGGAACTCCCAGTGATCTGACACCCTGTCACTGGGGGTGTTTGGGAAGTCCCCGCTCCTTATAAGGGAATAACAATGATGTCAATGAGCTCCTGACAGCTGCCTGGGAGTCCGGCGCCTGCACTACCCCAAAGCGGACAGCGGGCGGCGCCCGTGAGCAGCACATCAGCACATTACTTTCTTAATATTTGGAGGAATGCGGAACCAGAATAAGTCATTGGTTTGCAACAAAAAAAGCCGAGTCCAGTTTGAATGGGAGAGAAAGGAGGAGCGGAGTGTGGAGAGGAGCAGAGGAGTGCTGTATAGACGGAGGAGCAAGGCACCTGCAGCCATGAGAAGCACGTGAATCCCCCCTGCTGGCTCCCTGTGTGTGTGAGAGAGAGAGAGAGAGAGAGAGAGGAGGGTGAGGAGATAACAGGAAGATAAAAGGACACAGCTCTACACCATGGCGGAAGAAAGGAACAAGAGAGCCCTGCTGGAGCTGGCCCAGAAACCTGGCAATACTGTGTGTGCTGACTGTGGAGCTCCAGGTAGGATCCTCACCTTCTCCATTGTCTGATTGCCCCCCCCCCCTCTGCTAACAGCCAATCACAGCATTCATTAATCTTCCCACACCTGCACTTGGAGAATGCTAGCTGGAGTGTGATTGGCTGATCAGGGGACCCTGCTATAGTTGGTAACATGTTCATTGAATTCCCAGGGACACTTTGCAGGTGAGGGTGGCAGATCAGCACTTTCTTATTGGGCTGCAAAATAAAACCTAGCTAACAATACCTGTAATCTAATATTATCATCATACAGTGTCACCATCCAATCACATCATATAGGAGAAGAACTGGGGCTCCGGGAATGAGACTCAAGGGTTAAATGATCCTTGGTCTAGGGATGCAGGGATACTTACCTTTATCCATCCCGGGGGTAGGTCCATACCTGTAATCTAATATTATCATCATACAGTGTCACCATCCAATCATATAGGAGAAGAACTTGGGCTCCGGGAATGAGACTCGAGGGTTAAATGATCCTTGGTCTAGGGATACTTACCTTTTATCCATCCCGGGGGTAGGTCCATACCTGTAATCTAATATTATCATACAGTGTCACCATCCAATCACATCATATAGGAGAAGAACTGGGGCTCCGGGAATGAGACTCAAGGGTTAAATGATCCTTGGTCTAGGGATGCAGGGATACTTACCTTATCCATCCCGGGGGTAGGTCCATACCTGTAATCTTATATTATCATACAGTGTCACCATCCAATCACATCATATAGGAGAAGAACTGGGGCTCCGGAAATGAGACTCAAGGGTTAAATGATCCTTGGTCTAGGGATGCAGGGATACTTACCTTTATCCATCCCGGGGGTAGGTCCATACCTGTAATCTTATATTATCATACAGTGTCACCATCCAATCACATCATATAGGAGAAGAACTGGGGCTCCGGAAATGAGACTCAAGGGTTAAATGATCCTTGGTCTAGGGATGCAGGGATACTTACCTTATCCATCCCAGGGGTAGGTCCAGCACTAGCGCCTCACCTAAAGGTGATCATACACTATACAGGATTCTTTAGATCTGCCATCAACTTAGAAGGACCAGCCTGACTTCATTACACAGTTTTGGTAAGTCTAAAGAAGATTGTACAAATATTGTGCAATTAGGTTGTGTATGGGCAGTCTAAGGCGCTCTCCTCCGTGGTTGCAAGCTTGCCTCCTCATGTGCCGTGTAGGGTCAAAGGGCACCTCCACTTTCGCGGGAAAAAATAGCATTTCCTGCTTGTGTGATTGGCTCATTTATTCCCCCAGAAGTCTGCACTAAGATACAAGTCAGATTTTTGGGCATCCCCTGGAACAAAAATATAATTTTATGGGAAGATGGTCCCAAAGGGAAATCACATCTAAAGGAATGCAGACTCTGCCACTTTCCTCATTAGAGCCCTGCAAGTGCAGCTGCTGATTGTTAAGTAGAAAATGTGATATTACATTAAAGTCATTTCACAAAAAAAAAAAAAAATACATTTGTTAATTATCTCGCGGCCAGCCACTCACTATTTTACAACTATAATAATTAGGAGTTGGAACATTTAACAATGATATGACAGTTCCAGCTCAGGCATGCTGGTTGTCAGTGAGCCCGCACCTGCTGGCATTTTACCAACCGATGACTCATCCCATTCCCGGAACTTTCACCTGTCAGCCGGAGAAATTCCTGGCTTACAGGTGAATGTAAGCAGAGGAGCAAGGACAGTATTTAGAAAAAGAAAATATGGTGGCTCTTCCACAATCCATACTAAGCCTTTGGGTCTGGTATGTATTTTAAGGGGGACCCAATGGCAAAAAAAGAAATGGCATGACGTCCCCCCTCCCTAAATTTCATATTAGACTTATCCAAGCATGCAGTCTGGCAGACCAGTAAAGAGGGAGAACAATACATTCTCACAATGGGGGTGTTTGTAACTTGCCAGGGTGGGATTCTCCCTGGCACAACGCAGTGTCCCCATGTTAATAAGGACAAGGCTCTCACCCCCACAACCATTGTCCGATGGGAGCTTATTGGATTCTGGAAGCCCCCTTCAGCAATAAGGGGGCCCCCAGATATAGTACCCCTACTAATTCACAGAAAAAAAAAATGTACCCTAGAAATAAAAACACCCTAATGTAAAGTCCTTTTATTAGAAAAGAAAAACAAAACAAAAAGTCCCACGTTGTACATCCCCTGTCGATCATGATGGCCTGCGATTCCCCGCCACTAAAGTAAATGACATCTCTGAGTCCCCACTGCTTTGATTAGTTTAGCGGCGGGGAACCGTAGATGACATCTGATCCTGGCTTTTCCCTCACACCGAATCACATCTCTGGATCCATGCTGTTCAAGTAAACAAAGGGATGGGGTCACCTGTGTGATGTCATTGGTCTAATATGGACATGTCCCTTGTTAAGGAAATGTGGCTTGGTATGTATGATTCAGGAAGGGGGGGGGGGGCGGGGTACACACTGGTCCTCCCTCCTGGCCTGCCAGTCTGTATGCTTAGATAGGGGTCAGGCACGGAATTTGGGGGGTACCTCACACCACTTTTTTTTGTTTTTGTGTTTTTTTGGAGTTGGGTCCCCTTGAATTTCATTTAAACATCGTCTCACTCCTATGTTTACATCCACCTGTCAGACGGGAATTCTGAGAGGAGCACCCGCTCCCTGACAACCATCATCTTTTATCTGGAACTGTCACATTTAGGAGTGGTAGGAATACCGCCGCCACATGTTCACTTCCCACTGCAGCTGGAGATCCGGTCTGCAGTAAAATAAGGTATAAAACATGCCTTAATGTGGATGTAAACCCCATTCATGAAATTTGAGCTGGGCAAATATCTGCAGTGTTTTCTTATCTCTCTTCAAAGCCCTATGTCCTGTGGCTTTCTCCTGCTCCGTTCTTCTGTTATCAGCATGATAACTTCTGACAAGTTCTCCATCCACTGTGATAAAACCAGGCTGAGTTTTATGTCGGGGTGGGTGCTATAAAAAGATTAGAAGAGAGCTGGTCTATTCACAGCACAGCTCTGCATTGTTTCTTCCTTTTTCTGCTTATGTGGAGAGGGGGGGTGGGGGTGTGCCTTTCCTCCAATCAGCCGTCTAACAGTGTATGGCAAGAATCCGCACCCACGGGTGAATCAGGAAGAGAAAATTCGAACAGGAGGTGCACTTTCTAAATCTAAACAGTACAATACATGTAAAACCTATGTAGGGAGATTTTTCTCCTTTCGTCTTCCAGGACAGCCTCTGAGACATAGGGCTCCTCCCTCCGGGACAGGAAACACACACACCCATTATCTTTAAAGGTGGTCCTCCAGGCCTCCCTCTTCAGTTATTGTGTTTCCTGCCGGACGGGAAGGAGCACGCATAAGGAACCTAAGGAGCTCCATGTCTCAGGACTGTCCTGGGAAGAGCCCCTGGAGAGACTCTCCTCTGCCTGGGCACCCCTCTGTCCTATCGGGGAAGAGCGTGGTTGCCGGCTCCACCGCTGCCATTAAGCTCGGAGAGAGCTGGACCCTGGATGGCTTGGACCCAGTCCCCCTGTCTGCCTGTACCTGAACGAGGTTGTGTCCTGGCGGACGGGCGAGAGACGCTCAGCTGGCCACGCCGATTCGGCCGACACTTCCGGGTACAGCGTGCAGGGGGGGCGGGGCTTCTGCGTTCCAGCGGGCGGAAGTGACGAGACTTCGGGCGGAACCGCGTCATCAAGGGGCGCCTGGAAACATGGTTCCAGTCTCTTAGGCGCAGCGGAGGATTGCCAGGCGTTACCGGAGCGGTGTTAGACTCGGCGAGGCCGCGCAAAGCACCCGGGACCATGGAGACACCTGTTCAGGTCGTAGACTCCGGTTCATCAGGCTCCGGTGCCTCTCAGGTAAGGTGGTGAGGGTGGACCATTCCTTACACTGGGGGGCCAGGGTATTGGACCCTATATTCCCCTCCCTGGGTGGAGAACCTTCTGGTGAGGGGGGGGCACTTCCTAGGCTGACTCAAGCACAGTGGTGGTGTGGGTCAGGGTAGCATATTGATGGAAATTTCTTGTCCTTTTCTTTTGTTTGACTTTCAGGTCAAAGCCCAGGACAAGACTCATATGCAACCGCCTAGGAAAAAGTGTGCCGTTTGTGGGGCTAAGTTAGGCTCTAACTGGGAGAAGCCTCTATGCCCTGATTGTGTCAGCAGTCTCGTTAAGGATAATTCTGTGGCAGAGTGTCACAAGATCCTGGCTTCGGTTAAAGACGAGCTAGCATCCACATTCCAATCATTTAAAGGAATGATGGATAGGGTGCAGGGTCCCTCTTCTTCTCTATATAGAGCAGCCAGTACACCCTCCTTGTCTGAGCCCAGTCAGGAGGAGGAGGTGATGGTTAGGGAGAGGGTACCTAGATCGCTTGCCTCTTCTCAGGCGGATTCAGCGTCCGGCTCTGAGGAGGAGGATGATTCCTCCAGGGGGGCCAGATACAAACTATCCCTGGATGATGTGGGAGATTTGTTGAAGGCGATTTACGACACGTTAGAAATTCGTGAGGAGCAAGTCCAACTTTCAAAGCATGACCTAATGTATCAGGGGTCTGGTGCACAGAAAGCCAGGGTGTTTCCTGTTCATAAAACTCTGATTGAGTCGATTTTGCTGGAGTGGGAGCAGCCGGAAAAGAGGCCCTTCTTTTCTGGTAACCTCAAGCGGAGGTTCCCCTTTGAAGCAGATGCTTCTCATCCATGGAATAAGATTCCAAAGTTGGATGCACCGTTAGCCAAGGTCTCTAAAAGGACAGACTTGGCCTTCGATGATCTGGGGTCGCTCAAGGATCCCATGGATAAGAGGGGAGATGTGCTGCTAAAGAGGGCTTGGGATGCCTCTGCCATAGGGTTGAAACCGGCCCTAGCAGCCACTTGTGTAGCCAGAAATCTGGAGTGCTGGCTCACACAATTACAATCTCACATTGCTGCTGGTACACCTAGACAGCAGCTGTTAAAATCTTTTCCCCTACTATTTAAGGCAGTAGGCTTTCTGGCAGATGCCTCCGCGGAGTCGGTTAAATTGGCAGCCAGATCTGCCGCTTTGGTTAACGCAGCCAGAAGGGCTGTATGGCTAAAAACATGGTCTGGCGATCCTGCCTCTAAGCTTAAACTGTGTGGGTTACCCTTTTCCGGTGACCATCTGTTCGGACCAGGTCTACATGAGGCTCTGGAAAGAACGCAGGATAGAAAGAAGGCCTTTCCTGAAAAGAAAAAGAAAAACGAGAACAAACGTTTTTTTCGTGGCCTCAGGCAACAGGAAAGGGATGGCCGTCCCAAGAAGCATTGGACGGGCCATAAGGGACGTGGAAGAGGAGGAATCCTATTTAATCCTCCTCAAACCACCCCTAAACCCCAGTGACTCCTGTGTCCCAGTGGGAGGGAGACTAGGGGAGTTCCTCCCACAATGGGTCAATTCGACTCCAAGTCCGTTCATTTTGGACATAATAAGGAACGGTTACAGGTTGGAGTTCGATTCTGTTCCCCCTTCAATGTTCCAGCTTACCCAGCTGCCAAGAGACCGGGAAAAAGCAAAGGCTTTGGGTCTATTATTAGGGGATCTAATGGATCAAAGAGTCCTTATTCAGGTGCCCCTGGAGGAGCAAGGGAAGGGAGTGTATTCACACGTGTTTGTCGTGAAGAAACCTTCCAGGAAGTTCAGGTTAATCCTGAATCTTCGTCCTCTGAACAAATTTATAACATACAAGAGGTTCAGGATGGAGTCAATATTCTCTGTGACCAACCTCCTGTTCCCAGGCTGTTTCATGGCCACAGTAGATCTCAGGGATGCCTATCTACATATCCCCATACATCAGAAATTTCAAAAATTCCTGAGGCTGGCAGTGCAGATCGATACAAAGGTTCTGCACTACCAGTTTCGAGCTCTCCCTTTCGGTCTGTCCTCCTCGCCGAGAATCTTTACAAAGGTTCTGGCAGAGGCCCTGGCTCCACTGAGACTCAAAGCCATCACAGTGATCCCCTACCTGGACGACCTCCTGTTTGTCGCCCCATCTTTTCAACAACTGGAGAAAGACCTACAGGAGGCCCAGAGTTTCCTACTGTCTCTGGGGTGGTTGATCAACCGAGACAAATCTCAGCTGACCCCGTCCCAGGAGGTCCTTTACTTGGGATACAGAATCTGTTCGGTGGAGATGAAAGTCTTTCTTCCCAGGGAGAAGATTCTGAAGGTGGATCAGGCAGTAGCCCCGCTTCTATCCTGTCAGATAGCCCCAATAAGGGAGGTTATGAGAGTTCTGGGGTTGATGTCGTCCTGCTTCCCAGCTGTTCCGTGGGCAAGGCTGCACCAGCGCCCTCTACAGGGTCTCATGTTGAGCCACTGGGATGGCAAAAAAGAGAGCCTGGATTCAAATATGCCCCTTTCCACCAAGGTCAAAAGGACATTATGGTGGTGGCAAGCCCATCACAACCTGGAGAAGGGTCTGTCATGGGCCAGGCATACGGCCATAGTAATAACTACCGATGCCAGTGCATGGGGTTGGGGGGCCCATCTGGAAGAAAACCTAGCCCAGGGGTCCTGGTCTCCTATAGAGGCCCAGCGTTCCTCAAACCAGAGGGAACTTCTGGCGATCCTCAGAGCTATAGAGACCTTTCAGTCCCAGATAGTTGGCCAGCACCTTCAGGTGCGAACCGACAATGCGGCAGCTGTCGCGTACATAAACAGACAGGGGGGCACAAAGAGCCCAGCTCTGCAGGCCATAGCGAACAGAATCCTATGTTGGGCCGAGGTGAACCTGCCCTCTCTGTCAGCAGTTCACCTAAAAGGCTCGCAGAATTCTCTGGCGGACTTCCTAAGTCGTCAGCACATAGGACAAGACGAATGGTCCCTCAACAGGGAGGTCTTCATGGAGATTGTGCAGCATTGGGGACAGCCAGAGGTGGACCTCTTCGCCTCGGAGGACAACAAAAAGGTGCCTCAGTTCTTTTCTATCCACCCGTTGGATCAGGCCACAGGAATAGACGCCTTCGCCAATCCTTGGCAGTTCAACCTGTGTTATGCCTTCCCTCCAGTGAGGCTGATAGCCACGGTGCTTCAAAGATTCCTGTCAGAATCTACGGACCTGATCCTAATTACTCCATACTGGCCAAAGAGGCCGTGGTTTGCCAACCTAAAGAGACTGGCCATTTATCCCCCATTGACTCTTCCGGTCAGGGAAGATCTGATATCCCAAGGTCCGGTTCTCTACCCACAGATAAAAAATCTAAAGTTAACAGCCTGGTATCTGAGGAACAACTGCTAAAAGCTCAAGGCTTTACAGACAGAGTGATTAGAACTCTGCTGGAGTGCCGTAAGCCAGTAACCAGGGCTATCTATGCCAAGGTATGGAAAAGATTTCTTTCCTGGCTGGGAGAGCAAGGACTAGATTATCCTGGGATACCAGAGGTACTGGATTTCCTCCAGGCAGGGGTGGAACTAGGCCTGTCTATTAGTACCCTAAAGGTTCAGACCGCTGCCTTAAGTATTTTCCTTCAGACTTCACTACAGCAAAATCAATTCGTTAGAAATTTTTTCAGGGCTCTAGCGAGATCTAGGCCGGTGAAGGTTACAACCTGCCCCACTTGGGATTTATCTTTGGTTCTCAGGGCTCTTACGGGTAGTCCTTTTGAACCCCTGGAGAAATCATTACTGAAATGGATTGTACTCAAGACTGTTTTTTTGATAGCGATCACATCAGCTAGACGAGTGAGTGATCTACAGGCTCTATCCATACGAGAGCCTTTTTTGTTAATTTTGGAGGACAGGATTATACTTAAGACAGATCCTAGTTTCCTCCCCAAAGTAGCATCTATGTTTCATAGAACGCAGGACATTGTCCTACCTACGTTTCGCCCCACCTCAGAGGAAGAGGAGGAGGAATCTCTAAGTTTGTTAGACGTCAAAAGATGTCTTTTAATTTATTTAGAAGTCACTAGGAGCTTCAGAATCTCAGATTCACTTTTTGTTAATTTTGCGGGGGTCCGCAAAGGTTATAGAGCATCTAAATCGACCATTGCCCGATGGATAAGGATGGCGATTTTAGAAACTTATCAGTTAGAAGGTAGACAAGCACCATTGGTTAAGGCACATTCTACCAGGGCAGTCTCAGCATCTTGGGCAGAGAGGGCCGGAGCCTCCCCGGAGGACATCTGCAAGGCAGCAACATGGTCATCATATTCGACTTTTGCAAGACATTACCGTCTGGATTTGTTGTCTGACAAGGAGCAGACATTTGGACGAAAGGTCCTCCAGGCAGTGGTCCCGCCCTGACAAAGTAAGTTCCTTGCTTATCATCTCAGAGGCTGTCCTGGAAGACGAAAGGAGAAAACCGGAGTTAGACTTACCGGTAACTCTTTTTCTAGGAGTCTTCCAGGACAGCCTGGTTTTCCCACCCGGTGTTTGCTATTAACTAGGTGTTGGAGTTATGTACTAACGATGTGTTAGCGTGTTATGTCTTTCAGAGCCTTCCGGTAGTTCTTTGGTAAACTGAAGAGGGAGGCCTGGAGGACCACCTTTAAAGATAATGGGTGTGTGTGTTTCCTGTCCCGGAGGGAGGAGCCCTATGTCTCAGAGGCTGTCCTGGAAGACTCCTAGAAAAAGAGTTACCGGTAAGTCTAACTCCGGTTTTTTCATCCCTGTGTATCACCTGAGACTGTTCACTTCATTGGGGATATGTGAGGGTTTACATCCACTTTAAATTCATGTAAAAAAAAAAAAAAAAAAAAATGTACGTGGGAATTAGCCCGTTTTTTAGTTAACTGCATGCTTCTGAGATAAATACCACATTCAATATTTTAAGGCAAAGATTCATCCCTTTCACACGGAGGAGTTTTTCAGCCGTTTTAGCGCTAAAAATAGCGCCTGAATACTGCCTGAAAAACTCCTGCCCTGCAGTCTCAATGTGAAAGCCAGAGTGTTTTAACACTGAGGAGATGCACTGGCGGGACCGCTCCAAAAGTCCTGCCAGCAGCATCTTTGGAGCGGTGAGAGGAGCGGTGTATTTACCGCTCCTACACCGCTTCTTCCCATCGAAAGCAATGGGAAACCGCGGTAATACCGCCCACAATGCTCCTCCGCAGAGGCACATTGCGGGCGGTATTAACCCTTTTTCGGCTGCTAGCGGGGGTTAAAACCGCACCGCTAGCGGCCGAATACCGCCGCAATTCCGACGGTATAGCTATACCGCCACCGCACCTCCCGCCCCAGTGTGAAAGGGGCCTACGTGAATTTGACCCCCTCAGTGTCTAAAACCATGGACAGCTCCAGAGATAAAAGTAATCCAGGAAGAGATCTTTAGAAGATAAGGGATGGCTGTCAGCTATGCCTTTAACTTCTTCATTTCCTTATTTTTTTGGAATATTCTTAGAAGCACTGCTATTCACTATGATCGGGACTCTTGTCTTACAGTATATTAATAAATAGCAGGTAAGTAGCAATGCTTGATGTAGCTTTCAGATTCATTTAGCACAGGCGTTTTATAGTGAATCTAGCTTGAAGGAGACGTAAATGATCTCATACCAGTCAAAGAAGCATAATTAGAGTTTTTGTTCCAAAAGTTATATTTTAGTAATAGGTGGAGTCTGACTTCTTAGAAGTTTTGGGTATGCCAACAGTGTGTGTTCAAGTACCCTCTGTAGCACTCTTTATAACATAAATTAGTAACAAATCTAACTGATAGAATGGGAGCCGTCTTATTGGCCACAGCTGGTGTGTATACTGTGCAAGTATACACAGCATACTTGCACATTACAGTAAACTTACCGCTTAAAGGAATAGTCCACCTTTGGCAAAAATTGAATAAATGCACCCACCTAATAAATCGTGCAATGTTTTGCATTGAAGCCTACAAACATTGCAGCCATGTTCAGTGCATCGTGAGTGCAATGCACAGGCTCCTGCAGACTCTCTCCCCAATTCCAAGTCCATACGGAAACTCAGACCTTCTGTTATGGGGCTGGAGGAAGTAATCCGTAGACTACAAATGGCATCACAATTGTGCAAATAATTCCTCTTGGCGCTCTTCCTTCTCTGAGGCATCCCAAATGCTAAACTGGCTTTCTTTATCTGGAAAAGGGCGTAATAATAAGTCAAATGAGCAGCTACTGGTGTTTATTCAAGTAAAGCCAGCCTTACCAACTAAAATATATATGCAAACCAAATACACAAGGCTTAAAGGGTAAATTAGCAAATAAAAAAAATAAAATAATAATATTGCATATACAACTGCAAAGTCATATTGTATTTGAATGTTATTAAAAATTAAGTATCCTCTTCAATCTGCAGCGTCTGTTTACATCCATTTGCCCACAGAAATGCAGTGCTGTCGGGTTTTCATCTGTCAACAGAACGGACAAAACCGTTCAGCCATGTGAAAGAGACCTAACTGCTTACAAAGTGTAAGCTTGAGTTCAGCTTTGATCTCTTAGTCAAGTCCATTGACATCTGCTAGTCTAAAGCCTGGTACGCACGATCGAATTTTCATCGGACAAAGCGTAGGACTTTGCATACAAACGGCAAAAAATTGTCGACCAACAAACACAAAACTACGTGGTTTTTCAGCTCTTTAGCACCACCCTTTGGGCAACTTCTGATAATGTTGTGTTAGACCCCTTTCACACTGGAGCGTTTTTACAGCGTTTTAGCGTTAAAAATAGCGCTATTAAAACGCTCCTAAAACGCTCTCCATGCATCTCAATGGACCCTTTCACACTGAGGCGTTGCGCTGGCGGGGCGTTGAGAAAAGTCCTGCAAGCAGCATATTTGGAGCAGCTTTTGGGCGCTGAAAAAAACGCTCCAAAAAACGCCCCTCTCCATTGAAATGAATTAAAAGCGCTGTAAAAACGCCTGAATAGCGCCTATAATACGCTCTGAGCTGTAGAAAAGTCACATGATCTCCCAAAAATGTAAACATGCAAGCAAAAAAAAAAGGAGCATCTACAACAGCAGGACTCAAATTGCCCATGCTGCAATAACGCTTGAAAAACGCTGTTAAAACACCCGCAGCGTTGCGTTAATTTTACCGCTAGCGCCCTAAAAACGCGGTAAAAACGCTAAAGGGCGTTTTTGCAGCGCCTCAGTGTGAAAGGGCTCTAATGGTGAGCATTGCTTCTAAACATGCGTGTTTGTACTTTGGAGTCTTGTCCGATGGACTTATGTACACACGGTCGGAAAATCCGACAAGACACAATTGTTGTCGGAAAATTTTAAAGCATGCTATCCAACATTTGTTGGCGGAAAATCTAACAAAAATTGTCCGGTAGAGCATACAAACTGTTGGATTATCAGACAACAGCCTGTCATCACACATTTCCCATTGGAAAATCCGATGGTGTGTACGGACCTTTACGCTACCCTTTCCCCCAGACAATGCTGCTATCCAAAGATGTCTACTTTACTAGTTCACCTAGAAGGAGACACCCGGGAAGTGTATTTCTGGCCAGATTACCGGGTGAAATAAAGGGAAAAATATACAAACCAACAACTTGTATCAGGCTGGGTTCACACTATCTTCGCATGCGCCACACAGCAGGGGTCCGATGCGTCCTCGTTCACTGTTTCAGGTCCGATTTCAGCCTGAATTTTTGTCTGAATTCGGACCTGAAACGGAACAAAAGACGCACAGGGCTCCTGTGCAATTCGCATCGGAGCCGCAGCGAAGATATGTGAACCAGCTCCATAGAGAGCCGGTAAAAAATCTCTTGCCATTGCGAAAACGCTGCATCCAATTCGCAATACTGTGTGAACCCAGCCTAAACTACCTATCCAGTTTAAAGTTTAGTGTTTTATATAAGTGATCACATGACCTTTGTTCTTAGTCACGAAAGGGGCTTAGAGAATTTGGGGGTGGAGACCCCTTTTGACGATGGGGGGGGGGTGGCAACAGCAGCTTGAACGGAGCACAGGAGCGATCCAGTATATAATACAGAGACAGAAGTACACTGCGCCAATCAGGGCAGGGGGTGTGTCAGCAGGAGGCACAGGGAGAGCAGGACACTGATGCAGGGAATGCATTAAAGTAAAAAATGTTTAGGCTTTAGAACCACTTTAATCTGTCAATAGTCATAATGTTATGGCTGATCGGTGTAAATACATACTGTACATAAACGGCTCTATTTCCACAGAGAAGTGGTTCTGATTTCATATGTCAGCAAGTGTGATGTTGTTCTTTGTTCTTCTGAGTAAGATGAAAGATAATGATCTTTCATCTTGCTATTCCGAGATAATGTTTCACTTTATTAATCTGAAGATGTGTTTTTCTCAGCAGTTAGCACCTAAGGTCACTGTGTATTCTAGCCTCAAGAACAAAAATGTAAAATATTGAAGCTTAGAAGACTTTAGATGTGGAGACTGCATTCGTTTTCGAATTTTAGGCTTTTTTCCCCCCTTTTATTTTAACCTGGTGATCTGGCCAGTGTCTTGGGGTGGCTACACTCACTCCTCCACTGTATCTAGGGAGGAGCAGTGTAGCCACAACCCTGGACAACAGCATTGTCAATCGGTAAAGAGGGTAGTGGTAGATGGACTATAGTACATTTAGATGGACTTTATGTAGGTAACAAATTAAAGCCTAAGGGCTCTTTCACACGGAGGTCCGTTCAGGTCCGCCTGTCAGTTTTTTAGGCGGACCTGAAACGGATCCTCCATGTAGCCCTATGGAAGCACGGATGTCAGCGGAGACATGTCCGCTGACATCCGCTCCGCCAAAGTGTGACGGAGGAAAACCCTATTTTTCCTTCCGTCGGCGGAGCGGATCGGATGACAACGGACTCTACGGTCCGTCGTCATCCGATTCCCCATAGGGGAGAGCGGCGCTCTGACAGGGCGGTCCCTGCACAGTGTGCGGGGACCGCCCAGTCATCCGTCGGCTCAGCGGGGATCAACGGAGCAATCCCCGCTGAGCAAGCGGAGCTTCACGGGGCGGATCTGCACGGATCCGCCCCGTGTGAAAGGGGCCTTACTCAAGCTAACACTTTTAAGCCGTTACCTAAATATTTTTTTTTTGGGGATACTTTTTAGCTATATGGGATAAAAGTTTTACATAAATAAATAAAAACTGACTATTGTAAGCATCCCTGTCAGCGTTAAAGTGATACTATGGGTTCAGTTTTTTTAAATAGCAAACATGTCATACTTACCTCTACTGTGCAGTTCGTTTTGCGCAGAGTGCTCTTCTGGGGTCCCACGGCTGCTCTCCCGGCTCCTCCCAACAATAGATAACCCCCTCTGGGGCGCTCTCTTTCAAGGGGGTTACCTTGTGGGCGCGCTCCCGTGTCATACGCTCGGCGTCCCGCGGCATTAAATTTGATTGACAGCAGCGGCAGCCAATGGCTGCGCTGCTACCAATCTATCAAATGAAGAGCCAAGAAGCCATGGGGAGAGTGACGCAGGATCGCGCCCATGGAAATTCGGGGCTCAGGTAAGTAAAAACCTGGGGGGCCAGGCACAGCAAGGTGTTTTTTCACCTTCATGCATCCTATGCATTAAAACACGAAAAAAAAACATGCAACATGCAAAAAAACACGAGGGTTTACAACCCCTTTAAGGCTGGATTCACACTTATGTGATCCCAGGCATCGCATGTGATTCACACCACATTGCTGTGCACATCACACGCGATGTCTGTGCGATGCAAATCACATCTCAAATGGTCCAGGACCCTTTTTTTGGTCTGCACTGAAATCGGAATCGGATCGCATGGGTGTTCAGACTCATGCGATCCAATTCCACAGTTTGCACTGTGTTCCGCAAACCAATTTGGGGGTGTCATTAACTTTCTATTGACACCCGCAGCGGTTTGCAGATTTTCAGTTTGAACTTCCTGCGAGTCAGATGCGATGTGGGAACCCGCACAGGAATCGCTCTGGCTCCCGCATCGTACCAGTGTGAACCGACACTAAATTGTTGGTCCCAACCCTCTAACTTCCACTTTTCTGGGCAGCTTGGCAAGTTGAATGAAGTAACAGACTTACTGGCAGGATCAGCGGATATGACTATGTAACAGTGAGATTGTTGTGGTAATACTATTGACGGACTGCATCATATATGTTATTTTTGATTTTGTCCATACTTGCGTTTTTAATGACAACCCAGTGACTGACCCCAAGCTCCACCCTGGGACTTAGGGGTAGGGAAGATTGCATTGGGAACATTTGCTGACTGATATGGTTGTATTATTGGCTGGTATTTTGTAAAAGTGTAAAAACCGGGCAGCACAGACAGATGTGGTGTGATTGAAAGAGGAAATGCTGTGCAAGAAGCCCGAGCCGTCACACTTCCTAGACTGTGTGTAAGTTGGTGAGTGTTAACCCAGGGAAGATGAGTAGATAATATATCCTCCCTTGCACCCTGTGACTTTTTGATAATAAAGTTTACCATAGACAGACATAAAGGCCTCATCCAACTGCCTTGGGGGTATGTGTCAGATCAACATGTGCATATACACATGTTTATCTCACATGTATGGCCAGCTTGAGAACTATGTCAGACAGGTGCTTTTTTCTCAAGGCTACATGTAGCATATTTTGTTTTTGTTAGGCGTAACATTGCAGCATGCGAGTCCATCAACATGCCTTCATACAAATGTGCTGACATCACTTTTTCCTGTGTCATACCGGTCAGTCGTGGAGGTGGTCACAGACACGGTAAGCCTCTCACTGAAAGTAATTGCAGACAACTAGTTATTATAGGTGTCTGGGCTGGCAGATCAGCTAATGTTTAGATTAGGTTCCACTTTTGCAGGTAAATTGGAATATTACATACTTTATACTTCTTACATGTCCACATTACCATAGCATACTTTTAAAAAATATATCATTAAAAAAATCGCTGCTTTTTAGATGTTCTTTTCTGGGGACTCCAGCGCTGAAAAATCCTTCTTGGTTCTCTTTGTTTATGAGGAGACTGGGAGCTGTGTTTACCATAATTAACCCTGTCTGTACTGTGCTGGCAGAACTCATTATCAATTGTAATCTAGATTGTCTGTCCTAACAAAGGGTAATGCCAATCGGAAATTCCGACAAAAAAAATCCAATGTGAGCTTTTGGACGGAAATTCCAATCGTGTGTATGCTCCATCGGACTTTTGCTGTAGAATTTCCGCCAACAAAAGATTGAGAGCTGGTTCGGAAATTCAAAAGCATTGAACTTCATTTTTTCGGCTCGTCATAGTGTTGTACGTCATCGCGTTCTTGACGGTCGAAAGTTCAGAGAACTTTGTGTGACCGTGTGAATGCAAGCCAAGCTTGAGTGGAAAATCCGATCGTGCGTATGCGGCATTATGCTAGGTTTCTTGCATTGTATGTTAACGAAAGGTAGCTCGGCCTGTCCTAAGGCCGGCCATGCACGGCAGGGGGGCATAGGCAGGCAGGGGAAGCTGTCCCCACTGGGAGAAGACAGTGATTATCACTAGTGGCTAGCGATAATTGCAAGAGAATCCAGCAGGCTAATTGTACCCAAGTTGATCGATCGACCAACTTGGTCTATTCAGCCTGCCCGGTTCAAATCTTGGCCAGTTCCTACTAAACCGGCTGTGACTTGAACCGTGTATGGCCGGCCTTAGCCTGTCTGTTGGGTGTGATATAGGGGTTACTTAACTCAGTGGTACATGCCTTTCAGTCCACAGCAGTCTGAAATGTAGTTAAGGGCTTGCCGGCCCACTTTTATTAAACAAAATTAATGTAAAGTTCACAAAAAAAAATAGTTGCCACGCAGGGGATTTTCACTTTCAAAACAGGTATCGAAAATGCCAAGCCCACTAGCTTTCTCTTCAGCAGCTCCTCTGCTCTGGTCAGGATCCTTCATACCCATCTCTCCTAGCTCACTCCAGCCTTTAGTTACAACAGCCACCTGCATGGGATCACTTACTGGCCTCTCAGTAGGGGATCTCCTGGTACTCCAGGGTCTTTCACTCCACCGAGATGGACAGACTCCCTCCCTTGTCACCTCGGCTCTCCCAGTCCTCCAGACTCACTCAGCTGTCCCGACTCTCACAGTCCTTTGGGTGGAGAATCTCTCCAACATGGAGTGCAGTCTCTTGAGTAGATCACCTCTCCTCCTTATGGGAGTATGCCTGTCTCCTGATAGAAGCACTGCACTATGGTCAGGTCCTTGCTTATAACGAGTGTGCACACCTTCACACTCACACAGCCTGCAGGTCTCCAGTAAGACCTGGACATAGGATTGGAGACGTCTTCCCACCTATATCTCTTTGAAGTCTCCAAACTCCAGACCCTGATCTGGGATTACCAAACCCAGAGAACACGGACAAGCCAGTCTTCTCTACTCAACTCTAATGCCGCGTACACGCGATCGGAAATTCCGACAAGAAAACCGTGGATTTTTTTCCCAACGGAATGTTGGCTCAAACTTGTGTTGCATACACACGGTCACACAAATCTTGTCGGAAATTTCGAAGGTCAAGTACGCGGTGACGTACAAGACGTACGACGAGCCGAGATCAATGAAGTTCAATTGGCAATTCGGCTCTTCTGCTTGATTCTGAGCATGTATGTTTTTTTTTTTCCCCCGTCGGAATTGCATACAGATGATCGGAATTTCTCTCGAATTTTTGTGGTCAGAAATTCCGACAGCAAATGTCCGATGGAGCTTACACACGATCGGAATTTCCGACCAAAAGCTCCCATCGGACATTTCTTGTCGGAATTTACGATCATGTGTACGCGGCATAACTTTGAGAATCCTGGGTGCCTTTTGCCTATACTCACACACTGGCAGGGCCTAGCATTGTCACATGGGGCACAATCACTCTGCCCTAGTTCAGAAATGCGTTTACAGCCATAACACCTTCTCCCAAGAAACAGCTTTAATACAAGAAATATTTAAAAAACAAATTTCTTTTAGGTATGTTGTGTGCCTGGGAACACACAACAAACCTATAACAGGGTTGTCTAATTTAACCACATTTGTGGTACAAATGTGTTTAGTATTATGGGCTACAAGCACAGAAGCAGCTTCACTTCCATGAACTATTGACTGAGTAAAGGAGGTTTAGCACACATTCACATGGATGGCCAGGGTGTGGTAAAAGTAGGTGGGTGAGACGCAGTTTTACTGACCCCCCACCTAAACAAGGATGTGAAGCCAATCAGGGCTGTACACATTCTCCCTGGAGCCAACTGCAACCAATTCAAGTGAACAGGGCCACTCAGCAACCACCTTGCCCTTGTGGCATTGTGATTTGCCCTTTTCAACGTTAAAACAAGCTACTATTGACTCCTAGCCACCTGTCAAACAACCTTTAGAAAAGTGATCCACTGGGAATCTTTTTTAGAGGGGTGGAAAGGGCTGCCGCATGTCTGGACTAGCCCTTAGTTTGCTTACCAGTAGTTGACTTGACATACTCATCTGTCCCACCTCCATCACCTGTTTATCAGGGGAAAGCAATAGCAATCAGGAGAAACTCACTCTATCCAGATTAACCTAAACTGACTCTCACTTTAAATAAAATAAATCTGATAGCACTACCTTGAAACATTGGAGCTTTGCCCCATACTTCCCATAATGTCATTACACTACTGTTTGTGATTAGCCTGTGGAAAGGGACAGGGTGGTTCGCACTGTGGACACCGCAATCGTCACCTTGTCTGGGGGCAAACAGGTTTTGCAACATCGCATCACAGTAGTTCACCATAAAATTGATTCAATTGTCTCCCAGGTGTCTTGTGCCTGGTGGGTTAAGTGAGGTTAGGGGGCGTGCAGAAATGGTTACTATAGATTGAAAGTATCCCCACCCTTCAGTGTTATCAGCCTTGGGCCCCAGTTAGAAGACCCAGTCACCGCTGTAGCCTTAACAGAGACACTGAGCTTAGGTTTATGCTCTGACAGGGAGAGAATACAACTAGTAAGAGCACACACATCCAAACATTACCTCATATAAAGGAGATATTATAAAAATAAATAAATATATAAAACAACCATTAGAGTTTTCCTAAGTGAGGGTTAAATGTTAAATTCAGATGCTTACATACTGTTGTGCTCATAAGTTTATATACCCTGCCAGAATTTATGATTTCTTTGCCATTTTTCAGAGAATGTGAATGATAACACAAAAACTTTTCTTTCACTCATGGTTAGTGTTTGGCTGAAGACATTTATTATCAATCAACTGTGTTTACTCTTTTTAGATCATAATGACAACAGAAACTAGCCAAATTACCCTGATCAAAAGTTTACATTCCCCAGTTATTGCCCCCTTTTAACAATGACAGCTTGAAGTCTTTTGTGGTATTTGTGGATGATGGTTCTTTATCTTCCCAGATGGTAAATATGCCCATTCCTCTTGGCAAAAAGCCTCCAGTTCCTGTAAATTCTTGGGCTGTCTTGCATGAACTGCACATTTGAGATCTCCCCAGAGTGGCTCAATGATATTGAGGTCCGGAGACTGAGATGGTCACTCCAGAAGCTTCACTTTATTCTGCTGTAGCCAATGACAGGTCAACTTGGCCTTGTGTTTTGGATCATTGTCACGTTGGAATGTCCAAGTATGTCCCATGCGCAGCTTCCTGGCTAATGAATGTATATGTTCCTCCAGTATTTTTTGATAACATACTGCATTCATCTTGCCAACAATTTTGACCAAATTTCGTGTGCCTTTGTAGCTCACACATCCCCAAAACATCAGCGATCCACCTCCGTGTTTCACAGTAGGAATGGGGTACCTTTCATCATAGGCCTTGTTGACTCCTCTCCAAATGTAGCATTTATAGTTGTTGCCAAAAAATTTTTTTAGGTCTTATCACTCCAAATGACTTTGTGCCAGAAGGTTTGAGGCTTGTCTCTGTGCTGTTTGGCGTATTGCAAGCGGGATATCTTGTGGCATAATGGCAGTAATGACTTTCTTTTGGCGACTCGACCATGCAGCCCTTCTTTCTTCAAGTGCCTCCTTATTGTGCATCTTGAAACCACACGACATGTTTTCAGAGAGTCCTGTATTTCACCTGAAGTTATTTGTGGGGTTTTCTTTGCATTCTGAACAATTTTCATGGCAGTTGTGGCTGACATTTTAGTTGGTCTACCTGACCGTGGTTTGGTTTCAACAGAACCCCTCATTTTCCACTTCTTGATTAGAGTTTGAACACTGCTGATTGGCATTCTCAACTCCTTGGATATCTTTTTATATCCCTTTCCTGTTTTATACAGTTCAACTACCTTTTCCCGCATATCCTTTGACAATTCTTTTGCTTTCCCCATGACTCAGAATCCAGAAACGTCAGTGCAGCACTGGATGAAAGATACAAGGGTCTGTCAGGAGTCCAGAAACTCATTGACCTTTTTATAACCACACACTAATTACAAGCAAACAGATCACAGGTGAGGATGGTTACCTTTAATAGCCATTCAAACCCCTTTGTGTGCATGTTATTAGGCCAAAATCACCAGGGTATGTAAACTTTTCACCAGGGTCCTTTGGGTAGTTTCTGTTGCCATTATGATTAAAAAAGAGTAAACACAGTTGATTGATAATAAGCCTCATGCCCACTGACGTTTTTACAGCTGCGTTTTTTAGAGCTTAAAAACGCCTGTCCATGTTATTGTAAATAAATATTTTTTTTGAAAAAAAAAAAAAAAAACGTCGGAGCTAAAAACGCGACCGCGTGTTAGTGCGCGTTAGTGCGCGTTTTTTGACGCTCGCGTTTTTTTCTGCCTAAGGCCCCATGCACACAGGGCGTTTTTGCAGCTGCTAACAGCAGCTTTAGACGTTTTTTTTTACAGCTTCAAAACGCCCATCCATGTTATTCTATTGTGTCATGCACACTAGAGCTTTTATGAGCTCCAAGTGGCATAGGCGTTTTCCAGCTGCAAAAAAAACCCAATTCCAGTGCGTTCTGGAGCTCCAAGTTCGAGCTGCAAAAACGCCTGACGCTATTAAACGCGCATAAACGTGCAAAAAACGCCGCGAAAACGCGCAAAAACGCCGCAATTTGCGTTTTTGAGGTCCGGGATTTTTTATTTTTTTTTAAAAGGTCAAAAAATGTCAAAAAATGTTTACAAAACATGGACAGGCGTTTTTAAGCTCTAAAAAAAGCGGCTGTAAAAACGCCCTGTGTGCATGGGGCCTTATTCTGACGCTGAGGTCCTGGGTTTTTTTTACAGCTTAAAAACGTCTAGGCTATTTGCAGCTCAAAAACGTCTAGGTGGGCATGAAGGTATAGACTAACATGGACAGGCGTTTTTTAAGCTGTAAAAAACGCTCAAAAACGCGGCTGTAAAAACGTCCGTGGGCATGAGGCCTAAATGGTTTCAGTTAAACACTAACCATAAGTGAAAGAAACGTTTTTGTCTTATCATTCATATTCTCTGAAACATGGCGCACATCTTCCTGTGGTTCGGCCACACCCACTGGCCCCTATCAGCTGATCGGCGGCCATGTTTGTCCACCCTGTATGCAGATATTGCCGTTCGGCGGCCATCTTTTTGTGGGCTATGGCTGCTTGACCTCTATCTTCTGTCGGCGGCCATTTTCTTAGAGCCCACATTATCTTCCATACAGACGTTTTTGGCAACCATTTTTCGAGAGCCTCCGGTCTCTAGGGTGCATTACACTGGCGCGAAAATTCACACAGGAAGTGCTGATAAAAGAAGCAGACTGACACAGCAGCAGGGGGACAGCATCACAGGCGCAGCATAGCAGTACCTATCCAGGGTGGTGAGTTGTCTGGGTGACCCAGCCTCTCTGCAGCACAGGAGGGTGGCCTATTGATATCTTGCCTGGAGCCCTGTGGGTGTCAGCGTGTGGTCAGCATGGCATCTGAGCCAGATGTCTTCTCCCCTGAAACACCAGATTTAGCAGCTGGTGTCCCTGAGGTGTCTATGGACGCTATGTCAGCAATCCTAGAGGCGTTTGCTGCCAGGGTGGAAGCAGCACACGGGAATACGGGGGGTAATAAACGCCCCCGTCCCCTGCAATCTTCTGGGGATATTTCTGATGCAGAACCAGGTCCAGGTACGGCTCATGGCCCAGATTCTGATGCATCAGAGACTGCAGACCGTGACCGATCGGACAGTGAGGATGACTCCAAGTCCAGGTCAGTACGCGAGACGGCTTTGGTATCTGACCTTATTACTGCAGTGCGGGATACGCTAAAGTTGGAAAAGACTGCAGAAGTAGCAGATACTCCAGTCCCCTTTGGGTTTCGTAAACCTGCCCGCACTGCTAAGGTGTTCCCTTGTGTGTCTTATTTTGACAAACTCTTATACAAGGAATGGGAGAACCCACTGAGGGTCTTTACAGCCCCAAAGAGGTTTGCAGTACGGTACCCCTTTGAGGAGAGTTTTCTGAAGATATGGACCTCTCCCCCTATAGTGGACCCTTCGGTGTCCAGACTTAATAGAGCCACCACTATTCCAGTAGAAGGGGCTCCTGTTTTCAAGGACCCTGGGGATAAGAAGGCTGAAGCACTCGCTCGCTACCTATACTCAGTGGTAGGCTCGGCAGTATGCCCTGCATTGGCGGGGGCCCTAGTGTCTCAGACACTTACTGAATGGGCAAAATTGCTACTCCAGGGGTTAAAGGAGCGAGATGCTCCTCCTAATGAGATAACTTTGGCCGACCAGTTGGTCCAGGGCCTTAAGTTTGTCTGCGAGTCAGACATGGATACTATTCCCCTGCTGTCAAGAGCTTCGGTTTATGCAGTAGCAATACGCCGCCTGATCTGGCTAAAGGGCTGGTCTGCGGACCAGACTTCCAAGAAAGCCCTGTTGGATCTGCCTTTTAAGGGCGACAGACTTTTTGGGGCTTCTCTGGATGACATCATCAAGGATGCCACAGGAGGTAAGAGCACTTTGCTTCCCCAAACTAGCAAGGGTAAGGGACCACGCCAAGGGCAAGGGCCCTCCTTTACTGCACGTAAGCGTTTTTTTTCGCCCCCTTAAGGCGACAGGGAAAAGACCCCAGGCCGATAAAGCGCCTGCCCAAGGACAGAAGCGTCCTTGGTCCCGCAGACCCAACAAGCCTGCGGACAAATCTGCGTCCACATGAAGGTCCGCCCCCACCCAGCTCTCGGGTGGGGGGACGTCTTCGCCAATTCGCGACTCAGTGGACTGCTCTAGTCTCCGACAGGTGGGTTTGTGAAGTAATCTCCTCAGGCTACAAGATAGCATTTCTCTCTTGTCCACCAGACAGATTCATCACCTCCAATCTCCAGCTACTACCGACCCGTTGGGAGGCCCTGTATGGGGCGGTCCAGGGTCTACTGGAACGCGGGGTAGTTATTCCAGTTCCAGAACAGGAACGGGGTCAGGGTTTTTACTCAAATCTGTTCATTGTGCCGAAGAAGGAGGGGGTTCTTCCAATCTTGGATCTCAGAGCCCTCAATTGCTTTGTGAAGGTACAAAGATTTCGGATGGAGTCGGTTCGATCTGTAGTCACAGCTCTCCATCCGGGGGACTTTCTGGCCTCCTTGGACATCAAGGACGCATACCTGCATGTCCCTATATACTCCAGACACCAGAGGTTTCTGCGATTTGCTATCGGGAAGAACCACTACCAGTTTGTGGCCCTCCCGTTTGGCCTTGCCTCAGCACCCAGGACGTTCACCAAGGTGCTCGCTCCGATTCTGGCACTTCTAAGACAGCGGGGTATCGCTATCACAGGTTACTTGGACGACCTTCTGCTGAAGGCCCCTTCAAGCTCAGAATTAGAGGTAAGCGTGTCCATTACCTGTCAGACTCTTCGAGACTGTGGTTGGATACTAAACACGCAAAAGTCAGTATTGGTGCCCACTCAACGCCTAGTGTACCTGGGGTTGATTCTGGATTCCTCAGAGGCAAAGGTATTCCTCCCTGTGGAGAAGTTGCAGACCCTCCGGGCTGCAGTACGGCAGCTGACTTCCAGGAATTGGTCGTCACTCCGTTTTTGCATGCGAGTGTTGGGCCTCATGGTAGCCTCCTTCGAGGCGGTCCCATATGCTCAATACCACACTCGAGTGTTACAGAAGGAAGTTCTGTCCAGATGGAACAGATGCCCTTCATCTCTGGATTATCAAATCCGAGTGAGCCACCTAGTCAGGAGATCCCTGGTATGGTGGCTGACAGCACCGGCTCTAATGGCCGGGAAGTAATTTCTTCCGGTTTACTGGATAGTGATCACGACGGACGCCAGCCTTACAGGTTGGGGGGGAGTCTGGGGTGTCCAGTCGGCGCAGGGTCGCTGGACCCCAGAGGAAGCCCTCCTGCCGATCAATGTCCTGGAGATCCGGGCGATCAAGCTGTGCCTCTTCAAATGGTCTCAGAGACTGCAAGGGCGTCCAGTCAGGATCCAGTCAGACAACGCCACAGCAGTGGCATATGTCAATCATCAAGGAGGAACAAGAAGCTCAGCTGCAGCATCGGAGATCGCTCGCATCCTGAAGTGGGCAGAGAGGAGCGTACCGGCACTGTCGGCCGTGTACATTCCGGGTGTGGAAAACTGGCAGGCGGACTACCTGAGCCGCCAGATGCTGGACCAGGGAGAATGGTCCTTACACCCGGAGGTGTTCCAACTCCTCTGCCAAAGATGGGGCACACCAGACGTAGATCTTCTGGCTTCCCGACTCCATCGGAAGGTATTGAGATTTGTGGCCCGGTCAAGAGACCCATGGGCAGACGCAACGGACGCGTTGGTAGCATCGTGGGGTCAGTATCGGCTAATCTATGCCTTTCCTCCCTTAAAGGGGTTGCTCCACCGGAAAAAAAAAATTAAAAGCCAGCAGCTACAGCTACAGCAGCTGCTGGCTTTTAATATTTGGACACTTACCTGTCCTGGAGTCCAGCGACGTCCGCAGCAGAGGACGAGCGACCGCTCGTCGCTCTCCTGCTCCCTACGCCATCCTCGCTGAGGGAACCAGGAAGTGAAGCCCTGCGGCTTCATGCCCGGTTCCCTACGGCGCATGCGCGAGTCGCGCTGCGCCGTTCTGATTGGTGCTCCTGTATTCTGGGAGCCGAGTGTCTCCCAGAACACCAAGGGAAGTCTGCGGGAAGTGACGTAACTCCCGCAGATTCCCGGAGACAGGACTCCCGGATGTGGGTGAAAATACCTGTCTTAGACAGGTATCTTCACCCCCCTCCCCCCTGAAAGGTGTCAATTGTGACACCGGAGGGGGGGAGGGTTCCAAATAGCAAAAGTTGCTATTTAGGGTGGAGCTCCACTTTAAGGCTTCTTCCTCTTCTGCTCCGCAGAGTGGAGGCAGAGGGAATTCCAATGATCCTAATCGCTCCAGATTGGCCTCAGCGTCCTTGGTACGCCGATCTAGTACGTCTGGTAGCAGACGTCCTCTGGCGCCTACCACTACGGAAGGACCTGCTATCGCAAGGTCCCATATTCCATCCTGCTTTACAGTCATTGGCTTTAACGGCATGGCTGTTGAGAACCAGGTACTGAGAGACCGGGGCCTGTCAGACTCAGTAATCTCTACTATGAGAAGTGCTCGAACACCGTCCTCTAGGAAGGTCTATCACCGCACTTGGAGGGCCTACATCTCCATGTGTGAGGAAATGAAATGGCATCTGCGTACCTATTTGGTTTCCAGAATCCTGCTGTTTTTACAGCATGGGGTGGACCAAAGGCTTGCCCTAAGTACGATTAAGGGACAGATATCTGCCCTGGCTGTCTTTTTCAGCGACCCCTGGCGACTCACTCTCTCGTGAGTACATTTGTGCAGGGGGTCCGACATGTGGCCCCTCCGGTCCGTCCCCCGTTACCTCCGTGGGACTTGAACCTGGTCCTCTCGGTGCTTCAGAAGGCACCGTTTGAGAATATTAGAGATATTCCCCTGTTGACACTTTCTCAGAAAGTGGTCTTTTTGGTGGCTGTTACGTCAGTTAGACGAGTCTCTGAGCTGGCAGCCTTGTCCTGCAAGGCTCCCTATTTGATTTTCCACAAGGATAAGGTGGTGCTGCGGCCGCAGCCTTCCTTTCTTCCGAAAGTCGTTTCGGCTTTTCATCTCAACGAAGACATTGTACTTCCATCCTTGTGTCCTCAGCCGTCGAATCCTAAGGAGTCGGCGTTGCATTCCTTGGACGTTGTCCGAGCTTTGAGAGTATACCTATCTGCTACTTCCCTGTTCCCGGAAGTCAGACTCACTGTTTATTTCGGTGGCTGGTCCCAAGAAGGGCCAAGCAGTCTCATCGGCCACCATCTCTAGGTGGATCCGACAGATAGTAATCCAGGCTTACGCCTTAAAGGGTCAGGCGCCCCCCTTTCCTGTCACGGCGCATTCGACCAGGGCAATAGGTGCCTCTTGGGCTTTCCGACATCAAGCGTCTGTTTCCCAATTATGTAAAGCGGCGACTTGGTCGTCCGCTCACACTTTCACAAAATTCTACAAAGTTGATGTAGGTGCATCTTCGGATGCCTCTTTCGGCCGCAAGGTTTTGCAAGCGGCTGTTTAGAGTTGCAACTCCTCTGTTGGAGGAGTGCTGTTTTTGTGTTTTGGGGTGAAGTTTGTTTTTATGCTGTACCACCCCTCGTTTTTTTCTCTGACACTGCTTTGGGACGTCCCACTTTGTCAATAGAGAAGCTGTGTCGGTCCATGGACGAAAGAGTAAATAGGATTTTTTACTCACCGTAAAATCCTTTTCTCTGAGTCCATGGACCGACACAGCACCCACCCCTCCTTTTAAGTTTGTACTGCTTTTTGACGAACTGATCTGCGAAGATGCAGACTGAGAGGGTATACCCAGAGGGTCCGCCCCCTGGGCGGTACTGTAGAAGGTGTGATGCAACACTTTTTACAAGTTTTTCTGCCTAGTCACTCCTAATTAACGGATAATACCCACTTTGTCAATAGAGAAGCTGTGTCGGTCCATGGACTCAGAGAAAAGGATTTTACGGTGAGTAAAAAATCCTATTTTTAACAGGCTGGCAGAAGGAAGAGAATGATGCAGTGTTATTTTTGGGAGAAGTTATGCCGCGTACACACGATCATTTTTCCAGTCGGGAAAAATGACATTTTTTCCTTTGAACGAGAAAAACGATCGTCTGTGGGCTTTTTGCCGTTTTTCCCGACGGAAAAAAACGGCATTAATCACGACGAGAAAAATTAGAACATGCTCTAATTTTTCTCGTCGTGATTCCTGTCATTTTTTTCCGCTGCAGTTTTCCCATAGGGAAACACTGCCGCGGAGCCTACACACGGTCGTTTTTCTCGCCAAGAGAAAAAATGATGGGAAAAACGGCCGTGTGTGGGGGAACAACCCGTTCCCTCGTTTTTCCTGTCGTGATTCACAGCGGTGTTTTCACCGCCGTGAATCACGATCGTGTGTACACGGCATTGCGCTTTAAAGGCTAAAATTCTTCAGTATTTTGGCTTGAAATCTCAGTGTTATATAGTTGTAGGGCAGTGTGCTGGTTCCTAGAAGGATATGAGTAGACATGATTTGCCTTGCAAATCTGCTTTCATGATTCTGAAGTAACTTGTAGGTTATTTCTGTGAGATAAAGGGTCAAGAGTAGGGTTGAGCGGACCCGAACTGTAAAGTTCGGGTCCGTACTGAACTTTTGGGTTTTTGGGTTCCGGGCCCAAACAATTGACTGTATGTTCAGGTCCGGTGTTCGGCAATATGCATGTAAAGTCACGCTTGTTTCCCGTGCTTAGAACTGTCCCTGCACAAAGTGTAATTTCTGAAGGAAAAAAAGTCATTTAAAACTCACTCGCGGCTATAATGAATTGTCGGCTCCCGGCAATACATTGAGAAGTCATTGATAAAAAAAAAAAGCGTGGGGGTTCCCCCAAATTCAATTACCAGTCCCTTCAGGTCTGGTATTGATATTAAGGGGAACCCTGCCGCAAATAAAAAATAAATAAATGCGTGCGGTTCCCCCCAAATATCCATTTCAGGTCTGGTATGGATTTTAAGGGAAACTCCACCCCAATTTTTTTTTAAAAAATGGCGTGGAGTTCCCCCAAAAATCCATACCAGACCCTTTATCCGAGCACGCAACCTTGCAGGCCACAGGAAAAGAGCGGGGGACGAGAGAGCCCCCCCCCCTCCTGAACCGTACAAGGCCACATGCGCTCAACATGGGGAGGATGTCCCCATGTTGATGGGGACAAGGGCCTCATCCCCACAACCCTTGCCCGGTGGTTGTGGGGGTCTGCGGGCGGGGGGCTTATCGGAATCTGGAAGACCCCTTTAACAAAGGGGACCCCCAGATCCCGGCCCCCCCTATGTGAATTGGTAATGGGGTACATTGTACCCCTACCATTTCACAAAGAAAGTGTAAAAAATAAAAAATACACAGACACGTTGGGAAAGTCCTTTATTAAAAATAAAAAAATAAAAAATTAAAAAAAACATTCCAGCGATGAAATCCAGTGTCCCACGGCGATCCGATGTCCGGCGCTGTCCACACGAAATGTCATTGGCTGAGCCTGAGTGGACCTGATGGGGAACTTCCTCCGCAGTGTAATAAATGAATAGACCCGCCCCTTCTAAAGTTCCCCATCAGGTCCGCTCAGCCAATGACGTAGGTGTAAGGCTGAGGACCTGATGCGGAACGTGAGAAGGGGCGGGGGTCTATTCATGTATTACACTGTGGAGGAAGTTCCCCATCAGGTCCGCCCCCTCGTATGTCAGACCCCGCCTACGTCATTGGATGAGCGGACCTGATGGGGAACTTCCTCCAGTATAATAAATGAATAAACCCGCCCCTTCTCACGTTCCGCATCATGAGCTGAGCGGACCTGATGGGGAACTTTAGAAGGGGCGGGTCTATTCATTTATTACACTGCGGAGGAAGTTCCCCATCAGGTCCGCTCAGGCTCAGCCAATGATGTTTCGGGTGGACAGCGCTGGACATCGGATCGCCGTGGGACACTGGATTTCATCGCTGGAATGTTTTTTATTTATTTTTTTGTTTGTTTTTTTAAAAAGGACTTTCCCAACGGTGTCTGTATTTTTTTTTACAATTTTTTACACTTTCTTTGTGAAATGGTAGGGGTACAATGTACCCCATTACCAATTCACATAGGGGGGGGCCGGGATCTGGGGGTCCCCTTTGTTAAAGGGGTCTTCCAGATTCCGATAAGCCCCTTGCCCGCAGACCCCCACAACCACCGGGCAAGGGTTGTGGGGGTGAGGCCCTCCATGTTAAGGGCATGTGGCCTGGTACTGTTCAGGGGGGGCGCTCTCTCGTCCCCCCCCTCTTTTCCTGCGGCCTGCCAGGTTGCGTGCTCGAATAAAGGGTCTGGTCTGGATTTTTGGGGGAACTCCACGGCATTTTTTTTTTATTTGGAGTTCCCCTTAAAATCCATACCAGACCTGAAGGGCCTGGTAATTGAATTTGGGGGAACCCCCACGCATTTTTAATTTTTTTTTATCAATGACTTTTCTATGTATTGCCGGGAGCCGACAATTCATTATAGCCGCAAATGTGAGTTTTAAATGACTTTTTTTTCTTCAGAAATGACACTGTGCAGGGACAGTTCTAAGCACGGGAAACAAGCGCGAATAGTCCTCAGAAGTTCGGGTCCCCATTGACTTCAATGGGGTTCGGGTTCGGGGTCAAGTTCGGTCCCGAACTCAAACTTTTTTCCGAAGTTCGGCCGAACCCGAACATCCAGGTGTCCGCTCAACTGTAGCCAAGAGGCAGCTCTTTGCCCACTTTCATACTGCCAACTGAATACCCCTATACCCAGTGAAAAAAAGGCCAAATGCACGCTTGTGTTCTGAGAAACTTCACCTTCGATTTGCTTTCATAAAAAATGAATGCAGACTGCGGTGTGTATCTTTATTTGATACTGCAGTTGTTTCATTTGTATTTATTACTGCATCCAACGCCTGTGTGTACAAGGTCTAAGGATTAATTCTCCTAAACTTCCCACTGTGCATATAGTGGGCAAATAATCTTATTGTAGAACAGGTAGAAAATACATTTTATTTTTGTTTTAACATAGACATTTTGAGCATACTAGACCTTCCTCTTGTTTTTCCTTTATATACTGTATGTATTGTAAGTGAACCTTTAGTTATGTTCCGTGACTCAAACATGAGGGAGCAGGAGCTTGTGCTGCAGAGCACCCAGGAGATACAATATGCAAATATAGGCATTCAGTTTAGAAAGTCGGCATTCTTCTCTTTTTCTCTGCAGTGCATGCCTCTGTATTGGTCACATTGGCGTAGAGCTGTGCATTGAAAAATGTGGCTGAGGAGGCAGAGTTCTTAATATTCTCATTGGGCATCCACACCTTTATGCCCCTTTCACACTGGGGCGTTTTCAGGCGTTTTGGCGCTAAAAATAGCGCCTGAAAAACGCCTGAAAAAATCCTGCCCTGCAGTCTTCAATGTGAAAGCCTGAAGGCTTTCACACTGAAGCGGTGCGCTAGCAGGACCGCTCCAAAAGTCCTGCTAGCTGCGTCTTTGGAGCGGTGAATGAGCGGTGTGTTTACCGCTCCTTTACCGCTGCTGCCCATTGAAATCAATGGGACAGCGCGGCTATACCGCCCGCAATGCGCTACTTCAGCAGCGCATTTTGGGGGCGGTTTTAACCCTTTCTCGGCCGCTAGCGGGGGTTAAAACCGCACCGCTAACGGCCAAATATCGCGGCAAAAACAACGGTATATCGGCCCTAAAAATAGCGCTGCTATACCACCAGCGCACCTCCCATGCCCAGTGTGAAAGGGGCCTTAGGGCCTATGCCTTCCCGATCACTCACAGCCAGCTTCCTACTGAGCATGCATGGAATCACCGACTCTAGCATCATAGAATGTGGGATATGTATCCAAGGAGGTTGCATCATCCTCATCTCCGAAAAAGAGATGTAGGTACTTGAATGTGATTGGTTGCTGTGTCACAATAAAGACTTTCCTGCTGCTGGCAATTATGTGGAATAGGTCCTGCTGTCTCACTCTGGAAGTCTCTTGGTCTCGTCAAGATCTAGGGAATTCCTGGTAATGTTCCCCTGTCTACTGGCTGGCTTGGTGAATAGCATCACTACTCCAGTCACACAGCAGGCTGGGGCAGAGAGATGATGCTACTGAGGAAGAGAGAGTTGGGAGCAGGCATGGGCTATGCTCTTTACACCTGTACAACTTTTGGCTATAGAGAGAACACATGGCCAGGAGTTTTCTACTACTTGTGACTACATTCCCATGTTTCTTTTGCATTTCCTGTTTGTTAAACATGTTTTGCCACCATTGCTCTGTGCTGTCTGTGAATTGCATTATGGGCTGATGGTTGCTTTTGTATTGCCAAGATTAACAGTTGTTTTTGTTTTTTTTTACCTGTATTGTCACATTTGCCTGTTTGTCTCTCTTTATTGTTTCTCTGTTGTCCGCTTGTTTCCTGTTTGTTGCTCATGGCTTTAGTAGAATAAGTAGAAAAGGAGATCTCCAGCTCCCCCTCCTATTGTCTAAAAGGGTAAAATATTATAAACCTTGATTTGTCTTGTAGAAGGCAATAAAACAAGGAGATAACCATTTTCTCATCAGTGGGTGTTATAAAGTTCTTTAAAGATAAACAAAGTTTCCAGTAATCACATGAATGCCAACATCTCTGAATATACCGGGTAAAAAAAACACATACCTGGGTGGGACTATTTAGGCATTCAATGTATTTAAATAACATATGGGGGTTGATTTACTAAGGCAAATCCACTTTGCACTACAAGTGCACTTAGAAGTGCAGTCGCTGTAGATCTGAGGGGCAGATCTGAAATGAGGGGAAGCTCTGCTGATTTTATCATCCAATCATGTGCAAGCAAAAATGCTGTTTTTTATTTTCCTTGCATGTCCCCCTCAGATCTACAGTGACTGCCCTTCCAAGTGCACTTGCAGCGCAAAGTGGATTTTCCTTTAGTAAATAAACCCCATAGTTTTTAACTATGCCACATGCATTTACCACATGCATTTAAATAACATATAGTTTATTGAAGATGTATACAGTACGTTAAAAAGGAAGACAATAGAAACAATGCATAGGGCTGAAGAAATGATCAAAATATATTGTCTACAAATCTCTTTAAACCAACGCGTTTTGATAATAAGCAGCTAACTCAAACCACCACCCCAAGTCCCAGAGCATCCCTGAGTGCGCCAAGTGATGGAGAAAGACCTCAAACTCACCCATTAATGGTACAGTGCGAAACCCAAACAATAAAGCAAAGTTACAATGTTCATACAATAAAATATAAACATGAAAATAAACAGCCAGTGAGCGGGGTGGGTGGGTGAATGGACATACAGCTCTGTGTGTGTGAATGGACATGCAGAGCAGCGGCTCCAGTGCCCCCATAGCCAGAGGCTAGCTATTGGGGGCACTTAGCGGGGGGGGTAGAGGAGCCAGGAACGCCCACGAGGGGACACAAAAAAAAACGGGGGATTGGGGCTGCTCTGTGCAAAACCATTACACAGAGCAGATAAGTATGACATGTTTGTTATTTAAAAAAAAATCAAGCCTTTAAAGTGGTTGTAAACCCACTTTTTCAACTTGCACCTACAGGTAAGCCTAGATTAAAGGAGTTGTAAAGGTACATTTTTTATTTTCTAAATAGGTTCCTTTAAGCTAGTGCATTGTTGCTTCACTTACCTTTTCCTTAGATTTCCCTTCTAAATATTTTTTTTCTTTGTTTTCTTTGTCTGAATTTCTCACTTCCTGTTTATCTTCAGTAAGCTGTTCAGTAAGCTGTTCTGGATGACTCCACACCACTCGGATGATGGTGTGGAGTTCAGTGAGGAGAAACAGGAAGTGAGAAATTCTGACAAAGAAAACAAACCTTTAGAAGGTAAATCAAAGGAAAAGGTAAGTGAAGCAACAATGCACTAGCTTAAAGGAACCTATTTAGAAAATAAAAAATGTACCTTTACAACTCCTTTAAGGCTTACCTGTAGGTGCAAGAAATATCTCCTAAACCTACACGGTTTAGGAGATATTTACTAAAAAGACAGGCGCCGCTGTCTACGGCGCATGCGCGCCGTAGACAACGGCGCATTCATGGGGTTAATCCCATTCACAAAATCGGCTACTTCCCAGCAATCGCTGGGCGTAGCCGAAGAAAAGGCTCTCGCGCGCATGCGCAGAGTGACGTCTCCGCCGCTCCGGCCAATCACAGTGCCGGAGCGGCGCTGTGATTGGCTGCGGCGGCGATACCCGGAAGTAACCTTCCGGCTATCGCCGCAGCGATGGATGCGGCTGAAGAGGGAGACGAGGACGGCTTCGGGGGCCCCGATCTAAGGTAAGTGATGCATAATGAGCTATTATGCTAGTCATAATAGCTCATTATGCCTTTCTCTTACAGGTGGTTGTGAAAAAAAAAAAAAAATTATCGGGTTTACAACCACTTTAACACCATTTTATGGTAGCTGCTGTTAGAAATGCTAGAAGTCCTTCTTGTTAAAAAAAAGAAATGCTAGAAGTCAGGGATGAGCTCCGGCATGTTCGCATTGAACGCGTGCAGAGCCCGCCAGGAAGTCGGCACCGCGCTGCGCTAATCACTGCCAGGGAGACATTTCCCGATGATCGGCTGCAGAGATCGGGAAATGTCTCCCTGGCAGTGATTAGCGCAGCGCGGTGCCGACTTCCTGCCGGGCTCTGCACGTGTTCAATGCAAACACTCTGGAGCTCATCCCTACTAGAAGTTGGTGACCCCAGAATGATGTGTCTTTCAGGGAAAGCCAGAGTTTCTGTAGGGATGGTTGGACCCAAGCTATAAACTGGTCCAAAACTGCTGCCTGGTAATAAACTCAGAGGTCTAGCTATCACAAGCCTCCAGCTTTTTAAAAGTTGGTCAGCAGTGGTGGGGAGATTGTCACCCATTTATGTTGCCACACCTTTTGTTTAATGTAGTTGTCACGAGTTTAGTTGGTAAACAGATGAGGAGAGTTTGGAAAATAATTTAGGATTTTTGGAAGTATTTGCAATGTAAAAGCTGCAATTGTCAATATCCTGGATAGTTCAAATGTAGAAATATTGGATATCTTGTGGTGCATAATGGAAAGAAGTTGTTTGTAATTGCTTTAGGGGTAACAAGGTTGAATACCTAGTTATGAGATGGAAGGAAATTCCAAAGTGTGGGGAAACAATCTGTATTGCCTTTTAAAGGTAGGGAGTATCCCAATATTCAAGATATGGGCTTTACCCGCTTATACCCTATAGTGTGTGTAGCGACCTCACCCTTTACTCCCTTCTGGCACTTGGCTCTCGTCTAGGGGACCAGGGAGGAGCGTGTGGCGCACCACCAGCTCACACCATACTGTATGCAAATATGGAGCTAATCAAACTATACCTTCGGGTCTGTGTTTCCATCCAGAGCCAAACCTTCTCTTGAGAATGATTCCCACCGTCCATGCAGGTGGAGGTAGGACCCTTAGCTCCCAGTAAGTTACTGTCCACACCGCTGAAAGTCCAACACTTATTTATTCGTAGCAATAAACAGTCTCTGTGAGAGCAGACGAGGTGGGGAAGGAAGGTCCAGGCACAAACTTGAACTTGGTTTTCTCCTGTTCTGTATAACACCAACAGGCTTGACGCACAGTCGCTGCCACCGACCATGAGAACTTGAACTACCTTCTAGAAGCAATGGCCCCTGTCAGGGAAAGGACATCCATCCAGACAGTTACCAGGGGCCCCACCGTCACCAGCGAATGCTGCACCGGGTCTTTGGAAAGGGTTACCTCCCTGGCCTCCTCGTCCTAGATTCGGGTGTCCACACCGGGGGACACCCTAGGAGCCCTCGATCCCTTGCGAAACCCAATCGAAGGTACTGGGCCCCAGGCCTCCAGAAAGTACCTCACCCCAGACCGAAGGTGTCTGGGGCGAGACCGCAGCTCCCTCTCCTGGGCCTAGGGAACCCGGAGACCACCATCACTCACCCCCAGGCTGAAGGTGCCTGGGCATGGACCCCGAGCAGAAGACGTCTGACCCCTTTATACCCTCCCACAACAGGCACAGCAGGTTCCCCGCCCCGCTGTACTACTGCCGCGAGAGGACACAAAGGGCACAGCTCTCCAATGGTGGTTCAACCCCGGCCTATGGCGACAGCGCCACCTATAGACCCCAGGGAACTGGACACCATTGATATTCTCCACTGGCATAAATTGGTCCAGAGATATAAACGGGGGATTAATGACAGTGGGGGCACCCCATAAAATAATGGCGGAGGTATTGGAGGCAAATTCATTTGCCTATAGATCCCCTACGGTTAAGATGGCCATAAAAGTATGGAAAGCAGTAAAATCAATTGGAGGACAGGGTGGAGTAACAGAACACGCGCCCCTCTGGGACAATAGGAATCTTCAGGAGCTGGAGGCGGTGGGGAAAATTAAGGAATGGGAAATAAAGGGGATAGCTAGGCTAGCCCAGTTGTATAAGGGAAGTACTCTAAAAACCTTTTCCGAACTGAGAGAGGAATATGATGTCCCTAGATACACATTTTATAGATATCTTCAAATTAGACACGCTTTAAATGCTCAGTTTGACAGGACGGGGCCAGCCTGGTGTAAATCTCCTATTCTCCAGAGACTGGATAATCAGAGTAGAACTGGGGGCTTTATTTCTGAAATGTATTCACATATATGTAAAGGAAGTATCGAGGGCCCCGAAAACCCTCAAAAGTAAGGGCAAATGGGAAGAAGACCTAGGGCCCATATCTGTGGGGCAATGGAAGAAGATACTAGAGAGGGGACACCTGGTAACAATCTCGCCCGCACAGAAGATCTCAAATCTGATGCTGCTACATAGGACACACTATACACCAAAAAGGCTGTTTAGGTTGGGGTGGAGGACGGATGCAGGGTGTCCCAGGTGTCAGGGCACGGGGGACTTGATGCACATGATATGGAGATGCCCAAAATTGTTCAGATACTGGTCAGAGGTCCTCGACACCATAAATAGGATATATAAAACAACATTAGAAAGGGAACCTAGACTGTGTATCTTGGGATTAGGGGAGGGAATAAACAGGGAGGCTAGCACAATAAAAGCAGTGCTCAGGTGTCTCTTCCACGCAAGAAAATCGATTGCGCAAAGATGGCAATCAGAGAGACCGCCATCGGTAAAAGAGTGGGTGAACGTAGTCACGGAAACAATATGGAAGGAGAAAGTAGCCTATACTAAGAGAAGGAATATTAGAGAGTACGAAAAAATCTGGAAACCATGGTTAGAAAGCATGGGGTACCCATCGTAAAATAGAAGTAATGCAGTAAGCAGAAGAAGGAAAAAAATAATAATAATGGAAAAACAAAATAAATAATGTGTGAAAAAGAAAAGAAGATAGAAACCCTAACACGAGACACCATAGACCTGGGGGGGAGGGGGGAAGGTTTAATAGAAAGGAAAAGGTGTTAATTATATAATTGTGTGTCATTAATATTATCATGGTAATAAAAGGGATGAAAACTATTAAAATATATGTACGTTCACTGTTATCTATAATGCTGAAGAAAATCAATAAAGAAAATTGAAATAAATTGGTCCAGGAATCCTAACAATTATTTCATCTGAGCCTGTTACCACTCAGATGCTTCCCCTAAATATGATCACCCGCTACATGTGAAACATGGCAAAGTTCATGTAATACCTGTTGCACTTCCAAAAGGGAAGACGCTGGTTTAGTTGTAGACCAGTAGTGTGGCTTTGGTGAGTTGTTGTTACCTTTGTAATCCCATCGATCTATGCAAGGAAAGTGAGAGCATATTGGAGGAACACACGTGTGTTGAAAGGAAAGGGCAAAGGACCATCATAGCCTAGGATATTTGTCCTGAATGGGTGAATTTTTGGAGAACCTGGGATAAGTATCTCTAGTGCACCTTATCCAAGATCCTTTCAGCCTCAAAAGCTAACAGGAGTAAGGGAATTTTCTGAGTCTCGGCTAACTTTATTAAGTTTTCTCCTGGTGCCTTCACAAATCTAAACTGCACAGGTTTAATCAGCATTGGAGTAGCGTTCAAAAGCCAATTTGGCAATAGCTTTAGCATTCATTTGTACAGTAGGACCCAGATCAGCAGAGCTACATTGTATGCCTAACCTTTTTCAGGTGAGTTGGCTAATTTTCTGCTTATGACAGTGTTACAAGTGATGGCTTTTAACATCGCAGGGGAAAAATCTGAATGAGACAGCCTCATTGAAAACTGTGACCAGATAAGGGGTTAAGATATTTTGAAAAGTTTTAAAATATTCACTGGAGAAGCTGTACAAGTCTAGTGATTTATGAGCAGGTAGGGAATGCATTACTTTCCTGATTTCTTTTTCTGTGAATGAGAAATTTAGTTGAGCCAGCAGGGACTGGTCTATTTTTGGTAATGAAATGGAGTTGTCAAACTCCACAATAGAGAAGGTAGTACATTGGGCAGTTGAGGGATCATCTTTTTAATTATTTGTAGTAGTCACTGAATGCACTTGCAATATGCTGTGGATTGAGTACTTTCTGTTTTTTGGTGACTTAAGAAATGGAGTTTGAGTTTATAATGTTGGTTGCATTGCAAGCAATTTGCCTGCACTATTTTCTTGGTAATAATATGAGAGTTAAATTTTTATTTTATTTTTCAATTAAGGATGTCTCTAAGGCTTCATGTACACTACAGCTCCTAAACTTGAGTTTAGGGGCTTTTGGTGTGTTTTTTTCGCCAAAGCTCCTAAACTCAACTCCATAAAAGCCTGTGTCCATGTACACACAGGCTTTTAGGATCGTTTAGGAGCTGCTGCGGGGAGGTTCAACCTTCCTCAACCTTCTTCAACCTTCTTCTCCTGAATGTGGAAGAATCATGTTCAGGATAGGAGTGTTTTAAACACCGGCCACAAAATCGTGGCGTGATTTTTGCCACGTTTTGCATTTTTTCCTACGGCTGGCGGTAAAAGTAGGCTATGTGTACATGTAGCCTAAGGTAATTTCCTGCCTTTGAGAAGGGCACTAGTACACTGAGGTTTAGGGAAGGCCTTATTCTGGGTTTCCAGGGACATAAATGGGTCCTGTAATGTAGACTTGTGCTGATTATTCCTTCTTCTTTTTTTCCATAGCACCAAATCAGATTTATCGGTTTATCAAGAGAAAGTGAGCAGAATTCCTCTTCTAAATACCTTGTGCACTTGACAGAGTGTAGATGCCTTTCTGTGTGAAGAAGCATTTACAAGGGATGGTCAGAGACTGAGGACATGGTACAGGAGATGGTCAGAGACTGGGGACACGGTACAGGAGATGGTCAGAGACTGGGGACACGGTACAGGAGATGGTCAGAGACTGGGGACACGGTACAGGAGATGGTCAGAGACTGGGGACACGGTACAGGAGATGGTCAGAGACTGGGGACACGGTACAGGAGATGGTCAGAGACTGGGGACACGGTACAGGAGATGGTCAGAGACTGGGGACACGGTACAGGAGATGGTCAGAGACTGGGGACACGGTACAGGAGATGGTTAGAGACTGGGGACACGGTACAGGAGATGGTTAGAGACTGGGGACACGGTACAGGAGATGGTTAGAGACTGGGGACACGGTACAGGAGATGGTCAGAGACTGGGGACACGGTACAGGAGATGGTCAGATACTGGGGACACGGTACAGGAGATGGTCAGAGACTGGGGACACTGTACAGGAGATGGTCAGAGACTGGGGACACGGTACAGGAGATGGTCAGAGACTGGGGACACGGTACAGGAGATGGTCAGAGACTGGGGACACGGTACAGGAGATGGTCAGAGACTGGGGACACGGTACAGGAGATGGTCAGAGACTGGGGACATGGTACAGGAGATGGTCAGAGACTGGGGACACGGTACAGGAGATGGTCAGAGACTGCGGACACGGTACAGGAGATGGTCAGAGACTGCAGACACGGTACAGGAGATGGCCAGAGACTGCAGACGGTATACAGGAGATGGTCAAAGACTGCAGACGGTATACAGGAGATGGTCAAAGACTGCAGACGGTGTACAGGAGATGGTCAGAGACTGCAGACGGTGTACAGGAGATGGTCAGAGACTGCAGACGGTGTACAGGAGATGGTCAGAGACTGCAGACGGTGTACCGGAGATGGTCAGAGACTGCAGACGGTGTGCAGGAGATGGTCAGAGACTGCAGACGGTGTGCAGGAGATGGTCAGAGACTGCAGACGGTGTGCAGGAGATGGTCAGAGACTGCAGACGGTGTGCAGGAGATGGTCAGAGACTGCAGACGGTGTGCAGGAGATGGTCAGAGACTGCAGACGGTGTGCAGGAGATGGTCAGAGACTGCAGACGGTGTGCAGGAGATGGTCAGAGACTGCAGACGGTGTGCAGGAGATGGTCAGAGACTGCAGACGGTGTGCAGGAGATGGTCAGAGACTGCAGACGGTGTGCAGGAGATGGTCAGAGACTGCAGACGGTGTGCAGGAGATGGTCAGAGACTGCAGACGGTGTGCAGGAGATGGTCAGAGACTGCAGACGGTGTGCAGGAGATGGTCAGAGACTGCAGACGGTGTGCAGGAGATGGTCAGAGACTGCAGACGGTGTGCAGGAGATGGTCAGAGACTGCAGACGGTGTGCAGGAGATGGTCAGAGACTGCAGACGGTGTGCAGGAGATGGTCAGAGACTGCAGACGGTGTGCAGGAGATGGTCAGAGACTGCAGACGGTGTGCAGGAGATGGTCAGAGACTGCAGACGGTGTGCAGGAGATGGTCAGAGACTGCAGACGGTGTGCAGGAGATGGTCAGAGACTGCAGACGGTGTACAGGAGATGGTCAGAGACTGCAGACGGTGTACAGGAGATGGTCAGAGACTGCAGACGGTGTACAGGAGATGGTCAGAGACTGCAGACGGTGTACAGGAGATGGTCAGAGACTGCAGACGGTGTACAGGAGATGGTCAGAGGGTGCAGACGTGGTACAGGAGATGGTCAGAGGGTGCAGACGTGGTACAGGAGATCAATGCAGCCTCACCAGTGCCCGTCAGATGCAGCCAGCCTGTGTCCCCAGGTCATCCAGCCTGTGTCCCCAGTTCAGCCTACCTGTGCAGTGGAAGAGAGGGAAGAGAGAGGAGAGACGCCGCCTGGTGATTAGAGCGCCGGGAACATAACAGCTTTCATTTTAATAGCTGTGTGTTCCCCGCGGCGCGCCGTCATACAGCCCCTCCCCCTTGTCCAGGGAACTTTGATAGACAGATCACCCGTCCTAGGATTGGATGGGTGATCTGTCTATTAAAGTGCCCGGACAAAGAGGAGGGGCTATATGTGACGGTGCGCCGCGGGGAACACACAGCTATTGAAATTAAAGCTGTTATGTTCCCGGCACTCTAATCACCAGGCAGCAGCGACTCTCCCACAACGACACCCCCGTTGTGGGCGGCACCAGGGGCAGGGGGCAGAGCCCGCCCCATTTTCGGCTCCAGTATCAGCCTATTTTCTCTTTCTGCAAATTGCCGAAAGGGCCATTTTCGGCCGATATGTGTCGGCAGCCGAAATTTCAGTGCATCCCTACTAGAAAGGCGTTGTGACAGAGTGGGGCAGTTTGGTTGTATAATGCTCTGAAATAGAAATGTATTTAGACACATGGTCAAACCATTATGTTTTGTTGCGAAAGACACTTGTCTACATGGAATCCTTGAATAGGATTGGTGCAAAGTAGAATAGGGTAAGGTATGGAGGTGCAAGCAACTCCATGCTTTAAATAGGTCTTCCCTGTGTAAAAAAAACTTTGGGTGATATCCTGGGTGTGGAACATGGTGCTGATACATCTATAGAGACATCAGGTACAGTATTAATGCCTACACGGCTAAGGAGATTATCCCACTTGATGCGTTCAGTATTTTGTTAAGGAAAGAAAATTGCTTTCCATTCGTAGCGTAAGTATTCACTATAGTAAATATTTATGAATGTTTATGTTGGTATTACAGATCAGAATGATAAGCTTAACATTTGGGCCTGGATCCAACTTGTAATGTGAATGCGACTGAGGCCTCGTACACACGGCCGAGATTCTCGTTGAAAAAAACATGTCGTTTTTTTCGACGAGATTCTTGGACAAGAAACTTGTCCCGGCCGAGTGTACACACGCTCGTTTCAAAGAACCCGCGGTTCTTTGAAAGGAGCGTACGCGGTGACGTCATCGACTACGTCGAGCATGCGCTCGTCACATTCGATGCCATCGCCGCCATCTTGGTATACCCTACGTATGCCTAGGAAGCTACCGCGCATGCGTCGAATTCATTTCGAACATGCGCGGGCTTCGGGGAGGACAGGTAAATGTACACACACTCACTTTTCTCGTCGAGAAACATGCCGAGGAGAATCTCGACGAGAAAATAGAGAGCAGGTTCTCTATTTTCTCGTTGAGGTTTCTTGTCGGTTTTCTCGACGAGAAACCCGATAGCAGCGTACACACGACCGATTTACTCGGCAAGACCTCTCTGCCAGCAAGTTTCTTGCTGGTTCTTGCCGAGAAAATCGGTCGTGTGTACGAGGCCTGAGTCCTTCACCTCATTGAGTCTTCTTCCATGTTTTTTAGCTTGTGCATTTGCTAAGAAGATGTCATGGAAGTTTTTTGAGCACTTAAGCACTTTGGTATTCAGATTTTAAACACCATATTTGGGTGAACAGCCAGATGGACAGGTGGTAGCAGGGTGCTCAAGAGTGTTTAAAATAAGCGCTGAGTCGCCTTGAGAGTTATTGAAGCTGGTGGTCTGTAAAAGGAGTACAGTGGGGACCGTCTGGTAAATGATTGGTGCTTGTCATTGAGGTGGTCAGGTGGGGAAACTGCAGCGTAGCTGCTGAACAAAACAATAGTTATAAAAGGTAAGTCTGAGGGGGCGTGGCCTAGCTATGGAGGAGTGAAGACGTGTGTCTCCTCAGCTCCTCGTCCACCGCCGCATCCACAGCGCTAACGAGGGGAGATATCACCTCCGGAACACCAGCAGGCATATCACAGGGACGGCGAGCGCTCTCCCAGCAACTGAGGGTGGACGGGACCCGGCAGGAGCAGCTGGATGCCTTCTTCAGCGGGACCCACAGACCAGGACACGAGGCCTCCAAGATGGCGCAGACGCCAAAAACAACTGAAGCAGCTAAGGCTGCGCAGAAAGCTGCGGCCCAGCAGAGACAGCTTGATGACTCCCAGATCCCCTCTCCACGGTTGGTGAGTGACACTGCCCCTCCACTCTCCCCCGGATCCTCTGCCCCTCCTGATCAGGGCCCTGACATGGCTGACTTCCTAGGAGATGGGGACATAAAACGCCATATTTGGTCCCTCCCTACCCGGGAGGACCTTGAAAAATTCACTGCCAGGGTGGAGAGGGCCTTCAGGGAGGACATAGCCCAGCTTAAGGCTGACACTTACCACTTGGGGGCTAGGATGGAAACCGTGGAGCAGAGACTTGATGAGGCCCTGCCTGTCATCTCTATGCTACAAGCCAGATGCAGCTCCCAGGATCAGAAAATTGAGACTTTGCTGTGTCAGTTGGATGACTTTGAGAACCGTAGCAGGCAAGCGAACATCCACATACGCGGCCTGCCTGAAGCTACAGCCCCTAAAGACATTGTTCCTACCCTGGAGGATGTATTTAGGGAGATTTTATGTCTGCCTGCTACTGCACCCATTGAGATTGACCGTGCTCACAGAGCCCTTAGACCACCCTCCCAAGATGTGGATAACCCTAGAGATGTCATCTGTAAGCTTCACAAATATACACCAAAAGACCGGATTATGCAAAAGATGCGTGGGAAGCAATACTTTGACGGGGCCCACCTTTACTTCTACCCTCCGCCCCCTGCTGGAAGCAGTCCAAAAGGCAGGCATGCCTTATTGCTGGGGATTCCCCTTTTATCTGCAGGTGTCCAAAGCGGGCAGGCAAGCTACGCTACGCACCAAGGATGACCTCCCACACCTTTTGAGCACCCTGGGGCTGGAGCCAGTCGACTTCCCGGACTGGAGGGTCCCGCAGGACCACCCTGACATGCAACTCCCCCAACCCTGGCTACCAGCTAAACGCAAGAGTCGCAGGCGGGACCGCAGACGACCCACTTCTACCTCTCCCTCTGGCCCCGCGTCGCCACGACACTGAATGGCAGCTCCCTTCCCCTGATCTGTTTTTTGCCTTCATGAAAGGTCTGTTTTCTTCAGTATTGGTATCCTATTTGCTCTTATCGAGTGGCTCAAGCCTTCTGAGAACACCAGTGTCTGGAGCTGGGACACAGACTTAACCGCTCAGTATGTTATTGTTTGCCCCCCTACTGGACCAAGTGCCTTTATAACTGTGACTGATCATAGGCTCCTGTTATCCTTTGGGGGAGACTTGAAGCTATGGCCCTGGTCCTGGCCCGACATGCCCACTTCTTGGATACCCTGTTATTATTAAAAAAAAATGTTTTCACCTTTCAATTTTGCACTTTGTTCCTCAGTTTTTTTTTACAGCACTTTCTCCCCCCTTGTATATTGCCTACTTGATCAGAGATGGCGGCGGACAGGGACTGACCCCCACGCCCTTCCCTCTTGCGTTGGTCCACGCTCCCCACGTAGGCCGTACCTTATTAGGTATATTTCCTTGTTTGGAGATGGGGGTGGGCCTCGGGTGCTTTTCCCCTATGGGGGTGGGCCCGACACCTGTCCCCCAGGTACTTTATGGTATGGTATTGTTACCATTGATGTATTTTGTGTTTTATGTATGTTTTGCTGCCTCTCACTGTTTTTTCTTCCTTCCCTTCTGCTCTTCTTCTTTTTTTTTTACCCCATGCCTCTTTACAGGACTTACCCCCGCCTCCTGCCCTGCGCCCGCAGTCGTGCTACGTGACTCGACTACTCCACAGACTCCATATGGCTTTGATTAAGGTAATTTCCTATAATGTGCGTGGTCTCTGCTCCCCCTGTAAATGTAGTAAGCTCTGGTGGGAACTGAAGCGGTCAGAGGCAAATGTGATTCTTTTGCAAGAGACGCACTGTACACCCCAGTCGACTCCCAAATTGCCCACCCATCTTTATAACCAGTGGTTCTTGAGCATCTCGCCGGTTGCAAAATCCAGGGGCACGGATATCGCCATTCATAAATCATGCCCCCTCCAGGTCATTGAGAGCAAGGTTGATCCTCAGGGGAGGTATGTTTTCCTAAAGGGGGTTGTAGCGGGCCAGAAGCTTACAGTGGCTACGATTTATGCCCCTAATTCCAATCAACTTACCTTTCTAGACAGTACTCTAGACAGCCTGACAGACTTTAGAGAAGGTCCTCTGATCCTAGGGGGTGACTTTAATGTAAGCTCGACCCCCAACTTGACACTTTGCACCGACGCCCCTCCCACTCTCACACCTTCCTTAAACACTTTCGTAAATCCCTGCAGACCCATCGCCTCCTGGACAGTTGGCGAGTGCTTCACCCCTCAAATAGGGATTATAGTTATTACTCAAATGTCCATGATGTCTATACCCGTATAGACCTGATTTGTGTGGACCACTTGGCTCTGGAGCTGCTGCAGGCCTCGTCCATCGGGAACATAACTATCTCTGACCATCCCCCAGTGATGGTCACTTTGGCCCTGCCTCAGGGCACCGGTAGGGCCTGGTCGTGGCGCCTAAATTAATCCCTGTTGGACGACGTGGCTGCGGTCTCCGGAGTCACGGACGTTCTGTCCCACTACTTCAAAGAAAATGTCACGTAGGGTATGAGTAAGGGGGTTATCTGGGAAGGTCATAAGGCTGTGGTGTAGAGCGAACTGATTTCTTAGGGAGCTAGACCTAAAAAGGCCCGACAAGTAGACTTCACCAGGGTACTCCAGACGCTACAGCAGGAGGAACTTAGGCACAAGCAGGGCGGGGACCCAGAGGCTTTAGGGAAACTGACGGAACTGAGAGAATTGTTCTTACGCTTATTGGACCGACAGGCGTGTAAACAACTGCGCTACTTGTCGCATAAATACTATGAGCATGGCAATAAATGTGGCCACATGTTGGCTAGAGCCTTCAGGAAGAAACGCGTGCTCATGTATGTACAGAAGCTGCACCTCACCTCGGGTGAACTCACAGTCAGATCCTCTCAAATAGCCTCTGGGTTCCGAGAATATTATGCCACCCTCTACAACCTGGACTCAACGCAGACCCCAGAGGCCCAGACTGCGAGACTGAATGACATTAGAGCTTACCTGACTGCAGCTGGCCTTCCCTCGCTGACGGACGACCAGTGTTCCATCCTAGAATCCCCTATTACGCCTGTTGAACTTGAGACTACGGTGAAATCCTTGCCTAACGGGAAGAGCCCTGGCCCAGACGAGTTTACCAAAGCATACTACAAACTGTTCCTACCCCTGCTATTGGAGTCGATGTGCAGTTACTTCAACTCTATTGGCCCATATCTCTGTAATCCCCAAAGAAGGGAAGGACCCCACTGTGCCCCAAAGTTACAGACCCATATCCCTTCTTAATGTGGATATAAATTTTTTAGCTAAGATCCTTGCGTCTAGGCTAAAACACCTAATCCACCTCATTGTCCACCCGGACCAGACAGGGTTTGTCACGGGCCGAGAGGCTACGGACAATTCCATCAGGGCTATTCACCTTATTCATTGGGCTAGTACTTCTCCTGATCCCCCCCCCCCCTACTTGATCCTGTCCACCGATGCAGAGAAGACCTTCGATCAGGTGGACTGGACTTACTTACGCGCTGTACTGGAGGCTCTGGGCTTACGCACGCATATGTTAGCTTGGATCATGGCCTTGTACTCGGATCCGAGTACTCAGGTTAAGGTCAATGGTTTTCTCTCCCCTAGATTCTCGATCAGAAAGGGCACGAGGCAGGGATGCCCTCTTTCACCAATTTTGTTCGCCCTGGTGCTGAAACCGTTTCTACGCACTGTAAGGGTGAACACTGATATCAAAGGACTGACGGTGGGTCATACGGAGCACAAACTTTCGGCGTACGCCGATGATGTGCACTTCCACCTGACGGACCCCCTGATCTCTCTGCCTAATCTGATGCGAGAACTCCAACACTTTGGGTCACTTTCCAATTTCAAAATCAATTACACGAAGTCAGTCAGAGAAACTACCCATCCAGTTATCACCCTCTTTGGCTGGTAGGCTACAAACTGCCTTCCCATTCACCTAGGCTAAATCGTCCCTGAAATATTTGGGTATATGGCTGACTGATAGGTTTGACACCCTATACGCGAATAACTTCCCTTCCCTGCTGACAACCGTGAAGAAAGATCTGACCCTGTGGACTAAGACAGCTTTTACTTGGATGGGATGACTCAATATCATAAAAATTTATATTCTCCCACGCATACTGTTCTATATGCAGATGATACCCATGTATTTGCCTAGGAGTTTTTTCACACAAATGTCAGCTTGATCTCGACCTTTATAATAAGAGACCGAGAATTGCGCTCTGACTGTTGTGCCGCCCGAGAGTAGAAGGGGGTCTAGGCCTCCCGGATATTCAAAGGTATTATAGGACCATTGTCCTTCAGAGGATACTTAACTGGCGCTTCCATACTACATCCAAACTCTGGGTCTCCCTAGAAAAATATATGGTGGGCAGAAACTACGCCCCCTGGCTGGCCCAGGAACACAGGGGGCTGTCTGATTTTACTTCCCCACTGACAGTCAAGGCTCTTAGATCCTGGGATCCGCCTCAATGCCATTCAACCAATGGCGCCCCCTGTTTCCCCACTGGCCCCGCTGGGAAGCTACCTATGGTTCCCGCCTGGAGAACAGACGGCCTTTTTTGGCCCTTGGGTCGACGACGGTAGCGCCAGTTGTGGTAAACTTATGCAGGACGGTAAGCTGCTCTCCTTAGCAGCCCTCCGAGACCGTACGGGGAGTTTTCCTATGGACTTTTGGCGATATAGGCAACTCCACCACTTTTTTTAAGATGCAGGGAAGCACCATACGGATATCTCCACCCTTATGCCCTTCAAACGCCTCTTCATAGCAGAGGAACCGGTCCCACATATGATCACTGAGCTTTACCACCTGCTTGGCTCCACTGCCTCAGTAGTGAAACCTGCATACATCAGGGCCTGGGAAAGGGACTTAGAGACAGTTTTTTCACCTACCCAATTAACTTCTCTTTACCAACTTACCCGATCTAGCTCTATTGACTCCAAGACGCAGGAAACTAATTACAAAATACTGCTACGCTGGTACCGTGTAACGGCGGACATTGCCAGAATCTACCCATTCATGTCAAATCGATGCTGGAGGGGCTGCGGTCACAGGGGCACCCTTCTGCACATTTGGTGGGACTGCCCGATGATTAGACCCTACTCGGAGGACATTAAGTCCCAGATCAAAGAGATTACGGGCACAGACATCCCTCTCTCTCCGGTTCACTTCCTGCTACACATTCCTCCCATGCCAGTGAGCCAGTACAAAAAGTGTGCTGCCTCACTTACTGAACGCAGCTAAACAGCTGCTTCCCATATATTGGAAGCGTCCGCAAACCCCAGGTAGGGAGGAGTGGCGTCGTAAGGTGAGTGACATCAGGGAGGCGGAGGTTTGGATTGCCACCTGCAGGGCTACCCGGGACCGTTTTTCCGCAACTTGGTCGACTTGGGATGCACATGTCTAGGATCCAGGCCACGTGTCCTCCAGCTTGGATATGGCCCTGTTGGGGACGACCTCAAAGGACGACCTCGGGTTCTCAGGCGGGAGCAAAGGGCTGAAATGTACTAGAGAATCACACAGTTATTTAGCTGATAGCAGGAGCTGGGACGAGTGGTTCTTCTTTTTTTTTCTTTCTCCTAGCTACTGAGTATGTGCAGATATGCTGACTGGCCCGGGGTGGAGGCGGAGTTGAACGTGGGATTCCAGGTATGTTCTAGTCTATCTTTATCTCTTTTTCTCCTTTCCTTGCTCTCTATTTTTCATTCTACTACCCTCCCTTTTTTTGTTTTTGTTTCAATCTGCCAGGACCGTCTGTCTATAGGCGGTCCACCTGTTCAGCACTAGGTGACGGGTGCGGTGCGGGAGGGCCGGCTGGCTCAACGGACTTAGGCAATCTGCCATCACGCGATTCCCCTGTCTGTTCAGGGAATAGACACTTTTGTGCCACTGTGGTGCAGAGGCCTTGAATTGGGGGGCCTAGGCGAAAGTGCGTTGCGGGAGGAGGTCAGTTGGAGTCGTTTTGTCGCCCCCCTCCTCTCGTGCGCGCCTGCCTGGCCCACCCCTCAACCTATACGATACACAGTCATTTTCGTTTGGTCTTTCATAAATAAAGATTTTACAAAAAAAAGGTAAGTCTTGTAAGGATTCATGGAGCAGCATACCACTGCTTTACTCTTGCAGGGGGTAAATCATGAAGCAGTGGCAACACACCTTGTTCTGAGATAAGCAGATATTGTCTAAACACAAGAAAATGTGCATCCCAGTGATTTGACTAGAGATTGGACTTTTGGTCCCCAAACCAAAAAAACTAAGAAAGGGACACGGGGCAGTTGTACTATTGCGGTACAGGTAAGTAGATAGAATCAAATGTAATAATGCATGTATAGAAAAAATATAAATTTTTATTAATACAAAATCAATAAAAAACAAACAAAGATGTACAATATAAAAGCATAGTGACAGACCATACGTATCACCACAATAATGGTCCCCGGAGGGTGAACATCACAATGGGATTAAGGGTCACAGGGAGTGTCTCAACTAGTTTTGCGGCCAGTTGCCGCTTCGTCAGGAGAAAATCTAAAACCCGTCAGTCCAGAAGACCAAGGGTCACCAGTCAAGGTCACCCGCGGTGACCAAAGGGGACGTATATGTGAATGGACCTACTATCTTCAATGGTAAGTAGCAAGAGTAAGGGGTCCCAGGACAAAGAACCCAGCTAGGGCTGGTGCTTCAACATATATTAATGTAAAGAGGGCAGGAACACTGCTGGTGAAATGGAAGTGAGAGCAGAGTCTATCCCGCTTGAACATCAAAGGCGGTGGCCAAAAGGTAACTGTGTACTCGGTAGAGTAGCAGAAATCCCGAGACCCAGCGTCCATCACCATTTTGAATACCGGTTCCCGGGATTTCTGTTACTCCCTCCTACTGATGAATGCCGGGTCCCGGGATTCCTGCTTCTCTACCGAGTACACAGTTACCTTTTGGCCACTGCCTTTGATGTTCAAACGGGATAGACTCTGCTCTCCCTTCCATTTCACCAGTAGTGTTCCTGCCCTCTTTACATATATATGTGTTGAAGCACCAGCCCTAGCTGGGTTCTTTGTCCTGGGACCCCTTACTCTTGCTACTTACCATTGAAGATTCAAGATAGTAAGTCCATTCACATATACGCCCCTCTTGGTCGCCGCGGGAGACCTTGACTGGTGACCCTTGGTCTTTTGGACTGACAGGGTTTTAGAATTTCTCCTGACGAAGCGGCAACTGGCCACAAAACTAGTTGAGACACTCCCTGTGACCCCTATTCCCATTGTGATCTTCCCCCTCCGGGGACCATTATTGTGGTGATACATATGGTCTATCACTATGCTTTTATATTGTACATCTTTGTGTTTTTATTGATTTTGTATTAATAAAAATGTATATTTTTTCTATACATGCATTTATATATTTGATCTACTTACCTGTACCGCAATAGTCCAACTGCCCCGTGTCCCTTTCTTTGTTTTTTTGGTTTGGGGACCAAAAGTCCAATCTCTATTCAATTCAAATTTCTGGATGATGGGCTCACACAAAGTGGATTTATACCTTTTGTAGTTATTGGGTTATATATTTTAATGACAGTTTTTATGCCCAGAGTTTAGCTTAGGAATGCAGATTTAGATCTAATTTTTAAAACAGGAGTCAATATGGTACTTCTCCTTTAACTGCTTGCCGACCAGCCACTGCAGTTTTACTGCGGCAGAATGGCACGGCTGGGTGAAGCAACGTTACCTTATGTCGTTTCACCTTTTGGCCACTAGGGGCTTGCGCAGGGCTCCAGGCACCCGCGATCGCTTGTGACAGAGAGAGATCCCGTTTTTTTCAGGGGAGAGGAGACTTATCGTGTGTTCATACAATGTATGAACACTGATCTCTCTCTTCCCCTAGTTAGTCCCATCCCTCCTACAGTTATAACACAGTGAGGGAACACGGTTAACCCCTTGATTGCCCCCTAGTGTTAACCCCTTCCGTGCCAGTGACATTTATACAGTAATTAGTGCATTTTTATAGCACTAAGCGCTGTATAATTGTCAATGGTCCCAAAAATGTGTCAAAAGTTTCCGATGTGTCCGCCGCAATATCGCAGTCCTGCTAAAAATTGCAGGATGCCACTATTACTAGTAAAAAAAAATGCCATAAATCTATCCCCTATTTTGTAGAGGCTATAACTTTTGCGCAAACCAATCAATATGCACTTACTGCAATTTTATTTTTTACCAAAAATATGTAGAAGAATACATATTGGCCTAAACTGAGGAAAAAAATTGTGTTGTGGAAAAAAAATGTGGGATATTTACTATAGCAAAAAGTAAAAGATATTGGGGGTTATTTACGAAAGGCAAATCCAATATGCACTACAAGTGCAAACTACAAGTGCAACGTGCACTTGAAATTGCACTGAAAGCGCACTTGGAAGTGTAGTTGCTGTAAATCTGAGGGGAGGATCTGAAATGAGGGGAAGCTCTGCTGATTTTATCATCCAATCATGTGCAAGCTAAAATGCTGGGGTTTTTTTTTGTTCCTTGCATGTCCCCCTCGGATCTACAGCAACTGCACTTTCAGTGCAATTTCAAGTGCACTTTGCAATACAAGTGCAAACTACAAGTGCAAAGTGGATTAGCTTTTAGTAAATAACCCCCATTGTGTTTTTTTTTTTTGTTTTTTTTAAATTCTCGCTCTTATTTTGTTTACAGCGCAAAAAAGAAAAACCGCAGAGATGATCAAATGCCACCAAAAGAAAGCTCTGTTTGTTGGAAAAAAAGGACGTCAATTTTGTTTGGGTCCAGCGTCGCACGACAGCGCAATTGTCAAAGTGACGCAGTGCCGTATTGCAAAAAATGGCCTGGTCATTGAGCAGCCAATTCTTCTGGGGCCTGGAGGGGTTAAAATATATTTACAGTTACGCTACAGGTTATGTCCCATCTCAGCTTTTGGTCATTTCCCCCTAATTTAACATTTATGTAATATTTAAATGAATGTAATATTCCTGCTGCTTGTCGTCAATGTTTTTATGTTCATGCAAGAGGCCCGAGAGTTGATATACTCTTGATTGCAGTGTAACTTCCTGCACATATCGAGCGTGACCTTTGGTCACATTACTGGTGGAAGGGCTCTACTCCCTTCTGCTTTCAGACCAATATCTTCCTGTGTTACCATGCAATACTCTTCAGAAATTTACCTTGCGCAAGCTCACATTTAAAAAAAAACAGTCCTGTCTCAGTTAAAGTGATACTAGACTTTGTTTTATACAAAAAAAAAAAAAAAAAATCATATTTAAAGGGGAGTTCCACCCATATAAAAGTCAGCAGCTACAAAAAGTGTAGCTGCTGACTTTTATTAATCAGACACTCGACTATCCCAGGTTCCAGCGATGCGGGCGTACGAAAGCCCCGCTCGTCTCCCCCTCCTCTCTGCGGCGCTGGCACAGTGACTGTGGGCGCCCGGCTGTGAGTTCACAGCCGGGCACGCACTGCGCATGTGCGAGCCGCGCCACGCGCCGTGATTGGCCGGGCAATCATCTGGGACCTGTGACGTGTCCCAGATGATTGCCGAGAGGGAGTGGGGAGAGGTGAACTTCCTTCTGGCGCCGCGGAGCCCCGGGATGAAGTGGGAGCTGAAACTCTCTAAAAAGAGGGTTTCCGCTCCCTCCCCCAAAGAAATGACATGCCAAATGTGGCATGTCAGAAGGGGCACCTGCTCTTAAAGCGGAAGTTCCATTTTTGGGTGGAACTTTGCTTTAAGTATATATTCTTAACTCAGAAAAGTATCTTCTGTTGCTCTCAGCCTCCTTCAAATCTTAAAATGTTCCCCTTTTTTATTTTTTCCTTTGCTACTGTAACGGGGTGCTATATTTAGGGGGGAGCATCTGAGTGGTAACTAGGCTCAGATGCACTAATTGTTAGGTTTCATGGACCATTTCTGTCCCTGGGAGATAGTACTGATGTGCAGTTCCCTGGGGCCTATAGGTGGCGCTGTTGCCATAGGCCCGGGTTGAACCATGGAACAGGGTTGTGCCTTTTCTTGTGCCTGTCGGGAGAGGGTATAAAAAGGGGCGGCCATCTTCCAGGCGGGGTCCACGCCCAGGCACTTTAGGCCTGGGTGTGTGTGTGCGTGTCGCCTGTATTGCCCTTAAGAATAAATAAGAAGTTGGACTTTTCAGTTGGTGTGGACAGTTGCTTACTGGGGAGAATTAAGGACTTGTTTCTGGCTACCCCAGAAACGAGATCAGCTCTGGAGGTTTTCAAACACTGGCTGCAGGCAGGCCCGAGAAACTAACACCGCTCAACCTCCCTATCCAGGAGGGTATGGGCTTGTGGTGCGGTGTGCCTCAGTCTTTTCCTGTGAAGGAGCCAACTATAAGAAAATCAGGTAAAGGCTGGGGTGGGTGCGTTACACTACTGTGGTCCAACTTCTTGTTAGAGGATGGCTACATTTGTTCTCCATGGTGCCACTGTATGTTCTTCTTGCTTGCTCTCAAGATGGACTATGGACTATGGAATTTGTAGTGTACATAAAGCAGTGCACATGATCTCAACTACAATGAACTGCTCATTCCAAACAAAGGAAAAACATATTTATTAGTGTCACATAAAATAAAAGCTAAGATATTGTTTTAAATCAAGGACCTAACAAATATATTTTTGTGTGTGCCTGCAAGCTAAGTGATGTCTAGGACATATATTTATTACCTCTCTTGCTGTTTTCTATTGAGGCGTACTAGTGTAGCAGTACCCCCGTAGGAGCTGCTGGTTTAGATTTGGGCATTGCACATTACCTCACCATTCGTTGTCTAGGGTATGAGAGTCTATAGAAACTTCAATGTCCACACAAGTTATAAATCCTTTTCATTTTTTATTTCACACAAACTTGCGTAGGTAGAGAGATGGAGGGTCAGGGGAAGGTTCAGGCACACGATGCAGATCACTGGGGAAACTTCAAAAGTCACACTCACCACTCTCCTTCAAGTGGGTGTTGCTCACCCGGATAGGCCCCTCTCACTTGGCCTAGCAGCCGGGGTGATGCACAAACAAATAAAGAAATAACGGTCTCTGCCACAGACCTTAGGACGATAAAGATGAACTGTTCAATAATCCTCTGCCACAGGATTTTTAGTACCCGGATATCCAGCCTTACAGTTTTAGAGCCTTTAAGCCGACCCGGCACACTGTGAGGTAACATAAGCTACGGTGCATCCTCCAATAAGGTCACCAGGCCTTCCCCAAGACACCAGCCTTCCGCTTGGTCCTCTCCAGGACAGGTCCTCCCCTGGTTTCCTCCATTGAGTGGCTTCCTCCCGCAGGACAGACAGCACAAGATCACCTTCATACAATTGGGCCTACCTGGCAGAGATGCAGCCTCGGGCCAACATGGCTCCGCGGCTGAAATTTCACTATCACATACCTCGAGCCAGGAGGGCCACGAGGCGAAGAGAGCCCCGAAAAATGGCGTCTGCCCCTTAAGTATCCTTCCTCAGCATGCCCAGCGGGGAGACCACTCCCACTGGGCTGTCCCTGGGGAAAAATACCCAATACACTCTGGCCTGCCTGTGTTCCAACATTGGGCTGTGGTGGTAACGCCACCCTCAGGCAAACAATGGGAAATCCCTCCAAGCACAGCCATAGCCAGAACAGAGACTGATTTAGCCTCAATCATCAAAGCCTGAGCTAACTACCAGGTCAGACACCCACTAAATTTAAACATAGCACCTGGTCATCAGGAGCAGGGCGCTACACTAGTAATTGAACAATCATTGATTAAAGCTGGATGCCACCTAAACGGCTAAACTTGCAGTCAGAATATAAATGTTTGCCGTTTCACTTGCAAAAGCATTTGAAGCTCTTTTCATCACTTCTTGTAATTTTCACACCTCTGCCACTGTGCTGATAGGCAGATGACACCCATTACCTGGTTCATCCATACAGCTTCTTCATTCTCATGTCTGTACATTGACTCTGGATCTCCCACTCCATTTAGCAGGGAGGTGATTCAGGAAGCAGTAAAGCTGAACCAGAACAAAGCATATTGATTGTTTCGGCTGGGCGGCGGTATTGTAGAGGTGTGAAAAATACAGGAGTTATTCTACAAAATGACAAAACCCTTGGTAGCTAAAATAGTACATGTAAATGTGTTTCAACCATGTACGTATTTAATACTAATCACTAGTAATAACAATTAACCACTTAAGCCCCGAACCATTTTGCTGGTCAAAGACCAGGCCACTTTTTGCGATACGGCACTGCGTCGCTTTAACTGACAATTGCGCGGTCGTGCGACATGGCTCCCTAACAAAATTGACGTCCTTTTTTTACCACAAATAGAGCTTTCTTTTGGTGGTATTTGATCACCTCTGCGGTTTTTATTTTTTGCGCTATAAACAAAAATAGAGTGACAATTTTGAAAAAAATGCTATATTTTTTACTTTTTGCTATAATAAATATCCCCAAAAAATATATAAACATTTTTTTTCCTCAGTTTAAGCCGATACGTATTCTTCTACATATTTTTGGTAAAAAAAAAATGCAATAAGCGTATATTGATTGGTTTGCGCAAAAGTTATAGCGTCTACAAAATAGGGGATAGAATTATGGCATTTTTATTTTTTTTATTTTTTTTACTAGTAATGGCGGCGATCTGTGATTTTTATCATGACTGCGACTTTAAGGCGGACACATCGGACACTTTTGACACATTTTTGGGACCATTGTCATTTTTACAGCGATCAGTGCTATAAAAATGCACTGATTACTGTGAAAATGACACTGGCAGTGAAGGGGTTAACCACTAGGTGGCGCTGAAGGGGTTAAGTGTGCCCTAGGGAGTGCTTCTAACTGTAGGGGGGGTGGGCTGTGTGTGACACGACAGTGATCATAGCTTCCGATTACAGGAAGCTGTGGTCACTATCCTGTCACTACGAAGACTGGGGAAATGCTTGTTTACATCAGCATTTCCCCCTTCTTCCTCACTGTGACACGATCACGGGTATGCCCGCGGACATCGAGTCGGCAGGACCCGCGGTCGGAGCCACGGAGCTTGCGGCGCGCGCGCACCCACGATGCCGCTTCTTAAAGAGGACGTATATATACGTCCTTTTGCCTGCCCGTGCTATTCTGCCGACGTATATCTGCGTGCGGCGGTCGGCAAGCAGTTAACCACTTGACAACTGGGCACTTAAACCCCCTTAATAACCAGACCAATTTTCAGCTTTCGGTGCTCTCACATTTTGAATGACAATTACGCAGCCTAAAATTCCACAACATTACTCAGTCATACAACACTGTACCCAAATGAATTTTTTTTCTTTTTTTTTCCACACAAATAGAGCTTTCTTTTGGTGGTATTTAATCACTGTTGGGTTTTTTATTTTTTGCGCAATAAAAGAAAAAAGACAAAATTCTGTAAAAAAAATGAATTTTTCTTTGTTTCTGTTATAAAATTTAGCAAATTACAGTAGTAATTTTTCTTCATAAATTTTGGCCAAAATTTATACTGCTACATATCTTTGGTAAAAAAAAGTACAAATTGGTGTATATTATTTGGTCTTTGTGAAGGTTATAGAGTCCACAACTATGGTGCCAATATCTGAAAATTGATCACACCTTAAGTACTGACGTCCTATCTCATTTCTTGAAGTTGTAATTTTTTCCCACAATTCTTTGCAAAATCAAGATTTTTTTTATTTATTTATTTTTAATTTTTTCACAAAATTGTCATATTAGCAGTTTATTTCTCACACACGGCATATGCTTACCCCAAAACACATTCTGCTATTACTCCCGAGTATGGCAATACCACATGTGTGAGACTTTTACACAGCATGGCCACATACAGAGGCCAAACATGCAGGGAGCACCTTTAGGCGTTCTGGAGCACCCAGGCCAATTCTAACATTTCTCTCCTACATGTAAAAATCATAATTTATTTGCTAGAAAATTACATAGAACCCCAAAACATTATATTTTTTTTTTAGCAAAGATCTTAGAGAATACAATAGCGGTCATTGTAACTTTTTATCTTGCACGGTATTTGGGCAGCAATTTTTCGATTGTGTTTTTTTGCTTTAAAAAAAACAAAAAAAAACAGTAAAGTTAGCCCAATGTTTTGCATAATGTGAAAGATGAAGTTACGCCGAGTAAATAGATACCTAACATGTCACCCTTCAAAATTGCACACGCTCGTGGAATGGCGCCAAACTTCGCTACTTAAAAATTCCCATAGGCGACGCTTTAAATATTTTTACTGGTTACATGTTTTTAGCTACAGAGGGAGGTCTAGGGCCAAAATTATTGCTCTCGCTCTAACGTTCGCAGCGATACCTCACATGTGTGGTTTGAACACGGTTTTCATATGTGGACGGGACTTGCATATGCGTTTGCTTCTGCATGCAAGCACGCGGGGACAGGGGCGCTTTAAAAAAAATATATTTTTTTTTTATTGTTCATTTTACTTTATTTTAGTTTGACATGTTTTTCCCCAAAATAAATTAATTTATCACTTTTATTCCTAATTTAAACATCCCTTGTAATAGGAATATGACATGACAGGTCCTCTTTACAGTGCGATATGGGGTCAATAAGACCCCACATCTCACCTCTAGGCTGGGAAGCCTGAAATAATAAAAAAAAAAAACGATCCTGGCTTCGATCGTAGCGGTGAGTCGGTAGAAGCAACGGAGGGCGGCGGGAGGGGGGGGGACGTCCCCTCTCGCCTCCTGTAAGAACGATCAATCAGTGGAACAGCCGCTATGATCATTCTTATGGTGTAAGGAATCACCGGCTGAAAAAGCTGATATCTGAATGATGCCTGTAGCTGCAGGCATCATTCAGAGATCCCCGCACAAAGTCAAGGACATCATATGACGGCCGGTGGGCGGGAAGTGGTTAAACTTATTTTTTTTTTAACACAAAGTTGCCCATTTATACAATGTTTCTGAAACATAACATGTACATACCAAAAATGACACCCCAAAATAGATTCTCCTACTCCTCCTGAGTACGGCGATATCACATGTGTGAGACTTCTACAGCCTGGCCACATACAGAGGCAGGGTACGGCCGGGTATTGCAGGGTACGGCCGGGCGTGGCAGGGTACGGAAGGGTGTGGCAGGGTATCGCAGAGTGCGACAGGGATGGCTGAGCAGGGATGGATGGATCTTTCCCCTCTCACGCTATACCGATCGGTACAGAGAGGGGAGAGAGGAACCGGAGTCATGACATGACGCCCGTTTGTTTACAAGTGATTGCTCCGTCATTTGACGGAGCAATCACGTGGTAAAGGCCGCTATCAACAGCTATTTACCGCGATCCGTGATGCGCCGGGTCCTCTGGACCCGGCGGTCACGGAAACTCCCGTGTGCGTGCCCCAGTGGGCACGCGGGAGCGCGATTCTGGGAGGACTTTATATAACGTCCTCCCAGCGTTATGGAACTGCCTTGTAGCCATTATTCGGCTATGGGCGGTGATTAAGTGGTTAAAGTAGAACTATGGGCAAAACGTTTAATCCTTGTCAGATTTTTTTTTGCCATCTCTGTCCCATTGCGGACATTTTACCTTCACTTCCTGTTCCATAGCCAAACGGGAAGTGAGAGGAAATCCCTGCAAATTAAAGGAATTTCTTGGGGACCCCCAGCTCACCAGAACTAGTGTCCCCATTGTAAGATTTTCCATCTATTACTTTTCTGGGGACAACCCAAAATGTGGGGTTCTCGTTTTACTTCCACTTTCACTTTCAATGACAATGGTAAACAGGACAAATAGAGAGGGTGAATCTCCTTAACAGGGGCACAGACAGCAGTAAAAATTAACCGGGGCTCTAATCCACTCTATCCAAAAAAAAAAAAAGTTTTGCCTTTAGTTATACTATGTATTCAATATTAAGAGCTTGTTCACGCCATGTCCATAAATAGGGGTTGTGTTGATCTGCATTGAATCACCACAGGTGCAACTCAGAGGCACAGTTTTCTATTGCCTTGTTTCCACTGAACGGAACGGTTCGGGTCGGTACAGTTTGGAACGGTTAGAATGGTCCGGTCTATTCTGGTGAGCGTTTCCATTGCAAGTCGGACAGTCAGGGGCCATTCAGAGTTTAGAAAAAATGCCTAGCGTGTCCGCCAATCAGTGGAATGTATTGTAGCTCCGCCCTAACCGAACCGTTCCATTTTCTATGGCCCCACATCTGAAGCAGGACCCAGAATGGTGCGGTACGGTTCGGTTTTATGGCACGCTTTCATAATGGAAACACCCAAAATAGCGTACCGTACCGAACCGTACCGAACCGATCCGCTCAGTGGAAACGAGGCATAAGTGTCCTGTTCATACCATACTGGTTGTGTATGTTTTGTAAAAATGCAGCATGTATTCTTTTTTTTTATACAAAATAAAAAGGGAAAAAATAAAGAGCTTTTAACCGCTTAAATACCAAACACTTTTACCCCATTCCTGCCAAGGCAAATCTTCAGCTTTCAGCACTGTCACTGTCACACTTTGAATGACAATTGCATGGTCATGCAACCCTGTACCCATATGAAGTTTTTACCATTTTTTTTTTTTCTCACACAAATAGAGCTTTCATTTCGGGGGTATTTATTCATCGCTGTTTTTATTTTATTTTTTGCACAATAGACAAAAAAATTACCGAAAAGTAGAAAAAAAGAAACGTTTTTCTAAAGTTTTCTTATAAAACTTTGCAAATAAATAATATTTCTTCAGAAAAGTAGGCCAAAATGTATATTGCTACATTTCTTTGGTGAAAATAACCAAAATTAGTGTATAATATTTAGTCTGTAAGAAGAGTCCACAAACTATGGTATATGTATATATCTGAAAATCGATCATTCCTGATGTACTGACGGTCTCTTTGAGACCCGAAAATGCCAGTACAGTGAAAATACCCCCAAAATGACCCCTTTTTGGGAAGTAGACAGTCCAAGGTATTTAGTAAGAGGCATGGAAAGTTTTTTGAAGTTCTGATTTTTTTTGTCACAATTTTTTGTAAAATTAAGAAATTTGAAAAAGTTGTTTTTACATACTCTCACCAGTGCAGTACAGCATCAACAACTGGTGTGGGGGTGATCAGGGACACTGACCGGTGACAGCATATAAAATAAAAATAATAATTTTTTTAATACTTTTTTTCATATTTTTTTTCTCTTAACAATATTTTTTTACGTACAGTGAGCAGAGCAATCCAGCTCAGTTACCCCAGTAACACTGTACTACTTTGGCAAGGTGATCAGTTTTTTTTTTCACACTACGATAGCTTATAACTGTGCATTTTACAGTTATAAGCAACCATTTTTTGGAATGAAAACTACTCCTACAGTGTTTACTATTGTGAGTAGCTGTGAATGGCCACAGCTAATCACATGGTACAAATGGTCTGTGATTGGCCCTGTCTGTACCATGTGATGACTGACAGAGCTCATCACAATAGTACAAAATGAAAGGCATGTACAACTGTCATGTGATCTGCTGTGATTGGCCACAGATGGTACCGGCAGCAGGCCAATACAGTGATCTGTCATTTGCTGTGTCCGGTGGACACGGCAGGTGACAGATTACGTGGGAGCACGGCCCCTGGGGAGAGCACGAGGCGCAATCCTGGGAGGACGTCCTTTGACGTCTTCCTAGAACAACGGTGCTCCATCCCGGCCATCATTTTACAATAGGCCGGGTGGAAATGGGTTAATATGCATTATCAGTTAAGAAAAGAAAAACACACAATGGGAGAGTCCTCGAAGGGGGCTGCGCAACCCAGTAACATACAAAAACAAGGAAGGTTCCCCAGGGGTTTTTCAAAGGCAGCAAGAAGTTATATAAAGAGTAATAATATAAGGAATATATTTTATTGATCCAAACAAAAAAATGAATTAAGTGGAGATATACAATAAATACAATTTACATACTCTGGTTGAGAGCACACATGACATCATACAGCATCACTTAGGGCAAAGAACATCCCAGATAAAAACATGGTTTGCCAATTAAAATATACAATATTAATATCCACAGAATACCCCAATGCATTTCGACCATAAATTTTTTATGCATTATCAGTGACACAAGTATATCATAATATAGAACATATATTTTAAAATGAAGCCAATTTATTACATATAAAGTAAAAAAATCATTGCACATGACCCTCCTGTGGAGGTGTTAAAATGTTGACAATTTTGCACAATTTTATAGGCATAGTACACTTGAAATAGTCAACATGTTTCGTAGGATTTCTGCTTCCTCAGGACATCTAGACATGCTCCCCTACGTCACTAATATCAACAGTAATCCATCTAAAATAAGGTGAAATTACAAAGAAAACAACACAAGTATTGACAGGTGTAGTAATTGAAGCTCTCACTAGGTCCCCCTACCCAGCCTGTTGGAGGATGTGTGGTACTTGAGAACAAAGGATCAATATACCATGCACTTGAGATTCTAAGAATACCTTGAATGAACTGTTCCAAGATGTAGGTATTGCGCTGAGCTTCAGTGGGCGAAGAGGGATGCCCCCCCAAAAAAAAAGCACAGCAGATTAGGCCAAACTCACACCCCCACTTGCTTCCAGGCGGTATGTCAAAGCAATCCTTGCTGGCTATTGGTGCTTGGAAGGCAGGAGGTAATTTTGCTTATAAGAATTTTTTTGATATACCCCCTGACAAACTGTGCTTTTTGATAAACTGTACCGGTCACATAGTTGAGGCTGTTGTTATATTGTGGACAGGATCAGTATTCCACTCTTCAGTTTATGGAGAATTAGTAATTTTACAGAGATTTTGTGGTTGGGTAATGTTACACACAACTAATAAATGTAAAGATTTTAACCTTACAAATACTGTTTCAGAGCACGGTATGGCTGCTTCAGCTTTGTAAAAAAGACAGGTACACTTGGAAAATCATTCATGCTCAGTATTCTGCACAAACATCAGCCGTCAGTCTTGTGGCTTGATCCCTTCTTTAATGCATGCCACTTATGAAAATCTCCTTCTGCAGTCTGCTGTAGGAATTACAGCTAGTGTTTGCATTTTTCATAAGCTCCCTGCACTGATGGAAAATATACTCTCTTTAGGTATGGTTCATTGCCTTTCCACAGACAGTAAAACATATGGATGTAATTTACCTTTTACAGAGGAAAAATTGTGCATTCTAAAAAAATTCTGCAGTAGAACTTCAGTTGAAAAAAAAATACACCCTTTAGTCCAGTAACAGTATGTGCGCAAATATTACTGAAAGGTAATGGATTGTTATTTTTACATATGTTTATTCTTATTTATACAAAAATGCTGTTTTCTTTGAGTTTTGTAAAAAAAGGAAATATTGCATAAGAATATTATATATTTACCACTGGTAGACAGAAGGAGGCATGCTCAACTGTTCTTCTCACTTCTTGATTTGAGCCTGTATTCACACCTAGTATAGTTTAAAGCTGATCTTCACTCTAATGTACAGTGGGTATAGAAAAGAATTGCCCCCTTAAAAAAAAAAAAAAAAAATCAAATTTTGTTGCTTTGCAGCCTGAAATGAAGACCGACACAGTTTTTGTTTTATCTTTACTAAGTGCAACCTTTAACATCCAAGTGATGGCTATTACACCAACATGTCAGAATAAAATAAAAACAAATTCAAAAACAGAATCACCGACATGGAAAAATGCTTTGTGTCAGTATTTTGTTGAACCACCTTTTGTTTTAATTTCAGCCTATTTTGTCTGTTGAGATTTTTATCTACTAACTTTACACATCTAGACTTTGCAGTATTTGCCCACTCTTATTTGCAGAACTGCTCAAGTTCAATTAAATTTGCTGCTGACCATTTGTGGACGGCAGTCTTCAAGTCATTCCACAGATTTTCATTGGGGTTTAAGTCGGGGCTCTGACTAGACCATGCAAGGACATTCACGTTTTGCTCCTTCAACCACTGTGTGATCATTTGTGCTGTGTGCATTGGGTCATTGCCATGTTGGAACATGTGCAATAGGAATATTGATCAGAATGTTGGAAGGTAAACCTTCTTCCCATTGACAAATTCCTAACAGAGGGTAGCAGAGTTTCCTCAAGAATTTGACGGTACTTTGTCCCATACATTTTACCTTCTATCCTGACAAATGCTCCAGTCCCTGCTGCAGAGACCCCCCCCCCCCCCATAACCGGATATTGCCACCTCCATGCTTTACTGTAGGAATGGTGTCTGGCGGAAATCCAATACAGCTCACCATTCAGACATATATTGTTTGGTGTTAAGGCCAAATAATTAAATTTTAGTCTCATCTGGCCACAACATCTTTTTCCATGTGGCCTCAGAATCTTCAAGGTGAGTTTTGGCAAAACCCAGTCCTTACTGCATGCGGCCTTTCTTGTGGAGTAGTTTTTTTCATGCAACTATCCCATACAGGCCACATTTGTGGAGAATTTGTGATATTGTTGTCACATGCACACAAGGACCACTCTGTCATAAATGCAACTGCTTCAGAGTTGCTGTAGACCTCTTGGTAGCCTCTCTGACCAGTTTCCTCCTGGCTCTTTCATCCAGTTTGGAGCGCCGTCCAGATCCAGGAAGGGTCTGTGTTGTACCAAATACCTTCCACTTCCTGAAAATAGACTTCACTGTGCTTCTAGACATTGATAAAGCCGTTGACATTTTTTTGTATCCATCTCTTGACTTTTGCCTGTCCACAACTTTGATCGTTTGCTTCAGTTGCACTACTAGGGACTGAAATGCTCCAGGAAAGCTCTTTTTATGCTGACCACAGCTGATACAGTTTAACCACTTGCCGACCGCCGCACGCCCATATACGTCGGCAGAATGGCAGTGGGGGGCAAATGGGCATACCTGTATGTCCCCTTTAATTTGCGGGCTAGTGGGCACCCGCACACCCGCCGCGTACTGCGTGATCGTGGGTCCCGCGGACTTGATGTCCCACGATCGTGGCACAGAGAGGCAGAACGGGGAGATGCCTATGTAAACAAGGCATTTCCCTGTTCTGCCTAGCAACATGACAGGGATCTACTGCTCCCTGTCATCGGGAGCAGTGATCTTGGTCATGTTGTTGTGAGACCATCCCCCCTACAGTTAGAATCACTCCCTAGGATACACTTAACCCCTTGATCGCCCCTAGTGTTTAACCCCTTCCCTGCCAGTGTCATTTACACAGTAATCAGTGCATTTTTATAGCACTGATCGCTGTATAAATGACAATGGTCCCAAAATAGTGTCAAAAGTGTCCGCCGGAATGTTGTAGTCACGATAAAAATCGCAGATCGCCGCCATTACTAATAAAAAAATAATAATAAAAATGCCATAAATCTATCCCCTGTTTTGTAGACTCTATAGTTTTTGCACACACCAATCAATATAGGCTTATTGCGATTTATTTATTTTTTACAAAAATATGTAGAAGAATACATATTGGCCTAAACTGAGGAAAAAAATATTATTTTTTTATATATATTTTTGGGGGATATTTATTATATCAAAAAGTAAAAAATATTGCTTTTTTTTTTTCGAAATTGTCGCTCTTTTTTTGTTCATCAGTGCGTCATCAGTGGGCAGAGTGGGCGGGGGCGAAGTCAGCGGAGTGGAGAGCGAGTCCTCACCTGCAGTGGAGCTGGATGGGTGTAGTGTGCAGGGCGCAGCCGCATCAGGATTGGTGACCGGAAGCTTCACATTTGGTCGCCATCAGCTTGGACATATTTTTTTAGCAAACACACTAGGGAATAAAATGGCGGTCATTTTAGTCCCTAGGGTGGTCCTTTGAAGATGCCCTGTGGGAGGGCGAAATGCATTGACATAATTTCCGGTTCCCAATCCACGAGACAACACTTTCGGTTTTTGGGTGGAACGCACGCCGGCGGCGTTTGCTTGCTGTTTTAAACTGATGCTGAATCCATTGCTCTTTTTAACCTTCAGTTTGTAAGTACTTGTCCAATTGCTCATTCAATTCTTTGTTTAACAGTACTTCACTATGGTGCCTTTTTCTTTTCATTATTTTGGCCATCATGATCCACATTTGATGGTTATAAATACTGGAGATCTTCTTGGTACACTGATGTGACTCCGCCATCCCTGGCCAACATCTCAAAGCCTGAACGACCCCCAGACTGAAAAGCAAGGGGTCCATTCCATCCGGTGAGTGGGGACACAGGAGGGAGTGTGGCGCACCTTGAGTTTTGGAGCACGACAGCACTTTTGGAGCACATCATTCATTATTTAAAAAAAAAAAAAGCATATACAGTGGAGACATAGCATTATGGAAGACAGAGGATTTCCTGAAAATTTAACAAGTTATTTCAGCAGGAGGGGAGGGGTGGGCACTGACACAGCTGACAGGCAGGAAGGGGGGGAAGAGGACAGAGGAGAGCTACAGATGACGGAAGCACATAAACTGACCACAGTGTCAGGGCTCAGCAGCTATGATAAACTGTGGTCAGTTACAAGGGGGAGGGCAGAACCAGGCAGGTTCAGCCAGGTATTTCAGGTGATACAAAGGGCCAAATTATACAGCACAAGCACTGTGCTGTTATTCATACTTTAACCACTTAAGCCCCGAACCATTTTGTTGGTAAAGGACCAGGCCTCTTTTTGCAATTCGGCACTGCGTCGTTTTAACTGACAATTGCGTGGTTGTGCGACGTGGCTCCTAAACAAAATTGACGTCCTTTTTTTCCCACAAATAGAGCTTTCTTTTGGTGGTATTTGATCACCTCTGTGGTTTTTATTTTTTGCGCTATAAACAAAAATAGAGCGACAATTTTGAAAAAAATTCACTATTTTTAACTTTTTGCTATAATAAATATCCCCTAAAAATATATAAAAAAAATTATTTTTTTCTTTAGTTTAGGCCGATATGTATTCTACATATTTTTGGTAAAGAAAATCGCAATAAGCAGTTATTGATTTGGTTTGCGCAAAAGTTATAGCATCTACAAAATAGGGGATAGTTTTATGGCATTTTTATTAATATTTTTTTTTTACTAGTAATGGCGGCGATCAGCGATTTTTATCATGACTGCGACATTTTGGCAGACACATCGGACACTTTTGACACTATTTTGGGACCATTGTCATTTTTACAGCGATCAGTGCTATAAAAATGCACTGAACTGTGAAAATTACACTGGCAGTTTAGGTGTTAACCTGTAGGGGGCGCTAAATGGGGTTAAGTGTGACCTAATGTGTGATTCTAACTGTAGGGGGGTGTGGCTTGACGTGTGACGTCACTGATCGTCGTTCCCTATGACAGGGAACAGACGATCAGTGACAGGCTCACTAGGAAGCACGGGGAGAGGTTTGTTTACACTTACCTCTCCCCGGTTCTTCAGCTCTTTGACCTGATCGCGGGACACCGGCGGTGATCGGGTCTGCGGGTCCCGGGGGCATGGTCACGGAGTACCCGACCGGGTCGTGAGCGCGACCCAGGGCTGTGCATATTAAAGGGGACGTACCTGTACGCCAATATGCCCAGCTGTGCCAATTCTGCCAACATACATCGGCGTGCGGCGGTCGGCAAGTGGTTAAAGGAACAGGATCCATTTTTTTTTTAGGGTAAGCATGAAACCAACCCACATGTGGACGGTGTAATGGCCCACTACATGTGGCTAATGGCATTTTAAAGTCAATGAGAGTGTCCTTCGATAAAGTGTGTTATAGGACCAACCCCTTTATGAGCAGCATGGAACCAAAGTGAATTATATTCACAGTACAGATGGACAATGATCCAAAACACACTGTAAAAGAAACCCAGGAGCTTTTGAAGGAAAAGAAGTATAATATTCTGCAATGGCAGAGTCAATCACCATATCTCAACCTAATTGAGCATGCATTTCACTTGCTGAAAGCAAAACTAAAGGCAAAAAGACAAGAACAACTGAAGACAGATGTGGTTAGAGCCTGGCAAAGCATCAGTAAGGAGGAAACCCAGTCTTTGGTATTGTCCTTGGGTTACAGACTTCAGTCAGTCATTGCCAATAAAGGATTCTCAACAAAATATTAAAAATGAACATTTTATTTATGATTATATTCATTTTTCCAATTACATTAAAGCCCCTAAAAATGAGGGGACTGTGTGTAAAAATGGTTGCAGTTCCTAAAATTTGTACTTGATATTTATGTTCAACCCCTTGAATTAAAGCTGAAAGTCTGCATTTCAAATTCATTTAGATTGTTTTGTTTTAAATTTTATTCTGGTGGCATACAGAGCCAAAAGTATGAAAATTGTACCTGTGTCCAAATATATACTGACCTAACTGTATCTCAAGCATCAGACATAATTGGAGAACTCCCAGGAAGAGGGTCCCTGAGCATCATGTATAGCAGGCATGTCCAAAGTCCGGCCTGCGGGCCAATTGCGGCCCTTGTTTCGGTTTAATATGGTCCCACAGGTAATTTGGATATATACATCTTTTGTAGCCCCCAACGAATCCTCGAGCAACGCTCTGGGATTCGTTGGGGAGCCACAAAAGATATATACCGTATTTATCGTTCAGTTCTGGCAGCCTCGGAGGGGACAGGGAGGGGGCGGAAGGAGTGCCATCAGATTACATACAGAAGAACCTTCTGTTTACTCGGCGGCCTCTGTAATAGGAAGTCCCGTCTCCTGGGCTGGCATTGGACGACTGTTCTGTCTATCATAGGACTTTTGTATTAAAGAGGCCACGAGTAAACAGGAGATTCTCCTGTATGTAATCTGTTGGTGCTCGTCCTGCCCCCTTCACTGTCCCCTCCGAGGCTGCAGATGGGAATGGATCAGGCTGCATTCATGGCACTTGTGAGGCTGCATTCATGGCACTTGTGAGGCTGCATTCATGGCACTTGTGAGGCTGCATTCATGGCACTTGTGAGGCTGCATTCATGGCAATGGTGAGGCTGCATTCATGGCACTGGTGAGGCTGCATTCATGGCACTGGTGACTGCATTCATGGCAATGGTGAGGTAGCATTCATGGCAATGCCGAGGCTGCATTTATGGCACTGGTGAGGCTGCATTTATGGCACTGGTGAGGCTGCATTTATGGCACTGGTGAGGCTGCATTTATGGCACTGGTGAGGCTGCATTCATGGCACTCTTGAGGCTGCATTCATGGCACTTGTGAGGCTGCATTGATGGGCACTGACCCTTATTTTCCTTCACAGTTCTTTATTTAAAATGTAATATTTTTTTTTTCCTGAAACTTCCCTCTTAAAGTGAAGGTGCGTGCTACACGCCTGTGCGTGTTATACGCCAATAAATACGGAATATCCAAATAACACGCCCGAGCTCATCCTTATGCCGCGTACACACGTTCGGAATTCTCCGATGGAAAAAGTCAGACGGAATTTTTTCATCGGATATTCCGACGGTGTGTATGCCCCATAGGATTTTTTCTGTCGGAAATTCAGACGGACTTAGAAAGAACATGTTCTCTTTTTTTCGACGGAAAAAATTTCTATCGGAAATTCCATTCGTCTGTATGGAACTCCGACGGAGAAAAACCCACACATGCTCAGAATCAAGTCGACGCATGCTCGGAAGCATTGAACTTAATTTTTCTTGGCTCGTCGTAGTGTTGTACCTCATCGCGTTCTTGACGGTCGGAATTTGGTGTGACAGCTTAAACGGAATTCCGTCGGAAAAACCCGCCGGAATTTATTCAGACGGAAAATCCGATCGTGTGTACAAGGCATAAGACTCTTCACCACACACAGCCACAAAGGCAAGATAATTCTTGTTGGCCAGTGTATTAGTTAATTTGCACTTCATTATAATAGTTCAAAGAATGTCAGGCAAAATGGTCGGTCCTCACGCATGTTCACTTCATCAAATCTGGCCCTCGTTGAAAAAAGTTTGGACACCCCTGAAATTGTATAGCATTCCTATAGTTTATAGCATGGCACCTTATGCCCTCCCTTTGTTGGCAGCTAGGTTAACACAGGACAACTCCTCCAACTGTGTGAAATGTAATTCATAATTGGCCAGTGTTGGAGCGTCAGTTTAGATCAGAAAGGAGGTTTCAAGCCATATAGCACGCAAGTAGAAAAAAAATTATTTAGCCATCCATGTGGGTCTGGAATAGTCCAAGCTGTTCATTATCGCAGCTGATGGTCCGTGTCCATAGAAGCCAAAGTCCGTTAGATGAGGAGATAGGGGAGGGGGTATCCCAGAAGCTGGCATCATGGGACCAAGGCTGGAAGTCGGACCGGTTTTGTTGGTCACGCCAGAGGCAATCGTCACCTGCTGTGTTTTTAATAATTGGCCAATTATGATTTGATTAGTTGGATAATGGGTAATAAAGCCATTTTCTTCATTGTTACATGTGTCACACTACTTATCAGGTCCCTTCATATATAATACACAACTATTTAGAGATACATATTTTTTCAAGTAAATATCGGACCATAAGGAAGGAAAAATGAGTAAGAAAGAAGGGCAGTTGGATTTGGTTACCACACTAGAATCACTAGTGTCCCCTTTGATATCAGTGGGGTATCCCTGATACCCTTATAACTGGAAACAGTGGGAGCAGACTGGCGAGGAGATTGCAAATGAACTTCCTGGCACTGGATTCAAAGAGTCAAACTGACGTGGTAGATTTACACCCAGCTTACCTGAGTTACCTTTCAGGCCAAATTCAGTTATAGGAATAGGTAGAGGTCTTCTTTAAACTTCCCCAGATCACACTGCTACCTTGTGGAAGGAAGCAGAGAGCTGTAGGTTCAATGTGTAGCACATTATAAGGAATTTCAGATGCTCTAATTGGAGCTTTAATGGCCATTGATGTCAGCTTTCCACTTTATTACTCCATAAATTAGCAGCAGTTTTATGATCAGAGCAGCCTTACTGCAGCAGATCACATGGAAAGGTTTTGTTTATTACACAGTATTTCACAGCACCAGTCTTGTTGTTTTTTTTTTTTTTTGTTTTTAATTATGAATTTATTATTTTATATTCTATTTGGTTGCCCTCTTGTGCATCTCAGCAACTTATAAAAAGCTTCCTGTGGGGATTAGATTGTGTTTTACTTTCTTGTTTGATTTATTTATTTTTTGCACCAATTATACATTATATCCTGCTGTATAGAATTAAAGAAGATGCATGCACTGTTTAAAGTGTTATACATTTAGCTCAGAAGGGGATCTTAACTGTTCAAGCGTTTGCTCAAGCCAAGCAGTATTGGTGGAATTTTACTTAAAGCGTACCCATTGTCAAAATGTAATGTCATATATTCATTTCCACATTTTTATTTCAGTTCTTTCCAGCTACTCATTAATCTGAACAATGTAGACGTTAGTAAACCTACTTTCTTCAGGTCTACACACATTTGCTTCCTGGAATTCTGTGACACGTATTCACTATGCCTTGTAAACAGGCACTGCTGTGTCACACATTTCACAGAGCCTGCCTTCTGAACTACATAGGTGCTGAGGGGAGGAGTCTCATGAAGCAGAGTCAGTCTGGTAAATGCACTGCTTGCAGGCAGCAAGGTACCATGGGAAATGTAGTCCTTATAAATCTAGAGTGAACCAAAGGAACGAGCAGCAAAAAGCTGCAATGCATGCAGGGAATCCAGGAAGTTGTGGAAAGAGATGGCCAGCAGACAGGCAGAACTCACAACATGAAAGGAGATTTTTGAAGTAAGCTTAAATTTGATTGTGAAGATAATGGTTGTTTGTATTGCTATTACAATACTGATGTTAGAAAATGAAGGCATATGTTGTGACTATAAAACACCTTTAATTTTTTTTTTGCAGAAGATGGTTATATATTCTAAGTTTCCCCTTCCCCCATTCATTAAATGTAACCATATTGCTACACTCAGAAGCGTCTCTCTTCTCTTTTATACTCTGTAGCTCCTGCTGGATTTTGCTTCTAATCCCCTTGTGGAGGCTACCATTTGTGGATGGACTTTTTATGGTTACACAACCTGTTATAATCTTTTTATATGTACTATAAACTGAAGGATTTATGAATAAATGGTTGTGGAACTCCGTCTGACTGATTAGAGTTTAAAAGCAGCGGCAAGCTTGCTGATCTCACACGTTTTGGTAATCTGACAGAAGTCCGCTGCTTTTAAAATTCAACATCTAATCAGTCAGACGGAGTTCTGAGTACTGTATTTCATCTATATAACCTCAGTTTACTGTTATAAATAAGTGTAAAATGTAAAACTCCGGGGGGTGTACAAAGATGTCCGCTTGTGCCCTTCTCACTGTATCTTTAGTGTGGAGGAGTGCGGAGTGTAGCAAGATGGGGGTGTTTCGTCACATTCGGCTACCCATCACGGTTTTAGTGTGCTGTTTTGTTGTAAAAGTGTTGGAACGCATATGGCAGCGTCGCGCATGCGCACTCCAGTGGGTAGCCAAATGTGATGGATCGCCATATGTGACGAAACACCGGCACCCGAGCCGAGCTGCAGCTCCGTTTATCCTTTCAGACACAGAGCTGCCGTTCAGTCCCGCCCCCTCTCTCTCCTGATTGGCTAACTGACTTTGACAGCCATGTGAGCCAATGGCACAGCTGCTGTGTCTCAGCCAATCAGGAAGGAGAGTATCGGAAGACCGAGGGACTTGTGGACATCGCTGGATAGAGATGGGGTTCAGGTAAGTATTAGGGGGTGCTGCTGTACACAGAAGGCTTTTTATCTTAATGCATTCTAAGATAATAAACCTTCTGCCTGTACAAATCCTTTAACCAATAATGTTTTAACAGCCTTCAGTTTTCACAGGTTTCTGTCCACCTGATAAAAACTGAAGACATAAAAAAGAAGGTTCTATGAATTGGCACAATCTATGGGCTTCTGACCTTTAACACACACAGAGATTGTTTAATTTGTATGGAGATCTGCGAGTGTGTCAGCCAATACCTTTCTTTTCTGTGGTGAAAGGAGAAGGTGGATTTGTTGACTTACGTGCTGCTGACGTCCACCAGCCAGGTTCCATGGTAGCGTGTTCAGGCCCTGCTTCATGACAACACGCAGTAGTGTATTTAGGTTTTGTGCTGCCCTAGGCCTGACTAAACTCGTGCACCCCCTAATTTAAATATGGCCCACCCCTTCCTGTCAAGGCCACACCCCTTTCTGTTTAAGACTCGCCCAGAAATTTTAGAGTGGGGACACTAGTTCTGCGGGGGGGGGGGGGGCGGCAATGGATTCCCTTAATTTGCATAGATTTCCTCTCACTTCCTGTTTGGCTATGGGGCAGGAAGTGAAGGGAAATCTCTGCAATGGGACAGGGATGGTAAAAAATAAACTGACAGGGGCAATAACCCTCCCTTACTCTATCCAAAATGAAAAAAAAAGCGTTGCCTATAGTTATACTTTAAGCACAAATTTCTGATAATTTTATGGAGAGGACTAAGAAGATATAACCATGCCAATGGTGCAGCAGAAACATATAGCACAGTGAGGAAGGTTTGTGGTCCAGGATGATAGGACAGTCAAAATTATAATTATTATATCCACATAGTGCAGTGCAGCCGCTTTATGGGGGTGCTAGACTAATTTGCCTCTCAGCCCAGTCCGCCACATAAGACTGGCCGGCGGGGAATCTTTCCGTGCTGCCCCCCTGCAAAGTGCTGCCCTAGGCCTGGGCCTTGTTGGCCTAGGCCAGGATACAGCGTTGACGACACGTTTGAGTTTAGATTGATGTCTGTGGTCAGGCTAAAAAGGCTTTCCAGTGCTGAGCTAAAGTTTTGCCTTTGGTCTGAGGGACACACTTTACTTGTTTACATCACTAGGGGATATGTTGGTTAAATATTGGATGTTTAAAGTGGAGCAGATCTTAATAGGTAGTGTAAATTGATGAGTAGATGGCAAACAAATAACGAGCCAGAACTCCCATTTGTGGTGCATAAATAAAAGCCTTGTATTGACAAAAGGATAGTTGAAGAAGATGAGATGTATCTAGGTCTCCATTACATAACATGCTACGTGTGTTGTTGATTTATTAAGGGATAGTGTACGGGGGCTTTAAAGATCAGTTAAGGACAATTTGAGATCAGTTTCTCTATTGCTTTTATCCCTCCAAACAAGTCGATGTAAATGCAGCGTCATGTTGAATGTAAACTTCTAGTCTTTGTGCCATGGGGACATGCTGAATTATGCAGTAACATTGCACCCAGCTGATATATGCCTCGGCTGGTTCCTGTACCTCTATATTCTGCTGCAGTGACAGTGAAAGTCAGCTACTTTCACGCCTGCATATTGGTCCGTCAGTGTGTACCTGCAAAAAACACAGCAGGGGCCCTCACGGTTAGCTGCAGGTGGCAGCCCCATTGAAAGCAATGGGAGGCTGCCGGCTCTAGCAGGTAGGTGCAGCCACTTGCATATAATCACTATGCATCAATTACCTGCGAGTGATCGGCCCTGGACGCAGACATATACAGCGTTTTTTACCACTTAAGGACTGGAAGGATTTACCCCCTTAATGACCAGGCCATTTTTTGTGATGGAGCACTGCGTCGCTTTAACTGACAATTGCGACGCTGTACCCAAACAAAACGTATGTTTTTTTTCCCCCCACAAATAGAGCTTTCTCTTTGTGGTATTTTTTTGTGTTATAAACAAAAAAGACTGACAGATTTTTAAAAATATATATATTTTTTACTTTTTGATGAAATAAATATCCCCCCAAAAAAGTAAAAAAAAACAATTTCTTCATCAGTTTAGGCCTATATGTATTCTTTTACATATTTTTGTTAAAAGAAAAAATCACAATAAGCGTATATTGATTGGTTTGCGCAAAAGTTATAGCATCTACAAAAAAGGGGATAGATATATTTATGGCATTTTTATTTTTTATGTTCAATATGTTTTATTGTCTTATCAACACAAAATAAAGATATTACAAAGTACAGACCAGTTGGCACACTGGCATAATGAGCTCTGAATGTAAAGTTGTTAACAGTGTATTCTACATAGTATACATGAATACGTGGAAGACATTTTAATACTAGTTGAATCAGCGTATGGAACTTCTGGCTTTCCATATGCGGTTCCTTCCATCCCTGACACCCCAATGGTAGCAAAACTGTGTCATGGGCTGGGGTTACCATCTTGTGTATTGTGTACATTAACGTAGATTTTGTCTTCGGCTCATTAATAGGGAAGTATGTGGATAACAACATCCAGTACTTCCGGATGCACAAATATAGGTGTACATTTATGACAAATTGAATGGTATTGAGTAGCGTCTGTATTATTATTATTATTATTATTATTTATTTTTTTACTAGTAATGGCGGTGATCAGCGATTTTTAGCAAGATTGCGGCGGAGAGAACAGAGACTTTTGACACTTTTTTTGGGACCATTGACATTTATACAGCGATCAGTGCTAAAAATAGCTACTGATTACTGTATAAATGTCACTGGTAGGGAAGGGGTTAACACTGGGGGGGCAATCAAGGGGTTAAGTGTTCCCTAGGGAGGTGTTTCTAACTGTGGGGGGAGTGTACTGACTGGGGGAGGAGACCGATTTTCTGTTCCTAATCACTAGGAACAGACAATCTGTCTATCCTCCCCAGACAGAATGGGGATCTGTCTATTTACATTGACAGATCCCTGTTCTGTCTCTCTCAGGAGCGATCGCGGGTGGCCGGTGGACATCCCGGCCGCCAGCCACACACATCGGCTCCGGTGTCCCCTAGTGGTCTTAAAGCGGCCGACGTACCATGACGGCGATTCGCCAAGGAGAGTCAACCTGCTGCAGTACAACTGCGGCGGCTGGTCTTTAAGCAGTTGAAGAATAAAATGTTTATGCTAGTTAGGGAACATTGCCATTGCCTGAAGCCAAGTTATCAAGTTATCTCAACGCTCCTGCCTCCCTGGCGATCACTGGAGTAGTAGCATCAGCTAGGTATAGTATATGGTTTTAGAGTCAAATATATTTTTATTGCATTTCACAGAGAGAAATAATACAGACAACTGTCAAATGTCCACAATTCAGGGTATTATCATACAAATCACACTGTCCGCTCCCCACAGGAGACATGCTCAACATAAACACTAACACACCGCCGTCCTCTAGAAGCGGACGGTGTCACTCCAAATAAAGGGCGGTGAGGGCCAGTAAAAGTATGACATTTGAATATTAAAATGGCATTGCCAACACAGAGAGAGAGAGAGAGAGAGAGAGAGAGGGAGGGAAAGAGAACGATAGAAGATAGAGGGAGAAAGAAAAGAGGATAGAGAAGACAGTGAGAAAGGGGGGGGGGGGCTGAGCAGACCTCGGCGTAGCAAACCTGCATGATGGATTCAGGGTGGACGACTGGGTTGACCCAGAGATGTCAATAATGTTTTCAGAGAGTCCGAGGCAGAGTAGTCTATCCACAGGAGCCACAGGGTCTTAAATTTGTCGAAGGTGTCAGCATCAAGGGCCAGGATGCCTTGGTTTTAACCACTTAAGGACCGGGCCTGTTTTTCAGACTGTCTTTACAAAGTTAAAAACAAGTTTTTTTGCTAGAAAATTACTTAAAACCCCCAAACATTATACTTTTTTTTTTCTAACACCCTAGAGAATAAAATGGCGGTCATTGCAATACCTTGTCACACCATATTTGCGCAGTGGTGCTACAAGCGCACTTTGTTTGGAAAAAAATTCACTTGTTTGAATAAAAATATAAGACAACAGTAAAGTTAGCCCAATTTTTTTTATATTGTGAAAGATGATGTTACGCCGAGTTAATTGATACCCAACATGTCACGCTTCTAAATTGCGCCCGCTCGTGGAATGGCGTCAAACTTTTACCCTTAAAAATCTCCATAGGCGACGTTTAAAAAATTTGACAGGTTGCATGTTTTGAGTTAGAGGAAGTATGGGGCTAGAATTATTGCTCTCGCTCTAAGGATCGCGGCGCTACCTCACATGTGTGGTTTGAACACCGTTTTCATATGCGGGCGCTGCTCATGTATGCGTTCGCTTCTGCGCGCAAGCTCGTCGGGACGGGGCTCTTTAAAAAAAAAAATATTGATTTTATTTATTTTTACACGGTTTTAAAAAAAGAAATAAAAATTTGGGTCGCTTTTAATCCTAATAAAAGGAATGTAAACATCCCTTGTGATAGAAAAAAGCACGACAAATGTCAAAAAGACCTCAGATCTCATATTTAGACTAAAACCCAATAAAAAAAAGAAGAGCTATGGACGGAAGTGACATTTTGACGTCGCTTTCGCCCTGCTATGGTATAGAGACGGGTGGGGGCCATCTTGCCCTCACTCATATCCATACCCAGCAGGAGACAGGATCCGACCCGACCCGAAGGGGGGGGCCTCTCCCGCTGCCGATAATGGTGATTTCGCTGCGAATCCGCCACAGAGACCACCATTATCGTAAACCGAACCGCCGCCTGAAGAGATGAATACCTCGGTTATGGCAGCAGCTGCTGTCATAACCGAGATATCCCTCTTCAAAGTGCTGACGTATATAGTCGTGCGGCGGTCCGGAAGTGGTTAATGAAGAAACTGGATATTAATATAAGTGTTTTTTTGTTGTTTTTTTACAAATAGAGATAGAGAACATACAGTCTACTTCTAATTACATATTGGAGGAGTCTCCAAACTTTCCAAACAAAGGGCCAGTTTACTAACCTTCAGGCTTTAGAAGGGCTGGACTGTGTCTAGTGGGAGTAGATAATACAGTCAAATGCAGTAAACAATGCCCCATCATTGGGAGGAATAGTGCCCTATTACTGGTTTTAGTGGGAGGAATAATGCCCCATCATTGGTTTTAGTGGAAGGAATAGTGCCCCATTGTTGGTTTTAGTAGGAGGAATAATGCCTCATCATCCGTTTTAGTGGAAGGATTAGTGCCTCATCATTGGTTTTAGTGGAAGGAATAATACTCCGTCATTGGTTTTAGCAAAAGGAGTAGTGCTTCATTGTTGGTTTTAGGGAAAGAAATAGTACCCCCTTGTTGGTATCAGTGGGAGCAATAGTAGGGAGGAATAGTGCCCCAAGGGCCAGATAAAGGCAAGCAAAAGGCTGTATCCGGCCCCCGGGCCACAGTTTGTAGATCACTGACTTATAGGAAAATAAAAGTATGGATAAGCTGAGGTGGTAAGGAGATGGAGGAAGAGAGGGGGTCTTCTCTTCAAGCTTGCACAATCATTCCCACTGTATCTTTCACACATAGGGGCTTCTGGCCAATCTTGAAACACTCCAGTCAGGTGGGTCCCAGTAAATCACATTCATGTTTGTGGAATTAATTGAGAATTGATCCAACAGGGCATGCAAAGGTTATTTTAGTCCTTGTCCCAAGCATATGACCTCTATTCTCTATTGGGAATATATCAGGCTACAAGCACAGTTTACTAATATCCCAGGGGGTTTTAGTGGACAGTGTTCTTTTGACCCTCAGGCATTCCTTTATGGAAAGATCAATCAATATTACTTTCTCTTTCGTCCATGGACGGACACAGCTCCTTCATTCTTGACAGTAGGGTTATATGCCGTCTATTAGGAGAAGACTAGGCAGACATGTTAACAGTTTAAAAACATGTAACCACAGCAAAGCTGAACAGTACCGCCCAGGGGGCGGTCCCTCTGGCAGTGCCGATCCTGACCTCCCTGGGGCCCTAAGCAAAATTCTGCTAAGGGGCCCTTTACGGTGGCAAAAAATGGGTGTGGTTTACATTGAATAGTGGGCGTGGCTTACGTGGGCGTGCCTCGGAAGGGTGTGGTTAGAGTCGGAGATGAATGAGGGATGGAGGGAGAAAGAGAGAGGGAGAGAAAGAAAGAAAGAAAGAGGGGTGGAGGGACAGCAGGCCCAGATCCTACACCACAATAGAAATATGTGTATTCCAGAAAGTTTAACAAATCAGCAGATAAAGATACTCCAAACACCTGGTGTTAGCGCTTCAATCATCCCGGCACCATGGTTGTTATGGTGTCAGGATGACTGAAGCGCATTATTTCTATTATTACATTGTAATATAGAATGAAATTATTCAACTCACCATAATGCAGAATCAGTGGAAGCCCCGAGTCCCTCCTTACACCAGGCATTCCCAGCGGAGTCCCCCTTACACCAGGCATTCCCAGTAGAGTTCCTCCTTATATCAGGCATTCCCAGTAGAGTCCCTCCTTACACCAGGCATTCCCAGTAGAGTCCCTCCTTACACCAGGCATTCCCAGTAGAGTCCCTCCTTACACCAGGCATTCCCAGTAGAGTCCCCCCTTACACCAGGCATTCCCAGTAGAGTCCCCCCTTACACCAGGCATTTCCAGCGGAGGCCCCCCTTACACCAGGCATTCCCAGCGGAGGCCCCCCTTACACCAGGCATTCCCAGCGGAGGCCCCCCTTACACCAGGCATTCCCAGCGGAGGCCCCCCTTACACCAGGCATTCCCAGCGGAGGCCCCCCTTACACCAGGCATTCCCAGCGGAGGCCCCCCTTACACCAGGCATTCCCAGCGGAGGCCCCCCTTACACCAGGCATTCCCAGCGGAGGCCCCCCTTACACCAGGCATTCCCAGCGGAGGCCCCCTTTACACCAGGCCTCCCCAGCAGAGGCCCCCCCTTACACCAGGCATTCCCAGCGGAGGCCCCCCTTACACCAGGCATTCCCAGCGGAGGCCCCCCTTACACCAGGCCTCCCCAGCGGAGGCCCCCCTTACACCAGGCCTCCCCAGCGGAGGCCCCCCTTACACCAGGCCTCCCCAGCGGAGGCCCCCCTTACACCAGGCCTTCCCAGCGGAGGCCCCCCTTACACCAGGCCTTCCCAGCGGAGGCCCCCCTTACATCAGGCATTCCCAGTGGAGGCCCCCCTTACACCAGGCATTCCCAGTGGAGGCCCCCCTTACACCAGGTGTGATGCCCCTGCAGCAGAGACTCTCTCCGCAGCCATTACGCAGAGGGGACAGTGGAGGAGCCGGCCGGGTGGCTGGCAATAGGAATTAAGCTGCGGCGCCGCCGCCCACCCCCGCCCCTTCCCACATTTCACTCACACACAGACAGACATCAGCGGGGCGGGAGGTGGGCGGTGCCGCAGCTCAAATCCTATTGGCAGCCACCCTGACCCTCCTCTTGGTCTACAAGAAAATGGCGGCCGGCGGAGACATTGTCTCCGCCCGGCCCGCGGACCTCTAGCGGCGTTTGCGGCGGTTGCGGCGGCGGCGAAGATTCGGGGGCCCCTAGTAATTACTTGGGGCCCTATGCAGCTTGCGTAGCAAGCGTATAGGGCGGATCGGCCCTGCCCTCTGGTCATAAACCCTCACCCTGCACTCAGCAGATCATTTTTTTTTTCCGCCTAGCATAGGAGAAGGACCTGGCTCTCTATGGGGATCGTTGGTCCTGGAGATTTTTAAAAAAAAAAATCTACTTTTTTGATCCTGAGATCAACTATCAACTGCTGGCTGGGTGACAGGCTAGATAATATAGATCCTTGTAGTTTCCCCAGTCTGGCCATCGAGCGTGAGCAGACCTTTAGCTACGCGCTGGTTCGGCCACGACATACCCCGTTTGCTCCAGGGGTGGCCGGTTATCTATATGCTCCGGGGCACACATATGACCGGGCTACTGCTGTCCGAGTCACAGTGGGCCGCGGCTGACAGCCGCTCCGTAATGCTCGGGTGATGGGTCTGTCCGGAATGGGTCCACCAGTCCTCGCGGACGTGTAAGTAGTGTTCCACCTGTTTCGGCAGGATGGAACAGCTTTGCATTCCTGGGGAGGTCGACTAGGGGATCTCTCACTCTCCCTTTCTTCTCTCCCTGTCCCTTCCCTCCTCCTCATGCATCTGGCTGGGCCTGCTGTGTACCTGACTGGGGGTCCTCCGGGTCCTGGCTGGGGGCTGCGCTGGGTGTCCTGGGTCTGCTCTATCTGGTGGGGTGTTGTCTGTCTGCCATGTGGGTGGACCTTTTATGTACCCTGCCTTTAGTCCCTAAGTGGCTGTCAGGCGAGTGTGGGTCAGCATGGCGTCAGAAGCTGGCGCTTCTTACCCAGACATCCCTGTGGTAGCAACCGGTGCCCCTGCACCTGTGGTACCTATAGACGCTTTGTCGGCGGTCCTGGAATCATTTGTTGCCAGGGTGGAGGTGGTGTGCGGGCGAAAGGGGGGTAAAAACGCCCCCTTCCCCCACCATCTTTTGGGGAAAGCTCTGATTCAGACTCGGGCCTGGCTGTGGCACACGGCCCCTGTTCTGACATGTCAGAGGATGCGGACCAGGACCATTCGGACAGTGAGGAAGACTCTGTGTCCTGGTCAGCGCAGGAAAGGGCGCTTGTTGGAGCACTTATCACCGCAGTGCGGGAGACCCTAAAAGTGGAAGATATGGCGGGGGCATCTACTGAGGTGTCGGTCCCTTTTGGGTCCCACAAGCCGGCCCGCACTGCTAAGGTGTTTCCCTACCTAACTTACTTTGATAAGTTTATATACAAAGAATGGGAACGCCTGCAGAGGGCCTTTTCGGTCCCAAAACGCATGGCGGTCCGTTACCCCTTTGAGGAGAGTCTCCTGAAAAAATGGACATCTCCCCCGATTGTGGACCCCCCAGTATCCAGGTTAAACAAGGTAACCACGATTCCAGTAGAGGGGACCCCTGCCTTTAAGGACCCTGCAGACAAGAGGGCCGAGGCGGTGGCCTGGTCCATGTTCACGGTGGTGGGGTCAGCATTACGGCCTGTATTGGCCATGGCCCTGGTGTCACAGACACTTACTGAATGGGCAAAATTGTTGCACCACGAGTTGGTAGAGCAACAGGCTTCCCCCGGTCTGCATGGAACTGGCCGACCAGTTGGTGCATGGCCTTAAGTATGTCTGCGATGCGGCCTTAGATACAGCTCCCTTGCTTTCCAGAGCCTCAGTGTCTGCTGTGGTGCTCCGTCGCCTGATTTGGCTAAAATGCTGGTCCGTGGACCAGACTTCCAAGAAAGCTCTGGCGGATTTGCCCTTCAAGGGAGAGAGGCTATTTGGAGCCTCGCTGGATGACATTATTAAAAATGTCACTGGGGATAAGAGCACGCTGCTCCCACAATCCAGAAAAGGTAAGGAGCCGCGCCGTAGACCAGGGCCCTCCTTTCCTGCTCAGAAGCGTTTTTTTCATCAGTCCGGGGCCGCAGGCAAGCGCCCCCAGGCCGACAAAGGGCCAGCTGAGGGACAAAAGCATCCCTGGTTTCGCAAGCCAAACAAGCCTGCGAATAAATCTGCGACAGCATGAAGGTTTGCCCCCGCCCAACTCTCGGGTGGGGGGGTCGCCTTTGCGAGTTTGCAGCTCGATGGGCCTCACTATTTTCTGACCAGTTGGTTTGCAAAGTGGTTTCATCATGGTACAAGATAGTTTCTTTCTTGTCCACCACACAGATTTTTTCCCTCAAACCTTCATCTTCTTCCGGCTCGTCGGAACGCCCTGTTTGGGGCAGTGCAGGACCTGCTGATGCGCGGGGTAATAGTACCTGTGCCGCTGCCGGAAAGGTTTCATGGATTCTACTCCAATCTGTTTGTAGTCCCAAAGAAGGACGTGGTCCGTCCAATCCTGGACCTCAAGGCACTCAACTCCTTTGTAAAAGTACTAAGGTTCAGGATGGAATCAGTTCACTCTGTGGTCGCTGCACTCTATCCGGTGGACTTTCTGGTGTCCTTGGACATCAAGGACACATACTTGCATGTCCCAAAATATGTCAGGCATCAGATTTCTGCGTTTTGCAGTCAGGGACGATCACTACCAGTTTGTAGTGCTCCAAGGTGCCCCGATTCTAGCTTTGCTGAGACAGCGAGGAATAGCTATCTTGGGCTACCTGGACGACCTCCTTCTGAGAGCAGCTTCAGACTCAGAATTAGAGGAGGATGTGGAGATTGCCAGTCAGACCCTTCAAGAATTTGGTTGGGTACTGAACCTCCAGAAGTCAGTGTTGCTGCCGACTCAACGCCTGGAGTACCTGGGCTTGATTGTAGACTCCTCAGAGGCGAGGGTTTTTCTCCCTTTGGAAAAGTTGAAAACTCTTCGGACTGCGGTGAAGCTGTTGGCATCCCACAGGTGGTTGTCGCTGCGCTTTTGCATGCGAGTCCTGGGTCTCATGGTAGCCACCTTCGAGACGGTACCGTATGCTCAATTCTACACTCGAATTTTGCAGAAGGAGATCCTGTCCAAATGGGACATATCTCAGTTGTCCCTGGATTGTCAAATCCGGGTGAGCAAGCTAGCCAGGACTTCCCTGGTATGGTGGCTGAGATCTCCAGCCCTTTAGTCCGTGAAGTCGTTCCTTCCTTTTCACTGGATGGTGATCACGACGGACGCCAGCCTGACCGGTTGGGGGGGAGTTTGGGGCGTACAGTCGACACAGGGTCGCTGGACGCAGGCAGAATCCCGCCTGCCGATCAATGTGCTGGAACTTCGGGCGATCAGGCAGTGCCTTTCCACATGGTCACAGAGGCTGCAGGGGCGTCCAGTCAGGATCCAGTCGGACAACGCCACGGCAGTGGCGTATGTCAACCATCAAGGAGGAACAAGAAGCTCGGCTGCAGCATTCGAGGTTGCTAACATCCTGAGGTGGGCAAAACGGAGCGTGCCGGCTCTATCTTCTGTGTACATTCCGGGTGTAGAAAATTGGCAAGCGGACTACCTAAGTCGCCAGATGCTGGACCAAAGAGAATGGTCGCTACACCCGGATGTGTTTTGACTCTTTTGCCTGAGATGGGGCACGCCAGACTTGGATCTCCTGGCTTCTCGACTCAATCAGAAGGTATTGAGGTTTGTGGCCAGGTCCAAAGATCCCTGGGCGGACGCGCTGGTGGCTCCGTGGGGACAGTATCGGCTAATTTATGCCTCCCCCCCCCACTAAAACGTCTTCCTCGTCTGCTTCGCAGAGTGGAGACCGAGGGGATTCCGGTGATTTCTGATTGCCCCAGATTGGCCTTGGCGTCCTTGGTACGCCGACCTAGTACGCCTGGTGGCGGATGTTCCTTGGCGACTGCCGATGCGAGTGGACCTTCTTGTCGCAAGGTCCTATACTTCATCGGCATAGCTGTTGAAAGTCAGGTACTAAGGCAATGTTTCTGAACTCCAGTCCTCAAGGTGCCCCAACAGGTCATGTTTTCAGGTTTTTCATTATTTTGCACAGGTGATTTGATCAGTTTCGCTGCCTTTAGTAATTATCACAGCCGTTTCATCTGAGGGAAATCCTGAAAACATGACCTGTTGGGGCGCCTTGAGGACTGGAGTTGAGAAACACTGTACTAAGGGACCGAGGCCTGTCGGATTCAGTAATTTCCACCATCATGAGGGCACGGAAGTCATCTTCTCGGAAGATCTATCATCGCACATGGAAGGCCTACATCTCTGTGTGAGGAGATGGAGTGTCGTCCACAGACTTATTCAGTTTCCAGGATCCTGCTGTTTTTACAGCGTGGAGTGGATCAAAAACTTGCCTTAAGCACCATTAAGGGGCAGATTTCAGCCTTGGCTGTCTTCTTTCAATGACCCTTGGCGGCTCATTCACTGGTGAGTACGTTTGTGCAAGGGGTTCGACATGTGGCCCCTCCGGTTCGACCACCACTGTCTCCGTGGGATTTGAATCTGGTGCTCTCGGTACTTCAGAAACCTCTGTTTGAGAACATCAGAGAGATTCCCCTTTTAACACTCTTTCAGAAAGTTGCCTTTCTGGTGGCTATTACATCAGTCAGGAGGGTGTCTGAGTTGGCAGCCTTGTCTTGCAAGTCCCCCTACTTGATCCTCCACAAGGATAAGGCGGTGCTACGCCCGCAGCCTTTGTTTCTTCCGAAGGTTATTTCGGCTTTTCATCTAAATGAGGACATTGTGCTTCTATCCTTGTGTCCTCGGCCGTCGCATACCAAAGAGGTTGCTTTGCATTCCTTGGACATGGTCCGAGCTTTGCGGGTGTATCTGTCTGCTTCGGCTCTGTTTCGGAGGTCAGACTCACTGTTTGTGTCGTGACTGGTCCAAAGAAAGGCCTGGCGATCTCATCGGCCACCATTTCTCGGTGGATCAGACAGATCGTGATTCAGGCTTATGCCCTAAAAGGGCGGGCGCCTCCCTTTCCTGTTACAGCGCATTCGACCAGGGCAATAGGTGCCTCCTGGGCCTTCCGACATCAAGCGTCTGTCTCCCAGGTGTGTAAGGCGGGCGACCTGGTCGTCCGTTCACACTTTCACTAAGTTTTACAAGGTTGACGTGCATGCATCTGCGGATGCTTGCTTCGGCCGCAAAGTTTTGCAGGTGGCTGTTTAAGGTTGCAACTCCTCCGTTGAAGAGCTCTGGTTGTTTTAGGTTGAAGTTTGTTTTGATTGCTGTTCCCACCCCTCGTTTTTTACACTTCTTTGGGACGTCCCTACTGTCAAGAATGAAGGAGCTGTGTCCGTCCATGGATGAAAGAGAAAATAGGATTTTTGTACTCACCGTAAAATCCTTTTCTCTGAAGTCCATGGACGGACACAGCACCCACCCCTCCTTTTTATGTTTGTACTGCTTTTTGACTAACTGAGCTGCTGAGTGCAGGGTGAGGGGTTATGACCAGAGGCCTGAATCAAGAATGAAGGCGCTGTGCCTGTCCATGGACTTCAGAGAAAATGATTTTACGGTGAGTACAAAAATCCTATTTTTCAGCAAACCTGTTATGTCTGTTTATGATTGTAATCCACCCTAACACAAGTTCACAGTCTGCTTTTTCCGGAGGAATATGTTATGTTATATAGTATATTCTAGCCACCTAATTTTATCAGTGCCAACAACATACGAAAAGCATGGCAGTGCAAGCACCTTTTAGATTTTGAGCCAAAAATCACTTTATTGTGCAAATCTTGACACTTTTTTGTTAAGTTGAACCACTGCTACCTTTCACACCTCCTATCATATTGTGATGCTGCGGGAGGAGGTGGGTCTGGTTTTGAAGCTACCACAAAGTTCAAAATGTGTGTATTAGATTTGGGAGGACCGTGTCTAGCCAAAGACCAGAGCACTTTTTGCGATTCGGCACTGCGTCGCTTTAACTGACAATTGTGCGGTCGTGTGACGTGGCTCAGAAAAAACAAAATTGACGTCCTGTTTTCCCCACAAATAGAGCTTTCTTTTGGTGGTATTCACCTCTGCTGTTTTTATTTTTTGCGCTATAAACAAAAATAGAGCGACAATTTTGAAAAAAATTCAATATTTTTTTTCTTTTTGCTACAATAAATGTCCCCAAAAAAGAACAAAATTTTTTTTTTTTCCTCAGTTTAGACCGATACGTATTCTTCTACATATTTTTGGTTAAAAAAAAAAAATCGCTATAAGCGTTTATTTATTGGTTTGTGCAAAAGTTATAGCATCTACAAAATAGGGGATTGTTTTATGGCATTTTTATTAATAATTATGGCGGACACATCGGATACCTTTGGCGCTATTTTGGGACCATTTACATTTATACAGGGATCAGTGCTAAAAAAAATGCACTGATTACTGTGCAAATGTGACTGGCAGTGAAGGGGTTAACCACTAGGGGGCGAGGAAGGGGTTAAGTGTGTCCTAGGGAGTGATTCTAACTGTTAGGGGGCGTGGCTACGAGTGACACGTCACTGATCGCTGCTCCCAATGAGAGGGAGCATTCGATCAATGACATGTCACTAGGAAGAACGGGGAGATGTTGTATTTATACTGACATCTCCCTGTTCCATGACACTAGCGGACATCGAGTCTACGGGTCCCGCGGGCACGGTCATGGAGCTCGCGGCAGGGTCTCGCGTGCGCCACCACACGGCAGCACATTTAAAGGGACGTACCTGTCCGTGCCATTCTGTTGACGTAAATGTTCGTGCAGCGGTCGGCAAGTGGCATATAGATATATAGATGTACAAGAGACATATAGATGTAGGTACAGACCATCCTAGGTGCCTACATTGCAGTACTCTGCGCTGTTTAACAGTATTATGATATTGATAGGTTTACTTTAAATCCTCCAACCCTCGCCAGCAGTGATTGTCTATGTTAACAATGGATTGCTTCTTATAGGTTACCTAATTGAAAACGCTGGATATCCAGCAATGGGTTTTTGTGCTGAACTCTTACAAAGGATGCTTCCAGAAGACTTCTATAGACATCCATTCAGGCCTAGCCCCATAGCGGCATATAGCTGCTTGGTTATGGAGCCCTGTGTGTGGGCCGCTGACTGAATTGTGCTGCCGCCAGAGGTATAATTAAAGTGAGACCAGGCTGATGGTCTGTAGCAAAGGTCGCAACAAAGCAATTTCAAAACAAAGATTTAATTAAACACAAAACGGATCCCTGTAAGAATGGTGGCCTGCTGCAAACTTCTAGTGCTAAGCACATAGGAAAGTCTGAATAAAATGACATCTGTTTGCATAATAATAATTGCATTATTACAACGTAAAGGTTCCCTCCAGGCAAACGTTACTTTTTTGCATTAAACCTATTTTCATTGTGGCTGCCGCTTGATAATTCTGTTTTGCGTTTAGTATCTTTGTTTTTTAAATGGCTTTCAATTTAAAGCGGAAGTAAACCCATCGATTTTAACAGTTTCAAAAAGCAGTTACATTCCCGGCATGCCGGAAATGCTAACTGTCACATTGGTTGTGCTCTCAACCAAACTGTCAAACCATCCAATGGCTGGTGTCATAACTGATCACATGTGCAGCATCATGGCAGTTGGAGATTAAACAGAAGCCAAGATGGCAGCTTCCTTGCCTGAAAATGATAGGAGGCGGGTTTACTTCCACTTTAAGCACTCGTCCACCTGTTGTCATGCAATTTGAAAGTTCCAAATCACATGACATGTTGCACCCCATTGTCGGCGATGGAAACGTACAAATTGCTGCGACTCATGTCTCAGCGACTTTGAAAAAGGTTTCTGCGCTACTTTTTTTGCCAATTTCATTGCGACTTGCATAGACTTCTGTTGTATGGAGCCGCAATGAAATCGACAGTGCAAATGCACTCTACAGTGGCACAATTTCAAAGCCACACCAGTGCGAACATGGGCTTAATCAGTAACAGGAAGGTGTTGCAAAGTTCTAAGCAGTGTCCACTGGATTTCTGAGAGATAGTTTGTTTGACAAGAAGTATTTTGAAAATGTAAATTAATCCAGCTGAGCTATATGTTTGTCATTCACAGGGACCAACAGTCACAGACAGCAGCAAGAGACAGCGTATTGCTGCAGATAGGTTGACAGGTGGTTGCGGACAGCTGCGACTAGGAAGTCTATACAAAAAAAAGACAGGCTGCCTATCAAAGCCTAGTTTAAAGGGTAACTCCACTTTCCTGAGAAAAAAATTAGCAAAATAAATAAAAAATATAGCGTATACAATTGTGACACAAGTCATATTGTAATTAAATGTAATTAAAAATTACCTTTTCCTTTTCAATCTCCAGTGCTGTAATTTTCTGTAAAATGCAATGCAATATGGCAACCTGAGGGCATTCTGTACACAGATGGTCTACAGAACACCCCTCAAAAACATAATTTACTGCTTGCGTGATTGGCTTACTGATTTTCACAGAAATCTGCACTAAGATACAAATTCGATTTTTGAGCATCCCCTGCAACAAAAATTGCATTTTTTTGTGAAAGACCCCCTAAGGGAACCCACTTTTAAAGGGATGCAGACCCTGCAATTTTTCCTCATTAGAGCCCTACAGGGTGCAGTAGCTGATTAATAATTATAAAACCACTTCCATACAGATTCACTTTGGACATGGACAAACAAATGGCTATTTCTCCAGGATAACAAAAGGTAGGACTCTGCAACATAGTTTGTTAAAATCCTTGCAATGTACATATGTAGCGGCCTCACTCTCTCCCTCTCTTGTATCTGTTGTTCTTGGCTGTTGTCTAGGGGTACTCTGGAGGAGAGAGTGCAGGACACTACGCCCAGCTTTCACCTTAAATGTATATGAGGTTTTAGCAAAGTCTCTTTAGATTACCTTCGGGTCTGCATTCTGCATATGGAGCCTCCGCTTCTTCCGTGGAGGTGTATCTGCCAGTAATAGAGCCCCACATCATTTAAAAGTTCAACACTCCTTTATTTCTTCAATACCAGAATGAACATACTCAGTTGAACTTTCATAACAGACAGACAGGGGTGTGGATATGAGTAGGCCCAGGCACAATGAACTCTCCTATCCCTTTCTCGTGCGGATAGGCCTGGCGCACGTTCTCTGCCACAGACCGTGAAGTTGGTAGCTGCCACCTACCGGGTTAACTAGTTGGGGCCCCTGCCACAGGCCTGAGTAACGGTCTTTGCCACTGACCGGAGTAGCGGTCTCTGCCACAGACCTTAGAACATGGACCACCTTCCGTATGAATATGGCCCCTGTTTGGCGAGGACATCCATCCCGACGGTCTCCGGAGGCCCTGTCCCGGCACTGGCAATCTGCTGCACCAGATCTACGGGAAGGTCACCTGCGCGGTCCCTTACGCCTGGATTCAGACACCCGATTCTGTGGGTGTCTTAGGACGATTCCTCCCGGGCGGATCCCAGTGGAAGAAGCTGGGCCCCAGGCCTGAATGATGCACCCCACCCCAGACTGAGGGTGTCTGGGGTGACTCCCGACCTCCACGTGTCCAGGCCTAGGCCGCCTGGACACCGACCGCTGGACAGCAGCCCTCAGGCTAAAGGTGCCTGGGACTTGGACCTCGTGGCGAAGATGTCCGCCCCTTTTATAGCCTCTCCCAGCCAGCACAGCGGGTTCCCTGCCCCGCCGCACAACAGCTGCGAGAGACCAAAAAGGGTACGGCACTCCAGTGATGGTTCAACCCCGGCCCAAAGTGACAGCACCACCTGCTGGGCCGCATGGAACTGAACATCACTGATGTCTCCACCCGAATCAGCATACTAAAAGGTACCTAACCGCTACACATAGATCACCCAGAGAGGAATATTTTTTCCCAACAAAAGTGGAGTTACTCTTTAAAGGCTATCTAAATCAAACAAAAAATTAATATGTTGCAGTGTACAAGTCTTTGAATGTGCTGTTTGCATTCATTTCCATTTTTCAGGTAAGGACATTTTCAGCAAGTACAGAAAATACCTTTTGATCTTGCAAGAAATGCAATGTTCTTCACTTCTTAAAAGCAAATAATCTCATCTTTTTTAGCGGCGCTTTACCTCTGATTTTGCGGTGGTATTCGGCCACTAGGGGGGGGGGAGGGGCGGTTTTACCCCCCGCTAGCGGCTGAAAAAGGGTTAAAAACCACTGCAGAGGCGCATTGCCGTCGGTATAGCCGCGGTTTCCCATTGCTTTCAATGGGAAGGAGCGGTAAACACACTGCTCCTTCACCGCTCCAAAGATGTGGCTAGCAGGACTTTTTTTCCCGTACCCGTGCTAGCGCACCGCTCCAGTGTGAAAGCCCTCGGGCTTTCACACTGGAGAAACAGCAGCCGCTGTTTAGGGTCGGTTTGCATGCGCTATTTTGCCGCCCCAGTGTGAAAGGGGTCTAAATGTTTGTGTACAGTAGGCACTTTCAACTGTCTTCATGCATTTTGGTTTTATGTTCAGATGTGCCCCGGGTTGCACAATTACACTCTGACCCACCTGTTGTCTAGTTGAATAGAGGCGGGAAGGGGCAGGACTATAGCATAACCATGAAAGTTCTGGTCATAAATTGCATAACTAATCACCACTGGGTTTTTGGACTCCCAGAAAACACTAAATAAACTGTGGTCTGTAATGATTAATGCTTCACATAATAGCAAAAATTAAAACAATTTCTTACACCTAGCAGCTCTCCAAGTTTTCAGAATGCATTACACGGCAGCATAAAGATGGCAAGGCAAGGCACTTTCACTGACAGCTCTTGTCTCACACTACCAATTGGCTCCTGATCTTATGATTGCTATTATAGCCAGTCATAGTTTACAAAACAAACCTGCCAGCCCCGCTGTTCATTGTGCTTTTGCAGCCAGAGAGGTACATTGACGTTACCAGTCAGTTGGCTGACTGTAGAATAAAACTAATAATTCATTTATTTAAAACTTTTGAAAAAAATACAAAATGTAATAATAAAAATATAAAAAGCAAATGTAAAAATTATAGGAAAATCAGTTATAGGCTTGCTGCTAAATTAAGGGCTCATTCACATGGGTGTTAAAAATGATGCCTACTGTATATTTGTATGCAGCAGTAAGTTTCATACACATCTGTATGGAGCAGTATATAAGTCTAGGGGCCCATAATTCGAATAGGTGTGCATGAAGCTGTAATAGTGCTCTGTGTTCAGCAGCATTAAAAAAAAAAAAGACACATCTGCATCTGGGGTTGCAAATGTTAGTATTATTTACGCTGTATGCATGTAAATGTTTCTGCAGTGTTTACATACGTACAAGCAGGCACCATGATTGAACCCTATTGACCGCCTGGGATGCTAGGTGCTTTGTCCTACCAACCAAGAAAACTAGGTTTCAATGACCTTCAGTTATGAAGGGGCTGGTTATAAATAGGTTTAGAAGGGTAAAGATATATGTATACATAGCTACCATACTTTTTTTTTTTTTTTTAGGATTGTATCATTAATTTTTTACGTACAGTATGCTCGAGCTGAACACTGCCAGAATTCTTAAATGAGTGACTGCAGGCCAAAGCGCAAAACATTCAAGCAGTAGCATGTAAATATCTGTGGTTGATGAGCAGCTGATCTTCTCAGCAGGAGAGTTTTTTTGTTTTACTTCCCGAAGCAGTTGTCCCCGTAAGCACTATGCTGGTGGGCAAATTAATGAACAAACTAGCAAGGCTTCATTAGTCTTGTTTGCTCTGGACTGAGCTGCTAGCTTCTGTGATATTACAAGAGTGAAGCCTCGTACACACGGGTGGGAATCCCGTCGGGGAAAAAAAACGTCGGTTTTCCTGATAGGATTCCCGGCAAGCTTGCCTTGCACGCCGAGTGTACACACGGCCATTCAAAAGAACCGCCGTTCTTTTGAATGGCAAGAACGCGGTGACGTCATTGACTACGACGAGCCTGCGCTCATCACATTCGAAGCCGCCGTTGCCGCCATCTTGCTACACCCTACACTGCCCTTGTATGCTACTGTGCATGCGTCAAAGTCTTTTCAAGCATGCGCGGGTTTACCGTGGAACAGGTAAGCATACAGACGATCGGTTTTCTCGGCAGGAAAACTCTGCCGAGAATCCCGACTAGAAAAATAGAGAGCAGGTTCTCTATTTTTCCAGGCAGTTTTCCCGACGAGAAACCATACACACGAACAGTTTTCTCGGCAAAAAGCTCTCCCAGCAGTTTTCTTGCCGAGAAAACCGGCCGTGTGTACGAGGCTTGAGAAGGAAAGTTGGGCAAATAGAGAAAATCCATGCAGCCATGTGACATAGGGGTTGATTTACTAAAGTCAAATAGACTGTGCACTTTGCAGATGCACTCTTTAAGTGCAGTTGCTCCAGAGCTTAGTAAATTGGGTATTCTTTGCAAAAGAAGATTTACCTAATCATATGCAAAGAAAAGAAAAAAAATCTGAAATTTTGCTTGCATATTATTGGATGATGGAAGTCAGCAGAGCTTCTGCTCATTTACTAAGCTCCGGAGCAACTGCACTTTGCAAAGTGCATAGTCTATTTGCCATTTGTAAATCAACCCCATAGTGTCACTTGTGAGTGCGAAGAGTATAATCAAATTATATTATTTCCTTCTAATCTCATTGGTTATTTTTTCTTACTTTAACAGCAGTGACAGGATATGTGACAAGGACTACACATTCTTCATTACAGGCTTCACCCAAGAGTGAAGCCTCGTACACACAGCCGAGATTCTCGTCGAAAAAAACATGTCGTTTTTTTCGACGAGATTCTTGGACAAGAAACTTGTCCCGGCCGAGTGTACACACGCTCCTTTCAAAGAACCCGCGGTTCTTTGAATGGAGCGAACGCGGTGACGTCATCGAATACGACGAGCATGCGCTCGTCACATTCGATGCCGTCGCCGCCATCTTGGTTCACCCTACCTATGCCTAGGAAGCTACCGCGCATGCGTCAAAGTCATTTCGAGCATGCGCGGGCTTCCTGGCGAAAAGGTAAGTGTACACACACACAATTTTCTCGTCGAGAAACAGGCTGACGAGAATCTCGACGAGAAAATAGAGAGCAGGTTCTCTATTTTCTCGTCGAGATTCTTGTCGCTTTTCTTGACGAGAAACCATACACACGAACAAATTTCTCGGCAAAAAATCTCTGCCAGCAAGTTTCTTGCTGGTTTTTGCCGAGAAACTCGTTCGTGTGTACGAGGCTTGAGAGTACTGGCAAAAGTAAGAAAAAGTCTTAGAGGAGAATATTAGTGATTGAAAAGTTGTTGTTTTTTTTCCAGTCTGCCTAATCCATTGTTACCCCAGGCAGAGGAAGGCTGGTGTTATTAAGGGCCTTTCATAGACATTAAATTGTCCTGCTATGTCTCTATTCGCTTGCAGACAGGGGCTGCAGTGAAAAATTTCTGAATACCTCACTGTGCCAGAATGCTTCTCCCCACCAAGGAGCAGCCAGACACTTCCACTGACTATTGTATTAAAGAGTGTCCCAACCAACCCAAAATGTTACTTTGATAAGCTAATGCATGGGCTGCTGGGCTGTGATCTTCCCTTCATCTAAATTTGCAGATCAGTGCCCTTCCTTTTATGACAGAAAGTATAGGGAGATATCCTGGACTTTTATAGGCAATTGGCAAGAACCAATAGGAAGCTAATGGAAAATTACCTGACATGCCAGGATGGCAACTATCCATGCGAGTACATGGTAAGTTCTTACGAAGATGCCTTTCTCTTCAAAGTAACATACTAAAAGCAGTGTTTGGGGACATCTAGGTATGAGGTACATTCTGCTCCCCTCCCATCCCCTCCTGCCGCAGACAATTCAACAACAGCTATGAAGAAGACAGCTGATTCATAGCTGCAGCTTGTCTTGGCTGTGAGCACTTTCCTGAGACAAGCAACAGCAAGAGGAGTGCAGAGGCCTATACGCTGCCCCCTGCCTACTTCTGCATTCCTCTTGCCATTACGTGTCTCATAAAAGTGCTCACAGCCAAGACAAGCTGCAGCGATGAATCAGCTATCTCCTTAGCTGTTGTCAGATCAGCTGCGGCCATGGCAGGAGGGGAGGGGCGCAGATTGGACATCATAGCTAGGGTTTAAAACCTCGAAGAAACATGGGTCAAAGTACTACATTTACTTTATCTCATAGAGGACAGAACTGTGAACAAATAATAATGATAGATACTTTAAAGCAACATGTGCTTATAATAGGGGTATCCTTTTTAGGCCATCCACAGCTCCAGTATTTTTTTAATATACTTCCCTGATATGTAGTTCTGCAGCAATCATCCACGTTCATCTTGCCTGGCAAAGAACAAAATCTGTAATTGCCCGTGTCTTGCACATTTTCCCTTGTGTGTATCCAGCCAGCACCACATAGTTGGGATTAGGAGTTTTGTTAGTGTTTGAGGGTAACTATAAACTTTACAATCCGATTCTATAATCTCCTTTAGGCTGCTTTCACACTGAGGCACTTTGCAGGCGCTATTGCACTAAAAATGGCACCTGCAATGCGCCCTGAAAGAGCCAATCCTTTCTATCCACTGTGAAAGCCTGAGGGCGTTGCGCTGGCAGGACGGTAAAAAAAGTCCTGCCAGCCGCATCTTTGAGGAGCGGTAGGAGCGGTAGAAATACCGCTCCTATAGCGCCCCTGCCCATTGAAATCAATGGGGTAGCGCCTCCAAAGCAAAGTGGCATTTTTGCGGGCGGGTTTAACCCTTTTTCAGCCGCTAGCGGTGGTTAAAACCGCCACGCTAGCGGCCGAAAATCACGGCAAACACAACGGTAAAACGCCGCTAAAAATAGCAGCGCTTTACCGCCAGCGCACCAAGCGCCTCAGTGTGAAAGTACCCTTAGATCTACCATCAATTTAGCAGTGCAAGGGCATGCATGACTTAATTCTAATTGAGTGCATTGTTTAGGTTAGTCCTTATATTAAATAGTTTTGGTAAATGTAAAGCATTTAGTACAATCAAATTGTATAGTGACATGTAGTAGCTTAAACCATATACTTAAAACAAAGAGTAGTTATTACGTACAACTGTTATGATTCATATACAAATAGCAAATTAACATGTACAGCTTTTGTTAACAAAACAATTTGCTGCACATAATTAATACTCCAAACTTAAAGTAAATAGTAACCAACACTACAACACATTAACATGATCTTGCGCAGTTATTAATGATAGAGCAAAGATTCATCACCAGATGACTATAGATTAATTTACTGCCATTTATTCAATTAAGAGGTTGAATTTAATTACAGGAACCACATCACTGTGAAACAGTAAAGATATCTCACTCTTATTAATGGGCCAATGGAATGAACTATTTACATATTTTTGCCTCCTAATGTGATGAGATTTTCCATTTATTGCAGTTATAGCGAAAGTGCTGAGCTCAATTTCGTGTTGTGCTGTCTTGGCACGTATAGGCCCGATAATTAGATTCTCAGTTCTATCTATTTAGCTGTTTAACCTTCCAGGATCTCGGAGGAACTTGAAAGTTAGTAGCTCTGTACAGATGGTTGAAATTTTGGATTATAAACGCCAAGATTTTGCCAAGTTTGGTGGCTAAGGAGGTGATGATGAATGTGTTTCATTGCGGCTTCACTTCTTGGTTCCCTACTGCGCATGCGCAAGTCACGCTGCGTAACTTCACTGGTCCCTGCTGTCTTCTGGGACCTGTGTGTCTCCCAGAAGACAGCGGGGAGGACAGAGTAGGCGACGGAAGTGGCATAGGTCACCTCGATCACCGAGGCGACCTATGCCCGGAAGTGGGAGCAAATATCTGTATTACACGGGTATCTGCTCCCTCATCCCTCCTGAAAGGTGCCAAATGTGACACCGGAGGGGGGAGGATTCCAAAAAGTGGAAATTCCATTTTTGGGTGGAACTCCACTTCAAGGTTTGCTCTCTGTTATAGTACACACATTCTTAAAGTGGTTGTAAACCCAGTATATAAAAAAAAAGCCTCCACAGTGGTCCTCCGGCGGCGACATCTTTCCCGGGGGTTACTTCCGGGTATCGCGGCTCTGGCGCTGTGATTGGCCGGAGCCGCAATGACGTCACATACATGTCATTGCTTCAGTTTGCCCCAGTGCGCATGTACCGATACAGGGGATATCTCCTAAACCGTGCAGGTTTAGGAGATATCCTGGGTAGCTATAGGTAAGTTTTGTTATAGGCTTACCTGTAGCATAAAGTGGTTGTAAAGGGTTTACAACCACTTTAAGAAGCCACCTGAAAACCTTACCAGATTCTGTTCTTTAAAAATTGAGGAGGGCATTCAAGTACATTTGCTGAAATCTTTACAAATGAGTGTCAAATGGAAGGGTCTTTACTAAAATCACATAATCAGTCTCAGGGCTTTACCAAAAAAAACAACAACATTGCTCTCCTCCTTATCATTTTAAAGCACATCTCCCTGCCAATGCAATTCCTCTTTCAGTCCCTCTCACCCTTTCACATTTGATCCTCTTGAGTACCCAGGCCTTTTTCACCCTAAATCCCCTTGAGTCTAAAGCCTGGTACACACGATCGGATTTCCTGCAGTCAAAGCGTAGGACTTTTGTCCGAAGGGCGTTGGCCAGGAACTTGTATTGCATACAAATGGCAAAGAATTGTTGGCCAACAAACACAAAACTACAGGCTTTTTTTTAGCTGTTTAGCGCCACCCTTTGGCCAACTTCTGCTAATGTTGTGTTATGGTTGAGCATTGCTTCTATTCGTATTTTGGAGTTTTGTCCGATGGACTTGTGTACACACGATCGAATAATCCGACAACACGAATTTGTTGGCAGACAATTTTAAAGCATGCTATCCCACATTTGTTGGCGGAAAATCTGACAACAATTGTCCGATGGAGCATACAAACGGTCGGATTTTCCGACAACAGCCTGCCATCACACAATTCCCATCGGATAATCCGATCGTGTGTATGAGGCTTTAGAGCATTTTTTTCATTAGGCAATACCAGCAATTCCCCTCTAGTATCTGCACATTATTGGAGGAGATTTACTAAAACTGGTGCACACAGAATCTGGTGCAGCGGTGCATAGTAACCAATCAGCTTCTAGGTTTTATTGGCAAAGCGTAAAGGATAAGATCCCCTTCGGAAACATGTTAAACGTTTCACTTGTTTTTAGGGTGGAACATGTAACATGTTCCCGATCTTGCAGCAGCTCGTGGCTCCTCCCCGCATAGGTAAACCCCCTAGTAGAAGCGCTGTCCCCATTGGGGTTACCGTGCTGGCGCACTCCCGAGTCCAGCATTTGCGTCCATAGACACAGAATGCCCGACTCAGGCCTGCCCCACGGTGCCCGCGTCATTGGATTTGATTAACAGCAGTGGGAGCCAATAGCTGCGCTGCTATCAATCTATTCAATCAAGAGCTGAGAACCCCGGCCAGAGAGGTAGAGCGCGTCTCCGGCGGGGGAGCGAACGGGCTCAGGTGAGTAAAACGGAGGGGCTGGGGGCAGGGGCGTACCTAGAGCATTTGGCACCCGGGGCGGATCCAATATCTGGCACCCCCCCACGGTAAAATGTAAAAACACCCCACTGTGCCCCCTGCATCCTTCAATATCTTTGTCACTACTGTGTACCCCCTCTCCACAACTGCACCTCTGGATCCCTTTACATTACACAGCACCCCACAGCTCTGGGCCCCTTTACATTACACAGCACCTTGCACCCCTTTACATTACACAGCACCCTGCACCACTGGACCCCTTTACTTTACACAGCACCCTGCATCTCTGGACCACTTTATATAACACAGCACCCTGAACCACTGTACCCCTTTACATTACACAGAACCCCACAGCTCTGGACCCCTTTACATTATACAGCACCCCTTTACATTACACAGCACCCTGCATCTCTGGACCCCTTTTACATTACACAGCACCCCTTTACATTAGACTGCACCTCTGGACCCCTTTATTTTACACAGCACCCTGCACCTCTGGACCCCTTTACATTACACAGCACCCTGCACCTCTGGACCCCTTTACATTACACAGCAACCTGCATCTCTGGACCCCTTTACATTACACAGCAACCTGCATCTCTGGACCCCTTTACATTACACAGCACCCCACAGCTCTGGACCCCTTTACATTACACAGCACCCTGCACCTCTGGATCCCTTTACATTACACTGCACTCCTTTACATTAGACTGGACCTCTTTACATTACACAGCCCCCCACAGCTCTAGACACCTGTAGGTTACACAGACACCCCCCTAACAGTTCTGGACCCCCTGCATGTTACGCAGACCCCCCTACAGTGCAGACCCCTCCCCCTACAGTGCAGACCCCCCTCCCCTACAATATAGACCCCCCTACAGTATAGACCCCCCTACAATACAGAACCCCCTACAATACAGAACCCCCCCTACAATAGTGCGGACACCCCCCCTACAATAGTGCGGACACCCCCCTACAATAGTGCGGACACCCCCCTACAATAGTGCGGCCACCCCCCCTACAATAGTGCGGCCACCCCCCCTACAATAGTGCGGACACCCCCCCTACAATAGTGCGGACACCCCCCCTACAATAGTGCGGACACCCCCCCTACAATACAGAACCCCTCTACAATAGTGAGGACACCCCCCCTCAATACAGAACCCCCCTACAGTGGTGCAGACACCCCGCCCCTACAATACAGAACCCCCCTACAATAGTGCAGACCCCCCCTACAATAGTGCAGACCCCCCCTACAATAGTGCAGACCCCCCCTACAATAGTGCAGACCCCCCCTACAATAGTGCAGACACCCCCCCTACAATACAGAACCCACCCCCCCTACAATACAGAACTCACCCCCCCTACAATACAGAACTCACCCCCCCTACAATACAGAACCCACCCCCCCTACAATACAGAACCCCCCCTACAATAATGCAGACACCCCCCTACAATACAGAACCCCCCCTACAATAGTGCAGACACCGACCCCCTTAAGACCCGTAATGATCAGCGTGCCTCGTGCACTTGTACACAGAGGAGGGGGAGGCGATTTCGTTCACTCTGCTCGGCTGTGACTGTGAGACAGTCACAGCCGAGACTTATCAGAGCCGCGGCGCGGCCACGAGAGGAGGGGGTCATTGCGGCCGTGTCCCGGGTGTGCCGACGAGTATCACTCGGGTGCGGCTCGTACCCCCCCCCCCCGCCTACCTGTCACCGCGCCATGCTGCCCTTGCTAAGTCCTCTTCGGTCGCGGAGGGGGGGCGCCGGCCTGACACACCCCCCAGTGTGTGGCTAAGTCCTCTTCGGTCGCGGAGGGGGGGGCGCCGGCCTCACACCCCCCCAGTGTGTGGAACCCGGTGCGGCACGACCCCCGCCCCCTACTTAGTACGCCACTGGCTAGGGGGCTGCGCAGTGACAGAAGCCAAGTGAGAAAAGTGTGAGAAGCTGAAAACCAGGTGAAATTCCCTGTGACAGCAGGCATCTTCTCTCTGTACCAGCTAGCACTATTTGAAACGAGCGTGGCTGTGCAGGGCTCCGCCCACACAGCCACATCATTGATTCAGATCCCTGTGAATCAATGAACTACAAGTTCCGACAGCCCTTGTGACTGCCGGCTAATGCCGCGTACACATGACATTTTTTCCTTTTGGACGAGAAAAACGATCGTCTGTGGGCTTTTTGTCATTTTTCCCGACGGGAAAAATGGCATTAATCACGACAAGAAAAATTAGAACATGCTCTAATTTTTCTCGTCGTGATTCCTGTCATTTTTTTCCGCGGCAGTTTTCCCATAGGGAAACACTGCCGCGGAGCCTACACACGGTCGTTTTTCTCGCCAAGAGAAAAAATTATGGGAAAAATGGCCGTGTGTGGGGGAACAAGCCGTTCCCTCGTTTTTCCTGTCGTGATTCACGGCGGTGTTTTCACCGCCGTGAATCACGATCGTGTGTACAGGGCATTATAGTTCTCAATGAACTACCAGGGCGCTGTTGAGCGCTCAAGTAGTTTATTGAGTCTCCCTGTCTTTCTGAAACTGCCTGCCTGTATGATATATGGGCAGACAGCTTACTCTGACAGTCTGTATGAGTCCTGCATGGCACCTGGCACCTGTGACCTGTTGACAGCTTTCCAGGCTCCTACAAAAAAATGCATATTACTCTTTCGTCCATGGACCGACACAGCTTCTCTATTGACAAAGTGGGTATTATCCGTTAATTAGGAGTGACTAGGCAGAAAAACTTGTAAAAAGTGTTGCATCACACCTTCTACAGTCCCGCCCAGGGGGCGGACCCCCCGGGTATATCCTCTCAGTCTGCATATCGCAGATCAGTTTTTTTCTGTCTAGCAAGGAGTAGGACATGGCTCCCTTCGGGCCCATTGGTCCGGGGAAAAAAGATATATATATTTTATTTTTTTTGCTACATTTGTTGTTTCCTGCGATCTTCGATCAACTGCCGACTGGGTGACAGGCTGGATCCTCGATCCTTGTAGTCTCCCCAGTTTCGGCCATCGAGCGTCGCGCTGGGTTTTCCACGACATGCCCGTCGCTCCACGGGTGGCCGGTGAGCCTACGCTCCAGGGCCTGCATCGGACCGCTCAGCTTCGGCTGACCTTACGGCTGAGTCGCAGCAGCCTGGCCGGTGAGCTTACGCTCCAAGGCTTGCATCGGACCGCTCAGCTTCGGCTGACCTTACGGTCGAGTCGCAGCAGCCTGTCCGGTGAGTGTCACGCTCCAGGGCATACATATGATCGTCCCTTTTGGGTCCAATCACAGCATGCCTGGCCAACAGTCACCTTCCGTGCGCGGACGATGATCTGTTTGGAATGTCTTCCAGCATAATACATGCAGGATAGGTAAGTAAAACTCCCCTGCCTCGGCTGGGTGATTTAGCTGGACATTCCTGGAGAGATCAAGTAAGTGGTTGTGGCCCCTTTCTTCCCTCTCTCCCTGCCTTTTCCTCCTCCCTGGGCTTCTAGCTAAAGGTTGCTGGGTGCTGGGGGTCACCTAAGGGGTTCCACTGGAGCGGGGCTGGCTGTAACTAACATTTAAAAGAAATGTCATTTCTGCTTACCTGTGTGTGTGTGCTTCCTCCTCCATGCTGTCGGCGGCCATTTTGAGGTGGTCCATGCCGAGTTCGGCCTCTTGTGACTGCCCGAGCGGCCATCTTCCTGTGGTTTGGCCACACCCACTGGCCCCTATCAGCTGATCGGCGGCCATGTTTGTCCACCCTGTATGTATATATTGCCATTCGGCGGCCATCTTTTTGTGGGCTACGGCTGCTTGACCTCTATCTTCGGCTCCGCGGCCATTTTCTTAGAGCCCACATTATCTTCCATACAGACGTTTTTGGCAGCCGTTTTGAGAGAGCCTCCGGCCTCTAGGGTGCATTACACTGGCGCAAAAATTCACACAGGAAGTGCTGATAAAAGAAGCAGACTGACACAGCAGCAGTGGGACAGCATCACAGGCGCAGCACACGGCAGCATAGCAGTACCAGTCCAGGGTGGTGAGTCCTCTGGGTAACCCAGCATCTCGGCAGCGCAGGAGGGTGGCCTATTGATATCTTGCCTGGAGCCCTGTGGGTGTCAGCGTGTGGTCAGCATGGCATCTGAGCCAGATGTCTTCTCCCCTGAAACACCAGATTTAGCAGCTGGTGCCCCTGAGGTGTCTATGGACGCTATGACGCCAATCCTAGAGGCGTTTGCCGCCAGGGTGGAAGCAGCACACGGGAATACAGGGGGTAGTAAACGCCCCGTCCCCTGCAAGCTTCTGGGGATAATTCTGATGTAGAACCAGGTCCAGATACGGCTCAGGGCCCAGATTCTGACGCATCAGAGACTGCAGACCGTGACCGGACAGTGAGGATGACTCCAAGTCCAGGTCAGTACGCGAGACGACTTTGGTATCTGACCTTATTACTGCAGTGTGGGATATGCTAAAATTGGAAAATACTGCAGAAGCAGCAGAGACTCCGGTCCACTTGGGTTTCATAGACCTGCCCGCACTGCTAAGGTGTTCCCTTGTGTGTCTTTTGATAAACTCTTATACAAGGAATGGGAGAACCCACTGAGGGTCTTTACAGCCCGTACGGTACCCCTTTGAGGAGAGTTTTCTGAAGAAATGGACCTCTCCCCCTATAGTGGACCCTCCGGTGTCCAGACTTAATAGAGCCACCACAATTCCTGTAGAAGGGGCTCCTGTTTTCAAGGACCCAGTGGATAAGAAGGCTGAAGCACTCGCTTGCTACCTATACTCAGTGGTAGGCTCGGCAGTACGCCCGGCATTGGCGGGGGCCCTAGTGTCTCACACACTTACTGAAGGGGCAAGATTGCTACTCCAGGGGTTAAGGAGCGAGATGCTCCTCCTGATGAGATAACATTGGCCGACCTGTTGGTCCAGGGCCTTAGGTTTGTCTGCGAGTCAGACATGGATACTATTCCCCTGCTGTCTAAAGCTTCGGTTTATGCAGTAGCAATACGCCGCCTGATCTGGCTAAAAGGCTGGTCTGCGGACCAGCCTTCCAAGAAAGCCCTGTTGGATCTGCCTTTTAACGGCGACAGACTTTTTGGGGCTTCTCTGGATGACATCATCAAGGATGCCACAGGAGGTAAAAGCACTTTGCTTCCCCAAATTAGCAAGGGTAAGGGACCACGCCAAGGGCAAGGGCCCTCCTTTACTGCACGCAAGCGTTTTTTTTCGTCCCCCCTAGGGCGACAGGGAAAAGACCCCAGGCCGATAAAGCGCCTGCCCAAGGACAAAAGCGTCCTTGGTTCCGCATACCCAATAAGCCTGCGGACAAATTTGCGTCCGCATGAAGGTCCTCCCCCACCCAGCTCGGGTGGGGGGACGTCTTCGCAAATTCGCGACTCAGTGGACAGCTCTAATCTCCGACAGGTGGGTTTGCAAAGTAATCTCCTCAGGCTACAAGATAGAGTTTCTCTCTTGTCCACCGGACAGATTCAACACCTCCAATCTCTAGCTACTACCGACCCGTCGGGAGGCCCTGTAGGGGGCGGTCCAGGGTCTACTGGAACGCGGGGTAGTTATTCCAGTTCCAGAACTGGAACAGGGTTTTTACTCAAATCTGTTCATTGTGCCGAAGAAGGAGGGGGTTCGTCCAAGCTTGGATCTCAGAGCCCTCAATTGCTTTGTGAAGGTACAAAGATTTCGGATGGAGTCGGTTCAATCTGTAGTCACGGCTCTCCATCCGGGGGACTTTCTGGCCTCCTTGGACATCAAGGCGCATACCTGCATGTCCCCATATACTCCAGACACCAGAGGTTTCTGCGATTTGCTATCGGGAAGGACCAATACCAGTTTGTGGCCCTCCCGTTTGGCCTTGCCTCAGCACCCAGGACGTTCACCAAGGTGCTCACTCCGATTCTGGCACTTCTAAGACAGCGGAGTATCGCTATCACAGGCCACTTGGATGACCTTCTGCTGAAGGCCCCTTCAAGCTCAGAATTAGAGGTAAGCGTGTCCATTACCTGTCAGACTCTTTGAGACTGTGGTTGGATACTAAATACGCAAAAGTCAGTATTGGTGCCCACTCAACGCCTAGTGTACCTGGGGTTGATTCTGGATTCCTCAGAGGCAAAGGTATTCCTCCCTGTGGAGAAGTTGCAGACCCTCCGGGCTGCAGTACGGCAGCTGACTTCCAGGAATTGGTCGTCACTCCGTTTTTGCATGCGACTGTTGGGCCTCATAGTAGCCTCCTTCGAGGCGGTCCCATATGCTCAATACCACACTCGAGTGTTACAGAAGGAATTTCTGTCCAGATGGAACAGATGCCCTTCATATCTGGATTATCAAATCCGAGTGAGCCACCTAGTCAGGAGATCCCTGGTATGGTGGCTGACAGCACCGGCTCTAATGGCCGGGAAGTCATTTCTTCCAGTTTACTGGATAGTGATCACGACGGACGCCAGCCTTACAGGTTGGGGGGGAGTCTAGGGTGTTCAGTCGGCGCAAGGTCGCTGGACCCCAGAGGAAGCCCTCCTGCCGATCAATGTCCTGGAAATCCAGGCGATCAGGCTGTGCCTCTTCAAATGGTCTCAGAGGCTGCAAGGGCGTCCAGTCAGGATCCAGTCAGACAACGCCACAGCGGTGGCATATGTCAATCATCAAGGAGGAACAAGAAGCTCAGCTGCAGCATCGGAGGTTGCTTGCATCCTGAAGTGGGCAGAGAAGAGCGTACCGGCACTGTCGGCCGTGTACATTCCGGGTGTGGAAAACTGGCAGGCGGACTACCTGAGCCGCCAGATGCTGGACCAGGGAGAATGGTCCTTACACTCGGAGGTGTTCCAACTCCTCTGCCAAAGATGGGGCACACCAGACGTAGATCTTCTGGCTTCCCGACTCAATCGGAAGGTATTGAGGTTTGTGGCCCGGTCAAGAGACCCATGGGCAGATGTAACGGACGCGTTGGTGACATTGTGGGGTCAGTATCGGCTAATCTATGCCTTCCCTCCCTTAAGGCTTCTTCCTCTTCTGCTCCGCAGAGTGGAGGCAGAGGGAATTCCAATGATCCTAATCGCTCCAGATTGGCCTCAGCGTCCTTGGTACGACGATCTAGTACGTCTGGTAGCAGACGTCCCCTGGCGCCTACCACTACGGAAGGACCTGCTATCGCAAGGTCCCATACTCCAGAATCCTGCTGTCTTTACAGCATGGGGTGGACCAAAGGCTTGCCCTAAGTACGATTAAGGGACAGATATCTGCCCTGGCTGTCTTTTTTTTCAGCGACCCTTGGCGACTCACTCTCTCGTGAGTACATTTGTGCAGGGGGTTTGACATGTGGCCCCTCCGGACCGTCCCCCATTACCTCTGTGGGACTTGAACCTGGTCCTCTCGGTGCTTCAGAAGGCACCGTTTGAGAATATTAGAGATATTCCCCTGTTGACACTTTCTCAGAAGGTGGTCTTTTTGGTGGCTGTTACGTCAGTAAGACGAGTCTCTGAGCTGGCAGCCTTGTCCTGCAAGGCTCCCTTTTTTGGTTTTCCACAAGGATAAGGTGGTGCTGCGGCCGCAGCCTTCCTTTCAAAGGTCGTTTCGGCTTTTCATCTCAATGAAGACATTGTACTTCCATCCTTGTGTCCTCAGCCGTCGAATCCTAAGGAGTCGGCGTTGCATTCCTTGGACGTTGTCCGAGCTTTGAGAGTATACCTATCTGCTACTTCCCTGTTCCAGGAAATCAGATTCACTGTTTGTTTTGGTGGCTGGTCCCAAGAAGGGCCAAGCAGTCTCGTCGGCCACCATCTCTAGGTGGATCCGACAGAGAGTAATCCAGGCTTACGCCTTAAAGGGTCAAGCGCCCCCCTTTCCGGTCACGGCACATTCGACCAGGGCAATAGGTGCCTCTTGGGCTTTCTGACATCAAGCGTCTGTTTCCCAATTATGTAAAGCGGCGACTTGGTCATCCGCTCACACTTTCACAAAATTCTACAAAGTTGATGTAGGTGCATCTTCGGATGCCTTTTTTCGGCCGCAAAGTTTTACAAGCGGCTGTTTAGAGTTGCAGCTCCTCCGTTGGAGGAGTGCTGTTATGTGTTTGGGGTGAAGTTTATTTTATGCTGTTACCACCCCTCGTTTTTTCTCTGACACTGCTTTGGGACGTCCCACTTTGTCAATAGAGAAGCTGTGTCGGTCCATGGACGAAAGAGTAAATAGGATTTTTTACTCACCGTAAAATCCTTTTCTCTGAGTCCATGGACCGACACAGCACCCACCCCTCCTTTTAAGTTTGTACTGCTTTTTGACGAACTGATCTGCGATATGCAGACTGAGAGGTTATACCCAGAGGGTCCGCCCCCTGGGCGGTACTGTAGAAGGTGTGATGCAACACTTTTTACAAGTTTTTCTGCCTAGTCACTCCTAATTAACGGATAATACCCACTTTGTCAATAGAGAAGCTGTGTCGGTCCATGGACTCAGAGAAAAGGATTTTACGGTGAGTAAAAAATCCTATTATTTTTACATGCAAAAAATTTAGCTTTTTTTTTTTTTTTAAATGAACTTATCCTTTTAATTGGACAAGCTGAAGTTAGAAGCTGATTGGTTACTATGCACAGCTGCACCAAATTCTGATTGCATGAGTTTTAGTAAGGCTCCTTTCACACTGAAGAGTTTTTCAGGCGTTTTAGCGCTAAAAATAGCGCCTAAATACCGCCTGAAAAACTCCTGCCCTGCAGTCTCAATGTGAAAGCCAGAGTGCTTTCACACTGAGGCGATGCGCTGGCAGGACAAGAAAAAAAGTCCTGCTAGCCGCATCTTTGAGGCGGTGAAGGAGCGGTGTGTAAACCGCTCCTTTACCGCTGCTGCCCATTGAAATCAATGGGACAGCGCGGCTATACCGCCCGCAAACCGCAGCGGTTTGCGGGCGGTTTTAACCCTTTTTGGCTGCTAGCGGGGGTTAAAATCACCCCGGTAGCAGCCGCAAATCGCGGCAAATACAATGGTATATCGCCGCTAAAAATAGCGGCGCTATACCGCCAGCGCACCTCCCGCCCCAGTGTGAAAGGGGCCTAAATCTACCCCTTTATCTACCTTAACATATGTAGCACTACCCTAAGTTAAGAGAGCTGCTGGTTTTGTTTTTGGGTCTGTACTCTGGCTATCAAACCCAGGAATCTGGCTCGAACCCTCCCTTGGCACAACTGGTCTGTAAGAGATTGTGGAACCCAATGGTAGTTGGGAAACACAATAATGTTACACAGTAATAAAACTGTAAATAAAGAGGTTACCTTGTGATGGCCACTTGTCCAACAGGGTAACAGATAAACTCCACACAGAATTCTGCTCAACCAATCGTCAATATAACTTAGTAAGAAAAGTAACAAAAGTTAGACAAAAATACAGTTGACTCTTACAGGGCCCTGCAAGAGTCAATGGTATAGTAGAAAATATTTAGGTAAAAAAATCCAAGCACAAAATCACGGTTCTAGTGTACACTTTCTTTATATTTTGAAATGTGTGCTCGTGAGCTTCGCCTAGTGGACAATACTATACACGTGTCCTAGTACTGTCTGCTCTAGACAGGCCTCAATAATAAAAGGTAATACTGCGCTAATGTGAACAGATGAAAATATTGTGCTTATTAGCAGCTAGGCTGCGACATAAAAAATATGTGAAACCATATCAAGTAAATAGGAATTAGAAAATGTCACGCACAGACATGTGAAAAGAGTAAAACACTGATGAGAGTTCCTCTAAAAAAGTGAAAAATATATATGAGTGAAGGTGAATAAATTAATATGTATATAAACACCAAAAAATAAATAAGCAAAACAGGGACTCAACCCCTACTCAGAATACTAAAATAGTGATCAACTTAATATGTGATATTAAAATGAAACATATAAGGCACAATACTGTTGTCAAGTATTACTGCAATAGTGCTCTAAATATTGAAAAGACAGAAGAGGGAATAGTCTATTCCTTGATAGTTCAAATGAGGTCCAATATAGCAAACAGTTCCAATGCGACAAACAGTTGCTTCAGATGAAAAAACAGGGGGTTGTGAGGAGATGTTTGGAAAAAGATAGAGCCCAAGATGAATCCACAGAAAGCATAGGAGAACTGCATCCACCACCGTGTGTAGGGAATCAAGATGGGTACCTTACCACAAAAGGTGGACCTCCACTGTGGCAAGGTCAGAAGAGCCTGCAGATATCACCCTCTGCGGGGTATTGGTACTGATCCTGGGGGTGTCACGACTCCGGAGTCATTATATTCCCTCTGCCTCTCGTTGTACTGTTTCCTCCACTGGTGGCTGGTATAATCCAATCATTTAAAAAGAACCAACAGACCTTCCTGCAGTGTGCTCTGCCTCCTGATTCTCCCAGCACACGGCACTGCTGATGGGAGTGGGCGGGGGATGTGAAGCAGCAGAGATCACACAGCGAGTGCAGGACACTAAGGGGGAAGGGGAAGACACACACCAGGATCGGAGCTTCTAACTACTGTACATACATCGCTGGACAGTGTATGTAATTAGAAGCAATAACTGCTGTCCCCACAGTGGCAAGTAAGCTGACCTGAATGCTCAGTCCACCCCTCTAGACAGGCCTGACTAAGTTCAGTGTAAAGTTCCTTCCAGAAGTAGGAGTCTTCGCTAGCATTCGTTGGTGCACATAAACCAATTGTAATCCATTAGGTAAAGGAAAAGGCAGAGAAACTGAACATCCACAATTTTTATGAGTGCGTATAACTTGCTGGCGATTCAGACGCCAATCTTTAAACACGTGACCACTGCAAGATGCAGTGTAGTGGGATGCCCCTTTGTCCAGATTCCGGTGCAGGTCCCTTTAACTCAACTCCCCACAATCCTCTGAGCTCCTGGACATGCCCAGGGGATATAAATGTCAGCTCCACCCAGCTCCCTTTGCTCAGAGAGATCCTGCCTGATGGGACAGCAGTGACTGGGCAAGTGAGCTGTTCCCAGGTGCTGGGTCCTCCCCTGTTAAGTCTGGTGTGCGGGCCACCAGCAGTGAGCACAAGAGCACGCAGCATCTTTCCAAGCCCTAGTCACTGGAGAGGATTCTGTTACAGTCCATTTGCAGAAGCTGTCCATGAAGTGGGTTGGCCCTATCTGCAGCCACCAGAACCTCCTGACCGAAGCAAGTAGAAAGCAGTGCCAGCCTGAAGTGTGTGCCAGCAGGAGGTCCACTCAGCTCACAGTTTGTTGAACGAACGATTACTATCTTGGACACGTGAGATTCATTAGCTGTCTATTCTATCTGCAGATTGAACTCAGAACACGCTGCTGCCACCTAGTGGACATTAGTTGAACGGCAGTATAATTGTTATATCCTCTTTCTTTACAGTTTATATTAATGTTCTGTACTGTATACCCGTGTTTACGCGATCTCCGGTACAATTTATGTTAAAGTTCATTGTTAAGTAAAGTAGAAATTGCACATCACCACTGGTCTGATCATTTGGCTGAAACCGTTACACAACAGCACTATGTCCTGGTATGTGGCGCCCTACTTTAATAATAACTGCAGGCCTTTAATAGTCACTTTCCTACGCAACAGCCAGTCAAAAGTTTGGGCAGGTGCCCCCTCACCAAAGCAGGCCTCGTCCCTCTGGTACGCTCCGATGCAGGTGTTCCGGTCCCCAGGTCTCTTTGCAACTTGCAGTCTCCGATCCCTCACACAGCCGCACAAGGTGTCGGTAGATGGGCGAACTCCGGTCTCTATAGAGCAAGAGTAGGACACACGCAAAAGGATCCCTCCTTGGCTGAGTGATCTTACTTGACAACTGTAGGCCCAGGCTTTCCGGCCTAGACACTCCGGCAGCAGGCCTCAACGCAGGCTTCCTGTTTGATAGAAGGCCTTGTCCAGAGAGAGTGAGAGTAGCTCCTCCCTTCCTTTAAGTAATCTCTCCCATAAGGCTGTGCGACGATGCAATGCACTCTGGTGGTACAGCTGCACTGTGGGTATTATAGTCTATTTGCTACCCATGGCAATGGAGTCTCTTTCTCCCTGTACTATAAGTTCCATAATGCACCGTTCCACACAGTTAAACAACAGTTGCTGCAATGTCATAAAGAGACTCCGGAGGGAGCTGGGTTGCTTCTAAATACAATAATAATCCTTAACCACACTGCAAAGTGGTACCCCGCTACACATATATCATTTTTTTGGGACAGACAAGACTTTAAAGGGTTTTTAAATAAAAAAAATAAAAATAACAAACATGTTATACTTACCTCCACTGTGCAGCTCGTTTTGCACAGAGTGGCCCCGATCCACGTCTTCTGGGGTCCCTCGGCGGCTGTCTCGGCTCCTCCCCGCAATAACTCGCCACCTATATGCGAGCGAGCTCGCATGATGGTGAGTGATTCTGGGCGCACTCCAGTGATACAGCCAGCGGCTATTGCAGCTCACTGTATCACTCTGCCCTGCCCCCCCCCGGCGCGGCGCGTCATTTGATGTGATTGTCAGCAGCGCTAGCCAATGGCTGCGCTGCTTTCAATCCATCCACTGTAGCCAATCAACGGCCAGGCTGAACGGCGAGGAGGATGTCGGGGCCGAGCGCGGGACTTTCGAGGGCTCAGGTAAGTAAAATGGGGGCTCGGGGGGCGGTATTTTCGGATGTTTTTTCACCTTAATGCATAGGATGCATTAAGGTGAAAAAACGTTTTCCTTTACAACCCCTTTAAGAGTATCTATTGTTCTAGGAATTGTTAGGGAACAAGTTTGAGGAGTTGAAAATATTAAAATGTAAAGGTTTATGTAGTTGGGTGTATAAAGTATTTATATATTTTTAACACCTGAAAAATCCTGTTTTGCTTGAAAAATTGTTTGTAGATCATCTACTATCAGGTGTCTATAACAATTACAGAGGGACATTTTGTCTATATGTATCTAAACCCAAAACCCAAAATGTGATATATTGCAGCTTACTTGTCCTTGGTGTGGTGGCTGCATTACTTGCCTTTTTTCAAGCATATTTTTTATTTTATTTTTTTTCACCTGGTAATCCTGCAAATAACACACCACCTATCCTTGGGCAACTGTGTCACTCCTCCACTGAGCTATGGAGGGAGCCATGGTTGTCAACCTAGGGCATGTTCTCTTGATATGTATACAAATTCTTGTATCCCCATTACATGGGGTGCAGGGCAATTGTTAGTTCACAGAAAATAGCTAGGGAAGATATTCTTCAGTGATCCTCACATGAAGGGACAAGGACACTGCATTTCTAGTATTTTTTCTATTTACTGAAAATGTTCTTATCTTGAAAAAAATAAAAATAATGCAGTCACCATGTCTAAGAACTTTATTAGCTGGAATAAACCGTATTACATTTTGGATGTGCAGCCATTTCTTTTCTTACATTTTTCTTCTTGGGTTTTGTTACCTTTTAATTTGGTTAATACATTTGGATACACATATCATTGTTTCCTTAGTTTGTATTGGGAATAAATAGTAAAAAAAAAAACATTACAGTTTTCTGTAATTTTTCCCAATGCAACATTTAGGTAAATTACACATCCCCTTACATATACAACAAGCTATAATCAACAAAGTCTGCTAATAAAAATACAGGGGAAAAAATGGTTTGTGTAAATTGTAATGTAACATAGCATTGAGACAAGATCAAGTCTGGTTGACGAGGGCACAAATTAGCACAATGGTTGCTTTTTACAGGTTGGCCATTGCTAAAAATTCAACTGACATTGGGGTTTATTTACTATCCACTATACTAAGACACTATCCACTATACTAAGACAAATCCACTTTGCACTGCAAGGACACATGGAAGTGCAGTCACTGTAGATCTGAGGGGGACATGCAAGGAAAATAAAAATCAGCATTTTTACTTGCACATGATTGAGAGCTTCCCCTCATTTCAGATCTTCCCCTTGGAGCTACAGCAACTTCACTTTCAAGTGCACTTCCAATTTTTTTAAAACACACACTGCACAGTATGTCTTTCTGGTACAGAGGGGATTTCAGGATTTGTAATTAGTGATTTTACAGCGGCGGGAGAGGAGGGGCAGGGAGCAGACCCCCGGGCAGACAGACAAGGAGATAGAGGGAGAGAGGTAGGGACTGCGGGATTATGGAGGCACGTAAATTGACCACAGTATCATGGATCAGCAGCAATGATTACTGTGGTCAGTACACTAAGGGGGGCACAGGTACAGACAGGATCAACAAGGTATTTTACAACATAGAGCGATACAAATCACACAGCAGAAGCACTATGCTGCATATCCTGCTTTAAGGAATAGGATCGTTTTTATTTTCGGGTTACAACCACTTTAAATCCTGGTATTTGCCCTGGAGTCTGTAGGCTTTGTAGAGTATTGGGTGGGGAAACGCCTCAATTCCTAGGTCCACGCTTTGATGGTGGTGACTGGTGACCATAATTTAATGATTTTGCAGGTATGTACAGGCCTTGTGGTATGGGACCTAAGTAGCTAGTCGAGGGGTCCTTCCTCACCAGGATCACTTCTACAGGAAAGCCCATCACTGACTGAATATTTTGATACTGGGATCATGGCTGCGGCTGCAGCCGTGATCCCAGGATAACCACTTCCCCCCGATGATGTGTATATGTACGTACGCTGGACAGGAAAAGTTTAAAGATTTACTCTTTAACCACTTCAGCCCCGGAAGATTTTACCCCCTTCCTGTCCAGAGCACTTTTTACAATTTGGCACTGCGTCGCTTTAACTGACAATTGCGCGGTCATGCTATGCTGTACCCAAACGAAATTTGCGGGTTTTTTTCCCCACAAATAGAGCTTTCTTTTGGTGCAATTTGATCACCTTTGCGTTTTTTTTTTATTTTTTGCGCTATAAACAAAAAAGAGCTACAATTTTTAAAAAATATCTTCATCAGTTTAGGCCGATATATATTCTTCTACATATTTTTGGTTAAAAAAATCGCAATAAGCGTATATTGATTGGTTTGCGCAAAAGTTATCGCGTCTACAAACTATGGGAAAGATTTATGGCATTTGTATTTCCTTTTTTTATAATTTTTTTTTTTTACTAGTAATGGCGGTGATTTGCAATTTTTAGCGGTATTGCGACATTGCGACAGATAGATCAGAGACTTTTAAAACATTTTTGGGACCATTGACATTTATAGAGCGATCAGTGATATAAATATGCACTGATTACTGTATAAATGTCACTGGCAGGGAAGGGGTTAACACTAGGGGGTGATCAAGGGGTTAAGTGAGTGTTCCCTCACTGTGTTCTATCTGTGTGGGGAGGGGAGTGACTAGGAAAGATTACAGATCCCGGTTTCTAACACACGATCTGTCTCCTCTGTTCTGACAGCACAGGGATTTGTGTGTTTACTCGTGCGCGTGGCCAGTGGGGATCGCGCCCGCCGGCCACGCACATCGGGTTCATCGCTGTGCAGCGGGTGTGCCTCCGGCAGCGCTCGCGCACCATCTGGTTGGTTTTCCTGGGCAAAGCCGTATATGTACGGGATTTCGCCCAGGACAGCCATTCTGCCGCAGTATAACTGCAAGAGCCTAAACCTAAACCCTAAGGCCTCATGCACACTGGACGTTAAAATAACGTTATAAAAACGCCAGTAGCTTTGCAGTGAGTTTTTCAACTTTTATCAACGTTTTTGCAATAGCGTTTTTTAGAGTTTATTAGTGTTTTTTAGCGTTTTTCCGCGTTAGCGTTTTTTAGCGTTTTTTTTTTAAGAATTATTTTTTTTTTTTTTCAATGGATCAAAAACATTAAACGCTGGTGAGTGAAGTTTTTGAGCGTTTTATTGACGTTTATCAGCATTAGAGCGTTTTTACAGCTTAAAAACGTCTCTCAGAACCCACTAGTTTTTGTTTTGTTTTTAGTGCTCAAAAACACCACTGCTAAAAACTGCTGATAGCAGCCTATGTGTGCATGGACACATAGGATAATATGAGTTTAATGACTGTAGAAAAAAATGTCTACTGCCAATAACAGCTGCTGTAAAAACGCCCAAAAACCTCCAGCGTGCATGGGGCCTTAACCACTTAAGGACCGCCTCACGCCGATATACGTCGGCAGAATGGCACGGCTGGGCACATCAACGTACAAGTACATTGCCCTTTAAGAGCCCAGCTGTGAGTCGCGCGCGTGCCGCCGGCGGCGCGCTCTCGACCCGGTCCTGAGCTCCGTGACCACGGGACCCGCGGACCCGATCGCCGCCGGTGTCCCGCGATCGGGTCACAGAGCTGAAGAACGGGGAGAGGTGAGTGTAAACAAACCTTTCCCCGTTCTTCTCCATGGCATGTCAGTGATCGTCTGTTCCCTGTCATCGGAACAGACGATCAGTGACGTGTAACGTGTAGCCACGCCCCCCTACAGTAAGAATCACTTTCTAGGGAATACTTAACCCCTACAGCGCCATCTAGAGGTTATACCCTTCACTGCCAGTGTAATTTTCACAGTAACAGTGCATTTTTATAGCACTGATCGCTGTAAAAATGACAATGGCCCCAAAATGGTGTCAAAAGTGTCCGATGTGTCCGCCATAATGTTGCAGTCACAATAAAAATCGCTGATCGCCGCCATAACTAGTAAAAAATAAATTATTATTAAAAATGCCATAAAACAGTCCCCTATTTTGTAGAAGCTATAACTTTTGCGCAAACCAATCAATAAACGCCTATTGTTTTTTTTTTTTACCAAAAATATGTCGAAGAATACACATCGGACTAAACTGTGGAATTTTTTTTTTTTTTAGATATATTTTCGGGGGATATTTATTATAGCAAAAAGTAAGTTGCTCTATTTTTGTTTATAGCGCAGAAAATAAAAACCGCAGAGGTGATCAAATACCACCAAAAGAAAGCTCTATTTGTGGGAAAAAAAGTACGCCAATTTTGTTTGGGAGCCATGTTGCACGTCCGCGCAATTGGCAGTTAAAGCGACGCAGTGCCGAATCGCAAAAAGGGGCCTGGTCCTTTAGCTGCATATTGGTCCGGGGCTTAAGTGGTTAAACTGAATATGTTGCAGCATACTAGTCCTTAGATGAGATGGCTGCATTAGTTTTCTATTTTTTAAGGCTTTTTTTTCCTTTTCTTTTCACTTGGCAATTCTGTATACCATGTGTACTTGTGTGGCTACGCTCAAAAAGGCTCTGTTCACACATCTGCAAATTGGATGAGGGTTTTCCCGCATTCAATTTGCAGGACAGGAGAGTGTGCCCAGCTCTCAAAAGAGCTGGTTTCCACAGCCCTGGGGCGGCCGTGGTCCGCATTGAAGAAGGGTCCTGTGCGTCTTCTGGTACGGATTCAAGTGCGAATTCAGGCAAAAATTCTGACCTCATTCGTACCTGAATCGGTGAACAGGGACGCAACGGACCCCATGTGGTGAGCCGCCGCCACAGCATATGTGAACGGAGCCTTTCCGTATTTCACTCTATGATGGAACTATAGTTTTCACCCAGGCTAGACTTCCAACATGTCTTTGTTACATGAGAGTTTATGTATTAGTAGTCTACAGAGGAAAGATAACATTGTTTGTGTTTTCAGTTCAGTTTGCAGGAATTGAAAAGGATACTGCATTGCTGTGAAGATTAGTAGGTGTCTTCTGCCTGTGCTGAAAATGGTCTCAGCCTAAAAAATGAAAACGAATGTATCTATCACATCCAAGGACTGGATAAGCTGCAATATATTACATTTTTGTTTTCAGCAAATATACAAATACATCAAATGGGGCTTACCTTGTATAATGTATTCTGATTTGCCTGCTAAGAGCCAGTTCACACAGGGGAGGCGCGACTTTGGGGGCGACTCGGCAAGGCGATCTCAAGACGACTTGAGAGGCAACTTGCAAAATGACTTCTGTATTGAAGTCAATGCAAGTCGCCCCGAGTTGCCCCCAAAGTCGTACAAGAACCTTTTTCTAAGTCGGAGCGACTTGTGTTGTTCCTATTAGAACGGTTCTATTGAATAGAGCGGAGCGCAACTTGTCAGGCGGCTGAGTCGCCTGACGAGTCGCCACAGTGTGAACCGGCTCTTAAGGTTTTTCATTCTCTTCAGCCTGTCCTGAAATTCACAGAAACCTATGGTCAAATTTTGCAGTAAGAATAGTAAATCACTAGTTATACTGGTGATGCTGGCCAATAGGCAGGCAGGTGACGCAGCAAACTGTAAAGATAAATCAGAATCAGTGTCATCTCCCCAAATATATAGTTTGGCTTCGATTTTGGGGTCACATTACTAGTTATACAGAATTACGCACTTTTAGCAGATAAAACTGTGCACGTTTTATTTCATCTGTCTAGCTAATTGCCTAGAGTTCATATTTAAATAGTCTTTATTGTAGCTGTGGTTATTTATTAAAGCTGTAGTTAATAATTAACCAGTGTTCAGTGCTATGAAGATAAGAATGACAGTACAATGTAAACTGTAATTCCATATTATAATATGGTTTCATAGTCCTGGAATATATCCTGTCTTGTAAAGATTTTGCGTATTAAAGTTGGGGACTTGGTTGGCGTGTAATTTAAAGCCATTTTATACCTAGCCTAGCAAATAAGTAAGGTCATGTAAGGCATACATAGTAATAGATATAGTGAAACTATGAAGGGTTTCCAAGACATAAGTATACTTTTGTGCACAAGACATGTACAGTTTCATGTGAATCTTGTTTTGTAGCAATGGTGCCCAGCCTTCAATACCCCTCTATACACACATTTCCTTTCTGTGTAGATCTATGAAGTTAGGTTGGAGGCATTGGGTACAGTTATGTCCCGTGGAGCAGAAGCTAAGTGAAAAAAGTGGAGCAAACACAGTCTGAAAACCAGATGAAATCATTCAAAAAAACATTGCCTTTTAGGCCCCTTTCACACTGACGCAGTTTTCAGGCGTTGTAGTCTCTGAAAAGCGCCTGAAAACTGCCTCCAGTTCATTGCAATGTGTGCTTTTACACTCAGGGGGTGCGCTGGGAGACGTTAGGAAAAGTCCTACAAGCAACATTATTTGGGCAGTTTGGGAGCGCTATAAATGGCGCTCCCAAAACGCCCCTGCCCATTGAAATGAATGGGCAGCGCTTCCAAAGGGCCTTAAAAGCGCGTTGAAAGCGCTGCAAAACTGGTATTTTTTCCTTATTTTTTGAAGGTCACATTGTCACATTGTCACGTGACCTTAAAAAACCGCCCCACTAGCGCCCGAAAAGCACTGCTAAATCACCGCAAAAATGTATCACTGTTTTAGTGGCGCTTCAGTGTGAAAGGGGTCTAACTCCTTTCCCAAAGTTTAAACTCTAAAGCCTCGTAGACACGATCGTATTTCCATCAGACAAAGCGTAGGACTTTTGTCCGAAGGGCATTGGCTGTGAACTTATATTGCATACAAATGGCAAAGAATTGTTGGCCAACAAACACTAAACTATGTAGTTTTTCAGCTCTTTAGCGCCACGCTTTGGGCAACTTCTGCTAATGTTGTGTTATGGTGAGCATTGCTTCTGAGCATGCCTGTTTGTACTTTGGACTTGTGGATACACGATCGGATAATCCAACATCACACATTTGTTGTCGGAAAATTTTAAAGCATGCTATCCCACATTTGTTGTTGGAAATTCCAACAACAATTGTCCGATGGAGCATACAAATGGTCGGATTATCTGACAACATCCTGCCATCACACAATTCCCGTCGGAAAATCCGATCGTGTGTACGAGGCTTAAGGGCTCATGCACACTGCCGCTCAGAAGAGCTCAAAGAAGCGGCTCCTACAGGCTTTTGAGCTCTTATTTTTTCTGCCCGGAGACTCCCCTCCATGTTAGCCAATGTGTCCATGCACACTATGGCTTTTTCAGGCATTTTCAGGCACATGCTCCTACGGGCAGAACCCTCCCCACCAAACTCGCATTTTTGTGTGGAGCTAGTGCCCCAAAGAGTTAAAAAAAAAGTGTGAAAATGTTTGTTCCAGCTTTTTGTTTTGTTTATACAGTGGTTAAGAAAATACCATCTAGGAGGGTTTGTGAAAAAAAAAATGCATATACTCAAGAAAGCTCAAAGGAGCTTGACGAAGCTCAATAATAACGTGAACAAGAGCACAAAAAAGCACAAGCTTCTTCAAGCTTAAATAAAAGCCCAAATGCCTGTAAAAGCAGCTTTTTTTTTGAGCTGCAGTGTGCATGAGCCCTATTACTGCAAACACTGTGTGTACAGAGTTTAAACCTACAATTTTTATATTTCTAAAATAATAAAAGGGTATACTTGCCTGCTCTGTGTAATGGTTTTGCACAGAACAGTGCCGATCCTCCTCTTCTCGTGTTTCCACCCGGCCCTCTGGGCTCCTGCCGAGTGCCCCGATAGCAAGCCGCTTGCTATGAGGGTACTCGAGCCTGCTTGCTCCTGAGCCGCCTTTGTATGTCTATGGGACACACACAGCGTGGCTCAGTCCCGCTTTCCGCAACTGTGTCTCAGCCAATGAACCTAGGAGAGCAGCGGCTCTCGTACACATCGCTGGATCACAATAAGTATTGGGGGGGGGGAAGCTGCATGCAGAAGGTTTTTCACCTTTATAGAATGCATGAAGGTAAAAGACCTTTAGCCTTTAGAATCCCTTTAAGGCATTGTGTACAAGAGAAGAGCTGTGCCTCTCTGGTTTTCTAGACTTGTATCCTCACATCCAGCAGTACATGCTATTTGGGACAGATCCTCGGACCTGGGCTCAGTCTATTTGCTTCCATAGGCAGATACCTGCCCCCAACCATAGGTAACCGCTCGTTGTGCAAATACTGGCGGATACAAGTTTACAGCAGCGGAGAGGCGTGGCTCTTTTTAGCGGCAGAAATCATTAGGAGGGCATTTTTTGCCCATGTAAATGAGGCTTAAAGGAAGATCTTTTATATTAACCTCCCTGGCGGTATGATTCTGTCTGGAATTTTGTACCAAAAGCAGTACAATTATTTTGCATGGAAATTTGTTATGTATTGTAGGCCTGCAATTCTTAGTAATTACTTACTTAAACCTGACCAAACAAGAGTCTAGTAGACATCCCGGGTATGATAAAGTTTGAAACACAAAATCATAAATTATAATATAATAAATAACTATAAATAATTCTAACAAATAATAATATAATAATAATACAAATTATTCACTAATGTAATTAAATCAAAAACACTGGAATTTGCTCAGTTGCAGAATTGTTGCTGTCATTAGATTTAGTGTTTGATGACGAATTTCCCCACAAATCGCTATCGCTCAATTCTGCGAGTGATTCTAATTTATTATCGCTGTTTTCTAGCTGGTCTAAGACCACTTTTGACATAAAGGGACACTTTTTAACTTGCCCTGTATCCTGAGCAAATTTCAGTGTTTTTGATTTGATTACATTATTGAATCATTTTTATTATAATTACATTACTATTTGTTATAATTATTTATAGTTATTTATTATATTATAATTTATGATTTTGTGTTTCAAACTTTATCATACCCGGGATGTCTACTAGACTCTTGTTTGGTCAGGTTTAAGTGAGTAATTACTAAGAATTGCAGGCCTACAATACATAACACCAAATTTCCATGCAAAATAATTGTACCGCTTTTGGTACAAAATTCCAGACAGAATCATACCACTAGGGAGGTTAATCGGTATAATGAAGACCAAGAACAAGTGGTTGCAGCATTTACTACTACTTTATTGTAAAACATTTTTGTTGCATAAAAAAGTCATTTTGGCAACAGTTTCTAGCCATGTACAAAGCTAGAATCCTACAGACAGCAGTTTTCCTTGGATGATGTGAAACCAGTTCATAGATGAGTCACCATTGATCGATAAAACCAGCCCGTTCGTTGCACGTAATAGTCCTTCCTGGAAGACATCACAGCCAGTAGAATGGATGATCTGATTCTGATTCCCAGTATTCATTTAACAAGCCTCTCTGCCTTTCCTTTTTTGGATGTTTTATCTTTAAAAGACCACATTGCTTTTTTTTCTTACATTGGTGTCACATAAACTGACACTGTGTAATGTGTGACAGCAACTATTAGTCTTTATAGACTGTGACTGTCAAGGGATTGTCATAGATATGCTGTGGATTCGTTTAGCTGAAAACAGCAACTTTTCTTGTGTGGGACTTTGCTTAAAATTGATAGATCTATTTTTTTATGTTAAATGCATGCAAGCTAAGTAATATGTACGTGTGCAGTAAGGGTAGCACTAATGTGTATTTATTATCTCTCAAGGAAGCCACAGTACTACCCAGAGAAAGCAAGTGCCATTGTTAGGGTGTCATCCACAGGCAGCATCTAATCCCTGCACTAAGATGCTAACCCACAGGTGACGTGCAAAGACAAAGAGAAGAAGTGAATCGATCTAACACAGTAAAATACCTTATTAAATCAGTATTAAACCCAAAAGCAAACATGTATTATGTTGTAGCTCACAAATTCTTAGACATGATGGCTGCATTCGTTTTCTTTTTTAGGCCATCTTTGTTTTATTTTCAGCCAATAAGTCTGTCGTTTATTATCAGAACAATCTGTCCTGCAGATGTAGCAGTTAGGGGGGTGAGGTAAAACCATTTACTACTGACACGGGTACTTACAATGATCAGCTTTTATTTATTTATGTAAAACCCTTTAATCCAAAAGGAACAAAACTGTTGCTGTATCTGCTTATAAAGTGTTTGCTTGCTTTATTTAGTGTATCTAAATCTGCTAGTACATCTAAGGGCTATTTCACACGGGCATTGCGATTGGGTCCATCTGTCAATTTAACCACCGCTGGGCACAAACTAAACAGGCATGGAGGTTTAGAAAATGACATCTGTCCCATTCAGCTCCGATTCAGCAGGGGATCTGCTTATGGATCCCCTGCTGTTTGAAGTGGACTCCATGTGAAAGTAGCCTTATGCCCCGTACACACGGTCGGGATTCCCGACAGAAAAAGTCTAAGGTCCCATTTACTTCTTTGTGGTGCATTATCTTGCTTTATGTTGCATTAAGAAATGAATGGGCTGCCAATACACCCTAACGTGCTTAAAACAATGTACCTAACCCCATTTTTGTAAGGCAATGCACTACCATGCGTTAACGTGCAATGCAGTGTACTGCAATGCAGACAATTGCCTTAGTATGTTGGGTGCACTTCAGAATGAATGGCACCGTATTACAATAACGCTAATAAAATGATGATGTTATGTGCTTTGATGCATTTTGTAGTAACACACTTTGTCCTCGTTATTGAGATTCACTCTCTCTAATTGGCCTGATCACCAATGCCACAGAGAATGAAAGTGAGGGCAAATCCCAAATTTCGAGTTGTTTCCAGAATAGGAATAGAGGGCAAATCTCCCAAAAGGAACACTTTTTCCCACGACAACTGTCTTAAGCCCTGTACACATGATCGGTTTTACCAATGAAAACAGTCCGATGTTTTAAATTTAACAATAGCAAATTCCGATCGTCTGTGTGGAACGCCATCGGAGAAAAAACCCACGCATGCTCAGAATCAAGTCGAGGCATGCTCAGAAGCATTGAACTTAATTTTTCTCGGCTCGTCGGAGTGTTTTACGTCACAGCGTTTGAGACGGTCGGATTTTCGACTGATGGTGTGTAGGCAAGACTGATGGAAGTCAGCTTCATCGGAAATCCGATCGTGTGTACAGGGCTTAAGAGGAGATTTCCCTCACACTGGAAAGATATCTTCCCACTTCCTGTTGAGTCTGCAACACCGGACGTTAAGGAAAATCTCCCTAGTTAGACCTAGCTGGGAAAAACAAACTGACAACAGTTTTAATCCTCCCCTACTCTATCTAAAATGAAAAAAAAAAAAAAAAAAGTTTGGACTTTATTTATACTTAATTAAATAATTGCTTCCTGAAGGTGAATCCGAGGCAGATAAAAAAAAAAAACAAAACACTATTTTACCCAGTTATGCAGTTAGAAAAACGTTAAATGCATTTTTACAGCTTGCAAAAATCTCTGATTCTGTCCAGCAGAACTCACACTGAAAGGGGCCGCGGTGATGTCTAATCAGTTCTTCTGCTTTACACATTGCTACTGTCAGTGCAGATATGTTCTCAGAAGGGAAAAGCACATATGCAAATACAAACATGTCAGGAGTTTGGTTTGCCCCATACCTAGTACATTGAACCAATCCATCAAATTTAGATACCAATAATAGGGAGCAAGAGATGGGTGGAAGTGCGAATATTCTTCCAACCTCTGTTCAGTATTTGTCCTCTGCTGTCCAACAACATTTACCCGTATATACTCGAGTATAAGCCGACCCGATTATAAGCCGAAGGCACCTAATTTTACCACAAAAAAATGGGAAAACTTATTGACTCGAGTATAAGCCTAGGGTGTCCATCTGCATGCCTCATTGTGCCTCACTGTGCCCATGTCTCACTGTGCCCATGCCTCACTGTCACTGTGCCCATGCCTCACTGTGCCCATGCCTCACTGTGCCCAATCTCCCTACCTGATCTCCGGCGCTGTGTGACTAGACTGACGTTTAACATGGGAGTCTATGGAAGGGGGTGCCCGGCTTTGAAAAATCGGTGCTCCCCGGCCGTAGGTCCCTGGACACCAAACTTTGTACACTTGTAGAGGAAGAATGGGGCTACATGTGTGCCAAGTTTGGGGTCCAGGGGACCTACGGCTGGCTGGGATCAGGCGCACAAAGTTGAAGATGGACCCAGACTCGAGTATAAGCCGAGGGGGGCATTTTCAGCACAAGAAAATGTGCTGAAAAACTCGGCTTATACTCGAGTATGTACAGTATATAACAGAGTCACCTGGGTTTCCAAGCTATTGGGGCATTATGGAAGAAAGCCGGAGCAATGTTTAGGTGGCTTTTATTGCATTGAGGTAAGCATTTACTAACATGGGAGTATTTAGAGGTTTGCTTAAAATTTGTTTAGGTGAAATTATGAGCTGTGGGCTACTAGTGAAAGCCGTCCTTTGCATGTTGCATATGGTTATCTGAAGAGGCCTGGTTGCTGCCCTACCTTTCTTTTCTTGGCTGTCAGGAGTAACAGTTCTATTCTATGTTATTAAGCATGGACTTTCTCTAGATTGGCCAAGGGTTTGCTTCACTTAGCCACTTGCCTACTGGGCACTTCCAACCCCTTCCGTGTTTCGTGACAATTGCGTGGTCATGCAACACTGTACCCTAACAAACTTTTTATAAATTTTTGAGACAGACAGAGCTTTCTTTTAGCGGTATTTTTTGCTAAACTAACAAAAAAAAGACTGACATTTTGTAAATAAGTAATTTTTCACCTTCACCAATGTGTGCTTATGAGGCAGCACTGATGGGCACAGATAGGCAGCACTTATGGGCACTGATAGGCTGCACTAATGGGCGCTGAGATGGGCACTGATAGGCATCACTGATGGGCACTGACAGACAGGGCTGATGAGCACTGATTGGCAGCACTCGTGGGCACTGATTGGCGGCACTGATAGGCAATGTTGGGGTACACTGATCACCAGGACACTGATGATCAGTGCCCTGATTGTCAATGCAGATGTCCCCTGTGTGGATTGCCACTTACCGGCTCTCCTCACGCGTTGTCAGCATGAGGAGAAGAATGATGATAACCGGAAAATCCTGTTTACACTGATCACATGTGATTGGACACGGCTGGTCACATGGTAAAGAGACACTGTGATTGGCTCTTTACCCCGATCTATGATCAGTTGTGTCCAAAGGACACAGAGATCACAGATCCCTGCCAATGTGTGCGACAGGAGGTGCGAGAAGCGTGATCACGGGAGGACATCAATAGATGCCCTCCAGGCAATGTGCGACTACGCTGTAGCCATCATTCGGCTATAGCGCAGTCCTGAAGAGGTTAATCTCAATAGAAGCTTCAAGTTTCTTTGTTTAGAAAATCTTTATGACATTCTGGAACACGACAGTTAAAACTCATTATTACCTTAGCACAAAAGTGATAGCCTGGGCCCATTGTCTTAAGTGAAATTGCATCCTTTGTCACAGTGAAATGGTTGAACTGAAACTGCCTCAAAATAGAATGTTTACAGTTATCCATTATTCCTTTCCAAAAGTCCCATAAAAATTGTATTACATCACCTGAATAAAACTACAAGTAGGTGAATGCACTTGTGTATCCTGATTAACCCTTTGTCCGACATGTACACACAGTGCTGTGAAAAAGTATTTGTCCCCTTCCTTTATTTTATTTATTTTTCTAAAATCTATTTTTCATGTTTCTTACTGTGCTTCTTCCCAGACCTCTCAAACATTTCCTTTTCCCCCCTCACTTCCGTTTGTCTGGAACCAGCAGTACTCGCTAGTTGTGGTCATATGCACAGCTCTATGCACAATACCCCATACTCCTGAAAGGGTGGCTACATTCCTATATACAGTAGAACCATGGAGAACAAATGTTGCCACCCTCTAACAGGAAGTGGGATCACAGCAACAAAAAAAAAAAAGGAATTTGGATATTTGAAGGGGGCTGATAGTAATAGAAGAAACTTTTTGAGTAATGGCTACATACTTGAATAGAATTTTTGTATTCTTTAAACCAGAGTTTAATTTTTGTCTACTCATCTAACCCTATCGGTAGTCTACATCTGTCACAGAATTCTGTGACAGGACACAGGCCCACCAGACAAAAACACATCTTTTAGCCTTCAATCTTCTGCGTCTTTCTGCAGTTGTGCTCTCAGGCTGCTGACAGTATGGGGAATGCTTCAATGCTTCACAGCTGCCTATTCCGAAGCCTCCTGGGCCTTGTCTGCACTCTACAGGGTCAGAGGAATCATCCAACCTTCCTGGGGTAGAGCACCCAGCAAAGAGAGGAAATGTTACAGCTACATCATGTTTAACCCATTCAGTGTTTAGGATTCACAGATCTTGCTTATTTCTTGTTCAATGGTTTTTATTGACGTTTTAACAGGTACAAAAAGATCAATGCAGACAGGTACATGAATATGCACTGAGTTTGACAGTACAGTATTCAGATTATTTCAGATTCAAAATACTTTATTAATCCCAAAGGAAAATTATTAAGATACTGTTTTACTCAACAAAGACAAAACAAAATCACAACAAACAAATATGGAAGACACAATAACAAAAAAAAATATAGGTCACCAATAACGGTAATTAATATATACAGGCAGTCCCCGATTTACGAACGACTCCTACTTACGAACGGCCTCAAATGCTGGCCACTTGTGCTCCACACTGGTCCTGGATACCTCCGGACACATCCCACACTTCAGTACTGCATGGCCAGAAGAGCCCTGGATAACATAACAAGCGCCCGGAACATCCCACATTCATGCACAAGCGGAAGTTACACTTACAAATGCAGTGTTCCGACTTACGAACAAATTCCACTTACGAACAAAGCTACAGTCCTTATTGTGTTCGTAACTCTGGGACTGCCTGTACAGTGCAATAACCATGAATTGAAAATAAAACAAAAATAAAAGCTAAATTAAACACTGTACTGGACCATACCATCCTGTTAAACACTGCAATTAAAAAATAACCCGGTTGGACAAATACAATTTCAACTCAAGGTCCACGGGACAGTTACAATACAGCACTGGTAATCGGTGGCTCCGAACCATTTGCTATATAACCAAAAAGAATATAGAAGATCCAACATCTAGCACTGTCCCAGCCATGGGAGCTTTAAAGGATTGGTTCACCTTTTATAAAAAAATGAAAAGGTGAACTAACACTGTAACCCTCTCCACCCCCTGGTCTCTGCTGCACTTAGGTGATGAGCTGTCAGTGGCCCCGCAGACGTAGAGGTTCAGTGATTTGAAATCTCCACTCTTTTTCCATCTTCTTTCTGTAGTGCTTCCGGGGCAGATCAGAGCGTATTTCTGTGCTGCTGCTGACCACTCCGAATTGCTTTGATTCATCCCGGAATCTCACCTGAAAAAAAGGAGCTTCAGTCTGCCCCAAAAAATGAAAATTCAGCAGCTACAAATGCAGAAGCTGCTGACTTTTAATATAAGGACACTTGCCTGTGCAGAGATCCAGTGCTGTCCTCACCTGAGCCGATTCTTTCATGGGCTTCGGGTCTAGGCGGCCGCAACTAAAGACAAAGTGCTTTGCGGCTTTACAGCCGGCTTCCCACTGCACATGCGTGAGCCGCGCTGCACTTTGTGAATGGTCCCGCAGTCTTCTGGGAACTGATGTGTTCCAGAAGGCTGCAGGCGAAGGGGGGGGGTGAACTTCCGTTCAGATCTCCTAGGCAATCCGGGCTGAACTGGGAGCTGCTAGCTTTCACAACCAAGTACCCACTCCCCCCCCCCCCCCAAAAAATAATAATAAGTGCCCCTCTTTTAGGTGAAGTTCCGCTTTAACATAGAATAGTCCAAAATGATAGATATTCACGTGTGTTCATCTGTTTATTACAACATAGTAAAGGTTGGAAGTGGATATTGCTTATTTCAAACAGGTAAATGTATTGTGTATTATGTGCACACTTGTGTACATCTGTAAAAAATCTTTACATATCATTTAGAAATGTAAGCGGAGACAGATGGCAACAGTTCAGAGTGAAGAGGAAAGAAGTATTGATGTTCCCAATGAATGCATGTGATGTCAGTGCGGTGATTTTACTTCATCCTTCAACACATAAGTAGGACCCAAAGAAATGAACAATGGGCATACTTCTTAGGATTTGTGAAGGTTTATAGCTGTTTGTGTATTTAGGAAGCAAGGTAATGGGGTGGGGTGGGGAATTATAGAGGAAGTCTGGAGCAAAAGGTATGGGACTGAGGCTCAAGGGCTTTGTCTCACAATTTTCACCAGAAACCAGGTGTGTCAGGACGCACCACTGTCTCCAGGTGCCTGCTCCACAGTCTAGGAGGCAGATTACCACATTAGGTGGTAAAGCGCATTTCCTGCACAGTGTTCGAAACGCACTGCAGTTGCGATCTTCTGCAGGTGTTAATGTTAAGTTAACAACACCCCAAATGCAGGTTACAAACACAGTGCATTTGCCTGCACCAGATCACGTGATAGAATAGTACCATGCGATTCGGTTGCAGTGTGTTTTCAACCACTTAAGGACCAGAAGGATTTGCTCCCTTAATGACCAGGCCATTTTTTTGCAATACCGCACTGTGTCGCCTTGACAATTGCGCAGTAATGCGACATTGTACACAAACAAAATTGATGTCCTTTTTTCCCCCACAAATACAGCTTTCTTTTGGTGGTATTTGATCACCTCTGCAGTTTTTATTTTTTGCAATATAAACAAAAAAAGAGCGACAATTTTGAAATAAAAACAATATTTTTTGCTTTAATAAATATCCCCAAAAAAAAACAAAAAAAAATTTCTTCATCAGTTTAGGCCAATATGTATTCTTCTACATATTTTTGCTAAAAAAAATCACAATAAGAGTTTATTGATTGATTTGCGCAAAATTTATAGCGTCTACAAAATAGGGGATATATTTTATGGCATTTTTATTATTATTATTATTTTTTTTTTAGTAATAATGACGGTGATCAGCGATTTTTAGCGGGACTGCAACATTGCGGCGGACATATTGGACACTTTTGACACTTTTTTGGGACCATTGACATTTATACAGCTATCGGAGCTAAAAATAGCCCCTGATTACTGTATAAATGTTACTGGCAGGGAAGGGGTTAACACTAGGGGGTGAACACAGGGTTAAGTGTTCCCTAGGGAGGTGTTTCTAACTGTGTGGGGGGAGTGTACCGACAGGCAGTAGAGGGAGATCGCTGTTCCTGATCACTAGGAACAGCAGATCTCACTCTACTTTCCTGACAGAACAGGGATCTGCCTGTTTACATTGACAGATCACTGTTCTGGCTCTCTGAGGAGCGATCGCGGGTCGCCGGCACACATCGCAGCCGCTGGCCACGTGCAATCGGCTCAGGCGTCGCGCCTCCCTAGAGCTCTTAAAGTGGCCAACGTACACCTACGGCGATTCACACAGCCGTACCAACCTGCCGCAGTATAATGACGGTGGCTGGTTGGCAAGCGGTTAAAGTAGTGCATACACTACTTTAGGTGCAGTTTATTCAAAATGAATGAGCTCAAATTGCACCGTACTGGATCCATGTGAATTGCACAGGAGCATTCCTGTATAATTCCTGGTGTGAATCGGCTCTTAAGGCTAAACTTCGGACACAAAAACATTCATTCAAATATATTCTTCAATAACCACAAAGGATATACTGTAAATTCACTTTGTGTGCACCAGATGCCTTTGCAAACCCCGTTATTAAAGCGGTTGTATACCCGCTGAACATTTTTTTTTTTTTTTTTTAACCCTGTAAAGCAAAAGGCATAATGAGCTAGTATGCACTGCATACTAGTTCATTATGAAATACTTACCTTAGAACGAGGCATCAGTAACTTACCTGGTCCACGCCGAGGGAGATAACATCTTGCCTCGCCGCGTCTTCCGGGTATCGCGGCTCCAGCGCTCTGAGTGGCTGGAGCCGTAAAGCCGTCACTCTCCCGTGCATGCGCGCGGAAGACTTCTTTCCGGCAAGGTCCGGCGTCCGCCGGGCCTTAAGCCGAAAATCCCCTGTGCGCATGCGGCGCTGCATTCAGCGGCGGTTTGCAAGGGGAATATCCCCTAAACCGTAAAGGTTTAGACATAGTTTTTTTTACCTACAGGTAAGCTGCCTTATAGGCTTACCTGTAGGTAAAAGTTAGATAAATAACTACTGTATTTGCTGGCGTATAAGACTACCTTTTACACTTAAAAAAACTGGCCAAAAAGCAGGGGTCGTCTTATACGCCGAGTCAGCTGCTCGGCTGCCTGCTGGATGTGCGGTAATACTGTATGTAGCTTCGGCTACAAACAGTATATACCGCTTAGCCAATCCCGGAGAGCGATGTATTCAAATGAATACAGAGCCTGCTTGGATTGGAGTAACAACCTCTGCCAATCCGAGCAGGCTACATACAGTAGCCTGCTCGGATTGGCTTTGAGAGTCAGAGAGGTGTGGGCTGATGATGTTACAGCCTCTGCCAATCCAAGCAGGCTTGGTATTCATTAATAGAATACATCGCTCGCCGTGATTGGCTCCAGCTCCAGCAAGAAGGAAGAAGAATATGGCTCCAGCTCCAGCAAGAATGAAGGAGAATATGGCTCCAGAAGGAAGAAATATGATGCGTCGGAAGCCTCGGAAGGGGGGTCGTCTTATACGGTGAGTACAGGCAAAAAATCTTAAAAAAACTGTAAAATTAGAGGGTCATCTTATACGCCCGGTCGCCTTATACACCGGCAAATACGGTAAACAACCGCTTTAACTTGTAATAGTAGCAGTGACATCATCACTGTGCTGCACATACTGTCTACAGAAAACTACAGGTGGGGGGGGGGGGGGTGGAGACAAGACCAGACCAGTCACCCTGCACAAGGAGAGAGAGCAGCAGTGACTGGTTTTAATACAGGAAGTTCCTGCACATAGAAAAAGTCCCACAATGAATTACTGCACAGGTATGGAATGATCAAAGCAAAACAAGATTCAAGTTAGTACACATTCCTGTTGTATATAGACAATATTTACACATCCTGGAGTCCAACTTTAAGGTAACCACAAACACACATTAGGACAGCCTTCATCAAGCACTTAAAACATCTTTCTGTTTTGGAGTTTATTCCTGGACTGTATTCCCCCATGTAGCATTTTCCCAGCTAAAGGCATCAAGCTTTTTCTCTTCCCCTGTGATTTTCTCTGGCATCCTGTCCAGTGTATGGATTTAACAATTCTTTCAGCGTTCCCCTAGAATGGAGCACTTCCTGCTCTGCACAGTCCTGGCGCTGGCTCCCACCAGTGGGGGTCACATGAACTCGATTTCTATTACTGCAGTGCCCCGTGAATATAGACACCAGCTGCCATTGTTAAACACTTCTGCCTCAATAGATATTGTCAGAAGTTCCTGTATTGACGCTTGCAACAGTATAGCTTTCAAAACATTTTAATATCTTCTTGTAAAGTGTATTTGCTGGTTCTTTATAAATAAATAATATTGAACAATGATAAATAATAAAGACCACCCTTTTTGTGTTGGCAATAGGAATTAAAGTAGATTTGGATAGAGTTATATTGTCTGTCCTCATTAGGGCAATTTACTCTCTCTGAATACTAGGAATTAAAGTGAGTGTAAATCCAAAATCGTCCAATGGGGACACCTGTCTAAGAGTGGATATCCCTCATATTGGAAAGATACCCTTACACTTCCTGTTGAGTTTAAAGGACAGGAAGTGAAGTAATAACTTCCTATGTCCAAATGGCCTGAAAAACAAATGAGACAGCTCCAGTGTTTCTCTGTGGAAAGAGGAGAACCTTCCAGAAGAACAACCATCTCTGCAGCACTCCACCAATCAGGCCTCTGTGGTAGAGAGAAGGATGTCACTCCTCACTAAAAGGCACATGACAGCCCGCAAGGCACTTGAAGGACTCTCAGACCATGAGAAACAAAATTCTCTGGCCTGATGAAACAAAGATTGAACTCTTTGGTCTGAATGGCAAGCGTCATGTCTGGAGGAAACTAGACACTGCTCATCACACGGCCAATACTATCCCTACAGTGAAGCATGGTGGTGGCAGCATCATGCTGTGGGGATGTTTATCAGTGGCAGGAACTGGGAGACTAGTCAGGATCAAGGGAAAGATGAATGCAGTAATGTACAGAGACATCCTTGATGAAAACCTGCTCCAGAGTGCTCTGGACCTCATATTGGGGTGAAGGTTCATCTTCCAACAGGACAATGACCCTAAGCACACAGCCAAGATAACAAAGGAGTGGCTATGGGACAACTCTGTGAATGTCCTTGAGTGGCCCAGCCAGAACCCAGACTTGAACCTGATTGAACATCTCTGGAGAGATCTGAAATTGGCTGTGCACCAACGCTCTTCATCCAACCTGATGGAGCTTAGGAGGGCCTGCAAAGAAGAGTGTCAGAAACTGCCCAAAAATAGGTGTGCCAGGCTGGTGCTTCAGCATAGTATTGAGCAAAGGCTGTGAATACTTATGTACATGTGATTTTATTTATTTTTTTAGATTTTTCTTTCACGTTGTCATTATGGAGTATTGTTTTTAGAATTTTGAGGAAAATAATTAATTAAATCCATTTTGAAATAAGACTGTAACATAAAATGTTGAAAAAACGAAGCGCTGTGAATACTTTCTGGATGCACTGTATATAAGTGATTCTGGACTTCCGCCCGCAGGCTGCATGTCACGTCTCCCCCCAGTGCACTCTCAGCTGTGAGTCGGAGCCGCACTCGAGTGACACCCGTCGGCCAATCAGGGGGCCGGGACCCGCAATGATCCCCTTCTCTCTGGCACGGTGGCCGCGGCTCTGATGATCTGATCAGTCTCGGCTCGGCTGTCTCACACAGCCGAGCAGAGTGAAGCCGCCTCCCCTCCTCCTTTATGTCTACACAGGGGGAGGGGACCCGACATGCAGTCCCGCGCTGATCTGAGGTACATTATGGGTCTGAAGGGAGGGGTCTGTATTGTAGGGGAGTTTCTGTATTGTAGGGGGGGGGTTCTGTATTGAAGGGAGGTCGGTAATGTAGGGGGGGTTCTGTATTGTAGGGTGTCTAAAATGTAGGGGGGTTCCGTATTGTAGGGGGGTCTGTTATGTAGGGTTCTGTATTGTAGGGGGGGGTCTGAAATGTAGGGGGGTCTGTAATGTAGGGGGGTTCTGTATTGTAAGGGGGTCTGTATTGTAGGGGGTTCTGTATTGTAGGGGGGGTCTGTATTGTAGGGGGGGTCTGTAATGTAGGGGGGTTCTGTAATGTAGCGGGAGTTCTGTATTGTAGGGGGAGTTCTGTATTGTAGGGGGGTCTGTAATGTAGGGGGGGTTCTGTATTGTAGGGGGGATTCTGTATTGTAGGGGGGTCTGTAATGTAGGGGGGTCTGTATTGTAGAGGGGGTCTGTATTGTAGAGGGGGTCTGTATTGTAGAGGGAGTCTGTACTGTAGGGAGGGGGTCTTTACTGTAGGGAGGGGGTCTGTAATGTAGGGGAGTCTGTAATGTAAGGGGTCTGTATTGTAGAGAGGGTCTGTATTGTAGAGGGGGTCTGTAATGTAAGGGGGTCTGTACTGTAGGGAGGTCTGTGTAACATGCAGGGGGTCCAGAACTGTTAGGGGGGTGTCTGTGTAACAAACTGTGGGGGGCTGTGTAATGTAAAGGGGTCCAGAGGTGCAGGGTGCTGTGTAATGTAAAAGGGTCCAGAGATGCAAGAAGGCGCTGTGTAATTTAAAAGGGTCCAGAGGTGCAGGGTGCTGGAACCCCACATCCCATCATTAACCGCCGCGCCCCCCTCCCCCCTGGGTTGCTCAGTCTAAAATGCCCGGGCCTATTTTTTGTCCCAGTCCGGGCCTGGTGCTGGGCACTCAACGTCTGCCACCACCCTCCTAATTGTCGGGAAAAGACTGAGAACGAAGCTCTGCCTATGTAAACAAGGCAGAGTTCCATTCTGACAGGGGGGAAGGGATGGATTCTGTGTTCCTGCAAAATAGGGACTCAAATCCACCTCTTCCCCTAGTAAAAGCAGCACACATAGTAAACACAAACACTGGCTAGGCAAACTGTTAACCCTTTGATAGCCCAAGATGTTTAACCCCTTCCCAGCCAGTGTCATTAGTACAGTAACAGTGCACATTTTTAGCACTGGTCACTGTATTAGCGTCACTGGTTCCCGCAAAGTGTCAGTTATAGTCTGACTGTCCGCTGCAATGTTGCAGTCCCACTAAATGTCGCTGATCACCTCCATTACTAGTAGAAATAATAAAACTGAAATCCAGTATATTTTTCAAAGTTTGTAGACGCTACACCGTTCGCGTAAACCAATCAATATACGCTTATTGGGATTTTTTTACCAAAAACATGTAGAAGAATACATATTGGCCTAAATTTATGAAGAAATTAGATTTTTTCTATTTTTTTATTGGATATGTTTTATAGCAGAAAATAAAAAATATTGGGGTCTTTTTTCAAATCTGTTGTTATTTTTTTGTTTATAGTGCAAAAAATAAAAAATCTGGCGGTGATCAAATGCCACCAAAAGAAAGCTCTATTTGTGGGAGATAAATTACATAAATTTTATTTGTGTACATCGTTGCATGACCAGGCAATTGTCAGTCAAAATAACGCAGTGCTGTATCGTAAAAAGTGGCCGGTCATGAATGGGGGTAAATCTTCCGGAGGTCAAGTGGTTAATATGTTTTACATTTTTTGAATTTTATTATATAGCTTTTTTACAGGATGATGTAAAATATTAAATTTTTTACAGATTTTTGGTTCTCTCACAGATGTGTATACATCAGAATAATTGGCATCTATGCAGGATAACTTCTATGAGATAATCAGTAGCAAGATAAAGCACATAGTTGTTTTCACCAAAAGTCTGTTCCTTCACTGTGATGTCATACAAAACAAGGGGCACAGTCTACAAAGACATGCCCTGTGGGCATTTATATTAAAACCGTAAAACGGAAATACAATTCTTTTTCAAATGTTAGCATAAGCTACTAAGAATATTTATATTGCTGACCACCTTCACATAGTTCTTTAAAGTTCACCTGTCAGTAGAGAATTATCTAGGCTGCCATTGCTGATTTCTCGTTTTTGAGAACGTAAGGTTCAATTTCCACTGGCTTAAAAACATTGCTTCTACAGGAGTTTTGTGTTCTGCCTGTAGAAGCAGCTCAATGTTATCCTGTGTGTCCATGGGCTCGTACAGAAGGACTCAATAAAGAGAGAACACAACGATAAAAGGTGCAAATAAATTTATTAATAAATAATTCTTTGGCATTTTAAATGGCCACGGTGTATCCAAGGGGTAACCTGATAATTACTATAATTAAATTAAATAAGAAAGCCATCTTGGCTAATAATTAAAACGAGATTAACGGGGTCCATCCAGACATGCTGGACAACTACACCCCCACTGAATACACCATGACTTTAACAATAGGGAGGGCGGGTGGGCGTTGAGGTCCGGTTCAAACGGTCTGAGGCGCCCCGCTCACTGGTCCTTTATATAACCTCTCTCCGCGCGGGCTTTTTGCTTCCTGTAGCCGACCAATCCTCTTCTGATACAGGTAACCAATCCCATGGCTGTTGCTGCCCAGGGAAACTGCTAATATCTCGTACCTAGAAAATAAAGCACAATATCTGCGGTCCCCTTTGAACTCCCCCATGTTGGTCCAGCATATTGCTAGGACCTTTCATGGGCTCGTACAAAGGGACTCCATAAAGAGAGAACACAACGATAAAAGGTGCAAATAAATTTATTAATAAATAATTCTTTGGCATTTTAAATGGCCACGGTGTATCCAAGGGGTAACCTGATAATTACTATAATTAAATTAAATAAGAAAGCCATCTTGGCTAATAATTAAAACAAGATTAACGGGGTCCATCCAGACATGCTGGACAACTACACCCCACCGGCTGAGACCAGTAGGGAAACTACTGGTTGAAGCCCCCCCCACCGTGGCCGACTCGATTAAACTTTGCAAACCCATACAAAAAATGTCCAAACCTATAGGGGATAAATGGATTGAATCCTCCCGGAACAAACCCGGAATGAAACCTTCCAACTCCGAGTGCCGATAAGAGACACCACCTGACGCTCTAAGAAAACTATGGATTGTTCTATTTAGGCGCCTCCTTATCCTGTCCACGTAGAAGAGATTACTGGCAGGAGACCATACTAATCTCGGAATCATTTCCGAGAATGCCAGAATGGAAGAAGGAAACATCACCTTAATAGAACCTAAGTCTCTTTTCATTTCGCATAACAGGTCCCAAGTCCTAACTTTACCTAAGTCGTTCGCCCCTGCATGAATCACTAAAACCTGAGGAAAAGGCCAAATACTGGACAAATAAATCAAATGTTCCCTTAGGCCCCTCCATCTCAAACCCCGTACACCTGACCATAAGACTAAATAAGACTTAGCGTCCAGACCTAAAGTGGTGGAGTAGTTCCTGTTTCCGGCATGTTGAGCAGCCCAGAAAACGAAGGAATGACCCACTATCCAGATAACTTTTCTGGAAATATCTGAAAGAGAAAATCATACAATTAGTAGATCAGGGCGGACATAAATTCTATATCTATTACTCTCCCAGCGACCAACTCTTTTTAACATTTCCGAAGAGAAACCCAATGCATCGGCCGTAGTGGCTGCTCCAATCCGAAAGGAATGTGACGAAAAAGGAAAAACCTGACAGATTTAAGCGTTTCAAAGAGGAAGCCAGTACGGACGAGAATTGATATCTGGTAAGGGAAGACAGGTCTTGGTGAACAAAGAAGGAATCCCCAGAGGGAGGTCTGACCGCCAAATACCTCGCAACATGCCGTACAGGACAGATCACATGACTTGAGGATCTAGCTAGAGAGAACCATTGGCCCTTACCACCGGGCTGAGACTTAGATCTAGCCAAAAAAACGTGAAGAAAATCATTGTCTATACGAACGTGGTGAAAAAGCAGAAAGGCCAAAGATCTTTTATTGGCCGCTGTAAATTCACCCAGCCTCATAGCACCAAAGAAAGCCAACGCAAAAGATGCACGGAAAAGGAGAAGCTCAAATTTTGAAAAACAGACTTCCTCTATAACCCTTAATAAATCAATCAGCAAAGGGATTGAAATGGGACGCCGGGTATCCAAAGACGGACAGGACCTCCGAAGGCCTTTTAAGACTTGACTGACCTGAAAGAATGAGGTTAAAGCCGGTAACCCTGCAAACTTCAGAAAGAAAGATACTCCTGCTAGAATCCGGCTTATGGAAGCAGGACTTAAATTTGATTGTATCAGAGCGGACAAAAAGGATAAAGAGGTGTATGATGTCACAACTAAAGAATCCAAACCTGAATCATGACAAAAAGAGCACCATCTGTACCAGGAAAGAAGATAATCCGACCAAGTCTTCTCCGAAACCGAGTTCCTGAAATACGGAAGTATCAGCTCCGGATTAAGCCCCAGAGGAAATCTGGGCAAGGAGTTCCATGCAGGTCTGCCTCCGGCGCCAAGTCCCGAAATCTTTCGAACTGTAGACGAGACAAAGCGTCGGCGATGTTATTCTTTATGCCTGCTATATGTGCAGCTTTTAACCAAATATTATAACGCAAACAATGCAATACTAAAAAACGTAATAGGTTAATCACTGGTTCTGACTTTGAGGACAGGGAATTAACCGCAAAGAAAACACCTTTGTTGTCAGTGTAAACCAAAACTCTACGATTCTCAAAGGTCTCTTTCCAAATTACCACGGAAACCACAACAGGAAATAATTCCAAAAGCACAAGGTTATGGAGAATATCCTGGTGAAGCCACTCCTGATGCCACCGCTCTGCGCACCAGTGGCCATCGAGAAATGCCCCAAAACCAACAGATCCAGCTGCATCTGTGAAGAAATTCAGCTGAACACTAGAGACAAACTCCTTTTGCCAAATGGTCGTACCATTGAAATTACACAAGAAGGCATCCCAAACCTTCAGATCTTCTTTAATGGTTTTAGAGATGTAAACGTGGGAGTACGGGTTCTTAAGACCTTTGGTAGATAAAGAAAACCTGCGAGAAAATACCCTGGCCATCGGAATTACCCTGGCTGCGAAGGCAAACAGCCCCAACAGCGACTGAGCCTCTTTGAGAAAAACTTTACGTTTAGATAGAAAGACAGAGATCATAGATCTCATCCTTTCTAACTTTTGAAGAGGAAGCCTGAATTCCATAGCAGAGGAATCAATGACAATCCCCAGAAACTCAAGAGACATAGTTGGAAGAACTGTCTTCTCTACAGCCAGAGGAACCCCGAAATCATCACAAATGGAGAAGAATGTTTGCAGGTAATTTAAACATGAAGGAGAACCCGGAGGGCCAACAAATACAAAATCCCGCCTTCAGGACACCTCTGAGTCAATACCCAGTGCAAAAAGGTAGAAAATGATTCAAAATAAAAACACGATAAGGAGAAACCCATCGGCATACATTTGTCAAAGAAAAATTGACCTTGAAAATGAAAACCTAAAGAGTTAAAACCTTGAGGATGAACCGGGAGCAATCGAAAAGCAGACTTGATGTCTGCTTTTGATAATAAAGCACCCCGGCCGTGTCGTTGCAAAATAACCAAAGCATTATCGAAAGAAGAGTAGCAGACTGGAGCCTCCACATCCGACACTTCATCGTTCAAAGAAAAATTTACAGGATAAGAGAGGTGATGAATTAAGCGATAACAACCCGCCTCTCTCTTAGGGACTATTCCCAAAGGAGAAAGCCTGAAATTGGAAAATGGAGGGGATGAGAAAGGGCCCGCTACTCTACCTTCCACCAATTCCTTGGAAATTTTTTCTTGCACCACTGCATAATTCAAGGCAACTGATTTCAAATTGTTGACCATAGAACAGCCAGGACCTTTGAAAGTGGGTACCAAAAAACCATCCCGAAAGCCTTCAATGAGCAGTGTTGCCATCTTGCGATCGGGGTATCGCTCTAACCACCGGAGCATGTTTGGTAAGCTCACTGGTGTCCGAGCTTTTTGGCCCAGCATCCCTGGCATGTGATTGAAAAGAGGTTGCAGAAGACTTGCGAAAACATCTGTTAGCTGCATGGCTACCATAACAATTAGAACATTCGTGCCGATAACGGCAATTAGTAAGGAATTTACACTGCCCTTCATTAAAGGCGAAACAGAAACCTTTGCGAAAAGGGGACTGTTGATTGGACGCTAACCTAGGAGCAAACTGAGGCTTCGGAGGTAGCATTAAATTCAACCACAATCCGACGTCCTTAGACCCCCAGTTTAGAGAGGGATGAACCGCCAATTTCTAGCGAAAATTTTCATCATAAGAATACCAAGCCGAACCGCCAAAGTGGCGGAAGGCTTCAGCAATAATATCCACATGTTGAAATAAACCCGAGCACTTGCCTGGAAAGCGTTCCCCCAAAACCGCAGCAAAAATACAAAAGGCCTGAAGCCAGTTTTGGAAAGTTTTGGGAATCGCTCTTCTTCTATCCTCCTCAGATCTATCACCTGACAGCTTATCACTTTTAGCCAGAAATTCTTTTGAAGCTGGCAACAATGATAATAGGTCAATGAAGTCACCTCTCCAAATTTTTTCTTTCACTGACTTTGACAAGTGAAAGCCCAGAGGTGATAATATACACGGTAGGGGTTCTTTAAATGAGGATTCACCAACCAAAGTAGCAGAAGGTCTTAGAGGCAAGGCAGGGTTAACCAACTGTGAAGGGTTAAAGCTCCTAATATTCAACAATAAGGTAGCATCATTATTCATAGATTGCTGAGCATTCAAACCTTGCCATACAGAACCAGCGTCCGCATCACCTTCATCCATAGCACCATATAAATGTGCACCTTCATATAAATCTTTAGAATCAGTCATATAACTGCAGCCTGCACCAGATACCTGTGCCCTCTTATTCTCATTAACCTTCATACTAGGATGAAAATTTTCACTGGGGACTTTGCCCATTAATGTACCAACCTCCTCAAATGATTCAGCACCAGAGACCTGTGCTCCCTGACCCAACAAAGCACCATATGAATGTGCCCCTTTCATCTTAAACATGTTAGATAGTGAGATAAAAAGCGCTGACATGTCAGCCATAGATACAGAACACTTCTCACCATCTTCTGGATGTTCACAGTTTGTGACCACTTGAGGCACTTGAGGCAGCGGGGTAGCGTCTTTTTTCCTCACAGACTGCAGGCTCCCGCCGGCTCTCTCCCCCTGAGGAGAAGCAGAAATCTTCCGTTTCTTGGCTCTGCCTGGCTGCTTGCGCGGACCGCTCTTCCCTAATACTGACTGGGGATGCGATAGCCGCCTCCACTGGCAGAGCTGAACCGTGACCTTCATCCAGGCAACGAAGCAGCCACTCCTCACCGCCCTGTCCCTCTGCCTTTTCTAACAAGCGGCGTAAGAGGGACTCGCGATCCTGAGAACTGCGCTGCATGCTGCTGCCGTTGAGGTCCGGTTCAAACGGTCTGAGGCGCCCCGCTCACTGGTCCTTTATATAACCTCTCTCCGCGCGGGCTTTTTGCTTCCTGTAGCCGACCAATCCTCTTCTGATACAGGTAACCAATCCCATGGCTGTTGCTGCCCAGGGAAACTGCTAATATCTCGTACCTAGAAAATAAAGCACAATATCTGCGGTCCCCTTTGAACTCCCCCATGTTGGTCCAGCATATTGCTAGGACCTTTCATTCACATTAGGATGTTAAGAGGCATATTTTGAGTTTAACTTTTAGAGGCAGAAAAAAAAATCCTTCTGGTTTGAGCTTGGAGGCAGAAAAAAACATAAAACTCTCTTAAACTCGTCTAAACTGTGTAAAAAAAAAATGCTCTATATGAGCGCTTTTTACTCCAGAGAGAACAGGCATTTTTTTTAAGCCCAGTGTGTATGGAGTCCTAAAATGTTTTTAACTCAGGAACACAAATGTAATATATTACACCTTTCAAGCCCTTATGCCTAGTACACACGACCGGGATTCCCGGCGGTAAAAAGTCTGCCGGGAATCCCGGGGGGAATACCGAGAACCTGCTCGGTCGCTTTTTCCCCCTACACACGGCCGGGTTTCCCGATAGGAAAACTGCCATTGAGAGCTTTGGTCGGGAATCCTGGCCGTGTGTATGTTCCATCGGCATTGCCTCGCAGTGTTTCACATTGAAAACTGGCGAGAACAAAAACCGCCAGGAATCACGGCAGGAAAATAGAGAACATGTTCCCTTTTTTCCCGCCGCGATTTGCGGCAGTTTTCTTGCCGGGAAAACTGCAATTTAGCATACACACAGCTGTTTTTCCTGGCGAAAAACTGTCATGGCAGTTTTCCTGCCAGGAAAACCGTTCGTGTGTACGAGGCATTAGTTGTGGTGGCTGCATTATTTTCAGGTTTTTTTTTTGCAGGCTGTCTTTTCTTTATTATCATCTGGTGTTCATAGAGCAGGACCTGACTGACAAATTCTGGGCAGTGGAGACCTGCAATTACACTGAGCAGAGTGGGTGCAGTGGGAGGGGTAAAACAGCAAGGGTTCCATAGGGTGCCTGCACTTTATTAGTAATGTAATTTTATACACTTTGGTGAATATGACAAATTAAAGCTGAACTCTGGGATAACCAAATATTTCCTTAATATAAGAAGCATGTGTATTCATAATTGAATGATGTTGTATTTTGTGTATTTCCTACAGACCTGTGCAGTAATCTAGTGTGGAACCTCTGTGCAGGAGCTTTCTGTAATAAAGACCGGTCACTGCTGTTTTATCTACTTGTGCAGGGTGACTGGTCTTGTCTCTGCCCCCTCCTGTAGTTGTCTGCAGGCAGCCTGCAGTGGGTGGAGCCTGGTGGGTCCTTCCCACAGCTCTACTTTCAGAAAAGGCTATGTGCATACAGTGCCTTGAAAAAGTATTCATACCCCTTGAAATTTTCCACATTTTGTCATGTTACCCCCAAAAACGTAAATGTATTTTATTGGGATTTTATGTGATAGACCTACACAAAATTGCACATAATTGTGATGTGGAAAGGAAATAATAAATGGTTCATTTTTTTTTACAAATAAATATGTGAAAAGTGTGGCGTGCATTTGTATTCCGTCCCCCCCCCCGTCCCCCCCCCCCCGAGTCAATACTTTGTAGAACCACCTCTCGCTGCAATTACAGTTGCAAGTCTTTTTAGGGATGTCTCTACCAGCTTTGCACATCTAGGGAGTGACATTTTTGCCCATTCTTCTTTGCATAATAGCCCAAGCTCTGTCAGATTGGATGGAGAGCGTCTGTGAACAGAAATGTTCAAATCTTGCCACAGATTCTCAATTGCATTTAGGTCTGGACTTGACTGGGCCATTCTACCACATGAATATGCTTTGATCTAAACCAGTGATGGACAATCTTGGCACCCCAGATGTTTTGGAACTACATTTCCCATGATGCTCATGCACTCTGCAGTGTAGCTGAGCATCATGGGAAATGTAGTTTCAAAACATCTGGGGTGCCAAGATTGGCCATCACTGATCTAAACCATTCCATTGTAGCTCTGGCTGTATGTTTAGGGTCGTTGTCCTGCTGGAAGGTGAATCTCTGCCCCAGTCTCAAGTCTTTTGCAGACTCTAACAGGTTTTTTTCTAAGATTGCCCTGTATTTGGCTCCATCCATCTTCCAATCAACTCTGAGCAGCTTCCCTGTCCCTGCTGAAGTAAAGCATCCCCACAACATGATGCTGCCACCACCATGTTTTTCATTGGGGATGGTGTGTTCAGGGTGATGTGCAATGTTAGTTTTCCACCACACATAGCGTTTTGACAAAGGGTTGAGTATAGCCTCAATTACAAAAAATTCAACTAACAATGAATAGTGCCATCATCCATGGTAAATATTGGAGGAAAAACCTAATGAGCATAGGGTAGTGGTTGCTATTGCCATCTTACCCCTAGTGGTCAATTAGGAAAGGATGTGGATTGGACTTTTCTAGGCACTGATACGACGACAACAAAGTCCTACGGTGAGCAGTTAACAGGCCACGACTTTGGCTGCATTGATGTTATCGAATGTTGTAATTTTTATTTTTTCATATTTTTTTCATATTTTGTATTGATATGTTTGCTAGTGTTTTTACAATGTATATTATGTATTGTACAGACCCTCCTGAAGAAGCGGTGTCCGGCCTCTCTCTACCCCTAACAGATTGTAACGGTGGCTCCGTTACCGACTTATGCTGTTTCATTGTGTGGGGTTTGGCCTATGCTTTTAAGTGTATATTTATTTTTTCTATGTAATAAATATATTTTTTTATATGACTTTGTTGTCGTCGTATCAGTGCCTAGAAAAGTCCAATCCACATCCTTTCCTAATTGACCACTAGGGGTAAGATGGCAATAGCAACCACTACACATAGCGTTTTGTTTTTAGGCCAAAAAGTTAAATTTTGGTCTCATCTGGCCAGAGCACCTCCTTCCACATGTTTGCTGTGTCTCCCACATGGCTTATCACAAACGGCAAACTGGACTTCTTATGGCTTTCTTTCAACAATGGCTTTCTTCTTGCCATAAAGGCCATATTTGTGGAGTGTATGACTAGTAGTTGTCCTGTGGATAGATTCTCCCACATGAGCTTAAATCTCTGCAGCTCCTCCAGAGTTACCATGGGCCTCTTGGCTCCTTCTCTGATTATTGCTCTCCTTGCCTGGACTGTCAGTTTAGGTGGATGGCCATGTCTTGGTAGGTTTGCAGTTGTTCCATGCTGACACTCGCGATTACCTGCTGTTATTCCTTGCACTGGGGTTCGTCCAGTGCTCCGCTTGTAAGTGTATTTCCTCTTTTTATGCAATAAATGTACGTTCTACCAAACGGAGAGCACTAGATCTCTATGTCTCTTTCCACATATATTCTACTGTCTGGGCCGGAGCTGTGACCGTATCTGACCTGTGGCCTTCCACCGATCGTATCGATCAGCTGATTGTTTTACCTTGGCTATCCATTCCCTGAGTGGGAAAATGCTTACATGACCTGACTGACTAGCTCAGGGGTCCATGTTTTGAGGTGAGCTGCAAACCATTCTCGGTGGTGGAGGAATATCACACAGTCACTATCTGATATTTAAGGAGTCACTCCTTTGGACACTTGTTCTGGGCTTCTTTCTCTCACAGTGAAAATTTATGGACTGCCTTTTTCATTTTTATACTTTTGTTCACCATTCTCATGATCATAGTTATTGTTTTTTATTTTGTTTTCCTGTTGCGCTGCACTGCTTTTTTACCAGGTTTGCAGTTGTTCCATACTCTTTCCATTTTCGGATGATGGATTAACAGTGCTCCATGAGATGCTGAAAACTTCTCCAAAACTTTATCCCTGACCTGTCTGGTGTGTTCCTTTGCCTTCATGATGCTGTTTGTTCACTAAGGTTCTCTAACATATCTTTGAGGGCTTCACAGAACAGTTGTATTTATACTGAAATTAAATTACACATAGATGGACTCTATTTACTAATTAGGTGACTTCTGAAGGCAATTGGTTCCACTAGATTTTAGTTAGGGGTATTAGAGTAATGGGGGCTGAATACAAATGCAAGCCATACGTTTAAGTTTTTGATTGTAACATGAGAAAATGTGAAAGATTTTAAGGGGTATTAATACTTTTTCAAGGCATTGTACCTCCCAATCCCTTCTCCAGTTCAGAAATGCTCCCACCCTACCATTACAGACCCCTCTTCCAGTACCGGTCCTATTACTTCCCACCAGTTTAGCACCCCCAACCCCTTCTCCAGTACAGACCCCCCCCCCCCTTAAACTGATTAATCGGTGAACTGGAGAGATGTAGCTACAGCAGGATGGAAATAGAGTTATTGCTCATACCCAATTGAGAAAGGCATTCTGGTGCTACTGCCATGACAACTGAAATCTAAATGGTTGCCAATGGTAATTCATTTTTATAGCGTACTCGGTATGTTTTAGAAAAAAAAGAGTAATTTTAACAGACTGAATCACAATCTGTTTATTCTCCTGATTACCATCAGCTGTATAATCAGTTTAACATAGAGATTTAAATCTTTATAAACAAGGAATTAGTAAATGTAGGATAGAGACATGCCTTGAACAGACAGTGTTTAGGTCTAAAATAAAATGTGGTAGAAAAAAATAAAATGGGAAAAGTGCAGCGCTTGCAATTTAAAGTGTACAGGGACCTTATAATAGGTCCCAACTGCACAATGTGAACAACCTGAAACTGTAGTCAAAATGAATAAATACACAGTGCTTGTGACACTTATGAGGTGATAGCTATAAAGTCCATATGTAAAAAAATAAAAAAATAAATGATAAGTCCATGCATCCCTTGATGGGGGCTTCTATGGGAGGTTCAAAACATCACTTGGACATCCAAAATAGGTGAACTAATAGTGGTCCAGTGAAAGTGAATAATCAGCCACCGATAAGATAAAAGCTTACCAGATGGTTTGGACTCAAAAAGACATACAGCGGAACCTCGGATTAGGAGAATGCTCGTAATCCAAAGTACTCGCATATCAAAGCGAGTTTTCCCATTGAAGTCAATAGTACAATTGTGGTGGCAGTGGTGCTCATCTTGTACTATTAAGCGCTGTTTATTCTCCTGAAATGTGAGTTTTAAACTTTATTAAATCTTTTTACAATTTTTTTTACGGAATTACGCTATGTGACTTTTTTGTTCTCCTTCTTTTAATTATACACACATGGGAGAACCTGTCCTTTTCTTCATATGAAATACCTCTTACGGAGAGTACCATCCCAATGATCCTTGGTGGATTTGTTCTATCTACGAAAAGGCCTCCAGAGTTGATGTTCTCATTTTCTGGCGTATGCCAACACAAGCATGTTTGACTCATAGGACATATGTCTTTTTGAGTCCAAACCATCTGGTAAGTTTTTATCTTATCGGTGGCGGATTATTCACTTTCACTGGTTCACTATTCACCTATTTTGGATGTCCAAGTGATGTTTTGAACCTTCCATGGAAGCCTCCATCAAGGGATGCATGGACTTATCGTTTATTTTGTTTTATTTTACATATGGACTTTATAGCTATCACCTCATGAGTGTCACAAGCAATTTGTATTTATTCATTTTGACTACAGTTTTACGTTGTTCACATTGTGCAGTTAGAACCCATTATAAGGTCCCTGTACACTTTAAATTGTAAGCGCTGCACTTTTCCCATTTTATTCTTTATTGCAACATTGTCTGTTTTGTCATGCTAGCTGATGCTTGATGCTGGACGGTCTAGCGCGGTATTACACTTAAATTTTCACACAAAAAAAATACCACTGTGTACTTATGATGGTATCTGACTTTGTACATTTTTGAAATAATTACTAGAGCTGTCCTAAGACTCCTAAAGATGTTGGCTTTCATTTTAGTTTGGGAAAATTGGAGTTAAAGCAGAACTCCAGGCCAAAAACTTTGGGAAAAAGGATATACAGTAAATCCACTTTGTGTGCACCAGATGCTTTTGCACACCCAAGTACTACACGGTAAGGGCAGCAGTGACATCATTATTGTGGAATACATACATACCTCCTGACTGTCCCTCATTTAGACCCTATTCCACTGTCCCGTGAATCATGCAAAGGCTCTGCCCCTGTATACTGTGCTTGCAGCTCATTTATTTGCAAATCACCACAGTATGAATGACCCGGTGTATGAATGAGCCTACTACTTAATTTGCATATGAATGAGCGTTGCTGTCTCATTCGTATGCATATCCTCCTGCAGCTCATTTATATTGTAAGCCCAGGGAAGCTCCTCCTCTAGCTTTCCCAGACCTGAACTCAGAGGAAGTGTTCTTTCACACAAAGGACCTGCCTGGGAGAACATCTAAACATGCCGACTGGAAAAGACCTTGGTCATGTTTCCAGGGAATTCTAAAGTGGTTGCACAGATAAACAGGAATGAAGCATGGGACCCAGGTACAAAGCAGCAGGCTGATTATGCTTTCCTCACTCTTTCCAAAGCCCACTGACTTCTGTCACTAGCAGAAAGTGCTCAAAGGTCTGTCATTGGCACTCCAAGCCTCTGGTATGATGCCAGGCCAGTCAGCAGTGGGTGGTAATGGAGATGGTGCAGGACTTCCATGAGGTGAGACCTATCATGTAAGGATGCTGTGCTCTGGTTAAGGGGGGATAAAAAAACAAGGAAAGGGAGGTCAGTAAGTAGCACAATTAGCCACTGTCCTGGTATATCATATCTGTCCCTGCCCAGCTTCTCAGTCTTTTAAAGCGGAACTTCACCCAAAGGGGCAAGTTTCGATTGTTTGCATTTACCCCCCTCCACTGCCACATTTGGCACTTTATGGGGGGGGGAGCGGGTACCTGGTTTTGACAGTCTTCTGGGACACCTGAAAGGTCCCAGGAGACTACAGAACCATTTAGAAGGCGCGGCTCGTACGTGCGCAGTAGGAAACCGGCTGTGAAGCTGCTGGGCTTCACTGCCTTTTTCTCTTACTTAAGATGCTAGCGCCTGGACACAAAGGGTGAGGACATTGCTGGATCCCCGGACAGGTAATTATTTTTTACAGTATTTGTAGCTGTTGACTTTACATTTTTTGTGGTCGAGCCTGGAGCGTCTCATTAATGACTCCTTTGCTTACATGTGTATTAGGATTTTTAAAAAATGTTTGCAATGTAAATTTTTGGTTCCTATATGTTTTTTTTTATATTGATTTATATTTAATGTAGACTCCAGACCTATCGTTTAAGTCCCTTACACTTTTAAAGTGGAAGAAAAGCCTAACTACTGTATAACTACTCTGAAAATTGCTGAATCCTCCTACCTATCTGATCTGGTCACATGGTCCCACAGCTCTGGCTCCCCTGTGTCAGTGAAATAGCTGCTGCAGGGGAGAGAAGGGAGCGCTGACAATGGCTGGGCCATGGGAGCCTATGGGTGACATCACGGCCCCTGGAATTTGCAGCTATTGTCGACCGCTTCCATACACAGAGATGAAAGGACCAAGTGACCAAACTGGAGCGGATCCAAAATAGGTAAGTACACAGATCTTTTTTATACTGCAGGATAGGCAGGAGGGGGGGGGGGAACATTTTTAAGAATGGTTATAGTTAGGTTTTTCTTCCACTTTAAAAGTGAGAGGGGCTTAAAGGATAGGTCTGGAGTCTACAGTAAATACAAATCAATATCCTAAAACATATGAGAACCACAAATAAACAATGCAAAAATCCTCATACACACGTAGTTCTAGTGCAGAGGAGTGTAAACAGTTTTATAGTTGGGGTTTTCTTCCACATTGAGGTGCAATTTGGCCACACCAACCATTTGGCAATTAGCCCGACCCTCACCACGCCCCCTATTCTACCTCCATTCTCATTAATACTGGTTTTCAAAAGTTCCCAGGTATGTACATATAGGCTTTCTTCATATTAGTGGAAAACCTTTTAAAATCTACCTGTTACACTGATAAGAAAAATCATAACTAGCGGTTACCTTCTGTGAAATCCCCATGTCTAAAAAAAGCAGTGGATCCAGAAATACACCAAAAGCTGAAGTTATAGTCAATTCTCCAAAGCCGAGCTTGCTTTTGCAGCCTTATGCCGCGTACACACGGTCGGAATTTCCAACAAGAAAAGTTTGATGTGAGCTTTTGGTCGGAAATTACGACCGTGTGTAGGCTCCATCTGACTTTTTCTGTCGGAATTTCCGACAACAAAAATTTGAGAGCTGGCTCTCAATTTTTCCGACAACAAAAGTTCTTGTCGGAAATTCTGATCGTCTGTAAGCAATTCCGATGCACAAAAAAACACGCATGCTCTGAATCAATTTGACGCATGCTCGGAATCATTGAACTTCATTTTTCTTGGCTAGTTGTAGTGTTGTACGTCACCGCGTTCTTGACGGTCGGAATTTTGTGTGACCGTGTGTATGCAACACAAGTTTGAGCCAACATTCCGTTGGAAAAAAATCCACAGTTTTCTTGTCGGATTTTCCGATCATGTGTACGCGGCATTACTATTGGATTTCTATTGGATTTTTTAACATGAGGCACAGTTTCCCAATAGGGACAGGGAAGAGTAAATTTCAGCTTTCAATAGGAAAATATCTCTAGATTTCTAGACCTACGGATTCTTTTGGCAGACTGTTTTAATAAAATGTGCATATGTTTTTTTTTTATCTTATGCTCAGTATGAATTGTTCACGTTAAAAAGGCTTTAATAAAGCTCTAAAATCTAAACTGTCACCTAGTTTGCACCTGTTATAATCCACCTCTGGTTCTAGACTTCTGTTTTGCAGTTTGTAAGGACTGCAGCTGTTGGGAATGAATATAGAATCATATCATGGGGAGTTATAAGAGCTGAACATAATTCACAGCTATTGTTGCCCACTCTGGTTACATTATGACTGTCACAGATGCAGTATTGTTCTGTGCCGAGACAGTAATGGAAAGCACAGTAGATACACTGTGTTCTAGGTTCAAGCTGTGCTGTTCTGTATAAGGATTGCCGAAGAAGAACAGGACATGACCACAAGTAATTTCATTTATAAGCATCATGGCTTTATGGCTTTGCTGCCTCTCATTATAGCTGCCTTCCAATGCATAAATGGTAATTCTTGTTCTGAAGTCTGTGTTCCGGGATCAATATAAAAACAATTTTTGAGCAGCTTATGGATTTTTCTTTCCAGCAGAGGAACAATATGACACGGCAAGTTGCTTTAAACCGCGGTGTAAAATCGTTGTGCATGCAAGCAAATCACTAAGCTAATCAGTCGGAGCCGTTATTGAGTTTTTATGTCATGTAAAAATCTTTAAACCGATTTACCTGACCCAGGTTGCCATATCTACTTTCATGTTTTGATATAACGTGTCACTTTATAGTGTGTGATTGAGTTCATTGCGTTTGATCGATGTTCCCAAAAGGTAGCATGTCTTACAGCTGCTTGTAGCAGTATAGAGTATAGATAGACAATGGTTGCTCATATCAGCTAATGGCTGCAGTTTATAAACTCTAGGCCTCGCACATGAAGCAGGCAAAATACATTACTAATAGCCAGGTTATTGAGTTGGAGAGATTGATACACACAAGAATTATGGGAAATATTTGCTTTGCAGGAACACAGTAAATGTAATTCCTAAATCCACTGTGATATTTGGGGGGTCTGTATCATCAGCCAGCCATGTTGATAAAAGCAAACAGTCTTTTAGACACTCGAAAAACCTCTGGATAAAAAACACTAACATTTAGCATCTTTTGCCAGCGCTTTTGCAGTGTTTAGGAGCGTTTTCAAAAGTGTTTAGGAGCGGTAGCATTTTTGTTAAGGATCTGGTGGCCGTTGGCGTCCTTAACAACCAGTGAATAGCTGGTTGTTAAGGAGCGGGCGGAGAAGCCAGCCACCACGCCCTTAACATTTAATGACTCATCAGCTGTCGGGGGGTTCCTCCTGATAGCTGAATGTAAACTAAACAATTGCTGACAATAAAAAAATGAGAAAAAAACTGTGTGGTGCTCATTTCCTTGTTACATCATTAGCCAGGGCATGCTGGGTATATGATGTCACAAGAGGGTGGGGTCGCCTAGCGACGTCACTAGGTGGCCTGGTCCCTTAGTTTAATTGGCGGCAGGAGGCAGCGGAGCTGTTAAATGGTGGGAGCCTTCGTTGGTTGCAGACCTTTTTTTTTATTTTGGGTTGGCGGCCAGTGTTTATCGTGATTGATGATGGATCTACACCAGGGGACATTATTTTAGTTTTTTTGTCTTTTTAATAGAGGACTGTGTGTGTGAGTGTGTGTGTGTGTGTGTGTGTGTGTGTGTGTGTGTTTTTATTTGCTTTTTAACACTTTTTAACAGTACTCATTCACATGGGGGGGGGTTAAAGGGGGCTTCCAGATTCTGATAAGTCACCCCCCCCGCACCCCCACATCCACTGGGACAGGGTTGTGGAGAAGAGGTTCTTGTCCTCAACATGGGGACAAGGTGCTTGGGGGGGGGGCAGAGGTGGGGGCACAGCTAATGAGTCATCCGTTGCTTGCCAGCCCACTCCTTAACAACCAGCTATACACTGGTGGTTAAGGATGCAGTGGGCCGCTGGCTTGAAAAGAAAAATGCTGGAAACCGGTGATTAGCAGCAGTTAAAGTGGACGTAAACCCGGTTCATGAAATTTGAGCTGGGCACATCTATCTGTATTGTTTTCTTATCTTTCTCCAAAGCACCAAGTCCTGTGGCTGTCTCCTGCTCCGTAGCTGTTATCAGCCTGACAACTTCTGACAAGTTCTCCGACACAGGAGATAAAAGCAGCGTGAAATTTGTGTCGTGGGAGGTTGCTATAAATAGATTAGCAAACAGCTTGCCTTCTCACAGCAAATGCAGTGAAGAGAATGTGGGGGACTGGCCTTAGTCCCGCTGTCTAAGTCTATGGAGTGCGGCTCTGTAGACACACAGCTCAGGACCGCGCTCTCCCCATAGCCGGCAACTGGCTATGGTGGGCCCTCTAAAGAAGAGGAGAAGCCAAGATTGCTGCAGAGGACCAGAGAAGAGGAGGATCGGGGCCACTCTAAGCAATACCACTGCACAGAGCAGGTAAGTAGAACATGTTTGTTATTTAATTTAAAGAAAATTGACTTTAGGGTTCTCACCTGCTTCGGGGTCCAGGAAAAGGAACCACAGAAACCCAGGCAGTGTCTCAGTAGTCCACAGCCCTCTCACAACTGTGTCCTGTTCCACTCAACAGCTCACATACATCTGATGACTGTTTCCTGCCCTTTTCAGGTGGGTTAACCCCTCCAGGGCCGAAGCAACCATAGTCAGGTTTGGAGACTCTTTCCCACAAAAAATATCTCTCAGAACCTCCAAATTTAGGGTCCCATACCAGGACTTAACAATCCTGGGAAATTACAAGTCAGCATTCTTTATTCTACTGTATCACCCCATAACCCTGCACCCTGCATGGGTGAGAATCCCTGAGTACTCCTATATCTTGTCACCCTCCTTAAAGTTACCACAACCCAAATAATGGGGACACTTACGTGCCCTACAAAACCCATCCCTAGCGTCCTGTACTCCTTAAAAGAAGCCCTTACTGAAGTTTGCTGATTACTTGCTGTTGAGTTTATATTATGATCGTGTAATGTGGATATTGTTAAGACAAAAATCTTTTTGTTTTGACAATTTCTTAGTTGTGATAAGTACTCTGAAGATCTTAGAAAAGGGTCTGGAAGAAGTGGACTAAAATTTAGGAGTATCTAAGATGCCAGTTTCCTAATAAACACCCTGCATGTGAGCCACACTCCAGGCTTCAATCCTGAATTAAAACATTATTGATTAGAAGTCAAAGCTCAGCCATCCTGGGCTTCTTCTTTTAGAGCGAAGAGCCTCAGTGGGCTTTGCTTTGACTCCTAGTCAATAAAGTGTGGCTCACGTGTCTTTGCATTTGATGGATTTATTAACCATAAATAAGGCAAGGGGCGGGCCTGCACTCAGGATCACTTGAAGTTTTGTGTAAAGAGTGGATTTCTACTTTGTGTGTAAAGTAACCCTGTAAAGCACATACTTACGTTAAGTCAAATGTCACACAGCACTCTTCCCTAGCCCCTCAGAACATAGATCTGAGTCCCCCTGTGTACTAACAGCCCAGAGACTTGAATGAGATGCTAATCACCGAGACCTACGTATTGTAAGGGCTAGGAAAGGGGGCTGAGTGACTTTTGATTTAAACGCGTACATGAACTTTAATTATGTAGCACTGTTCTTTTCTCTCTCTGCGGCTACTGAGGTATGATGGCGCCACCTGTATAGTATTTTAGGAGCAGAGTCTTCATAATCTGTGTGATCAGGACAGGATCTCTAACCATCGTAGTGCCTCCATTCACATACTGTAGACAGTAATCCACACAGCATTGTATTTAAAAGTCCATGTATTGAAGAAATAACATTCAGTGAACCATCCAACATAAAGTATTTTCCAAACAGGAACATGAAATCATTAACAGTCTTTGTTTGTCTCAGTGAGGTTAAACTGCAGCAGCAGCAGCACTTACACAGCCTGTGTTCTCTTAGCAGGAATTCATTGTTCTATCTCTCCCCACCTGTATCTCTCTCTCCACCCACTTACCCACAAAACCCCTTGCCATCCTCTGCTCTTCTTGGTGACCTCATCCTTGGTGAGAGAGAGAGCATAGCAACCATATTGGAAAAGGGCAAACAAACACTGCATAACAAGAGTATACACTTGGTAAATGGGCAAAGAAATTATCACATCACTACATTCTCCCCCTGCTGAAAATCCTTCCGACCCGTCAAGAATATACACTCAAAACATAGCAAAAGTTAACATGACATGGTTGTCGCCTTCTGCAGACCACTTCTCCAGAAGCAATCTATTACAGAGATTAGCTGCAAATGAAATCTGGTTAGTAACAAATAGGCATCATGCTAACCAGTCTAGAATGAGCTGCAATAATGTCCATCAGAACATGAGGTTGTACATAATTCCGTACAGCATAGCAGGGTCTTCCCAAAGTGTCATAAGTAATGGTCATCCAACACGATCTCCTCTCCTCAAGCCCTCAGGCATTAGTCCAGATAACTCTGAGATAGCATTAGTGGGAAAACTTGGTGCTCCAACCATGCTGGGAACTGTAGGCACAACGTTTTGGGCTGTTGGTTCAAAAACAGGAGTAGTTGGGTTCAGACCTCCCCTCTGAGGAAGACCCCCATCAGTAATAGGTGAAAGAACCTGTACAGGAGACTCTGGTGGAGGTGTAAACCAGTCAGTAGCATCACTCTGGTCTCCACAGTCTGCGCAAGACACATCATTAGAATCTGTAACAATATCAGATTGTGGCTCCTCATCAGCAGTAGCAATTTGTTATACTGGAAGCAAGTGATTTCAAACTAAGGCCTGTTGCTTCTATTAGTCGCAGTCTAAGCCCAGCAGAAAGAAATTATCCTGTTCACAAACTGAAATTTTTTAGCCTGAAGTGGGCTATTATTGAATAGCTGCATGATTACTTGTATGGGGCTCAGTTTGAGGTGAGAACTGACAACAACCCCCTCACTTATGTTTTGACTACAGCTAAGCTGGATGCCACTGGTCATAGGTGGCTTTCTGCCTTGTCTAATTACCAATTCACTCTCAAGTACAAGCCAGGGCCAAAAAATATTGGGGCGGATGCTCTCTCTAGGTGTCCTGGGTTGCCATTGAGCTTAGAAGATAGTGAATGGGAGGAAGTACCTTGGCCTACTGTGCTACAGTGGCTGTACAAGGAGACAATCTTGTTTTCTCTTACTTACGAGTTATTGACTCCTTGGGAGCTGGTGAAGAGTGTATCCCAAACATGTATTGCTGCACCACCGCTTTAGGGGTACTAGAAAACATCCAGCTGGAAGAGAAAGATATGATCCATCGACAAAAGAGAGATCCAGTAATCAGACATGTTTAGAGAGTCTGTTTTCCGCAAAGATCCTAATTACATGAGAAAAACCCTACGTGAGCAGAGTACCAACTATCTTAAAGAATGGGATAAATTCTAAATAATTGATAGACTTTTATACAGGGTACATTTGTTCCATGATCATCCTGGAAGGAGACAGCTAGTGCTCCCTCAAGTCTACAGAAAATCTGTTTTGAGAAGTTTGCATGACCAACATGGACATCTAGGAGTTGAAAAAACCTACGGACTAATCCAAGACCGTTTCTTTTGGCCACAAATGAGGGAATTTGTTGTGGACTATTGCCGCCGTTGTGTGAGATGTCTGTAAAGGAAAACTTTGCCTACTCGAGCTGCTCCTATGGAACACTTGAAAAGTTCTGGTCCAATGGATTTAGTGTGCATGGACTTCTTGTGTATTGACAATGACAGCAGTGGTGTGGGAAATGTTCTGATTGTGACTGATCACTATACTCGATATGCTCAAGCCTATCCCACCAAAGATCAGAAAGCAGTAACTAGCTAAAGTGTTGTGGGAGAAGTTTTTTGTTCATTATGGATTGCCAAATCGACTTCACTCTGACCAGGGGCGGGACTTTGAAAGTCGCCTAATTAAAGAGCTGTTAACATTGCTTAACATTGACAAGAGCCGCACCACACCTTATCATCTGGGGTTTCTCCACTTTGCTCGCATGCCTCAGGGCATTAGTGGTGCACCTGCAACCTTCCAGCGTCTAATGGATTGGGCACTGGGAGACCTTTGTCCCACTCAATGTATTGTCTACCTAGATGACATAATTGTTTTTGGCTCCACTCTGGTGGAGCATGACCAGAGACTGTTTAAAGTGCTAGATCGTCTGAGGAAAGAAGGTCTGAAACTCTCCCTGGACAAATATAAGTTTGCTCGCTCTTCAGTAAACTTTGTGGGTCACATAGTATCTGCAGAAGGGGTAGCTAAAGTGGAAGCTGTGGTAACCTGGCCCCGTCCCACAAATCTGAAAGAACTGAGGTCCTTCTTGGGGTTTTGTGGCTATTTTCGCCGCTTCATTAGAGGCTATTCCAAGACTGCTCAGCCTCTTAATGACTTACTCAAAGAAACCCCTGACATTGAAACAACCAGCAAAAATCCTTTCAGTGAGAGGTTTGCTTGTGAGGACGCTTTTCTACAGCTTAAGAAAAGTCTTACAGAAGCGCCAGTGTTGGCTTATGCAGACCCACAAAGACATACATTTTGCATGTAGATGCCAGATATGATGGATTAGGAGGAGTCCTACATCAGGAGTACCCAGCTTATCCCAAGTAGTTTGGTAAACATTTGTTTTCTAGATTTTCCCTGTTTTCTTTTGTACACATGTCCAGCTACTGTGAATTTCAGAACTATCCGCCAGCAGTGGACACTGACGAACTGTGTGGCCTGCTTGTCCACAGCTGAAACATTTAATGTGAAAGAGAGGCTTGTCACTGGAGGTTTTATCAGCAGGTTGAGCTCTAGGCTGTGGGTGTCTACCGACTTCATTGTTTTTAGCAACAGTCACATTTTTGTGCTCAACCAAAGAACTCTGCTTAACTTTGCTCTTAGAAGGGGTACTAAAACGGATATCAGATTCCTGTTTCTTTACTTCAGTCATAGTTTCAGTGAAAGTAAAGTTTCTCTCTCAAAACAACCCTAAGGACTGGTGACATTGGGTGATGTGGCAGTAGCCCCTTTATTATTTGAGCAGTCCTTAATTTGTCAACATCGGTAGGAGAGATTACTTTTTCAGTGAGCAATCTCCCTAGAAGCACTTCAAGCCTCCTCACAAACACAGAAACATCCTCGTCCTCTTTATGCTTTGTCTGTTTAAAATCAGCAAGCATCTGAGGAGGGTCATGTTGCAGTTCATAAGCATCTGTCAAAACATCAATATATTCTTGAGCACTGGTACTCACATGAGTGTCCTTGTAAGCTGTAATGATAATGGATGCTGGTGGTCTTAAACTTTCCATGATGCGCTGTTTTTTCTTTTCCTCTGAGCAAGTCCATTCCTCTATCACTTGTTGTGCAAAATCTTTCCACACCTCAAAGCTTTCTTCACCAGCGGGGACAGGGAGCACCCCTAAAAAAAGCCTTTAATTTGCGATAAAAATCAGCATGTAAATTCTAAGCAATGACTTCAGTGACTTTTAGCAGCAGGTGCTCAATATTTGTTTCCTGCTTAGCGGCTGTAGCAGTCAACATTAGCGTTTCTCCTGATGAAGCAGTTGTATTCAATGGTTCACACTTTACAGGCAGGGCTGGTAACTTCCGCCTTACTGGAGGTGAGATTTCTGGAAATACTACAGCACAACCAACTACTTCAGCCCCCTTTTGGATATATGCAAAAGGGCCCTTTAACTGGATTTAAATCCACCTCACTGAGACAGAAATAATGGGTATACAGTTCATAACTCTCATCCTCCTCTCTTTTATCCACAAGAGAGGCAGACTGCAAGGTTTCATTTGCTTGTAGCGCCTCCTGCAGTCTATGGGTGCTCACAGTGAGAGGTACATACGAAATAGCAAATGTCCTTTTAGGTGGAAGTCCCTCTTCCAGGGCCCACTGCCAAACAGCTTCTGTTGATAACAGTGACATGGTCGTTCCTTAATGTCCTGATCCAAGATATTTATCTCAGCAGTGCCTCCAAATGTAGCACTATTCTTTTCTCTCTCTGTGGCTACTGAGGTATGATAGCGCCACCTGTATAGTATTTTAGGAGCAGAGTCTTCATAATCTGTGTGATCAGGACAGGATCTCTAACAAGTGTAGTGCCTCCACTCAATTGGGGCTTGTGAATAGCAAGTGAAATCCCAATTGAAAAATATATTTTCACATAGACAGTAATCCACACAGCATTGTATTAGAAAGTCCATGTATTGAAGAAATAACATTCAGTGAACCATCCAACATAAAGTATTTTCCAAATAGGAACATGAAATCATTAACAGTCTCTGTTTGTCTCAGTGAGGTGAAACTGCAGCAGCAGCACTTACACAGCCTGTGGTCTCTTAGCAGGAATTCGTTGTTCTGTCTCTCCCCACCTGTATCTCTCTCTCTCCACCCACTTTCCCACAAAACCCCTTGCCATCCTCTGCTCTTCTTGGTGACCTCATCCTTGGTGAGAGAGAGGGCATAGCAACCATATTGGAAAAGGGCAAACAAATACTGCATAACAAGAGTATACACTTGGTAAATGGGCAAAGAATTATCACATCACTACATTTACATCCAAAGACTCTAGTTTTCCTTCTCATGTGATAAACAGACATTTCAAAAGTGCCATATTAAAGTAGAACTATTGGCCAAAACGTGTTTTTTTCCATTTTGGATAGACTAAGAGGAGGGTTATAGCTCCTGTAAGTTTTTTTTTTTTTTTTACCATCTGTGCCCCATTGGGGATATTTATTTTCACTTCCTGTCCCATGGCCAAAACAGAAAGTAAGTAGTAAACTTCATCCAAAAAAAAAAAAAAAATTCGGGCCCCTGGCAGTTTAACCACTTCAGCCCCAAACCATTTTGGTGGTCCAAGACCAGGCCACTTTTTGCGATTCGGCAATTTAACTGACAATTGTGCGGTCGTGCGACGTGGCTCCCAAACAAAATTGACGTCCTTTTTTTCCTACAAATAGAGCTTTCTTTTGGTGGTATTTGATCACCTCTGCGGGTTTTATTTTTTGCGCTATAAACAAAATAAGAGCGACAATTTTGAAAAAAATTCAATATTTTTTACTTTTTGCTATAATAAATATCCCCAAAAAATATCTAAAAATATTTTTTTTTCCAGTTTAGTCCGATACGTATTCTTCTACATATTTTTGGTAGGAAACACAATAAGCGTTTATTGATTGGTTTGCGCAAAAGTTATAGCTTCTACAAAATAGGGGACTGTTTTTTGGCATTTTTATTAATAATTTATCTTTTACTAGTTATGGCGGCGATCAGCGGTTTTTATCGTGACTGCGACATTATGGCGGACACATCAGACACTTTTGACACCATTCTGGGACCATTGGCATTTTTACAGCGATCAGTGCTATAAAAATGCACTGATTACTGTAAAAATGACACTGGCAGTGAATGGGTTAACCACTAGGTGGCGCTGCAAGGATTAAGTGTTTCCTAGGGAGTGATTCTTACTGTTAGGGGGCGTGGCTACACGTGACACGTCACTGATGACTGTTCCCGATCACGGGGAACGGTCATCAGTGACAGTGTCACTAGGCAGAATAGAGAAATGCCTTGTTTACAAAGGCTTTCCCCTGTTGTGCCCTTGCCGACCGCAATCGCGGGCCGCCCGGAAACATCGAGTTCCTGCGGCCACACTCGCGAAGCACACGGCGGGCGCGTGCCCGCTGGGTGTCAAATTTTAAAGGGACGTACCTGTACGCCAATGTGCCTGCCCGTGCCATTCTGTCGACATACATCAGCGTGCGGCGGTAGACAAGTGGTTAAGTCATAATGTGCTAGTACAAATCGCATATTTCACAGTATGACAGACTTACCTGAAAACGAAGCCCTTCAGCAGCGCGCTGTCATCGCTGAAAGCGCTTCCATCTTTACCCGGTCCGAGTCGGCAATGACATGTGTATGCATGCGGGAGTCACTGTTTATGGCATAGCTCTGAACGCATATGCCATTGATGTAATTTGCTTCATCTAAAGTAAATGTCTCCTAAACGGCGCACGTTTAGGAGATATTTACTGTACCTGTTTGTAAGCCTTAATTATTATAGGCTTACCTATAGGTAAAAATCATACATGGGATATTACTCCCACGTTATAGGAATCCTTTGGGGCCCATCCAGTCACCAGAACTAGTGTTCTCATTGGAAGATTTCTGGGGACAACCCAAAATAAGGGATTTTCATTTACTTTTAATTTCACTTTCAATGGTAATGGTAAATAGGACAAATATAATTATTATGCCGCCTAACAGGGGCACAGACAGCAATAAAAGCCTAATAGGTGTTCTAATCCATCTCCACTCTATCCAAAACTAAAAAACAAATTTGCCTTTAGTTGTAATTTTAAATGTCTTACAAGAATTGTAATTTACCAATTTTTTTATGGCAGCTGGGAAGGTGGATTTCTGCACCTATTAGACAGTGCTGTATAGGGTGGAAGGGACTAGGCATGGTTTGCACATCTTTTTCCTAAGCTCCTGCAGATAGAGCAATTTGTTTTCAATCTTAAAGTGGTTGTAAACCCTTGTTTACAACTTTATGCTACAGGTAAGCCTAAGGCTTACCTGTGGCTAACAAGGATATCTCCTAAATCTGCACGGTTTAGAAGATATCCCTGTATTTGCATGTGCCAACGTCATGCGGCACATGTGCACTTAAGCCAACTGAAGCAATGGCACTATGTGCCGTTGCTTCAGATGTACTGTGCCGTTCCCGCGCGCATGTGTGGGAGTGACGTCATCGTGGCTCCGACCAGTCCACAGCGCCGGAGCCGGGATACACGGAAGTCACTGCGGGACAACATGTCGGCGGCCGGAGGGGGAGGCGTGGATGGCTGCGGGGGCTTCGATCGGAGGTAAGTACTACATAATGAGCTAGTATGCTTTGCATACTAGCTCATTATGCCTTTGTCTTGCAGGGTCTTTTTTTCTTTTCTTTTTTTTAAGGGCTGTGGGAAGATGTTAGGCATGGCTATTCATTGATATGGCTTTTAATGGTGTCAAAACCTAAGCAACAGCAGCAACAAAGTGGACAACACTGCAGTGTTTTCATTGCAAAGGGAAGAGTGTTGTCACCCTATTAAAGGAAGTTCCTATTCAATGGTTCTACCGGCAGGATGTGTCTTGTAGTGATGCAGCCTATCTACTTCTCTGAAGACAAATTACCTTTAAAGTAAAAGTGAGGTCACTTTAAGAAAGACTGACAGTCAACTAACCTTTTCATGAAAAGATGCGCAATAGTAGCCCCTGTATTTTTCTCTTGACTGCTCAGAGCAGGTAGAAGATCATATATTCACATTTAAAGGGTCGAGATTATTCCACTTAACGTTCTACATGGGTAGTAAATGGACTATTTCCTTTATCGAGCAGCCCAGCATGTAATTTGAAGGCTCTAATTATTCACAACGCAGAGGGATGTTTAGCGTGTCGATGATGTTATCTTATTTGACCATTTGATTTATTCTTTTCAAGCAAGTGGTTGTTGGCAAGAGTAATTTCTTATCCAAACGCATTATCACGGGAAACTGCTGGTGAATACCATGCTCCGCTGTAGGAGTGAATTGCCTGCGGGGTCGGAATATCCTTGTATCACTTTTATTTCTTGGACTCTATTGACTTTTATGTCTGTAGGACAATTTCACGTGTTTACTGGAGATGAATCGCCGTATTTTATAATCCTAATGCTCAAGGATCCATCATCCTTTCTGCTTGATAGAGTCATGATCCTGGCATTATACATTGATAATGGCAGATTTCTGCACATCCATCTTTCCAGAGATCTTGTAAAGGATGCTGGTTATGTATTTCACACCTTCCCAAGCATTTGAAGGGGATCTTAACCACTTCACCCCCTTTCTGACCAGAGCACTTTTTGCGATACGGCACTGCTTCGCTTTAATTGACAATTGCGCAGTCGTGCGATGTTGCACCCAAACAAAATTGACGTCCTTTTTTTTCCCCCACAAATAGAGCTTTCTTTTGGTGGTATTTGATCACCTCTGCGGTTTTTATTTTTTGTGCTATAAACAAAAAAACAGCAAAAAATGTTTCTAAAAAAAACAATATTTTTTTTCTTTTTGCTATACTACATATCCCCAAAAAATATATAAAAAAACAAATTTCTTTCTCAGTTTAGGCCGATATGTATTCTTCTACATATTTTTGGTAAAAAAAAATTGCGAGAAGCGTATATTGATTGGTTTACACAAAAGTTATAGCGTCTACAAAAAAGGGGATAGATTTATCGCATTTTTTTATTATTATTTTTTTCATTAGTAATGGCAGCGATCTGCGATTTTTATTGTGACTGCGACATTATGGCGGACACATCGGACACTTACGACACTATTTTGGGACCATTGTCATTTATACAGCAAACAGTGCTATAAAAATGCACTAATTACTGTGTAAATGACACTGGCAGGTAAGGGGTTAAACACTGGTGGGCGATCAAGGGGTTAAATGTGTCCTAGGGAGTGATTCTGTGGGTGGGTGGGCTATCACTGACATGACAGGGAGCAGTAGATCCCTGTCATGTCACTAGGCAGAACAGGGAAATGCCTTGTTTACATAGGCTTCTCCCTGATTCGTGTCACGATCGCGGGACACCAAGTCCGGGGGCACGGTCATGGAGCACGAGGCGGGCACGCGCTCCCCGCCGGCGGTGCGTGCGCGCGCCCACTAAGCCACGATTTAAAGAGGACATACCTGTACACCCATTTGCGCAGCCGTGCCATTGTGCCGACGTATATCGTCGTGCGCTGATCGGCAAGCTGTTAACTAAGCGCTGTTTGTGCCTGAAATGGCAAAATAAACAAACTCCACCACTATTTTAGTAAACACCTTTCTGAGAAAATAAAAATCTTGTTTTCTCTCTGGCAGACGTGTAGATATTTGCATGTTTCTCAGCATGTCCTGGCTGATCCAATCCGAGCCAGAGAAGAAAATCTTGGCTGTCAGAATGCAGAGGGAGATTGATCTACTCAGATTCAGGAGATGTGCTGTCTATAATGATGTAATGGAGGAGGTGGGTTTAGACACATAGATGGGGAGAGTGTCAGGTACTAGTTGCTCTCCCATTGCAAGATTGTGTTATAAGTTTTATTTGGTTTTATTTTACTATTTAAATTTTTAAACAATATCAATCGTTTAAACTGTTGTTTAAAAAAACTCTAGGTAATTTCTCGGATGTCTATTTATTGCATATATATATATATAAAAAAAAGTTATCAATGCTGTATAATTATCACTAGTATTTTAATCCAGGCAAAAAAAAAATCATTCACAAGATTTGTATTGTTTTACGATAATTACAATAGCATGATGCCATACATATGTGTGCTCAACCTATTGCATTGGGGTTTGCACCACAAAGCTTAAACACATGCTACTGATCACTCACTGTGTTCATTTAGAAAAATAAGGGGTTGGTAAATTACATATTTATTGGCCCCTTTTACTAAGAGAGAAGGAAAGCTGGCAGCACTGCAGGGGAAATGAGGGGAGGAGCAGGGCAATAGGGGAAATCTGTGCTGCACAGAGTGATTAGGGTGTGCCTAGGCACACCTGGCACACCCCGTGCACACACCTATGATGCCATACATATTGTTTTCCCCACCAATACGCATTAAAAAGAACAGGAGTACTAAGGGGTCCATGTATAAAACATTCACTGTGTGGATGTCTTAGGCTACATTCACATGGGGCGTGCAAGGACACATAGCTTTCTGCTTTCTGTCTATGCTGGACTAGAAACAGAATGGTAGTACAAGCAGGATATATTTGTCAGGGTGTATGCATGAGGATCTTTTGAAGGTGTAGAGGTATGGGCATCTGTGCTCAATTGATATTAAATTATTGCAAAAAAAGGGAGAAGGTAAGTAAAATCAAGAAAAGGGGATAAGAAGGAGAAGTGGGGAGAAAGAAAGTAAGAAGGCAAAAAAGTAGGGGCGGTTGGCAAGAAGATAGGGTGGGAAGGGAGGCCTCCCATCCGCACACCACACCATGTCTCTGCTCCAACTGAAGTCAAGTGGATCTTGAAGGCCAATTGGATGCGTACCCTCCAGGCAAAACTTTTTTATTAAACTATGGATAGAGCAGTGAATGATAAGGGCCTGTCAAGTTTATATTGCAGTCAGTGTTGACTGGAAGTGGTGGAAAATCTTTCCAATAGTACAGACAAGAACATAATGGAGATGAATTAGAACTTCTGTCAGTGTTTTTATTGCTATCTGTGACTTCCTGTAGAGTAGGGTGACCAGACATCCCCGGTTTCAGGGGACAGTCCCCGGATTGAGGACACTGTCCCCGGACCAAGTCTGTCCCCGGTTTTGTGCCCGGATTGGATTTGAACAGGGGCTGGGGCAATTTCAAAGACAGTCAGTGCAGAATAAAAAAAAAAAAAATCTGAATTACACCCCCTTGCTCCGCCGCTCCTACTAGCTTAGGGGGGTGTATTTTTTCCATTATCTGTGCCCCCTTCTGATGCTCATGTGCTGGTCGGAGCGGAGGGAATATTTCTTCAGTTTCGGGTGCATGCCCATTCAGCTCCGCTCGCATGTTCTTCTGCCTTGGCTCAAGTCCTGGCCAGCCGCCTGCCTATCTCCGTGCCTTCCCTGGCGGAGTGATCTTCCTCCGCTCCCCAACCAGTAGTAGCCGGGGCCCGGAGAGTGAGACTTGACAGGCTGTGAGGCGGGCAGCGGTGGCGACGGGCAGAGAGTCGCTGATTGCCTCCATTACTAGTAATAAAAAAAAATATGTCCCCGGATTTCATTTTAAAAATCTGGTCACCTTACTGTAGAGGCAACAACCACTCATTTTCACTTCTTCCTTATACAGATATCACACTGACAGGAAGTGAGGATAAATCTTCCCAAAGGAGCCAAAGATTGCCCGCTCTATCCTAAGCTATTAAGCTAAATAAAAATGTTTGGCTGGAATCCACCGATTGCAGGTGCTTTGGGGGCTCCTATGGAAAAACGCAATAAATGCCCTTTATTTAGCACTCCTGCCTTCCAGCACTGGGGTCCTTGGTTCGAATCCTAATCAGGACCCTACCTGCATGGAGTTTGCATGTTCTGCACTTGCTTAGTTTAACTTCCACACTCCAAAGGTGTGCTAGTAGGATAACCATAGGAGTCACATGGTACAGGACCAATCACAACGGCCCTTTACCCCAATCTGTGATCCACGGACATATAGGTCCCCCCAGAACAAGGAAGCTCTTGTCTGGCCATGTATGTATAGAGCTTCCTTGTTCTGGGAGGACATATCTGTATGACCTGCCATGCAGGTCATGCAGAGGCGCAAACTGTGGATCACAAATCGGGGTATAGGGCTGCTGTAATTGGCCCTGTACAGTGTGATTGCTATGGCCAGCCACAATCACAGCAATCATACATGTAAACACAAGCTGCATTTCTGTAGCATGTGAAGTCTCTCCTGTCACAGAAATCAGCTGTCAGAAGATTGAGAGTGTGTTAAGGGCTCATTCACACTTGCAGTGCACTCTAAAGACCAATTCACATTCAGATCACTTTCCAGTCCAAACTGTAGTAAAGTCTCACACCTGTGGTATCCCCATACTTGGAAGGAGTAGCAGAATGTGGTTTTGGGTGTATTTTTTACTATGCTTGTGTGTGTGTGTGTGTGTGTGTGTGAAAATTTTCTTTTAAAACTGACAACTTTGTTTAAAAAAATATATATTTTTGTTCCAACCTTTCCAGAAACTTGCGGTAAAAAGACTCGCCATGCCTCTTACAAAATACCTTGGGGTGGTTACTCTCCAAATGGTATTTTGTGGAGTGTTTCTACTGTCCTGGTGCTCCAGGACTTTAAAAAATGTGAAAGGAAATTAGATGCATAATTTATGCCCCTAGAAAGCCTTAAGGTGCTGCTTGTATTTTGGACCCCTCTGTGTGCATAAACTGTGAAATTTTCTCACACATATGGTATCCCCATACTCAGGAAAAGTAGTAGAATGTGTTTTGTTGTGTAATTCTAAGCATGCCCGGGCTGTGTGTTAAAAATATCTTATTAATTAACAACTTTGTGTAAAAATTAATTTTAATTTTCTTCCTACATTTTCCAGAAACTTGTGGCAAAAAAATTTACATTTTCAAAACACTCATTATGCCTTTTAGAAAATGCCTTGGGGTGTTTTCGCTTTTCCTAGTGCTCCAGGGCCCTGAAATGTGATAACGAAGTTCGGAAATTAGATGTGTAATTTAGGTCCAGAGGAAGCCTGAAGGTGCTCCTTCAATTTTGGGCCTCTCTATGCGGCTAGGTTGTGAGAAAGTCTCACACATATGGTATCTCCATACTCAAGAGTATGTTATTGTAAGCTTATGCTTTGTGTGAGAAATAACTTGTTAAAATTACAACTTTGTAATAAAAAAATAAAAAAAAGTACAAATACAATTTTAAAAAAACTCACAATTTCTCTTGCTAAACACTTTGGACTATCTACTTTCCAAAAAGACGACATTTTGGGGGTACATATTTGTACTGTCCTTGCATTTTAGAACCTGAAGAAATGAGATAGACAGCCAGAAAATTAGGACTGGTCAATTTTCAAATATATGTACTATAGCTTGTACACTCTATAACTTTTAAACAGATTAAATAATATACACTGATTTGGGTTATTTTTGCCAAAGAAATGTAGCAGAATATATTTTGGTCTAAATCTATGAGGCCCGGTTTACACAGGGGTGGCACGACTTCGGGGGCGACATCTCAAGACGACTTGAGATGCCCTCCGAGGCGATTTGCATAATGACTTCTGTATAGAAGTCAATGCAAGTCGCCCTGTGTCGCCCCCAAAAGTAGTACAGGAACCTTTTTCTAAGTCGGAGCGACTCAGGTCGCTCCTATTAGAACGGTTCCATAGCACAGACCGGGACGCGACTCCTCAGGCGACCGAGTCGCCTGAGGAGTCACCCCTATGTGAACCGGGCCTAAAGAAAGATTATTTATTTGCAAAATGTTATAACAGAAACTAGGAAAAATGTTTTTTTTTTAAATTTTCTCTTTTTTTTCATTCATATAGAAAAAATAGAAATCAAGTGGTGATTAAATACCACCAAAAGAAAGCTCTTTCTGTCTCAAAACATTATATAAAATACATTTGGGTACATGTTGCGTAATTAGGTAATTGTCATTAAAAGTGTGACAGCACTGAAATTGGAAAAATGGCCTCGGCATGAAGGGGGTGAAAGTCACTGGTCTTGAAGTGGTTAATTGGCTCCTGTCTAAATTGGCCGTTGTATATGTATGCATGCATGTGAGATAGGTACCTTAGATTGTAAGCTATTTTGAGGGCAGGGACTGATGTGAATATACAATACAAAAAAGTGCTGCGTAAATGGTAAGTGCTACAGTATATAAATATCTTTAATAAATGAATAACTACTTTGGCCCCTTTCACACTGGGGCGGTTTGCAGGCGCTATTTTGCTAAAAATAGTGCCTGCAAACCGAGCCTAAACAGCGGCTCCTTTCTCTCCAATGTGAAAGCCCTAAGGGCTTTCACACTGGAGCGGTGCGCTAGCAGGACGGAAAAAAAAAGTCCTGCTAGCCACATCTTTGGAGCGGTGAGAGGAGCGGTGTGTTTACCGCTCCTCCACCGCTCCTTCCCATTGAAATGCATGGGATACCGCCCGCAAACCGCGGCTGTAGCCGCGGTTTGCGGGTGGTATTAACCCTTTATTGGCCACTAGCGGGGGTTAAAACCGCACCGCTAGCGGCCGAATAGCTCAACAATCCCGACGGTATAGCGCCGCTAAAAATAGCGCCGCTATACCGCCACCGCCCCCACCGCCCCAGTGTGAAACCAGCCTTAATCAGACGACCGGCTCATAGAAAAAAATCCATCATTACTTTGATGTTATGGCAGCAGCTAGCTGCCATAGCCCCAGTGTCGTTTTTTTACCATGCCCGGTTCTGTGTAAGATAAAAGGGGTCCCGCGGGTAGATTGCAAAGATCACCATTTTATTCCCTATGGTCTTTGCTAAAATATATATATATATAATGTTTGGGGGTTCTAAGTAATTTTCTAGCAAAAAATACAAATTTTAACTTTTAAACAAAAAGTTCCAGAAAAGGCTTGTTCTTCAAGTGGTTAATAAAACTAAAGATTTGCTGTACAAACTAGAAAAGCAGGTAAAACTGTAGACCTTATAACATCTCCAGCAGAGATTCAGGCATTTCACTCTAACGCCAGCTATGCTGCCTTTTACACAATCTCAAAGTAATGGAAGCTTACAGCTTCTTTGTTTTTAACAGATTTGTTGTGTGTATATTTTTATAAGTGCAGAGTAGGAGTGAATTATAATTTTCCAGAATTTAATGTGTAAAGATTTACTCCTTAAAAACTGTTTCTATCAAGAAACATCAAACAATCCATTTATCAGCTGTAGGCTACAGTATTAAAGTACAATGACATCTACAAAATAATCTGTGGCGTTCTACTTAGGATGCTAATTGGTAATTATAATGACCTGTTTGATGGTATTAATTCTGTTTGTAGTTTTTATGATGCCTCCAAGCTTCTAGTTCAACTTTTGATGATTTAAGTACCAATTTTGAGTGACATCTTATTGTAAGGACACAGTACAGCAGATAAGTGACTATTTATTGATTAAAGCAGTAGTTCCCTTTCTAAATTTAAGAACGTAAAGGTGGATGGAGGAATTAACACCCCCCTCTCCATCAGGACATTGTATTCTGGCAGCTGCTCCTGTTCCTGTCGGAATACACTGAGTGTAGCAGTGGCTGCTGCTAACTGACAAAATTTGTGGCTAATTGGTTAGAACATCTGCCTAGCAATACTAGGGTCGCCGGTTTAAATCCCAGCCACGGCACTACCTGCTTGGAGTTTGCATGTTCTCCCTGTGTCTGCGTTGGCTTGCTCCAGTTTCTTCCCACAATCCGAAGACATGCTGGTAGGTTAATTCGATCCTGTCAAAATGAACCCTAGTATGTGAGTTAGGAACCTTAGATTGTAAGCTCCTTAAGGGTAGGGACTGTCGTGAATGTGCAATATACAGTATCTCACAAAAGTGAGTACACCCCTACCATTTTTGTAAATATTTTATTATATCTTTTCATGTGACAACACTGAAGAAATTACACTTTTCTACAATGTAAAGTAGTGAGTGTACAGCTTGTATTACAGTGTAAATTTGCTGTCCCCTCAAAATAATTCAACACGCAGCCATTAATGTCTAAACCGCTGGCAACAAAAGTGAGTACACCCCTAAGTGAAAATGTCCAAATTGGGCCCAATTATCAATTTTCCCTCCGATGTCATGTGACTCGTTAGTGTTACAAGGTCTCAGGTGTGAATGGGGAGCAGGTGTGTTCAATTTGGTGTTATCACTCTCACTCTTTAATACTGGTCACTGGCAGTTCAACATGGCACCTCATGGCAAAGAACTCTCTGAGGATCTGAAAAAAAAGAATTGTCGCTCTACATAAAGATGGCCTAGGCTATAAGAAAATTGCCAAGACCCTGAAACTGAGCTACAGCATGGTGGCAAAGACCATACAGTGGTTTAACCGGACAGGTTCCACTCAGAACAGGCCTCGACCAAAGAAGTTGAGTGCACGTGCTCAGCATCATATCCAGAGGTTGTCTTTGGGAAATAGACGTATGAGTGCTGCCAGCATTGCTGCAGAGGTTGAAGGGGTGGGGGGTCAGCCTGTGAGTGCTCAGACCATACGCCGCACACTGCATCAAATTGGTCTGCATGGCTGTTGTCCCAGAAGGAAGCCTCTTCTAAAGATGAGGCACAAGAAAGCCCGCAAACAGTTTGCTGAAGACAAGCAGACTAAGGACATGGATTACTGGAACCATGTCCTGTGGTCTGATGAGACCAAGATAAACTTATTTGGTTCAGATGGTGTCAAGCGTGTGTGGCGGCAACCAGGTGAGGAGTACAAAGACAAGTGTGTCTTGCCTACAGTCAAGCATGGTGGGGGGAGTGTCATGGTCTGGGGCTGCATGAGTGCTGCCGGCACTGGGGAGCTACAGATCATTGAGGGAACCATGAATGCCAACATGTACTGTGACATACTGAAGCAGAGCATGATCCCCTCCCTTCAGAGACTGGGCCGCAGGGCAGTATTCCAACATGATAACGACTCCAAACACACCTCTAAGATGACCACTACCTTGCTAAAAAAGCTGAGGGTAAAGGTGATGGACTGGCCAAGCATGTCTCCAGACCTAAACCCTATTGAGCATCTGTGGGGCATCCTCAAATGGAAGGTGGAGGAGCGCAAGGTCTCTAACATCCACCAGCTCCGTGATGTCGTCATGGAGAAGTGGAAGAGGACTCCAGTGGCAACCTGTGAAGCTCTGGTGAACTCCATGCCCAAGAGGGTTAAGGCAGTGCTGGAAAATAATGGTGGCCACACAAAATATTGACACTTTGGGCCCAATTTGGACATTTTCACCTAGGGGTGTACTCACTTTTGTTGCCAGCAGTTTAGACATTAATAGCTGTGTGTTGAGTTATTTTGAGGGGACAGCAAATGTACTCTGTTATACAAGCTGTACACTCACTACTTTACATTTTAGCAAAGTGTAATTTCTTCTGTGTTGTCACATTAAAAAATATAATAAAATATTTACATAAATGTGAGGGGTGTACTCACTTTTGTGAGATACTGTGTGTGTGTGTATATATATATATATATATATATATATATATATATATATATATATGTGTGTGTGTGTGTGTGAAGCACTGCGTAAATTGACGGTGCTATATAAGTACCTGTAATTAATAAATAAATAAAATTCCAGTGTGTCTGTTTGACAGAAGTCATTCTAATGGTATTGGATGCCTAGACAGCCGCACTCCAAAAATTTGCCTTTGTTCATAAAAAATAAGATCAAAAATACATGCCACAGCAGAACGGACAGAAGAACTGACGCGTTTCACACTATCAAACTGTGCTTAATCATGATTAAGCACTGTTTGATAGTGTGAAACGCGTCAGCTCTTCTGTCCGTTCTGCTGTGGCATGTATTTTTGATCCTATTTTTTACGAATAAAGGCTAGTTTTTGGAGTGCGGCTGTCCAGAATCTTCTCTCATCCTCATTGCTATATGCATTGCCAGCACCTGTTGCTTCAAATTCAGAGGAGAGGCTCATTTCCATTTTGATCTACTTGAAGCAGTGATTCCCCTTTCAGTATTGGATACCTACTTCACCGTAATGTTCTCTGGTTCCTCTCACCAGCCTTGTGTCAGTATTGTGTCCTGTAGAGATCAGCAGGAGAAACCACAGAATGTGGCAGGAGTTAAAGCGGAGCTAAAATCTCTATACTTACCTGTCCAACGGTCCTGTGCCAGCATCATCTTTTGAATGCCAGTCTTCGGGCCTCTTCATTGGCCATCGAGGGATGACCTCATTCCTCTGCATGCACAGGAGACAGTCATTTCAGCACTCAGAGACAGGCCCGGCACTGTAAGCTGAGCTGCTTATGAGCAGCTTAATTTACAGTCCTGGAGGAGATGGCATGCAGGTAGGGGCATTTTATTGCAGAAGAGACAGTGCATGTCTCTTCTGCAATAAAAGCCTGCCTGCTTGCAGTTTTTTACAGCAGGACTTTAGTGTGTCAAATCTGAAGATCTTTCAGGCGGCTTTGCTCAGCAACAGAGCGAAGATTCTACAATTGGGTGCCAGGACAAGTGTGAAATGTCTTTTACCTGGAGTTTTATTTCCTTTTCTTTCAGCAACAGGGTAGCTTTAAATTCTTCCAGGGGAAAGATCTTCATGACGTAGGTATAAACTCCTTATGTCTGCATACATTTTACTGGGTGCCCTGTTTCCTTCTACTACGGTAAAGCCGAACTCCAGGCAAATATGAAAAGCGATTTAATTTGGTAAAAAAAAAAAAAAAAAGAAGATCATTAAATTAATATTAAATGCAAGTAGTATAAATACCAAAATCTGTTTTGTGCGTGGGAGTCTTGGCTGTGGCACACAGCTCTGAAGGAATGGCACAAGTATGCCGTTCCTTCAGAGCGCATGCCCCGGTGATGCGATAGAATATCTTCTAAACGGTGCACGTTTAGGAGATAATCATTTTACCGACAGGTAAGCTTTATTATAAGCTTACCTGTAGGTAAAAATAAAATGAGAGTTTACTACCAATTTAACATGATTCACACCCAGTAAATTATTCGGGTTTGCGCCATACTGTCAAACTAACACCAAGAAATTCCCTATTGAAGGAGAGTGCAGTGAGTGGTAGTCTCATCAATGTACTCATGCTCTTTTATTGTTCGGTTACAAGGTAGGGGTGGGTCAGTGACCAACCTAAATTACTCGCAGCAGTTAAGATAAGGGAAGTGATGACTCGGTTCTGCTGCCTGGCGAAGGGAATGAAATACAAGAGTGGCTAAACAGTGTTGCCAGTCTTTTGGCTGGTATGAAAATGCATATGTATTTCAGCTGTGTTCTTTCCTAAATTTCAGCCCTAATTTCTACCTCATCAAATTGCCTCTAAAGTGTGTATGTGCCTGTTTTGAGTGTGGTAGAGACATTAAAATAAAAAAGCTCTAATGGGGGTATATGTATTAATTATTTCTAGATATTCTGTTAAGGGCCCAGTTTGAACTACAGTAAAATTATATTACAATATCTACATTTTTTACATGGTTCTATACAACCTTTCCTCCTTACAGTCATACGTGTAGGGAAGAATGCAGTAGGCTTATGCTTGTCATAGATTGAAATTCGGACAGTTCAGCAGGGCCCGGGCAAATTTTGATCCAATTTCGGACTGTTCCCATTCGTGACTGTATAAATACTATTTGAACCAATTAACACACCTCCCTTTGCTGTGGTCTTGGAATCAGACCTAGATGGGGTAAGTGCAGGGTTTTGCGATCGTCCAAACGGGGGGGGTTTGACTGACGGAACTACCACCCGAGGGGGGGTTGGCGGATGGTTTGTTAGTCAAATCCCCCACAGCACCCCCCTTCACCCTGTTCAGTGGCACCCGCTGCCACTGATAGAAAATAAGGCAGGAGGGCAGCAAGGTGCAGATAATTAAGGCCAGGGTTGAGATTACTTATTTTTAGCAGTTATGAAAAAATGTCTATGTCAGTTAATCAAATGTTTAGATTGAAGTGTGCCCTTTAAATTTAGAGTTACCCACTGTTGCATTGCACGTGGGTGGATTGTAATTCATATGCTTCATAAATGTCTGTTGGCATTTGAATATCTTTGGGTTGTTATTCACATTGATTGCAGGACTTTTTTTTTCCTTCTACCAAATGTTTGAGCAATATTTAGCTGCGGAAAGACATTAACAAATGAGCAAATGATCAAGAAAGCTGTTGATTTTAGACTCTTCTGTTCCTCTAGAATCTTTAATGAAGTTTGGCAGAGTTTATCAGTCAGTTTAGTACATATTATAAAGAGGCACTTATATCGTAGCTTTGTCTCATGCTGAGATCCGTCTGTGAATTAATGTGAAGCATCTGTCTTACATCTCTCTTACAGATCCAGACTGGGCATCCTACACTCTTGGGGTGTTCATTTGCTTGAACTGTTCTGGAATTCACCGCAACATCCCTCAGATCAGCCGAGTGAAATCTGTCCGTTTAGACCCATGGGATGATGTACAGACTGAGGTACAGACTTGTTTTCTGAGCAGTGTTCCTTTTATAGATGTACTATTTTCAGCTAGTATGTTGGGTAGAGTTATTTACTGTAAAAGTTTGCCTCCAGTGCAAGTTTGGAGCAACATGGTTCCCAGAACAAAATTCAAAAATGGAGCATTCAGCTTTTAAAATGCATAGAGAATGAACTTTTTGCTTGTTCCATTAGTAGTACTGCTTATGTTATGGCATATACACCGATCAGCCATAACTTTAAAGGGATACTATGTTTTTAAAAAATAAAAAATAAACAAACATGTCATACTTACCTCCACTGTGCAGTTCGTTTTGGGGCGCGCTCCCGTGTGATACACTCAGCGGCCGTAGCCGCCAAGTGTATGATTCGGCCCCGGCATGCCGCATCATTGAATTGATTGACAGCAGCGGGAGCCAATGGCTGCGCTGCTATCAATCATCCAATGAAGAGCCGACTAGAGCTCTGTGAAAGCAACGCGGGATCGCGCCCAAGGAGATTCGGGTCTCAGGTAAGTAAAACAGGGGCGGTGACTGCAGGGTGTTTTTTCACCTTAATGCATAGGATGCATAAAGGTGAAAAAACACAAAGCTTTACAACCCCTTTAAGACCACTGACAGGTTCAAAGGCCAACACTGATTATCTTGTTAAAGTGGCATCTGAAAGTAGGTGGAATATATTAGGCAGCAAGTAAACATATTTTCGCTGAAGTTGATGTGGTGCTCCGGACAGTGTTAAAATACCAGTTGTGTCACCAAGATGTCCCTATATACATCATGGGGGATTTCAACTTTCTGGACCCTGCACTTGACAAGCATCCAGCGGTGACTGCCACACGCGGGTCATATCGCACACCTTTGAAAACGTTTATTGAGGAGGTGGGCTGGACTGATCCCTGGCGAGATAGGCACCCTGGGAACAAAAGTTTCTCTTGCTTTTCTAAATCATATATGTCCCTATCTCGAATAGATCTGCCTATTTGCTCTGCCGCGGCCACCCGGTACATATCGGAGTTCACATATGCTGTTCGCAGCATATCTGATCACTCGCCAGTGATTACTAATTTGGAGGTGAGACCCCCATCGACTATGTCTAAGGCCCCCTGGAAGATGAATGCCTTCTGGCTCAATCTGTTTTCATCTCTGTTTTCATCTCATGCCCAGATAGCGACAAAAATTAGGGAATTCTGGCAGGATCAAGGGGACTAAATTGGACAGGAGACTGCATGGGAGACCTTTAAGGCCTTCCTTTTGGGTACGTTTATCAAGGAGATTCATGGGATTAAACAAGCTACTAGTGCACAGAGGGAGGGGTTGGAGCATTTGGTGAGTGACCTGGAGGTGAAATTTATATCTGACCCCATGGAGGAACGCAAAGACTCCTGGCTGGCTGCCAGTGAGGCACTTAGTTGTTGTGCTACCTCTACAGAAGTTGATGTGGTAAAAGCAGAGAAAATGGGCATCACAGTTTGTTGTGTATGGAGCTATGGGACTCTGGAGCTGCAGACTGATTTAGGGGACCCATGCTGATCCGTGTCCACAACCAAAAGTGCCTGCAATGGGCATCTTAGTATCAAAACTGGATCTTGGAGCAATGGATGAAGGTGGTCTAGTCTAATAAATCACATTTTCCTTTCACAACTTCCTGAGGGTGGTTCCTTTTGAACCTCCCTCCACAGTCCTAGGGTGAGACACTATGGCAATGCACAACTTTTGGATGTTGATGTTTTTTTTTGGTATTTTGGCTGGTATAGTAGTGTAGGGGAAATCGCAAATCTCATGGGTTTCAGTAACATTTTGACTGTTGAAGCCAGATTGAAAAATAGATATATTTTTATTATAGTTAGCTACATGTAGAGTGGGCGTCACAACATGGTGTTGGATTCAATATTGCTCTAACTGGCTAGGATAGCTAATACAAATTTATGTCTTAAAAAAGGGTGGGAACCAGCTAGCTAAAGTATTGCAAAATACTTGTTCACATAAACTTGTCACTTCCAGTGGCTCTGTGGGAAAAGGCAGAGATAGCCATCTTCACAGCTGGAGGTGTTTATGGCATTTGAACACAACAGCTTTTACACAATATGAATTCTAACAAAATATACATCCAATATATATCTAGATATATACAGTTGTGCTCATAAGTTTACATACCCTGGCAGAATTTATGATTTTTGTCCATTTTTCAGAGAATATGAATGATAACACAAAAACTTTTCTTTCACTCGTGGTTAGTGTTTGGCTGAAGCCATTTATTATAAATAATAATGACAACAGAAACTACCCAAATGACCCTGATCAAAAGTTCACATACCCTGGTAATTTTGGCCTGATAACATGCACACAAGTTGACACAAAGGGGTTTGAATGGCTATTAAAGGTAACCATCCTTACCTGTTTGCTTGTAATTAGTGTGTGTGTGTGTGTGTATAAAAGGTCAATGAGTTTCTGGACTCCTGACAGACCCTTCTGTTTCTGGATTCTGAGTCATGGGGAAAGCAAAAGAATTGTCAAAGGATCTGCAGGAAAAGATAGTTGAACTGTATAAAACAGGAAAGAGATATAAAAAGATATCCAAGGAATTGAGAATGCCAATCAGCAGTGTTCAAACTGTAATCAAGAAGTGGAAAATGAGGGGTTCTGTTGAAACCAAACCACGGTCAGGTAGACCAACTAAAATTTCAGCCACAACTGCCAGGAAAATTGTTTGGGATGCCATTACTACACAAATGCCACAAAGTATCTTGCTTACAATACGCCAAACAGCAGAGACAAGCCTCAACCCTTCTGGCACAAAGTAATTCGGAGTGATGAGACCAAAACTTATCTTTTTGGACACAACCATAAACACTACATTTGGAGAGAAGTCAACAATTATAAAAGGTACCCCATTCCTACTGTGAAACACAGGGGTGGATCGCTGATGTTTTGGGGATGTGTGAGCTACAAAGGCACAGGAAATTTGGTCAAAATGGATGGCAAGATGAATGCAGTATGTTATCAAAAAATACTGGAGGAACATTTGCATTCATCAGCAAGGAAGCTGCGCATGGGACATACTTGGACATTCCAACATGACAATGATCCAAAATACAAGGCCAAGTCGACCTGTTATTGACTACAGCAGAATAAAGTGAAGGTTCTGGAGTGGCCATTTCAGTCTCCTGACCTCAATATTATTGAGCCACTCTGGGGAGATCTCAAATGTGCAGTTCATGCAAGACAGCCCAAGAAGTTACAGGAACTGGAGGCTTTTTACCAAGAGGAATGGACAGCTTTACCACCTGAGAAGATAAAGAGCCTAATGACGGCCAGGCTGTGGTTTAATTGTTCTGTCGTTCAGGTGCGCACGAGCGGCCTTTCTGAAGGACGACATATCAGAACAAAGGAAATCTCCATAGTACAGTATTTCTTAAAAGCAAGTTTATTAAACAGTAGTTACTTACATTCAGGTTAAGAACAATCAGGTATTGATAAGTATCAGAACCAGGGGTGTACCTAGAGCATTTGGCACCTGGGGCGGATCCTATATCTGGCACCCCCCTGCATACCTCTGCACCCCCCAATATCTTTTTGTCACTACTTTGTACCCCCTCTCCACAACTGGACCCCTGTAGATCACACAGCCCCCCTGCAGGTCTGGACCCCTGCACATTACACAACCCCCTGCACCTCTGGATCCCTTTACATTACACAGCACCCTGCATCTCTGAACCCCTTTACGTTACACACACCCCCAGCTTTGGACCCCATGCTTGTTACACAGCAACCCCCCCAGATTTGGATCCCCTGCATGTTGCACAACTACCCCCCTGCATGTTACAGTCATCTCTCCCCATTCTGCCCCTTTATACCTTACTCGCGCACAGGAAGAGACACACCAGCGCTGAACAGAGGGCAGGAACTGCTGGAGTTAACTTTTCATATTAACAATGCTAATGATTGGTTGGACCATCTAGCAACCAATCACCTGTTAGTTGACTCCAGCATTTCCCGTCTTCTATTCAGCGCTGCGGCACTGCCCCACTGTCTCTCTTTCCCTCCCCTGTTGTACAGGAGAGAGAGACAGTGTTTTCTCCTGCTCCTGTGTCAATCTGGCGGCATGTAACCCGGGTAGTGGTACAGTCCACACCCGACCCCAGCACCCACACATCCTGTCACAGCCATCGCTGCTGCATTGCCTGAGCCCGCCCCGCTGCAACCACTTCACTTACGGGGGAGGACAGGGGGGAGGGCGCCGGCCTGACACCCCCCAGTGTGTGACACCCGGGGCGGATCCCCCCCCATAGGTACGCCACTGATCAGAACCTCTTGTCTTTGCCACTAGTTCTCATGCTCACACACCCATAGCGTTCTACTTAGTTTGGTTGGTTCCTCTGTATTGACTCATAAGAGGAACCAAATAGTAGAAGATGAAAGAACATGGCTGTACTCTAAGCTAGTATCCTCACTGTAGATCATATATCTGCTCCTGTAAGAAGGTCCACAGGGGCTTCTAAATGTGATTAAATTAGCTAGGAAATAATGTACAATGAGATTGGAGAAGAACCAGTTATGTAACCTGTCAAAGTCACATGATTGGTTCTCCTCCAGTCACAGAGCCTCTCACTTGTATTGTTCTCTGTTGGTTTTGAACTGCGCAATGCACATTTGTAAGGTACGCCGCTGCTTTATAAACATGCAGCATTTTTTTTTTCTTAAGCAGCTGTATGGCTGAAGTACATGAGCCCCTTATTATTATTTTTATATTCCCTTTTTTCCACACATATATTACTTGTCCTGTCTGTTGCTCTGGTGAGCATTTGCTCTCTACGTTACTAAATGTCAAGTCTTTGTGGAATATTGATAGATGATAACTTTTCAAGAAATGGCTACAAGATGGATTTAGACACTGCAGCTGTTTCACTGTTTTTGAGACATGAAGAATGTTCATATCATAATGTCTAGTGAAGGTAGATTTATATTCCATGAAAAATAGTTTGTAGCGACTTTTTTTAGAAACTTTGCTTTCTACTCTTAAAAAGTTTCTTGTTTCTTTATCATACATCACGAGACACAGAGTAAGGCAATTATTCCTTACTTACTGAGTTGTAATCCATCTCCTCGTGAATGGACACTGATAGACCAAAGGTCTTTAGATAGGAAGTGATCCCCTATATAATCCCTCCCATACAGGAAGTACTTACATGTTTTACCAGTATCTGCAAGGTGGATGGGCACGTTTGTTTGAGCTCTCTCGAGCCAGAGGTCTGGAGTCCCAGCACGTTTCCTAAATGAATCAAAGGATTGACCGATCGGATCCATTTGAAACAGGGTTTTATGCTTAGATAAATGGTACCCGAGCCTTGCAAAGAAGACCCAAGGATTTGGCGAGGTTTTGCCTGTAATGCGACCTCCGGGCGCTGGACCCTGCGTAGTGGAATCCTGGACACCACAGAGCCAAAGCATTTCTGCAAGGTGCTTAACAGGTCAAAGGGAGTGGCCCCTAAAACATGAAAAGGGTACCCAGTCCTTGAAGGTCCAAGTGATGGAACCCGCTGTGATAGGTGAAGATTGGGCTCTTCGTTTCTAGGGTTGCCCTGCGCCTGGACTGGTAAGTGAAATCCCCCTTATTTACTTATTGTGGGGTGCCCTATGTATGTAACAAACTGTCAACCTAGCTAAGGCTGTGTAGCGGTGACCGCAGGAGGGAGTTATGGGCTGACTGTTGGTGTTTTGGGTAAGGAGAACCTTTTCTTGTCTGCTTCTTGTGTATAGTCCGAGCATGAAAATTTGTTGGTGCACGAAGATCAATTGCGTGCGCATGCATTTGACCGCACACACGCAGGCTCAGAGCGTCCCGGTGCACAGCCATCTTTTTTAAGCTGAGAGTGGCTGACATGCGGCGCTTCCAGGGGAAAGCTGTGGGACACAGAGCAGGCTCTAAAAACCTTTCACTTTCAGCTGTTTATTCCTCATAACACGGGTCACATGAGTCATCGGGTGTTGGTTGGCAAGCTAAAGTGCTTAGCATGATTGTTGCATAGGGGCTTGATGATCCCTATTAAAGGGTCTCCCTTCTGGGGTAAAATAGGTACTAAACCCAGGTATTCACTTTTTGTGGCTTGCAATGTCTTCAAAAAAGAGGTGCTGAGCTAACAATATAGGGAAGGGCACACCTATGTCGTCAGTAGCTCCTGAGGAGTCTAGTCGAAACTCTAGTGTTGTATCCCCTGAGAGACCAGAGACTTCTGGCCAATCTGAGCCGCTGCACCTGTCTGGTATTGTGCCTACAGTCAACGCCCCTGCTTCACCCTTTATCACCAGAGATGAACTGTCCTCAGCCCTAGTCGGATTAGAGCACAGGATTTCTGGCATGATTGCCTCCATCCCGCAGGGTGGCAAAAAGCGTGACAGATCCCCTCCCTTGAGCCTCCTAATTTGGAGCAGAAATGGGTTAAGGTAGGGGAAGAGCTAGATGCTAAGGACTTAGGAGATGGCCGGCAGATGAGTCTGCTTCTGAGGAATCTGGACCAGAAGATGTCCAGTTGGTATCAGCCTTTCAATCGCAGAGGCTTTTGATCCAGACTCTTACCGAAAATGGTTTGTTCTGCCTTTAAGTTACCTCCTGCAGAGGTTTCTGAGCCTCCCTTGTCCTCTTTGGGGTCCCTGAAGCCTCCTCAGGCTGCACAGGCTTTACCCTTGCACTCGCTGTTGGAACAGGCAGTGTATGCTGATTGGTTACATTCTGACAGGACTTTTGTTCTTTTTATATCCCATGGAGGAAAAGTTTAAGAAATGGAGCATGCCAGCCATAGATGACAGTCTCTTCCTTAAACAAAAGCTTAACTTGTCCAGTGGATAACGCACAGGGCTTGAAAGACCCCGTTGACAATAAACGGGAGTCATTATTAAAGGCTTTCATTTCTTTGGCCAGTTCAGCTATTCAGACAACACTCACAGCAATTGGAGTCTGCCAGTCCTTAAAGGATCAGGTCAGACGGCCTGACAGGCCTAACCAGTAGGATGATCTTGCTGAAAATAGGGCAGATGCTCATTGAGCGCTGTGTTTTGCTGTAGATGCCTTTAAAGGATTCTATACAGCAAGTCTCTCATTTGACTCTCCTGTCTGTACACATGCGCCGACTTGTGTGGCTTAAGAACTGGTCAGCCGAGCTACCCTGTAAGAAGTTATTGGCAGGGTTCCCCTTCCATGGGGAACGTTTGTTTAGTGATGATCTGGACAAGTACATCCAAAAGATTTCCGGAGAAGAGAGTTCTTTACTTCCTGTAAAGGGAAGGACCAGGCATCTCTCGTTTAAAACCTTGGGGACTTCTTAAGGTATTTCAGCGCCAGTGCAGTTCCGCCACCAACAGGGCGCTAGAGCCAGGGGCAAGCCGCAGGGCCATAAAAAACCCAGCAAACAGAACTCTTCTAAACCCGGCACCAAGCCCTCCTTTTAAGGGGATGCCCCCACGCTATTGGAGAACAGTGATAGAGGACGGTGCTCACCGGTGTACCACGGTTACAAGCTGGAATTACTGAGGTTTCCTCCTCAGAGGTTTTTAAGATCCAACGTTCCTGCGGATCCTCCAAAAAGAAACGTATTGTTTCAAGCACTAGAGCAGTTAGTGCATCAGGGAGTGATCATACAGGTTCCAGTGTCCGAAAGAGACGCAGGGTTTTATTCAAACCTGTTTACGGTTCTAAAACCAAATGGGGACATAAGGCCAATCTTGGACCTAACAACATCAATGAACCAGCATCTGTTAATCCAATGCTTCAGGATGGAGTCAGTCCGCTTGGTAGTAGCCTCGCTCCAGATCGGAGACTTCTTAGCCTCCATCGATATCAAGGATGCGTATTTACAAGTACCTATCTTTCAGCCTCATCAGAGGTTTCTGCGATTTTGCAGTAGAGGAATGTAATTTGCAGTTTGTGGCACTGCCCTTTGGGACTGCCACAGCTCCTTAGGTGTTTACAAAGATCCTAGCACATGTACTGGGTCTTTTAGGGGCCCAGGGGATCTTGGTACTCGGATACTTTGACTACCTCCTACTCAGAGATCACTCCCTACAGGCCCTGGAACACAGTGTAGCCTGCACAGTGTGGTATTTATAAAACCTGGGCTGGGTCATAAATACCGAAAATTCAGCCTTGAGACCAGCTCAGAGTAGCAAGCATCTAGGTCTGATCCTGGAAACGGTCCAGGCAAAGGTATTTCTGCCACCCATAAAGATCTGTGCCCTGAAGGATCAGATGCGTCAGGTAAGGGGCACCAAGCAACCCATTCGGCTTTGTATGAGTCTTCTGGTAAGGATGGTGTCCTCCTTCGAGGCAGTTCCTTATGCTCAATTCCATTCCAGGCCTATACAACAAAACATCCTGTCGGCTTGGAAAAGGAGAGCCAAGCCCTGGATTACCCCATGTCTTTATCTCCCCCTGCACACTTAAGCCTAAGCTTGTGGTTGCATGATTGGAACCTGCAAAAAGGAAGATCCTTCCTTCCAGGGTCTTGGAGAGTACTGAACACAGATGCCAGTCTCTCGGGCAGGGGAGCAGTCCTAGAGGGGCACACAGCTCAGGGGAGATGGTCAAGGGCAGAGCAGAGCCTGCCCATCAACATCCTGGAGTTATGGGTGGTATGTCTGGCCCTACGGTCCTGGACGGTGGAGCTTCAGGACTGCCCCATCAGGGTTCAGTCTGACAATGCCACTGCAGTGGCCTATATCAACCTCCAGGGTGGTACCAGGAGCCGTTCAACTCAGGAGAAGGACATGTGATGGTTCTATCAGCAGTCCATATCCCGGAAGTAGAGAACCGGAAGGCAGATTATCTCAGCCGCCAGCAGCTCTGCCCGGGGGAATGGTCCCTATACCTGAACGTGTTTTTGGAAATCTGCCAGAGTTTGGGATGGCCAGAGGTCGATCTATTGGCATCCAGGTTCAACAACAAGCTACAGCAGTTTGTATCCCGGACAAGGGATCCCCTTGTAATCGGAGCAGATGCTCTAGTAGTTCCATAGAACCAGTTCTCCCTGGTTTATGCTTTCTCCCCCAAACCCTCTCCTTCCACATTTGTTGCACAGGATTCCGAGAGAGGCGGTTCCAGTCATCCTGGTGGCACCAGCCTGGCCCAGAAGGCCCTGGTTCCCAGAGATCGTGAGAATAGACGGGCCAAGGGCGCTTTCGCGCCACCCCGATATACTGTCTCAAGGTCCTATATTCCACCCAAATTTACAGTCTCTAAATTTGACGGCATGGCTATTGAAGCCAGGGTGTTAAAGGATTGTGGCATCTCGGGGCCGATAGTGTCTACCCTAGTGAATGCCAGAAAAACGGTCACTAGGAAGATCTTTTATAGGATCTGGAAAGCCTATATTGCTTGGTGTGAAGCCAGAAAATGGCATCCTCGAAAATACGTGATTGGGAGAATTCTCTTTTCTACAGGCGGCTGTGGAAATCAGATTGAATTTAAGTACAATCAGGAGTCAGATTTCGTCCTTGTCAGTATTCTTCCAAAGGCCCTTAGCCCCCCATTTACTGATCTGAACCTTTATGCACGGGTTAACTCATTTGCTTCCCCCCATTAGGTCACCTATGTGTCCTTGGGACTTAAACCTGGTACTCTCTGTGTTACAGAAACAACCATTTGAGCCTATAAAGGAAATTTCATTAGTCTTGCTGTCACACAAGCTAGCCTTCCTGATGGCCATCACCTCAGCTAGAAGGGTGTCCGAGTTGGCAGCCCTTTCGTGCAGGGAACCATACTTGATCCTTCACCACGACAGGTTCGTGTTACGACCTTTTCCATCCTTCTTGCCTAAGGTGGTGTCAGTCTTTCATTTGAATCAGGACATTGTTTTGCCTACTTTTTTCTCTCAGCCTTGTTCGGCAAAAGAGAAACGACTGCACTCCTTGGATGTAGTGCGAGCAGTCAGAGTTTATTTGTCTAGATCTGCGGAGATCCAAGGATCCGACTCCTTTTTTGTTTTACCAGAAGGACCCAAGAAGGGGCAGGCAGCTTTCATGGCTTCCATTGCCCATTGGGGGTCCATCAATTGGTCATTCAGGCCTACAGTCTGAAACATAATTCTCCTCCCTTCAGGGTGAGAGCTCATTTTAGCAGGGGTGTAGGAACCTCCTGGGCTTTTCGACATCATGTATCTGTGGCTCAGATTTGTAAGGCTGCTACATGGTCTTCAGTGCATACGTTCACAAAATTTTATCAAGTGGATGTTTCGAACAGCGAGGATTCGGCTTTCGACCGCAGTGTACTGTGGGCTGCTGTATAGGTCTGATGACTATTGTTTTTGGCAGGCTGTCTCCCTCCCCTCAAGGCTATTGCTCTGGGACATCCCAGTAAGTAAGAAATAATAGCCTCACTCTGTGTTCTGTGATGTATATTAAAGAAAATAGGATATTTTCGTCATACTTACCTGTAAAAATCCTTTTCTTTGAGTACATCACGGGACACAGAGGTCCCTCCCCTATTTTTGAGGATTAAGTGCTTGCTTCAAAACTGAAGTACTTCCTGTATGGGAGGGGTTATATAGGGAATCACTTCCTGTCTAAAGACCTTTGGTCTACCAGTATCCGTTCACCTGGAGATGGAGTATAACCCAGTAAGTAAGGAATAATAGCCTCATTCTGTCCCATGAAGTATGCAAAAGGATTTTACAGGTAAGTATGATGAAAAAATCCTATTTTTTTTACATATATACAGTAGGTTTTATTTGTAGAATTCACCACAATGATCTTACCGTATATACTTGAGTATAAGCCGAGTTTTTCAGCACATTTTTTTGTGCTGAAAAAGCCCCTCTCGGATTATACTCGAGTCACGCTTCCTCACTGTGTCCATCTGCAGCCTCACGAGCTGTGACATGCAGTCTTAACTGCAGTCAGTGGCCGTGCAGTGTTACAAAGCCCTGCCTCCTTCTCTTCCTCGTCCGTGATAGGCGGAAAACTGGGAACTGAATAAAGTGTTCCATCACGGACGAGGACAAGGAGGAGGCGGGGCTTTGCTACACTGGATGCCGCCGACGATGTCACAGCTCCAGATCAGTTACATGAGGCTGCAGATGGCCACAGTGAGTAATGTCCGTGGCTTTGCTGGGTGGGGGGTGCGGACCGTGACACCAGCCAGAGGGGTGACACCTGTGGGCAGCGGCATCGCGCGGTCCGCACACCCCTGCACTGATCTATGACAGCGTTGCGGACTGAAGCTGCCTCCTCGAGTCCTCCCTCCTCTCTGTTTACATGTACACAGGACAGGAGGGAGTCCGAGGAGGGACACACCGCTATGCCTATGCCTCGCTGTTCTGAGGTCTGAATAGTGTATTTTTTCTTAGATGGACATGTGCTGGGGCCGCTATGGGAGGGGAGAGGGGGGGACTACTAGCACAAGTGGAGAGGGGGGTCTGCACTGGGGGGGTGTCTATGCTGATGGAGGGGGGTTTATAATGATGGAGAGGGGTCTGCACTGGGGGGTATCTATGCTGATGGAGGGGGGTCTGCACTTGGGGGTATCTATGCTGATGGAGGGGGGTCTGCACTGGGGGGTGTCTATGCTGATGGAGGGGGTTCTGCACTGGGGGGTGTCTATGCTGATGGGGGTCTGCACTGAGGGGGGGCACAGTGAGGCATGTATGTGGGAGCAGTGAGGCATATGGGCACAGTGTGGGAGCAGTGAGGCATGTATATGGGCACAGTGAGGCTGCAGATGGGCATTGTTGACCCTCTTTTCCGCTTACAGTATGCTGCATTCTCACCCTAGGCTTATACTCGTGTCAATAAGTTTTCCCATTTTTTTGTGAGAATCTAGGTGCCTCGGCTTGGATTCGGTCGGCTTATACTTGAGTATATACGGTAGTTGTCAGTAGGTTTTCTTTATAGGATATGTTGTTTCCTTCCTCATTGCACCTATAAAGAAGTGCATATAGGAATCACCCCTGTATTTAGCTGGTCGCTTTAGCATAATTCAGTTGTTTATCAGGTTTAGGCACAGCCAAACTCATCCCACTCTCTCACCACTTTGTTGATTGCACAGAATAACTTTAGGCCAGTTGTGTAAAAATCGGACAATATATTTTTGATTTGGTTGTATGATTGTCGATACAATCATGACATTGAGCTTAGAAACACTAAGTGGACAGTTTAGAAAATGTCAACTTATTCTTGCTTTTTCCTTGTTGGTAGAGATAATAACGCACTTGTACGTGAAGAGGTTATCAGGAAATTGATCGTCTTGCTGATGTCCATATAGAGTAGTAGATAATAATGCCTATAGCAGGGATGGGTGGAATTTATATACTGTATACTATTTTAGAAGCATGGGAATATTTACTTTAAAGTTTATTTCAGTTGGTTGATAATGTTACTGAATGTTAATTGCCTAACTACAGATTAGAGAAACCCATAGCAACCAATCAGAAAGCAACTGTCACTTAAAAAAAAAACATCTGTCACTTCCAGGTGTGTCAGATGCCTGCATCTCCTGCTCTATTCTGTGGTTCCATCTCTCAATAGTGATATAGGTGGTGGTGAGAGGAACCACAGTGCATGGAGGGGGAACATATAATTGATGCTTATGGAAGTCAGAGGCTATCGTTTGTGAAGAGAGTGAAGTGAGGACTTAAGTGGGGATTTAAAATAGGACCTAATATTAGATTATTAAGCACTCAAAGAATCCCGAAACCTAGGGCACACAGTTATGCCATCACCTCCCACACCTCAATATTGATTGGTGAGGCTGACCATCACTCTAAGAAACCAGAATTGAGATGTGCGACCAGCAGTTGATGAGCTACAGCTTGAGATTTGTATGGTAATATATACTTTTAATTAATATAACTTTGTATAAAATATCACAAAGACAGTGGAATGTTGAGTCTTCAATCTGCACAGGGTTTGCGGTAGTGTCTTGGTATGGAGATGGTGAGATGGTTGACCCATGACTTATTAGGAGCGCTTTGTTGCCACATATAATACAGCCTTCCCAAAATATTACTCAGCTGAACAGGGAGGATGGGATTCCTAAAACAAATGTATCAAGTAGATTATAGTAAAATATTTTTATTTTTTGACATCAAAACAAAAATAAGAGAGAATAGTAAAATTGGAATAGAAGGTGATGTTACAGACAATACAATTCAGATGGACAGTTGGATGGCAAAAGGTCCAGCCCCTGATTCAGGCTTCTTCATAAAGGGAAAGCACTGTCCACTATGGTGATGTACACCTTCTACAAAGTACAAAAAACACAAATACATAATATTAATAGTGATAACAAAAAATAAACCAAAATAGGTGTAGTGATATAAGTGAATATAAATGCATGCACGGTTCACACCCCCTAAGGTCAAGCCCCTTACCTCTCTCCACACTCCAGCCAGCTCAGACGGCCATATCCCAAACGGTAATACCCAGCCCCCGCCACATGCACATCCACAGATCACAGGGGGTAGCACGAAATGACAAGGAAGGAGACGGCCCGTATTGGGCTGTATCTGCAATTGGGAATATCCAGTGAAGATGGATATATGTCAGAATGCGCATCAAACATATATCCACATATGTATACTCCAAGAGAGCACACCACCAACAAGGTAGTGTGCCTCCTGGTGATACAACCAAAATTAAAGAAAATACAAGTAATACTAGCAACTTACAAGAGCTAGAGTGGTAACAACTCAGTTCCTGGGACGGCACGGATAAACGGTTCAAAATTGTATAGGCAGTAACTCCCAACAAACTGAAAGAGTAGATAGATAATAATACATAGTAAGGAAGGGGTTAAAGAAGCCCAAACACGAACATACTGGTGAGAGCAAACTGGGAAAGAAATAGATTTGATCAATGAATAAGGTTTACAAAGGGGCAATCCATGCCTCCAAATTAAACATCTCTAGACAAAGTGTGCTGAGATACACAAAGTTAGAAAGAGAGGAGGGACAAGGGAAGAGTAAACATACACTACTATGTCAAGATGAAGAGAAATTTTTACCTTTGTGATCGTTATGGATCATGTGGTCCCAGGGGCTCAGCAGCATCTCTGCACTGATGCCTATGGCTTATATATACCCCCCATCCGGTCACATGGACCGGAAGCGGACACAGGCTGTACCGCACATGCGCAGATGCCGCTGCATGATGTCATTCCGCATCTCCGTTCTACGGCAGAGTCAGGAGAGCAAAAAGAGAAGGAAGTTGTGGAGCACTCTTGTGGTGGAATATGAGAAGACATCCAAACTGGGGCTTCTCCAGGAATGAATGCTGCGGCGGAAAGTCTGCATGTTGGTCAGCAAAGCGGGCGTCCAATGATGGTTGTGGCGGAACATCTGCGCGAGCGTGGCCAGCTAGCTGATCAATATAATGATTTCATTTTGGAACTATTAAAATTTGTGTTGACTAGAAATGTGTTCATGTTTGGTCTCTCCCACTACCTCCAGATACAGGGAGTAGCAATGGGGACACGTTGTGCCCCATCCTACGCAAACCTGTATCTGGGGGGGTGGGAGAGGGATCTGTTTTATAGGGATGACATTCAAAAATATCTGGAATGTGTACTTACATTCCATCGATATATCGATGATATTTTGATGGTCTGGACTGGTACACATGATGAACTTCTTGAGTTCATGGACGTACTTGGCAATAATCAGTTTAATCTCAAGTTTACAATGCTTTGTGATCAAAAATCAGTCAATTTTTTGGATATTGAGATATTTGTGGAAAGTGATGGTTCCTTGGGTACCTCTGTTTCGAAATCCATCTGCAACCAATGCCATACTACATGCTTCTAGCTCCCATCCCAAATCCCTGATTAACAGCATCCCCTACAGCCAATACTTGCGGCTGCGGCGAAACTGCAGCAGGGATGAGGATTTCTTGAAAGAAGCCAACTTACTGTATTCTCGTCTTCGTGACAGAGGATATACTCATAGCATTTAAAAAAAAGCCTTTAATAGAGCTAGAGCACATGTTAGGGACACTTTGATTCATCAGAAAAAAAACAAGTGCAAAAATCAACCCGTTAGAATTTTAACATCTTATAACAGACAGCACAAACAGGTAAGACAGATCATCAACAAGTATTGGCCACTTTTATTGGCAGACCCCATAGCATGTAAATACATAGAGAAGGAACCCCAAATCACCTATAGGCGGGCTAAATCCCTTAAGGATCAGCTGTTTCAGTCACGATAAGTCACTATAAAACTCCATCGATAGCTGCTGTATCCCCTGGGTCCTTCCCATGTAGGAAATGCGACAACTGTTGTTTTATGCTAAACGGTAATGAAGTTAAATTACCAAATGGGTGCACTCATAGGATTAATTCAATCTTATTTTATTTGTTTATGCAAGGAAACTACAGAAAAAGACATACATTGTCTTAAACATTACAAACATTGATAGGATACATCCTCAACAGGCATCATGAGTGTCAGAACAGAGCAGGGCTAAGTTTCATCAGATGAGAGTATACACAAATCTATTTGGAGAATATGAAGTAGGGTCACTCAATGGGTTATAGGCAGTAGGTAAATCGAAGCCCTGGTACGTTATCCTACTGGGTTCTTAGAGGTGTATTTATGTGTAGAGAAAAGAGAAAGAGTCAGAGTCAGGGGCAAATAGTAGGGGTACACAGATAGGGGACAGGGATCAGAATCACTCCATCAAGGTCCGAGAGTGGTCTCGTCCAGGGCACACTCCGCCCAAGAGATAAACTCTGAGGAGTACCGAAACACGGACCACGAAGTCCATGTGAGAGAGAACTGTTCACTTTTGTCATTTTCCTCCGCCAACAGGCGTTCAAGGTCCCTAATGCGGTCCACCTCAACAGCCCAATCCCCCAGGGAAGGCATGGTTGCCGTTCTCCAATGACGGGGAATCACTACCCTGACCGCCGCCAGAAAGTGTCGCAAGACATCATTTCTGATGGATTTAAATGATCCAGGGAGAATAGACAAGAGAGCCACCTCAGGTGAAGGGTAGATAGAGGTCGCCATCAATTTGCAGTAGAGTGTGAAAATCCGCTGCCAGTACCTCCGCACAGGAGGGCACTCCCACCAGATGTGGAGCATGGTTCCTCGGGAGCTGAGGCACCGCCAGCAGGTATCTGACACCTCCGGATTGAAGTGGTGAAGAGATGATGGACATCTGTACCATCTTGTTAACAGTTTAAACCCCTTCTCCTGGGTCTTAGTGGCTATGGACAATTTGTGCGTCAGGGTAAAACATTTTTGCCAGTCAATAGGGGAGATAGTGTGACGTAGGTCTGTCTCCCAGGCCACCGTATACGGTGGGAGGTCAGGGGAGTAAATATCGAGCAGAAGGGAGTATAGTTGAGATACAACATGCGTTGGAGGTTCCACCTGCATGAGCAGTTCCTCGAATCCCGTCGGTTCAGCAAGAATGTCTGTAATAGATGGGAAAGTCCGGATGTAGGAGGTAGTCTGTTGCCTCCGAAGCCACTGCATGGGGTGACGGGAGGTCAGACCGGTAGAGGTATCTGACCTCAAAGTGGGGTCTGCACGAAGGACCTGGGCAAGTCGCCTATGATCCTCTCTTCGCCATGGTCCGAATCTTGCTACCGACATAGCTGGCGGAAAGGCCGGGGTCCCAAAGAAGGGAGTCATAGGCCCCATGCGGTTTGATAAGCCCCTTCTGGACAGCATGCAATCCCAAATCTGGATCGTTTGATGGGTAAGGTCATTAAGAGGGCCCGAACCCCCCCGTACCGTAGGCAAGGTCCAGGGGAGAGCGGAGAGTTCAATTGGGTTCATGTGGCTTTCCAACTGAACCCAAAGCTTGGTTGAAGAATGATGGAACCAATCTAGTATGCGGGTGAGCACCGCTGCTTTATGGTATAGGGAGGCATCTGGGGCTCCAGCCCCCCCCCCCCCCGAGCCTTTGGAAGAGAAAGTGTTTCATACCGTATCCTGGGACGGGCCGCATTCCAAATAAATTTGGAAAACAGCTGGCGTATTTTCTTAAAGTACGAATTAGGTATGTGAATAGGGATGGTCTGAAACAAATACAGGAACCTAGGGAGAACATCCATTTTCAGGGCATTCACTCTACCTAGCCATGAGAGCTGTTTGGACGCATAATTGATTAAATCTGCCTGGGTCCTAAGAAGTAGGGGGGCAAAGTTCAAGGAAAAAAGTTGGGAAGCATCCGCCGGTATTTGAATTCCGAGATACCTTATGGAGGGGGAACCAGTTTTGAAGGGGAAAGAAGACGATAGTCTTCGTAGGGCCGACGTAGGCAGAGATATGTTGAGGATTTCCGATTTATTGTAGTTGACCTTGAAGTTGCTAACTTCTCCAAATTTCCGAAACTCCTGCAATACCGAGGGCAAGGATGTGTGAGGGTGTGTCACGAACAGGAGCAGATCATCTGCAAAGAGGGCGAGTTTAGTATGTGTGGGCCCGACTGTTATGCCTTGGATAGAAGGATTGTTACGTAGAGCAATAGCTAGATGTTCCATAGTGAGAACATAGAGGAGGGGGGACAGTGGGCATCCCTGTCGCGTCCCGTTAGATACAGAGAAGGCTGGAGATAGCGAGCCATTTAGTCTAATCCTAGCATATGGAGAGGAGTAAAGGGACATTATTCTCGCCATCATATTGGTTCCCACGCCTATTTGTTGCAGGGATAGTCGAAGGAACTGCCAGTCTACTCGGTCGAATGCCTTCTCGGCATCGACTGTTAAGAGGCATAGTGGGATATCGTGGGACCGGGCATAGTTGGTTAAAAGAAGGGTCTTCAGGGTTGTCCCTAGCCTCACGGCCACTCACAAAGCCGACCTGGTCTAGGTGTATTATCCCAGGCAACAATGGTTGTAATCTATTGGCTAGGATTTTAGCAAAGACTTTCAAATCGACCCCAATCAAGGAGATCGGCCTATAGCTTGCACAAAGAGTAGGGTCTTTGCCTGGCTTTGGGATGAGGGATATGTGGGCCTCAAGTGTTTGTGGAGGGAACAATGAACCCTCCGACAAAGAGTTGAACACCTTAGTTAGAAAGGGCGTGAGGAGGGCGGCAAAAAGTTTGTAGAACTTAGGAGTGAAGCCGTCTGGGCCCGGGCTCTTTCCACTCGGTGTACCCGCTATGGCTTTGGCAACTTCGTCTTCTGTGATTGAGGTTTCCAGATCAGCGATGACGTCCTCGTCTAATGTAGGGAGCGCGGTTTCCAATACATATGACATCTGGTCTTCCACCCCGGAAGAAGGGGAACTTGTCCCTTGAGTCTTAGGGATATTGTACAGGGACTGATAGAAGTCCCTGAATTCCTCCGCCATCTTAGTGGGTGAGGATACCATTTCTCCCTGTGCCCCCCGAATATGGGGCACAAAGGCGGAGGTTGTTTTTGGGTGCAGGGCGCGAGCCAGTGGCCTACCACATTTATCTCGAAACTTATATTGATGGAAAGTGAGCTTATCTGCATATGTGCGTGCAGAGGCTTCATAAAGTTCTCTAAGTTGTGATCGCGCCCTAGAAACGTCCGCCAGCATTGTCACTGTCGGGGATCGTTTGTGCTCAGTTTCTAAGCTTTTGATTTGCTGCCTCTATGGCGGCTGAGCGCTCCTTTTTAAGACGCGTACCCATTTGGATAAAGGTACCACGTAGGACAGCCTTAAGTGCCTCCCATTGAAAGGGCAACGATGTCGTATCCAAAGCGTGGTCCGCAAAAAAGTTAGAGATTGTATCTGAAACCCTTGTCACACATTCCGGGTTCGTAAGCAGCGAATCGTTCAAGCGCCATGACCATTCCCTAATCGGAGTGGAAGGGAGCGAGAATGTCATGTGTATAGGAGAATGGTCAGACCAGACCATTGGGTCTATGGTGCATTCCGGGGACCAGTCCAGGCAGCTATGGTCACTCATTAGGTAGTCTATGCGACTATAGGTGTTGTGACAGCAGGAAGGTAAAGTCACCTGGTTGCATCCAGGGGGGTAGATATATTTCTCCCAGATTCAGGCTTTATGCCGACTTATACAACTAGGGAGTTGATGAAGCCCAGCTGAGGCTAGTGGGCTCATGAATGACTCATACCTCTAGGGAGAGTGCTGGGCGTCGTGAGACAGGGAGTTGATGAGACCAGCTGAAGCTTGTCAGCTCATTTAGGCCTCTATAAGAACTCCCAGCTTCATTAGATGTTAGCTCATGCCTGGAACCAGACCTGTGTGGACTGTCTAGGGAGAGTGAACCCCTGTGCGGTGAGACAAAGCCTGTGTGGCTATTTGTTTGGACTTTTACTAAACCAGGGACTTAGGGACTAGGACAGCACCAGGCTGATCCCAGTTGTTAGTTTAGGAAACCTGCATGTTTAGTCAGAGGTCAAACTGACCAGGATTTATTTTGTTTATGTTTCTTTTTGGCTTTGCTGTGTTTTTGTCACTGTACATAGAGAAATAAACCGCACCTTTTGATTTTGAAAACCACAACCTCCGTCTGCTGGCCCTGTTTTTGTGTGGGGAGCCCAACCAGGGGGTCACACACACCCGCTACCGAGTTAACCCCCTCACAGTTGGTGGAGAACCAGTGGCAGTTTTTTTTAAGCCAGCATGGAGGAGATACTGAAACAGCTGGCTCTAGCAAATGCCAATCAACAGCAGACAAATGCAGGTTTGCAAAGGAGCCTTGCAGCCCAGCAGCAAGCTCATCAACAAGCCCAGCAGCAATCTGAGGCCCGCTTCATAGACCTGTTACAGAAGCAAGAGCAGAGACTACAACAAATGGAAGCAGTAATGCAGCAACGTCCGCAGACCAGTGAGGAAAGCTGTCCCACTAATACCGCGTCCTTTGGGGTGAGTCGTTTATTGACAAAAATGACTGGAGAGGATGATCCAGAGGTATTTTTGACCACATTTGAAAGGACTGCTGAAAGAGAAAAGTGGCCTGAGGAGCAGTGGGCTGGACTGGTGGCTCCTCTGTTAACTGGTGAATCGCAGAAGGCTTACTATGACCTAGAGCCTGACCAAGCAAAAGACTATGTGATGCTAAAAGCTGAAATATTGGCAAGGCTGGGTGTCACCCTGGCTGTCCGGGCTCAGCTTGTGCATAACTGGACTTTCCAGCTTGGAAAACCCCCCAGGTCTCAAATGTATGATCTCATTCACCTGAGCAGGAAGTGGCTACAGCCAGAGACTTTGTCCGCACCAGAGATTGTGGAACGTGTTGTAATGGATCGGTTTTTGAGAGCTCTTCCTACTGCCATCCAAAAGTGGGTAAGCCATGGAGACCCAGAGACGGCCGGTGGTCTTGTGGATCGTGTAGAGAAATACTTGGCTACAGAGAACCTGACGGCCTCTTCCAGAGACTCTCGGACTTTCCACCCTAAGACCAGACCATCCCCAGGGGCGGATAAGAGGATTCCAAGGGGTGAGGGTGGAGAGAGTGAGAGGGTGGGAGCTCTACCCAAAGTTTGGCGAGAACAGCCTGGGAAGTCAGGGGCTCAAGAGGCAGCCAAATGGATTGTTTGCTACCGCTGCCGGCAAGCGGGACATATTGCAGCAAATTGCCCGGTTGTGGAGGAACCCATGCAATGTGACTTTCTGATGGACAGACGTCAGTCGCTGTGTGCGACAGTCGCATGCACTGCCATTCGGGGAACTGAGAAACATTTATGCAAAATGTGTATTAATGGTAGAAATGTTGTGGTATTACTGGATTCAGGTAGCCTTGTGACCCTGATAAAGGCTGAATTAGTTAAAACAGAGGTCTCTGGGAATAGCAAGGTAGCTGTTATTTGTGTGCATGGGGACACCCGAGAGTATCCAGTGACTACAGTGTGTTTCGAGACCCCCAAAGGTACCCTCTCTCATCCAGTGGGGTTAGTATCTCAATTACCGCATGATGCCATTGTGGGAAGGGATTTTCCGAAGTTCTGGGAACTGTGGGATGATCCTGAGCCCCCCACTGGTGCCCCTATGTACCAGGAATGTGATAGCCAGAACTCCTCTGAGAGTGGTGAGGACTCTCCAGAATTTCCCTTGTCAGTATTTGCAGGGGAGACTCAAGAAACTGGAGAGGAGCCCACCTCCTCAGACGAAAACCTACCGTCTGTGGAGTTTTCTGATCTGGAGGTTCACAGGGAAAATTTTGCCACAGAACAGTTAAAAGACCCCGCCCTAATAAAGGCACGGGAAAACGTAGTGGAAATAGATGGCGAGTTAGTGAACCCAGATAATACCTGCACTTACCCATACTTCAGCGTAGAGAAGGACCTACTGTATCGGGTGGCAAAAAGGGCAGAAGAAACCGTTGAGCAGCTGGTGGTGCCCAAACCTTACAGGAAGTTGGTGTTGGAGTTGGCCCATGGGCACATTCTTGGAGGTCATCTGGGGACAGAGAAAACCCGAGAGAGGGTATTACAGAGATTCTATTGGCCTGGGGTGATGAAGGACATAGAAAATTATTGTTCCTCCTGCCCTGTGTGTCAGAGGTCGGCCCCGATGCCACATTTCCGTAGCCCGCTGGTCCCTCTACCCATCATTGAGGTCCCGTTTGAGAGAATCGCAATGGATTTGGTAGGTCCTATAATCAAGTCCGCTAGGGGGCACCAGTACATATTGGTTATAATGGACTATGCCACCCGTTATCCAGAAGCGATCCCTCTCAGAAATACCTCGGCCAAAACCATAGCCAAAGAGCTATCTCTTGTTTTTAGCCGGGTGGGTATTTGTAAAGAACTGCTTACGGACCAAGGTACACCCTTTATGTCCCGGGTTATGAAAGAGCTGTGTAAATTGCTCAAAGTGACGCAATTGCGTACATCTGTGTATCACCCCCAAACCGATGGGCTGGTTGAAAGATTCAACAAAACCCTAAAACAAATGTTGAAGAAAGTGGTGGATAGAGATGGAAAGGATTGGGACTGTCTACTTCCTTATTTGATGTTTGCTATTAGGGAGGTGCCCCAATCCTCTACGGGATTCTCCCCCTTTGAGTTACTGTATGGGAGACACCCAAGAGGGCTGTTGGATATTGCCAAGGAAACTTGGGAAAGTGAGAGTTCTCCCCACAGGAGTGTGATTGAGCATGTCGCCCTGATGCAAGATCGAATTGCACAGGTAATGCCCATCGTGAAGGAACATTTGGCCCAAGCGCAGTTGGCACAGCAGAGAGTGTACAACCGTGGAGCAAAGACCCGTACCTTTTCCCCGGGGGATAGGATATTGGTACTTGTCCCTACGGTTGAAAGTAAATTCCTTGCCAAATGGCAAGGCCCCTACGAGATAATGGAAAAAGTGAGCGAAGTGAATTACAAGGTCAGACAACCAGGAAGGCGAAAGCCCAAACAGATATATCACGTTAATCTGTTGAAAGCCTGGAGGGATAGAGAGTCCCTAGTCGCAGAAACTTGGTCACCAGCTCAAACTGGTTGCGTGATTCCGGAGGTTGGAATAGCAGCCACCTTGTCACAACCCCAACAACAGGAGGTTAAGGAGTTTGTGCTTCGCAACAAGGAGGTGTTCTCTGAGCTGCCGGGACAAACATCTGGGGTAGAGCATGATATTATTACCCCGCCCGGTGAAAGGGTGAAGTTAAAACCCTATCGGATCCCAGAGGCCCGACGGGAGGCAATACGGGAGGAAGTACAGAAAATGCTGAACTTAGGGGTGATAGAGGAGTCCCAAAGTGATTGGTCTAGTCCCATTGTGTTGGTGCCTAAACCGGATGGGAGCTGGCGATTTTGTAACGATTTTCGTCAGTTGAACAAAGTTACAAAATTTGACACCTACCCCATGCCACGTATAGATGAGTTGATCGACCGGCTGGGAACAGCCCGATACATGACGACTCTTGACCTCACAAAAGGGTATTGGCAAATTCCCCTGGCCAAGTCGGCCAAAGAGAAAACCGCATTTGTAACCCCAGACGGGGCGTTCCAATATAAGAGAATGCCGTTCGGGTTACAGAATGCGCCGGCCACATTCCAGCGGAAAATGGACCAGATACTGAGGCCCCATCGGAAGTATGCTGCGGCTTACCTGGATGACGTAATTGTCCATAGCACAGATTGGGCCTCACATCTGCCAAAAGTGCAAGCAGTCCTAGACTCTATCCGGGAAGCAGGGTTTACGGCTAACCCCAAGAAGTGTACCATTGGGCAGGAGGAGGCCAAATATCTTGGGTACACCATTGGCAGGGGAGTAATAAAACCCCAACTCAACAAAGTCGAGGCCATCCAGAGTTGGCCACGTCCCAACAGCAAGAAGCAGGTACGAGCCTTTCTGGGAATCGCGGGTTATTATCGGCGCTTCATTCCCCACTTTGCTTCTAAGGCTGTGCCCCTAACCAACCTGACGAAAGGGAAAGGTTCGGTCATGATTAAATGGACCCCCGAGGCTGAGGCAGCATTCCAATTCTTGAAACAAGCCTTATGTAGCCAGCCAGTGTTGTACTCACCCGACTTCTCTAAAGACTTTGTCGTACAAAGTGATGCGTCAGATGTGGGGTTAGGAGCAGTATTGTCCCAGGTCTGGAACGGGGAAGAGCACCCAGTCATTTACCTCAGCAGGAAGTTGAAGTCCCATGAGGTAAATTACGCCACGGTTGAAAAGGAGTGTTTAGCGGTGAAGTGGGCTCTAGATTCCCTTCGGTACTATCTGCTAGGTAGGCACTTTGACATGGTTACGGATCACGCTCCGTTAAAGTGGATGGCTCAAAACAAGGAGACAAATAGAAGAGTGAATAGGTGGTTCCTGGCCCTACAGGAATTCAACTTCACAGTAAAGCATCGCCCTGGCGTTCAAATGGGGAATGTGGATGCTTTGTCTCGAGTACATGAATGCCTGATTGCTGGTGTTCCAACCCCAAGGTTAAAACAAGAGGGGGGGGTATGTGACAGCAGGAAGGTAAAGTCACCTGGTTGCATCCAGGGGGGTAGATATATTTCTCCCAGATTCAGGCTTTATGCCGACTTATACAACTAGGGAGTTGATGAAGCCCAGCTGAGGCTAGTGGGCTCATGAATGACTCATACCTCTAGGGAGAGTGCTGGGCATCGTGAGACAGGGAGTTGATGAGACCAGCTGAAGCTTGTCAGCTCATTTAGGCCTCTATAAGAACTCCCAGCTTCATTAGATGTTAGCTCATGCCTGGAACCAGACCTGTGTGGACTGTCTAGGGAGAGTGAACCCCTGTGCGGTGAGACAAAGCCTGTGTGGCTATTTGTTTGGACTTTTACTAAACCAGGGACTTAGGGACTAGGACAGCACCAGGCTGATCCCAGTTGTTAGTTTAGGAAACCTGCATGTTTAGTCAGAGGTCAAACTGACCAGGATTTATTTTGTTTATGTTTCTTTTTGGCTTTGCTGTGTTTTTGTCACTGTACATAGAGAAATAAACCGCACCTTTTGATTTTGAAAACCACAACCTCCGTCTGCTGGCCCTGTTTTTGTGTGGGGAGCCCAACCAGGGGGTCACACACACCCGCTACCGAGTTAACCCCCTCACAGTGTGATGAACATGGGAGAAGTGGGTATAGTTACGGGCCGTGGGGTGCAGCACTCTCCAAACGTCCACTAGACGCAGATCGTAGAATGCCCGTTTCAGAGCCCTCAGTTTGGGGAAGGAGATACACGATCGCGAGGTGGAGGAATCTAAAAGTGGTTCAAGAGGGGTGTTAAAATCTCCCCCCAATACGAGCTTACCCTCCCTGAATCCTGACAGAATCCTCAAGTATTGTAACGCGGCCGATACTTGATTAACATTAGGAAGGTAAATGTTAGCTACCGTAAATTTGGTACCCCATAGCACGAATTTCACAAAAACATACCTCCCCTGGGGGTCCGAGAGATGGTCAAGCACCTCTATAGGGAGCGTCTTATGGAAGGCCACAGACACTCCCTTGGCTTTCTGGGTTGGGCTAGTGCTGTGGAACCACCTGTTGAAGTATCTGCTGGAACAGGAAGGGGTGGAGGCAGAGTGAAAATGTGTCTCTTGGAGAAGAAGCACATTGACTTGGCGTTTGTGCATTTGATACAGGATTTGTCCTCTTTTGGAGGCAATATTGAGCCCATTGACATTGTAGGAACAGAATTGTAACCTAGGGTGAGAGGTCACTGTGTGGGCCATGATGGAGTGATGGGGGGGGAGGGGGGGAAGGAGAGAGAGAAGAAGAAAAAAAAGAAAAGCGGGGAAAAAAAGGGGGGGAAACACAACAGGGGAGGAAGAGAGAAGGTAGAGCGAGGCGGGGAAGAGATTGAACATAGAGAGCACCTGGGGAAGGTGGCTCAAAAATACTAAAGTGTGCGCAAAAACGTAACACTTCGTGAAGTATCACGTAGTAGGCACGAACTGTGCCAATCCTATTTAGGGGGAGAGAACGGGGTTAGAACAGCTGAGTTGTGATCCCGACAACCTAGCAGGCATATATAACATAACTGTAAATGTAACACACCCAATGACCGTGGCATCTAATGCTCAACTGCCTAGTCACTAAAGAGCAGAGTGTCAGACTAATACCATTGGTACGCTTGAGTGTAATAAACAATCTAAAATTACATAGAAAAATAACATCAACGTAGAACAAGGTGTACACAAACTGGTGACAGAATAAAGGCACAGGTATTCCCGCGTAAGCATGCGAGGGTTGGAAGCACCAATTACTACATTTATAGCAGCATTAACTATGATAGTCGTCACGGCTTAGCTCAGATATCTGTGTAAACGCACAGAAGGTGTCAGTGATAAGGCCAGCCAGTCCCAAGCTCCAGGGACATAGATGTCCAGAGCCCGAGGGAAGACCCGGAGGTCCCCGGACAAGCCAAAGGGCTATGCCCGGGAAACACCAAGCCAGCCAGTAGAGCCAAGGCCGTGAAAGAACATATCAACACCACCGACCGCCTTTCCAGAGCCCCAGCAAGCACAACTGTACCAGCTGAGGGCAAGGAAACATTCTCCGTGCCAAGTGAGACAACTAAACCGTTAGCAGCATTTAGATAACAAAGTGAGCAAGAGTCAGTGGGGTGGATACGCAAGTAAAACCGTGAGTACAAAACAAAATAGGGAAAACAGTAGGCAAACCTGGCCGGAGTCTCATAGAGGAACTGTAGTCACCTGGTGGACAAAAGGACATAGCAAAAAGAACCATTTCAGGTTTCAGACGACAGAGTCTGGATCAGTCTTCTGGTGACGTGGCTCGCCGTACTCTAGGACCGGAAGGTACCGATCTAGACTGTGGGCGTCCTCGACACTGTAGATGAGGGCCCGGTAGCCGCTGGCGGTCATCTGGGGGGTCCAACCAGTTCGGGACGACAATAGGGTCCCGGTCCAGGAACAGGAAGAAGGCAGGAAGCTGGTCCGGGTCTGACAGCACAAATTTGTGGTTATCTTCTCGGGTCACTTTGATGCTGAAGGGGTGGCCCCAAGTGTTTGTGGCGCCTACTTGGCGAATCAAGTCCAGCAGAGGACGGACCGCTCGCCGCATGTACAGCGTGTTGCGGGAGAGGTCCGGGTAGAGGTGTATAGGTGATCCGTGAAAGTCCAGTGGCCCCAGGCGCCAGGCCTTGCGCAAGATTTCTTCCTTCAGGGTATAGTAGTGCACCCGGCAGAGTACGTCACGAGGGCGGTCCCTGCGGTCACCCCCCATGCCTCCCACTCTATGCACTCTGTCCAATTCAATGGGAGATGTAACTTCCCTGCCCAGGACCTGATTGAGGATAGCGATGACAGTGGGTTTGAGATCGGCACCTGATGTAGCCTCCGGGACCCCCTGCAGCCGGATGTTGTTCCTGCGGCTCCGGTTCTCACTATCTTCTATCCGGAGCTGGTGTTGCCGTAGACGGGAAAGGTGAGCCGTAGATGCATTTTCAAGTGCCGTTATGCGGGCTGAATGGTCCTCCTGGGTGGTGGCCATAGCAGAAACCGTGACCTCCGACGCGGAAACCCGTTGTTTGAGGGCATTTAGTTCAACCTGGAGAGAAGTTTCCATTTTGGAAGCCCAGGAATCAAAGTCAGCTCGGAAAGCAGAAAGTACGGCAGCGGATGTGGAGCCCCGGGAAAGCATCTCTGCTGAGGCCGTGTTCACGTTAAGAGTAGCGGGATCCATCGGAGGGGCCGGGTGTACACCCGGGCCGGTCCCACCGACAGAGAAAGCTGCGGCAGTCGGGGGAGGAGGTGTTGGTTTGCCTGGGGTTCGGGCTGACGAAGCCCTGTCTTTCCCTGTACGGGAGTCCTGTGAGGCTGTGCGTAGCAGGTACTGTTGGATATTACCTTGTTGCAGTTCAGTGGAATCAGTAGAGGTAGAGCTGGAAGCTGCCATCAGCAGATTGGGCGTGATTGGTTGGGAACGCAGCCTGCGGTCGTCGGGAGAGCACAATGCTCAGCAGTACATGTCTTCAGTCGTCCATCCTCAGCCACGCATCCCCATAGGTGGAGTGGAAGAGCAGAGAGTGCGACCCGTGTCGTACATGGGAATAGACGCTTGCTGTGTTGCTACTGTCTTATTGGAGCAGGCGCAGGGGAGTGCCGGTGTTTGTGTTACAGGACAGTGGTACGGCAGCCTGGGCAGCACTGGCGGCTGAGGAGGGGGCAGAGCAAGGCTAGTGGCAAGGGGGAGCACGGAGTCCGGGTGGAGCAAGATGGCCGCTACACTTCTTGCTAGTCTGTGACTGGAGGGTTACGGGGAGGGCAAGATGAATGAGGTGGAGGCCCAGCCGCCCTGTATATCAGAGTAATCAGACCTTGATGTGTAGGGCGAAGCGGTTTCAAACAGGCAAGGGGGGACCCAGCAGTCCTATGGTCGGGTGTAGCAAGATGGCCGCCCCTCCAGCCTATGGGGTCAGGGCTCCCACCGAGTGCTCCTTTCTGACTGCCAGCCGGGGAGGGATCAGCCTACTTCTGGTGCCTTTTACTCTGCCCCCGCCCCGCTTACCCTGTGCGAGATGGTGCTTTGTGCTGGATGTTGCTCTGTGTGTATTGGGAGCAGCAAGATGGCCGCCGACTTCCAGGAGTAGGCCGAAGCCGCGGACTTTCCTAGAACTGGCCGCCGCGGGTGTGTCAGGCCGAACGTCCCGGGATCCCTCAGGTATACAGACCAGTCCAGTGTAGGCACACTTGCGGCCGAGCCGCCCGCCGCACACTCCGCTGACCGCAGCACTTTAGGCCGGAGGATGCTGCTGGTCCCGCAGGCCGCAAGATGGCGGCCAGGCCTCGGAGCCGACCACGGGCCGAGAAGAAGACCGAGGGGGTTCCCTACTAGTCAAACACCTCCATCCAAGCCTGGATGGAGATGCAGGATGTCCGTGGGGTATCCGGAGACCCTCCGGGAGGCGTTGGAGGCTTCGTGGGCCCCAAGATGGCGTCGGGCCTGGGCTGTGTGGAGCGGGCCTGGTAGTTACCGTACGGCCGGCCCGGAGTCACAATTCAGGCTGGGTTGCAGGTAGGGAATCCTCAGGAACGACAGGGGTAGAGTTGGAGCAATTTCCAGTGGATTAGGAGCGAGGATGGCTATAGATTGAGGGTGCAGTTGCGGAGCTCAATGTCTGCACGTCCTCCTCAGTCGGCTCCCGGACACCGCACTCATAGGATTAAACACAGAGTAACGTGCCAGACTCCAGGCATTGTGTACATGATGCAATGCACCTGTAATTCTTTCTACATAGGGAAAACAAAACGTCCCTTTTTCAAAAGAATAAATGACCACATATCCTTGAAACCCCAATCAGTCGTCATGTTGGTTTATTTCATGACTTCAGATTGGATACCATCAAATTTATGGCCTTGGAACAGATTTTAGGGGAGGCAGCAATGATCAGAAACTTCTGCAATTAGAATCCCTTTGGATTTTTTCGCTAAAAGCAACAAATTATCCCGGATTGAATGAAATGTTGAGTTATAAACCTTTTTTATGATTAATGCAGATAGTTTCCTTTGCTGCCTCCCTTCTCTCCGTTGCTGTCTTGACCTTTTTCCTTTCCCTCTTTTTCCCTCCATCTCTTTCCCTAAACTCCTTCCCCCCACCCCCCCCCCTTCCCCTCCCCTTCTCCTCCTCCCTTCACTCCCCTTGCTGTCTTGACTTTTTTCCTTCCCCCTTCTCCTTCCTTCCCCTTCTTCCCCCCTTTCCCCTTTTCCTTCCTTTTCCCACCTTTGGTCACTACATATGTGGGATAACATCTTCCCAATCCCTCCCTTATTCCCCGCATGTTTATAGGACTAAACAACAATTCTAGTCCTTTCTCTGGCCCCCAAGTCTATGTGAAATTTATAGTCTATTGTTCTATTGGTTGCATAAGTCGACCAAACATATGGATTATATTTCACTTTGCTAGTAATGTATGGAGAAAAAAATTGTTTTTGATGGATAGATATAAACAGCTTTTTCTTGAAGGCTACTTTTATATATGTAATTATAAAATTTTGATTATATTTATTTTTATGAATTAATATGAAAAAAGTGTTATATGCTTCATGGATTTTGTAACACTGTACAGTATACTTACCTAATCTTTCTCTCTTATTGTTGTTTTTATTTTGTATAATTTGTTATATGCATGCTCTTTCAGTACCCGGGTATAGCCATTGGTACCAAGACTCTCTCCCCATTCTTTGCCCGCTCAGTATGGCGCCGTTCCCGGTGACCATCTCGGACGATGCCTAGCACTTTCCCATGATCACATGGACACCCAAGGGCGGTCCAATCACCATTGGACGCCCGCTTTGCTGACCAACATGCAGACTTTCCGCCGCAGCATTCATTCCTGGAGAAGCCCCAGTTTGGGTGTGTTGCGGAGCTCCAAAGTCCGCTGAGAAATCCTTGAAGCTGAGGAAGTACTAACTTATCCAAGGCAACCTGTTACCCCCCAGTAACTGGACGACACACAGTTCTGGGAGTAAAATCAACACTTTATTTTGCCACAGTTGGCTTTTTTATATCATTCTCCATGCAAGGGGTTTCTTAACTCATTTTCCAGGGGCATTCCCTTCAACAAGTAACAGATAACAGTGATTTAATTACCTGTAACTATTTCTAACAACCAAGATGTGTGAGACGTTGGTCTCTGCATATTTACCCATAACAATGAAACCGTGCCAGACACATTACTAGGAGTGTAATTACATCCCGTAGCAGATAATAGGTGGTCATTAACACACTGACAATAGATGAATAGAACGCTACCTCAGACCCCCAATTAACCCAATTTACTTATTCAGACATCAGTAGACATTCTGTCTCTACATTTCCTGGAATGAATCTTTGCTGTCACCTTTGAAGTGATCAAAACCATTTCTCAGTTTCAGTATTTTGCTACAGGGTGTCTTCTCATATTCCACCACAAGAGTGCTCCACAACTTCCTTCTCTTTTTGCTCTCCTGACTCTGCCGTAGAACGGAGATGCGGAATGACATCATGCAGCGGCGTCTGCGCATGTGCGGTACAGCCTGTGTCCGCTTCCGGTCCATGTGACCGGATGGGGGGTATATATAAGCCATAGGCATCAGTGCAGAGATGCTGCTGAGCCCCTGGGACCACACAATCCATAACGTTCACAAAGGTAAAAATCTCTCTTCATCTTGACATAGTAGTGTATGTTTACTCTTCCCTTGCCCCTCCTCTCTTTCTAACTTTGTGTATCTCAGCACACTTTGTGTAGAGATGTTTAATTTGGAGGCATGGATTGCCCCTTTGTAAACCTTATTCATTGATCAAATCTATTTCTTTCCCAGTTTGCTTTCACCAGTATGTTCGTGTTTGGGCTTCTTTAACCCCTTCCTTACTATGTATTATTATCTATCTACTCTTTCAGTTTGTTGGGAGTTACTGCCTATACATTTTTGAACCGTTTATCCGTGCCGTCCCAGGAACTGAGTTGTTACCACTCTAGCTCTTGTAAGTTGCTAGTATTACTTGTATTTTCTTTAATTTTGGTTGTATCACCAGGAGGCACACTACCTTGTTGGTGGTGTGCTCTCTTGGGGTATACATATGTGGATATATGTTTGATGCGCATTCTGACAAATATCCATCTTCACTGGATATTCCCAATTGCAGATACAGCCCAATACGGGCCGTCTCCTTCCTTGTCATTTCGTGCTACCCCCTGTGATCTGTGGATGTGCATGTGGCGGGGGCCGGGTATTACCGTTTGGGATATGGCTGTCTGAGCTGGCTGGAGTGTGGAGAGAGGTAAGGGGCTTGACCTTAGGGGGTGTGAACCGTGCATGCATTTATATTCACTTATATCACTACACCTATTTTGGTTTATTTTTTTGTTATCACTATTAATATTATGTATATGTATTTGTGTATATGTATACAGGCTAGAGCAGTATATAGACAGGCTAGGGTAGTATATAGACAGGCTAGGCCCTAGCCTAGGGAAAAGAGATGGAGAGGGGAGAGGGGAGGTGGAGAGAGAGGGCGGAGAGGGATGGGGAGGGTGGGAGAGATAAGGGTAAGAAGGAGGAAGAGAGGGGGAAGGAAAAGAGGGGGGAGGGCGGAAGAAGGTCCATAGCACAAATGGGTGGGAACAGAGAGGGCGGTTCTTCTGGGGAAGGAAGTCTTACTCACCAGTTATGTCTCCTCCATTCAGTCTGGTGTCCCTCCATTCAGTCTGGTGTCCCTCAGGGCTGTGGCACCTATTGTTTTAACATTACCACCCAGCGGTTCACAGAACTCCTCTCGCATCACAGAGCAAGTGCATGGCATGCAGGTGGCTGAAGTGTGGACGAGCACAAATGGAAGGTGGATTATTGGATTGGACAAGCCCGACTCCTGTGCAAGCTGGCTTTGCCCACTCTCACTGTGTCACTATGACAGGCTGACAGAGGCTTAGGAGTGTCGGAGCTAGCGAGGTATAGCCACTCTCCATCTCCACACTGTGCCTGTCATGGTTCCTGGGGGAGAAGACGCTCCCCACACATGGCGGGGTGCCATATGCTCTGCCTGCTCTTGTTTATCCTCTTCCCCGGCTCGGCTCATCTTCTGGCTTGTCACCCCGCAATAAAGCTCCAATCTGCGGGGTCACTCTCTGCAAGGATTTTTACCGCCCCCTCCATCCTAGCACCTAATGGTGACACCGGCCCTGACAATGATCCAAAACACACATCTAAGGCCACTGTTGCATTTCTGAAGAAGAGCAGGGTAAAAGTGGTTCAGCGGCCAAGTATGTCTCCTATACTGAACCCAATTGAACACCTATGAGGAATAGACAAGTTGAGAATCACTCTCCATCCAGCATCCAGGCTCTAAAATAGGTCATTCTTGATGAATGGCAAAAGATAGATGTTGCAACATGTCGTCAACTTGTTTATTCCATGCCTAGAAGACTTGGTGCTGTCCTTACAAATCATGGAGGTCATACAAAATACTATATGTAGTAGTTTTTGTTGTGAGGTGTATTCATTTTTGCATCAACTAATTTGAGTAAAAATGAAGATTTTGTAACTTAAGTTATATTATTAACCTTACTTTCATGTAATAAGCTAAACAAATGTTCTATAAAGCTCAGTTTTGTCAAAATTTTGGAAATTGTTGTTGTGTGCACTGAGATATTTATTAAAGTTTTACGTTTCAAAAGTGGTGTACTCATTTGTACTGAGCACTGTATGTCCAAGTTGGGGTAATTTTTAAACCTGTTGAAGGTCATTTTGTGTGGACAAGAAGGAGATTAAATCTCCTGTCCTTGTGATACTTTATACAAAGTAATAATAATGTATACAGCCCTCAAAATTTCCTCTTGCATTTGGCGAGTGGAATTTAGTGGAAGGCGAGTGTGGAGCAGGGGCAGACTGGGCTGACACTTTTTTTCTGGCTGATCGCTTCTGGCAGGAGCGGTGCGGCTATCAGAGTGGCCCGGAGGGGGGGCTCCCTGCCCCCTGGGATGCTCTGATGTCCTGTAAAAAAGACTGCACCGCTTCTGACAGAAGCAATCAGCCAGGAAACTGTCAGTAGGATCGGGCAGCCAGATGACACAGAGCGGGGATCTCCCGCTGAGACGCGGCTTGTATATCAATAGCTGGCTGCTGTCGAAGTCCCGCCTCCTGGATCGGCATTGGACCAGTGTGCTGTACATTAGAGTAGATGGTCTAGGAGGCAGGACTTTGACAGCGGCTGGCTATTCATATAGAAGCCGCATCTCATCGGGAGATCCCCCCCCTCTGTGTGATCCGGCCGGCAGATCCTCCTGCTTCCTTCCTGATGCATTGCTGGGCACTGATGGGGCTGCATGTATGAACAATGATGGGCTGCACTGATTGGCACTAATATGCTGCACTGATGGGCAATGATAGTCTACACTGATGGGCAATGATAGTCTGCATTGATGGGCAATGATGCGCTGCACTGATTGGTAATGGTAGGCTGCACTGATGGGCACTGATAGGCTGCACTGATGGACAATGTTATAGGCTGCACTGATGGGCAATGATAAGCTGCAATGATAGACTGCACTGGTGGGTACTGATGGGCATTGATGAGGCTGCACTGATGGGCACTAATAGGCTGCACTGATGAGGCTGCTCTGATGGGCATGAATGAACACAGATATGCTGTATGTTAATATTGTTAAAGTTGTTTTTAATATTTATTTTTAAAACTAAATTCTGCATAAGACATTTAACAGTGTAATTTCATTAGATAATTTGAGGGTGTGTTTAGGGGCGGACTTAGAGGTGGAGCAGGGTAGGGGTTGGGTGGGGAAACTCTTAAGGCCGGGCTAGTGGCTCAGGACTTGAAATGTTGAGCCCTGATGTATATATTTTACTGTATGCTATGTGGTTATGTATGTACATCCACCATACTATATATCAAATTTACAGCATATCTATTCATATGTGTAAGCAACTGGAAGTGTCTGTTTTCAGTTCATGGTGAGTTTAATATCAATTTAGATAGAACAGGCTTGGCTTTAACCTGTGCATTTTATATTGCTTTAGGGGACTCTGTTATAGTTACTTGATCAGTCTGTTCTTCTCCTATCCAAGGAAAGCCAGTTGCCCAAGGCATTGCAGCTGATGGCTGGTGAAATTTTTAGTGTTGTTATGTTATAATGTATATTGTATGTGCTACTTCTGAAATAATTTATGTGCAAGTGCTGCCCAGGTCTTCAAATCCAGTCATATAAATAGAGCAATATCTAGTACTCAGAGTGCATTCAGTAAAGCAGTATAAAGGGCGGTGGTTATATGTAGTAATACGATTTACCATACTTTTAGATATATGAGTGAAACGTAAAAGCTGATTTGTTGCTATAGATCACTACAACATTATTATTATTCTTTGCTCTGCTTTACTGAATAAACCAGAAGATAAGTTGATGTAACAGAGTATCAGACTCAGAAAGATGGACAGTATGAGACTATTACCCAATTTACCGTAAACAGAGTCATCCCTCCATTTTTATAGCATATCTCACTGACTGTTGTGAATCGGTCCAATTGTCATTCTTTATAGCAGTTAATAGAAGTAAACAATAACTATAGGCTATAACTACGTTTTAGTCCTCTTAGGCCCCATGCACACGAGACGCTGTTAAACGCGCGTTCAGAGGCAGTTGGACACTTTTTCCCCTGAACGCATTCAATGTTATCCTATGTGTCCATGCACACAGTCTGGTTTTTGGCGTTTTTCCAGAAGCAAAAAAATGGGTTCAGACGCAAAAGTTTTCCACGTTTCAGACGCGAAACGCCGCTAAACGCGTTTAGGATTAGGGTTAGGGTTATTGGTTAGGCTTAGGGTTAGGGTTAGTGTTATTGTTGGGGTTAGGGCTAGGGTTATGGTTAGCCGTTAGGGTTAGTGTTAGGGTTAGCGGTTAGGGTTAGGGTTTGTGCTAGGGTTAGCGGTTAGGTTTAGGCTTTGTGTTAGGGTTAGTGTTAGGGTTATTGTTAAGGTTAGGGTTAGCGGTTTGGGTTATTGTTAGGGTTAGCGGTTAGGTTTAGGCTTGGTGTTAGGGTTAGCGGTTAGGGTTAGGATTCGGTATATTTTAAAAAGTCATTTAAAAATATAATACTACCATATACAGGTGAAAAAAACAATAAATATATTAACCACTTCCCTACCCAGCTATAGTCAAATGACGTCCACAGATGGGATCTCCCATCCTGGGTGGACGTCATATGACGTCCTGGGTTTGAAGGGGGATATCTGAATGATGGCTGCAGCTAGAGGCATCATTCAGATATCCTTTTGACGTGCCGGCGATTATGTGCATCATAAGAACGATCATAGCGACGGTTCCGTCGCTTGATCATTCTTATAGGCGATGGGAGGGGACATCCCCCCCTCCCGCCGCCATCCGGTGCTTCTCCGGGCTCTCCCGTGCGATTGGGGACCCGGAGAGAATCTTCCGGCGCCGGTGGTGGGTCATGTGACGAGCATAGAGATGACTGGTGACCAGATGATCGTCGGAGGCCCGGGTGGGATGTGATGACGTCATGCCCGGGTCCTCATATGTAAACAAAGCCACCATTGCGGCTGTAAGTATGAGATCAGTGAAAAAATTTTCACTGATCTCATGCTTTCCAGCCTGGAGGAGAGATGTGGGGTCTTATTGACCCCGCATCTCTCAATAAAGAGGACCTGTCACACACATTCCTATTACAAGGGATGTTTACATTCCTTGTAATAGGAATAAAAGTGATCAAAAAAAGTAAAAAGTAAAATAAGTGTAAAAAAATAAAAAAATAAGTAAAAAAAAAAAAAATAATAAAAAATTAAATTAAATTAAAACGCCCCTGTCCCCGGTAGCTCGCGATCAGAAGTGAATGCACACGTAAGTCGCCCACATATGTAAACGCCGTTCAAACCACATATGTGAGGTATTGCCGCGTGCGTTAGAGCGCGTGCAACAATTCTAGCACTAGACCTCCTCTGTAATTGTAACCTGGTAACCTGTAAAAAAAATTAAAGCGTCGCCTATGGAGATTTTTAAGTACCGAAGTTTGGCGCCATTCCATAAGTGTGCACAATTTTAAAGCGTGACATGTTAAGTATCTATTTACTCGGCATAACATCATCTTTCATATTTTCCCCCAAATATTGGGCTAACTTTACAGTTTTTTTTTTTTTTTCATGAAACCATTTTTTTTTTTTAAAAAAGGCGTTTGAAAAATTATTGCAATGACCGTCATTTTATTCCCTAGGGTGTCTGCTAAAAAAAACATATATAATGTTTCGGGGTTCTGAGTAATTTTCTAGCAAAAGAATGATGATTTGTACATGTAGGAGAGAAGTGCTAGAATAGGCTCGGTATGGAAGTGGTATAAAAAGCCCTGTATTGAAGTGGTTAATCAATCTATATTTCAGAATAAAAAATATATAATAAATTTGCACAAAAAATTATAATATATTATAAAAAATAGAATAAACGTTTATATTTGCTTAAAATAAACCAATTTTTTTAATGAAAAAAATAATTAAAAATTAAACAAATAACATATACAGATTGAAAAATAAATAACTATTTTAATTTTTGTTTAATTGTTAGTGAAAATGTAAAAAAAAATTGCCACAAAACAATGTTATATATTAAAAAAAATTGGATTTTGTAAATTGGAGCAAAAAAAAAACACAGAAAGAGAGGCAAATGCAAGTATACAACTGCTCTCTCTGCTGCTGCTGCTGCTGCTGCTGCTCACTCTGATCAAAATGGCAGAAATAGTTAAAATAACGCTTTCTGAGCTTGGGGAGGGTCTTATGAGTTTATCTTATAAACGCTTCTAGATGCAAACGCGGTAAAACGCCGCTAAATGCGGCATGCAAACGCGGCAAAATGGGCATCTTTTAAACGCCGGTTTTAGCCTTTAACCAATTAAGCCCCTGGACCATTTGGGTGGTCAAAGACCAGGCCACTTTTTGCGATTCGGCACTGCGTCGCTTTAACTGACAATTGCGCGGTCGTGCGACGTGGCTCCCAAACAACATTTTTCCCCCAAATAGAGCTTTCTTTTGGTGGTATTTGATCACCTCTGCCGTTTTTATTTGTTATGCTATAAACAAAAATAGAGCAACAATTTTGAAAAAAAATGCAATATTTTTTACTTTTTGCTATAATAAATATCCCCAAAAAATATATAAAACATTTTTTTTCCTCAGTTTAGGCCGATATGTATTCTTCTACATATTTTTGGTAAAAAAAATCGCAATAAGCGTTTATTGATTGGTTTGCGCAAAAGTTATAGCATTTACAAAATAGGGGATAGTTTTATGGCATTTTTATAAAAAAATATTTTTTTTACTAGTAATGGCGGCGATCAGTGATTTTTTTCGTGACTGCGACATTATGGCGGACACATCGGACACTTGTGACACATTTTTGGGACCATTGTCATTTTCACAGCGATCGGTGCACTGGTTACTGTGAAAATTACACTGGCAGTGAAGGGGTTAACCACTAGGTGGCGCTGTAGGGGTTAAGTGTTCCCTGCATATTGTTTCTTACTGTAGGGGGGATGGGCTCAGTGTCATTGTCACTACACAAGCATCTCCCCGCTCTATACCTCCGTGAGACGATCGCAGGGATCCCCGTGGCGATTGAGTCCGTGGGACTCGCGGTCCGACTCACGGGGAAGGCGGCAGGGTCGCGAGCGCGCCACCGGCGGCACGCTCGCGACCACACGGCAGGCATTTAAAGGGCCACGTACAGGTACGTGATTATGCCTGTCCGTGCCATTCTGACGACGTATATATACAGTGGGCGGTCGTTAAGCGGTTAAAAACGTGTGTTCAGCAGAGTTTGCACCGGCGTCTCGTGTGCATGGGGCCTTATTTTCATGTCTTGACCTCACATAAAAATTATTCTATTTATATACTTTCTTTAACCACTTAAGGACTGCTCACGGTATATATACGTCGGCAGAATGGCACGTACAGGCACAATCACGTACCTGTATGTCCCCTTTAACTGCCTGCCGTGTGGTCGCACGCGCGCCGCCGGCGGGGCGCTCGCGACCCTGCAGTCATCCCCGTGAGTCGGACCGCGGGTCCCGTGGACTCGATCGCCGCGGGGATCCCCGCGATCGTCTCATGGAGGGAGGGAGCGGGGAGATGTTAGTGTAAACACAACATCTCCCCGCTCGCTTACTGACATTTGTCACCGATCTCCAATCAATAAACGCTGATTGCGATTTTTTTCTTCCAAAAATATGTAGAAGAATACGTATCGGCCTAAACTGAGGAAAAAAAATGTTTTTTTATATATTTTTTGGTGATATATATTATAGCAAAAAGTAAAAAATATTGCATTTTTTTCAAAATTGACGCTCTATTTTTGTTTATAGCGCAAAAAATAAAAACCACAGAGGTGATCAAATACCACCAAAAGAAAGCTCTATTTGTGGGGAAAAAAGGACATCAATTTTGTTTGGGACCCACGTCGCACGACTGCGCAATTGTCAGTTAAAGCGACGCAGTGCCAAATCGCAAAAAGGGGCCTGGTCTTTATGCTGCGTATTGGTCCGGGGCTTAAAGCCTCGTACACACGGTCGTACTTCCATCGGACTTTTCCCTGGATTTTTGTCCGAACGGAGTTGGTCGGGCACACCCATAGCATACACACCACAGGACTTTTCTGCAAACTTTTTGCAACATCACGTGGTTTTTCTGCTCTTTTCTGCTCTTTACCGCCACCCTTTGGTCAACTTCTGCTATTGTTGGTTGATTTTAACATTAGTTGTTTTGTCCATCGGACAAAAGTCCTATGGTTTTCTGTACACACGGTAGGACTTTGCTCCATCGGACTTTTGTTGGGCAAAAGTTTGTCCGTTTGCAGACCCAACTTTTGTCCGATGAAAACAAAACCAAACGAAAAAAAGTTTGTCCGATGGAGCGTACACACGGTCGGATTGTTGGTCCAACTTGCTTAAAACAAAGTTTGTTGGGCAAAAGTCCGACCGTGTGTACGGGCCTTAAGTGGTTAAAGGCAAAATACAACATTCAGATATACTGCAAATGTACAAGTTAAAGCAGATATTTTATAAACGTTTGCAGTTCAGCATAGTATGGACTCTTTGTATTGACAAGGCGCAAGGAAAGGACTTGTAAGATTTTTGCAGATGCTGACACAGCAATGAGAATAACAGATCCTGATATTTTACTGGTTATTTTTAAATCAGCTCTACAGTTATAGCATAGGCTTTGTGTATAAAACTACCATCTGCCCCAAATTTCTAAGGAAATTGCAGGTTTTAAAGGTATGGCTGCTGACATTTGTGTCTCAGTGAATATCTGTTCAGCAAAGTGAACCATCTGTACATCACACCTCAGTTATTCTGTACATTAAATGTCATTGTCATTATACTTTTTATTCTCAGTGTTATTCAGGGGCGGGCTGGCAGGGGGGGCAGGGTGAAAATTTCCCCCCAGGCCGCCAAACTTATACTCAAAAGGGCTGCTGTCTGCTGACATATTTTTGCAGGCAGCAGGAGGTCGATCGTGGCGGATGCCGATTGGCTGTGTTGCTCCTGTGCTGCATTCTGGGAGTTGTAGTCCGGACCGTGCTCAAGTTCCTGGTGGCGATGGGTGGAGAGAACTGAGCAGCGGTGCGCAGCAGCCGGAAACTACAACTCTCGCAGACGGAGTCTTCAGAGGCAGGCAGAGGGGGGGGTGACTCACTGGATCGGGCTGGGAGCTGGATGGCTGCAAGCAGGGGCGGTACAGGGAGCGCCAGGTTGTGAGCAGGAAAATCTGCCCACAAAGTCTAGTTGTATCCCTTGTATGCCCCTATTGCCAGCCCAAAACAAAATGTATGTGCCCCTGGTTGTTGCTCTGTGGCAGCAGAGACACCCATTTCCAGGCTCCCTCCTTGAGTTCCTGAGTCCTCCCCTACACCAGATCGGAGCTGGTACAGTCCCTGCAGGGAAGGAAGAACCTCACACTGCAGCATCGATGATTGGGTCCCACCCAGCACACAGCAGAGACCTCCCCCAGGGCAGAGTGATGAAGATTGTGTACAGCATGGAAGGGAGGCTGGATCCACTTCTACTTACTGTAAGTCTCCACTGCTCTGCATACTGTCGTGTGAACCTGCTCTGTACTTTTCACTGCAGGTTTATTGAAAGTGAAAGTAAAATTCTTCAACAGGTTAGGAATTAGTGTGACATTTCAGGTGCTACATAGATGTAATCCACATACACATTATATCTTCTAAAAATAATGATTTTTAATTAGATATAATGTGTACAGTATGTGGATTACATGTATGTAGCACCTGAAATGTCACACTAATTCCTAACCTGTTCAAGAATATACACAGCAAAGGATGTGATTTCTTATCCCAGCCCAAGAAAGTACAGAAGAAGCCCACTCTTGCAGTGTGGGGGAGGGGAAGGGGAGAAGGGGGTATAGCCTTTTTTTACTTACCTGATTCTATGCTCCTGCCAGCTCCAGTGTTCTCCTCCTCCCTAAGACCCCTTTCACACTGGAGCGTATTGCAGGTGCTATAGCGTTAAAAATAGCGTCTGCAATCCGCCCTTAAAAAGCTGCTCCATTGTCTCCAGTGTGAAAGCCCCAAGGGCTTTCACACTGGAGCGGTGCGCTAGCAGGACAGTAAAAAAAGTCCTGCTAGCCGCATCTTTGGAGCAGTGTATATACCGCTCCTCCACCGCTGCTGCCCATTGAAATCAATGGGACAGCGCGGCTTTACCGCTCGCAATGCGCTGCTTTATCGGTTTTAGCCCTTTCTCGGCCGCTAGCGGGGGTAAAACCACCCCGCTAGCGGCTGAAATGCGCCGCAAATCCACCATAGCGTCGGCGGTAAAAATAGCAGCGTTTTACCGCCGACGCTATGGGCGGCTCAGTGTGAAAGGGGTCTAACACATCATCACATATAGAGGAAGATTAACCCCGTATGGTATGAAGTGGAGGCTGGAGTGTGACCAATGTCAGTCCTAACATACACAGGAGCTGCAGGGGACCAGTAACAGAATTGCAGAGAGAAAGGGTGAAGCAAGGGATAAGGTAAAGCTGGGTACACACAGATCAGAATTCATCGGGTTCAGCAGGGGCTGAATTTTGATCGGTGTGTAACCCTCTATGTTAGGCAGAAACCCATTGTTATATCATCTTCTGCTGGAAATCCTTGCTCAATTAGCTGCTTGCAGCCAAACCGCACCAGTGTTGACCAGTGTATTCTGTCAGGGGACAGTCACAGTAAGGGGGGATTCCCACATCCACCCACTTGTGTGGAGGGAGGAATCTGTCAGCCACTTGCTTGAGCCCCATCTTCGTCCAGCAATGTGCACAAGAGCAGTTGGTCTCTGATTGGCTGTTTGTTTTAAGTGCACTGTACATTTGATTTGCAGCACTGGAAGTTTGGTAGTAGCTCCAATAGGTGGTGGGTCCTGCTGGGAGCTGGCCATTGCTTGTGGGTCCTGCTGGGAGCAAGCCACTGACCTGTGAGTCCTGCTGGCCGCCAGCTGACCTGTGGGTCCTGCTGGCCGCCGGCCGACCTGTGGGTCCTGCTGGCCGCCGGCCGACCTGTGGGTCCTGCTGGCCGCCGGCCGACCTGTGGGTCCTGCTGGCCGCCGGCCGACCTGTGGGTCCTGCTGGCCGCCGGCCGACCTGTGGGTCCTGCTGGCCGCTGGCCTGTGGGTCCTCCTGGCTGCTGGCCTGTGGGTCCTGCTGGCCGCCGGCCGACCTGTGGGTCCTGCTGGCCGCCGGCCGACCTGTGGGTCCTGCTGGTCGCCGGCCGACTTGTGGGTCCTGCTGGCCGCCAACTGACCTGTGGGTCCTGCTGGCCGCTGGCCTGTGGGTCCTCCTGGCTGCTGGCCTGTGGGTCCTGCTGGCCGCCGGCCGACCTGTGGGTCCTGCTGGCCGCCGGCCGACCTGTGGGTCCTGCTGGTCGCCGGCCGACTTGTGGGTCCTGCTGGCCGCCAACTGACCTGTGGGTCCTGCTGGCCGCTGGCCTGTGGGTCCTCCTGGCTGCTGGCCTGTGGGTCAGTGTTCAGTGGGCCACTTGGCTGGACTTGCCCCCCAGGCCTAAGGCTGCCAGCCCTCCCCTGGTGTTATTGAATAAAAAAAGCATCCCACAGGAATGGGAGTTATTGTGTATTTAGATAGAGATACCGGAGGGCCATGATAACTGTCATAGCTAAACTCATTTGGGGCTCTAATGCAAACTGCGTACAAAGACCCCACAGCATTTCCCTATTTTTATTATACATGCCTTTTCGTAGATACTTATGTAGCGGGGTCTCTAAATTTAGGTGGGACACTCAGGTGTGTAAGTATGGAAATAGTGGACCATTTGTGTTCGTGGAGGATTGAACGGTGTAATAATCTCCTTGGCCTCTGGGTGGCGGGGTACCTGGAGGCTCAAGGTAGATTGGCCGTCACAGTGCTACCCTTTTTGTCCCTTTCCGGAGATCTACGGCGAGGGCGGGGAACCTGCCATGGTGTCGATGGGAGGAGATAAAAGGGGGAGATGCCCTAACCACGAGGTCTTCAGGAGGATCTTCTTCACGCACCCAGGCACCTTAGGCCTGGGTGTGGGCGGCTCCGGATTCTGGCCCAGGCGCCCTAGGCCTGACTGGAATGGAGTTGGAGTCTATCCCAGGCACCTTCAGCCTGGGGTGAGGTACTAAACTAGGAGGACTGGGGCCCAGTGACTTTGACTGGGTCCGCGAGGGTGGAGAAGTCCGAGGGTCCCTGAGGTGGATGGGGCCCATGTCTGAGGTGAGGAGGCCGGGGAGGTTACCCATTCGGAGAGTCTGGAGCAGCATCAACCCAGTGACGGATGGGCCTCTGGTAACTCCCTTGGAGGGACATCTTCCCCTGACAGGGGCCGCAGCGCAGCGAAGGTACTCCTATCTACGTTCTCTTGAGTTGCTGGTAGAGATTCTCAAGTTCTAAATCCTTTCTAGCTAATGCTATTGTAACCGCTGGCGAGATCGCAGTGGTTTAGCTGATAACCAGGACAGTGCCTCGACTTGCTCATTCCCCGTATCAAAATGTTATCAAGTCGCAACCAGATGGCTACTGAAGCACTGTTTATTGTGAGATGTACAATAAAGCAAGAGTTGGACTGTGATCGGTGTGTGGAACTCTGGTTAATGGAAGCAAAGGGAAGTGTTGACACAGCGGGACTTGATTCTAGACAAAAGCACATAGGCCCGAGGAAATATCTGGTACTGGCCTTCACCTCACCCACAGCTATGGGGAGGACATGGGCTGTAGCGCATCTCACCCTGTCGTGTGACATACCCCTAGACAAAGGAGATGGGGTGAGGCCGCTACACTTCACACAATGGAGGAGATTTACTAAAACTGTCACATGCAGAATCTGGTATAGCTGTGTATTGTAACCAGTTTCTAACTTCAGTGTGTTCCATTAAGCTTTACCAGTGAAACCTGGAAGCTGATTGGTTACTATGCAAACCTTCACCAGATTCTATGTGCACAAGTTTTAGTAAATCTCCCCCAATATGACACATTTCTAGGCCCTTTCTTGCTAGTAAACACATCATGATAATTCTTATATTGCCACCATAGGAAAAAGTAGCGAGTATCAGGGCCAAAGTTGGGCATTTCCAGAGCCAGTATTGGATGCTATCACTACGGCAGCCAATGAAGGGCCTTCACATCCTGCTTCACTCCTTTTTTTTTTTTTTTTGCTGCATGCTCAACCTCCAGCCTGGAGGACCAGGGAGACATTTTGTTTGGTCCATCTCCACTGTGGCTATGCCTCTGATAAAATGGGAACTTATGCAGTAAATACTACCCTACTTTGGCATTGCCTAGTTTGAGTTTTTAACCACTTAAGGACCAAGCCTGTTTTTTAGACTTGGTGTTTGCAAGTTTAAAACAGTTTTTTTTGCTAGAAAATTACATAGAACCCCCAAACATTATATATTGTTTTTTTTTCTAACATCCTAGAGAATAAAATAGCGGTCATTGCAATACTTTTTGTCACATCGTATTTGCGCAGCGGTCTTACAAGCGCACTTTTTTTGGAAAAAAAAACACTTTTTTTAATTAAAAAATAAGACAACAGTAAAGTTAGCCCAAAACATGCCACACTTCAAAATTGCGCCCACTCGTGCATTGGCGTCAAACTTTTACCCTTAAAAATCTCCATAGGCGACGTTTAAAAAATTCCACAGGTTGCATCTTTTGAGTTACAGAGGAGGTCTAGGGCTAGAATTATTGCTCTCGCTCTAACGATTGCGGCAATACCTCACTTGTGTAGTTTGAACACCGTTTTTATATGCGGGCGCTACTCACGTATGCGCTCGCTTCTGCGCGCGAGCTCGTCGGGACGGGGCGCTTTAAAAAAAAAAAAATTGTTTTCTTATTTATTTTACTTGATTTTATTTATTGTTACACTGTTTAAAAAAAAAAAATGGGTCACTTTTATTCCTATTACAAGGAATGTAAACATCCCTTGTAATAGAAAAAAGCATGACAGGTCCTCTTAAATATGAGATCTGGGGTCAAAAAGACCTCAGATCTCATATTTACACAAAAATGCAATAAAAAAAATGTCCCTTTAAGATGTATGGGCGGAGCTGACGTTTTGACGTCAGCTCCGCCCTGCTATGGAATGGAGACGGGTGGGGGCCATCTTCCCCTCACTCGTATCCATACCACAGAGGGAGAAGGACCCGATCGCTTCCGCCGCTACCGACGGCTCCGGTAAACGGCGGAGGGCGCGGGAGAGTGGCGGGAGGGGGGGCCCTCTCCCGCCATCGATAACGGTGATCTCTCAGCGAATCCGCTGCAGAGACCACCATTATCGTAAACAGAACCGCCCACTGAAGAGATGGATATCTCGGTTGTGGCAGCAGCTTTAAAGTGATGACTTATATATACAGTGGGCGGTCGTTAAGTGGTTAAACAATAACCCACAGAAAAGGTGGCATTCTGGAGTACTGGTTTAAAACATAAAAAAAATACACAAATGAAGGTTTGGTTTAGTATAGTAGTATGTCTCTAATACAGTGCATCTGGAAAGTATTCACAGCGCTTCACTTTTTCCACATGTTATGTTACAGCCTTATCCCAAAATGGATTACATTTTATTTATTTTTAGAATTCTACAAACAATATCCCATAAATACAATGTGAAAGAAGTTTGTTTGAAGCCTTTGCAAATTTATAAAAAAAATGTACATAAGTATTCACAGCCTTTTCTCAATACTTTATTGAAGCACCTCTGACACCAATTACAGCCTCAAGTCTTTTTGAATATGATGTTACAAGTCTAGCACACCTATTTTTGGGCAGTTTCTCCCATTCCTTTTTTTTGCAGGACCTCTCGAGCTCCATCAGGTTGGATAGGGAGCGACAATGCACATCCATTTTCAGATCTCTCCAGAGATGTTCAATCAGGTTCAAGTCTGGGCTCTTGCTGGCCCACTCAAGGACATTCTTTTGTTATCCTGGCTTAGGGTGGTTGTCCTGTTGGAAGATGAACCTTTGGCCCAGTCTGAGGTCCAGAGCTCTCTGGAGCAGGTTTTCTTCAAGGATGTCTCTGTACATTGCTGCATTCATCTTTCCCTCGATCCTGACTAGTCCAGTTCCTGCTGCTGAAATAAATCCCCACAGCATGATGCTGCCACCACCATGTTTCACTGTAGGGATGGTATTGGCCAGGTATTGAGCGGTGCCTGGTTTCCTCCCGAAATGACGCTTGCTATTTAGGCCAAAGAGTTCAATCTTTGTTTCATTGGACCAGAGAATTTAGTTTGTCGTGGTCTGAGAGTTCTTCAGGTGTCTTTTGGCAAACTCCAAATTGTCTGTTATGTGCCTTTTACTGAGGAGTGGCTTCCATCTGGCCACTCTACCATACAGGCCTGATTGGTTCAGTGCTGAGGAGAGGTTGTCTCCTCTCTCCACAGAGAAATGCTGGAGCTCAGTCAGAGTGACCATTGGGTTCTTGGTCACCTCCCTGACTAACGCCCTTCTCCCCCAATCGCTCAGTTTGGCTGGATGGCCCGCTCTAGGAAGAGTCCTGGTGGTTCCAAACTTCTTCCATTTACAGATGATGGAGGCCGCTGTGCTCATTTGGGACCTTCAATGATGCAGAAAGTTTTCTGTACCCTTCCCCAGATCTATGCCTAAATCCAATCTTGTCTCGGAGGTCTACAGACAATTCCTTGGACTTCATGGCTTGGTTTGTACTCTGACATGCACTGTTAACTGTGGGACCTTATATAGACAGGTGTGTGCCTTTCTAAATCATGTCCAATCAACTGAATTTACCACAGGCGGACTCCGATCAAGTTGTAGAAACATCTTAACCACTTAAGCCCCGGACCATTTGGCTGGCCAAAGACCAGAGCACTTTTTGCGATTCGGTACTGCGTCGCTTTAACTAATAATTGCGCGGACATGCAACGTGGCTCCCAAACAAAATTGCCGTCCTTTTTTTCCCACAAATAGAGCTTTCTTTTAGTGGTATTTGATCACCTCTGCGGTTTTTATTTTTTGCGCTATAAACAAAAATAGAGTGACTTTTTTGAAAAAAAAGCAATATTTTTTACTTTTTGCTATAATAAATATCCCCAAAAAATATATAAAAAAAACTTTTTTTTTTTTCTTCAGTTTAGGCCGATACGTATTCTTCTACATATTTTTGGTAAAAAAAAATCACAATAAGCGTTTATTGATTGGTTTGCGCAAAAAGTTATAGCGTCTACAAAATAGGGGATAGTTTTATGGCATTTTTATTAATATTTTTTTTTTTTACTAGTAATGGCAGCGATTCAGCAATTTTTATCATGACTGCGATATTATGGCAGACACATCGGACACTTTTGACACGTTTTTGGGACCATTGTCATTGATACAGCAATCAGTGCTATAAAAATGCGCTGACTACTGTAAAAATGACACTGGCAGTGAAGGGGTTAACCAGGAGGGGGCGCTGAAGGGGTTAAGTGTGTCCTAGGGATGTGTTCCAACTGTGGGGGGGGGTGGGCTATGTGTGACACGACACTGATCGCTGCTCCCGATTACAGGGGGAAAGGCTTGTTTACATCAGCATTTCCCCGTTCTTCCTCTCCGTGAGATGATCGCGGGTATCCCCGCGGACATCGAGCTCGTGGTGGGGCGCGCCCACAATGCTGCATCTTAAAGGGGACATACCTGTACGCCCATTTGCCCAGATGTGCCATTGTGTCAACGTATATCGTTGTGCGCTGGTCGGCAAGCGGTTAAGGATGATCAGTGGAAACAGGATGCACCTGAGCTCAATTTGAGTGTCATGGCAAAGTCTGTGAATACTTATGTTCATGTGATTATTTTAGTTTTTTATTTTTATAAAATTTGCAAAGATTTCAAACAAATTTCTTTCACATTTTAATGATGGGGTATTGTTTGTAGAATTTTGAGGAAAATAATGAATTTAATCCATTTAGAAATAAGGCTGTAACATAACAAAATGTGGAAAGAAGTGGTTGTTGATCAATTACTAATGTTTTTCTTTGAATTAATTAAAGAGATACCAGTTTTATCAAAACACAATCATTCAGATATACAGCATCTCCCAACTAATACCAAGCATTTGCCAATATACATTTTCAGCTTTCATGTGTTTACCTCATCTGCAGCACTTAGGTCCTGCCATATTTGCTTAACTCTAGCTGGGATCACTTAGATTTTGTAATTTGCCTCCAGCTTATAGCTACAATGGTCGTGTACATGTGTGAATGGTGACGGAGGCAGGACATTTTGCAACATTTCAGGCAACACCAGAACCCATTAAAGCCTATTTTTTTTTAAACTAGCCCAATTTACAAAAAAAATCTACCATTGGATTGTACGTGATGTGGCTGAGAGACTGCCCATTAACTGGAGCTTTTCGGAGAAGAGGGTTGTGCCAGAGCAGAGCTTAAAGCGTAACTCCACTTTTCTTGAGAAAAAAACATTCCCCTCTGGGTGATCTATGTACAGTACATTGCAAGGATTATAACAACAATTTGTTGCAAATTCCTACCTTTTGTTTTTCTGAAGAAATCACTGTTTGTTCCTCTGTGCCAAGTGGATCTAATTGGAGTGGTTTCATAATTATCAGTCAGCTGTGTAGGTGCAGAGCACTAATGAGGAAAGCTGCTGGGCCTGCATCCCTTTAGCCATGTTCCTATTGGGAGTATCTCACCAAAAATTACATTTTTGTTGCAGGGGATGCCTGAAATCTAAATTGTATCTTAGGCAGACTTCTGGGAAAATTGGTGAGCCAATCACACAAGCAGGAAATTATGTTTCTGGGGGGTGTTCAGTACACATTCTTTGTACAAAACAACTCCAGGTAGCCATATTGCAATGCATTTTCAGAAAATGACAGGGGCTGCAGATTGTAAATGAAAGGTCATTTTTAATAACATTCAATTACAATATGACTTGTGTTGCAATTATATACGCTATATTATTTTTTCTTTATTTGCTAAAGTGCAGTTACTCTTCAAGTTAAGTACTGATGCCTGTTCCTCTACCCTATAGGCATAATGAACATTTAACCCTTGCAGTGCAGGTGTCCCAGTGTAAGGGTGAATTTTTCTATTTCCTGGAGCTAGGCATTAAAGGGGTTATAAAGGTACATATTTTTTCACCTTAATGTATTCTATGCATTAACCACTTAAGCCCTGGACCATTTTGTAGCTAAAGGACCAGGCCCCTTTTTGTGATTTGGCACTGCGTCGCTTTAACTGACAATTGCGCGGTCGTGCGACGTGGCTCCCAAACAAAATTAGCGTCCTTTTTTTCCCACAAATAGAGCTTTCTTTTGGTGGTATTTGATCACCTCTGCGGTTTTTATTTTTTGCGCTATAAACAAAAATAGAGCGACAATTTTGAAAAAAAATCAATATTTTTTACTTTTTGCTATAATGAATATCCTCAAAAAATATATAAAAAATTTTTTTTTCCACAGTTTAGGCCGATACATATTCTTCTACATATTTTTGGTAAAAAAAATCACAATAAGCGTTTATTGGTTGGTTTGCGCAAAAGTTATAGCTTCTACAAAATAGGGGACTGTTTTATGTCATTTTTATTAATATTTTTTTTCACTAGTTATGGCGGCGATCAGCGATTTTTATCGTGACTGCGACATTATGGTGGACACATCGGACACTTTCTTTCTCGTACATCACGGGACACAGAGCGACATAGTCATTACTAATGGGTTATATAGATACCGTCAGGTGCTGGCACTGGCAACTTCCAAAACCGGAAGTACCCTCCCCTATATAAGCCCCTCCCATCCGGGAGCACCTCAGTTTTTTGCCAGTGTCTAAGGTGTTGGCCAAGAAGAAACATGTGTTTTTCACTGAGCTTGCGTACAGGTTCTTTTGGGCCTCAGTAAGCTATTCCGGATCCGACCAAAAAAGCTTCATAGCTAAACGGTCGGTACCCGGGCCTTGCAGAGAAGAGCAAGGTTTTGCCTGTAATGCTTCTCTTAGGAGAGCTGGACCCTGGGATCCAGAGCTCTGGTCATACCCACGACCAAGATTTTTTTCTGTGCAGGGTGCTATACAGGTCCAGGGGAGTGGAATCCTTGGGAACCCGGTCCCTGAAGGTTTGATTACAATGCCTGCCGTGATAGGTGAAGTTTGGGCTTCTGTGGACCAAACAGAGTCCTGCGGCGAGGAAAAGGTAAGTGGGGGCCCTCGGGAACTTGGTTCTATTGAGGGACCCCCAAGCCTATTTTGTCTTTCTGCCTGTTACCTAAGGTATTCCCGCTAATATTCTGTGTATGCCTGTTACTACTGAGAAAATGTAAAAATTTTAATAGTAGGCAAGAAAAAAAAAATAAAATATGTAAGACCGCGGTACCTGTGTTAGACACTAGAGGCCGCTATGGTTCTTTTTCTTGTAATGTGGATTTTTTTCTTCCAGAATCAAATCCAGGCAGTTGGTATGTTCTCTGCTGGGAAGCTGTCTCCTCTGCCCTGTTGCTGCGCTCATCCATCCCCGGGCCCTGCGGCAAAGGGGGCCCTGGCTCCCATCTAGCTCCTTATTGTTTTTAAAAAAAGGCGCCGAAGGCGCACGTGCCCGCGCGCGTGCGCGTGCACGCGCCTCTATTCATAGAGGCGATCTGAAAAAAGGGGCGGAGCGGGTGGATGACGCTCAGGTGTGCGCCGCAGCGCTACTGCGCATGTGCGGGCGTCCAGCGTGTTTTAAAGCACATTATAGCTGGCTATTGAATGCACAGACAGAGCTAGCAACAGATAAAGGCACACAGAGGCGGTTGATGCAGGCATCCCCTAGAAAGGCACTTTAGTAGACACCAACTGTGATATAGCAGCAATTGTGCTAGACTATTCTCAGTAAAAGTGGTGTATTACGGCTGGAATACCTCAGCTTTAGGCTTAGGAATATGCCGTCCAGAAGCTCCGGAACTGAATCTTCCAGGAAGCGAAGGGGGTCTCATCGGGCTCTGAGGATCTTGGGCATGCTTCTGCTGCACCAGTCTCCCCTGAAGTTCAGAGGTAAGTGACCGTAGAGACCCCGCAGGGGTACTTGGTACTGTGGCTGTCCTCAGTTCACCTGCTCCTGTGTATGTAACAGAGGAGGTTTTTTCCTCAGCTCTGGGAGGATTAGAGAGAGATTGTCAACATTGATCGCTGCCTCCCTGTCAGGGAAAGCACGCCGATCTCCGTCTCCTCCTTCAGAGTGCCTGTTAGCAGAGCAACAGTCCCATACAGGGATCGACCTGCCTGAAGGGGATCAGGATGAGGTTGATTCTGTTATAGAGGAATCAACAGTGGAGGAACCTTTCTCAGCAGCTCAGGCTGAAAGATTATGGGTTCAGTCTATGACTAACATGGTCCGATCGGCATTTAAAAATGCACCTTGCGGAACCATCAACCACTACTGTATCCTCGTTGGGGTCGCTAGAAGCCCCCAGACTGTCTGTTCTTTTCCACTTCACCCTTTACTGAAAGGGCTTATTTACCAGGATTGGGAACGTCCTGAGAAAATATTTATTCCCCCAAGAGATTTCCGGTGGTCTATCCCATGGGGATAAGTTCATCAAAAAATAAATAAAAAAATGGAAGGTCCCTACAGTGGACGCAGCCATCTCTTGTATGTATAAATCACTGACATGTCCAGTTGATAATGTCCAAATGTTCAAGAACCCAATAGATAAAAGATTGGAGTCCTTATGAAAGTCTGCTTCTTTCTACAGCAAGCTTGGTGACACAACCAGCAGTAGCAGCTATTGGGGTCTGCTAAGCAGTGAAGGATCAGTTAAAACAGGTCTTGAGGGACTTGACAGATCAGCAGGCCTTGCCCTAGCTGATCTACCTAGAGCCTTAGGCTTTGCGGTTGACGCCATAAAGGATTCAGTCCATCAGGCCTCCCGCCTTACGCTGTCTATAGTACATATGCGTAGGCTTCTATGGCTCAAAAACTGGTCTGCTGAAGCTCCCTGTAAGGAATGGCTGGTTAGCGTCCCATTTCATGGTGAACGCTTATTCAGGGAAAACCTGGACAAATATATCCAGAAAATTTCCAGCGGTAAAGATACGCCCTTGCCGGTTAAAAACAGAGTTAGAGGTCCCTCTTTAAGAGGCCTGCTTCTCCAGTCCCTGGGGCATCGGCTGTGTAACAGTTCCGACGGCCTCCTCGGTCAATTCCCGGGGGTAAAAAACAGGGACAATAGCAGGGTAATGAGAAACCCTGGGTCAGGGGAGGTACAAAATCTCCCCCAAAGTTAAATTCATTGAAGGGTTGCCCCCACTCAGTCGGGTGGGGGGAGGACTCCAGTTGTTCACAAGAGACCTGGCGGGACACGATCAAGACAGATAGGTGCTCTCCGCAGTATGTTTGGGATACAGATTGGAGTTAAGAGACTCTCCTCCTTCCCATTTTTTGAGGTCAAACGTGCCAAGGGATCCCCGGAAGAGAGAGTCCCTCCTGTTGGCACTAGAACAACTATTGCTCCAGGGAGTAATTATGGAGGTTCCCCTGGAAGAATGAGGGTTCGGGTTTTACTCAAACCTCTTTACAGTCCCGAAGCAAACGCGGACGGGAGGCCCATAATAATTCTAAAAGGGCTATACGAATTCCTGTATATCAGGACTTTCCGATGAAGTCGATCCGATCGGTGGCCACTGCCCTACAAGGGGAGGATTGGTTAGCCGCGATCGACATCAAAGATGCTTATTTGCACATTCCCATCTTTCCAGTCTACCAAAAGTTTCTACGCTTTGCAGTAGAAGGGCGCCATTTTCAGTTCAGAGCCTTACCCTTCGGTTTGGCCACAGCACCACGAGTGTTTACAAAAATTCTGGCCCTTTATTGGCCAATCTAAGAACACAAGGTGTAATGATAATGGCATATCTAGATGACTTGTTACTGATAGACCACTCAGTGAAAAAAACTAGACGTGGTCGTTCACAAGACAATCAAGTATCTGGAATCTCACGGTTGGATTATCAACCGAGACAAGTCAGCCCTAGAAACCAGTCAAAAGTCTGGAATACTTGGGGCTAAGGTTGGATTCAGGCCAGAGAAAAATATTCTTGCCTCGAGGAAAGGTGTTGTCTTTGAAAGATTTGATCCACTTAGTGGGTACAAAAAAGACAGCCGTCCATACACCTGTGCATAAGGCTGCTGGGAAAAATGGTGGCATCATTCGAAGCAGTACCCTACGGTCAATTCCATTCAAGGAATTTGCAAGGGGCCATACTGTCAGCCTGGAACAAAAAAGTTCAGGCCCTAGACTTACAATGTCCTTGTCCCCTTCCGTTCGCAAGAGCCTCCGTTGGTGGTTGATTCCCCAGAATCTGGAAAAAGGGAAATCCTTCAGTCTGATTTCTTGGAAGGTGGTCACTACAGATGCCAGCCTTATAGGCTGGGGAGCAGTACTGGAGCAATAGTCTCTCCAGGGCAGATGGTCGGATGCAGAAAAGGCCCTGCCCATCAATCTCTTAGAGATACGAGCAGCCCGGTATGCCCTAGTAGCATGGACATCCAAACTCCAAGGGTCCCCTGTCAGAATTCAATCAGACAATGCCACAGTAGTGGCATATATCAATCGTCAGGGGGGGCACCAGGAGTCGTGCAGCCCAAAGGGAAGTAAATTACATCCTGAGATGGGCAGAAAGATATGTCCCAGCCATATCTGCGGTATTCATTCCAGGGGTGGAGAATTGGAAGGCGGACTTTCTAAGTCGCCAACAATTATGCCCAGGGGAATGGTCCCTTCACCCCGAGGTTTTCTGGACAATATGTCAGCGGTGGGGAACATCGGATGTAGATCTTCTAGCATCCAGATTCAACGCAAAGGTGGACAGATTTGTGTCTCGCACAAGGGATCCCCTAGCTTGCGGCTCGGATGCCCTAGTGTTCCCTTGGGATCAGTTCAAGCTGATATATGCATTCACACCGCCACAATGGTTACCTCGATTATTCCGCAGAATCAGGGTAGAAAAGAAACCAGTGATTCTGGTGGCTCCAGCGTGGCCCCGAAGAGCGTGGTACGCGGAGATTGTAAAATGTCAGTGGGGAGTCCTAGGACTCTCCCACGCCGTCCGGACCTGCTTTCGCAAGGACCGATATACCACCCTTCCTTACCAGCCCTAGGTTTGACGGCCTGGCTATTGAAGCCCACATTCTAAAAAAGAGAGGGCTCTCTAATTCTGTGGTATCTACCATGATCAATGCCAGGAAGCCGGTATCCAGGCAGATCTACTATAGAATCTGGAAGGCGTACATCGCCTGGTGTGAGGCCAAGAAATGGCATCCACGTAAAAACGTAATAGGTAGGATTCTGGACTTCCTACAATGGGCTGTAGATAGGAAGCTTGCCTTGAGTACTATCAAGGGTCAGATTTCGGCCTTGTCAATATTTTTTCAAAGGCCCTTGGCTTCGCATTCACTAGTCAAAGCCTTTATACAAGGAGTGATGCGTATTAGTCCTCCGGTTAATATCCCCATATGTCCATGGGATCTAAACTTGGTTCTGTCGGTTCTACAGAAACAACCATTTGAACCATTACAGCATATTTCTTTGGTTCTTCTCACCAGGAAATTGATTTTTCTAGTAGCCATTTATTCGGCTAAAAGAGTGTCGGAATTAGCAGCTATGTCCTGTAAGGAGCCATATCTGGTTATCCATAAGGATAGAGTAATGTTACGCCCTCATCCAGCCTTTCTTCCTAAGGTGGTATCGAGGTTTCATTTGAACCAAGACGTGGTTCTTCCTTCTTTTTTCCCCAAACCTACTTCGGTAGAGGAAAAGTTATTGCATTCTTTGGATGTAGTAAGAGCAGTTAAAGCTTATCTAAAAGCCACTGCTCAGATTCGCAGAACGGATACTTTGTTTATTCTGCCGGAAGGCCCCAGAAGGGGTCAGGCAGCGTCAAAATCTACTTAGCCAAGTGGATTCGACAGGTCATAATGCAAGCCTATGGCTTGAGAAGTAGACCGCCTCTGTTCAAAGCTAGGGCGCACTCCACGAGAGCAGTTGGAACTTCATGGGCAGTGCATCACCAGGCCTCCCTGGCTCAAATCTGTAAGGCCGCAACATGGTCTTCAGTACACACGTTTACTAGGTTCTACCAGGTGGACGTTAGAAGTCAGGAGGATGTCGCCTTTGGGCGCAGTGTGTTGCAGGCCGCAAAAGATCCTCATGTCTGATAGCGCTCAGCTTATATATGGTGTATCCCCCCCCTTCATTGAGCATTGCTTTAGGACATCCCATTAGTAATGACTATGTCGCTCTGTGTCCCGTGATGTACGAGAAAGAAAATAGGATTTTTATAACAGCTTACCTGTAAAATCCTTTTCTTGGAGTACATCACGGGACACAGAGCTCCCGCCCCTCTTTGGGGACACTTATTGCTTTGCTACAAAACTGAGGTGCTCCCGGATGGGAGGGGCTTATATAGGGGAGGGTACTTCCGGTTTTGGAAGTTGCCAGTGCCAGCACCTGACGGTATCTATATAACCCATTAGTAATGACTATGTCGCTCTGTGTCCCATGATGTACTCCAAGAAAAGGATTTTACAGGTAAGCTGTTATAAAAATCCTATTTTTTACACCATTTTGGGACCATTGTCATTTTTACAGCGATCAGTGCTATAAAAATGCACTGATAACTGTAAAAATGACACGGGCAGTGAAGGGGTTAACCACTAGGTGGCGCTGCAGGGGTTAAGTGTTTCCTAGGGAGTGATTGTTACTGTTAGGGGACGTGGCTACACGTAATACGTCACTGATGACCGTTCCCGATCACGGGGAACAGTCATCAGTGACAGTGTCACTAGGCAGAATAGGGGAATGCCTTGTTTACAAAGGCATTCCCCTGTTCTTCTCTTGCCGACCGCAATCGCGGGACTCCCGGGAACATCGAGTTCCCGGGACCCGCGGCCGCACTCGCGAGGCTCGCGGCGGGCGCACGCGCGCCCGCAGGGCGACAAATTTAAAGGGACATACCTGTACGCCCATATACCTGCCCGTGCCATTCTGCCGACGTACATCGGCATGCGGCAGTCGGCAAGTGGTTAAGGTGAAAAAACATCTACGCATTGGCGGCCCCCCGAGCCCCTGTTTACTTACCTGACCCCTTTGAACGCCATGAACGCGCTGGCTTCTCGGTCAGCTTCTCGGCTCATTCATTGGTTGATTGAAAGCAGCGCAGCCATTGGCTCGCGCTGCTGTCAATCCTATCCAATGATGCGGCGTGCCGGGGGCGGGGCAGAGTGATACAGAGTGATACAGTGAGTGGCTATGGCTGCCGGCTGTATCATGGGAGCGCGCCCGCAAGAACTTACCACCATGCGAGAGAGCTTGCATGAAGGTGGAAAGTTCTTGTGTGGGGGAGCCAAGACAGCCGCCGAGGGACCCCAGAAGACCAGGTTCGGGGCCACTCTGTACAAAACGAGCTGAACAGTGGAGGTAAGTAATAACATGTTTGTTATTTAAAAAAAAAAAAACAATTCTCTTTAGTGTTCCTTTTAATAACTGCATTAGAAAATCTGATTGTTCTGAAAACAAACTTATTTGAAGAAACCTCCACTGGTGTACGGCCAACTTTACTCTCAGGACAGAGTCAAATGGCTTGATTTACTATAAGCAAATTGGCTATGTATTTCACAAGGGAACTTGCACTTTGCATGGGGTTTCCCCCCAGACCTTAGTGAATGAGGCAAAGCTCTGCTGACTTCCATCATCCAGTCATGTACAAGCGAAAATACTTATTTTTTCTTGCAAGTGATTGGGTAGTATTTGCAAATTGAAATTTTACCACATTCACTAAGCTCTCGGGGAAAATAGTTTGCAAAGTGCAACTTCCCTTGAACAGCCAGTTTGCTTTTAGTAAAATCAATCCCACTCTGATTAGCATATATTGTTAATAACATAATCTAGCAGAGGAAAGGCAGTGGGGAAACATTTTTAATGTCATATTTTGCTATTGCATATGTTTTAGCAAGCTCTTTCAGATTAAGGGCTCTTTCACACGGGCGGATCCCGTGATGATCCGCCTCGTGAACATTCGCTTGGTCAGCGGGAATCGCTCCGTTGATCCCCTCTGAGCCAGCAGATGACTTGTCCGTCTCTGCGCACTGTGTAGAAACGGACCGGTCAGATCGCCACTTTCCTCTATGGGGGGTTTGGATGAAAACGGACCGTCTGTCCGTTTTCATCCGATCCGATCCGCAGACGGATGGAAAAATAGGATTTTCCTCCGTCATGCTAAACGGACCATAGCGGAGACTGATGTCATCGGATGTCAGCGGATGTTCATCCGCTATCCCATAGGGATACATGTATGTCAGTTTTTCATCTTTTTAAAATAGATCCATTATAAAGAAATCCAAGTTTAAATATTTCTATATCAGACACATAAAGGTTCCTGCACATACATTTATTTTCCTGGAACGTTCTGCTTACCCTGGGGGCTCCTTGATTCTGGGACCGCTAGATCACAGTTTGACTTATGATTGTTTTAACACCCCTGACCATTCCCCTCTTTTCCATGTTTGCCACCCTCAATCTGACAATCAGATTTTTATGTTCACACGTCCCTCTTATATAGTCATAGTTCAGATTATTTTAAATATATGAAGGTGTGAAATAGGCTTCACAAGAAAACAGTACTTCCAGAATAGAAAAAAGGTGTTCTTTCTAACAAATTCCCTACAAGAACGTTGGAAAGAGGGGGATGGCAAATGCTACAGAAGTTGCAGATGATTACAGAAGAGAATACATGAAATAAAGACAGTTTATGGTTTAGGATTTACATAATTCAATTAAATACATTTAAGCTGTCGTTCTTTTTCCCAACAGCTAAGAGCAGAAATTCTACTAGGGGTCATGGTGGTATGTTAGAGCAACAGTGGCTGGAGGCAGCAGCACAGAGAGTCTGGGTATCATACACAATGCAGATTTAATGGTGGTGATTCTATCTGCGGTCCAATTTTAGTTACGCCATAACATGTTCCATTTAACATCCAACAGGCACTATTCACCACAGTGGATGATTTTATTTCAATTTTGGGAAGAATTCGGAATGGTTAAGTAAAGACAAAAGCTTTTACTGCTTCACTCACATCAGCTTGTACCAACATCCCAAACAAAAATAAATATATCGCTTGGCACGCCTAAACGCGTTACACGCTTGACGCATTTACAAGCTTTTTTTTTAACAAAACGCTGCTGCCAGGAGGAATGGCAAAATGTCCTGTGTGCATGAGGCCCTAATATGCCTGCACTGGTTTTTGGATCCTAATATTTATCATTATTATTATTTCATTATCAGTTATATTATATTCCAGCCTTGATGAAGGGAGTAATGCTAAGTACCTTTCATATAGGAGGAAGTTGGCGCTGGTACCAGAGACAATAAAACAACAAATAAGGTTGGGAATAAAAGCCAGGAAACTGAAATAAAAAAAAATATATTAAAAATACAAATCAGTGGATGCTATTAAAAATGTTCACATGAGTCTAAAACAAAATCTTTCTAGTCCATCCTAAACACTTAGAAGGCAGCCCAGTGAAGATGTTAAGCAAATCCAGGGAAGCTGAGGGGAGAAGCACAAAAGCGCCACTCTAAGTGCAGTAGTAACAGTAAAGTTTAATGGATAAAATGGAGAGGGAGCATGTATGTACTCGCAAACGTGGAGTTAAAAGTGGACATATAAGATGGAGAAGTCCATATTCTTTCTCAGGCAGAACGGTGGTGCGGAACCGATGGCGCTGGTAGCAGCCGACGCTTGCTGGGCCGCGATTCGACCGATGCAGGGAGGAACGGAGCCAGGGAAGGATTTTGTCATGTTAAAACCAAAAACATAAATGTTTTATTGTGATTTTATGTGATGGCCCAGCACAAAGTGGCACATAATTGTGAAGTGGAAGGAAAATGATAAATAGTTTTCAAAATGTTTTACAAGTAAATATCTTAAAAGTGTGGCGTGCATTTGTATTCAGCCCCCTGAGTCAATATTACAGATGCAAGTCTTTTTGGGGATGTCTCTACCAGCTTTGCACATATAGAGTGACATTTTTGCTCATTCTCCTTTGCAAAATAGCTCAAGCTCTGTCAGATTGGATGGAGAGCATCTGTGAACAGCAATTTTCAAGTCTTGCCAGAGGTTTTCAGTCGGATTTAGGTCTGGACTTTGACTGGGCCTTCTAACACATGAATATGCATTGGTCTAAACCATTCCATTGTAGCTCTGGCTGTATGTTTAGGGTCGTTGTCCTGCTGGAAGGTGAACCTAATGCCGCGTACACACGATCATTTTTCCCGTCGAGAAAAATTAAATTTTTTCCTTTGGACGAGAAAAACGATCGTCTGTGGGCTTTTTGACGTTTTTCTCGATGGGAAAAACGGCATTAATCACGACAAGAAAAATTAGAACATGCTCTAATTTTTCTCGTCGTGATTCCCGTCGTTTTTTTCCGCGGCAGTTTTCCCCAAAAAATGTCATTTAAAACGGCCGTGTGTGGGGGGAACAAGCTGTTCCTCGTTTTTCACGTCGATTTTCTCGACGGTGTTTTCACTGTCGAAAAAATTGATCGTGTGTACGCGGCATTAGCCCCAGTCTCAAGTCTTTTGCAGATTCTAACAGGGTTTCTTCTAAGATTGCCCTGTATTTGGCTCCATCCATCTTCCTATCAACTCTGACCAGCTTCCCTGTCCCTGTTGAAGAAAAGCATCCCCACAACATGATGCTGCCACCATCATGTTTCACAGTTGGGATGGTGTGTTCAGGGTGATGTGCAGTGTTAGTTTTCCAACACAAATAGTGTTTTGCTTTTAGGCCACAAAGTTCAATTTTGGTCTCATCTGACCAGAGCACCTTCTTCCACATGTTTGCTGTGTCCCCCACATGGCTTCTCGCAAACTGCAAACGGGAATTCTTATGGCTTTCTATCAACAATTGCTTTCTTCTTGCCACTCTTTCATAAAGGCCAGGTTTGTGGAGTGCATTACTAATAGTTGTCCTGTGGACAGATTCTCCCACCTGAGCTGTGGATCTCTGCAGCGCTTCCAGAGTTACCATGGGCCACTTGGCTGCTTCTTAGATTAATGTTCTCCTTTGCCGGCCTGTCAGTTTAGGTGACGGCCATGTCTTGGCAGGTTTGCAGTTGTGCCATACTCTTTCCATTTTCGGATGATGAATTGAACAGTGTTCCGTGAGATTTTCAAAGCTTAGTATACTTTTTTATTACCTAACTCTGCTTTAAACTTTATCCTTGACCTGTCTGGTGTGTTCCTTGGCCTTAATGATGCTGTTTGTTCACTAAGGCTCTCTAACAAACATCTGAGGGCTTCACAGAACAGCTGTTTTATACTAAGATTAAATTACACACAGGTGGACTCTATTTACTAATTAGGTGACTTCTGAAGGCAATTGGTACCACTAGATTCTAGTTAGGGGTATCAGAGTAAAGGCGGCTGAATACACATGCACGCCACACTTTTCAGATATTTATTTGTAAAAGATTTTGAAAAACATTTATTATTTTTCTTCAACTTCACAATTATGTGCCACTTTGTGTTGGTCTGTCACATAAAAATCCCCGATAAAATGCATTTACGTTTTTGGTTGTAACAAAATTTCAAGGGGTATGAATACTTTTTGAAGGCACTGTAGCAATTTCTTGTTCTTGTTCTTGGGTTTAGTTACCCTTTAACCTCCTTAGCGGTAATCCCGAATCAGGCTCGGGGTGAGTTTTTCATGCTAAGAGCGGTAACCCCGAGCCAGACTCGGGCTGCATCGCAGTATCCAGGGAGAGGTACTTACCTTGTTCCTTGGATCCTGCGAGGTCTCCCCGCAGTGTGTGTGAGCCAATTCTCGCTCGATTCACACTGCCGTGTGCCGAGCTCCGTTCCCTGCGACGTTGCGGCGCACGGGGGCGGAGTTCGGCGCCAAATTCACAAAAAAAAAACACAATACACATACAGTATACTGTAATCTTACTGATTACAGTTCTGTATCAAATAATTACACATCCCTTTTGTCCCTAGTGGTCTGTCCAGTGTCCTGCATGCAGTTTTATATTATAAATATCGTTTTTTCTGCCTGGAAACTGGAGATTGTCCATAGCAACCAAAAAGTGTCCCTTTATGTCAAAAGTGGTTTTAGACCAGCTAAAAAACAGCGATAATAAATTAGAATCACTTGCAGAATTGAGCGATAGCGATTTGTGGGGAAATTCATCATCAAACACTGAAATTAATGACAGTGACAATTCTGCAACTGAGCAAATTTCAGTGTTTTTGATTTGATTACATTAGTGAATAATTTTTATTATAATTACATTACTATTTGTTATAATTATTTATAGTTATTTATTATATTATAATTTATGATTTTGTGTTTCAAACTTTATCATACCTGGGATATCTACTAGACTCTTGTTTGGTCAGGTTTAAGTGAGTTATACCTAAGAATTGCAGGCCTACAATACATAGCACCAAATTTCCATGTGTAGCGGCCTCACCCCCGCCCCATTCAGTAATAAAACGGCTGGCTTGTCTAGGGGTATGTGGGAGGAGGGTGAGGTTCACTACGGCCTATGTCGTCTAGTGTGTAGAGGTGAAAGCCAACACTTGTTTTACCTTCGGGCCTGTGTTCTAGATGGAGCCTCTACTTCTCCTGTGGAGATTTGACTGTCAGTAATAGAGCCCCACACCATAAAAAGTCCAACACTCCTTTATTCTTCTTGAGTAGTAAACAGTATCAGTTGAACTTTTGGATAAACAGACAGGGTGTGGATACAAGTAGGTCCAGTCACAGTGAAACCTATTCCTTCTAGTGCAAATAGGCTTGGCGCACGGTCTCTGCCACCGACCGTGAGATTGGTCGCTGCCACCGACCGGGTGAACTGTTAATGCCCCTGCCACAGGCCTTCGAGCGGGTCTCTGCCACTGACCTGAGTTGACTAGGTGTACCGCTGCCACCGGCCGTGAACATGAATTTACCTTCCTTGCTGGATTGGCCCTTGTTGGGGAAAGGCATCCATCCGAACGGTCTCCGGAGGCCCACCTGGCACTGGCAATATGCTGCACCAGCTCTACAGGGGGGGGCACCTCTCCGGTCCCTTACGCCCTGGATTCAGGTGCCCGACACCAGGGGCACCTTAGGATAATCCCTCCCTCGCGGGAAGGTACTGGGCCCCAGGCCTTCGGTTAATTACCTCACCCCAGACTTAAGGTGTCTGGGATGGAACACGAACTCCACGTGTACAGGCCAAGGGCGCCTGGACACCGATCACGGACAGCAGCCCTCAGGCTGAAGGTGCCTGGGACTCGAAACTCGTGGTGAAGATGTCCGCCCCTTTATACCCTCTCCCAGCAAGCCCAGCGGGTTCCCCGCCCCGCCGTACAGCTGCTGCGAGAGGTCACAAAGGGTACGGAACTGCAGTGGTGGTTCAACCCTGGCCCAAAGCGACAGCGCCACCTACTGAGCCGCAGGGAACTGAACACCACTGATGTCTTCACATGAACAAAAACACAGCCCTACTCTACCAATTAGTGCATCTGGGTTGTACTACCACCCAGATGCTACCCCCTAAAAGTACATACCCGCTACACATGCAAAATAATTGTACCGCTTTTGGTCCAAAATTCCAGACAGAATCATACCGCCAGGGATGTTAAGCACTGTTGTTTAGTTAGGATTACTGTATGTTGTGGATTGTGTGGGCACAGGAACATCATGTTTAAGGGTGTTGGGTAATGAAAAGCAAATTTGCTGTTACAAGCAAAATGGGTAAGTATTGACTAGTTACATTTAATCACTTAAGAAGGTCCACATTACTGAAAATCCACTGGTCATCATTAACTGTGATAATATCTCCTGCTTCGGTCTACACCAGACATAGGCAGACTCCCCAACACCTGTTGAGTTTCTGTGTACAAGCAACAGCAAAGGTAGCTTGGAGCTAGGTGATTCTTCCAGACCACTGGTTGGCAATCAATACTGTAAAATAAAATAGAGATGTTTTGATTGGAATGAAACCATGTATGTTTCTTCTCTTTCAGTACATGTCGTGCCTGGGAAATAAAGTAGCACAAGCAAAATATGAGTCTAAAGTGCCAGCATTTTACTACAAGCCAGCAGCTTTTGACAGTCAGTAAGTAACACAAAGTCCTTTTCTTTTCCACTCTGTTTGTAAAATGTGTATACATGTCTTTGTACTTAGTAAAGGTGCAGGGGACGATGGTTTGTGCTAGCAACGGCAGCTACCAAAGTTGTGGCCACTGGCATTAGTGTACAGTATAGTGACCTGTATGCTTTCCACAAATTTGGATTCTGAGTGATGTCAACTAGACGGGCAGAACAGAAAAATGTTTTTTTTTTTTTTTTAACAAGAAGAAAGAAAAATGTGTTTAGTTTAATTTCAGATAGATTTGTTAGGTTACTAATTTTAGTTATGTTGATTTGCTTTGGAATTTCGTTTAGTTTTGTTTTGTTTTCGAACAAATTCCAACTTTTCGGGAAGATTTGATTAGAAAATATTGATCCGGTCCGAATTCTGTGTTGGTTGTTAGGCTTCATGCCCACGGACGTTTTTACAGCCGCGTTTTTTACAGCTTATAAACACCTGTCCGTGTTATTGTATCAATTTTTTGCATGTTTTTAAGCGTTTTTTTATGCCTAACGCCGACGCCGAGGAACGCACTGGTCCTGGGTTTTTTTTACAGCTTAAAAACGCCTATGCTATTTGCAGCTCAAAAATGTCTAGGTGGGCATGAAGCTATAGACTAACATGGACAGGCGTTTTTAAGCTGTCAAAAACGTGGCTGTAAAAACGTCCGTGGGCATGAGGCCTTAAGAAGCGGGGCATCCTCCCGGCTGCCGCATGCTTAACCACTTCAATACAGGGCATTTTCACACCCTTCCTGCACAGACCAATTTTTAGTTTTCTGCGCTGTCGCACTTTGAATGACAATTGCGCGGTCATGCAACACTGTACCCAAATGAAATCTTTGTTTCTTTCCCCACAAATAGAGCTTTCGTTTGGTGGTAATTGATCACCTTTGCGGTTTTTATTTTTTGCGCTATAAACAAAAGAAGAGTGACAATTTTGAAAAAAACATTATCTTTTACTTTTTGATTTAATAAATATCACAATTTTAAAAACAAAAAACTTTTTTTTCCTCAGTTTAGGCCGATATGTATTCTGCGACATATTTTTGGTAAAAAAAATTGCAATAAGCGTATTTGATTGGTTTGCGCAAAAGTTATAGTATCTACAAAACGGGATAGAATTATGGCATTTTAATTTTTTTACTAGTAATGGCGGCGATCTGCAATTTTTATTGTGACCGTGACATTGCGATGAACATATCAGACACTTTTGACATGTTTTTGGGACCATTCACATTTATACAGCGATTAGTGCTATAAAACTGCACTGATTACTGTGTAAATGTGACTGACAGGGAAGGGGTTAACACTAGGGGGCACTGAAGGGGTTAAATATGTTCCCTTGGAAGTGATTCTAACTGTAGGGGGAGGGGACTCACAAGGGGAGGAGACCGATCTGTGTTCCTCTTTACTGGGAACACACATCGGTCTCCTCACCTATGACAGGACACAGATCCACAGTCCTGCCGTAACTGTGGGCAATCGCGGTTGCCCGGTGGACATCGCGGCCGCCGGGCACGTGCACCGAGTCCCGAGCTAGACGGCCGGGAATCCCTGGACGTTATATGACGTCCGCCCGGAGGGACGAGAGGTTCCTGCGGACGTCATATTACTATACGCCGGGCAGCAAGTGGTTAACACCCAGCTATTCTTCACACAGAATTTGGTCCCCCCTAATTCTTACCAGGCCCGATTCCTAACAACCAGCTATTTTCAAATAAATTTAAATAATTTGTTTAATTTGGATGCTTCAAACATCCAAATGAAACAAACAAGTTTTGTTTATTTCACTACTGTTTATTTCGGATTCATTGAAATTCGTTACTGTTGTATTCGGAAATGCGAATACATTCGCATTTCCGAATAAAGAAAATTTAGATCAAGCTTCAACACAGAACAAAACAAACCACACATATCTAATGTCAATTACAACATTCTACAAGCAGCCGGCCTCAGTGGGCAGTCTTTACTGTGTTATAGTAGCAGGTGGGTAGGTAGTGCTACTATGACCAGTGCAGAAAATTGGATTGTCTACAATCCATTTAGCACAGTCCAGAGGTCATGAGGGAGATATATTTATTTAGTTTTTCTAAAACTCATTGTTATTCCCCTGTTCTCCAGGTGCTATGGTTTCATTCCTGAATTAAAAACCTACTGACAGGTATTTGGCCACCCAAAGCTGGCCCAGAATATGTGTGTTATCTATAGAAATCTAGACCAAATTTACAGAGTAGTGAAGTGGTGTCTCCCAAGGTGCAGTGTTGGGATCCTTACTTTTTAAACATATTTATTCATGATACAGAGTTTGAGATTAAAAGTACTATTTCTGTGTTTACAGATGACACCAAGTTACAGTGCATCCAGAAAGTTTTCACAGCGCTTGACTTTATCCACATTTTGTTATGTTACAGCCTTATACCAAAATGGATTCAATTCATTCTTTTCCTTAAAATTCTACAAACAATACACTGTAATGACAACCTGAAAGAAGTTTGTTTGAAATCTTTGCAAATTTACTAAAAATAAAAAATGAAAAAAATCACATGTACACAAGTATTAACAGCCTTTGCTCAATACTTTGTTGAAGCACCTTTGGCAGCAATTACAGCCTCAAGTCTTTTTGAGTATGGTTCTACAAGCCTACCACACCTATTTTTGGGCAGTTTCTCCCATTCTTCTTTGCAGAACCTCTCAAGCATCAGTGTACAGCCATTTTTCAGATCTCTCCAGAGATGTTCATTTAGGTTCAAGTCTGAGCTCTGGCTGGGCCACTCAAGGACATTCACAGAGTTTCCTGTAGCCACTCTTTTATTATCTTGGTTGTGTGCTTAGGGTCGTTGTCCTGTTGGAAGATGAACCTTCGCCCCAGTTTGAGGTCCAGAGCGCTCTGAAGTAGGTTTTCATCAAGGATGTCTCTGTACATTGCTGCATTCGTCTTTCCCTAAATCCTGACTAGTCTCCCAGTTCCTGCCACTGAAAAACATCCCCACAGCATAATGCTGCCACCACCATGCTTCACTGTAGGTATGGTATTGGCCAGGGGATGAGCGGTGCCTGGTTTCCTCCAGACATGACGCTTTCCATTCAGGCCAAAGAGTTAAATCTTTGTTTCATCAGACCAGAGAATTTTGTTTCTCATGGTCTGAGAGTCCTTCATGTGCCTTTTGTCAAACTCCAGGTGGGCTGTCATGTACCTTTTACTGAGGAGTGGCTTCTATCTGCCCACTCTACCTACAGGCCTGATTGGTGAAGTGTAGGGATGAGCTTTATGTTCGAGTCGAACATGCGTTCGACTCGAACATTGGCTAATCGCCTGTTCGGCGAACAATTTGGGGTGTTCGCTGCAAATTCGAAAAGCCACGGAACACTGTTAAAAGTCTATGGGAGAAATCAAAAGTGCTAATTTTATAGATTAATATGCAAGTTGTTGTCATAAAAAGTGTTTGGGGACCCCCGTCCTGCCCCAGGGGACATGTATCAATGCAAAAAAAAGTTTTAAAAACTACTGTTTTTTCGGGAGCAGTAATCTTAATAATGCTTAAAGTGAAACAATAAAAGTGAAATATTCCTTTAAATTTCGTACCTGGGGGGGGGTGTATAGTATGCCTGTAAAGTTGCGCATGTTTCCCGTGTTTAGAATTGTCCCTGCACAAAATGTCATTTCTGAAGGAAAAAAAGTCATTTAAAACCATTAGCGGCTATAATGAATTGTCGGCTCCCCGGCAATACAGATCAAAGTCATTGAAAAAAACATCAGGGGTCCCCCCCACAGTCCATTACCAGGCCCTTTGGGTCTGGTATGAATATTAAGGGGAACACCGAACCAAAAAAAAAAAAGAAGGGGTCCCCCCAAATTCCATATCAGGCCCTTCAGGTTTGGTATGGATATTAGGGTTGTCCCGATACCACTTTTTTAGGACCGAGTACTGATACTTTTTTTCATGTACTCGCCGATACCGATTACCGATACTTTTTTTTATTTTATTTAATCACTGCTGAAGAAACCCCCAGCAACCTTAAAGAACCTCTCAATTTTCACATTAACTGACAGAATTTAAAATAAAATTAAGCACTATAGGTGCAATACAGAATAGCTGTCAGCGGATGGCACTGCAATTCAGGTGATTCCAGGGAAGAAGGCGGGCCCCCCCCCCTTCAAGGCCCTCCTGAAGAGAGCAAAATAACCCAGAAAGGCAACCATCGGATCATAACAACAAGGGAGGGAGGAGGGAAAAGAAGAAAGGAAGTCTGTGTGCAATTGTGCATGTCAATCATGTCACTGTCACCAGTCACCACGCTCTCCACCCCCGCCCTGCTCTCTGCCCCCTCTCCACCTGCTCTCTCATAGTATCCTATCTAGGGCTCCGGGAGCATTTGAGCAGCAGAAAGGCAAGACAGGCAAGGCAATTGGATCAGATCAGATTCATTTTACTTACCTGCCTGAAGACTCGCTCTGCTCTCTGCTCTGGTCTACGCCACGCTCTCCGCCTTGGTCTCCGCCCCACTCTCCGTCCTGGTCTCCGCCCCCCGCCGCACACTCTCCGTCCCGCTCTCCGCCCCCGCTACGCTCTCCGCCCTGCTCTCCGCTCTGGTCTCCGCCCCCCGCTGCAACTCTCCGCCCTGGTCTCCGCCCCCCGCCATGCTCTCCGCCCTGCTCTGCCCCCCGCCCCGCTCTCCACCCCCTCTCTGCGTCCGCTCTGAAAAAAATAATAATAATAAAGTATCGGACTGGGCATCGGGAGCATTTGCGCGAGTACAAGTACTCGCGCAAATGCTTGGTATCGGTACCGATACTAGTATCGGTATCGGGACAACCCTAATGGATATTAAGGGGAACCCCGCACCAAATAAAAAAAAATGGCGTGGGTCCCCCCCAAAAATCCATACCAGACCCTTCAGGTCTGGTATGGATTTTAAGGGGAACCCCGCATCAAAATAAAAAAAACATGGCGTGGGGTCCCCCCAAAACTCCATACCAGACCCTTATCCGAGCATGCAACCTGGCAGGCCGCAGGAAAAGAGGGGGGGACGAGAGAGCGCCCCCCCTCCTGAACCGTACCAGGCCACATGCCCTCAACATGGGGAGGCTGTCCCCATGTTGATGAGGACAAGGGCCTCATCCCCACAACCCTTGCCCGGTGGTTGTGGGGGGTCTGCGGGCGGGGGGCTTATCGAAATCTGGAAACCCCCTTTAACAAAGGGGAACTCCAGATCCCGGCCCCCCCTATGTGAATTGGTAACGGGGTACATTGTACCCCTACCATTTCACAAAGAAAGTGTAAAAATTTGTAAAAAACACACAGACACAATTGGACAAGTCCTTTATTTAAAAATAAAATAAAAAAATAAATAAATTCCAGCGATGTAATCCCATCGATGTCCAACGATGATCCATTCTCCAGCGACGCTGCAGTCTCCCCTCTCCAGCAGGAACGAAACCCCCATGACGCGTAAGAGGGGGCGGGTCACCCGTCCTTATCATAGGGAACCCCTGGGGTTCCCTATGATAAGGACGGATGACCCCGCTCCGTGACGTCACAGGGCGGGGTCATCCGCTTCCAGATTTCGATAAGCCCCCCGCCCGCAGACCCCCACAACCACCGGGCAAGGGTTGTGGGGATGAGGCCCTTGCCCTCATCAACATGGGGACAGCCTCCCCATGTTGAGGGCATGTGGCCTGGTACGGTTCAGGAGGGGAGGCACTCTCTCGTCCCCCCCTCTTTTCCTGCGGCCTGCCAGGTTGCGTGCTCGTATAAGGGTCTGGTATGGATTTTTCGGGGGACCCCACGCCATTTTTTTTTTCATTTTGGTGCGGAGTTCCCCTTAAAATCCATACCAGACCTGAAGGGTCTGGTATGGATTTTTGGGGGGGACCCCACGCTATTTTTTTTTAAACCTGAAGAGCCTGAAGAGCCTGATATGGAATTTGGGGGACCCCCACGTTTTTTATTTATTTTTTGGTTCGGGGTTCCCCTTAATATTCATACCAGACCCAAAGGGCCTGGTAATGGACTGTGCGGGGGACCCCTGTCGTTTTTTTTAAAGACTTTGATCTGTATTGCCGGGGAGCCGACAATTCATTATAGCCGCGAGTGGTTTTAAATGACTTTTTTTCCTTCAGAAATGACATTTTGTGCAGGGACAATTCCAAAAACGGGAAACATGCACGACTTTACAGGCATACTTTAGACACCCCCCAGGTACGAAATTGAAAGGAATATTTCACTTTTATTGTTTCACTTTAAGCATTATTAAAATCACTGCTCCCGAAAAAACGGCTGTTTTTAAAACTTTTTTTTGCATTGATACATGTCCCCTGGGGCAGGACCCGGGTCCCCAAACACTTTTTATGACAATAACTTGCATATAAGCCTTTAAAATGATCACTTTCGATTTTTCATGTTCGTGTCCCATAGACTTTAACGGTGTTCGCGTGTTTGAACACATTTTTTGCCTGTTCGCATGTTCTGGTGCAAAACGAACAGGGGGGTGTTCGGCTCATCCCTAGTGAAGTGCTGCAGAGATGGTTGTTCTTCTGGAAGGTTCTCCTTTCTCCACAAACGCTGGAGCTCTGTCAGAGTGACCATCAGGTTCTTGGTCACCTCCCTGACTAAGGCCCTTCTCCCCCGATCGCTCAGTTTGGCTGGGCGACCCGCTCTAGGAAGAGTCCTGGTGGTTCCAAACCTCTTCCATTTATGGATGATGGAGGCCACTGTGCTCATTGAGACCTTCAATGCAGCAGAAATGTTTCTGTACCCTTCCCCAGATCTGTGCCTCCATATAATCCTGTCTCAGAGGTCTACAGACAATTCCTTGGACTTCATGGCTTGGTTTGTGCTCTGACATGGACAGTTAAAGTGGTTGTAAACCCAATAAAAAAATAAATAAAAAAAAAACCTGCAAGACAAAGGCATAATGAGCTAGTATGACTAGCATACTAGATCATTATGCATTACTTACCTTACATCTAAGCCCACGAATCCGTTCTCGTCTCCCCCTTGAGCCGCAGCCATCTCTCCCGGACGTTACTTCTGGGTATCGCCGCTCCTGCGCTGTGATTGGCCGGAGCGGCGATGACGTCACTCAGCGCGTGCTGTGATTGGCCTTAAAACCGGCGTTATCATTCATAAAACCAACATTTACAGTGCGCCATACACATCGGTGTACTCTTTTTTGCAAATATCTCCTAAACCTTGTAGGTTTAGGAGATATTGCAAACACCTACAGGTAAGCCTTAATCTAGGCTTTCCTGTAGGTGCAAGTTTCAAGAGTGGGTTTACAACCACTTTACCTGTGGGACCGTATATAGACAGGTGTGATCCTTTCCCAATAATGTCCAATCAAATGAATTTACCACAGGTGGACTCCAATCAAGTTGTAGAAACATTTCAGGCCGGGTTCACACTGGTGCGACACGACAGCCGTCCTACTGTGGATCCGACTTTGCCCTGCGACTTGAAGCCGACATACGTCCAACTTTCAATTAAAGGGGATCCGACTTGGTTCCCCGCCAACACCAGGCACTGTGTTTGGTATGAATCTTGAGGGGGAATTCCACGCCAAATTTTAAATAAAAAACCGGCATGGGTTCCCCCTCCAAGAGCATACCAGGCCCCTGGGTCTGGTATCTATTTTAAGGGGAACCCCTACACCAAAAAAACAGCGTGGGGGTTCCCCCAAAATCCATACCAGACCCTTATCCGAGCACGCAGCCTGGCCGGTCAGGAAAGGGGGTGGGGACGAGCGAGCGGCCCCCCTCCTCCTGAACCGTACCAGGCCGCATGCCCTCAACATGGGGGTGGGTGCTTTGGGGCAGGGGAGCGCCCTGCGCCCCCCCACCCCAAAGCACCCTGTCCCCATGTTGATGAGGACAAGGGCCTCTTCCCGACTACCCTGGCCGTTGGTTGTCGGGGTCTGCAGGCGGGGGGCTTATCGGAATCCGGGAGCCCCCTTTAATAAGGGGGCCCGCAGATCCCGGCCCCCCACCCTATGTGAATGAGTATGGGGTACATCGTACCCCTACCTATTCACCTGGAGGAAAAGTGTCAAGAAAAAAAAACACACTAGACAGGTTTTTAAAGTATGTTAATGGTGAATTACTGCGCTAGTCCTGGTAATGTACAATGTACTGCTGCAATTTAATATGTGAGACACACATAATATAACAAAATTCTAAAACGATAAACTGCGCACATACCAAAATTAATACCTCTAAAATGTGTGTGCATACAGATGAGGATGTGACCTCTCTCCATACAGTGTTAAATAAAAACAAACAAAAAGTGAAAAAACTTAAATGTTCCAACTCCAAACAATATTGTTAGAGTAACCTAATAAGTGCTTGTATTCTGAAGTCTCTTCTCAAATATCAGAATGATTAATAGGAAGCATTAGATGAACTTTCTCCCATCTGATATTATCACCATATTATTCCAAGTGAAAGTATAAGATGAATGATAGAGTCTTTTCACCCAAATATCTTCAGTGATGATTGACAAACACCCAAAAAAAAGAGAAGTGATGATAGTGTGACAGAAGGATCCTCCACCAATGATATGCTGCCGCTTACCAGAAGGTAAGATCTCTTTTTAGGGAGATCGTACACGCTTGGGGCTATTTCCCCAGCCCTGGGTCTTTGCACTCTGGTGCTGAATGTATCGTCAGTATTTTTCAACCGCAAGATCCGTAACAGCATCCGTATTCATTCCCATGCAAACAGAAAGGGGGGTGCCACCATAGCGTAATTCCATAAAAGCATTTATTCAAGATGAAAAGATTTGCACTTACAATTATGCAGATGGTAGTAGGCAGTTTCAATAAAATTCGAGCCGGCCGGCTCTCGATCACAGCCCGTGACTTCCGGGACTGGCAGTACGCGGTGACGTCAGCACGCCGCTTTACCCTACGCCGTTTTGTCAAAATTGACGTCTTCCAGGGGCACAGGCGGCGTGCTGACACACCGCCTTAAATACACATCATCATGGTAAGTAACGCCCAGTTCTGATCTCCTGGCGTCCACCATCTCAAATCGCCATTTTGAAAGCTGGCATTTAACCTCACTGTGCGAAGTATGAGCGAGCGCCCACATCGTACTTGCAATTAAAATTCCCCATTGGGTGTAAAAATGCATGGATTAAAATACAAAATTAAAAAAAGGATAAATTAGAAATTGTTTATTTAAACTATCATCTCCTTTATATCTATCCATATCGGACAACACAAGGCCTCAGCGGCCATATCTGCTACTACAGAGGAACCCTATATGACAGCCTCACCTGATGTCAGATCCAAATAGAAATTTATTTCCCCCATATTGAATACAAAAAGAGAGAATTGTATTAATTTTATTATAAAAGAGAAAATTTGTTTGGATTTATTAAAAGAGGAAAATGTTCATCCCTCCGTGCACATTAAATGTCAAGAGATATGAATGCTTCCCTCTGATGCAACGCATTAGTGATAATGCTAGCACCTTTCCTTATGCTGAAAGCACTTTTTTTGAAAAGATAAAAAATTAAAAAAAAGGGAAAAGAAAAATAATGCTATCAGTATTGGTTAATTTGGATGAAACCCCTGTCCCCTATAGAGGACAACCTCATCCTAAAATGTAATCTACCTCTCCTGCACCACTTGTATCACACAGGCTGGATGTTTAATTAAGTAACACCCAAAGGTTTTCTTATTCTCATGAGCCTCTCTATGCAACCTCACAATGTTATGGGCATCCATTATATGTCCCATTTATAGACAAAAAGATACTTAAAAAGAGAAGAGAAGAATATATAAAAAAATATATATAAAAAAGATACCAAAACAGGGGGGGGGGGGGGTTTGGTATGTACTGACCCCCAAGTGCTCTATTTTCAATTAGAGTACCTTTCTTATTCCGACAACCAGGAAATCAGAACCAGTTCACATTCAAACAGTGTCAACCATTATCAATAAATGCATTGACATCTGTGTCAATGTTGAGGCCGTACGGTGTATACCAAAGAAACCTTTGTATCCACGCCATCTCTAGCCTTGAAATTTCTCTCACTAGAGAGCTCCCCCTCCAGTGAGCACTAAACGTATCTATTCCTAGAAAGAGTGTGTTGGCTGGATTACGGTTGTGGTGGATAGCATAATGTTTGGAAACAGAATGAAAACGAAAACCACTTTTAATGTTGGTAATGTGTTCCCCCAAACGGACCTGCATAGATCGTTTAGTTCTACCAATGTACTGGAGCCCGCATGGACATTGTAAAAGATATACAATGCCCGTTGAGCTACAAGTAATGAAAGGCTCAATTTGATGTACTTTAGATATGCTCGTTGATACGAATGATTCAGTTTTTCTGTTTCTAATTTTATTTAGTTTACAGACCTGACATCTATGACATTGATGGTTTCCAGTAATATTCTGGAAAAATTACACCTTCTTATTTGGAGGGTCTACAACATTCGGGGCAATCCTATCCCTTAGGGAGGGTTTTTAAAGTAATTTATTAGGCAGCTTCGGGGGTCTTCTTCCGACTTCGGGGGTCTTTTTCCAACTTCGGGGGTCTTCTTCCGACTCTCCGGCCTCTTCTCGCGCTCTCCGGTTCTTCGCCCGCTCTCCGGTGCTTTCTGCCTTCTGGCAGGCACTCCGCTATCTTCTGCCAGCTCTTTGCTAGTGGGGACCCGGTCTTCCCCGTCAGCTTCCCTCTTCTCTTGTCCCGATGTTGACACGCCGCTGTCTCCCGCTGTAATGCCGTGTGCGTGGCGCGTAACGACTTATGTAGGCATGGGGCGTGGTCACCGGGTGATGTCACCAGGTGACGCCCGCCCCCTTATGACGTTGCATCCCATAATGTCCCGGGACTGCGACGTTATAAGGGGGCGGGGTCACCGGGTGACATCATCCGGTGACCATGCCCCATGCCTATATAAGTCGTTGCGCGACGCGCACACGGCATTACAGCGGGAGACAGCGGCGTATCAACATCGGGACAAGAGAAGAGGGAAGAATACGATGGGGAAGACCGGGCCCCCGCTAGCAAAAGGCCGGCAGAAGGCAGAAAGTCGGAAGAAGACCCCCGAAGTCGGTAGAAGACCCCCGAAGCTGCCTAATAAATTACTTTAAAAAGCTGTCTGGTGTGTTTTTTTCATTGACACTTTTCCCCCAGGTGAATGGGTAGGGGTACCATGTACCCCATACTCATTCACATAGGGTGGCTGGGATCTTGGGGCTCCCGGATTCCGATAAGCCCCCCGCCCGCAGACCCCAACAACCAACGTCCAGGGTTATCGGGAAGAGGCCCTTGTCCCCATCAACATGGGGACAGGGTGTCACGATCAGGCGTCGGGCTTGAAGACCAGTTGCTATAGCAGTTGTAGGACAGGTATACAGGCAGTCACTTCTGGCAGATGACCCAGGCTCACCTGAGTTGCGGAGTCTAAGTACTAGCTGGTTTTCCCCAGAGCTCCTGATGGTGGAGATGAATTTAGCTGCAAGCTAGTACCAGGTCTCGGTCCTCAAGTTTGCCCCACCAGGGTGTGAGCAAGCCGGGGTCCAATAGCGGATAAACAGACAAGGATGAAACAGCAGCGTGGTCAGAAAACAAGCCAAGGAATCAATCACGAGTGGCTGCAGGTTTGGATCAAGCATTAGAGTGGTCAAAGAACAGGCCGAGTGTCAAACACGGGTGGTTGCAGATTGGGATCAGGCAGTAGAGAAGTCTAGGAACAAGCCAAGGGTCAATCACGAGTGGTTGTAGGTACAGATGAAGGCAGGAAAGACAGCAGCAAGGCACTGGCAGGGAAGGCACAATAACCTGGCAAAGAGGAAGTGCTGAGACAAGGCTTTTATAGGAAGTTCATGAGAGGAGCAAGGAGTTCAAGGTTCAACAGTAATCAAGACTCAAGGCAGGGTTGTCCACTGGATCAGCTTTGTCCAGGTTAGCTCAGTGGGAAGAGTCAACGCCAGACACCGACAAGGTCCCAGGTTCAAGCCCAGGTCCTGACACAGGGTGCTTTGGGGTGGGGGGCCGCAGGGCTCCCCCCTGCCCCAAAGCACCCACCCCCCATGTTGAGGGCATGCGGCCTGGTACGGTTCAGGAGGGGGGGGCGCTCGCTCGTCCCCACACCCTTTCCTGACCGGCCGGGCTGCGTGCTCGGATAAGGGTCTGGTATCGATTTTGGAGGAACCCCACGCCCCACGACCCAAGGGCCTGGTATGCTCTTGGAGGGGGAACCCATGCCGTTTTTTTATTTAAAATTTGGCGTAAAGTTCCCCCTCAAGATCAGCAGAGCACAAGTCGCATGCCAAAGTCGGATCATGCAAGACGGCGTTCCGACTTTGATCCGACTTCAATGATAGTCAGTGGGCTGAAGTAGGATCAAAGTCGGACCAAAGTAGAACAGGGAGCATTTTCAAAGTCAGACCGACATGTGTCGGTCCAGTTAAGACGGCTGCCATAGGGAAACATTGATTTTCACACGTCATGCGACATGAGCTCCCAATGTCGGAGCATTTGTCGGACAAGTGTGAACCCGGCCTCAAGGATGATCAGTGGAAACAGGAGGCACCTGAGCTCAATTTTGAGTGTCATGGCATCGTTTTTTATTTTTAATAAATTTGCAAAGATTTCAAACAAACTTCTTTCACGTTGTCATTATGGGGTATTGTTTGTAGAATTTTGAGGAAAATAATTAATTGAATCCATTCAGGAATAAGGCTGTAACATAACAAAATGTGGAAAAAGTGAAGTGCTGTGAATACTTTCTGGGGAAAATGTATGAAGCTCGATATGCTCCTTACAGGATGTCTACAACTTACAGTACATGCAGACATTATTGCATTGTTTGCCTGGGCAACTAGATAGCAAATAAGGTTTAATGTTGATATGTAAATGTATGCACTTGCAGGCTAAAAACATGCATGCATCTAGGGGGAATACAACTGCAGGAGTCAATAATCGAGAATGAACTGGGTGTTCTGGTAGATCATAGACCTAAAAACAGCATGCAGTGCCAAGCTGCAGTTTCTACACCAAGCAAAATACTTGGTTGTATTAACCGCTTAAGGACCGCCTCCTGTATATATACGTGGGCAGAATGGCGCGGACAGGCAGAAGCACGTACAGGTACGTCCTCTTTAAGATGCCGCCAGCAGCGTGCTCGCGACCATGCCACTTTCTCCGTGAGCCCGACCGTGGGTCCCGCAGACTCGATCGCCGTGGGGATACCCGCGATCGTCTCACGGAGAGATAGAGCGGGGAGATGCTAATGTAAACAAGCATCTCCCCGCTCTGCCTAGTGACAATGACAGTGATCACCGCTTCCTGTAATCGGAAGCGGTGATCACTGTCTTGTCCCACACAGCCCATCCCCCTACAGTTAGAAGCACTCATCAGGGCACACTTAACCCCTACAGCGCCACTTGGTGGTTAACCCCTTCACTCCCAGTGTCATTTTCATAGTAATCAGTGCATTTTTATAGCACTGATCGCTGTAAAAATGACAATGGTCCCAAAAATGTGTCAAAAGTGTCCGATGTGTCTGCCATAATGTCGCAGTCACGATCAAAATCGCTGATCGCCGCCATTGCTGGTAAAAAAAAAAATATTAAACAAATACCATAAAACTACCCCCTATTTTGTAGACACTATAACTTTTGCGCAAAACAATCAATAAACGCTTATTGCAATTTTTTTTACCAAAAATATGTAGAAGAATACGTATCGGCCTAAACTGAGGAAAAAAATAATTTTATATATATTTTTTGGGGATATTTATTATAGCAAAAAGTAAAAAATATTGCATTTTTTTCAAAATTGTCGCTCTATTTTTGTTTATAGCGCAAAAAAAAACCCGCAGAGGTGATCAAATACCAGCAAAAGAAAGCTCTATTTGTGGGAAAAAAAGGATGTCAATTTTGTGTGGGAGCCACGTCGCACGACCGCACAATTGTCTGTTAAAGCGACGCAGTGCCGAATCGCAAAAAGTGGGCCTGGTCTTTGACCAGCAAAATGGGCTGAAGTGGTTAAACAAGGTATAGACTCCAGAGGAAGAGGCATAAACTTTGCCTTGTACAAATCAATAGTAGGAGCTAATCTGGAATATGCAGGTTAGTTTTGCACATTGGTTCCCAAAAAGGAAATTAGGGAACTGGAGAGAGTGCAGAGAAGGGCAACCAAACTGATAAGAGGAATGAAGGACCTTGGCTAAAAGGAAAGATTAGCTGAAATAGAGCTGCACGATTAATTGTTAAAAGATCATGATCTCAATTCGACCCCGCACACGATCTTAATCCAGCATTTTCACGATTGATGTAAGTGCAGAGCACTTCCCCCAGCTCACAGCTGTAAAAAAAAAACAGCTGGCAGTGTTTATCAACAACATTGCTCAGCACTGAAAGAGACAGGATAAAAAGAAACATTGTATCTTCTTATCTGTCAATCTGTTTATTAATTTACAGATCAAAGGGATGAACTTCGGTCTGCAAATGAAGTCAGTTAAAAGCATCCTTGTCAAGTAAAAACATTTTTTGGGGGTTTTCATGAAATCGTTCCTCTGTTTAACCTCTTATTAACCCCATTAATTTACTTTAATCAGCCTTATTAACTCATTCTCCTTCTCCATGTACCGGTAATTATTATTTTTCTGATGATTTTTATTTATTTTTTATTTACTTCTATTTTATAAACTATTAATAATGAAAACTTTTTTTTTGTTTGCTTTGTTCATTTAATATTTTTACACCTTTACCCACTTCAGCCCCAGAAGGATTTACTCTCTTCCTAACCAGGCCAGTTTTTGCAATATGGCACTGTGTCGCATTAATTGACAATTGCGTGGTCGTGCAACGTTGTACCCAAACAAAATTGATGTCCTTTTATTTCCCATAAATAGAGCTCCACTCTTCCTCCAGACTCTGGAACCTTGATTTCCAAATAAAATGCAAAATTTTCCACAGTCCGTGATGATTTAGGGAGCCATGTCATCTGCTGGTGGTGATCACTGTGTTTTATCAAGTCCAAAGTCAGCATAGCCTTCTGCCACGAAATTCTAGAACACTTCATGCTTCCCTCCGCTGACCATCTTTATGGAGATGCTGATTTAATTTTCCAGCAGGACTTGGCACCTGCCCACACTGCCAAAAGTACCAGTACCTGGTTTATTGACTGGCCAGCAAACTCCCCTGATCTAAACCCCATAGAGAATCTGTGGGGTATTGTCAAGAGGAACAACAATGTAGACAAGCTGAAGGCCGCTATCAAAGCAACCTCGGCTTCTATAACACCTCAGCAGTGCCACAGGCTGATCGCCTCCATGCCACGCCGCATTGATGCAGTTATTTAAGCAAAAGTGTTGTAATATGTTGGCCGATTTATGTGGGATATTATATTTTATATATATATATATATATATATATGTACACATACAGTACAATATTGACCAGGCCAGATTTTAGAATGGTTGAGTTGTCTGAGCCAACTCAATTTTAATATATCAAAGGGGACTTGTTGATGTTAATATGCAAGAATACAAATTAGGAATGTAGGCATTCCAGGACAAGTCCATTTTACACATAAAAAGGGTGTAAAAGGTTGTACAGGTCACATTGGTACCTGTTAATATAATTGCACATATCAAAGGGGACTTGTTCATGTTAATATGCAAGAATGCAAATTAGTGCAGTTGATGACTGCAGCGGTTTACGGCTGGGGGTCATTATCTGTCACTCTGAAAGACAGAGCGTAGATCAAAGATGGCCAATCAAATTGCTCAGCCATTCAGTGTATAGGCAATATAATCTGGAGTTCAGTCTTGTCATTCCCTATGATTATGAAGGCACAGATCTAAACATGGGACTCTGAAGGCTGGTATTCGTTGTCATATTTACTCTGTGGGATTTTTGTCATCTGTTGCAAGTATTGGACTTTGTTCTGTGTTGGAAGTCAAAATAAAGTGTTCTCTCTGGAAGAATTGGGTTGCTGCTGGAAAATTACTTAATACTTAAACATCAATTATCTAACCACTATATTACTTCACTACAAAAAGGAGCCCCGACCACGTATTGAGTACATACTATACTGTACACTGACATACTTTTCAGTAAGCCAACATTTTTGTATTAAAAATCCTTTTTCTTATTGGTCTTATGTAATATTCAAATTTTCTGAGATACTGAATTTTGGGTTTTCACTAGCTGTAAGCCATAATCATCAAAATTAAAAGAAAGAAATGCTTGAAATATATCACTCTGTGTGTAACACATCTATATAAAATATATGAGTTTCACTTTTTGAATGAATTACTGAAATGAATTAACTTTTTGATGATATTCACATTTTATGAGATGCACCTGTATATTCATTTACTTAACCACTTAAGGACCGCCTAACGCCGATATACGTTGGCAGAATGGCACGGCTGGGCACAAGCACGTACAGGTACGTTCCCTTTAAGATGCCCAGCCGTGGGTCGCGCACCGCCAGCGGCGCGCTCGCGACCCGGTCCTGAGCTCCGTGACCGCGCCCGTGGGACCCGCGGACCCAATTGCCGCCGGTGTCCCGCGATCGGATCACAGAGCTGAAGAACGGGGAGAGGTAAGTGTAAACAAACCTTTCCCCATTCTTCCTAGTTAGAGTGTCACTGATCGTCGTTCCCTGTCATAGGGAACGACGATCAGTGACGTCACACGCCAAGCCACGCCCGCACACAGTAAGAATCACTCATTAGGTCACACTTAACCCCTTCAGCGCCCCCACAGATTAACCCCTTCACTGCCAGTGTCACTTTCACCGTAATCACTGCATTTTTATAGCACTGATTGCTGTAAAACTGACAATGGTCCCAAAATGGTGTCAAAAGTGTCCGATGTGTCCGCCATAATGTCACAGTCACGATAAAAATTGCTGATCGCCGCCATAACTAGTAAAAAAAAAATTATTAATAAAAATGCCATAAAACAGTACCCTATTTTGTAGAAGCTATAACTTTTGCGCAAACCAATACATAAAGGCTTATTGCAATTTTTTTTATTTTTTTTTACCAAAAATATGTAGAAGAATACGTATCGACCTAAACTGAGGAAAAAATATGTTTTTTTATATATTTATTGGGGATATTTATTATAGCAAAAAGTAAAAAATATTGAATTTTTTTCAAAATTGTCGCTTTATTTTTTTTTATAGCGCAAAAAATAAAAACCACAGAGGTGATCAAATACCACCAAAAGAAAGCTCTATTTGTGGGAAAAAAAGGACATCAATTTCGTTTGGGAGCCAAGTCGCACGGCTATTGTATTGTGACTGTACTATCTGCCCCCATGTTCTAAAGCTCTGCGCAAACCATTGGCGCTATATAAATCCTGTATACTGTAATAATAAAAGTAATTGTAATAGTTCTTGCCTTTTACAATCCCCAGGAGTGAGCCGGATTTTCTTCACAGCATGACCCTTAACAACCTTTCCTATGTAGCAGAGACTTCATGTTCATAGATGTGGTGCATTACAGCATCTTATTGTATTTTCACAAACCCAATGATCCATAGCTGCTGTAGAAAAGCCTGTGTGCAGATAGAGCAGCATTGATGATATGTCTAATGCATGGACTTTCACTGTGAATTATGTGTCTTCTGTGTTCAATTGCAGAGTGCTTCGGGAGCAGTGGATCCGGGCCAAATATGAGAGAAAAGAGTTTATCTACATCGAGAAGCAGGAACCTTATTCTGCAGGTATGGACAGGAATGCAAGCACATTTTATCAATCCTTATTTGCCTGGATTGTAAACGCAGGAACCAGAGCTTCACATGAGTCTCATTTGATTCTTTTGAGTTGAGCTTCAATTTCAAATGATTGCAGGTACTTACTGTATATAGTGCCGACAATTTATGCAGCAATTTACATATATATGTTATAAAACATTTACAGCCCTATTCTAGGCGTTATTTTTATTTTATTTTTAAATTTCCTTTAAGCCTAGGCTTATGACATCATGCACAGCTCTCTCTCTCACTCTTGTGAGAGTTTGCCAGGAAGGGAGGGGGGATGAGTCATAAGAGGGCCAATGAAAGCTGCAGAGCTGGAGGTGTGCCTCTGTGTAAATCTAGGAAGTGAACATTCAGCAGCTTCACCTGCCCACATTTAAAATGGCTGCAGGCAGACTTAGTGGAGAGAGATTTCTGCAGCATATTTGGCAAGTACAGAATCGAATCACAGTGTGTATACAGGTCCTTCTCAAAAAATTAGCATATTGTGATAAAGTTCATTATTTTCTGTAATGTACTGATAAACATTAGACTTTCATATATTTTAGATTCATTACACACAACTGAAGTAGTTCAAGCCTTTTCTTGTTTTAATATTGATGATTTTGGCATACAGCTCATGAAAACCCCAAAATCCTATCTCAAAAAATTAGCATATTTCATCCGACCAATAAAAGAAAAGTGTTTTTAATACAAAAAAAAAGTCAACCTTCAAATAATTATGTTCAGTTATGCACTCAATACTTGGTCGGGAATCCTTTTGCAGAAATGACTGCTTCAATGCGGCGTGGCATGGAGGCAACCAGCCTGTGGCACTGCTGAGGTGTTATGGAGGCCCAGGATGCTTCGATAGCGGCCTTAAGCTCATCCAGAGTGTTGGGTCTTGCGTCTCTCAACTTTCTCTTCCCAATATCCCACAGATTCTCTATGGGGTTCAGGTCAGGAGAGTTGGCAGGCCAATTGAGCACAGTAATACCATGGTCAGTAAACCATTTACCAGTGGTTTTGGCACTGTGAGCAGGTGCCAGGTCGTGCTGAAAAATGAAATCTTCATCTCCATAAAGCTTTTCAGCAGATGGAAGCATGAAGTGCTCCAAAATCTCCTGATAGCTAGCTGCATTGACCCTGCCCTTGATAAAACACAGTGGACCAACACCAGCAGCTGACATGGCACCCCAGACCATCACTGACTGTGGGTACTTGACACTGGACTTCAGGCATTTTGGCATTTCCCTCTCCCCAGTCTTCCTCCAGACTCTGGCACCTTGATTTCCGAATGACATGCAAAATTTGCTTTCATCCGAAAAAAGTACTTTGGACCACTGAACAACAGTGCTGCTTCTCTGTAGCCCAGGTCAGGCACTTCTGCCGCTGTTTCTGGTTCAAAAGTGGCTTGACCTGGGGAATGCGGCACCTGTAGCCCATTTCCTGCACACGCCTGTTCACGGTGGCTCTGGATGTTTCTACTCCAGACTCAGTCCACTGCTTCCGCAGGTCCTCCAAGGTCTGGAATCGGTCCTTCTCCACAATCTTCTTCAGGGTCCGGTCACCTCTTCTCGTTGTGCAGTGTTTTCTGCCACACTTTTTCCTTCCCACAGACTTCCCACTGAGGTGCCTTGATACAGCACTCTGGGAACAGCCTATTCGTTCAGAAATTTCTTTCTGTGTCTTACCCTCTTGCTTGAGGGTGTCAATGATGGCCTTCTGGACAGCAGTCAGGTCGGCAGTCTTACCCATGATTGCGGTTTTGAGTAATGAACCAGGCTGGGAGTTTTTAAAAGCCTCAGGAATCTTTTGCAGGTGTTTAGAGTTAATTAGTTGATTCAGATGATTAGGTTAATAGCTTGTTTAGAGAACCTTTTCATGATATGCTAATTTTTTGAGATAGGAATTTTGGGTTGTCATGAGCTGTATGCCAAAATCATCAATATTAAAACAAGAAAAGGCTTGAACTACTTCAGTTGTGTGTAATGAATCTAAAATATATGAAAGTCTAATGTTTATCAGTACATTACAGAAAATAATGAACTTTATCACAATATGCTAATTTTTTGAGAAGGACCTGTGTATATATATATATATATATATATATATATATATATATAAATAATATGCAAAGTGGTTGGAGGGAAGCTTCACAATGGCAAAGATGTTTTTATTACAAATTCTGTGAGCAGACTGCAGTTCCTCTTTAAGGATATTTCCCCTCACTTCCTGTACTGTCTGACAACTGTCACCTAGACAGGAAGTAGGGAGAAAACGTTTTTGTTTGTCCTGTGATTTAACTTTGGATGATAAATTAGAAAAGAGTTTGATTTCTCACTGGGCCTATGCGGCTTACAGAGACCTTGGATCCTCCCCTGTCTCAGCCCTTTCCTCAGCTTTGTCTCGGTTACATGATGCAGAAGTGATACTGTATCTCTATATACTCCTATAGCGAATCCATTATATAGTGGCAAACATGGTAACCCTGAGATAGTAAGGTCTTAAAGCGGAGCTCCACCCAAAAGGGAAAGCTCTGCTTATTTTCCTCCTCCCCCCCTCTGCTGCCACATTTGGCACCTTTTGGGGAGAGCGGGTACCTCGTTTTGACAGGTTCTCGCTCTCACTCCTGGATGACCTCACTGCGGTAAACTCATCTGGAAGTTCGGCCCCTCTCATACTTCTCCCGCTACCGGGCCATTCACAGAGTGCAGCGTGCTTTGCGCATACGCAGTAGGGAGCCGACTATGAAGCCTGCTGGTTTCCCTTACTCGAGATGGCGGCGGCGGCAGCACCCGAGAGCCAATTGAAAAATCGGCTCGGATGAAGACGCCGCTGGATTTGTGGACATGTAGATGACCTAATATTAAAAGTCAGCAGCTACAGTATTTGACTTTTACTTTTTTTGGAAGGAGCCTGGAGCTTCTTTGGTTCTAGGAGGAGGCAGCTCTGGACCTCAAATCGCATTTATGAATTTATTGGATTTTCTTTTTCGCATTGCCTCTAATCAGTTGACAGCTATAACCTTTACAGTCTAGGGTTTAAAAAAAAATAGGGAGGTTAATTGTTTGCTCTAAGCAACAAGCAATGTTTCCTTTAGTGCACGTTTCTTACATCAGGCCCTGGGTTCTATTGGTTATTATTCTGTTATTTGTATTGGTGCTGCCTGCCGATGTTATAGTGATAATTTAGTAATGTGATACTGATAACCTATTGGTGTTAGAAGAAAAATGCCCCTTTTATTTTCACAAAGTACATAACGACTAACATTTCCTAGCCTCAAAACCTTTCTATGGATGTGATAGCTATGAGAAAATATTTGGTATTCAACCATCAAATAGCTTGTAACGTTCCTAGTTCATAGGCAAAAGGGACAATCTTAATTTTTTGCCATTATTACTTCTTTGCTGCAGTTACCAAGATAAGGAAGATTTAAAAGATTCTCATGACACATAGCCAGACTCTTTATTCTACAGTTGTGCTCATAAGTATATATACCCTGACAGAATTTATGATTTCTTGCCCATTTTTCGGAGAATATAAATGATAACACAAAAACATTTCTTTCACTCATGGTTAGTGTTTGGCTGAAGCCATTTATTATCGATCAACTGTGTTTACTCTTTTTAAATCATAATGGCAACAGAAACTACCCAAATGACCATGATCAAAAGTTTATATACCCTTGTGATTTTGGCCTGATAACATGCACACAAGTTGACACAAAGGGATTTGAATGGCTATTAAAGGTAACCATCCTCACCTGCGATCTCTTTGCTTGTAATTAGTGTGTGTGTATAAGGCTATGTTCACACTAGTGCGACACGACAGCCGTCCTACTTTTGGATCCGACTTTGCCCCGCGACATGAAACTGACATATGTCCGACTTTCAATGAACAGGGATCCGACTTGGATCCCCACCAATACCAGGCACTGTGTTTGGTATGAATCTTGAGGGGGAACTCCAGGCCAAATTTTAAATAAAAAAACGGCATGGGTTCCCCCTCCAGGAGCATACCAGGCCCTTGGGTCTGGTCTGGATTTGAAGGGGTACCCCTACGCCGAAAAAACGGCATGGGGGTCCCCCCAGAATCCAAAACAGACCCTTATCCGAGCATGCAACCTGGCAGGCCGCAGGGGAAGAGGGGGGGATGAGAGAGCGGCCCCCCCTCCCTCCTGAACCGTACCAGGCCGCATGCCCTCAACATGGGGGGTTTGGTGCTCTGGGGCAGGGGGGCGACCTGCGGCCCCCCCACCCCAAAGCACCCTGTCCCCATGTTGATGAGGACAGGGCCTCTTCCCGACAACCCTGGCCGTTGGTTGTCGGGGTCTGCGGGCGGGGGGCCTCCGCTATCTTCTTCTAGCTCTTTTGCTAGTGGAGGGGCCGGTCTTCCCGTCGCCGTCGCCGTCTTCTTCTCTCTTCTCGTCCTCGATGTTGACGCGTCGCTTCCTCCCGCTGTAATACTGGCTGTTCGCTCCGCTCCGAATTAATATAGGTTTCTGATGATGTCACAGTCACATGCTCCGGGTGGCCCCGGAGCATGTGACTGTGACGTCATGGGAGCATGTGACTGTGACGTCATGAGAAGCCTATATTAATTCGGAACGGAGCGAACAGCCAGTATTACAGCGGGAGGAAGCGACGAGTCAACATCGAGGAGGAGAAGAGAGAAGAAGACGGCGACGGGAAGACCGGCCCCTCCACTAGCAAATAAGCTGGAAGAAGATAGTGGAGGGGCCGGCAGAAGGACAACGGAGAGCTGGACTAGACGATGGGAAGACCGGGCCCCGCTAGCAAAAGAGCTGGAAGAAGATAGCGGAGGCCCGGCAGAAGAAAGAGCCGGAGAGCACGGAGACGACACCGGAGACCCCCGGAGCTGTGCAATAAATTACTTTAAAAAGCTGTGTGTGTTTTTTATTGACATTTTTTTTCCACCAGGTGAATGGGTAGGGGTACGATGTACCCCATACTCATTCACATAGGGTGGGGGGCCGGGATCTGGGGGCCCCCTTATTAAAGGGGGGCTCCCTGATTCCGATAAGCCCCCCGCCCGCAGACCCCAACAACCAATGGCCAGGGTTGTCGGGAAGAGGCCCTGTCCTCATCAACATGGGGACAGGGTGCTTTGGGGTGGGGGGGCCGCAGGTCACCCCCCTGCCCCAGAGCACCAAACCACCCATGTTGAGGGCATGCGGCCTGGCACGGTTCAGGAGGGAGGGGGGCCGCTCTCTCTTCCCCCCCTCTTCCCCTGCGGCCTGCCAGGTTGCGTGCTCGGATAAGGGTCTGGTTTGGATTTTGGGGGGACCCCCACGCCGTTTTTTCGGCGTAGGGGTTCCCCTTCAAATCCAGACCAGACCCAAGGGCCTGGTATGCTCCTGAAGGGGGAACCCATGCCGTTTTTTTATTTAAAATTTGGCCTGGAGTTCCCCCTCAAGAGCAGCACAGCACAAGTCGCATGCCAAAGTCGGATCATGCAAGACTGCGGTCCGACTTTGATCCGACTTCAATGATAGTCAATGGGCTGAAGTCGGATCAAAGTCGGACCAAAGTAGTACAGGGAGCATTTTCAAAGTCGGACCGACATGTGTCGGGCCAGTTAAGACGGCTCCCATAGGGAAACATTGATTTTCACACGTCATGCGACATGAGCTCCCAATGTCGGAGCGTTTGTCACCCCAGTGTGAACCCGGCCTAAAAGGTCAATGAGTTTCTGGACTCCTGACAGACCCCATCTTTCATCCAGTGCTGCACTGACGTTTCTGGATTCTGAGTCATGGGGAAAGCAAAAGAATTGTCAAAATATCTGCGGAAAAAGGTAGGTGAACTGTATAAAACAGGAAAGGGATATAAAAAGTCTAATCAAGAAGTGGAAAATTAGGGGTTCTGTTTAACCCAAACCACGTTCAGGTAGACCAACTAAAATTTCAGCCACAACTGCCAGGAACATTGTTCGGGATGCACAAAGTTATTTGGAGTAGCACAAAGTTATTTGGCACAAAGTTACTTGGAGTGATGAGACCAACATTTTGCTTTTTGGCCACAATCATAAACGCTACATTCGGAGAGGTGTCAACAAGGCCTATGATGAAAGGTACACCATTCCTACTGTGAAATGCGGAGGTGGATCGCTGATGTTTTGGGGATGTGTGAGCTACAAAGGCACAGAAAATTTGGTCAAAATTGATGTCAAGATGAATGCAGTATGTTATCAAAAAATACTGGAGGAACATTTGCATTCATCAGCCAGGAAGCTGCGCATGGGATGCACTTGGACATTCCAACGTGACAATGATCCAAAACACATTGTCATTGGCTACAGCAGAATAAAGTGAATATTCTGGAGTGGCCATCTCAGTCTCCGGAACTCAATATCATTGAGCCACTCTGGGGAGGTCTCAAACGTGCAGTTCATGCAAGACAGCCCAAGAATGTACAGGAACTCCAGGAGGCTTTTTGCCAAGAGGAATGGGCAGCTTTATCATCTGAGAAGATAAAGAGCCTCATCCACAAATACTACAAAGGACTTCAAGCTGTCATTGATGTTAAAAGGGGGCAATACACGGTATTAAGAACTGGGGTATATAAACTTTTGATCAGGGTCATTTGGGTAGTTTCTGTTACCATAATGATTTAAAAAGAGTAATTACAGTTGATAGATAATACATGGCTTCAGCCAAACACTAACCATGAGTGAAAGAAAAGTTTTTGTGTTATCATTCATATTCTCTGAAAAATGGCCAAGAAATCATAAATTTTGCCAGGGCATGTAAACTTATGAGCACAACTGTGTGTGTGTGTGTGTGTATGTATGTATGTGTGTATATATATATATACATACATACATACATACATACATACATACACTAATGACAAACTATTTTTTTTTTTTTTACCTGTGTCTATTTTCTTAACTTTCTTCTTTTTTTTTTTACAGTCTGTTTTGTCTGTTGGATTTAGCATTATCTAAGCAAAATGTGTGTTAGCTAGTAATGTATGTTACAATATAATTTATCGTTTCTGAAGCATTTAATACACATGTTCCATTCACTGTATCTTCGAAGAAAACATAAGGTTTGCAAAGTCAGTGGGTGATTCTGTTAACTAGACTCCAGTTGTAACCAAAGTACCACTTTTGGGTGGATTTATGCTGTAAAGAAGGTTGGACCAGTAAGTCATTGTTGTGTCAAATGGTTGCCTCTGAGATCTGGTTGTCTTCATAAAGGAGTAAATTGGTTGTGAAGAAAAGCTTCACAGTGCTCTGTTTGTGTGAAATGGCCATATTATTCCCTTATAATTTTTGGGTAATTTTAGCCCTTTTGTTCTGTGACCAAGACTAACTATTATGATTCCATGACCCAACATTAGAAATGTAAAAGATCAGAAAATGCAGCGCTAAAACATGAGAATATAAGGCTATGAGGAATGATCTAGCCCAAAAGTGGATAAACAATGTGATAAATGTGTACCAAAATAACACAACTTGAGTGATATGACAAAAAACTAAAAAATATGTCAGACCAAAAACAAAACCTAGTGAAGGAAATCGTTCTAAAACGAAAAAATAGGCATATGTGACATACCATATAACGTGAATACCAAATAACACTACTGATCAGGAAATCAAAAGTGACAAGAAATGAAAAAATTATTAATAAAAATACATGAGGTGAAGTCTAATGCCAGTAGATGAAACTGGAACATCCAGATATAAACCAAAAGGGATTCCAAAGAGGGTGATGAAAAGTGATGAAAAGTGAAACTTCTTCCGAAGAAAACTGTGGCAGGTTTCAGGTGTGACACCCAAGTGAGTAGTAATCCTGCTTACCAGATGGCCGTGACTGTATAGAAACAGTCTCACCCAGCATAGGGAATAAGGCTTCCCCGCAGCCTATTAATCTCCTTATCACTGGCTCATCATCCGACATGTATTCTTTGAGGCAGCATCTCAGTCCAGAAAGTAAATGTTGTATGTTGAAAAACAATGATGGCGCAATCCTTTTGTTGGGAGAAACCGAGCCATCAAACTAAATAGTGTAAGGGAACAAACCTAATTATATCAAACTAAAAATTATTACCTGGGTATACCATGTTCTCCCATGTACACTAGCTGGTGCATAATGGCCTTTAACATAACGTCGACAGGAAAAGTCGAATCCAGCTAGCAGGAGTATAAATGCTCTAATGGAAGCATGCGTCTCCGACTACCATATGCATTCATATTTCCTTGGTGTTGTCCACCAACAGTCTAACTATTACAGTTATTACTATATATCTCTCTTGTAGTTTCTGGCCCAATAGTTTCTATCTTAGATGGGTTTAGGAGAGTGGCTAAGTTTACTCTGTTTTTCAAATAGTTATGCTTCTTCCGGATATCTGTGGGGTTGTGTGCTGGTGGTTTGGGCCACGAGTACTGGCTGGGGATCTCTTTCCCGAGAGTTGCGATGCGCACTTGGGGCCCTCTGCTCCTCTCTTCGCCCTTGTGACACGGGGGTTCGAGCGGATGTTCCAATTACGCCTCGACGCCACGCATTCAGCGCCATACGTATGACCTTGACGTCATTGTGTTCACGCTGATTATCCATTCTAGGTGGCTTTTATGAAGGAAATATGGTGCCACTTGCCGAGCGAACTACCTTGCTCAGGTGGGGGCGCCCTCCCTCTAATCAGCCATCCAAGTGACGTTGGCAGTTACCTATTGGCTACATTGGGCTGAATTTACATGCATCCACACTAGGGAACACCCACATATGATACTGAGCCTCCATGATTGAGAGAAATCCAATTATTGTAAGAAGTGTGTAAGGGACATTAAGGGTGGCGATGGAAGAGCTAGGTGTTGCTGGATTTCCTTCAGTATGGAAATGAGGTGGTTTCTCCTGCTGGAGCTTCTAATGCAAACTGTGAGAAACTCAGTGTGCAGTGAAATCAGAGTACAGGAGAAGGACATTGGTACGAGAGTGAAGGTAAGGCTGGAGTTTAGCTTTAAAGGATTATCCAGTGGCCCAAAGTCTCTTTAAACGCCTTCAGCCATATGCTGTGGGATAAGCCAGCTGTACTGCTGTGTACAGCACAGAATAAGTGAATGTATGTAATTTCCCTGTGCTGTTCTCTGTAACCTCCCATCCTCCACTTACATTATTCATATTTCCTGTACAATAGCATTTCTTTGTACTAGTCGGGGATAAGAAAAGACTGAACTGGCGGAATTTGCAGGATTAATAATTTATGTGTATATTTTAGTAGTAGCCCCCATCCCCATCAAAACATTTTCTCTTTGTATGTGAGGACTTTGTTTTTAAGTGTATTGGCAAAATTGCCAGGAGTGGACAGGACTAAATGTTGCTATAATAATTATTCATCTAATACAAAAAGTAATTTTAATGGTAAGGACGTGACATTGAAAATCTTTCTGTTTAGTTAATTGTGTCTGGCCATCAAACACCTCCGCTGGAGTCCAGAAGCATCTTTTTGGAGAATTAGTGGCTTCGCAGAACTTGATAAGTCTTATGTATGCAGAAGCAGTCATCCACTTAAGAAGGCAAATCCCTTTGTTCGGCTTTCCTTTCAAACTGTACTTCTGACCAGTCCACTGCATAGATCTATTTAAACAAACTCATCCTATGGCTCCTAAATATGTCCTTCTTGCCAATAGGAGTGATTCAAAGTGTGAAATAATACATTCACAGTATATATGAAAGACCAAGGATGTTATTTTAAAGGGGACCTACTGCTTTTCCAAAAAGCCCACATGCAGTGTATTCAGACAGGAAACCAAAGCTTCCTTTCTTGGATTGGATTTGAAACTCCATTCCACATAGGCCTAGTTGCTGACTCATGATTTGTTGTGGTTCTCCCTCCCCTCCACACAGGTGGGATGGCGGAGTCCAGGAAGCATTGGGGATACGTTGGGAGGGGCACACTCCAGGAGTCATAGAAAGCAATTGGGTAGCTGTACAACCACTGGATCACTTTTATTAGAAAGCTGACTGTAAGCTTGTGGAGTATAGGAACCCCCCCCCCCCACTGCCACCACCGTAGGACTTACGGTGGTGGCAGTAATAGGGTTATTAGACTGCTGAGGTCTCCAAAAAAGGACCTGTCACTTGCCCATGCTATCACATAAGAGGCTTGTTAGTCCCCTTGTGATCACAAAAAAAGTAAAAAAAGTCTTAAAAATATTACATTTTAATTAAAAATAAATTAAGAGCAGCCCACGTGCATAGGGTCATAATTCACAGTTAACTCTAAACTGATAACCTTTGAAGGTTTGTAAAGCATCATCTATGGACAATTTTGGGTTTCATCGTCTTTCACCATTTCATGACCACGCACGGTTTTAAAGCTTGATATGTTCGGTATATATTTACTCAATATAACCCCATCCTTTATATTTTACCAAAATTGGGTATTTTATTGTGTTTGTGTGTACTAAGATTCTTCTTTTTTTTTCCCTGAAAATATGGGTTTAATAAACAGTTGCACAAATATCGTTAAACATGAAAAATTGCAACTGCTAGCATTTCTGATTTTAGAAAATACATAATTGATTAATTTCATTGATTGAATTTCTAGAAAAAAATCCAGCTTTTAACATTAAAAATTAAAAATTACAAAAAAACACCCCAGTAGACAATTGGTTAGTCCATACTTATGGTCTACCCAAACATCCACCTCAATCTAATTTGCTAGAACTTGATGTAACCCAGGCCAGTTTCTTACAAGCTCATCCAATTTCATAAAGTCCAACAATTGCAACCATCCTGCCAAATCAGCAGAGATGAGGTGTGTGTATGTAAAAAGATATTTTCAGCTTCACGCACTTTAATTCTTGTTACTTTGAAGTTATCACAAGGCATTTCATGTAATCCAATAAACAATTGGTCCTATTGATTTCCCAAAAGAAACACTCGGTGCTAGGGAAAAAGAGAATATATATTTATTCAGCTAGCAAGTATGGTAAGGTGGTCTCCCATCCGAGTACTGACCGGACCAGACGCGACCCTGCTTAGCTTCCAAAATAAGACAAGTGCAATACTTAGGCAGCTAGCAAGTAAGATAGACCCCCTTACATAGCGTTAGGTTGTCATTTACTAAAGATCTGCTTTAAGTACATGTTTGTATGTACTGTATATATATACTGCTTTCATGCCTGTCAAGAAGGAACTAAGCAGTTACTATTTTTTCTTTTTTACTTAAGATGTACTAGATTTGACACACAAAGCAAATCATTGCTCATTAATATAGTGTGTGGACATTTAACATTTATTTCTGCCCAAAAAGGACCCTACAGTCTAATACTCCTACCACAGCTATATGTACACATGCTAGAAACTATTTGAGTGGAAACTAAAAAAAAACACGCCAGTATGTGAGCGCATAAATTGGGTTCAAGGTGGGATTTGAACCCAAGACCTTAGAGCTGCGAAACAAGAGTGAAAATTACTTAGTCACTATGTTCCCCGTAAAACTGTCATAATTTTCAGGTTCATAGTAACTAAGACAGAGGGTGACCTAAAACTACACTAAATGGTAAAAGTGAGAGACGGCAGCAGTATAATAACATTAATTTGACAGAGTAATCTTTAGTCACAGGCAATGTAACCTTTTTCCCTTAGAGCCGTTCACCTTGGCTTATGAAATCAGTCAAGCACGCACTTTTATTCTATTACAAGCTGAAGGTTAGGGGAAAAAAAAAGGATAAAGAGAAAGAAATCAAGAAATCCGCTGATCTGGCGCTTCACAAACACATCATTGAAAACATTTTAAAATTCCATTTTGCTGGGAATAGATGTAGTGTTGTAGAGCAGCCCAATTATCCTGTCAGGGTTACATGCAAATGATCTTTATCTCACCTTCACTAGGCTGGATGGCACATGCAGAACCTCACAGGAAGCTATTTGTGCTTCACTTGTGCTAGGAAAACAAGAAAATAAACAAGCTGGTTTGAGATGGCAAGAGATGGCAAATAGGTGGTTTTGCATCTGTTGGGAACAGCAAGTAACAGAAGGAGAAGCTTTTTAAGCATACTGATTTACTAAGTTTAGTCTCTACTGAAATTGTTATTTATTTTATAACCTTACAAGATGGTTATAGGACAGACTTTTATTACATATGCTACTGTATATCAAATGTTTTTAAATATTTATATTTGTCCAAGCAGAACTACAGTTTGAAAAAGCTTAAGATGCAAAGCTTTTGCTGCAACACTCACTTTCAGTCTGGAGCTGCCATTTGCAGAAAGCCCTCTGCACCACTAGATGATCATCCTTGGAATTAAAAACTCCATATACAGTATATATCTATATACTGTGTATTCATATATATATATATATATATATATATATATATATATACAGTATCTCACAAAAGTAAGGACACCCCTCACATTTTTGTAAATATTTTATTATATCTTTTCATGTGACAACACTGAAGAAATTACACTTTGCTACAATGTAAAGTAGGAGTTTACAGCTTGTATAACAGTGTAAATTTGCTGTCCCCTCAAAATAACTCAACACACACCCATTAATGGGACTTAATAAGGAAAAAAGTTGCGCTAAACGTGAAAATAAAATAAAGTGACCCTATAAATAAGGGTATCGTGTGAAAGCGTGAGTCAGAATAACACACATAAAAATTATTGATAATACCACAATAACCAAATAAACAATAAAGGAAGTGATGCGTGAAATGAAAAATTAAATGGGATGGTCACAGAACTCGCATCAAATTGAAATTTGCCCTCCACCGTGATCGATACAGTCCATAATGGATAAACACCAGGGATAAAGTGATGGATAGGACAGCCTTCACCCAGAAACACACTGCCGCTTACCGCAGATCGATGATCCCTTATGACAGGGGATCGGGATGCGCCTGTGGCTAATTCCCCAGCCAAGGGTGTCTGGCATACAGCATACAACAAGAAAGATGGCGTCCTGACCAGGAAGTAACAACTCGCAGTATGAAAGGTAAGGTCCCAGTGTAGTAGTAAACCCAAAAAGGAAAGAAGGCTAATAGTGTAAATCCTTACACACTTTTTTACACATAGGTAAAAATGGACACTTACAAAATGGCGAGTAAAAGCAAGCGAATTCAAGCCGGCCGGCTCTCAATAGAAACAGCCCGTACAGTTCTGGAATTGCGTGGGCGCGGTGACGTCAGCACTCGACTCCTCCCTACGCGTTTCGTCACTAAAGGATGTGTTCACGGGATACGGGCAGCATGCTGACGTACCGCAATATATAGTATTCCCACCTAACCAAGCCTAGATGTGAACCGCGGGACGTGTGGAGACGCCGCCATCTTAGTTAAGGGATGGGATATTCCGATTACTCTGCAATAGGTAAGGTAAAGTGGGCAAAATACCAAACCAAGTTAAAAAGTTAGAAAAAATAAATGAAAAGTTAAAAAATAAAAAATAATGGGCCGCATGAAAAGCCCCTCGGGCTAAGAGACAAAAAACTTTTTTAATAAACAAAAGGCAACTCGCTCCGTCCCGAGATTGACATCGAGTTCACAGCGACAATGTGATACCTAAAAAGCCTAGACCTATGTGCGACTATAAATTGAAATACAATGGCACAGAGATAAATATATATAAAATAAATAGCATCCAGCAATAAATGACAAATAACCAGATGTAGCAAAGGAAAAAACACAAAATAAAAACATAAAAATATCAATAATAAAAATTATTAATAAATATTATATGATTATATATTATATGATTCTATGTAATTACTACCATATATATATATATATATATATATATATATATATATATATATATATATATAATCTTGCTACATAAAAAAATGCTCATAGTGTCTAAATGCATATATAAAAAAAAACAAATAGCAAAAACTAATAGGGGATTCCAACAGTCAGCCCTTACTTTGATGGAAATATAAAACAAGAAAGGACTTATCAAAATATGTCAATCATGAATTATCAATAAAACAGTTGACGTCCACATCTATGTTCAGACCAAAGGGGGTGTAGCACTTGATCTTGTGTACCCACAACATCTCCAATCTGAAGATACTGCGGACCAAGTTGCTACCCCTCCAATGGGGGCTATATTTATCAATGGCCAAAAAAAATGGTGTTAGTAGGATCTCTATTGTGGGCAACTAGATAGTGCTTTGACACAGAATGTTTTGTAAAGCCCTGTCTGATGTTCCCTATATGTTCATTAAGACGCACTTGTAGTGGGCGTTTAGTCCTGCCCACATACTGCAATCCACAGGGGCATTGAAGCATATAAACCACGCCCTCTGTGGAGCAGGAAATAAAGGGTTTGATGTCAAAACTCCTATTGGTGCAACTAGAACTGAACTGAGTGGTCCTTCTGGATCTGCATCCATTTAAGGAGCAAACCTGACACCTCCTACATTGGTAATAACCTGTAAGTTCGGAGAAGAAGGTAGGCCTAATGATAGGTGGATCAAGCATATTGGGCGCCAGTTTATCCCTTAATGCAGGGGCTCCTCTAAATACTACCTGAGGTTTATCTGGTAAAATAGTATTGAGTACCCTGTCATGTTTAAGGATATGCCAATGCTTATTGACAATATGCCTGATCTGGGAATGTTGACACGAAAAATTGGTCACAAAGGGATTGCGAAATGAAACCCTCGCCACCCTTTTATCCTTCTCCTCCAATAGATCAGCACGGTTGACATCACTCACTGAATCCAGAGTATCTCTAAGAGACTGAGGGGAATAACCCTTGTCTATAAATCTTTGTGTCAGAATCTGAGACTGTGCCAAAAAAGTATTGTGATCAGAGCAATTCCTCTTTAGACGTAAGAATTGACTCTTAGGTACAGCACTCAGCCAGGGGGCATGATGACAACTGCCACTGGGAATAAAAGAGTTCCTATCGGTGGGTTTGAAGAAAGTGGAAGTAATAAATCCATCCCCACCGACGGATATGGTAAGGTCCAAAAAATTTACCTTCTCTTGGCTAGCCTCATAACTCAAATGGCTGCCTCTGGAATTAACGTTCAGAGACTCCATGAAAACAGAGAGGTCAGATTGACTGCCCCTCCATAGGAGGAGGATGTCGTCTTATTACACACCCATTAATGTCTAAACCGTTGGCAACAAAAGTGAAAATGTCCAAATTGGGCCCAAAGTGTCAATATTTTGTGTGGTCACCATTATTTTCCAGCACTGCCTTAACACCCTTGGGCATGGAGTTCACCAGAGCTTCACAAGTTGACACTTGAGTCCTCCTCCACTGGTGGATGTTAAAGACCTTGCTCTCCTCCACCTTCCATTTGAGGATGCCCCACAGATGCTCAATAGGGTTTAGGTCTGGAGACATGCTTGGCCAGTCCATCACCTTTACCCTCCGCTTCTTTAGCAAGTCAGTGGTCGTCTTGGAGGTGTGTTTGGGGTCATTATCATGTTGGAATACTGCCCTGCTGCCCAGTCTCCGAAGGGAGGGGATCATGCTCTGCTTCAGTATGTCACAGTACATGTAGGCATTTATGGTTCCCTTAATTAACTGTAGCTCTCCAGTGCTGGCAGCACTCATGCAGCCCCAGACCATGACACTCCCACCACCATGCTTGACTGTAGGCAAGACACACCTGTCTTTGCACTACTCACCTGGTTGCCGCCACACACACTTGACACCATCTGAACCAAATAAGTTTATCTTGGTCATATCAGACCACAGGACATGGTTTCAGTAATCCATGTCCTTAGTCTGCTTGTCTTCAGCAAACAGTTTGCAGGCTTTCTTGTGCATCATCTTTAGAAGAGGTTTCCTACTGGGAAAACAGGCATGCAGACCAATTTGATGTAGTGTGCAGCGTATGGTCTGAGCACTAACAGGCTGACCCCCCACCCCTTCAACCTCTGTAGCAATGCTGGCAGCACTCATATGTCTATTTCCCAAAGACAACCTCTGGATATGATGCTGAGCACCTGCACTCTACTTCTTTGGTCGACCATGGTGAGGCCTGTTCTGAGTGGAACCTGTCCTGTTAAACCACTGTGTGGTCTTGGCCACCATGCTGCAGCTCAGTTTTAGGGTCTTGGCAATCTTCTTATAGCCTAGGCCATCCTTTATGTAGACCAACAATTATTTTTTTCAAATCCACAGAGAGTTCTTTGCCATGAGGTGCCATGTTGAACTTCCAGTGACCAGCATGAGAGAGTGAGAGCGATAAAACCAAATTGAATACCCCTGCTCCCCATTCACACCTGAGACCTTGTAACACTAACGAGTCACAAAAATGTCTAATTGGGCCCAATTTGGACATTTTCACTTAGGGGTATGCTCACTTTTCTTGCCAGCGGTTTACACATTAATGGCTGTGTGTTGAGTTATTTTGAGAGGACAGCAAATTTACACTGTTATACACGCTGTACCATCACTACTTTTCATTGTAGCAAAGTGTTATTTCTTCAGTGTTGTCACATGAAAAGATATAATAAAATATTTTAAAAAAATGTGAGGGGTGTACTCACTTCTGTGAGATGCTGTATACTGTGTCTGTGTGTGTATGTACATATATATATATATATATATATATATATATATATATACACACACAGACACAGTATACACACAGCAGGTAACATAAGTATTGAACACGTGACCATTTTTATAGTTAAATATATTTCTACAGGTGCTATTGACATGCAATTTTCACCACATGTCGGTAACAACCCATGCAATCCATACATACAAAAGAAACCAAAACAAATAGGTTTAGCAATTAAGTTATGTGTAATAAAATGGAATGACACAGGGAAAGAGTATTGAACACATGAAGAAAGAGAGGTGCAAAAAGGCACGGAAAGCCAAGACACCAGCTGAAATCTATCAGTAATCAGCGGCTATTGCCGGCAATAGCCCTGTCCGAATCGGTGGAACACCGACTTTGCGGCACTGCACCGATTCCCAAAAGTAGTTCCTGTACTACTTTTGTCGACTTTGGGGGCGATTCGAATAGACATCTGTGCAGGAACCCACATAGATGTCTGTCAAATTGCCCCTAACATCGGACTGCATTGCCGGTTTGAAAAATTAGCAATTTCTAACCCGCAGTCAGTGCAAACCTAGGCTTAAAAGGAAACTTCTTACGGACTGTCAGGCTTTTCTCTGACTCTCATGTCAATTTGAGTGTTTTCAGTATTTTGAATCCATGGCTGTGCCCAGTATAATTAGATTGTACAGTTCACAACAGTAATTCTACATTAGTTCTGTGTCAATGTATTCCATCATGTCTGATGTTGGTGAATTTGGTGTGGCCAACTGGCCATGTAATTCTTTTTTTTTTTATTGATCTTTTTCACATTACATACATAACAATACATAAATATTTAAACCACATAAACAAGACGCACATATACGGTCTCAACATATACCCCTTTGTTGAGATGAACCAAAAGTATCAATAACAGTTTTAAACTAAAAAAATCTACTTATCCCATATAAAGTATATCCATCTCCATGACCCTCATACTCTTAATCCCCCAAATGGAGAGGTCGAGCATACAAGAGAGGGGAAGAAATAGAGAGAGAAGCCAAGCAAATCAGAGAAGCAAGAGAAAGGAAAGGAGAGAGAGGGAGAAAAAAAAAAAGATATTATGGTGTCACAATCAGAATTTAATTTGCATTTAATAATTATACATGGTTTGATGGTGTGTGTGTGTTACATTTTAGATTTATAGCAAAAGAAAGTGGAAATGTGGGAAGAGGATTACAATGTGTGCAGCTAGTATGTGTAAAATGACTTTAGATGCCCAAAAAGTGAAAATGATAGCGGTAAATCTAGGTGTGGGGACAATAGTATCCATAGAGACTGACACTTCAAGTCACCACCAAACCATTTTTATTATACATTAATATCTTGTTATATATCACTGGGCTCATGGGTACCATAGGAATGCCATGGGAAAGGGGCTGGGATCCCTCTGTGTTTCTGCATCAACAAGCTTTTAGCACAGGTCCTCTTTAAACTTAAAGTGAATACCGTATGCCTTTTAACTCCAACACCTACAGGAGTAAAATGAAATGCTGAGTTATTTTTCAGAGAGTTCTAAATAAAACGTTAATTCTCTCTATATATTAAATTCTTATTTTCATTTAAATGTCATAGGAAGAGTCGGGGCACAGTTCACATTCCAACCTGTACATAGTAAAAACACGCTGCCTAAATCTATCTTTGCTCAATCTATTTAACTATGTCAAGTTTCTCTTCTTGCTTGCAGCAAACTACGATGACGTTATGTACAGTATAATAACATGCCAGCGCTATTCAGGCTGAATTTTACAAGCGAGTCCTTTGAGAATCCCTTTAAAATGGGGAAGTGCTTGTCAGAAGAGTGACGTCTGTGTTTCCACAGTCAACAGCCTGGCATTGTTTTATAAATGAAGTTTGCATATAACACACTCCTTCACACCTCTCTTTTTTTGCATGCATTAATAAATGAATGATAAAGAGATTTCAAATATAACATAGGAGACAATGCTGCTGTTCACGCCACTGCATTTTAAATCTGGAATGCTCTATTGCTCATACGTGGCTGCACGCAATCACCACAATGGATTGTATTGGTCAAAATGCCGTGGGAGAGAATCACATAAAATGCATTTAAACAGAACTGAAAAAGTATGAGTAACATGTTCTAAATGGAATGCTTCACTAATGCTTTTTCTCGTTAAATATGTATAAATAAGGACTGTGGGGTCAATTCACAAAAGGATATCACATGCGATATTTGGGTCATGTGACACACTTAACTCAAATATCCCATGCAATAATGAAAATGACAATTCACTACAGGTTTATGTGGTATTTACCGCAAAAATAAGAAAATAAGGTCAGTAAATATTGCATAAACCTGTCTAAATATCAATTTAAAAAAATTTGAACAATTTTTTTAAAGTAAGTTGTGGTCTAGCCACGCACTGTTTAACAAATACTAACTTGTTTTTAACTGCTTTCCATCTGGGCCAATTCTGACACTTCACTCCTACATGTACTGTAAAAATCTAAAATGTAAAAAAACATTTTTGGCTTAGAAAATTACTCAGAACCCCCAAACATTTTATATATATATATATATATATATATATGTATATATATATATATATATATATATATATATACTCGAGTATAAGCCGAGTTTTTCAGCACATTTTTTTGTGCTGAAAATGCCCCCTCGGCTTATACTCGAGTCACCTTTTTGTGCCTGATCTCCCGGAATTTGGGGACCCGGTACCGGCCGGACGTAGGTCCCCTGGACCCCAAACTTGGCACACATGTAGCCCCACTCCTCCTCTGTAAATGTGCAAAGTTTGTTGTCTGGGGGACCTACGGCCAGGGAGAACCGATTTTTCAAAGCCGGGCACCCCTTCCATAGACTCCCATGTTAAACGGTAATTTCTCCGGTAATTTTGGGGACCCGGTACCGGCCGGTCGTAGGTCTCCTGGACCCGAAACGTGGCACACATGTAGCCCCATTTCTCCTCTACAAGTGTGCAACGTTTGTTGTCTGGGGGACCTATGGCCGGGGAGCACTAATTTTTCAAAGCTGGGCACCCCTTCCATAGACTCCCATGTTAAACGTCAGTCTAGTCATGGGCGCAGTGAGGCATGGGCACAGTGAGGCATGCACATGGACATAGTGAGGCACAGTGAAGCATGCAGATGGACACCCTAGGCTTATACTTGAGTCAATACATTTTCCCATTTTTTTGTGGTAAAATTAGGTGCCTCAGCTTACATTAGGGTCGGCTTATACTCGAGTATATACGGTGTGTGTGTGTGTGTGTGTGTGTGTGTGTGTGTGTGTATATGTATATGTATATGTATATATATATATATATATATATATATATATATATTTTTTTAGCAGAGGCCCTATAGCAGTGATAGCAAACCTTGGCACCCCAGATGTTTTGGAACTAAATGCAGCCAGTTTGTCCCCAAATGCAGCCAGTTTGTCCCCAAATGCAGCCAGTTTGTCCCAATATACAGCCAGTTTGTCCCCATATGCAGCCAGTTTGTCCCCATATGCAGCCAGTTTGTCCCCAAATGCAGCCAGTTTGTCCCCATATACACTGCATAAGCATCATGGGAAATGTAGTCCCAAAACATCTGGGGTGCCAAGGTTCGCCATCACTGCCCTATAGAATAAAATGGTGGGTTTTTGTAATTTTTTATGTCACACGGTATTCGCATAGCAGTTTTTCAAGCGCAATTTTTTGTGGAAAAAAAGCACTTTCATTAATAAAAAAAAACAAAAACACTAAAGTTAGCCCAATTTTTTTGTATAATGTGAAAGATGATGTTAGGCTGAGTAAATAGATACCTAACATGTCACGCTTTAAAATTGTGTCTGCCTGAGGAATGGCAGCAAACTACGGTGCTTAAAGTGTAAATCTGTAAGGTGAATTTACACAGGACCCCCTTCTCGCCCCCCTCGGCCACACTGACCAATCAGCAGCCACATAACACGTTCTGTCAGCTATGGAGAAGACGTGTGGATGCAGAGGGAATTTCTAATCCCCAGACTCCTGATGTGGATATACCAGGGCTTAGAGAAGGAGATTGGCGCAGTCCAGGTCAGCGGGACCAGGGGGGGTGAGGAGGGGGTTCTGTGTAAGTTCACCTTACAGATTTTTCTGTAAAGGTGAACTTACACTTTAAAATTCTCCATAGGTGACACTTTAACCTCCCTGGTGGTATGATTCTGTCTGGAATTATGCACCAAAAGCGTTACAATTATTTTGCATGGAAATTTGGTGTTATGTATTGTAGGCCTGCGATTCTTAGTAATTACTTACTTAAACCTGACCAAACAAGAGTCTAGTAGACATCCCAGATGTGATAAATTTGAAACACAAAATCATGAATTATAATCTATTAAATAATATAATTTTATTCAATGATGTAATAAAAAATAATTAAATTTGTCAAACAAAGAAAATTCAATAAACACCCTGAGTGTGATAAATTTTAAAGCATGGAACTGGACAAAGTCCGGACAATGGAACCTTGTTTCTTTTTGGACTTTCTTTCCATTGCCATCTCTCTTTGAACAGCAAACCACGCACATCCTGGTAGGTGCTGCCTTTTTTGCGGTTGGCGGTATGTAGTCCATAAAGTGCCGACCAGTCAGGCGTTCTGGGTTGACAACGCCAACAGCACGTCGTCCGGGTCTGTTAGCAGCTACTGATGGCGTCTGGTTGTTGACAAAAATCTGCTCAGCCACCTTCCAGATAAAGTCAGAATGAACAAGAGGCATGTCACTCTTTGCTCTGTACAGGATATATGCATTCCAAAGGCATTGTTCCAGAAGATGCCTGAAAATCTTCTTATAATATTTTTTTTGCTGTTTGCGCATACATGATGAGTGGCCAGTAACTTATTGGTGGTCCAGTATCATTTCTGGAGCGGTTTCCCCACCACCCCCTGAAGAATGACGAGTCCCAGAAACTGCCAGATGTCCTCTTTGGTCACCGGTTCCCACTTTCTGCTTCTGGAAAACCTGGCATGCAGCGTAGCAGATTGCGGATCTTGGTAGCGATTTGTCTCTGTGACAATTTTTTCAATTACCTCTTCAGTGAGGAATAATTGAAGGTATGCCAGAGGGTTGTCACGCTCAGCATCTACCTTCATCCCAGGTGATCCACTGAACGGAAATCTTGGGGGCGCTACCTGGTCCGTATCGCAGTCTATAGGGCACCAAGTGCGCACATCGCTGAGGTCAGGTGCAGGATCATCGCCGTTGTCACTTGCCAGATCAGTGTCAGTGTCAGACGACAAATCTCCCCACGACTCACTATCGCTCAGTTCTGCAAGCAACTCCGTGTCGCTGTCGCTGTCACTCAACTGGTCCAAAAGCGCCCTTGTAGTAAAAGTGGCGCTTTTTTGATGCCATGTTATAAATATTTTTATGGGCACAAATGACAGTAAAATGGCAGGCAAGGGGCGCACTGTACAGTGATCAAGTGTCAGATCAGAGATGATACAGTGTAATCCTCTCAGATTACAATGTATCACCTCTTTTATGTGCGTGTCACTTTTTCAATTTTGACATTCCCACCCAGTTCCGCTCCCGTGCACCGCTGCTGCTCGCAGGGAATGGAAACAGGAAGTCAGATTGGGTCGGCACTCTCGCCGGTGGTCTCGCCAGTGATCACAGCGCAGGACATCATCGCTGGATCGCCAGGAGAAGGTAGGGGGACTCCGCTGGCAGCTCTGCAATGTTACCCCAAGCGTGACTCGGGGTTACTGCTCCTAGCGGAAAAAAACCAACCCCGAGTCACGCTCGGGAATACCGCCAGGGAGGTTAAACACCTTTACAGGTTACCAGTTTAGAGTTGCACAGGTGGTCTGGTGCTAGAATCATTACTCTTGCTCTGACGTTCACGACAATACCTCACACGTGCGGTACGATCACCGTTTACATGTGTGCGGGAGTAACGTATGCGTTCGCATTAGTGCGTAAGCACCATGGGACGGGGGTGCCTAACTTTTTTTTTTAATTATTATTATTATTTATTTTACACCAAAACATTTCTATTTTTTTTACACTTTTTTTTATTATTTTTTATTCAATTTATTGATATTACAAGGGATGAACAACATCCCTTGTGACAGCATGGGCAATGACAGGTCCTGTTTATGGAGAGATATGGGGTCTATTAGACCCCATATCTCTCCTCTAGCCTCCCTTGCAGCCGATCAGAGATCAATATAATCGGCTGCTTTCCTGGCCGCTGGTTGGCCAGGTAAACAAAGAGGTGGAACCGGAAGTGACGACATAACTCGTTGCACCTGATTTCCGGGGTTACAGAGAGAGGTGAACGACATTAGTCCCTCTCTCTTTGTTCAGGGCAGCCATCTCTGTCAGCCGCAACGCTCCCAGGCACCGCAAAAGTACAGTGTAGCCTGGGAAAGGCGGTGTCGGGAGGTAGGTAGGACCCCATTCCGCCACTCACACAGAAGTGATCGAGTGGCTAATTAGCCAGTCGGACCACTTCTGCATGAAAATATACATACCAGAATCATGCCTGTAGGTGCAGGAATCATTCTGGTATAACCACTGAATCCGGGGAACATCCATTGATGTCCTCCCGGCGGGAAGTGGTTAAGGAGCTTTCACCCGCTGGCGTCCTTAACAACCATTAAATAGCTGGTTCTTAAGATGGCACCTGCCGCATCCTTAAACAGTGACTCATCTGCTGTCAGCCAGGATTAACTGCTGACAGCAGAATGTAAACAAAAGAGACAAAAATAATAAAATTGCAAGTGTAGCGGACCCCCCAAAATTGGGGTCGCTATGCCCTAAATTTAGGGGCAGCTTGAGCAATAGTTTGGCTCAGGTCTGTGCTATTCTTAACTTTGGACTCTGCTCTGCTGTGGTGTTGCCTGGGTGTGTAGTTTCCCCTTGGCCTGTGGGTGGCGCTGTTGCTCAGGTCTCGGGTTGAACCACGGGTGACATTGTGGTGTGATTGGGTGTCCTCTCTCGGCAGCCATACAGTGGGTGTGGTCGACCTGCTGTGCATGCCAGGAGAGGGTACATAAGGGGCAGACGCCATGGTCTGGGGAGATTGTCCGGGGGATTCCAAGGTGGAACCCCTGGTGGCGAAGTCACGCCCATTGGCCCTGCTGGCCAGGGGTGTGTGAATTGGTCGAGGAGTTTCGGGCACCTTTAGCCCGAGGCTGTAGTGTTCCAGGTAGGCCCAGTACCTTCAACTGGGTCTACAGCTCAACCACTGGAGTCCCTGGGAACCCGAGGGAGGGTGACCCGCTCTGAAAGAGAGGAAACCAGGGGAGGACCTGTCCGGAGGATCGGTGAAGGAAGTCACTGTCTCAGGAGAGGCCTGGATTCCGTGAGTTGCACAGTAGCGCCTGTGATGTGCCCCATTGGCACCTATGGTCTCTAAAAGTTGCAGGTGTTAAAGTGGTTGTAAACCCCTATAAAAAAATGTTTTTTTTAAACCACCTGTAAGAGAAAGGCATAATGAAATAATATGACTAGCATAATAGCTCATTATGCATCACTTACCTTAGATCGGGGCCCCCGAAGCCGTTCTCGTCTCCCTCTTCAGCCGCAGCCATCGCTGCGGCGATAGCTGGAAGGTTACTTCCGGCTATCGCCGCTCCAGCCAATCACAGCGCCGCTCCGGCGCTGTGATTGGCCGGAGCGGCGAAGACGTGACTCTGCGCATGCGCGCGGGAGCTGTCGGCTAAGTCATCGAATGCTGGGACTTAGCCGGATTTGTGAATGGGATTAACCCCATGAATGCGCCGTTGTCTACCGCGCATGCGCCGTAGACACGGAGCAATGTAATTTTTAGCAAATATCTCCTAAACCGTGTAGGTTTAGGAGATATTTCTTGCACCTACAGGTAAGCCTTAATCTAGGCTTACCTGTAAGTGCAAGTTGCAAAAGGGGGTTTACAACCACTTTAAAGAGTTCTAGATTCAGGAACTAAAGGATTCTGTGGTAGAGGATCTCTTGAACTGGTCTTTGAAGGGGACTAAATTTGAAGTAACTGTTCGTGCTCCACTCCGGCTGCTAGAACTGTGAGAGGGATCTATCCGGGTGAGCAATACCCACTCAGGCTTGAGTGGAGAATAGGGTAACTGGGTGCCGCGTGCCTGAACCTATCTCCTTACCCAGCTCTATCTCTGTCTTCAACCTTTTCCCAAGTTGTTCCGAGCAAGGAAAAATAAACTCGTCTGTTGGAGTTTAAACACTGTCTGGACATTGGCCTTCTTTTGGGAGAAAGAATAGACTTTTCCCTACATTCTAAGGACGAGAACCAATGGAGGGGGGTAACTCGCTGCAGGACCCAAAATAGTATGAACACCGCTCAACCTCTTATACCAGGAGGATACGGGCATGTGGCATGGTGTGCCTTTACCCTGCAAGTGAAGGTAAGCAGGAAAAAGGGTCCGTGTGCTACACAAGTAATACATTTGTAAAATAAAAACAGCACACAGTTTTTGATAAGTCCTTTATTAAAAAATAATAAAAAGAATGTCCCCCAATATAGATCTATTGTCAATCACAATGAATGCCGCCCACATAAAAAAAGCCTGTTGACATGCTCCTGCAGCTAGGCTCCTGCCGACTGACACGGCACTTCCATCTTCACTTAGGTAAACAAGGGGGTGAGTCAATGACATCAAGAGGGGCAGGACCACCTGGTGAGGCCATTGACCATATGGTTAATGGATTCACCATGTGGCCCCACCCCCATGATCATTAACCATGCTCCCTTGTATTAAACATTTGGAATACTGCATTGCATCCATACTTGCTTAATGCACACATACGTATGTATTAGATCATATGGTTGTATACTCCGCATAAGACCATTTGCACAGGGGCACTTGGTAGGGGGGAAACCGCCAGTCAGCTGTTTATTTTAGGTGCATGTCTCAATAAGCCCAGTAAATTGCATGGACTACTGTAGCTTCAGATAGCATTAGCTGATTGATTGTGATTCAACACATTGACCTGTGTCAATGTAGATTGATAGACAGGGCTCTGACAACTATGAAGATTTGGCCATTGGGACAACCAGGTGTAATGCGATGGAGCGTACACACGATCGGAATTTCCGACAACAAATGTTCGATGTGAGCTTTTGGTCGGATATTCCGACCGTGTGTAGGCTCCATCGGACATTTGCTGTCGGAATTTCCCACAACAAATGTTTGAGAGCAGGTTCTCAATTTTTCAGAGAAGAAAAGTTCTTTTCGGAATTTACGACCGTGTGTAGCCATTTCCGAAGCACACAAGTGCTGCGCATGCTCGAAATTAATTTGACACATGCTCGGAATCATTGTACTTAATTTTTCTCGGCTCGTCTTAGTGTTGTACGTCTCCGCGTTCTTGACCATCGGAATTTCCGAGCAACATTTGTGCGACCGTGTGTAGGCAAGACAAGTTTGAGCCAACATCCGTTGCAAAAAAAAAAAACATGGTTTTGTTGTCGGAAATTCCGATCGTGTGTACGCGGCATAAGAGATGAATATAGCTAGTCAGGAGATTGTCAGGCAGTGTCCAGTTAAATGCAAATTTCCTTGTTACACTGGAATGCAACTTTATATTATCAGCCCATGTACTTTGGAAGTAACATTATACCTTATGCTATCAGATGTGGGCTGATCAAAGTTCACACACCTAGAAAAGAAAGTCATTCTGCAGATAATGAATGGATCTAGGCCGTTTTCTGTACTGGGGCTCTTAGAGCAAGTGTGTGATGTTAGATTGTAATTATTTACTGTCAGCACTTCACATTTGAAGAATAAGGCCAAATATAACCTTTATTTTGAACCATGAAAAATAATTATTAATGTCATGCCTCCATAGTTTCGTTTTGCTGTTCATAGAAAAGAAAGTATATTAGGGAATAGCAACAGCATTACTGTGGATATTGACCACGCAAGTGTAACTTTCTTTTGAAGTGTTGTGAAGTATGTTGTAATTTTGTATGTACTTGTGTGTTTCTACACTTTGATGGATTTAGACTAGTAACAGTTGCTTATTAGTTGAGTAGAAAGGCTGACTGTAGTGTTTTTAAAGTGTTTGTGAACAAAGGAGAGGTAAACCCAAGAACAAGGCAGTATACTGTATTTGTGAACTGTAAAGCCCTGTACACACGATCGGATATCCTATGGATTTTCGTCCGATGGATTTGTCCATCAGAAATCCGATGAAACTGTTTTCCATCAGTCTTGCCCACACACCATCAGTCAAAAAACCGACCGTTCCAAACGCGGTGACGTAAAACACTCCGATGAGCCGAGAAAAATGAAGTTTAATGCTTCTGAGCATGCGTCGACTTGATTCTGAGCATGCGTGGGTTTTTGATCCGATGGACTTGCCCATAGACGATCAGAGTTTTCGATCGCTTTTTTATCCATCGGAAAAATTTAAAACATGTTCTATTTTTTAAAACCGATGGAAAAAAGACCGATGGGTCCCATACACGATCGGTTTGTCCGATGAAAAGAATCCATCGGACGAAAATCCATAGGATATCCGATCGTGTGTACAGGGCTTATGACTACTTTCACACTTGGACGCCTGGTGTTCAGCGCTAAAACGCTGCTCGTTTTTGCGGTGCTATAGTGCTGTTTTAGCAGCTGCCGATTTTATCCCAGAAAAGGGTAAAAAGTCCAGTTTTGTGGTGCTTTCAAATCGCTTTTAAGGCACTTTGGAAGCGCTGCCCTTTCATTGCATTGGGCAGGGCGTTTTGGGAGCGCTAAATACAGTGCTCCCAATCCACCCCAAAGATGCTTCTTGCAGGACTTTTCGGAACGCCCTGCAAGCGCACCGCCCCAGTGTGAAAAGATACACTGGAATGAATGGGAGGCGGTATTCAGGCGATTTGCAGAGGCTATTTCTAGCGCTAAAGCGCCTAAAAACCGCCCCAGTGTGAAAGTAGTCTAACTGATTTTATTATTACCAAGAATGAATATGAAGTAGTTTACTTTTTATTTGACAGTCACAAGAATGCACAGCCTCCCCCACATCATTCTTCCTCACAATGGGGGACATGTCTCTAGAGCAGTGGCGGCTGGTGCTCAAAATTTTTGGGGGGGCGCAAACAAACTGAAAAAAAATAATCAATTGCCGCCACTGTGCCCATTAAACGCAGCCACTGTGCCCAAACGCCACCAGTTTGCCCCCTCAAATACAGCCAGTTTGTTTCCATATACAGCCAGTTTGTCCCCATATATATATATATAACCAGTGTGCCCCCATATATACAGCCAGTGTGCCCCCCATATACAGCCAGTGTGCCCCCCATATACAGCCAGTGTGCCCCCCATATACAGCCAGTGTGCTCCCATATACAACCAGTTTGTCCCCATATATAGCCAGTGTGTCCCCATATACAACCAGTTTGTCCCCATATATAGCCAGTTTGTCCCCATATATAGCCAGTGTGCCCCCCATATACAGCCAGTGTGCCCCCCATATACAGCCAGTGTGCCCCCCATATACAGCCAGTGTGCCCCCCATATACAGCCAGTGTGCCCCCCATATACAGCCAGTGTGCCCCCCATATACAGCCAGTGTGCTCCCATATACAGCCAGTGTGTCCCCATATACAGCCAGTGTGTCCCCATATACAGCCAGTGTGTCCCCATATACAACCAGTTTGTCCCCATATACAACCAGTTTGTCCCCATATACAACCAGTTTGTCCCCATATACAACCAGTTTGTCCCCAAATGCAACCAGTGTGCCCCCATATACAGCCAGTGTGCCCCCATATACAGCCAGTGTGCCCCCATATACAGCCAGTGTGCCCCCATATACAGCCAGTTCCCCCCAAATGCAGCCAGTGTGCCCCCATATACAGCCAGTTCCCCCTAAATGCAGCCATTTTTTCCCCCATAATACAGCCAGTGTGCCCCCATAATCAGCCAGTTTGTCCCCCATAATACAGCCAGTGCCCCCATATGCAGCCAGTTCCCCCCAAATGCAGCCAGTTTGTCCCCCATATACAGCCAGTTCCCCCCATATGCAGCCAGCATGTCCCCCATATACAGCCAGTTCCCCCCAAATGCAGCCAGTTTGTCCCCCATATACAGTCAGTTCCTCCCCAAATGCCGCCAGTTTGTCCCCCATATACAGTCAGTTCCCCCCCAAATGCAGCCTGTTCCCCCCCCCCAGCCCTGCACTTACCTTCCTCGGTCCGCGCCGTCCTTGGTATGTTCTCCCGCCCTCGATGTCGCTTCAGCCAATCAGGTCACCGGTAACCAGATCCGGTGAACCTGATTGGCTGAAACCTCCACAGTCTTCTCCCAGGAACGCACCCCCGTGCGTACCTGGGAGGAGTTTTTGGAAGCCGAATACAGTGTGAGAGCTGTATTCGGAAAGCCTATCAGAGCCGCTGGCTCTGATAGGCACTTCCAAGCCACACCCACCGCCGGCCGCCGCTCTAATTCACATGGCCGGCGCTCACCAGGAGGCCGGCCATATGAATAGTGGGCAGTGCGGCAGCGGTGACAATACACAGATTCATGCAATGCATGAATCTGTGTATTGTCTTTCAGTGGCGGTGCGGGAGCGAGAGGGGGCGGCGCTCCGGCGCCCTCTATGGACGCACCGCCACTGCTCTAGAGCAAGCGATCGGGCAGAGTATTAAGTCACACAGCGGGGAAGTATATTCTACATCTGTGTGAGCTGCGCTACTACAGGCTGCAGCTGCAAAATGCTGTCCAGAGGGGTATGGCAGCAATACTAACAGTAGATATAGGCACACTGTGCGTGAGCTTGGTGTCCTGCATCTCAAGGAGGGAGCTTGACCTCACCATCAAGCATCTGATTCCATGCTTGGCCAGATTGTAAAAACCAAGGTATATAATTGCCAGTACACTATGGACATTAAAATAACATCCAAAGATTTATTCAAAGCAGTCACATCAGCAGACAAATGCAATGTTCCAGGACCGCACAGGACCCCTTTGTCAGGAGGCTGTGGATGAAGAGGGCCAACCCAGCACAACATTATCAGTGCCTAGAAAGTGGAAGCAAGTACCTTACTTGCTACAAAAAAAAAACTTACAGATTTGTAAAAGGGAGGTCAAGGTTCATGACATGGATAAAAGGTGTTGGATCAATGTTGGAAGTGAGGAGAATGGACTTTGTAGGCACCAATTATATGAAAATAGAAAATATTTTTATTAACAAATTAACACATAGTTTAAAAAGAAACAAATCAAATAGGCTAAAAAACTGCAGTGTGACTACAGTGGCAACAATATTTTCCAATAAAGGTCAAAGAAGATCAACACATGTCAGAGAGGACGTGTAAGACCATGTTAAATAGTAGAAAGACTGTTTAGCTCAACGTGTTTCGTGAAGACCGCTTCTTGAACATTAAAAAGCGCAGTGTAGGGCAGCTTAGGCCAGCGTGTACACTGGGCACCCCAGTTGAAGTCTTTGTAGACGAAACGCGTCAGTACTATACACGCTGGCCTAAGTTGCCCTACACTGCGCGTTTTAATGTTAAATGTAACTTTTTTTATTATATTAATTTGTTTAAATATTTAAACTTTTCAATAAAACCCCAATATGTTTGGATTTACGCTATTTTTCCTTTCCATGTTCTGAAATATTACAACTCCTGGTGGAGTTACAGCCTGGGTTTATGATCACTCATTACACAGATCATCATCCATTTCCTGGAGTTATCTGCCTTTTTGGATCCATCGTCGGCCCAGAGAGGAGGTGATTGAAAGTTTTGCACCGCTGGTTTCATGATCTGTGGATATAAGCCTGATTGATCCACCGCCATACGGCGAATTGGGTCCACATCTTCGGGTAAGAGTAGCCATTTCTCTCCCCCATTACCCAAAGGTGAAGGCACTCCCGGGGCCGGGTGATAATTTGTGCTGTATACCACATCCATTTGAAAGACAGTTGGGCTTCTGTTACAACAGTGTGTCATCTTCCCACGTCTTTGTTGATTTCTGATGTTTATATATGGACTATTCAGATATTTTGGTTATTAACATTGGACTACCATTGCATTTGAACTGTTCATTGTAGGGATATCTGGATACATCCCATTCTGTCTCATTTTTTTGCATTTTAGAGATTTTTTTGCTTTATTCCTTAATCGCAGATGTCATCCAGCTATACAATAGTATATGACCTATTTAACATTCACATGTTTGTCATTCACTATTAGTGATTTTTCTCTCACGATTTGAAGTCACATGAACACTTACTTTTTTGTATATCACTTTTATTTGTGCTCCTAGAGACATTTATATACTCATCTCACAAGTTTTCACTTTAGCCATTCCTTTGCGATTTTCAGTCGCAAAAGTTTTTTTGTATGCACTTAAATATATTTTGTGCATATGCTCCTCTACTTTTGAGACATTCATCCACTTACCCCACAGGTTTTTGTGTTTGATTGCATTTTTGAATGGGGTCATCCGCTCAACACATTTGTAGCACTACACTTTATTTTTACAAAGATTTTAAGGCAGCTGGGATCATAGTCACCAAGAAAACAATTGGTAACACACTACACCGTAAAGGACTAAAATCCTGCAGCGCCCGCAAGGTCCCCCTGCTCAAAAAAGCACATATATAGGCCTGTCTGAAGTATGCTAATGAACATCTAAATGATTCAAAAGAGAACTGAGTGAATGTGTTGTGGTCAGATGAGACCAGGGGCGTACCTAGAGCATTTGGCTCCCGGGGCGGATCCAATATCTGGCACCCCCCCCCCCCGCACGTTAAAATGTAAAAACACCCCACTGTGCCCCCTGCATACCTGTGCATCCTTCAATATCTCTTTGTTACTACTGTGTACCCCCTCTCCACAACTGCACCCCTTTACATTACACAGCCCCCTGCACCTCTGCATCCCTTTACATTACACAGCCCCCTGCACCTCTGCATCCCTTTACATTACACAGCCCCCTGCACCTCTGCATCCCTTTACATTACACAGCCCCCTGCACCTCTGCATCCCTTTACATTACACAGCACCATGCACCTCTGCATCCCTTTACATTACACAGCACCATGCACCTCTGCATCCCTTTACATTACACATCCGCCTGCACCTCTGGACCCCTTTACATTACACAGCACTCTGGACCCCTTTACATTACACAGCACCCTGCACCCCTTTACATTACACAGCCCCCTGCACCTCTGAACCCCTTTACATTACACAGCACCCTGCATCCCTTTACATTACACAGCCCCCTGCACCTCTGGACCCATTTAAATTACACAGCCCCCTACACCTCTGGACCCCTTTACATTACACAGCACCCTGAACGTCTGCACCCCTTTACATTACACAGCACCCTGAACGTCTGCACCCCTTTACATTACACAGCCCCCTGCACCCCTTTAAATTGCACAGCCCCCTACACCTCTGGACCCCTTTACATTACACAGCACCCTGCACCTCTGCATCCCTTTACATTACACAGCCCCCTACACCTCTGGACCCCTTTACATTACACAGCACCCTGCACCTCTGGACCCCTTTACATTCCACAGCACCCCTTTACATTCTACAGCATCCTGCACCTCTGCGTCACTTTACATTACACAGCACCCTGCACCTCTGGACCCCTTTACATTACACAGCACCCTGCAGCTCTGGAACCCTTTACATTACACAGCACCCTGCACCTCTGGAACCCTTTACATTACACAGCACCCTGCACCTCTGGACCACTTTACATTACACAGCACCCTGCACCTCTGGACCCTTTTACATTACATAGCACCCTGCACCTCTGGACCCCTTTACATTACACAGCCCCCTGCACCTCTGGACCCTTTTAAATTACACAGCCCCCTACACCTCTGGACCCCTTTACATTACACAGCACCCTGAATGTCTGCACCCCTTTACATTACACAGCCCCCTGCACCCCTTTAAATTGCACAGCCCCCTACACCTCTGGACCCCTTTACATTACACAGCACCCTGCACCTCTGCATCCCTTTACATTACACAGCCCCCTGCACCTCTGGACCCCTTTACGTTACACAGCACCCTGCACCTCTGGACCTCTTTACATTCCACAGCACCCTGCACCCCTTTACATTACACAGCATCCTGCACCTCTGCATCACTTTACATTACACAGCACCCTGCACCTCTGGACCCCTTTACATTACACAGCACCCTGCACCTCTGGACCCCTTTACATTACACAGCACCCTGCACCTCTGGACCCCTTTACATTACACAGCACCCTGCACCTCTGGACCCCTTTACATTACACAGCCCCCTGCACCTCTGGACCCCTTTAAATTACACAGCTCCCTACACCTCTGGACCCCTTTACATTACACAGCACCCTGAACGTCTGCACCCCTTTACATTACACAGCCCCCTGCACCCCTTTAAATTACACAGCCCCCTACACCTCTGGACCCCTTTACATTACACTGCACCTCTGGACCCCTTTACATTACACAGCCCCCTGCACCTCTGCATCCCTTTATATTACACAGCACCCTGCACCTCTGGATCCCTTTACATTACACAGCACCCTGCACCCCTTTACATTACACAGCATCCTGCACCTCTGCGTCACTTTACATTACACAGCACCCTGCACCTCTGGACCCCTTTACATTACACAGCACCCTGCACCTCTGGACCCCTTGACATTACACAGCCCCCCGCACCTCTGGACCCCTTTACATTACACAGCACCCTGCACCTCTGGACCCCTTTACATTACACAGCACCCTGCACCTCTGCATCCCTTTACATTACACAGCCCCCTGCACCTCTGGACCCCTTTACATTACACAGCACCCTGCACCTCTGGACCCATTTACATTCCACAGCACCCTGCACCTCTGCATCCCTTTACATTACACAGCACCCTGCACCTCTGGACCCCTTTACATTACACAGCACCCTACACCTCTGGACGCCTTGACATTACACAGCCCCCCGCACCTCTGGACCCCTTGACATTAGACAGCCCCCCGCACCTCTGGACGCCTTGACATTACACAGCCCCCTGCACCTCTGGACCCCTTGACATTACACAGCCCCCCGCATCACTGGACCCCTTGACAGTACACAGCACCCTGCACCTCTGGACCCTTTTACATTACACAGCACCCCACAGCTCTGGACCCCCTGCATGTTACACAGACCCCCTTCAGTGCAGACCCCACTTCAGTTCACACCCCCTTTAGTGCAAACCTCCCCCCTCAGTGCAGACCCCCCCAGTGTAACCCCCCCCCTCAGTGCAAACCTCCCCTCAATACAGACCCCCCCGGTGCAAACCCCCCCTCAGTGCAAACCCCCCTCAATACAGGCCCCCCCCTCAATGCAAACCCCCCTCCCATTCAGTAGTACCTTTAGATCAGCGCGCGGCAGCACATGCACAGAAGGTCCCCTCCTCCTCTGTACACATAAACAGAAAGGAGGGGGAGGGGGAGGCTGGCTTCACTCGGCTGTGCCTGTGTTCTGTGAGAAGTGCCGAACACCGCTCATCGGGATAGCAGGTCAGCTGCGGCCGTGAGAGGAGGGGATGGATGGTGCAGCGATGTCGCCCCCCTCCCCTCCCCCTCCCTCTTTGTATCGCAATATCTGCCTGTGCTGTCTGGAGAGCACTGCAGTTCTTATTTGCCGCGATGCTGCGGCTGCCTAAAGTCACGGAGCGGCGGCGCTCTCACCGCTTAAGTCACGGAGGGGGGGGCGCCGGTCTGACACCCCTCAGTGTGTGGCACCCCGGTGCGGCCCACCCCCCCCGCCCCCCACTTAGTACGCCTTTGGATGAGACCCAAATTTAGCTTTTTGGTATCAACTCAACTGTTTGGAGGAGGAGGAATGCTGTCTATGACCCCAAGAACACCATCCCCCACCGTCAAATATGGAGGTGGAAACATTATGCTTTGAGAATGTTTTTCTGCTAAGGGAACAGGACAACTTCACTGCATCAAAGGGACGATGGACGGGGCCATGTACAGTCAAATCTTGGGTGAGAACCCCCTTCCCTCAGCCAAGGCATTGAAAATGGATCATGGTTGGGTATTCCAGCAGGACAATGACCCAAAACACACGGCCAAGGCATCAAAGGAGTGGTTCAAGAAGAAGCACATTAAGGTCCTGGACTGGCCTAGCCAGTCTCCAGACCTTAATCCCATAGAAAATATGTGGAGGGAGCTGAAGGTTTAAGTTACCAAACATCAGCCTCAAAACCTTAATGACCTGGAGAGGATCTGCAAAGAGGAGTGGGACAAAATCCCTTCTGAGATGTGTGCAAATCTGGTGGCCAATTACAAGGAACGTCTGACCTCTGTGATTGTCAACAAGGGTTTTGCCACCAAGTACTAAGTGATGTTTTGCAAAAGGGTCAAATACTTTTTTCACTCGTTAAAATTAAAATATATTTTTAACTTTTTTTAAATGCATTTTTCTGGATATTTTTGTTATTCTGTCTCTCACTGTTAAATCAAACCTACCATTAAAATTATAGACTGATCATTTCTTTGTCAGTGGGCAAACGTACAAAATCAGCAGGGGATCAAATACTTTTTTCCAGGTATTTTGCACCACTTCCGGGGTATTGACTCTGCGGGAGTCACGCTCCTTCGCGTCACCCCCCGCTGTCTTCTGGGAAACCCACTGTTCCCAGGAGAGAGCGGGGACCAGTGACGGTAAAAAAAAATTTTTTTACATTTTAAAAAAGTTAAAAAAATTATAATTTGGCGGAACCTCCTCTTTAAAGGGTTTGTTACCCCGACACTTCATATTCCTGATATTTAGCTGCTGTACCATGTACTTGTATGAGAAAGTATCCTGTTCTCTTTGTATTGCTTCATTTGTTTGAAATCCCTGGTGTTCCTGCCAGTTGCTCTGCTTTCCTAATAAAAATGAACCACTTAGCAGGGGAGCACACCATGCTCAGTTCTCTAGCTATGCTGGGAACTCAATGTACTCTCCTTCAATAATCAGAGTTGTCCTGACACACCCCCACTGCACAGCCATTCACTGTGTGCTGCTGCTTCTCCTCCCCCCAGCTCGTATGCAGCTGAGAACAGAGGGAATGTGATCACTTATTTAAAAAAAAGGGAAAAAAGGTACCGGTATTTGTAATTTTTTTTTTTTATTTTTTTTATCTATACAAAAATGTTTTGCCTTTCATTTTCTATTTTAAACAGAATGGGTTGTTTTACAAGGTGATCGTTTACCATAACTTTAACTCAGCTTATAATGTGGCTACCTGCAATCAGTATGGATGAAAGGTATGACTTTAGAAGTTCATTCAGTGCAACTTCCTTTTTTTTGGCATGAAGCTGTGTAACCATAAAGAGGAACTTTAGTCTGCTCACATAATTTGTAATTGAAAGATCTTTGCCATTCTGAAGCTTCCCTCCAACCACTTTGCATATTCTTTTATTGCCAGCGGCTCCTGTAAGTGGCGGAGGGCAGCGGAGCACGGCAGGAGGGGGGTCCTCTTCCGCCGCCGATAAAAGTGATCTTGCGGTGAATCCGCCGCAGAGACCACTTTTTATCTTAAAGCGGACCACCGCTGAAGAAGAGGATCGTAGCTAGCAGCTGCCATAACAATGATACCCCTCTTTAAATTACCAACGTAAAACGACGGCAGGCGGTCCGTAAGTGGTTAAAGAGGAAGTAACCCCCCCCCCCCGAAAAACCGGGATAAAATAAGTCCCTGCAAGAGAAAGGCATAATGAGCTAGTATGCATAGCATACTAGCTCATTATGTGGCACTTACCTGAAATCGAAGCCCCTGAAGTCCTCCTCGTTCCCCTCCGCCCCCGCCATGTCCCCTCGGAGCTTCTTCCTGCTATCGCCGCTCCGGCCAATCAGAGTGCCGGAGCGGCGATGACGTCACCCCACGCATGCACGTGGGAGCTGTAAAAGCCGGCTTTAGCATTCATAAAACCGGCATTTAGAGTGCGTATGCGCCGATGATTTTTGCAATTATCTCCTAAATCTTGTAGGTTTAGGAGATATTGCAAACACCTACAGGTACGCCTTAATCTAGGATTACCTGTAGGTGCAAGTTGCAAGATTGGGTTTACAACCACTTTAAGATATATGTTTTTCAGCACATAACTCTGCATTTAAAGACCTACTGCAGTCTGCTCACATAATTTGTAAAAAAACATCTTTGACATTCTGAAGCTTCCCTCCAATCACTTTGCATATTATTTTATATATACTGTCATTCTATACTTGCCAAATATGCTGCAGAAAGTTTGGCTGCATCCATTTTAACTGTGGGCAGCTGAAGCTGCTGCCTGCTCACTTCCTGGATTTACACAGACACACATAAACACTGCAGCTCTTATTGGCCCTCTTATAACTCATCTCCCTTCCTTCCAGGCAAACTCTCAGGAGAGTGAGAGAGAGAGTTGTGCATGATGTCATAAGCCTAGGCTTTTTACCAGACAAGAAACAGGAAGTGGGCTGTATAAGGTATTTACTGGCAGAAAAAAAATGGTTTACTATCCAAAGTTAAAACAACATGGGCAGAGGATTTAATAGAGGGAAAGAGGAAAAAAATACTGAAGTTCCGCTTTAACCGCTTAAGGACCACCGCACGACTATATACGTCAACAGAATGTCACGGACAGGCATAAGGGCGTACAGGTACGTCACCTTTAAGATGCCGCCGTGTGGTCGCGCACGCGACCCTGCCGCGAGGTCCGTGAGCCCGACCGTGGGTCCCGCGGACTCGATCGCCGCGGGGATACCCGCGATCGTCTCACGGGGAGATGCTAATGTAAACAAGCATCTCCCCGCTCTGCCTAGTGACAATGACACTGATCTCCGCTCCGTGCAATCAGTGTCATGTCACACACAGCCCATCCCCCCTACAGTAATAAACACTCACCAGGTCACACTTAACCCCTACAGCGCCACCTAGTGGTTAACCCCTTCACTGCCAGTGTAATTTTTATAGTAATCAGTGCATTTTTATAGCACTGATCGCTGTAAAATTGACAATGGTCCCTAAATAGTGACAAAAGTGTCCGATGTGTCTGCCATAATGTCGCAGTCACGATAAAAATCGCTGATCGCCGCCATTACTAGTAAAAAAAAAAAATATTAATAAAAATGCCATAAAACTATCCCCTATTTTGTAGACGCTATAACTTTTGCGCAAACCAATCAATAATCGCTTATTGCGATTTTTTTTTTTACCAAAAAATATGTAGAAGAATACGTATCGGCCTAAACTGAGGAAAAAAAATGTTTTTTTTATATATTTTTTGGGGATATTTATTATAGCAAAAAGTAAAAAATATTGAATTTTTTTAAAAATTGTCCTCTATTTTTGTTTATAGCGCAAAAAATAAAAACCACAGAGGTGATCAAATACCACCAAAAGAAAGCTATTTGTGGGAAAAAAGGACTTAAATTTTGTTTGGGAGCCTTGTCGCACGACTGCGCAATTGTCAGTTAAAGCAACGCAGTGCCGAATCGCAAAAAGTGGCCTGGTCTTTGACCAGTGAAATGGTTCGGGGCTGAAGTGGTTAAGTACGTTTTCTGGCTGGATTGACACTTATGCACTTTTACTGCAGCATGTTTTTAAGGTGCCGTTTGGATGCACTTCTTAATGTGTTGACATTTCTATCCAAAGCTCTTACAAGGCACATCAACAAATGAAAAAACGGACATGGTCTTTTTTTTTAGCCAGTGTCTGTCAAAGTATTGCATACTGTAAATGTGAACTAGCAACAGAACAAAATAATGTCAAACATCTGCACATATGTAAACATGAGCAGCAAAACACAAAAGTGTGAATGGCTCCTCACACTGAGCCGCCCATAGCCTTCGGCGGTAAAACGCCGCTATTTTTACCGCCAACGCTATGGGCAGATTTGTGGCGCATTTCGGCCGCTAGCGGGGCGGTTTTACCCCCGCTAGCGGCCGAGAAAGGGTTAAAACCGCCCGCAATGCGCTGCTTATAGCCGCGCTGTCCCATTGATTTCAATGGGCAGGAGCGGTGGAGGAGCGGTAAACACACTGCTCCTTCACCGCTCCAAAGATGCGGCTAGCAGGACTTTTTTTACCGTTCTGCTAGTGCAACGCTCCAGTGTGAAAGCCCTCGGGCTTTCACACTGGAGACAATGGAGCAGCTGTTTGAGGGCGGATTGCAGGCGCTATTTTTAACGCTATAGCACCTCAGTGTGAAAGGGGTCTTAGTAATTTTCATGACTAGAAGGAAAAAAAAAAGTGTACCCTGGTCACATGATTTTGACATGTCCTATCACAGTGTTTTCTGCAGTGTTATGCACACACTGTAGGATACCGCAGGCTGCACACCAGCCTGTACTTTATGAATTACTTGAATTAGTAAAATGCAGGCGCATTGTGGTGTAAACTCTGCAGTGTCCAGCAAATAGTGATATACAGTATGCTCTCCATTTTACTTTAGTAACCAATAGCAATGGAATATTACATGAGTTTCACTGGTTGTTTACTGTGCAAGGGAATTTTCCCTTAGTTCATTGAATGTGGTGAAAATTCACTTTGCAAAGAATACTCAATCAGGGACATAAAAACACTCTTTGTGCTTGCACAGGATTGGATGATGAAAGTCAGCACAGCTTAAAGCGTTTATTAACCCAAAAATAAACCAGATCCTCTTCCCTTAGCATGTTATACAGCACAGTGCTTGTGCTGTGTCATTTGGCCCCCTGAAATACCTGGCTGATCCTGCCAGGCTATACCCTTCCCTCTGTATGCTGACTCTGACATATCAGGGCTATATGACACCGTTGTCAGCGTACGTGCCTCCATCAGCCGCTTCCCTGCTCTCCTCTGTCCTCATCCCCCCCCCCCTCCATGTCTGCTCATACCAGTGCCCGCTCCTCGCTCCTGCTGTTTCCATATCTGCAGCTAAATCCTCCCTTCCTCTTTGTACTATAATAATAAGTGTCCCTGTGTCTGTGTAATGTAAAATAATCTGCCGAACTGTTCCTTTATGACCGCGGCTCCCAGCGCTCAGCTCACTGTCAGCTCTCTCCTCTCTCCCCCTCCTCCCCAGCTGACGTTAGCGGGAGGGCTCGGCCTCGCCCACTAGAACTGTGAGCTGAGAGAGAAGAGAGCTGACAAGTCAGCTGAGTGCCGGGAGCCAAGCTTATATAGGTAAAATCCGGCAGATTTTTTACAATACACAGGCACAGGAACACTTATTATTATGGTACAGAATGGATGGAAGGATTTGAAAGAAGTGGGTTAAAAACCACTTTAACCTCATTAATTAAATTAACCACTTGCTGACCGCCCGCCGTCGTTATACGTCAGCTGTTTGAAGAGGAATATAGTTGTTATGGCTGCAGCTAGCTCTTCTTCTTTAGCGGGCAGTCGGCTTTCAGATAAAAGTGGTCTCTGCGTCGGATTTGCCGCAAGATCACTTTCATCTGTGGCGGGAGAGGGCCTTCCGCCGCACTCCGGTGCCCTCCGCTGCTTACCGGAGCCATTGGTAGCGGCGGAGGCGATCGGATCCTTCTCAGTCTGTTGTGTGGAACTGACTGAGGGGATGATGGCTTCCGCCAGGCTCCATGCCATTGCAGGGCGGAAGCAGCGTCAAAACGTCACTTCCGCCCATAGCTCTTAAAGGGACATTTAAAAAAATAAAATAATTCAAACTACATTATTTTTCTCTTATCGTCCATGGACTGACACAGCTCTAATACTGAAACACGTGGGTATATGTCCCTGCTCACGTGAGAAGATCTAGGCAGAATGTTAGATGTTAGAAACATACATTCTAGAACAAACCAGAGCTGAACAGCCCTGCCCAGGGGGGCGGTCCCTCCGGACATAACCCTCCTACCTGCAGCCAGCAGCCTCAGTTTTTTTCTGCCTAGCAGAAGGAGAAGACGTGGCTCTCTCGGGAGCCAGTCTCCTGAAAATTAAAATTTTTATTCCTTTGAGAATTTTATTATTTTATTTTTAAAACCTTCAATCAACTGTCGGCTGGGCAACAGGTTGGGTACACTAGTATCCTCGTAGTCTTCCCTGTCCGACCATCGAGCGTGGTGATCCTCGCCTTGTGTGCGTGAGACTCAGTTCACGACATGCCCCATGACTCCAGGGGTGGCCGGTGGGCTTTTATGCTCCCGCGGTCCTCACAAGATTGAACAGTGCCTGCTGTATCTTTCGCGGTGGACCGGGCCGACAGCTACTCAGTACTACTCTGTGATAGGTCTGTCTGAAACACGCCAGTGGGTTCCTCTGGGATGGGTAAGTAGTCTCTCCTGCATCAGGTGAGTACATGCTGACTGTGTTTCTCTGTATGGGGGGGTTTCTCCCTGTCTCCCCCCTGTATGCTGCTCTCTGCACCCTAATCTGGCGCTGAGCTGTGTGGGGGTACCTGGGGGTTACTCTGGCCTGGCGGGGGGGATGCTCATGTCTGTGTGCTGGGGCATTTGGAGACGCCATTAGGCGCTTTGGCTGTAATTTTGCTGCGTTCGGCGGCCATCTTGCCGCGGATCAATGGCGCAGTATTACACGCGGCCGGCTGCCATTTTCTTGAAGCCGCGGCGCTTTCCCTTTCATTTTTGGCCTCTATCGCCGCTGCTACGGCGTGAATCTCCTCACACTCTCCTCAGGCTTCACTCGCGCTGGCAGTGCGGTGCATACAGCGGAGCTGAGCGGTCCTCTAAAGGGTTGGTGGGTCCTCTGGGTATCCCCTCCTCAGTCAGCACAGCCAGTGGGTGGACTGTTTATTCACTTTATTGTGCATAAGGTCTCAGAGGGTGGCGAGTATGGAGTCTTGTTCACCTGCTTCCCCACTCTTGTCAGAGGCAACAGGCAGTGCTCCTGCACCTGCGGTCCCTATGGACCAGTTGTCGGAAGTCCTGGAATCATTTTGTGTCAGGATGGAAGCGGTGTGCGAGCACAAGGGAGCTATAAGCGCCCTCTCCCCACACAATCTCCACATGGGGAGTGCTCTGATTCAGATATGGGCCTAGCTTCTGCTGCTCAGGACCCTAGCTCTGAATATTTTAATGTTTTTGAACAGGACATTCCTTATGAGGAAGACTCCAGTTCTGAGTCAGTAAATGACAGGGCGCTTGTAAGATGCTGTGAGGGACACTCTCAAGCTGGACGCTGTGGCTGAGGTACTCCAGCTGGACGCTGTCTCCTTTTGGTTCTTTTCAAGCTTTTCTTTTACACAGCATCCTCACTGTTTCCTCACATGCTGCCTTAAGAGCAGCATGGATGATACAGTGGTACACAGTGCCCCCCACCCCCGGTCGGTGCAGCATGGTGGGGGGGGGACTTTATTCATTTATTTTTCTAGTCCCTGTGAGCTTTCTGTGTGATGTCTCTGAGGCAACAACGGGGTCTCTGCACCTGTGGTTTCCCACCATTTCCTGGGGAACGCTCTGAGCTCTGACAGGACCACGGTCTGAGGTGTCGGAGGTTTCCTTTTACCTGCATGCTGCTTCGGCAGCACATTTCAGCAGGTTGGAACGATACAGAGAAGTTTATGCGCCTCGGCGCCATAATTTAAGCTAATCTTATAACTCTACACTGGATACATTCACAGTGTATGTATGTGTTATTGGTCTCTGTGTCTGAGTGGGTTTCCTCCCACGTTCCAATGCTGTGTCTTCAGTGCCATACACGATATAAACATACACAATATGTTTATACATGACTCTAAATACATTCACAGTATATGTATGTATTATACTCTCTGGGTCGGCGTGGGTTTCCTCCGGGTGCTCCGGTTTCCTCCCACACTCTCACGGTATGTGCGCTTCAGCTCTAGTATAAGCATGTTCAATATGTTTATTATACATACTATAAATACCTCAGTAGGTGTATGCTGTCTGCGTGGGTTTCCTCCGGGTACTCCGGTTTCCTCCCACGCTCCAATGGTAATGCACAGCATTCATGCTATCATTCCTACACGGTATCTGTGTGCTGTCTGCGTTGGTTTCTTCCGGGTGTTCCGGTTTGCTCCCACGCTCTGACGGTATGTGCTCCTTTGGCTCTCTGCACAGTTTAAACATGTTCCATATGTTTATCACGCATACTATAATACCTACGCGGTATGTGTATGCAGTCTGTGTGGGTTTCCTCCGGGTACTCCGGTTCCCTCCCACACTCCAATGGTATGGGCGCTTTCGGCGCTATGCACAGCCTAAGCTTGTGCGATTTTGATTATTCACATGCTAACATACCTATGCGGTATGTGTGTGCAGTCTGCGTGGGTTTTCCTCCGGGTCCTCCGGTTTCCGCCCATGCTACAAGACATGCGCGCCTTTGGTGCCATACACAGTATAAACATACACATTATGTTTATACAAAACTCTAAATACATTCACAGTAGATGTATGTATTGTATTCTCTGGGTCTGCGTGGGGTTCCTCCGGGTACTCCGGTTTCCACCCACGCGCCAACGGTGTGCTCGCCTTCGGCGCTATGCACACATATACATGTTCAAAATGTTTATCACGCATACTATAGTACCTACACGGTATGCGTATGCAGTCTGCGTGGGTTTCATCCGAGTGCTCAGGTTTTTTCCCCCGCACTCCAATAGTGTGCGCATTTTCAGCGCTATGCACAGCATAAACATATGCAATTTGTTTTTTCACATGCTGACATGCCTACACGGTTGTGTACTTAGTCTGCATGGCTGGTTTCTGCCCACGCCCCAATGATGTGCGCACCTTCGTCGCTGGCACAGTATAAACTTGACTAATATGTTTATCCACACATTCTAAACTACGTACGCCGTATGTGGTTATACTATGCTCTTTGTTGCTGAGTGGGTTCCTCCCACGCTCTAACTGCGTGTTTTGACGCAATACTTAGCATTAACGATACGTTTGTACAATCAGCACTTATCAATGGAGTAGCTGCTGGATGGAGCATTGTCATAAGGATCCCTGGTACCAGGGGTACCACCTTCCTCCTGCCCTTCAGTGGTGATCAGAAGCACTGGCTTGGACTGTGTTCGCCATGCTGGGGTTAGCGCTACGCCCGTTAGTGGCTGCGTCTCTGGCGTTTCTGAAGCTCAATGACTGGGCAAAAGCCTCTGCTTCATCTATCAGTCGACCAGCAGGTGCACTGCAACTGCTTTAGCCTCTAGGGTCTCTGTGCCCGGGGTGGGTTTGCGCTACCTGTGGAGGCTGAGTTACTGGTCCACTGACCAAGTTTCTTGGGAAGCCTTTCTTGGCCAACAATTGAGGCACCCCGTAAGCCAGGGCCTCCCTTCTCCGATACATTGTGGGGTCTCTTTGGGATTATCATACCCATTCCGCTGCAGGACGGTCCTGTCGGCCGTGTGCATTCCAGGGAAGGGTCCTTACATCCGGAGGTGTTTTCGCCTCCTTTACCGGAGGTGGGGCACCGGATGTGGACCTTCTGGCCTCTCGACTCACTCGCAAGGTGTCGAGATTCGTGGCCAGGTCCAGGGATCCCTGGGCAGACGCGTCAAACACGTTGGTGGGCCGTGGGGGCAGTATCGCCTGATGTATGCTTACCCTCCGCTACTGTTGTTGCCTCGCTTGCTTCGCAGTGTAGGGGCCGAGGCCATTCCGGTGATCCTCATTGCTCCAGAACGGCGACATTGGTACGCCGATCTAGTCTAGCAGACGTTGCTTGGCGACTGCCTATTTGGTACCTTCTGTCTCATGGTCCCATACTTCATCCTTCTTTACAGTCCTTGGCTTTAATGGCATGGCTGTTGACAGCCAGGTGCTGAGGGACCGACGTCTCTCGGATTCGGTCATCTCATCTATGTTGTGGGCATGGAAATCTTCCTCCAGAAAGATCTATCACCGTACCTGGATGGCTTACATCGCTATGTGCGAGGAGCTTGATTGGCGTCCACGGACGTATTCCGTTCCCAGGATTTTGCTCTTCTTACAGCGTGGTGTGACCCAAAAGCTGGCCTTGCGTACCATAGAGGGTCGGATTTCGGCCCGGGCTGTCTTTTTCAATGACCACTGGCGGGCCATTCCTTGATTAGCACCTTTGTGCAGGGGGTTCGCCATGTGATCCCCCCTGTCAAGCCTCCTCTCCCTCCTTGGGATCTCAATTTGGTGCATCTCGGTTCTCCAAGAACATCCCTTTGAAAATATCAGAGATATTCCTCTCTTGACTTTGTCTCAGAAGGTGGCTTTCTTAGTGGCCATTACTTCTGTTGGACGGGTGTCTGAGTTGGTGGCTCTGTCATGCAAGACGCCTTACCTGGTCCTCCATAAGGATAAGGCGGTGTTGCGCCCGTGACCGTCTTTCCTTCCAAGGGTGGTTTTAGCTTTTCACCTTAATGAGGACATTGTCCTTCCGTCCTTGTGCCCTCACCCATCGCATCCCAGAGAGTTTGCGCTTCACACTTTGGATGTGGTGCGAGCCTTACGGGTGTACCTGGCGGCTACTGCTTCTATTCGGAAGTCTGCCTCACTGTTTGTGTCTGTCTCTGGTCCAAAACAGGGCCAAGCGCTGTCGTCTGCCACCATTTCTAGGTGGATCAGCCAGACCGTTATACAGGCCTATGCCCTTAAGGGGCGGGTGCCTCCCTTTCCGATTACGGCGCATTCCACCAGGGCAATTGGTGCTTCCTGGGATTTCCGACATCAAGCGTCGGTTGCACAAGCGTGCAAGGTGGCGACCTGATCGTCTGTTCATACCTTTTCTAAGTTCTCTAAGGTTGATCTGGCTGCATCTTCGGATGCTTCCTTCGGCCGCAAAGTGTTGCAGGCCGCTGTTTAATGTTGCAACTCCTCCGTTGAGGAGCTCTGCTTGTTTGGAGTGAAGTTTTGTTTTTCCTTTACTACTGCTCCCATCCCTCTTCTGATACTGCTTTGGGACGTCCCACATGTTTCAGTAATAGAGCTGTGTCAGTCCATGGAAGATAAGAGAAAATAGGATTTTTGTACTCACCGTAAAATCCGTTTCTCTGAAGTCCATGGACTGACACAGCACCCACCCTTCTTTTAAGGTTTGTACTGCTTTGTTATGAACTGAGGCTGCTGGCTGCAGGTAGGAGGGTTATGTCTGGAGGGACCGCCCCCTGGGCGGGGCTGTTCAGCTCTGGTTTGTTCTAGAATGTATGTTTCTAACATCTAACATTCTGCCTAGATCTTCTCCTGCGAGCAGGAACATATACCCACGTGTTTCAATATTAGAGCTGTGTCAGTCCGTGGACGTCAGAGAAACGGATTTTACGGTGAGTACAAAAATCCTATTTTTTTATTGCATTTTAGTGTAAATATGAGATCTGAGGTCTTTTTGACCCCAGATCTCATATTTAAGAGGTCCTGTCATGCTTTTTTCTATTGCAAGGGATGTAATAGGAATAAAAGTGACACAATTTTTTTCTAAAAGAACAGTGTAAAAATAAAAAGTAAAAAAAAAAATAATGTTTTTAACGCGCCCTGTACTGCTGAGCTTGCGTGCAGAAGCGAACGCATACGTGAGCAGCGCCCGCATATGAAAACGGTGTTCAAACCACACGTGAGGTATCGCCGCGAATGTTAGAGCGATGGCAATGATTCTACCCCTAGACCTCCTCTGTAACTCAAAACATGCAACCTGTAGAAACTTTTAAACATCGCCTATGGAGATTTGTAAGGGTACAAGTTTGTCACCATTCCACGAGCGGGCGCAATTTTGAAGCGTGACATGTTGGGTATCAATTTACTTGGCGTAACATTATCTTTTACAATCTAAAAAAAAATTGGGCTAACTTTACTTGTCTTATTTTTTTAATTCAAAAAAGTAAATTTTTTCCAAAAACAGTGCGCTTGTAAGACCGCTGCGCAAATACGGTGTGACAGAAAGTATTGCAACGACCGCCATTTTATTCTCTAGGGTGTTACCCCAAACATTATATATATGTTTTTCTATCTAAGTAATTTTCTAGCAAAAAAAAAGAAAATGATTTTAACTTGTAAACACCAAATCTCAAAACAAGACTCTGTCCTTAAGTGGTTAAAGCGGAGGTTCACCCAAAATCACAACTACCAGTATATTGTAACACAATCATTGCAATATGTACATCATCAAAAGGCAGAACATTTTTTTTTAGCATATATAAATACCATATTGCCTTTCATAAAGCGACTTCCGGGATTCCCCTCTCGCGAGAGTAGGCATTTCTAAGTCTTTCCCCGGCGCCGCAATGCAATGTGGGACTTAGCTGCAATGTCTTCTGGGAGCCGTGTCATGTTTTTTTTCATTGTGCATACCATCACAACGGGGCGTGAACTTTCAATGACGCCGCCCGTTGGGATGGCAACCTGTTAGTTTACGGCGCTACTCGCCGTAAACACTGCGCAGGCGCGAAAATGAGCGGTGAATGCTGGGAGCTGAGCATTCACCGCTTCCAGGAAATGATTGCTTGTGGGCTTCACAATGCCCACAAGCAAAATGGAAACTCCCAGCAACGGATTTTATAACTCCTTCTTTGCCACGAAAACGGACAACGGATACTTGCAGAGACTAAACAAGTGAGTGTACCTTAGTATTGTTAAACCCCATTGAATGCAGAAAAAAAACGAAAAAAAAACGTTTGCCCGCGGAACCCCCGCTTTAAGAAAAAATTACCTTGCAAAGTGAACAGTTTAGTTACAAAGTACAAGCTACCATTATGGACAAAGTGGATTTTTCTTGTCTCTTTGAGTAAAAAACAAAACAAAAAACAACTGCAAGCAGTGCATTGTCTCGTAACACAGTAACACGTTGTTCCATAGAGGAACACAAGGCCCTAAGTAACAAAGGCAATGCTGTGCAGACACAGAAAAGGGGCTATCGATAAAGGAGGCAAGAATAGGCCCAGTGTTTGGGCAAGGCACTTGTTATTGTTATATAACTATGGCCAGTCTGTTTCAGTGGGTGTTTGGTTCATAGTATTTGCAAAAGACCAATGAAGGTAAATCTATACAGCCATCATTTAATGATTTTTATTGTAAACAATTACAGAATTCTAACATGGAAAAGACAATATTATTCTACTTTAATTGTCTAGAAGTTTTATTCAGAAGTATGATCTAATGTTTAAAGTACTGTATACCTAAACCCTGGAAAAAATATGTAGCATATTGCAGTTTTCCTTTCATTGACTGTGGAGCCCAGTTTCTGTGTTAGGGTAACAAAGCTTAATTTTTGAATTATATCTATGGGAGAGTAGAAAGGTGTTAGCTCTACAGTGAAGTTCAGAGAAATTAACTGAAAAACTGATGGGGATAAGTGCACCACAAGCAGAAAGTACAGGAAGCTCACTGGATTTCTGGCAGGATCAACAGGTATTTTTTTTTCACCTGTTGGACAATTATAAAAAAAAAACACTGTTAGTGATATATTTAACAGACCTAAAGGAAACAGGTAAGAAATGTCTGTTTTTGAATATACAGTATCTCACAAAAGTGAGTAAACCACTCACATTTTTGTAAATATTTTATTATATCTTTTTATGTGACAACACTGAAGAAATGACACTTTGCTACAATGTAAAGTAGTGAGTGTACAGCTTGTATAACAGTGTAAATTTGCTGCCCCCTCAAAATAACTCAACACACAGCCATTAATGTCTAAACCACTGGCAACAAAAGTGAGTACACCCCTAAGTGAAAATTTCCAAATTGGGCCCAATGTGTCAATATTTTGTGTGGCAACCATTATTTTCCAGCACTGCCTTAACCCTCTTGGGCATGGAGTTCACCAGAGCTTCACAGGTTGCCACTGGAGTCTTCTTCCACTCCTCCATGATGACATCATGGAGCTGGTGGATGTTGGAGACCTTACACTCCTCCACCTTCTGTTTGAGGATGCCCCACAGATGCTTAATAAGGTTTAGGTCTGGAGACATGCTTGGCCAGTTCATCATCTTGACCCTGAGCTTCTTTAGCAAGGCAGTGGTCGTCTTGCAGGTGTGTTTGGGGTCGTTATCATGTTGGAATACTGCCCTGCGGCCCAGTCTCCGAAGGGAGGGGATCATGCTCTGCTTCAGTGTGTTACAGTAGATGTTGGCATTTATGGTTCCCTCAATAAACTGTAGCTCCCCAGTGCTGGAAGAACTCATGCAGCCCCAGACCATGACACTCCCACCACCATACTTCACTGTAGGCAAGACACACTTGTCTTTGTACTCCTCACTTGGTTGCCGCCACACACGCTTGACACCATCTGAACAAAATACGTTTATCTTGGTCTCATCAGACCACAGGACATGGTTCCAGTAATCCATGTCCTTAGTCTGCTTGTCTTCAGCAAACTGTTTGCAGGCTTTCTTGTGCATCATCTTTAGAATAGGCTTCCTTCTGGGACCACATCCATGCAGACCAATTTGATGCAGTGTGCGGCGTATGGTCTGAGCACTGACAGGCTGACCCCCCACCCCTTTAACCTCTGCAGCAATGCTGGCAGCACTCATACGTCTATTTCCTAAAGACAACCTCTGGATTTGGCGCTGAGAATGTGCACTCAACTTCTTTGGTCGACCATGGCGAGGCCTGTTCTGAGTGGAACCTGTCCTATTAAACCACTTATACAAGACTATACGTCTTGGCCCCTGGCTGCAGCTCAGTTTTAGGGTCTTGGCAATCTTCTTATAGCCTAGGCCATCTTTATGTAGAGTAACAATTCTTTTTTTCAGATTCTCAGAGTTCTCTGCCATGGGGTGCTATGTTGAACTTCCAGTGACCAGTATGAGAGTGAGAGTGATAACACCAAATTTAACACACCTGCTCCCCATTCACACTTGAGACCTTGTAACACTAACGAGTCACATGACACCGGGGAGGGAAGATGGCTAATTGGGCCCAATCTGGACATTTTCACTTGGGGGTATACTCACTTTTGTTGCCAGCGGTTTAGACATTAATGGCTGTGTGTTGCGTTATTTTGAGGGGACAGCAAATTGACACTGTTATACAATCTGTACACTCACTACCTTACATAGCAAAGTGTAATTTCTTCAGTATTGTCACCTGAAAAGATATAATAAAATATTTACAAAAATGTGAGGGGTGTACACTTTTGTGAGATACTGTACATTCTTAAAGTTATCCCTGCTATATGCCAATAATAATTAAATCATTTTCCATAATAACCCAGAACTGCTTCAGCAGATTAAAATTGAGTTCCACCCAAAAATGGAACTCACACTTTTTGGAATCCTCTCCCCCCCCCCCTTCACTTGCTGATTCCCTTACCGAGGATGGCGGCAGCGACAGCGGCAGCAGCTGAGAGCCGACGGACAGATTGACTTTGCCGACATCGCGGGCGCCATGGACAGGTAAGTGTCTATATATTAAAAGTCGGCAGCTGCAGTATTTGTAGCTGCTGGCTTTTAATATTATTTTTTTCGGCGGACCTCCGCTTTAAGTAATCATAATACACTTGCATGTGAGCCCCAATGTAAGGTAGTATGTATTGCTGCAAAGTAGTATTTCCTGTCCCACGACCATCATTCTCTGTTTACCTGAAGCTAATACTAAGGTTGGCCATACACAACCTGAATGAAAGAAAAAAAACAGATACTGTGTAAATTTTTGAACAAAAATGTTTGGGTGTTCCGACAGCTGCTTGTAGCAGCTGTCAAGATACCCAAACTGTTCGGCCAAAATTTTTTCTATCTGCCTTTTTCAATCTTTCTATCTCATCATATTGGGTGGGAGAAGGACAAAAGGGCTACCCATGTAGCGAATGTCTGACCGTTCCTTCGAAATTTGCAAGAAATTTTTTTTTTTTTTTTTTTTCCTTGCACTTGATTGGGTATCCTTTGCAAAGTTAAATTGCACCACATTGCAAAGCAAACAGCATGCTTGTCTTTAGTAAACCAACCTCAATGTGTCAGTTGAGTAACTCTAATGCTGTGTACACACGACCGTTATTCATGTCATGTCACGTTATTCATGTCATGCAAAAAAAACGTCATGATTCCTCTCAAGCCTGCCTTGCATACACACGTTCATGAAAAAAAACGCTCAAGCAAAGTCCGGTGACGTACAACACGTATGGCGGCACTATAAAGGGGAAGTTTCATTCGAATGGCGCCACCCTTTGGGCTGCATTTGCTGATCCTCGTGTTAGTAAAGTTTGGTGAGAGACGATTCGCGCTTTTTTTAGCCTCGTGCTTTTCAGTCCGTTACAGCGTGACGAATGTGCTATCTCCATTACGAACGCTAGTTTTACCAGAACGAGCACTCCCGTCTCATACTTGATTCTGAGCATGCGCATTTTTTTTCCCCTTGTAAAAGCATACACAAGACCGTTTTTCACGACGCGAAAAGAACGACGTGAAAAACGACGAGAAAAAATAGAGCAGGTTCGAAAAAAAATTCGGGCAGTTTTCTCATCGAGAAAAATGCTATGGAGCACACAACCGTCTTTCACGACCAATCTAAAAAATTGATAAGGTATTGAGTGTCTTTACATAATGCATGACTAATTAGGGAAACCTGAGAAAATACTGTCATACTCAATTGAATAACAATGATAATTATCCACTTATCTGTAAAATCTTTATGTGTTTTAAAAAGTATTGTTCGGCTGCAAATCAAATCAAAAAGCCCATTAGATGATGTTGGAAAGACTAATGATCTATAGTGAATTCCGTGAGTCTTCTTTAGCTGGCTGTTACTTTTCTGCAGTTTGTTACTTTTAAAAAGCAGTGAGGCTTTCAGCACATGGTTGTGGCTTTATAAGATTTGTATAATTGTCATAATTGGAGCAGTTTAAGAAAAACATATTTTCTAGGGGTTGAAGGATTGTGCATATTTTCCAAGGCAACAAAGTCTAATTCTTATGGGTCTATAATTGCCAGTTTCCACAAAAACTGTCAACTTTATACCAGTCAGAAAGATCAGAAATAGATTCCAGGACTGATCAAGAATGATTGACCAAAGCGTCAGTTTGAATTTGACATCTAGGCATTGAGTATGTATACTTATTTACCTCTGGAACCCCCTTATGGTCTTGTTTATGTCCTTCATATTACTTAAAGGGTCCCTAGTGAGAAAGCTCTTTCAGCAAACATAATTTTTCGGTTATAGCTTACGTTCTAAGCTAAAGCTTCCATTCTCAGCTATAGCTTGCATTTCTACAAATCCTTCATGTTTGGAAGCATGGAGACAACAATTTCTTAAAAAAATGTTTTCAAGGTCGGAAGCCATGGGTTTTTATATTACGGACAAAAAGACTGTTCACTCTGTGCACTCTGCAAGGGATTTTGCTCTAGAGCAGGGGTCTCCAAACCCTGGCCCACGGGCCACATCCGGCCCGCTTGTGTGTTTTATCCGGCCTGCAGTGTAAACAAAGCCGCCCATGCTTCCACGCCGGTTTTTTTTTTAACAAGAGAAGCCGCGCCGTTTTTTTAGATTGCCTGCTGCCTGGGACCGCCGAGGCGCGGCACCTCCCCTCTTCCCGCCCGCTGTTTGAAGTTAGGGATTGTTAATTTAACCCCTTCCATACCGGGCCATTGGAAAATGACGCTGGCAGGAACCCTCTCTCCCTCCGGGTGGACGTCATATGACGTCCTCAGCTTTGAGGGGGGATATCTGAATGATGCCTGCAGCTAGAGGCATCATTCAGATATCCTTTTTTTCAGCCGGCGATCCTGCGCACCATAAGAACGATCATAGCGGCGGTTCCGCCGCTTGATCGTTCTTATAGGCGGCGGGAGGGGACATCGCCTGCCGCCATCCGGTGCTTCTCCGGGCTCTCCCGGAGAGAATCATCGGCGCCGGTGGTGGGTCACGTGACGAGCATAGAGATGACTGGTGACCAGATGGTCACCAGTCATCTCTATGATCGTCGGAGGCCCGGGCGCGATGTGATGACGTCACGCCCGGGTTCTCAAATGTAAACAAAGCCGCCATTGCGGCTGTAAGTATGAGATCAGTGAAATTTTTTTCACAATCTCATGCTTTCCAGCCTGGAGGAGAGATGTGGGGTCTTATTGACCCCGCATCTCTCCCTAAAGAGGACCTGTCACACACCATTCCTATTACAAGGGATGTTTACATTCCTTGTAATAGGAATAAAAGTGATAAAAAAAAAAAAAAGTGTAAAAAAAAAAAGTAAAAATAAAAAAAAATAAGTAAAATAAAAAAAACGCCCGTCCCCAATAGCTCGCGCTTAGAAGCGAACACACACGTAAGTCCCGCCCGCATATGTAAACGCCATTCAAACCACATATGTGAGGTATCACCGCGTGCGTTAGAGCGCGTGCAACAATTCTAGCACTAGACCTCCTCTGTAACTCTAACCTGGTAACCTGTAAAAAATTTCAAAGCGTCGCCTATGGAGATTTTTAAGTACCGATGTTTGGCGCCATTCCATGAGTGTGTGCAATTTTAAAGCGTGACATGTTAGGTATCTTTTTACTCGGCGTAACATAAGCTTTCATATTTTACAAAAAAATTGGGCTAACTTTACTGTTTTGTTATTTTTTAATTCATGAAGCCATTTTTTTCCCCCAAAAAAGGCGTTTGAAAAATTATTGCGCAAATACCGTGCAACGACCGTCATTTTATTCCCTAGGGTGTCTGCTAAAAAAAAACATATATAATGTTTGGGGTTCTGAGTAATTTTCTAGCAAAAGAATGATGATTTGTACATGTAGGAGAGAAGTGCCAGAATAGGCCCGGTATGGAAGTGGTATAAAAAGCCCTGTATGGAAGTGGTTAAACAGCGGGTGGGAAGAGGGGAGGTGCCGTGCCTGTGACATCACTCGTGGAAGGATCGTAACTTCAAACAGCGGGCGGGAAGAGGGGAGGTGCCGCGCCTCGGAGACGGGAGCTGCAGAAGAGCTGAACTCGGCTAGTACCGAGGTAAGAGGCTGATCATGTAATTGTGTTGCACAACGCTGATAAGCACACTACAGGGGAGATTGCTACATTGCTGAGCTGATGGGGATATTTCTTGGGACATTGCTGTGCTGATGGGAACATTGCTGGGGACACCTCTGATGGGGACACCACTAATGGAGACACCACTAATGGGGACACCGCTGATGGGGACACCGGTGTCCCCTTTAGCGATGATGGGGACACCGGTGTCCCCATCGGCGTCCCCATCAGTGGCGTCCCCAATCATTGGTGTGCCCATCATTAGTGTCCCCATCAGCGGTGTCCCCATCAGCAATGATGGGGACACCGCTGATGGGGACACCGCTGATGGGGACATGGGGTCACTGCTGATGGGGACACCACTGATGGGGACACTGCTGATGGGGACACCGCTGATGGGGACATGGGGTCACTGCTGATGGGGACACTGGTGTCCCCATCAGCGGTGTCCTCATCAGCGATGATGGGGACACTGCTGATGGGGACACCGGTGTCCCCAATCAGCGGCATCCCCATCATTGGTGTGCCCATCAGCGGTGTCCCCATCAGCAATGATGGGGACACTGCTGATGGGGACGCTGCTGATGGGGACATGGGGACACCGCTGATGGGGACATGGGGTCACTGCTGATGGGGACACCGCTGATAGGGACACTGATGAGGACACTGCTTGCTGCATTTGGATGGCCATTTTTGGTGAGGCATGCACGAATTTGCACTTTCATGCTCTGCTGTAGTGTGAATAGAGTTACAGTAAAACCTTGGATTGCGAGCATAATTTGTTCTGGAAACATGCTTGTAATCCAAAGCACTCTTATATCAAAGCAAATTTCCCCATAAGAAATAATGGAAACTCAGATAATTAGTTCCACAGCCATTTATTCATAAATCCTTCAGTTTATAGTCCATATGAAAAGATTATAGCAATGTTATAGGTTGTGTAACCAAAAAATGTCCATCCACAAATGAAAGTCTCTACAAGGGGATTCGAAGCAAAATGCAGCAGGAGCTACAGTGTATAAAAGAGAAGAGAAGCACCTCTGTAGCAATATGGTTACATTTAATGAAGGTAAAACATTTAGCAACTCACATGTTTGATGAATAAAAGGCACATCTAAGTATGCAGGCATCCTGGGGAAAACCGGCCACATAGACCATCCTCCTCACAGCCGGCTCTCACCACTGTCCGTCTGCAGTTGTGACCGGGAAGTATTGGCATAGCATAAGGGGTTGCAGGGGTCACAATCGCAACCCTGCCCCTAGCTCCAGGGGGCCCCTACAGCCTCCCTGTTATATCATATCCTCCACATAGTCCAGCTCTGATCTGCCCTAGGGCTCTCCACAGCCATGCTCCAGTACTGGGCTTCCGCTTTGCATTCCACACCCCCCTGTTCTCATTGGCTGGGGAGAAGCTGTGAGCCATTTCCTGAATGGAGAGGAGCATGGAATGAGAACAGCCCAGGATGGGGAAGTGTCTGTGCTGTGTGCTGGCAACATGGAATGGTAACCGAGCTCAGCAAGTTAAGAGGAGGAGAGTGATGTCCTGTAGCCATGATGGGACCGATGTCACTGGGGAGGTAAGACACCGCTTAGTGTCTCCTAGTTACCAGCTGGGATTCTCTTTACTCCCCTACCCAGGGATGTCCGTTTACCCCACTTCCCTGACAACTGGGGTAAAGACCCACACCTCCGGGAGGTGATCTTCCCCCAACACCTGCCAACACTGACAGAGAAACCTTCAGAATTTGCTAAAACAAATCCCCCAACACCTCCTAAGGGGCCCCTGAGGGGCTGTAGGCTCCATATTTTGTGTCGCATGGCTTTGCCCCCCCAGATTTAAGTTGCAACCCACCAAAGCCCCCTGACCACCCACACCGCCCTGGATGCTATGTCCAGCTGCTGAGCTCTGTTCCAATTGCACTCTATACTGCTCCTTCTCTGCAGGGCTGAAATCACATTCCTTTACAACATAGCCAGTCAGCCACGATCTGCACAGGGTGTATCTGCCTACTGCAACGACACTGCCGTTCCGCATAGAGAATTTCACAGACCATAACAGCAACATAAAAGCCATATACACCCTGTGAATTCTGACAGACTGTTTAAAGGAATGCAAATTCAGCCCTGTGTAGTGTGGGGGGGCGCTGTATACAGTGATGGGAAATTAGCTCTCCCAAGTGACCTGCCCGGAGTCCCTGTCCTCTGATTCTCCAGCAGTGATCCCTGTCCTTTGATGGAAGGAGGAACTCTGGCAACTCAAAACTCTTAAGCCACTTTGAGTATCTTGGCATGCGGTGGGTGTATCTGCACGCACGGTGGAAGTGGTGGGTGGTAGTTGGGGGGGGGGGGCAGGTCAACTTTTGCATCGGGGCCCACAAGCTTCAAGCTACGCCTCTGCCGGGATGACTATCCTGCAGTAGAGCGATCTGAGAGCGAGGCTTGAAGCGCTCGTGGAGCGCAGCATGGAGGGGATGATGTCAATGGCGGTGCGGAGGACAGTCTATGTGGACAGCTTTACCCCGGATGCCTGCATACTTACATGTGCCTGTTTTAATTATCAACCATGTGAGTTGCTAAATGTTGTAGTACCTTCATTAAATATTGCTACAGAGGTGCCTCTCTTCTCTTTTATATTCTGTAGCTCCTGCTGGATTTTGCTTCTAATCCCCTTGTGAAGGCTTCCATTTGTAGATGGATATTTTATGTATTGCTATACTTAGAGGCGCCTCTCTTCTCTTTTATATTCAGTTGTGACATAACGCTACTTTTATATCAAGACATCTCTTGTATTTCAAGTCAATTATTCAGAAAATTTTGCTTGTCTTGCAAAACGCTTTCAAACCAAGTTACTCTCAAACCAAGGTTTTACTATAGTTATTTTTCCTTATATTGGGCTATTCACTATTTATCTTATTTTTGGCGTGAGTTTTGCTTTTACAGTGGAGACCACAGCTCTGAAATCATCTATGAGATTTGATATACCTGGTCTAATGTCTCTAATTTGGTTGTAGTAGATCATATTACTCGTCTTGCTTATCAAAACACTGGTTTTACCCGACTTTGAACACAACAAAGGCTTCTCCATAAGAGGCAGTAAAATTACAGCATTACCACACAGCATGAAAAAATAATAACTGACTTGATAGCAGGGGAGGGAGAAATAAGTGAAGTCAAGTGGAAAAATATACAGAGACAAGTTAAACAAGGCAGAGGAGCTAAATGTTAGGCAAGGATGAAAATAAGACAGCTCTGAGTCAGCCATCAGGACTTTAACTTTCATTTTTATGTGGCTGATGGAAATCATGAATAAATTCATACTTTGATCTGCAATTTAAACTACACCAAATGTAACCACCGCTACCCTGATATGCTCCCGGGTGTTTCCTAGCTTGAAAATTAAAGCTGAACTCAAGGCAGATATAAATACACAAATTAATGCAGCTAGGTGTAAATTATATATCATTACATGTATTTTTTAAATTCCACTACTGTAAGGACCTGTATTTTATTCCACTACTGTAAGTATTTTATTCCACTACTGTAAGGACCTGTATTTGACCTGTTGTTGGCCTCCTACAAGCCCCCCTGTAAAAGCACAGGATAGAAGGCTAATTTATCAAATTTTCTTTACTCAAATCATACTTGGATGCTGAAAGAGCTAGGAAGGGTATGCTACTATCACTAGCTTATCATGGCCATATCTATTCCATTCACTGACTAAATAGAATTTTGGACCCAAATGTATTACTATGATACACACCCTATACTCCATCCCGACTATAAAGCTATAAATCCAATCTTATTCATATTTATAGTTACACTAGACAGGGATGCCCTTTATCTCCCCTCATATTTATCATAGCTATCAAAACTTTAGCTGTGGCAGATCCTAATGTACAGGGTATCATTAATGGAGAGACACCACAAGCACACTCTTTTTGCAGATAATTTACTACTCTTAATTACCTCAGTCAGTACGTTGCCCAATATGATTAAAAATTCAAGAGAATTTGGTGTTCTATCAGGACTTCATCCTATCAAATCTCTAAAAGCGTTAAATTTTAACTTAAACGGAACATTACCCATAATAAAAAAATAATGTTCTTTAGCAAGGAACATACATTCCACATGAATAAATATGCTACCAAAATTTGTGTGTGCTGTAAATTGCAACCAGCAATGTTACTTTTTTTTTTTTTTTTTTTTGCTGGAGGCTGTCATTTTGCTGAAACCCAGAGACCCTGAGCAGCAGTAAATCTTTAGGCTGTAAGCAGATCGGACTCTAGTGGCTCTGATTTATGCCAAAAAATGGAGAGAAACTGAGCATGTGCAGAGCATGGTGAGACTGTGTATTACTGGATTTTAAAGCAGTAGTATAGGCACTTATTTTTAATGTTTTACATAGCTATACCTGCAAAAGGGGCCAGCCTGAAGTCATCTAGCAGGTTCTAATTTTTTGACTGAAGTTCACAGTTAACTTTTTTTTTTCTTCCCTAAACTTAACGAACTTCATGGATTGGCAAAATTGCTTCAGTCAATGACTATATTGCCAAAAAATCGTATACTATTTTAGAATTCTACCTATCTCTGCCTCTGATCTGAATACCTTTTTATCTTGCATATTCAAATTTACATGGGGCTCTAGGAGATGTAGGTTCTCCCGAAAGATACTATGTGCTCCCAAGCCACGAGTAGTACTGGGGGTCTCGAACCTCCTGATGACACATTTGTTCCGAATTTATTCTACAGGCTCTTTCACAAGGGTGGCTGAGCCATGGTTTTACCGCCATCCACCGGAATACTAATATTACAGTCTGACAGGGCTGTACACATGCTGCAGCCATGGCATTTTGAGGCTTCATACACACTAGGAACTTTTATAAACGGATCAAAAATGCTCATATTTAGCATTTTTGTTTGGCGTTTAGCCATTTTTGTGCTGGTGTTTAGCAGTGACTAGCAGGTTGTTAAGGAACGAGCGGCCACTGCGTCCTCAACATCCGATGACTCATCAGCTGTAAGTGGGATTCCAGGCTGACAGCTGAATGTTCACAAAAGAATGCCGACATTAACAATATTTTTTATTTATTTTTTAACTGAGTGGGGGTCCCCCCAATCTATACCAGGCCCTTCAGGTTTGGTATGGATTTAAGGGGAACCCCATGGCAAAGTTTAAAAAAACAGCATGGCGTCCCCCCCCAAATCCATACCAGACCCTTCTCCAAGCATGCAGGCCGGGAAAGGGGGGGCCAACAAACACCCCCGTACCATATCAGGTCACATGCCTCAACATGGGGGGTGCTTTGGCCCAGGGGGGCTCCATTCCTCCAATGCACCTTGTCTCCATGTCAATGTGGATAATGGCCGGTGGTTGTGGGGGTCTGCGAACAGGGGGATTATCAGACTATGAAAGCCGAATAAATGGGGGTCATCTTAACCCAGAGTGGTGCTGGGGATATGATGTATTGTATAAAGTGCCACGTTCCGAAAATCATAGATTAAAATAGTTTGATAGGCAGATGTACTTTATGGGCACAACACAAATAGATAAAAATTCTTAAGTTTTATTAAAAATTGACAATGCAGTAAAAATTGCACACAAATTAAATGAATAGTATAGCACAACCATTCATATCAAAAAACACTAATGACAAATAAACACACCACCCAATAGACAATGGGCAATAAAAAGATATTGTACTGAGCTGAATGACAACAGGGTCACCTCCTACAGTATAATGAATATTGCTAGGACAGTTATTGATTGGCGGTGTGTCATAAGTTGCTCATTTCTTAACCCGACATGTTGCGCGATTATAATCGCTTCCTCAGGAGTTTTTGAAATATATTGGATCAATAAAGATTTAGGGCACAGACGGAGGATGCGGTCAGTCAGAAGCCGGAAGTAACAAACATTATTCCTCAAACTGGTTTGAAGAGCTGAGTCAAGAGGGGATGCAGGCATCTCCATTGTCTAGAGTGCTGTTACCCACAACGGAGGCATACAAGCGAGTGTCAGTTTTAAGCTTTATTTCTGGCATACCTTCATTTTACATTGGAGTCTTGACCAATTGGACCTTGGGACAGCAGACTAGGAATTGCTAGTGTCAGAACATTGGGTTATATACCAGTCCTTTTTTTTCCCCCAAGTTTGGGGTTTCAAGTACAAGTACCTGGTTCTGCATTGTGGCTTTTTACTCTGCCTCCCTCTTGACTCAGCTCTTCAAACCAGTTTGAGTAATAATGTTTGTTACTTACATGCACCTTTTTGTCACATTAGGGAGCTCACAACACACACACTACTGGGCAGGATAACGTATGTGTGTACTCTATTGGTGTGAATGGGCCCTTAAGTATGACCAAATTAGGCTGGTGGGGGGGGGGGGGGTTATAAACAGCCTGGGGTCCATCATGCAACAAATCCATTTCTGCTTAAAGGTGAACAGCTAAAAACAAATTAAAATACTGCTGGCCAGTGGTGCTTTTTGGGGTTTAATAACACCCAGAATCATTTAATCCATGTCCCATAAACCTAGGCTGTCATAGACACACCCTCCAGGGGTTGTCATCATGCAGTCTGAACTCATGGGGTAATGTGGCGTAGAACTGAACTTGCACGTCACAACAGCAGTGCCGTTTTCTGCAGCAGTGGAAGTTCACCCCAATACTAAAATCCCTGCATCTACAGACATCCACTATCTAACACTAACCTATCTAGCCCTTTTAAGAAGAAGTCGGTATATATACATTTTTGAAGCCGATCAGATCCTGTCTACAGCGGCGGAAGCTCTGCAGAGGATACAGCTGACAACAGCTGTGAAATGAATAGGAAGTGATGTCACCCGTAGAGTTACTATGGGGCTTCCGTTGTCGGCTGTATCCTCTGCACCCACCTACACAACGAAGTCGCGGCTGACAGCTCAGCGTGGGATCGGGTCGGAACGGCTTCAAAAAAGGTATGTGTACTGATATATTCTTAACAGGGCTAGATAGGTTAGATAGTGTTAGATCGTGGATGACTATAGGTGCAGGGAATTTAGTGTAAGGGTGGACTTCTACTTTAAGTATTGCTCACCACCAATGCTAGAATGCTCTTCATGTGACGAGCCAAAGAGTTTAGGGATTAGGTTGATCATTTAGAATAACGTCTATGTGATTTTTTGGAAAATTACACTTTTTTGAATATGATAAAATATTTGACACCAAAACTGAAGTGCCCAGCTCAACCACACAGATTTTATCAAGCCAAAAATGAACTGGTGCCTTTGATTATCAGTCATCTCGGTTATAAAAGCCTCTGATAGTTTATGTTTTGTATCTTCACATCTATCTGCCCTTATGGCTTCCTGTCTGAAACTGAATTGCCTTTTATCACTTAAAAAGAAATTTACAAGCCCTGGGAACAAGATTTTGATTGACAAATGCTTTGTGGTAAATGTTCCAATCCTATAAAGCAATTTGGATACCTTCTATAAACGGTTTTATTTCCAGACTAGTGATGTAATCATTGTAAAATACATTGTTTGCCAATCTCAGCTGTCAATGTTTAGCTTTGTAAAAAGATTTTTGTTATGAGCAATTGGTAATGTTTCAGCAAAGAGTACTGAAAAGAAGAACTTCATACTAAACAAAAATTTTCTATAATTTAAAAAGGAGATAAAGTGAACAATGGTTAGAACTTCTGTTTTGTTGCTGTCTGTGTCCTGTTTAGAAGCTTTGACCACACTTTCGATCCTGAAAATACAGGGTGAAGTTGAAGGAAATAACTCCTTTAGGTAAGGCCCAATGTACACTTCAGCTGATAAATGGACGTTTAGGAACATTTGGGCGTTTTTTTCAACAGTCCCTGAACTCTCCTCATTCTGAGCCGTTCTCTCAGCCAGCGGAAGAGAGAGGAGAGGAAAAGGCGAGCCGGCCAAATCATCAGAGAGTGGGGATTGCCTGCTGTAACCGCTTTCATTTGAATTGCCCGGTGTTCCCATAGCTCACCATCACACAGTCCTGCCTCCTGGCCCGGCGCCTTTGATAGACAGAACACTGGTATAATGCCGGGACGTGTGACATCATCAAAGGCGCTGGGCCAGGAGGTGGGACTGTGTGACTGTGAGCTCCAGGAACTCCGTGCGATTCAAATGAAAGCTGTTACAGTGGGCAATCCCCACTTTCTGATAATCCGGCTGGCTCGCCTCTTCCTCTGCACAGGTGAGGCTGCATTGATGGGCACAGGTGAGGCTGCGTTAATGGGCACAGATCACGCTGCATTGATGGGCAGTGGTTATGCTGCATTGATGGGCACTGATTATGTTGCACTGATGGGCACAGGTCAGGCTGCATTGATGGGCACAGGTCAGGCTGCATTGATGGGAGGCGGAGTGGTGACAAAACTGGAAGTGGGTTGGGACGAAACTGCCCCTGGAAACTGGAATTCCAGCTTCCGAGGGCTTCAGCCAGATATGGTATTTACATCGGCCCAAGCTGGACTTTTGTAACTATGTATAAAATATCCATACCTGGAATTTATCTTTAAAGCCAAACTCCAGGCAATGTTCTTTCCCCATGCAGTGTAGGCAACTGCTCTTTTTCTCTAGGGCTGAGCAGAACGTTTATACTTGTTTGATGCGCTGATCCTATGGAAAACTGCACCCCCCCACAGTCCAGTGGTGGACTATTCCTTACTATGGAGCGTGCTGACGTCAGGGACAGTACATTTTCAAGACCACTGGAGCATGGGAGGAAGCAGGAGCTGCTGGGACTTGTGAGGGGAGGATCAGCGGGTCAGGTAAGTATATCTCTGCTGTTCTTTCCCCTAGAACAAAGCAAACAGTTTACCCGTGCATTATGTGCACAGCCCCACTGCACAGGTATAAAAAAAATTGCCCAGAGTTTTCCTTTAATGTAACAATTTACAAATTGTTATTTTAAGTTTAACCTCCCTATTCCCAAAGTGTGACTCAGGGTTACATTTTAGTACCATTAGCGGTAACCTAGGGATTGCATTGCAGAATCCTGGTGCAGGTTACTTACCTTGTCCCCAGGATCCTGCGATGTCCCCCCGCTGTGTCTGTGGGCTGTGTCCTCCGCCCAATGCCTCTGTGTACCAGACTCCGTTCCCTGCGAGCGTCGCAACGCACGGGGGTGGAGCCCGGCGGACAATTCAAAAAGTACAAAATTCATAACACAGAGTACACTGTAATCTGTAAGATTACAGTACTGTATGAAATCATTTCACCTCCCTTTTGTCCCTAGTGCTTTGTCCAGTGCCCTGCATGCAGTTTTATATTACATATAATGTTCTTTCTGCCTGGAAACTTGAGATTGTCCATGGCAACCAAAAAGTGTCCCTTTACGTCAAAAGCGGTTTTAGACCAGCTAGAAAACAGCGCTAGTAAATTAGAACACTTGCAGAATTGAGCGATAGTGAATCGTGAGGAAATTCATTTTATTATTATTTTTTATAATTATTTATTGTATTATAATTTATGATTTCATGTTTCAAACTTTATACCCGGCATGTCTACTAGACTCTTGTTTGGACAGATTTAAGTGTGTTATTACTAAGAATTACAGGCCTACAATATAAAACGCCAAATTTCTATGCAAAATAATGTACCGCTTTGAGACGCAAAAATCTGACATAATCATACCGCCAGGGTGGTTAATTGGCAACCATAGTGTATATACACATGGTGGCATATTTGCTCATTACAATCACGGGTTCTGTTTCCTGCACAGTGGTTGTGCATTACTACTCCACTAACATTACAGGTCTGTAAGTGGCTAATCTCTGAATCTTATGTTTACAAAAATAAAAATTAGTTAAGAAAAAACATGTACTGTAAGTATATAAACGTCACCTTAAAAATGAAACAACTCAAAATATGCTGGAAATATTCTACACTTTCCCTTTAAAGGATTTACCCTCCATCAGAGATCCAAGCTCACAGTCCTGTGTGCAGGAGCCGTGTAATTTATATGAAGAATGATCTCAGAGTAATTGTAGATGAGGTTAATAGACCCCAAGCTGTGGCTGGACAACTAGCATGTGCCGTTCAGCAGATGATATCATCTTGTGATCAGCAGAGGGGGTGACTCATTCCACAGCATTTTCTTTTTTTTATTGTTTGTTTTTGCATTGTTTTCTGAGACATCTCTGAAGAGCAATTTACAAGCCACATCCATCTGTGTTTCCAGTTATAGGATTACTGCAATATCAAGCAGGTCCTGGACATAAGAGCTCACTAGATGAGGTTAATGACTGCAATACAGTAGCCAGGCCTTGAATTAGATCAGCTACTTTCTATTAGAGCAGACATTTGATTCTTAGGGCTGTACACGATGACCTCCAGACACACAGATAGCAAATACAACATTAGGATCTTTTTAAACTGCTGCATGCATGGAAGTCTATATATATATATAAGACACTCTTAAGTGCACACATTCAGAAATATTAATGGGAAGAGGCCGTCAATTTGAATTGCTCGGTCATAAAAATAAAAGAGCAGTTAACATTTCTTCATACACTTTAATAAAAGTTTAGTAGCTCATTAGGACTGAAAATGTGTTAAAGAATGCCAGTAGCATGAATGGTAAAACTGGGGGCTATCTGGGTTACCTTTATCAGCTGAGTACAACTTTTGATGGTTCACAATCATTTAAAATATATTTTACATCTGAAAAATGGCACACGCTGTGCTTGGCATAAAAGCCCTGTTGTGGACCACGTTAAAGCCTCGTACACACCATCAGATTTTTGGAGGACCGTTCATCCGTTTTTTGTTGCATGCTGGTCTCACGTCGAAAGTGAAGAGGTTACTTACCATACGAAAATTCTCGTACGACAAAATACAACTTCAGAAGTGACGTAATGTGTTGAATAGTTTTGTATGTATTCTTTCGTTTCAGAGCAGGCGTAGTCTTGCTGTTATGATTTTTTTCGGATGAAAACCATACTAATTAAACGAAAATCGGACATTGAGTTCACATACGTCAAAAATTTTATAGTCTGCACATCCAGCTTTTGTTGGACAAAAAACTGGAATTGGCTGTCAAAAGCACTATACCAACGATCCGAAAATCGGCAGATCGTTCGTCAGATGAAATTTTCCTTCTGATTTTTGTATCGTGTGTACAGGCCTTTAATTTGACCTGTGCAGTCGTTAAATGCTCATTTGACTGCGGAGGGGAGCTAAGTACAAATAACTCATCTAATTCTCATCATCCTCCAAAACAGTGCAGGATTGCTGGTCCCGCATTGTATGTGATGGAGTGAGAGAACTTTGAATGAGTGAAGGCCATTTACATAAACAGTGAGGAATAAGGTAAGTACTTGTATGTATTCCCCCCCAGACCAAACAAACATTTAACCCATGTTGTGTAGGATTACCCCACTGCATGGCTACATTTAAAAGCAGCCAGGAGTTGGGCTTTAAAGTGGCCCTGTAGTCTGTCTACAGCCGCTAAACCTTCCAGATAGTAGGCACAATAACATGGCAGATGTGACATAAAGTGCATCCAAATCCAAAAGCAGAAATACAATATATTGCAGATCACAAGCAAGCAAATTGGGGAAGTTCATTATTAGGGTTTACATATAAGTCTCTTGGGCTTAGCGATAGGTTGCTTAGGCGCTGAATGCTGTCAAATGATGAGGGGAGGTGTGTGTGGAATCTCTCTGATCACCTCTATTCACCTACTATATAGGTATACATAAGCCTGCGCACAGGGTGTGCCAGATGTGCCTGGGCACACCCTAATCACCCCATGTGGTGCATATTTCCAATGTTTAGACCCCTGATATTTCACCAAATAAATAAAAAATATTTTTTTCTCCTAAAAAATTGTAAAAACGCTCAGATGTGAACAGGTGCCATTGAAATGAATGGGATTTTGCTTGTTGGGCGTTTTTCAGGTGTTTTACTCGCATTTTACGAGCTGAAAACGCTCAAGTGTAAATGCAGCCTTAAAGTCAGCAGCTACAGTATTTGTTTTTTCCTGGCGAAACTCCTCTTTAACCTGCAGTTTTTAAGTTAGTGACACGGTCTCTTTAAGCTACTAAGGCATTTTGTGAAACCGATAGTACCTTGCAACAAAACCCCTGTACTATAGATAGATACAACCGGCAAAAAAAAAAAAAAAACTGCACGTAGCGAATTAATGTTTATTGGTTCAATTCTATATAGCAAGCCATAACTATTAAGTATCATATTAGAAGGAGGATCCAGTATCCCCAGGAGATCCAGAAACACAGGATAGGAAAATTAACTGGAATAAAATAGTCTCAAAAAGAGATATTTATGGAAAGCATTAACAGTAATGGTCTCTTCAAATTTCATACGGCTCTTTCATTCCAAATCCCCATGTGAGTGCATATGAATGAGGATGGTAGTATCTATTCCCAGTTTGTCTGCTGAGACCGCAATCTGCTCCAGAATGTAATCACATTTTAGTTTTTCGGGGTTTTTTTAACAACATCATACAGAAGGCATAAAAAAGATATGTATTGAAAAGCTAAATTTTAATATGCTTATTTTTATTTCTTTGACTATTGGGTTCAAAGCTATGGTCATACCGGAGTAAAAATATAACTTGATATAATAACAATAATAAGAGCAGAAGGCAGGCACAAAGTGTAATAGTCACCAGCATCCAATCAGAAACGAACTTGCCCATTGTGTCGTATTATCACATACAGTACCTTGAAAAAGTATTCACACCTCTTGACATTTTACAGTCATGTTACCACCAAAAACGTAAATTTATTTTATTGGGATGTTATGTGATAGACCAACACAAAGTGGCACATAATGGTGAAGTGGAAGGAAAATGATAAATGGTTTTCAAAGTATTTTTTACAAATAAATATCTAAAAAGTGTGGTGTGCATTTGTATATTTAGCCCCCTTTACTCTGATACCCCTAACTAAAATCAAGTGGAACCAATTGCCTTCAGAAGACACCTAATTAATAAATAGAATCCACCTGTGTGTAATTTAATCTCAGTGTAAACACAGCTGTTCTGTGAAGCCCTCGGAGGTGTGTTAGAGAACCTTAGTGAACAAACAGCATCATGAAGGCCAAGGAACCCACCAGATAGGTCAGGTATAAAGTTGTGGAGAAGTATAAAGAAAGGTTAGGTTATAAAAAAAATATCCCAAGCTTTGAACATCTCACGGAGCACTGTTCAATCCATCATCCGAAAATGAAAAGAGTATGGCACAACTGCAAACCTACCAAGACATGGCCGTCCACCTAAACTGACAGGCAAGGAGAGAATTAATCAAATAAGCAGCCAAGAGGCCCATGGTAACTCTGGAGGAGCTGCAGAGATCCACAACTCAGGTGGGAGAATCTGTCCACAGGACAACTATTAGTCGTGCACTCCACAAATCTGACCTTTATGGAAGAGTGGCAAGAAGAAAGCCATTGTTGAAAGAAAGCCATAAAAAGGCCCGTTTGCAGTTTGCGAGAAGCCATGTGAGGGGCACAGCAAACGTGTGGAAGAAGGTGCTCTGGTCAGATAAGACCAAAATTTAACTTTTTGGCCTAAAAGCAAAACGTTGTGTGGTGGAAAACACTAACACTGCACATCACCCTGAACACACCATCCCCACCGTGAAACATGGTGGTGAAAGCATCATGTTGTGAGGATGCTTTTCTTCAGCAGGGACAGGGAAGCTGCTCAGATTAGATAGGAAGATGGATGGAGCCAAATACAGGACAATCTTAGAAGAAAACCTGTTATGCCGCGTACACACGACCGTTTTTAATGTAATTTAAAAAAAAAAGTTTTTCATGATGTGATTTTTCTTGTTTACTCAAGCCTGTCTTGCATACACACGTTCATTAAAAAAAACGCTTGAGCAAAGTGCAGTGACGTACAACACGTACGACGGCACTATAAAGGGGAAGTTCCGTTCGAATGGCGCCACCCTTCATGTTAGTAAAGTTTGTTGAGCGACAATTCGCGCTTTTCAGCCTCGTGCTTTTCAGTCCGTTACAGCGTGACGAATGTGCTATCTCCATTACGAACGCTAGTTTTACCAGAACGAGCGCTCCCGTCTCATACTTGATTCTGAGCATGCGTGTTTTTTTCCCCTCATAAAAGCATACACACTACCGTTTTTCACGACGTTAAAAAGAACGACGTGAAAAACGACGTGAAAAAATAGAGCAGGTTCTAATTTTTTTAGCCCATTTTTCACGTCGTTAAAAATGCTCTGGAGCCTACACACGATCGTTTTTAATGCCCAATTTAAAAAATGGCATTTTTAACGACATGAAAAACAGTCGTGTGTATGCGGCATAAGAGTCTGCAAGAGACTTCAGACTGGGGTGGAGGTTCACCTTCCAGCAGGACAATGACCCTAAACAAACAGCCAAATCTACAATGGAATGGTTTAGAACAAAGTATATTCATATGTTAGAATGGCCTAGTCAAAGTCCAGACCTAAATCCAATTGAGAATCTGTGGCAAGACTTGAAAATTGCTGTTCACAGATGCTCTCCATCCAATCTGACAGAGCTGGAGCTATTTTGCAAAGAAGAATGGGCAAAAATGTCACTCTCTAGATGTGCAAAGCTGGTAGAGACATCCCCAAAAAAACTTGCAGTTGTAATTGCAGTGAAAGGTGGTTCTACAAAGTATTGACTCAGGGGGGCTGAATAAAAATGCATGCCACAGATATGTATCTGTAAAAAAAAAAAAATTAAAACCATTTATCATTTTCCTTCCACTTCACAGTTATGTGCCACTTTGTGTTGGTCCATCACATAACATCCCAATAAAATACACTAATGCCCTGTACACCCGATCGTTTTTTCTGATGAAAAAAGTCCGATGGGAAATTCCGATCGTCTGTGTGGAATTCCATCGGAGAAAAATCCATGCATGCTCAGAATCAAGTCGACGCATGCTCGGAAGCATTGAACTTAATTTTTCCCGACTCGTCAAAGTTTTTTATGTCACCGTGTTTTGGACTGTCGGAATTTAGTCCGACAGTGTGTATGCAAGACTGATGGAAGTCGGCTTCATCGGAATTCCGACGGAAAATTCCATCGGAAATCCGATCGTGTGTACAAGGCATTATGCTTTTGGTTGTAACATGACAAAATGTGGAAAATTTCAAGGGGTATGAATACTTTTTCAAGGCACTGTAAGTGCTTTAACATGTATGTGATCACCATTACATTGAGTTTTAATTTGCATTTATTGGTTTCCTTTACCTTCAGTTTTCACTGCTTTGTTGGTGTGTTTTTGATATTTTGATGTTGAATTGTTTAATTGTTTAATTGTATACATTTATAAAATAACAAAATAAAAATACAGTAATGCCGCGTACACACGATCATTATTCACGGCGGTTAAAAAACCGCCGTGAATAATGTCATTAAAAACAAGGGAACGGCTTGTTCCCCACACACGGTCGTTTTTCACGTCGTTTTTTCTCTTGTCGAGAAAAACGACCGTCTGTGGGCTCCGCGGCAGTGCTTCCCTATGGGAAACACTGCCGCGGAAAACATGTCGAAAAAAACGACGAGAAAAATTAGAACATGTTCTAATTTTTCTCGTCGTTTTTAATGCCGTTTTTCTCGTCGAAAAAACGACAGAAAGCCCACAGACTATAGTTTTTCTCGTCGAATGGGAAAAATTTTGTTTTTCTCGACGAGAAAAAACGGCCGTGTGTATGCAGCATAATGCCACAAATATATTAAAATTCTTATAATAATTTTTTTTTATTAGAATTCTGCACAGATCATATATACACTGTAGAGTTTGTTGACAGCTGACCATTGAACCTACCGTGTATGAACTTGTTGGACATTCTGTTTCATAACTATGGACATTTGTATATAATTTCCCACTTTAAGAACCCTTTCACACTGCGGCTGCCTTAGCGCTAAAGCGCTTTAGCTCTGTTTAAGCAGCGCTTTTTGGCCGCTAGCGGGGTGCTTTTAACCCCAAAGAAGGGGTTCAAAACTCTCGTTTTGCAGGGCTTTAAAAACGCATTTCAGGCGCTTTGAAAGCGCCGCCCATTCATTCCAATAGGCAGGGCTCCCAAACAGCCCCAAACATTTTTTAGGTTGGACTTGATGGACTTTTGTTCAACCCCACCTACTATGTAACTATGCTATAGATAAATGATGGTGACTGCGCTGTGATTACGCTAAGGTTTGTCTGTTTGTATATTATCTATGTTATCTATATCTATCTATATTTATCCATCATTTATCAGTAATCATAGCGTAATCACAGCGCAGTCACCATCATTTATCTATATTTTCTGTTTGTCTATTTGGATTAGACCCCCCGGTATCTGCTGCAGTGCCCCCCACACCCCAGCTACCCCACCTGCTCTATTTTTGGCTAGCGCGGGTGTTTCTATCTTATACTATGTAACTATGCTGCTTGCAGGACTTTTCGGAATGTCCCCCAAGCGCACCACCCCAGTGTAAAAAGTCACACTTGAATGAATGGGAGGTTGTTTTCAGGAGCTTAACAGAGGCTATTTCTAGCGCTAAAGCACCTGAAAACCGCCCCAGTGTGAAGGGATCTTATATAGAATTTTGTGTACAGTAACTAGAACAGCCTCTACTCTTCTGGGAAGGCCTTTCATAAGATTTTGGAGCGTGTCCGTGGTAATTTGTGCCCATTCATCCAAAAGAGTATTTTTTCAGGTCAGGTTCTGGATGGGAAGATCTGAATCACAGTAAGTGTTCCAATTAAACAAGAGGTATAGGTTTTTATTTTTATTTTTGAGGATCATACTTACCTAGGTGGATGCAGTATCGGCCTGATGCTGCATATATCCCCTGCCAGCTCTAAGACTGAGAACCTGAGTGATCAAACACCGCTTATCGATCGGATCTCAGAGCTTCATTAGCAGAGAGTTGGTGACTGTCAGGCACTGCTCTCTGCTCTGCCCACAATAATTAAACTACTGTATTCCTATGGCTGTGCTGATAATTTGGTAGGCTTTCCTAGGCATACGCTGTGTCATTTGGTGTGGTGATGGTTGTATTGGTATTTTTCAAAAGCGACTTTTTTGTCAAATTCTTTAGAAGCAAATAGTACAAGACAGCATGTTTACATGGGCAATGTCAAGGAAAACTTTACTGAAAAAAATGCTTTAAATCAGGGGACCCTTGGGCCTCATGCAGCCCAAGATGGGTATCATCTGATTTTGGGGAATTTTTTGTAAAAATGCATTTACACTTGGCGAACGCTTGCGGGCCAAGAAAACTTTGACAGTGTCTTTTTACTGGACTTTTATAAGTTTTATCTTCCCAAAGAAAAGAGGGATCCTTTTGAGGCCCTCTTGTGGAAACCAATCACAGAACTTCTCCACCCTGAACGCCAGCTGGCAGCGCATATTTTTGCTGCAACTAAATTGACCATCGCAAAGGCCTGAAAGACCCTGGTCCTCAGCATTGTAGCAGTTAAAAACTGTGTGAATGATATTATGGTGAATGAGAAACTTACTGCCGTCCTATCGGATAGTAATGATAAATTCCTCTGGGTAAGGCAGCCCTGGGTGACTCACAACCACCCTTCGCGATTTGACCCAGCGTTACTTTACCTTTAATGAGCTAATGAGCCTCTGTTCCCCCCACCCCGTGGACACCCCCCTCTCCTTTCCTATTTCTTTCCTTTATTTACCTCTTTTCTACTACTCTCTTTCTCCTTATTGTTTCTTTCTCTCCTCTCTTCGTCCTGTTGGGCTTGGACACATTATGTGCCACTGTTTGTTTTACGTATGTTGTTCTCCTATTATGTGAGCTTTTTTTTTTTTTTTTTTTTACTGTTGCATGGTATATTCTCATCTCGCCTTAAATTTTTATATGTAATCCGGTGAGATAGCTGGTATGTCGTCTAAATCACCATGACGTCACTTTATCGCATCATAAGAGATATGATCATCCTTTTTCTACTCATCTTTACCAACCCTAGGACTTTTAAGGACTGACGCAAATTTCTGAATCTCGGATTAATCCTTTTGATACCTACAATTTTTTTTCACTTGTTAGCCCATGATGTGTCCGGCACTGCCTTTGTACTATTTTGTTGATGTGCGTTTTCAATAAAAACCTTTGTACAAGAAAAATATCATACCTTTTTCATGTCATCAGTTTTTGGCACAACCTATATTTGTGAGCAACAATTTAAAGGATGATGCCCTCAAAGGGCAAAATTAGAACCAAAATATCTGATGGGCACTTTGAAAATTCATTGAGACATGCTCCTCCATCCAAACCAGATATTGATGCGTTGGTTTATAAAAAACAGTGTCAAATATCACACTAAAAACCCAGAACACCTGGAGCGCCGCGAGTCTAGGGGCCAAGTAGACTGCTCTGATGAGGAGTAATCAGATAAGTGGATCAGACCCAGTGCAGCCAGCACAGCATGGAAAGAGATGCAACAGTCAAAGAAAAAACACAAAGTGGAGCGCTTTGAAAGAATGATCAAATAAATTCCAGCGTAGTACTGTATGCATAAACAATGCTATTTATTCCATTAAGTAAAAAAATTGTTGAACAGTCAAAGTTTAAAATAAATAGTAGTGAACCTTACCAGTGACCTCAGAGTGGATAGAGGGGGGGGGGGGGGAAATCATCTGGGAGGCTTGCCTGGAGATGGTTTGAACATCAATCACCATCCAAGGAAATGGAGGGGAGAAAATTCAGTTTCCAGAGGGGGAGTGTACTGGCTGCTGGCAAAATCTGCCAGCACCAGGTGGATGCCACGGCTAGATGGTGGTCAGCAGGATGAATGGAAAGGAAACCTCTGATGTAAACGGCCCTAGAGGGAACAACCAAGCCGAGCAGGGTCGATATTCTCAGCGCGCCTATGAGCCTTCTGTGACGTCACTGTGTCGGAGATGAAGGGGAAAGGTGTCCTGAAGTCAGTTGCGTAAGCATCCACTATTCTGTTGCCGTGACTTACATGTTTCGCACGCATGCGCTTTGTCAAATGGTCAGGACAGCAACAGAAGCTAGATATAGAGAGAGAAAGAGCTCATTACAAGCCTGAGGATAATTGTCCTCACTGCTCAATCTTAAAGGGGTAGACTCTAAAAAGATCCATATGAGTGGTACAATTCATAAACATCAGAATAGACATGAAAGGCCATAGCAACTATCTATTGTAATGCCGCGTACACACGACCGCTTTTCTCGACGAGAAAAACTGCATTTTTTTTTTCGCCGAGAAAAACGATCGTCTGTGGGCTTTATGTCGTTTTTCTCGTTGAGAAAAACTGCATAAAAAACGACGAGAAAATTTAGAACATGTTCTAAATTTTCTCATCGTTTTTTCCAGCATTTTTTTCCGCTGCAGTTTTCCCATAGGGAGACACTGCCGCGGAGCCCACAGACGGTCGTTTTTCTCGTCAGGAGAAAAAATGACGGGAAAAACGACCGTGTGTAGGGAACCAAGCGGTTCCCTCGTTTTTCCTGTCATTATTCACGGCGGTTTTTTAACCGCCGTGAATAATGATCGTGTGTACGCGGCATAAGACCAACTGTTGTGGAGCAATAAAAGCGATTTGTTTTTGTTTGTTTGTTTTCTTTTCATATATATGACAATCACTTTTATTGCTCCACAACAGTTGGTCTTACAATAGATAGTTGCTAATTTATGGCCTTTTATGTCTATTCTGATGTTTATGAATTGTACCACTCATATGGAGCTACCCCTTTAAGAATGAGCAGTGAGGAGGTGACATCTATCCTCAGGCTTGTAATTAGCTCTCTCTCTCTATATCTAGCTTCTGTTGCTGTCCTGGCTGTGACTTTAACAAAGCGTATGCGCGCAAAACATGTAAGTCACGGAACAGAACAGTGTACGCTTATACAACTGACTTCAGGACACCTTTCCCCTTCATCTCCGGCACAGCAGTGACATCACAGAAGGCTCATAGGCGCGCTGAGAATAGCGACCCTGCTTGCTTGGTTGTTCCCTCTGGGGCCGTTTACATCACACAGGTTGTCTTTCTATCTATCCTGCTGACCACTATCCAGCCGTGACATCCACCTGGAGCTGGCAGGTTTTGCCAGCAGCCAGTACGCTCCCCCTCTTGGAACTGAATTTTCTCCCCTCCATTTCCTTGGATGGTGATTGATGTTCAAACCATCTCCAGGCAAGCCCTGGTGATTGTTTCCCCCTTATCCAGTCTGAGGTAACTGGCGACGTTCACTACCATTTATTTTAAACTTTGACTGTTCAACCATTTTTTTACTTTATGGAAAAAATAGCATTGTTTGTGCATACAGTACTACTTTGGAATTTAATTGATCATTCTTTCAGAGCGCTGCATTTTGTGTTTTTTCTTCAAATATCATACTAGTTTTATGTTGCGTACGTTTAATTTTATAATAAAAAATATTACAAAAAAAATAAGTTTTATTACTCAGTTAGGTACATTATCTATATCAGTGATCGTTAAAGCGGAGTTCCACCCAAAAAGTAAAGAATCTGCGGCAATCTACACCATGTCCGGCCCCTCCTCCGCCCCCCGCTGTCTTCTGGGAGACACAGGAGACACACAGGTCCTAGAAGACAGCAGGGACCAGTCAGAACACGCATTGCAAATTGCACATGCGCAGTAGGGAACCAGGCTGTGAAGCCGCAAGGCTTCATTTCCTGATTCCCTTACTGAAGATGCCAGCGCCTGCACCCGGAGCCGAGGGACGGGTCGGCTTCTGGTGAGGACATCGCGGGCGCTCTGGACAGGTAATTGTCCTTTATTTTAAAAGTCAGCAGCTGCAGTATTTGTAGCTGCTGCCTTTAATTTATAAAAAAAAAAATTGGCGGAACTCCGCTTTAATTAACATGCGATCTGCCTGACTTTTTCTGCTCATCAGCTATCCTTATTGTTAGTGTCTTTTATGTGTGGCCCAAGACAATTCCTCTGCTTCCAATGTGACCCAGAAAGGTCAAAAGTTTGGACACCCCTGCTTTAAATCATTTGCGTAGTAGCTGTAATTTTCAGGACTACAGAACCTTCATTAAAAATATTTAATTATAGCTTTTCAAACTTCTGTTAGAGAGCAAAGTACAGATAACCAAATTTCTGCAAAAAAATTAAGCTGTACAATATGGCAGTCAAGCAATAATCAATAAACCATGTAAAACGAGAACTTTCCAGCTGTGAGTACATGGTGGTGTATTTAGTAGAACAATGCATTTAAATTGTCCTGTTCGGCAAGGCCATGAGATATTTGGTAGTAAGTATTATGTAATGGAGACATAACTTGACAATACAGTACAGTGGAACCTCGGTGTGACAGAGGGGTCACTTTGGACACAGGGTGAGCCAGGAAACCATGGACATTAAGAATATGGCTTGGATTGCTTGAAATTGAAATAGTAATATTAGTCCACAATATGTACTGGATGTTTTACCCTGAACTCAACAGGTTAATTGGGAGATGTGTTACCTGCCTGTGTGATGTAAATGAATCTAGGATGGCGTCTAAGGATCTTTCATTGTGTTAATTAAGTCTGTACTTGTGTGTATTGTAAAGTATCAGACAGTCTGGGGAATATAAAGGTCATGCATAGTCACTTAAACATAAAGGGGATTAGAACCTGTTGTCTCCTAGCAGACGTCAAAATAATGTGTATTGGGGCTTGTTGTGTTGTGGGTTGAGCTGGACCATTGTTCATTCAGGTTAATGCAGTATTGGATGTGTATAACAGTTTCAATGTTTTTGGCAATAAAGGCAGTCTATTTTTTGGAAAGATACAGAGCGTGTTGTCTCGTTCTTCCAGAAGGATTAATTCCTATGGGAAGGGGTCGTCTGACTGTGGAGGATCGGCAGTGAATTTGTGTCCAGGAGAGGGAAGAGATCTAAACGGCGTTAAAACCCCTTTCGTATTTGGGGTGTCGTTACACTGGTTGGCAGCAGTGGGATGCTTTCTGCAGTCTGGGACATTCAAACCTCCACCTGGATCCAAGATCAGGATAAGCAGACTTTGGTCACACCAGCGGAGATATGGATCTGGCATCAGAGTTCCCGGGGCTGCTGCAAATCGTCCTTTCAGCATACACCAGGACTGTGTCTGCGGATGAATACCTGGAGCTCAGGTAGCTGATTCGGGTGGAGCTCTGGATTGAAGCCCTCCAGCTCGCTGGTATAAAACAGGGCAAATGCTTTCCAACCCCTGAACAACGGGCCAGTGACCAACAGGCATTGCGGATGGCATTCCTGGGAGAGCGGCCCCAGGAGCAATGGGTGACTGAGTTGGACAGGCTGGTCCAGCAGGAGATAGAGCTGGACAGTTGTTATCGGGCTCTGCAATGGCACACAGAGCAGGGATATTTAAGAGAGACAACAGAATGCTCTCCGGAGGGATATGACTTTGGCGGCCCTGGATTGCTGTGGGAGAGCCTTACAGATTGTTTTGTGTTTGGCGATGAAGGGGAACCTACCCTTGAGGACCTGCGAGAATACAGAGAGGCTACACTTGGTCTTTCAGGGGTCTCAGAGCTTAAACCTGATCTAGACTATTTGTTAAGGAAGGAGCAGCATCTGGAAAGGGGATACAGGAAACTGCTAGAATGCATTCAGCAGCATGCCAGAGAATCGGCAGTGGAAAATCTAAAGATTGCCATCCCTAAAGCCGAAGTGGATGATATGGAGTTCCAGGGAGCTAGCCTGGCTGAAGAATCGGCAGTGGAAAATCTGAAGATTGCCATCCCTAAAGCCGAAGTGAATGATACGGAGTTCCAGGGAGCTAGCCTGGCTGAAGAATCGGCAGTGGAAAATCTGAAAATTGCCATCCCTAAAGCCGAAGTGGATGATATGGAGTTCCAGGGAGCTAGTCTGGCTGAAGAATCGGCAGTGGAAAATCTGAAGATTGCCATCCCTAAAGCTGAAGTGGATGATATGGAGTTCCAGGGAGCTAGCCTGGCTGAAGATCCGGCAGTGGAAAACCTGAAGATTGCCATCCCTAAAGCCGAAGTGGATGATATGGAGTTCCAGGGAGCTAGCCTGGCTGAAGAATCGGCAGTGGAAAACCTGAAGATTGCCATCCCTAAAGCCAAAGTGGATGATATGGAGTTCCAGGGAGCTAGGGCAGTTGGCTCATCTCCCCAGCCACAGATTACAGAAGGTATGGACTTAAGGGACTGTTCAGAGGATGTTATGGATTATGCATCGCCTGCCCAAGTACTGGCAGCAGGACAGAGTACTGCAGACCCCTGATCTACACCCGTGGCAGTTTTGGAGGCCCGAGGTGAGAAGGTGATGGTTCCTCTTTCCCAGGGGATTTCAGAGATGCAGGGGGGAGAAGCAGCCCTTTTCCCTCCCCAACAGTTAGCCAGAGCAGATGGTGTGGAGTCCCCAGCAGAAGTGCTGGCAACAGGGCAGAGTGATAGCAACCTCTGCCCAGCACCGGAAACAACTGTGGAGTTTCAGGGAGCCGGGGCAGTTGGCCCATCTCTCCAGCAACAAGCTGAGGTGGTAAAGCTTTTACCCCCAGCTGAATCACTGGCAGCAGGGCAGAATGCTACCGGCCGCTGCACACAACTGCCACTTGAGCGGATATCGGTGGATGGGACTGCGGTCTCCACTCACAGCAACCCAGCGCAAGAGCTGGCAACAGAGCAGAGTGCCGCGGGCCTCTGCTCTCAACTAACGGAAGAGGAATAACATTTTTTTGAGTATAGCCTCACTTACAAAGATATAATAAAGAAATAAATAGTGCCATCATCCAAAATAGATACTGAAAAATTGGACCGGGTGAACATGGGGTGATGGTTGCTAATGCCAATTCGCCCACAGGGACACCAGAAAAAGGGATATTGGGTGGACTTTTCTGGGCACTGATAACATAACAAACAAAAATTGTTTATATAAAAGTATATTTATTACATAAAAGAACAACAATTACAAATAAAAACATTTGAGCCAAACCCCACAAGGAAAACAGCTAAGTTGCTAACGGCTAACCCGTCACACATCTGTTAGTGGTGGAGAAGGCGAAAAACCTCAACCGGTTTCGCGGTTGATACCGCTTCTTCAGGAGGGTCTGTATAATACATAATATACAATAAATGAGCTATCAATGACAATTACATATAACATATAAGGGTACAATATTTTAGAAACATAAATACAGTCAAAAAATGTTTTTCTGCTCACCGAGTGATATTCATGGGTCAGGCAAAGGCTCAAATGGAACCCCCCGCGGCGAACAAGGGGGACATATGTGGTGCTCTCTGGTAAGGTAATTAATTACTGTTAGGATATATCTAAGGTTATAACTCTGAGTAATAGGGGAGGGAACACCAGGTGTGAGTGTGGAAAGGGGGAGGGAGAGGAGGAAGAAAGAGGAGAAAGGGGGAGGGAGGGGGAAAGGAGTGGGTAAGAATTGGGAGGGGGGAGAAAAACAATATGGGAAGAAGAAGGGACAAGAGGGAGGGGGCGGAGGGAAAGAAAAAGAAAGGAGAAGGGGGGGAGAAAGGAGATAGGATAAATGTGGGGGAGGAGGGGGGAGGGAAAAAGGGGAGGGGGAAAGGGAGGGGGGGTGGGAGCGCAGATTGGGAAGGGAGAGAGCAAAAGAGGGGGGGAGGGGAGAGGAAGAAGAAAAAGGGGGGGAGGGAAGAGATGGGGGGGTGAAAAAAGAGAGAGGAAAATCAGGGGAAGGAAGGAAAGAGAGGGAGAAAAGGGAAGAAGGGGGACAAGAGAAAAGAGTGCACAAGGGAAGAAGAGAGAAAGGAAAAAGCAGGACACCATACCATCCGTATCCCGAGAGATTACTTTATGTTCAATGATCAGCTTTTTCTACAGACCCAAGGGGTCGCAATGGGGACTTCTTGCGCTCCGGCCTACGCCAATCTTTATTTGGGTGGGTGGGAGCGACTTATAATTGCAGATGAAAAATACATTGAATTTCTTGAACATGTACTACTTTGGTACAGGTACATTGATGACCTGTTCCTGGTCTGGACCGGGACCAATGTACAACTTCTACAGTTTGTTAGTTTACTCAACGAGAATGACCTCAATCTGAGTTTTACATTTCAGTTTGATGATGCGCAGATCCCATTTTTGGATCTGGTCATCATCAAACAAACAGACGGTACCCTCAGTACCAATCTATACCGCAAGCCAACGGCCCGGCAATACTCTATTGTATGCAACTAGTGCCCACCCTCAACCACTTATACGAAGCATTCCATTTGCGCAGTATCTGCGACTTCGCAGGAACTGCACATTGCAAAGTGACTTCAAAACCCAGGCCAATGCTTTGCGAGAACGTCTATTGTTAAGAGGTTATTCTCGTACTAATCTGAAAAAAACCTACAATAAGGCATGTCTCCGGTCCAGACAATCATTACTTTACCCCCCCCCTAAACCTAAAACTCCCCCACAATCAGTTAGATTCATTACCGCTTTTTCTGCCCACCATAGTACGCTCCGGAATATCTTAACTAAACACTGGCATCTATTGACAGAACACAATACCTTACACAAACATCTAAAACCCAACCCCGAATTGGTATTTCATAGAGCCCACTCACTACGCGATCGTTTGACTCAAAGTCACTACACATCCCAAAATGTTTCCAAACTAGGACCCAATGGTACTTTCAAATGTGGTAACTGTCCCCGTTGCCCATGGGTTTTGGAGGGTAGGAATTTTATTCTCCCCAATGGAGAGTACTTCCGCCCCATGAATATCACTCGGTGAGCAGAAAAACATTTTTTGACTGTATTTATGTTTCTAAAATATTGTACCCTTATATGTTATATGTAATTGTCATTTCTAGCTCATTTATTGTATATTATGTATTATACAGACCCTCCTGAAGAAGCGGTATTAACCGCGAAACCGGTTGAGGTTTTTCGCCTTCTCCACCACTAACAGATGTGTGACGGGTTAGCCGTTAGCAACTTAGCTGTTTTCCTTGTGGGGTTTGTCTCAAATGTTTTTATTTGTAATTGTTGTTCTTTTATGTAATAAATATACTTTTATATAAACAATTTTTGTTTGTTATGTTATCAGTGCCCAGAAAAGTCCACCCAATATCCCTTTTTCTGGTGTCCCTGTGGGCGAATTGGCATTAGCAACCATCTCCCCATGTTCACCCGGTCCAATTTTTCAGTAACGGAAGAGGGAGTTCCTGTGGTACTGGATGGGACTTCGGTCCTCACTGACACAACCCCAGAAAATGGTGTGACACTGGGACAGGAGGATGTCAGCCTTGCTTTGCAAGCACTGGGGGATTTTCACCTACCACAAGTGGATGGGACTTCAGTCTCCACTTGTATACTTCAGGGATGCTGGGCAGTCGGCCCAGATCCCCAACAGCATGACGGACTGAGCCCAGTCACCCTGTCTTCTCCCCAGCGGCGAGTATGTTCTCTGCGAGAGGCAGAGGTTGGCTGGGTAAGTAATGCTCTGTTTGGAGCAATTTATTTGGGGTACTGTGTGGATACCGGCATTAGAAGAATGGACCTATGGACTAACTTTGGAGTCAACCCGTCTGGGGTCACCTCCTGTGTTAGTCTCCTGCCGAAAGGGGAGATGTGTGACAGAGGGGTCACTTTGGACACAGGGTGAGCCAGGAAACCATGGACATTAAGAATATGGCTTGGATTGCTTGAAATTAAAATAGTAATATTAGTCCACAATATGTACTGGATGTTTTACCCTGAACTCAACAGGTTAGTTGGGAGATGTGTTACCTGCCTGTGTGATGTAAATGAATCTAGGATGGCGTCTAAGGATCTTTCATTGTGTTAATTAAGTCTGTACTTGTGTGTATTGTAAAGTATCAGACAGTCTGGTGAATATAAAGGTCATGCATAGTCACTTAAACATAAAGGGGATTAGAACCTGTTGTCTCCTAGCAGACGTCAAAATAATGTGTATTGGGGCTTGTTGTGTTGTGGGTGGAGCTGGACCATTGTTCATTCAGGTTATTGCAGTATTGGATGTGTATAAAAGTTTCAATGTTTTTGGCAATAAAGGCAGTCTATTTTTTGGAAAGATACAGAGCGTGTTGTCTCGTTCTTCCAGAAGGATTAATTCCTATGGGAAGGGGTCGTCTGACTGTGGAGGATCGGCAGTGAATTTGTGTCCAGGAGAGGGAAGAGATCTAAACGGCGTTTAAACCCCTTTCGTGTTTGGGGTGTTGTTACACTCGGTTTAAGAGTAACTTGGTTTGAGAGCAATTTGATTTGCGAGTAACTTATTAAAAAAAATTCGGACTCGGTTTGCGAGTGTTGTCTTGCAAGACGAGCGGAATTCAACCTAATAGGGCCTGCAGTACCGCATTTGGCCTGACGTGCGGGGGCACCAGAGCCGAGCAGAGCCGATCGCAGCTGATCGCCGCCGTTCGGCAATGCTCGGAAAGACACGGAAATACTTGTGTCCTCGGGCCTTTCCGGCCGTTTACGAGGCTCTCTGGCGCCCCCCCCACCTCTGGCCGGATGCGGTATTGTATACCATTGAAGTCAATGCGGAACAAATTATTTTCTTTTGCATTGACTTCAATGGGAAAACTCACTTTGATATGTGAGTACTTTGGATTACGAGCATTCTCCTGGAACGGATTATGCTCGTAATCCGAGGTTCTACTGTATTTCTATAGGTGAGAACTTATGACCACCGTACCTAAAGGAGAATATCAGCTAGAGCATCTTTTTGCTCTTCTTTGTAATGCATAAATAAAATGAGAAACACTATATCGTTTTTATAGTTTTTATTGATTTTAATGATTTTGACAGGCAATAACAATGTCTATGTATTACAATATCATGGCAGAAGACAGAAAGCATGGGATTGTATATTCAGTTCATGCTTTTAAATTATCACTGATGTAGTTTTGATAGACCTTGACTCTTCTTTCTAACAGCAGGTGAATAGTAATGCTAATAAGTCCTCTTCTGATCTCTCTCCCTCTCTGACACCTGTTTATATAAAAATGTATCTTGCAGTTGTGATGTGCCATTTTTGTACTGCACGTCCACAGTGGACAGATGTCCCTACTTACCAAATAGACATCCGACCCTCTTGAGTCAACGCTAATTACCGCCAATGGAAGTTGGAAAACAGACTATTAAATGTTAGTCTGTCAATCATGAATCAAAGTGAAGTGTATGTGAGGGAGATAATGAATGGACCTAGCTGAAGAAATTAAGCATTCAGACAATCTCTGATAATATTGTTCCCAACACACCAACCTCCATGGATTGTTGGTCTTTATTTGTTTGCCAAGATCTGTAGAACATTTCAGGCAGCTGACATGTCTAGCAGCATTGCCACCTATCTCCGTCAGCTACATTTCATTCGTGGCTTCTTTGATGAAGTAAACCAGGAAAGTATTATTTAAAGTTTGAAGTAAATGGTAACATAAATGTTTCAAATATGCAAAGAGATTCAAGTGATATTAAAGTCTTGTTTTTTTGTTTGTTTAAAAATAACAAACATGTTATACTTACCTGCCCTGTGCAGTGGTTTTGGACAGAGCAGCCCAGATCCTCCTCTTCTAGGGGCCCTCGCCGGCGCTCCTGGCCCCTCCCTCCTGCCGAGTGCCCCCACACCAAGCAGCTTGCTATGGGGGCACCCGAGCTGAACCGCTGCTCTGTGTGTCCATTGAGACACGGAGCTGTAACTCGGCCCCGTCCTCTCTGTCTTCTCATTGGCTCACTGACTTTGACGGCAGCAGGAGCCAATGGTGCCTGCTTCTGTGTCTCAGCCAATCAGGAAGGAGAGTCCAAGACAGCCCAGGCTCTCCTGCAACATCACATCGATAGCAGACCTCCCGGGTGCTCGATCCACAGTCACTGGCTGGAGTAGAGTAATGAGGAAAAAATGAACCGCATTCCGGACGTTGCTCTTTAAATAAATCTTTGTTTTTATTGAAATGAAATGAAATAAAAACAGTTGACACGTTTCAGCCAATAAGGCCTTAGTCATTATGACTAAGGTCTTATAGGCTGAAATACGTCAACTGTTTTTATTTGCGTTTGTTCACTGTGGCTTGTCAATAAAAACAAAGATTTTTTAAAGAGCAACAACTGGAGTGCGGATCATTTTTTCCTCTCCTGCAAAATAGCTAGATCAAGATAGGGCTTAGGTAGGTATGAGGGGGGCTGCTGCAAACAGAAGTGGTACAATTGTGTAGTAGGAATTTTAATATTTCTCCAGTAAGCACATATTGCATATACAAAACTTTATTTTGTCCAATAAAAACATCTTCAATAAAAACATGTGTTTCCTATATGCATTTGTACATTGATACTCTCAATTTAAATCTACCACATGGATAGACACCACTGTGGTTTAGTTGAGGTAGGAAAAAGTTGGAGTTGATGCGTTTTGCGGGATTACCGCTTCCTCAGGACCTCCTATCTCCTACATTAGCAAGGAATCAATCTACTCTGAAAACAAAACTATATACTGTACTTAGTTCAAAGTACATTCACAAAAAAGAGAAATTAAATTATGAAAATAGCAAAACATACCATACGTAGTATTGTATAATAACTGTTCCTAAGGTGATGAGGAGGAAGGAGACCCCCCCCCCAAAAAAGGGGGGGTAAATATTCCTTTCCTTAAGGCGTGAGTCTACACCACGTGTGTTATCAACCCATTTGAGTCATCAAAAATTATATAATATTGCAGTTAGAAGAGCTCATGTGAACTTGGTCTAACCGGCCCGTGGGAGAGTGACCAACCAACAGAATGGATTCTACAGGGAGTATAAAGGACGAAGTGAAAGTAGTTCTATACCTGTATCTGAAGAAAATTTGTACACAGAAGTTTTTTGTTACTTAATGCATAGAATAAAAAGCTTCTGCCTTTAGAACCACTTTCAAGGATTTAAAGTGGTTGTAAACTTCAGACATGAAATATGAACAATGCATATCTCTCTATAGTGAGTGCTTGTCTCAATCCAGAGCACTGTCAATTCTGTCCACTGCTTTGTTCCTCTGCTATAAGCACGAGTCACTTCTGACAAGTTTTCCTGACACCAAGAGAAAAATGGTGACAGGAGAGGGACCTCCAGCTGATTGACAGCCACAACTCTGTTTCTGTGTGCTCCATGAAGGGGGGGGGTTGTTAATTCCCTCCAATCAGCTCTCAGAGCTCTCCTCACTGATGTAACTTCAGCTGTCCACCCCCTGCCTTTCAGATCTGAGAGATCCTATGTAAATTCTGCACTTTGAATGGATGTAGGGGAAAGAGGGCTGTAGTTAAACTGGTACAATTGATGTCAGGGGATTTGTTTAGTCTCTGTGTATCACCTAAGGCCAGTCACTTCACTGGGTATATGTAAGGGATTACAACCACTTTAAAGAGAAATTCCACACTTTTATAGAGTAAAACCAGGGTTAGGGTTCTTTGGAACCCTAAGGTTCTTCCAGAGGTTGCTAGGGGTTCCATGAACAATTAGCAATGTATGCCTTTCAGGTAAGTTACAAACTTACACCAATTATTTTTTAAGCTACACTATATTACAAATGTATTGTGGCACCTGCCTTTACACGCACATGATCTTTAATGGCATCCCAGTCTTAGTCTGTAGGGTTCAATATGGAGTTGGGTCACCCTTTGCATTCAGCTTCAACTTTTCTAAGAAGGCTGTCGACAAGGAGTGTGTCTATGGGACTGTTTGACCATTCTTCCAGTAGTGCATTTGTGAGGTCAGGCACTGATGTTGGACAAGAAGGCCTGGCTCACAGTCTCTGCTCTAATTCATCCAAAAGATGTTCTATCGGGTTGAGGCCAGTCAAGTTCCTCCATCCCAAACTCACTCATCCATGTCTTTATGGACCTTGCTTTGTGCACTGGTGCACAGTCATGTTGAAACAAGAAGGGGCCATCCCCAAACTGTTCCCACAAAGTTGGAAGCATAAAAAATTGTCCAAAATATCTTGGTATGCTGACGTCTTAAGAGTTCCCTTCACTGGAACAAAGGGGCCAAGCCCAACCAATGAAAAACAACCCCACACCATAATCCCCCTTCAACTAAATGATTTGGGCCAGTGCACAAAGCAAGTTCCATAAAGACATGGATGAGCGAGTTTGGGGTGGAGAAACTCGACTGGCCTGCACAGAGTCCTGACCTCAACATGACAGAACACCTTTGGGATGAATTAGATCGGAGACTGCAAGCCAGGCCTTCTCATACATATCGGTGCCTGACTTCACAAATGCGCTTCTGGAAGAATGGTCAAATATTCCCATAGACACACCTAAACCTTGTGGGCAGCCTTCCCAGAAGAGTTGAAGCTTTTATAGCTCCAAAGGGTGGGCCAACTCAATAATAAACCCTCCAGACTAAGACTGGGATGCCATTAATATATAGTGTATCTGTAAGGGATCATCCTCAACCTAATGTTTATACTAATGTCCCATGAGCTGTAGATATAATAATTATTAGCACAGGTTCTATTTTAAGGGGTCTTCACTGTTTAAAAAAGTTGAGAAAGGCTGGTATATGGAGAATAGGGTAACATCCTAAAAAGATCATCTTTCTGCTCCTTTCTACTGTTAGCATGTTACCTATCAGCAGATTTGCATGCAGCATACAGTATATTACTAGCGGCCCTTGCTTCCCCCAGTTGCTGTATAGGGGATTGGAATAAGTTGATGCCGGGTCAAATCCAGCTTGCATAAAAGCAGCATTGTTACTAAAGTCAAAGTGCAAGTAAACCTGTTTCCTGCAAAGATGAGAGTGAATACTTACTTTCCCTGCTGCCCACCTTACACTCAACCCCCACTTTCTAAAGATACTTAAAGTAAACCCATCCATAAAACAGTTTCATTTCTGGCATGTGCCGGAAATGTAACACTCCCAATTCTTGTGCTCTCATCCAAACTGTCAAACCATCCAATGGCTGGTGTCATAACTGATCACATGCAAAGATGGCAGCTTCCTTGGCTGAAAACGATAGGGGGTTTACTTACACTTTAAGCCTCTTTTGCATCAATTTTCCGCTTCACAGGCAGCGGGAGAGGTAAGTATGGACTATGTTCATTGCAGGGAACATGTTTATTGGCATTTGGATAATAGCGACAGAGTCACTTTAACCACTTCCATACCGGGTCATTGTAAAATGACGCCGGCAGGAACCCTCTCTCCTTCCGGGTAGACGTCATATGACGTCCTGGGTTTGTGGGGGGATATCTGAATGATGCCTGCAGCTAGAGGCATCATTCAGATAACCTTCTCTTCTGCCGGCGATTCTGCGCACCATAAGAACGATCATAGCGGCGGTTCTGCCGCTTGATCGTTCTTATAGACGGCGGGAGGGGACATCGCCCCTCCCGCTGCCATCGGGTGCTTCTCTGGGCTCTCCCGTGCCATCGGGGGCCCGGAGAAAGAAACGTCCGGCACCGGTGGTCACATGACGAGCATAGAGATGACTGGTGACCAGATGGTCACCAGTCATCTCTATGACCGTCGGAGGCCCGGGCGCGATGTGATGACGTCACGCCCCGGGTTCCCAAAGGTAAACAAAGCCGCGATTGCGGCTCAAAGCATGAGATCAGTGATTTATTTTTCCCGATCTCATGCTTTCCAGCCTGGATGAGAGATGGTGGGTCTTATAAGATAAAAAGTTGCAACGACCATCATTTTATTCCCTAGGGTATCTGCTAAAAAAAACATATATATAATGTTTGGGGGTTCTGAGTAGTTTTCTAGCAAAAGAATGATGATTTGTACATGTAGGAGAGAAGTGCCAGAATAGGCCCGGTATGAAAGTGGTATAAAAAGCCCTGTATGGAAGTGGTTAAATAAATAAACAAATTGCATAATTGCTTAATTATAAAAAAAATAAAAAATAAATAACATACCTTAGTTAAAGCCTAAGTTTACCTTAAAGAGGAAGTAAAATCCTTTTTTTTTTTACTTGTACCTACAGGTAAGCCTATAATGAGGCTTACCTGTAGGTACTGTAAATATCTCCTAAACACTGCTTACCATGCCAGACCTTCAGAGCATGTGCCGTAGACGTCATCGCGGCTCCGGCCACTCACAGCGCCGGAGCCCATGGACCCGGAAGAAACACCGGGGAAGATGTCAGCTGTGTCAGCGGTGTGCGGGCACCACTGGAGGGCTTCATTCTAAGGTAAGTATTTCATAATGAGCTAGTATGTGATGCATACTAGCTCATAATGCCTTTGTCTTACAGGTTTTTTTTTTTTTTTTCTCTCGAGATTTACAACCTCTTTTAAAAAAAAAAAAATAGTCCTAAGGGAATTAATTACCTTAAGTGAGATGTGTCCCTTGTACAGCTGTGTCCTACTTTAGCTGATTTCGGGTGGACATTCAGCATTATTGAGTGTGCCTGTCACAGCCACATAGTTCTCCTAACTCCCTCTGCACCAGAAGATTACGCCGTTGAAGCCGGGGGCATTGGAAATGGCAGATTTCAGCTAAAGGAGGATCCAGCAGCACAAGGGACAAATCTCACTGAAGGTAAGTAATGTCTCTTGAACAGATTTTTTTGTTTTTGGTAGTATTAGGCCCCTTTCACACGGGACGGATCAGTAATGATCCGCCCCGTGAACCTTTCGCTTGCTCAGCAGGGATCGCTCCATTAATCCCCACTGAGGCGGCGGATGACAGGGCGGTCCCCGCACACTGTGCAGGGACCGCCCTGTCAGATCTCCGCTCTCCCCTATGGGGGGGATCGGATGAACACGGACCTTCTGTCCATGTTCATCCGATCCGCTCCGCAGACGGATAGAAAAATTAGAATTTTTCTATCTAGACAAACGGAGCATTGCGGACCCGAATGAGATCGGGTGTCAGCGGATGTTCATCCGCTGACACCCGCGTGATCTCATAGGGACCAATGTATGTCCCTTTTTCATCCATAAACGGATAGATGAAAAAGCGGACATACGGTCCGCTGGTGTGAAGGGGGCCTAAAGCCCTGTACACACGATCGGATTTCATATGGTTTTTTAACTGATGGATTTTTCCATCGGAAAACCGATGAAGCTGACTTTCATCAGTCTTGCCTACACACCATCAGTCAAAAAACCGACCGTTCCAAACGCGGTGACGTAAAACACTCCGATGAGCCGAGAAAAGTTAAGTTCAATGCCTCTGAGCATGCGTCGACTTGATTCTGAGCTTGCGTGGGTTTTTTATCCGATGGAGTTCCCCACAGACGATAGTAATTTGCTATCGGTTTTTTAACCATCGGATAAATTTAAAACATGTTCTATTTTTAAACACTGATGGAAAAAAAACCGATGGGGCCCATACACGATCGGTTTGTCCGATGAAAAAGTTAAACCTATCGTGTGTACAGGGCTTTAGGCTTCAAGGAATACTTATGTATGTATGTATTTATGTATTATTTGTTTAACGTTGCTTTTAATGTCAATGTTGAATAATGTGACTATAACAATGTAATCAACAAATAGTAATGTAAGACATTTGAGACAGGACGCTACTAGACCACTACACAAGCCACACATGATAGTTAACACAGGAACATGTTACAAGTGACTTTGGTTAAGTATGTGGTTATCTGAACAACATGCCGTTTTATTGCTGTTTCCGTTGCACAACTAGCTTGGTTATTTTATATTTTGGTTCCTAATAAAATAACCTTTGTCAAGAAAGGCCTAACAAAACATGGGCCCTAAGGTAAAAAGAAGGGTGTAAACATAGATCCCTACCTACTACAAAATCCATGACTCAGTATAAGTTGGTGTAAGACCCATTTATTTTAGTTCTCATTTCAAAAAGACTTTATCAGACCTTTTTTTGTCTACATTTTGCTCTCAAGTTTTAAATGCAGTAACCAGCTAGAACACTACAATATCTGATACAGTTTACCTACACTTAGTAATCTCTAGAAGTCATCCTCTGCTATGCTTTTTATGCTTTAGTGCTGTGGAGTTATGTTGGTATTTAATGAATGTAAATAGCAATATTCACCTGTTGGTTCTGGGGTTGCCAGTCATCCTGTTGCATCCTGAGCCTGAATTTGATGGCTCCTACAACTGTAATACCCTAAAAAAAAAATAAGGACTGCCTGTAATGAGTTGAACACAAACAAATATGATTCAGGATCTGCTAAACAGGGTTAGAACCCAGTTACTGTTCTTTTGCCATAAACACATTTATTCTCAATGTATTCATTACATAGGGCTGTACTCTTTGCTATTGTCAGGGGTATACTGTTTGAACCAGCTTTAAGCCTCTGTCTGCTGGAAATTGTACCTGTTATGAAAATGAGGAATGTAGGTAGTCAATATAGAAAAGAATATTGAATAAAACTCATGGAGGTCAGGTCTTTAAACTCTTGTTCCAGCATGAGTCTGAAATTAATGTTTGTATTATGTCAGGACCTTCACACCACAGCCCCCAGTTTTACATCACATCCCCCCATTTACATCAGTGTCCTCAATTTCCCCCCTCCACATCACAGTTCCTTCCTTTCACATAACAGCCCCCCCCCCCTTTATAACAACAGTGTCCTCACTTCTCCCATTCACATTACAGCCCCCCATTTACATCAGTCTCCTCCCCCTATTTACATCACATCCCCCTCCTTTACAGCACAGCACCCCACTGTTCGTCACAGTACCCCCTCCCCTTTACTTCACAGAAACCCCCCTTTACATCACAGCACCCTTTTTACATCACACCCCTCATTTTACATTGCAGTCCCATCTTCACGTGACAGTGCCCCTTTTACATTGAAGCCTACATTTACATTACAGCCTCCCTTTAAATCAGTCTTCTCTGCCCCCCCCGCCCTTTACATCACACCCCCCTTCTCAGTCGTACCTTACATAGAAGGCCAGAGGGTAAGAGGTGTGATAAGTCTGGATGAGGGCGCAAGCTATTCAGTTTTTCATGTTGACAAGTGGGTGATCGGTTGCTAAGACGATCATACTTCATAGCAAACAATCATTCGCTTGTTAACTTGAAACCTTGGGCAACTCCCACCCTACATCCAGACCTGTTGAACCTTCTGCCCTCTGCCCTGAGGGGCATCTGGTAGAGGACACACAGGCAGTTGAATAGTATGGAAGCTTCGGTCCAGACAGGGGTATAAAATGTAACATATTTCAGCACATCCACTCTTACCCCCTGTGCCCCCCACCCCCCTCCCCCTCGCCCCCAGGGTTTCTCTTCTTTGTGGCCACTGTCTCATTTGAATTTGGCAGCTGTAAATGAATAAACTAGAAGTCTCATCTACCACCACGGGTGCAGTGCTTTGCAGGCTCGTGTAGGAAAAAATAATAAATCCAAATTTTTTCATTAAAGGTGAAGTTAGCCTTTAATGTAGACTTGACACCCCCTTTCTCTCTTGTGGCAATAACAGCCTCCACTCTTCTTAAAAGGCTTTCCATTAGATTTTTATAATGTGTCTGGGATTATTAGCCAAAGTCAGTTCATTTGTTAGGTCGGGTTTATTCCATTGTTTGTCATCTTTTACAATTTAACCTTATTATGCCTAAGGTTGAATTTTTTTTTACATTTGCGCATAAAATTCATATGTTACCTAGAGCAGTGTTTCTCAACTCCAGTCCTCAAGGCGCACCAACGGGTCATGTTTTCAGGATTTCCATTATTTTGCACAGGTGATTTGATCTGTTTCACTGCCTTAGTAATTACCACAGCTGTTTTATCTGAGGGAAATCCTAAAAACATGACCTGTTGGTGCGCCTTGAGGATTGGAGTTGAGAAACACTGACCTAGAGCAGTAGGATATAAATAACTCCCACATCACTACTGTTCCAATATTGGAACGAGAGACATTAATGGGTTAAAGACTGATTTTTTGGATTAAGGCTCTACTTAGAAGAAGAATTTAAATATCTACCTATCCTACTGCCTGCACCATCAAGTGCACCAAAAGAAAAATCACTGTTTCAGCTGTGTGGAAATCAACCCCTCAGGAGTGTTGATCTTCTGTGTCCCGCTCTGGGATCAGTGGTTCCCTCCCGACAACCTCTAGATCACTACTGTGTCCTAAGATTTAGCGAAAGCATCAATTTGGGCATTCTCTGATCTCCTTTATCAGGGCTTGAGTAATGGTGAAGAGATGAAAATCTGGACAGATAAAAATTAGAGATTCCTAAGGGATTTTGTCATCAACTATATACAAAGGCGGAAGGACTGCTCCAGTCTGTCAAAATAAGAAAAATTCTCAGAAATTACTTAATTTTATTTGTCCAGATTTTCTTAATCTCTGAGTTGCTTAAGACCAATCACCAATAAAGGGGGTCTGAGAACCCTTGAATTGCGTTGGCTTTTAAATTTTAGTTTTTTAATTTCTCACCCAAAATTTGGCTTGTATACATGGAAGAAGCAGCCCACTGATTGAATTCTGCACCAGCCTACTCACCCACTTTGGATATATAATCCACTCTACCCTTTTTGAGAAGAAAGTCAGAAGTGGATGCCCCTTTATTTCTGCCATGACTAGTGTACTTTAACATCAAAATGTTTGCTGCACACCTCATTACAGAGTTCTGAAGTACAGGCATAGCCCACTTTTTTTTTTATCGTTTATTTATAAAGTTTTAAGACATCGTACAATGTGATACAAAAGATAAGGCATTTCAACTTTTGAAAGTACAAAGCAGTACAGTGTGAGGGGGTTAACTCGGTAGCGGGTGTGTGTGACCCCCTGGTTGGGCTCCCCACACAAAACAGGGCCAGCAGACGGAGTTTGTGGTTTTCCAAATCAAAAGGTGCGGTTTATTTTTCTATGTACAGTGACAAAAACACAGCAAAGCCAAAAAGAAACATAAACAAAATAAATCCTGGTCAGCTTGACCTCTGACTAAACATGCAGGTTTCCTAACTAACAACTGGGATCAGCCTGGTGCTGTCCTAGTCCCTAAGTCCCTGGTTTAATCAATGTCCAAACAAATAGCCACACAGGCTTTGTCTCACCGTACAGGGGTTCACTCTCCCTAGACAGTCCACACAGGTCTGGTTCCAGGCATGAGCAAACACCTAATGAATCTGGGAGTTTTTATAGAGGCCTTTAAATGAGCTGACAAGCTTCAGCTGGTCTCATCAACTCCCTGCCTGCACGACGCCCAGCCCTCTCCCTAGAGGTATGAGTCATCCATGAGCCCACTAGCCTCAGCTGGGCTTCATCAACTCCCTAGTTGTATAAGTCGGCATAAAGCCTGAATCTGGGAGAAATATATCTACCCCCCTGGATGCAACCAGGTGACTTTACCTTCCTGCTGTCACATACCCCCCCCCTCTTGTTTTAACCTTGGGGTTGGAACACCAGCAATCAGGCATTCATGTACTCGAGACAAAGCATCCACATTCCCCATTTGAACGCCAGGGCGATGCTTTACTGTGAAGTTGAATTCCTGTAGGGCCAGGAACCACCTATTAACTCTTCTATTTGTCTCCTTGTTTTGAGCCATCCACTTTAACGGAGCGTGATCCGTAACCATGTCAAAGTGCCTACCTAGCAGATAGTACCGAAGGGAATCTAGAGCCCACTTCACCGCTAAACACTCCTTTTCAACCGTGGCGTAATTTACCTCATGGGACTTCAACTTCCTGCTGAGGTAAATGACTGGGTGCTCTTCCCCGTTCCAGACCTGGGACAATACTGCTCCTAACCCCACATCTGACGCATCACTTTGTACGACAAAGTCTTTAGAGAAGTCGGGTGAGTACAACACTGGCTGGCTACATAAGGCTTGTTTCAAGAATTGGAATGCTGCCTCAGCCTCGGGGGTCCATTTAATCATGACCGACCCTTTCCCTTTCGTCAGGTTGGTTAGGGGCACAGCCTTAGAAGCAAAGTGGGGAATGAAGCGCCGATAATAACCCGCGATTCCCAGAAAGGCCCGTACCTGCTTCTTGCTGTTGGGACGTGGCCAACTCTGGATGGCCTCGACTTTGTTGAGTTGGGGTTTTATCACTCCCCTGCCAATGGTGTACCCAAGATATTTGGCCTCCTCCTGCCCAATGGTACACTTCTTGGGGTTAGCCGTAAACCCCGCTTCCCGGATAGAGTCTAGGACTGCTTGCACTTTTGGCAGATGTGAGGCCCAATCTGTGCTATGGACAATTACGTCATCCAGGTAAGCCGCAGCATACTTCCGATGGGGCCTCAGTATCTGGTCCATTTTCCGCTGGAATGTGGCCGGCGCATTCTGTAACCCGAACGGCATTCTCTTATATTGGAACGCCCCGTCTGGGGTTACAAATGCGGTTTTCTCTTTGGCCGACTTGGCCAGGGGAATTTGCCAATACCCTTTTGTGAGGTCAAGAGTCGTCATGTATCGGGCTGTTCCCAGCCGGTCGATCAACTCATCTATACGTGGCATGGGGTAGGTGTCAAATTTTGTAACTTTGTTCAACTGACGAAAATCGTTACAAAATCGCCAGCTCCCATCCGGTTTAGGCACCAACACAATGGGACTAGACCAATCACTTTGGGACTCCTCTATCACCCCTAAGTTCAGCATTTTCTGTACTTCCTCCCGTATTGCCTCCCGTCGGGCCTCTGGGATCCGATAGGGTTTTAACTTCACCCTTTCACCGGGCGGGGTAATAATATCATGCTCTACCCCAGATGTTTGTCCCGGCAGCTCAGAGAACACCTCCTCGTTGCGAAGCACAAACTCCTTAACCTCCTGTTGTTGGGGTTGTGACAAGGTGGCTGCTATTCCAACCTCCGGAATCACGCAACCAGTTGGAGCTGGTGACCAAGTTTCTGCGACTAGGGACTCTCTATCCCTCCAGGCTTTCAACAGATTAACGTGATATATCTGTTCGGGCTTTCGCCTTCCTGGTTGTCTGACCTTGTAATTCACTTCGCTCACTTTTTCCATTATCTCGTAGGGGCCTTGCCATTTGGCAAGGAATTTACTTTCAACCGTAGGGACAAGTACCAATATCCTATCCCCCGGGGAAAAGGTACGGGTCTTGGCTCCACGGTTGTACACTCTCTGCTGTGCCAACTGCGCTTGGGCCAAGTGTTCCTTCACGATGGGCATTACCTGTGCAATTCGATCTTGCATCAGGGCGACATGCTCAATCACACTCCTGTGGGGAGAACTCTCACTTTCCCAAGTTTCCTTGGCAATATCCAACAGCCCTCTTGGGTGTCTCCCATACAGTAACTCAAAGGGGGAGAATCCCGTAGAGGATTGGGGCACCTCCCTAATAGCAAACATCAAATAAGGAAGTAGACAGTCCCAATCCTTTCCATCTCTATCCACCACTTTCTTCAACATTTGTTTTAGGGTTTTGTTGAATCTTTCAACCAGCCCATCGGTTTGGGGGTGATACACAGATGTACGCAATTGCGTCACTTTGAACAATTTACACAGCTCTTTCATAACCCGGGACATAAAGGGTGTACCTTGGTCCGTAAGCAGTTCTTTACAAATACCCACCCGGCTAAAAACAAGAGATAGCTCTTTGGCTATGGTTTTGGCCGAGGTATTTCTGAGAGGGATCGCTTCTGGATAAAGGGTGGCATAGTCCATTATAACCAATATGTACTGGTGCCCCCTAGCGGACTTGATTATAGGACCTACCAAATCCATTGCGATTCTCTCAAACGGGACCTCAATGATGGGTAGAGGGACCAGCGGGCTACGGAAATGTGGCATCGGGGCCGACCTCTGACACACAGGGCAGGAGGAACAATAATTTTCTATGTCCTTCATCACCCCAGGCCAATAGAATCTCTGTAATACCCTCTCTCGGGTTTTCTCTGTCCCCAGATGACCTCCAAGAATGTGCCCATGGGCCAACTCCAACACCAACTTCCTGTAAGGTTTGGGCACCACAAGCTGCTCAACGGTTTCTTCTGCCCTTTTTGCCACCCGATACAGTAGGTCCTTCTCTACGCTGAAGTATGGGTAAGTGCAGGTATTATCTGGGTTCACTAACTCGCCATCTATTTCCACTACGTTTTCCCGTGCCTTTATTAGGGCGGGGTCTTTTAACTGTTCTGTGGCAAAATTTTCCCTGTGAACCTCCAGATCAGAAAACTCCACAGACGGTAGGTTTTCGTCTGAGGAGGTGGGCTCCTCTCCAGTTTCTTGAGTCTCCCCTGCCAATACTGACAAGGGAAATTCTGGAGAGTCCTCACCACTCTCAGAGGAGTTCTGGCTATCACATTCCTGGTACATAGGGGCACCAGTGGGGGGCTCAGGATCATCCCACAGTTCCCAGAACTTCGGAAAATCCCTTCCCACAATGGCATCATGCGGTAATTGAGATACTAACCCCACTGGATGAGAGAGGGTACCTTTGGGGGTCTCGAAACACACTGTAGTCACTGGATACTCTCGGGTGTCCCCATGCACACAAATAACAGCTACCTTGCTATTCCCAGAGACCTCTGTTTTAACTAATTCAGCCTTTATCAGGGTCACAAGGCTACCTGAATCCAGCAATACCACAACATTTCTACCATTAATACACATTTTGCATAAATGTTTCTCAGTTCCCCGAATGGCAGTGCATGCGACTGTCGCACACAGCGACTGACGTCGGTCCGTCAGAAAGTCACATTGCATGGGTTCCTCCACAACCGGGCAATTTGCTGCAATATGTCCCGCTTGCCGGCAGCGGTAGCAAACAATCCTTTTGGCTGCCTCTTGAGCCCCTGACTTCCCAGGCTGTTCTCGCCAAACTTTGGGTAGAGCTCCCACCCTCTCACTCTCTCCACCCTCACCCCTTGGAATCCTCTTATCCGCCCCTGGGGATGGTCTGGTCTTAGGGTGGAAAGTCCGAGAGTCTCTGGAAGAGGCCGTCAGGTTCTCTGTAGCCAAGTATTTCTCTACACGATCCACAAGACCACCGGCCGTCTCTGGGTCTCCATGGCTTACCCACTTTTGGATGGCAGTAGGAAGAGCTCTCAAAAACCGATCCATTACAACACGTTCCACAATCTCTGGTGCGGACAAAGTCTCTGGCTGTAGCCACTTCCTGCTCAGGTGAATGAGATCATACATTTGAGACCTGGGGGGTTTTCCAAGCTGGAAAGTCCAGTTATGCACACGCTGAGCCCGGACAGCCAGGGTGACACCCAGCCTTGCCAATATTTCAGCTTTTAGCATCACATAGTCTTTTGCTTGGTCAGGCTCTAGGTCATAGTAAGCCTTCTGCGATTCACCAGTTAACAGAGGAGCCACCAGTCCAGCCCACTGCTCCTCAGGCCACTTTTCTCTTTCAGCAGTCCTTTCAAATGTGGTCAAAAATACCTCTGGATCATCCTCTCCAGTCATTTTTGTCAATAACCGACTCACCCCAAAGGACGCGGTATTAGTGGGACGGCTTTCCTCACTGGTCTGCGGACGTTGCTGCATTACTGCTTCCATTTGTTGTAGTCTCTGCTCTTGCTTCTGTAACAGGTCTAAGAAGCGGGCCTCAGATTGCTGCTGGGCTTGTTGCTGAGCTTCCAGACTCTGTTGGTGAGCTTGCTGCTGGGCTGCAAGGCTCTGTTGATGAGCTTGCTGCTGGGCTGCAAGGCTCCTTTGCAAACCTGCATTTGTCTGCTGTTGATTGGCATTTGCTAGAGCCAGCTGTTTCAGTATCTCCTCCATGCTGGCTTAAAAAAACTGCCTGCATTCTCCACCAACTGTGAGGGGGTTAACTCGGTAGCGGGTGTGTGTGACCCCCTGGTTGGGCTCCCCACACAAAACAGGGCCAGCAGACGGAGTTTGTGGTTTTCCAAATCAAAAGGTGCGGTTTATTTTTCTATGTACAGTGACAAAAACACAGCAAAGCCAAAAAGAAACATAAACAAAATAAATCCTGGTCAGCTTGACCTCTGACTAAACATGCAGGTTTCCTAACTAACAACTGGGATCAGCCTGGTGCTGTCCTAGTCCCTAAGTCCCTGGTTTAATCAATGTCCAAACAAATAGCCACACAGGCTTTGTCTCACCGCACAGGGGTTCACTCTCCCTAGACAGTCCACACAGGTCTGGTTCCAGGCATGAGCAAACACCTAATGAATCTGGGAGTTTTTATAGAGGCCTTTAAATGAGCTGACAAGCTTCAGCTGGTCTCATCAACTCCCTGCCTGCACGACGCCCAGCCCTCTCCCTAGAGGTATGAGTCATCCATGAGCCCACTAGCCTCAGCTGGGCTTCATCAACTCCCTAGTTGTATAAGTCGGCATAAAGCCTGAATCTGGGAGAAATATATCTACCCCCCTGGATGCAACCAGGTGACTTTACCTTCCTGCTGTCACAACAGGTATAAACGTGTAGAACTTAAAGTGGTTGTAAACCCTGTTGAGAATTTTTTTTTTTTTTAACTAACCTGCAAGACAAAGCTATAATGAGCTAGTATGACTAGCATACTAGCTCATTATGTACCACTTACCTTAGATCGGGGCCCCCAAAATCGTTCGTGTCCCTCCTCTAGCCGCATCCATCGCTGCGGCGATAGCCGGAATGTTACTTCCGGGTATCGGCGCTGTGATTGGCCGGAGCGGCGAAGACCTGACTCAGCGCATGCGCGCGTGAGCTGTCGAATTCGGCTACGTCGTCGAATGTTGCGACCGAATTTGTGAATGGGGTTAACCCCATGTGCATGCGCGTGACGTCAGCGTCGCCGCTTTTAAATGCAAATATCTCCTTAACCGTGTAGGTTAAGGAGATATTTCATGCACCTACAGGTAAGCCTTAATCTAGGCTTACCTGTAGGTCTTTGTTTATAAAGTGGGTTTACAACCACTTTAACAGGGATACAGGTATAATCAAATAAAAGCGTCTTCCAATGTTGGATCAACTAAACAAAGTTATCATACCGTATCATATAGCAAACATAATAAGTAAAGTATGTGTAAATCTGAAAAATGGGGCACAACATATTCAGAAGGTGTCACCAGGAGGGTCAGATGGTTTGAAGGTTATCAGATTCAAGGGGGTACTCAAAGTTGCCCCAAGTTTTCCATATTTTATAAAAGAAGGGTAATGTGTCTTTGATCTTTGCAGTCAGATGTTCCATCCTGTGTACAAAGAAAAAGAGCCGCTGCTCCAGGTGTATGATGATAACCTGAGGTGGAATGTCTTGTAGAGTGCCAGCCCCGGCCCACCTCCGTGGGAAAATTGGAAGAAAAGAAATGGCTGCACATCAATTCCGATTGCCTTTTATTGTTTAAAGTGATAACACCAAAGACACCAACACAAGGTCACGTAGACGCGTTTCCCACAAACATCTTGTGCTTAATCATTACAATGACTAAAATAACTGATAGATCTTAAATAGACCGCCCCAGTAACTGCAAGTGTTCATGGGGGTGGTGATAATCAGCAATAGTACACAGTCCGATCAATCACAAAACTTCAGCCCCAAAGAGCATCTGAGTAAAGATTCAAATGCAAAATAAAACTGAAGGTCCAAGTTCCCGTGATCATCGCGTGAACGGGAACTTGGACCTTCAGTTTGATTTTGTATTTGAATCTTTACTCAGATGCTCTTTGGGGCTGAAGTTTTGTGATTGATCGGACTGTGTACTATTGCTGATTATCACCGCCCCCACAACACCTGCAGTTACTGGGGCGGTCTATTTAAGATATATCAGTTATTTTAGTCATTGTAATGATTAAGCACAAGATGTTTGTGTGAAACGCATCTACGTGACCTCGTGTTGGTGTCTTTGGTGTTATCACTTTGAACAATAAAAGACAATCGGAATTCCTGTTTGTGCAGCCATTTCTTTTCTTACAAGTTTCCATCCTACGTATATCAGCCATTATAGAGAGAAAATGATGGAATGTGGGAGGGGAGGTGGAAAGCCAATGCCTAGGAATGGCTCTTTTCGCAGCCAAGAGGATGAAGGACATAAGTTTCCTTGATGCTTTAGGGATTGCCGGGAGAGGGAGGCCTAAAAGGAAGTGTATAGGATTCAGAAGTATGGGTGTAGATAATATCTTTAGTAGAAGTTCCTGAATCTTAGTCCAAAAATGGCCAATGGAAGGGCACTCCCAGAAGATATGAAAGTGGGAATCCTATTACATCTCCAGTAGAAGTTGGAGGTGGTTGGGTTACGAGCATGTAAAAAATCTGGAGTTCTGTACCAAAAAAACAAGATTGGATTCATGAGGGGCCATTGGCACATAGGATTTCGAAATCAGTGGGCTTCTCTAAAAAAGTGAGGGGGAGTTAGAGAGGAAGAAGTGTTTGAATTGTATGTACGAATACAGAAGGGAAGCAGGGAGTTCGTGTTTCACTTGTAGATCTGAAAAGGACAAGAGTCTACGTGTAACCGGGTGTACATATACCCCACTTTTAAGTACACAATGAGTCCAGAGCATGTACAGTATGTAAAACAAAAATGTACTTAAAGTGAAACAAAACCCTTTTTCACTTCTCAATGCATGTAAATACACTAGCTCTATGGGAAATCTTGGTCAGCTTGACAAGGCACTGCTCCCAAACCATAAGTGACAGGGACACCAAACTTAAGGATCACGTTAAGGGGACCCAGGATTATGACATGGTAGATTACCTAGGCAAGCTGGCAGACCTCAAAATCGGATGTTGTAGTCCTGGGTCCCCTCTCAGTGCTCGGTGTCCCTGTCACTTATTGTTCAGGGGCAGTGCCATGTCGAGCTGACCAAGATTTCCCATAGACGCCAATGTGTCCGTACTCGCGAGTGTACGTAAAGTGAGGGTACGTAAAGGGGGGTATGCCTGTACCCAGAAAAAAGTATGGTCCTCTTGTCACTCACACAATTGATAAGGCATTGAACTCAAATATTTTGCACTTTACTTCAAACCTATGCCTTTATTCTTGGATCTATCTCTGTAACAGTTTTGATTATAATACCCATATCTAATACAGAAACATGTATTGTTTTGCAGTTCCTTAAATGACAGAAAAAAAATAAAAAGTTTGCTACACAATCCCTATTACCAACCTAACTTCCAAATAACCATACTTATCTTATTGGGCACTTGAAGTACCACTTTTGTGAAATTCCACTCCTGTACCAAGATCGTATAGTGCTAAGATCCAGACTAGTGATCTATTTCCAATCTTAGAAGACTAACTGTTCCCGTACTATTCAGCTAAGTGAACTCTAGACCACTTTGATGGGTTAATAGAACTTTACACAAAGTAGGTCAGCCCGACATTGCTAAATAGGAATAATGTAGGCTGTAGGAGATGAGGAGGAGAGCTCAGCTTCAGAACTTTAAATATTGATGACTTGTTCTATGCACATGCTGGCAGGGTGAAGCAGCTGCTGTCTTAGTGATGCTGGTGGTAATGAGTGTAGCTTAGGGGGACATCTAAAACGACACCAGACAACCAAAGAGTAAATGTTTACTTTTACAATTTAACCCCTTCACCACAAATACCGATCTCTAAAACACACCACTTGCCCCTTTTTTTGTGCAATAATAATTATGCAAAAATCTTTCATTACCCTTAGAGCCTGAGTAAAATCTTATTCACTGCACATTGATCTAAATACCTACCTCATGTTAGAAGTTCCAGGTGTAAGATCCTTCCAATAATTCCCTGTGTGGTAAGAGCTCCTACACAAAACTGAATTGGTTTGATATTATCTAGGTAGCAAATTTATTTATGCAGCAGATCTCATCTTAAGGCAGGATGTATCATGTTTAAGATTATGAGAGGCCTGGCCCCAAGCTATCTCTGCTCACTTTTTCATAAACGAGATCTTGTCAGATCACTCAGATCTACCGGCAGAGATATCCTCTACATCTCAGTGCCCAAGAAGATCCGGCGTGGTGGTCGGGCCTTCTCCCACCAGGGTGCCGTATTATGGAATAGCCTCCCTGTCGAGCTCCAGGAGGCCCCTACTATCCCGGTTTTCCGCGGGTTACTGAAGACTTGGCTTTTCACGCAAGCCTTCCCTGCGTAGCCTCTCTCTTCCACCCTTTCTGCCGCTCTGTGCTGCTTTTGGTTCCTGGGTCCTTTTTTCCCAGGAACTCTGCTATGCGCGTCGGGACCCTTCGGGGTAAGACCGCTCTATATTAGGATACCTCTCAACTCAACTCAACTCATAGAGGGGCTTATTAAAGAAATAAATCAAAACAGCAGAATTTTGATCCAAAGAGAAGAGTTGGGGCTATACTTATTATTTTAGTTTCAGCTTTCATCTAAGCTGCCTCTTTTACATTGACTCAGCTGCCTTTATAATCCTGGCCAAAATAGGTCAATTCCAAGTGATTGGTTTTGGCTCCAACTATATCCTAAAATCACAGATATAAGATAATTCCTTAGGTAAACAATCTTTTGTAAACCGAACTGTATTCAAGCTAGCATTAGCTAAATTTAGAGTATATTATTTTTTAATGATTTTTAGATGTACAACTAGAGGTTAGCTTGATGTATACAATCTTATTAATTTGTGTTAATCTTGTTTAAAAAACATTGTTTCTATGTATAGTTTGCAATTATATATGCACAGTACAAGGGGGAACCCATATTCAGTCATTACATATGCAGGCCTAGCTTCCTGCTTTTCAATGCTACACTGTGCTTTACTGCTTTTGCTCACAATGCAAGTCTATGATGCAGCCAACATTTTAAAAACAATGTACTCCCTACATGGCTGTTATCCTATCTTAAAGTGTTACTAAAACCAAAATAGTAAAATCAGGCTGTATATGCAGTAAAGCATGCCTGTTATACTCACTGTGGAAACTAGGGGGTTAATCCTGTGCATTGTATTAAAAGGTTGATCCTGACTTCTTTGATCCTCCCCTTCTTCCACTGTACCCAATCCATCTCCTAATAGTCCTGGCCTTGGGGGCACTCTGCACATGTTCCATTTTGGTGTGTATGGCTAGTGAGTTTGTTTAATTTCTTGGGAGGATGCATGTGATCAGCACAGGGCCAATTAGCACTGTGCAGAAAGAGGGTCAGGGGCCCTGCAGCCTCATAGGACAGTCAAAATAGAATGAAAACGCCTCCTACAAGCTTTAACCAGACACTGATAGAAGTCATATGACTGCTAAATGCTGCCGATGAGAAAAGGTATTTAGTAGTTTATATTTACTAAAATAATGTACTGTGGGAAACCAGATATAGGGAATGCAGGTTTCGTAAGAGCCCATTCACACAGGGGCGGCACGACTTGTCCCGCGACTCTGCCGGGCGATCTTCACACGACTTCAAAGGTGTCTTGCAAAATGACTTCTGTATTGAAGTCAATGGAAGTCGCCCTGAAGTCATCCCGAAGTAGTACAGGAACCTTTTTCTAAATCGGAGCGACTTGAGTCGCTCCTATTAGAACGGTTCCATTGTACAGAACGGGACGCGACTTGTCAGGCGGCTGAGTCCCTGTGTGAATGGGGTCTAACATTTTAAAAGCTGTAATGTAACAATGTAAAAGTAACAAAAATACACCTAAAGCGTTTGTAAACCTCCGACATGAAATATGAAGCATATTCCTCTATAGCGTGTACTGGTCTCAATCCAGAGCACTACGTGTTATTTCTGTCTGTTGCTTTGTTCCTCTGCTATCAGCATGAATCATTTCTGACAAATTTTCCTGGCACCAGGAGAAAAAAGGTGAAAGGGGAGGGGGGGATCTCCAGCTGATTGATGGCTTCAGCTCTGTTCCTGTGTGAAGGGGGGGGGGGGGCAGTGACTTTCCAAAACATATAACCCAATGAATGCATTTCTACAGCTGTTAAGGAGTTAATAAATGTTATTTTTAAGCTAGAGCCCTAGTAAGCAAGGTATTTCTTACACATCTGCAGTCGAGATTTTCAGGTAAGGTTCATACCATTTTGATAACTCTGGATATAACTGAGATATCTTTATAAAACACGTACAGGTGGTTGTATGAGAAGGTAACAATCATCTTACAATTAAACATGCATATGTTATGAGGTGCAAGAGGCAGGTTGGACACATTACTCTTTTTGAGGTTTCTACACATAAGAGACACCTCATGATTACTCTCTTATGAACTTGGAAATTAATCCCGTGTAATAAGGTGGTTGCCTGAATCTAAAATATAATAATATGGATATACCCGTAATTAGGATACTGAGATTGCTATAGTCCTGTATTGGTGGCAGCACAATGAGATCTGACCTGCTGTTGCATTGCAGATTGCGAAATAAAAATATATATTAACAAACACACGGCTCAATACTCACAAGGGAGTAATTTCATCTTTTTCATTAAAGGATTTGCATAGGTAAACTATGGAAACCACTTTTAGTAGATTTCTTAGGCCCCTTTCACACGGAGGGTCCGTTCAGGTCCGCCTGTCAGTTTTTTAGGCGGACCTGCACGGACGCTCCATGTAGCCCTATGGAGCCACGGATGTCAGCGGTGACATGTCCGCTGACATCCGCTCCGCCAAAGTGTGACGGAGGAAAACCCTATTTTTCCTTCCGTCGGCGGAGCGGATCGGATGACAACGGACTTTACGGTCCGTCATCATCCGATCACCCATAGGGGAGAGCGGCGCTCTGACAGGGCGGTCCCTGCACAGTGTGCGGGGACCGCCCAGTCATCCGCGGGCTCAGCGGGGATCAACGGAGCAATCCCCGCTGAGCAAGCGGAGCTTCACGGGGCAGATCTTCACGGATCCGCCCCGTGTGAAAGAGCCCTTAGGGTTTAGATTGTACAGTGTGATAATCTCAGCAGTATCTATTAAGCTCTATCTGCAGAATCGAAGAAACTCACAGACACAGAGTTATATAAGGAATTAAAGGGGTTGTAAAGCTTTTAGTTTTTTCACCTTAATGCATCCTATGCATTAAGGTGAAAAATCACCTTGCACTCTCCGCCCCCCCTGAGCCCCCGTTTTACTGACCTGAGCCCCGAATCTCCGTGGGCACAATCCCACATTGCTTTCACCTAGCTCTTTTGGGCACTTCATTGGATGATTGATAGCAGTCCAGCCATTGGGTCCCACTGCTGTCAATCAAATCAATGACGCTGCGCACCGGGGGGCAGGGCCGAGTGATACACTCAGCGGCTTTGGCCGCCAACTGTATCACACGGGGGCACGCCTGCAAACTAACCCTCATGGGAGAGCGCTTCCCAGAGGGGGGTTAGCTCTTGCAGGGAGAAGCCGAGACAGCCACCAAGGGACCCCAGAAGATGAGGATCGGGGCCACTCTGTGCAAAACGAACTGCATAGTGTAAGTATGGTATGTTTGTTATTTAAAAAATAAAAATAAACCTTTACAACCCCTTTAAAATGATAAAGGTTATAGGTAACTTAAAAATAAGATTTACATCAGAATAAAATGTATGACTATGGGACGCTGGTGCAGTTTGATATTCAGTTTAAAAGGCTACTTCCAGGATAAAAAAGGCTGATGTAATCCGTTTTAGAGTCGAAAGCTAGGTATACATGTTTTGTTTTAGAAAAGCAAACCGATTCCCCCATCCACAGAAGCAAGGTGGATGGAGGCACCCTCCCCACTGTGATACTGTATTTTCACAGCGGGGATTCCACTGTAAGAATACACTGATCAGCACTCGTATACATATAAATACATATATATATATATATATATATATATATATATATATATATATATATATATATATATAATGCAATATATACAGTGCTAGTGTAAATAAAATCCTCTAAATCATGTTAAATCAAAATCCGACTACTGGCGTGAATACCCCGTGCAATGCTAAAACACACATCAGTCAATCCATCATATGCCCCAACAATCAAAGTTAAATAAAATAAAAGTCCATTTAAAGGTCTTCTTCACATGCTATGTTTGTTCAAAATATACTTTTTGTCCCTTATTCTGGACTGTGGGTGATGCTTGGATGTACCCTCTTTTTAATCTGCCATATACTGGTGCATGTCTCCGTATATTGTTTACCGCACTTCCTTGTTCCACTTGAGCGTCGTGACATCATCCAAGTCCCATCCCCTACGCGTTTCATCACACACCACGTGACTTCCTCATGGGGAAACGATACACGGTATTGAACAGGGTCTCCGTACCTAATACACAATGCTGGATATCTCTGGTGTGATTTAGCACCATTACATGTGAGTTTTGAAGTGTTGTTTTGTGGCATAGCAATAAAAAAATTAAAAAGCATGAGCACTATATTTTGTTTTTTTGCCTGCATGGTGCTGAGTGGAGCATAAGGAGGAGACCAGTATATGGAAGTTTAAGAGGGTACATCCAAGCATTGCACACTTTCCATATTAAGGGACAAAAAGCATGTAAGGTCAAGCAGCTGAGGTGAGAGCACACCTGGCACAACTCTTCACTCTTTAACCCATTCATCAACAGTAGACTGCCGCTCACGGTAATATCTTGTGGCTATGAAGGTGGCATAAAGGGTAGAATTTTTACAAGAAGCAACAGCCTGCAGAACATAGGATACACACCATTACATTTAACTAATGTGTTTGGTGCTGGAACTTCAGCTTTAAGTTTTTTTAAAGTGCTCCAGCAATCAAATCAACATAAATCTGAGATATGACTGAACAGATGCATTTGGAAATGTTCAGTAACTTATTAAACACTGTTCTCTTTCTCCCACATAATCCCAGGTCAGCAAATGGAGGCAGATAGGGATTCAAAAAAACCGCTGCGTTAAGTATTATTATACATTTGAGCACTGGACAACTTTATCGATCGTCCCAGTGACTGAAATGAGAACAAATGCTTACAACACATCAAAGGGATTAGACAGGCCTCTTTTTCCCCAAGTATACATAAGTGAAGGGTAAAGGCTAGAAAGGGTGCTTAAAAAAGGCGTTTAAATTATAATTCCAGAATAAAATGCTCCACTATACATGGTATCATTTAGGTATAGTAATGCGGGTTGCACTGCAAATCAGGATATTAATGAATCAGTGTAGCATGATGATTGCCACAAGCTCTGATTAGACTGAGTGTAACATATAAAAAAAAAAAAAAAAAAACTATTGCATTTCTGTATTCATGAATACATCCTTAAACATGTTTATTTATGCAAGCAGTGTAAGTACCTGAATTTGACTGGGTACCAGCAATCCCAGTACCACAGAGCTCAGACTGGGGTAGAGCAAAATGAGCCAACCAGTTTTATTGCAGTGTGAGCATACTGATAGGAGTAGAATGCAGAGTCACAGATTGATAAGATAAACATTCTGCTACTTCTGTTCTCCCTGCCCAGTCACAGAGGAGAGGAAGGACAAGACCTGTGATTGTTATTAAAACGCAGCAGAGAAAAAAATCAGGTCTCTTGCCCTGAGAGGCAAGGCTGTGCTGTATGGCAGAGCTGTGTAAATCTCAAAAGTAGATGGACAGAAATCATTTGGGCAAAACGGTTCCTCCATATGTATTTTATCTGTGTATTTAGCGATTTACCAGGAGTTAAAGTGATACTATAGGTTTGAATATTAAAAAAAAAAAATAACAAACATGTCATACTTGCCTCCACTGTGCACTCCGTTTTGCACAGTGTGGCCCCGAACGGCGTTTTCTGGGGTCCCTCAGGCGGCTGTCTCAGCTCCTCCCCGCCTCAGATAACCCCCTCTGGGAAGCGCTCTCCCAAGGGGGTTACCTTGCAGGCGCGCACCCGAGTCCTGTATGCGGCGTCCATAGCCGCCGAGTACAGGACTCGGCCCCGCCCCTCGGCGCCTGCGTCATTGGATTTGATTGACAACAGCGCGAGCCATTGGCTGCGCTGCTATCAATCTATTCAATGAAGAGCCGAGAAGCCCTGGCAAAAAAGAGCGCGTTTCCAGGGCTCAGGTAAGTAAAACAGGGGGCTGGGGGGCCGGTAGGCGTCGGATGTTTTTATACCTTAATGCATAGGATTCATTAAGATGAAAAAACATGAACCTTTACAACCCATTTAAGCATTATTGATAATGAAACATAACTAATAGAAACTTAAACCTATTTGGTGTGTAAACAGATGTTTCCGAAATCCACTTGGCCCTTCAGTCCTTAAAGTAGAACTATGTGCAAAACTTTTTTTTTTTTTTTTTGGTTAAAGCAAGGAAGGGTTATAACCCCTCTCAGATTTGTTTTCGGCCTCTGTTTACCATTGGGGAGATTTCCCTTCACTTCATATCCCATAGCCAAACAGGAAGTAAAAGGAGATCCTTGAAAATTAAGGGAATTCCTTGGGGACCCCCAGGTTATCAGAACTAGTGTCCCCATTGGAAGATTTCACCTCTATTACTTTTCTGGGGACAACCCAAATTGTGTGATTTTCTTTTACTTTCACTTTCAATAATAATGGTAAACAGGACAAATAGAGAGGGACACAGACAACAGTAAAAACCTGACAGGTATTGTAATCCCTCTTTACAAAACAAAAAAGTTATACTTTAAGATAAAGAAGGAAGCAAAAAATTATTATTATAGCCTTATAGTTACTTCCTTTTCACATTTTATTGCTAGAGGTCATTCCTTTAGAAAAATTACATAGGTTAATTGGCCTGTAGTTTCCTGTTATACATCACTATCCTTTTTTGTAAATTGGTACTGCATTTACTCTATGTCAAGTAGTTGGTACAATTTCAGTCAGTAAGGTGTCTTTAAAAATTTTAAATAGCAGCTTGTCTATAACTGAGCTAAGTTCCCTATGGACACATGGGTGTAAGCCATCTGGACCAGGTGATTTCTTCATTCTCTGGAGATGATTATATAAGTTGGAGTAATGAAAACCAAAGGTTAAACAAAGAAAGTTTACCTCAATTTTCCTATTGGTTTAAATCCTGCTTATATTGTCTGTCTTATGAAAGAGCATTGGACTTCATTCATGGCATCATAAATAACATTTCTGAAGCATATACTTTGTGCCCCATTGTCATATTCTTATTCCGATCTGAGCGAAATATAAAAGATTGAATAGTTATTATATGTAGTAATTACCTATGATTTCTCCTATACTTCTGTCATATAAATTATGCAGAAATAAGCTAACGGTATTCTATTTAAGAAGCGGTTCACACCATAAATTTCACAGGAACACTCTGTGCATTCCTGTGCAATTCACATGCGATCTGGGTGCAGTGCGATTTCAGACCATTAACTTGAATGGACTGAAATCACGCCAGTCCGCAGCAAAAGTCGTGCAGGCACTACTTTCCAAAACACAGAGCAACCGAATTGCATGGTACCTCTGTACCATGCAATCCGGTGCAGGCAAACGGACTGCGTTTGCGACCTGCGATTGAGGTGTCATTAGCATTGCACTGACACCAGCTGCAGATCGCAAGTGCAGTGTGTTTTAAACCTGGTTCGGGGTAATGCAATCGGAATGCGGGCTTCTCGTACTGTGTTCTGGTGTGAACTGACCCAGAATCTGCTATCCTTGCATCAGCCCAAAAATCTGCACTATCATGAAAAGGAAGTTAGGTCTTTGGTAGGTGTTTTTCCTCATACTGGATCTATTTAATGAATGTTCTTCAGTTTTTAAAGCGGAGTTCCACCCAAAATTGAAACTTCCGCCTAAACCACTCCTCCTCCCCTTACATGCCACATTTGGCATGTCATTTTTTTGGGGGGGGGGAGTGGGGGCTTCAGTAGGAGTGGGACTTCCTGTCCCACTTCCTCCTTCCGCCCAGGGACCGCTTAGGCGACACATCATATCGCCTAAGGCGGCTCCTCCCTGTAGGCGATCACCTGGGACACATATCAGGTCCCAGGCGATCGCCTGTCCACTCAGATTGCGCAGCGCCGCTCGCGCATGCGCAGTGAGTGCCCGGCCATGAAGCCGAAAGCTGTCACGGCCGGGTGCCCACAGTAGGAATGTAGGCGCCGGCGGAGAAGGGGGGGAGAGGAGCGGCCACGTCGCTGGACAGTGGAGCAGGTAAATGTCTGTTTATTAAAAGCCAGCAGCTACACTTTTTGTAGCTGTGACTTTTAATAAACATAAAAAAGGCTGGAACTCCCCTTTAAGGATGCCTAAAGTGGACCTTTTGCAGTACAATGCAAGGTCCACTTATACTGTCTGGGCTTCCCGCCTCTGTGAGACTGCATTCACACCTGAGTGTATCGTTTTCAGGCAGAAAGTCACACGATTTTACCGCAATTTTTGCCACAATTTTGTACAGGTCAAAAGGTCACCAATGTAAAAAGCAGAAAAACGCCTGTAATCTAAAAAGAAGCTCATGTACTTTTTTGAGCTTCAGGCATTTTGCTTCAGGGGACAGAATGCTCAGATGTGAAGAGGGGCCATTTAAATAAATGAGATAAATGTGATTTTGCTTGTTGGGACTTTTGAGATGAGCGTTTTACGAGCTGAAAGCGCTCAGGTGTGAATGGGCACTTAAAATAATTAGGTTCAAAAGGTTTCTTTGTTCAGTGCTGGCTATGAAGAAATGTGTGACTCATTCCATGAGACAGCAGTGGACAAGTCACACAATGTCACACAGTAGTCCATAGCCCCATGTAAACTTTAAAGCGGAGTTCCACCCAAAAGTGGAACTTCCGCTCGTTGTACTCCTTCCTCCCTCCGGTGCACCATTTGGCACCTTTCGGGGGGAGGGGGGACAGGATGACTCTCTTTCACAGGTATCCTGTCCCCACTTCCGGGAACCTTGGCCGCGGATATTTGTGTCACCGCCTCCTTTCCCGGCCGCCGGGCCAGTAGGACAGAGGAGCGGTGCCTCGCGCATGCGCAGTACGGTTCCCTGCGTGAAGCCGTAAAGCTACACTGCCTGGTTCCCTTACTCGCAATGGAGGCGGCATGCACCCACCAGCTAATGGAAACATCAGCTGCGGTGCCGACATCGCTGGACTCCAGGACAGCTAAGTGTTCAATTATTATAAGTCAGCAGCTGCAGTATGTGCAGCTGCTGGCTTCTAATTTTTGCAGCGGTGGGCGGACCTCCGCTTTAACTCTGAGCACCATAAGCTAAGCCGAGATCAGTGGCTGCAGGAGTAGGAGAAGACAGAGCACCCTGGGCATTGATGGCTTTTGAACCATAAAATGCCCTCATTCCTGTGATGCTGGGGGGTGAGCGCCCAACATCCGCCAAGTCCTAGAAGCGAGCCAGGACAAAGGATTGTAAACAGTGGGAGTATTTCTGACAGCCTTCATGGGTGACAGAAATTGGCCTATAGGTATGGCATTTGCATAAAACAATATTTTTGCAAACACCACAGTGCATTTTAATCTACTGGGGCTCCTTACCGGTATGGGCCAGTTTATATAAAAGGTGAACTTGGCCTTTAAACTGAGAATGAAAAACTTAGGAGATTCTATTTGCAACCCATGTTATAAAAGTTTTCATGTTTTCTACCTGCAGTAAGAATGGAGAAGCCAGTGAGATTTCAGATATGTTGAACAGAATTTTTTTCCTGTATTTTCTTTCCATACATCAGGTTACGTTTGTCAGCATATACACTGACTTCTTCACTGGCTTATACTGTAATATCCATCTTTTAATATTAAATTAATATTGGCTGAACAAGTTGCTTGCATTCACTGTGGTCGACTTGAAATGTAAACCTGCCAAAATATTACACTGTTGCTATGTTACAGAGATTCCTAAAATGGCAACTAAAGCCATGACACCTGAAAAAAATGGTACATCACCCCCTTCCTCCACTCCTCTAACATACTCCAGGGAATTGAAGCAGCTGTATATACAGGAATCTGGCAATCAGAACAGTTTTATCATTCAATGGTAAAAGCCACAAAGCATAAGAATTAAAGTGATTGTAAGGGGGGGGGGGGGGCGGAATGTGTTTTAAAATAAACATGACATGCTTACCTGCTCTGTGCAATGGTTTTGCACAGAGCAGCCCCGGTCCTCCTCTTCTCAGGTCCCCCGCCAGCACTCCTGACTCCTCTTCCTTGCTAAGTGCCTCCAGAGCAATCCAGTTGCTATAGGGGCCCTTGTGAGGGCTCAATCCCAAGCCATGCTGTGTGTGTCTATTGACACACACAGCAGCTCGGCTCCACCCCTACTCCTTTCTCACGGGCTGTGATTGACAGACCCTGAGCCATTTAGGAGAGAGAACAGCGATGCTGCTCTCAGGCACAGCACTGGATCAGGATTGAGCTCAGGTAAGTATGAGGGGGGAGCTGCAGAGTGTTTTTACCTTAATGCAGAGAATGCATCAAGATAAAGAACTCCTGCCTTTGGAACCACTTTAATTTCATTCATCTAGCACCTACTATATGTGTAATATAACACCAACATTATATATACAGTATATATATATATATACAGAATATTTATATATATACTTTATATATAGTTCAACAATGAACTCTGAATATCTACATTTTGTGCTGTTAAATATACAATTGAAGGGGGCGTGTCCGGATGTGAAGCCGAGTGGACGTGTGGTGGCTCAGCTCCGCTTCTGCCTAATCCTTACCTTTATCCTGGCACCGGGATTATCTCTTATTTTCAGCCCGAAGGACATCTGAGGGACCCCACACTTCTCCGCTCCCACCCGGGTCCTCCTGAATGGCTCCTGGACGCCGCAAGTACAGCAAACGTCAGCCGCCTGCAGCCTGCTCTCCCCCATCGGCGGCCATCTTGCCCACACGCTCTCCCCCTCCCTCTCCATTCTCTGTCGCGGCGGGCGCACAGACGGCGGCTGCAGGTATGGGAGACGTGGCGCCATCTAACTCGGACCTGTTGGCGGCGATTACCTCACTTAAAGACACGCTAACCACCAAGATAGATGCGGTGTCCATGGAGGTGGGCCTCCTGCGCCGGGATATGGACCGGTTCCGGACCCGGATGTCGGAGGCAGAGTCCCGCATTTCCCAGGTGGAGGACACAGTGAGGGAAGACTCGAGAGATCTCAGAATCCTCCAGAGACAGGTACAGGCTCTGCAGGAGAAATCAATTGACATTGAGAACAGACTCAGGAGGAATAATCTGCGGTTGGTGGGTCTTCCCGAGAGGGCTGAGGGTGCCAATCCTGCTGAATTCACAGAGAAGTTTCTTACCACCCTGCTAGGCCTCAAGGATCTCCCCCCCACGTTTGTAGTGGAGCGGGCCCACAGAGTCCCCACTGCCCCACCTATCCAGGGGGCGCCACCTAGACCCTTCCTGCTCAGGCTCTTGAACTATCGGGACAGAGACAGGTTGCTTGCTGCTGCCAGAAACGCTGGGGAGCTTAAATATGAAAATTCCAGAATCTCCTTGTATCCTGACTACTCTCCTGAAATACAGCAAAGACGCCGCACCTTCACTGAGGTACGCAAACGCCTCAGGGAGAAGGGCCTAAAGTACAGCCTTCTGTTCCCCAGCAAGCTCCGGGTGATTGATGGCAACTCTACCCGTTTTTTCGAGACCCCTGCTGCAGCTGCGGCCTGGCTGGATTCCTGTTGATCCAAGAGTTCTTCGAGTTGTCCTACTGTTCTACCTTACCCTCTTCATGATGGTATCCCGTTTTTCACCCTTTCCTATTTTGCATCAGAAGCGGTGCAGCTCGGCCACACCACGGTATACAAGTGACCTCTGATATCCCGCACCTTCCCACACTTTGGACTGCTCCCACAGTCCCGAGAAGGATACTCCGGGAAGTGCTTCTACCTCCCCCCCTGGCCCGGTGGGCCGTCTTCTAGGGGCCCTTGTGGCCTGAAGATTCTATGTTCATTTTTGTTTTGGGACGAAACCCTGCATCAGTTTTTACGGTTCTCTGGCCCCTGTTTGTTTTGGCCTTTGAACCAGGTTTGTATGATGTCTGGGTAGGGAGTTACTTGTTCTGGGGTGAGGGGTTTCTATATTTTGCTACTCTCAATGTACACTATGCTGCTCAAATGTTTTACTGGACTCAGATCCCAATGACTTTGCTTGCTGTTGTTTCTCTCCCCAATGGGTCTAGGCCTCCTGGGTCCATCCTGCGTCTATTTCCCCCTGGTGTTTCATGATGGCTCCCCCAGATACAGAGCTGCTGACCATTCTATCATGGAACGTCAGGGGGCTTAACTCTAAGTATAAGAGATCGATCTTGTTCCAATATTTGAAAATGCACAACCCGCACATAGTGCTGCTGCAGGAGACCCACTTGACTGGCAGTAAGGTCCTTGCTTTGAAAAAACCCTGGGTGCAGAGGGCTATTCATGCAACCTATTCATCATACTCCCGCGGGGTCTCTATTCTAATTAGTAAACGAATTCCGTGTATAATTCATGATGTCCATTTAGATCCCCAGGGTAAATTTGTTATGGTTGTATTGAGTTTGTACGCACAGAAATATGTAATTGTGAATGTCTATTTGCCTCCGCCGAGCCAGATTCAGATTCTTTACACGCTGTACGAGAGGATTGCCCCGCATTGCCCTGCACATGTCCTGTTCATGGGAGACTTCAATGCCACTCTGTCCCGGGACCTGGATAGACCTACTCCCCAGCCGACCTTTAATTCTGATCTTGGTACATGGGCCCAGGCGACGGGATTTCAGGAGGTTTGGAGGTGGCTTCACCCTCGTGACAGAATGTATTCTTGCTTTTCAGCCACATTTAAAACCTCATCTCGAATTGATTTGGCTTTTGCCAACTCTTCCCTATTAGCTCGTGTCTGTGAGGCGAGCTACCTCCCCTCTGGCCTCTCCGACCACCATCCACTTAAATTGACCATTGGGGCTGACAGGTCCCGGGACAGAGCCATGTGGCGGCTGCAGCCCCATTGGATTAACAATGAGGCGGTCCATGATAGAGTCTCTCCTCTCCTGCAGGAGTTCTGGGCACACAATCAGGGGTCGGCTTCCCTGGAGGTGACGTGGGATGCCTCCAAGGCTCACGGCAGGGGACAATATATCTCTGCTGTGGCTGCGGTGAAGGCGGAGCTTGGAGACGCTGTTTCTAACCTGCAGCACAGGGTTGACGAGGCCACGACTAAATACACTGACTCAGCTACGGCCTCTAATTTTGATTGTTTGTCCTCGCTTCGGCGGGAAATTCATCTCCAAGTGTCCGAAATTACCAGGTTGGGTATACAACGTAGTAGACAGGAATATTTTGAGTTTGGGGACAAGAATAGCAAACTACTTGCACTTCTAGCGCAGCAGGATAGGCCCTCGACAGTCATACCAGAGATCCTCACGAATGATGGCGTTTTGGTCCACTCTCAGGAGGATATTCTCTCTGCATTTACAGCTTTCTATACCTCCCTGTATGTCTCTTCGCTCCCCGCAGACTTTGACCCTGCACCCATGATGTCTATACTGGATACGTTGGCTCTGGGGTGGCTCTCTGATGCGGAAAGGCAACTCCTCGTCTCAGATATCACTCCAGAGGAAGTTGTTCGGGCCATTAAATCATTCCCGACAGGCAAAGCCCCGGGCCCAGATGGACTTCCCATAGACTATTATAGTACCCATGCTGCACTTATTGCCCCTAAGCTGGCACAGCTGTTTCAGGCCTGCTTGCAACAGGGCTCCCTACCGCCCTCAATGAGAGAAGCGCATGTTGTTCTCATCCCAAAGCCTAATAAAGACCCTAGGCTGTGTGCCTCCTACAGGCCGATCGCCCTCCTTAACTGTGATTTAAAAATTCTTACCAAACTACTGGCCACTAGACTTAGCAAGGTTATCAAATCCTTGATTGACTCTGACCAAACTGGCTTCATGCCCGGTAGATCCACAGATGTAAACATTCGTAGGCTGTTTTCTAACATCCATGCTCCACATGACAACCAAGGTACTAGGACTATTGCCACACTTGATATGGAAAAAGCGTTCGATACAGTGGAGTGGGTTTATCTGTGGGAGGTGCTTAGGAGAATGGGATTCCCTCTTAAGTTCATTGATTGGATGCGTACGCTCTATACTGATCCGTTGGCGCGTATCAAGCTCAGTGGCACCTTGTTTCCCCCGTTCCCACTCCAGAGGGGCACCAGACAGGGATGCCCTCTCTCCCCGGCCCTCTTCGCCCTGGCCATGGAGCCTATTGCAGAAGCCCTTAGGAGCTCGGCTGAGATCCGTGGTCTTAGGGTGGGCTGGTTGGAGGAGAGAGTGGCTCTCTACGCAGATGACCTCCTGCTTTTTTTGAACGATGCTGGTGATTCTCTGCGGGGTGCTCTTGGGATCATGGAAGCCTTTTCCGCCTTCACTGGGCTGCGAGTGAACTGGCACAAGTCTCAACTGTTCCCGGTGGATGAGGGGGCCAGGTCCTCCTCACCCCCCTCCCTTCCGCTTCAGTGGGTCGATCAGTTTACTTACCTAGGCATTGTTGTCTCCAAGGAGAGTGCAAGCTTTGTGCGGCTCAATCTTGACCCTGTCCTGGTGGCAGTTAGGACCAAACTGAAGGCATGGAGCAATCTCCCCCTTTCCCTCATTGGCCGTATTAACCTTCTTAAAATGAAAGTCCTCACCTAAATTTACTTTATATTTTTCGGAATTCCCCGCAATGGTTGACCAAGGCTTTCTTTAATTCTCTAAGGCGGCTCTTCCTCACCTTTCTTTGGGGGCCTAGGCCGCCTAGATTTAAATACGCTACCTTGACCAGGCCTGTGGACAATGGAGGTTTGGCTCTCCCTGACTGTCACAAGTACTTTTTGGCTACCCAGCTCGTGACCGCCCATTGGTGGCTGCAGCCGGACTTGACCAATTCTGCGGTGGTGCTGGAGGCGGCTATAGTGGGGTCTCTGGAGGCCCTGCAGGGGCTGCTGTTTAGGGGTCCTAGGACGCCCCACCATCTCACACCTTCTATGCGAACCACTTTGCGGGCATGGAGGGTGGGAGAGGAGCTGAGGACACCCCAGCCTAACTCCTGGTCTCCCCACACCCCCCTGTGGCTGAATCCCAACCTCCCGCAGTTCAACACCATCCCCGATCCGCAGGCCTGGGCCAAATACAAAGTTCTTACTCTCAAACATGTGATCACTAACGGGGAGCTTTCCCCCTTCCATGTTTTACGTGCTAATTTTCAGGTTCCTCCACAGCTCCATTTCAGGTACCTGCAAATTGCCCATGCCTTCAGATGTCAGTTCTTGGGCCAACCGGTTGTCTTGGAATATTCTGAGCTCGAATCCACCCTTCGAGTGAAGGACCTGGAGAAACCCACGTCCCAACTCTATGGGTCCTTGTTGGCTGCCGCCGCCCCCGAGTTGTCCTCCCTCCGCAGGAAATGGGTGGCGGACATACCGGGGCTGGACGAGGACGACTGGAGGGAGATTTGGGACTTTCCCTTCTCCCATCTAGTCTCAGCACGGGATAAACTTGTACAGTACAAAATTGTACACAGAGCTCATTATACGCCTCATAGACTGCACCAGATGTCACCGTCACATTCCTCGGAGTGCTGGCGCTGCTCACATCAGGTGGGGAATTTTTTCCACATCTTCTGGGATTGCTCGGCGGTAGCCCACTATTGGGCGGAAGTTCTCCGGGTAATTGCTAAGGTCTCAAAAACTCATGTTGCTTATGACCCTAGATACTGTCTGCTGGGACTAGTGGAACAACTGCCGGTGCTCCGATCAAAAAAGATACTCATCTCCCTGCTACTGTACTATGCTCGTAAAGCTATCACAATGCATTGGAAAAAGTCATCTCCCCCCTCTGTTGGGTTTTGGAAAAACCTGGTTAATGCTAGTTTACCCCTCTATAAGGACACCTACTCCGGTAGGGGCTGCCCACAAAAGTTTGAGAAGATATGGACATGTTGGTTGGACGATGCTACCACGGCTAATGCTGCAGTGACGAGTGTCTAGGCCAGCAGTCGCCAGCTGGCCTGTTGGGGTGTTGATCGATTTCCCCCCCCCCCCCCCCAGGATGCTATCTCCTCCTGATACCACTTTGAGCACTGTTCACCCTGAACTGATCCCCCTCCCCGTATTGGGGTTGTAGGTTTAGTAGGTTGTGTATGTTTACTGTTGTCCCATGCTACGACCTGTTCCTGTAGCGGGACTATGGCCCCTGTGTGGGCAACTGTCTGGCCCATATGCGGGCTATTTTTGTGTGTTGAAAACTTAATAAAAATGATTTTACAAAAAAAAAAATATACAATTGAAAATGCTTTGTTATAGCTGTTTATTAGGTGCAAATGCACTATCATAGTTAGCCTGCTGGTTGTCATTTTGAACTACAGAATAGTTGGTGTCTGTGTTTTTTGGGGACTGATGGGGTGAAGATTTGAGTAATTTAGTAAAAGACATTTGGGTTGACACCACTCAGTCCATAAAAATGCTGTGTGTTGTCAACCTACAATAACACTACAATTCGAAAGCAAAGTCCTAACTGCTGATCTGAATACTTGTAGGTCAGTAATTAGCATGACAGTCAGTTAGCTAGTGTTTTCATAAAGAGGTCAGCAGTATGCCATGAAAAGTATCCTTTAATATGAGCGTCAGAGGGTAGCAGAGCAGAATTTAAAGGGACACTCTGCCCAAATGTTCCTTATGTCACCCTGGCTGTGCTGTAGGCAAGGATGAGCTCAGCATTAGGGGTGTCCTGAACCTTGCAACACCACAATGTTTGCAGATCTTTTTTTTTTTATCTGACAGATACGTAAGTAATAAAACTCTACTGCTCTGCTTAGGGTACACAGAGAAGAGACAAAGAGAATGTTAGCAGCTAGCTAGATGGGAAACACAGCATGCTCCAGGGCTCACTTGGATCTGAGCCTACCATTACACAACCCAGGCCAGTTTAAATTACCTAATTTATTTAGAGGGAAACTAAACAATTCAACAGTAAGAAATCCTAATTACCCTTCTCAGCTTTTTTTGTTGCCTGGTAAAAAACGTGAACATGCCACATTAGAGTTTTGTCTTCCTATAACCTAAAGGTGAGGACCAGCTCAAACAGAGAGCTGACACTCCATCCATTTTTCGTAGCTTAGTTTTATGAGGGATGTATATAGTCTTGGGCACAGTGCTTTGCAAGTAGAGAAGACATTTCCAATCAGAGTTGCTGAAACAGCGCTGATATTACAGGAGCTGAACAGAACAAGCTCCAGAGGTCTCTCTTCTCCAGGAGATTCAGAGACAAAAGAGGTCCACTTATTGGGGAAAGCTGTCTAGTTTTACCTTCTGGAAACCACAGGTAGGTTTAGAACTCAACAAACAGCTTTTGTTTTCCTCTCTCTGTCAAATGTATGCAAAGATAATCCTTCGCCTTTAAATTTTGGCATCAGCCGGTGTTCTGTCGATGAAGGTCCCCCTGGCGGATAATGACCCCCCTGTACTGCGCAGGCGCAGTACGAACCACAATGATGCTGCCGAAAATACCCGAAGATGTAGAGCTGTGAGTGAGCTGTACACGGCGCCTGCGCAATGACGACGAGGGGCGGGTTTATTACTGTTATGTCATGTAAGGGGAGGATGGCTACAAAGACGTGTAGTTTATTGCTAAAACCACCCCCAAGTTATCAGCTCTGCCCATCAATTTAAAATTCGGCCTCTTTTGTAGCCATAAGCCCCTTACATGATATAACAGTAATACGCCCGCCCCTCATCGTCATTGCGCAGGCGCTGTGTACAGCTGACTCACAGCTGTACATCTTCGGCTATTTTCTGCCGCTCCGTTGTGGTTCGTACTGCGCAAGCGCTGCGCCTGCGCAGTACAGGGGGGTTATTATCCGCCAGGTGTTAAAAGACTCTTCTGGTTTGTAATATGTAATTTATAAAGAGGAAGGGAACAATACATTTTGTGTAGCTTTACTTGTAATTAAACATAACATAAATTTTAATGTAATTAATTTCTGTATATTGAGATTTGCACTTTTTTTATTTTTTATTTATTTGGGTATTTTCTGAAAGAGCAAACTATGTTTTTATTTCAGCAACAGCGTACCTTGAAATATTGGTGCCACAAAATGTTGCACATGATATCGTATTTCTTTTTTAATTAAATTATTTTTTGTTGATTTTATTTTGTGTATGCAGCCAAAACCACCTTATCATATGATACAACTTGAACCTATTCTATGTGCTGTATGTTCAAAGTGAAATAATAAACTGTTATTTGTAAATATGAAAAGTATGAATGGGGCTCAGCTAGAAATTCCATTCTGTGAATGCTGATTATTGCATTGTTACCAACCTTTACCTAGAGAATCTCATAGTACCCTAAAAGATGCAGTACCCTATTAATGATGATTTATCTCTTGTGTAACATTCTTTCAAACATAGTATCAGGAAAATTAGAACTTATTTATTAAGGCAGAACAAGGACAAATGGAGGTGTGTAATATCAATAAGCCTAGATTTCAAGACCATACATGTTACAATCTCTCTCCAGTCTTTTTTCAATTTAGCAAAAATGTAGGATCTTCCTAAAGAGTCTATTAAATATGTATTCTTTCAAGCAGACCCTTATATTATGTTGTGCATGGTATTTTTAAAAATAGTTGTAAAGTCATACAGTGTATGGTCCAGATTTAAGTGTATGGTTACCCTAACAATAAAATGTTCCTATCTGATTCATTTTGGTCTCTTAAGTATACAATTGAGGTATTTTATAAATTCTAAAAATACCTATTGATCTTGTCCAAAATTAGGAGCTGTCCTATGTCCTCTTAAGCCTCGTACACACGACCGGTTTTCTCGGCAAGAAACGACAAGAAAACTGCTGGGAGAGCTTTTTTGCAGAGAAAACCATTTGTGTGTATGGTTTTTGTTGAGAAAACTGCCGGGAATCTCAACGAGAAAAATAGAGAACCTGCTCTCTATTTTCTCGTCAGGATTCTCGTTTTTCTCTTCGGGATTCTCGTCGGCCTGTTTCCCAACGAGAAAACCGGTCGTGTGTATGCTTTTCCGAGTCTTAAAAAAACGCGCATGCTCAAAATAAAGTATGAGACGGAAGCGCTCCTTCTGGTAAAACTAGCGTTCGTAATGGAGATAGCACATTCGTCGTGCTGTAACGGACTGAAAAGCACGAAGACTGAAAAGCGCAAATCGTCTCTCCCCAAATTTTACTAACACGCGGTAACAAGAGATCAGCAAAAGCAGCCCAAGTGGTGGCGCCATTGGAATCGAACTTCCCCTTTATACTGCCGTCGTACGGGTTGTACGTGACCGCGCTTTACAACAACGAGATTTGGAATTGACAGTGTGTATGCAAGGAAAGTTTGACAAGAATCTCGTCGAGAAAAACAATGAGTTTTTTTACGACGAGATTCTCGGTCGTGTTTACGAGGCTTCATACTTCCTGTGTTATCTCAAATAATCTATTTTTCGCTCTATGTGGCCATCACTAAACCAGCTAAAAAAAAAAATAACAAGCATGTCTAATAGTTATTGTAGTAGCACCTTTTCCGTACACAATTATAAGACAGAAATGTGACTATGTGAGGGAAGGCCATCTGTGACATAGAATATTCTCTATGTGAGTGAATGGATTTTATTATGTGTGGTGTTATTTTACATTTTTTTCCATCAGAATTGCTTATGCACTTCCATGTTTAGTTTTATAATATATCAAATAATCTTTCGAAGGACAGTAATGAAAAGATACCATTTTGTATGTAATCTCATCAAAGATCTAATCAGAGGAATACATTCATGGTGTGTATGAGGACTGTGACAGCAGTTTAAAAATTTGTAATGACATTTTTCAAAAATTCATTATGGGCTGGTCAGCATAACACAAGATTAATGAATAGGCCTGGTGTAAAGTAAGTAATGGCAGTGGACATTCTCCAGCAAATACCGAGTATGATAATTATCCATTCCAGCATCCTGACACAGTGATTTATGAATCACACTGGATTCGTCTGTAAATAAACTCAACAGGAAAGGGAGCTGCTCAGCAGGTATTGCCATTGTGTTGTTTGTCATCCAGTGTGAAACGTAGATTTAATCTTCTCACAGTGATTATAGGGAAATCATCATCATGGCTGTATTCCAGGAGTATGTAACTATTACCATTTAAATACATGAGAGGACCACAGCAGCAGATCATTCAACAGGCCTTGGATACCTCTTTACATTTCAGACAAGTCACATCCTGCAAGAGTAGCTATCATTTTAAATTTGCTTGGGAGGAACTATTACAGCTTTCTTAGGAGTCAAAATGTGTTTCTTTGTTGCTCATATTACCACTTGTATTTTTTTCATATTGATCCCGCCTCCTTACTTCTAATGTCCTTTACCGCACTTTGGTTCTGTATTCGTTTTAAAAACGTAATCAAATTGAAATGTGTCAATGAATAAAGAGTAAGGATTTTAAGCATGAGCAGGTAAAATGAGTGTTAAAATTATTGGCCTCATTAAATGAAATGTGTGAAATGTGAAGGGCCTCATTTACATGGGCATAACAATCTGAACACCCATGCATAGGGCCGTCATTACTGCATGGTATGCAGAGGTGTTCTGTGCATCCGCATGCAGACAGTCCCAATAATGTCTATTGGGTCGCAGTGTCTGTACTGGTCCTATCTTGATAGCCGTGTGGGTGTGTGGCCCTAAAAAGCACACTGTCAGTCTGTGTTGGGAGCTGCACACCCACATAGCTGTTAAGTTGGGACCAGCGGATGTGTCCGTACAGCCGCTGGCTCCCAAAAGACAATGGGACTGCCTTCACGTGGATGCACAGAATGCCCGCATGATGAGGCCTAACTCCAGCAAAATTTTTTTATTTTGGATAGAGTAGGGAAGGGTTAAGACTTCTTTGAGGTGTTTATTTCTCTCGGGTGCCCCATTGGAGAAACTTCCATTAAAGTGGAACTTCATTTAAAAGGGGAAGTTCCGCTCTCCCCCCCCCCTCCTCCTTAACATTTGGGACATCATGTGCAGTAGGCAGCTGGCTGTGAAGTCGCAAGCAGTCATATCCGGATGTTCACGGTTAGTATGCCGGTGCCGGGGACCAAAGCCTGGTTAAGAAACCGGCTGTGTGAGGACGTCACACAGGTAAGTGTCCTGTTATTAAAAGTCAGCAGCTACATTGTTTTGTAGATGCTGACTTTTAATTTTTGAACAGGTGACTGTGACTGGACAACTGCTTTTAATTCCTTACTTCCTGGCCCTATGAAACACATACAGTAAAGGTGTGGGAGGAGGGGTTACAGGGACAGGACACCAAGAATTTCTAACCCCACTGGTGCCCCCAGGGGACACATGTGGTCACTTGGAACTTGCTGTATGGCCCACAGGGCCCCTGCAGACAGTAGCCTTGTCCTTACTGAAGTGTTTACTTAAGCCAGTGAAAAAAAATGCACTTAACACTGGATTTTAGTAGTAGCAAAGTGTGGTGGGGGCATCCAGCAGTCGCTAGAATGTTAAAGTATGCACAGCATACTTGTACATTATCATGCCACATTTACCTCTTGGTGTGCTCTCCCCCAGCCTTGTAACGTCTTGAGTCGAGTTCCCTGCATTCCCTGTTGGTGCCATTTTCTTTCTCTTCTGGTTTTCGCTGTCTTCTTACTTTGCTCATTGAGCAGGAGTTTAAAGCACCCGACTCGACTCCCAGCATCTTTACTGCGCACTTGCCACAGTCAAATAAGCAGATAAATAAAGGAGTTTTTTGGCAGAAGAGACTTAAAGGGGTTGTAAAGGTTTGTTTTTTATTTTCTAAATAGGTTCCTTTAAGCTAGTGCATTGTTGGTTCACTTACCTTTTCCTTCGATTTCCCTTCTAAATGTTTTTTTTCTTTGTCTGAATTTCTCACTTCCTGTTCCTCCTCAGTAAGCTGTTCAGTAAGCTGTTCTGGCTGACTCCACACCACTCGGATAATGGTGTGAAGTTTACTGAGGAGAAACAGGAAGTGAGAAATTCAGACAAAGAAAAAAACATTTAGAAGGGAAATCGAAGGAAAAGGTAAGTGAACCAACAATGCACTAGCTTAAAGGAACCTATTTAGAAAATAAAAAACAAACCTTTTCAACCCCTTTAAATAGTCTCTATCAAAAGACTGTATCTGAAAAAAGATAAAAACAATACTGCGCTTGTGTAACAAAAATGAAACATAAATAGCAGCAACAATACAATATGAGATTTAACACAACAAGTAAATTGGAAAAAAATGAAAAGTTGTGCTCAATAATTACTGATATACAAAAAGTCCAAATATTGATCTAATTAGTCCAAAAGATCAAATGTGAAGACACAGCAAAGAGTACTGGATTAAAGATTTAATCCAGTACTCTTTGCCGTGTCTTCACATTTGATCTTTTGGACTAATTAGATCACTATTTGGACTTTTTGTATATCAGTAATTATTGAGCGCAACTTTTCATTTTTTCCAAAAGGCTGTATCTGCTGGCAAATAATTATTTGTGAGCTTTACTTCTGCTTTACTTCTGCTTTGAATGACTTTTTCACGCTATCTTTTTCCGCGTGGTCCATCCATTTTCTTTTTTTATATATTTTTTTCTTCTGATCTTTTATAAATGATCATTCTATGAGAAATATCCAATGTGACACCAGTCATTTTTTTTTTAAGGCTACGTTCACCTTCAGTAACATGTTTCACCCGTATTTAGGGTGATAATGAGTACTGTGATCCTCACAGGAAATGAGGAAATGGGTTGAATGACCGCCTGAAGAGGTCTGCTGGCGCTGGACTGACGAGGATGTCAGAGACAGCCCTAGAGCATGGAAATAGTAACCAGAGATTATCAACACTTATTTTATTCAGGCGGGGGGGGGGTAAACAAATGTATTTGAGGTTTTACTTGATTACAGTATCAGGGTTGACAACCGCCAGTAAATTTAGCATGTTTATACTGTTCAAATATTCACTGTGTTAGTCTTAAAGGGGTTGTAAAGGTTTGTTTTTTATTTTCTAAATAGGTTCCTTTAAGCTAGTGCATTTTTGGTTCACTTACCTTTTCCTTTGATTTAACTTCTAAATGTTTTTTTTCTTTGTCTGAATTTCTCACTTCCTGTTTCTCCTCACTAAACATCACACCATCATCCGAGTGGTGTTGAGTCAGCCAGAACAGCTTACTGAGGAGGAACAGGAAGTGAGAAATTCAGACAAAGAAAAAAAACATTTAGAAGGTAAATCAAAGGAAAAGGTAAGTGAAGCAACAATGCACTAGCTTAAAGGAACCTATTTAGAAAATAAAAAATGAACCTTTACAACCCCTTTAAATAGTAGTTCTGTAATTTCTCAGGTTGTCAGTAAAAAATGTGCTCTGCCAGTAAATTCTCCATGTTTTGTCAGTAAAACATGCTGCGGGAGGTTGGCAACCCTGTACAGTATGTGTCCACTCTGCTTTCCTTCCTGGAGATAATACAGATAATGAAGTAGGTTTAAAAATACTTAAAGATTTCTAAAAGAGGGTCCATAGTGGTCGGATCTTCAAATTATGTTTCTCCACTGTAAATATCTAAAGTAACAATTTACGGTAAGTGAAAACTTCTACTATAACTGAGCTTTTTATTCCCTTTATTTCCACATTGAGCTCTGTTTTCAGTATTGAAGTGTGCAACGTAATAGCATGCACTTTATTTTACAACATAAAAACATTTTAAATTGGGACGTGTTTAAGCCTCACCTGCCCAACCACACCTATAATTTAATGGAAACAAACCATTTCTCAATAAGCCTACCTTATCTGTCTCCAAAACTAAGGAGTGTCCTGCAAAAAATAGTCATGATGGAAATGAATATGACACAATTCCCACGGGAAAGGGGAAAGCTGTTGTTCTTTGCTTAATCAAACGGTAATCAAAATGGATTTTGATAGCATCAATCAATTTTGCTCCTGATTTTTTTTTTAAAAGACCGTTGTTGGCATTTTTCTGGTGGTTTTGCAGGACCAGATTCCAATCTGCTGTGACTGCACTATGTGTAGCAAGGTAGGAAGCAGAATAAGCTCCTGTCAGGGAAAGGAATTGATCATTTGATTCATATCCTGTCTGAGAATATTGATTGGTGAGATCATCTATTTTGAATTATTCATTGTTTATTCTCTTGCTATTGTAAATCATTTTCAGAAAGTACACAGGCACAGTCACTAACATGTATTTAATCATACATTACAAGGATGTTGTGTGCCATTTAAAGGTCGAATGATATAAAAAAAAAACACCAATTACTGCTTGGCCAAAGAATCTCTGTTTCTCCCAGTTTTTGGCCTGTTATGTTGCGTACACACGATCGGACATTCCGACAATAAAACCGTGGATTTTTTTCCGACGGATGTTCGCTAAAAACTTGTCTTGCATACACACGATCACACAAATGTTGCTCGGAAATTCCGAACGTCAAGAACGCGGTGACGTACAACACTACGACCAGCCGAGAAAAACGAAGTACAATGATTCGAAGCATACGTCTAATTGATTCCGAGCATGCGTAGAATTTTTGTGCGTCGGAATTGGATATACACGATGGGAATTTCCGACAAGAACTTTTGTTTTCGGAAAAATTGAGAACAAGCTCTCAAACATTTGTTGTCGGAAATGCAGGTAGAAGATCCTTTGATCTTGAAGCTGCTTCTACTGTGTCCCCCTTCTTTTCCTTCTTACTTAGGTGGCAGATTGGATAGACTTGGATGTGTGGCCCCAGCACTTCACAAACAAGCACTCGGCAACAAGAACTTGGTTTCTCTAACCATGCATGCTCTCTCTTACAGCAGGGGCTGAGCTCAAGGCAGTTCTCCCGAAATGCACCACCTTTGGGTTTCGGGAGAGATGCTGTATGTGTGGGTATGCTTGTACAGAAATAATCAGCCTTTACCGGAGCACTTGTATTGGGAGTCTAATGATTCCTGATGCTGTTTTTCACAGATGTGAGTGGCTCGCTGCAGCCACAAAGCTTGTACAACAGGGGTAGGCAACCTCGGCCCTCCAGCTGTTTTAAAAAAAAACATGATCCATGAGACATTGCAAGACCCTGACAATCACAGGCATGACTCCTAGCAGCAGACGCATGATGGGATTTGTAGTTTCACCACAGCTGGATGGCCGAGGTTGCCTACCCCTGCTGCACAACTTCAATGACAGGTTGTCTGTAGGCACAACTTTTCCAGGCTATTCACTGTGTGAATATCTTTTGCCACTGACAATCTGTCATTGAAGTGTATGGGCTTGGGGGCCGCAGCTAGCTGCTCACACCTATCAAACATAGCATCAGGAATCAGTAGATTCCTGCTGCTGCCATTGGCACCATGGCAAAATGCCTGTGTGAATGTAGCCTTAATCTTCTGTGCCGGCTCAGTCTCTAAAAGTGTAATGAGATTTCTGTATTTAATAGAAAATTCTGTATAAGTAATGCCACGTACACACGACCATTTTTAATGACGAGAAAAATGACATTTTTTAAAATGGTCATTAAAGATGATCGTGTGTAGGCTTCAGAGCATTTTTCACGACGTGAAAAACGGGCATGAAAAAATTGGAACATGCTCTAATTTTTCACGTTTTTTTTTTACATCGTCGTTTTTCTCGTCATGAAAGACGGCCGTGTGTGGGCTTTAACAGCGTGAAAAAAAAATGCGCATGCTCAGAATCAAGTATGAGACAGGAGCGCTCGTTCTGGTAAAACTAGCGTTCGTAATGGAGATAGCACATTTGTCACTTGTCATTTGTCAAAGCGCGATTCGTCGCTCAACAAACTTTACTAACATGAAGGGTGGCGCCATCCGAATGGAACTTCCCCTTTATAGTGCCGTCGTACGTGTTGTACGTCACGCGCTTTACTCAAACATTTTTTTCCACGATAGTGTGTAGGCAAGGCAGTTTTTTTCAATAACATTAAAAATGGTCGTGTGTACGCGGATTAAGGCTTTTGAAGAGGAAGTAAACCCTGATGGGTTTTACTTCCTCTTTATTCCCCTGCAAAGTAAAATCATAATGGGCTAATATGCATCGCATACTAGCCCATTATGTGCCACTTACCTGCGAATGAAGCCTACAATGTCCCTGCTGGTGGCCGTGTCCATCTTCACCCCTCTTCCTTCCAGGGCCGTGCACTCTAGCTCTGTCACTGGCCGAAGTTGCGTGACGTCACGAGCATGCCCTTTCTTTAGTGCGCATGCGCGATGACCAAGCGTTTATCGTAAATATCTCCTAAACCGTGCAGGTTTAGGAGATATTTCCAGTACCTACAGGTAAGACTTATTATAGGCTAACCTGTAGATAAAAGTGGTCTGTAAGGGTTTACAACCACTTTAAGAAAAAGTACTATTACAACAATGGAAAAAATGTATCTTGTATGCAGGTTTCGAGCACTGGAGCTGCAGTGCTGGCTAGGGTCTTAGTAATGTTTTATTGGTGTTAACTGCTAATCTAAATCACTGATTACACATATCACATAAGATTTTCTGGCATTTCTAGCTGGTCCTCCATTTACCAGATTCTTGCTCCTTCTGCAGCAAAAAAACCATCAGGGATTTCACTGCTGGAGTCACCGAATGGCATAAGAAGTGCACATTATGCTGTGAGTGTAGCTGTACTCCCTAAATTTAGTCACATTCCTGCATAGGGACTCCTGCCGCAGATGCGAAGACCCATAAAATGAGAGCACTGGCAATAAAATTAATGGTCTTGTTAATCATAGCACTTTGTTTGCCGTTACGCCATGCTGTGTCAAAAAGTAAACTGCTCATTTCACATTGATTCACAGTCAGAGGCCCAGGTAAATGAGGCGTTTGATGTAAGAGGCCATATCGTCTGTATACAGGCCCATAGAACACTAGAAAATGTAATGGAATTCACTGTGTCAATATCATTGTTGCGTGCTCAGAGGAGAATGTTCATATAAACCAATTATATCTCGGCTTTAATCAATACAGTGTGACTGGATCTTAGCGTTTACAATCTATTTTTGAATTTACGATAAGGATTGTTTTAGCATGAAAGAGAAATTCACGGTCTTTGTTATGTAAAACAAGTGATTCGGAGTCACACCATGGCCTAAGCTACACTTGAGATTTTTAATTGCATTGGTAACACAAGATTAACCTGTTGACAAATGTCTCATTATAAACACCTTGAAATCAATGCGTTGTAATGAAACTATTGTCAACACAAGGCAATCTCATGCTACTAATCAAATAAAAATGACTTGCCAGGATAAAATATAGGACCTCCTGCTGCTTTTTAAAGGCAATGCCATCCTTATCCTTGGTGATCACTGACCCAGAGCAGGAACATAATTAAGCTTCCTGCCATCTCTATTTACAAAACTTTATTGAAATGCATGTAAGACACTAGCAAACTTGCATTGCCGTTTTTATTGCACCACAGGGCCACTTCATCCAACTATTACAGTATGTTTAAGGGCTAGTTTACGCAAGGGTTGCCCTTTAAAAAACAGGCTGTGCTGGATCTCTTTTTAGAGTGCAATTGACAGTAGTGAAGAAACCATGCACGTGGTTGCAGGGAAGTTGTTGCGCAGCCTCATTCACTTGACCGAAGGGATAATTTTTTCAACACCACAATGCAAAGCTTCATTGATGCGTCGTGTTTATCCCCATATGGCTGCCTTTGCAGTTTTGGGGAAAGGGCGGGGGTGCTATTAAAAACTCAGCTCAACTGTCCACAAATTAAACCTAAAAAAACATCTCTTATGCCTCTATGAAGGGACCTCACACAGTCCTAAAACATTGCACTGCATGTTTGTTGGTGACTTATATACGAGTTAATAAAGGAAGTTAAAGGGAAAGTGTGCTGATAGTTTCATGTTGGTAGATGGCACCATTTATCATAAATGTATTCGCTGTTGTTCTGGTTCTTTATACTGTATGGTATGAGATTTTGATCCATTTTTATAGATGTAAATACACAACCAGAGACATTCAATCTCCCAGTCTTCATAGAGTAATAGAGTGAGGAGAAAAATTACATTCCTGCAGCTTGTTCCTTTACTGACAATCCAGCAACGGCAGCTCCTGTATTTCTAACGCGACAGGTCATCTTTAAGATAAGGTTAAACAATTCTAAGGGTGCTTTCAGACGTACGGATCCCGTGAGGATCCGTACCTTTCTCATCCGCTTGCTCAGCGGGGATCGCTCCGTTGATCCCTGCTGAGCTGGCAGATGACAGGGCGGTCCCCGCACACTGTGTAGGGACCGCCCTGTCAGATCTCCGCTCTCCTCTATGGGGGGATCGGATGAACATAGACCGTTTGTCCGTGTTCATCCGATCCGCTCTGCAGACGGATGTAAAAACAGGATTTTCCTCCGTCTGCAGAAACGGACCATAGCGGAGACGGATGATATCTGGTGTCAGCGGATGTTCATCCGCTGACACCCGCTATCCCATAGGGATACATGTTTGTCCGTATTTCATCCGAAACGTGTGAAAGGGGCCCAATGCTTATGGGATGTGTATAATATAGCAGACAATAAAGCATAGCAGTAGTGTTGGAGAAAACCATGTGCTGCAAAGAAGGGTACTTTGGAAAGGTGATTTGGACACATCCAGTCACTTCTAACTAAAGACCTCTCCTATATCATTAAGTCTTATCCCTTTATACGGGAGCTATACTATGGGCTCCTACCAAAATAAATATGTTCTACAGCACTTCGTTGTCTTTGCAGTTTTACAAAATACCTATTGGACCTGGCACCACCTGGAAGTCCAACTCGTGCAGTTTCCTGTAATAGGGTGATGATGATGCTGCACGCCTGGATTCTGAGCAGTGTTGTCACCTTCATGTAAGCTGTGCCCTCTTGCACTGCTAGTTTTGGGGCACTGATCACTTAAGTGTATGACCACGAAAATTCATATCATATACAGTATATGCAATAGCTGTTTTTAATCCTAACCTATACAGTGCTTTGAAAAAGTATTCATATCCCTTGAAATTTTCCACATTTTGTCATGTTGCAACCAAAAATGTAAATGTAATTTTTTGGGATTTTATGTGATAGACCAACACAAAGTGACACATAATTATGAAGTGGAAAGAAAATGATAAATGGTTTTCAATTTTTTTTACAAATAAATATGTGAAAAGTGTGGCATTTGTATTCAGCCCCCTTTACTCTGATAGCCTTAACTAAAATAAGCAGGAAGACTGCTGTAAGCAACATCAGAGGCAGCTAAGGCCATATTAAAACTTTCATTGAACTGTGTTGGTGGTTCAGTCATACTACAAAGTACCTAAAATGGCAATCTAATAGTAAATAGTAACTGACCCTCTCTTGCTGATCTGGAAGTTACTCTTCTGAGCATGGGCATGTTTTGCATTCTGAACATGTTGGCCTAAATTATGGCTGCCCTACTCCAGTTCCTAAGGTCTGCAGAGAGTATTTGATCAATAATGACACATTCATTTTTCTTAATGGACCAATGCCAGTTTATACCAAGAGGCTTAAAACTTTGAGATGGTTATGGCTCATGAAGACTAAATTTGAAACCATTGCTCTAAACCAGTGGTCATCAACCCTGTCCTCAGGGCCCATTAACAGGCCATGTTTGCAAGATAACTGAAATACATCACAGGTGATATCATTTGCTGCTCAGTGATTGCAGTATTCTAGTCTGCATCTCCCCAGGGTAATACATAAAACTTGGCCTGTTAGTGGGCCCTGAGGACAGGGTTGATGACCACTGCTCCAAATGACTCCATTATCATATCTAATGTAGAAATTGCCATTGTTATGCAGATCAAAGTGACCGAACCAAGCAATCTTTGACTCCCATAGCATGCTGGTGTGGCAGGGACCCCAAAATATTCTAGGTATTGTGAAAGCAAGGCATCACTATTGTTTGAACACTATTCCATCACTACTACTTCAATAATTCCCAGCCATAGAGAAGACCAAACAAGTGACTGATATTTTTATATTTTCTAGGGCAGTGGAAGCCATATTAACCAATCCGCTTTCGCCTTTAATACATTTAGTGCAATTAGAGCAAGGAAACGTGATTTCTGGTTGGTATCTGTTGGGTAAAGCATTTTTAAATTGCTCTTTATCTTTTTAAATAGCACTTTAAACATGATAGGGGGTCCACTCCTGCTTACCCATCTTCTCTTCTCTTCACATATTCAATACTAATTTGCATCTCATTATGTTACAGCAATCAGACTGTTCCCCCAGTTCTAATTACACTGCTTCAGTGCACATACTCTACTACATATACTCCTGTTGTTTGCCCTGACCCTCAGGAATTTTAAAGCTTTCTTAGTCTAGTGCCTCATTGTGCTGTTCACATTGCAGTATAAATCTTGTACTTCATGCTTTAATTAACATTAATTAATATTAATTGTGTTCCTTTCAAACCTGTATATCATGGTGAGTGATTTTGATGTTTTGATTTCCTCTGTCCTGTCTTCTGAGTCATGGCATTTTTAATAGTTCAGAGGTTCATATAGGTGAAAAGTAGAGCTATATTTTATAAAATAGTAGCGATTGGTCAGATGCCAACTATTACATCTTATCTCCAGCTGCATTTAAAGGTCAGGTAGCTTTATCTACTTGTGAAAATGACAGGCTTTGGACAGGTTACAGAACAATGAAATGTAGTGTGACACCTCTGTGCAGCACCATCTGTGCACATAGCTACTAGACCTTTGGAAGGTCGTGTAGGCTGCAACACAGGACCACAGAGATATGGATAATGGCAGCCTGCACACTGTGCAATACATTTTATACTTACCATTTATCTGATCTATACCATGTGCTATTCGTCCTATACTTCTCACTGCTTCAAACTGCACAATGTGTTGTAAGTTCTAAATCAGGGTTCTCCGAACTCTCTAAACAAAGGGCCAGTTTACTGTCCTTCAGACTTTAGGGGGGCCGGACTGTGACCAGCAGGAGAAGAAAAGGTCCAGAGGTCAGTTGAAAAAAACAATGCCCAGTCTTTGGTGTCAGTGGGAGGAATTGTGCCCCAATGTTGGTGTCATTGGAAGGAATTGTGCTTTATCACTGGTGTCATTGGGCCCCATTGTTGGTGTCATTGGGATATATTGTGCCCAAATGTTGGCGTTATTGGGAGGAATTGTCCCCTTTCATTGGTATCAGTGAATAAAATGGTTCCCCAAGAACCAGATAAAAGCAAGCAAAGGGCCGCATCTGGCCCGGGCTGCAGATTGGAGACCATTGTTATAAACTTCCCTCTTCCCCAGTCTCCACATTGTGCTGCACTTTTTATACTCCCTATTGCTCCAGTATGCATAATATGCTGTACAACTCTACTCCCCACTACCCTAATTTCCATACTGTTCTGTATGTTCTATACTCCCCACCGCTCTAGTCTTCACACTGCGCTGTACGTTAATATTATTATTATTATTATTATAAAGGATTTATGTAGCGCCAACAGTTTGCGCAGCGCTTTACAACATCGGGGAAGACAGTACAATTACAATACAATACAGGAGGAATCAGAGGGCCCTGCTCGTTAGAGCTTACAATCTAGAAGGGAGGGTCAACTGGAACAAAGGGTAGTAGCTGTGGGGGATGATCAGATGGACAAGATGAAAAAAAAGTTGTTAGGTGTGGGTAGGATAGGCTTCTCTGAAGTGAAGGGTTTTCAGGGATTGTCTAAAAGCTAATAGAGTAGGAGATAAGCGGACAGATTGGGGTAAGGCATTCCATAGGCTTGGAGAGGCTCTGGAAAAGTCCTGGAGGCGAGCGTGGGAGGAGGTGATGAGAGAGCTAGAGAGCAGGAGGTCTTGCGAAGAACGAAGAGAACGATTAGGTTGGTATTTTGAGACTAGGTCAGTGATGTAGCTAGGGGCAAAGTTGTGGATGGCTTTGTAGGTAGTCGCTAGTATTTTGAATTTAATTTGTTGGGTGAGTGGAAGCCAGTGGAGGGATTGACAGAGAGGAGTAGCAGACACAGAGCGATTAGGAAGGTGGATGAGTCTAGCAGCAGCATTCATGATGGACTGAAGGGGGGATAGAGTATGCAGAGGTAAGCCAATGAGGAGGGAGTTGCAGTAATCATGTCGAGAGATGACTAGGGAGTGAATTAAGAGCTTTGTGGTGTCATCGGTTAGAAAGGGGCATAATACTTTCCACTGTTTCAATCTTCACACTGTGCTGCACATTCTCTACTCCCAAGTGCTCCAATCTCCACACAACACTACCATGTCCTGTTTTCTCATATCTGAACACTGTGCTGTATATTCTCTATCCCCCACTGCTCCTATCTACATGATGTATGTTTTGTGCACCCCTCTACTCCAATGTACACACCATGCTATACACTCCATACTCATCTTATTAGAAATTGTGATGAGACCAGAGAAGGATGTAAAATATTTTTAGCAAAACATACTTAGATTGAGCTGTATATATGATTAGGCTGGCCAATATAATTTGTAGGACAATGCAATAAAAATATATGCTTTCCTTATAATTTTAGCACATCGTTGAGAATTTTGGGGTGCTGGTGTACAGGCTTGGGAACTGGAAGTCCCAGTAGGTTGTTTTTTTTGGGCACCATAGGTATTTGCAGATTAGAGAGGCTAGGTTCTCAGCATCATAGCTGGATGGAAACTGCCATCCATATGCGCAAACAATTTGATTGCTCAATGTTTATAAGGCAAGGACAGCCAATGTGTGTGAAGTTCTATTTCCAGTGCTGCTTGCAGGTTTTTTTGAGCTATGTCATGAATGTATCCGAGACCCAGAGGGTATACCAACAAAATAAAGGTCAGGACAGAATGACAGCGTGTACATTAAAGGAATATTTATCTTTTACTCTCTGCATTAAATGGACTGTTCTACCTTCCAAACAAGACAATGGAATAGTTGGCTCGTTGATTGACACAGTGTAGTGACTGCAGATGAATGCACCACGAAAGGAATGCACACACCACTCGGGTGAAAACACTTCACTAATTAATGCCCCCTAACACCTCTATATAAAACATTAAATTGTGGTTCTGTTAAGGGTAGGTCCACCCAGAAAATACATAATTTGGGTAACTATAGATGGGTTAACCTGTACTGAAAAAACTATGTTGGCTGCCATTGCTGACTTAAGGTAAAATGGGCCCCTAGGCAACGTAGTAGCTTTGGCCCTCTCAAACCTTACAATTGTCTGTATTGGCATGACCCACCCCTCAGACACCAACTGCCTACAAGTGCACAGCCTTCACCATTTCATTGCTAGTTTACTGAAAGAGCATGGGTTGTAGCTGAGTCTTTTGGACATCCACCGAGCCCTAGGTTCCTACCTACACTACTTTGTGAATAATCTAGTTCTGCCCTGTATTTCCTTTGATCACTGACCAACTTCTTTTGTATGTTAGAGGCCCTAAAAAAATCTGTGAAGATAAAAATATGATAGCTGCCATTGTTAACTTCTGAAAAGTATAAGGCTGGCCATACATTATACAATTTTCCTATTCAATTTCCTTTAGATTTATCTTCAACTATGTAGTGCAAGGGCCTGCCTGATTGCATACAAATTGAAATTGTTTAGGTTTGACCTCATATTTTATGGTTATGGTAAATCTAAAGGAAAATTGTATAATGTATGGCCAGCCCGTGGTTGTCATCCTTTTTGCTTTCCTTTACCGCCTAGTGAATCACTGACTCTAAAAACAATTACTGTATGTACGCTATACTCCTGTATTTGTTCCAGTGCAGGGATTCATTTGTTCCAGTGCACATTTTTGAGGCTCAACAAAAACATCCCAAACCGAGTTTCCGCTTTGCAGCATGCAGAGTTAAATTCTTGCATATGATGGGGCAAACATGTGACTTCTGATCATACCATCAGAGTCCTTGAGTGTTACAAGAAGATTCTTAGGCTACCAAAGATCACTAAATAATAGGTTTTGGATGGACTGATCTTTTAAGCTTGACAGGTACACTTTGAAAAAAGGTGACTGACTAGCAGCCTTATAATTATTTGATGCATTTCTGAGCAATTTCCTGAGGATACACAGCAAGTTTCAGTTGTTTTTTTATTCAGAAGGTAAATCCCACATGAATACAGTTGAATATTACAGTTTTGTAAGCAATTATTTTATGTGAATTCAGCAAGCCGCTATAATCCTACATCCACTTTAAACTGCTACCATCCATGTTATTGACTCTTTTGCAGTCAGGTGAAGAAGAGGCTCCATATTCCAAACAGAAAGAGAGAAATAAATGTGTCGCTTGTCTTGGCACTGTCGCCAACCTGCAGCAATAAATCTGCCAGTGAAAAAAACAGACTTGTGCAGATGTGCTTAGTGCCAGGGCTTAGGGGCTGCCTAGGATTTCTGTGTTAGCATTTTCACTGTCAGGTTAGTTCAGTACAGCAATGGGGATAGAGCTATGACAATGGGCAATAATCCAATGCAGCCTATCACAAATCATCCTTTATCGAATTGATGTCTATGGATTACGACACTTTACTTTCAAATAAAACAATGTAAAGCGGTATTCAAGCCAAAAACTAACATTTAATATGTTGCAGTTTACCAATCCCTAAATGTAGTGACTGCATTTCCCTTGGTTTTCACCAATGCTTTTTTTTTGTGCATTTTGCTTTTGGCAGAAACACACTACAGTCCATTTAATATGGTTTCCTATGGATCTAGTTTACATCTGTGCATTTTGAGCCGGTGCGTTTTTTGGAATGGGTCAGGGACTTTTTTTCCCGCAGCAGATTGCATTTTGTGTTTAATAGACTTCAGTGGACCCACAGCAAAAATGCGGGTCCACTGTGCGTTTTGCGTTTAATAGACTTTAATGGACCCACAGCAAAAATGCGGGTCCACTGTGCGTTTTGTGTTTTTATTTTTTATTTTGCTAATAGAAAAGTATGACAGTTCTGTTCATCATGTAGTGCGATTTTTATGAGACTCTGGCACTCAAGTAGCATCAAAGGTGCATCAAAGTAGTGCAGGAACGTTTATGTGTCCAGCCGCATGTTAGGGTTAAGGGCTAGGGATAGAGTTATGGGCTGAAGCTAAATGTTAGGATTAAGGGTTAGGGTTAAGGGTTAGTAGGGTTAGATGTTAGCGTAAGGGTTAGATGTTGGGGTTAAGGGATAGGATTAGAGTTAAATGTCAGGGTTAGGGTTAAATGTTAGAGTTAGGGTTAGAGATCAGAGTTAGAATTCGGATTAGCAGTAATTGTTGGTTAGAGCGCTAACCCTAACGATTACCGTTACCCTAATTCTAATCCGATTCCTAACCATTAGCATAAAGGTCCATACACACTTTTAGAAAATCGGGCGAACATTTTCATCCAAAGAATTTTTAAACGATTTTCATATAGTGTGAATGATTACAACTTTCGACTGCCAATTCCGAATTTTTGTGCGAAAATTTCCGAAGGGACAAACTTCAAAATTTTTCTCATACGGAAAAGAATGAACGATTTTTGTATAGTATGTACCGTTTTCGTACAAGAAAAATCAGAAAAGAAAGACTGCGCATTATCAGAAACAATAAACAACAAAAAAAAGCCTTTGTCATATGAGAACTTTCGTACAAAATTTCGTTCATCGGTTCTGAAATATACTGTGAAAAAACAAGGAAATTCGGACAATCATTCACCTGATTTTCGTATAGTGTGTACCCCACTTAACTCTAACCCCCATCCTTAACATTTTACCCTAGCTCTTAACACTAACCCTAACATTTAACCCGAACCCTGGTCTCTAACCATAGCCCTTAATCCTAACCCTAACATGCAACTTTGGACACATCAAGGTTTCTGCACTACTTTGATGCTACTTGAGTGCCAGAGAGTATAAGTTTGCATCAAAGTTACATCAAAGTCGCACTACATTAACAGAGTTGTCATACTTTCCTAATAGCCCAAAAAAAAAGGAGTGTTCAAAAACGCAAACTGTCCTGAAAAAAAACATCAACCACAACCTGCATAGATGTGAACCTAGCCTTAGATTTTTTTTTCTTTTTTTTTCTTTTTTACCTTTATTTTCATCTAATGATCCAGCTGGCAACAAACTTCCTATCTTAGGGTGTTTCCACTCTACAGTAGATGGAGGAGCAAATGAAACTCCTTTGGACAGTAGCCATTGTCAATCTGGGGAGAGAGTAGTGTTATGCCCTGTACACACGATCGAAATTCCGATGGGCTAAAATCCGATGGAATTTTTCGTCGGAATTCCGTTCAAAGCTGTCTTGCATACACACCATCAGACCAAATTCCGACCGTCCAAAGCGCAGTGACGTACAACACGTACGATGTCACTATAAAGGGGAAGTTCAAATCCAACTGCGCCACCCTTTTGGGCTGATTTTGTGTTACCGTGTGTTAGTAAAAGTTGGGTGTTAGCCGATTCGCGCTTAGAATAAATATTAAGATATTTTGGAGACCTGGCTTTGAAATAAGATACAAAGATTCATGAGATCACAAGAAACAAAGAAATACGTTTGTCAGAACTCGGTGTGAATATCCGCAGCGAAAAATTAAATTTGTTCTAGCATTAGAAAGAAGAAAAGAATGCGCTACATTTAACGATGCAATAATTTGCAGCATGACGAATGTGCTATCTCCATTACGAACGCTAGTTTTACCAGAACGAGCGCTCTCGTCTCCTAATTTAGTCTGAGCATGTGTGGATATTTCTCCCAGATGGAGTTCCACACAGACGATCGGAATTTCATATCGTTTTTTTTTTTCATCGGAAAAATTTAAAACATGTTCTATTTTTTTACACTGATGGAAAAAAGTCAGATGGGGCCCACACACGATCGGAATTTCCGATGAAACAAGTCCATCGGACTTGTTTCATCGGAAATTCTGATCGTGTGTACAGGGCATTAGATGCACTAGCAAATTTAGATGGACTTAACTAACATATATTAACGATGAATTACACTTTTAAGCATAGTATTATAGTTAGTCATGCTGAAAAAAGCAGAGGTGGGGGACTTGAGTCACATGACTTGACTTAAGTCAGACTTAAGTCACCTGTTTGAGGACTTGCGACTTGCTTGACAGAATTCAATAAATGACTCGACTTGACTTTGACTTGACACTAATGACTTGCGACTTGACTTTGACTTGGGCTATATGACTTGCAATGACTTGGCACCACTAACACTAACCACAAGCCGCCGTCTGTCTACCTGATCAGCGTGTCATGCAGACAGACGGCGGCCATTGCAGTGTTCAAAAGCCGCGCCTCCTCGTCTGTGATAGGCGGAACACTCAATTTCACAACAGGCAGTGTTCAGCCTATCACAGACATCCTCTTATCCTCGTCTGTGTTATGAGGATGAGCGGAGGTCCGTGATAGGCGGAACACTGAATGCTGGGAAATTGAGTGTTCCGCCTATCACAGACGAGGAGGAGGCGCGGCTTTTGAATACTGGAATGGCCGCCGGCAGTAGTGTATTTAGGTTTTGTGCTGCCCTAGGCCTGACTAAACTCGTGCACCCCCTAATTTAAATGACCCACCCCTTCCTGTCAAGGCCACACCTCTTTCTATTTAAGGACCTGCGCTGAAATTATCGAGTGGGGAGACTAGTTCTGAGGGCCTGGAGGGGGGGGGGCAATGGATTTCCTTAATTTGCATAGATTTCCTCTCACTTCCTGTTTGGCTATGGGGCAGGAATGGAAGGGAAATCTTTGCAATGGGACAGGGGTGGTAAAAAATAAACTGACAGGGGCTATAACCCTCCCTTACTCTATCCAAAATGAAAAAAAAAAAGTGTTGCCTATAGTTCTACTTTAAGCACAAATTTCTGATAATTTTATGGAGAGGACTAAGAAGATATAACAATGCCAAAGGTGCAGCAAAAAACATATAGCACAGCGAGGAAGGTTTATGGTCCAGGATGATAGGACAGTCAAAATTAGAAGCAGCGCCCCCCCCAGTTGCAAAATACCAGCCGCCCGCATACCGGAAGCAGTGTGGCCGCTTTATGGGGGCACTAGACTTATTTGCCTCTTAGTCCAAGAGACTGGTGCTACACTAACAGTGTAGCGCAAGCCCGGCGGGGACTCTTTCCGTGCTGCCCCCCTGCAAAGTGCTGCCCTAGGCCTGGGCCTTGTTGGCCTAGGCCAGGATACAGCGTTGGCCACCGGGATGCCGCCGATCAGGTACACGGCTGACGGGCACAGTGAAGCATGGGCACAGTGAGACACGGGCACAGTGAGGCATTGGGCACAGTGAGACACGGGCACAGTGAGGCATGGATACAGTGAAGCATGGGCACAGTGAAGCATGGGCACAGTGAAGCATGGGCACAGTGAGGCATGGGCACAGTGAGGCACAGTGAGGCATGAGCACATAACCAATATTATTTATTGTTATCCCTCCTATTATTTTTATACAGTATGGGGTAGATTAGTATTTTGACTTGATTTGTGACTTGACCAAAATAAATGACTTGACTTGACTTGCTTGACTTCTAGCAGGGACTCGACTTGACTTGCTTGCTTTTCGTCAGAGTAACTTGGGACTTGCTTGAGACTTGAAGGTTAAGACTTGAGACTTGCTTGTGACTTGCACATGTGTGACTGAAGCCTCGCACACACGAACGAGTTTCTCGGCAAAAACCAGCAAGAAACTTGCTGGCAGAGATTTTTTGCCGAGAAATTCGTTCGTGTGTATGGTTTCTCGTCAAGAAAAGCGACAAGTATCTCGACGAGAAAATAGAGATCCTGCTCTCTATTTTCTCGTCGAGATTCTCGTCGGCATGTTTCTCGACGAGAAAAGTGAGTGTGTGTACACTTACCTGTCCTCCCGGAAGCCCGCGCATGTTCGAAATGAATTTGACGCATGCGCGGTAGCTTCCTAGGCATACGTAGGGTATACCAAGATGGCGGCGACCACATCGAATGTGACGAGCGCATGCTCGTCGTAGTCGATGACGTCACCGCGTACGCTCCATTCAAAGAACCGCGGGTTCTTTGAATCGAGCGTCTGTACACTCGGCTGGGACAAGTTTCTTGTCCAAGAATCTCGTCGAAAAAAACGACATGTGTACGAGGCCTTCCTCCCATGTCTGGAAAAAAGAAACAAGTCCATCTAGTTAAAAAAAAAAAAACATACAATCCTATATACACAATCCTATACCCACAGTTGATCCAGAGGAAGGTGAAAAACCCCAGCAAAGCCTGATCCCCCGAGAGGCAATTGGATTTTCCCTGGATCAACTTTACCTATAAATGTTAGTTCCCAGTTATATTATGTACATTTAGGGAAGAATCCAGGCCTTTTTGAAAGCAATCTACCGAGCTGCCCAGAACTACCTTTGGAGGGAGTCTATTCATTTTTACAGCTCTTACTGTGAAGACACTTTCCGTATTTGTAGATGAAACCTCTTTTCCTCTAGACGTAAAGCGTGCCCCTTTGTCTTCTGTAATGACCTTAACCGCTTCCATAACGCCCACCACACACATACTGCGGCAGGGCGGCCTGGCTGCGTGAAACAACGTACCTGTATGTTGTTTCCTTCTCTGGGTCTCGGGCACACGCCACCAGAGGCCCACTTCTGCTGTGATTGGACACAGCGGGAGCCAATAAGCAAGTCCGGTGGCCGAGGTGGCTACCAGGATTGTTCACTGGGGAGACAGAACGGCAGTCTGCCTGTGTAAACAAGGCAGACCGTTGTTCTGTCAGACAGAAAGAGAGAGATCTTGTGTTCCTGCTAATCAGGAACACAGATGTCTCTCTTCCTTAAGTTAGTCCCTCCCCCACACATTTAGAAAGCACTCCCTATAAGCACACTTTACCCTTTGATTGCCCCTGATGTTAACCCCTTTTCAGCCAGTGTCATTTATACAGTAACAGTGCATTTCTTTTAGCACTGATCACTGTTTTGGTGTCACTGGCCAACAAAAAGTGTCCAATTTGTCCGCCACAATGTCGCAGTCACGCTAAAATCACTGATATCCGCCATTACTGGTAAAAATAAAAATATCCCATAGTTTGTAAGCACAATAACTTTTGCGCAAACCAATAAATATATGCTAATTGGGATTTTTTTTACCAAAAATATATAGCAGAATACATATTGGCTGCTTGCTGTGGGGGCACTTGAAGGGAGGGAGGGGCCAAGAGCACAGAAGAGGGACCCAAGAAGAGGAGGATCAGTGTTGCTCTGTGCAAAGAGCAGGTAAGTATAACATGTTTGTTATTTTTTGGGAAAAAAAAGGAGACTTTACAATCACTTTAACTAAAATATTATTGCAGTATAGACATATAATGTCAATAATGCAGAGCAGCGATGACGTAAAGGCTTTAAAACTGCTCTGTTACATAATGACATCAGCACCTTTACTTACAGCATTATACTGTGATAGTGCATTGTGTTTTGATGATGCATTCCCAAGGGATGAGGTCATGAAACCCTGGGATCACAAGAAATATGTTGAATGATGCTAGGTTTCTTTTGGCCTGAAATAAGCTGGATTGTAGAGAGGTGAGTCTGCAGGTAACAGCAGTGGGAAGAAGGTGAATATTGCAGCAGAAGCTCAATTTTTATTTTTTATAATACTGGTCTGTTTTCTTTTTTCCTGGAGTTGGGCTTTAAATGGGTTATAGTTTTTTCTTTTATCTTAATGAGCGTTGTTCTGTACAGAAAGTAATGTGAGCGCACAGTGAAAAATAAAAAGTAATTAACTATGCTATTAGGGCCCCATGTCCTTATGAGCCCACAAGCTACTGCAACCTCTGCTTCCCCTATAAATAATAGCATACATGTACATGTGAACAAAAGGCACACAAATGTACAAACTTTATCACACAGTGCTTGCCCCTTTTTAGTGTGGTTCTTTTTTTTTTTTTTTTTATATCAATTTAAAATATACTTCTATACCTACTTTTTCAAGGCAACCTGAGAGATCCTATATGTCTTACTTGACAAGTTCTCTTTAGAGTACACAAATACTGTAATGGTGCTTTTCTCGGTAAAGGCACCTTTGGCAGATGCACTGCGATGTCTGGCATACTAATAAAGCATTGATTGATTACAAGATGGAGGAGCTGACGTCTCACTTTTCCCATGCAGGTTACAGAGAAGGATTGCTCTGGAAGAGAGGACGTGACAATGGACAGTTCCTCTGCAGGAAATTTGTACTGTCAGAACGGGAAGGAGCCCTAAAATACTTTAACAAAAATGATGTGAGTATATTCTCTATGCATGCTAAATACTGTATGTCCAATAATGTGTGTGCAGAAAATAAAGATAGAAATCAAGTTACATTTGTTAAATGCTTATGGGGTCTTTTTATATAACCACTGAAGGGTAGGAATACTTTTGGATTGACTCCCTTCCCTAATCCCAACAATCCACGGAATTCCAGTTATTTTGTTATTGTTCTTATTCTCAGTGCAGATAAATAACCTCTCAAGTACCCCCTTATCCTATACTTACCTGTCCTTGCTCCTTTGTAGACCATTGAGAAATACACAGGTTTCTCGCAATAAGTCTCTACATTCCTTTCTATGAAAAAGGCTGTGCACCACTGGGCCTTAAAATTAAGTATTCAGCCATAACTTTATGTTCTTGGGTTCTTCACTTTAGAAGGGATCTGAAAAACCAGAGGAATACGAGCACCCATAAATGGCCCAATACACGAACAGTGCTCAGGAAAGACTTGTACTATTTAAGGACTGGTCAGAAATCTACTGCTACAAGGCCTCCAGCAATACTGAGGAAGAACAGTTGTTTTCCCATGTGTAATGTAAGCAGACAAATGGTAAATAAAGGGGATGAGATCTTTTTGAGCCCCTGACCTCATGGGCACAGACAGATCTGCCCAGGATGCAATGAAGCTGTGTAATTAGACTGTCGGTTAAGCCCCTGGTTTCCTGCCAGAGAGTTCTTCTTTGAGTTCCCTGCATACAATAAATGCAAGTACTGTATAAAAGGAAATTGTAACAGCCATGTACAGGGCCAGCATATATATATATATACAGTATAGATAGATCAGTATTGCTCTTTACAGCCCTGTTACATCTTTGCATGGGTCTGTATACAAATGTGCCAATACTTTTTCTGCCTGATAGAATATATATGGTCTGTTATTAGTGTAAAGCTGCCCATACATTAGTCAGTGTTTTTCATTCAACCAGTGGGCTCTCCCTGATGATCTGTTAAGACTGCGACTTCCCCACCATCAGAATAAACCAATCAGCGATGCAGACTATAGCCTGCAGCGCTAATTGAGCTGCTAAAATCAGACAGTGTGGTTGTACCAAAGTCGATTGGTAGATCTACTTCTGTTCAACCTCAGTGCCCATACATGGATCGAAATTCAGTCAGTACCTGCTGAACCGGACAAATTTTGAGCCATGTATGGCCAGCTTTAGGGTTGGGGCTAAGGTTAGGTTAGGTTCAAGGGCTAGTGGATTACAATTAGTGTTTAGGTTATTTCTTTAGCGTAAATAGATACGTGTTACGGTTTATATTAAAGGTCAGTTTTAATAGTGAAAATAAGTGTTAAAACGTAGGCTTCCGGCTATGGTTTCGAGTTTATTTAGGGATTTGGTCATTGTTAGGCCCCTTTCACACGACTGTTCAGATCAGGTCTGCCTGTCAGTTTTTCTGGCAGAACTGATCGGACAGTATTTTCATCCCTATGGCCTTCTGTCCGTTTACACCCACTTGCCTCTAATCCGATCCTTTAAAAAACAAACAGAAGGGAATCTGTTCTCTTCTGTGTAGGTGGATCGGAGGTAGTCGGGTGTAAACAGACAGCGGGGTTTGTTGATACCTGGCTGCACATAGAGTAGAGGGGGCTCTGTCCATTCTGCATAAAATTGAGTGGACATGGACCTGTCACCTGCCCCCTCTCCTCTGATCAGCAGGGGATCTATGAGCAGATCTCCTGCTGATTTGAACCCATTTGAGTCCACCCCAAGTGAACGGGGCCTTATGCCCCGTACACACGATCGTTTTTAATGTCATTTTTTAAACCAACGTTTTTCTCCTCATTTTTTTTTCATGTTTCCTCTCAAGCCTGCCTTGCGTACACACCATCATTAAAAAAAACGATCAAGCAAAGCGCAGTGCCGTTCAACACGTACGACGGCACTATAAAGGGGAAGTTCCGTTCGAATGGCGCCACCCTTCATGTTAGTAAAGTTTGTTGAGCGACGATTCGCGCTTTTCAGTCCGTTACTGTGTAATGAATGTGCTATCTCCATTACGAACGCTAGTTTTACCAGAACGAGCGCTCCCGTCTCATACTTGATTCTGAGCATGCGCGTTTTTTTTCACGTCGTTAAAGCATACACACTATCGTTTTTCACGTCGTTAAAAAAAACGACATGAAAAACGACGTGAAAAAAGAGAGCATGTCCGGAATTTTTAATGGCCGTTTTTCACGTCGTTAAAAATGCTCTGGAGCTAATGGCCCATGCGTGGGCAGCTGTTGTGCCTAGATGTGGGCAAATTGTGTGTATGTTTTATAAAAATTCAATAAAAAAGATTTATTAAAAAAAAAAAAAAATGCTCTGGAGCATACACACGATCATTTTTCAGGGCCATTTTTTAAAATGGCAGTTTTAACGGCATGAAAAACGATCGTGTGTACGGGGCATTAGGGTAAAGTTAGAAAATAAGCTTTTGCAACAGGTTATAGTGGTGACTGCCAGTACTACCAATGTACATTATTACAGGAACTACCTGACCAGACTATCAGTTAAAGTAGAACTATGGATAAAAGTAAATCTTACATACAGTATATGCTGTAGTGTAGTCTGTCACTCTAGAACACAGCATCCTATTGATCCAATTAGTACTGTAGATCAATTATTTAACCGGGAGACAATGCTGTTTGTTCTGCAGTGAAATCTTTGTTGCATTCCTATTCTGTGGACATTTTAGATGAGTTTTAACCTCCCTGGCGGTATGATTCTGTCTGGAATTATGTACCAAAAGCGGTACAATTATTTTGCATGGAAATTTGGTGTTATGTATTGTAGGCCTGCAATTCTTAGTAATTACTTACCGGTACTTAAACCTGACCAAACAAGAGTCTAGTACAGTGGTCCCCAACCTTTTTGGCACCGGGGACCGGCTGCGTGGAAGAAAATTGTGCCAAGGACCGGGGGGGGGGGGAGTTACGATTTTTTGCGGGCAATGGCTGGTGTTAGCGCTTCAATCATCACGGCACCATGCTTAATATGGTGTCAGGGTGATTGAAGCGCATTATTTCTATTATTACATTGTAGTAATAAATGAAATAGTTCAACTCACCATAATGTAGAATCAGTGGGAGCCCTGAGCGTGTCACTTGCCACTGTCGCCTGCTACCAGATTGCCCCGCTTACTGCCACAAGATGTGGATTGTCACTTGCCACGTTGCCTGTCACCAGATGCGGAATGTCACTTGCCACATCACCTGCCACGCTTACTGCCACAAAATGCGGAATGTCACTTGCCACATCACCTGCCACAAGATGTGGATTGCCACCTGCCACATTGCCTGTCACCAGATGTGGAATGTCACTTGCCACCTGCCACGTTGCCTGTCAGAAGATGTGGAATGTCACTTGCCACCTGCCACGTTGCCTGTCACCAAATGTGGAATGTCACTTGCCATGCCACCTGCCACCATGCCTGTCACCAGATGCGGAGTGAGTGGAGCGCCCCTTGTGGTATATCAGGCAGACAGCTGAGGGGGTGAACTACAAGTCCCAGCACACCTCACCTGTACTCCCACACACAGCTCACCTGTAACTGATGATGTCACATCTCTGTGGGATCGCCCCTCTGGATGTAGCAGGGTGTCTCCCTCGTCTTGCTGCAGCCGGTCTCACCTGGCAGAGGGAGGGTTCGGGACTCCTTCGGCTGTCACCCTTCTGCCATTCCTGATTAGCTGTCCGGGGGGGCAGGCAATCTGCGCCGCTGAACAAGGAATCTCAGGAAGTTCTCACAGGAGCCGCAGGAGAGCGGCGATGCGGGGCGGGCAGTGTGAGATGATGTCATCTCTCTGCTCCCTCCGACACTGAGACAGAGCACTGGCTTTGAGGGCGGAAGAGCGGTGATGCAATGGGCGGAGAGAGATGATATCTCTGCTTGCCCGCTCGCTTCTTCAATCCACCCAGCGCTCTCATGCCGGCAGCCCAGCATGTCTCTTGAGAGCCACCCTCACCCGCGGCCCGACTGCAGAAGGGCCACGGCCCGGTAGTGGGCCGGGGACCGGGGGTTGATGACCCCTGGTCTAGTAGATATCCCGGGTATGATAAAGTTTGAAACACAAAATCATAAATTATAATATAAATAACTATAAATAATTATAACAAATAGTAATGTAATTATAATAAAAATTATTCAATAATGTAATCAAATCAAAACCACTGAAATTTGCTCAGTTTCAGAATTGTCGCTGTCATTAGATTTAAGCCCTGTACACACGATCGGTTTACAGATGAAAACAGTTTGATGGACTTTTTTCATCGGACAAACCGAATCGTGTATGGGACCCATCGGTCTTTTTTTTTTATTTTTAAAAAATAGAACACGTTTTAAATTTTTCCGATGGATCAAAAACCGATAGCAAATTCCGATCGTCTATGAGCAAGTCCATCGGATAAAAAACCCACACATGCTCAGAATCAAGTCACGCATGCTCAGAAGCATTAAACTTAATTTTTCTCGGCTCATCGGAGTGTTTTACGTCACCGCGTTTGGAACGGTCGGTATTTTGACTGATGGTGTGTAGGCAAGACTGATGGAAGTCAGCTTCATCGGATTTCCGATGGACAAAACCATCGGATTAGAATCCATAGGATATTAAGTGTTTGACGACGAATTTCCTCACAAATCGCTATCGCTCAATTCTACAAGTGATTCGAATTTATTATCGCTGTTTTCTAGCTGGTCTAAAACCACTTTTGACATAAAGGGACACTTTTTGGTTGCTATGGACAATCTCCAGTTTCCAGGCAGAAAGAACAGTTTTTATAATATAAAAGTGCATGCAGGGCACTGGACAGACCACTAGGGACAATGGGGGTGTGTCTTTTTTTATACAGTACTGTAATCTGTAAGATTACAGTATACTGTATGTGTATTGTGTTTTTTACTTTTTGAATTTGGTGCCGAACTCCGTCCCTGTGCGCCGCAACGTCGCAGGGAACGGAGCTCGGCACTCGGCAGTGTGGATGGAGCGAGGAGACAGCTCGCACACACAGCGGGGAGACATCGCAGGATCCAGGGAACAATGTAAGTAACTTCCCTGTATCCTGCAATGCAATCCCAAGTCTGGCTCAGGGTTACCGCTCTTAGCATGAAAAACTCATCCCGAGCCAGACTCGGGATTACCGCCAAGAAGGTTTAGGAACAAACTAATTAAAGCCCAACCACAGTTAACAAAAATTTTAAGCAATTACACCAACAGTTGCTTTTTGGTAAATTATTTGAACCATATGAAAAAAGCAGACTGTTGTACAGTGCTTACGGAAAGTATTCACAGCGCTTCACTTTTTCCACATTTTGTTATGTTACAGCCTTATTCCAAAATGGAATAAATTCATTATTTGCCTCAAAATTCCACAAACAATACCCCAGAATGGCAACGTGAAAGAAGTTTGTTCGAAATCTTTGCTTATTTATAAAAATAAAAAATGAAAAAAATCACACATACAGTAAGTATTCACAGCCTTTGCAACGACACTCAAAATTGAGCCCGGTTGCATCCTGTTTCCACTAATCATCCTTGAGATGTTTCTACTAGATGTTTCTGATTGGAGTCCACCTGTGGTAAATTCATTTGATTGTACATGATTTAGAAAGGCACACACCACCTGTCTATATAAGGTCTCACAGTTATCAGTGCATGTCAGAGCACAAACCAAGCCATGAAGTTCAAGGAATTGTCTGTAGACCTCCGAGGTTCGAGGCACAGATCTAGGGAAGGATACAGAAACATTCTGCAGCATTGAAGGTCCCAATGAGCACAGTGGCCTCCATCATCTGTAAATGGAAGAAGTTTGGAACCACCAGAACTCTTCCTAGAGCGGGCCGCCTGGTCAAACTGAGCGATTGGGGGACAGAGCTCCAGCGTTTCCCTGTGGAGAGAGGAGAACCTTCCAGAAGAACAACTATCTCTGCAGCACTCCACCAATCAGGCCTGTATGGTAAAGTGCCCAGATGGAAGCCACTCCTCAGTAAAAAGCACATGACAGCCCGCCTGGAGTTTGTCAAAAGGCACCTGAAGGACTCTCAGACCATGAGAAACAAAATTCTATGGTTTGATTAAACAAAGTTTGAACTCTTTGGCCTGAATGGCACGTGTCATGTCTGGAAGAAACCAGGCACCGCTCATCACCTGACCAATTTCATCCCTACAGTGAAGCATGCTGGTGGCAGCATCATGCTGGGGGGATGTTTTTCAGCGGCAGGAACTGGGAGACTAGTCCGGATCAAGGGAAAGATGGATGCAGCAATGTACATCCTTGATGAAAACCTATTTCAGAGCACTCTAGACCTCAGACTGGAGCAAAGGTTCATCTTCCAACAGGACAATGACCCTAAGCACACAGCCAAGATAACCAATGAGTGGACAACTCTATAAAAGTCCTTGAGTGGCCCAGCCAAAGCCCAGACTTTAACCCGATTGAACATCTCTGGAGAGATCTGAAAATGGCTTTGCAAAGAAGAATGGGAGAAACTGCCCAAAAATAGGTGTGCCAAGCTTGTAGTATCATACTCAAAAAGCCTTGAGGCTGTAATTGGTGCCAAAGGTGCTTCAACAGAGTATTGATTATTTTTATTGATCTTTATTTTTTTTAAAGATTTCAAACAAACTTCTTTCATGCTGTCATTATGGGGTATTGTTTGTAGAATTTTGAGGAAAATAATTGAATCCATTTTGGAATAAGGCTGTAACATAACAAAATGTGGAAGAAGTGAAGCGATGTAAATACTTTCCGGACGCGCTGTAAGTGCCCTTGCTCTCCCAGCAGTGTTTTATGGTTTATCTTAACCCCTGTAATTGTCCCCGTGCATTTACCAAAATACAATATTTTTGCCATTGTGGGTCTTTAATTTCAGCCGCGGACCATTTTGGCTGGTTAAAGACCAGGCCCCTTTTTGCGATTCGGCACTGCGTCGCTTTAACTGACAATTGCGCGGTCGTGCGACGTGGCTCCCAAACAAAATTGACGTCCTTTTTTTCCCACAAATAGAGCTTTCTTTTGGTGGTATTTTGATCACCTCTGCGGTTTTTATTTTTTGCGCTATAAACAAAAATAGAGTAACAATTTTGAAAAAAATTACATATTTTCTTTTTTTTTTTTTGCTATAATAAATATCCCCCAAAAATATATAAAAAAACATATTTTTTTCCTCAGTTTAGGTCGATACATATTCTTCTACATATTTTTGGTAAAAAAAATCGCAATGAGCGTTTATTGATTGGTTTGCACAAAAGTTATAGTGTCTACAAAATAGGGGGTAGTTTTATGGCATTTTTATTAATATTTTTTTTTTACTAGTAATGGCGGTAATCAGCGATTTTTAATCATGACTGCGACATTATGGCGGACACATCGGACACTTTTGACACATTTTTGGGACCATTGTCATTTTTACAGCGATCAGTGCTATAAAAATGCACTGATTACTGTGAAAATGACACTGGCAGTGAAGGGTTTAACCTCTAGGTGTCAATGTAGGGGTTAAAGGGGTTGTAAAGGTTAATTTTTTATTTTCTAAATAGGTTCCTTTAAGCTAGTGCATTGTTGGTTCACTTACCCTTTCCTTCGATTTCCCTTCTAAATGTTTGTTTTCTTTGTTTTCTTTGTCTGAATTTCTCACTTCCTGTTCCTCCTCAGTAAGCTGTTCTGGCTGGCTAAACACCGCTGGGATGTTTGTGTGAAGTTTACTGAGGAGAAACAGGAAGTGAGAACTTCAGACAAAGAAAAAAAACATTTAGAAGGGAAATTGTAGGAAATGGTTAGTGAACCAACAATGCACTAGCTTAACCTCCCTGGCGGTATTCCCGAGTCTGGCTCGGGGTGAAATTTCAGCACCAAAAGCGGTAACCCCAAGCCAGACTTGGGATTGCATCGCAGTAATCCAGGCAGAGTTACTTACCTTGTCCCTTGGATCCTGCAATGTCTCCCCGCTGTGTGATCGAGCTGTCTCCTCGCTCGATTCACACACTGCCGAGTGCCGCCGAGCTCCGTTCCCTGCGACGTTACGACGCACGGGGATGGAGATCGGCGCCAAATTCAAAAAAGTCAAAACACAGTACACATACAGTACACTGTAATCTTATAGATTACAGTACTGGATCAAATAATAACACATCCCCTTTGTCCCTAGTGCTCTGCCCAGTGTCCTGCATGCAGTTTTATATTATAAAAACTGTTCTTTCTGCCTGGAAACTGGAGATTGTCCATAGCAACCAAAAAGTGTCCCTTTACGTCAAAAGTGGTTTTAGACCAGCTAGAAAACAGCGATAATAAATTAGAATCACTTGCAGAATTGAGCGATAGCGATTTGTGGGGCAATTCGTCATCAAACACTGAAAAACACTTTTATTATTATTATATTATTATTTGTTATAATTATTTTATAGTTATTTATTATATTATAATTTATGATTTTGTTTTTTTAACTTTATCATACCCGGGATGTCTACTAGACTTTGGTTTGGACAGATTTAAGTGATTTAATCCTAAGAATTACAGGCCTACAATATAAAACGCCAAATTTCCATGCAGAATAAGGCCCCTTTCACACTGAGGCGTTTTTACAGCGTTTTCGCGGTAAAAATATCGCTGTAAAAAAATAGCGCTGTAAAAATGTGAAAGCTCTGAGGGCTTTCACACTGTGGCGTTTTGCTGGCTGTGCGTTGGAAAAAATCCTGCAAACAGCTTTTCTGGAGCATCTTTAGGGCGCTAAAAATAGCGCTGTAAAAACGCCTATCTCCATTGAAATTAATGAGTAACGCAGTAAAACGCATAGGCGTTAGCGCTATTTTTACCGCAAACGTGGTAAAATTGCAGGAAAAAATCTCATAATTTTTTTGCGTTTTTTCAACGCCTCAGTGTGAAAGGGGCCTAATGGTACCGCTTTCAGCACCTAAAATCTGATAGAATCATACCGCCAGGGAGGTTAAAGGAACCTATTTAGAAAATAAAAAACAAACTTTTACAACCCCTTTAAGTGTGACCTAATGAGTGATTCTTACTGTAGGGGGGCGTGGCTTGGCGTGTGACGTCACTGATCGTCGTTCCCTATGACAGGGAACAGACGATCACTGACATGTCACTAGGTAGAACGGGGAAAGGTTTGTTTACACTTACCTCTCCCCGTTCTTCAGCTCTGTGACCCAATCGCGGGACACCGGCAGCGATCGGGTCCGTGGGTCCCGCGGGCGCGGTCATAGAGCTTCGGACCGGGTCGCGAGTGCGCCACCGGCGGCGAGCGTGTGACCCACGGACAGGTTCTTAAAGGGGACGTACCTGTACGCCCTTGTGCCTGTCCGTGCCATTCTGTCGACGTACATCGTCGTGCGGCGGTCCTTAAGTGGTTAAACTTTAGAATTTAGGGCTAGGAGAAGGACATTGCAGAAGCTGTGCTGTTACACTATGCTTGTGCATTTTAGGGATCCCTATGTGCAGCTTAGGGTCAGGATTTCCCTCTAGGATGAGAGGCATATTCTGCACTAAGCTTACTTTGCTTCTGGACCTGATATTAGCCATGTGGACCGCGCTGGCGATATTCACACCACTGAATAAAAATATCCTAGTTATGAATTACTGGCACTCCCAGGCAGTTTGTACTCTTATTACAAGAACATGTCATATTATGTCTTCACGTCTTTAAATGAGAGTTTGATTGCTGCATTACTATTTTTCTCTGAATTGTTTATCTGAATATGCTTCCAGGCAAGAGAGCCCAAAGCAATTATAAGGATTGAGCATTTAAACGCCACTTTCCAGCCAGCCAAAATAGGAAACCCGAATGGACTGCAAATCACTTACTTAAAGGATAACAGCACAAGAAATATTTTTGTATATCATGAGGATGGCAAGGTAAGAGGTCATATCTTTGAACTGCTGCTAAATTCTAACTGTACAAATCACTTTATAATGACCTGACGTCAATGTTTCCCTCATACTCTCGGTGCAGGAGACTGCAGCTTCAGAGCAGAACATCCAGTTGATCATAGAATTTCACCGTGCTACAGCTGAAAATCTTAGCAATGTTGCTTCGTTTTATAATCTGTATGTTCCTTTAGATATTTATTAACCTTCATCTATTACTAAAATAATAGTTTTAGGTAGTAGAATTCATGATCATGAGATTTTTTTTTGCCTTTATGAACGTCATTCTCGGAAGAAGACTCAGCTATTTTTAGCTGTAGAGTGCTTATGTACAAGGTTGCAGTCCATTGCTCTCTTTTTTTTTTTTAACCTCTTCCTGTTCATCAAGTTTACCACTCTTCATGACCAGAGCAGGATGCATGTTTCTGACAGTTTTTCCAATATTGAAGGAGGTTGGGCACAGCGGGGCTGGCCAGTAATATGTCTGTAGGATAAAAATATACATTCTGCTTGCCCAAGTAGACATGCTTATGTAAATAGTGCAGGAGGGTGTGAGAAGGATACACAGTAAAGGCTGCCTTATCTCAGCCGAAAAGTGGTCAGATTTTTTCAAGCTTGTCTGATTAATCTTTTGTCCTGAATGTGATCAGCTAGGATGTGCCTCTTCCTGCTATAGAAATGAGAATTTCACCCAGCCTGTCTGAAAACCAACTCATTAGTTGGCAGTTATCTTATGTCTATGGACTAGTTATGTAAAGTTGAAGATGTTTCATCACTCGTCCTTCCTATGTAGGAGCTGAAGATGCCACTTGGGTGAGTGGTGAAACATATTCAGCATTACAGAACAAGACAAATTCAATGTGACCAATAGCTACAGTATCTCACAAAAGTGAGTACACCCCTCACATTTTTGTAAATATTTTATTATATCTTTTTATGTGACGACACTGAAGAAATTACACTTTCATACAGTGTAAAGTTTACAGCTTGTATAACAGTGTAAATTTGCTGTCCCCTCCAAAAAACTTAACATACAGCCATTAATGACTAAACCGCTGACAACAAAAGTGAGTACACTCCCAAGTGAAAATGTCCAAAGTGTCAATATTTTGTGTGGCCATTTTTATTTTCTGGAACTGCCTTAACCCTCTTGGTCATGGAGTTCACCAGAGCTTCACAGGTTGCCACTGGAGTCCTCTTCTACTTCTCCATGACGACATCTCAGAGCTGGTGAATGTTAGAGACCTTGCGCTCCTCCACCTTCAGTTTGAGGATGCCCAATAGGGTTTAGGTCTGTAGACATGCTTGGCCAGTCCATCACCTTTACCCTCAGCTTCTTTAGGTCTTCTTTAGGTCTCAGCTTCTTTAGGTCTGGAGACATGCTTGGCCAGTCCATCACCTTTACCCTCAGCTTCTTTACCCCCCAGCTTGTTAAGGGGAAAACAGCAGTGATTTGGTAAGGTTTTCTATCCTGTCCAACTGCTGTTCCCCTGCTGAACCTCTGCCGGTATTGTCTGCAGGTGCCCCACAGATGTTAGGTTGTTACCCAGTTTGGGCAAAAACACCTGAATCAGAAAATGTCTATAGGGACCTTTTATTATTTAGAAAGTATGAGCAAAATTTGAAAAGATTACATTTTGGTTATGTATATTCATACACATATGACAGGTGCGCATCAACCCAAATAAAATCCAAAGAAACAGTTTTTTTGATTTCTGTGATGTGATAATCTTCAGCACAGTTCATGAAACAGCAAAGAGTTCAAAAAATTCAATTCCAAGAGTCAGTGAAACAATCAGCCATCCACCAATCCAGTGTAGGTATCTTGAAAAGTCAACCAAACACGTCATGCCCTCCGCCACAGGCAACAATGGCCTCTTACCAAATGAACTGGATCCCTATAACAGAGATCAAACATGCATGTTCATCAATGACCATCCCGGCATCCATCAATGGTTAAAGGACCACGCCAGCCTCAGGCTCCAAGATTGGACCAGACCGCTTCCATACTCATAGAGGGGAACAGAGGCCACACATAGTATAAAACCGCCAAATAATTTTTTTATTAAACAAAAAAACATATACATGTCTTTTTGCATAATGTTTCTTTGAACTTAATTTGGGTTGATGCGCACCTGTTATATGTGTATGTATTTAAATCTAACATCCAGTATTCCGATATGTTTTATAGGTGCAGCTCTGTACACATATTGTTGCACTAAGCGCAAAATAGTTTTTCTTCATTGGTATATTACATAACAAGTGCCCCGCTGCTTATTTTTGTTTCTAGATAACCAAATGAAAGCAAGCATTTTTTTCACAGATAAATCTGATCTGAGAGAAGGGGGAATAGGTCTGGGTATGGCAAAAAGTGTGCTGCTCTAGAGCATTGTCAGCAGGGCCACCATCAGGAATTTTGGGGCCCCTTACACAGCTTCAGGCATGGGCCCCCTGGAGAAGAGAACTGGGGGGGGGTTGTTCCTGCTGCAAATCTGCAAATTGAGAAGCGGGGGGTGCCGCGAATTGGGAAGCGGGGGGGTACTGCCGCCGCAAATTATTGAGGTCGGGGAGTTGCCACCTGGGCCCATGGGGACCTCTGGGCCCCTTACAAAAAATAAATTAAAAATAAAATAAAAAAATATATAATTTTTTTATAAAAAAATAAAAAAAGGGGGGTTGCCATCCAGGGCCCTGGGGACCTCAGGGCCCCTGGGCCCCTTACAAAAAAAAAGTGGGGGTTGCCACCCGGGCCCCCTTGGGACCTCCGGGCCTCTGGGGACCTCTGGGCCCCTTACAAAAAATAAAAAATAAAAATAAAAAAAGAAATAAAAAAAAAAGAATTAAAAAAAAAGAAAAAAAAAATGTAAATAATTTGTAATTTTTTTTTTTTTTATAAAAAAAATAAAAAAAAGGGGGGTTGCCATCCGGGGCCCTGGGGACCTCCGGGCCCCTTACAAGAAAAAAAAAAAGTAAAAAAAAAAAAAAAACATTTAAAAAAATAAATAAAAAGGGGGGGGGTTGCCACCCGGGCCCCTGGGGACCTCTGGGCCCCTTACAGGTGTACTGCCTGTACCCCCCTGATGGCGGCCCTGATTGTCAGTGATCATATGACAAGATAGTACATGGTCTCTTTATCATTACTGTACACCGTCATCAGATCACAAACCTCCAGGCACATCTGGAAACATACATGCAAAAAACAGCCACATTGGTCGATGTTCTGTAAGAGATGTAGGTTTTTTTATGATATAGATATTAAGTACTGTGAGCAGTCAGGAAATGATGAATGATAAGCAACAGAGGAGAGATTTTTACTACACAGCCTTGCCTAGGCAAAACTGAGATGTCAGGTCATTGCAACATTGATCACCACCAGTAGGAAGCTAACGTGTTTAATTTCTAACCCTTTTATTTTGACCATGGCTGTTTGAAATAGTCTGATAAAAATGCACAGGAAGGAATATGCATGCATATACGGTACATATGAGTATGTAGATACAAAATTCCCATTTTATTAACAGAAGTAAATATACTTGGTCATGGAAGGCCACACCGGTTTGGGCATTTGCCTGCTTCCTGCCATCATTTTAGGTTTAAAGGGACACGGGGACTTCCATCTTCAAAGAATGCTAGCTGCCTGGCAGGGTCTGACGTCAGTACTTTCTAAGTCATTGTCCTGAAATAAGGAATCAAATTCCTTAGTCAGAGTGACCTCAGAACTTCTGATTTGTATACTTGTTCTGGGTCAGACACTCAAAGTATTAAAGTTGGTGAGCAGGACAGCCAAGCAGCCAGCAATATCCGTTTTCTCAATGTACCCATTTTTCCCAGGAAGAGTTTAACGCTTTCCACCTACTAAGACTGTAATGAGCAACAGTTTAACTTTATAGTTTGTAGAAAAGCAAATCTAAAATCACAGTCCCAGAAAAGTTGCTGGGTAGGTGAGTTTCAACAATAAGTGCACCTTTGTAATTAAATCGAAACCTTTCGCTGTACGTCATACCTGGATATTTCAGTACCAGTAATGCAAAAATAATTGTGATATATCACATCTGGAAACATTTACAGAAGGACATTTGCTGATGGTAGGGGAACAGAGAAAAGCAGGATATGTCTCCTATGTATATTCTTACTGGTTGAGCCTGCCAAGTAATCATAAGCTAGCCCAGCAAGCATTCACTGAAGGGATGTAGGGGATCAGGCCATTCATTTACTGGGGCAGCGCTTTAAAGCACAGAAATGATGGCCTGCTTCAAGCACAGGGCAAGACAAGTATTCTACCACATGTGTACCCAAATTTATAAAGAACAAAAAGGTTGAGGGTTGCTGGGATATTAAAATAAAACTAAAAGCTCCTTTATGACAGTCTAAACAAGTTCCAGGACCAGTCACTATATGATGCCTGAACCTCATACATTATAGCGGAACTTCACTCCCTCAATAAACATTGGCTATTTTTAATCCTTGTGCTGCTAGCATTAGTAAATACTGTATATAGGAAGGTATATCAAATTTACTTGTTTTAAACGTTTTTTTTTTACATTTCTTCAACTATTTCCTGCATTCCATGCCTAGGTAAATGATGTCATACAACCCAGGATTATTCAGGTGGGAAGGAGGGGTCTTCTTACCTAAGCACACCCTCCTGCCTACATGCTTGATCTATGGACAGATAGATTCCCGGAAGTAAATGATACATGAATAATTTGCCCTTTCTCAAGATCAGGGCCACTGTTAGATATCACGGGGCCCCACCCCTGGCCCGCTGTGGACCCCACCCCTAACCCCGCTTTAATAAAAATGCAGCTTTGTCTTCAAGTGCATGCATTAGAAGTGGTAGCAGTTACAAATACAAGTGTAAATGAGGCCTAAGGCTTTTTTACTCAAAAAATAGACTATACCACTAGCCATCAACATAATTAACACCTCCCCCCCCTTTCAGTGTGCTACATACATAATGCAGAGTTCTGGAGTGTGCTAAATACTGAGTACAGGGTTCAGCAGTTTATTGCAGAGTTCAGGGGGGCGCTATGTACAGAGTGCAGAGTTGAGCAATGCATTACAAATGAAGTGCAAGGTTTGAGCAGGTCACTGCGAACAGAGTGCAGAGTTGAGAAGTGTGCCAAGTACAAAGTGCAGAATGCAGCGGTGTGCTATGTACAGATTGCAGGGTTGAGGAGTAGATTCACTGCATAAAGAGGGTAGGGTTCAGGAGTGCACTACCTTCAAGGTGCAGCATTCAGGAGGAGTGCATTAGATTCCGAGTGCAGGGTTGAGGATTGTGCTATGTATGTGTAGGTATGCATATCTCACAGGCCCGTTTACATCCCTCCCCCTGTACAGAGCACCCTTCCCCCCCCCCCCCCCCAGTGCAGAGCTTTTCTCTCTTCCCTGCCTAGCGCAGGGAATCTCTCTCCTCCTTTACCAGTATGGTCCTCTCCTCCTTGTCTAGTACACAGCCCTCCTCTGCCCCAAAGAAAATAGTCAACTGAAACTAAACGGAGGACAGGCTTCCGGCGCAGGCTTCTTGTGATGCTGCGGGCTAGAGCTGTGTGCCCCGCCCCCTCCTCTGTTGTATATACAGGTAGAACCGGGAGGGCTTTGAGTGTGCCGCCAGGATCGCTATCCCTTATAAGACCCAGAAGCTAGGCTTCTGTGTTTGTAGTTGACTAGTGAGCGGCAATGCAAGGAGCCAGCGCAGAAGGTTCCGGCTAAAAAAAGAAAGCTCTTAGTGTTTTAAAAAACTTGAAGCTGCGGCTGGCCAGGCCCCCCTGTCAAAGAGAAGAGCCTGGGTCCCCTACAGGAGGGCCAATCGTATACCCCCCGGGGGGGGGGGGTTTAAGCAATTTCTTAGCAAAATAAAGCATGGAGACATGGTTAGTTGGGGAACTTTGCTTTGAATATTAAAAATGTATTAAATAGCATTTTTGCTTTATGGTTTTCATATACAGTGTAGTTTCACTTTATATAAAACAATACAACAATATTTAGGTTTTCTGAACCAAATCTTCCTTTATTTGTGTCTGACAAATGACACTGCCACTCACAGTAGGAGGGTTTCAGCAACAGAGGCAGTGCTGTTGATTCAGAAAGCAGTGGGCAGGACTGGGTGTAGCTATAAGCTGATTCAAGCTACACGTTTGTGAATCAGCTGTGACAATACTGTTAGCCACATCCTCTTTAACATTTTCTCATCCCACTGTAGTATAAGGAGACACAGCTTACATGAGTGGCAACTCTGCTCTGAATTCAGGAGCGTTGCAGCCTAGTTGTCACACCATCACAGGAAGCTGCATTAGGTAGACATCACTGGCAGGATCAACAAGTATTTGTCAGACTTTTCAGAAAGAGAAAACTGTAAGTGAAAATGCACTTATTATTAAGTGCTGCAGTACATATTTTTTACAGGAGGCCATAGTTTTACATCAATTTTAGGAATTATGTTAAGAGTATCCCCTTGATTTTTTCAATATTTATTCAATATTTATTAAACCTCCCCAAGGGACCAAGTGCATATCGCACTTGGTCCCATTCCAGTCTGTCCTGCAGTTGCTGACCAGCTCAGCCCACTCCCTCCGCTGCTGTCCAAATACTCTGCTTGCAAGGAGACAAATACATACTGAGGGCTGATTGACAGTGCTGGTCTCTGGCAACAGGCGCACGCTCGACACGAATGCCACCATTCAGCGCCGCATGGGGAGGGGTCAGCTCCATTCACAAAACAGGCTAAAGATCAGTGTACGTTTACTTGCAGGCACAGATCTATCACAGAATTAACTGATTGTTTACTGTTGAATTTATGAATAAGCAGTCAGTGCTGATGGGCCTGTTCACAGTAGGAAACTACAGGGGTGACTACAGTGCTGGCTGTAGCTTCTCCACATTAGCGACCATAGATTGGGTTTCAGATCAGGTTGGAGCCACAGCACAGTAAAAAGTAAAGGTGTGATTTTAATGAACGAGCAGGTGAAGGATCAGAAGAGAATCAAGTGCCATATGCACTTGGTCACCTGGGGAATGTAATAAAGATTTTGAATATGAAGTGATAGGGTAAGGCCCCATTCACACTTGTGAATGGGGCGGTTTACGATTAGATGCGGACGACCCAGCGGCAGTCTGCATCCAAGGCGGATCATTTGTAGGTAATCGCTCCATGAGAGCAGCTGAAAAAGCTGTGGGAGCTGTCAGCTTCCTATTGTTTTCAACTGGGCTTCTGCTCACAGATAATCACAGGGAACCCCCGTTGGATCTCCTGCATCTGATCACACACAGCCTCATTCTCAAATGTTTATGGGGCCTAAAGGTTATAGGTTAAAGGGGAAATCCAGGTAAACTGCTAAATTCTGTGCTATATTATTTGATTGGACAAGGTGAAGAGGAGGGGCAGATGACATCACAATTTATGCTTGTCCAATACTAGGACTCCTTCTTGAAAAAAATCAAGGTGCTCTCTGAATGGTGGTGGTACAGAGTGAGCAAACTCACTGTGGTCAATGTGCAGAGGGGAACCATTGGAGCAGCAACCAGAAGATGTAGCTCAGTGATTAACAGCATCCCCAGTGCCCCTCCCTCCCCCCCCCCCCCCAGGATATCCAATATGGATGGAGTCAAACTGGACCAATTTGCAGAAAAGTTAATTCCTGGAGTTCTGCTTTAAGGTGTTATAAAAGTACTCTTACTCTTCAACAGGTTTTCCTCCCTATTGGATACGCCCTAGCTTTCTTTCCTGATCATTCTATATTATACAACCAATAAACAATTCCTGCACTTCATGTATAAAATCTTCCAGGGTGTTGCATCCAATAGGTTTGGGGCGGAGTCCTTACAGTGACGTAGGCCAGGCCTGAATTGTGCTACATCATTTATTTATAAAACCAATATAGGAATGCTGTGATTTAATATTCTGCAACAATCTGGCATTTAATTTCCTGCTGCCATGTCAGACATGTTTGTGCAGCTGTCAGAGAAAGGAGAAATCAAAAGAAATTAGTAATGAATCTGGATGCTTTTTGCCCTTTCATATCAGTTCTAATCGGCATCACAAATCAAAGACAGCATCCAGCAAGCACCTGTTTAGGGTGTAGCCACCGGGAGTTGGCTTGTTGCTATACCAACTCCCCAAATAAGGATCAAGACTCTGGTGCCTGGCACACTAGTGCCACCATGTGGTTACTTTGTATAATTGTACGTCTCCCCATGTAAACTACTGTTGTTTTGTTATTATTCACCTGGTATGTACATCTATCTACTCTTTTTTTGTGTTTATTGACCCATTTTAGTGGGTTTTTTTTAATTTGTTGTCCACATTTAATTGAAGCAGACCTATATTTTGCAGAATACAAAAGCTATATGAAAAATGGTGTTTAAAGCCATAAGCAATACACAGCCATGCCTTGGCATTGGTCACATGGCCTCTGTTGAAGGGGCTTGGGGGACCGATATTTAGGCAGAGCAGGCAAATCGGTGGCTCTTTCTGTGCAGTCATTCCATCCTCCGTTTGGGCAGAGAGGGTGAGCCTCTGGCAGGGAGAACCCGGAGTGACATTTTCTTCTATTCTTTTTATTAGAAAAATATAAAAAAATATATAAAAGGTGGCGCTAAGCATATACAAGTGAATATACAGTATATATTGTGAACCAAAATCATGAACATATATCACTGCAAAAAAGCACACATATTGTTGAACATATATATGTAGCGATACCCTCAACTTAAGAGAGCCGCAAGTTTCGATTTGGGCCCTGAGTACAGCTTCCCCAACCCCCCGGCAATCTGCTCTACCCGCTCTGGCACAGTTAACCCACAGCAATTTCACTTAAACAATCACTTATGCTTTAAATGTGGGTGTGTGGATTGATAACTCAGACTCATAGACAATGTTATAAATAATAACTGACTTTACTGCTAGTGGTAAGATAAAAGGGAATAACATGCATGTAACATTTGGTTCACAACACATAAGCAGGTCCCTGCAGTTATAAATCACAATACTGTGTGTGTGTGTACCAGCAATGCAAAGGGGACAGAACGCCACGTGGGGCGACCGTTACCTAAACACCCTGTGGTGTGATAACTAACTTATAACTATCTAACGGATCAGGCCTGATCCCTAACCATGAAACTCAGTCTTAGAAGAAACACAAATCTTCACCGGCACAGGATCTGTAAAGGTGGTGCACTTGAAGTATTTAAAACCATGTATTTGTAATCCAATAGGGGGGGGTAATTCTCCCTCACCGGAGGTGTTAGGCCTCGGAAGTCTAGTAGGCACAAAGTATAAAAGTAACAGTTTAAAGATGAGCTTTCGCTCGCTCACCACTCCAGAACACTTCCCTCAGTCCGGAACTTCCACCGGCTGTGTCGGTCCTCGTCCACAGCGGCTTCTGCGATCGGATCCCCGATCCAGATAACTTTAGAAGAGATGAGTCTGGATGCCACCCAAGCTCGCAAAGGGGGTGGAAGGCTCTTTGGTTCGCTCCACAGGCCCCAGGCTTCAGGCCTGGAACAGCACAGATCCGCACAGGTGTCTCTCTCTCTGCCGCCCCGTGTCCAAAGAGAAAGAGCTGGGCCTCGCCCCCTCCTTATATTCCTTCCCCCCGACTCCCCTCTCTCTGGAATTTCCTGTCTCTGATTAAAGGGGAACACCCCGCTACACACTCCCCCCACTAAAACTCTTTGGTCCCCAAAGATAAACATTTTAACAACATTTCTGAACCATTTTAGAGAGTGCGGATTATGATGTTGGTACAGGGAATTGCCACCAAAACTCAGAGGTGGGATTCCCTGTCCCACAGGTCACACTGGCATGAGTGGCCTGCCTAACTGTGCCAGAGAGTGAGCTGGGGTTGCCCTCCACCAAATGAACAGTGGAAGGATTGGAGCACTCGGTACTTCTTCTAGCGGTGGTAACAGAGTCCTCTGAGCTCTTTCCCAATTGAGGGTAGGTTAACTTCATGGGAGGCCTCACGACTCTGCGAGCTCTCTGCTCCCTTGGGACTTCAGGCTCTGGTGCCACAGGCTCTGTTTCAGCAACACTCTCTGACATCCTCACTGGTTCTGGGGCCTCTGTCTCTTCTTCATCTGAGTACAGGCCCGGAATATCTTCCCAGCATTCAGGCACGCCACTGGATGGAATGAACTCTGTAGCTTCTGGGTTCAGGGTCCCATCCTGCATATCCTCAGTGGGTGGAAGGTCTATGGTGGGATTTTCTGGGGTTGGGGAGGGCCATAGCCACTCCAGTTCTCCTCTCCCATCTTCACTTGGTTGAGAAGCCTGTCCACCTCTAGATCGAGAGGTCTGAGACCGAGTGTTGGGTCTGGGAGTATCCAAGATGGAAACAGATTCCGGTAGGTTCCTCACTGGAGGTATCCTGACTGCTTCTTTAAGCGGGAGTAAGTGGTTTCTGTGCCAGGTCTTCAAGGGTCCCACTCTCCCCTCTGGCTTTAACTTGTACACCGGTAGTCCAGGGAGTTTCCTACAAATAACGTAAGGCTCAGACCTCCACCTATCAGCAAGTTTGTGCTTCCCTGGGATCCCTAGGTTGCGTAGCAGAACACGGTCTCCAGGCTGCAGGTCTTGCACTCGAACCTTCAAATCATAGTTCCTTTTATTTCGGGCCCCTCTCTGGTCTGAGGCCGCTTGGGCTTGTTCATAGGCCGCTTTCAATTTATACCTAAGTCTGTCTACATATCCTTTGTGGGAGGTAGCAGAGGTATAGTCTAGAGAAATGCCAAAGGCCAGATCCACTGGCAATCTTGCTTCTCTCCCAAACATGAGGCGGTAGGGAGAGTAACCCGTCACATCACTGGTGGTGCAATTGTAGGCATGCACCAAAGTGGATATGTGTTGACTCCAATGCTGCTTCTTCTCTGTCTCCAGAGTCCCAAGCATGTTTAGCAAAGTCCGGTTAAATCTCTCAGGCTGGGCATCTCCTTGTGGATGATAGGGGGTAGTCCTGGTCTTTTCCACTCCCAGGGAGTCCAGTAAGTTCCGAATCAGGCGACTCTCAAAGTCCCTTCCTTGGTCGGAGTGGATCCTCTGTGGTAATCCATAGTGGACGAAGTATTTTTCTACAAGCACCTTAGCTACAGTGGAAGCCTTCTGGTCTCTGGTGGGGAACGCCTGTGCATAACGGGTGAAATGATCGGTTACCACCAGAACATTTCCCAATCCACTCAAATCGGGTTCGAGGCAGAGAAAGTCAATGCATACCAGATCCATTGGGCCTTGACTCTGTAGGTGGCCCATTGGGGCAGCTTGATGGGGTAGAGTCTTCCTCTGGATGCATCGTGCACAGGAGTGGCAATATTCCTCCACTTCAGCCCTCATACAGGGCCAATAGAACCGGCTTCTGACAAGTTGGAAGGTTCTTTCAGCTCCCAGGTGACCATGCTGGTCATGTAAGGCAACCAGCACAGTCTCTCGGTGCTTCTCTGGGAGAAACAACTGCCATTTATCCTCGGAGTCATCAGAGGGGCCCCTTCGGTAGACCACTCCCTGATGGACCTGTAGCTTGTCTAGCTCTCTCCTTAGCAGACGAGCCTCCTTGGAGGGGTGATGTCGAAGTTTCTCTGGACTCTCGTTTTCCAATGCTTCAAAGACCAATCTCCCCATGGGGTCTTCCAATTGGTCGCACCTCAGTTCCTTCTTAGACAGCTTCGGTAAGCATTCCTCTTCAATTTGAATCACCCTGCAGTAGTGTTTTGGGACTCCCACTGTGGTAACTCCTATCTCCTCGGCTCTGGAGCCCCCTCTGGCTTGAAATTCAGCCCCTTGACAAAGGGCTCGCACTCCGTCCGGTGCTACCTGAGTCCAGTCCTCCCAGTCATCAGCCATGGTATGAGATCTTCGGGACAGGGCATCTGCATCCCTATTTCCAGTCCCTGGTCTGTATTTAAGACTGAAGTTGAACCCAGATAATGCAGCCAGCCACCTGTGTCCTGTGGCATCCAACTTGGCAGTGGTGAATAGGTAAGTCAGAGGGTTGTTATCTGTTTTTACTGTAAACTCTGCCCCATAGAGGTAGTCTCTTAGTTTGTCCACCACTGCCCATTTGAGGGCCAAGAACTCCAACTTATGAGTGGGGTAGTTCTTCTCCGAGGGGGTCAGACTCCGACTCACATAGGCCACTGGTCGCAGTTGCTCTTCATACTCTTGGTAGAGCACTCCACCTAGGCCTTCATGACTAGCATCAACATGTAACTCGTATGGTCTGGTGGGATCAGCATAGGCCAATACTGGGGCTGTGGTGAGGCTCCTCTTCAGGGTTCTGAAGGCCTCTTCACACCTGGGGGTCCACTGATCTTGAACCGACTCCCCGGGTCTTCTGGGTCCCTGGCCATCCTCTTCCCCTTCAGTCTTGAGCAGTTCATTTAGGGGCTTGGCAACACGGGCAAACCCATCCACAAACCTCCTATAGTAGGAGCAGAAGCCCAGGAAAGATCTAAGTTCAGTGACTGTTGTGGGTCTTGGCCAGGAGGTAACTGCCTCCAACTTCTCAGGATCAGTAGCCACCCCCTTTTCAGACACTATGTGTCCCAGATAGTTCACCGAAGACTGGTAGAACCGACACTTCTCGGGGGAAAGCTTTAGTCCCTCTTCACTAAGCCTTCTCAACACTTTCTCCAATCGGGCCTCATGTTCCTGCAAAGTTCTCCCGAAGACAATGACATCGTCCAGGTACACGAGGACTTCTATGAGGTTCATATCTCCGACAGTCTTTTCCATGAGACGTTGAAAAGTAGCTGGGGCCCCAGATAGGCCCTGAGGCATTCTGTTAAACTCAAAGAATCCCACAGGAGTTATGAAAGCGGTCTTTTCTCTATCCTCTGGGTGCATGGGGATTTGATAGTACCCGCTCTTGAGGTCCATCACGCTGAACCACTTGGCTCCAGACAAACTCTGTAAGGCGTCCTCTATCCTTGGCGTGGTGTACTGATCAGGGGTGGTCCTCCTGTTGAGAGTTCTGTAGTCAATGCAGAGCCTCAACGACCCATTCTTCTTCCTGACCACCACTATTGGAGAGGCATAGGGGCTTCTGGATTCTCGAATCACCCCAGTCTTTTTCAGTTCTGCAAGCTGCTCCCTCAGATCCTCCAGATCTGCCAGCGGAACCCGCCTGACTCTCTCCCTGAACGGTTTGTCTTCTTGCAGGCGGATGCGGTGGGTAGCACTCCTCGCACACCCCACATCGAACTCATCTTTGGAGAAAATCTTCTCCCATCTAGTCAGCTGGGCCTTGGCTCTCTCTTTCCAGGCTCCAGGTAAATTCGGGTTCTCCATGGAAAGTTTTTCCCAAACATCTCCTTCTTCACCCGTCCCCTTTACTTCTGACCAGCTGACTGGGACAGCAGGACTCACCTGTCCCAACAGCATCCGGGCAGGGATCTCTATGGCCCTTTCTGTAGAGTTCCTCACACTCACCGGGACTCTTCCCCTGGCTTTCTTCAGGGCCTTGATTGGAATCACTTCCGGTATCACTTCCAGGCCTGAGTGATCTTCCCTTGGGTCGGATTCCAGCATGACAAAGGGACCAGGCTGCTTCCAGGTGAGCTTCACAGTGGCCCTGAGACAAGCCACCTGTCCGGGCTGCAGCACCACTCCTTCTCTCCCCAGTCTCCACACCTTCCCTATCCCCTCTCCTGGGGTCTTCTGCTCCAACACTAACCGTTGGTAGGCTGTCTTCAGCATGGGATGGATGTTTGGATCTTGATGGCTCCTCATCTTCACCAGGGGGGTCAGAAGTCTTCTCACTAGATCCGTATTGGTGCCTATGATGAGGGACATCTTGCTGGCCCCGGGTGGTCTAGGACACACAACTGCCAGGGTGTCGAACACTTCTGTCTTCCCAGCCACAGAGGGGTCGAATGTCAGCTTTATGGGCAGATAACCATCATAGGGGAACCTCTGCGTTCCCAGGCCCCATATCTCCAGTTCTTCTATCTTCTGTATAGGCAAATGGCTTAAGTGCCTATCGTAGAAGTCTCTGTACAACAAAGTCACTTGAGCTCCAGTGTCCAGGAGGGCCTTCGTATATACTTCTTCCACCTGGATAGATACAGTGGGGGACGGGCCGACCAATTCTTCTGGGTACGGCCGGGTTGAGGTCACTTTCTTCTGAGGACTTGTCTTCATCCAGTTTGTTTTTGACTTTATTCTCTCTTGAGCCCGGTATGCATTGACCTTCCCCACCCTAATGGGAGTACAAACCCGCTGAGGGATGTTATTGTCTCTTGGTTGTAGACATTCCTTCTTGGGAGTGCTAAATTTCTTCTGAGGGGTCTGGTCCCCTCTCTCTGGTGTGTATCTTGGTTGAGAGACCCTAGATTCCTTCTGAGGGGTCTTGTCCCCTCTCTTTTTCTTCCTTCCATTCAGTTTGGAGCTCACTGAAAGAGATGGGCACCCGGTTGACTCCCTCACCGGGGCCCTCTGGAGTTTCCCGCCGGCTGACGATTATCCATTTTCTTCTTCTTGGGACTGGAACACCTACTGGCAAAGGGACCACTGCCCCCGCAGTTGTAACATAGCATCTCTTCTCGGTCCTGTATGGAAGCTGGTTCTGAGGTATTCGGGAACAACTCCTTTCTTGGACTTGGTTTCTCTGCTCTTCTTTGATCTTTCTCCATCAAAGAGGTCAGCATCTCCAACACTTGGGACATTTGTGATTTCAAAGTGTCGACTTCTGCATCTCTTTCCGGGCTCTTGACTGAACTGACCAACACTGGTACAGGGGTGACAGTCACTCTGGCCACCTGCTGATCTCTCTGCAGCGCCTCTTCGTCCCTAATAATTTTTATTAGATCAGAGTAGGTTAGTGACATTCCTCCTCCTGAGGTTTTCAGGTGCAGCCAGACTGGGTCTGAGCGCCGCGCTCCCCTCATGATCTGCTTCATTCGTGCTTCATCTGCATCTTTGGGCAGCATTCCCTTCTTCAGGACGATCTTGCATAACAGCCTGTTCAACCTTCTAACATACTCTGACAGTTTCTCCTCCGGCTGCTGGAAAGTATGTTCAAATTGGTAGACCATCTCTGTCACCTTCTCCAGCTGTCCAAACTCTTCCTGCAGCATGGCCAGACAATCTTGAGCTGTACAGTTTGCATTTCCAAAACGGAGGCTCTTCACCGCTTCTGCCGCGGCACCTTTCAAACTTTCTAAAACTCGTTGTCTTTTCTGTGCTTCAGGCACCTCCCATGCCTCTACTGCTTGTAATGCCTGTTCCACCCAAGTGTCAAAATCTTCCTCCCCCGCAGGGACGGGGAGCTCCCCTGAGAATGTTTTTAGTCTCCGGTAGCTAGTCTCTACGTGCACTGTGCTTGTCTTCTGACAGTTTGTTAGTAGATCCCCTAACGCCTTTATCAGTTCGGGTGATATGGCCGTGGCAGGTGCAGGCATCACCGGAGGTGTCGCTCCGTCTTTCCTCTCTGGCGGGGTACGGGCCGCAACTTGCGGTGATCCTGTTGGTGATAGCTCTTTCTTAGTAGCGTACGCCAAACTATAAGATCTGTTATCCGGCATCCGCGCATATTTGCATTTACAAGCCTCTGGCTTCCCATCTGAATATTCCACTAGCGTATACTGGTGTGAGGTGTCTGGGTCTGACTTCATTAACCCTTCCACCGTTTCGGTCGACCATTCCTGACCCGGAATGTTAATGACCACTGACTGGCTTGGATCTGTCTTGGCTACTTCACACCACGTTCTGATGTCTTTCGGGTCCATGCCGGTAAGTCTTGGCGGGCTCTCACCGCTGTCTCAGTAATCCCGGATGTACGAGCCCCCACGTGTAGCGATACCCTCAACTTAAGAGAGCCGCAAGTTTCGATTTGGGCCCTGAGTACAGCTTCCCCAACCCCCCGGCAATCTGCTCTTCTCGCTCTGGCACAGTTAACCCACAGCAATTTCACTTAAACAATCACTTATGCTTTAAATGTGGGTGTGTGGATTGATAACTCAGACTCATAGACAATGTTATAAATAATAACTGACTTTACTGCTAGTGGTAAGATAAAAGGGAATAACATGCATGTAACATTTGGTTCACAACACATAAGCAGGTCCCTGCAGTTATAAATCACAATACTGTGTGTGTGTGTACCAGCAATGGAAAGGGGACAGAACGCCACGTGGGGCGACCGTTACCTAAACACCCTGTGGTGTGATAACTAACTTATAACTATCTAACGGATCAGGCCTGATCCCTAACCATGAAACTCAGTCTTAGAAGAAACACAAATCTTCACCGGCACAGGATCTGTAAAGGTGGTGCACTTGAAGTATTCAAAACCATGTATTTGTAATCCAAAAGAGGGGGGGGTAATTCTCCCTCACCGGAGGTGTTAGGCCTCGGAAGTCTAGTAGGCACAAAGTATAAAAGTAACAGTTTAAAGATGAGCTTTCGCTCGCTCACCACTCCAGAACACTTCCCTCAGTCCGGAACTTCCACCGGCTGTGTCGGTCCTCGTCCACAGCGGCTTCTGCGATCGGATCCCCGATCCAGATAACTTTAGAAGAGATGAGTCTGGATGCCACCCAGGCTCGCAAAGGGGGTGGAAGGCTCTTTGGTTCGCTCCACAGGCCCCAGGCTTCAGGCCTGGAACAGCACAGATCCGCACAGGTGTCTCTCTCTCTGCCGCCCCGTGTCCAAAGAGAAAGAGCTGGGCCTCGCCCCCTCCTTATATTCCTTCCCCCCGACTCCCCTCTCTCTGGAATTTCCTGTCTCTGATTAAAGGGGAACACCCCGCTACACATATACAGGTCCTTCTCAAAAAATTAGCATATTGTGATAAAGTTCATTATTTTCTGTAATGTACTGATAAACATTAGATTTTCATATATTTTAGATTCATTACACACAACTGAAGTAGTTCAAGCCTTTTCTTGTTTTAATATTGATGATTTTGGCATACAGCTCATGAAAACCCCAAAATCCTATCTCAAAAAATTAGCATATTTCATCCGACCAATAAAAGAAAAGTGTTTTTAATACAAAAAAAGTCAACCTTCAAATAATTATGTTCAGTTATGCACTCAATACTTGGTCGGGAATCCTTTTGCAGAAATGACTGCTTCAATGCGGCGTGGCATGGAGGCAACCAGCCTGTGGCACTGCTGAGGTGTTATGGAGGCCCAGGATGCTTCGATAGCGGCCTTAAGCTCATCCAGAGTGTTGGGTCTTGCGTCTCTCAACTTTCTCTTCCCAATATCCCACAGATTCTCTATGGGGTTCAGGTCAGGAGAGTTGGCAGGCCAATTGAGCACAGTAATGCCATGGTCAGTAAACCATTTACCAGTGGTTTTGGCACTGTAAGCAGGTGCCAGGTCGTGCTGAAAAATGAAATCTTCATCTCCATAAAGCTTTTCAGCAGATGGAAGCATGAAGTGCTCCAAAATCTCCTGATAGCTAGCTGCATTGACCCTGCCCTTGATAAAACACAGTGGACCAACACCAGCAGCTGACATGGCACCCCAGACCATCACTGACTGTGGGTACTTGACACTGGACTTCAGGCATTTTGGCATTTCCCTCTCCCCAGTCTTCCTCCAGACTCTGGCACCTTGATTTCCGAATGTACTTTGGACCACTGAGCAACAGTCCAGTGCTGCTTCTCTGTAGCCCAGGTCAGGCGCTTCTGCCGCTGTTTCTGGTTCAAAAGTGGCTTGACCTGGGGAATGCGGCACCTGTAGCCCATTTCCTGCACACGCCTGTTCACGGTGGCTCTGGATGTTTCTACTCCAGACTCAGTCCACTGCTTCCGCAGGTCCTCCAAGGTCTGGAATCGGTCCTTCTCCACAATCTTCTTCAGGGTCCGGTCACCTCTTCTCATTGTGCAGCGTTTTCTGCCACACTTTTTCCTTCCCACAGACTTCCCACTGAGGTGCCTTGATACAGCACTCTGGGAACAGCCTATTCGTTCAGAAATTTCTTTCTGTGTCTTACCCTCTTGCTTGAGGGTGTCAATGATGGCCTTCTAGACAGCAGTCAGGTCGGCAGTCTTACCCATGATTGCGGTTTTGAGTAATGAACCAGGCTGGGAGTTTTTAAAAGCCTCAGGAATCTTTTGCAGGTGTTTAGAGTTAATTAGTTGATTCAGATGATTAGGTTAATAGCTCGTTTAGAGAACCTTTTCATGATATGCTAATTTTTTGAGATAGGATTTTTGGGTTTTCATGAGCTGTATGCCAAAATCATCAATATTAAAACAAGAAAAGGCTTGAACTACTTCAGTTGTGTGTAATGAATCTAAAATATATGAAAATCTAATGTTTATCAGTACATTACAGAAAATAATGAACTTTATCACAATATGCTAATTTTTTGAGAAGGACCTGTATATATATATATTAGTGATAGTGTTCCCAACACCAAAAATGCTTTTAAATGAAGCTTCTAGTCCTTCCACCACAGGTGCTCAATGGAAAGGTGGCAACTCACCACAGGTGTTTGACCACTTTTTAAGGTAGGTCAAATTGCGCATTTGGAATAACAAATTGATTGCCGCTGCCAACACCAATCCGCTCCAATGGACCCTCCGGATGAAGCTAGGGCATAAAAATTGACTTCACGGGAGACGAGAGAGAAAGTCTCATAGTGTAGTATATTTAATAAAATTTTAAAGCAATGACAAAGTAGTAGGTTCACATGTAAAAGTGCCTGCCTGGCACTAGGTAAAACAGCGTGTGTAGATCTGGCTGGTTCCTAACGATGTAGCGTGAATTCCGCATCCCGCTCGTAGGGGTAAAGCCTGGTGTGGAGTGACAAATCAGGACCCGGAAGGGATGAATCCTTATTGCTTTTGTTAGTCTGTAGGGTACACAGCATCTCCCATTTAAATGCAGAATTAAATAAAATGTTGTTACATTAAGAAGATCAATAATTGTTTCATTTGCTTTTAAACAGGAGATTGTGGATTGGTTTAACGCAATACGAGCAGCGCGGTTTCACTACTTACAGGTGGCTTATCCAGTGGCTGGAGATCTCGATGTAAGTGTGCTTGTATAATCCAACACCATTTCATCTTCTTGTCGAGCTTAGATTATCTCAGCTATGCTTCATCAGTGATTTACTCGGTACATGTGTTGTGAAAACTACGTTTGCTTATACTGAAGCCTAGTACACACGATGAGATTATCGGACGAATGATCGTCCGTTTTTTTTGCATGCTGGTCTATATAGCGAATGCGAATAGGTTACTAGAGTACGTAAATTCTCGTACGACAGAAAAAAAATTGTATTGTATTTGTATTGTACTTTCAGACGAAAACTGTACTGATTAAACGAAAATCGTACAATCTGGTATCGTACGAGAAAGATTTTCGTGTTTGTTCCTTTGGAAGATTTTGGACAACAGCTGTGCACTAATGATCAGATTGTCGTACGATTGCATCAAAAGCGGAAATTTTTGTCCCGTTTTCTGATCATGTGTACGAAGGCTTTAGTGTGCTCATACAAGCTTGATCAGTGTCTCTCCGAATACCACAAGAGCAGCTGCATCTGATTCAATGCGGCCAATGTTCAGCCTGGCTCCTTCATTTTTTCTATCAAAAAATTAGGTTTACTTTGAAAAATAATTGATGAAACATCCTCCTCAATATACACTATATTGTCAAAAGTATTGGGACGCTTGCCTTTACAAGCAAATGAACTTTAATGGCATCCAAGTCTTAGTCCGTAGGGTTCAATTTTGCAGCTTACAGCTTCAACTCCACAAGGTTTAGGAGTGTGTCTATGGGAATGTTTGATTTGTGAGGTCAGGCACTGATGTTGGACGAGAAGGCCTAGCTCGCAGTCTCTGCTCTTATTCATCCTAAAGGTGTTCTATCGGGTTGAGGTCAGGACTCTGTGCAGGCCAGTCAAGTTCCTCCACCCCTAAATCACTCATCCATGTCTTTATGGACCTTGTTTTCTGTAGCACTATAGGCTGTAAATGATTCATGTACGTTGAAACCTATGGGGCTTTAGGGTGTTTGCCCCAGGCTTAAAGGAGAAGTTTTGGGAATGTTTAAAAAACAAATGTTTATATACTCGCCCCTGATGCTGCAGCCATCCCCTGCAAGCTCTAAGCCTGAGAACTGAGCAATCACATGAACGCTGATCACTCAGTTCTCGATCAGTTATGAGCAGAGAGCGGTGACTGTCAGTCACCGCTCGCTGCTCTGCCCCCCTCTGGAGTGCCGAACTGGAGAGGGGGATGGGCACAGCTGTCTTCAGCTCTCAGCCAAGTGCTCAGAGTCAGTGCCAGCTGTAAGTAAGGCAGCTGGGTGGATCCTGACAGTAGGATTGGTATCCTTTCAGAGCCTGGAATGGCTCTGTGACATCAGCCAACAGCAGGCTTTAGCCCACTGTGTAAGCTGATTCTAGGTCACAGGTGAACACAAGTGCATTCCTGTGACCCAGAAGAGAAATATGGCCAAAAAAACTTTGGCCACACTTCTTTTTAACCACTTCCATACAGGGCTTTTTATACCACTTCAATACTGGGCCTATTCTGGCACTTCTCTCCTACATGTACAATCATCATTCTTTTGCTAGAAAATTACTCAGAACCCCGAAACATTATATATATTTTTTTTAGCAGACACCCTAGGGAATAAAATGACGGTCGTTGCAACTTTTTATCTTGCACGGTATTTGCGCAATAATTTTTCAAACGCCTTTTTTGGGGGAAAAAAATGGTTTCATGAATTAAAAAATAACAAAACAGTAAAGTTAGCCCGATTTTTTTGTAAAATATGAAAGCTTATGTTACGCCGAGTGAAAAGATACCTAACATGTCACGCTTTAAAATTGCGCACACTCATGGAATGGCGCCAAACATTGGTACTTAAAAATCTCCATAGGCGACGCTTTGAAAATTTTTACAGGTTACCAGAGTTACAGAGGAGGTCTAGTGCTAGAATTGTTGCACACGCACTAACGCACGCGACGATACCTCACATGTGTGGTTTGCATGGCGTTTACATATGCGGGCGGGACTTACGTGTGTGTTTGCTTCTAAGTGCGGGCGTTTTAAAAAAAAATATTATAATTTTTTTTTTTTTTTTTATTTTTACTTTTTTTTTTTTTACACTTTTTTTTTTTTTTTTATCACTTTTATTCCTATTGCAATGAATGTATACATCCCTTGTAATAAAAAAAAAATGCAGCGCCTAAATAATGTATAGAACCCAGAGATATATATAAATCTGGGCGTGTGTAAATTCCAAATACCACAAATAAAGGGAGTAACCCTAAAAAGTGTGTGTATACAGTAACAAATAAAAAGTGAAATTTCATATATAACGTCCTGTGAGGTGATTTAACTGACAATAAAGTCCAGTATGATGCACAATAAGTGAACAAAAAACAATCAATCAAAATTCGGTGTATCCATGGCGACTTCAAGTTCATATAAATATATACATTTATATAGCAGCAACATCCGGGAACGTGATTCCAACACCAGGAGTGGGGAAAAAGAAATGGGTACTCTTACCCCTACGTGTGGACACACACACCAGCGGTGGTGGGTCAAACAAGCAGAAGGTGCGGATAAAAAATCCTCTGGAACCGTCCTCACGGTGCGATAAGTGCAGGAACACAGGATCTCCAGCTGGATATCTCCACGGTTGTAATACGAAGCGTCAAGGATATCAGTGCATCAGAAGTGGTGATAATAACCATAAAACAAAAAAGGGAAGCTCCACATAGTGCAGGATCAGAAGGTAATTAAAAAGACTTTGTTTATTCAAACAAAAAAGTCACAGAACACACATAGGCAAAGTTTTAAAAAAAAAATTAAACAGGCTTCCATGCAGAGGCTTGTACAAGCAATATCAGAATAAAAAAAGCGTAGCTATAGGCAGGTCCATGTACCCGACATGTTTTGCATAATAATGCATCAACTGGGGCATAGAAATGTGTGTGACAGGTCCTCTTCATGGAGAGACGCAGGGTCAATAAGACCCCACATCTCTCCTCCAGGCTGGAAAGCATGAGATCAGTGAAATTTTTTTCACCGATCTCATACTTACTAGCCGCAATGGCGGCTTTGTTTACATTTGAGGACCCGGGCATGACGTCATCACATCGCGCCCGGGCCTCCGACGATCATAGAGATGACTGGTGACCATCTGGTCACCAGTCATCTCTATGCTCATCACGTGACCCACCACCGGCGCTGACGATTCTCTCCGGGTCCCCGATCGCACGGGAGAGCCCAGAGAAGCACCGGATGGCGGCGGGAGGGGGGGATGTCCTCTCCCGCCGCCTATAAGAACGATCAAGCGGCGGAACCGCCGCTATGATCGTTCTTATTGTGCGCAGGGTCGCCGGCTGAAAAAAAGGATATCTGAATGATGCCTCTAGCTGCAGGCATCATTCAGATATCCCCCCTCAAACCCAGGACGTCATATGACATCCTCCCGGAGGGAGAGAGGGTTCCTGCCGGCGTCATTCTGCTATGGCCCGGTATGGAAGGGGTTAAAGAGGTTGTCTCCGTTTTTTTAGTCTGAAAAGATAGGATAGGGCACATATTTATTTTTTATGTCTAATCATTCACCTACACTCAAAGACAAAAATGCAGTTCCAAAATCAGAACTTAGAGAAAAGGGATAAAACATGAACAGTAACAGAGACTGTCCAACAAATCTCTGTTTATTTCCAGGGATTTGTGGCATACACAAAATTGTATTATTATTGAAGAGCTTACTGCTACAGGCCCAGATTGTTGTAGGTGAACCTTGAACCAATCATATGACTTGCAGATATTGAACCATTTAATATAAGATTGCAGACAGTGAGCTAACATTGATATTTTCAGCATGTATTCATGTTATCAGTATGCTTGTGATTCATGTTTATGATTTTTCTTCCTTTTTCAGTTGGTGCCAAAGCTGACAAGGAACTTTATCAAAGAAGGTTATATGGAAAAAACAGGGCCAAAGGTGAGAAATAGGGAAAAAACAATTATCTGCAGGTATAATGCCTCGTACACACGACCGTCGGGAAAACTGCCATGAGAGCTTTTGGCCGGGAAAACCGGCCATGTGGATGCTCCATCGCAGTTTTCCCAATGAGAAAACTGCTGGAAAAAAAAGAGAACCAGCTTTCTTTTTTCCCGTCGGGAAAACCGTTCGTGTGTATGCTTTTCCGAGGGGAAAAAAAACGTGCATACTCAGAATCAAGTATGAGACGGGAGCGCTCGTTCTGGTAAAACTAGAGTTCATAATGGAGATAGCACATTCGTCACGCTGTAACGAACTGAAAAGCACAAATCGTCTCTCACCAAACTTTTACTAACAAGAGGATCAGCAAAAGCAGCCCAAAGGGTGGCGCCGTTTGAATGGAACTTCCCCTTTATAGTGCCGTCGTACGTGTTGTACGTCACCGCGCTTTGGACGGGCGGTATTTGGCCTGAACGTGTGTATGCAAGGTAGGCTTGAGAGGAATCCCGTCGGGAAAAACTTTGTTTTTTTTCCTGCTGAGAAAAACAGTCGTGTATATGAGGCATAAGAAACAAGACTGTAGTATATGTGGACCTATTCCATAAAGCAATGTAAAGACCATTGACTCATAGACATAGGATTTCATTTTACTGGAATCAGAGTCATAAAAATGGGTTTCCGCACTTTGCTTACCATTTTTTAATGCATGCAATGAAGGTTGTTATCAGTCCTGAAATATCTGAACAAGTCCTAAAATAATTACTGTTTGATTATATTTAGTGGCAGCGGAAGGCAATCCACTATATTAATGAAGCAGACCTCATTGGATCAATGTTTAGTAAAGCATTTACAGACTGTGTACTAACCTCAAGAACTTTTTGATTACAAACAGTCATCTTCAGCAGTACTGCTAGCACCATTTGTGCTGGCTTTAAATAGTAGTTCACCTTTTAAATATTAAGTGCACATTTCACAATATATCAAGGGTATCTGTATAAAAGTATTCCCAAAAGGTTGGGTTATGACCATGCTCCCATTTTGCCACAATCTGCATCTGCAAGCTTGGCGTACGCTGTCAGACGCTGTGCCACGTACAGTGCTGTAAAAAAAAGTATTGGCCCCTTCCTGATTTTTTTATTTTTTTTTGCATATTTCTCACACTTAAATGATTCAGATCATCAAACAAATTTTAGTATTGCACAAAGATAACCCGAGTAAATCCAAGATGCAGTTTTTAAATTATTATTTAATTTATTAAGGGAAAAAGGCTGTTCAAACCTGCCTGATCCTATGTGAAAAAGTAATTGCCCCCTCCCATGAGCTGTGATTACCCACAATTTTTTGGAAAGCTGAGTTAAATTTTACTTGCCAAACCCAGGCCTGATTACTGCCAGACCTGTTGAATCAAGAAATCACATAAATAGAAGCTGTCTGACAAAGTGAAGCATGCTAACAGATCACAAAAAGCCACATATCATGCCACAATCTAAAAAAAAAAAAATCAAGAACAGACTAGAAACAAACATGTATCGGTCTAGGAAGGGTTTCAAAGCCATTTATAAGGCCTTGGAACGCCAATGAACCACGGGGAGAGCCATTATCCACAAATGGAGATAACTTGGAACAGTGATGAACCTTCCCAGGAGTGGCCAGCCTCCAAAAATAACTCCAAGAGCATAACAACGACTCACCCAGAAGGTCACAAAAGAACCCAGAACAACATCTAAAGAACTGCAGGCCTCACTTGCCTCAGGTAAGATAAGTGTTAATGATTCAACAATAAGAAAGAGACTCAGAGAAAATAACATACTTGGGAGAGTTCCAAGGCCAAAGCCACTGCTGACCAAAAAGAACACAAAGGCTCCTCTCACATTTACCAAAATGGCAAATATTCTGTGGACTGGTGAGACAAAAATTAAACTTTTTGGAAGGTGTGCATCCCGTTACATCTGGCATAAAACGAATACAGCATTTCATAACAAGAACATCATACCAACAGTCAGACATGGTGGATGTACCGTGATGGTCTGGGGCTGCTTTGCAGCTTTAGGACATGGACGACTTACCATAATGGATGGAACCATGAATTCTGAGCTCTACCAGAAAATCCTAAAGGAGAATGTCCGGCCATCAGTTTGTGACCTCAAGCTCAAGTGCACTTGGGTAATGCAGCAGGACAATGATCCAAACACAACAGCAAGTCCACCTCCAAATGGTTCAAACAAAGCTAAATTTAGGTTTTGGAGTGGCCTTGTCAAAGCCCGGACTTAAATCCAATTGAGATTCTGTATCATGACCTTACACAGGCCATTCATGCTGGAAAAACCCTCCAATGTGGCTGAATTAAAACAATTGTGCAAAGAAGAGTGGGTCAAAATTGCTCCACAGAGTCCACAGCAATGTGAAAGGCTCATTGCCAGTTATCGCAAACGCTTGATTGTAGTTGTTGCTGCCAAGGGTGGCACAAACAGTTATTAGGTTTAGGGGGCAATTGCTTTTTCACATGTGTTTAGAGGTGGATGTTCCTTTCAAAGAATGCATGTGATATCTACTCCCCTCTTACCGCATTCAGGAAGCAATGAAATCTTGATCACAAACCGTTTTTCACAATGATGACATAAAAAGATGAATAGAAATATGTGGGCATGTTAGTTTTGTCATCCTGAATAACTTGACCATTGTCATTTGATCAAAGTATGTTGTAGTTGATTTCCATTTTAAGGGACCACACGACAGCTAATGCTTGGTATAAAATCCCCAGCCTCACCCACTGCCCCTGCACTGCAGATGTTCTATGGTCATGTTAAGTCTGGTTTCCAGGTAAAGGGGATGACAAAACAATTCCTCTTCAAGAGAAGATTGGGGTAGAGGGGTAAGTGAGGATAAACTGGTTTCAGGTTCTGGAAGTAGACTGCACTTCCACACTGGCCAATCTGGAGCCCACCTCCCCTTGTTCCTTTATATTTCTGTAAATATAGAGCGGACCCTCGATCCTCCAGTCCAATGTTTAGTATAGCTTTAGGCTAATAAGAAAGAAGAATAAAGTTTTAAAATAAAATGTTGTGTAAATCACTAAATACATCCAAGCAGCATACGACATATTTAGCAATGCTGCCAAAAATGAGTACTTCTTTTATGATGTAGTCAATTAGATGGTATTAAAGATTTTAACTATACTACTAATCTATTTTGCCATATGAATACAAATACCTCCTTCATGCTTTATACTCAGTGACACTTAGGGGTGTATTTATATTTAAAAAAATATGTTGATAGCTGCACGTAAATTCATACTGTCCAAATTGGCCGAAATCAAGTGTTCTCAGGCTATATTCTCTGTAGATCAAATGTTATTCATTAAAAAAGGGTGAATGGGGAAAATTTGGTGTTATGGCCACTAAATGGCGATCAGTATCATAAGAAATAAATATGCTCCTCAGCTCCATCTAGTAGCCATAATGTTGTATTTTCCCGATTTGCACTGTTTGTTTTTTCAACAAATAACATTTGATTTGCAGAGAATTTAGCCTGAACATTTGATTTTCCCCTATTCACACAGAATGAATTTACATGCAGCTTTGATGGCCGGCAGCTATGCATATTTTTTTTAAAAAGACACCTCTTATGCCTCGTACACACGATTGCGATTTCCGACAAGAAAACCGCGTTTTTTTTTTCAGCAGGAAAACAGCTGAAATTTGTCTTGCATACACACGGTCACACTAATCTTGGACGAAATTCCGACCGTCAAGAACGTGGTGACGTACAACACGTACGACGAGCTGAGATCAATGAAGCTCAATAGGCAGTTCGGCTCTTCTGCTTGATTCTGAGCATGCGCGTTTTTTGCGCGTCGTAATTGCATACAGACGAACACGATTCGATTTTTCCTGTCACAAAAATTGAGATCCTGCTCTCAATCTTTTCTTGGCAGGAAAACTGACAGAAAAAGTGTGATGGAGCATACACACAGTCAGGAATCGCGACAAAAAGCTCACATCGCACTTTTCTCTTCGGGAATCGCGATCGCGTGTACGAGGCATTTGTTGATGGCCGGGTGCACAGAGAAATGCACGCTGGGAACTGGGAGAATGAGAGCGTTTAAACTTCCTACAAACAAAAAATGTTTGCGTTTTACCTCTTTTCTTTTCAGTGAGAGATTGGCTTCCAAGCAGTACAATATGTAACTCTGATCAATGTTGTGTCTGCTCCCACCACCCTTCTACTACATTACTATTATTATTAGTGGGAATGCTCAGCAGCATTCCCACTATTGTTATTCGTTTTTTATTCCGTACGTTTTTTGGCTCTGCGTAACTTCTGCATACTTTCAGCTATTAAAACCATTCAACTTTTAAAATGTTCAGCTCTTTCAGCTAATGATGGGACTTCTTCAACTTTTTTTTCTACTATTTATACTTTTTAAAATATTAAGCTTTTTAACACTTTTTTTAACATTGAAGTGAATGAGAGCATGCTTCAAATCCTTGAAATCTTCTTCCGCTCCCAAAAGTTTCAGCTCCTTCATACTTTCACCTACAGACGCCAAACAAAATTTAAAATGTTCACAAAATATTCAGCTATCTTTTCAGTTTGATATCTTTTACACTTTTACTGAAAAAGCTGTCTACCGGTTTTAAGCTATTCATCCAGTTAGCTTTAGCAATTCAGCTATTCAGCATTTCCACGCATTTTCTGCAGGAAATGCATTTTCTAGTTATTATCATTATTCAAGATTTAGATAGTCCCAACAGTTTGTGCAGCACTTTACAATTAAAGGGAGACGGTACAGTTATAATACAATAAAATCGGGTTAAGAGGGCCCTGCTCATAAGAGCTTACAATCTAATAGGGTGAGGCAAATGGGACAAAAAGGTAATAACTGTGGGGGATGAGCTGATGGAAGAGTTAGGTAGGCCATACATTACAGCTGATAGGGGAATGCCTTCTGTAGAGATATTGTATTCTGACATCCCGAGGTTTCCCAGCTGTCAGAATACAATGGTATAGCCACCGGCAGTGATCACATGGAAAAAACAGACAGGCTGGTTGTACTGAAGTCAATTGATGCATCAACTTCAGTACAACCAGCCTGCCCATACATAACTCAAAACTCAGATGTTTCCTGCTGAACCAGCCAAATTTCCATCTGTCAATGGCCAGCTTTAAATGTTCAGTTGTTATGGTAAGTCATCCAGGTCTGATGTTTAGAGAAGTCGGGCGGCACAGTGGTATAGTGGGTAGCACTTTCGCCTAGCAGTAAAAAGGGTCACGGGTTTGAATCCTAACCACGGCACTACCTGCCTGGAGTTTGCATGTTCTCCCTGTGCCTGTGTTGATTTCCTGCTGTTTCGTCCCACACTCCAAAGACATGCTGGTAGGTTAATTGGCTTGTGTCTAAATTGGCCATAGTATGTGTATGTATGTATGTGAGTTAGGGACCTCAGATTGTAAGCTCCTTGAGGGTAGGGACTGATGTGAATGTACAATGTATATGTAAAGCGTTGCGTAAATTGACAGCGCTATATAAGTACCTGAAATAATATTACATCATATGAACGGAGATTTTTGTATCACAATTTACACCTGATATGCTGATCAGGAACATGGTCTCCTGCACATAAGCCTGTCAGAGCCATGGGCACGTATTTTCTTTTCTGCAGCTGAAACTGAACTGGTACTATATATATATATATATACTCTATATAATATACTATACCAATTGGTATGATAATAATGCTTAGCAAATTTCACCATGTTAGAAACATGAAGGCTGCCATTGTCCTTCCCTATTGAAAATGCATGGCAAATATGCCAAACCTTTGAGTTCGCTACTTTGAGTTGGTGACCTGTAACAAGCACACAAACACAGACTTCTGAATTTCCTTATCAAGTGAAAACTTGTTCCAGTGAGTCAAATCTTTGGCGTCAGCACAACATCCAGGCAACTAGCATTTCCTAGAGGAGGGTCAGCAATGGCAGTGCCTGTATTTCTGTCTGGGGAATACATTGACAGATGGGCAGATACGACGGAGCTTGCAATTCTTTCTCTGATCTGTGCCAAGGAAACACCCTTTGGTGCCTCTTTCCACTCAGCACTGTACACCTTATACTTATCTGCTAATTAGAATCTATCACTGGAAGCTTGTTTCTGATGTATTCTCTCTGTGTTTAGCATACAGAGGGCTTTAAGAAGAGATGGTTCACCTTGGATGACAGAAGATTAATGTACTTTAAAGATCCTTTGGTAAGAGAGTGCTTTATTAGTGTTTAATGCATCTGACACAGTGGGATGATGAAGGCTGCATTCTCACTGCCTGTTGTGATTTGTACAGAAAGTTCTTGTTACAATTTTTTTTATTCATGCTGATCTGAAATAATACCACTCTAAAGATTGGACATTTTGTTTAAAGTGGTAGTAAACTCTTGTGTATTTTTACGTACAGGCAGTGGCGGCTGGTGCTAAATATATTGGGGGGGGGGGGGACTATTGGAGTCAGGGGGAATGAAGAAATGTGTCCTGAGACTCGATTGGCTAGGGAGTCCTAAGACTCCCTGGCCAATCGGGTCACAGGAACTGCTTCCTGATTGGCCAGGAGGAGAATCAGGATGACAATAGCGAATATTAATTCGCTATTGTCACACAACTGGGTGGGATCACTACGCACCCCAAGCCCACCCTTTTTTGAAGCCAATTAGAACCTCAGGCTCTAATAACGTGCTTAAAAAAAAAAGCCCCCTCGGAATCCATGCGCCCCGCATGTAGATTAAGGGCCGGACGCATGGATGGGCCGCCACTGCCTTAGTACCTCTGCTGACATAGTACCAGTGTTCCGCCTATCACGGAAGTCCTCTTGTCCGAGGATGATAAGACGTCTGTGATAGGCGGAACACTGAACACAGTGTCAAACGCCTATCATGGAACGGGACGGGACCAGGGGGAAGCCGTGACTTTTAAACAATGGATGCCCACAGCCCTTCAGGTACACTGACCACATTGTCAAACGGCTTTAACGGGACGGGACCAGGAGGAAGCCGCGACTTTTAAAAAATGAACGCCCGCAGCCTGTCAAGAATTTCAGGTACGCTGCAATGGGCACAGTGAGGTTGCAATGGGCACAGTGAGGTTGCAATAGGCACAGTGAGGTTGGGTACAGCGAGGTTGCAATGGGCACAGTGAGGTTGGGCACAGTGAGGTTGCAATGGGCACAGTGAAGCTTGCAAATGGGCACAGTGAAGCTGCAAATGGACATTGTTGACCCTCTTTTCCGCTTACAGTAGCTGCTGCATTCTCACCCTAGGCTTATACTCGAGTCAATACATTTTCCCAGTTTTTTGGGGTAAAATTAGGTGCCTCGGCTTATACTCGGGTCGGCTTATACTCGAGTATATATGGTAATAATTAGGTTTAGATATAATATTTGTGTTAATGGTCCCCCCATAGTGCAAGCAGTAACTTACGATCTTCCTGTTGTAGGATGCCTTCGCTAGAGGAGAAGTTTTTATAGGGAGCACAGAAAACCGCTATAAAGTAGAAGAGGGACTTCCACCCACCATTCAAGGAAATCACTGGCAGTACGGAATCACAATAACAACTCCAGACAGAAAGTTCCTTTTTGCTTGTGAAACAGATACTGACCGTTCTGAGTGGATTGCAGCCTTTCAGAAAGTTCTCAGTAAGCCAATGCTTCCACAGGAATATGCAGGTAAGAATAAACACTTACAGAAGTAATTTATTGAAATGCCATATGAACTCTGTTGGTCCCAGATGTTGAGATTATGTAATCATGATTAAATTGTCATAATCCTGATCCTCACAATTATTTTTGGGGACACATTTCTGAATCGTTCTTACATTGGGGGGTTATTGGAAGAATCCAATTCCCAGATTGTCTACAATGATGAACCAGGTTGCAGCCCAAGATTCATTCATCTAGTGCACAGGTGTCAAACACAAGGCCCGGGGGCCGAATCTGGCCCTCCAGGCCATATCATGTGGCCCTCGCACCTCTCCTGCAGCTGCAGGAGAGCTCCAGTCCTCCTCCAGACCCTTACTTTCTGATTTCAAGCAATGCATCCAGCTTCTTCCCAGCAGCAGCATAAGGAAAGGGGAGTACACTGTGATGTAATGGAGAGTAAGGGACTCAACTTCTGATGGTGGGGTGGCTCTTGACATCTAATGTAAGGGGAGGGGATGCGCTGGACATCTAATCTTACAGATACAACCGGCCCTTTTGAGGGCAATCATAATGCTGATGCGGCCCACAATGAAATTGAGTTCGCCACCCCTGATCTAGTGTGTCAAGTTTAGTCATTTATTTTGAGAACAAGATAGTTCAGCATGTAAGGCATGAAACTGTGCCATGGCTATATCAGAATGGTTCCTCCAAGTGGTGTAGTAAGAGTGACTTTGGATCTCACAGGTTATATTTGGCTGAATGACTCAATATCCGCAAGTCCTTAGCAAGGGCTGTCCTTGCTATGTGCTCATAGAAAACCTGTCATAAAATAAATACACTGCAATTGCTTACCTTTCCTTTTCAAAAATTCTAGTAACCTGGTTGCCATACTGAACTTCTTGGCTTATGATTTTGGAAAGAGACCTAGAATAAAATACATACTAGTACTTATGGCTTTTCCCCAATGTTCTATCATGAGAATTTTATATTAAATGAATTGTGTTTGTAGCATCTGGAAAATACTGATGACGTGGAACCAGTTCATTTGAAGTGCAACTCCATATTTGTTGAGAAAGAAAACCCAAACAATACAATCCCCTCTAGGTGAACTACAGTGCCTTAAAAAAGTATTCATACCCCTTGAAATTTTCCACATTTTGTTATGTTACAACCAAAAATGTAAATATATTTTATTTGATAGACCAACACAAAGTGACACATAATTGTGAAGTGGAAGGAAAATGATAAATGGTTTTCAAATTTTTTGCAAATAAATATGTGAAAAGTGTGGGGGGCATTTGTATTCACCCCCCCCCCCCAGAGTCAATACTTTGTAGAACCACCTTTCACTGTAATTACAGCTGAAAGTTTTATGGGAATGTCTCTACCAGCTTTGTACATCTAGAGAGTGACATTTATGCCCATTTTTCTTTGCAAAATAGCTCAAGCTCTGTCAGATTGGATGGAGAACGTCTGCGAACAGCAATTTTCAGGTCTTGCCACAGATTTCCAATTGGATTTAGGTCTGGACTTTGACTGGGCCATTCTAACACATAAATATGCTTTGATCTATACCATGAGGTCAATGTTCCAACAAGGGAGGGGGGAGGAGGGAGGGGGAGAGGGAGAAAAAAGGATTTGTACATTCTAGGAAGAAGAAGGGGGGATGGAGGGGGGGAGAGATGGGGTGGGAGGGGATGGGGGAGGCAGGGAGGAAGGGAAAAGGGATCTGTATTTGTACTTCTGAGGAAGAGAGAGTGAGGAAAGAAGGGAAAGAGGAAAAGAAAAAAGAAAGGGAAAATCAAATGACTGACGTATATTGTATTACATATAACGTAAGAGGTCTTAACTCTCCTGAAAAAAGGCATATGATATTAAGGGAGCTGGAAAGGTATTCCGCAGAAATTGTTTTCCTCCAGGAGACACATCTAGCTCTAGAGTCTAACACAAAAATATACTCGCGTGCGATTCCAACCTGGTACTATGGAGATTCCCCAAACAAAAGATCAAAGGGAGTAGCCATAGGTGTGGGGAAGAATATAAGTTTTATAGTAGAAGATAGAAGAGTTGACCCTGAGGGTCGCTATCTGTTCCTAAAAGGGAATCTACAGGGAAAAAAATACACATTAGCAAACGTATACTGCCCAAATAACCATCCCAAAAAATATTTGAATAGGATCTTAAATGCTTTGATGGACTTTAAACAAGGTCATGTAATTCTCGCAGGGGATTTCAATTATTCAATGGAACATAGTCTCGATAATACGTCTGGTGTACCGATAAGAGATAGTAAACAATTAAAATTGGTTAAAAAAAAAATACATAACCATCAACTAGTAGATCCATGGAGGGTGGCACACCCAAGTAAAAAAGATTATACATACTATTCAACGATGCATGACACGTATTCGAGATTGGACCATATATTAATTGACCAAGAGCTTTTGGAACACGTAGTGGATGCCTCTATAGGAGTTACATCAATTTCAGATCATGCCCCCATAATGGTAAAAATAAGATTTAATAACATAGAACAAAGAAAGGGTACATGGAGTTTAAACGAGGACCTCTTAGATAACAAAGAAGTAGGTGAGATAATATCAAGGGAAATAGAAGAATATTTCAAAATTAATAATACACCAGAAGTAAGTGTGGCAACAATATGGGAAGCTCATAAGGCTTGTATAAGAGGTAAACTGATAGCCAAAGGAGCGGGGGAAAAGAAGGAAAGAGATCTAAATAGGAAAAATCTATTAAAGGAACTGAACGATCTGGAACAAAAAGATAAAAAACAGGTAGACAGAGAAATACACCAAAAGATAATAATTAAGAGAGGTCAACTCAGAGATTTGATGGAACAGGAAACCAGAAAAGTATTTAAAAACGTAGCAAAGGTAAGGTACGAGTGGGGGAACAAGCCTGGGAAATACCTAGCAAGAATAGCAAAGGAGAAAAAAACGTTAAAATACATAGATAAAATAAAAAAACAGAAAGGAGAGATGAAATTTAAAACATCCGAAATCGCAGAAATATTTAAGACATATTATAGCACATTAAATGACATTAGAGTGAAAGAGACACGACAGGAAGAGGAAAACAGGAAACGTAGAATACAGAAATACCTAGAGCAAACTAACTTACCAAAGATAACAACTGATAGTGCCGAGAGTGTAGAAGACCCAACTACGCAAGAAGAAATAAAAAAAGCCCTCAAGAAACAGCAGGGGGGAAAAGCCCAGGACCCGATGGATTTCAGATTAAGTACTATAAAAAATTAAAAAAACAGTTGGTCCCAGAGCTATGTAACTATTTTAACAGAATAGGGGACGATGTAGAAATAAGGAAAGAATCTCTCCTTGCCAATATTTCTATTATACCAAAAATAGGAAATGATGGAACTATATGCTCCAGCTACCGACCCATAGCGTTATTGAATACAGACATAAAGCTATACGCAAAAGTATTGGCAACGAGATTAAAAACGTTAATGCCGGAACTAATTAACGCAGATCAGGCAGGCTTCGTGGCAGGGAGGGAAGGGAGAGATAACAGTAATAAGAACTCTATTATTAATTCAGAAAGAGAGAGAGAGGAAACCCCCAGTCGTACTCATGTCAATAGATGCGGAAAAAGCATTTGACCGAGTCGACTGGGGGTTTATGATGGATACACTCAGGTATGTAGGTCTGGGACCAAAGTACATGAGATGTATTAAAAACCTATATACCCACCCAACGGCTAGGGTAAAGGTAAATGGGAGTGTGTCGTTGGTATTTGAGATGTATAATGGAACGAGACAAGGGTGCCCGCTCTCACCCCTCCTGTATGTGTTGGCATTAGAACCATTACTGTCAAATATATGGAATAGTCAGGATATAGGGGGGGTGAGAACCGGAGAGGAGGAACATAAAGTGGCTGCGTATGCAGACCACATACTCCTATACCTAACAAGGCCAAGGTTGTCATTGCCCAATGTGATCAAAGAAATAAAAAAATATGGGAAGCTTTCAAACTTTAAGATTAATCCAATTAAGACAGTAATTTTGAACTTGGGTATAGACAAAGAGGAAGAAACATTATTACAGAGAGAATTCCCGTTTACCTGGGAGAAAAAAACTTTAACATACCTAGGAATTAAAATAACACCAACGCTAGAAGGACTGTACCCGGCCAACTTTATTCCTTTATTAAATGAAATCAAAGCAGAACTAAAAAACACCTCTAAGAGACCCATTACATGGACAGTAAGGATCAACATATTAAAAATGATGACCCTACCGAAAGTGACATATAAGCTTCAGATGCTTCCAATAGAAATACCCCAATTTTTCTTTAAGCTTATTAGAACGATTATCTTGAACTACATATGGCAAGGTAAAAAGGCTAGAATTAAATATACACTGTTAACCCGGGTGAAAAAAAGGGGGGGGTGGCCCTACCAGATTTAAAAAGATATCACAAGGCGATTATATTAGCTAGACTAGTGGAACGGGCAAATCCACATACAAAAAAGAAGTGGGCACAAATGGAAGACACTTTAAGTAAGACTCATTTAAAAAAAAAACATATGGATACCACCGAAATTTAGAGAACTAGGTAAAGAAACACATAATATAACTAGAAATGTATTTAAAATGTGGGATACACTGTATAGACACGAAAAATGGAAATATAACTCTCCATTAATTCCATTAGCAGACACAGAGTTCTTCATACCAGGAAACGGCACACGATTGGGAAAACAAATGGGAACTGCACAATTAAAGGACATTACTTTACTAGGAAAAATAATGACAAAACAAGAGTTAAGTAAGAAGCACGGGTGGAACCAGTTTAGTGACTGGGAATATCTCCAAATAAAACACCTAGTAAGCACTATCCCACAACCAATTAGAAACGAAAAAGCGCTAACCCCCATAGAAAAGATATGTAGTATAGAGAAGCCTCTGAGGCATGGTATATCGCAGGTATATAAAATATTAACAGAATTAGAAATGGAAGGATCACTACCCTTCTTAGAAAACTGGAGCCAAGACCTAGGTAAAGAAATAGAGGAAAAACAAATAATAGAATCAGTTTATAGTTTTGCATCCGACATAGCGACGATAGAAACAAATTATAAAAATATGGTACGTTGGCATTTGACACCAGAGAAAATGAATAAAATACATCCTAACAACTCCCCATTGTGTGGTAGGGGATGTGGGCAACTAAGAACGACAATTCATATGTGGTGGGAATGCCCAAAAATAGAGGAGTATTGGACTGAAATCCTGGATTATATTGAATTAGTAACGGGAGAAAAATTTTTACAAAACGCCTGGACATGCTATTCCACGGCACAAACAAAACAAAAAAGCAATACGGAAAAACGTTAATCCCATCCCTGCTAAACGCGGCAAAGGGGTTAATTCCAAAAAATTGGTTATCAATAAAAAAGCCAACCATAAAAGAATGGATACAGCAAGTGGACTATATCTCTGAGATGGAATACCTGAGACGGGGAGAGCAGGGAAGTGGGGAAAGTAACAGAGCAAAATGGGAAAAATTGAGAGTTTTCAAACTGTCAGATAAATATGCGAAGGGAATAATAGAAAAAGATAAATAATAGAACAGAGTAAGAATGGAAAAAGAAGGAAGGAGAAAGGAAAGAAGAAGGAGAAAAGAAAAGGGAAAAAAAAAGGAGAGAGGAGAAAAAGGAGAGAGAAAAGAGGAAGGAAATGACAGATCCGGGAGGGGGAGGGGGTAGAAGAGACGTGAGGGGGGGACACGGGAAAAGGGAAAAAAGGGAAAATGAGGAAAAATGTATATATTTGTATTATTTGTATGATGAAACTGTATTACACCAATGTGGGTGTGTGCTGTATATTTTTAACAGTTTTTCCAATAAAGAGTAAATTAAAAAAATAAAAATAAACCAGGGGTCTCAAACTGGCGGCCCTCCAGCTGTTGCCTCCCATGAGGCATTGCAAGGCTGACAATTGAGATGTCTAAAATAGGACTAGAACTAAAATGGCATTTTAGTCAAAAGACTATGACTAGGGGCATCTACTAAGCTGCTAAAAGAAAAAAAAAAAGAAGAAAAAGGCTTTTCTTATTTATTTTTTTCTTGATATTTAATGTTGGTAATATATTCAGCTAATTTGTGCAATGGCATTTATATATTACAGTCAATAGAGTTTACAGTTTTTTTTATAGTTTCAAGTTGTACCTGTACTTCTGCTTGTCCAAAAAAAAAATTTTTTTTCGTTTATGAAACTTGGTTTTATTTGTAAATACGTTGTATATCACAATGGCTAAATCTGTGACTGTAGTGCATGTTCAAACCTTAATACTAGGGTTGCACCGATACTGATACTGGTATCGGTTTTAATTGCCGATACTAAGTATTTGCACAAGTGTCGGTACTCGTGCAAATGCGCCGATACCTGAAATCGATACCTTCAGGTTCTGCTCTTTCATCTGTCAGTGGGATTCCCCACTGACAGAGGAAATGTATACAAAAGAATACAGGCAATCATAGGTTATTAAGGAGTGGGGCCGCCGCGTCCTTAACAACCGATGATGTTTCAGCTGTCAGTGGTATTTCCCTTCCCCGCAGTGGACCCGCCCCCTACCGCGCTGGCTCTGCTTTTTGTGTCCTCCAGGCGATGTGCTTCTCCTCGGGATCCTCTGCCTGTGGCTGCCGGGTGACAGATCTGCCTGGTGAGTAGTGTGTCCTGCACTGAGCCAGGATTTGCTTCCCCCCCCCCCCCCCACCTCTGAAGACTTTCCCTAAGTGTCTCAGCTACTGCAGAACTTCTTGGAAGGGGAGGGCAGGTCTGCTCGGTGTTGTAGTGCAGTGATTGGCAGTGTGTGGGTTCCCAAATACCCCTCATCCCCTTCCTTCCTGCATATACAAACCATAACAATAACCCCCTTCCCACCTGTCAGTTTAGGTGGAAGGTCATGTCTTGGTAGGTTTGCAGTTGTGCCATACTTTCCATTTTCGGATGATGGATTGAACTGAGCTCTGTGAGATGTTCAAAGCTTGGGATATTTTTTTAAAACCTAACCCTGCTTTAAACTTCTCCACAACTTTATCCCCTACCTGTTGGGTGTGTTCCTTGGCTTTCATAATTCTGTTAGTTCGCTAAGGTTCTCTAACAATCCTCTAAGGGCTTCACAGATCAGCTGCATTGATACTGAGATTAAACAACACACATGTGGACTCTGTTTACTAATTAGGTTACTTCTGAAGGCAATTGGTTCCACTTGATTTTAGTAAGGGGTATCAGAGTAAAGGGGGCTGAATACAAATGCACGCCACACTTTTCAGATATTTATTTGTAAAAAAAAAAAATGAAAACCATTTATCATTTTCCTTCCATTTCACAATTTTTGCCACTTTGTGTTGGTCTATCACATAAAAACCCAATAATATACATTTACGTTTTTGGTTGTAACATGACAAAATGTGGAATTATTTCAAGGGGTAAGAATACTTTTTTAAGGCACTGTATATGCATTGTGAGTATTTTAGTAAACTGTTGTAGATTTATACCTTTATTCTGAAGAAATGTTTGTTTTGCGATGTCAAACTGATTTCTGAATGGACTTCTGTCTTAGAGGAAGCCTTATGTCTTGTTTCATTAGAAGATGCCTACAATTTAACTGTGCAAATTTTTAACAGAAACCGTTAACTAACCACACAAGCAATACATTATATATCTTACTTGTACAGTACAGGACACAGGCATATTATTTATACATCATTGCTTATGCGTGTCTACCTTCAGGTGATTGGACACTGGTAAAGCTTTTGAGGATACACCCCTAGGGTGCCTCCCTATAACCCTATCACACTTCATGAGTCCTCAGTTTTGTGCTAGCGTCTGAAGATGGTGGACCTTTTCTCCTTCACAGAGAATATCACCCTTATAGCTTAAGCAGTTTATTATTTTTTCTTTATAATTGTATCTTCAATTTCCTCAATCAACTATCTTCCCATACCAATATAGAAGCAGTGTATCTGGATTTGTACAACCTTGGTAAAACCTTGGGAACAGTTCCCGTTCATTATTGCAGGCCAATATTTGCTTTGCTGAGGCCAACACAACACTCAACCTCAGAGTGACGATGTATCCTGTGCATTGGAGCAAGAGCCGGCTCTATCACCAACTTCAGCATCTGATTCTTGTTCTATTTCAGGCAAAGTGGTCTGAAAAAGGAAAAAAAAATGGCCTATCTGACTAAAGCAAAATTCTCTGTATCCATGTCACATTGCCTCGGACAGATTATGGCCTTAATACAGCCATCTTCGTCCAGGGCCTAGAAACATCATGCCTCTTCCCCTAATACTGTTTCTAAACTTGAGTTGGATCCTGATATACTGGTCCTAAAGGGCGCAGATATAGATGGGAATGAAAAGGTTATTAAGGCAGTATTGGAGGAAGCTGCGGAAATTTTTTCTTCCCCAGAATGTCACTATATTGAAGCTTCACTCAACATGCTTCCTAATGTTAAAAAGCTCATTGCCTCTATGCACAAAACCCTTGGCATTGTGCATCCTGACTGTCCTTCGTCTCGTCATGCCCCTATGGGTACAAACAGACCTGGAAAAACCTGCAAAACATTCCCCGTTCATGCACAGATAGAATCTGCAGTAGAAGACAAACCCATAATGGATTTTCACTCTTCCTAAAATAATTAAGAAAACACTGTTAAAAGATCGCTTTTCTTTTTCAGGCCCAGCTTTGCAACTAGCCCTCGATGCAATTTCAGTTTGTCGAACTGCAGTTAACTGGACTAGGACAATGAACCACCAACATGACCCTGTATTTCAGGATCTTGCTGAGCAAGAGCAATTACAGCAATTTCCTTCATCTTTTTTGTGCATGTCCTAGTACATTTCATGAAACAAATCTCCATGATGGCTCTAATTTCCATTCACGTGTACAGAATCTTATGGCTTAATACTTGGACATCTGAAGCTGCCTGAAAAAGTTGTTCTACGTGTAGCACACAGACCCTTTTTCTCCTGCTTACCTCCACCTGCAGAGTAGGGCACACCATGCCACATATCCTCCTGGTATAAGAGGTTGAGCGGTGTTCATACAATTTTTGGGTCCTGCAGCGAGTTACCTCCTTACGTTGGTTCTCGTTCCTAGAGTGTAGGGAAAAGTCTATTCTCTTTCCTAAAAGAAGGCCAATGTCCAGACTGTTTTAAACTCCAACAGACGAGTTTATTTTTCTTGCTTGGAACTTAGTGGGAAAAGGTTAAAGATAGAGATAGAGTTGGGTAGGGAGGTAGGTTCAGGCACGCGGCACCCATTTACCCTCGTCGCCACTCAAGCCTGAGTGGGTATTGCTCACCCGGATAGATTCCTCTCACGGTTCTAGCAGCCAGAGTGAAGCATGAACAGTTACTTTAGATTTTGTCCCCTTCAAGGACAAGTTCAGGAGATCCTCTGCCACAGAATCCTTTAGTTCCTGAATCTAGAACTCTCTAGCGCCTGCAACTTCTAGAGACCATAAGTGCCAGTGTGGCACATCACAGGAGCTATTGTGCAACTCACGGAATCCTTCCCTCCGATAGGCAACCAGGCCTCTCCTGAGACAGTGACTTCCTTCACCGATCCTCCGGACAGGTCCTCCCCTGGTTTCCTCTCTTTCAGAGCGGGCCACCCTCCCTCGGGTACCCTGGGACTCCGATGGTTTGGTTGTAGACCCAGTTGAAGGTACTGGGCCTACCTGGAACACTATAGCCTCGGGCTGAAGGTGCCCGAGACTTCTCGATCAATTCACGCACCCCTTGCCAGCAGGGCCAAAGGGCGCGACTCGCCACCAGGGGGTCCCCCTTGGAATCCCCCGGCCAATCTCTCCACCTAATGGCGTCTGCCCATTATGTACCCTCTCCCGGCATGCACAGCAGGTAGACCACGCCCACTGCACAGCTGCCGAGAGAGGACACCCAATCACGCTACAATGCCACCTGTGGTTCGACCCAACACCTGGGCAACAGCGCCACCTGCAGGTCAAGGGGAAGTATACACCCAGGCAACACCACAGCAGAGCAGAGTCCAATCTAAAGAATCAGAAAACCTGAGCCAAACTATTGCTCAGGCTGCCCTTAAATTTAAGGCACAGCGACCCCAATTTCGGGGGTCCGCTACACACACATATGCCCTACCAAGGAAAACATCTATTTCATGAGGCACTTGACCAATTCATCAAAGGGATCACTGTTGGGAAGGTTTTACTTGTTTACAGTGGAAGGATCCGAAAAATCCCAGTCCTCGGGAGCCCCTAGGTCCTCCAAACACAGAGCACCCGTTTGCTCTAACCAGGCTTCAACTTCAAAACATAGGTTTAGCCCTTCCTTTAAGCTCAAGGTTTGGTCCACCAAGCCTTCCCTTAAGCACGCCTCACAAATGAAAAGGGCACCCACACTCCTAAGAATGGGGGACATCTGTTAAAGTTTGCATGTCAATCAATTGGTTGTTTGAAAAGAGTACAAAATAGAGTTCAAAACACCACCCCATCACTGTTTTCTTCAAGGACAGTTAGAATTTGCAGAATGCTCTGAATCACCTTTTGTCACAAGGAGTCGTTGTACCAATACCACCATAAGACACGTTCAAAGGACTCTATTCAAATTTGTTTATGGGTACCAATGCCCAATAGGGGTATTTGTCTTATTCTGGACTTAAAATCTCTCAAAAGTTTCTTTCAAATTCTAAAATTTTGCATAGAATGTGCAAGGTCAGTAAAGTCCTTTCACTGACTGACTACAGCTGCAGTCAGCTGTAGCTGGTTGGATTGATCCACTGGATCCACTGGCGAAAGGACTTTCTACACATTGTGACATGCCTGTTTCTCTACTAGACTTGTGAGTGCAACAGTTACTGTTTGTATTTTGCTCCACTGAATAGTTATACTATGCTATGAGGCTGTTTTCTCCCTTTGTTATTTGCAGATTTCCTAAGCCTAGCACAAGGAGGTAGCTAGAGATAATATTCAGTATTTAACAACTAGCTACATCTCCAGGGCTTGTTTTTATTATTGTTTTCACAATTTGTATGCTCTAAATATGATATAGGGTTACTCTCATTTATATAATATTGAGTCATTTTATTATTACTTCTGCCAAAACACAAATTTCATTCATTTGCAACATTGTTACCTTTTTCTGCCATTATGGTTTTCATGGAATGTTTCCACATGCTCCCAGTGGTCAGTAACAGCATTTTCCTGTTTTTTGTGTTTTGCATGTTTCCATTTACCTACCTCATCAATGCTTTCTGCACCTTGCACTGGCAGACAATCACTTTCAGCTTGTCACATTGCCCTTTGACCACTTTCATTTCCAAAGTGCTCACAGGTCTTAGCACCTCTCCTTGCTCTTTTAAGAACTCAGGGTCCAAGTCACAGGCTATCTAGATTCAGATAGACAATTCTGATTCTCTCAAGGTCGTTGGCCAGATTATCAATTTCACCAAATCTGCTATCCAGGAGTTGTTTTGTCTGGAATACTTGGATCTGGTTCTGGACACATCCCAAGTGAAATTATTTCTCCCATAAAAGAAAGTTCTCCCTTTAGGAGCATATGCTCAAAAATTGAGATCAAAGACACATCCCACACTGAGAGTTTAATGGTGGCTTCCTTCAAGGCCCAATTTCATTCAAAAAATCTCCAGCTAAACAACTTGTTGACCTAGAAAAAGCATGCTCCTTTTCTCGATTTGCCCATGCTCCTGTCCAGCCAAGCAAGGAATTCACAGTCTTGGTGGATCACCACCCTAACCCTAGCAGTGAAAAAGTCCTTCTTTCCCTATAATTGTATGTTTATCACGACAGATGCAAAGTCTTTTAAGCTGGGGAGGAGTATTCCAATTCCTGACAGTCCAAGGAGCATGGTAACTGGGGGAAATCAAGCTCCCCATCATCAACTTGCAAAATTTAGAGCAGTTTAGCTAACTGTAGCACTGGACCCCACTTCTAAAGGGACACCCAATCAGGATGCAGTCAGACAATTCCATGACTGTGGCCTACATCAACCATTAGGGGGCACCAGGAGTCTGGCTGTTTTCAAGAAAGCAAACCAGATAATATCATGGACAGAAGCTACTGTCTAATGATTTCTCTGGTCCACATAACAGAAGTGGACTATTGGAAAGAGAATTCTCTCAGCCGCCATTGCCTGGATCAAGGGGAATGGGCCCTTCATGCAGAGGTCTTTAACCTGATATGCCAAAAATGGGAGACTCAAGACGTGAATATCCTAGCCTTCAGTTTCAAACAACAAACTATCTCTTTTTGTTACCAGAACCGAGGATCCTCTATCTTTAGCCTCAGATGCCTTGATAATCTCCTGGTCTCAATTCAGGCCAATTTACACCTTCCCTCCAGTGCATATCCTACCTTATGTGCTGAAGAAAATAGGGCAAGAGAGGAAAATGGTGATACTAATTGTACAAAACTGACCCAAAGGAACATGCTACATAGACACTCTAAGTTGGGTCTTCTGGCCCTTGTTTTTGTGGGCCTGCTGGCACAGTTCTGTTTGGCTCATTATTGTCTACCCTTCCTATTCATTGCTTGGGGATGTCCCATGGTGTATGAATAGTCTGCCTGTCCATACTATACAATTGACTTGCTTTTAAATACCATATCTTTGGTACAGTACAGGACACAGGCCATCCTCCCTTAATTTTCTTTTATTTACTCTGCATTGCTTGCTACAAAACTGAGGGCTCACAGAGTGGGGTATGGTTATAGTGGAGGCACCCTCTCTACAGTCTACAGAATTAAATCAAAAGGCATTTTTTAATAACACTAAATTAGAAAACTAAAATTTTTAAAACAAGGTGGTATTTGGAGTGTCATAATTGGTAGGGTGGGGGTGAGTTGTTTGTTTGGCTACAGATCTATTTTAAGGTGAATCTGTGCTTTGTTTTTGCAGGCAAAGCAACATGTTTAATTTCAGCCCCTGCAGGAGCTTAGACCACTCCACTCAGCAGCTGAAGTAAGGGGAATAAGACTTTTCTAAGCTCTAAGTAGCCTCCTACCCCATGTGACAGTGCTGAATGAATTAGTGGCCAATTGTTAAGTACAAGCACTGTCACATGGGAGAAATGGGAGTAAGTGACATGCTTCCTCATACTCAAAATGTAATCGATTTCACTTCTCTCTCAGGAGCTAAGCAGAACAGCAGGGAGTATGAACAGAGCGTAAATACAAAAGCTGACATTTTAGGGAGCTTTTTTCCTATAATGGGATAGCGAAAAGCAAAGTGATTCTGCTGCTGTAGGCAGTTGTGTATACTTCGGGGATGTGATTTGGGTCTCCCTTTAACTACAAATCTTTCTTTCCAGTGGAAGCCCACTTCAAGCATAAACCATAGCACAGAGGGTTCCTACAACTGTTTACAAGTGCACAAGATTTATGGCAGAGCAAAAATATATCTACAAGGTGAAGAGACTATTAAAAGGGAAGAATGGGAACCCCACTGTGATATACTGAGAGCAGCTCTGCCCAACAAGTTCTGCTTTCCACTACAGTTCATCCAAGGACTGAGCATGCCAGCGTAATGTCTGTCTATGTGTTTCGTGCCATATCCATCCTCGGCAGTGGCCTCAGTGGAAGAGATTTATGACGTTTATCCAGTAACTGAGGGGAAATTCATTATTACACAGCATCCAGATGGTGCATTATCCAAGGATCATGATAAATTTCAACTGAATCTTTTTTAATGAAGTGTAGAAACTTGTCTATAGTCAACATTCCCTGAGTGACTTTTCCTTTTCTCATGTGAATGACTATTTCACAGAAAAATTACCCCATCTTCCATAGTATGGGCATAATTGTAATTCTGATTAAACCACTAAACCGTTAGGTCTCTGGCTATTTAAGAAGATTCGTTCTAAATGATAATTCAGTTGTAGACTGGAACAAGGGATCTCTAAATATAATCATCACTTATTTTTACTTTTCTGGCTCTGATGCAAATCAACAGCCTTCTGGCTCCTAATGTGTGTGCCATTCCGTCCATTTGTCGAGAAGATAGGCAACTTGACCAAGCACAGAAGAGAGCTGAGTTTTGGGATTTTTGCATTACCAGTGTCACTGGTTACACATGCACACATGGAATTTAGAGTACTCTGTCAAATATTTAAAGTGCTTCTGTGCCCAATGGACATTAAGGCATTTACACATTCTTAACAAGCAGTCAAAATAAGTCATCACCCACCTCTCTAGCTGCTTGTACTGTGAAGTAGTTAATTCTCAAAGATCAAAACAAAGACTCTAAAGTCTGGTTTGATCCCATTTCTAACAGCTCAGATACACCTGCTGTGTGTTTATATCAGAGGGCTGGCAGGCTGCAAAGATTCTAGTGCAATAGAAAGTAATAGGTGAAAAAAAAAAGTTTCATTGCTTCTATCATGAACTTTGATAATTAATTTCTTCACAGTGCCTATAGGTGTAGAGGAGAATGAGTATTTTGTTTTAAAATGCTTTTACTGTTGATTTGGAATATGCTAATATTTTAGTGTGCATGGGCATAGGTTAACCTTAAGGTAGGAAAGTCTGTCATTGCAATAGACATGAACAAGTTCACTTGATGTGGTGCATGTGTTGACAGCAACAGAGCAAGGTCCATATACTGAAATTGTGCAATTCATAAGAAGTCTAAAGGAATGCTGGTGATGTCATTCAGAAAAACTATAGTGCAGAAAAATAATTATTATTTTGTCTCTCACGCCTTATTTATCACACACAGCTAGCCTGTTAAAAAATGTTGAGAAGTTTTACATTACTGTTTACCACCTTCACTGCATCTGTCCACCTCCAGAGTCAACTGTACTCTTACCTACCTTACCTTACCTTATTGCATTGTATGCATTGCAAGAAAGGTACAGTATGGATTTTAAAGCCAAAATTGTCTAGGGACAAATTAAAAAAAAAACAGGGTGCAATAAAATAGTTATATGTCTCCCCTTTTTGTCTTGTTAAATAATCCCTCTGCCCCAGCAGAAAGATCCTTGTCTCACACCTTTCTGCAGCATGCAAACAAGCATTGGAGGTCTGTAGCTGTGACTCAGTGGGGGATGTTGCAGACAACTGCAGAGAGACCACTGGTCTCACACAGAGGTCTGTGCTCCTTCACTATAACAAAGTGTGAGATAAGGGGTGAGATAGACATATAACACTACTTCACGGCATTCAATTTTATTGTTAGCATTTGCTAAGAGGCTTCAACTAGGCTTTAAAACATTGTGGGTACGGATTTTCTATTGGAAGCTAATTGTATTTATGCTGTAAAATGTCTGTTTTATGTAAAACATTATTTGATAGCAGGATGAGAATCTATGACTTGATTTATTGGTGAACCATGCACACCCTGGTATGCCATTGGGGGAGGGCAGACCTGGCTAAAGATTTAAAGTATATTGGCCCTTGGCCACTCAACAGGTCTTAGTAATGAAATCTGGGTGCACTGGTCATTATCAGAGAGAACTAATGCTTTAAAAATGTTTATATATATATATATATATATATATATATATATATATATATATATATATACACATACACACACACACACACACTATATTACCAAAACTATTGGGACGCCTGCCTTTACACGCACATGAACTTTAATGGCATCCCAGTCTTAGTCCGTAGGGTTCAATATTGAGTTGGCCCACCCTTTGCAGCAATAACGGCTTCAACGCTTCTGGGAAGGCCGTCCACAAGGTTTAGGTGTGTGTCTATGGAAATGTTTGACCGTTCTTCCAGAAGTGCATTTGTGAGGTCAGGCACCGATGTGGACGAGAAGTCCTTGGCTCACGGTCTCCGCACTAATTCATCCCAAAGGTGTTCTATCGGGTTGAGGTCAGGACTCATTTGGTGGAGGGGGGGTTATGGTGAGGGGTTGTTTTTTAGGGGTTGTGCTTTTCCCCTTAGTTCCAGTGAAGGGAACTCTTAAGGGGTCAGCGTACCAAGACAATTTCATGCTACCATCTTTGTGGGAACAGTTTGGGGATGGCCCCTTCTTGTTCCAACATGACTGCGCACCAGTGCACAAAGCAAGGTTCATAAAGACATGGATGAGCGAGTTTGGGGTGGAGAAATTTGACTGGCCTGCACAGAGTCCTGACCTCAACCCGAGAGAACACCATTGGGATGAATTAGTGCAGAGACTGTGAGCAAGGCCTTCTAATCCACATCAGTGCCTAACCTCACAAATGCGCTTCTGGAAGAATAGTCAAACATTCCCATAGACACACTCCTAAACCTTGTGGACAGCCTTCCCAGAAGAGTTGAAGCTGTTATAGCTGTACAGGGTGGGCCAACTCAATATTGAATCCTACGGACTAAGAGTGGAATGCCATTAAAGTAGGTTCATATGCATGTAAAGGCAGGCATCCCAATACTTTTGACAATATACTGTATATATACAGTATCTCACAAAAGTGAGTACACCCCTCACATTTTTGTAAATATTTTATTATATCTTTTCATGTGACAACACTGAAGAAATTACACTTTGCTATTATGTAAAGTAGCAAGTGTACAGCTTGTATAACAGTGTAAATTTGCTGGCCCCTCAAAATAACTCAACACACAGCCAATAATGTCTAAACCGCTGGCAACAAATGTGAGTACACCCCTAAGTGAAAATGTCCAAATTGGGCCCAATTAGCCATTTTCCTTCCCTGTTGTCATGTGACTCGTTAGTGTTACAAGGTTTCAGGTGTGAATGGGGAGCAGGTGTGTTAAAGTTGGTGTTATCGCTCTCACTCTCTCATACTGGTAACTGGAAGTTCAACATGGCAAAGAACCCTCTGAGGATCTGAAAAAATAAATGTTGCTCTACATAAAGATGGCCTAGGCCAGTGGTTCTCAACTCCAGTCCTCAGGGCCCACCAACAGGCCAGGTTTGCAAGATAACTTAAATGCATCACAGGTGATATAATTTGCTGCTCAGGGATTGCAGTATTCTAGTCTGCATCTCACCAAGGTAATACTTAAAATCTGGCCTGTTAGTGGGTCCTGAGGACAGGAGTTGAGAACCACTGGCCTAGGCTATAATAAGATTGCCTGAAACTGAGCTGCAGCATGGTGGCCAAGACCATACAGCGGTTTAACAGGACAGGTTCCACTCAGAACAGGCCTCGCCATGGTTGACCAAAGAAGTTGAGTGCATGTACTCAGCATCATATCCAGAGGTTGTCTTTGGGAAATAGACATATGAGTGCTGCCAGCATTGCTGCAGAGGTTGAAGGGGTGGGGGTCAGCCCATCAGTGCTCAGCATCATATCCAGAGATTGTCTTTGGGAAATAGACGTATGAGTGCTGCCAGCATTGCTGCAGAGGTTGAAGGGGTGGGGGTCAGCCCGTCAGTGCTCAGACTATACGCCGTACACTGCATCAAATTGGTCTGCATGGCTGTTGTCACAGAAGGAAGCCTATTCTAAAGATGATACACAAGAAAGCCCACAAATAGTTTGCCGAAGACAAGTAGACTAAGGACATGGATTACTGGAACCATGTCCTGTGGTCTGATGAGACCAAGATAAACGTATTTGATTCAGATGGTGTCAAGCGCGTATGGCGGAAACCAGGTGAGGAGTACAAAGACAAGTGTGTCTCAGTCAAGCATGGTGGTGGGAGTGTCATGGTCTGGGGCTGCATGAGTGCTCCGGGCACTGGGGAGCTACAATTCATTGAGGGAACCATGAATGCCAACATGTACTGTGACATACTGAAGCAGAGCATGATCCCCTCCCTTCAGAGATTGGGGCGCAGGGCAGTATTCCAACATAACTACCCCAAACACACCTCCAAGACGACCACTTCCTTGATAAATAAGCTGAGGGTAAAGGTGATGGACTGGCCAAGCATGTCTCCAGACCTAAACCCTATTGAGCATCTGTGGGGCATCCTCAAATGGAAAGTGGAGGAGCGCAAGCTCTCTAACATCCACCAGCTCTATGATGTCGTCATAGAGGAGTGGAAGAGGACTCCAGTGGCAACTTGTGAAGCTCTGGTAAACTCCATGCCCAAGAGGGTTGAGGCAGTGCTGGAAAATAATGGTGGCCACCAGTGGCGGCTGGTGCTCAACATTTTTTGGGGGGGGGGGGGGCGCGCAAACAAACTAAAAAAATAGGAAAAATACTGAAAAAAAAACATTAATTGCAGCCTCACTGTGCCCATCAATTGCAGCCTCACTGTGCCCATCAATTGCAGCCACTGTGCCCATCAATTGCAGCCACTGTGCCCATCAAATGCAGCCACTGTTCCCATCAATTGTAGCCACTGTGCCCATCAAATGCAGCCACTGTGCCCATCAATTTCAGCCAATGTGCCCATCAAATGCAGCCACTGGGCCCATCAAATGCAGCCACTGTGCCCATCAAATGCAGCCACTGTGCCCATCAAATGTAGCCACTGTGACCCCCTGGCGGCATTTAAACAGCACCCCCCACCCGCTGACCGGCACTTACCCCATCTTGGTGGCAGGTCAGGCAGCGGGTGACGGCCACGAGCTGTGGGACAGGCAACGAGACAGGCAGCGGCTCCTGTGTGGTGGCTCCAATAGGATCGCCTGTTTTTCAGCCAATCAGGTGATGGGTACCAGACCCGCGATTCCTGATTGGCGAAGAGGCGGTTCAGTGTTAGAAAAGCGAATATTCATTTGCTTTTCTAACACACCTGGGTGGGCTCCAAGCGCAATGCGCTGCACTCCGAGTCCACCCTATTTTGAAGCCTATTAGAGCCTATGGCTCCAATTGGGTGCTTCAAAAAAACAGCCCCGTCGCTGTAATTCACGCGTCCGGCGTCCTGAAAGGGGCGGACGCATGAATAGGGGATGGCCGCGGTGGCCATGGATAGATTCATGCTATGCATGAATCTATCCATTACTCATATAAGGGGGTGGCCTGATAGAGGGGGCGGCACCCACTGGTGGCCACACAAAATATTGACACTTTGGTCCCAATTTGGACACTTTCACTTAGGGGTGTACTCACTTTTGTTGCCAGCAGTTTAGACATTAATGGATGTGTGTTGTGTCATTTTGAGGGGACAGCAAATTTACACTGTTATACAAGCTGTACACTCACTACTTTACATTGTAGCAAAGTGTCATTTCTTCAGTGTTGTCACATGAAAAGATATAATAAAATATTTACAAAAATGTGAGGGTGTACTCACTTTTGTGAGATACTGTGTGTGTGTGTGTGTGTGTGTATATATATATATATGTAATTACTCAAACGTTAGAGCATTTGTAATTGTAAACGATGTATCAGTCTCTTGAGAAAATGTAATATAATGGTTATTTACTATATATTTATTAGCACTCATTAATGTGTAAAGACTTTATACCTTTTTGGTTTAGGTGGGTCATATAATACCCTGTTATGTGATTCTTGCACTGATTCAAAGTGGGAAATATAGAGTTACTACATTTACATCGATTTTACCACTCAACTGGATGGACTTATCAGTGATTTCTGTGGTGCTACAAAGTCACATTTTCATGCTCTGATGGAGGCTCAAGACATCCAGGGCCTTATGTATAAATGTGTTTTTTCTAAGGACAGGAAGCACTTCTCCTCAGCCACCAATCAGCCCTAAAAGTTTGGAATTGTCTCCCTTACAACCACCTATCAGACACAGTCTTTGTCTTTGGCTAGGTTCACACTGCTGCAAATTCAAAATTGCGAGATTTCGCGGCTGCGATTTTGACTCAAATTTGCCGCGATTCGCGGCCGTGATTTCAGGGAATGCCAGTCTATAGAGCTGAATTTGCATCGCACATGGATCAAACTCGCAGAGGACCCTTTTTTCCCGCAGCTTAGATTCGCAACGCATTGATGTGAACAGCACTAATGTAAAACAATGTTATTTAAATGACTTGCGAATTTGAGCGATCGCAACGGCTCAAATTCGCAATAGAATTCGCAGCAGTGTGAACCTAGCCTAAGCCCTGGTTCACACTGGTGCGTTTTGACATGCGATTTGGCATGTCAAATCGCATGTCAAAATGGCGGTATTTGCTGCAAATTTCCGGCTATGGCACTGTCCTAATCGGTGCGACGCCGCATCTGCGGTGCTGCACCGATTTCAAAAAGTAGTTTCTGTACTTCTTTTTGCGATTTTGGCCTGCAATTTACATGCAGAAACCTAAATCGCGGCCGAAATCGGGACTGACCAGCGGGAGTGAAATCGTGCGAGTTCAGTGTGAATCTGGGCTTAGGCTGCGAATTCTTTTGCGAATTTGAGCCGTTGCGATCGCTCAAATTCGCAAGTCATTAAGTTTGATCCATGTGCGATGCAAATTCAGCTCTATAGACTGCATTCCCTGAAATCGCGGCAAAATCGCGCTATTTTGAAATCGCAGTAGTGTGAACCGGCCCTTTATGCCATTAGTCATATTGACCATGTTCATTAGCAGGGCTTTGTATAAAGAATTTGGAAGATTTACCTTTAACAACCTATAAGAATAAAATGTGTAATTGTTTGTATTGCAGATTTGAATGTGGTTAACTCCTCCATGTACCTTCCATATGTATAGATACATTCCTTATGTTCACTTCCCTTTATCAGCAGTTGAAGATGTATAGAACAATGCAATGTCCAGTGCCAGCTCCTCACCATACTACTAGATGGCCCCAGACTGCCAAGGGCTGAATTCGGTGGTTTGTGGTTTAGGTGCCTGTTAGTTACGCACATGCAAAGCAGGCATTGGGAGGGTACTGCAACACAGCAGGGTCTAAAATTGTGCCGTATAGGGCAACAAAATGAATAATAAATAATAATAATAAATGAAATATCCATTGACGAACACAGCATGATGGTAAATAAACAAGCTAAAGTTATGCTGCCATCTAAACTAGAAAAGGACACTACGCAAATTAAATAAATAAATAAATAACAAGCCCCTAGACGCTATAACCTTTCCCACCTTCCCAGTTTTAGCAAGCAGGAACCAGTAGTATATGAGTGGAGGGAGCTATGTCCGTCAATGGAATTGGAGAAAATAATTTTACAGTGAGTACAGAAATCCTATATTCTCTATTGTCCATTGAGAGACACAGCTTGATGGTCATTAAGCAGCATAGGTATGTCCAAAAGCAGTCCAAACAGACAGGCGGACAAACCAAAATAACACAGGTGAACTAGCCAAACAAAAAACCCAAAAGTAGAAAAAAGGTGAGGCAGATACATTTCCTTAAAAAAAACAAAAAACTTGGAGAACATGTAAACAGAAGACCAGGTTGCAGTCTTACAGGTGTGAGCCTGATGATGAAAAGCCCAAGAATACTCACTGCCTTCATTGAGTGGGCTTTATCTCACAGGGGAAAGGAGGAGCTTTATCTCACAGCTCTGCACTACCGGTCAAATCTACCTAGAAATAGTAAGACAAGAAGCCAGTGAACCTCTTAGGGCATTCTGGAATAACAGAGGAAATCAAATCCATCTACCTAAAAGAAAACAGGAATGGAATTGAGGAAATGGAACTATTTTGAAGATGGATACCATCAATCCCAGCTATCACATACAGCTCAATAGGACTGAACCTGACTGCAATTTTCTCAACCTCTATTAGGGTAGGAAAACATTGGCTTTAAAGGTTTCCGTGGGAAGACCCAAGCCTTCTAAGTGATGCGACTGAATCAGAGATGACTTCTTAGAGGTTCAGAATCCAGAAGACCAAAGTCATAGGGGTTCAACTCCAGTGGCAGTGGATCTTCAGTAAATTGATGAGTAGAAGACGATCCAGAACTAGAATGAGAATATTTTTGAATACTGTCTGAGCCAAGGTAAAGCCAAAGGGTTGGCCCAATGGCAAAACAACAACTCAGATTACCTGGAAAGATGGTAATATGAAAATCTGATTGTTTTATATTGAAGGATGCCAAGAGGTTTCTGCAATCAAAAGACAATAACTAAGTGCAAAATTTCCATACAAAACATTGGGAGTGTGCCTCCACTTTTGTTGAGAAAATACAATCAATTCTGGGTGCTCTATGTACATTGCAAAGATTTTAAACTTTGTAGCAGAGTCCTACCTTTTTCAGTTATGAAGAAAAAGCGATTTGTTCCACTATGTATTTGCAAGACTGATGTATGGGAGGGTCTGTACTGAATCTAACCACCTGGTGCACTCCCAGTGTTCTAATTAGAAAAGTTGCATCCCTATAGAAGTATTTCATCCTTAGGGAGTATGTCACCAAAAATGAAATTACTATTGTAGAAGATGTATAAAATTTAGTGGCAATCACACAAGCAGGCGATTTTCATTTCTGGGGCATTCTGTACATAAATGGTAAAGAACACTTCTAGGTTGCCATATTACATTGCGTTTTTAGAGTTTTAAAAGTTAATATCATTAAATGAAAAAATGTTTTATGTGGTTATTTTGTACGCTATGTTATTTTTTTTAACGAAAGTAGAATTCTCTTTTAAGGACAGAAAAAACATAGAGAGCCATGAAGTCCAGAAAGGACAAATTCTTTCTAATGCTGCGTACACACGACCGTTTTTCATGACGAGAAAAATGCAATTTTTTAATTTGGTCATTAAAAACGATTGTGTGTAGGCTCCAGAGCATTTTTCACGACGTGAAAAATGGGCATTAAAAATTTGGAACATGCTCTAATTTTTCTCGTCGTTTTTCACGTCGTTGTTTTTCTCGTCATGAAAAACGGCCGTGTGTAGGCTTTAACGACGTGAAAAAAACGCGCATGCTCAGAAGCAAGTGATGAGACGGGAGCGCTCGTTCTGGTAAAACTAGCGTTCGTAATGGAGATAGCACATTCGTCACGCTGTAACGGACTAAAGAGCACGAGGCTGAAAAGCGCGAATCGTCTCTCACCAAACTTTACTAACACAAGGATCAGCAAAAGCAGCCCAAAGGGTGGCGCCATCTGAATGGAACTTCCCCTTTATAGTGCCATCGTACATTTCGTACGTCACCGTGCTTTGCTCAAGCATTTTTTTTCATGATCGTGTGTAGGCAAGGCAGGCTTGAGAAGAATCACGTCGCGAAAAACTTTTTTTCAATGACATTAAAAACGGTCGTGTGTACGCGGCATAAGACTCCTTCCACACGAGGCAGATCCGTTGCGGCGGAGTCCGCCAGCTCCCGCCAGCTCAGCGGGAGATCTCTCCGTTGATCTCCGCTGAGCTGGCGGATGACAGGTCCCTCTCTGCTCACTGAGCGGGGAGGGGCTTGTCGAGCGCCACTGTCTCCTATGGAGAGATCGGACGAAAACGAACAGCATGTCCCGTTTTCATCAGATCTCACCCGATCCGCCATGGACTGATGGCAACGTATCGCCATACGTCTGATTTTAGCGGGTCGGATGTCAGCGGACATGTCACCGCTGACATCCGTCGCTCCATAGGCTTGCATGGAGCGCCCGTTCAGGTCCGCCGAAAAAAACTGAGTGTCCGCCCATGTGAAAGGGGCCTAAGGGTTTCAGAACTGCAAACCAGAATGGGAAGGATAACCCCCTGTTTCAACAATACTTGAATAATTGAAGAACGTACGTTCAATGTTGAGAAACAGAAAGTACTTTCCACATTTATGGATCGTTGCCTGGTGTCAGTTATTTTATCCAGAAAGAGCAAAAAAGGTATTCTTCCATGTACGGTATTCATAACAAGACCATAATACATCATTGCTCCCCCAACAAGCAGGTAAGCCAAACTGCCCTGCAGCTCTAGACAAAAAGTTTACAGAGATATATCCCAGCTAGCATCCAGAGCAGCATTGCACATAAGGATCAACACAACAGTCTTCAGGTCAACCCATCAGCCACCAGGTTCCTGCATAGGGCTTTAGGCCAAGCGAGACAAAGCCTGGAAGATGAGTTCAGAGGCAAGTATGGTTTGAAGGGGAAATCCACTGCCACAAGGAGTAGATACATTTAGAAAATGCTTCAAACCTCATGTCAAAGGAGTCCTTAAAGGCTGGAGTGTCTTCCATAGGAATAAAGAGAGGAGAAGACCATTTTGAGACAAATCCTACAGAGGAATAGAGTGCCAGGAACCACATAAGGAAAGGAGATGATTTTGGTGGAAAGCTTAGGTCTATGAGAACCAAACATCGGCACTGAGAAGTGGAAAGAACAATTGAATCCTCTAACTTAAAATGGAATTCACAGTCTCTATTAAAAAAGAAACAGTTTTCTAATCATTAGATTAAACAGCTGCTGACTGAAATTCAGCTTGTGGGGTCTCCTCCTTTTAAAGAAAGAGAGTCCAATGACAAATGGATACGTGTCAGACAACACAAATAATAGACATCTTTGCATCAGATTCTGCTGGGGAAAGTGGAGAAGGGAGATTGAAAGTCCTTGTTATTAGAGGGAGCAACAAATTGCACTAACTGAAGCATGAATCCTCATATACCACAGCAAAATACATCTAAAGTCAAGCAGGCAGAGTAATCAGTACCTGTGAAAAAAGAGGGGTGTCAGAAATAGCTACTAAAATTCCCCACATGGAGTTGAGAAAGCACAGAAATACATACATTTTCTGTACCTAAATCAAACTTGCACATAGTGCAAAAATAGGATTTTTTTGTACTCACCGTAAAATCCTTTTCTCTGCCGTCCATGGACGCACACAGCTCCTTAAATCTTGACAAAGTGGGTTATGTTCCTGTTCATAGGAGAGGACTAGGCAGAACATGTTAGTTATCTTAAAACATGTAACTTTAACAGAGTTGAACAGCCCCTCCCAGGTAGCGGGCCCTCCGTACATAACCCTCCTACCTGCAGCCAGCAGCCTCAGTTCGTAGTAAAGCAGTACAAACTAAAAAAGGAGGGGTGGGTGCTGTGTCCATCCATGGACGACAGAGAAAAGGATTTTAGGGCGAGTATAAAATAATCCTATTTTCTCTTTTCGTCCATGGACAGACACAGCTCCTTAAATCTTGACAAAGTGGGACATCCCCAAGCAGTGTCAGAAAAAACGAGGGGTGGAAACAGCAATCAAAAGAAGACTTAACTTCACCCCAAACAAACAGAGCCCCTCACGTAGGAGTTGCAACCTCAAACAGCCGCCTGCAAAACCTTGCGGCCAAGGAAGCATTCGAAGATGCACACACATGAACCTTGTAAAACGTTGGGAAAGTGTGAACAGACCACCAGGTTGCCGTCTCACACACCTTAAAGACAGATGCTAGATGACGGAAAGCCCAGGAAGCACCAATTGCCCTGGTTGAATGCGCCGTGACAGGAAAGAGAGGCGCCCGCCCATAAGGGCATAGGCCTGGATGATGATCAGCCTGATCCACCTAGAAAGGTGGCCGATGAGACCGTCAGGCCCTTCTGTGGACCAGATACTGGCACGAACAGTGAGTCAGAACTCCGAAACGGAGCAGTAGCAGACAGGTACACCCGTAGGGCACGTACCACGTCCAAGGTATGTAGCGCAGCCTCCTGGGATGCGACGGCCGAGGACACAAGGATGGATACTGTATTATCCAGGCTGCTCTATACAGCCGAAATCCCACTAGTGATGAGCACGGGGACACCCGAGCGACATAGGACAGGGTAGACCAGAACTCCTGGACTCAGCAAAGCACAATGTCCTCATTTAGGTGAAAAGTCGAAAACACCTTAGGAAGGAATGAAGGTTGCGGGCGAAGCACCGCTTATCCTTATGGAGGACCAATTAAGGCGACATGCAAGACAAGGCCGCCAATTCAGAAACCCTTCTGACCAAAGTAATGGCAACTAGAAAGGCAACTTTTTGAGAAAGAGTGGAATCTCCCTGATGTTCTCAAAGGGAGGTTCCTGAAGTACCGAGAGCACTAGAGTCAAGTCCATGGAGGAAGCGGTGGTCCAATCGGGGGAACCACGTGTCGGACCCCCTGCACACACGTACTTACCAGTGAGTGAGCCACCAGAGGCCATTGGAAGAAGACAGCCAAGGCTGAATCTTTGACCTTAACAGTGCTCAAGGCAAGGTTCAGATCCACTCCGCACTGAAAGAACAGCAGGATCCGAGAAACCGGCTTTGTCCGTGGGCACCCGGCCATCTCATCACACATAGAGATGTAGGCTTTCCAAGTGCAATGGTAGATCGTCCAGGAAGAAGGTTCCCGGGCCCTCAACATGAAGGGGATTATCGAATCTTCCAGACCACGGTCCCTTAGTACCTGGCTTTCAATAGTCAAGGCGTTAAAGCCAGCAACTGTAAAACAGGATGAAGCATGGGACCTTGAGACAGAGGGTCCTCCCGCATTGGCAGCCGCCGGGGAGCGTCAGCTACCAGTCTCCCCAGGTCGGCGAACCAGGGACGTCCATCTGGACCAATCTGGGGCGATTAGAAACACCAGAATCCCCACGGCCTCCACTCTGTGGAGCAGACGAGGAAGCAATTCCAGTAGGGGAAAGGCATAAATTCCCCATGGGGCCACCAACGCGTCCGACGCGTCTGCCCAGGGAGCCCTGGACCTGGCTACAAACCTTGACACCTGCGATTGAGTAGAGAAACCAGGAGATCCACAACTGGTGTGCCCCAATTCCGACAAAGTAATTGAAAACACCTCCGGGTGAAAAGACCATTCCCCTTGGTCCAGCATCTGGCGACTCAGACGGTCTCTACGCCTGGATGTAAGCAGCCGATAGAGCCGGCACTCTTCTTTCGGCCCAACTTAAGATGCGAGCGACTACCGAATCTGCGGCCGTCCAACTGAAACCTGATCAGACGCCCCTGAAGTCTCTGCGACCACTGGGAGAGGCGCAGTCTGATCGCTCGAATTTCGAGGACATCGATCGGCAGGCGAGATTCTTCCAGACTGTGATGCCGTGTACACGAAAAACGAGGAACGGCTTGTTCCCCTACACACGGACGGTTTTCCCGACATTTTTTCTCTTGGTCGAGAAAAACGACCGTGTGTGGGCTCCCCGGCAGTGTTTCCCTATGGGAAGACTGCCGCGGAAAAAATGCAGTGAATCACGACGAGAAAAATTAGAGCATGTTCTAATTTTTCTCATCGTGATTAATGCCGTTTTTCTCGTCGGGAAAAATGATGAAAAGCCCACACACGGTCGTTTTTCTCGTCAAAGAGGAAAATTTTTATTTTTCCCGACGAGAAAAATGGTCGTGTGTACGCGGCATGAGGCTGGCGTCCGTCGTGATCACAGTCCTATGGAAAGGAAGGAACGACCTCCCGGACTGAAGAGCCGGGAAATGCAGCCGCCCTCTAAGGGAAGCCTTGACCAGGTGACTTACCTGAATCTAGAGACAATGGAGATCTGTTCCAAGTGGACAGGATCCCTTCCTGCAATACTCGAGTGTGGAATAGGGCAGACAGAACTGCCTCGAAGGAGGCCACCATGAGGCCCAGAAGGCGTGCAAAAAAGGGGAGAGACAACCATTTGCGGGATGCCAACAATTTCACCGCCGACTGGAGCATCTGCAACTGCTCCAAAGGAAGGAAGACCTTTGCCTCCAAAGAACTCAGGATCAAGCCTAGGGACTTCAGACACTACCAACACCGACTTCTTATGTTCAGTACCCAACCAAAGTCCCGGAGGGTCTGACTGGCTATAGACATGTCCTCCTCTAATTCGTCCAAGTAGCCCCCGATATCATCGTCTCGCTGTCTCAGCAAAGCCCAGATCGGGGCGAGCACCTTGTGAACAACTCTTGGTGCCGACGCTAAGTCAAATCGCAAAGCGCAGAAACCTCAGATGGCTGTTGCAGATGGGAACATGCAAGTATGCGACCCTGGTGTCCAGAGACGCCAGAATTCCCCAAAAACAATACATACACACACTGTGTATGCATTAATGTTCTTACTGTGGCGCCGAAGACGAGCATGTCTTTGGAGTGTGGGAAGAAACCGGAGTACCCGGAGGAAACCCACGCAGACACAGGGAGAACATGCAAATTCCAGGCAGATGGTGTCGGGGTCCGGGTTTGAACCAGTGACCCTCTTGCTGCCAGGTGAGGGAGTTAATCACTACACCACTGTGCTGCCCTACAAGGTATTGAATGCCCTGAGGTCCAAGATTGGACGGACACCGTCCTTTTGTGGGACTACCAACAGATTCAAATAGAATCCATGAAACCCTTCCACCAGGGGCACAGGTAAAATTATTCTGCACCAGAGCAAGTCTTGTACTGCTCCCATCAAAGCAGAACGACGAGCCGGAAGGAGAGGAAAAATTTGAGGGAAAGATCTGTTTGGCGGACAAGAAGAAACTCTATCTTGTACCCCTAAGTGACCACCCCGCAGACCCACTTGTCAGAGAGCAGAAAGATCCACTGAGCTACAAACTCGCAAAATCATCCCCCCCCCACCCTTGAGTCGGGCAGGGACAAAATATCATGAAGTAGCATGGTATGTTAGCCGGCACATTCGTGCACACACCCAGGGACGCTTCTGTCCCCCAGCTAGAGCCTTGTCAGCCCGGGAGGATCTACTGATGAAAATACCACTTCTGCACGGAACCGGAGGGCCCCGGCCAATGGCGCGGCTCCTTCCCCTCAGAGCACTGTGAGGGAAGAGTGCTCTTACCTCCAGTGACATCTTAACAATGTCGTCCAGCGAGGTACCAAAAAACCTCAGAAAGGCAATCTTCCAGAGCTCACCTGGGAGCTTAGCCAGCGGACCAGCATTCCAGCCAATCAGGCGGCGCAGTACCACCGCAGATACAGAGGTTCTGGAAATCATTTACATACACACACCGAGTATGTATTAGTGTATATATTTTTCCCGTGGTGCCGAAGGCGTGTCTTTGGAGTGTGGAAGGAAACCGGATCACCCGGAGGAAACCCACGCAGACACAGGGAAAACATGCAAACTGCGACGGGGCCAACCATTCTTGGATTGTCGCAGCCATATATAGGTCGCAACACCGGCCCCAGCATCCCCGCCTTGGACCTCCTATCAGAAGGGTCCTGTAGGATAACGGACTGCCATGCGCCGGGGGACCACAAGGACCTCTGCAGCCGTTCCCATTCCTTATTTATGAACTTATCAAAGAAAGTAACATAAGGAAAAAACTTCACAAAGCGGGCAGATTTGTGTGACCTAAGGGAGACAGACTCCTCTGCGGAAGTCCCAGCTGCATTCCCAGCTGGGGAGTGTCCCGCACAGCATCAGAAGTGCCCTGACAAACATTTTCCAGAATATGGCGGGGGAGGGGGCGCTTCCTTACCCCCCTTACGCCCACAATCCATTTCTACCTTGGCAACAAAAGGTTCCAGGACTATCTATAACGTATCCGTGGAAACCGCAGGTGCAAGGGCACCATTTGCTGCCTCTGGCAATGTATAGGGAAGAAAGGTCACATACTGACTCCATAAACTCCCACTGACAGCTCTCAGGGACCAAGTGAAACACACAAAAGCTGTGAGGAGAAAGAACTGCGCTGTTCAGAAAGCCAGTGCTAGAGGCCAAACCCACTCCAAAATGGCCACCAGACGCCTCAGATAAAAAGGGCGCGGACCACAAAAAAATGGCCGCCTGAGGCCAGGGATGTGGACGAGAAGGCCTGCAGAGACTCCCAGGAGAAAGACACCCCTCACAGAAAGCGGACCCTGGTGCCCCACGGTCCCCCACAGGGACTCGGAGCCCCCCCCACAGGTACACCCCGGTTGCAGTGGGCCCTAGGGCAGGAGGGGAAAGGGCGACAGAGAGCAGGGAAAGGGAGGACAGGAGAGCCCCTAAATCCCGGGAATGCCCAGCTGTTCCAACCTGCCAAGACAGGAGGAACCGTACTTACCCGTCCTTGCGAGGACAAGCTGGCACGTCCCTGACAGACCCACAACCGATGGTACGGAGTAGCTGTTGGCCCGGTCCACTGTGAGTGAGGCAACAAGCAGCCCAGTCATATGTGGAGCATGTGCTCACCGGCCACCCCTGGAGCCATGGGGTATGTTGTGGTCAGAACCAAGCGCGAAGCAAGGGACTGGCACGCTCGATGGCCGGAACTGGGAAGACTACAAGGATCTATATATCGAGCTTGTCGCCCAGCTGGCAGTTGATAGAAGATATCACAAAAAAAGAAAATCCTTCAGGACTCTGGGTCCAAATGGAGCCACGTCCTTCTCCTCTGCTAGGCAGAAAAAAACTGAGGCTGCAGGTAGGAGGGTTATTTACGGAGAAACCGCCCCCTGGGAGGGGCTGTTCAACTCTGTTGAAGTTACATGTTTTAAGATAACTAACATGTTCTGCCTAGTCCTCTCCTCTGATTTAAGGAGCTGTGTCCGTCCATGGACGAAAAGAGAAATAGGACTGATTAGAAGATTCACCGCAGCCACAGGCCCAGTGGCTTTCTGCTTGGTGCCAGGTATACCAGAGGTTGGACTAGCAGTTAACTTACCACTGGTCACTGCAGACATTTTTGCAAAATACCAGAGATGTGCCAAACGCCACTTTGCAGATGAAAAGTACAAGAGGCACAAGGGAAAAAGCTAACACAGCCAACTCTCCACACAGAGGAAGCTGCATTAAAGCGGAGCTCCACCCTAAAGTGGAACTTCCGCTCATCGGAACCCTCCCCCCTCCGGTGTCACAATTGACACCTTTCAGGGGGGAGGGGGTGAAGATACCTGTCTAAGACAGGTATTTTCACCCACTTCCGGGAGTCCTCTCTGCGGGAAGCACGTCACTTCCCGCAGAATACCCCTAGTGTTCTGGGAGACAGTCAGAACGGCGCAGCGCGACTCGCGCATGCGCCGTAGGGAACCGTCAGTGAAGCCGCAAGGCTTCACTTCCTGGTTCCCTCACCGAGGATGGCGGTGGGGGCAGCAGAGTGACGAGCGATTTCTCGTCCTCTGCTGCGGACGTCGCTGGACTCCAGGACAGGTAAGTGTCCTAATATTAAAAGTCAGCAGCTGCAGTATTTGTAGCTGCTGGCTTTTAATATTTTTTTTTTCGGCGGAGCTCCGCTTTAAGGAAGTAGCTGGGTCTCACATGTTCTAGCATGCTCTCCTACACACCCACTGGAACAAGTCAGAAATTCAAATGCTGGTTGAGCCAAAACAGAGCTTGGTCACCTCAGCAATTCTTAGTGCAGAGACACGAGTAAATGGTACTACACCGGAAACTTGTTAGGCAGAGAAACGGTAGAAGATTCACAGTGGATGTTGAACCTACACAGCGTTTAGTCAACTAAGCAGCGAACAGCCCCACATCTTAATGTACAAAATTGCAAAGTATAATATTGGCATATAATCATATTAGAATAAATAGGAAAGAGGAAAGTATTTAACCTCTCCAGTCCTACTGCTGGGTATACAGCAGTTTTTGCAAGTTTCTGTCACATACAGTAGTCATGAACCTGCTAGTCATTAACAAGCAGCAAGTCTATAGAGGTGGGGTCAGGTGAAGTCCTGCAAGCTCTGGTCCCCATACTGTACAAGGAATCCCCACATATAATGGCCTGACCTTAGGAGCAGAGTCCTGTGCCACAGGAACACAACAGGGATTGCACTGTCGACTGCATGACTGTCGCAGCAAAAACAGCAGTATACTGACTGGGAAATTCTACTACACTTGATGACTAACCAGAGAGGCTTCCAGGATTTCAGTATCAGGCATGATTCTACCAGTAGCTGGTGATTGTAGGAATCTTCCAAATCCAAGGAAAAAATACAGCAAAGAGGAACGAGACATCCACCATAACTGACAAGGTGTGAGAGGGTATGGCCTCTAGGGGGCTGTCCTTCAGTTTCAATGGGGTGGATTTACTAAAACCAGAGAGTGCAAACTCTGTTGCAGCTGTGCATGGTAGCCAATCAGCTTTTGTCTTCAGCTTGTTCAACTAAGCTTTCACAAAGAAACCTGGAAGCCGATTGGCTTCTATGCAGAGCTGCACCAGATCTTGCACACTCCAGTTTTAGTAAATCAACCCCAGGGTGTCTAGTGTCCATTTCTCCTATAGACAGCAGTATAATCCTATGTTGCTTAATTACCATCAAGCTATGTTCCTCCAAGGACAACAGAGAAAATGTTGATGTAAAAGTACTGCACAGATGATGAATATAAGAAATTATTGTGGAAAAAATGTTATGGATCTATACTGAAACAAACACATAGTGTACAAAATGTCAAAAGAACCTCCAAATGCAAAGATCTTATTGTAAATTATTTAAGAAGACTTAACATTGTTAATTCCTTCGCTCCATATAACTATATTATACTAGGCTATTAACAGTGCTAATTCAATCAACTAGATTCAGAGCCTAGTCCAGACCTAAAGCTATAATAATGCTAAATATCAAGACAGGATATAAATTACTAAATGTAAATGTGTAAGGCAACTGGAATACATTACTCAAGAAATACATACAGTATAATATAACCTTCATAAAATGTAGACCAAATCAAGACTTATTATTATCCAGGTTGCTTCTATATGAAGGAGGATCAGTTTAATTTATTAACATTGTGTCTGCTTATTTTTACTGCAGCACTAGCATCAAAATAAATCAATGTTGTATATTATATACATTCCTGGATATTTATTTCCCTACATAATTTTCTTTCTAATACTAAACGAATACTGCCAATTCTTCAATGTATTGAATTGGCACTATTTGTTGAGCATTGATCAAATGTACCGAAATATAGCATCAAAGGAGTCTAATTATAAAAACAGGAGGAAAGGAAATAGAGCTGTTGCCTATAGTGATTAGTGTGATTTTTTTTTCATTCAAGTACATAAAAATGAATTGGTCACTATGGACAACTGTTTTTCTTCTTTCAAGTTTTTATAAACAGGCCTAAGTGCTGTGATAGGGGAGAGAACATGAAATGCATGTATATATTTTTGTAAATGTTTTTTCTTTCCGTATGCAAGTTTCAGTAAAGTTTTATAAGATTTGTTTTCAGCCTCTTGCACACTGATTTAAAATTGTTTACAATGTCCCTGTATACATAGGTGCGTAAACAAACGCTGCGTATTCTGCTGGAAAAAAAATTAAAAATCTGCGTTCCTGGTCAGTATTTTGTGTCAGTACGTGCAAATGCATGCACATGAGCAAAAATATTAATGAATCTTCCCTAGGAAATATATTGTGTGTGCAAAAACAGATTCATACGTGCATAACAATGCGCAAATACGTGCAAAACAAATGCCTGAATTTACATCCAAAAAAGCAGATGCTCAAACATCAATATCATGTGCAAGAGACCTAAAAATGTTGCCCTAAACTTGCAGCAAGTCATAGGGGACAATATTTTTCTACAACGTGTAATAATCCAATGCAGGTATCAGACAGGAAAAATGGGAAGACTTAGCACAGCTGTAGAATGGTTTCGCACTGTGGCATGGCATCTTATATGTAAAGTGCGCAACATGGTTTGCAATACAGTATCCTGTTACTTGGAAGCAATACCACTCACTTATAACGTAAGCGTATGTCAAGGCGAAATTATATATTTTCGTTCATATATTTCATACATCTCTGTGGGAGTAGTGATATTAAGATCCTGGCTGCAGCCATAATCCTGATATCAATTTCCTCAGCCAGTGATTCTGTACAAAGTATAAGAAATTTGAACTGCTATACAGCCGCCCGATCACTTTTACCTGTTGCACGAGATAGATTTAAAGCCCCCCCCCCCCCATGCAAATGCGCAAGTAGGTCCAACACTCATATATGTGAGTGAATCGCCCCGAACGCCAGAGTGCGAGCAATAATTCCAGCACTAGGCCTCCTGTTTGACTCTAAACTGGTAAAGGCTTTTAAAGTGTTGCCTATGGATACTTTAATGTACCGTAATTTGTCACCATTTTACAGGTGTGCACAATTTGTGACATGTTTGGTATCGATTTACTCTGTGTAACGTCATCCTTTATATTTTACCAAAAGATTGGCTATTATATTGTGTTTGTATGCACTAAAAGTAATTAAAGTGTATTTCTTCCTGAAGTTGTGCATTTGATAAGATGCTGTGCAAAAAATAATGCAGATTTTTACCTGTGTGAGAGAAATGTCACAGAAAAATACGTTTGGTGTACCAGGAATATAATATGCTCCTATCTTCCCATTTGACATGACAACACAGCTCTAGATTCCTAAGCAGGTGGTGTTAGCCCTGCCTAAGTCCGGGTTCACACTGGTCCAACAAACGCTCCAACATTGGGAGCTCATGTCACATGACGTGTGAAAATCAATGTTTCCCTATGAGAGATGTCTTAACTGGTCCGACACAAGTCGGTCCGACTTTGAAAATGCTCCCTGTACTACTTTGGTCCGACTTTGATCCGACTTCAATGATGGTCAATGGGCTGAAGTCGGATCAAAGTCGAACCAAAGTAGTACAGGGAGCATTTTCAAAGTCGGACCGACTTGTGTCGGACCAGTTAAGACATCTCTCATAGGGAAACATTGATTTTCACACGTCATGCGTCATGAGCTCCCACTGTCGGAGCGTTTGTCGGACCAGTGTGAACCCAGCCTTCCAATAGATTACAGAAAACACATTCATCTCCTCCCCTTCATTACCATAACCCCTTCTTGTACACAGGAGGTTCTCATTTCACAAGATTTCTGGCAGATCAACAGGTATCGTTTCACCTACTGAACAAATATACTATTAAAAGTGTTTTGTTTCAATTAAGCACATCAAAAAGTATAAAATAAAAGGCATTTATTGTTAAGGTATTACACGTACCATGACAGTGTGTTGTAACATGCATCTTTCTAACATGACAGTCTCCAGTATCACTGCAGTTTTATGCAAGGCGACAGCTCTGTCACAATACAGGAGCAGTAAACGTAGGTTTTAAATAAGATTGCACATACAAACTCAGGTCGGGTTGTGGGTAGGGTTGCATACTGCACATTAGGGCTGGATTCAGCACTACAGAAACAGCCTTGGACAAGTCCCTAGTCTAGACACAACAGAGCAGAAGCTGTTCTCACCTAAAGGATAAGTTCACCTTTGGAACATGTAGCATGTTCCAGCTCCTGCCTCCTATCCCCCCTAAAGCTCCCCTCCTTATGACAATGGGTAGGGGTTTCCTCTCACCAAACCTGTCACTTTTTAAAAACAGCGTCCCTGTGCAGGGCTCCACCCACACAGCCGCATCATTCATTCATTCAGATTCCTGTGAATGAATGAACTACAAGTACTGCCTGTGACCTCAGCAGACAGGCTAGTAGTGTCTGTGCAGCTTCTGCTTTCCAATTGACATCAATGGGGATGCATAGACCACCTGTGCATCCCCATGCAGGTGAACACAGCCTTGCACAGGTGTAAAGGAGCTCTTACTATGTTTTATTTAATATTCTTTTACAGTTATTTTTAATGTTTTACTTTAGGGGAGGGGGAGGCTTTGGTGAGACATCAGGGGTGTAAACAGACTCCTGATGTCTCATTTATGAAACAGAAAGAGGGACTAAGGACAGAGTCCTTAATCCCTTTATCTGCAGCCTCATCTGCACGGCAGATGAATGAATTCAGCCTCTATAACAGGGGTCCCAAACTGGCGGCCCTCCAGCTATTACGAAACTAAAAGTCCCATCATGCCTCTGCCTGTGGGAGTCATGCTTGTAATGCCTCATGGGACTTGTAGTTTCGCAACAGCTGGAGGGCCGCCAGTTTGAGGCCCCTGCTTTATAAGAAGGCTCCTATTTATTCGCAAACTGAAGTATAGTAAACTCTATACTATGTTTCAGTGATGAACAAACGCAGTAGCAGTTGGCACCGCGCTCCATACTGACACCTATCTTCCACCCCACCAGCAGCTGTAGCCAGTCAGGGGGGGGGGGGGAGGGAAAGGAGCAGTAAGGGGGATCTCGGAGCAGCTGGGGGGATCTATTTGCAGAGTTAAGTCCTGATACGGTAAGGGGGATGGGGGGTTTACCAGGGGTGCTGCATCATGTAGAGCAGAGGTAGGCAATCAGGGGCCCTCCAGCTGTTGCAGAACTACAAGTCCCATCATGCCTCTGGGAATAATTGTAACTGGCAGCCTTGCAATGCTTCATGGGAAATGTAGTTCCACAACAGTTGGAGGGCTACTGGTTGCCTAACCCTACTGTAGAGTGTGGGGCAACACCAACCTCCTCCTGACCATTCTGCTTCCCCAAGCTCTGTGTGCAGTGCAGTAGTCCCACAGCAGAGGAGGACCATTTAAGCCACCGGCCTCAGTGTGCCAAGGAGCCGGAAGGGGGGGGTACACGCAGCCCTCCCAGCACCACCCTAAATCCAGCCTCCGATGGCCTAGTGTAAGTACTTGATTTTGACTTTGTCTCAGCCTCTTGTAATCCCATGTTCAGTAGAGGGCAGCATAATCAGATGCAATACATCTGCAGGTACAGTACTTGCATGGAAAATGCTCATGGGAGGAGAGAGTACAGTGACAAGCCTTCTGCTGCTTCCTCACTCTTCTGTCTCAGGCTGGGTGGTGTGGTACACTAATCACTCACATACTGTATATACATATATACACACACGGAAAAAAAACTGCTGTTCTTAATAAATACATAAACTTCAAGAAATTCCTATAAAGTTCATTAAAAAAAAAAGTATAAACCGATCATCAATGCTCATAATGCAATAATGTCTCAACAGCGTTGTGTTTAAGATATATATTGTCCAATATCTTTATGATACAACACTGCAGCTTTGGTTAGCTATGGGGAATAATATGTGAAGAGCGTTTGGTATGCCTCAAAAGTAACTGTATTGCTTAACTAACTGCAGTAGAAAATAGTCCGGTCACCAGATTAATGTAATGAGATTTATACAGCCAAAGTAAAGCTAGAACGAGGAAGATAGGACTTCCACTGCACACCTCCCTCTGAAAATCCTGGTTATTATAATGACCTATTAAATGTTTTCAAAGCTACTGCCATGGCACATATGTAGATCACAATGGCCTTTTATCTGCATATGTTTGGGGAAGGGAGTCAATGACTTTTCCCACTCGTTTCCCTTAAAACTCCAGGGGCTATTTTCCTATTGATCAACAGGTAAGACAGTTCTGACTTGAGCCCATAGTTCTCCGCAAATGTTTTTTTATTAAAGATCACAAGCTGTAAATAACATGAACACAATAATTGTATTTTAGACTCATAACATTCACACATATGATTGGACTTTTTTTTTTTTTAAATAAACTCACAGGAAATACTGTACCAATCAGATTAATTTTCACATTTCTAATTCAGCATGTAAGGCAAGTCTGATTGGTTGTTTATATGCTACCTGGGGTTGTTCTGTGAAGACGCAGGGGTGGAGCTAACCCAAGGTATGCTGACTTGAGTTGAGTTTCAAGAAGGACCCAAATAGATAAATCCTCCTTTTCACAGGTCCCCTCTGATCATATGCCATGGGGGTCTTATTTCCTAGCATTGTGGTGGGTGTGGTGTCCATATCTATGCTTTCCATAGGTTTTATAGCTTATTGTCTGATATACTTGTACATAGCATGTTTTTATCTTGAGATACCTACAAAAAAACACTCCTGCATATAAAATATGTTTTGGGCTCTGTGTTTGTAAATTTTGATTCATTATGCTGTGAACATTTTAGTTTTGTCACCACTAGTGATACTAAATGTAATTCTGATCAATAAATTATTACATTTAACAAACTGATCTGACTGGTAACATTCCTGCTAGGACTTCATTACCGCCAAATAAAGTTCTTCAGACAGATTATGTTCATCCATGTCGTACGCCACACCGCAACTTTGGTTTTTCTGTCAGCAAAACGTATTGCTTTGTGACTGTATACAGTGCTTGGTGATATGAAAGGGGCTTCAATACAAACACAACTTCCAAGGTGTCCTTCACTGTTCTGGGTGAATAAAAGGGAAATCTGATAAATAGACCTGAGCATGGGTGTGCCACATCCCAAATGGATTTGAAAGAAAACCCCTGGGTGCGACTTTGAAGGCACTACCACATAAGATAGAATGGTATAAAAGTAGATAAATTTATAGAAAAATGCAAAAAAAATACAAAACGTATATATGTGTATTCGTAAAACCTTTTTACGAATATCCGTTTTGTATTCATGATTTTGCATTTTTTCTATTGTGCGTTTTCAATTAATTTATCTACTTTTATACCATCCTATCTAATGTGGTAGTGCCTTCAAAGTCCCACGCAGGGGGGTTTTCTTTTTTCCACTGTTCTGAGAATTTTCTTTTTGTTTGCATCTGGCTTTGCTGCAGTTGGTCCCAGCCACCACTAGATGGAGCAGCACAAGAGCTTTCCCTGTCAGCACAATATCTACACTGCAGGGGGAGGGCACAAAACTACTAATTTACAGATGTCTCACTTTGGGGTTTTTTCCTTCCTAAACCCAGATTACTCACAAAATTAGTATATACACAAGAATTTAAATATTTGGTAAAGTACTTGCATTCTTTTAGTTATGTGGCTATCTTAATTGCCGCTGTAATGCACACTCAGGAGCTGGGAGACAGCATATCATAAGCATAGTAAGGCAGCTAACCTCCCGTGACCGTCTCACTTCTGACTCAAACTTCAAGAGCTGGACACAAAATAGTAAAGTTAAAATACCTGTAAATAAATATACCCATGGGTTGTAAAGTAAAATTACATAATTTTTTTTTGGTGGATTTTTATTTGTGTACAGACATGAGAAATTTTACATACTTATGCTACCAGAAAAATGAACTAGAGATGTCTGATGGAAACCCCAGAGGAATGAAAGCTCCAGGACAAAAAAAAAAAAACACCTCTACAGAAATAAAGCAGTAGAGAAAATAGAAATGGGTCCTTTTATTATCCATCTTTCTTTCCAGACATTACTGTATGCAGGCCTAAGCACATTGTACATATGAATCACATGTCCTAACTCATATACACACCCCCCCCCAGCTGTGCCACGGACCTGTCACACTCTTGTTAAACATGTCAACAATGCCCACCCTTTCCTCCATTCGTACAGCACTTTTCTTCGCTGGAGATTGTAGTACAGCTTCTATGAATGGAGGAGAGAACTGAAGGTTTCAGCAAAGAGAACTGACACATCTGTTGAATACAAATAGAACTAAAAATACATAGGCTTTAAAAGGATAAGTTCACCTTTCAGAACATGTTAGTTACACCCTTATTTAGGGTGTAGCATCTTCCAACTCCACACGCGCCCCCCCCCCCCCTTTAGCTCATATGCTAAAGTGTCCAGACAAGACAAAATGAAAAAATAAAAACTATGATTTTAAGAGGTTTAGGCTTGGTGCTGCTCCCCTTACACCGCTACCCCAGCCCACAATTGTTCTGATAATTACAGCCCTGACCATATGGTGTGTGTCTTACAAGGTTCAGGAAACATTTTTTTCTTCTCGACTCGAAGGCTAGATCCACACTTGTGCAGGTGGTGCAGCTTGTATTCTCACGCTCATTAATTAACTGGGCTTCTGTACCCATGAAACAGGAAAAAGCCCCCCAACCCTTTAGAAAAAAAAAAAAAAAACATTTTTACACATTTTTTTGATGTGTAGGGGGTGCCATTCAGGTCTTAACACCATACATAAAAAAAATAAAATAAAAAAAAAAGCACATCACAAACAAAGATTTGATCCGCATGGAATATTTTGGGCTTGTTCAGAACATATGCAAAGACACGTTTTTCCAATGTAGGTCTCCACAAGGACACAAAGATCACCATCGTTTTCTATGTTCCTTGTTCCCTGTTCACACCACAATGTTGGTGTCATGCAAGTTTTTTTCCTGCACAGAAAAAAAAACAAAACACACGATATAAAAGTTTTGTGAACAGAGAACATATCAGATTGTGACAGATTTTCCATTTAGAGGGTTCAGTTGGAGTTTTGTAGTTTATGGACAAAGGTGAAGAACTCCTATACAGAAATTAGGAAACCAGCGCACATGACATTCTTTTCCCACAATAGAGATCTGATGGCCCAATCACCTTCAAACAGAGGAAGAGCACACATCAGTAATTCATAAGATACAATGTATTATTTATTTTGTAGCACTGCGTTTTGTATCTTCCACTGGTACCAGCACTACTCCCCTTTTATTTTAAATTTTTTTATTACATAAAATAATTTCAGTGGCAATGTGACATCTTGATCATTGTAGTGGATCTGATGGGAGGAAATGTACAAAATCATACTATCTGTAATAAATATTGCATATTAAAAGAAAGTCCACTGTATTTAAATAATTCAAAAGGTGTTTATATTGGCTGTGCCTTCAGCAAACCAAAAGACAATCACATACAAAGGGGTAAAATGAAAAAAACTCAAGAGGTTCGTAGCGGGAAGAAAAAGCCCCAAATCCTCATGTTGATCTGAGACATTAACAGAGTTCTTGTTGCCATGGTAACATTTTTTGGCTTTGCCATTAAGCTATATATAGGGGAGTGACAGGTTGAAAAGAGACATACAAGTGCAGGGAGTATGATAGGTTGATCTGCTTGGCTGTCACGCTGTAAGAAAACCATGTGCTTGCTTGGCATTCATAGAAAGAATAAAAAATATATAGAGCAGGCTGGGTAAGATCACCAACATTCACTCTAACTATTCTTTATCAGCTACCCCCGTGACAATTTATGTAGAGCAAAACACTTAAACTCTTCCATCATTGGGATAAGAGGGCAGCCCAGTGCAGCTGCTCACTAATGTCCCTTCAAAGACTCATCATGGAAAGTCGTCTGTTTTCAGCTCCAGTTTATATTGTTCTCTTCATGCAGCTCCCTGTCAGATTCTCTCTCAATCTAATTCAATAGGGCTGCTGTCATCCTGGCCATCCTCCACTTCATCCTCATCTTCTCCAGCCCCCATTAGACTGTTCAACAGGTTACCTTTGTAGAAAAAAAAAATTTAAGTTTAGATCCCAAAAGCATTTAAAAAACGAACCCCATTTATAGTTAAATATTTAATAAGTAAATCTCTGCAATACAAGCACGTGTTTGCCCCCTTTAAAGATCCCCCCCCCCAGTACAGAAAAACACCTACTGGTCTGCCAAAAAGGAGCAAAGATGTTCATGGTGGAGACTGACATACACAATTACTACTATAAAGTCAACAGAAATGTACCTTCAGTATGCTTTGCCATCATTACACTCTGACTGCTCTATATTGTGCAATATATTTCAATTTCTAAATGCTCTTGCTAGTAGTCATCTACATATTAGGGAAGATGATAAACATTCAGAACTAAAGGAAAGCTGTAAAATACTTGTGCAGCCATGGCTTCCCTCCATGCCATGCCAGTTCTTTGGCAAGTGTACTAATGCCAAACCAGCAACTAAATGTGCCAAAACCAGATCCGCATTATACAGATGCAACAATCATTTTAGGAGGAAGACAGTGGTAGCCTATGTATTCTTTCATGCAGTTAAAGAGAAAGTAAACTTTACCTATAATAAAAAGGTATTGAAAACATCTCCTAAACTTGTACAGTTTAGGAGACGTTTCCAGTGCAAGCAGCCAGTGACATCACTGACACATGCGCTCTGAAGGACCAGCCCACGTGTGCCGCTACTTCTGAGCCCGTGCCGAGAACAGTAGGTCCCGCGCTAATGCGCGGGAGTGACGTCATTGCGTCTCCAGTCAATCACAGTGCCGAAGCCCACGAATCGGAAAAAGCTTGGCTGTGACAGCGGGGTAAGAGTGTACTGCTGCAACAGCTTTGTTTTAAGGCAAGCATTTCATAATGAGCTAGTATGTGATGCATACTAGCTCATTATGCCTTTGTCTTGCAAGTTTATTTTTTATTTATTTTTTTTAAATACCAGGCACCTGCCCAGGACAATTTTCAGCTTTCAGTGCTGTCACACTTTGAATGACAAATTGCGCAGTCATGCAACACTGTCCCCAAACTAAATTTATAATTTTCATCCCACACATAGGAGTTTTCTTTTGTTGGTTATTGATCACCTCTGGGGTTTTTTTTTTTTGCTAAACTAAAAAAGACCAACATTTTTGAAAAATAAAATAGTTATAAAAGTTTTCTCCTTCACCGATGGGCACCGATAAGGCGGCACTGATATGTAGAATTGATGGGCCCCCGATAGGCGGCACTGATGAGGTACTGACAGGTGTTACAGATGGGCACCGACAGGTGTTACAGATGGGCACCGACAGGTGTTACAGATGGGCACCGACAGGCGTTACAGATGGGCACCGACAGGCGTTACAGATGGGGCACATCTGATCAATGTGCTGATTATCAGCACAGGCACCCACGACAGGGAGAGTCACTGATAGTCTCTCCCTGTCAGCACGAACCGAGGAGAGCCGTTTGTTGGCACTTCCTGGTTCATGCTGCGATTGGTCACAGCTGATCATGTGGTAAGGAGTCTCCGTCAGAGGCTCCTTACCACGATCGGAGATGCGGCGTGTCAGACTGACACGCCGCACCAGCAATCGCAATGCTGCACGCCAGCATGTTATCCTGAGAGACGTCATAGGTCGTCCAGTCAGGATAACAAAACCACTTCCCGGCCGTCAATCCGCTATAGGCCAGGCTAATAGTGGTTAAAGAATAGCGATAAGATCAGATATCACTGGAGAGTGTCTGCTGCTTTCAAACCATACCTCACCCAAAAGGTGCAGCTCTTCTAGGCAAGAGGCAGAACCTGCATAAACAATTCACACACGCTTGCCTTCAATATAATGCATTCACAGGAAAGACCTGTTTAAAATATTCACATTGATATTTTTTTTTTTTTTTTACTTAAAGCTGATCCATATCCACATAGCTATCAAACCTGTAAATGTACTGGATTCCCATTTGTGGAGTGCTGGGAAGATATTGTAATTACTGTCTGATATTAAGCCATCATGATGCAATGTCATGTTAGGGCTGAGTCATGAAAGCTGGAGATGTTAGCAACAACAGTCTGCTTCCTTCTTTTATTTCCCCATTGCAGATGAGAAACAGAGTTTTTATCACTCATGTTCACCTACACATTGCCACACACACACTATATATTCTGTATATAATCATGTTCTCAAAACCCCTTGTTAACCACTTCAGATTCTGAAAATTGAAACCCCCCCCCTTCATGACCAGGCAATTTTTTGCAATACAGCACTGTTCCTGACAATTGCGTGGTACTGTACCCAAAAATTTTTTTAAAATTGTCCTCTCTCACACTAAGAATGTTTTTTTTGGTGGTATTTGGAAAAAAATCCACAATAAGCGTATATTGATTGGTCTGTGCAAAAGTTATAGCATCCAAAATCTATGGGGTATATATATTTTTTTTAACTAGTAATGGCGGCGATCAGCAACTTAAAGCAGGCCTGCGATTTTGAAGCAGACAAAAATCGAACACTAAAAACTTACACTTTTGGGAACCAGCGACACTAAATGTAGTGATCAGTGCCAAAAACATGCACTGTCACTGTAGGAGCAATCAAAGGATAAACTGTGTGCCTAGCTTTTTATTTTTTAGTGTAGGGTGCGAGGCACTTTTACTAGGGGAAGGCATGCCTTCCTTACATAGGCAGACTGTCGTTCTGCCTGTGTACCGAATGATCAGCAGGTACCGGCAAACATTGAGTCCATGGCTGTGTAGAATCACTAAATATAAATTTATATTTATATATACATACATACATACATACATATATACTAGAGGTCGACCGATATGGGTTTTTCGCTGGCCGATGCCGATATTTAGAAATTTGGGCGGCCGATGGCCGATTTTTGTGGCTGATTAAAAAAAAAACACCTCACCCACTCCACTCCTTCCTGCTTACTCCCGTCACTCTAGCACACACTTGATGTCCTCAGTACAGATGGCACTGGTTTGGAACTGGCAGGTGGCACTGGTGTGGAACTGGCAGGTGGCACTGATTGGCACTAGCAGATGGCGCTGGTTTGGAACTGACAGTTGGCACTGGCAGGTGGCACTGGTTTGGAACTGGCAGGTGGCACTGGCAGGTGGCACTGATTAGCACTGGCAGGTGGCACTGATTAGCACTGGCAGGTGGCACTGGTTTGGAATGGCAGGTGGCACTGGTTTGGAACTGACAGATGGCACTGGTTTGGAACTGACAGATGGCACTGGCAGGTGGCACTGGTTTGGAACTGACAGATGGCACTATTGGCACTGACTGGCACTAGCAGGTGGCACTGGTTTGGAACTGACAGATGGCACTAGTTTGGGACAGATGGCACTGATTGGCGGGTAGCGCTGGCTGGCGGTGGCGGGCGGCGCTGGCTGTGGCGGGCGGTGCTGGCTGGCGGTGGCGGGCGGCGCTGGCTGGCGGTGGGTGGTGCTGGCTGGCGGTGGCGTTGGCTGGTGGTGGCGGGTGGCACTGGCTGGAGGTGGCGGGTGGCACTGGCTGGCGGTGGCACTGGCTGGCGGCACTGACAGATTGCACTGATTTTGCAGACCCAGCAGCTAAATTACATCAGCCAATGATTGGGCTGCTTTAGAAAGGGGGCGGGGCCACATACACATAGCGACCCGCCCAGATACCATCCCATTAGCTGGTGTAATATAGCTGCTGGGTCCCGCCCACCCCGGCCGGGTCCCGCCCACCCCGACATCGAGCTGACAGCTCCTCTCTCTCCTTTCTGCTCACACTCAGCGGCTCTGGCTGCATCAAGCGCCGCGCTGAGTGTGTGAGCAGAGAGGAGAGAAAGACAGAGAGGAGCTGTCAGCTCGATGTCGGGGTGGGCGGGACCCGGGCCGGGGTGGGCGGGACCCAGCAGCTATATTACACCAGCTAATGGGATGGTATCTGGGCGGGTCGCTACGTGTATGGGGCCCCGCCCCCTTTCTAAAGCAGCCCAATCATTGGCTGGTGTAATTTAGCTGCCGGGTCCCGCCCACCCCCGACATCAAGCTGACAGCTCCTCTCTCTCTCTCTCCTCTCTGCTCACACACTCAGCGCGGTGCTTGATGCAGCCAGAGCCGCTGAGTGTGGAGAAGGAAGAATGAGCGGAGGTCAGTCTGAAATATCGGCCTAATCTTGATAATAAATCGGCCGATGCATCAAAAATGGCCAAATATCGGCCGATATATCGGTCGACCTCTAATATATACATACATACATACATACATACATACATACATACACACACACACACACACACACACACACACACACACACACACAGTGCCTTGCAAAAGTATTCACCCCCTTGGCTTTTTTACCTATTTTGTTACATTATAGCCTTTAGTTCAATGTTTTTTTTAAATCTCAATTGTATGTGATGGATCAGAATACAATAGTCTAAGTTGGTGAAGTAAAATTAGAAAAATATATTACATAAAACTATGTCAGAAATAAACTGATAATTGGCATGTGCGTATGTATTCACCCCCTTTGTTATGAAGCCTATAAAAAGCTCTGGTGCAACCAATTACCTTCAGAAGTCACATAATAAGTGAAATGATGTCCACCTGTGTGCAATCTAAGTGTCAGATGATCTGTCATTACATATACACACCTTTTTGAAAGGCCCCAGAGGCTGTAACACCTAAGCAAGAGGCACGACTAACCAAACACTGCCATGAAGACCAAGGAACTCTCCAAACAAGTAAGGGACAATGTTGTTGAGAAGTACAAGTCAGGGTTATGTTATAAAATATCCAAATCTTTGATGATCCCTAGGAGTACCATCAAATCTATCATAACCAAATGGAAAGAACATGGCACAACAGCAAACCTGCCAAGAGACGGCCGCACATCCAAACTTACGGACTGGGCAAGGAGGGCATTAATCAGAGAGGCAGCACAGAGACCAAAGGTAACCCTGGAGGAGCTGCAGAGTTCCACAGCAGAGACTGGATTATCTGTACATAGGATGACAATAAGCTGTACGCTCCATAGAGTTGGGCTTTATGGCAGAGTGGCCAGAAGAAAGCCATTACTTTCAGCAAAAACAAAAAATGGCACGTTTTGAGTTTGCGAAATGGCATGTGGGAGACTCCCAAAATGTATGGAGGAAGGTGCTCTGGTCTGATGAGACTAAAATTAAACTTTTTGGCCATCAAAGAAAACATTATGTCTGTCTGGCGCAAACCCAACACATCACATCACCCAAAGAACACCATCCACATGGTGGTGGCAGCATCATGCTGTGGGGAGGTTTTTCAGCAGTCGGGACTGGGAAACTGATCAGAGTTGAGGGAAAGATGGATGGTGCCAAGTACAGGGATATTCTTGAGCAAGAACTGTACCATGCTGTGTGTGATTTGAGGCTAGGACAGTGGATCACCTTCCAGCAGGACAATGACCCCAAACACACTTCTAAAGCAACACTTTAGTGGTTTAAGGGGAAACATGTAAATGTGTTGGAATGGCCTAGTCAAAGCCCAGACCTCAATTCAATAGAAAATCTGTGGTCAGACTTAAAGATTGCTTTTCACAAGCGCAAACCATCCAACTTGAAGGAGCTGGAGCAGTTTTGCAAGGAGGAATGGGCAAAAATCCCAGTGGTAAGACGTGGAAAGCTGTGATAGCTGCAAAAGGTGGCTTTACAAAGTATTGACTTTAAGGGGGGGGTGGGGGGGAGGAGAATAGTTATGCACCTTGACTTTTTCCGTTAATTTGTCCTATTTGTTGTTTAACAATAAAAAAAAAAAAAAAATCTAAGTTGTGGGCATGGTCTGTAAATTAAATGATGCAAATCCTGAAACAATCCATGTTAATTCCAGGTTGTGAGGCAACAAAACACGGAAAATGCCAAGGGGGGTGAATACTTTTGCAAGGCACTGTACACACACACACACACACACACACACACACACACACACACACAATCCTGCGCAGCGGCCCTGTAGCAGTAAAACTGCTATAGGGCGGTCAGCAAGTGGTTAATCCAGGATAAGGTAAAGAGCCATTAGAAGTCTTAGTCCATTGTGCTCTCACAGGGAGAAAATTCAACCATGACTTCCGCTTGGGATCAGAAGAACCCTGAATCAACTGTGCGCTATGAATGTTTACAAGGGTAGATAACCATATGTCCATTTCTGGAATACTACAGCATATTAAAAGTGTACATATTATAGGCAATTTTATTTTTATTTTTATAAAAAGGGTTAGAATCTCCAGAAGCTTTTATTGTCATTTGTCCTGGTGACGACTGCCAATGAAACAGAAAGCAATAGAAAATCATTTTTTTTACAGTAAACACCAGAACAGGAAGGAGCACAGGGTAGATCTTCCAAAATTAGACACCTGATCCAGGTACAGCTATACAAACCAAGCAATTCCCTTCACTTTTTAGAAACTTCTTCTTGTTTCCTATTGAGTGTCAGGGACAGGAAGTGAAGAGAAATCTCTCAATTCGCAGCAGGCAGCAAAAAAATAAGCTGACAAGAGTAGTAACCTTTGCCTATTTTTTACAAAAAAAAGTATAAATCCTTAGGACACTTGATCCAAAAAAAAAAAAAAAAAAACACCACAAAAAAAACAAAAACAAAAAAAAAGGAGAAGTAAAGTTTTTAAAGTTTTCATTACAGTTCTGGCTTTGGTACCTAGTCAACCACTGCCCTGGAATAGCCACATAAAAGTTCAGACCTTTTCTGATTGGCTATGTCAAAGACTTAGATGGCATAAAATTCAAGCTGAGGACGACACTTGCACAACGCTACACGCTGACATTTTTTACTCACCCAATAATCCCCCATATGAAGATGACTGTTTAGGAGGTACACCAAAGAAAAGCTGTCCTATCCTGTCCAGATACTGCAAAGAAGAAAGACAGATCCATATATCAGTCTACAATGTACAAGCATTTGTCCTTTATTAACCAAAAGCAAACTACGTTGTATTCCTGGACTAGGTGGAGTCACAGTTATTACCATGAAAAATAACCCCACTACAACAAAAACGTAACCACTTCTCTACCGGGCACGAAAACCCCCTTCCTGCCCAAGCCATTTTTCAGCTTTCAGCGCTGTCACACTTTGAATGACAATTGCGCGGTCGTGTGACGTGGCTCCCAAACGAAATTTGCGTCCTTTTTTTCCCACAAATAGAGCTTTCTTTTGGTGGTATTTGATCACCTCTGCGGTTTTTATTTTTTGCGCTATAAACAAAAGAAGAGCGTCCAGTTTGGGAAAAAAACACAATTTTTTCATTTTTGCTATAATAAATACCCATTTTTTTTTTTTTTTAATAAAATTTTCCTCAGTTTAGGCCGATACGTATTCTTCTACATATTTTTGTAAAAAAAAAAAAAAAAAAAAAAAAAAAAAAAAAAAAAAAAAAAAACTGTACAAAATAGGGGATAGATTTATAGCATTTTTATTTTTTTATTTTTTTATTAGTAATGGCGGCGATCTGCGATTTTTTATTGTGACTGCGATATTGCGGCGGACACTTTTGACACATTTTTGGGACCATTCACGTTTATACAGCGATCCCTGCTATAAAAATGCATTGATTACTGTATAAATGTGATTGGCAGGGAAGGGGTTAACCACTAGGGGGCGGGAAGGGGTTAAATATGTTCCCTCAATGTGTTCTTACTGTGGGGGGAGGGGACCGATGGTTGTCCCTATGTACAAGGGACACACCATCAGCCTCCTCTCCCTCACAGGATGTGGATCTCTGTGTTTACACACAGAGACCCACTTTCCTGCTCATTTCCCGGGCAATCGCGGGTGCCCGGCGGCAATCGCGGCCGCCGGGCATGCGCACCGGGGCCTCGTGAACGCGGCGGGCGCGCGCCGCTGGCTGCAAGCGCGCGCCTCCTAGCTCGTTTTAAAGGGAGGACGTCATATGACGTCCTCCCAGAACGAGAGTATCCTCCGCCCGCCGTCAATTGACAGTGGGCGGTGGACAAGTGGTTAAGGTCAAAATTTAGTTGACACCCGATCATCACACCCATTATTGAGGTTTTTCATATAGTGCCACATCCCAGACGTGAAAACAAATTTACCCTTAGAATTGGACTTTAAAAAAGCCACCGAGACGCACAAGAAATCGTAAAGACAGAAAAATCATTTATTAATACCATATAATTAAAAATGGTAACATGGAATGTACATAGAAAAAAGGCAACAGAAAATGCACTGACTGTAACATGAGTGACAATACAGAAGTGATATCATTCATCCGATGCATTTCAGAGTCTGTTTTATCTCCTTCCTCAGGTGTACGGAAGATAATAATTCTCTATAATGCAAATGCAGAAATCAATAATAGTTCATATAAAAATACATACTGTTCATATATACTTAATTATGCAACTTATCGCCACGACTGAAGTGACCAAGTTGCAGATGCGGAAGTAAGTATATATGAACAATTAATGATTTTTGCATTTGCATTATAGAGAATTGATATCTTCCCTACATCTAAGGAAGGAGATAAAACAGACTGAAATGCGTCAGCTGAAGGATCTCTTCTGTATTGTCAATTATGTTACAGTCGGTGCATTTTTCAGTTACTTATTGCCATGTACATTCCATGTTACCATTTTTAGTTATGTGGTATGAATAAATGATTTTTCCATTTTACTTTACGATTGTTATACGAGTCCAAGTGCCTTTAACTGCTTGCCGACCAGCGCACGAGTATATACGTCGACAGCATGGCACGGACAGGCAGAAGGACGTACCTGTACGTCCCCTTTAAGATCGCGATAGTCTCACGGTGAGGAAGAACGGGGAGATGCTTATGTAAACAAGCATCTCTCTGCTCTGCCTAGTGACAATGATCACCGCTTCCTGTAATCGGAAGCTGTGATCACCGTCTTGTCACACACAGCCCATCCCCCCTACAGTAAGAACCACTCACTAGGACACACGTAACCCCTTCACTGCCAGTGTCATTTTCACAGTAGTCAGTGCATTTCCATAGCACTGATCGCTGTAAAAATTACAATGGTCCCAAAAATGTGTCAAAAAGTGTCCGCCATAATGTCACAGTCGCAATAAAAAAATCGCAGCCATTACTAGTAAAAAAATAAAAATGCCATAAAAAAAAACTATCCCATTTTGTAGACGCTATAACTTTTGCGCAAACCGATCAATAAACGCTTATTACGATTTTTTTTTACCAAAAATATGTAGATGAATACGTATCGGCCTAAATTGAGGAAAAAAAAATATGTTTTTTTATATTTTTTGGGGATATTTATTATAGCAAAAAAGTAAAAAAAAAAATATTGCTTTTTTTTCAAAATTGTCGCTCTATTTTTGTTTATAGCGCAAATAAAAACCGCAGAGGTGATCAAATACCACTAAAAGAAAGCGCTATTTGTGGGGAAAAAGGACGTCAATTTTGTTTGGGAGCCATGTCGCACGACCGCGCAACTGTCAGTTAAAGCGACGCAGTGCCAAAATGTAAAAAGACCTCCGGTCTTTAAGCTGACAAATGGTCCGGGGCTGAAGTGGTTAAAGACCAATTCCAAAAAGGAAATTTGTTTATTAATGAGGTTGTTGGACATCCTATTCCAAAACCATAGAGTTGGATCCCCTCTTGTAGCTAGAACAGCCTACACATAAGATTTTAGAGGTGTCTGTGAGAATTCATGTCCAGCCAAAAGAGCATTTGTGAGGTCAGAAAATATTGGACATAATGACCTGGCTTGCAATCAGCATTCTAAATGTAGCCTCGAGTGGTGGTTCAGTATAGTAGGGATCAGGGCTCTGAAGGCCACTCCAAACTCAATGCATTCAGGTCTTCATTGACTTGGCTTTGTACACAAAGGCACACAGTCATGGTGGAACAGAGAACGGCCTGCCCCAAACAGTTTCCACAAGGAATGGAAACGCACAATTGTCTAAAATATCTTTGTATGCTGCGGCATTAACATGACCCTTTACTGAAAACACCTAAAACTAATAATTTAGAGGGTTGGCCACATACTTTTGGCTTTATATGTATGTACCCAATATAACTGCAGCACACCATTATTAACACTTTACAACAACTGTCGCAAACCTACCTCATTATACATAGGATCTCTTTTTAAAGACGGCTGATATTGTTCACACAATATTGTAAATACTGTTAATTTCCCACTGCAAAAAAATCAAAATAAAAATCTGAATTACCACAGGTATTCTGTAATGCATATTTAATCACAGATCTGTACATTAATCAGGAAACAACAACCAAAACACTTGAAAACAAACCTGTACTTTGTTCATGCAGTCGAAAACTGGCTCACTTTAAAGTGATTCTAAACCTAAACCATCCATTTTACACAGAGGTTGGCAATGGACTCTAAAATCAAGTAATATTAAGTATTATAACTTCCACAATACCTTTTATTTCTTCCACATGACTGCTTCAATGTATTTTCAGCCAAACAGCAAACAGACCATGCGGTGGGCAGGACCAGCCATGAATGGCTATGACAGGACGATTCGCTGGTCCCACCCACCCAGGGGCTGTTTGGAGATGGTGTGCTTGGCTTTTAAAGCATAAAAAGTTAAATAACCTTGCAGTTCATTTCCACTACTACCAGCCATGAGGAGGTCACTGGAAGGATCAATAGGTATTTTTAGGCAAAATTCGTTTTTTTTTTTTTTTTTTTAAATAAAAGTCAAAAATTTAGCACCGAGGCTATGCAGGCTTTTATTTTTTTTATTATCGAGTTTAAATGACAGTCCAATGTTCACCCCCATCCAGGCAGTACATAAGGAACTTGGCTTAGTAAAGGTAGGAGACGAGGAGAGTAAAGCTCCGACTGGAGCAATTCAGAGCCGACAGACCTGTCTTTCTTTGCTCCAGACAGCTGAACAGAACGGGGGGGCAAAGGAAATGCAAGTATACAAGACTGGGGAGAATTGTATTAACCCTTTTGTACCTAAAAAAGGTAAAATTTAGCAGCATCAGCATGTATGGGTTGATTCAACAATAAATATTTTGTTTATAATTTTTCATGACTTTACAAGTAGTTACAAATGCCTAAAATGTATATCACACACACAATATTCTAACGTCTTAAATCAGGGGTCCCCAACCACCAGGCCTCTCTGCAGCCAGGCCGCAGGTGAGAGCGGGCGGCATGAGAGAAGAGTTAGGCGGGAGAAAGAGCTGAGATGATACCGCCCGCCCTGCATCACCGCTGTTGCGCCCTCAGCGGGCAGCAGAGAGAGTGTACATCATCTCACTGCCCGCCCTCACTCTGGGAAACAGCACATCAGGTGCTAAAAAGCTGGAAAGAGAAGCCTCTTTCTGCTGTCACTATTGCCCGGTGGCGTGTGGCAGGTGATGAGCTGCATCTGGTGGCAGGCAACGGTGGCAAGTGACACTCAGTGCTCCCACTGATTCGGCATTATGGCGAGTTGAACCATTTAAAGTTGAATAATGCGCTTCAATCATCCTGACACCATATCAACTCTAACGTGATGATTGAAGCGCCAACACCAGCCACTGCCCAGCAAAATTGCCTCTGAAAATTGCATCGCTGCCCCCCCCCACCCCCCAAGGCCTTGGCAAAAGGCAGCTGGTCCCCGATGCCAAAAAAGGTTGGGGACTGCTGTTTTAAATAATCCATCTTTATTACTGTGTAATATTGCAGATGAGCACTGCAGCCTGAAGGTGGCAGTGTTTCTCTGCAAGCAAAGAACTTTTTCAGGGACGCCGCCAGCTTGCATGTAATCACCATGTCATGGCTGACATAGTAATTATATGATCAAGAACTCTTTTGGTCGATTCCAAACATTAGTGCTGACCTGTAACAGCTTGGACTGAGAGCTGAAAAGGTACATTAAGTGGTGGCTCTAAGGCGCCTTTCAGATAGAGCCTGGACACCGCTCTTTTTTTTCTTTTTATCAAAACAAAGTTTATTGAGCATAGAAAATACATAACCAAAACATACGGGTGAATAGTGCAACAGGCACTACATTTATGAATCAATCCAATTGACATACATAGAGGCATGACAAGGATCAGAAGAAAAGGTGCTTGTAAAATCTGTTGGTTTAGCTGAACAATGCTAGGCCAGAAGGAGGGAGGAGAGGGGGGGGTCCATGAGGGAACCGTGGGGTTACCAGAGAGAAGCATGTCGACGTCCTCTGATGAAAGTGATTCACAGAAACGCGTCAGTGCTGGAGCGGTGAAGAGGTTGGACGGGAACGCCCGACTATGATTGCATGAGATGATATATGCCTTATATTCATCTATGAAATGTGAGTTATCTTGAGTTTACATCAATAAAATAGTGTTGTACGTTATCGCATGTGGCATTTTTTTTCCTCTATCGCTCGCGATGAGCTTAACACAGATGGAAGGAGCCAGTAACCTGTGACCACCTGCTTGGGTGATAAACGTCTATAACCAGCTTAAATCTGATAAGTGGATTTTCAAGAGGGCTTGAACACAGGCGGTGTGTTGAAAGGAACTAAATCAATTTGGGGGTGCAACTTTCTTATTTGAGGATTCACGTCACAATTTATATATATATATATATATATATATATATATATATATATATATATATATACTCTATCAATACAGTTTTTATACAGACTTCTAACACTTGATGTGGTCTTATGGATACTAGATTTGAATAGCGCTGCTAATGTTTAAGTGAATTTTTACTTTGACATGTCTAGCCTTCTGCATCACAGGTGGAGGCATCCTCCATCCATCTATCCCATATTTTGTGATATTTATTAGGGCAGCCCCTGTGAATATAGGAGTACTTTTTTGTAGGGGAGAGTGATATTGACAGCTCTAATCCATTGCTGTAGTGTGGGGGGGGGGGGGGGGTCCCCTCATCCACGTCTTGGCGATCTGCAGCCTGGCAAGGAATGTCTCTTGCAGAAATATATTTAGGTATTTTTCGCCTTCAGAGAGTGAGAGGAGCCCCAGCACACATTGACGGGGGCAGAGGGACAGTGGGGAGCCCATGCGATCACGGAGGAACCGAACCACCTGGGTCCAGAACCCCTGTATGGACGAACAGGTCCACAATAGATGGTAGAAGGAGGTGTTGGGGTGGCTGCAGCTGGGGCAGTTGGGGTTATGTCCAGGTCTATATTTGGAGATGCGTTAGGGCGTCAGATATGATCTGTGGAGGATGTATAGGTGGGTGAGGCAGTCAGAGAGTTTAGGAGAAACAGTTTTGCAGTTAGCAAGGGCCTCCTCCCAGTCCTCGTCCGACACAGTACCCAGATCAGGCTCCCAGCGTGATTTCAGTTGGCGGTTGCTGTGGGCTGCATGAGGTATATTTGGAAGATCAGTTTCTTGGGGTCTTTTACCGAGACAATGTCCACCAGTAGTGAGACCTCGAGGGCTGGGATGGAGTCACTAAACTGTGTTAAGTGCATCCCGGAGTTGAAGGTATCGGAAGAACATATGGTTGGGTAAAGCGAAGTGGTCTTAGAGCGTTTGGAATGACTTAACCGACCCGTGAGCTACAACTTGCAACAAGTAGATGACACCCTTGTCAATCCACAGTCCATGGTCAGAAATAGAGGCAAGTTCGGGCAAATGTGGGTTGTCCCAGAGAGGTGTGTGGGAGGGGAAGGTGCCCTACCAAGGCGCATGGCGAGTTGCCAGATCTTGCAGTGGTGAAACATGTGCCTCCCATCACCGGTTTGGGGCAGACCGCGGGGTCCACGGAACAGGATCTGGAAGGGGGTGGAATAATAGTCTGTCAGATTGATTGAAGTAGAAGTGAGAGAGTTGGGATGCTATATAGTAGAGAGAGAGGTCAGGGAGTGCAGTGCCAGCCAAGTCAGTCGGGCATTTCAGGACCTGCGTCGAGAGGAGCCCCCAAATTAACGTGTTGAGGATAGATTCCATGGATTTAAATATACGTGAGGGAGGGAGGGAGGGAGGGAGGGAGGGGAGGAGCCGCATTGATCCGCGCAGGGAACATAACTTTCATTTCAATAGCTGTGCTCCCTGCGTCTTCATATATAGCCCCTCCCCCTTGTCCGGGAACTTTGATAGACAGATTACCCGCCCCAGGATTGGGCAGGTGATCTGTCTATCAAAGTGCCCGGACAAGGGGGAGGGGCTATGACAGCACTCGCGGCAGGGAACACAGCTACTGAAATATAGCGAACATTGGCACGTCTGCCAAAACACACACACACACACACACACACACACACACACACACAATCTGTCCACTGGTGTTAAAAGGGGGGAGAATGATTTTAAATGTATCCACTGCACAGGGATACATGTTGGAATATTTATATATAGATGTGGGCAGTAAAGAGTTAAAGTGAACATGCCGCTTTGCAAAGATTGAGGTTTACTATATTGCTGCTCAGCAACTGCTGTCAAGTTGGTACTCCATGGAGGCGAGTTCAATACTGGTTCCAATAAAGATCTGTGAAGTCACTGTTTTCTCAGAGTCCAGCTAAGTTTTATCTTGTGCTTTCATAATAAAAAGGGCCCCCCAAAAATGAAATGGCCGTGTTTATAGAACAGCTTTTGTGGGGGTTTGTTTAACTGATAATTAAAATGATCTTGGACTCTCCCACTTTGGCTCTTTGTATTTCTATGGTTTGAGCTATTGCAGGGTGTCCATTGAGGAAAACCTTGCCGTGTGGGAGCCGCCACACCACAGCTCTAGAACTTATTTGAAGCTTTCCTTCATCTAAATACACCCGCATAACTAAAAAGCTCCAGATGGCTCGAGTATGTGGTTCTGGATCATAGTCATGATATACTTTTTTTTTATACTATTGGCCAAAGTTACAAGTTGGATTTATGTACATATTCACATTGCTAGTCCTTCTGACACGGAAGGGTCCCGTGTGCCCCAATATGTAGTTTCTTCTGATGCAACTAAATACAACCTCACATTATTATTATGATAATAAAGTTTTTTTTTTTTTTTGGTTTTGTTTAAAAACACACACGTTATACTTACCTGCTCTGTGTATTGGTTTTGCACAGAGCAGCCCTGATTCTCCTCTTCTCGGTCCCTCGCTGGCCCTCCTGCCTCCAAAGTAAGCAGCTTGCTATGGGGCACCCGAGCCGAGGCTGTGTGTCCATTCAGACAAGGAGCCGTGGCTTTACCCCCTCACTCTCCTTAATGGATCAGTAACTTTGACTGACAGCAGCGGGAGCCAATGGCACCCCTGCTGTCTCAGCCAATGAGGAGGGAGAGTCCCGGACAGCCAAGGCTCCCATGCAAAAATCACTGGATCGAGATGGGGCTCAGGTAAGTATTAGGGGAGGCTGCTGCACACAGAAGGTTTTAATCTTAAAGCATGGAATGCATTAAGATAAAAAAACAAAAACAATACTTCTGCATTTGCAACCACTTTAAACCATAAAATTATAGTTCATGAAGTTCTGTTGGAAGATTCCTCCTATATTACCAGGGGAGGACTGGAAACATTTGGCCTGAAGAGAAACCACAACCAACTAGACTTTTATGACAGGCACGGATTCCTTAGGGCTAAAGAAAAATGTACTATTCATAGAGTGCTATAGTGCTGCATTGATTGGTGGGCACGATAAAAGCTTCTACAGCATATAAATAACTGACAAGCCCACAACATGTGTTACTGACTTATAAATGTTTCAGAAATGGAAATTGAAGGACGGCACCACTAATAAAAGATCCAGATACAACTTTATTCCAATCAGAGTCAGGAGGACAACCCAAAAACATGTGTGAATGCTGAAGTATCTCTATTCAGGGCCAACAGTCCAATATGCTGGTTCCTTTTCAGGCAGAAGGTCGCGCGTTTTTGTACAAGTCAAAAAGGTCACTAATGTAAAAAGCAGAAAAATGCCTGTAATCTGCCTAAAGAAGCTCCTGTACTTTGAGCATCAGGCGTTTTGCTTCAAGTGACAAAACGCTAAGCTGTGAACAGGTGCCATTGAAATGAATGGGATTTTGCTTGTTGGGCTTTCAGGTGTTTTACAAGCTGAAAAACACTCAGATGTGAATGCAGCCTAAAACTCATTGATCGGCCTGAAAGCAAGTTCACCGAGTTTTGAGAAAACGTATGCTGTGGTGCACAAGTGACCAGTGCCATCAGTAAAATACTGCCCATCAATGCAAAAAGAAATAATCTAGGTCACACAATACACCATTATGCTGTATGAGATATCCAGAGAAGTCCATAATAACTAATAAGCCATTACACTTTCTAAAATTGGAATTTAAAAAAATTACCAGCCCCCCACTTTTGTTTAGTTTGTTTTTACACAGGATAGGTAGGAGGAAGAGGGAGGAAACATTTTTAAGAATAGTGTTAGGCTTGAAATCCACTTTAGGCTTCATGTACACGGGACGTTAAACGTCTCCTGAACGATTTAACTTGACAGCTAGAAACCAGCATCTACAAACGACCGCTTAGCCGCGTTTAGGTCTAGAAGCATTTGAAAAAATAAAATGTAAAACGTCTGTAAACGAAACGCTGCTAAACGTGAGTTGCCGCATTTGGCGCTTCAACTGCCTCTAAACACAGCTTCTAAAACGCATTTTTTTGGGTTCAAGAAAAAGCCTCTAAATGCAACTGCCTGGAAAGGACTATAAAATGACCCTGTGTACATGGACTGATAAGATAACAGAGGAGAGTTCAGGAGCAGTTGAAAAAAAATGCCCAACTGCTTCCAACGCCCGTTTACCAGCAGCAGTGTACATGAGGCCTTAAACAGCCATCTCAGATTCCACTCAAAAACTTTCATAGTTCTAACATTCCCAATACATAAAAATTAAACATACCCCTCCACAGCCAGTAGTAGAAACCAAATAAAGTTTAAAAGGGGCTGTACAAAAGGAGGCCCCCTCTCTATGGAAGGATGCTTCTCCGTATACGTCGTGAAAACCACTGATGCGCCTGTTTTGTTTTTTAAACAAAGGAATCTGAAAAGGAAACAAAAAAATCCAAAATTTTAATAACCATACAGAAACAAAAAAAATTTATTAAAAAAACTTTTAGTTCTTGTGAATGAGCAGTTTTTGGTGTAATAATCTGGCTGCCAGGAATATGGTTCACTATAAAATTATGTGCCAAGCCTAACCAGAAGAGAGGGGTTAAAAAAAAAAAAAAAAAAAAAAAAACACACCCCCCACCACCCACAAATAGCAAAAAGCGAAGATAAGCAAGTTAATTGGGGCTGATAAAGTTAACATGAAGTTAAATAGGAAAATATTTTTACTTAAAAAAAATAAAAAAATTATATATAAAAAAACATTTTTGTAAAGGTTATATTTTATATGCAGATCAAAAGCTCACCCCTATGATCTAATGTACAAATGATTTACATAGTAAACACAATTAAACAAAACGCCGTTTATTCAAGGACACTTGCAGACTATTTGTCATCTGATAATTGCAGCGGACTTGGCAGGGGAGACACTGGACAAAAAGAGGCATGTCCTAAAAACTTGTTTTTTTTTGTAGGATATAGCTCTCAATTTTCTTTAAATCATAAAAAAAAAATAAAAATAAAAAAAAGAAGGTTTTATTGAACAAAACGAGAAAAAAATATACATATAAGAAAATCAGTAAATACAGTACTGAAGGATCCCATCCTTGTATTAAACATCATAAAAGTATAACAGAACCAATTCCAAAAAAAAAAAAAAAAAAAAAAAAAAAAAACGTAGGCAGGGTCATGTGGGCGCAATAGGGAGCGTTCCCAGCAAAGTTTTTGCAAGTGTCCAATCACCTGAAGGTAGCAGCAATAACCCAAAGTTTACATCTCCCTGTGCCTTTTAACATAATGAACTAGGCACACCTCCGCTCAAACATTCCCAGAAGTAGGGGTCTTTGCATTTTTCCTGCCAAAACATGGCTAAAGACTTGGGACACAAGATGTGCACTGCTACATACCCTACCAAGGAGCCATCAAGGTGAAATCTTAAGCCTCGTACACACGATCGGACTTCCAGCGGACTTTTCCGTGGATTTTGGTCCAAAGGGCGTTGTCTGTGAAATTGTTCTGCATACACACAGCCTAACATTTTCAGCCAACATTCACCAAACCACGTGTTTTTTCAGCTCTTTACCGGCACCCTTTGGGCAACTTCTACTATTGTTGTCTGATGTTTAGCATTGGTTCGGAGCATGCGTGTTTGTACTTTGGATTTTAGTTGGACGGACTTGTGTACACACAATCAGATAAACCGATGTAACAGATTCATTGCAAGACAGTTGGTGAGCATGAACAGCCAACATTTGTTGTCCTTAATTCAGCCAACAATCGTCTGATGGAGCATACACACGGTCGGATTATCCGACACAACACGTCCGTCAGACAATTATGGCCATAAAATTGAATAGTGTGTACAAGGCTTTCAAGAAAAAAAAAAAAAAAAAAACCTAGTGACCTGAAGAGGACAAGGAGCTATGGGGTCGGCACATGAAGTTAAGAATAAAATACATACAGTTGTGCTCATAAGTTTACATACCCTGGCAAAATATGATTTCTTGGCCATTTTTCAGAGTCTTTGAATGATAACACAAAATCATTTCTTTCACTCATGGTTAGTGTTTGGCTGAAGCCATGTATTATCAATCGTTTACTTTTAAAATCATAAAAAAAAAAAAAAAATACCCAAATGACCCTGATCAACATACATACCCCAGTTCTTCATAGCGTGTATTGCCCCCCTTTAACATCAATGACAGCTTGAAGTCTTTTGTGGTATTTGTGGATGAGGATCTTTATCTACTCAGATGGTAAAGCTGCCCATTCCTCTTTGGCAAAAAGCCTCCAGTTCCTGTAAGTTCTTGGGCTGTCTTGCATGAACTGCACGTTTGAGATCTCCCCAGAGTGGCTCAATGATATTGAGGTCTGGAGACTGAGATGGTCACTCCAGAAGCTTCACTTTATTCTGCTGTAGCCAATGACAGGTCAACTTGGCCTTGTGTTTTGGATCATTGTCATGTTGGAATTTCCAAGTATGTCCCATGTGCAGCTTCCTTCCTGATGAATGTAAATATTCCTCCAGTATTTTTTGATAACATTCTGCATTCATCTTGTCATCAATTTTGACCAAAATTTCCTATGCCTTTGTAGCTCACACATCCCTAAAACATCAGCGAACCACCTCCGTACCTTTCATCAGAGGCCTTGTTGACTCCTCTCCATATGTAGCATTTATGGTTGTGGCCAAAAGCTTTTTGGTCTCATCACTCCAAATGACTTTGTGCCAGAAGGTTTGAGACTTGTCTCTGTGCCGTTTGGCGTATTGTAAGCGGGATACTTTGTGGCATTTGCGTAGCAATGGGTTTCTTCTGGCGACTCGACCATGCAGCCCATCTTTCTTCAAGTGCCTCTTGTAACAGCCACACCAGATGTTTTCAGAAAGTCCTGTATTTCACCTGAAGTTATTTGTAGGTTTTCTTTGCATCCTGAACAAATTTTCCTGACAGTTGTGGCTGAAATTTTAGTGGGTCTACCTGACCGTGGTTTGGTTTCAACAGAACCCCTCATTTTCCACTTCTTGATTAGAGTTTGAACACTGCTGATTGGCATTCTCAACTCCTTGGATATCTTTTTATATCCCTTTCCTGTTTTATACAGTTCAACTACCTTTTCCCGCAGATCCTTTGACAATTCTTTTGCTTATCCCATGACTCAGAATCCAGAAACGTCAGTGCAGCACTGGATGAAAGATGCAAGGGTCTGTCAGGAGTCCAGAAACGCATTGACCTTTTATAACCACACACTAATTACAAGCAAACAGATCACAGGTGAGGATGGTTACCTTTAATAGCCATTCAAACCCCTTTGTATCAAGTTGTGTGCATGTTATCAGGCCAAAATCACCAGGGTATGTAAACTTTTGATCAGGGTCATTTGGGTAGTTTCTGTTGTCATTATGATTTAAAAAGAGTAAACAAGGTTGATTGATAATAAATGGCTTCAGCCAAACACTAACCATGAGTGAAAGATATGATTTTTTGTTATTCGCATTCTCTGAAAAACGGCCAAGAAATCATAAAATCTGCCAGGGTATGTAAACTTATGAGTACAACTGTACCATTCATTTACAGTGGTGGGATTTGAACAATCAGCCATTACAACCATGAAAACAACTAAATATTTGCTATACTTACTGCAGGACGGCTTGTGCCACGAACATGTCCACCTCACTACGGTAGCCACGGGTGGATGAGTATTCTACTAACATATTGGCGCACCCCTCTCCATCTGAGGAGTGCAGGAAGTGATACCTGGACTCATAATAGTTTTGCTCTGAAAAAAGAAAAGATCATTATTGAAAAATAGTAACAGATCACCAAACTACTGTGTTGTCTGGTAGACTTATAAATGTAAGGACTAGATCAACAGAAAATGCACATTTTTGGCAGGTTAAACAGATCTTATACAGTACATGCATTTCAACAGTGAATTTAGCAGGTTACCTGCAGTTCAGCCTTAAGGCAAGACAACTTCATAGAGCCCATTTACAAAAATAAAATATGGACTGTTGCACCACAGTAACCAGATGTTCGCTTTCAATCTCCAGAAGACAAAGTTAAATCAAAGTTCACAGAACGATGATCTCCCAAACATAACGGCATGTGTCACAGACATAGGGCAAGAAGCACCACTGCTAAAATTTGGAAACAAAGTTCATATCCTGCCAGCTACAGGCTCCATTGCTGATGCGTTTCACCCTATAAGGAGGGCTGTCGCAGAGGTTCCTATGAAACACATCATAGGCAGAACCTAGGTCTAGTAAGGAATATGCCCTTCTAATAAGGTTGGTAATAAATGGTCTATAAAAGTACATCTACTTATTACGATCAAATGGGATCGCCCGAGAAAAGAATTGTACCATTTCAGGTGGCAATATATCCTACCTTTCCATAACGTAATAGCTAGTAATTGGTGCAGCTTTGGGTGACCTAGTTTTCCAGACCCTCCAGACGACCACTTGAGAGCCCGGGATACAAATGCCACTCGCTCTGGAGAGTTTTGATCCATCAAACTAAACAATTTGGCCAAGTTTTCTAAAGAAATTTCACAAGATTTTAATACAACATATACATTTTAATAACAAAATAACATCCTAAACAAACAAACAGGAGATGGTTAATTCCTTTAAAGAAATGGTTTGCATAAAATATATTATTTTCACACATTTGCACTGTACAGTCAGGACAAAAAATAAATCAAACTAAAGCTCTCCTTGACCTGACTGGCCCTGCCTTTGTGCCCTAAAATGATGACGGAGAGGAGGAGAGAAGACAGACACACACAGGATATAAAAAGTCTACACACCCCTGTTAAAATGTCAGGTTTCTGTGATTTAAAAAAAATGAGACAAAGATAAATCATTCCAATTTTTTCCACCTTTAAAAATCTGATCTATAAAACTGTACAACTCAATTGAAAAACATTTTTTCAATTGGGGGGGGGGGGGGTAAAAATAAAATAATGTGGTTGCATAAGTGTGCACACCCTCTTATAACTGGGGGTGTAGCTGTGTTCAGAATTAAGCAGTCACATCCAAGCTCATGTTCAATAGGAGTCAGTACACACCTTTAAAAGTGCCTCCGATTAACCTCAAATAGTTCTAGTAGGTCTTTCCTGACATTTTCTTAGTCGCATCCTTTTTAAATATTTTATTGAGAATAATACAGTACAAGTTATTTATACAATGTTTTGTAGGAATACAAGATATATAAATTTCAAAGACAGGGCTTCTCAAAAGCATAACAGAAAGTATGTATTATGTATAGTTACTTATATAGGTCAAAATTAAAAACAAGTAGTGGGTTAAGACCAATATACTAAGTAAACTAATTGTAACATCAAAATTTAGACCCAATAAAATAATTTACCTAGTAAAATGCCGAGACTGAGTTTATCATAGTTTGAAAAAGAAGTTGTTACATGTAAAAGGGATAGGAGGTAAAACATGTTTCTAATCCAGGGCCAAGATCTAACCATGTAGCTTGGCTTATCCTACATGCAATGCCACACACACACACACGCTAAAGCTTTTAAAGGAGAAGTCCACCTTTCTGAACATGTTACACCCATATTTAGGGTGCAACATGTTTAGTATCTGACCCCTATCCAACTCCCTGTGGCAGCGATCTCCTCTCCGAACTCGCTGAACAATTGAAACAGAGCGTGGCCGTGAAGGGCTCCGCCCACAAGGTTACGTCATCGTTTCACAGATCCCTGTAAATCAAATGAACTACGAGTACCGACGACCTTTGTGGCTGACGGCTTGTAGTTCTCAATGGACTACCAAGGCACTAGTGAGCACTCTAGGACCTAGGTAGTTCATAGAGCTTCCTGTCAGCATTTAACTGCCTCCCCCATATTGGGCAAACAGCTACACAGACAGTCTGCAGGAGCTGGCATTAACACCTGCTGATCATGGGTGCAAGGCTTTACAGGCACCTAACACAAATGCACATTTTTTTACCTGGAAAAAAAAAAAAAAAAAAAAAAAGGGGGCGGGGGATTTATTCTTTTTTTGCAAAGGTGAAATTATCCTTTAACAATCCAGTTTGGGAAATTTTAAAAACATTTCTTATAAAGGAATGTGGACTGTCACTTAAAGAAAGCTCCTTGAAGGCTTCACAACTATTTGAGGTGTGGTGAAAGTCTGCTGGCAAGTTGTTTAAAGTATCTGTCAGCACCCTTAACCTACCATCAAAAAAACAAAAATAAATTCTCCTATTCTCGATGATTAAAAATGCTTTTCTTTTTGAAATTCTACCCAGAATATACTGACTGACTTGACCCCCGACCAACAATGGCCTAGATCAAACCTTAATTTAGCTTTTATGTATTTATTTATTTTTTACACACACTATTATTAGCAAAGAGAGAAGGATACAATATATTTCTCCAATTCAGAGGAGAAAGCAAATCACAGGGTTGGGCTTTATAGTGATTGATCACTGTGATAGCTAAACAGAGGCCATCACAGCGATTAGGTGATCTGGGGTTTCTGGTTCCTGATTGTTAGTGGTCGGTGACAGCCCAAACCCTGTGCTGGGAAAGCGCTGTGTAGTACACTCCCAGCACAAAGACATGCAATGCATATATGCAGCCTCAAAGAAGACGGCCCACTTCAATGAGGCATATATGTGTACACGTGGCAGCAAGAGGTTAAAAGAGGTATGAACTGAAATTGTATACCTACACAGGGTCAACATAGACATTCGTGGTCGGTGGTCCTTTAGCCCCCCCACCCATGACTGCGGCAGATTTCCTCTATTGTAGGGGAAGGGATGGGTTCTTCATTGTAAACAGTATTAAAACTACTTTACACTAGTGATTGCTGTGATTGATCATCACAGCAATCACATGGCACAGAGCCACTCCAGTTGGATCTGTGCCTTTAGCTGATGCCATCTGCTGTGAGATCAAGGCAGGAGCAGCAGATTTGTGCACATGCACGCAAAGTGAAAGGTAGGGTAGGATAAAGTTGAACTCCAGACAGATATAAAAAATTAAATAAAAAAAACCACACACTAATAAATACAATATTATCTATCTTCTGGGAGAGCAAGAGGAGGCAGTTGGGGGGCTATGAGGTGTGCTGTGCTGACAAAAAGAGGGCAGAAAGATAACCTCATTGATCAGCTGCTGATCCTTTACTGTCTAGTCACAGGCTGGGGGCAGGAAAGTGACCTAGTTGGGTTGCTTATCTGGGAGGTTAAATAAAGTCCTGTCAGCAGCCTGGTTGTGTTGCCTAGCAGGGCTGTCTGAATTTGAGGACTGGATGGGCAAAAATACAAATCCTTTGGCAGGTAAAACACCCCCCATATATATGCATTTCAGTGATGCATTTAGTAGTTTGTGTGGAGATATCAGCCCAAACTCACCTAATAAGTCTTCTGTGACTTTAGCTTCAGATTTTTCTAGAGACTCCAGAACAAGCATGGACAGATCAGCAGCACTGTTTTGCTGCAAGGCAAACAAAAGTATTCAAAATGAAGGTTTACAAATGTTGATGAAAAGTAAACAAAACAGGACTTTAGTGCTTACAGGGAGAAATGCTGATTAAACATGTTACTGCCAAATAAGGCAACAAAGTTACACTTTAATAGCTGCAGCCAATGTGACATTGATAGAGCGTGGATATGTTCTTACTTGACCATGGCTGAAAAACAGCAGAGCTCCAGAATACATTAATTCTCTGGCTTCCGTGTGTTTGTTCTGTGGCATATACCTGGAAAACAAACAAGGGTAACTTTAGCCGAGAACTTACATTTGTAAAAAAACGATCGCTCAGGCCAAGCCTGTTTAGGCAAATCAAAATGACATTGTAACCACGATCAGATTTTACTCACATCTGGGTGAACCTTAAAGTGGATGTAAACCTGATTCATGAAATTTGAGCTGGGCACACATATCTGCAGTGTTTTGTTATCTCTCTTCACAGCGTTATGTCCCGTAGCTCTCTCCTGGACCGTTCCTCTGTTATCAGCCTGATAACTCCTGACAAATTCTCGGACACATCAGATAAAAGCAGCCTGACATCTCTGTCAGGGGAGGTTGCTAAAATAGATTAGCAGGGAGCTGGCCCTGTTACAAAAACACCTTTGAGAGTCTTGGGCCTATGATGAGAGGGGGTGTGTGCCTTTCCTCCAATCAGCAATGTTAGCTCTCTTGGCTGTATGCCCAGACATCACACTCTGTGTTAAACAGGAAGAGAAAATTTCCTAACACAATCTGAACTTTCTAAAAACAGTATTTAAATGTGAAGAAGGATTCTAATTGCCCGAAGATGGCAGTCAGCACTACCACCGTCTAGTGAGGAATGGCGAAACATGAATGGGGTAATCCTTAAAGAGAAGTCAATATACATCAAGCAAGGTGTGCCAATGAAATATGATATGATCTGGAAACCCTGGTGGGAAGCAAGGAGGGATTCGTTTGTAAATCCCAATAAGCACAGAAAAACATAAAAAATGTGTAATGGCCCAAGAGAAACCAGATTGGGAGAGAGTGGATGCTGTGGGAATGAGTGAAAAGTATGAAGTTGTGAAAGAGAAGCGGGGTGGGAGGACTTTACTATTCAATACAAATACACACAGATAACCCTATGAGAGACCCACCCTAGGTACTACCCCAAGACTGCTTAGAATATATTGGGCTTACTAAATGTGAGAACTGGGTTGGGACATCACGGGGAAGTCTGTTTTTAACTTTTTGTAAAACTGTGAAAAAAAAAAAAAAACGTAAGAAATAAAGTAAAAAAAAAAAAAAGAAGACAGCAGATATGAATGTAAAACTTATGTAGGAGAATTTGGTTCATCCCTGTGTATCATCTGAGGCTGTTCACTTCACTGGGTGTATGGAGGGTTTATATCCACTTTAAAAAAGGCAAACTCCAAAAGCGTATGAGCATAGTGGGGGGGTATTTATTGGGGTGCGTTTCCACTGATGAGACTTCCTCCCACTCAGAAGTACAAGAACGTATTGACAAATCTCTCCAAGGACAGAGATGGCAACAAAACATAATCCCTGGGACTCAAAATGTGTGTATAGACACACTTTAGAATTTCAGTGCATCTCCACACAAGAAATGTCAGTGTGGGCCACAGATTCATATACCTGTTATAGGCACAAGTGGTGCACGAGTGAGAGCAGAGTGTCCATACAGGGGCATCCCCCCCCCCCCCATCACACAGGGGCAGGGAGCTTTGTACCTGGAGGAACAGTCTGATGGGGATTTACTGACACTAGTTCTTTATCAGGTACACTCCTTGTGATTGACAGCAGGCCGTCGGCCACAGACAGCCCGCTATTGATTTAGGAATCCACCCACTGTCGGCTGTCATTTACAAGGTGAAAGAGGACCTGATGGAGAACTAGCATCTCAGCTTCCCCATCAGGCGCCACCTACAGCAACATCATTGGTTGTTAGGAGGCTGTCTGCTGTGAAGCTGACAGCATCCTTAGCCAGTAAGAGAGGGAGTAGAAGGCAGCCAATATTCTTCTCTGCTACACGTCATACAGGGAGGGGCACGTTGCCCGTCTCTGTACACCAATTTAGAGTAGGTCCTAATTACCTCCAATTTCCTCATCTACAAACTGGAGGTAGTTATTTTTGGATTTGGTGCAATAATAGCACCACTGTAAAAAGTAGCACTATTAAAAGTGGAGCAAAACCCATCAATTTAACATTTTCAAAAACCAGTTACATTCAAGGCATGCCAGGAATGCCAAGTGTCACATTGGTTGTGCTCTCAACCAAACTGTAAACCATCAAATGGTTGGTGTCGTAACTGAGCACATGTGCAGCATCATGGTAGTTGCCAAGATGTCGGCTTCTATGGCTGAAAAGGAGAAGAGGGTTTAGTGCCTAGATGAGGGTGATGCCTTTTGCAATCATGCTTTCCAGCACAGTGCAGAAGCGCATTCCTCCACTTTCCAGGATCCCACTGAGGGAGACATCAGCCTGGCCTTCGTTTTTTTGTTTTTTAAAAACAGTTTTCTACTCCTTTAAGCAGACATCATTACATGTCATATCTTACATAAATATTAGGCCTCATGCCCACTGACGTTTTTACAGCTGCGTTTTTTAGAGCTTAAAAACGCCTGTCCATGTTATTGTAAATTTTTATTTTTTTAAATACCGGTAAATAAATATTTTTTTTTTTATTAAGTCGGAGCTAAAAACGCGACCGCGCGTTAGTGCGCATTTTTGCGCGTTTGACGCTCGCGTTTTTTTCTGCCTAATTCTGACGCTGAGGAACGCACTGGTCCTGGTTTTTTTTTTACAGATTAAAAACGTCTATGCTATTTGCAGCTCAAAAACGTCTAGGTGGGCATGAAGCTATAGACTAACATGGACAGGCATTTTTAACCACTTGACAACTGGGCACTTAAACCCCCTTCCTAACCAGACGAATTTTCAGCTTTCGGTGCTCTCACATTTTGAATGACAATTACTCAGTCATACAACACTGTACCCATATGAAATTTTTGTCCTTTTTTTCACACAAATAGAGCTTTCTTTTGGTGGTATTTAATCACTGTTGGGTTTTTTATTTTTTGCGCTATAAGAGAAAAAAAAGACTGAAAATTTTGTAAAAAAATTAATTTTTCTTTGTTTCCGTTATAAAATTTTGCAAATTAGTATTTTTTCTTCATACATTTTGGCCAAAATTTATACTGCTACATATCTTTGGTAAAAATAAGTACAAATTAGTGGATATTATTTGGTCTTTGTGAAAGTTATATTCCACAAGCTATGGTGCCAATATCTGAAAATTAATCACACCTGAAGTACTGGCGGCCTATCTCATTTCTTGAGACCCTAACATGCCAGAAAAGTACAAATACCCCCCAAATGACCCCTTTTTGGAAAGCAGACATTCCAAGGTATTTAGAAAGAGTCATTGTGAGTTTTTTGAAGTTGTCATTTTTTCCCACAATTCTTTGCAAAAATCAAGATTTTTTTTTTTCTTTTTTTTTTTTTTCCACAAAATTGTCATATTAGCAGGTTATTTCTCACACCCAGCATATGCATACCACAAATTACACCCCAAAACACATTCTGCTATTACTCCCGAGTATGGCGATACCACATGTGTGAGACTTTTACACAGCGTGGCCACATACAGAGGCCCAACATGCAGGGAGCCCCTTCAGGCGTTCTGGAGCACCGAGGCCAATTCTGACATTTCTCTCCTACATGTAAAAATCATCATTTATTTTAGGGTTGTCCCGATACCACTTTTTTAAGACCGAGTACAAGTACCGATACTTTTTTTCAAGTACTCGCCGATACCAATTACCGATACTTTTTTTCAATGTCATGTGACAGTTTGAAAGATGGGGACTGATAGGTGGCACTTGTGGGCACAGATAGGTGGCACTTGTGGGCACAGATAGGTGGCACTTGTGGGCACAGATAGGTGGCACTTGTGGGCACAGATAGGTGGCACTTGTGGGCACAGATAGGTGGCACTTGTGGGCACAGATAGGTGGCACTTGTGGGCACAGATAGGTGGCACTTGTGGGCACAGATAGGTGGCACTGATAGGTGGCACTTGTGGGCACTGATAGGTGGCACTTATTGCACTATCAGTGCAATCAGTGCCATCTATCAGTGCCCACAAGTGCCACCTATCAGTGCAATCAGTGCCCATAAGTGCCACCTATCAGTGCAATCAGTGGCATCTACCAGTGCCACCTGATAGGTGGCACTGGTAGATGGCACTGATTCCACTGATAGGTAGCACTTGTGGGTACTGATAGGTGGCTGGCACTGAAATGCTGCGGGGGGTGAGGGGAAATGACACAGGATTTAAGAAAAAAAAAACTGCTGCAACGCCCATCTTGGTACACCCTGCACTCGGCTGCAGTAAGCAACAGCAGACATCTTGTTACACCCAGCCCATATAGCCCGGGCTGGGTGTAACAAGATGTCTGCTGCTGCTTACTGCAGTCGAGTGCAGAGTGTACCAAGATGGGCGTGGGGACGTTCAGCCGCTGACGGCGACCGAATGTGACAGCACCGGTCACCGATCCTGATGCGGCTGCGCCCTGAACCCCTGCCAGCTTACCAGGTTCAACTGCAGGTGAGGGACTCGCTCTCCGCCCGCGGACTCCGTCCACCGACTGTGCCCCGCCCTCTTCAGCCAGACTCCGCCCGCACTTTCCTCTCCCGCCCTCCCCAGCCACTGACTCCTCCCGCCCTCTCCGGCCAGACTCCGCCCGCACTCCCCCGCCCTCTCTCCTGCCCTCCCTAGCCACTGACTCCTCCCGCCCTCTCCGGCCACACAAAAAAAAAGTATCGGGTGAAGCATCGGGAGCATTTGCGCGAGTACAAGTACTCGCGCAAATGCTTGGTATCGGTCCCGATACCGATACTAGTATCGGGACAACCCTAATTTATTTGCTAGAAAATTACATAGAACCCCAAAACATTATATATGTTTTTTTTAGCAAAGACCTTAGAGAATATAATGGTGGTCATTGCAACTTTTTATCTTGCACGGTATTTGCGCAGAAATTTTTCTAACGCGTTTTTTTACGGAAAAAAACAGTTTTGTGCCTAAAAGAAAAAAAAAAAAAAAACAGTAAAGTTAGCCCAATGTTTTTGCATAATGTGAAAGATGAAGTTACGCCGAGTAAATAGATACCTAACATGTCACCCTTCAAAATTGCACACGCTCGTGGAATGGCGCCAAACTTCGCTACTTAAAAATACCCATAGGCCAGGCTTTAAATATTTTTACTGGTTACATGTTTTGAGTTACAGAGGAGGTCTAGGGCCAAAATTATTGCTCTCGCTCTAACGTTCGCAACGATACCTCACATGTGTGGTTTGAACACCGTTTTCATATGTGGGCGGGGCTTACGTATGCGTTCACTTCTGCATGCGAGCTCGCGGGGACAGGGGCGCTTTAAAAAAAATATATATATATATTTTATTGTTCATTTTACTTTATTTATTTTAGTTTGACATGTTTTTCCGCCCCAAATTTTTTTTTGATCACTTTTATTCCTTATTACAAGGAATGTAAACATCCCTTGTAATAGGAATATGGCATGACAGGTCCTCTTTACAGTGAGATATGGGGGGGGGGGTGTCAATAAGACCCCACATCTCACCTCTAGGCTGGGAAGCCTGAAAAAAAAAAAAAAAAACAATCCTGGCTTTGATCGTAGCGGTGAGTCGGTAGAAGCACCGGAGGGCAGCGGGAGGGGGGGCATCCCCTCTCACCTTCCGTAAGAGCGATCAAGCGGTGGAACAGCCGCTATGATCGTTCTTATGGTGCAGGGAATCGCCAGCTAAAAAAACGAATATCTGAATGATGCCTGTAGCTGCACCCATCATTCAGATATCCCCGCATAAAGTTAAGGACGTCATGACGGCCGGCGGGCGGGAAGTGGTTATTGCAGAGTATGGGCAGGGTATTGCACAGTATGGGCAGGGTATTGCACAGTATGGGCAGGGTATTGCACAGTATGGGCAGGGTATTGCACAGTATGGGCAGGGTATTGCACAGTATGGGCAGAGTATTGCACAGGGTGTATTGCAGAGTATTGCACAGGGTGTATTGCAGAGTATTGCACAGGGTGTATTGCAGAGTATTGCACAGGGTGTATTGCAGAGTATTGCACAGGGTGTATTGCAGAGTATTGCACAGGGTGTATTGCAGAGTATTGCACAGGGTATTGCAGAGTATTGCGCAGGGTGTATTGCAGAGTATTGCGCAGGGTGTATTGCAGAGTATTGCGCAGGGTGTATTGCAGAGTATTGCGCAGGGTGTATTGCAGAGTATTGCACAGGGTATTGCAGAGTATTGCACAGGGTATTGCAGAGTATTTTGCAGAGTATTGGCAGGGTGTATTGCAGAGTATTGGCAGAGTATTGCACAGGGATGGCTGAGCAGGGATGGATGGATGGCTGGATCTGTGACTGCAATTGTCACAGATCCAGCCCACAGCTGACATGGGGGAGGGAGCGGACATGATCTGCTCCCTCCCCTCTCACACTGTACCGATCGGTACAGAGAGGGGAGGGAGGAACCGGCGTCATCACATGACGCCGGTCTGTTTACAAGTGATCGCTCCGTCATTTGACGGAGCGATCACGTGGTAAACGGCCGCGATTAGCGGCCATCTACCGTGATGCGCCGGGTCTTCCGGACCCGGCGGTCACGGACATATCCTGGAGCACGCCCCAGGGGGCGCGCGGGAGCAAGATTCTGTGAGGACGTCCCTGGGACGTCCACTCAGGATAACTCGACCGCGCTGTGGACGTCTTTTGTACATGGCGCGGTCGGGAAGTGGTTAAGCTGTAAAAAACGCTCAAAAACGCGGCTGTAAAAACGTCCGTGGGCATGAGGCCTAAGGCATACTCCAGCATTATCAAAATATTGTTACCATAAGAAGCCTCTCCTAACATGAATAGCTGCTCCTACACTCCCTTAGCCTGGCCAACGGAGCATTGTGGGTGTTTCATGTTATTAGAGATTACAGAAAGTCTGATGCTTTCAAATAGACAGATCATTTGTGGCAGGCATACCAAAGAACGGTATATGTAATGTAGGGCCGAAACAACTAATCGATTAATCGACAACTAATCGATTATGAAATTAATCGATTACCATTTTCATAATCGATTAATCAGTCAGTAACATAATGGGGTTAAAAAAACTGAAATTAGCCCTTTATAGTACAAAAAGAGCAAATCGCTACTGTAAATATTACTTTAACTGTCCCAAAGTAAAAAAATTAACCCCTTACAGTAGCGATTATTTGCTCTTTTTGTACTAATTTGGGGTTTTTTAACCCCAATATGTTACTAAACATCTCAGGACTGGGTCACACCTCTGTGTTTTTTGGTGCTTTTTGCAGAAACACACTACAGGTCATTTACATGGATTCCTATGGGACACGTTCACATCCATGATTTTTTCAGCTGCTGCATATTTGGAAAAGGCAAGGACTTTTTTTTTTTAAACGCAAAACTGTGCCATTTTGTTTTTTTGGCTCAATATATTTCAATGGAGAACCTGCAGAAAATGCGTTTTTACGGCAATTCATGTTTTTTAATCTGCCCAACAACAAATTGGTCAAAAAAAAAAAAATGCAAATCGCAGCAAAATTACCTTTTTGAAGGTTATTAACCGATTAATCGAAACAATAAATCGGCCAACTAATCGATTATGAAAATAAACGTTAGTTGCAGCCCTAATGTAATGCAGATACATGTCTCCAGGTGTACAAATAATGACAAACTCTACATAGAAAAAAAAAAAGCTTTTAAACATTAACATGTATTGATAATATTGACAATAAGCTACATGTACATCTCAAAAAACCTACATAAAAATGTATAGTTCCTCTATCAATGTAGTTTACGACGACAAAAATTCCATGACCATCATGAAGGTGGCGTAAAAGGGAGGGCGAGTTGGTGTGTGGAAATCAGTTAGGTGAACATTAGAGACAAGCAGAAGTTTACATTAAGAGATGTATGGGAATTTTTTTGCATATTAATACTTACCTAGGTGGATGTAACATCGGTCTGATGCGGCATCTGTCCCCACCTGGCTCCAACACGGAGAGCAGAGTGACCAAACACTGCTGATCGCTCGGTTCTCAGAGCTCCGTGAGCAGAGAGCTGGTTATCATCAGTCACCACTGTCTGCTCTGCCCCCCTCACCCCCTCCCCGGAGCGATGGGCAGTGGAGGGGGCAACTCGCTGACAGGCCGAGTCCAGGCATGTGGGCGGATCAACTTTATTGTCACGCTCTTGCCCGAACCTGGACCGGCTCCGTGACTTCAGCCCACTGTCTGTTGAAAATGAGTCACAGGAGTGCAAAACAAACTGCACTCCTGAGATCCACAGAAGTACAGCCAAAGCTCATTTGGCTGTACTTCTCCTTTAACCACTTTGCGCCCGCGCTACAGACAAAAAAGACGTCTACAGCGCAGCGCTCAATTGCCGGGAGGGCGTCCCTGGACGTCCTCCTGTTTACTAGTTACCTGCGTGCCTTCGCAGGTGTGCATCGGGGAAAATCTGTGCCCGCCGCGTCACGCGGGTGCCGATGCACGTGCCTGCGATCAGCCGTTACAGAGCCAGGGACGTGGATCTCTGTGTGTAAACACAGAGATCCACGTCCTGTCAGGGAGAGGAGACTGATGGTGTGTCTCTTGTACATTAGGGGGACACCAATCGGTCACCTTCCCCAGTCAGCCCCCTCCCCCCACAGTAAGAATCACTCCTAGGGAACACATTTAACCCCTTGATCGCCCCCTTGTGTTAACCCCTTCCCCGCCAGTCACATTTATACAGTAATCAGTGCAGCTGAGATTAGGAGCACTCCTTTTATGAGTGCTCCTAATCTCAGCTTGTTACCCGAGTCAGAAATCTTGCTGATTGATAGGGGAATACTTATTTCACTCATTAAAAATAGGATTTTTATAACAGCTTACCTGTAAAATCCTTTTCTTGGAGTACACCACGGGACACAGAGCTAGTCATTACATAATGGGTTAAGGGTCACCAGCGGTGATTGGACACTGGCACAACCAATGGAAGACAGTTCCCCTCCATATAACCCCTCCCATCAGGGAAGTACCTCAGTTTTGTAGCAAAGCAGTAAGGTTCCCATAAGAAGGGGGGGACCTCTGTGTCCCGTGGTGTACTCCAAGAAAAGGATTTTACAGGTAAGCTGTTATAAAAATCCTATTTTCTTTATCGTACACCACGGGACACAGAGCTAGTCATTACATAATGGGACGTCCCAGAGCAATGCTCATATGAAGGGGGGGAGACACAGATCAAAACAGGCCGCTTGCGGACCAGAAGCCCTATACTGCTGCCTGCAGCACACTTCGCCCAAAGGCGGAATCCTCATGTCCTTTCACATCTATTTGATAGAATTTGGAAAATGTATGGACTGAAGACCAAGTTGCAGCTTTACAGATCTGAGCCATCGAAGCCTGGTGGTGCACTGCCCATGAAGCACTTATCGCCCTGGTAGAGTGCGCCTTAACAGGAAAAGGAGGAGTCCTGTTCTTTAAACCATAAGCTTGAATAATTACTTGTCTAATCCACCTGGAAATGGTGGATTTTGATACCGCTTGGCCCTTCTTGGGCCCATCTGGTAAAATAAACAAAACATCTGTTTTACGTATCTGAGCGGTTGCTTGCAGATACACCTTTACCGCTCTCCCTAGATCTAGAGAGTGTAATAATTTTTCCCCCGCCGTCCGCGGGTTTGGAAAAAAGGAAGGCAGAACAATGTCTTGATTCAAGTGAAAAGCCGACACCACCTTAGGTAGAAAAGCCGGATGGGGTCGTAGTACGATTTTGTCCTTGTGACAAATTAGACAAGGCTCTTTACAAGAAAGAGCTGCTAGCTCTGATACTCTCCTAGCAGAAGCTATAGCAATCAGAAAAGCCAACTTCCTACTTAATATAATTAAAGGAATATGGCGAATAGGTTCAAAAGGTTGCTTTTGCAACACTGACAATACCAAATTCAAATCCCATGGACACAAGGGAGTCCTAACTGGAGGATTTATCCTCAGTACCCCCTTAATGAATGTCCGAACTAGGGAGTGAGATGCCAATGGTCTCTGAAAGAAGACTGATAGAGCCGATATTTGCCCTTTGATGGTGCTAAGGGCTAAATTCATATCCACTCCTAACTGGCAAAAAGCAAGAATCCTACTTATTTCATACTTCTGAGGATTCCAACATCTGGATTCACACCAGGAAACGTATGCTCTCCAGACTCTCTGATAGATGAGTCTGGAGGCTGGCTTTCTAGCATTAATGAGCGTAGAAAGAGCCGGACCAGAGACCCCTCTCTTTTTAAAAATGTGGGTCTCAGCAGCCAGGCCGTCAACTTTAGCCTTTGTAAGGAAGGGTGGAATACTGGACCCTGTGACAGCAGGTCGTGTCGGAGTGGAAACTTCCAGGGCCTTCCTATCGTCGTTTTTACAATCTCGGCGTACCAAGGCCTCCTGGGCCAGTTTGGGGCCACTAGGATTACTGGTATTCCCTCCTCCTTGATCCTGCGAAGCAGTCTTTGTAGAAGAGGGATCGGAGGGAATGCCTAGATCAGTGAGAACTGATTCCATGGAGTTATTAGAGCGTCTGTATTATTAGAGCGTCTGTCCCGTAGGCTAGAGGATCCCTCGTTCTGGACACAAAGTTGTCCAATTTCTTGTTGAACCTGGCAGCTAGCAGGTCTACATCTGGGTTTCCCCATCTCAGACATATGGCCTGAAAGATCTCGGGGTGAAGAGACCACTCCCTGGTAGCAGCTGCTGACGACTCAGGTAGTCTGCTTGCCAATTTTCCATCCCTGGAATGAAGATTGCAGAAAGGCAAGGTACATGCTCTTCTGCCCATGCCAGGATCCGGTTCACCTCTCTTTGGGCTGCCCGACTGCGGGTGCCTCCTTGGTGATTGATGTAAGCTACTGCAGTAGCATTGTCGGATTGAACCCGAACTGGGTAGCCCTGTAACCTGTATGTCCAGGTTTTGAGGGCTAGATATACCGCCCGGATCTCTAGCACATTGATGGGCAGGATCCCCTGAGTCTTGGCCCAGGTTCCCTGGGTAGAAGCCTCCTCGAATACTGCACCCCAGTCCGATAGGCTGGTATCCCTAGATACCACCTTCCAGGCCACTGGGAGGAAGGACTTTCCCTTCCGTAAATTCCTGGCTTCTAGCCACCAATCGAAGTTGTGGCGTACTTGTGAGGACAGGCGCATGGGTATATCCAGAGCTTGGCTCTTCCTGTTCCAGGAAGCTAAAATATTGCCTTGAAGTAGTCTCGAATGAAACTGGGCGTAAGGGACCGCCTCGAAGGAGGCTACCATCTTTCCCAATAGTCTCATGCAAAGGCGAATAGACGGCCTCTTGTTTGCTTTGACCTTGTGGATCAGGTCTTTCAGAGACTGTATCTTCGGTTCTGGCAGGTATACCCCGTTTTGGGCTGTATCTATGATCATGCCCAGGTACCCTATCCTTCTTTGGGCCTGGAGAGAGGATTTTTGTAAATTTATAATCCATCCTAAATGCTCCAGGTATCCTACTGTAGTGTGTACAGCGTGACCCAATCCGTCCTTTGACTGATCTATTACTAGTAGATCGTCCAGATAGGCTGTTACCGCAATGCCCCGTGTTCTTAGGTTACTAACAGAGGAGCTAGCACCTTTGTGAATACTATGGGCGCGGTGGCTACACCAAACGGCAGAGCCACAAATTGAAAGTGGCGATCTTCTACCGCAAACCTTAGGAATCTTTGGTGAGCGGGGAGGATGGGTATGTGTAAATGTGCGTCCTTGATATCTATGGACGCCATGAATTTTCCGCCCTTTAAAGTGGCGGCCACGGATCGGATCGTTTCCATTCGAAAATGGCGATCGTTCAGGAACCGATCTAGGGATTTTAGATCCAGGATGGGTCTGACATCTCCATTTGGCTTTGGAATCACAAAGAGGTTTGAGTAAAAACCTGAACCTCGCTCTTTTTGGGGTACGTCTGTAACTACCCCTTGAGCCATTAAGTGATTCAAACCTTTGAAGAAGGATTCTCTTTTTTGTGGATCCTTGGAGAGTCTTGAACCTCGTAATTGAGAAGATGGGATCTCTCGAAATTCCAGTTTGTACCCTGAGGATATTGTGGATACTACCCAATTGTCCTGGATTTCTGACCACCAAGTCGCTCAGAACTGACAAAGCCTTCCTCCCACTCGGCCGAGCGGGGGCGCCCCTTCACTGAGAGGCTTTGGGGGCTTGCTTATTAGCTCTTGCACCCCACGGCTTCTTGTTCTTCTGAGCTTGCCCCTTGGCTTTTGTGGGCGGCTAAAACAGGCCACCGCCACTGGTTGGAGTCAGATTTCCCGGGAGCTGGGGAGAGAGCGTTTAAAACAAGATCTCTTGTTTTTCTTTCTCTCAGGTAAAAGTCATTTTACCACTTGATCTTCTGTATATATTTTTCTAAATCTTCCCCAAATAGGCGTTCGCCATGGAACGGGAACTTGCCAACAGCTTTTTGCATGGGGTCTCCGCTGACCAATGCTTAAGCCAAAGTACTCTGCGCATCTGTACCAGCTGGAGTGTAAGGCGTGATGCCTGTATGATAGAATCTCTCATGGCATCCACTGTGAAGCATAAGGCTTTAGGCAAATTTTTCCCAATTTCTAGCCTGCTCTGAAGGCAGTTCCTTCAGCCCCTGCTTTACCTGTTGGCTGATGACCTGACCCATACCGACTGCTGCTACTGCAGGTTGGGTAATTGAGCCGGCCAAAAGGAAGGAGGATTTCAACTTCCTCTCAGAAGGATCTTTTAAACCCTTGTACATTATCCACCGGACATGTCAGGTTTTTATTTACACAAGAAATAGCCGCAACTACCGCAGGCAGGCTCCATTTCTTAAAAAAAAAAAATTCCCCCATAGGATAAAGAATGTTAAACCTTTTTGGAGGGGAGAAACGCTTATCTGGATGTTGCCAGTTTGCGTATATTAGATCCTCTAGTAACGGATGAACCGGGAAGGAGCATGCACCTTGCAGGGATCTTAATGACCCTAGGGAGGAGACAGGTAATTCCGTTACCTCCGCAGAGGTTAACTTAAATGCACTGCTATAGCATTGTACCTGTGACCTTAAAATCTGGCTCCTCATCCTCTGCTGATGTAGCCTCCTCCTCCTCATCCTCCTCCCTCAGGTACTTCTGAAGGGAGGTCCAATACTGGAAGAGACCTGCTTCGCTTATTGTTCCTTTTTAGAGGACTTAGCGATTAAGGTAGCAATTTTTTCCTCCAGATTATTTAGGGCAGCTGATAAAGTGTCCTCAGTGACATATACAGGCCCAGGCTCCACTGGGGAAGCCGCCATACCTGACAGAGGTAATGGCTCATCCTGAACAGGTGCATTTAGCAACACAGGAGAGAAAGGTACCGAGTCAGCACAGTTAGAGCCTCCTCTCAGGCGGTGGTGCTTTCTTATCTCTTTTTGTCCGTATTACTTCCCCTGGAAGGCTTACCGTTTAGACAAAATACAAGGTACCTAAATGCATATACTACCGTGTTCAGTTTAGCAAATACATTAAGTATGCAACTTTTAACACATAACTATGCATAACATGGATGTCTTCTAGGAAGTACCCAATCCAACCACATGGAGTCTTACGTCCCTGTATAGCTGCTGTGTTTCTCTGCCAGGAATAAGAGAACTAACGAGCTTGCTTGCTGCTGCAGTGCTTCTCACACTGACAGTCTTTTAAAATTGGCGCCGTTTCTGTGCCTGCGCGCGCCACGTGCCCGCGCACGCCTTCGCCCCCCCCCCCTCCGATAAAGCGCGCTCCCGCGCGCGCGCGTGGCCCTTAGCGCTATGGCGGTGGCCATAGTGAGAGAGGACTCTCATCAGCCCTTGTTCCCACTTACCTGCATCTGCAGGTGTCTGGTCAGCCACCGAAAGGAGGATCGGGGTGCCCCAGCAAGCTCAGCAGCGGAGGTGACGAGCAGTGTACTTCGCCGAAGCCGACACTGAACAGAGTGAGGTGAGTATATTCAGCTCTTTACTCCCCCCAGTGGTGGAAAAAAGAAGACATCCACTTTTTGAAAAAGGTCCCAACCTAGTTATGGACCTTCTAATCTCACCTTATCCACGCCGCAGGTTTTTCTGCTGAAAGATTTCAGACAGATACCAAACTTCACCCTTCACGGTGGGCTATGTGTGCCAACCTTCAGGGATATGGGTTCCTATTTAAAGGATACCTCTCCCCTGGGCCTTGTACAAGACTCTTACCAGGACTTTATAGCGAAATAGCGAAAGTGCTGGATCTTAGAGCCCAGTCCTCCGAAGAGAGACATTACAGGCGACGCCTCATGGATGAGGCCCGGATCCCATCCAGATTCAGCTCATTTGTAGGCGTCTTGGATGGATCCGAAAGCATAGCTCTTTTACCCCCAGAGGGTCTCTTTGGTAGAGCTTTCCTTTAGCACCTCCTAACGCGTCCAACACCTTTCGACACTGGCGAAAAAATTGAGGTACTTCCCTGATGGGAGGGGTTATATGGAGGGGAACTGTCTTCCATTGGTTGTGCCAGTGTCCAATCACCGCTGGTGACCCTTAACCCATTATGTAATGACTAGCTCTGTGTCCCGTGGTGTACGATAAAGAAATCTTGCTGATTGATAGGGGAATACTTATTTCACTCATTAAAATGTGTTTTTCCTGGATATTTTTGTTATTCGGTCTCTCACTGTTAAAATAAACCTACCATTTAAATTATAGACTGATCATTTCTTTATCAGCGGGCAATTGTAGAAAATCAGCAGGGGATCAAATACATTTTTCCTCCCTCACTGTATTTTCTGAAAGCAGAAATCCTTCTAAGACCAAAGTGTTAGATGTGCTGATCACTGAACAGAAAGCCACGTGTAGTATTGACTTCATGCTAAATCTAATCCATTGTCTCCTGTCTGGTTGTAAAGGTGGTGATCAGTGGACTGTTGTGATGTCGGGGTGTATGGGATACTGCAGAGATGTGCTCTGTCCTGGAGCATGAAGCCGGCCTCCAGGGCTGGATAGGTCTGATGGGTCCCTCCACATTTATTCACAAATATTATCAAACACTCTATATAAATCAATTTGTATATTAGGACTGGAGTTCCCTGAGCGCCTGTCTTTTCTTCAGGTAGAATACATTACTTTCATGACTGTTTACTTACACGTGTAAAAACTCATAAGGAAATCCCAAACCAAACATAACAAAGTTCACGTGTCAGCTCTCATCCTATTCCATAGACTTGGTATTGCTGTTACTACACCTCGGAACACAGTGAAGACATTGGCTCGCCATGACAGTCAGGCACCTGGCATTTTCTAAAAGGAACAGTTCACATTGGCAGCCACATTTCATGAACACATTCACAGTCCCCGGCTGTAGCAGACAGTAGTAGGATTTGTGAATCCCGGTTTCTGAACAATCAATAACAATAAAATATCTGTTTGTGGCAGCATTATATTCAGCTCTAAATGCTAAATATATTTTGGCTTCCCGTACATCATATGTAAAGATTTTCTTCAGTCTTTTTGAAAAATAAAAAAAGTCAGCAGCTACAAATACTGTAGCTGCTAATGTTTATTAAAAAGGACACTTACCTGTCCAGGGATCCAGCGCCATCCTCACTGTTCTTCAGGCTCCTGGTGCCAGCATGTTTAGTGTGGGAAATGCGCAAGATGCTTTGCACCCTGTGAAAGGTCCCATGACATGTCCCCGAAGGCCGCAGGCGGGGAGGGGGAGCAGAACTCAGGTGGAATCACCTAGGCAGTCTGACCGGATGTGGATAGCCCCCCCCACACAAAATAAAAGATGTACAAAAGCGTTAGAGGAGACTGGGAGGAGAACATAAAGCAGAACGGCTCTTTTAGGGGGAAGTTCTGCTTTAACTTTGAGAACCAAACAAATGACATAAATTGGAAGGTATTGAAGTGTGGATTGGGCTTGTAAACACGCAAAAAGCAAACATGTATTTTGTTTAAGCTTATCAATTCTTAGATGTGATGGCTGCATTTGTTTTCTTGTTTAGGCTTTATTTTCACCTGGTGATCCAGACATTAAAGTGGATGCAAACCCTTACATAGCACTTTGACCTACAGATAAGCCTAGATTAAGGCTTACCTGTAGGTGCAACAAATATCTCCTAGCAAAAGAAAGGCGTGCAGGCGCACTGACCGAGAGTCAGGAAGTCGTGAATGGAGCCGCGAGTGGCGGCGCATGCGCGGGAGTGTGACATCATGCGACTCCGGCCAGTCACAGAGCCGGAGTTTGTGGCCCACGGAAGAAGAGGAGGGGTGAAGATGGACGCTCGCTGCCATGGAGGAAGATGGTGACATCGCAGGCTTCTACTGCAGGCAAGTGTCACATAATGGGCTACTATGCGATGCATAGTAGCCCATTATGCTTTACCTTTGCAGGGAAACAGAGGAAGTAAAACCCATCAGGGTTTACTTCCTCTTTAAGTCTGTTTTTCAACAGAAAAAGCTGTCCTGCAGATGTAACAGATGGTTGAGAAAAACCATTTACCACTGACAGGGATGCTTACAGTGATCAGCTTTTATGTAAAAGCTTTATAACCCCCAGAGGGGCTATGGAGTCACCAGGGGCTGGCGGTTTCAGAGTTACGTCACTGCATTGCCACACCCCAAAGCTATATACAAGAACTGTCAGAACAGGGGGAGAATGTTTTTTTTTTGTTTTTTAAACGGGTCCAGGACAGAGGATGACATTATGATTGACGTTGGATCTACATCGGGGACATGATTGATTTTTAATAAAAGATCTGTTAAAAACTGCCTCATGATTTTTGTTACACAATTTTTTGGGGATGAATGGGTAGGGGGTACTATATATGTACCCCATACTGATTCACATGGGGGGTGCCAGGATCTGCGGGCCCCCTTTCTTAAAAGGGGGATTCCAGATTACGATAAGCCCCCTGTCCACAGAACCCTACAACCACAGCCCAGGGCTGTAGGGAAGCGACCCATATCCCCATCAACATGGGGGAGGTCGGGGTCCGCAGGCCCTCATTATCTAGTAAGTTGAATATCACTGGTCTATTCATTAAAGGGATTCTGTGTCCACTCCCCTGCCGAGTGCCCCCATAGCAAGTCGCTTGCTATGGGGGCACTTGTGCGTGCTTGCTGCTAAGCCCCGGGGTGTGTGTGTGTGTGTGTGTGTGTGTGTGTGTGTGTGTGTGTGTACACACACAGAGCAGCTCTGACCTACCCTCTGCTTGCTTTCTTTCTTTCTTACTGGCTGTGATTGAGCACAACGCTGGATTGAGATTAGGCTTAGGCAAGTATGGGGAGAGGGGAATTTTGACGCATGCCAACTATGACCCCAAGAACACCAAGGTGGAAACATGATGCTTTCGGGCTGTTTCTTTGCTAAAAAGGTACAGGCCGACTTTGCCACATTGAGGGGCCGCTGGACAGGGTCATGTATTGTAAAATCTTGGATGAGAACCTTCTTCCCTCAGCCAGAAAACTGAACATGGGTCATGGATGGGTCTTCCAGCATGACAATGACCCAAAACATACCACCAAGCCAACAAAGGCGTGGCTCAAGAAGAAGCACATTAAGGTCATGGAGTGGCCTAGCCAGTCTCCAGACCTTATTCCTATAGAAGATTTATGGAGGGAGCTGAAATTTCGAGTTGCCAAGAGACAACGAAGAAACCTTAAGGATTTAGAGAAGATCTGTAAAGAGTGGACCAAAATCCTTCCTGAGATGTGTGCAAACCTGGTCACCAACTACAAGAAATGTCTTACCTCTGTGCTTGCCAACAAAGGGTTTTTCCACCAAATACCAAGTCATGTTTTGCTTGGGGATCAAATATGTATTTTACTCACTGAACTGCTTTGTGGTTTTTTTTCCCTGAATTTTTGGTTAATATTCTCTCTCATTTAAAATACACCTATGATAAAAATTATAGACCCTTCATTCTTTTGTAAGTGGACAAACTAACAAAACCTGCAGGGGATCAAATAATTATTTCTCACTGTATAAGCAAATATTATCTAAACACAAGTCCTGTGTATTCTTCCAGATCTGTACAGTAATCCAGTGGGAAACGACCTTTGTGTTGGAGCTTTCTGTAATAAAGACAGCTCACTGCTGCTCCCTCTCTTTGTGCAATGTGACTGGTCTTGTACCCGCCCCCTGCAGTTTTCAAGAAGCAGCAAGACCCTTTTCAGGCGCTTTAGCGCTAGAAATAGTCTCTGCTAAGTGTCTGAAAACCACCTCCCATTAATTCCAGTGTGTCTTCTCACACTGGGGAGGTGCGCTTGCAGGATGGGGAAAAAAGTCCTGCAAGCAGCATCTTTGTGGTGGGTTGGGAAGGCTGTATACCCCGTTTATAAAACACCCTGCCCATTGGAATGAATGGGCAGCGCTTTGAAAGCACTGCAAAAACAGGAGTTTTTAACCCCTTTTTGGGGTTAAAAGCACGCCACTAGCAGCCAAAAAGCGAAGCTTAAACAGCGGTAAAACGCCGCTAAAACTAGCAACGCCTTAGCGCAAACCTGCACAGATGTCTCTGTAATCGCGGCCAAAATCGGGACCGACAAGCAGGAGAGAAATCGTGCGAGTTCTGCTGAACTAGCACGGCTTCATTCCCGCAGCCCAGTGTGAACCTGGGCTTAGTAACACTTTAAGATCAATGAATAAATTGGAGGCTGGGCGTGGATCACAGCAGGGGGTCCGGTGCGTCCCTGTTCTCCGTTTCAGGGGCTAATCAGGTCATAACTTTTGGCTGAATTCGCACCTGAAAAAGAGAGCCAAAGACGCACAGGATTGTTCTCCAGTGTGCTCCGCAGCCGCCCCGGAGCTGTGTGAACAGGCTCTATTGAAAGCCGGGCACACTCTCCTGTCATGCGAATTGGATGTGGGGAAGCGCTCATCCAATCCACATCAGTGTGAACCCAGCCTGAATAAACATTTCACTAAAGACTGGTCACTGCTGCTCTCTTTCCTTGTGCAGGGTGACTGGTCTTGTCCCCGCCCCCTACTGTGGTTTTCTGCAGGCAGCCTGTAGTGGGTGGGGCATGCTGGGGCTCCTCCCACAGCCTTGCTCAGAGCACATACAGCCCAGTGATACTTTTATAAAAAAGGTAATATCTGGGTTTGACAATATATTTGGTGGACACAAAGTGGATTTATACCCTTTGTATCTCCTGAGAAAGAGATTTTAGTGAGAACATGTCTGGTTGGAGTTTATCTGTATAATATGTGACTTTCTGTGCTTTGATGGCGACTCATTAGGCTGCACCAGGCCAGGTCTTAGCGCTCGGTGTGGTCAGGCTGTGCAGTGCGGAAGGGACAACCTGGCCTCCCTTATTAGAGAGCCAGGCACAGCACTGAGGTTGTATATGTGTCAGTCCAGCCATCCCTGTGGTCAGATGATGATCAGGAGAAGTGTGTGGTCAGTGTTGGATGTAGGAGTGAAGACACCAGCCGTCCCTGTGGTCAGATGATGATGATCAGGAGGAGTGTGTGGTCAGTGTTGGATGTAGGAGTGAAGACACCAGCCGTCCCTGTGGTCAGATGATGATCAGGAGGAGTGTGTGGTCAGTGTTGGATGTAGGAGTGAAGACACCAGCCGTCCCTGTGGTCAGATGATAATCAGGAGGAGTGTGTGGTCAGTGTTGGATGTAGGAGTGAAGACACCAGCCGTCCCTGTGGTCAGATGATGATCAGGAGGAGTGTGTGGTCAGTGTTGGATGTAGGAGTGATGACACCAGCCGTCCCTGTGGTCAGATGATGATCAGGAGGAGTGTGTGGTCAGTGTTGGATGTAGGAGTGAAGACACCAGCCGTCCCTGTGGTCAGATGATGATCAGGAGGAGTGTGTGGTCAGTGTTGGATGTAGGAGTGAAGACACCAGCCGTCCCTGTGGTCAGATGATGATCAGGAGGAGTGTGTGGTCAGTGTTGGATGTAGGAGTGATGACACCAGCCATCCCTGTGGTCAGATGATGATCAGGAGGAGTGTGTGGTCAGTGTTGGATGTAGGAGTGATGACACCAGCCGTCCCTGTGGTCAGATGATGATCCGGAGGAGTGTGTGGTCGGTGTTGGATGTGGGAGTGAAGACACCAGCCGTCCCTGTGGTCAGATGATGATCAGGAGTGTGTGGTCAGTGTTGGATGTAGGAGTGATGACACCAGCCGTCCCTGTGGTCAGATGATAATCAGGAGGAGTGTGTGGTCAGTGTTGGATGTAGGAGTGATGACATCAGCCGTCCCTGTGGTCAGATGATGATCAGGAGGAGTGTGTGGTCGGTGTTGGATGTTGGGAGTGATGACACCAGCCATCCCTGTGGTCAGATGATAATCAGGAGGAGTGTGTGGTCAGTGTTGGATGTAGGAGTGATGACACCAGCCGTCCCTGTGGTCAGATGATAATCAGGAGGAGTGTGTGGTCAGTGTTGGATGTAGGAGTGATGACATCAGCCGTCCCTGTGGTCAGATGATGATCAGGAGGAGTGTGTGGTCGGTGTTGGATGTTGGGAGTGATGACACCAGCCGTCCCTGTGGTCAGATGATAATCAGGAGGAGTGTGTGGTCAGTGTTGGATGTAGGAGTGATGACACCAGCCGTCCCTGTGGTCAGATGATAATCAGGAGGAGTGTGTGGTCAGTGTTGGATGTTGGGAGTGATGACACCAGCCGTCCCTGTGGTCAGATGATGATCAGGAGGAGTGTGTGGTCAGTGTTGGATGTTGGGAGTGATGACACCAGCCGTCCCTGTGGTCAGATGATGATCAGGAGGAGTGTGTGGTCAGTGTTGGATGTTGGGAGTGATGACACCAGCCATCCCTGTGGTCAGATGATGATCAGGAGGAGTGTGTGGTCAGTGTTGGATGTAGGAGTGATGACACCAGCCGTCCCTGTGGTCAGATGATGATCAGGAGGAGTGTGTGGTCAGTGTTGGATGTTGGGAGTGAAGACACCAGCCGTCCCTGTGGTCAGATGATGATCAGGAGGAGTGTGTGGTCAGTGTTGGATGTTGGGAGTGATGACACCAGCCGTCCCTGTGGTCAGATGATGATCAGGAGGAGTGTGTGGTCAGTGTTGGATGTAGGAGTGATGACACCAGCCGTCCCTGTGGTCAGATGATGATCAGGAGGAGTGTGTGGTCAGTGTTGGATGTAGGAGTGATGACACCAGCCGTCCCTGTGGTCAGATGATGATGATCAGGAGGAGTGTGTGGTCAGTGTTGGATGTTGGGAGTGATGACACCAGCCGTCCCTGTGGTCAGATGATGATGATCAGGAGGAGTGTGTGGTCAGTGTTGGATGTAGGAGTGATGACACCAGCCATCCCTGTGGTCAGATGATGATCAGGAGGAGTGTGTGGTCAGTGTTGGATGTAGGAGTGATGACACCAGCCGTCCCTGTGGTCAGATGATGATCAGGAGGAGTGTGTGGTCAGTGTTGGATGTAGGAGTGATGACACCAGCCGTCCCTGTGGTCAGATGATGATCAGGAGGAGTGTGTGGTCAGTGTTGGATGTAGGAGTGATGACACCAGCCGTCCCTGTGGTCAGATGATAATCAGGAGGAGTGTGTGGTCAGTGTTGGATGTAGGAGTGAAGACACCAGCCGTCCCTGTGGTCAGATGATGATCAGGAGGAGTGTGTGGTCAGTGTTGGATGTAGGAGTGATGACACCAGCCGTCCCTGTGGTCAGATGATGATCAGGAGGAGTGTGTGGTCAGTGTTGGATGTAGGAGTGATGACACCAGCCGTCCCTGTGGTCAGATGATGATGATCAGGAGTGTGTGGTCAGTGTTGGATGTTGGGAGTGATGACACCAGCCGTCCCTGTGGTCAGATGATGATGATCAGGAGGAGTGTGTGGTCAGTGTTGGATGTAGGAGTGATGACACCAGCCATCCCTGTGGTCAGATGATGATCAGGAGGAGTGTGTGGTCAGTGTTGGATGTAGGAGTGATGACACCAGCCGTCCCTGTGGTCAGATGATGATCAGGAGGAGTGTGTGGTCAGTGTTGGATGTAGGAGTGATGACACCAGCCGTCCCTGTGGTCAGATGATGATCAGGAGGAGTGTGTGGTCAGTGTTGGATGTAGGAGTGATGACACCAGCCGTCCCTGTGGTCAGATGATGATCAGGAGGAGTGTGTGGTCAGTGTTAGATGTAGGAGTGATGACACCATTGATTCCTATGGGAAGCCATGTGTGTGGATGTGATGGTTCCAGCCACATTACACAGTAATAAGAAATGAAGATTAGGACAGCCGCACTCCAATCCAACTTGGCTTTATTTGAAAGTAAAAGTGAACAGGCACTACATGTCACAGCAATGAAAAAACTACAGGACAGCCAACGCGTTTCACACTTAGAAGTGCTTACTCAAGCTATGAGTGGTATTTGATCAAGCTATGAGTAAGCACTTCTAAGTGTGAAACGCGTTGGCTGTGCCTGTTCACTTTTACTTTTCAAATAAAGCCAAGTTGGATTGGAGTGCGGCTGTCCTAATCTTCATTTCTTCAATTGCCAGCACCCTTGGTTCCTGGAGAGGTGATCTTTCTTGGAGTGGACTTGTTTGGATGGCAATTTCTGTCTGGTATAGTTTTGGATTGTGCACATTACACAGCAGATGTCACACACACACATATGGCCTGCCATAGACCAGCTGTCACCACTCACACACTGACAGTCTGACAATGAAAAGCCCCCTAACCTGCCCAGGAACCCTCCCAAGGCCCAGGTGCAACACCCCCATAGCAACTAGAAGGCACAAGCCAATCAGCAAGCAGGAAGATCCCCCAGTTTCTGGCAGCTGAAGAGTTAACTGAGGACTTTCCACAGATTGACACGAATCCCAGCCAGTCAAATGGCAACGCTGAAGGAAGCCCCGCCTTCCCCTAGCAACCAGAACGCCGGCGGCCAATCAGCGGGTTTGCTGGAGGAAAGGGCCCTAGAAAGCTCTGGAACGTTTAGGACGTTGCGCTCCATACCTGAAGAAGAGTGTTCGGTACATCTGGTGGGCCTCGTAGTAGTCTCCCTTCTCCACACTGGCCCGCAGCTTTCCCTCCACACGCTGCACTCCTCCCCGGTTCCGGGCGCTGCCTTTGGAGCCCTCCTGCTCCGCCATTGCAGCAGCCATCATGGGGAGACGTCACCGGGGCAGATCAGCACACGCTCCGTCCTCCCTCCCCCCCCCCCTTCTGCGTACGGAAGCCGAGTGTGGTCACATGAGCGGCCGCGCACTGACATGGCCACGTGACCCTGAGTTCCGGCAGCTGATTGGCTGCTGCTGTTATAGTGTGTGCCGTGAAGTCTCTTGGAGGTGATCAGTTGTATATATTGGACGGAGCAGAAGGCAGGGAGGGGATCATTGTGTGTTCAGCTAGACGTGGCTACAGAGTTTGTTTACCCCCCTTTCCTGACCAGAGCACTTTTTGCCATACAGCACTGCGTCGCTTTAACTGACAATTGCACGGTCGTGCAACACTGGACCCAAACAAAATTGACGCCTTTTTTTCCCCACAAATAGAGCTTTCTTTTGGTGGTATTTGATCACCTCTGCGTTTTTAATTTTTTGCGCTATAAACAAAAATAGAGCGACAATTTTGAAATATCATCCCGGTATAACTGCCTAAAGCCGAGGCCGCATATCTGCGTACGCTCGGCGCGAAGGGGTTAAAGAGGAAGTAAACCCTGATGGGTTTTACTTCCTTTTTTTCCCCCTGCAAAGTAAAAGCATAATGGGCTAGTATCCATTTTTGGGGCCGGGGACTCGGGCTCTGTGATTGGCTGGAGTCGCGTGACGTCACGGCACGGGCCTTATAGAAACGATCGTACCTTTTCTTAAGTGCGCATGCGCCAATGACGTCGGTGCAAGCGTATATGGTAAATATCTCCTAAACCGTTTAGGAGATATTTCCAGTACCTACAGGTAAACCTTATTATAAGCTTACCTGTAGGTAAAAGTGGCGTGTAAGGGTTTACAACCACTTTAATAACCTGACAGGTGTCCTCATCCTTCTCCACTCTATACAAAACAAAAGGTGTCTTAACCACTTGTCCCCCGCCCACTGTCAATTGACGGCGGGCGGAGGATACTCTCGTTCTGGGAGGACGTCATATGATGTCCTCCCTTTAAAACGAGCTAGGAGGCGCGCGCTTGCCGCCAGCGGCGCACGCCCGCCGCGTTCACAAGGCCCCGGTGCGCGTGCCCGGCGGCCGCGATTGCCGCCGGGCACCCGCGATTGCCCGGGAAACGAGCAGGAAAGTGGATCTCTGTGTGTAAACACAGAGATCCACGTCCTGTGAGGGAGAGGGGACCGATGGTGTGTCCCTTGTACATAGGGACAACCATCGGTCACCTCCCCCAGTCAGTCCCCTCCCCCACAGTAAGAACACATTGAGGGAACATATTTAACCCCTTCCTGCCCCCTAGTGGTTAACCCCTTCCCTGCCAATCACATTTATACAGTAATCAATGCATTTTTATAGCAGGGATCGCTGTATAAACGTGAATGGTCCCAAAAATGTGTCAAAAGTGTCCGATGTGTCCGCCGCAATATCGCAGTCACAATAAAAAATCGCAGATTGCCGCCATTACTAATAAAAAAATAAAAAAATAAAAATGCTATAAATCTATCCCCTATTTTGTACACGCTATAACTTTTGCGCAAACCAATCAATACGCACTTATTGCGATTTTTTTTTTTACCAAAAATATGTAGAAGAATACGTATCGGCCTAAACTGAGGAAAATTTTATTTAAAAAAAAAAAAAAAAAAATGGGTATTTATTATAGCAAAAATTAAAAAATAGTGTTTTTTTTCCAAACTGGACGCTCTTCTTTTGTTTATAGCGCAAAAAATAAAAACCGCAGAGGTGATCAAATACCACCAAAAGAAAGCTCTATTTGTGGGAAAAAAAGGACGCAAATTTCGTTTGGGAGCCACGTCACACGACCGCGCAATTGTCATTCAAAGTGTGACAGCGCTGAAAGCTGAAAAATGGCTTGGGCAGGAAGGGGGTTTTCGTGCACAGTAGGGAAGTGGTTAAGTTACACTTTAGGGCAGGGGTCTTAAACTGGCGGCCCTCCAGCTGTTGCAAAACTACAAATCCCATCATGCCTCTGCCTGTGGGAGTCATGCTTGTAACTGTCAGCCTTGCAATGCCTCATGGGATTTGTAGTTTTAGAACAGCTGGAGGGCCGCCGGTTTGGGACCCCTGCTTTAGGGCTTCTTTACACCATAAAGGAGCGTCTGAGGATATGCGTTCCCAGGCATTTCTGGGTAATACGTGTAGCGCCCTGCTCCTGTTGACCAGGCGCTATCATGTAAATTTAGTGGGTCATCTGAATGTACATAGTTCAGAATGTAATGTTTATGGCTAAATTAGTCTCTGTTTCAGCTTTGGCTGTGTTGGGAGCATTTCCCACTGTTGCCAGTAGGTGTCATTGTCACCACCGGCCAGTGTTGGAAATACAACAGGCTGGAGTATATTGGGTGTCCTTTCCCCAGAAACAGCCCAGTGGGAGGGGTCTACCGCTGTGCATTCTGGGAGGATACTTAAGGGACAGACGCCCTCATGGCCCACCTGGCCTAAGGTATGTGACAACTGCTCTTCTGCCTCAGGGCCCTGCTGGCCCGGGGCTAAGTTACTGCAAGTAGGCCCGGAAGTTTGTCTGGGGCCTACTGGTTCAGGGATGGTCCTGTGCTGTCTTGCCTGCGGGAAGAAGCCAAACAATTGGAGGATCCAGGGGAGGACTCCTCTTGGAGAGGACGGAGCGGAAGGCTGGTATCTCAAGAAGAGCCTGGTGACTCAATTGGAGGATGCAACCTAACCAATCTACCTCACAGTACTGCCGGATGGCTTAAAGGACATTGGTTTATTACTATCATTGAGTCTGTGGCAGAGACTTTTGTCCATGCATCATTCCGGCTGCTAGGCCGGTGAGAGAGGCCTATCCGGGTGAGCAAGATCCGTTGACAGCAAGTGTACTTGTCTCCAGGATCTCAAGTTCCTCAGCGATCTACACAAGGTAGCTGAATTCCCCTAACCCTCCATCTCTCTACTGCTGCAAGTTGTGTTTAATAAAAAGCATTGGAAAAAAGACTAAGTGACTGGTGCATGCATCTGTGGGCCCAATTTAGACTCAAAGTTCTGGGACGGTGAACTGTGGGGTAATGGCAGAACCAAAAATAACCAGCAGCTCCTACGGGGGTAGTGCTACATACGTTTAGCTGATTCATTTCAATGGGCTGAAAAACATGCAGGAACAGACAAAAAGTAGCACAGCCACGATTCTTAAAATCGCACCAAACCACACGATACTGCGGTACGATGGGTTTTGGTGGCTGCAAACATACATGCATTTTCCAGATGCATGGGGGTGCCATTAGGAATAAATGTAACCGCGTGCGTCTGCAGAAGGCAGCGCGTTTTAACGCACTTTCCTGCACTGCACCTGGTGCGAACAAGCCCTTAAACTGCGTAAGGTCAAAAATAGCCTTGGATAAAGTAGGAAAAGGTAATTGTTCTTCTGTCTGTGTCCTATCTGGAAAATTTTCCTTCACTTCCTGTCCCAGAGACACAGCAGGAAGTAAGAGGATATCTGATGGTGGCCATACAAGGTGTATGGAAAAAAAAACACACCATTGATCAACCTAGTTTTTTCTATGCCACAATCAATCGCATGTGCATGTTCTAAACCCCGGAAACAGGCAGCGACATACCAGTACGCCACTTTGCCTGTACAGGCCGCCCGTCCGTCCACAATAGATTGCAGGCGGACGGGCGGTCCGAAAGTACAGTGAAGAAAAAAGGTATAAAAATGCACGCCACACTTTTCATATTTTTATTTGTAAAAAAAATGTGAAAACCATTTATCATTTTCCTTCCACTTCACAATTATGTGCCACTTTGTGTTGGTCTAACACATAAAACCCCAATAAAATACATTTACGTTTTTGGTTGTAACATGACAAAATGTGGAAAATTTCAAGGGGTATGAATACTTTTTTAAGACACTGTATAAGTTGATTTGTATTTTAATGAGTGAAATAAGTATTTGACCCCTTCGCATTAACTTGACAGGGCTTTACATAAACTTTGAAACTGTTGTTTTCTTTTTTTATGTAGATGATTAGATCTGGGGCTGGAATGAGGCTTTTTAATTGGACCTAATAACAGTAACTGCACACAAACATTTCATGACATTGCACAAAATACAGCAGTAGTAATTTTTTTTTTTTTTAAAGTGGTTGTAAACCCACTAACTTTTTTTTTTCTTTTTGGCCAACCTGTAAGAGAAAGGCATAATGAGCCATTATGACTAGCATAATAGCTCATTATGTACCACTTACCTTAGATCGGGGCCCCCGAGGCAGTCCGCGTCCCTCTGTCCAGCCGCAGACATCACTGCGGCGATAGCCGGAATGTTACTTCCGGGTATCGCCGCACCAGCCAATCACAGCGCCGCTCCGGCGCTGTGATTGGCCGGAGCGGCGGAGACGTCACTCTGCGCATGCGCATGCGCGCGAGAGCCTTTTCATTCGGCTACGCCCAGCGATTGCTGGGAAGTAGCCGATTTTGTGAATGGGATTAACCCCATGAATGCGCCGTTGTCTACGGCGCGCATGCGCTGTAGACAGCGGCGCCTGTCTTTTTAGTAAATATCTCCTAAACCGTGTAGGTTTAGGAGATATTTCTTGCACCTACAGGTAAGCCTTAATCTAGGCTTACCTGTAGGTGCAAGTTGAAAAAGTGGGTTTACAACCACTTAAAGCTCTAAGATTTAACATTAAAAATCAATCTTCAAGCTCCAGGCAGGTGAGAAGTGCAGTCAGGGAGAAGGTTCATCAACTTGTTATAAGGCAGAAGATGTCCCTCTATCTCTCCTCCTATTATTATTATTATTATTATTATTCCTCCTCTAAGACTGCATTCACACCTGAGCGTAGCGCTTCGAGCGTTTTTACCGACGTTTCGAAACGCTCATTGTCGCGCTAAACGCTTGAATCGAGCGTTTTCATTACATTCTATGACTCCTAAAACGCCCAAATCTGCCCGATTCACACGACAGAAAAGGTTCCGGAACTTGTTTGAGCTTCAGGCGTTCGGCTTCAGGCGTTTTGGAGTGGAGATGTGAACCATCTCCATAGAGAATAATGTTTTTTTCCCCCTCTAGCGTTTTGTGGCTTCAGGCTACAAAACGCTCAGGTGTGAATGCAGCCTTAAGCCCCGTTCACACAGGGGCGGCGCGACTTGGGGGCGACTTGAGAGGCGATTTTCAAAATGACTTCTGTATAGAAGTCAATGCAAGTCGCCCCCAAAGAAGTACAGGAACCTTTTTCTAAGTCGGAGCGACTCGAGTCGCTCCTATTAGAACGGTTCCATTGAACAGCGCGGGACGCGACTCGTCAGGCGACCGAGTCGCCTGACGAGTCGCCCCTATGTGAACCGGGCTTTATTGTATGTTGTTACTTTGTAGCAAGTGAGAGGCAGCAGCAAGGGGCTGATCTATATGTCCCACAGCCTAGAACAGCCTTTCTCAAACTTTTTACCCCTGAGGAACCCCAGAAATAATCTTCAGGCCTCAAACCCTTAGTAAGATTAGTCCATTGAGGGTAATTGGTAAGAATGTCCCTTTACAGGGTCGCCAGAATGACATCATGCAGTTTTGGCTTTGCCAAGTGGTGTTGGACCTGAAGCTATGGGAGGTCACAGCTCACAAAACCCTTAGCCACCCCTGTAGGAACCCTAGTTGAGAATGACTGGCCTAGAACATAAAGACTACACTAAAGACACTAGGATGTACAGAACTATATGATATAGAGGAGGGATTTTAGTCTACGTAGTAAATGATGAAACTAATGATGCCTGAACATAGAAGGCATTGTCAGGAAGAATATCGTTGACTGGTACATTTAACACTTTCAAATTTATGCTTCTATATGGATTTAAAATAATTAATTTCAGGGTTGCTTCCCATGTCAGGTTACTTCAGGTCCAGATGAATGTGGACTGCAGTATCTCATCACATTTGATGCTACACATTAGCAATTGCCCTCTCCATTTGGCAACCCTCAACAGAATGACAGCATGTTGGGACGCAAGGTTAAAGTACCAGGCATTACATTCAAACTTATTTATTCAAATTTATCAACATAGAGAACCAAAATAAGGACAAATACTGTAGGTATGCTAAATTTACAATCTTTAGTTCTACAGTAGTGGTTATAGGAAGCCATCATTTTAGATGGCTTTCCCATTTGATGAAGAGAACAAGATATTAGACCCCTTTCACACTGGGGCGCTTTGCAGGCGCTATGACGCTAAAAAAAGCGACCTGAAACAGCCGCTGCTGTCTCTCTAGTGTGAAAGCCCAGAGGGCTTTCACACTGGAGCGGTGCGCTAGCAGGACGGTAAAAAAAGTCCTGCTAGCAGCATCTTTGGAGCGGTGTGTATACCGCTCCTGCCCATTGAAATGAATGGGGCACCGCAGCTATACCGCCGGCAAAGCGCCTCTGCAGAGGCGCGTTGCGGTGGTTTTAACCCTTTCTCAGCTGCTAGTGGGGGGGTAAAAGCGCCCTGCTAGCGGCCGATTAGCGCCCCAAAATTGATGGTAAAGCGCCGTTAAAAATAGCGGCGCTTTACCACCGATGCACCCACTGCCTCAGTGTGAAAGGGGCCTTAGAGTGATATGAAAGCATTTGTATCGTTACTATATATATATATATTTTTTTTTTAAATCGAACAAACGTTGGTTAAATATATCTTAGGGAGTGGAATATGTACATTCTACAGTACAAACAAGACAATACAATTCCAGCCTCCTCACTGCCAAGCAGACCTATTTTATCATTCTCATTAGCAACTTATCTTCCCGTCCCTCTCAACTCGTCTCTACCTTCAACTCTCTACTTAGTCCTCCACTGCCTCCACCCACCAACTCACTCACTGCCCAGAAGATCGCCAATTACTTCAAACAGAAGATTGATACAGTTCGCGAGGAGATCTTTACTGTTCAGATACCCTCCACGCTTTACACTTCATGCCCACAGGTACAATCATTACTTCCCTCTTTTAACCCCACCACTATAGACGAGTTTGTTAAACTACTTGCTAACATCCATCTTACCACCTGCCCTTTGGATCCTGTTCCCTCGCAAATGCTACTTTCTTCCTCTGACTCTATTCTATACTCTCTAACCCACATCTTCAATCTCTCCCTCTCTTCTGGCATCTTCCCCAACTCCCTAAAACATGCACTTGTCAGCCCTATACTTAAAAAGCCCTCACTGGACCCATCCAATCTTAACAACCCATGCCCCTTCTCCTTGCTCCCCTTTTTATCCAAACTCCTTGAACGTCTGGTCTACAACCGACTGAGCGTCCCCCTTGCTGATAATAGCCTTTTTAATCCCCTTCAGTCTGGATTTCTTCTCCAACACTCCACAGAAACTGCTCTCCTAAAACTAACAAACAATCTACTAACGGCCAAAACCTATGGACACTATTCTGTACTCCTACTCCTGGACCTCTCTACTTGATACGGTTGACCACCCCTCCTCAGAAAACTCCACGCCTTTGGTCTCTGTGATTGTACTCTTCGCTGGTTCTCTTCCTACTTATCCAACCGCACCTTCAGCGTTTCTTACAACTCTACTTCCTCCTCTCCTCTTCCTTTCTCTGTTGGGGTCCCCCAAGGTTCTGTTCTTGGACCTCTCCTATTTTCAATCTACACCTCCTCCCTGGGTCAGCTGATAGCTTCCCATGGCTTCCAATACCATGTCAGGTCACCTGAAACCAGGTGACAGATACACACCGTTGGGTTCAGGAGTGCACCGCTAAGGTAGTGAACCCTATGGCTGACTGCTGCGGATGGAACACTGGGTGATTAAGGAAGGCAGGTCCACTGGAGCACTAACAGGGATCCCACAGGGAGCTAGAGCCTAAGATTCCCCAGGGTGCGGAGTCTAAGAACCAGCAGATGTTCACCAGAGCCTCTAGTGGTGGGGATGGACTGGGCTGCAACTGGATCCAGGTCGCGGCCCCCAGAGTCCCCCAGCTCACACTCACAGTAGGCTATAGAGGGGAAGCAGCAATTCAGGATACAAAAGATAGTGAGGGGATAAGCCAAACATCGGGGCGACTAGCGGACAATGATAAACAAGGACACGCCAAAGGTCAAGGTCACAAGCAGACAGGGATAGTCGAGAACAAGCCAAGATCAGTAAAATAGAGACAGACGTAGCACACGGCAAGCAGGAACCAAAACAAACAACGTTGATCAGCACGGCTGGCTTGCAGTGCACAGGTAATATAGTGTTCCCTGATAGGGCCTGGGGTGGAGCCATGCTTGGAGGAGAGATTATTTAAGCAGCCAGGTGAGAGTGGCTGGTCTCTAAGGTGAACACATGGAGAAGGGATAAGCTGAGAGACAAACATTGCTGCATAACCATGACATACCACCTCTACGCTGACGACACCAAAATCTATTTCTCTACCCCTCAGCTCACCCCCTCCGTCTCCTCACGTATCGCTAATTTATTAACAGACATATCAATCTGGATGTCACACCACTTCCTCAAACTCAATCTATTCAAAACCGAACTTATAATTCTTCCTCCCCATGTGCCCCTTCCCCGGATCTCTCTGTCAAAATCTATGTCACAACTATAAGCCCATCCCCGCATGCCAAGGTTCTAGGTGTAGTCCTGGACTCTGAACTCTCCTTTAAGCCCCACGTCCAATCACTGTCCAAATCTTGCCGCCTCAACCTCCACAAAATCTCCAAAATACACCCCTTTCTAACCAATGACACAACAAAGCTCTTAATTCACTCCCTGGTCATCTCTCGCCTCGACTATTGCAACTCCCTTCTCATTGGCTTACCTCTACATAGTCTGTCACCCCTTTAATCCATCATGAATGCTGCTGCCAGACTTATCCACCTTACCAATCCCTCTGTGTCTGCTACTCCTCTCTCTGTCAATCCCTCCACTGGCTCCCGCTCACCCAACAAATTAAATTCAAAATACTAACAACTACTTACAAAGCCATCCACAATTTAGCCCCCAGCTACATCACTAGCCTAGTCTCTAAATACCAACCTAATCATTTTCTTCATTCCTCTCAAGACCTCCTGCTCTCTATCTCCCTCATCATCTCCTCCCATGCTCGCCTCCAGGACTTTTCTAGAGCCTCTCCAATCCTATGGAATGCCTTACCCCAATCTGTCCGATTATCTCCTACTCTATTAGCTTTAAGACGATCCCTGAAAACCCTTCAGAAAAGCCTACCCTACCCACACCTAACAACTGTATTTTCATTTTCTCCATCAGCTCTTCCCCCACAGTTATTACATTTTGTTCCACTTGACTGTTGGCGCTATATAAATCCTGAATAATAATAATAATATTAATTCTACCTATCCATGTAAAGGTAGCTTTGTCCCAATTTTATAAATCACCCTTTATTATTTTTAGCAGTGGGGCATTATTTTTCTCATATAGCTTAGAAAGATCTAATGTCAAGTAAATGCCCAGGTTTTTAATAGATTTTTTATTCCAAAAAAAGGAAAACAATTGTTTAAGAGAATCGTCCATAACCTCGGGGTAAATATAGCGTAAAGATTTCGGATTTAATAAAATGTATTTTGAAATAAAGGCACCAAACTCCTTTAAATCTGCCATTCGATTGGGAAAGGAGGAAAGGATATCACAGATTCAAGGATATAGAATAAGATGTCATCCGCGTAAACAGATAACTTATTGTCATGGATATGCAGTAGTGTTTGTCTGTCAGCTTACCTTCCTTCCCATGTGTTCATCTTAGAGGCCTGAGCCCTTTCACCTGGCTTCCTTTATAATCTCCTCCCAGCCTGACTCCACCCCAGGCCCTATCACAGAACACTATATTAACCTGTGCACTGCAAGCCTGCTTTGCTGATCAACGTGTTTGTTAGGCATTGTGTGTTTGGGTTCCTGCCTGCCGTGTGCTACGTCTGTCTCTCTGTTACGTTATTGGCTTGTCCCCGACTATCCCTGTCTGCTCGTGACCCTTGACCTTCGGCTCGTTCTTTCGTTATCCTTGTCTGCTTGTGGCCCCTGACCTTCGGCTTGTTATTCGGTTCTCCCTTATCTTGTGCTGCTGCTTCCCCTCTGTTTCCCCTTATCCTACGGGGCGTGAGCTAGGAAACTCCAGGGGCCGCGACCTGGTCCCAGCCTGCAGCTAACATCCTCACCACTAGAGGCCCTGGAGAAGACCAGCTGGGTCTTAGACTCCGCGCCCTGGGGAATCTTGGCTCTAGCTTCCGTTTGGATCCCGGTTGTGCTCCTCTGGTCCCGCTTTCCACAACCACCCAGTTTCCTATCCGCAGAAGCCAGCCATAGGGTTCACTACCTCGCGGTGCACTCCTGTCCCCCTACGGTGTGTATCTGTCACCTGGCCACAGGTGACCCTGACACTTATTCTCTAGTGGACCCACAGTGAACCACCAATGAATATTCACATTCCCTCAAACTCAGGGTTGCCAACCTCCCGCAGCATGTTTTACTGACAAAACATGGAAAATGTACTGGCCGAGCACTTTTTTTACTGGCAACCTGAGAAATTACAGAACACCTATTGAAAACTAACACAGTGAATATTTGAACAGTATGAACATGATATGGAAACATTGACAATACCTATACCAAAGTCATTTGCTTGATTTACACTTAAAAAGTCAACACAGCATGAAATTATCAGCCACTAATATTTACTGGCAGTTGTATAAAAAATCACAGATTTTTTCAAACTGTCTGTAAATTTACTGGTGGTTGGCAACCCTGCTCTAACCTTGTGCAACAGCGCTTCTATAACCAAGTCAAACAGCAAAGAGCATCCCTGCCGAGAGCTGTTCTTTATCATGTAAGGGGAAGAAGGGTGCCATTCACCTTGACCCTAGCAATGGCCTTCCCATGTAAGGTCATAATCCAACCTAAAATTTTAGGGCCCAAGCCTAAGGCAATCAAAGGCACTTCTAGAAATACCCAGTCTACCCTATCAAGCGCTTTTTCATTGGCTATAGACAGGAGTAGACTGGGAGGACATTATGGTTGATCAAGGACCCAGTGGGCCAGATGAAGAGTGCTTATTGCATTTTCTCTGACTTCTCTACCCATAATTAACCCTGTCTGGTCAGGGTGAATTACAGATGGTAAGAGAGATGCTGTCACCTAGAAGCTAGTAACTTTGCCAGGATCCTTATGTCAAGATTTAAAATAGATATTGGTCGATAATTCACACATGCAGTGGGATCTTGACCCTCCTTAGGGGCGACTTTTATATAGGCCATGAGGGCTTCTTCCCTTTAGGAAGGTTCTTGATAATGCCCTCTAATTCATCCTGGGTGATTGGTTTTTCTAAGTGAGCAATTGATTCCAGAGATCATTTTGAATATTTTATCTCTGCCAGGTAATTCTTAATCCTGAGCCTGTGCTCCAAAGAGGAACATGCCAATTTATCGGTGGATAGGCAATAAAGACCACAGTAAAAATCATGAAATTGCTTGGTAATGCCAGTTGAGTGAAGGACAGGTTGACCATCGGGAGAGGTCAATCAGAAATTGTATTCGAATGGCAAATACATACAGGAATGATTTATAGGAGCAATTGTATGCTAATGCCTAACACAAAACAAGCCATTAAATACACTTATTAATATTTAATAATAATTATGCCTGAACTTCTCTAAACCTTCCTAATTAACTGGACTTAGTTCATTCTTGTGAAGGGTTTGTGTAATTTTTAGGTAACAATCATCAAAATGGTAACTTAACTCAATGCACAAAGTATAACCTTCCGCGAGCTGTGCACTATAGCATGAGTGTACCTTTTTTTTTTTACTGTATATCTACGTTGGAGTGCCATTAAAAAGAAATGGTGTGTAGCGGTGCCCCCGTGGGGTTGCTGCGTGTTTCAGCTCCACACATCACCCTGCTTGGTCAGACAGCCATTTTTGGCACACTTTCTCCAGCCAATAAACAGTCTCTTGCTTGTTTTTTTTTTTTTTTTTTTTAGGGGATTCAACTTGGATGGGGAAAAGGGACACGGTATGCCCAAAAGATGAATCTTTCTTAGTGTAAATAAAAGTAGTTGAATCTAAATTGACAGTCTCTGCTACTTCACATCTCCTACAGCACACTGCTTGAGATCACTTGCCTTTCTCTACTGTCCAATTCTAGATTCCTGTCACCGTTAGCACATGGCTAGGCCTCACTCTAAATAAGTCCTAACATTTTCCTAGTAGCCATTTGCAGGTGGGGGTCTCCAGTCCCCTCTGTGGTAGCAACCATTTTAGATGAAAAGGATAGTTGTGCTAAATGATAATTTATGGACTACTGATCCCAGCAAGTCCAGTGCAAATCCTGCCAACCCTCCTGGCTGCTGCGACTTGACTTCAACAACACCACAGTCTCTCCCTCTGGCTCAACATCCAATCCTGGCATGTCTCTCCAAGAGCTTCTCACTTTGCTTCTCACTCACTGACCCCGGCATGGATCCCTTCTGAATGACTTTCCTGGCTGTTCTCCCCGCTGTCTTCCTCTTGTTCTAGAACACCTCTCAATGACCGTGTAAAGAGAGGCTCCCTTCCAGCGCCCGAGGTCACCCCCCCCCAGAAGGTTTTTTTTTTCAAGGGCCACAATAGCCTAACACACCATCATCTTAGTTCTTCCACCGACAACTCCTCCCCCAGCAGGCTGACCATGGGTATATATAGAAGGCCTTCCCCCAGCCAATCCTAGTTGGGGATTGGTCAGGGCTCTCAAATAATCCCCATGTCACTCTAACCCTGCCTCTTTTCCAGAACATTCTCACTGGAAACAGAAGAGGCGCCAGAGAGCTGAGGCACATGTCAGTCACCTGCTGCTACACTAAAACCACTCCCCTGCCCCCAGATCAAAAACAAACAGGCCTAGCTCACAGCTAGGCCTGCCTTAATTTACCTGCACTGGCAGAACACACAAAAAACCCTACTCTAGCACCTACCTACCTAAGGTAGAGGGTGCTACAGGTGCATGTACACCATGTGTTACATCAACATGAACTAAAGGCAGGTTTTAATGCATGTTAATATGCACAGATGTGCCCTTTTTGCTTTATATGCCAAAGAAACTTGTTCAGCCAGTCTTGAAAATCACACACCTCGGTATAGCTAGGAAAATCATTCTACTCCTTCCCGAACCACCTCCCTATTCTTTGGACAGTGGTGATGATGCCAACTCATTGTCCACAGAACATGGTGTAGTCAGAGGTGATACTGCTGAATTTCACCTGCCTTGCTGTACCAGAGGTGTGTAAATTACAAGAGTGGCTTTATAATTTTTTTAATAAACTTTGGCAGAAAAAAACTTTTATGTATTTAGTTGTTTGGACCACTAACATCTTGAAATACTGCTCTTTGGCCCTCTGGGAGCCCCTGAACGCCTTTTGTGAAGTCGCTATTTGCTAACAATGCAGCAATATTTTGAGATGCTAGCAGTATGTACAGGCATTGAGTGGTGTCTGCACATAGAGCTTAGATAACTGCTAATTTTCTGTAATTTCCCCGAACAGGTTTACTTGATGATCAGGAAAAATCTTTAGCAAGTCAATTTCACAATGATGAAGCTGATCATACCAAATACACTCCCTGGATGTTTGTAATGACGTGGTTAAGGTGTGGCATCTGTTAGACTCTTTACTTCCCTTTTGTGATGACAATGGATAATAGCTGTAATATTTTATAACAATCTATTAAAAAGGCATTGTCTAGCAAATAAATAAATAAATATAATGCCACACCCATTAGCATTCTGAAGGCTACAGCTGAAAGCATGTATAGTGCTCAGCATAAATGCGTACACCCAGATTTGTCAGAAAACCTTTACTTTCCTTTCAGATTCAACATTTTCTATGGAACTCTATACTACAAAATACTCCCACAAATGCAGACCATTGATTGCAACTAAGATTTGATAACTACTTCCGGACCGCCGCTTGACTATATGCGTCGGCACTTTGAAGCGGGATATCTCTGTTATGGCAGCAGCTAGCTGCCATAACCCAGATATCCTTGTCTTAAGGCGGCGGTCCGGTTTACGAAAATGGTGATCTCTGCAGCAGATTCGCCGCAAGATCACCTTTATCGGTGGCGGGAGAGGGCCCCCCCCTCCCGTGCCCTCCGCCACTTATCGGAGCCGTCGGTAGCGGTGGAGGCGATCGGGTCCTGTTCGTGGCTGGGTATAGAGACGAGTGAGGGGAAGATGGCCCCAACCTGTCTCCATACCATAGCAGGGAGGAAGCGACGTCAAAACGTCACTTCCGCCCATAGCTCTTAAAGGGCCATTTTTTTTTTTTTTTTTTTCAAATGACAATTTTTTTAAATTTTTTATTGCATTTGTCTAAATATGAGATCTGAGGTATTTTTGACCCCAGCTCTCATATTTAAGAGGACCTGTCATGCTTTTTTCTATTACAAGGGATATCTACATTCCTTGTAGTAGGAATAAAAGTGACCCAAATTTTTTTTTTTTTTTTTTTTAAAACAGTGTAAAAATAAATAAAATAAAGTAAAATAAATAAGAACATTTTTTTTTTAAAGCGCCCTGTCCCGATGAGCTTGTGCGCATAAGTGAACAGCACCCGCATATGAAAACGGTGTTCAAACACGTAAGGTATTGCCGCTATCATTAGAGCGAGAGCAATAATTCTAGCCCCAGACCTCCTCTGTAACTCAAAACATGCAACCTGTAGAATTTTTTAAATGTCGCCTATGGAGATTTTTAAGCGTAAAAGTTTGTTGCCATTCCACGAGCGGCCGCAATTTTGAAGCATGACATGTTGGGTATCAATTTACTTGGCGTAACATCATCTTTCACAATATAAAAAAAATTGGGCTAACTTTACTGTTGTCTTATTTTTTAATTCGAAAAAGTTAATTTTTTTCCCAAAACAATGCGCTTGTAAGACCGCTGCGCAAATACGGTGTGACAAAAAGTATTGAAATGACCACAATTTTATTCTCATGGGTGTTAGAAAAAAAAAAGTATAATGTTTGGGGGGTTCTAAGTAATTTTCTAGAAAAAATAACTTGTTTTTAACTTGTAAACAACACATCTGAAAAAGAGGCTCGGTCCTTAAGTGGTTAATTTGCACGCACAAAAAAGTAATTCAAGACCATGTTGCAAAAATGAATACACCCCAATGAAAGTCTTAAGGCCCGTACACACGATCCGAAAATCGCATGGAAAAATTCATACGACGAGCTGTCTGACGATTTTCATCAGACAAAAGCTGGATGTGCAGACTATAAAATTTTTGTCGGATGTGAACTCAACGTCCGATTTTCGTTTCTTAACCACTTAAGCCCCGGACCATTTGGCTGCCAAATGACCGGGCCACTTTTTGCGATTCGCCACTGCGTCCCTTTAACTGACAATTGCGCGGTCGTGCGTCATGGCTCCCGAACAAAATTGACGTCCTTTTTTCCCACAAATAGAGCTTTCTTTTGGTGGCATGTGGCAAGTGACTGTGGCAATCTGCATCTGGTGGCATGTGACTGTGGCAATCTGCATCTGGTGGCATGTGGCAATCTACATCTGGTGGCAATCTTCATCTGGTGGTATGTGGCAAGTGACTGGCAATCTGCATCTGGTGGCATGTGGCAATCTACATCTGGTGGGAATCTGCATCTGGTGGCATATGGCAATCTACATCTGGTGGCATGTGGCCATCTGCATGTGGTGGCATGTGACTGTGGCAATCTGCATCTGGTGGCATGTGGCAAGTGACTGTGGAAATCTGCATCTGGTGGCATGTGGCAATCTGCACCTGATGGCATGTGACTGTGGCATGTGGCAATCTGCATCTGGTGGCAGGCGATGTGGCAAGTGGCAATCTGGTGACAGGCACCGTGGCATTATAGTTAGCTGAACTATTTAATTTTATATTACAATATAATAGTAAAAATAATGCACTTCAATCATCCTGACACCATATTAACCATGTGGTGTTGTGATGATTGAAGTGCTAACACCAGCCATTTCCTGACAAATTGCCCGCGAAAACTGCATCGTCACCCAGACACCCCCCCCCCCCTCGGGCCTTGGCACAATTTTCATCCACAATGCCGGTCCCCGGTGCCAAAAAGGTTGGGGACCACTGGGTGATTCTAACTGTTAGGGGGAGGAGCTACCAGTGACACGTCAGCGATCACTGTTCCTGATCACAGGGAACAGTACATCCCTGACATGTCACTAGGCAGAACAGGGGAATGCCTTGTTTACAAAGGCATCCCCCTGTTCTGCCTTTGCCGACCGCAATCACGGGCCGCCCGGGAACATTGAGTTACCGGGACCCGCGGGCGCACTCACGAGGCACGCGGCGGAAAATTTAAAGGCACATACAGGTACGCCCATTTGCCTGCCCGTGCCATTCTGCTGACGTATACCGGCCGTGCGGCGGTCGGCAAGCGGTTAAGTACAGTTTTTGTTTGAAAAAAATCATAAGAGCAAGACTACGCATGTTCAGAAACAAAAGAATACATACAAAACTATTCAACACATTACGTCACTTCTGACTCCACTGCTAAATAAACGAAGGGGCGGTGCCACCCGGTTACATGACGCTTGTGACATTACTGAATGGGGGCATGACTGCCCAGTGACGGCACCGGGTGGCATCACCTATTTGTTTCTTTAGCGGCAGGAAGCAGCAGAGCTGTCAGACGGTGTAGGCCTTCATCGGAAGTGGAGTTTTTATTTTATTTTTTTCCGGGTCGGCGGGCATCACAATTGAGGATAGATCTACATGGGGGACATTATTTTTATAATAAAGGACCTGTCAAATCTGCCGCCTGTGTTTTTTGACACTACGCTTTTTTTTTGTGAATGAGTAGGGGTACCATGTAGCCCAAACTCTTTCACATTGGGGGGGAAAAATCTGGGGGGCCCAGATTTGTTAAAGGGGGCTTCCAGATTTCAATAGAAGATGGGTGTACCTTGCTCCCACTGCTTTCAGCCAGTCTGTGCTGATGGCACTGCTGGACATCTTCCGATGTTGAAGGGAAATAAGCATGCTGTCTCTTTCATCTGTTGCAGCCCGGTTACAATATGCCCAACACCTTGGCATGCCTCACCGGGCTTTTTTGTGACATTGGCACAGTAAAGGCTTATTTCTGGTAACTCGACCATCCAGCTTATTTTTGTTCAAGTATCGCATAGTGATACTGAAAAACAACCACACTGTCTTTTTACAGAGCAGCCTGTATTTCTCCTGAGGTTACCGGGGAGTTTTTCGTTGTATCCTGAACAATTCCTCTGGCAGTTTTGGCTGCAATCATGGGCGTAGCATAGGGGTAGCAGGGGGGGTCACAATCGCAACCCTACCCCTAGCTCCAGGGGGCCCCTTCAGCCTCCCTGTCATATTATAATATCCTCCACAAGGTCCAGCTTCAATTTGCCCTAGGGCCTCACAGCCACGCTCCAGTACTGGGCTTCTACTTTGCCTTCTACAGTCCACACCCCTTCGTTCTCATTGGCTGGGGAGAAGCTGTGAGACATTTTCTGAATGGTGAGGAGCAAGGGGTGAGAGCAGCCCAGGATGGGAAAGTGTCTGTGCTGTGTGTTGGCAACATGGAATGGTAACCAAGCTCAGTGAGGCAAGAGGAGGAGCATGCCATCCTGTAGCCACGATGGGACCGATGTCACTGGTGAGGTAAGACACCGCTCAGTGTCTCCTAGTCACCAGCTGGGATTCTCTATACCCCCCACACAGAGATGTCCATGTACCCACTTCCCTGACAACTGGGGAAAAGACACACACCTCCGGGAGGTGACCTTCTTCCAACACATGCCAACACTGACAGAGGACCTTCAGAAATTGCTAAAACAAATCCCTTAACACCTCCTAAGGGGCTGCAGGCTACAGATTTTGTGTCACGTGGCTCTCCCCCCCCCCCCCAGATATCTAAGTTTCACACCGGCTGCTGAGCTCCTTTCCCATTACAGCACTCTATACGGCTCCTCCTCCGCAGGGCTGAAATCACATTCCTTTACAACACAGCCAGTCAGCCACAATCTGCACAGGGTGTATCTGCCCACTGCAACCACACTGCCATTCCGACCAGAGAATTTCACAGGTCAGAATGGCAACATAAAAGCCAGATACACCATGTGATGGCTGACAGACTGTGTGTAAAGGAATGTGATGAGAGAGAGAGAGAGAGAGAGAGAGAGAGAGAGAGAGTGTGTGTGAGCTGTATACAGTGCTGGGATGGGAAAGGAGCTCTGCCAAGTGACCTGCCAGGGGTCCCTGTCCTCCGATTCTCCAGCGGTGATTCCTGTCCCCTGATGTAAAGAGAAACTCTGGGAACTCAAAACTCATAAGCCACTTTGAGTATCTTGGCATGCGGTGGGTGTATCTGCACCCACGGTGGAAGTAGTGGGGGGGAGGGCCTAGGTCAACTTTTGCATCAGGGCCCATAAGCTTCAAGCTACACCTCTGGCTGCAATCTTTCTTGGTCTACCTGACCATTGCTTGATAAAGAGTTTCCTGAATTTTTTACTTCCTAATAAATGATTAAACAGTACTGACTGGTATATTTAAGGCTTTTTATATACTTTTCGATCTTTATAAAGTTCCATTACCTTGCTGCGCAGGACATTTTTTTCTTCTCCCCATGGCTGAAGCCTCGTACACACGACCGAGTTTCTCGTCGTAAAAAACACGTCGTTTTTTTCGACGAGATTCTTGTTAAGCTTGTCGATTTTCTCGTCAAGCTTTCCATGCGTACACACTGACATTTCCCAATTTCCTCGTTCTCCGCGGTCACGTCCATCACGTACGACGGCACTATAAAGGGGAAGATCTTTTTTCTTGGCGCCACCCCTTGGGCTGCTTTTGCTGATCTCGTGTTACCGCGTGTGAAGTAAAAGTTTGGGAAGAGACGATTCGCGCTTTTCAGTCTTCGTACTATTCAGATCGCTTTCTGCGGTTCAGTTTGTGCTTGTGGGTTCGTATCTTGACTTTCAGGGCGTCTAGGCAGGTCATATCTGTTTTACAGTGCGTTCTTGCCTGTTCGTTTCTGTTTTTCAGTTCGTTATTCATAGGCCTTGCTGTTCTAAAGTGCGTTCTGTTCTGTACGTTCTGATCAGACGACCGTTTCCTAGCCATGTCGCCTGGACGTTCTCGTCGTCAAGTTCGTGCTGTGCGTGCGCTTGGTGTTGGTCTGCTTGTTTTGGACCAAGACCAGTCCATGAATGGTGTGAGGAGGAGTTCATGGACCAAGAATTGGTTGCTCCAGCGGGACCAATTCTGCCACATGCCTCTGCTGCGGGAGATCGTCGAGAATAATCCTGAGGACTACAGGAATTTTCTGCGGATGTCTGACCCCGTTTTTCAGGAACTGTTGGCTTTGGTGTCCCCCTATATTACCAGGAAGGACACCGTTATGCGGGAAGCCATCAGTGCTGAGCAGAGGCTCATCGCCACCTTACGGTACCTGGCGACAGGGAGAAGTTCACGACAGGCATCTCCCCCCAGGCTCTGGGCCTCATAATCCCAGACACCTGTTCTGCCATTATACAAGTCCTGCAGGAGGACTATATTAGGGTAAGTTTTCTCCTTTAACATTACATTCCATGTATTTCATGTATGCTAATGTATTGTATTTCTTTCATTCTTCCCTAATTACCATGATTGTAATATGCTGAGAATGTCCCTTTTGTCCTCATATATGCCTGAAGCTTTAGATTGCCCCTTTTTTCTCCTCCATGCATATTTCCCTTCACTAACCTTTCCAGCAGGGGCGCCTGTTGCTCCAAATGTTTGGGGGTTCAAACCCCAATTTAGGAAATAAACTTCCTCCTTTTTTGCTCTGGTGCATATTAAACGCCCCCATTTGTTCCCTCCAATGCAGCCATTTTGTTCCCTCGAATGCAGCCATTTTGTCCCCTCCAATGCAGCCATTTTGTTCCCTCTAATGCAGCCATTTTGTCCCCTCCAATGCAGCCATTTTGTTTCCTCTAATGCAGCCATTTTGTTCCCTCTAATGCAGCCATTTTGTCCCCTCCAATGCAGCCAGTTCCCCCCCAGCCCTGCACTTACCTTGTGGTCAGCGCCATCCTTCTTCTGTCCTTGATGTCTTCTCCTTCCCTTGATGTTGCATCAGCCAATCATGTTACCATTAAACAGACTTGGTGAACATGATTGGCAGAGCAGCCTGTCAGTGTTTACCCAAGGAATGCCCCCCCCCCCCCCTGCGTCCCCTATTTAACTTTTCTGCAGCCAATTACATCCCTCAGGCTGTAATGTGCAAGACAATTTTCCTTACTGTTTCTGCTATGCAATTTTAAGCCCATAAATGCCGCAGTTCTTCATATGTCGGTCGCTTAACAGGGGGCCATCCACCTGAATAGTGGGCGGCATAGACAATACATAGGTTAATGCAAGGCATAAACCTATGTATTGTTCTGAGTGACGGGCACAGGAGAGAGGGGGCAGTGCTCCAGCGCCCACTCTGGACGCACCGCCACTGCAATGCTATCCTGTGGCCAAACACATCTACCCCCCCTCCCCATTATAATTTATTCATGGACCATCATAGGAGGTGATGAATATGATACATGAGCCTTCCATTATAGTTATTTAAAACACCTTAATAAACGTAGACTTTGCTTGATGTTGGTCTCTAATGTATTTTCTTAGAATATACTTGTAATGTTTGATTTGTGTATTCTAATATTTTTCCATCTTGTTTGACTCCACAGCTTCCTTCCATGCCACAGGAATGGCAGACTGTGGCAGACTGTGGCATCGGAGTTTGCCACGCGGTGGGACTTCCCCAACTGCGGTGGTGCTATAGACGGGAAGCACGTCCGCATCGTGCCGCCACCCCGTTCTGGGTCCTACTACTTCAATTACAAGGGGTTTCATAGCATTGTGCTGATGGTGGTGGTGTCAGCACGGTATGAATTCCTCTATGTTGATGTAGGGAAGAATGGCCGGATGTCCGATGGGGGATCCTTCATCCAGACGGAGTTTGCCCTCCATCTCCAGAGTGACGACCTTGCATTGCCACCGGATGCAGGGAATATTGAAGGACTCCCCTATGTTTTTTTGGCTGATGAAGCCTTCGGGCTCGGACCACATCTTATGAGGCCATTTCCTCAGAGGACCCTGACCCCAGAGAAGAGGGTGTTCAATTACCGGCTGGCCAGGGGCCGAAGAGTCATTGAAAATGCCTTCGGCATAATGGCCAGCCGGTTCCGCCTTTTTAGGACTCCCATCCACTTGGCGGACTACAAAATAAACTATGTAGTGTTATGCTGCTGTGTGCTACACAATTTTCTTTGCCGCAAATCGAATTCATATATGGCCTCAGTTTTGCCAGAGGCTGGACTTTCCCCTGATAATCCCCTGCCGGGCCTGGAATCTGCCCATGCTGGCTTGCCCCCCCAAAATGCCTGTGAGGTTTGGGACAAATACATGGACTATTTCACGGGTAGGGGGGCAATTCCTATGCCAGGCTATGTCTAAAGATTGCTGTCTAACGATCCAAATAAAAATCTTGTTTAAACTTCTACCTTTTCTTGGTTTCCTGTCTCCTAGTTTGTCTTAGTGCATTTGTAGTGCCAAGTGTATTTTCCTTTAGTAAATACCAACCATTTCACTATGTAACCTTAAAAAATATACCTAATAAGGTTAGAGCATATTAGAAAAAGAAGCTACACATTGTTTGTGTTCAAATATTTTACTATGTGCAAATTCACACACCTTTTATTTTTTATTTTTACATTTTTTGTTTGCCTGGCCACAAACCGGCAATTGTTTTCTTAGGAAAATACAAAAACAACAGTTGCATTACAAAAATTACAAAATTGGATACCTCGGAGCAATCTGAGACATTCACTTACACAAACTATATGTCTCTATGTGCCCGTCCTAATATGGGGTCCTGCCACCCCTTGCCCAGCCAAAAATTGAATATGCACACAATTGGGATTATTTTCCTATAGGGATTTTAGACTCCTTATCCCTATTGTCAACATGTGCTATCTGCCATCAGGGGTGATCAATGGACGTGTTTTGGGGGTGCAACCCCTTCCTCAGTTCACCTACTTTAGATACGAGGAAGGGGTTGCACCCCCAAAAGACGTACATGGATATCTGCTGATGGCAGATAGCACATGTTGACACACTGTGTGCAGATTCAATTTTTGGCTGGTTTGATTTTCAAAAAGTTTTTTAAAAGTTGAAGAACAAACATGAGAAAAAAGGGGGTTGGGATGCCTTATTGAATCCTCCCCAAAACATCGAGAATGTCTTTAAATGTTTGATTCATCACATGTATTCTTTCTTTAATTTTGTCCAGTTCCATGCTACATTCCATCACTTGCTGGATGAGGCGGAGGGCACTGTCAGCAGAGAAACCTGTACTATCCTTCACCCCAACATTCACATCCCCTAAAAACAAAATAAAAAGGTATTATAACTCTGCAGGCCTACCTCTCTTACCTGAAGCTGTGGTGACAGATACTGACCTGTTGTGGTGACCAGTTCCACAACGTCATCCACCTCTCCTTCCTGCACTTCTCCTTCCTCCACCTCAACTTCCTCTACATCCTTCGTTTGTGGGTCTTTGGGAGTTTGGGGTTGTTGTGAAGCTGTGGGGTTCTTGTGCTCCCTGGAGTGTCCTCCTCCCAGTCTTCTCTCCCCTATGAGAATCAAACAAAAGGTAGAGTTATCACACAGAAATTCTCTATGTTAAACCAAAAAACAGGCTAAATTGCTTGGAAGTGGGGTACAAGTGTGTGTTTGGGCGGAAGTTAAAGATGAATGCATTATTTTTGACCAAGAATATGCTTAGTATTCACCTTTGTCTGTCATTTTTTAGACATGTAGGCAACACAAAAATTCTCTGAAGCACCTGTGTGGGACACCCAAAAAAGGCGGGTCTGGTGGCCCACACTATAGTGCTCCAAAGTACAGATGTGGAAGCAGCTGCTGAGTGTCCTCTCCTTTAGGCCTCATGCCCACGGGCGTTTTTTCAGCCGCGTTTTTGAGCGTTTTTTACAGCTTAAAAACGCCTGTCCATGTTAGTCTATAGCTTCATGCCCACCTAGGCGTTTTTGAGCTGTAAAGAGCATAGGCGTTTGTAAGCTGTAAAAAAAACCCAGGACCAGTGCGTTCCTCAGCATCAGAATTAGGCAGAAAAAAACGCGAGCGTCAAAAAACGCGCAAAAACACGCACTAACGCGCAAAAAACGCGCACTAACGCGCGGTCGCGTTTTTAGCTCCGACGTTTTTTTTTTTTTGTTTTTAAAAAAAAAATAAAAAAAATATTTACAATAGCATGGACAGGCAAAAAACGCAGCTGTAAAAACGCCAGTGGGCATGAGGCCTTACACTGACAAAAGTTTGCATTTCATTCTCTTTACAAACACATCATCTAGCCTAAAACTTTGTGCCTCAAATTTGCGAAAAAATGGCAGATGTCTAATTACTTTTGTGGCTGTAAAATAAGCCAAAACAGCGGATAGTGGCCGAACGAAGTGTCTGTAACGTTACGAACGATTACTGTGCCCAACCAAGTTCAAAATATAACATTTTGGAAGAGAGTCCAATAAGAAAAACAAAAAAAACCAGCAACATGTCAGTTTAGAAAAGGATTAATAGCATAAAAGTGTACATTTTACTTACTTTTAGCGAGCATTCTCTTAATGCTCCTTAACTGCTCCGGCTCCCTCAGTTTGAGGTCTGACCACCTCTTTCTGAGCTGCTCATTTGAGCGTTTCACCCCGAAATTCGTCTTCAGACTCTTCACGACTTTAGTGAGGATTTTGGCCTTCCTTCTATTTGGTTTGCTATACGGCCCATGCTTTGCGTCATAATCAGACTTGAGCAAGATGTCCACCATCTCCGCCATCTCCGCCAAAGACATATTCGATGCCTTGAATCTCCTCCTTGATCGTGACGTTTCCTCGGTCTCCGGGCTTGTCTCCTCCTCGTTAGTTGCAGAATTATCAGACACCTGCTGTAACTCCGCCATATCTGTCTGCGCGCCGAAAGAGAAGGGGCGGGGAAAAGATGTTAGTTAGAACGTCATGGGCGGGCGACGTGTGCGGAGCGACGTGTTCGAATTTTGACGCATGCGTGGTGTGTATATAGCAAACACACATGTGACTATAGTACGTTCGGTGTGCGGAGAGAGGAGTTCAAGTGACGGACGTGCGAACGAAGGTATGTGATTTTGTGACTTGTACAAATTGTTGGCCTATACTGTTTTGAGAATGTTGGAGGATATATATGGTGACTATGATGTTAAGGAGGTTAGACTGTTTGCCTCACATTAGTTATATATTATTTCTTAAACTTGCAGATACAATATGAATGTCTTTATTAGCGACAAAGAGTTCCTGGCGGAATTTATTGACCGGGTAAGGGAGCTGCCCGCTCTGTGGGAGACGAAAAACCCCATCCATAAAAAAAGAGGGGTGAGAAAAGCAGCACTGGAGAAGCTGCTCCCATTTGTGCAGACCAAGGTGCCCACAGCCACAGCAAGACAAGTGGACACTAAAATTGGGAGCTTGAGAGGCACCTACAGGACTGAACGCTCTAAGGTCCTGGCTTCTCAGAGGTCAGGAGCAGCAGCAGATGATGTGTATGTCCCGATTTTGTGGTACTACAGCAGGATGTCCTTCCTGGATGACCACATTGAGGCAAGGCCATCACTCTCCACTCTTCCCCCCAGACTTCCCTGCAGCCAACCTGAGCCTTCTCTGGAGCAAGAGGAGGCAGCCATCCTGGATGATCCTGATTTGGCCATCTGGAGCCAGGTATAGTATTAAATGAAAATGTATTGGGATAAAATTAATGTTTGACAAATATGTCAAGATGAGAAACATACAATATTTTGGGTTCCACAAGTGAAATCAAGATCTCGAGACATTAGTCTGCACTTAATTGGGTGCTAAATAGTCAATCTGATGTAGGTGTAAATTATAAAAAATGATTTCTGGATTTACATTCTAATTGCTTCAATCATGTTTATAAAGTTTGATGCAAAGATTAAAACAACATATTAAACTATGTCCCTTTTTCATACACAGGATGAAATCAGCCAGGAGGAGGGTCTGGAAACTGTCAGGCAGGAGGAGGAAGGGCCCAGTGGCAGCCAGGAGGTGGCAGGGCCCAGTGGCAGCCAGGAGGTGGCAGGGCCCAGTGGCAGCCAGGAGGTGGCAGGGCAAAGGAGAAGCACCAGATCCCAGGTGCCTCCCATCCGGCTTCCCAAAAGAGGCAGGAGGGACAGGACCACCAGTGAGGCAGCAATGGCCCTTATTAAAAAGGCCCATGCCACCCTCAAAGAGCCCACATCCCCTGAAGAGGCCATTGCCGGCCTAGTGGAGGCAAAGTTCAAGGTGATGAGCATGGAGCAACGCCTCCTATGCGAGCCCCTGCTCATCACCTTGCTCAACAAGGGGGTGATGGGAAAAATTACCCCCAATACCGCCATTTGTGAGGTGGCACAACTGTCCCAACCTCAACCTCCTCCTCCACCTCCACATTCTTCTTCTGCCCCACCCCCTTCTCCTCCACCTCCACCTTGTTCTTTCGCCCCACCCCCTTCTCCTCCACCTCCACCTTCTTCTTCTGCCCCACCCCCTTCTCCTCCACCTTCTTCTTCTGCCCCACCCCTTCTCCTCCACCTCCACCTTGTTCTTCTGCGCCACCCCCCTTCTCCTCCACCTCCTCCTGACAGGAGTACCCCTCCAGTGGCCCAGCCTCCAGCCAAACGAAGAAGGAAGGCTGCAGGGAAGGCTTCAGGAAAGGTTGCAGGGAAGGTTGCCAGGAAGACGAGGAAGTGATGGCCTTGCTTCATTGTGGTCGGACAGAAGGCAGCCTGTTGTAGTACCACACACTTGGGACATATATATCACCTGCTGCTGTTCCTGACCTCTGGGAGGCCAGCATCAGATTGTGTTCAGAAATGTTGGCCTTCTCAAGCTCCCAATTTTAGTGTACACACAGGGTTGCTGTGTGCTCTGGGGTCCCTGGGATGCACAAATGGCAGCAGCTTCTCCAGCGCTGCCTTCTCTTTATTTTATTTCAAACATGAATAAATGTTATTTTTCTTTAAGTTCATACTTGACTATGTGTATTTGTAAAAATGTAAAATCTAGCTTTGGAGTAAGCAGATACATTTGACTGACAAACAAAGGGACAGATAACAACCCCCCAAAAAAATAACTAAATCGTGTTTCCCAAAAAAGTGTGTAAATTTAAATCATATATATTAAAAGATTCAATGGGAGATCACTACCAAAACATTGCGAAATTACAATTAACATCAGTTATAAAAATAACTAATTTTTAAATATTCCTAAAAACTTGCACGATATAATACACATAAATCTTCTTAAGAGCAGCATGAAAAAGGTTAAAAAAGATAGTCATAACTCTGTGTGAATATCAGCAGCAAAAGAAGTTCATTCGTTTGGATTAATGTCACATTCTAACGAAGATTTCAATGCACAACATTTAAACGATGCACAAATTTTGAGCGTGACGAATGTGCTATCTCCATTACGAAGGCTTGTTTTACCAGAAGATGCGCTCCCGTCTCATAGTTGCTTGTGAGCATGCGCGCTTTTGGAAGAGTCGTAAAAGCATACACACGAACCATTTTCTCGTCACAAAACAGGCCGACGAGAAACACGACGAGGAAATCTGGAATCCTGACGAGAAAATAGAGAGCAGGTTCTCTATTTTCTCGTCGGGATTCACGGCAATTTTCTCGTCGTAAAACCATACACACGAACGGTTTTCTCGACAAAAAAGCTCACGCGGCACTTTTCTTGCCGGTTTTGGACGAGAAACTCGGTCGTGTGTACGAGGCTTTAGTATCTAGCCTGGTCAGTGCATCCACATGACAGTTAACAAACTCATTGACTATTTATACACAGACACTAGTTGCAATGTAAAAGGCTACAGATGTGGGGAAATTAACCTTTAATTGCCGTTTAAACTTATGTGTGTCACCCTATGTGTCTGTAATAAGGGCAAACATTCCTATCCTTAAATAAGATAGTTTTATTGGCATGGTTAGTCATACTTTCAATATCAATGGCAAAATTTCACAATTTCTGTCAGGGTATGCAGACTTTTAAACACGTGTGTGTGTGTGAGTTTGTGTTTCAATGTATTTATTCAGTATCTCACAAAAGTAAGTACACCCCTCACATTTTTGTAAATATTATATCTTTTGATGTGACAACGCTGAAGAAATGACACTTTGCTACAATGTACAGTAGTGAGAGTACAGTTTGTATAACAGTGTAAAGTTGCTGTCCCCTCAAAATAACTCAACATATAAGCCATTAATGTCTAAACCGCTGGCAACAAAAGTGAGAATACCCCTAAGTGAAAATGTCCAAATTGGGCAGTGTCAATATTTTGTCTGGCCACCATTACTTTCCAGCACTGCCTTAACCCTCTTGGGCATGGAATTCACCAGAACTTCACAGTTTGCCACTGGAGTCCTCTTCCACTTCTCCATGATGACATCACAGAGCTGGTGGATGTTGGAGACCTTGCGCTCCTCCACCTTCCGTTTCAGGATGCCCCACAGATGCTCAATAGGGTTTAGGTCTGGAGACATGCTTGGCCAGTCCATCACCTTTACCCTCAGCTTCTTGAGCAAGGCAGTGATCATCTTGGAGGTGTGTTTGGGAAATTATGTTGGAATACTGCCTTGCGGCCCAGTCTCCGAAGGGAGGGGATCGTGCTCTGCTTCAGTATGTCGCAGTGCATGTTGGCATTCATGGTTCCCTCAATGAACTGTAGCTCCCCAGTGACGGCAGCACTCATGCAGCCCCAAACCATGACACCCCCACCACCCTGCTTGACTGAAGGCAAGACACACTTGTCTTTATACTCCTCACCTGGTTGCCGCCACACATGCTTGACACCATATGAACCAAATAAGTTTATCTTGGTCTCATCAGACCACAGGACATGGTTCCAGTAATCCATGTCCTTAGTCTGCTTGTCTTCAGCAAATTGTTTGCAGGCTTTCTTGTGCATCATCTTTAGAAGAGGCTTCCTTCTGGGACGACAGCCATTCAGATCAATTTGATGCAGTGTTCAGCGTATGGTCAGAACACTGACAGGTTGACCACCCCCACCTCATCAGCAACGCTGGCAGCACTCATAAGTCTATTTCCCAAAGACAACCTCTTGATGTGCCACTGAGCACGCACCCTCAACTTCTTTGGTCGACCATGGCGATGCCTGTTCTGAGTGGAACCTGTCCTGTTAAACCACTGTATGGTCTTGACCACCATGCTGCAGCTCAGCTTTAGGGTCTTGGCAATCTTCTTAAAGCCTAGGCCATCGTTATGTAGAGCAACAATTTTTTTTTTTTCCAGATCCTCAGAGTTCTTTGCCATGAGGTGCCATGTTGAACTTCCAGTGACGACTATCCAAGAGTTAGGCCTGGTTCACACTTGTGCGACACGACAGCCGTCCTACTTTGGATCCGACTTTGCCCTGCGACATGAAGCCGACATATGTCCGACTTTCAATGAACGGGGATCCGACTTGGATCCCCGCCAATACCAGGCAGTGTGTTTGGTATGAATCCTGAGCGGGAACTCCAGGCCAAATTTTAAATAAAAAACCGGCATGGGTTCCCCCTCCAGGGGCATACCAGGCCCTTGGGTCTGGTATGGATTTTAAGGGGAACCCCTATGCCAAAAATCAGCGTGGGGGTTCCCCCAAAATCCAGACCCTTATCCGAGCACGCAACCTGGCAGGCCGCAGGGGAAGGGGGGGGGGGGGGGGACGATGACGAGAGAGCACCCCCCTCCCTCCTGAACCGTACCAGGCCGCATGCCCTTAACATGGGGGGTATGGTGCTTTGGGGCAGGGGGGGGGCGACCTGCGGGGCCCCCCCCACCCCAAAGCACCCTGCCCCAATGTTGATGAGGACAGGGCCTCTTCCCAACAACCCTGGCCGTTGGTTGTCAGGGTCTGCGGGCGGGGGGCTTATCGGAACCTGGGAGCCCCCCTCTTTAATAAGGGGTCCCCAGATCCCAGCCCCCCCACCCTATGTGAATGAGTATGGGGTACATCGTACTCCTACCCATTCACCTGGTGGAAAAAAATTTCATTAAAAAAAACACACACAGGTTGTTAAAGTAATTTATTGCACAGCTCCGGGGGTCTCTTCCGTCTTCGGGGGGTCTCCGGTGTAGTCTCCGCGCTCTTCCTTCCTTCTGCTGGGCCTCCGCTATCTTCTACCAGCTCTTTTGCTAGTGGAGGGGCCGGTCTTCTCCGTCGCCGTCTTCTCCGTCGCCGTCTTCTTCCCTCTTCTCCTCTTCGATGTTGACTCGTCGCTTCCTCCTGCTGTAATGCTTGGCTATTCGCTCATCAACGATTTATATAGGCTTCTCATGACGTCACAGTCACATGATGAGAAGCCTATATAAATCGTTGATGAGCAAATAGCCAAGCATTACAGCGGGAGGAAGCGACGAGTCAACATCAAAGAGGAGACGAGGGAAGCCGACGGCGAAGACCGGCCCCTCCACTAGCAAAAGAGCTGGAAGAAGATAGTGGAGGGGCCGGCGGAAGGAAGAAAGAACCGGAGAGCGAGGGAAGAAGGCGACGGAGAAGACCGGGCCCCGCTAGCAGAAGAGCTGGAAAAAGATAGCGGAGGCCCGGCGGAAGGAAGAAGATAGCGGAGGCCCGGCAGAAGGAAGGAAGAACCGGAGACCCCCCGAAGACGGAAGAGACCCCCGGAGCTGTGCAATAAATTACTTTAACAACCTGTGTGTGTTTTTTTTTTATTGACATTTTTTTTCCACCAGGTGAAGGGGTAGGGGTACGATGTACCCCATACTCATTCACATAGGGTGGGGGGCCAGGATCTGGGGGCCCCCTTATTCCGATAAGCCCCCACCCGCAGACCCCGACAACCAACGGCCAGGGTTGTCGGGAAGAGGCCCTGTCCTCATCAACATGGGGACAGGGTGCTTTGGGGTGGGGGGGGCCGCAGGTCGCCCCCCTGCCCCAGAGCACCAAACCACCCATGTTGAGGGCATGCGGCCTGGCACGGTTCAGGAGGGAGGGGGGCCGCTCTCTCTTCCCCCCTCTTCCCCTGCGGCCTGCCAGGTTGCGTGCTCGGATAAGGGTCTGGTTTGGATTTTGGGGGGACCCCCACGCCGTTTTTTCGGCGTAGGGGTTCCCCTTCAAATCCAGACCAGACCCAAGGGCCTGGTATGCTCCTGAAGGGGGAACCCATGCCGGTTTTTTATTTAAAATTTGGCCTGGAGTTCCCCCTCAAGAGCAGCACAGCACAAGTCGCATGCCAAAGTCGGATCATGCAAGACTGCGGTCCGACTTTGATCCGACTTCAATGATAGTCAATGGGCTGAAGTCGGATCAAAGTCGGACCAAAGTAGTACAGGGAGCATTTTCAAAGTCGGACCGACATGTGTCGGGCCAGTTAAGACGGCTCCCATAGGGAAACATTGATTTTCACACGTCATGCGACATGAGCTCCCACTGTCGGAGCGTTTGTCGCCCCAGTGTGAAGCCGGCCTTAGAGCGAGAACACCAAATTTAACACACCTGCTCCCCATTCACACCTGAGACCTTGTAAGACAAACGAGTCACATGACACCACAGAGGGAAAATGGCTAATTAGGCCCAATTTTGAAATTTTTCACTAAGAGGTGTACTCACTTTTGTTGCCAGTGGTTTAGACATTAATGGCTGTGTGTTGTTATTTTAAGGGGACAGCAAATTTACACTGTTATACAAGCTGTACACTCACTACTGAGGGTGTACTCACTTTCGTGAGATACTGTACGTACAGACATCTGACCATTCCCGATTACCTCCATATAGACAAAACACATTGGCTCGGGCTGGAGTACCATATCAGCACACTCAGAAGGCTGCTCGCAGAGCAGGAAGTGCACTGCTTGATTCATGTCTTAGCTGTAAGGCTACTTTCACACTGGGGCGATGGGGGCGTCGGCAGTAAAGTGCCGCTAGCGGGGCGCTTTTTAACCCCCACTAGCGCCCAAAAAAGGGTTAAAACTGCCCGCAAAGTGCCGCTGCCTATTGATTTCAATGGGCAGGGCGCTGTATACACCGCTCCTACAGCGACTCAGACTTTTTTTTTTACCATCCTGCCAGCACACTGCTCCAGTGTGAAAGCCCTTGGGCTTTCACACTGGAGTGAAAGGAGAGGCTCTTTCAGGGCACTTTGCAGGCGCTATTTTTAGCACTATAGCGCCTGCAAAGCACATCAGTGTGAAAGTAACCTTAGATCCTTAGTGCTGGGTTAAGCGCAGTTTGAGAGTACTGCTGAAGTTGTTTTACGCAGAGCCTTTTCTCCTTCGGTAGTGTCTGTGCACAAGTGTTATAAAGATTGTAGGAACTAAGGGATTTCTGTGATTGAGCAATGTTACCCAGCACGGTTTACCCATTTTGTAATCAAATCTGGTTACTGCGTTATATCATCGTGCATTGTAAATACATTGTTTCTATCACATTTCTCACTTTGTGAAAGCTGTTAGCTTAAAGAGTTAGTTCACTTTTACCCAAAAAACTGTCTATGCAGGCAAGGGACACCTGTAGATAAAAACAAACTGTGCAGCTTCGACCAAGTTGGATAATGCCCTTGCTAAGGAACTCCCAAAGATAGCAACAAGGCAGAATGAAAAGATGCCATGTTTCCAAGACACTCTCAGCCATTACTACTACTCCTCCTCCCCCCCCGCCATCATCACAGGAGTGAGCTCTCAAACCCTTGCATATGTGGTCCACTACCTCCCCCACTGCAGCTGCGCTAACCTCAGAGCTACTGTGACCAGGGAAAAAGTGCATGTGAGGGGGTGTGAATCCACTGGGAGTGGCCCAGCTATGTCCGAGCAGCAAGGCAGGACAGGATGATGGCATCTCTATAGATTGCACCTGCATAGTCTAAAAATAGAATGTACCCAGTCTGTTCTATAAATAGTACAAGCTTGTTCTATAAATAGATTTCACGTGGCTTGTTTCCATCATAGTTTACACCTGCGAAGTCTATAGATTGCACTGTTCTAAAAATAACACCAGCTTGTTCTATGAATAAATTGCACCCGCTTGTTCTATATCCACTTGGCCAAGTGGATATAGAACAAACTGGGTAAAATCCATTTGTAGAACACACAGATGCAGCATATAGAACAAGCAGGTGCAGGCGCTGTAGGCAAAAAAAACGTACCCGTAGGTCACTGCCTACTTCTGGGTTTAGGGCACCAGCTGTGATTGTGCACAGCGGGAGCCTGTCGGCAAGTCCCGGCCGGGACCTGCTGATTGGCTGTATACAATCACAGCCCAGAGCTTTGTGTTGGTAAAACGGGAGCAATCGGTCATTTTTTTGATGAGAAACCAATCACTTTGCACATAGTTATGCATAAATTAAACCCCCTTGATCAGTCTAAGGCCCCGTTCACACCTATGCGAATTGGTTGCGGCTTAAACCGCATCCAATTGGCATAACATTATAAAATACATTCATTTTAATGAGGCTGGTTTACATATGTGCGATGCATTCGCACTGCGCATTGCCCAAAAAACGTATGCGTTTTCTAGGCATTGCAGTGCGGCTTAGGTGCGAATTCAGGACCATTATCTTCTATGGGCACGCATCTGATTCGCAGATGTGTTCAGTTCATCAGGATTTCTCTCCTTCACCTCACTACACTTCCCCCCTCCCCCTCCTCTCTCCCAGGTCACCAAATTCACAGCTAAAATGGAGATGATCTGCTGAACAGTTCTCTTATCTTTTTGCAGAGATAAGAGAGCTGGAATTCACACTGCACAAGTGTGAACCCAGCCTACATGTTAATCCCTTCCCAACCAGTATCATTAATACAGTGACTGTGTATAGCTATCACGGTTCACTGGAATAATGTCACTGGTGATGTCAGTGGCAGTTAATGCCCCCCAGTGGTGATCAAATACCACCAAAAGAAAGCTTTTTTTTTGCATGAAAAAAGTGATAAATTTCATTTGAGTACAGCATTGCATGACTGTAAAATTACCAGTTAAAGTAGCACAGTGCAGAATAGCTAAAAAAAAAAAATGGCCTAGTCATGAAGGGGGTAAAATCTTCCAGAGCTCAAGTGGATAAATAGTTTGCACCTGCATGCACTATAAATGGATTGCACCCAGCTTGTTCTATAGACAGACTGTACCTGTGTGTTCTATAAATTTATTGCACCCAGCTTGTTCTATAAATGATGTACCCCTCTTGTTTTAAAAGCTAGCTCGTCAACACAAGAGACTAAGGCCACAAGCATGAGCTCCAGTTTCTGGAGAACAGAAGGATCCATCAGGATAGATCCGGGATCCTGGGACATGACACTGAACCAGACAGCCAATGTCCAGCAGATGGATACGGTCGCAATGGCAGGTTGTAGACCAGGGGAGAAGAGAGGGGGAATTCAGAAATTAACTCTGGAGGATAGGGCGTGAAAGCACACGTGACCCTTGAGTTCTGAGTAAGCTAGATTGAAAGAGTTTTACACTTTTTGTGTAAACCGCAAGCAGTTTTTACAGTAATGGCCAGAAACACAGGGCAACCCTGTCTGACCTGTCCATGCCACTAGTACCTGTAAAGGGTCCAGGATTTGTCCATGGTGGGCATATCCTCAAAGGGGTCTTAGGGTCTGGGTTACAGAGAAATGGACCATAGTCCTGAACCTGTAATACCAACCTGTCACTGACTAAAATATGTTGTGCCAAGGTGAGTACAGGATCCAGTGACAGAAGTACAATTACAGGCTGGGGTCTGGATATGTTTTCCAAGGTTTTAGCTTCAATCTGTTTGGACTGTTCCTTTTGTAATAGATAGAAGACAGTGAGTTGATTAAAAATAAAGCCAAGAGCAATTTCTCCACAAGGGGGAAGAATTCCATCGCCTAAAAAACTGAGGATTCCTGGAGCGAAGCAAGGTTATAAAGGGATTGGAGTGTCCAATCATTGGAAGGTATGGGCCTTCAACCCAGGATCTATAAATACTATGCGCGTGTCCTGTAAATGATTAAGATCAATACATTTGTCTAGAAATAATAGGATTTTTGTACTCACCGTAAAATCAGTTTCTCTGACGTCCATGGACTGACACAGCTCTCATACTGATTACGTGTGGGTATATGTCACTGCTTGAAAAAAACCCAGAGCTGAACAGCCCCACCCCGGGGGGCGGTCCCTCCAGACATTACCCTCCCACCTGCAACTTGCAGCCTCAGTTCGTAACAAAGCAGTACAAACCTTAAAAAGGAAGGGTGGGTGCTGTGTCAGTCCATGGACATCAGAGAAACGGATTTTACGGTGAGTACAAAAATCCTATTTTCTCTTATCGTCCATGGACTGACAGCTCTCATACTGATTACGTGTGGGACGTCCCAAAGCAGTAGAAGAAAAGGGTGGGAGCAAAATAGACCAGGTCGCTGCCTTGCACACTTGTGCAACCGACACTTGATGTCAGGAAGCACCAATTGCCCTGGTGGCATGCGCCGTAACCGGAAAGGGAGGGGCCACTCCCTTAATGTCATAGGCCTGTATAACAGTCTGTCTGATCCATCTAAAAAAGTTGGCAGACAACAGAGACAGACAACTAGTGAGCCATATCACGTACCACATGAAAATGTGTGAAGCGCAAACCCTCTGGAATGCGATGTGTGAGGACACAAGGACGGGAGGCCAATGTCCACGTGCAGGTGAAAAGCCAAGACCACCTTTGCAAAAGGAAGGTCGCGGACGCAATACCGCCTTATCCTTATGGATGACCAAATAGGGCGACTTGCAGGACAAGGCCACCAACTCAGACACTCGTCTGACGGAAGTAATGGCCACTAAGAAAGTCATCTCCTGAGACAAGGTCAAGAGGGGAATATCTGATATTTTCAAAGCGAGGTTCTTGGAGAACCGAGAGCACCAAACCCAAATCCCGAGGAGGGAGAGGAGGTTTCAACAGGAGAGAGCACATGGCGAACCCCCTGCACAAAGGTGCTACCCAGGAATGACCCACTAGCGGTTGTCTTTTGTAGCAGCCCCGTGGAGATTTGATCCCATGGTTGTCAGCAATGGTAGCCTGGCCTGCTAACCATTACACCACGAGTCGCTGCCCCGAAGGACGACGGCCAAGGCTGAAAACTGACCCCTAAAAAGGTACTCAAAGCAAGCAATTGGGTCACACCACGCTGCAAGGACCACAGGATACTGGGGACGGAATACGTCCGTGGACGCTAGTCCAGCTCTTCGCACATAGCGATGTACGCTTCCCAGGTACGGCGATACATCTTTCAAGGGGAAGACTTTCATGCCTTGAACATGGTCGAAATGACGGAATTCGAGAGACCTCGGACTCTCAGCACCTGGCTTTTAATAGCTATGCTGTTAAGTCAGAGACTGTAAAACAGGATGAAAATTAGGACCTTGAAACAGAAGGTCCTCCCTTATTGGCAACCGCCAAGGAACGTCCGCGACGAGACGTACCCGATCAGCGTACCAATGACGCCTAGACCCCCTAGGCGCAAAGAGGGTCACCAGAATCTCTTCGGCCACAACCCTGCACAGCAGGCGAGGAAGCAGCTGCAGCGGGGGATAACATATCAGGTGATAATGACCCCATGGGGCCCACCACCGGATCCGAGGCATCCGCCCGAGGATCCCTGGACCTGGCCACAAACCTTGACACCTTACGATTGAGTAGAGAGGCCCTCACGTCCACATCCGGCATGTCCAGGTGTAAGGACCACTCTACCTGGTCCAGCGTCTGGTGACTCCGATAGTCCGCCTGCCAATTGTCTACGCTTGAATATAGACGGCCAATAGAGACTACGTGGGGAGGCATATTCTGATTGCCCGTATTTCCAGAACTATGATCGGTAAACGGGCTTCGTCCGGAGTCCAAAACCCTGGGGCTGACAGGACTCCCCAGACACCACCCCAGCCCGTCAGGTTGGCATCCGTCATGAACACCGTCCATTGGATGGGGAGGGATGACTTCCCGGACCACAGAACTGGGGACCCCCAACCACCACGCCAGGGGCGCCCTGAGTGGGTGACTCATCTGGATCTGAAGATCCAAGGACAACGGGGATTTGTCCCAAGTGGACAGGATCTCTTACTGTAATGCGTGCATGCGTGTGCGCTCGTGTGTGCGATTGGGCAGACGGAACAGCCTTGAACGAGTCCCAGGACTCTCATGCAAAAACGGGTTGACGACCAAATTCCAAGACGTCAGGACCCGCACTACAGACTGAAAAGTCAGTAACTTCTCCAGGGTTAGGAATATCTACGCCTCCATGGAGTCCAGGATCAGACCGAGATACTCCAAATGCTGAGCCAGGACCAGGACCGACTTCTAAATGTTCGGGAGCCACCCGAAGTCCCTAAGGGTCAGACTGACAATAGTCACACTTCATCTAATTCTGAGCCATTGTCTGCTCCTAGAAGAAGATCGTCCAGATAGCCCATGATAGCCCATGATAGCAATGCCTCGCTGACTCACCAAGGCTAGAACCGGAGCAAGCACCCTGGTAAAAAAAACTTTGGTGCCGAGGCTAGGCCGAAGAGAAGAGCCACAATTGATAGTGGACTTCGCCGATCACAAAGCGCAGAAACTACTGTTGATGTGCGCAGATCGGAACATGCAAGTAGGCGTCCTTGATGTCCAAGGATGCCAGAAAATCCCCTTGGAGTGTCGCGAACCCACGCGAATGGATTCCATGCAGAACTTTTGCACCATCACAAAAGCATTCAGGCCCAGGATTGGCCAAACCCCTGTCCACTTTTTGGGACTACAAAACAGATTTGAGTAGAAACCCTGAACAACCTCTCCTGTGACGTAACCGGCACAATCACCCCGGACCTGTTTAATCCTGTACGGCCCTCAAGAGGGCCACCCGATGGGCAGGAAGGAGAGGGAGAATTGAGGGAAAGAATCTGTCTGGGGGCCAGGAACGGAATTCTATCCTGAGGTGACCACCTCGCACACCCACCGGTCGGAGATCTGGGAGGTCCACCGAACCGTGAACCTGTGAGGACGTCCCCCCCACCCCAGGGTCGGGCAGGGGCAAGACTTCATGCGGCAGCGAGCTTGCTTGGTAGACTTACGCACCCAGGGACGCTTATGTCCCCCAGCCGCACTTTTTCCAGCCTGGAAGGGCTCACCCGTGGATTCTGACTGACGAGAAAAAACCTCCTCCTTTGCCAGAAAGGAAGGGCCCGGCCTACGGCGGGCTCCCTTTTTCCGTAACAGACTGAGGAAGGAAGTTGCTCTTACCCCTTGTGATATCCATAATAATGGCATCCAGGGCAGCCCCAAACAGTCTACCGCCTTTCACGGGCAAGTCAGCCAGGAGCTATTTGGAAGCTAGGTCGGCCGACCAGCATTTCAGCCAGATAAGGCGACGCAGCACTACAGCAGATGGAGGCCCCAGAAATTAAAGGGGCCGCATCTAAGTGGCATCGCACACAGAGACTAAACCCTGCGCCAGTTGGTGAGGCAGGGTAATAGTGCAGGAGCATAATGTCCCTCCTGAGACCGTCTGGTGCAAAATCACCATCCTGTGAGTGTCTTGGGACACAAGTGTCACCGCCCCTATAGGGCGTAAGGCAGACCCCAATAAGGTAAACATAGTTCCACTCACCACTTCTGACCTTCTGTCAGTGGGATCCTTAAATGCAGGAGTCCCTTCCATTGGGAGCGTGGTAGCCTTATTCAAACGGGCGACCGGGGGGGGGTCAACCACTGGGGGGGGGGGGGGGAGCCCACTTCTTAACCAGGTCCTCCTTGAAGGGGTACCTCATGGCTAGGCGCAGCGGGACCGTCAAAGTCTCCTGCGGCTTATCCCAGACTTAGTCAATGAATGTATCAAAAAAAGGCACATATGGGAAAAACCTTTTTGAATAAAACGGCTTTAAAAAGGAATCAAAGGAGACAGCTTCTACCTGAGGTTCCTCAGCCTCAACATTCAGCTTGAGAGTGTCCCTCACCACAGCAATGAGTTCACTTACAAGCACCCTGTCAGTTTTTCAGAACTGGGGTCTTCCTCACAGGGAATATCCTGTTTAAAAAAAACATGAAAATCCTCAGAGCTAGGGTCCTGAGCAGCCATAGCTAGGCCCATATCTGAGACAGAGCACACCCCTTTTACTGTGGGGAGGGGGCGCTTTACAGCTCCCGTGCGTTCGCACACCGCTTCCATCCTGACAATTAGATTGTCTTTTTGTAGCAGCCCCATGGGGATTTGATCCCAGGAATGATTTCAGGACTGTCGACAACTGGTCCATAGGGACCGCAGGTGCAGGAGCACTGCCAGTTGCCTCTGAAATGTGGAGACCCAGGTGAACCAGACTCCATATTGCCACCCACTGAGACCTTATTCACTATTACAGTGAATAATATAGTCCACCCACTGGCTGTGCTGAGGCTGGGATACTCGGAGGACTCACCACCCTTAGGGACCGCTCGGTTCTGCTGTATGAGCCGCGCTGCAGCGCGAGTGAAGCCTGAGGAGAGTGAAGAATCTTTGGAGGAGACTGAGGAATTTTGCGCCGTCAGCAGCGCCACTAGAGGCCAAAATTGAAAGTGAAAGCGCCGCGGCTACAAGAAAATGGCCGCCGGGCGCCTGTATAACTGCGCATTGAGCCGTGGCAAGATGGCCACCGAGCGCACCATTTAAATTCAAAAACCGGCGCTAATGGCGCACGCAATACAGTTGCACACACGCCACACCAAAACACTTCCCAGGAGTTCACCAACAGCCATGAGAGGGCCCCCCCCCCAGGCACCCCCGCACAGCACCAGTACAGGGTGCAGAGAGCAGCATAACAGGGGGGAGACAGGGAGAACCCCCCACATAAAGAAACACAGCCAGCATGTACTCACCTGCATGAGGAGAGACTACTTACCCGTCCCTAGAGGGACTCACTGGCTTGTTTCAGTCAGACCTATCACAGAGTAGTACTGCGTCGCTGTCAGCCCGGTCCACCGCGAAAGATAGTGAGGTCCTGTTCAATCTTGAGAGGACCGCGGGAGCATGAAAGCAACCCGGCCAACCCTGGAGTCATGGGGTATGTCGTGAACTGAGTCTCACGCACACAAGGCGAGGATCAGCATGCTCGATGGTCGGACAGGGAAGACTGAGGATACTAGTGTACCCAACCTGTTGCCCAGCCGACAGTTGATTGAAGGTCTCTAAAATAAAATTCCCAAAGGACTAAAAATTAAGTAAAATCTTCCAGGAGACTGGCTTTTGAGAGAGAGCCACGTCTTCTTCTGCTAGGCAGAAAACAACTGAGGCTGCAGGTGGGAGGGTAATGTCCGGAGGGACCGCCCCCTGGGCGGGGCTGTTCAGCTCTGGCTTTGTTCTAGAATGTTTCTAACATCTAACATTCTGCCTAGGTCTTCTCCTGCAAGCAGGGACATATACCCACACGTAATCAGTATGACAGCTGTGTCAGTCCATGGACGATAAGAGAAAATAGGATTTTTGTACTCCCCGTAAAATCCGTTTCTCTGACATCCATGGACCGACACGGCGGCTCTTATTCACTGAACGTGGGTTATGTCCCTGCTTGCAGGAGAAGACCTAGGCAGAATGTGAGATGTTTATACATACATTCATTCTAAAAGCCAGAGCTGAACAGCCCTGCCCAGGGGGCGGTCCCTCCGGACATAACCCACCCCCTGCAGACCTCAGACCTCAGTTCGTAACAAAAGCAGTACAAACTTAAAAAGGAAGGGTGGGTGCCGTGTCGGTCCATGGATGTCAGAGAAAAGGATTTTACAGTGAGTACAAAAATAGGATTTTTTACTCACCGTAAAATCCTTTTCTCTGAGTCCATGGACCGACACAGCTTCTCTATTGACAAAGTGGGTATTATCCGTTAATTAGGAGTGACTAGGCAGAAAAACTTGTAAAAAGTGTTGCATCACACCTTCTACAGTACCGCCCAGGGGGCGGACCCTCTGGGTAATCCCCTTTAGTCTGCACATCGCAGATCAGTTCGTCAAAAAGCAGTACAAACTTAAAAGGAGGGGTGGGTGCTGTGTCGGTCCATGGACTCAGAGAAAAGGATTTTACGGTGAGTAAAAAATCCTATTTACTCTTTCGTCCATGGACCGACACAGCTTCTCTATTGACAAAGTGGGACGTCCCAAAGCAGTGTCAGAGAAAAAAACGAGGGGTGGTAACAGCATAAAAACAAACTTCACCCCAAAACACAAAACAGCACTCCTCCAACGGAGGAGTTGCAACTCTAAACAGCCGCCTGCAAAACCTTGCGGCCGAAAGAGGCATCCGAAGATGCACCTACATCAACTTTGTAGAATTTTGTGAAAGTGTGAGCGGACGACCAAGTCGCCGCTTTACATAGTTGGGAAACAGACGCTTGATGTCGGAAAGCCCAAGAGGCACCTATTGCCCTGGTCGAATGCGCCGTGACAGGAAAGGGGGGCGCCTGACCCTTTAAGGCGTAAGCCTGGATTACTATCTGTCGGATCCACCTAGAGATGGTGGCCGATGAGACTGCTTGGCCCTTCTTGGGACCAGCCACCGAAACAAACAGTGAGTCTGACTTCCGGAACAGGGAAGTAGCAGATATGTATACTCTCAAAGCTCGGACAACGTCCAAGGAATGCAACGCCGACTCCTTAGGATTCGACGGCTGAGGACACAAGGATGGAAGTACAATGTCTTCGTTGAGATGAAAAGCCGAAACGACCGTCGGAAGAAAGGAAGGCTGCGGCCGCAGCACCACCTTATCCTTGTGGAAAATCAAATAGGGAGCCTTGCAGGACAAGGCTGCCAGCTCAGAGACTCGTCTAACTGACGTAACAGCCACCAAAAAGACCACCTTCTGAGAAAGTGTCAACAGGGGAATATCTCTAATATTCTCAAACGGTGCCTTCTGAAGCACCGAGAGGACCAGGTTCAAGTCCCACGGAGGTAACGGGGGGCGGACCGGAGGGGCCACATGTCGAACCCCCTGCACAAATGTACTCACGAGAGAGTGAGTCGCCAGGGGTCGCTGAAAAAAGACAGCCAGGGCAGATATCTGTCCCTTAATCGTACTTAGGGCAAGCCTTTGGTCTACCCCATGCTGTAAAAACAGCAGGATTCTGGAAACCAAATAGGTACGCGGATGCCATTTCATTTCCTCACACATGGAGATGTAGGCCCTCCAAGTGCGGTGATAGACCTTCCTAGAGGACGGTTTCCGAGCACTTCTCATAGTAGAAATTACTGAGTCTGACAGGCCCCGGTCTCTCAGTACCTGGTTCTCAACAGCCATGCCGTTAAAGCCAATGACTGTAAAGCAGGATGGAATATGGGACCTTGCGACAGCAGGTCCTTCCGTAGTGGTAGGCGCCAGGGGACGTCTGCTACCAGACGTACTAGATCGGCGTACCAAGGACGCTGAGGCCAATCTGGAGCGATTAGGATCATTGGAATTCCCTCTGCCTCCACTCTGCGGAGCAGAAGAGGAAGAAGCCTTAAGGGAGGGAAGGCATAGATTAGCCGATACTGGCCCCACGATGCTACCAACGCGTCCGTTGCGTCTGCCCATGGGTCTCTTGACCGGGCCACAAACCTCAATACCTTCCGATTGAGTCGGGAAGCCAGAAGATCTACGTCTGGTGTGCCCCATCTTTGGCAGAGGAGTTGGAACACCTCCGGGTGTAAGGACCATTCTCCCTGGTCCAGCATCTGGCGGCTCAGGTAGTCCGCCTGCCAGTTTTCCACACCCGGAATGTACACGGCCGACAGTGCCGGTACGCTCCTCTCTGCCCACTTCAGGATGCGAGCGATCTCCGATGCTGCAGCTGAGCTTCTTGTTCCTCCTTGATGATTGACATATGCCACTGCTGTGGCGTTGTCTGACTGGATCCTGACTGGACGCCCTTGCAGTCTCTGAGACCATTTGAAGAGGCACAGCTTGATCGCCCGGATCTCCAGGACATTGATCGGCAGGAGGGCTTCCTCTGGGGTCCAGCGACCTTGCGCCGACTGGACACCCCAGACTCCCCCCCCAACCTGTAAGGCTGGCGTCCGTCGTGATCACTATCCAGTAAACCGGAAGAAATGACTTCCCGGCCATTAGAGCCGGTGCTGTCAGCCACCATACCAGGGATCTCCTGACTAGGTGGCTCACTCGGATTTGATAATCCAGAGATGAAGGGCATCTGTTCCATCTGGACAGAACTTCCCTCTGTAACACTCGAGTGTGGTATTGAGCATATGGGACCGCCTCGAAGGAGGCTACCATGAGGCCCAACACTCGCATGCAAAAACGGAGTGACGACCAATTCCTGGAAGTCAGCTGCCGTACTGCAGCCCGGAGGGTCTGCAACTTCTCCACAGGGAGGAATACCTTTGCCTCTGAGGAATCCAGAATCAACCCCAGGTACACTAGGCGTTGAGTGGGCACCAATACTGACTTTTGCGTGTTTAGTATCCAACCACAGTCTCGAAGAGTCTGACAGGTAATGGACACGCTTACCTCTAATTCTGAGCTTGAAGGGCCCTTCAGCAGAAGGTCGTCCAAGTAACCTGTGATAGCGATACCCCGCTGTCTTAGAAGTGCCAGAATCGGAGCGAGCACCTTGGTGAACGTCCTGGGTGCTGAGGCAAGGCCAAACGGGAGGGCCACAAACTGGTAGTGGTTCTTCCCGATAGCAAATCGCAGAAACCTCTGGTGTCTGGAGTATATGGGGACACGCAGGTATGCGTCCTTGATGTCCAAGGAGGCCAGAAAGTCCCCCGGATGGAGAGCCGTGACTACAGATCGAACCGACTCCATCCGAAAACTTTGTACCTTCACAAAGCAATTGAGGGCTCTGAGATCCAAGCTTGGACGAACCCCCTCCTTCTTCGGCACAATGAACAGATTTGAGTAAAAACCCCGTTCCAGTTCTGGAACTGGAATAACTACCCCGCGTTCCAGTAGACCCTGGACCGCCCCATACAGGGCCTCCCGACGGGTCGGTAGTAGCTGGAGATTGGAGGTGTTGAATCTGTCCGGTGGACAAGAGAGAAACTATCTTGTAGCCTGAGGAGATTACTTCGCAAACACACCTGTCGGAGATTAGTGCTGTCCACTGAGTCGCGAATTTGCGAAGACGTCTCCCCACCCGAGAGCTGGGTGGGGGTGGACCTTCATGCGGACGCAAATTTGTCCGCAGGCTTATTGGGTATGCGGGACCAGGGACGCTTTTGTCCTTGGGCAGGCGCTTTATCGGCCTGGGGTCTTTTCCCTGTCGCCCTAGGGGGACGAAAAAACCACTTGTGTGCAGTAAAGGAGGGCCCTTGCCCTTGGCGTGGCCCCTTACCCTTGCTAATTTGGGGAAGCAAAGTGCTTTTACTTCCTGTGGCATCCTTGATGATGTCATCCAGAGAAGCCCCAAAAAGTCTGTCGCCCTTAAAAGGCAGATCCAACAGGGCTTTCTTGGAAGTCTGGTCCGCAGACCAGCCTTTTAGCCAGATCAGGTGGCGTATTGCTACTGCATAAACCGAAGTTTTAGACAGCAGGGGAATAGTATTCATGTCTGACTCGCAGACAAACCTAAGGCCCTGGACCAACAGGTCGGCCAATGTTATCTCATCAGGAGGAGCATCTCGCTCCTTAACCCCTGGAGTAGCAATCTTGCCCATTCAGTAAGTGTGTGAGACACTAGGGCCCCCGCCAATGCCGGGCGTACTGCCGAGCCTACCACTGAGTATAGGTAGCAAGCGAGTGCTTCAGCCTTCTTATCCACAGGGTCCTAGAAAACAGGAGCCCCTTCTACAGGAATTGTGGTGGCTCTATTAAGTCTGGACACCGGAGGGTCCACTATAGGGGGGAGAGGTCCATTTCTTCAGAAAACTCTCCTCAAAAGGGGTACCGTACCGCAAACCTCTTTGGGGCTGTAAAGACCCTCAGTGGGTTCTCCCATTCCTTGTATAAGAGTTTATCAAAAGACACACAAGGGAACACCTTAGCAGTGCGGGCAGGTCTATGAAACCCAAGTGGACCGGAGTCTCTGCTGCTTCTGCAGTATTTTCCAATTTTAGCATATCCCGCACTGCAGTAATAAGGTCAGATACCAAAAGCCGTCTCGCGTACTGACCTGGACTTTGAGTCATTCTCACTGTCCGGTCACGGTCTGCAGTCTCTGGTGCGTCAGAATCTGGGCCCCGAGCCGTAGCTGGACCTGGTTCTGCACCAGAATTATCCCCAGAAGCTTGCAGGGGATGGGGCGTTTACTACCCCCTGTATTCCCGTGTGCTGCTTCCACCCTGGCAGCAAACGCCTCTAGGATTGCCGACATAGCGTCCATAGACACCTCAGGGACACCAGCTGCTAAATCTGGTGTTTCAGGGGAGAAGACATCTGGCTCAGATGCCATGCTGACCACACGCTGACACTCACAGGGCTCCAGGCAAGATATCAATAGGCCACCCTCCTGCGCTGCAGAGATGCTGGGTCACCCAGAGGACTCACCACCCTGGATAGGTACTGCTATGCTGCGCCTATGATGCTGTCCCCTTGCTGCTGTGTCAGTCTGCTTCTTTTATCAGCACTTCCTGTGTGAATTTTCGCGCCAGTGTAATGCACCCTAGAGGCCGGAGGCTCTCGCAAAATGGTTGCCAAAACCGTCTGTATGGAAGATAATGTGGGCTCTAAGAAAATGGCCGCCGACAGAAGATAGAGGTCAGGCAGCCATAGCCCACAAAAAAGATGGCCGCCGAACGGCAATATCTGCATACAGGGTGGACAAACATGGCCGCCGATCACCTGATAGGGGCCAGTGGGTGTGGCCGAACTACAGGAAGATGGCCGCCAGGCAGTTACAAGAGGCCAAACTTGGCATGGACCACCTCAAAATGGCCGCCGACAGCATGGAGACACAGAAACACAGGTAAGCAAAAATGACATTTCTTTTAAATGTTAGTTACAGCCAGCCCCGCTCCAGTGGGACCCCCTAGGTGACCCCCAGCACCCAGCAACCTTTAGCTAGAAGCCCAGGGAGGAGGGAAAGGCAGGGAGAGAGGGAAGAAAGGGGCCACAACCACTTACTTGATCTCTCCAGGAATGTCCAGCTAAATCACCCAGCCGAGGCAGGGGAGTTTTACTTACCTATCCTGCATGTATTCTGCTGGAAGACATTCCAAACAGATCATCGTCCGCGCACGGAAGGTGACTGTTGGCCAGGCATGCTGTGATTGGACCCAGAAGGGACGATCATATGTATGCCCTGGAGCATGACGCTCACCGGACAGGCTGCTGCGACTCGGCCGTAAGGTCAGCCGAAGCTGAGCGGTCCGATGCAAGCCTTGGAGCGTAAGCTCACCGGCCAGGCTGCTGCGACTCGGCCGTAAGGTCAGCCGAAGCTGAGCGGTCCGATGCAGGCCCTGGAGCGTAGGCTCACCGGCCACCCGTGGAGCGACGGGCATGTCGTGGAAAACCCAGCGCGTAGCTAGGGTCGGCACACGCTCGATGGCCGAAACTGGGGAGACTACAAGGATCGAGGATCCAGCCTGTCACCCAGTCGGCAGTTGATCGAAGATCGCAGGAAACAACAAATGTAGCAAAAAAATAAAAATATATATATCTTTTTTCCCCGGACCAATGAGCCCGAAGGGAGCCATGTCCTACTCCTTGCTAGACAGAAAAAAACTGATCTGCGATGTGCAGACTGAGAGGGTATACCCAGAGGGTCCGCCCCCTGGGCGGTACTGTAGAAGGTGTGATGCAACACTTTTTACAAGTTTTTCTGCCTAGTCACTCCTAATTAACGGATAATACCCACTTTGTCAATAGAGAAGCTGTGTCGGTCCATGGACGAAAGAGTAAATCCTATTTTCTCTTATCCATGGACCGACACGGCAGCTCTTATTCACTGAACGTGTGGGATGTCCCAAAGCAGTGTCAAGAGGGATGGGAGCAGTATAAATGGAAAAACCAAAAACTTCACTCCAAACAAGGCAGAGCTCCTCAACGGAGGAGTTGCAACTTTAAACAGTGGCCCGCAACACCTTGCGGCTGAAGGAAGCATCCGAAGATGCAGCCACATCAACCTTCTAAAATTTAGAAAAGGTATGAACAGACGACCAGGTCGCCGCCTTGCACACTTGTGCAACCTACGCTTGATGTCGGAAAGCCCAGGAGGCACCAATTGCCCTGGTGGAATGCGCCGTAATCGGAAAGGGAGGCGCCCGCCCCTTGAGAGCATAGGCTTGAATGACTGATCCACCTAGAAATGGTGGCAGACGAAGCCGCTTGGCCCTGTCTTGGACCAAAGACAGTCACAAACAGTGAAACAGACTTCCGAATAGAAGCAGTAGCAGACAGGTACACCTGCAAGGCTCGTACCACATCTGTGTGCAGCGCAAACTCTCTGGGATGCGATGGGTGAGGACACAAGGACGGGAGGACAATGTCCTCAACTAGGTGAAAGGTCGAGACCACCCATGGCAAAAGAGAAAATAGCGAATGCAACACCGCCTTATCCATATGGATGACTAAATATGGCGACTTGCAGGACAAGGCTGCCAACTCAGACACTCGTCTAACAGAAGTGATTGTCCTGAAGAACCGAGAGTACCAATTCAGATCCCACGGGGGGAGAGGAGACTGGACAGGAGGGAGCACATGGCAAACCCCCTGCATAAAAGGTGCTAAGCAAGGAATGACCCGCTAGTGGTCGCTGAAAGAAGACGGCCAAGGCCGAAATCTGACCCTTAATGATACTCCAAGCGAGTTTTAGGGCCACTCCATGCTGCAGGAAACGCAGGATTCTAAGGACGGAATACGTCCGAGGACATCAGTCCAGCTCTTAGCACATGGCGATGTAAGCTTTCCAGGTACGGTGATAGATCATTCTGGAGGAAGACTTCCGTGCCCTTAATATGGACGAAATGCCCTCGGTCTCTCAACCCCTGGCTTTCAACAGCCATGCCGTTAAAGCCAGAGACTGTAAAGCAGGATGAAATATATGACCCTGAGACAAAGTCCTTCCTCATTGGCAACCGCCAGGTAACGTCCGCGACAAAACGTACCAGATCGGCGTACCAGCGACGCCGAGGTCAATCCGGAGCAATGAGGATCGCCGGAATTCCCTCGGTCGCCACCCTGCACAGCAGTTGAGGGAGCAACTGCAGCGGAGGATAAACGTGTATCAGGTGATAACGATTCCTTGGGGCCACTAACGCCTCCGAGGCATCCGCCCAAGGATCTCTGGATCCGGCCACAAACCTCAACACCTTGCGATTGAGTCGAGAGGCCATCAGGTCCACATCCGGCGTGCCCCACCATCGGCAAGGGAGTTGAAATACCTCCGGGTGCAAGAACCACACTTCCTGGTCCAGCGTCTGGCGACTCAAATAGTCCGCCTGCCAATTGTCTATGCCCGGAATGTAAACGGCCGACACGCTTCTTTTAGCCCACTTCAGGGTACGGGCGACCTCGGAAGCCGCAGCTGAGCTCCGAGTCTTCCCTTGATGGTTGACATACGACACCGTCGCACAGTCTGATGGCCCGTATTTCCAGAACATTGATCGGTGAACGGGGTTCGTCCGGAGTCCAAGCCCTTGGGCCGACAGGACTTCCCAGACTACACCCCAGCCCTTCAGGCTGGCGTCCGTAGTGAACACCGTCCATTGGATGGGGAGGAACGACTTCCCGGACCGAAGAGCCGGGGACCCCAACCACCATGTCAGGGACGCCCTGACCAGGTGACTCACCTGGATCGGAAGATCCAAAGACCGCTGGGATTTATCCCCAGTGAACAAGATCTCCTTCTGCAATTATCTGGTGTGTGATTGGGCATACGGAACGGCCTCGAATAAGGCCACCATGAGTCCCAGGACTCTCATGCAAAACGGATTGACGACCATTTTTGGGATGTCAGCACCCGCATTGCAGACTGAAGTGTCAGTAACTTCCCCAGAGGTAGGAATACCTTTGCCTCCAAGGAGTCCAGAATCAGACCCAGATAATCCAGATGCTGAGTCGGGACCAGGACTGACTCCTGAATGTTCAGGAGCCACCCGAAGTCCCTGAGGGTCCGACTGACGATAGTCACATAGTCTTCCAATTCTGAGCCACTTTCTGCTCTGAGAAGATCGTTCAGATAGCCCACGACAGCGATGCTTCGCCGTCTCAGCAAAGCTAGAACCGGCGCAAGCACCTTGGAGAACACCCTTGGTGCCAAGGCGAGGCCGAAGGAAGAGCCACAAATTGATAGTGGACTTCACCGATCACAAGCACAGAAACTTCTGGTGACTTGCGCAGATCGGAACATGCAAGTAGGCGTCCTTGATGTCCAAGGTCGCCAGAAAATCCCCTTGACGGAGTGTATTGATTACCGTGCGAATGGATTCCATGCAAAACTTTTGCACCTTCACGAAGGCATTCAGGACCCTGAGGTCCAGGATAGGCCGAACCCCGTCCCTCTTTCGGGACGACAAACGGATTTGAGTAGAACCTCTGAAACCTCTCCTGTGACGGAACCGGCACAATCACTCCGGACCTGATCATCCTGATTAGCCCCCATAGGGCTGCCAGACGGGCAGGAAGGAGATGAAGATTCAAGGGACGAATCTGTCTTGGACCAGGAACGGAAACCTATCCTGTAACCTGAGGTGATCACCTCGCACACCCACCGGTAGGAGATTCGGGAGGTCCACCGATCCGTGAACCCGCAAAGCTGCCCCCCATACCCCAGAGTCGGGTGGGAGCAAGACTTCACGCGGAGGCGGGCTTGGGAGCCAGCTTGTTTGGCTTACGCACCCAGTGGCGCTTGTGTCCACCAGCCGCACCGCTGTCAGAGTAGGAAGGCCAACCCGTGAACTCGGACTGACGAAAAAAAACCTTAATTGCTGGAAAGGAAGGACCCTGCTTACGGCAGGCCTCCTTACCCTTGCTAGCCTGAGGAAGAAGAGTGCTTTTACCCCCGTGACATCCTTGATGATGTCATCCAGCGCAGCACTGAAAAGCCTACCACCTTTAAATGGTAGATCCATCAGAAGCTTTTTAGAAGCTAGGTCGGCAAACCAGCATTTCAACCAGAGAAGACAACGCAATACCACCGCCAAGACAGAGGCCCTGAGTATTAAGGGGCCGCGTCTAACGTGGCATCGCAACATAAACCAGGCCCTGCACCATTTGGTGGGCCAGAGCAATGGTGTCTGGAGGAAGATAATGCTCCTGTACAGTGTGGTGCAAATTTTTTTTGCCCATCCCGTGAGTGTGCGAGACACAAGGGTCGCTGCTACCACAGGCCGTAGGGCGGACCCCAACAAGGCAAACATGGCTCTGCTCACCACTTCCGACCTTTTATCAGTGAGGTCCTTAATGCAGGAGTCCTCTCCATCGGGAGAGTGGTGGCCTTGTTCAATCAGGCGACTGGAGGGTCGACCACTGGGGGAGAAGCCCACGCCGCAGGACCATAAAAGTCTTCTGCGGCTTTATTCAGACCTTATCAATGAGCTGGTCAAAGCAGGTACCTATGGAAAAAACCTTTTTAGAAGGCCCGGCCTTAAAAGAACCAAAGGAGACTGTCCGCCTGAGGTTCTGCATCCGCAGCATTTAGCTTGCGAGTGTCCCTCACCGCAGCAATGAGTTCACTAACAAGCGCCCTGTCATTTACTGACTCAGAACTGGAGTCTTCCTTGCAAGGAATGTCCTGTTCAAAACCATCAAACATATTCAGAGCTAGGGTCCTGAGCGGTAGTGGCTAGGCCCATATCTGAATCAGCGCACACCCCCTTATTTTTTTTTTTATATAAAAATAAAGTGGGGAGAGGGGCTTTTTTGCTCCCTTGTGCTCACACACCGCTTCCCCTCCTGGTCAAATTAATGATTCCAGGACTGCCGACAACAGGTCCATAGGGACCGCAGGTGCTGGAGCACTGCCTGTTGCCTCAAACATGCAAGGGGAAGCTGTGACACTGACTCCATGTTGCCCCTCTCTAAAACTCCTCAGATAAACAAAAAGTCCACCCACTGGCTGTGCTGAGGCTGAGGAGGGGACACCCGGAGGACTCGCCACCCATAGGGACCGCTGTATGAGCCGCGCTGTGTCAACGCGACTGAAGCCTGAGGAGAGTGAAGAATCTGTGATGAGATCAGGTATTTTGCGCCGTTCAGCAGTGCCGCTAGAGGCCGAAAACGAAACTGAAAGCGCCGCGGCTACAAGAAAATGGCCATAACTGCGCTTTGAGCCGCGGCAAAATGGCCACCGTTGGCGCACTTTTTAAATTTAAAACACTGCGCCAATGGTGCACGCAATAAGCCTCACACACTCCCCCAGAACACTTCCAAAGTTCACTAACAGCCATGGAGCGCGCCCCCCCCAGGGCACAGCGACCCCCCAAGTATCCCCACACAGCACAGCACCAGAGCAGGGTGCAGAGAGCAGCATAACAGGGGGGAGACAGGGAGAACCCCCCACACACAGAAACACAGCCAGTATGTACTCACCTTGCAGCAGGAGAGACTACTTACCCGTCCCTAGAGGGACCCACTGACTTGTTTCTTACAGACCTATCACAGAGTCGTACTGCGTAGCTGCCGGCCTGGTCCACCGCGAAAGATACAGTAGGTACTGTTCAATCTTGAGAGGACCGCGGGAGCATGAAAGCAACCCGGCCACCCCTGGAGCCATGGGGCATGTCGTGAACCGAGTCTCACGCACACAAGGCGAGGATCAGCACGCTCGATGGTCGGACAGGGAAGACTACGAGGATACTAGTGTAGCCAACCTGTTGCCCAGCCGACAGTTGATTGAAGGTCTCAAAAATAAAATTCCCAAAGGAACAAAATTTAAAAAGTAAAAATCTTCCAGGAGACTGGCTCCTGAGAGAGCCACGTCTTCTGCTAGGCAGAAAAAAAAACTGAGGCCTGCGGACTGCAGGGGGTGGGTTATGTCCGGAGGGACCGCCCCCTGGGCGGGGCTGTTAAGCTCTGGCTTTTAGAATGTATGTATAAACATCTCACATTCTGCCTAGGTCTTCTCCTGCAAGCAGGGACATAACCCACACGTTCAGTGAATAAGAGCCGCCGTGTCGGTCCATGGATAAGAGAAATACGTTTTCATCCGCCTGCCCATAGACATAGATTGGATAGTTCCAGACTGAACCACAATGTAACTGGCAAGCAGATCCAGATTGAACGCCTGTGTGAAAAAGGTCCTTACTCCAGTACGTGATTTTAACAGGGTTGATAGAAATATAAGTGGAAATGCACATTACCATTATCTTTACAGGTAAACAGCAAGTCTTTTCAGAAACTGATACTTCAAGTTGTGCTGATCTCCTGTGTCCTCCCCGCTGACCACTACCAACACTCTTGTATCTAGTAGTAATGTAGGGGGACAGTGGGGGAGAGAGACAACTGATCGCACCTGAAGATCAACACTACTGCAAACGTTAGTTTCAGATAATTCAGTGAAGCATTCCACTGCATTAGACTCCTTTCACACTGAGGGCGTTTTGCAGGTGCTATAGCTTTAAAAATAGCACCTGCAATCCGCCCTTAAACTGCTGCTCTATTGGGCTCTATCTAGGGCTTTCAAACCGGAGCGGTGCGCTGGCAGGGCATCAGGACAAGTCTTGCCAGCAGCTTCTTTGGAGCGGTGAACTCACCGCTCCAAATGCGCTCCTGCTCATTAAAATCAATGGGCAGCGCCGCTGTACCACCTGCAATACGTCGCTGTACTGGCGCATTGCGGGCGGTTTTAACCCTATCGGCTGCTATCAGGGTGGGAGGTTAAAAGTGCCCCGCTAGCTGGCATAATGCGCCGCAAATCCAACGGTAAAATAGCGGCGTTTTACCGCTGACACTATGGGCGCCACCAGTGTGAAAGGGCTCTAAGAGCGGCAGAGGTAATTATTTACAGTCCTCCTTATTTGTAACATGCATTTTCATTCGTGTCTTTTGTGATAGGATAGTTTATATATTGTAAGCATATTGGAAATCTGTTTTAGCCATTCGTTGTTCTTTACACAGTGTCCACATATTTATTTATTTTTTAACAGAAAATTAAAATGTAACTTCTGGCTTTTAAATATTCATGTCATTTAATTATCCTGTGCAATTGCCATTTTCAGCACTAGTAAAGAGGATGCCAACCAATACAGAAAAGTAGTACTCTTTATTTACCTTTTCAAATATTACATGCACTCAAAAAGTAAACTCTTTATTTAAAACATATCAATAATCTTGTCAATAGGAAGCAAGCAAAACAATTACTGAAAAACAAATACTTTGAAAAGCCTTTACAAAAATACATTGCACAGTCCTATTTTGCATCTTTAAAAATAAATTAGTGTTTGTTTCCTTTGGAAAAAAAAAAAAAAAAGGTTCCCTTTATATCCCTCCAAATTTACATAATGTATTTTAATTAGACTATTAAATTTCAGTACATTGCATGTATAGGCAATTGCATTCTCAGGGGTCTGGACTGTTGTACCATACATATATATATATAAACTTTAATTTAAAAAGTCAGTCTGCAGCAGTCTCTAGCTACCGAGAGATTAAAGAACAATTCCATCTGATAAACGCATTGATATAGGATGGAATAGGGCAAGGTTAGAGCCCCCACTGGGTCTGAGAACCCAGCTCTGAATTCTCCTGAGATTTCTACCAATATAGAAACCACTAGAGGGCATAAAACACAGACCTCCTGCATCACACCTTCTAGTGATTTCTCTATACCACAAAACTGGAGGCCAGTGACAATGACAGCTCATAAGAAATGTCAGTCTGTCATCACCACGTTTGAGGGGGGGAGTGCCTTACGTGGTCTTAGACATCAGTTAAAAAAAAAAAGCCAGCCGGGAGATCAAACTTTGTCCTACTCCACTAGAAATAGAAATCCATTATAGGTGGAGTAGTTTTTTACTTTAGCTTAGTGTTGTAACTATACAAAATGTAGCTGAAAACTGAGGCTCTGAACTTATAAAACATTTCTATAAATATATACATAAAAATATATTTGACATTTGTTGTTTGGCTAGCTTTCAAAATAATTTAAAATACACACACATAAGTAAAATAAATCTACAGGAGGCAGACACGCCAACTTTCCCTGGAGAAAATTGAAAAAAAACAAGCAGATATTGCTGGGGGTTGTAAAGTAAAATAAAAATATTCAGTGCTCCTTCCCCTTTTCCAGTAAACAAGAACCATATCCATCAATTTTACCAACATATTTGTAAAGCTGGAACAAAAGAAAACTCCAGTGTTCGTACCAGTTATTTTAGTTTCTCTGGCAAATTCAGCAGTTGGAATGTAAGTGGTTGCTGTGGGCAACTCCTTTACTTTTGCGCCAGTTTTATAGAATACCATTATTGAATACACTGTGCAAGGACATTGGATTAAGATTAACCAGTCCTGGGAAGAAAGCTTGGGTGCTTTTTTCTATACTGGTTACCATTAAAGAAGAACTGAAAGACATGGCACACAAGTAAAAGAACTGTGTACATTGTTTAGTGACTTGCAGCAAGCAAACCACAATCTAAAACGACTGTTTACTTTTGCTAAATGCAATTTAGTAGTACATGCAGAATATGGTGCAGAGTGTGAACACTTTATGCGTATGGTTTCTGTGTTCACAAAAAGGTTCCCTCTGAAGCCACCCACAGCAAGCACACCCAAAGACCATGAAAGCAGTCAAATGACCGGGGTTAATGTGACCTTACAATTAAAGTGTACTTTGGCAGGAGGCAAGTTTAAAGTAGTAATATTACGCAACTTCATGTTCATAATATTCAGCTGAAAAAGTTTCCATCCTGGTACACTTCCACATACTGGAGGCAGCTTTGTGTCCAGCTCCTCTGAGCATTGAAGCCAAAAGCATCACAAAGACAACCAGGAAACTGGCATTCCCAGAGAAGACTTCATCAATGGCAGCCAGCATGATCCTCCCATGAAATAGCCCCTTAACAGCTGAACACATGCGAAATGGGGGTAGCAATAAATGAAATCATTCTACCCACCTCAATTCTACAGACTGCATACATTTTTTTTTTTTGGTAAATGAAAAAATTAAGAAACACCTGACACTTTGGTTAGTTCTATACTACGCCATTCCACAGCAGCCCTTGGCAAACATTTTTAATTTTTTTTTTTTTGTAATAAAGATAAAATGACTAGGAACTTTCCATATTATGTAAATGTTACTGGAAACAAGTGCTATTCTGCCCATGACAGCCAGACTGTCGCTCTTATTTTCAGCAGAGGTTAAAAATAAAAACCTTGCTGCCATGGGCAATAGTCCCCTTTCCATTACACACAAGGCTCAATGTTGCCCTCACCTAATGAAATTAGTGATCTTAACCTATGTCAGAGCCTGAAACGTCATGCATTTGATTTTCGCAGCAGAGATTTGGCTTTAACTACAGATCTGCAGCATACTATCAATAAATGTATCCTTTAAACTTTGGCTCCCAAAGAATGTGTTAGGTCTGCTGCTTACTGGACTTTCAATCCTGAGCGATATGCATGCAGCATTTTGTCAAGCAAACTGGCAACATCTAAGTATATCAAATTGTTTTCCAATTACGGCATCGAAAGGGATCCTGAAGAAACATCCCCCCTGCTTATGTTCCGGACTTATTCCAGTGTTCCAGGTTTGAAGTATTTACACAAATAAAATAAAAAAATATATGTACACAGAGGACAAGTGTTCTGCCTTTACTTCACTGGGGTTCCATGAGCTCGGAAACGATAAAGACAAGTGTAATCTGCATGACCCCAATTGGACAGGATTCGTAGCTCCACAATTTGAAAAGGCTTCTCATTTTCTACCTGAAGAACAAAAAAAGGAACCATCATACACAGAAAGTTGTGATAAAAAAAAAAACAAACAAAAAAAACCTTAAATGTATTAGGTTTAATTTTCAAGCAGACAAAGCTAAAGACCTGCCAAAACCTAAATACTTAAAGTGGAGTTCCACCCAATTTTTTTTCTTTTTTTTATTCCACTCCTCACCCCCTTACATGCCACATTTGGCATGTAATTTTTTTTGGGGGGGGGGGGGGGGAGTGGGGGCTTCAGTAGGAGTGGGACTTCCTGTCCCACTTCCTCCTTCCGCCCTGGAGTCGCCTAGGCGATACGTCATATCGCCTTGTGGCGGCTCCGCCCTGTAGGCGATCACCTGGGACGTGACAGGTCCCAGGCGATCGCCTGTCCACTCACAGAGCGCTGCGCCGTTCGCGCATGCGCAGTGAGTGCCCGGCCGTGAAGCCGAAAGCTGTCACGGCCGGGTGCCCATACTGTGAATGGACGCTCCGACGGAGGAAGGGGGAGAGGAGCGGAGCTCCAGGCGGCGCGTCGCTGGACAGTGGAGCAGGTAAGTGTATGTTTATTAAAAGCCAGCAGCTACACTTTTTGTAGCTGCTGACTTTTAATAAACATAAAAAAAAAGGGTGGAACTCCGCTTTAATAGCTCACCAACTATATGCCTTGGCTTACACATGGCAAGTTGGAAGGCGCTAAAGGACACATGCCCATGCACAATACTTCATCTGACATCTCACTAGTTCACTGTATGAACAAACTTGTAGCATGTAGCAAGGATAAAACAGTATTTATGCTATATTAAAGACCAGTTGTTAGGGTTTACTATATTATATTAAATTCATATTCGTATCAAGAAGTTTTGAAAATTTCTAATTAAAAATTAGTTTTAACAAAGATTTGATTTTATAAAAATGAATGCATTGAGTACAGGTATGCACAATTCATATCGCTCGACACATGCAGTTCCGGGCAGGTGTCTTTTTTCACATTTAGACCTGGAGCGGGCAAGCATCAGAGTTTACCACCGCTTTTTGGAGCCGATGGTCGGCTCCCTTGTAGATGCAATCCTAGCGGCCAACTAGCCACTGGCATGGTTTTACAAGCAGTGGAAGGGGATGTCCACCCATCTTCCACCATCTTTATTGGGCTGTTCCATCCCACTGGGACAGCCCGATCGACCAGCCGACGCTTATGCTGGCTGAGCATAGAGAGACAAATACCAGAACAACTTTGTCTCTATGATATAGGGAACTGGAAGCAATGACCTTACATCATCACTTCCTGTGTAGCCGAATGTAAATGGCGCAATTTTTAAAAATAAAAGCATTTGATCAAACAGATCTTGGTGTGATCAAATGCTTTTAAGGGCAGAGGAATCTAGGGCCTTATAGACTAAACTAAAATGCTGTTTATTTTCCTTGCATGTCCCCCTTAAATCTACAGCGACTGAACTTCCAAGTGCACTTGTAGTGCAAAGTGGATTTGCCTTTTTGTAAATAACCCCCAATGAGCGATACCCCCTTTTTTTTTTTTTAGATGTACGACTACCTGGGCCAAACCAAATTTTTGATTTCGTTTTAACCATCCTTACGGTGTCAGCTGGCGTTCGAGGTTTGCCAAACAGGTGGCCCGCAGCTGATTGAAGTAGAACATTGATCTATCCATTCATTTGTCTATAATCTCTGGTAAGAGGCCAATTTATTATCCCTTTGGTGGATTGCACTGGGGTGAAGAGTGGAGGCACTGAAAATTTAATGCCCACTTCTCTATTTGAGTTTTCACATCTGTTGGGGACTATATATGAATTTATTTATACATTTGATCGATTTATAAAATTAATTGAATATATATGTTTATATGAATTTTTATATTCTTTGATTGTGGTATCAATTACTTTTATTTTACACTTGGTTGGTTTATGCACTTTCGGATGGTGCAACACATTTAGTTTCAGAAGTTCTAACACCAGACCTCCTGTGTAAATCTAAAGTGGTAACCTGCTTTTAAAACATCGCCTATGGATAGTAAAATTTACATAGTTTGTCACTGTTACATGGGCAGGCACAATTTTAAAAGAGCGACACGTTTGGTATCCGTTTACTCTGCGTAACTGCTTTTATATTGTACCAAAAAATTGGGGTTATGTATTGTGTTTATTTGCATTAGAATTCAGTGTTTTTTCGCCCCCCCCCCCCCAAAAAAAAAAAAAAAGAAAAAAACTGCTGTGCAAATACCATGCGACATAAAAAAAATTGCAACACCCACCAAATATATTTTCTAGGGCCTGTAAAAAAAAAAAAAAAAAAAAAAAAAAAAAAAAATGTTTGGAGGTTTTTCCAAAAAAAAAAATGATTGTTCCATGTAAACAAAAAGTGCCAGAAAAGGCCTGGGGGTCAAGTGGTTAACAGAGCGAACACCAGAGCTCGATTTGGCTTCTCAGCATGTGCTTGTACTGAGCACCCAAGTGCTTCTGTGTGCAAGGGCAACCTGAAGAAATAACTTTTTTCTGCTCACTGGGACCAGCACCTATTTACTCAGTCTGCAGATGCGCTTCTGCTGAGTGTTAACAGAGCCAGACACTCCTTTTCCCAACGAGCGCCCACAAACGGTGGTCATCACACTGCAAGGTCTCTGCTAGTCCCCGGGTGCAATGCTGGAGACAGGCACAGAGGTGAGTAGAAGATAAACAGGGCAATGTTAAAAACATTCAAAGTTTAAGTCCCCTTTGTTTCTAAAAGCCCCATCCATTCCTGAAAGCACCTCTTCCCAATAAACAGCAACCCTTCATATTTTCCATCTTGGCAAAAAAAAAAAAAAAAAAAGAAGGACATGCATCCATTGAAAATCCCTAGTGCTAAAACCAGTCTCATTTAGTGGTATTATAACTGGAGACAATTGATTCATTAAAATTATGAATTTTTATGTAAAAATGAGACCAATATAACCACTTGCCTACTGGGCACTTTTACCCCCTTCCTGCCCAGGCAAATTTTTAGCTTTCAGCGCTGTCACACTTTGAATGAAAGTTGCGTGGTCATGCTACACTGTACCCATATTAAAGGTCCCCCCCCCAAACAAATAGAGCTTTTGGTGGTATTTAATCACACTGGCCTTTTTTCTTCTTTGCTAAACGAAAAAGCCTGCAAAATTTAACAAACTTTCTCAAAATCGTCAAACGGGTAATTTTTCTTCACCGATGGATGTGCGCTGATGGGGCTGCACTGATGGAGGCATTGATAGGCATTGATGGGGCTACACTGATAATCAGGACACTGATAATCAGTTCCCTGATTATCAGTGTAGATGTCACTGTCACACAAGCTGGTTACCAGCTCTCTTCTCCTCATGCTGTCAACTTGAGAAAAGGAATGCAGATAGCTGGCTGTCATTGGTCACAGCTGATGACATGGTAAAGGGTCGCTGTGATTGGCCCCCTTACCCCAATCTACGATCAGCTGTGTCCCAAGGACACAGCTATCACAGAGCACTGAAGGATGCAATAGCCGTGTCCCAAGGACACAGCTATCACAGAGCGCTGGAGGATGTAACTTGAGGCCCCCCCCCCCCCCCAAAATGGACTGACTGCACTGTAGCCGTCATTCGGCTATAGCGTGGCTTGGAAGCAGATAAATACGGTTTTGGTTCAAATTATTTATTTTTTAACAGAACAATGAGATTGTCATGGAGGGACAAGTAGATTGGGACCCCGATTTGGACGAGTAGTTTTCTTAATATATTTACTACTCCCAGGGGCGGAGAAATCTTTTGAGAGTTATACATTTTTGCAAAGATACTAAAGAGTGACAAAAAAAATAAAAATACAAAAAAAAAAAATACAAAAAAAACTTTTCTGGCCACACATACTTCGTCTCCCCACATTAATAGCTACACACTGTTACACTAGAAGCTAAATCACTAAAGCCCCAAAACACACGGTCGGACTTCCATCTGACTTTTCCGTGGATTTTTGTCCGAACGAGTTGACCGGGCACACTCCTAGCATACACACCACAGGACTTTTCTGCAAACTTTCCCAAAACTTTTTACAACATCACATGGTTTTTCTGCTCTTTACCGCCACCCTTTGGTCAACTTCTGCTATTGTTGGTTAATTTTACCTTATTTGTTTCGTCCATCGGACAAAAGTCCGACGGTTTTCTGTACACACGGTCCGACTTTGCTCCATTTGCAGACCCAACTTTTGTCCGATGAAAACAAAAAAAAAAAAAAAAAGTTTGTCCGATGGAGCGTACACACGGTCGGATTGTTGGTCCAACTTGCTCAAAATGGAATTTGTTGGCCAAAAGTCCAATCGTGTGTACGGGGCTTTAGGCAATCTAAGTGGTGGGCTACTAATTTATTTACATTTTTGGCAATGCGAGTCAACTGAGGTGACTTCCAGAAGTTGATTATGTGTTTAACATGCAAATACAACGTATGTGGCTTCTCCCTAATATGACTGCTAAAACAGATGTTTTATTGCATACAAACAATACAGTTTGCATTTAAAATATCTGGGGGATTTTCATATTATACCAGCACAATAGAACAGCGATACAGCGATGCCTTGAAAAAGTATTCATACCCCTTGAAACGTCACATTTGGTCATTTTTACGGTCAAAAAAAGTAAATGTATTTTATTGGGAATTTATGTGATAGACCAACACAAAGTGGCACATAATTGTGAAGTGGAAGGAAAATTATAAATGTTAACTCTGGAGGAGCTGCAGTGATCCACAGCTCAGGTGGGAGAATCTGTCTACAGGACAACTATTCTTAAAACATGTAACTTTAACAGAGTTAAACAGCCCCGCCCAGGGGGCGGTCCCTTCGTACATGACCCTCTTACCTGCAGCCAGCAGCCTCAGTTCGTACTTCGTAGTAAAGCAGTACAAACTAAAAAAAAAGGAGGGGTGGGTGCCGTGTCCGTCCATGGACGAACGAGAAAAGGATTTTACGGCGAGTACAAAAAAAATCCTATTTTCTCTCATCACCCATGGACGGACACAGCTCCTTAAATCTTGACAAAGTGGGACGTCCCCAAGCAGTGTCAGAAAAAATGAAGGGTGGGAACATCAATCAAAAGAAGACTTAACTTCACCCCAAACAAACAGAGCTCCTCACGGAGGAGTTGCAACCTCAAACAGCCGCCTGCAAAAACTTGCGGCCAAGGAAGCATCCAAAGATGCACACACATCCTCGTAAAATGTTGGGAAAGTGTGAACAGACGACCAGGTCGCCGTCTCACACACCTTGAAGACAGATGCTAGATGTCGGAAAACCCAGGAGCACCAATTGCCCTGGTTGAATGCGCCGTGACAGGAAAGGGAAGTGCCCACCCCTAAAGGGCATAGGCCTGGAGAACGATCAGCCTCATCCACCTAGAAAGGTGGCTGATGAGACCGTCAGGCCCTTCTGTGGACAAGAAACTGGCATGAACAGAGATTCAGAACTCCAAAACGGAGCAGTAGCAGACAGATACACCTGTATGGCAAGTACCACGTCCAAGGTATGTAGCGCAGCCGTCTGGGATGCGACGGCCGAGGACACAAGGATGGAAGCACAAGGTCCTCGTTTAGGTGAAAATCCGAAACCACCTTAGGAAGGAATGAAGGTTGCGGGCGAAGCACCGCTTATCCATATGGAGGACCAAGTAAGGCAACTTGCAAGACAAGGCCGCCAATTCAGAAACCCTCCAGACCAAAGTAGTGACAACTAGAAAGGCAACTTTTGTGAGAGTGGAATCTCCCTGATGTTCCCAAAGGGAGGTTCCTGAAGTACCGAGAGCACTAGAGTCAAGTCCACAGAGGAAGCGGTGGTCCATCGGGGGAACCACGTGTCGGACCCCCTGCACACACGTACTTAGCAGTGAGTGAACCACCTAAGGCCGTTGGAGAAGACAGCCAAGGCTGAAATCTTCCCCCTCAATAGTGCTCAAGGCAAGGTTCAAATCCACTCCGCACTGTAAGAACAGCAGAATCCGAGAGACCGGCTATGTCCGTGGACGCCCGGCCATCTCATCACACGTAGAGATGTAGGCCTACCAAGTGCAATGGTAGATAGTCCGAGAAGAAGGTTACCGAGCCCTCAACATGAAGGGGATCATTGAATCTGCCAGACCACGGACCCTTTCAGTCTCCCGAGGTCGGCGCACCAGCGGCGCCGGGACCAATCTGGGGCGATTAGAATCACCAGAATCCCCGCGGCCTCCACTCTGCAGAACAGTCGAGAAAGCAATTCCAGTAGGGGAAAGACAAATTCCCCATGGAGCCACCAACGCGTCTGCCCAGGGAGCCTTGAACCTGGCCACAAACCGACACCTGCGGTTGAGTTGAGAAAACCAGGAGAACCACAAGCGGTGTGCCCCAATTCCGTCAAAGTAATTGAAAAACACCTCCGGGTGAAAAGACCATACCCCTTGGTTCAGAATCTGGCGACTCAGATAGTTCACCTGCCAGGTCTCTACGCCTGGATGTAAGCAGCCAATAGAGCCGACATTCCTTTCGGCCCAACTTAGGATGCGAGAGACTACCGACGGTGCGGCCGTCCAACGGAAAACCTGATCAGACGCCCCTCAAGTCTCTGCGACCACTTGGGGAGGCACAGTCTGATTGCTCCAATTTCGAGGACATCGATCGGCGGATGAGATTCTTCCAGCTCGTGAGGCTGGTGTCCGACATGATCACAGTCCTATGGAAAGGAAGGGACGACCTCCCGGACTGAAGAGCCGGGAAATGCAGCTCATGGAAGCCTTGACCAGGTGACCTGCCTTAATCTAGAGACAATGGAGATCTGTGCCAAGTGGACAGGATCTCTTCCTGCAATACTCGAGTGTGGAATAGGGCAGACGGAACTGCCTCGAAGGAGGCCACCAAGAGGCCCAGAACTCGTGCAGAAAAAAAGGGGAGAGGCGACGATATGCGGGATGCCAACAATTACACCGCCGACTGGAGCGTCTGCAACTGCCCCAAAGGAAGGAAGACCTTCGCCTCCAACACCGACTTCTGTATGTTTAGTACCCAACCAAAGACCCGGAGGGTCGGACTGGCTGTAGACATGTCCTCTAATTCTGAGCCAGAAGCAGCTCTCAGCGAGACATTGATATTGGGGGCTACTTGGACGTTCTTCTATCTCAAAGCCCAGATCGGGGCGAGCACCTTGCGAACAACTCTTGGTGCCGACGCCAAGACAAATCGCAAAGCGCAGAAAACTCAGATGGTTGTTGCAGATGGGGACAGGCAAGTATGCGACCCTGGTGTCCAGAGACACCAGAATTCCCCAAAAACAATACATACACACACTGTGTATGTGTTAATGCGCATGTTCATACAGTGGCGCCGAAGACGCACATGTCTTTGGAGTGGAGGAGGAAACCGGAGTACCCGGAGGAAACCCACACAGACATAGGGAGAACATGCAAATTCCAGGCAGACGGTGTCGGGGTCCGGGTTTGAACCAGTGACCCTCTTGCTGCCAGGTGAGGGAGTTAATCCCTACACCACTGTGCTGCCCTACAAGGTATTGAGGGCCCTGAGGTCCAAGAATGGATGGACACCGTCCTTCCGTGGGACTACCAACAGATTTGAATAGAATCCCTGAAATCCTTCCACCAGGGGCACAAGTAAAATTATTCTGCACGAGAGCAAGTCTTGTACTGCTCCCATCAAGGCAGACTGACGAGCCGGAAGGAGAGGAAAAACTCGAGGGAAAGATCGGTCTGGTGGACAAGAAGAAACTCTGTCTTGTACCCCAAAATGACCACCTCGCAGACCCACTGGTCAGAGAGCGGAGTAGTCCACCGAGCTGCAAACTCGCAAAATCCCCCCCCCCCCCACCCTTGAGTTGGGCAGGGGACAAAAAAACATGCGTAGCAGGGTATGTTATCTGGTACATTCGTGCACGCACCCAGGGACGCTTCTGTCCTCCAGCTAGAGCCTTGTCAGCCCGGGAGAATCTACCGACGAAAATATCGCTACTGCGCGGAACCGGAGGGCCCCGGCCAACGGCGCGGCTCCTTCCCCTCAGAGGACTGTGAGAGTAGAGTGCTCTTACCTCCAGTGACATCTTAATGTAATCCAGCGAGGAATCAAAAAACCTCAGAAAGGCAACCTGCCAGAGCTCACTTGGGAGCTTAGCCAGCGGACCAGCAGTCCAGCCAACCAGGCGGCGCAGCACCACCGCAGATGCAGAGGTTCTGGAAATCATTTACATACACACACCGAGTATGTATCAGTATAAACGGTTTTACCATGGCGCCAAAGGCATGCGTGTTTTTGGAGAGTAGGAGGAAACCGGAGTACCCGGAGGAAACCCACGCAAACACAAGGAGAACATGCAAACTCCAGGCAGATGGTGTCAGGGTTCGAACCAGTGACCCTCTTGCTGCCAGGTGAGGGAGTTAACCACTACATCACTATGCTGCCCTACATGAAAAGTCGCAGCCATATATAGGTCGCAACACTGACCCCAGCATTCAGAAGGGTCCCGTATGATAACGGACCGCAATGCGCTGGGGGACCACAAGGACCTCTGCGGCCATTCCCATTCCTTATGTATGAACTATCAAAGAAAGTAACTTAAGGAAAAAAACTTCACAAAGCGGGCAGATTTGTGTGACCTAAGGGAGACAGACTCCTCTGCGGAAGTCAAAGCTGCATTCCCAGCTGGAGAGAGTCCCTCACAGAATCAGAAGTGCACTGACAAACATTTCCCAGAAGATGGCGGGGGGGAGGGAGCGCTTTCTTACCCCCCTTACGCCCGCAATCCGTTTCTACCTTAGCAACAAAAAGGTTCATAACATATCCATGGAAACCGCAGGTGCAGGGGCACCATTTGCTGCCTCTGGCAATGTATGGGGAAGAAAGGCCACATACTGACTCCATAAACGCCCACTGACAGCCCTCAGGGACCAAGTGAAACACACATAAAAGTCCACCCTCCATGCTGCACTGACCAGGGGGGTAACCCAGGGGACTCACCGCCCAGAAGGAGACTGCTCAGCACCGCTGCCCGCCTCGTATACACAGCGCGTGTGATGAAAAAGCTGTGAGGAGAAGAAACTGCGCTGTTTAGAAACCAGTGCTAGAGGCCAAACCCACCCCAAAATGGACGCGTCAGTGCCGCAAAAAATGGCGCCAGAGGCCAGGGATGTGGATGAGAAGGCCTGCAGAGACTTTCCAGAAGACAGACTCCCCTCACAGAAAGCGGACCCTGGCGCCCCACAGGGACTCAGAGCCCCCCCACAGGTACACCCCGGTTGCAGCGGGCCCTAGGGCAGGAGGGAAAAGGGCGAGAGCAGGGAAAGGGAGGACAGGAGAACCCCTAAATCCCGGGAATGCCCAGCTGTTTCATCCTGCCGAGACAGGAGGAACCGTACATACCCGTCCTTGCGAGGACAAGCTGGCGCATCTGACAGACCCACAACCGGTGGAACGGAGTAGCTGTCGGCCCGGTCCACTGTGAGTGAGGCAACAAGCAGCCCAGTCATATGTGGACCCTGGAGCATGTGCTCACCGGCCACCCCTGGAGCCATGGGGTATGTTGTGGTCAGAACCAAGCGCGAAGCAAGGGACTGGCACGCTCGATGGCCGGAACTGGGAAGACTACAAGGATCTATATTATCCAGCCTGTCGCCCAGCCGGCAGTTAAAAGAAGATATCACAAAAAAATAAAATAAAAAAAATTTCTTCAGGACTCTGGGCCCAAAGGGGAGCCACGTCCTTCTCTGCTAGGCAGAAAAAAAAACTGAGGCTGCTGGCTGCAGGTAGGAGGGTTATGTACAGAGGGACCGCCCCCTGGGCGGGGCTGTTCAACTCTGTTAAAGTTACATGTTTTAAGATAACTAACATGTTCTGCCTAGTCCTCTCCTATGAACAGGAACATAACCCACTTTGTCAAGATTTAAGGAGCTGTGTCCGTCCATGGACGATAAGAGAAAAAGCCATTGTTGAGAGAAAGCAATAAGAAGTCCAGTTTGTGAGAAGCCATGTGAGGGACACAGCAAATATGTGGAAGAAGGTGCTCTGGTCACATGAGACCAGATTTTGGCCTAAAAGCAACACACCACCATCCCCAGCGTGAAACATTGGGGTGGTGTCAGCATCAAGTTGTGGGGATGCTTTTCTTCAGTAGGGAGAGGGAAGCTGGTAAGAATTGAAGGGAAGATGGATGAGGCAAATACAAGACAATTTTAAAAGAAAACCTGTTAGAGTCTGCAAAAGACGAGACTGGGGCGGAGGCTCACCTTCCAGCAGGAAAATAACCCCAACAATACAACCAGAGCTACAATGGAATGGTTTAGGCCTCTTTCACACTTGTGCGGTTTGTCCTGTGACTTGGGACTGCAAAGTCGCATGACAAGTCGTACCCCATGATTTCTAATGAGTACCATTCATATCTGTGCGATTTCAAGTCGCACCGACTTCAAAGTAGTCCCTGTATTACTTTGATGCTAGTTACACTGGCATTCCCTGAAATGGCAGCAAAATCGCTGCAAAATCGTGCGACTTTGAAGTCACATGCGTTACATAGTTGGTAAGGTTGAAAAAGGGCACAAGTCCATCAAGTCCAACCTGTGTGTGCGCTTTTATATCAATATTACATTGTATATCCCTGTATGTTGTGGTCGTTTAGGTGCCTACCTAATAGTTTTATGAAATGATCTATGTTCCCTGCTGAAACCACTGCTTATGGAAGAGAATTCCACATTCTTACTGCTCTTATCGTAAAGAACCCTGTACGCAGTTTCCGGGTTAAATCGCTTTTCCTCTAATTTTAGTGAATGGCCGCGAGTCTTTTTAAATGCCCTTTCACGGAAAAGTTTTATCCCTATTGTGGGGTCACCAGTACGGTTTTTTTACATTGAAATCATATCCCCTCTCAAGCGTCTCTTCTCCAGAGAGAATAAGTTCAGTGCTTGTAACCTTTCCTCATAACCAAGATCCTCCAGTCCCTTTATTAGTTTTGTTGCCCTTCTCTGTACTCTCTCCATTTCCAGCACATCCTTCCTGAGGACTGGTGCCCAGAACTGGAAAGCATACTCCAGGTGCGGCCAGACCAGAGTCTTGTAGAGTGGGAGAATTATCGTTTTATTTCTGGAGTGAATTCACTTTTTAATGCATGCCAATATTCTATTGGCTTTGCCTGCAGCAGCTTGGCATTGCATGCTATTGCTGAGCCTGTCATCTACTAGGACCCCCAGGTCCTTTTCCATCCTAGATTCTCCATGCGTTAGAATGACCCAGTCAAAGTACAGACCTAAATCTAATTGAGAATCTGTGGCAAGACTTAAAAATTTATGTTCCCAGAGCTTGAGCTATTTTGCAAAGAAGAATGGGCAACAATTTCACTTGTTAGATGTACAAAGCTAGTAGAGACATACCCAAAAAGACTTGCAGCTGTAATTTCAGTGAAAGGTGGTTCTACAAAAGTATTGACTGGGGGCGGCTGAATACAAATACACGCCACACTTTTCAGACATTTGTAAAAAAATATAATAATTAAAAAACGATTTATCTTTTTCCTTCCACGTCACAATTATGTGCCACTTTGTGTGGGTCCATCACATGTTGCAATCAAAAATGTAAAATTTATGACAATGTGGAAAATTTCAATCGGTACGATGAATACTTTTTTCAAGAAACTGTACTTTATGGGCAATATGTCCAAAAGTAATCCCCTTTAAAAGGAAATTTAAAGCAAACCTAAAGTCAAAAACATGTTTGCAAGATAACTAAAATACATCACAGGTTTGCTGCTCCGTGATTGCAGTATTCTAGTCTGCATCTCCAAGGCAATACATAAAATCTGGCCTGTTAGTGGGCCCTGAGGACAGGGTTGATGACCACTGCTGTAAGGGATTCCTCCATCTGCGACTAGGATACATTTCTCAGGTTTCAGTCACAACTGAATAAGTTAAAGTTTAACTTAATTTAAATGTCAAAAGTCAGCAGCTATACAATACTGTAGCTGCTGACTTTTAATATAAAGGACACTTGTCTGTCCAGGGAACCAGCGATTTCGGCACCCGAGCCAATCCTACAATCGGCTTTGGATACAAGCATCTTCGCTAAGGGAAACCGGCAGCGAAGCCTTCAGGCTGGGCAGTGAATCGTCCCGTCTTCTAGGACCTGTCAAAACCAGGTACCGGCTCCCCCCACCAAAAAGTGGCAAATGTGGCAGGGGAGGGTGCGAACAAGCGGCGCTTCCCCTTTTGGGTGGTGCTTCGCTTTAGGCATCCAGTTAGTGCCTCACACAATCTGTACCTCAGTTGAAAAATTTCAATTGAGGATGCACCCAATTTAGGCCCGTGGCATTTTTTTCTTTGCAGTTTGACCTTTATTTTTCTTGCAAGTTCATGACTAAACTTGGGCAAACCCCATCATCAAATGTGAGAGATGCTCATGCAACTTAGGACACGACAACTTTCATCTCCCATTCAGTCAACATTAAACTGGTTGGAAACCCTTACATATACCCAATGACTGGCCTCAAGTTATGCCCAGATGAAGCAAATTCTCCTACACAAGTTGTACCTGTCTATCTGCAGTCTTCTCTTCATCTGTTCAAAGTCCAGAATTGATACAGCCGGTCTAAACGTTAGGAAAGTAGGGGGTGGAGACCTGAAGTTACGCTCTGTAGAGCTCAGTGAAGAGAGCTGATGGGAAGGGAGACACCCACCCTTTACAAAAGCACACAAGAACAGAGCTGAGGCTATCACAGGCTGTGTGTTGGAACTCTCGTTCCTGTTATCTTTTTGTGTTTACAGTGAGGTGACTAGTAATTAACATTGCAGGGAGATGATTGTTCCTTTTTTTTTTTTTTAGCAGACATTTCCTAATATCTACCTATAGCTGTGGTAACCTGAAGTTCCAGTACCAAATCTTCCCTCTTTGTTTACATCCAGTGAGGTCCTTCTTCAGGTGTACACGTCACTATTTGTGTGACATGAACACTTTCTATATGCTGTCCAGTGGCAGGGTCATCTCGGGATTCAAAGAGTTATGTCAATATGATGGGACTTGTTCTCTTGGGCACATTTGCAGTCCCAGGTTAACCGTTGCCAGCACTCAAACTGCGTCGACCAGGAACTTGGACGCAGGACATAGACAGATCACAATTCGGCTGGTTTAACAGAGACCAGCTGAATTTTGATGTGTGTGGCCCTTCCTGTTCGACAGACGTCAATCGTTAGATCAATATTACATGCTGAAAAACCTTTAGTTGATCAGCGGTTGCAGTCACTTACCAGTATAGCCTTAGAGCAATGTCCCTACAGGAGAGATTTCTCCATCTACCTCACTTGTGTGGGTGGAGGAATCTGTTAGTTTTTTTTGTTTAGCCCGCTATGCCCAGCTTTAGGCAAGTATATCTTGCTTCCTCAGGTAAGAAACATAGGAATAATTGCAGTATGGGTTAGAGGTAGGTTTGAGGGAGTTCATATTTTGCTCAGAGTGGGGCTTTAAAGTTGGTCTTGGACCACCATCTATCTACTGGCTATTCATGAAGTATGTTCAATTTTAGGTACAATAGTTACAGCACAAAACCACCTACCATCACATAAAATGTTTGCAGAGGCTCTTCCTCTTCATTATAAATTGACTGAACCAACAGTGTCCCATCTTCCTGATACTCATCTTCCAACCCCTTTCAAGAAAGAAAAAAAAAAAAAACTGAATATGAAACAATGCACAAACCAGAGACAAATACATGAAAACAGGTTCACTTACATATACAGCAAAATCCTTGGGTGCACTTGTGATGTTTCCAGTGGGGGAGAGAGACTTGGGAATGTGTTCTAATGAGAAAGCCGTTGGTAAAATTGCCATTGATAGTCGCACAACCAGATATCCTTGAGTGCCTTTAAATGCCCAGCAGTTCCCAGGATACATGTCGGGCTGGCATAAAAAAAAAAAAAAAAAAAATAAAAAAATCACAATTTAGAGCATGATCTTTTAAAATTAGACATACTGCAACTTCAAGTGCCATTTGAATTGAAACTAAAGTGTAGTTTTTTTTTCTTCTTTAAAAACAAACATGTTATACTTACCTGCTCTGTGTTATGGTTTTGCATAGAACAGCCCAGATCCTCTTCTTCTCGGGTCCCTCTGTGTTCCTGGCCCCTCCCTCCTGTCGAGTGCCACCACAGCAAGCAGCTTGCTATGGGGGCACCCGAGCCCCGCCCCCACCCTCTCCTCATTGGCTCACTGACTTTGACAACAGCCAATGGTGCTTCACTGCTCTTTCAGCCAATGAGGGGGGTGAGTCCGGACAACCGAGTCTCTCGTGCAACATCGCTGGATCGAGAGGGGGCTCATGTAAGTATCAGGGGGGCTGCTGCAGTTTTTTTATCTTAATGCATTCAGATAAAAAAAACCTTCTGCCTTTACAAGCACTTTAATATTCTGATTTGCACTTACTGGCAGAATCCTATAGCAATCAGAAAAATTGTTTGAATAGACCATTGGATTTACTCTCTGAAAAAGTGCGGTCTGTCAAAATAGTCTTCTTACTAGCTGCACTGATAGACAGTTGTGGGGAAGGGGCATCCTGTCTGACTTTACAGCTTGCCTTGGACAGCACCCTAGGAAGATGGGGGCAAAGTACTACATGCAACTTTGTCCCCTGGGGAAATAAAGCAAAAAAAATAAAAAATTTAAGTGGGAACTTCTCTTTACGCCTCTTAAATCCCTATGCAATAACACGATATGCTTTCCCTGTCTAGTAATTTGTCATTCCTGAACCCTTGTGAGATACTGTATGGTATCTATTCAAGACAACATTGTTCACAAAGCCCACAGTTAGGCTGGGTTCACACTAGTGCGACACGACAGCCGTCCTACTTTGGATCCGACTTTGCCCCGCGACATTAAGCCAACATATGTCCGACTTTCAATGAACGGGGATCCGACTTGGATCCCCGCCAATAGCAGGCACTGTGTTTGGTATGAATCTTGAGGGGGGAACTCCAAGCCAAATTTTAAATAAAAAAACGGAGCATACCAGGCCATTGGGTCTGGTCTGGATTTGAAGGGGAGCCCATACGCCGAAACGGCGTGGGGGTCCCCCCCAAAATCCAAACCAGACCCTTATCCGAGCACGCAACCTGGCAGGCCGCAGGGGAAGAGGGGGGGACGAGAGAGCGGCAAAAACACAACACAGCTTTTTAAATTAATTTATTGCACAGCTTCGGGGGTCTCCGCGCTCTCCGGTTCTTTCTTCTGCCGGGCCTCCGCTATCTTCTTCCAGCTCTTTTGCTAGCGGGACCCGGTCTTCTCCGTCGCCTTCTTCTCCCGCTCTCCGGTTCTTTCTTCCGCCGGGCCTCCGCTATCTTCTTACAGCTCTTTTGCTAGCGGAGGCCCGGTCTTCCCATCGTCTCGTCCGGCTCTCCGTTGTCCTTCTGCCGGCCCCTCCACTATCTTCTTCCAGCTCTTTTGCTAGTGGAGGGGCCGCTCTTCCCATCGCCGTCTTCTTCTCTCTTCTCCTCGATGTTGACACGTCGCTTCCTCCCGCTGTAATGCTGGCTGTTGCGGTGCGCGCCGATTGATATAGGCTTCTCATGACGTCACAGTCACATGCTCCCATGACGTCACATGCTCCGGGGCCACCCGGAGCATGTGACTGACGTCATGAGAAGCCTATATCAATCGGCGCGCACCGCAACAGCCAGCATTAGAGCGGGAGGAAGCGACGTGTCAACATCGAGGAGGAGAAGAGAGAAGAAGAAGGCGATGACGACGGGAAGACCGGCCCCTCCACTAGCAAAAGAGCTGGAAGATCGTGGAGGGGCCGGCAGAAGGACAATGGAGAGCCGGACGAGACGACCGGGCCTCCGCTAGCAAAAGAGCTGTAAGAAGATAGCGGAGGCCCGGCGGAAGAAAGAAACAGAGCGGGAGAAGAAGGCGACGGAGAAGATCGGGCCCCGCTAGCAAAAGAGCTGGAAGAAGATAGCGGAGGCCCGGCAGAAGAAAGAACCGGAGAGCGCGGAGACCCCCGGAGCTGTGCAATAAATTAATTTAATTTAAAGAGCTGTGTTGTGTTTTTATTGCTATTTTTTTCCACCAGGTGAATGGGAAGGGGTACAATGTACCCCATACTCATTCACATAGGGTGGGGGGCCGGGATCTGGGGGCCCCCTTATTAAAGGGGGCTCCCGGATTCCGATAAGCCCCCCGCCCGCAGACTCCGACAACCAACGGCCAGGGTTGTCGGGAAGAGGCCCTGTCATCAACATGGGGAAAGGGTGCTTTGGGGTGGGGGGCCACAGGTCGCCCACCTGCCCTGAAGCACCCACCCCCCATGTTGAGGGCATGCGGCCTGGTACGGTTCAGGAGGGAGGGGGCCGCTCTCTCGTCCCCCCCCTCTTCCCCTGCGGCCTGCCAGGTTGCGTGCTCGGATAAGGGTCTGGTTTGGATTTTGGGGGGACCCCCACGCCGTTTTTTTGGCGTAGGGGTTCCCCTTCAAATCCAGACCAGACCCAAGGGCCTGGTATGCCCCTGGAGGGGAACCCATGCCGGTTTTTTATTTAACATTTGGCCTGGAGTTCCCCCTCAAGAGCAGCACAGCACAAGTCGCATGCCAAAGTCGGATCATGCAAGACTGCGGTCCGACTTTGATCCGACTTCAATGATAGTCAATGGGCTGAAGTCGGATCAAAGTCGGACCAAAGTAGTACAGGGAGCATTTTCAAAGTCGGACCAACATGTGTCGGACCAGTTAAGACGGCACCCATAGGGAAAAATTGATTTTCACACGTCAGGCGACATGAGCTCCCAATGTCGGAGCGTTTGTCGCCCCAGTGTGAACCCGGCCTAAAGGACACAAAACTGCTTAATCAATGTGCGTCTTTCAGCAAGCATATATTATCACACATTATGCAATATACACTCACCAGGAACTTTATTAGGTACACCTGTTCAATTGCTTGGCAACACAAAATGATAATCAGCCAATCTCATGGCAGCAACTCAATGCATTTAGGGAGCCAAATGTGGTGAAGACGACTTGAAGTTCAAACCAACCATCAGAATGGGGAAAAAAGGGGATTTAGGTGTCTTTGAACATGGCATGATTGTTGGTGCCAGATGGGCTGGTCTGAGTATTTCAAAAACTGCGGATCCGAGATTTTCACGCACAACCATTTCTACAGTTTACAGAGAATGGTCCGAAAAAGAAAAAATGTCCAGTGAGCGGAAGTTGTGTGGTCGAAAATGCCCAATTTCTTAGCACACTTTGTGCACTTCGTAACAATTGAGCATTTTTTTGGTACACTTTGATCCCCTTGGTACCAATTGAGAATCGTTTAAAACGCCACGGCCTACTTGAGTATTGTTGTTGACCATGTCCATCCCTTTATGACTACAGTGTACCCCATCTTCTGATGACTACTTCCAGCAGGATAATGCACCATGTCACAAAGCCCAAATCATCTCAAACTGGTTTCGTGAACATGACAATGAGTTCACTGTACTCAATGGCCTCCACAGTCACCAGATCTCAATCCAATAGTGCAGATTTGGGATGTGGTGGAACGGAAGATTCGCATCATGGATGTGCAGCCTACAAATCTACAGCAACTGCGTGATGCTATCATGGCAATATGGACCAAAATCTGAAGAATGTTTCCAACACCTTGTTGAATCAATGTCACAAAGAATTAAAGGCAGTTCTTAAGACAAAAGGGGGAGCAACCGGATACTAGCAAGGCGTACCTAATAAAGTTGCCTGTGAGTGTATATTATGTTGTAATGTATGCTCACTGAAAAGACTCAGCACATCGATTTAAACAGCGAGTCCATTACTATGTGGGTTCTGGTGGACAACAGTGTCTTTGATTATACCCTTCAGTATCTCTCCCCCTCAGTGAGCATATAATACTATATAATATATTGGCAATAGCTGCCCAGCTTTTAAACCGTGCAGCAGTACTTTTCTATAGGATTCATCCAGTTCACTCTTTAGATCTCTCCATTTAAAAGGTTTGTAAAGGTTAAATATCAAAAACAGGTTACACTCACCTATGTGCAAGGCAGTGGCGGAACTACCAGGGTCGCAGCAGTCGCACTTGCGACCGGGCCCTGGTGTTCCCCAAAGACAGCAGGAACACAGTTGCCCGGATGTCAGCGTCTTAAACGGGATCAAAATGTGCCCGTTTACCGATACCGCTGTGTGAGTTTTTTTTGCACTTTAATTCCATTAATTGTTAACGCTCAGAGGCACCCGTTTCTCTTTTCCGCATGTTTGCAGTTTGCTTCCACTTCCCTTACAAGGCTGGCCCTGACACAGTGGACTGTTTCCCCTTCACACACCACTGCTTAGCTCAAAGGACTTCTGATGGACTTTTGTTTTTATTTACACACTTACCTGGCTGCGCCCCCACCCAATGTTTTTGGAACATAGTTGCCATGCCAACTATCAGGACCGCTGCAGGTTCTTGCAGATAACAGTGTGAGGTTTCACATCAGGGCACTGTACACATGCATATCAGGACAGAGATAGCTCCCCTACCTCCTCTCCCAGAAGCAGATCAGGCTCCTTCTGGGACTCATTCACTCTCAACATCCCCGAAGCGGAGCCGGTGTTGAAGTAATTGCATGAAATGTGTCTCCTGCACACTATATGTTCCCCACCATTTGTTGTGTTGGGGGGGGGGGGGGGGGGCAGAGAAGAAATGGTGCAGAACCAGGAAGTTTTCAATCACCATGCTGGAACACATTGCTTCTGCAAAGGAGGGGGGGGGGGGGGGGAAGAGACTGAACCCAAATGTCTGGGTGATGGGAAACATTAGCAGCGGAAAGTCTTTGCTGGCCGATATGCTGGGCACCACCTCCGCCACTGCTGCCTTCAACAAGAACCACCAGAGCCAGAAGAGGGGCATCACCCTGGACCTGGGCTTCTCCTTCACCATGCCCACCCCCCAACACCTGAGACACCAGAAAATGCTGTGTATAGTTCACCCTGGTGACTGCCTAGGACATGCCTCCATCAGGATAAACAAAAGAGTTGAGCATACTCTGCTGGTGAAAGGGAGGTGGGGACACAGGTCAGCATAGTCCAAAAGAGCACCACAGGACCCAGCATGGCCTGATGGAGACCTACAAGTGCCAGTATGCCTTAATAAAAGAACTTCAAATCGTTTTCTATCAGGTCATGCTGGGACTTGTAGATGTTTATAGGACTTATACTAGCATTCCCTGCCAAGGAACTAAAAGTCTCAACATGTTCCATCATCTGAGGCAACAGCCTCCGATTGTCAGCACACACTGGGGCTACTAGTTCTTTAGCCAACAGCACATTGGAAATGGTATGTCCCTGTCTTTGGAGCACGCTGGTACTGGTAGATCCTCCCCTGTCAGGACTTAAGGGGAGGTCCCCCAATCCCCACCTGTTGGGACACACTGGGAATGATAGTTTCACAGCTGTCTGTGCACGCTGAGTTTGGTAGATCCCAAGCTGTTGGGGCACATTGAAACTGGTAATTCCCCATCTATCTAGTCACATAGCAGCCTAGAAAATGTAGTAAGTGACTGATGGATCACCCTGCTCACTGACTGCCCTGCTGCTCACTGACAACTCTGACATACTGCAAAACTGATGGAAAGGACCCTGGGATGGGGTTTAGGGGGGACCTTCATGGTTTCTTGCACCAGGGCCCTGAAGGTTCTAGTTATGCCTCTGGTGCAACAGTTTTGTACACAGCATTCCCGATCCTCCTCTTCTCGGGTCCCCTGTTGGTGCTCTGGGCCCCTGCCGAGTGCCGGCGTATAGCAAACGTATTTGGGGGGGGGGGGGGGGTTTGAGGTGGGTTGCTGCCCACTGAATGTTTTTTTTTACCTTCATGCATAGAATGTACGAAGATAAAAACACCTTCAGCGCCACTTTAAATAGTAATATAATACGGTCTTCCAGTGACATGTGCTTAAAGCACCAATTTTAAGAACAATTTACTGCATTCCTTTAGTAGCGATTTACATTCTGAACATTCCCATATAGTTCTGCGTACACTTGTAAATGATCTGACCAGAATAAAGATTTACAGCAAAATTGGATTCTTCTTGATGACAAGCTTTTACTGTGCAAAAAAAAGGTTTGTCCTAAAATGTCAAATATAATGCAAATGTGGGGGGGGGGGGAAATCATAAAAAAACGAATGATAAAACTGTAAAAAACAAAAAAAACACAAAGGTATTTCGAACTTTGCATTATTTTTTTTTTAATCCAGAAAAAAGTTTATTGGAGAACATAATGATAACATACACCTTGAGCATTACAACCATTCTGGTACATTATATGCAGTGTAAGCCATAAAACCAAATATTCTACATAGTTACTATAAGCTGTTTCAGAGTAGTGCCATATATCCCCGTGTTGTGGCGTACCACCCCTCCTCAGATACATGAAAAAAGGATGGCATGAAAAAAATACAGTTAGAAAAAGACACCTCAATCATCAGCTACATCCCATCACCAGCTCCCATGCCCAGCAATCGTCCCATGACTAGATCCACCGGGGCCAAGCCCGGTACATCCAGCCATCGACCCCACAGTTTTTCAAATTTCTGCGTGCTACCCCTGTGTTGGTATATAATTTTTTCCTTGCGAAGCATATCTCCCATGGCATTAATCCACTCCTTAAGAGCCGGCGGCTCCTCCGCTATCCAATGAGTCATGATAAGTTTGCGTGCCATAAACAGGGACCTAGAGACCGCCACTCTAGTGCATTCCTCCCACTCCAATTCCTGCAGTGTTAATAGTAAGCAGTGTCTCGGGTCCGTGGGGAGCGAGACCCGAAACACCCCGTTTATGGTGTCCACCACCCCTGCCCAGTAGAGCTGGAGTTTTGGGCACCTCCACAGTAGGTGGATCAGGTCTCCATGGTCCCTCTTGCATCTGGAACACAAGGGGGTGGGTCGCAGGCCCATAGCACACAGCCTGTGAGGGGTATAGTAAACTCTCAGCAACAAGTACAATTGTGATACCCTATGCGACACGTTCAAGGAGCAAGTTGGCACCGCCTGCAAGGCCTCCTCCCACTGATCTCCATCAAGCGGCCCCACATCCCCTTCCCACTTGATTCGTATTCTCAAAGGGTGTTTAGCCAGGACCTTTGGTAATATGTTGTAGCATTGTGATATGAATCCCTTAGTCGTTTCAGCTTGTGCCATTAAGTTGAACAGTGGAGTTGGGGAGGGTACCCAGTCCGAGGACCTGGCCTGAGCAGTGATTGCATGGTGTAGTTGCATATAATAGAATCTCATAGAAGGCAGAAGCCCGAATTTACCTTGCAGCTCTTCGAAGGTGAGGAATTTCCCATTACGGAATATTTGACTAAGATGCGTCACCCCACACCTCCTCCAGAGCACCCCGTGTTGCAATTTTGCCAATTCTGGGTATAAATCATTGGACCAAATAGGGCTATAGTCTGTGTATCCCACCACTCCCTGTAAATATCTTGTTTTATTCCAGATCTTCTGGATAAGGTTGTAGGTCGGGTATTGTTTGTTTGGTTTTCCAAATGCCTGCGATTCTAGGGCCATAGGGATCGAGTCCCTGCCCACCGTGTGTTGCATCACGAGCTCAGAGGAGTCGCCAGTCCTGTCCCCATCACCTCCCTCCCTGCGAATAGTACCCATCAAGTGTTGCAATTGCGCAGCAATGTAATATACCCAAGGGTTCGGGAGAGCCAGGCCTCCCTCATCCTTCGGGCGTTGAAGATGTTCCAGTTTGATTCTGGGTGTACGGTTTTTCCATATAAGTTTACGGAATAGGGAACTGACAAGTCTAAATATTTTCAAAGTCACTACCGTCGGGGAGTTGTGGAGCACATATAGCAACTGGGGCATGAGGATCATTTTGATCAAATTCACCCTGCCACCGACAGGCAGAGAGAATTCCACGTTTTGATCCGGTCTCGAAACTTCTGCAGCAGCGGTGACACGTTTAAACGACCGTATTCACGAATTCTAGGCGTCGAACTTTGCATCATTAACTAAAACTTTACTCTAGTAGAACAATTTAAACAAATGCACTCGCTTATTTTTCTATAACTTGAGCTCTGTGTCAGTTCATGAACTAGAAAATAATTTATGGCATTCAATCAGATCATGGATATTTTCACTGATCCTTTGTCAATTCTGGAACAAAAGTAAAAGTATTAAATTTATGCCTGGTTTAAAGGCCATCACTGCCCTGGGGCTGTATAGTACAAGATGTGAGAAAAGCTGGCCAAGAAATAAGGTGGCAGTCTGATCTGATGGCATAATCTTATGCCAAATAGCTGGTGTGTTCAGATAAGCAAAACAGATACAGCTGTCCCACTCATCTGACCACATGTTCATACAAGATCATACATCTCAGGTTCGCAGGCACCCAAAGGCTAATTAAAAAGCCATGCCAGATCTTACATCATAAAAAAAATTAGAATAAAGGGATTTTTATAACAGCTTACCTGTAAAATCCTTTTCTTGGAGTACATCACGGGACACAGAGCGACTTAGTCATTACTAATGGGTTATATAGTTTACCTTCAGGTGCTGGCACTGGCAACTTCCAAACCGGAAGTACCCTCCCCTATATAAGCCCCTCCCATCCGGGAGCACCTCAGTTTTGTAGAAAAGCAATAAGTGTCCCAAAAAGAGGGGTGGGAGCTCTGTGTCCCGTGATGTACTCCAAGAAAAGGATTTTACAGGTAAGCTGTTATAAAAATCCCTTTTTCTTTTTCGTACATCACGGGACACAGAGCGACTTAGTCATTACTAATGGGACGTCCCAAAGCAATGCCAAATGAGGGGAGGGATACATAAGCTGGGCGCCATCAGGCATGAGGCTCTTTTGCGGCCTGCAACACACTGCGCCCAAAGGCGACATCCTCCTGACTTCTGACGTCTACCTGGTAGAATCAAGTAAACGTGTGTACTAAGGACCATGTTGTGGCCTTACAGACTTGAGCCAGGGAGGCTTGGTGATGCACTGCCCATGAAGTTCCAACTGCTCTTTTGGAGTGCGCCCTAACTTTGAACGGAGGCGGTCTCCTTTTCAAGCCATAGGCTTGTATTATGACCTGTCGAATCCACTTGGCTAAAGTAGATTTTTGATGCTGCCTGACCCTTTCTGGGGCCTTCCGGCAGAACAAACAAAGTATCCGTTCTACGAATCTGAGCAGTGGCTTTAAGATAAGCTTTAACTGCTCTTACTACATCCAAAGAATGCAATAACTTTTCCTCTACCGAACTAGGTTTGGGGAAAAAGGAAGAAAGAACCACATCTTGGTTCAAATGGAACCTCGATACCACCTTAGGAAGAAGGCTGGCTGAGGACGTAATACTACTCTGTCCTTATGGATAACCAGATATGGCTCCCTACAGGACAAGGCGGCTAATTCCGATACTCTTTTAGCCGAACAAATGGCTACTAAGAAAATCAATTTCCTGGTGAAAAGAACCAAGGAAATGTGCCGCAATGGTTCAAATGGTTGTTTCTGTAGAACCGACAGAACCAGGTTTAAGTCCCATGGACATATGGGAATACTAACCGGAGGGCTAATACGCATCACTCCTTGTATGAAAGCTTTGACTAATGAATGCAAAGCCAAGGGCCTTTGAAAAAATATTGACAAGGCCGTCTGACCCTTGATAGTACTCAAGGCAAGCTTCCTATGTACAGCCCACTGTAGGAAGTCCAGAATCCTACCTATTACGTACTTACGTGGATGCCATTTCTTGGCCTCACACCACGTGATGTACGCCTTCTAGATCCTATAATAGATCTGCCTGGATACCGGCTTCCTGGCATTGATCATGGTAGATACCACAGGATTAGAGAGCCCTCTCTTTTTTTAGAATGTGGGGTTCAATAGCCAGGCCGTCAAACCTAGGGCTGGTAAGGAAGGGTAGTATATCGGTCCTTGCGAAAGCAGGTCCGGACGATGTGGGAGGGTCCAAGGACTTCCCACTGACATTTTTACAATCTCCGCGTACCATGCCCTTCGGGGCCATGCTGGAGCCACCAGAATCACTGGTTTCTTTTCTACCCTGATTCTGCGGATTAATCGCGGTGGGAATGCATATATCAGCTTGAACTGATCCCAAGGGAACACGAGGGCATCCGAACCGCAAGCTAGGGGATCCTTTGTGCGAGACACAAATCTGTCCACCTTTGCGTTGAATCTGGATGCTAGCAGATCTACATCCGGTGTTCCCCACCGCTGGCATATTGCCTGGAAAACCTCGGGGTGAAGAGACCATTCCCCCGGGCATAATTGCTGGCGACTTAAAAAGTCCGCTCTCCAATTTTCCACTCCTGGGGTGAAAACCGCGGATATGGCTGTGACATATCTTTCTGCCCATTCCAGGATGCAATTCGCTTCCCTCTGGGCTGCACGACTCCTGGTGCCACCCTGGTGATTGATATATGCCACTGCTGTGGCATTGTCTGATTGAATTCTGACAGGTGACCCTTGGAGTTTGGATGTCCATGCTACTAGGGCATACCGGGCTGCTCGTATCGCTAAGAGATTGGTGGGCAGGGCCTTCTCTGCTTCTGACCACTTGCCCTGGAGAGACCATTGCTCCAGTACTGCCCCCCAGCCTATGAGGCTGGCATCTGTAGTGACCACCTTCCAAGAAACCCGACTGAAGGGTTTCCCTTTTTCCAGATTCTGGGGCACCAACCACCAATGGAGGCTCTTGCGAACGGAAGGGGACAGGGACATTGGTAAGTCTAGGGCCTGAACTTTTTTGTTCCAGGCTGACAGTATGGCCCTCTGCAAGTTCCTTGAATGGAATTGACCATAGGGTACTGCTTCGAATGAAGCCACCATTTTTCCCAGCAGCCTCATACACAGGCGTATGGATGGTTTTCTTTTTTGTACCCACTAAGTGGGTCAAATCTTTCAAAGACGACACCTTCTCTGGAGGTAAGAAAATCTTTCTCTGATTTGAATCCAGTCTTAGCCCCCAAGTATTCCAGACTTTTGACTGGTTTTAGGGCTGACTTGTCTCGGTTGATAATGCAACCGTGAGATTCCAGATACTTGATTATCTTGTGAACGACCACTTCTAGTTTTTTTCACCGAGTGGTCTATCAGCAACAAGTCGTCTAGATATGCCATTATCGTTACACCTTGTGTTCCTAGTTTGGCCAATCGTAGGGCCAGAATTTTTGTGAACACTCGTGGTGCTGTGGCCAGACCGAAAGGTAAGGCTCTGAACTGAAAATGGCGCCCTTCTACTGCAAAGCGTAGAAATTTCTGGTGGGCCGGACAGATGGGAATATGCAAATAAGCATCCCTTATGTCGATCGAGGCTAACCATTCCTGCCCTTGTAGGGCGGTGGCCACCGATCGGATCGACTCCATCCGAAAAAGTCCTGATATGTAGGAACTTGTTTAGCCCTTTTATATTTAATATGGGCCTCACGTCCCCATTTGGTTTGGGGACTGTGACAAGGTTCGAGTAAAACCCGAACCCGCTTTCTTCCAAGGGAACCTTCATGATTACCCTTGGAGCAATAGTTGTTCTAGTGCCAGAAGGAGGGATCCACTCTTCTGGGGATCGTTTGACCTTATAAAATGGGCAGGAGGAATGTCTTAACTCCAGCCTGTATCCCAGACTTACTGCGAAGATCACCCATCTGTCTCTGATGGTGTCCCGCCAAGTCTCTGTGAACAACTGAAGTCTTCCCCTCACCCGATTGAGTGGGGGCAACCCTTCATGACTTGGGGGGAGGTTTTGTACCTCTCTTGACCCAGGGTTTCTTGTTACCCTGTGATTGTCCCTGATTTCTGCCCCCTGGATTTGACCGCGGAGGCCGTCGGAACTGTTTCACAGCCGATGTGCCAGGGACTGGAGAAGTAGGCCTCTTAAAAGAAGGACTTCTACCCTTATTCTTAACCGGCAAGAGTGTACTTTTACCGGCAGAAGTTTTCTGGATATATTTGTCCAGATCTTCTCCAGATTAGCTTCCCATTTCATGGAGAACGCTTATCAGCAATTTCTTACAGGGAGCTTCAGCAGACCAGTTTTTGAGCCATAGAAGCCTACGCATATGTCTACAGACAGCGTAAAGCGGGATGCCTGTTGGATTGTATCCTTTATGGCGTCCACCGCAACACAAGGCTCTAGGTAGGTCAGCTAGGGCAAGAGCCTGCTGATCTGGTAAGTCCCTTAAGACTTGTTTCAACTGATCTTTCATTGCTTGGCAGACTCCAATCGCTGCTACTGCAGGTTGTGTCACCATGCTTGCTGTAGAGAAAGCAGATTTTAGTAAAGACTCCAATTTTTTATCTATTGGGTCTTTGAACATTGGAACATTATCTACTGGACATGTCAGTGATTTATTTACACAAGAGATGGCTGTGTCCACTGTAGGGACCCTCCATTTTTTTATGAACTTATCCTCCATGGGATAGATCACAGGAAATCTCTTGGGGGGGAGTAAATATTTTATCAGGATGCTCCCAATCCTGGTAAATAAGCCCTTCCAATAAAGGGTGGATTGGGAAGGAACAGACAGCCTGGGGAGCTTTCAGCGACCCCAGCGAGGAAACCGTAGTGGTTGATGGTTCCACCAGAGGCATTTTAAATGCTGATCGGACCATGTTAGTCAGAGACTGAACCCATAATCTTTCAGCCTGAGATGCTGAGAAAGGTTCTTCCACTGTTGATTCCTCTATAACTGAATCAACCTCATCCTGATCCCCTTCAGGTAGGTCGATCTCTGTGTGGGGCTGTTCCTCCACTAACAGGCACTCTGAAGGAGGAGACGGAGATCGGACGCGCTTTCCCTGCGACAGGGAAGCAGCGATCAATGCTGTTAATCTCTCTTCCAATCCTCCCAGAGTTGAGGATAAAACCTCCTCTGTTATATATACAGGAGCAGGTGGACTGGGGACAGCCGCAGCACCAGGCACTCCTGCGGGGTTCCTACGGCTACTGACCTCTGAATTTTCAGGGGAGATTGGTGCAGTACAAGAATGCCCAATATCCTCAGAGCCCGATGGAGACCCCTTTGGCTTCCTGGAAGACTTATTTCCGGAGCGTCTGGACGACATATTTTTTAAGCACAAAGCTGAGGTATTCCCGTCGTCATACACCACTTTTGCTGGTAATAGTCTAACACAGTTGCTGCTATATACCAGCTGGTGTCCACTAAAGTGCCTTTCTATGGGAATGCCTGCATCAACCGCCTCTGTGTGCCACCGTTTTGTTGCTAGCTCTGTTTGCATCCAGCTGACACTTGTACTGTGTCTTTTATACATGCTGGGACGCCTGCACATGCGCAGAAGCGCCGCGGCGCGCATCGAGCGTCATCCACCCGCCGCGCCCCTTTTTATTCATAGGAGGCGCGTGCACGCGCCCGCCCGTGCGCCATTGGTGCCCTTTTTTGAAACCAAGCAGGGACTAGGAGCCAGGGCCCTTTTTGCCGGAGGGCCTGTGCGGTGGATGAGCGCAGCAACAGGGCAGAGGAACTGGATTCCCACAGAGAAACTTACCAACTGCCTGGATCTTTTGACTTGAGAAAACCAAAGATCCACATGACAAGAAAAATGGACCACAGCGGCCTCTAGTGGTTTAACACAGGTACCGCGGTCCTCTTTTTTTTCTTGACTACTATTAAAATTTTACATTTTCCAGTAGTTATAGGCATACACAGATATTAGCGGGAATACCGTTAGGTAACTGACAGAAAGACAAATTAGGCTTGGGGGTCCCCCAATAGAACCAAGTTCCTGGGGGCCCCCACTTACCTGTTCCCCGCCGCAGAACTCTGTTTGGTCCACAGAAGCCCAAACTTCACCTATCACGGCAGGCATTGTAATTAAACCTTCAGGGACCGGGTTCCCAAGGATTCCACTCCCCTGGACCTGTATAGCACCCTGCACAGAAAACATCTTGGTCGTGGGTATGACCAGAGCTCTGGATCCCAGGGTCCAGCCCTCCTAAGAGAGGCATTACAGGCAAAACCTTGCTCTTCTCTTGCAAGGCCCGGGTACCGACCGTTTAGCTATGAAGCTTTTTTGTTGGGATCCGGAACAGCTTACTAAGGCCCGTAAAAGAACCTGTACGCAAGCCCAGGAAAACACGTTACTCTTTGGCCAACACCTTAGACACTGGCAAAAAACTGAGGTGCTCCCGGATGGGAGGGGCTTATATAGGGGAGGGTACTTCCGATTTGGAAGTTGCCAGTGCCAGCACCTGAAGGTAAACTATATAACCCATTAGTAATGACTAAGTGGCTCTGTGTCCCGTGATGTACGAAAAAGAAACATACAGCCAGGCAATCTATACAGTGCATTCCAAAATGAATGGGCCTGGTTTCAAAAGCCCTGCAGACGTGTTAGAGCCCATGTACACGGGACGCTGTTAAACTCGTGTTCAGAGGCAGTTGGACACTTTTCAAACGTGGCAAAACGCTGGTACCGCGTTTTGCATCCGAAATGTGGAAATTTTTGCGTCTGAACCCATTTTTTTGCTTTCAGAAAAACGAGGTTAAACACAACGGCAATAAACGAGACTGTGTACATGGTCACATAGGATAACATTGAATGAGTTCAGGGGCAGTTGAAAAGTGTCCAACTGCCTCTGAACGTGAGTTTAACAGCGGCCCGTGTACATGGGGCCTAACACGTCTGCAGGGCTTTGGATTTTGTTTTTAAAGGTGACTTTTTTTACATTAGAAATCTCAAAAATAATGGCAAAATTATGAAAAAACATATATATATATATATATATATAAATAAAATAATAATTGCTTGCATTGTGGACAATCCACAACTTGTGGCAGGTGACGTGGCAAGTGTACAATCCACAACTTGTGGCAGGTGACGTGGCAAGTGGACAATCCACAGCTTGTGGCAGGTGACGTGGCAAGTGGACAATCCACAGCTTGTGGCAGGTGACGTGGCAAGTGGACAATACACAGCTTGTGGCAGGTGACGTGGCAAGTGGACAATCCACAGCTTGTGGCAGGTGACGTGGCAAGTGGACAATCCACAGCTTGTGGCAGGTGACGTGGCAAGTGGACAATCCACAGCTTGTGGCAGGTGACGTGGCAAGTGGACAATCCACAGCTTGTGGCAGGTGACACGCTAAATACAAGTACACTGCTGCTCTCTCAGCTGCTGCTACTCACTCTGGTCTCACAAAATGGCTGAATAGGTTAAATACTGTTTTTTGAGCTTGGGGAGGGTCTTATGATGTTGCTTAACTAAACGCTTATAGACGCAAACGCGGTAAAACACAGCTAAAATCACAGCAAGCCGAAGTTTCTAAACGCCCGTTTCAGCCTTTAAAAACATGCGTTCAGCAGAGTTTGCACCGGCGTCCCGCGCGCATGGGGCCTTAGAAATTTTTATTGATACAAGGGCATGTACAATTATAAATACCTCACTGTTTTTTAATGTGCAGTTGTAAGATATTTTGTGGTTTGCACACACAGGGCTACACATTTTGATATACCACGCATTTGTAAACTTACTTGCTTAATAAAAACATAACATTTTTAAATATAAATTCTTAAAAAAATTAAAAAAGTATTTTTCCTCACCTGTATTACCACTCTAGGAGACTGAGATAAATACCATAATGGAATTCCAAACAAACTTAGGAGTGCTGTCTTTGTTCCATAGGTTTCCGAACAACGAGTACCCAAGATGCTGCCGCCTAGACAAAATCAAGTCAGTTTTAACAGATTTCAGAGAAAAAAAAAAAAGGATACAAAAAGTAATCTTAGAAATGACTACCGATGGGATTAAATTGTGACTCCTGTATGGGCAGTTTTAGTTATTTCCCATTTGACACTCAGAATTTCACTATAGGAAAGCAGAACCCCAGAGCTATAAAACTCATTGGAACAGATTTTACTTAATACAGAATTACAAGAGGTCAGAAAACTGATCCATTGAATCAAATTGTACCCAATTTCTAGAAAAAGTCCTCTGATTGGATGAGGTGGAGATTGTGATGTCACTGCCCTGCAACTCCACCTCATCTAATCAGAGAAGGCTTTGCAATCGTTCTGGAAAGTGCAAAGCGTTCTCTGAATGGTGCCTGTGAAGAGAGAGGGAACCCCTGTGGCTACTATGCAGCAGAGCAGCCGCTTGGTGCAGGACCTGGAAGATAGCAAGGATCTCAGTAGTAGCAGCAGCAGTTAAGAGTGATTCTCGCTCTGCCTCCACAGGAATTGGCCAGGTATGACATATGCATACTTCCATTGTTCCAAGCTAGACCAACTCTGCAAAAAAAAAGAAAAAAAGCCAGACCTGAAATTGAACTTTAAAGGCCCCGTTCATATCTGAGCAGCTCAGAATGGTGTGCAGAATCGCAGCATTCTGCCCATATTTCTGAATCACGATAAAAATGTGTGTTTGGGTGCAATGGTACCCCAAACGCGCTGAAGAAACAAGATTTAAGTGGCAAACACCTATATAAAAAAAAAAAAATGCACAAAAATGCGCTATTCAAAAAACTGGTAAAAGTCGGCTCCAAAAAATTTTTTAAAAGACATTACAGGAGTCTTTGGTGCATTTTTTTGTGGGATTTCCCACATTTGTGGGATTCCCACAGCTAAAGCAAATGTGTTTTGATTCAGAAGAAATCCTGTTTTTTTTTAAAAGGTAAACAGGATTGCAAAAATAGATCAGGCAAACTGCTAGTGGATTGGAAATGTAATTATTCCGCATTTATAAACTTAGTTGATTATAAACTACACACGACTTAACAGCACAATAAACAAAATTATAGTATACAGCCAACTTCCCCCCTCCAGTGTAAATTTAGACTTCATATTATCAGTACTAAATGACTCATTTGACATTTTTGCCTTTTTATAGGCACTAAAACAAGCAAAAAAAAAAAACACCACCACACAAGTACTCCATTATATAAATGGATTGCTACAACTTTTTTTTAAACACTTAAAGTGGAACTAAACCAAACACCTTCAGAAAACTGCAGGCAGGTCTTCATTGCAGACGATGCATACTATGGGGTTGATTTACTAAAAGGCAAATCCACTGTGCAGTTGCTGTAGATCTGAGGGGAAGCGCTGCCGATTTCTAACATCCGATTACTGTATATACTCGAGTATAAGCCGAGTTTTTAAGCAAAATTTTTTGTGCTGAAAATGCCCCTCGGCTTATACTCGAGGCACCTTTTTGCGCCTGATCTCCCAGAATTTGGGGAGCCGTACTGGCCGGCCGTAGGTCCCCTGGACCCCAAACTTGGCACACATATAGCCACACTCTTCCTCTACAAGTGTGCAAAGTTTCTTGTCCGGGGGACCTACGGCCGGGGAGCACCGAGTTTTCAAAACCGGGCACCCCTTCCATAGACTCCTATGTTAAACGGTCATTTCTCTGGTGACTTTGGGGACCCAGTACCGGCCGGTCGTAGGTCCTCTGGACCCGAAACCTGGCACACATATAGCCCCACTCTTCCTCTACAAGTTTGCAAAGTTTCTTGTCCCGGGGACTTGCGCCTGGGGAGCACCAATTTTTCAAAGCCGGGCACCCCCTCCATAGACTCCCATGTTAAACGTCAGACTAGTCATGGACACAGTGAGGCATAGACACAGTGAGGCATGGACACAATGAGGCATGGACACAATGAGGCAAAGTGAGGCACACCCTAGGCTTATACTCGAGTCAATAAGATTTCCCAGTTTTTGTGGTAAAATTAGGTGCCTCGGCTTATATTCGGGTCGGCAAGCAAAAATGCAGTCTTTTTATTGTCCTTTCATGTCCCCCTCAGATCTACAGCAAGTGCACTTGCCTTTAGTAAATAACCTCCTATGTCTCTACTGCAACAACCCACCCATACCTGCCTGTTTACCCTTTTCTTTTTGAACTTACACAGAGTTGCACATACACAGCTCTGCATGCATCGCTGACGATCTCTGGCTGTGCTTTTTTTTTTTAAATAATGTTTTATTAGTTAATCTCAAAAAGATTAACATTACACAGATACATATAAAGTTAGAAAACGCAAATACAGGGATAAGACAATGTATATACGTAAACACATCGAGGAGGAAAAAAAAAAAAAGTGAACATACCCTTTAAGCTCCCCTCGCTTTGTTGCATCTGGGCTCAAACGTACTATTGAATATTTTTTTCAGATTTGCTCAAAAACATACGTTTTGTATTTTGAAAATAAATACCTGTTGATCCTGCCAGAAACCCAGTTAACAGAAAATTTCCTGTAGAGAGCCGACAATGCTGCACGATCATCTCAAACAATGTTATCAGCCTTGCTCAGTGATGCCTATGGGGCACTACAGAACACCTACCATATGTTATAGCGATAAGTAGTGGGAAGAATAGCGATGCATCCTGGGGGAAAATTGCTGCCCCTCCACACAGAACGAGTGAGCATTTTCACCCTAGGACTTTAGTGTCACATGGTAAATCATGCCAGTAACACTTAAAGAGGTGGTGCAGCCTCTCCACGAAAATTTTTAAGGTCAGCCGCTTTTCAAATACGGCAGCTGCTGACTTAATATATGGACACTTACCTGTCCAGGGAGCCCACAATGTTGGCACCCCAGCCGATCTTTGCATCAGCTGCCTGATGCAGCCGCCGCCATTCCTGTTAAGGGAACTTGGCAGTGAAAGCTGCACTTTCTAATTGTTCTGGCGGCAGAGGGAGGCCGAACTTCCGAGAGACAGCGTCGCAGCTCCGTCTCTCGGAAGTGGGGAACTGTACCTGTCAAAAACATGTACCCTCCCCCCTGAAAGGTGCCAAAATGTGGCCGGGGGGGGGGGGGGGACGGGAGGAGGCGGATAAGTGGAAGTTCCACTTTTGAGTGGAACGCCGCTTTAAGGAAACAAGCCTGGAAAAAAAAAAAAAACAGTAAAGCTGTAATACATTTTTTTTTTTTTTTTCGGGGAGTGGGGTTGGATACACTTCTAAATATCACTACAATCTACAAAACATGCAGTAAATGAAAAAAGGCAGCATCTTCAAGGACTGTAATATTGGTGTATTCACAATGCAAGAGGTGAGGAACACGATATGTCACCAGACTGCATCTGCCACATCACATAGGAGACAATTGTGGGCACGATTTGGAATACTAGATCTCGCAGGACCAAAATATATAAAAATCCTGTACAGAAGGTTAATTAAAAAAATTATGCCCAGAGAACACATTCCCCTACCCAAACCCATTATGATAAAACCAAAAACTTGCCTCCAGATTCCAGTGCAAAATCCACCATGCCTGTACGATCTTGAGAGTAAAGCTTCAGAGCATTATTCACCAGAACACGTGCATCCTTGAAACGGAAGGGGGAAAAAAAAAATAGTGAGTAATCTACTCTTGTTTGTGTAAATACAAGAGTAAGGCCCCTTTCACACCTTGCGGACCGTTCAGGTTCGCCTGTCAGTTTTTTCAGGTGGACCTGAATGGACGGTCCATGCATCTCTATGGAGCGACGGATGTCAGCGGTGACATGTCTGCCGACATCCAATCCACTAAATCCAGACGGATGGTGGTCTTATTTTCCATCCATCTGGCAGATCGGATGAAAAAAATAAAATGGACAGGTGGTCCGTTTTCATCCGATCTCCCCATAGAGGAGAGCAGAGAGTTGACAGGTCGGTCTCTGCACAGTGAGCGGAGACAGACCTACCCTCCGCCGGCTCAGCGGGTATCAACAGATCGATCCCTGCTGAGCAAGCAGAGTCCGTCCAACGGATCCGCATGTGTAAAAAGGGGCCTAAAGATGTGTGGTGTAATGTTGCTGGCAAAAGTTAATGTACCAGTATTTAATAATGTCAGGCAACACAAGGTCTCAACTTTAAAAGTTACAAAAATGTAATATCTGTTGTGTATCCACCCCCCCCCCCCTCCCCCAATCCACAAGAAAGCTTCAGGGAAATATTTTCTGGCACAACTAAAACAACCCAAAGCCGTCTCAGAGCCAACAGATCGTTGCCACATTTGGGGGGGTTGTGAAAAAAACGGCATACTTATGTCAGAGGGCTCCCTAAATACACAGACACACAGGCTTCTCTCCTTAAAAAAGGTACTGCCTGGTAAAACATTTGTTTATTAGTCTTTTTGCCAGCATCCTAGAGTACAGAAGTTTATCACTTTTCAGACCACCCTATAGCAGTTTTACTTCTACAGGGTGGCGACTGTGTGAAGGATCATATTAGTACAGTGTACAGTGTACAGTGTGTGTGTGTGTGTGTGTGTGTGTGTGTGTGTGTGTGTGTGTGTGTGTGTGTGTGTGTGTGTGTCACACACACACCGTATATACTCGAGTATAAGCCGAGTTTTTCAGCACATTTTTTGTGTTGAAAAGGCCCCCCTCGGCTTATACTCGAGTCTGTGTCCACCTTCAGCTTTGTACGCCTGATCCTGGGCACACATGTAGCTCCACTCTTCCTCTGCAAGTGTGCAAAGTTTGTTGTCCGGGGGACCTACGGCCGGGTAGCACGATTTTTCAAACCGGGCACCCCTTCCATAGACTCCCATGTTAAACGTCAGTCTAGTCACAGCGCCAGAGATCAGGTAGGGAGATCAGGCACAGTGAGGCATGCAGATGGACACACACACACACACACACAGGGTACGGAAAGTATTCAGACCCCCCTTAAAATGTTTCACTCTGTTATATTGCAGCCATTTGCTAAAATCATTTAAGTTAATTTTTTCCCTCAATGTACACACAGCACCCCATATTGACAGAAAAACACAGAATTGACACTTTTTGCAGATTTATTAAAAAATAAATA